>CP136059.1:112075947-114918794 GCA_032464435.1 Aegilops umbellulata
CAAGTATTTGGGGCAGTTCTCCTTCCAATTACCATTTCCTTTGCAGTAGAAGCACTCAGTTTCAGGATTGAGTCTAGCTTTGGGTTTCTTCATGGGAGTGGCAAATTGCTTGCCATTATTCTTGAAGTTCCCTTTCTTTCCCTTGCCATTTTACTTGAAACTAGTGGTCTTGTCAACTGTCGGTGTCAAAACCGGCGGATCTCGGGTAGGGGGTCCCGAACTATGCGTCAAGGCCGGATGGTAACAGGAGACAAGGGACACGATGTTTTTAACCAGGTTCGGGCCCTCTCGATGGAGGTAAAACCCTACTCCTGCTTGATTAATATTGATGATATGGGTAGTACAAGAGTAGATCTACCACGAGATCAAGGAGGCTAAACCCTAGAAGCTAGCCTACGGTATGATTGTGTATGATGATTGTTCTGTCCTACGGACTACAACCCTCCGGTTTATATAGACACCGTATAGGGTTAGGGTTACACGGAGTCGGTTACAATGGTAGGAGATCTTGAGTATCCGCACCGCCTAGCTTGCCTTCCACGCCAAGGAAAGTTCCTTCCGGACATGGGACGAAGTCTTCAATCTTGTATCTTCATGGTCCTGGAGTCCGGCGAAGGTATAGTCCGGCTACCCGAACACCCCCTAATCCAGGACTCCCTCAGTAGCCCCTGAACCAGGCTTCAATGACGAAGAGTCCGGCGCGCAGATTGTCTTCGGCATTGCAAGGCGGGTTCCTCCTCCAAGTCCTTCATAGAAGATTGTAAACACCAAAAATAGTGTCCGGCTCTGCAAAGTAAGTTTCCACATATTGCCATAGAGAGAATAATATTAACACAAATCAAATCTGCTGACGTATTCCGCAGTGCGTCATAACACTACGGCCAAGCTCTTTATACAAATTGTTTTCACTTTTCCACCTCAGCGCGTTTAGCGAGGCGGTTTCCTTGGCACGTCTTGTCAAAGCAGAGATCGTGTGCCCCTTTTAATGGGATTCTCATCAATACGGACGTGGGTAACCCAACCGCGCCATTTACCACGGCGCTTGGGAGGCAAGCGAGTTTTATTAGGTAGGTGGGGACCCATAACCGCATCCGCCCATATAAGGGTATAAGGATCCACCTTTTCACCTATGCCTTCTCCCTCCTTTGCCAATCCATCTCTCGCGCACTCAAGCTCCAGCGCCCAAGCCCGCTCTTCGCACCTCAACCTTCTCCAGCAATGTCCGGAGCGGGAGGCAAGTGGATGGTCTCCTCCGTTACGGAGGTCCAAGTAAAAAAGCTAAGGAAAGCCGGATGCCTCTCCAAGGACATCCTGCACCGGCTTCCTGAGGAGGGGCAGCTTCTCCCCACCCCAAGGCCCCATGAGAGGGTAGTTTTCCTTCCCCACTTCCTCCGCGGACTGGGTTTTCCAATTCACCCATTTGTCCGGGGACTCATGTTCTACTATGGCCTAGATTTCCACGATCTGGCCCCGAACTTCATCCTCAAAATCTCGGCGTTTATCGTCGTGTGTGAGGCCTTCCTCCGCGTCCGCCCCCATTTCGGCCTTTGGCTCAAGACCTTCAACGTCAAGCCCAAGGTGGTGCGCGGCAGCCAAGCGGAGTGCGGAGGTGCTATGGCTGGCAAGATAGCCAACGTCCTCTAGTTCGTGGGCTCCTTTGTGGAGACCATAAAGGGGTGGCAAGCCGGGTGGTTTTACATCACCGAGCCCCGCGATCCAAAATGGGTCGCAGCCCCCGAATTCAGATCCGGACCCCCCACGCGGCTTTGTGTCCTGGAAAGAGACGGGCCTGTTGTGGGGAAACGAGGAAGAGGTGACCGGACTGAAGACCTGCATCAAGTCCCTGGTAGACAAGCCAATCCGGCTGGTCAATATAGTCCAGGTCATGCTCGTTCGTCTGATCCTCCCGTGCCAACAACGGGATTTCAATTTGTGGGAGTTCGACCCGGCGCAACACCGAACCCTCAACAGGCTCTTCGACACGTCGTATGAAGACGTCTGGAAGGTGCTAATCAAAGGCGCCGGAGCCCCCGCATCCGCTTCCGAGGACCGCGGATACAGCACGCAGCGTCACGCTAGCGAGGTAAGCTATCTATGCCTTTTATAGGATTACTAAGCTCTTTTTCATAGATTAACTCTATGCGGGATCTAAACTCCCTTACCTTTGACAGGCTTGGCAGGCGATATCCGGACCAATTAACTGTCCGGCTCCCTTCCCGAAGACCCAGCCCCAGCTCTCCTGGTGCAGCTGCTGACTCCGGCACCTTATGTGGTGCCGTAGAAGAAGGTCAAGAAGAAGAAGACCACCGGGAATCGAAAGAGTGCCCGCAACTTGGTGGTGTCGGACTCGTCGTCTGACGAGTCCGAGGCGCCCTCCTCCCGTCAAAACGAGGAGGAGGAAGAAAAAAGCTCTCCCCCTCCAGTGGGGGGAGAAAAGAAGAAGAAAGCTGCCCCATTGGGGGAGGCCGAGGCGTCTAGGAAGAGGAAGACCCCTCCGCCGAACTACTCCCACGACGCTGCAGAGAGCAGAGAGGAGTGGCCGGACAGGGCCAAGCGTCCGGCAAAATCGTAAGTATTCGTATACCAGAGTGACTCATGATATTCCTTTTAATGCACAGCTCTCCCTAATGTCGAATGTGATTTATGCAGCCCGCCCCGGGCCGAACTCGACGATTCGTCGAGCGGCTCCCTGGATACGTCGGACGTGAACTCAGTTCCGCCCGCTGTCTCCCCCCACACTGCGGACGACGCCGAAGTGGCATCGCAACAAGCTCCGGGGCAGGAGGAGGTGGTCCTGGAGGAGCCAAAAGGCGACCTCCCGGACTCCAGGAATAAAGGGGACAAGACCCCCCAGGGCTCCGAGTCCGGCTTTGTGCCGGACGCCGCGCCGGACTCTTCAACAGTTAACTCCTTCCAAGAGGAGCAAGCCTTCTGAGCCGGCAGCCTCCGTCCAACCGGAGGTGCCGGACAATCTGCTGGAGGTGCTTGACAGCGCCTCCATTGACGAGGAACACCATTCTATTATGAGTACGGTGATCCGAAGGGTTCAGTCCGCCAAGAGCGGACTGACTGAAGCTTGCGCTAGCCTTCTGACAGGCTTCGAGGTAAGTAAAAATATGTCAAAATATGACCGCATAGACAGTAGCCCCTGATGCTCTGTTCGGTGTTCGAAAAGAAAAGCCGAAGAGAGGATCTATTAATTTTCACAGGAGTCTAACAATAAAGAGTCAATATGCGTATGCAGGCTTCGCTGCTATCCACCGCCGCACTGACTGCATAGGTGGAAGTCCTAAAAAAGCACCTCGGGCAGACCGAGCAGGAGCTCGGCCTTGCCAAATGGCAGCTCGAGGAAAAAGAAGGTAAGAAATACCCTACAAAGAAAAAGGTTGCCTATAGAGAGGCGTGATTGCAAAAAATAACAGGATCGTACTGCTTATTGTAGGGGCCACAAATGAGGTGGCGACCCTCAAGAAGGCGCTAACTGAGGCCGAAAAGAAAAGGGACGAGGAGTGCACTAAGCGAGAAAGACTTGGGGCTCAGGTTGGCGAGGTGAAGCAAGAGCTGCAGGCTCTCATGACAAAACATGAGAGCCTGGAGCTTGAGTCAAAGGCGCAAGCATCCGAGCTCGCGTCGGCCCTTGATTCCGCCAAGGGTGCCAAGGCCGAAGCCCAAAAGGCCCTCCAAGAGTTGGAGGAGATGAAAAAGATAGCAGCGGGTAAGGCATTCTTAATGCAAAGTAGGAATATAAAAGTAAACTACTTGTCACTTACCCGAATCCGGAGTTCTCCAGGGGCGTTCGCAGATCTTCCCCGCAGTGTATCCGCCGCCGCCACATTCTACCGAGCTGAAGAGGGCAGCTCGACGGAGAGTGTGTTCTGGTCTCAGTATTCTGAGGCCGGACACCCTGTGCCTTTGAGCGATCAGCTGAAACAGCTGGTCGAGCTCCACAAGGCGGCCGAACAAGCCATGAAGGGCTTCATAGTTCGGCTGTGGCCCGGAGAGGCCCTGCCTGGGAGCTACTTTGGGCTGGTGCGGCAGCTGGTGGAGGCCTGTCCACGGCTTGAGGTCATCAAGCGTTCTGCCTGCATCGAAGGTGCCCGGAGGGCCCTTGCCCGTGCAAAGGTGCACCGAGGTAAGCTTGACAGAGAGAAGCTGGTGAAGGACGGGCCGCCACAAGGGAAGGAGCATCGCAAGCCCGAGAACTACTACAAGGATGTTCTTGCCGGTGCCTGCCTTATTGCAGATGAATGTACTAGAGATGTAATATTTGAATAAACTCGCTCGTTTTTATCCTATGCACTGAAAACTTGTTCATATGCGCTAAGCAGTGCTTATGGAATTTAAAATATTATTTTCTGTGCGGCCGTTTATCAAAAATTGAGAGATGGTCAGTCGTCGGCTTCTGCCCCCGTGCCGCTAGTGCTGGGGTGTTCGGGATAAACCTGAGCGCTCTTTTTCCCATGGTTGGGTCCTTCGAGGGAGGCGCTCAGCACAACGAACCAGGCAATCGGACTATAATGCTTGAACACTCTCACTTAGCCATAGAACTTTATAATTTTAAATTTCGGCGAAGCCCCTAGTTCGGAAGGCCGAATTCGGGGCGCTATCCACGCCTTTGGCCGGACAGAGACAGCTCCTCGCTCGAAGTGGCATAAGTCTTTAGGGACTCGAAAAACCTCTCGAACAGCGACCGGTCTCTCGCCTTATCATGACAGTCAGTTTTAGCTTTCTCCACTGAGGTGCTTAACCCAGCTGAACCGGGGCACAATCGAAGTGGTTCTCCTAGTGCTACCTTAGCCGATATAGAGGAACGTAAGGCACCAAAACATAGGAGCCGGGCAAACCCAACTATTGACCCAAATCATGATTCAGAGCCGATGCATATAGTGCTATAAGTTTGGGGTGCCGCACTTGTGAAAGTGTGCGGACTTCTCACGCCAGATCGAAGGGTACTGAAGCCCCTGGCGTGTTTGCCGTACCATGGTGTATGGGCATTCTGACTGGGAAGCGTCCTAGTTCGCAAGTTCGTCTCCAAAGGATTCTTCCTCGAACTCCTGTTCTTCCATGCCTGGTCAATTAAATAACCAGTGGCAAGCCAATGAGTACTTTGAATGTACTCGCAAGCAACCCATGTTTTGGTTCAAGGTACAATAATGCATGATATAGGTAAAGTTTTGCGGAAAGCTAGTTTTGAGTGCAATGACATGTTCAACAACTTGCAAGACATGCATCAGGAGAATTCAAGTAATCATGAGGACAGGTTACAGATATCAACATAGTTAGAGTGGGCACCAACCCAACTCAATCATGTCAAGTCCTTGACTTGACACAAGTAATTCTTCCCACACACACCGGTTTGTAAACAAGTGGACGTAGTTTAAGCAGCACCGCCCAACTGTCCTTGACCGTGGACACGGCTATTCGAATAGTTTTACACTCTGCAGAGGTTGCACACTTTACCCACAAGATCCGGGGAACTTCCGTGTCATCCACGACCCGCGGTACCTCAAGTACCCGGGGTAAGCACCCGACCACTATCTTTCCCTAGACGACACTAACAAGGAGTCCACTCATTGTTCCGTATCCTCTCGATGTACATCATACGAGACTCGCTCGATATCGTAACATCCGAGAGGGGACACAACGTTGTATCCGGTGCCCTGTAAAGACAGTCATGGTCGCCCTACCTGGCACGACCCCGTCCCGAAAGAGAGCACCAACTCTCCCCCGTCACTAGTAATGCGGGCTCCAAGCTAGTATCGACCTAGGTAATCAATAATGCCCTTTCCCACATAAGAGTAGAGTGGTTGCGCATGTAAGGTTGGGACAGTCGACAAATCTTAAATCTAATCCGTTTTCGAAAACAACACACACACTTGCCTCGGTACACCACTTCGTCATCAAGTGGCTACCCATGTCATTATCTCCCTCGGGCATAAGTGGCACCCGATGGGGTTTTCGAAAAGTCCTTTGAAAATGTTTTGTCTCCATCACCATGCATATTCCCGTCCCTTTTTGCGTAGCACTACTTTAGCATCCTATCTACTCCCACCGGCATAACCCTCATATGGAGGTAGGGTCATGCACAATGCAAGTATCAACGAGGAAGTAACAGAGGCAACCCATCAAAGTGGTTTCCATCACATCATGATTCAAAAGCAACACTAATAAAGTGCTATATGACATGCATAAAAAGGTTTCATAGACATGGTCAAAGGGCTGCTTGCCTTGGTCTTCAAAGTCTTCAAGTTCTTCGAATCCTTCTCCTTCTTCTTATTCTTCAGCAACTTCGTCTAATACGGGATCTAATCGTCGCAAGAAAATAACGAGAAAATAAGGCAATAATAAAACAGAAAAATCAAAGTGCTCAGAAAAATGTCAACTCATTTTTATAAAATACTAGGTTGAAAACTAAGAAGGGGAAAATTCTTAGTTTTGGATTTGGAGTTGTGGAATAGGAGAAATGGATTTTTAGAGGGGAATTTAAATGCTCAAATTTGAATTTAAATTTGAACAGTGTAGAAAAGTTTGATGGGTATTTATGAAAGTTACAGCATTAAATAGGTGGGATTTTTCTAAGATTTTAGGAGTTGGAATTATTCCATTTGGACAAATATTTTATCCTGTGGAATTTTTATAAGACAGAAAGAAAAAGGAAAAAGAAAAGTGGCACTGTGCCACTGGGCCAGAAAGGCCACAGTGCAGCAGGCCCAGAGGGAATCCAGCCCGCGCAGAGCTGCCACGTCGAAGGCGTATTTGGGAAATACGCCTCCAGCCGACGCAGCGAACCGGTGCGCGCGCGTGCGTGTTTAAACCTGATGGGTGGGGCCCACCCGTCAGGGTGTGCGGCTGACCAACGGGCCCCACGACCATCGTCTTCAACCCCGGTCAGAGAGGGGGGCGAGCTCACCGGCGATGTATCCGGGCACGGCAGGGTGAGCTGATGGCACCACTGTGCTCCTCGTTGTGTCGCCGTTCGGATGGTGCCGGAGTTGGTCGCCGGGGTGCAGGGGTTCGCCGGCGACGAGGTTCGTGGCGGAGAGGCGTCAGGCGCTGTTGGCTTCGGCCGTTTCCGATTGCAAGAGAGAGGGGAAACAGAGGGGAATTGATCAGGGAGGAGTGGAGGGTCCAGATCGGGAGAGAGGAGGGGCGGAGGAAGCCCATACCCTGAGATTGACGGCGACCTGAGGCGGCGGAGCTCCGGTCGATCCCGAGCACAGAGGCTCTTCGGGGGTGATTGGGTGGTGCGGGCGTGCTCCTGGGGGTGTGAGAAGGAGGCGAATGCCTTTGCATTGTCCCGGGGCGGGCTTATATAGCCGCACGGTGGTCCACCGTGGACCTGTGCGCCGGCGAGCTCGTTGCCGTCGCCACGGGTCATGTGGGCCTGATTGGTTGCGTCTGGGGTGTTCGTGGGTTTGGTCCAGAGCGAGGGAAGAAGGGAGAGAGGGAGCAGGGGGCCAGAGGCACCGCGCGTGTGAGCACGCTCACTGGTGCGCTCGGGCGGTCGCCGCGCATGCGAGCTGGGGCGAGAGGAGGGAGAAGGAGGAGGGGGCCAGGGGTGTGGCGTGCTGCGGACATCGAGGCACCTCATCGGGCGCGCTGGGGAGGCCCGAGGTGGCCGGCGGTGCTTGGCAGGGGGCGGCTACAGTGCGGGAGCGCACTGTAGCGCGCTCCAGAGCGTGCCTTTGGCTGCCATGGCATTGTTTAAAGGGCAGGGGCGTGTCCACTAGTGTCTAGCAGGTCTAGGGGGAGTAAAGAAGAGGAGAGGGGCATTGGATGCCCTGGAGAGCCAGTAGAGTGAGGGGAGAGGAAGAAGAAGTGTGCAAATGGGCTGACCAGAGAGAGGAAGTGGAGTTTTACCCATCCAATAAGTGAGCTATGGACTTGCCATTGTTACTAGAGGTGAAATGGGACTAGAAGGGGTTGTGGTAAAAATTGGAGCTCACCAAGAATAGTGGAAGGGGTCAAAACAGTGGTTTTTGCAAAATGTCAGAAGGTGTTTGTTGTTGGTTTGGGCAAGAAAATGAACTCCAATAGCCATGATACTTAGCAGGATGGAATGACACTTAGAATTAGGGTGTGCCACCAAATTTGAGCTTATTTGGGTAAAGTGGCCAATGCAACTTTTGTAAACCCTAGAAATGAGCAGAAATAGACTTGAGTAGATCTAGTTGAGCAATTCACTTCTCCTTGATGCACCACTTGGTGTAGTGGCCTCATTTGGTCGTGTGAACATGCTCACAAAAGTTGGGGTCAAGTAGAGAAAGTTGGTGGTACAAACTTGTTCAAATATGGTTATGATTAGAGTGGGTTTTGGGGCATTTTGGTGAACCAAAATGATCTTGATTGAAGTGAGGCTTTGCAAGATCATCACAATATGCATTTGTGACTTGCTGGATTTTTCTTGGATTTTTTTGAAAATATTTCCTGTAGAAATATTTCAAATCCTTGAAATGGGCAGAAATGGTTTTGGGAGGTTTTGTCCAATATTTTGATCATGACCATGTGTTGAAACTCATATATATGGAAAATATATGTCCATTGAGTCTCCCTAATTTTTCTCAAATATTTTTAAAGCTTTAAAATAATTTTAACCTATTTAAGACCATTTCTGGCCTTGAGAAAAAGCCTTTAAATAAAATAGGAAAATAACTTTTAAAATTATATTTTTGTCGTTTATGGGTAACCTATATCTAATAGGAGTCAAAAATATTTTTGGAAAGATTTTTACAACCCTTTATTAGGTACTTGAAGTGCAAACCTCAATCAAGGGGTTTTTGGAAACTAATTTTTGAAAATACCATTTGGCCAAGTTATTTTTGTAAGAAAATACTATATTTTACTATACACATGGCATGATCATTGGGAAGAGTTTTTTGGATCAAGGAGAAGGAGTAAAAGAGTTGGAGGATTTATTTGATTTTTAGAGCACTTGCAAGCAACACACAAAAATCAAATCAAGCAAAGCCCAAAACACTTAAAAGTTTTTGTCAAACCACATTTTATCATGATTTATTAGATCAAGTGTTGTGGCATGAAAATCAGGGTGTGACATAGGTTCAGATCTGAAATCATGGCACTCGGGCCCTACTGACAAGTATTAAGCATAGCAAAGTCATAGCAACATCAGTCTTAGAACATAGTGCATACTAGGGATCAAACCCTAACAAAACTAACTCGATTACATGGTAAATCTCATCCAACCCATCACCGTCCAGCAAGCCTATGATGGAATTACTCACGCACGGCGGTGAGCATCATGAAATTTGTCGTGGTATTTCTCACGGGGGGCTTTGCGAGTCGACAGATGCCACAAGGGCTTAGTGTGAGGGTAAGACTGCTGCTGATAGGACCGGGAGCGGGTATGCGAGTAGCACGCGGTGGTTTACCCAGCTTCGAAGCTCTCTGGAGAGATAATACTCCTACTGCTGCATGTCTGAGTGTATCTATCTGGGGTGTACATCGGGCAGTACAAAGTGCTCCTGGAGCTGTATCTGGGATCAGTGCCAAGTGCATCTGATCTGGTATATGCCTATGATCTAGTGGCTGCATGTGCCTGAGCATGCATGCGTGAATGGCCTTGTGGCCGGCCAAGTGCAAGTGGCGTGGCCATCTCCTGGTGGATGGATGGATGGGTGCCTTATATAGGCATGGTGGTAGGTTACTACCTAAGCTAGGTAGTGGCGTGGGTGGCAAGTAGGCATGGTGCGTGTCATCCTTCTCCCCTGGGTCACTTCATAAATAGTGCCAGGGGACAAGTGACACTGTACATGATGGCGTCGCGGAACGGTTGTCTTGTCCGCGGTATGGCCGTCTCGTCGGTGTCTCGTCGATGTCGGGTCGGGCTGCAGTCGGCAGCCGGCTGGTTGGCGCAGTCGGCAGCGGCAGTCGGCAGCCGGCCGGGAAGAAGCAGCCGGACGGGGAGCTGGCAGGAGCGGCTGGGAAGTCGGATTGAAGGGCTTTGCTAGCCCCAATGTCTTGAAATATAGTCTTGCCGTCCTCGGGGTACCCGTGGTCGATTACTCCGATAGTAGCCCCCAAGCCTCCGGGCAACTTGGCAAAGTTGGGCGGAGGTTTTTTGGCGAGTGTTCATGGAAATGATCATGAAAAAAGACAAAGTTAGTCCATGCAGATATATCAAATGTTTGCTTTTAGCATTGCAAGTTTTATAAGGAGGGTGCCGACTCGGTTTTGTCCGAGCCCCCTTAATCTTTTTCATGTTCCCTCCACTCTTTGGCTTGTGCTCTCACTTGCCGGACAGCCGCTCTGCGGTCTGTGGATGAGAGTGGACCGCGGAGTGGAGTGTACAGTACTCAGAGTCTAGGAGCAGATTCAACCGAGTAGATATTTGTAAACGAAAATGGCCGGGTCGCCCGAACCGTTTTTCTTCCCGGACGTTTTTCGCGTGGGTGGCCTCCAGCATTCACCCTTGCTAGCCGGACAGCCGCTCTGCGGTCTGTGACTAAGAGTGAGCCTTTGGTACTGCGCATGCTACAAAGCCGTCTGCGGGAACTAACATCTCAGGCCAAGCGGCCAGCCCCCGGGCCAACTCTGGCTGACACCGGAGCGAACAGTGATGCAACTGTAATGAAATGCGGAGATAGTTCCCCGAGCATCACTTGGGGTTATCCGTGCTTGCGTAGTGCAAAAATATGTGGGTGAAGAGCTCACATTGATTTTTGTGTAGTCGCGGTCGTCGAAGACAGCCGGCGCGACTCGGCGCTCGCGGAGCGCGTCGGCGCACCCGCTGGGTGTAGCCTTCGAGCCCCCAGGCGCTCGAAGGGGCTCCCGGCCGGTCAGCTCGACCGGCCAGGCGGCGAGGCGTCTTGCAACGCCCTTTTTTCTCTTTTTCTCTTCTGCCGGCTGCTGGCAGCCGGACAAAACTTCTCTCTTGTCTGCAATCTTCGCGGGGGCGCGTCAGCGCACCCGCTGGGTGTAGCCCCCGAGATTCGGGCTGACTGCTGAGCAGTCGGGCCAGATCTCCCGGCAACTACTTTGTATTCTTCTTTCTCGCGGGGGCGCGTCAGCGCACCCGCTGGGTGTAGCCCCCGAGATTCGGGCCGACTGCTGAGCAGTCGGGCCGGATCTCCCGGCAACTACTTTGTCTTCTCTTTCTTCACAGGGGCACGTCAGCGCACCCACTGGGTGTAGCCCCCGAGATTCGGGCCGACTGCTGAGCAGTCGGGCCGGATCTCCCGGCAACTACTTTGTCTTCTCTTTCTTCTTCAGCCGGCCGGGCGGGCGGATCCCGACACAACAATCGGGCTCTTTGCAGCCGACCAAGCAGCCAGCGGTCGGACGCACCTGAGGTAGTCAGACGCACATTTCTTTCTTTCTCTCTTTCTCTCTCTCTCTCTTTTTCATCCGACTAGGCTGTCGGACTTTCTTTTTTCTATCTTCCCGGCCGACTTCAAGCATTCGGACACAGCTCTTCTTCTTTTTTTGCACAGCCGGCGCACTGTGTTGACCCAGCCGGCTCTTTCTTTGTTTTCTTTCTTTGACCAAGCAGTCGACTGGGCACACAGCCCTTGATTTCTCTAACCGGCCCGCACGCGAGCACCCGACCTCCATCTTTTTTATTCTTTTTCTCGCAAGCCGGCACCCTGACTCTTCTTTCTTTTCTTTCACTGCCTGAGGAGTCGGCAAGAGTGGGACGGCACCAGCCAGTGTCCGGGTTGCGGCAGAAGCCGTCACGCCGGGTTGCGGGGGAGCCAGCCAGCGCAGGAGCCGGCAGGCGGGCGCGTGCGGAGCCGGCGGGGCGGCGCGAGCAGAGCTGGACGAGGCCCGGCGCTGGGGAGGCCGGCGTCGAGTGCTGGAGAAGCCGGAGCCGGGCGCGGCGCAGGAGTGGTGCGCGTGCGCGGGGCCGTGAGCGGGGGGGGGGAGGTGGAGCCGGACCGAACGGGCCGAGTGGCGGGAGCCTGCAGCAGGACTCCTGCGCGGGCCTCAGCGCTGCTGCTGGTGACGGCGCGAGGCGCAGGCAGAGGTAGGAGCCATGGCGAGGCGAACTGGCAGGCAACAGTTTGGGCGGTGGCGCTGATGCAGCCCGCGGGTGGAGCCGGCGTGCCGAGTGGGCAGGAAGCTGGTGCGGCCGGGTCGGAGGACTCCAGCGGTCGGGGCCGAACCCGGCGCCGCAGGCGGAGGCGGCGGGAGGCGAGCCGGCGAGTGGCAAGGCGGGCGCGGAGCCGGACCCAGCGCTAGACGGCGCATATGCGGGAGGAGTCGGACCCGACAACGGAGGACCCGGCTGGCGCGGGACACGGCAGGGGCGACCCGGCCCACGCAGGAGACGGAGCCGGCGCGCGGGTGGCCACACTGGTGACCCGGGCAGGCACGTGGAGACTGAGCGGACGGCCAGGCGAGCCGGCGCGGCCGAGGGGGCCCAGAGTCGCGGCGACGCAAGGCGCGCAAGGCAGGAGGCGGCCTGTAGCCAGCGGAGCTGGAAGGCCACCAGGCGTGTGGAGCGGATGACGGCGCGAGCCCGGGGCCGCGCAGGGGCAACCCAGCACGGGCGCGTGCAGGCGGCCGATGCGGGGCTGGCTTGCGGGGAAGCGGCGCACTCACGGGATAGAACTCTGCTCTCGCTGGGAACTCACGTCTCTAGAAATTTTACACTCCATCTTTTGTATTACTACACGAGAGGAGGAAGCAATCCACAGAGAGAGAGACCGGGCAGGATGGCAGCGAGAGAAAGAAGAGACTGGAACGGATGGTGGTGGAGCTCAGGCAAGGCTCGCAGCTCGAGACGAGAAGGAGGCCGGACGGCGGCCGGAGTAACAGCTCGACGGCGGCGGCGGAAGTCGCAAGAGGAGGAAAAGGGGTAGCTAGCATCTGACCAGTGTCCGGCTTTTGTCTGACCATGATACACGCACTATCCAACTTGCATCTGGATAGTGTAGGAAGAGTGTATGGCTGTTATCTGGGAATCGTATGGCCAATGGTTTGACCCTACTTTGACTTGCATCTAGCTAGCTCAAAAAGATGATATGTGGAGAAGCTAATGCGCGTTCCGGCCAAAGCAAGGCGTAGCAAGGAGAGGAGCAAACGCGAGCGGCACGTGGGTGAACATGGCCGACCGAAACAAGGCCGCGCGCGCGGCACGCGCGCGGACGGACGGTCGGTGTCGCGGTGGTGGTGAAGAAGGCGAGGCCTGCGACGAGGACGTGCCGTCCCGCGCGGCCGCTCTGGGGTCGGGTCGAAGTCGAGCCCCCAAGCGCTATCGGAGAGACGGCGCGACGCCGCGGCGGTGAAGACGAAGAGGCCGACGGCGAGGACGCGCCACCCCTCGCGGCCGCTCCGGGGGCGGGTCGATGTCGAGCCCCCGAGCGCTACCGGAGAGACGGCGCGACGCGGCGGCGGAGGCGATGAGGAAAAAAGGGTCCCGCCCGGACAGCGAACCCAGCAACAGCGTGGTAGCATAATAGTAGTACCGCCCCACGGTGGGCGTCAACTGTCGTGGTATTTCTCACGGGGGGCTTTGCGAGTCGACAGATGCCACAAGGGCTTAGTGTGAGGGTAAGACTGTTGCTGATAGGACCGGGAGCGGGTATGCGAGTAGCACGCGGTGGTTTACCCAGCTTCGGAGCTCTCCGGAGAGATAATACTCCTACTGATGCATGTCTGAGTGTATCTATCTGGGGTGTACATCGGGCAGTACAAAGTGCTCCTGGAGCTGTATCTGGGATCAGTGCCAAGTGCATCTGATCTGGTATATGCCTATGAGCTAGTGGCTGCATGTGCCTGAGCATGCATACGTGAGTGGCCTTGTGGCCGGCCAAGTGCAAGTGGCGTGGCCATCTCCTGGTGGATGGATGGATGGGTGCCTTATATAGGCATGGTGGTAGCTTACTACCTAAGCTAGGTAGTGGCGTGGGGGGCAAGTAGGCATGGTGCATGCCATCCTTGTCCCCTGGGTCACTTCATAAATAGTGCCAGGGGACAAGTGACACTGTACATGATGGCGTCGCGGTACGGTTGTCTTGTCCGCGGTATGGCCGTCTCGTCGGTGTCTCGTCGATGTCGGGTCGGGCTGCAGTCGGCAGCCGGCTGGTTGTTGTAGTCGGCAGCCGGCTGGTTGGCGCAGTCGGCAGCGGCAGTCGGCAGCCGGCCGGGAAGAAGCAGTCGGACGGGGAGCCGGCAGGAGCGGCCGGGCAGTCGGACTGAGGGGCTTTGCTAGCCCTGATGTCTTGAAATATAGTCTTGCCGTCCTTGGGGTACCCGTGGTCGATTACTGCGACAAAATTGGTGATGGAGGAAGGTTGATGATGACGACGGTGTCGGATTCCCCTCTCCGGAGCCCCGAACGGACTCCAGATCAGCCCTCCCGAGAGAGATTAGGGCTTGGCGGCGGCTCTGTATCGTTAAACGTGATGAATCCTTCTCTCTGTTTTTTTCTCTCCAAAAGTGAATATATAGAGTTGGAGTTGAGGTCGGTGGAGCTCCAGGGGGCCACGAGGCGGGGGGGTGGGGGGGGGGGCAGGGGGTAGGCGCGCCCCCACCCTCGTGGACATGGTGTGGGGCCCCTGGTCTTGATTCTTTCACCAATAGTTTTACATATTCAAAAAATATTCTGCGTGAAGTTTCAAGTCATTCCGAGAACTTATATTTCTGCACGAAAATAACACCATGGCAATTCTGCTGAAAACAGCATCAGTCCGGGTTAGTTCCATTCAAATCATGCAAGTTAGAGTCCAAAACAAGGGCAAAAGTGTTTGGAAAATTAGATACGATGGAGACGTATCAGTCGCCATGGATGAAGGCCGAAGATAGCACATCATCGTGCACGTCTCCTAAGATGGAAGCATCATCCTTTCTCGTCACCATGTCATTCGCCTCCAAAGCTTGGTCCTCGAATGCTTCCGTAGTCGTAGTCATCACTGCACCATCTTAAAAAAGAGTGGAAGTAGACTCGGCATCATCAATGCCACAAAGAGGGATAGCGGTGGAGTCAAACTTGGGAGCATCGTCTTGGAGCTCATCAGGCTTGGACATCTTGGTGGTACTATTCTCATGCTCGCCGTCTTGGAGCTTGGTGTTCGAGAAGTGTGCTTGGGGTGGAGAAGCCTTAGCTCATGAGTTCTTGTTCCGCCTTGAGAGCACCATTGTAGTTGTCGTTGAGGGACTTGTAGTTCTCGAGGAAGATAGTTTTGGAGATGCCGTCGTGCAATCCCATCATGAAGTGGATCTTCATCAAAATGGGGTCGTCCACGCGGGCTCGTCACAAGGCATTCTTCATCTCCTTGAAGTACACGTCCATGGACTTGGATCCTTGGATGGTGTTCTCCAATTGACGTAGAAGTTGTCGCATGTAGGTGGGAGGAAAGAACTCTCGCCACATAGCTATCTTCGTCTTGGGCCAATCAACTCATGCATATCTCTCTGAAGGTGTGTGAAGCCACCATGTTGACGCGTAGTTGCGGAAGTTCGTTGTGGCACACTTCACTTGATCTTTGGGAGGAACTTGATGTAGCTTGAGGTAGTCGTCCATCAGGCGCTCCCACTCGAGATACTCCTCGGGTTCTTGAGTCCCATAGAAAGGAATCTTGTGGTCGGTGTCAAGGTCGTAGTAGCTCGTGGAAGTTACGGACTTGAGCTTGGGGAGCTTCTCGTGAGAGTAGTCTCGGGGTGCTTGTTGGCAAAGATGTCGTATGTCCATAGGAGAAGCTGCCTTGAATCGCTTGCTGAAGATGCCAAGGGAGATGGTGAAGTCATTGAGCGGTTGTTGGTGTTGAGCTCTTGACCTTCACGTTCTAGTCGGTGGTGGTGTCGATGCCGATGTGACCTTGATAGATATGGTAGCTCGGAAGGATGTAGAGTGTCTTCTCAAAGATGAGGAAGATCGCTTGTAGGACTTGATGAGGGTTTTGATCTCCTTCATTTGAGCATCCATCTTGGCGTCCAAGTTGTTTTTTGTGGCATCAAACTCATTGTTGTTGTTGTAGACCAAAGGAGGTGTGCTTTGCCTATCCATCACAAGACTCGAGCAAATTTGAGTGGGAGAAAGAGAAGAACTAGACCAATGTAACATACCCGATGTTGAAGATGGATCAATGATCACTCAATAATGTATCAAGGAAATAGCACAATTGGTACCGGATCTTGTCAATTCTCACACCTACACGAGTAAGGCTTATGGAGTAGCTTGGTGAGGATAGTGGCACAAAAATTTGATGCAAGATGTTAGCAAGAGTCAATAATGTTGAAAGAGATTCACAAATTCGCAAGTGAAACAAGTAGACCAATAGCAATATGTGGCACACGGAAACACACACGCGGATAGATAAGTGGGGTCGTGCAACCAAGGAATGAGCTCAAAATGTGGAATCCACAGAAAATTCTCTTGTTGCACAACGCTAGAGATACACTAGCTCGATTGCTCAATAGGCAGATATGACGCTTGTGCACAACCTATAGGAGACAAAAATGCGACGACTTCTATCCCAAGTATGCTATGTATATATGATGTTCTCGGTGATCTTCTCAAGATGATCAGATATGACAATCTTAATGCAATGTGGTACGATGCTATGGCACTTGCTTACAAGCTCTTTGCTCACTCTTTTTCTTTTGCTTATTATTCTTTTTATGGCCATTTTGCGAAATGCACAAAACAAGATAGCAATTGTGTATGGGAACAATCTTGTGTCACACGAGATGATATGATGATACCAATATGATATGGTATGTATGCAATGGAAGGGCGGATCGATGATCACTAATGTGCACAAGTAACATTGCCGGCAATACTCAAAGGCTAGTCTCGATAGGCAAGTGACGCAAAATGGGCTAGGGGTTATCAATGCAATGGCAAGAATGTACAATGATGGGATACCACGATACCAAGGTGATATAGAGGTTACCGTCTTTCTTACGGTTAGGGTGTCAAAGGTGAAGGTGGTCAATGTCTAATTCTTGTTCAAGTTGAGCGGCGGTGTTGTTGTTGGGGAACGTAGCATGCAATTTCAAAAAAATTCCTACGCTCACGCAAGATCTATCTAGGATATGCATAGCAACGATAGGGGGGGAGTGTGTCCACGTACCCTCATAGACTGGAAGTGGAATCGTTTGACAACGCGGTTGATGTAGTCGAACTTCTTGTTCCGACCGGTCAAGCACCGAACGTATGGCACCTCCAAGTTCCGCACACGTTCAGCTCGATGATGTCCCTCGAACTCGTGATCCAGAAAAGTGTCGAAGGAGAGTTCCATCAACACGACGGCGTGGTGACAGTGATGGTGAAGTGATCCATGCAGGGCTTCGCTTAAGCACTACGTGAATATGATCGGAGGCGTAAACTGTGGAGGGGGTGCGGCACACAGCTAACAATCGTGGTTGTGTGTTCTAGCGGTGCCCCCCTCATATATATAGGTTGGAGGGGAGGAGAGTCAGCCAAGGGGCACCCCAAGTAGGAGGAATCCTACTTGGGGTCCTCCCAATTCGGCCTCCCCCTTTCCTATTCCTATTCGGAGTATCAAGGGAAGTGGAGGAAGGGGGAATCCTATTCCCTTTTTCCTTTCCTTCTCCAATTTGGCCAGCCCATATGGGGGAGGGGGCGCACCAGCCCCTTTGTGGCCGGTGTGTTTCCCCACTTGGCCCATAAGGCCCATATAGTTTGCCGGGGTTAGCCCGGAACCCCTTCCAGTGACCCGATACGTACCCGGTACCCCCGGAACACTTCCGGTGTCCAAATACTATCGTCCAATATATGCATCTTTACCTCTCGACCATTTCGAGACTCCTCATCATGTCCGTGATCTCATCCGGGACTCCAAACAACATTCGGTCACCAAGTCACATAACTCATATAATACAAAATCGTCATCGAACGTTAAGCGTGTGGACCCTATGGGTTCGAGAACTATGTAGACATGACTGAGACACATCTCCGGTCAATAACCAACATCAGAACCTAGATGCTCATATTGGTTCCTACATATTCTACGAAGATCTTTATCGGTTGTACCGCAATGACAACATACGTAATTCACTTTGTCATCGGTATGTTACATGCCCAATATTAGATCATCGGTATCTTCATACCTAGTTCAATCTCGTTACCGACAAGTCTCTTTACTGGCTTGCAAGGCTTATCATGATGTGAATTACCAAGAGGGCCCAGAGATACCTCTCCGATACTCGGAGTGACAAATCCTAATCTCGATCTATACCAACCCAACAAACACCTCCGGAGATACCTGTAGAGCATCTTTATAATCATCCAGTTATGTTGTGATGTTTGATAGCACACAAGGTATTCCTCCGGTCTCCAGGAGTTGCATAATCTCATAGTCAAGGGAATATGTATAAGTCATGAAGAAAGCAATAGCAATAAAACTTAACGATCATTATGCTAAGCTAACAGATGGGTCTTGTCCATCACATCATTCTCCTAATGATGTGATCCTGTTCATCAAATGACAACACATGTCTATGGTTAGGAAACTTAACCATCTTTGATTAACGAGCTAGTGTAGTAGAGGCTTACTAGCGACATTGTGTTTTGTATATGTATCCGCAGATGTATCAAGTTTCCGGTTAATACAATTCTAGCATGAATAATAAACATTTATCATGATATAAGGAAATACAAAATAACAACTTTATTATTGCCTCTAGGGCATATTTCCTCCAGTCTCCCACTTGCACTAGAGTCAATAATCTAGTTCACACCACCATGTGATTTAACACTAATAGTTCACATCTTTATGTGATTAACACCCATAGTTCACACCGCCATGTGATCAACACCCAAAGGGTTTACTAGAGTCAATAATCTAGTTCACATTGCTATGTGATTAACAACCAAAGAGTACTAAGGTGTGATCTTGTTTCGCTTGTGAGAGAAGTTTAGTCAACGGGTCTGCCGCATTCAGATTCGTGTGTATTTTGCAAATTTCTATGTCTACAATGCTCTGCATAGAGCTACTCTAGCTAATTGCTCCCACTTTCAATATGTACCCAGATTGAAACTCAGAGTCATCCAGATCGGTGTCAAAGCTTTCATTGACGTAACTCTTTATGATGAACTCTTTATCACCTCCATAACCGAGAAATATCTCCTTAGTCTTCTAAGGAAATTTTCACCGTTGTCCAGTGATCTACTCCTAGATCACTATTTTATCCCTTTGCCAAACTCATGGCAAGGTACACAATAGGTCTGGTATACAGCGTGGCATACTTTGTAGAACCTATGGTTGAGGCACAGGGAATGACTTTCATTCTCTTTCTATCTTCTGCCGTGGTCGGGTTTTGCGTCTTACTCAACTTCATACCTTACAACTCAGGCAAGAACTCCTTCTTTGACTGATCCATTTTGAACTCCTTCAAAATCTTATCAAGGTATGTACTCATCGAAAGTCTTATCAAGTGTCTTGATCTATCTCTATAGATCTTGATGCCCAATATGTAAGCAGCTTCACCGAGGTCTTTCTTTGAAAAACATCTTTCAAACACTCCTTTATGCTTTCCAGGAAATTCTACATCATTTCCGATCAACAATATATCATTCACATATACTTATCAGAAAGGCTGTTGTGCTCCCACTCACTTTCTTGTAAATACAGGCTTCACCAGAAGTCTGTATAAAACCATATGCTCTGATCACCTTATCAAAGTGTATATTCCAACTTCGAGATGCTTGCACGAGTCCAAAGATGGATCGCTGGAGTTTGCACACTTTGTTAGCACCTTTAGGATTGAGAAAACCTTCTGGTTGCATCATACAACTCTTCTTCAATAAATCCATTAAGGAATGCAGTTTTGACATCCATTTGTCGGATTTCATAAAATGCGGCAATTGCTAACATGATTCATACAGACTTTAAGCATCGATACAAGTGAGAAAATTTCATTGTAGTCAACACCATGAACTTGTCGAAAACCTTTTTGTGACAATTAGAGCTTTGTAGATAGTAACACTACTATCAGTGTCCATCTTCCTCTTGAAGATCCATTTATTCTCAATGGCTCGCCAATCATCGGGCAAGTCAATCAAAGTCCATACGTTGTTCTCATACATGGATCCTACCTCAGATTTCATGGCCTCAAGCCATTTATCGGAATCTGGGCTCATCATAGCTTCCTCATAGTTCGTAGGTTTGTCATGGTCTAGTAACATGACTTCCAGAACAGGTTTACCATACCACTCTGGTGCGGAACGTGCTCTAGTTGACCTAAGGGGTTCGGTAGTAACTTGATCTGAAGTTTCATGATCATTATCATTAGCTTCCTCACTAGTTGGTGCAAGAATCACGGGAACGGTTTTCCGTGATGAGCTACTTTCCAATTCGAGAGAAGGTACAATTACCACATCAATTTCTACTTTCCTCCCACTCACTTCTTTTGAGAGAAACTCCTTCTATAGAAAGGATCCATTCTTAGCAACAAAGATCTTGCCTTCGGATCTATGATAGAAGGTGTACTCAATAGTTTCTTTTGGGTATACTATGAAGACGCACTTCTCTGATTTGGGTTTGAGCTTATGAGGCTGAAGCTTTTTCACATAGGCATCGCAACCCCAAACTTTAAGACATGACAGCTTAGGTTTCTTGCTAAACCACAGTTCATACGGTGTCGTCTCAACGGTTTTAGATGGTGCCCTATTTAACGTGAATGCGCTGTCTCTAATGCATAACCCCAAAACAATAGTGGTAAATCAGTAAGAGACATCATAGAACACACCATATCTAATAAAGTACGGTTACAACATTAGGACACACCATTACGCTGTGGTGTTCCAGGTGGCGTGAGTGGTGAAACTATTCCACATTGTTTTAAATGAAGGCCAATTTTGTAACTCAAATATTCAGCTCCGCAATCAAATCGTAGAAACTTTATTTTCTTGTTATGATGATTCTCCACTTCACTCTGAAATTCTTTGAACTTTTCAAATGTTTCAGACTTGTGTTTCATTAAGTAGATATACCCATATTTCCTCAAATCATCTGTGAAGGTCAGAAAATAATGATACCCGCCGCGAGCCTCAACACTCATTGGACCGCATACATCGATATGTATTAATTCCAATAAGTCACTGGCTCGCTCCATTGTTCCGGAGAGCGGAGTTTTAGTCATCTTGCCCATGAGGCATGGTTCGCAAGTATCAATTGATTCATAATCAAGTGATTCCAAAAGTCCATTTGCATGGAGTTTCTTCATGCGCTTTACACCAATATGATCTAAACGACAGTGCCACAAATATGTTGCACTATCATTATCAACTTTGCATCTTTTGGCATCAATATTATGAATATGTGTATCACTGCGGTCGCGATTAAGTAAACCATTTACATTGGATGTAAGACCATAGAAGGTTTTATTCATGTAAACATAACAACAATTATTCTTTGACTTAAATGAATAACCGTATCACAATAAACATGATCCAATCATATTCATGCTCAATGCAAACACCAAATAACATTTATTTAGTTCCAATACTAATCCCGAAGGTAGAGGGAGTGTGCGATGGTGACCTTATCAACCTATGTATCATTTCCAACACACATCGTCACCTCGCCCTCAACTAGTTTATGTTCATTTTGTAACTCCTGTTTCGAGTTACTAATCTTAGAAACTGAATCGATATGAAATACCCAGGGGCTACTATGAACACTAGTAAAGTACACACCAATAACATGTATATCATATATACTTTTGTTCACTTTGGCATCCTTCTTATCCGCCAAGTATTTGGGGCAGTTCTCCTTCCAGTTACCATTTCCTTTGCAGTAGAAGCACTCAGTTTCAGGATTGAGTCTAGCTTTGGGTTTCTTCATGGGAGTGGCAACTTGCTTGCCATTATTCTTGAAGTTCCCTTTCTTTCCCTTGCCATTTTACTTGAAACTAGTGGTCTTGTCAACTGTCGGTGTCAAAACCGGCGGATCTCGGGTAGGGGGTCCCGAACTGTGCATCAAGGCCGGATGGTAACAGGAGACAAGGGACACGATGTTTTTACCCAGGTTCGGGCCCTCTCGATGGAGGTAAAACCCTACTCCTACTTGATTAATATTGATGATATGGGTAGTACAAGAGTAGATCTACCACGAGAGCAAGGAGGATAAACCCTAGAAGCTAGCCTACGGTATGATTGTCTATGATGATTGTTCTGTCCTACGGACTACAACCCTCCGGTTTATATAGACACCGGATAGGGTTAGGGTTACACGAAGTCGGTTACAATGGTAGGAGATCTTGAGTATCTGCACCGCCTAGCTTGCCTTCCACGCCAAGGAAAGTTCCTTCCGGACATGGGACGAAGTCTTCAATCTTGTATCTTCATGGTCCTGGAGTCCGGCGAAGGTATAGTCCGTCTACCCGAACACCCTCTAATCCAGGACTCCCTCAGTAGCCCCTGAACCAGGCTTCAATGACGACGAGTCCGGCGCGCAGATTGTCTTCGGCATTGCAAGGCGGGTTCCTCCTCCAAGTCCTTCATAGAAGATTGTAAACACCAAAAATAGTGTCCGGCTCTGCAAAATAAGTTTCCACATATTGCCATAGAGAGAATAATATTAACACAAATCAAATCTGCTGACGTATTCCGCAGTGCGTCATAACACTACGGCCAAGCTCTTTATACAAATTGTTTTCACTTTTCCACCTCAGCGCATTTAGCGAGGCGGTTTCCTTGGCACGTCTTGTCAAAGCAGAGATCGTGTGCCCCTTTTAATGGGATTCTCATCAATACGGACGTGGGTAACCCAACCGCGCCATTTACCACGGCGCTTGGGAGGCAAGCGAGTTTTATTAGGTAGGTGGGGACGCATAACCGCATCCGCCCATATAAGGGTATAAGGATCCACCTTTTCACCTACGCCTTCTCCCTCCTTTGCCAATCCATCTCTCGCGCACTCAAGCTCCAGCGCCCAAGCCCGCTCTTCGCACCTCAACCTTCTCCAGCAATGTCCGGAGCGGGAGGCAAGTGGATGGTCTCCTCCGTTACGGAGGTCCAAGTAAAAAAGCTAAGGAAAGCCGGATGCCTGTCCAAGGACATCCTGCACCGGCTTCCTGAGGAGGGGCAACTTCTCCCCACCCCAAGGCCCCAAGAGAGGGTAGTTTTCCTTCCCCACTTCCTCCGCGGACTGGGTTTTCCAATTCACCCATTTGTCCAGGGACTCATGTTCTACTATGGCCTAGATTTCCATGATCTGGCCCCGAACTTCATCCTCAACATCTCGGCGTTTATCGTCGTGTGTGAGGCCTTCCTCCGCGTCCGCCCCCATTTCGGCCTTTGGCTCAAGACCTTCAACGTCAAGCCCAAGGTGGTGCGCGGCAGCCAAGCGGAGTGCGGAGGTGCTATGGCTGGCAAGATAGCCAACGTCCTCTGGTTCGTGGGCTCCTTTGTGGAGACCCTAAAGGGGTGGCAAGCCGGGTGGTTTTACATCACCGAGCCCCGCGATCCGAAATGGGTCGCAGCCCCAGAATTCAGATCCGGACTCCCCACGCGGCTTTGTGTCCTGGAAAGAGACGGGCCTGTTGTGGGGCAACGAGGAAGAGGTGACCGGACTGAAGACCTGCATCAAGTCCCTGGTAGACAAGCCAATCCGGCTGGTCAATATAGTCCAGGTCATGCTCGTTCGTCTGATCCTCCCGTGCCAACAACGGGATTTCAATTTGTGGGAGTTCGACCCGGTGCAACACCGAACCCTCAACAGGCTCTTCGACACGTCGTATGAAGACGTCTGGAAGGTGCTAATCAAAGGCACTGGAGCCCCCGCATCCGCTTTCGAGGACCGCGGATACAGCACGCAGCGTCACGCTAGCGAGGTAAGCTATCTATGCCTTTGACAGGATTACTAAGCTCTTTTTCATAGATTAACTCTATGCGGGATCTAAACTCCCTTACCTTTGACAGGCCTGGCAGGCGATATCCGGACCAATTAACTGTCCGGCTCCCCTTCCCGAAGACCCAGCCCCAGCTCTCCTGGTGCAGCTGCTGACTCCGGCACCTTATGTGGTGCCGTAGAAGAAGGTCAAGAAGAAGAAGACCACCGGGAATCGAAAGAGTGCCCGCAACTTGGTGGTGTCGTACTCGTCGTCTGACGAGTCCGAGGCGCCCTCCTCCCGTCAAAACGAGGAGGAGGAAGAAAAAAGCTCTCCCCCTCCAGTGGGGGGAGAAAAGAAGAAGAAAGCTGCCCCATCGGGGGAGGCCGAGGCGTCTAGGAAGAGGAAGACCCCTCCGCCGAACTACTCCCATGACGCCGCAGAGAGCGGAGAAGAGTGGCCGGACAGGGCCAAGCGTCCGGCGAAATCGTAAGTATTCGTATACCAGAGTGACTCATGATATTCCTTTTAATGCACAGCTCTCCCTAATGTCGAATGTGATTTATGCAGCCCGCCCCGGGCCGAACTCGACGATTCGTCGAGCGGCTCCCTGGATATGTCGGACGTGAACTCAGTTCCGCCCGCTGTCTCCCCCCGTACTGCGGACGACGCCGAAGTGGCGTCGCAACAAGCTCCGGGGCAGGAGGAGGTGGTCCTGGAGGAGCCGAAAGGCGACCTCCCGGACTCCAGGAATAAAGGGGACAAGACCCCCCAGGGCTCCGAGTCCGGCTTTGTGCCGGACGCTGCGCCGGACTCTTCAACAGTTCCGGTTCGCGGTAGGCGAACTCCTTCCAAGAGGAGCAAGCCTTCTGAGCCGGCAGCCTCCGTCCACCGGAGCTGCCGGACAATCTGCTGGAGGTGCTTGACGGCGCCTCCATTAACGAGGAACACCGTACTATTATGAGTATGGTGATCCGAAGGGTTCAGTCCGCCAAGAGCGGACTGACTGAAGCTTGCACTAGCCTTCTGACAAGCTTCGAGGTAAGTAAAAATATGTCAAAATATGACCGCATAGACAGTAGCCCCTGATGCTCTGTTCGGCGTTCGAAAAAAAAGCTGAATAGAGGATCTATTAATTTTCACAGGAGTCTAACAATAAAGAGTCAATATGCGTATGCAGGCTTCGCTGCTATCCACCGCCGCACTGACTGCATAGGTGGAAGTCCTAAAGAAGGACCTCGGGCAGACCGAGCAGGAGCTCTGCCTTGCCAAACGGCAGCTCGAGGAAAAAGAAGGTAAGAAATACCCTACAAAGAAAAAGGTTGCCTATAGAGAGGCGTGATTGCAAAAAATAACAGGATCGTACTGCTTATTGTAGGGGCCACAAATGAGGTGGCGACCCTCAAGAAGGCGCTAACTGAGGCCGAAAAGAAAACGGCCGAGGAGTGCACTGAGCGAGAAAGACTTGGGGCTCAGGTTGGCGAGGTGAAGCAAGAGCTGCAGGCTCTCATGACAAAACATGAGAGCCTGGAGGTTGAGTCAAAGGCGCAAGCATCCGAGCTCGCGTCGGCCCTTGATTCCGCCAAGGGTGCCAAGGCCGAAGCCCAAAAGGCCCTCCAAGAGTTGGAGGAGATGAAAAAGATAGCAGCGGGTAAGGCATTCTTAATGCAAAGTAGGAATATAAAAGTAAACTACTTGTCACTTACCCGAATCCGGAGTTCTCCAGGGGCGTTCGCAGATCTTCCCCGCAGCGTATCCGCCGCCGCCGCATTCTACCGAGCTGAAGAGGGCAGCTTGATGGAGAGTGTGTTCTGGTCTCAGTATTCTGAGGCCGGACACCCTGTGCCTTTGAGAGATCAGCTGAAACAGCTGGTCGAGCTCCACAAGGCGGCCGAACAAGCCATGAAGGGCTTCATAGTTCGGCTGTGGCCTGGAGAGGCCCTGGCTGGGAGCTACTTCGGGCTAGTGCGGCGACTGGTGGAGGCCTGTCCACGGCTTGAGGTCATCAAGCGTTCCGCCTGCATCGAAGGTGCCCGGAGGGCCCTTGCCCGTGCAAAGGTGCACTGAGGTAAGCTTGACGGAGAGAAGCTGGTGAAGGACGGGCCGCCGCAGGGGAAGGAGCATCGCAAGCCCGAGAACTACTACAAGGATGTTCTTGCCGGTGCCTGCCTTATTGCAGATGTATGTACTAGAGATGTAATATTTGAATGAACTCGCTCGTTTTTATCCTATGCACTGAAAACTTGTTCATATGCGCTAAGCAATGCTTATGGAATTTAAAATATTATTTTCTGTGCGGCCGTTTATCAAAAATTGAGAGATGGTCAGTCGTCGGCTTTTTCCCCCGTGCCGCTAGTGCTGGGGTGTTCGGGATAAACCTGAGCCCTCTTTTTCCCATGGTTGGGTCCTTCGGGGGAGGCGCTCAGCACAACGAACCAGGCAATCGGACTATAATGCTTGAACACTCTCACTTACCCATAGAACTTTATAATTTTAAATTTCGGCGAAGCCCCTAGTTCGGAAGGCCGAATTCGGGGCGCTATCCACGCCTTTGGCCGGACAGAGACAGCTCCTCGCTCGAAGCGGCATAAGTCTTTAGGGACTCGAAAAACCTCTCGAATAGCGACCGGTCTCTCGCCTTATCATGACAGTCAGTTTTAGCTTTCTCCACTGAGGTGCTTAACCCAGCTGAACCGGGGCACAATCGAAGTGGTTCTCCTAGTGCTACCTTAGCCAATATAGAGGAACGTAAGGCACCAAAACATAGGAGCCGGGCAAACCCAACTATTGACCCAAATCATGATTCAGAGCCGATGCATATAGTGCTATAAGTTCGGGGTGCCGCACTTGTGAAAGTGTGCGGACTTCTCACGCCAGATCGAAGGGTACTGAAGCCCCTGGCGTGTTTGCCGTACCATGGTGTACGGGTGCGATCATGTTATTTAATAAGCATATATATTAAAATAAAATAATGCAAAAAATAAGGAAAAAAGCTATGCATTGTTTATAAAGAGGCTATTTATCAAAGCCGAACGATACAAGTAGTGCGATAAGCAAAAAGATATTAGACTATTTAACATGTCCTGACCAGGGGCAGGCCGTGGAATTGTGGTCAAAACAGATATACCACTCGTAATAGAGACCACCTGAGAGTTCCATAATGCGGCGTAGCTTTGTCTGCTTCCGTGGATCTTGCATCGTTTGTGCGGCAGCCGAATTGCCGAACAGGTCGTCCAAAGTGCGGAGTCCTGAAAGTAATAAAAAGAATCCGGCATCCCCTAGTACGTTGTAAGCCGTATTGTGAGCATATCGTTACTATGCCCCTTCCCCTGTGCCCATGGTATTTCAAGGGCGTAATTATGTACGCGAGGTACTAGATCCGCTATGTCGCGATGGCTGGGGTTGGGGCCGCATTGCTACGCCTGCTCAAAACGTGCCAGGCGGTCTTGTTGTAGGTTACTCCGGGCGTGCTTGGCAGTGTCTGGCTTTTTAACGGCCGGACTGGAGAGCTGCCTAAGAAGGCTGCTTTGTACTTCCGCTGCGAGAGCCGCCGTGTGCTCCTCCGTACGGAGGGAACGTTCGGTGTTTCCGTTGACCGTGATTACTCCTCGAGGGCCTGGCATCTTGAGCTTGAGGTATGCGTAGTGCGGCACCGCATTGAATTTGGCAAATGCGGTTCGTCCGAGCAGGGCGTGATAGCCACTGCAGAACGGGACTATGTCGAAGATTAACTCTTCGCTTCGGAAGTTATCTGGAGATCCGAAGACCACATCAAGTGTTACGGAGCCTGTACAATTGGCTTCTACACCTGGTATAACGCCTTTAAAGGTCGTTCTTGTGGGCTTAATCCTTGATGGATCTATGCCCATTTTCTGCACTGTATCCTGATAAAGCAGGTTCAGGCTACTTCCGCCGTCCATGAGGACTCTTGTGAGATGAAATCCATCGATGATTGGGTCGAGAACCAATGTGGCAAAGCCGCCATGACGGATGCTAGTGGGGTGGTCCCTTCGATCAAAAGTGATCGGGCAAGAGGACCATGGGTTGAACTTTGGGGCGACTGGCTCCATCGCGTATACGTCCCGTAGCACACGCTTCCGCTCCTTCTTGGGAATGTGGGTTGCGTATATCATGTTCACCGTCCGCACTTGTGGGGGAAACCCCTTCTGTCCATTGTTGTTTGGCGGCCTGGGCTCCTCCTCGTCATCGCTATGCAGCCCCTTGTCTTTGTTTTCGGCTCTTAACTTGCCTGCCTGCTTGAACACCCAACAATCCCTGTTGGTGTGATTGGCTGGCCTTTCGGGGGTGCCATGGATCTGGCACAAGCGATCGAGTATTCCGTCCAAACTGGATGGGCCCTGAGTATTCTTTTTAAATGGCTTTTTCCGCTGACTGGATTTATAGCCTCTGAATCCGGCGTTGACTGCCGTATCTTCATTCTGTCACTTCTAACGCCACGCTTTTGCTTATTTCGACGTGTCCTGCCACTTTTGTCCTTGGTATCCGAATTACCAGGGTTATTTGATAAGTTGTTGCTGCGAGCTAGCCAGCTATCTTCGCCTGCGCAAAAGCGGGTCATGAGTGTCGTGAGGGCTGCCATAGATTTCGGCTTTTCCTGTCCCAGGTGACGGGCAAGCCACTCGTCGCGGATGTTATGCTTGAAGGCTGCTAGGGCCTCTGCGTCTGGACAGTCGACTATCTGGTTTTTCTTTGTTAGGAACTGTGTCCATAATTGCCTGGCTGATTCCTCTGGCTGCTGAATTATGTGGCTTAGGTCGTCTGCATCCGGTGGTCGCACATAAGTGCCCTGGAAGTTGTCGAGGAATGCGGCTTCCAGGTCCTCCCAAGAACCGATTGAGTCTGCTGGCAGGCTGTTAAGCCAGTGCCGGGCCGGTTCCTTTGAGTTTGAGAGGGAGGTATTTGATGGCGTGTAGATCATCGCCACGTGCCATGTGGATGTGAAGGAGATAATCCTCGATCCATACCGCCGGGTCTGTAGTGCCATCGTATGATTCGATGTTTATGGGTTTGAAACCCTCTGGGATTTTATGATCCATTACTTCATCTGTAAAGCATAGTGGGTGTGCGGCGCCCCTGTACTGGGCTATGTCACGACGCAGTTCGGAACAGCTATGTCTGTTGTGTTCGGCCCGGCCGGATTTATTGTGTTCGGAGTGAAGATCATCGTCACGTGTCGTCGGGCGCTTGTGTGATCCGTAGATCGATCTTGTTTGCCTTGCTTTATCCTCCAGTACATCTCGCAGGTCTGGCGCATTTTCCCGTGCCTTGGTTGAGCGGCGTCGGGGCATGGCTTGGGTGGAGGTTCGACAGGCTTCTCTGTCGCGACCGCGAGGTGGCCGGTCTGCCATGTCGTGCGCTGGTGATGTAGGTGCTTCCTACTCTGATCGGGGTAGTGGCCTGCGCTTAGGATAATTCTTGGAGGGGCGCTCGAGTTCGTACTCTTCGGCCGCAAGGACTTCAGTCCATCTATCAGCTAGCAAATCTTGATCAACTCTAAGCTGTTGTTGCTTTTCTTTAGGTTTTTCACCGTGGCTAAAAGCCTGCGTTTGAAACGCTCTTGTTCGACGGGGTCTGATGGTACGACGAATTCGTCGTCATCGAGGCTTGCCTCGTCTTCGGAGGGAGGCATATACTTATCATCCTCAACCTCTCGTTCTACCGCTCTGTCATGAGGGCTGGCTTCTCCATCTTCCTGCGTTGAATCTTGCTGGGTTGTGTGTTCTTCGGCGCTATCCGGGGTAGTATTATCTCCCGTGCAGGAGTCACCGTTTTTGCTTTGGCGGGATTTAGAGCAGCGTCGCTGACGTCGGCGCTTTGGCTATTTCTTGGAGGTGTCATCCCCCGCTATTCCATCGCCATCTCCATCCTTTGGAGTATCCACCATATATACGTCATATGACGAGGTGGCCGTCCAGCGCCCTACAGGTGCTGGTTCCTGTTCGTCTCCTACCTCATCGTCCATACCGTCGAAGTCTTCGGAGCCGAAGTCAAGCATGTCGGTGTAATCATCGACAGTGGCTACCAAGTGGGTGGTGGGTGGGTTTTGAATTTCTTCATCGTCCGTATCCATCCTCGCTGACCGTAATTCGGCCAGGGCTCTCCTCATAAAGAGAGAGACTTGAAAGAATTCAGGATGTCGCCAAAAGGCGAGTGCTGAAAGATGTCCGCGGTGGTGAACTCCATTATCGGCGCCCAATCGGCTTCGACTGGCAGGGGCGCGGGGGGTTCGGAGTCCGAGGAGGAGTTCGGACCTTCGGGATCACGGGTCACGCGGAGTGCGGGGCTGGCGTTCGGCTCGATCGCCTTTGAGATCGTAGCCCCCGAGGTGACGTCCAATCGCTCATCCTCAATTGGTGCAATAGGCTCCGAGTTAAGGGTCGGAACCGGTGCGTGTGCGGCCTCCAGGACACTGTTCGGGGGCAGAGCTAGATCATGCCCCTCGAGATAGTGCGGCGCGCTTGGCTGTGGCTCGAACCCGTCGAAGATCAAGTCTCCGTGGATATCAGCCGTGTAGTTTAAGCTTCCAAACCTGACTTGATGGCCAGGGCGTAGCTTTCGATCTACTCCAGACGGCCAAGCGAATTGGCCCGCAGAGCGAAGCTGCCGAAGACGAAGATCTGTCCGGGGAGAAAAGTCTCACCCTGGACCTCATCGTTGTTGATGATCAAAGAGCCATCGGGCCTAAAGGCGACGACACAAAGGAACTCTCAATGAAAGCACCAATGTCGGTGTCAAAACCGGCGGATCTCGGGTAGGGGGTAACGAACTGTGCATCAAGGCCGGATGGTAACAGGAGACAAGGGACACGATGTTTTTACCCAGGTTCGGGCCCTCTCGATGGAGGTAAAACCCTACTCCTGCTTGATTAATATTGATGAGATGGGTAGTACAAGAGTAGATCTACCACGAGACCAAGGAGGCTAAACCCTAGAAGCTAGCCTACGGTATGATTGTGTATGATGATTGTTCTGTCCTATGGACTACAACCCTCCGGTTTATATAGACACCGAATAGGGTTAGGGTTACACGGAGTCGGTTACAATGGTAGGAGATCTTGAGTATCCGCACCGCCTAGCTTGCCTTCCACGCCAAGGAAAGTTCCTTCCGGACATGGGAGGAAGTCTTCAATCTTGTATCTTCATGGTCCTGGAGTCCGGTGAAGGTATAGTCCGGCTAACCGAACACCCCCTAATCCAGGACTCCCTCATCAACCATCAACACTTGATGCTTTTTCTTGATTTCTATCTTCGCCGATTTTAGCATCGCGAAGAGCTTGGGAATTGTTTTCATTATCCCTCGCATATTATAGTTCATCATGAAGTTCTAGTAACTTGGTGATAGTGACTAGAGAACTTTGTCAATCACTATCTTATCTGGAAGATTAACTCCCACTTGATTCAAGCGATTGAAGTACCCAGACATTCTGAGCACATGCTCACTAGCTGAGCTATTCTCCTCCATCTTGTAGGCAAAGTACTTGTCAGAGGTCTCATACCTCTTAACACGGGCAAGAGTCTGAAATATCATTTTCAGCTTCTGGGAACATCTCATATGCTCCATGGCGTTCAAAACATTTTTTGAGTCCCGGTTCTAAGCCGTAAAGCATGGTGCACTAAACTATCAAGTAGTCATCATACCAAGCTTGTCAAACATTCATAACATCTACATCTGCTCCTGCAATAGGTCTGTCACCTAGCGGTGCATCAAGGACATAATTCTTCTATGCAACACTGAGGATAATCCTCAGATCACAGACCCAGTCCGCATCATTGCTACTATCATCTTTCAACTTAGTTTTCTCTAGGAACATATCAAAAACAAAACAGGGGAGCTCTACACGAGTTATTGATCTACAACATAGATATGCAAAAACTATGAGGACTAATTTCATGATAAATTAAGTTCAATTAATCATATACTCCCTCTGTCCAAAATTACTTGTCGCAGAAATGTATGAAAATTGATGTATCTAGATCTAAAATACGTCTAGATACATCCATTTATTTGACCCGGAATTACTTGTTGCAGAAATGTATGAAAATTGATGTATCTAGATCTAAAATACATCTAGATACATCCATTTCTTTGACAAGCATTTTTGGACGGAGGGAGTATTACTTAAGAACTCCCACTTAGATAGACATCCCTCGAGTCATCTAAATGATCACGTGATCCATATCAACTAAACCATGTCCGATCATCACGTGAGATGGAGTAGTTTTCAACGGTGAACATCTCTGTGTTGATCATATCTACTATAAGATTCACGTTCGACTTTCGGTCTCCAGTGTTCTGAGGCCATGTCTGTACATGCTAGGCCCGTCAAGTTTAACCCGAGTATTCCGCATGTGCAAAACTGTCTTGCACCCGTCGTATGTGAATGTAGAGCTTATCACACCTGATCATCACATGATGTCTCGGCATGACGAACTGTCACAATGGTGCATACTTAGGGAGAACACTTATACCTTGAAATTTCATTGAGGGATCATCTTATAATGCTACCGCCATACTAAGCAAAATAAGATGCATAAAAGATAAACATCACATGCAATTTAAATACATAACATGATATGGCGCCATCATCATCTTGTTCCTTTGATCTCCATCTCCAAAGCACCGTCATGATCTCCATCGTCACCAGCTTGACACCTTGATCTCCATCGTAGCATCGTTGTCGTCTCGCCAACTATTGCTTCTACAACTATCGCTAATGCATGGTGATAAAGTAAAGCAATTACATGGCGATTGCATTTCATACAATAAAGCAACAACCATAAGGCTCCTGCCAGTTGCCGATAACTTTTACAAAACATGATCATCTCATGCAATAACGTATATCACATCATGTCTTGACCTTATCACATCACAACATGCCCTACAAAAAACAAGTTAGAGGTCCTCTACTTTGTTGTTGCAAGTTTTATGTGGCTGCTATGGGCTTCTAGTAAGAACCGTTCTAACCTACGCATCAAAACCACAACGATGTTTCGTCAAGTTTGCTATTTTAACCTTCAACAAGGACCGACCGTAGTCAAATTCAACTCAATTAAAGTTGCAGAAACAGACACCCTCCAGCCACCTTTATGCAAAACAAATTGGATGTCTGTCGGTGGAACCGGTCTCATGAACGTGGTCATGTAAGGTTGGTCCGGGCCGCTTCATCCAACAATACCGCCGAATCAAAATAAGATGTTGGTGGTAAGAAGTATGACTATCATCGCCCACAACTCTTTGTGTTCTACTCGTGCATATCATCTACGCATAGACCTGGCTGGGATGCCACTATTGGGGAACGTAACATGCAATTTCAAAAAATTTCCTACACTCACGCAAGATCTATCTAGGAGATGCATAGCAACAACAGGGGGGAGTGTGTCCACGTACCCTCGTAGACCAAAAGTGGAAGCGTTTGACAATGCGGTTGATGTAGTCGAATTCTTCTCGTTCTGACCAATCAAGCACCGAACGTACGGCACCTCCGAGTTCTGCACACGTTCAACTCGATGACGTCCCTCAAACTCTTGATCCAGCCAAGTGTAGAGGGAGAGTTCCCTGAGCACAACGGCATGGTGACGTTGATGGTGAAGTGATCCATGTAGGGCTTTGCCTAAGCACTAGGTGAATATGACCGGAGGCGTAAACTGTGGAGGGGGGCGCCGCACACGGCTAACAATTATTGTTGTGTGTTCTAGCGGTGCCCCCCTCATATATATATATAGGTTGGAGGGGAGGAGAGGCAGCCAAGGGGCACCCCAAGTAGGAGGAATCCTACTTGGGGTCCTCCCAATTCGGCCTCCCCCTTTCCTATTCCTATTCGGAGTAGGAGGGGAAGAGGAGGAAGGGAGAAACCTATTCCCTTTTTCCTTTCCTTCTTCCCCTTTCCTTCTCCGATTTGGCTAGCACATATGGGGGGGGGGTCGCACCAGCCCCTTTGTGGCTGTTTTGTTTCCCCTCTTGGCCCATAAGGCCCATATAGTTTACCGGGGTTAGCCCGGAACCCCTTCCGATGACCCGATACGTACCTAGTACCCCCGGAACACTTCCGGTGTCCAAATACTATCGTCCAATATATGCATCTTTACCTCTCGACCATTTCGAGACTCCTCATCATGTCCGTGATCTCATCCGGGACTCCAAACAACATTCGGTCACCAAGTCACATAACTCATATAATACAAAATCGTCATCGAACGTTAAGCGTGTGGACCCTATGGGTTCGAGAACTATGTAGACATGACTGAGACACATCTCCGGTCAATAACCAACATCAGAACCTAGATGCTCATATTGGTTCCTAAATATTCTACGAAGATCTTTATCGGTCGTACCGCAATGACAACATAAGTAATTCCCTTTGTCATCGGTATGTTACTTGCCCGAGATTTGATCGACGGTATCTTCATACCTAGTTCAATCTCGTTACCATCAAGTCTCTTTACTTGTTTCGTAATGCATCATCCCATAACTAACTCATTAGTTACAATGCTTGCAAGGCTTATCATGATATGAATTACCGAGAGGGCCCAGAGATACCTCTCTGATACTCGAAGTGACAAATCCTAATCTCGATCTATGCCAACCCAACAAACACCTTCGGAGATACCTGTAGAGCATCTTTATAGTCACCCAGTTATGTTGTGACGTTTGATAGCACACAAGGTATTCCTCCGGTATCCGGGAGTTGCATAATCTCATAGTCAAAGGAATATGTATAAGTCATGAAGAAAGCAATAGCAATAAAACTTAAGGATCATTATGTTAAGCTAACGGATGGGTCTTGTCCATCACATCATTCTCCTAATTATGTGATCTCATTCATCAAATGAGAACACATGTCAATGGTTAGGAAACTTATCCATCTTTGATTAACGAGCTAGTCTAGTAGAGGCTTACTAGGGACATTATGTTTTGTCTATGTATCCACACATGTATCAAGTTTCCGGTTAATACAATTCTAGCATGAATAATAAACATTTATCATGATATAAGGAAATACAAAATAACAACTTGATTATTGCCTCTAGGGATATTTCCTTCAGTTGTCGATGTTGAACCGTTCCTATTTAGCATGCAAAAAGACCAAGACCGCCAGGACGGCAGGACGGAGGTCATCGCCGAGCCCACCATGGCATCACGACCAGAGCCTTTGCAGGCGAAGACTACTTTTGTCGAGATAAGATGTACTAGATGTCTCCCATTGAATTTGGCCGTTGTGGGATCCGTTCCTGCCTCCATTTAGGGGGAAGAGGACCAAAGCCACTATAAATAGGACCTAGCCACCACCGTAGAGGAGGACGTATGAAACTGCAACTATCCCTAGGTGGTTTTGGCAATTCATAACAACATATAGCTCATATAGCTAATGCTATTTCAAGATGATTATTTCAGGAAAGCTCAACGATTGGCATGGCATGGATGATGAAAGTGGATCTCTCAAAATGCTAAGGACAAAGGATTGGCTCAAGCTCAAAAGCTAAAAACTCTTCATATTATATTTTAGGGATCCAAGATCACATTGAGTCTATAGGAAAAGCCAATACTATCAAGGAGGGATGAGGTGTTGCTTAATGAGCCTCTTGCTTCATGTGCTTAGTGATATGCTCCAAAACCCTCAGCTACTTTCCCATATCCACACTTGACCTAAACCCAAAGCCAAACTCGGTCCTACTGATTCTTTCAATCCGGTGCCACCGAGTTTCACTTGTCATAGCCACTGCCAAACCCTAAGCAAATCGGTTCTACCGATAGGGATCTCGGTCTCACCGAGATGGGATTGTAATCTCTCTGTTTCCCTTCGTAACGTTTTGGTCTAACCGAAATGAGCGATCGGTCCCACCGAGATTGCAATGTAAACTCTCTGTTTCCCTTTCGTAACATTTCGGTCTCACCGAAATGAGCGAACCGGTCCCACCGAGTTTACCTGACCAACTCTCTGGTTAGCTTATTACCAAAATCGGTCTCACCGAGTTTGTGTAATCGGTCTCACTGAGATTACGTTATGCCCTAACCCTAACCATATCGGTCCTACCGAGTTGCATGTCAGTCCCACCGAAAATCACTAACAGTCACTAGGTTTACTAAATCGGTCCGACCGAGTTTGTTGATTCGGTCCCATCGAGATTGGTAAATTGTGTGTAACGGTTGGATTTTGTGTGGAGGCTATATATACCCCTCCACCTCCTCTTCATTCGTAGAGAGAGCCATCAGAACACACCTACACTTCCAACTCATATGTTCTGAGAGAGAACCACCTACCCTTGTGTTGAGGCCAAGATATTCCATTCCTACCATATGAAGCTTGATCTCTAGCCTTCCCCAAGTTGCTTTCCACTCAAATCTTATTTTCACCAGATCCAAATCCTATGAGATAGAGTTGAGTGTTGGGGAGACTATCATTTGAAGCACAAGAGCAAGGAGTTCACCATCAACACACCATTTGTTACTTCTTGGAGAGTGGTGTCTCCTAGATTGGCTAGGTGTCACTTGGGAGCCTCCGACAAGATTGTGGAGTTGAACCAAGGAGTTTGTAAGGGCAAGGAGATCGCCTACTTCATGAAGATCTACCGCTAGTGAGGCAAGTCCTTCGTGGGCGACGGCCATGGTGGGATAGACAAGGTTGCTTCTTCCTGGACCCTTCGTGGGTGGAGCCCTCCGTGGACTCGCGCAACCGTTACCCTTCGTGGGTTGAAGTCTCCATCAACGTGGATGTAGGATAGCACCACCTATCCGAACCACGCCAAAAACATCCGTGTCTCCAATTGCATTTGAATTCTCCAAACCTTTCCCTTTACATTCTTGCAAGTTGCATGCTTTACTTTCCGCTGCCTATATGCTCTTTGCATGCTTTCTTGAATTGTGTGATGATTGCTTGACTTGTCCTAAAGTAGCTAAAATCTGCCAAACTCTAAAATTGGGAAAAGGTTAAGTTTTTATTGGTCAAGTAGTCTAATCAGCCCCCTCTAGACATACTTCAAGGTCCTACAAGTGGTATCAGAGCTTTGGTCTCCATTTGCTTTGATTTCCATAGCTTTTGGTGGTCATAGCCTTGGTTTCACAACCTAGGAGAGTATGGCGTCTAGCGAGGGAAATTATCACCGTAGAGGTCCTTACTTTGATGGTACTAATTTTGCTAGTTGGAAGCATGAGATGAAAATGCATATTCTCGGACATAACCCCGCCGTTTGGGCTATTGTGTGTGTTGGTTTGCAAGGTGACTTCTTTGATGGGAAAGAACCAAACCGTGAAGCTACCGCGGAAGAGTTGAAGATGTTGCAATACAACGCTCAAGCTTGTGATATTCTCTTCAACGGATTGTGCCCCGAAGAATTCAACAAAATCAGCCGTCTTGAGAATGCGAAGGAAATTTGGGATACTTTGATTGATATGCACGAAGGTACCGACTCCGTCAAGGAATCCAAATTGGATGTGCTTCAAAGTCAACTTGACAAGTTCAAAATGAAGGATGGTGAAGGTGTCGCTGAAATGTACTCCAGGCTTGCTCTCATCACAAATGAGATTGCCGGCTTAGGGAGTGAAGAGATGACCGATAGATTCATCATCAAGAAGATCCTAAGAGCCTTGGATGGAAAATATGATACCGTGTGCACATTGATCCAAATGATGCCCAATTACAAAGATCTCAAGCCAATGGAGGTCATTGGAAGAATTGTTGCTCATGAGATGTCACTCAAGGATAAAGAGGAACTTCACAACAAATCAAGTGGAGCATACAAAGCCTCATGTGAAGCCCCCACATCATCAAGTGAGAAACAAACCTTCAATGAAGAATTGAGCTTAATGGTGAAGAACTTCAACAAGTTCTACAAGAGTAGAAGCAAAGATAGAACCTCCAAGTCAAGGTCCTACAATGACAAATGATCTTCTAGTCGAGAGCGAAACTACTACAATTGTGGAAGACCCGGACACTACTCCAATGAGTGTACGACACCCTACAAAAGAAGAGAAGATTCTCCAAAAAGGAGAAGCAAAAGAGAAGAATCACCATCTAGAGAAAGAAGTAGTAGAGATGATCGTTATGAACGAAGATACTCATGGAGAAGCAAGGATTCGGAAAGAAAGGAAAAGTCATCAAGGAGCTACACAAAACGAAGACATCAAGCTCATGTTGGTGAATGGGTACCCGGCTCCGACTCCGACAACCACTCCGAGAGAAGTTATCACTCCGATTCCGAATATACTCAAGATGAAGGTGTTGCCGGTCTAGCACTTGTGTCAACTGACTCATACGACATATTTGACTCACCAAATGAAGGAGTTAGAAGATGCTTCATGGCCAAAGGTCCTAAGGTAACACATCCCGAGTATGTTGATTTCAATAGTGATGAAGATGACTTGTTAGGTGATGATGATTTACTTGTTGACAACTCTAGTGATGAATACTATGATGAAACGTCAATTAATCATGCTAATCAAGATAAAAAGAATGACAATGATAAGGAGAAGATTGAGGCTCTAACTAAAGAACTAAACACTCTTAAGTTAGCTCATGAAACTATCTTTGAAGATCATCGAGAACTTTTAAGAGCTCATGAGAAGTTACGCTTTGAAAAGCTCAATCTTGAGCAAGAGCATGAGTTTTTAAAGGCAAACAATGATGATCTTCGCAAGAAAAGTTCTTCTTACATTGCCAAGAGTTTACTCTTATCCACTTACATGCCTCAAGTCAAATCTAGTAACAATAACAAGAAAGATTCTTCCTCTAGTAGTAACAATGATCATACTAAATCCAGTATTGTTGCTTCTAGTAGTTCTCTTGATTCCACTAATTGTTGGGGAACGTAGTAATTTCAAAATTTTCCTACGCACACGCAAGATCATGGTGATGCATAGCAACGAGAGGGGAGAGTGTTGTTTACGTACCCTCGTAGACCGAAGCGGAAGCGTTGACTCAACATAGAGGAAGTAGTCGTACGTTCTCCTCGCGATCCGACCGATCCAAGTACCGTTACTCCGGCACCTCCGAGTTCTTGGCACACGTTCAGCTCGATGACGATCCCCGGGCTCCGATCCAGCAAAGCGTCGGGGAAGAGTTCCGTCAGCACGACGGCGTGGTGACGATCTTGATGTGTTATCGGCGGAGGGCTTCGCCTAAGCACTGCAACGATATGACCGAGGTGGAATTTAGTGGAAGGGGGCACCGCACACGGCTAAGGAACGATCCGTAGATCAACTTGTGTGTCTATGGGGTGCCCCCTGCCCCTGTATATAAAGGAGCCAAGGGGGAGGGGCTGGCCGGCCAAGCCTGGCGCGCCAGGAGAGTCCTACTCCCTCTGGGAGTAGGATTCCCCCCCCCCCCCCCCGCAATCCTAGTTGGACTAGGATTCTCCAAGGGGGAGAGAGAGAGAGGGGGCCGGCCACCTCTCCTAGTCCTAATAGGACTAGGGGAAGGGGGGAGGCACGCAGCCCATGAGGGCAGCCCTCTCTCCTCTCCACCAAGGCCCATGTTGGCCCATCATGCTCCCGGGGGGTTCCGGTAACCCTCCCGGTATTCCGGTAAAATCCTGATTTCACCTGGAACTCATCCGATGTCCAAACATAGGCTTCCAATATATCATTCTTTACGTCTCGACCATTTAGAGACTCCTCGTCACGTCCGTGATCACATCCGGGACTCCGAACTCCTTCGGTACATCAAAATGCATAAACTCATAATAACTGTCATCGTAACGTTAAGCGTGCGGACCCTACGGTTCGAGAACAATGTAGACATGACCGAGACACGTCTCCGGTCAATAACCAATAGCGGGACCTGGATGCCCATATTGGCTCCTACATATTCTACAAAGATCTTTATCGGTCAGACCGCATAACAACATACGTTTGTTCCCTTTGTCATCGGTATGTTACTTGCCCGAGATTCGATCATCGGTATCCAATACCTAGTTCAATCTCGTTACCGGCAAGTCTCTTTACTCGTTCCGTAATACATCATCTCGCAACTAACTCATTGGTTGCAATGCTTGCAAGGCTTTATGTGATGTGCATTACCGAGAAGGCCCTGAGATACCTCTCCGACATTCGGAGTGACAAATCCTAATCTCGAAATACGCCAACCCAACAAATACTTTCGGAGACACCTGTAGAGCACCTTTATAATCACCCAGTTACGTTGTGACGTTTGGTAGCACACAAAGTGTTCCTACGGTAAACGGGAGTTGCATAATCTCATAGTTAAAGGAACATGTATAAGTCATGGATAAAAGCAATAGCAACATACTAAACGATCGGGTGCTATGCTAATGGAATGGGTCATGTCAATCAGATCATTCAACTAATGATGTGACCTCGTTAATCAAATAACAACTCTTTGTTCATGGTTAGGAAACATAACCATCTTTAATTAACGAGCTAGTCAGGTAGAGGCATACTAGTGACACTCTGTTTGTCTATGTATTCACACATGTATTATGTTTCCGGTTAATACAATTCTAGCATGAATAATAAACATTTATCATGATATGTAAGGAAATAAATAATCACTTTATTATTGCCTCTAGGGCATATTTCCTTCAGTCTCCCACTTGCACTAGAGTCAATAATCTAGTTCACATCGCCATGTGATTTACCAGCAATAGTTCACATCACCATGTGATTAACACCCATAGTTCACATCAATATGTGACCAACACCCAAAGGGTTTACTAGAGTCAGTAATCTAGTTCACATCGCTATGTGATTAACACCCAAAGAGTACTACGGTGTGATCATGTTTTTGCTTGTGAGAGAAGTTTAGTCAACGGGTCTGCCACATTCAGATCCGTTATGTATTTTGCAATTTTCTATGTCTACAATGCTCTGCACGGAGCTACTTTAGCTAATTGCTCCCACTTTCAATATGTATCTAGATTGAGACTTAGAGTCATCTAGATTAGTGTCAAAACTTGCATCGACGTAAACTTTTACGACGAACCTTTTTGTCACATCCATAATCGAGAAACATATCCTTATTTTACTAAGGATAATTTTGACCGATGTCCAGTGATCTACTTCCTAGATCACTATTGTACTCCCTTGCTTAACACAGTGTAGGGTATACAATAGATCTGGTACATAGCATGGCATACTTTATAGAATCTATGGCTGAGGCATAGGAAATGACTTTCATTCTCTTTCTATCATCTGCCGTGGTCGGGCTTTGAGTCTTACTCAATTTCACACCTTGTAATACAGGCAAGAACTCTTTCTTTGACTGTTCCATTTTGAACTACTTCAAAATCTTTTCAAGGTATGTACTTATTGAAAAACTTATCAAGTGTCTTGATCTATCTCTATAGATCTTGATGCTCAATATGTAAGCAGCTTCACCGAGGTCCTTCTTCGAAAAACTCCTTTCAAATACTCCTTTATGCTTCACAGAATAATTCTACATTATTTCCGATCAATAATATGTCATTTACATATACTTATCAGAAATGCTGTAGTGCTCCCACTCACTTTCTTGTAAATACAGGCTTCACCGCAAGTCTGTATAAAACTATATGCTTTGATCAACTCATCAAAGCGTATATTCCAACTCCGAGATGCTTGCACCAGTCCATAGATGGATCGCTGGAGCTTGCATATTTTGTTAACACCTTTAGGATCGACAAAACCTTCTAGTTGCATCGTATACAACTCTTCTTTAATAAATCCATTAAGGAATGTAGTTTTGTTTATCCATTTGCCGGATTTCATAAAATGCGGCAATTGCTAACATGATTCGGACAGACTTAAGCATAGATATGAGTGAGAAACTCTCATCGTAGTCAACACCTTGAACTTGTCGAAAACCTTTTGCGACAATTCTAGCTTTGTAGATAGTAACACTACTATCAGTGTCCGTCTTCCTTTTCAAGATCCATTTATTTTCTTTGGCTTGCCGATCATCGGGCAAATCCATCAAAGTCCATACTTTGTTCTCATACATGGATCATATCTCAGATTTCATGGCCTCTAACCATTTCGCGGAATCTGGGCTCATCATCGCTTCCTCATAGTTCGCAAGTTCATCATGGTCTAGTAACATGACTTCCAGAACAGGATTACCGTACCACTCTGGTGCGGATCTCACTCTGGTTTACTTACGAGATTCGGTAGTAACTTGATCTTGAAGTTACATGATCATCATCATTAGCTTCCTTACTAATTGGTGTAGTAGTCACAAGAACAGATTTCTGTGATGAACTACTTTCCAATAAGGGAGAAGGTATAATTACCTTATCAAGTTTTCTACTTTCCTCCCACTCACTTCTTTCGAGAGAATCTCCTTCTCTAGAAAGGATCCATTCTCAGCAACGAATATCTTGCCTTCGGATCTGTGATAGAAGGTGTACCCAACAGTCTCCTTTGGGTACCTATGAAGACACATTTCTCCGATTTGGGTTTGAGCTTATCAGGATGAAACTTTTTCACATAAGCATCGTAAACCCAAACTTTAAGAAACGACAACTTTGGTTTCTTGCCAAACCACAGTTTATTTTGTGTCGTCTCAACGTACTTTAGATGGTGCCCCTTTTAACGTGAATGCAGCTGTCTCTAATGCATGATCCCAAAATGATATTGGTAAATCGGTAAGAAACATCATAGATTGTACTATATCCAATAAAGTACGGTTATGACGTTCGGACACACCATTATGCTGTGGTGTTCCATGTGGCATGAATTTGTGAAACTATTCCACATTGTTTTAATTTAAGACCAAACTCGTAACTCAAATATTTGTCTCCGCGATCAGATCGTAGAAACCTTATTTTCTTGTCACGATGATTTTCACTTCACTCTAAAATTCTTTGAACTTTTCAAACGTTTCAGACTTATGTTTCATCAAGTAGATATACCCATATCTGCTCAAATCATCTGTGAAGGTTAGAAAATAATTATACTTGTTGCGATCCTTAATATTCATCGGACCATATACATCAGTATGTATGATTTCCAACAAATCTGTTGCTTGCTCCATTGTTCCGGAGAACGGCGTTTTAGTCATCTTGCCCAAGAGGCATGGTTCGCAAGCATCAAGTGATTCATAATCAAGTGATTCCAAAATCCCATCAGCATGGAGTTTCTTCATGCGCTTTACACCAATATGACCTAAACGGCAGTGCCACAAATAGGTTGCACTATCATTATTAACTTCGCATCTTTTTGGTTTCAATATTATGAATATGTGTATCACTACGATCGAGATCCAATGAACTATTTTCATTGGTGTGTATGACCATAGAAGGTTTTATTCATGTAAACAGAACAACAATTGTTCTCTAACTTAAATGAATAACTGTATTGCAATTAACATGATCAAATCATATTCATGCTCAACGCAAACACCAAATAACACTTATTTAGTTTCAACACTAATCCCGAAAGTATAGGGAGTGTGTGATGATGATCATATCAATCTTGGAACCACTTCCAACACACATCGTCACCTTGCCCTTTAACTAGTCTTTGTTCATTCTGCAACTCCCGTTTCGAGTTACTAAATTTTAGCAACTGAACTAGTACCAAATGCTGAGGGGTTGCTATGAACACTAGTAAAGTACACATCAATAACATGTATATCAAATATACTTATGTTCACTTTGCCATCCTTCTTATCCGCCAATCACTTGGGGTAGTTCCGCTTCCAGTGACCAGTCCCTTTGCAGTAGAAGCACTTAGTCTCAGGCTTAGGACCATACTTGGGCTTTTTCACTTGAGCAGCAACTTGCTTGCCGTTCTTCTTGAAGTTCCCCTTCTTTCCTTTTGCCCTTTTCTTGAAACTAGTGATCTTGTCAACCATCAACACTTGATGTTTTTCTTTGATTTCTACCTTCGCTGATTTTAGCATCGCGAAGAGCTTGGGAATATTTTCCGTTATCCCTTGCATATTATAGTTCATCATGAAGTTCTACTAACTTGGTGATGGTGACTAGAGAATTCTGTCAATCACTATCTTATCTGGAAGATTAACTCCCACTTGATTCAAGCGATTGTAGTACCCAGACAATCTGAGCACATGCTCACTAGTTGAGCGATTCTCCTCCATGTTTTAGCTATAGAACTTGTTGGAGACTTCATATCTCTCAACTCGGGTATTTGCTTGAAATATTAACTTCAACTCCTAGAACATCTCATATGCTCCATGACGTTCAAAACGTCTTTGAAGTCCCGATTCTAAGCAGTTAAGCATGGTGCACTAAACTATTAAGTAGTCATCATATTGAGCTAGCAAAACGTTCATAATGTCTGCATCTGCTCCTGCAATAGGTCCGTCACCTAGCGGTGCATCAAGGACATAATTCTTCTGTGCAGCAATGAGGATAAACCTCAGATCACGGATCCAATCCGCATCATTGCTACTAACATTTTTCAACACAATTTTCTCTAGGAACATATCAAAATAAACACAGGGAAGCAACAACGCGGGCTATTGATCTACAACATAGACATGCTAATACTACCAGGACTAATGTTCATGATAATATTAAAGTTCAATTAATCATATTACTTAAGAACTCCCACTTAGATAGACATCCCTCTAATCTTCTAAGTGATCACGTGATCCAAATCAACTAAACCATGTCCGATCATCACGTGAGATGGAGTAGTTTCAATGGTGAACATCACTATGTTGATCATATCTACTATATGATTCACGCTCGACCTTTCGGTCTCCGTGTTCCGAGGCCATATCTGTTATATGCTAGGCTCGTCAAGTATAACCTGAGTATTCCGCGTGTGCAACTGTTTTGCACCCGTTGTATTTGAACGTAGAGCCTATCACACCCGATCATCACGTGGTGTCTCAGCACGAAGAACTTTCGCAACGGTGCATACTCAGGGAGAACACTTCTTGATAATTTAGTGAGAGATCATCTTATAATGCTACCGTCAATCAAAGCAAGATAAGATGCATAAAAAGATAAACATCACATGCAATCAATATAAGTGATATGATATGGCCATCATCATCTCGTGCTTGTGATCTCCATCTTCGAAGCACCGTCATGATCACCATCGTCACCGGCACGACACCTTGATCTCCATCGTAGCATCGTTGTCGTCTCGCCAATCTTATGCTTCCACGACTATCACTACCGCTTAGTAATAAAGTAAAGCATTACATCGCGATTGCATTGCATACAATAAAGCGACAACCATATGGCTCCTGCCAGTTGCCGATAACTCGGTTACAAAACATGATCATCTCATACAATAAAATTTAGCATCATGTCTTGACCATATCACATCACAACATGCCCTGCAAAAACAAGTTAGACGTCCTCTACTTTGTTGTTGCAAGTTTTACGTGGCTGCTACGGGCTTAAGCAAGAACTCGTCTTACCTACGCATCAAAACCACAACGATAGTTTGTCAAATAGACTCCGTTTTAACCTTCTCAAGGACCGGGCGTAGCCACACTTGGTTCAACTAAAGTTGGAGAGACAGTCTTCCGCAAGCCATCTATGTGCAAAGCACGTCGAGGGAACCGGTCTCGCGTAAGCGTACGCGTAAGGTTGGTCCGGATCGTCTAGTCCAACAATACCGCTGAACCAAAGTATGACATGCTGTAGGCAGTATGACTTTTATCGTCCACAACTCACTTGTGTTCTACTCGTGCAAATAACATCAAACCATAAAAACCTAGGCTCGGATGCCACTATTGGGGAACGTAGTAATTTCAAAATTTTCCTACGCACACGCAAGATCATGGTGATGCATATCAACGAGAGGGGAGAGTGTTGTCTACGTACCCTCGTAGACCGAAGCGGAAGCGTTGACTCAACATAGAGGAAGTAGTCGTACGTTCTCCTCGCGATCCGACCGATCCAAGTACCGTTACTCCGGCACCTCCGAGTTCTTGGCACACGTTCAGCTCGATGACGATCCCCGGGCTCCGATCCAGCAAAGCGTCGGGGAAGAGTTCCGTCAGCACGACGGCGTGGTGACGATCTTGATGTGTTATCGGCGCAGGGCTTCGCCTAAGCACTGCAACGATATGACCGAGGTGGAATTTAGTGGAAGGGGGCACCGCACACGGCTAAGGAACGATCCGTAGATCAACTTGTGTGTCTATGGGGTGCCCCCTGCCCCTGTATATAAAGGAGCCAAGGGGGAGGGGCTGGCCGGCCAAGCCTGGCGCGCCAGGAGAGTCCTACTCCCTCTGGGAGTAGGATTCCCCCTCCCAATCCTAGTTGGACTAGGATTCTCCAAGGGGGAGAGAGAGAGAGGGGGCCGGCCACCTCTCCTAGTCCTAATAGGACTAGGGGAAGGGGGGAGGCGCGCAGCCCATGAGGGCAGCCCTCTCTCCTCTCCACCAAGGCCCATGTTGGCCCATCATGCTCCCGGGGGGTTCCGGTAACCCTCCCGGTATTCCGGTAAAATCCTGATTTCACCTGGAACTCATCCGATGTCCAAACATAGGCTTCCAATATATCATTCTTTACGTCTCGACCATTTCGAGACTCCTCGTCACGTCCGTGATCACATCCGGGACTCCGAACTCCTTCGGAACATCAAAATGCATAAACTCATAATAACTGTCATCGTAACTTTAAGCGTGCGGACCCTACGGTTCGAGAACAATGTAGACATGACCGAGACACGTCTCCGGTCAATAACCAATAGCGGGACCTGGATGCCCATATTGTCTCCTACATATTCTACGAAGATCTTTATCGGTCAGACCGCATAACAACATACGTTTGTTCCCTTTATCATCGGTATGTTACTTGCCCGAGATTCGATCGTCGGTATCCAATACCTAGTTCAATCTCGTTACCGGCAAGTCTCCTTACTCGTTCCGTAATACATCATCTCGCAACTAACTCATTGGTTGCAATGCTTGCAAGGCTTTATGTGATGTGCATTACCGAGAAGGCCCTGAGATACCTCTCCGACATTCGGAGTGACAAATCCTAATCTCGAAATACGCCAACCCAACAAATACTTTCGGAGACACCTGTAGAGCACCTTTATAATCACCCAGTTACGTTGTGACGTTTGGTAGCACACAAAGTGTTCCTACGGTAAACGGGAGTTGCATAATCTCATAGTTAAAGGAACATGTATAAGTCATGGATAAAAGCAATAGCAACATACTAAACGATCGGGTGCTATGCTAATGGAATGGGTCATGTCAATCAGATCATTCAACTAATGATGTGACCTCGTTAATCAAATAACAACTCTTTGTTCATGGTTAGGAAACATAACCATCTTTAATTAACGAGCTAGTCAGGTAGAGGCATACTAGTGACACTCTGTTTGTCTATGTATTCACACATGTATTATGTTTCCGGTTAATACAATTCTAGCATGAATAATAAACATTTATCATGATATGTAAGGAAATAAATAATCACTTTATTATTGCCTCTAGGGCATATTTCCTTCACTAATGATTCTCTTAGCCAAGTTACACTTGAGAAAGAAAATAGCTTATTGAAGGGAATTATAGAGAAAGGAGTCTACAAGAGCCTTGCCGGAAGTAAGCAATTCGAGGAAATTGTACGCAAGCAAGGAAGGCACTGGAAGAATCAAGGTGTTGGTTTTGAACGAAAGTTCAACGCCAATGGAGTTGAGTGGGAAGAAGATCAATACCCCAAGACGAAGTTTGTTCCTCAACAAGAGAAGTATGATCCTACTTCCTTCAAGGGGACACAAGCTCAAGATGATCTTCCACCACAAGACTACCAGCAAAAAGGCAAGGGCAAGCTTCAAGAGGAAATTGATGCATTTGAATAAGCTCCTAAGACCTTAGTCAAGTGGATTCCCAAGACTACTTCAAGTTCCACTTCATCAAGTACGACTACAACTCCAAGGATTCCCATCAAGATGGTGTGGATCCAAAAGAAGAAGAACTAGAGAGTTCTTGAGGGTGACTCCGCCAACATACTTCACTCTTATCATTTTGGCAAGAACAGGTGCAATCAACTTCCACATCTTGTACTAGTTCAAGGAGTCACAAACCCTCTTGTTGGTAAGTCAAGGGACAAGGTAACCTAAAAGCTTTCATGGACATCATCTTGTGTGTGAATCACTCTATGTCTATGGATATTCTTGTTTGTTCCTTGTGGGACTAACCCATGTAGGTATTGAAAGTGCAATTCACTCCAATGGATGGCTCCAATTGTTCTACATCAACATTGAGCATCCACATCTTCAACATCTACATGAAGTCAACATCAACAAAACCCAAGGTTAGTTCATCCCTCTTAGGGGGGATATCACATCTAGGGGGAGCTTTACTCTAAGACTTGAGCTAAAGCAACTCTAATGATGTGAACACAACAATGCTTTATGTAAAAGTGGTAACCCCACTTGTTCTTAAACGATGAGTATGACCTATGATCAAATCTTCTCATTTGACTCCTATGTCAATATACTCATATATAGATGACCTAGTCATCGCAAATTGCTTGATAGATGCTAGAATTGGATGTGCATGCTTTGCCACATATTTCAATTGCCATTTTATTGTGTGAGCATGTTGGTTGCATATTTTACTCATTCGAGGACATCCACTTGTTGTTTTGATTGATTGGTTTTCTTTTCTTGCCAAGTGGATGGACAAGAATGCCTAAGAACCTTCTCTAGCTATCTATGCTTTTCTCGTCTCAAACTCTATTCAACATCAGAAAATTTGATCAAGTCAGATTCGAACCACTCTGTGTGAGGAGCACTCAGAGTCCCCGATTCGTCATAGACTTAAACTTCCAAAACTTCTGTGTGATTCTCGGTCTAACCGATATCTTATTTTCGGTCCTACCGAGATCATCAAGTCGATCTACGTTTTCGATCTCGGTGCAACCGATTTGAACCATTCGGTCACACCGAGTTGCAATAACTATATACAGTTTTGCATCTCGGTGCCACCGAGTTGTTCCACTTGGTCACACCGACAGGGTCGGGCTATATATAGACACGGGCAAAAATTTGGAAATTTCTCCGAACCCCTTCGCCCGCGCAATAGCTCGCTCTGCCTACGTGGTCTTTGGATCGTCTCCTCGCCGCCAGCCGCGTCCTGTTGTTGTTCTCCATCACCGTCAACGGAATTCAACCCCACCGTTGCCGCCGTAGCGAGTCTCCGCCGAACTAGGGTATGGACTCGATCTTTGTGCTATTCCCCATCTGATTCCTAGCACATTGTGATCTTATTGATTCTATCCACGATTGAAACACTCCTATCCAGTCAATGCAATTCGTAGAATAGGTTTGGTTTGAAAATTTTAGGGTTATGTTTCCGCCGAAACCATCTCGGACCCACCATGTTGAAAAACTCGGTCCCACCGATTTGGCTCATGCCATTGCGCAAGTAAGAGTCGATCTAACCGAGAATTGCTAATTGGTGTGACCGATTTTGGAACTTTGTGAAGCCCTAGCAGTCTCGGTGCCACCGAACTGCGACTCGGTCTGACCGAGTTCACTAGTTTAGGTTCCAAAACTGCTTCGTTATCACCGAGTTTAAAAATCGGTAGATCCGATATGATTTCTGTGCGAGACTAAAACTAAGTTTTTGAATCATTCTTTTGCAAAAATCTCTGCATTTTGTGATGCTCATATACTCTACCTCATCTATAAACTCTTCACAGGGTCAGCAGTCAGCTTTTACATCATGTCTGATCAGAGTGACAGCTAGAACATGTTAGAAGAGCAAGTGCACATGAGTGAGGGCACTAGTCCCTCCAGTTCTGCAGATGAAGGCAGCAGGAGCACCCCTAGCAATTTGCCAAAAGCTGCCACCAGACAAAGGAAGAAGAGAACCTCAGTCTCAGAGGATGAGGATTATGTGGCAGAAGAAGAGGAAGCTACTTCCAAGAGAGTAGTGCTCAAGAAGGAGTATGGCTCAGCACAGAGGATAAAGCCAGGATTGAAATTCAAAAGGCCAACAGGTAGGCAGCCTATGCCAAAGGCCAGAGCTTCAACTCAGATTCCTGAAAAGTCTGCACCCAAAGGGCCAGTTGCTGTTGAAGGGAAGAAGGAAAGGAAAAGAGGCAGATGGTGCAAGAAAGTTGATCCAATGGCTGAGTTTGAACAACATTCTTCTGAAGAAGAAGAAGAAGAAGAAGAGGAGGTTGCTGCACCAGCACCTAAGGCACCAAAGCTTATGGGTGATGCTATAAAATCAGGGGCTACTGCATCCAAGCCCAAAGAAGCACCCAAAGCTGCCTCCAAGGCCAAGCCAGCTCCAAAGCCAAAACCAAAGATAAATACAAGGAGCATACCAGCTGCTGAGAAGAACAAGGCCCCAGTGCCTGAAGCTATTGGAGAAGATGAAGAAGGACAAGTTATCAAAAAACTCAAGCCCAAGATTCCAGACCACAATGATGCTCATCCTGTGGCTGAGAACATGAAAATTAGAAGAGACTCAGGGTTAAGAAAGTGGAGAGAAGCAGATCCATATGCTACAAGGAGAAGAACTGCTGTTGACTACAGGTTCCACACAAAGGAACAACATGACTTCTATGAAACAGTTTTGTTGGATAAGAAGCCTATCGTTTGTGACATGAGGTGGGTCGACTGGACCTACATCAAGGAAAATGAAGAGCAATATCCTAGAGTGCAAGATAGCTTTAGTGCTTGTGGAGTTGCTGACTTTGTTGGGCAGAAGCTCACAAAGTGGAACGAGGAGCTCATTATGCAATTCTACTCCACAGCACACTTCTACCCAGATGGAAGGATAACATGGATGTCTGAAGGTAGTGCAATTGGGGGAATGAAGGAAATATGCCCTGGAGGCAATAATAAAAGTTGTTATTTTATATTTCCTTATATCATGATAAATGTTTATTATTCATGCTGGAATTGTATTAACCAGAAACTTGATACATGTGTGGACACATAGACGAAGCACAGTGTCCCTAGTAAGCTTGTACTAGAGCAGCTTGTTAATCAAAGATGGTTAAGTTTCCTAACCATAGACATGTGTTGTCATTTGATGAACGGGATCACATCATTAGGAGAATGATGTGATGGACAAGACCCATCCGTTAGCTTAGCATAATGATCGTTAAGTTTTATTACTATTGCTTTCTTCATGACTTATACACATTCCTTTGACTATGAGATTATGCAACTCCCGGATACCGGAGGAATACCTTGTGTGCTATCAAATGTCACAACGTAACTAGGTGATTATAAAGATGCTCTACAGGTATCTCCGCAGGTATTTGTTGGGTTGACATAGATCAAGATTAGGATTTGTCACTCTGAGTATCAGAGAGGTATCTCTGGGGCCTCTCGGTAATGCACATCATAATAAGCCTTGCAAGCAATGTAACTAATGATTTAGTTATAGGATGATGCATTACAGAACGAGTAAAGAGATTTGCCGGTAACGATATTGAACTAGGTATGAAGATACCGACGATCGAATCTCGGGCATGTAACATACCGATGACAAAGGGAATAATGTATGTTGTCATAACGGTTCGACCGATAATGATCTTCGTAGAATATATGGGAGCCAATATGAGCATCCAGGTTCCACTATCGGTTATTGACTGGAGAGGTGTCTCGTACATGTCTACATAGTTCTCGAACCTGTAGGGTCCGCACGCTTAACGTTCGATGACGATTTGTATTATATGAGTTATGTGATTTGGTGATCGAATGTTGTTTGCAGTCCCGGATGAGATCAGGGACATGACGAGGAGTCTCGAAATGGTCGAAAGGTAAATATTCAAATATAGGACGATAGTATTTGGACACTGGAAGTGTTCTGGGGTTACCGGGTACGTTTTGGGTCACCGGAAGGGGTTCTAGGCTACCCCCGGCAAACTATATGGGTCAAGAGGGGAAACACACCAGCCACAAAGGGGTTGCTGCGCCCCCCCATATGGGCTGGCCAATTGGAGAAGGAATGGGGAAGGAGGAAAGGAAAAAGGGAATAGGATTCCCCCTTCCCCCTCTTCCCTTCCTACTCCGAATAGGAATAGGAAAGTGGGAGGCCGAATTGGGAGGTGCCCAAGTAGGATTCCTCCTACTTGGGGCGCCCCTTGGCTGCCTCTCCTCCCCTCCAACCTATATATATGAAGGGGCGCACCGCTAGAACACACAACAAACATTGTTTGCCGTGTGTGGCGCCTCCCTCCACAGTTTACGCCTACGGTCATATTCACATAGTGCTTAGGCGAAGTCCTCCGCGGATCACTTCACCATCACCGTCACCACACCGTTGTGCTGACGGAACTCTCCCTCCACACTTTCTTGGATCAAGAGTTTGAGGGACATCATCGAGATGAACGTGTGCAGAACTCGGAGGTGCCGTATGTTCGGTGCTTGATCGGCCGGAACGAGAATAAGTTTGACTACATCAACCGTATTGTCAAATGCTTCTGCTTTCAGTCTACGAGGGTACGTGGACACACTCTCCCCCTCTCATTGTTGTGCATCTCCTAGATAGATCTTGCATGAGCGTAGGATTTTTTTTTGAAATTGCATGCTACGTTCCCCAACAATTCCTTTCCGCCATGGCCCCGAGGTCGAAGAAGAAGGGAAAGGCCTACGCTCTCGCTGAATCCCGTCCGGTCTTGGAGCCCACTCTTGATGGGTCGACGTCGATCAATCAGGAGGGGTTTGTCAGATTCAGGTTTTCGTAGACCCTTGAGAGGTTCGAACTCTGGGGTGCGTGCGAAGAACTCTCTCTTCCATATCTGCCTGCCCAACGATTCCATAGCTTAGCTCGACAAACCCGAGAGACAAGGGACACAACGGTTTATCCTGGTTCGGGCCACCCTGCGGTTTAATACCCTACTCCACCTTTGTGGTGGATTTCCTCGAGGAGCTGAGGATGAACTAGTATAGTGGATGAACAGCCTCAGGAGGTGAGGTGTTCTTGAGCTCGATGAGCTGGTGATGTGGTTCGGGTGGAATTGATCCTTCTCCTCTATGGTGGTGGCTAAGTCCTATATATAGTGGCCTTGGTCCTCTTCCCAAATGTAGGCGGGAAGGGATCCCACAACGGCCAAATTTGAATGGGAACAACTAGTACAAGCTATCCTGACAAAAGTGGTATTCGCCTGCAAAAGGCTTTCATGGTGACGCCGCGGTGGGCTCCGTGATGACCTCCGTCCTGCCGTCCTGGTGGTCTTGGTCTCGTTGCACTAATATGGAAACCTTTAGTTGATTCCTCGGGACTCCGCGCCCGCAGTTGCCTCCTTAGCACCAAAGGGGAAACTGGTACACTGTGCCCGCTGGCGCCCGCCTGGCCTTGGTAGTCATGGCTCATGTCATATGAACCTCGCGAGGTGCACCCTGCATTGAGCCAGCCCAGTGAGGCCGCCCTAGGGTGGTCTTGATGTCGCCCGCCTTGCGAGGATTGGCCCCTCAGGAGGGTCTTGAGTTGTTGTTGCAGAAGTTGGGCCATACCGGGCCATTGACGGAGCCACGCCATGGGCCGCAGGTAGGAAAGTCTGGGTACCCCCATTCCCAGGACGCTAACAGTAGCCCCCGGGCCCAAGGCACGCTTCGACTTGGCTTCGAGGCGAAGCCAAGGGACAAGGGCGGAGCACCGCGGGCCCTAACCGCCTGCGGCCTTGGTCAACGTGTGGAGATTCATGGGACATGGGCACCTCCACTTCCCCATGCTTCCTTGGCAACCGTTTGACTTGACGAGACCCTGCTGCATGTAGAGAAAAACCATCATTACGCGCGATCATGGAAGCCGGCGGTTGGCCTCCTATCGGTTATAAATGAGGAGAGGGGCGAAGCCCCCTCTGCTCATCTCCTTCTTCTTCCCGCACGTTCTCTCTTCTTCCTCTTTGTCTTGCCGTCTCGCTGCAGCTCCCATGGCACCGATTAGGATGTTTTCCGCAGCGGGGAAGGGGAAAGCTCCCCGTGAGGAGCAGGGATCGGTCCCGCCGAAGAAGAGGTTGAACCGCCCCCGCGACGCCTGCGACAGGCCAGTGGTGACGTGGCCTTGGTACGAACGACCTCCTCCCGGCTACCCGCTTCCTTTGTATGCTCAGGCGCAAGGCTCCGGAGGAGGTGGCAACGCCCCACGCCACACCGGCGGCGGCAATGGTGGCCAAGCCGAGGCCACGCGGGTTGCAGGCCCTCGCAGCCACGCCGAAGGCTCTTCGCGCAAGTTCGTGGCGTGGGCGGCGATGCCCCTGCACACGTGGATTCAGCTCCCGCGGTTCTTTGTTGAGGAGATGCCGCCGAGGGGGCCACTCGAGCTAAGGCTACAACATGTCGGGTGCTGCAGTATGGCCATAGGGGCGGATTTCGAGGTCGTCCCCCAAGGCAAGATCATCATGACCCGAGGATGGGGCCAGGTCGCCCGCAATTGCCATGCCGAGGGGGCCCTCGCCATTCGTTTGGAGTATGATGACGCCTTCATGCTGTTCTTCAAGGTCTTCGACGAGGAAGGCTGCCAACTGGAGTGCTGCCCTTGAGGACGCTGCCAAGATGGCGAGGTAGCAGGCGTCGAGCCCGCCCTCGGTCTTGCCGATAGCTCCTCCAGTAGCAGCAACGATCCTGGGAGTCCAGTGACTCTCCCAACCCTAGCGAGTCCCAGGAGTTGAGCAACGATAGCTACGTGCCTTCGAGCTCTCGTCGTGCCCGGAGTGCAGCAGCGGCATCCGCTCAGCGTCGCCGGTTACCTGGATGGGGTTGGCGTCGGCCCTTCGTGGCCCACTGTTGATGATGGCGTCCGTGGCGACGCCCGTAGTCAGGGCTCCTTGGGGTTTTTCTTCTTTTGTTCCCTACGAGGAATCGAGACGAACCCCGTGGGGGTGTGTAAAGAACCTATAATGCTTTTGCTCCAATGTTTATTATTCCAACTATAAGGGTGTGGTTGCACATCTTGTTTCGGCATTTTTCTCCGTTTTCATTCTCGTGGTAGCTTAGCGCTCTATGCCTGCAGGTCCCAGTCCCCATGCAAGCTTCGGCTGTCGCTGGTATGCTAGGTCGCGATGCCGTGGTCAAGGCCAGGAGGTGAGCGGCGCAAGGTCCGGTAAGAGCTCCTGAGAACAGATGCTCAAGAGGTCCCCTTTGGCATGCAAGCAGCTTCCTAAAGGACGAAAAGGATGGCGGCATTGCCGGAGCAAGGCTGCGAGAGTTGAAAATTCCAGACAGCGGTGTCGTGCTAACACGAATATGTGACTTATCTTGACGAGCTTGAGACGATTCCCTGCGCGGCGCTCGACTCGCGCTTCAACGGCTGTGCTGCTAGGTAGGTCTCACGCCGGCCTACCCTTCCCATGCTCATCTGAATGCTTTGCATCGTCGGGTCAAGACCCTCGAGTGAGGCTCAGCCGCCGCTGGTATGCCAGGTCGCGATGCCGTGGTCCAGGCCAGGGGTGAGGGATGGAGAGTCAGTAGGAGCTCCTGAGGCGCGATGCTTAGGAGCCCCCCTTTAACGCGCAAGCGAATCGCGTGAGAAAGAGGCAGCCGGTGGTGCCGCCCGTAGCTAATCTCTGGAGATTCCTATGGATTAGTCCGAGGGGAGAGTATGACCCATAATCGCATTTGCTTCCCTGCCGATGCTCTTTCCGCAAGAAGATGAAGGCACTGAGGATCTGGTGAGGTGACGTGCGCGGGGCATTGTCAGAGCTCGATCTCTCAGGTTTGTCAACGTTGCAGGGACGGACCCGAGTGTAACGCCCCAAGACCGGCGCTCCAGACGCCTTCCATGTTCTTCGTGATCGTTGTGTGTTTTATTTGCTTGTTGCATTTCATCATTGCATCATCCGCATTGCATCGGCACTTCGTTGCCGTCATTTTTCAAAACTTGCATCTGTTCGTAGTTGCCGCGTTCCCCCCTTGCCTTCGTTGACCGTTTTGAGACCAACTAGGGGTTTCGAACCCCTCTTGTCTGACCATTTGACTCTCTCTACATTTTATTCAGACCCCTCGCGCGGGTGCGAAAGTTGTCCCGAACCCGGCCCGCTCTGTCGTTACCAATGGGTCCAGATCATCTCCAAACATCTATAAAACATCTCCGTTTTCTTATTTGGACTCCCTAGCTATTTATTCGCTACCGTCTGATTAAGATCGGAGGGACCAGATGCACCTAACCAAAAATTCACCTAGTATATAATTAGCCTACCTAACCCTAGAACCTAGCCATCCCATCCATCCATTCCATTCCCGTAGCCGCCGCCGCCACTCTCTAGCATCTCCTCGGGATCTCCTCCCGATCCAATCTCACTGACCACCTTCCTTGTTTTCCATCGACGCCCAATCCTCAGCCTCCACTGCCCATCTCCCGAGCCAACGAGAGTCCAGCCCCAGCCTCCACCTCTCCTGCAGCCCCGTACGCTCCTCTGCCCGACCTCCGTGCGCCGATAGCCAGCGAGCAATAGCCCAAGGCCGAGCAGCCCTGTGCCTATGGCCTGTCACTACTGCAACCGACGCACGAGGCCTCTGTTTTCCCCTGCACCACGTCGACCGCATCGAGCAGCTCCTCCGTGCTAATCCGGCAGGCCAGCTGATACGTCTCCAACGTATCTATAATTTTTGATTGCTCCATGCTATATTATCTACTGTTTTGGGCAATATTGGGCTTTAGTATCCACTTTATATTATTTTTGGGACTAACGTATTAACTAGAGGCCCAACCCAGATTTGCTGTTTTTTGTCTATTTCAGTGTTTCGAAAAAAAGGAATATCAAACGGAGTCGAAATGGAACAAAATCAACTGGAGAAGTTATTTTTGGAAGGAAAGCTACAGGATAGACTTAGACCCCATGTTAGGAAAGGAGGGAGCTGTCCACGTGGGTGGGGGGCGCGTCCCCCTTCCTCATGGGGCCCCCGAAGCTCCATCGACGTACCCCCTGCACCCATATATACCTACGTATCGTAAAACTTCCAAAATAGAGAATAGATCGGGAGTTCCGCCGCCGCAAGCCTCTTTAGCCACCAAAAGTCAATCGAGACCCTGTTCCGGGACCCTGCCGGAGGGGGGGGGAACCCTCACCGGTGGTCATCTTCATCATCCCGGCGCTCTCCATGACGAGGAGGGAGTAGTTCACCCTCGGGGCTGAGGGTATGTACCAGTAGCTATGTGTTTGATCTCTCTCTCTCTCTCTCTCTTTCGTGTTCTTGATTTGGCATGATCTTGATGTATCGCGAGCTTTTCTATTATAGTTGGATCTTATGTTTCTTCTCCCCCTCTTCTCTCTTGTAATGGATTGAGTTTTCCCTTTGAAGTAATCTTATCGGATTGAGTCTTTAAAGATTTGAGAACACTTGATGTATGTCTTGCCGTGCATATCTGTGGTGACAATGGGATATCACGTGATTCACTTGATGTATGTTTTTGTGATCAACTTGTGGGTTCCACCCATGAACCTATCCATAGGGGTTGGCACACGTTTTCATCGTGATTCTCCGGTAGAAACTTTGGGCACTCATTGAAGTACTTTGTGTTGGATTGAATAGATGAGTCTGAGATTGTGTGATACATATCGGATAATCATACCCATGGATACTTGAGGTGGCATTGGAGTATCTAGGTGACATTAGGGTTTTGGTTGATTTGTATCTTAAGGTGTTATCCTAGTACGAACTCTAGGGTTGTTTGTGACACTTATAGGAATAGCCCAACGGATTGATTGGAAAGAATAACTTTGGGGTGGTTTCGTACCCTACCATAATCTCTTCGTTTGTTCTCCGCTATTAGTGACTTTGGAGTGACTCTTTGTTGCATGTTGAGGGATAGTTATATGATCCAACTATGTTATTATTGTTGAGAGAACTTGCACTAGTGAAAGTATGAGCCCTAGGCCTCGTTTCCTATCATTGCAATACCGTTTACGCTCACTTTTGCCGCTCGCTACCTTGTTGTTTTTATATTTTAAGTTTACAAAAACCTATATCTACCATCCATTTTGCGCTTGTATTACCATCTCTTCGCCGAACTAGTGCACCTATACAATTTTCCATTGTATTGGGTGTGTTGGGAACACAAGAGACTCTTTGTTATTTGGTTGCATGGTTGCTTGAGAGAGACCATATTCATCCTACGCCTCCCACGGATTGATAAACCTTAGGTCATCCACTTGAGGGAAATTTGCTACTGTCCTACAAACCTCTGCACTTGGAGGCCCAACAACGTCTACAAGAAGAAGGTTGTGTATGTCGGCGTTCTGGGAACGGGGGTCCCCAGACATGCCTGCCTGCGGCCCGTAGCGTGGCCCAAAGGGGGGCCCAGCATGGCCCGTCTTCATCAACACAGACCCAAGACCCTCGCGAGGGGCCAAGCCTCGCGGGGCGGATGACACGGAGCTTCCTCAGGCACGACCTCATCAGGCTGGCTCGCGCGGAGGTGGAGAGATCAAGGCGGGGTACCTGACGAGGTGCCCGTGACGCAAGCCATGATGACCAAGGGCGCCAGGCGGGCGCCAGCCAGCGCAGTGTCCTCCTTTCCTTTTTTGGTGCAAAGGAAGCAAGCGCAGGCGGGAGCATCAAGCAAAGGCATCCGTTTCGGTGCAACGAGACCAAGACCAGCCCAACGGCAGGGAAGAAGTCATTGTGGAGCCCAAGCCGGCGTCACCACCAGAGCCTTTGGCAGGCAAGGACCAACTTTAGTCAGGATTAGTGTACCAGATGTTCCGCTTCAAAATGGCCAATTGTTGGCGCTTCCGCTCAATATTTGGGAAGAGGCCCAGGGCCTTTGCCTATAAATAGGACTAGCCACCCCCGGGGTAGAGAGAGATCAAGAATCAGAGAGAGAGAAGGGTGACTGAACTCTTCATAGCAGTTCATTCCCCCAGCCAAGAATAGACCCTCGCGAGGCTGTTCTTCCTTGTATTGCTCATCATCACCAGCCCAAGAGGCAATCTACCACACCACAACTGGAGTAGGGTATTACACCACATCGGTGGCCCGAACCAGTATAAACTCTGTGTCTCTTGTGTTGTTCTTTCCTTTGCTTAGATCTTGGTGAGGCGGAGGGGTACAGGTAGGTAGAAGGCAAAATCTCCGCGCGCACCCCAGTGTTCGAACCTCAAGGGTCTGCCGGAACCCGAAATCCGACATTTGGCGCGCCAGGTAGGGGTGCACCGGAGTTTTCCCTTTCACCACCGCCACGACCTGCCTCGTGATGAGTAGCGCATCGCCCGCTCCGGCCGCCAGTGCCAGCACGGGGGCCAGGGGGCTCCGAGCCCTGGCCCCAGCCCTGCAACGGGTACGGTGGCCGGGCAAGTTCAAGCCAATGACGTCGCCGCGTTGCAGCGGCGCGACTGATCCGCTGGCCTTCTTGCTAGCGTATGAGGGGGCCATCCTCGAAGCTGGATGTGACGATAGGGTCATGGCCAATTGGATTCCCATGGCCCTCACCGGCGCCCCGCGCGCATGGCTGCTCCACCTGCCGGCAGCCTCCATGGCCTCTTGGGAAGAGCTCCGCGGCCTCTTCCTCGCCCACCACGCTGCACCAGCACCTCCGATCGTTGCGGCCCTCCTGGGCGGCTCGCAGGCGCCGCCTACAAGTCACCACGTCAAGCCATTCATCCGCCGGGCCAACGCCGCTTCCACGCGGCAAGGGGCTCTCCCGGACCGGGTGGCGCCCAAGGCCGGCCTGACCTTCAGCTCGGAGGACCATCCCTCCAACTCGGCCTGCTCGGGTGCGCTCCCCATGCTGTGCACCCCTACCATCCGCAAGGTGGCCGTCACCAGAACCCTCATCGATGGCGGCGCGGTCCTCAGCGTGCTCTCGGTTGAGGCCTTCAACCCCCTCTGCATACCCCTGGAACGGCTGCAACCCAGCCGGCCCTTCTCAGGCGTTGGGGGCGGGTCATCCAGCTCCTTGGGACAGATCTGGCTCCCAGTGACCTTCGGCACCTACGACAACTTCCGCACGGAGCTGGTGAACTTCGACATCACCCCCATCGGCCTCCCCTACAACGCCATCCTTGGCTATCCAGCGCTGGCCCAGTTCATGGCCAAGACGCACCCGGTGTACAACCTCATGAAGATGCCTAGGAGCGGTGGTGTCCTCACCGTGCACGGGGACACCGGGGACGCACTGTGAGTGCTCAAGCTCGCCTTCAAGACGGCGGCGTCGGCATAGCCCACCGACTCGGAGACCCCCGAGCCCAAGGGGGCTGCACCTGCCAAGAAGAAACAGTTGTTCACCCAAGACAAGGCAGAAACCAAGCAGATACCCGTCGATTAGGACGGGTCCACCAACGCCACTTTCACCATAGGCGCCAACCTCGAGCCCGAGCAGGAGGAGGCCCTGGTCAAGTTCCTGCGCGCGAACAAGAAGGTATTCACTTGGGAGCCCGACCAGTTGGCGGGGATCCCTAGGAGCGTAATCGAGCATCACCTCAACGTGTGCCCGAACATGCGCCCTGTGAAGCAGAAGGCAAGGCGGCAGTCCACAGAAAAGCGGGCCTTCATCGTCCAAGAGACCCGCAAACTAGAGGCCGCTGGGGTCATTCGCGAGGTCCGATACCCGGATTGGCTGGCCAACCCTGTCGTTGTGCCAAAGAAAGGGGGAAGGAGCGTATGTGTGTCGACTTCACCAACCTCAACAAGGCATGCCCGCAAGATCCGTTCCCGCTCCCCCGCATCGACCAGATCGTTGATTCCACCGCAGAATGCGACCTACTATGCTTCTTGGATGCCTTCTCTGGGTATCACCAGATCAAGATGGCGGTAGAAGACGTCGAGAAGACAGCCTTCCTATCCCGTGTGGGGTTTACTGCTACACATGCATGCCATTCGGGCTGCGCAACGCAGGGGCGACCTTTCAGCGGCTGATGCACATCACCTTGGGCCCACATCTTGGGAAGAATGTTGAGGCTTACGTCGATGACATTGTGGTGAAGTCTCGGGAGGCCAAGACCCTGATACAAAACCTGGAGGAAACTTTCGCGAGCCTCAACGCAGTGAGCCTCCGGCTCAACCCAGAGAAGTGTGTGTTCGGAGTCCCCTCGGGCAAGCTCTTGGGTTTCCTCGTGTCCCACCGAGGCATCGAGGCTAACCCGGAAAAGGTTAAGGCGGTCGAGGACATGAGCCCGCCAAAGACCCTCAGAGAAATGCAGAAGCTCACTGGGTGCGTGACCGCGCTAGGGCGTTTCATCTCCAAGTTGGGGGAGCGAGCGCTACCTTTCTTCTAGCTAATGAAGAAAAAGGGGCCCTTTGAATGGACTGAAGAGGCTGACAAGGCGTTCCAAGATCTCAAGAGATACCTTACCAGCCATCCGGTCATGATGGCCCCGCGCCCTCAAGAGCCCCTGGTGCTTTACCTCGCCGCCACTCCCTACTCCGCCAGCGCAGCCCTGGTGGCGGTTAGGGAGGAGCGTCGATTCAAAACCACGGCAGCAGCCCAGGACAAGGCAAAACAAGAACGAGGAAGGCCCACAAAAACTGCCACCGCGGCTGGGGAGGGTCAGCCGCTGCAGGGGAGTTCACCGGAGTCGGAAGGGGCCCCTCCCCCAGATGGCCAGCCTCCGGAGGCCTCATCACCTCAGGAGGCGTCGTGGTCTCCGGAGGGCGTCGCCAGCACTGACGCACCCAACCTCATTGAGCACCCTATGTACTTCGCCAGCACGGTGTTGTGGGACGCGAGGGCACGGTACCCCATGCCTCAGAAGCTCCTCCTCGCGCTACTGGTGGCCTCGCGTAAGCTGCGGCACTATTTTCAGGGTCACCCCATCAAGGTCGTCTCGTCATACCCCTTGGAGAGAGTGCTCAGGAGCCCTAACTCAGCCGGGAGGGTCGCCGAGTGGAACATAGAACTGCAAGCGTTTTAGCTCGAATTCAGCACGACCAGGGTCATCAAGGGAGCAGCCTTAGCAGATTTTGTGGCAGAATGGACGGAGGCACCAGGCCTCAAGGCCGACGAGGATCGATCCCTCTCCCCGGGAAGCGAGGCACCGGAAGGCTGGTTCATGTACTTAGATGGGGCGTTCTCTAGGCATGGTGCTGGAGCTGGGGCGGTGCTTATATCGCCCTCAGGACAAGCTCTACTACGCTGTACAACTCTATTTCTAGCAAGGTGAAAAGGTCTCCAACAACATAGCGGAGTATGAAGGTCTAATAGCGGGCTTGAAGGCCGCGGCTGCCCTGGGGGTGAAACGCCTCACCATCAAGGGTGATTCGCAGCTCCTTCTCAATTTCTCCAACAAGGTGTACGAGCCGAAAGATGAGCACATGGAAGCCTACCTTGCAGAGGTTCGCAAGATGGAGAAGCAGTTTTGGGGGTTGGAGTTGCAGCATGTGCCCCGTGGCACCAATCAGGAGGCCGACAACATCGCCAGACGAGCATCCAGGCGGTTACCTCAGGAGCCTGGCATCTTCGAGGAACGGCTCTTCAAGCCCTCAGCCCTGCCATCATTGTCAAACACGGCTCAGCCTCGGGAGGAGCCCCCCCAGCCACCTGCCTCCGGAGCCCCAGTCTTTGGCCCGGCCTCAGGAGCACGCCTGCTCCTGACGATGGAGCCTCAGGAGGGGTGCTGGATCATAGAGCTCCGGAGTTACTTAACGCAAGGGACCCTGCCGGATAAGGACGAGGAAGCGGAGCGTGTGTCACGGTAGGCCACGACATACTGCATCAAGGATGGAGAGCTCTACTGGAAGCGACCAAACGATGTATCCCTGCGCTGCATCTCCAGGGAGCAAGGAAAGGAACTGCTGGAAGATATACACGGTGGAGACTGCGGTCATCATTCATCATCACGGACCCTCGTCGGCAAGGCGCCTGCCAGTTCCACGGCAAGCAAATCCATCAGCCGGCAGGAGGCCTGCAGACTATACCCCTCTTGTGGTCGTTCGTAGTCTGGGGGCTGGACATCCTGTGCCCGTTTCCACGGGCGCCAGGGGGCTACCGCTATCTCTACGTCGCCATGGACAAGTTCACCAAGTGGGCTGAAGTGGAGGCCGTCCGCACCATCCCCGCGGATTTCGCGGTCAAGTTCATCAGGGGCATCGTGAGCCGGTTCGGGGTGCCGAACCGCATCATCACAGACAACGGTTCGCAGTTCACCAGTAACCTCTTTAGAACATACTGTGCTAAACTTGTGACGCAGATATGCTACGCTTCGGTGGCGCACCCCCGAAGCAACGGCTAGGCCGAGCGGGCCAACGCAGAGGTCCTGAGGGGCCTCAAGACCAGGACGTTCAAGAAGAAGCTGGAGGCCTGCGGCATAGGTTGGTACGATGAGCTTCAGTCCGTGTTGTGGTCCATCCGCACCACCGCGACCAAGCCGACTGGAGAGACTTCATTCTTCCTGGTCTACGGAGCTGAAGCGGTCCTCCCTCACGAGGTCAGACGTCGCTCCGCATGGTTCCTAGCGTTCGACGAGGCGCAGCAGGACGCCATGCGGGGGATGGACCTCGTGCTGGGGGAGGAACGCCGCCGAGAAGCTGTGCTGCGAGCGGCGAGGTACCTGTCGGCGTTCTGGGAACGGGGGTCCCCAGACTTGCCTGCCTGCGGCCTGCGGCGTGGCTCAAATGGAGGCCCAACGTGGCCCATCTTCATCAACACAAGGCTCAAGACCCTTGCGAGGGGCCAAGCCTCGCGAGGCGGACGACACGGCGCGTCCTCAAGCACGGCCTCCTTAGGCTGACTCGCGAGGAGGCGGAGAGATCATGCGGGTACCTCACGAGGTGCCCATGACGCAAGGCATGATGAACAAGGGTGCCAGGCGGGCGCCAGCCCGCGCAGCGTCTCCCTTTCCACTTTGGTGCAAAGGGGGCAAGCGCAGGCGAGAGGATCAAGCAAAGGCACCCATTCCGGTGCAACGAGACCAAGACCAGTCCAACAGTGGGAAGGAGGTCACCATGGAGCCCAGGACGGCGTCACCACAGGGCCTTTGGCAGGCGAAGACCAACTTTAGTCAGGATAAGTGTACCAGATGTTCCCCTTCAAAATGGCCAATTGTTGGCGCCCTTCCCACTCAATATTTGGGAAGAGGCCCAGGGCCTTTGCCTATAAATAGGACTAGCCAGCCCAGGGTAGAGGGAACCGATTCAGTATCTAGAGGCATTGAATCCGGCATCTGACACATAGAGAGAGAGGGGCGGTTGAACTCGCCCTAACAGTTCATCCCCTAGCCAAGAACAGACCCTCACGAGGCTGTACTTCCTTGTACCGTTCACCCTCATCAGCCCAAGAGGCAATCCGCCCACCACACTGGAGTAGGGTATTGCACTGCATCGGTGGCCCGAATCAGTATAAACCCTGTGTCTCTTGTGTTGTTCTTCTGGTAGTTAGTTCTTTGCGAGACGGAGAGGTAGAAGGCACGATCCCCACGCACACCCCAGAGTTCGAACCTTAAGGGTCTGCCGGAACCCATGATCCGACATTTGGCGCGCCAGGTAGGGGTGCGCCGGAATCTGTCTACCATCGCTCCGCTCTCCTCCGACCGTCCCATCCATGTCTGATGCTCGTCGGGCCCGCGCCGAGCGCCGGGCCGCCATCGCTTCCCGCGTCATCCAGACGGCCCCCGTCGGTGGGCGTCCTCGTCGTTCCCCGTCGCCCGCCGTCAACGCCGCCATCGGCCCAGCGGGGAACGAGCAGCAAGCATCCTCTCAGCACCCGTCCGTGCGGCGAGATGGCCGCACCGCCACTCCGTCGCTCACCCCGGCCGGTTCTTCGTCGCACGCGCTTCGCGCGCCCTTGGAGGCTCGAGCTGCACTCGTCACGGCAAACGAGCTCCTGCGCTACCGCCCCGTCGACGACGTCTACGAGGAGTGGCTCGACCGCGTCGCCGAGTTCGTCCGCGCCGCAGGGGGCTCTCCCGCGCCTTCCGCACCGCTGCGCCGCACTCCGCCCCACGTGGGCAATGAAGCCCCGGGGGCATTCCAGCCGCCTCCTTTCCAAGAAGATGCCATGGCCCCAAGGCGCGTAGCTCCTGGGCGGAACCCGCTCCGTCATGCGCCGGCCCAGCAGGAACGGAGCTGCCAAGAAGTCCCGCGACCGCAGGAGGCCGCCCGGGCGCTCCCAGCTCCGGCACGTCAAGACCCCGCACTGCCCCCAGCTGCAGCGCAAGGGGACCCGCAAGGCCAAGCTCTCCCTCAACCAAAACCTCCCGCGGTCACCGCTGGCTGCCGCGCCTACACCGCCGAGCTGCGCGGAGTCGCATGGCCCAGCAAGTTCAAGCTGGACCTGCCCCCTCGCTACGACGGCACGATTGATCCCACAGAGTTCCTCCAGCTCTATGAGCTGGGAATCGAAGCTGCCAGTGGGGACGAAAAGGTCATGGCGAACTGGTTCCCCATGGCGCTGAAGGAAGGTGCTCGCACTTGGCTCCTGAACCTGGCCCCAGGCACGATCTCCTCCTGGGACCTGATGCGTACTCGCTTCATCGCCAACTTCCAAGGTACCCGCGACCGGCCTCCCGCCGTGAGCGACATGCACCGCATCAAGCAGCAACCTGGAGAGACCCTGCAAAAGTACATCCAGCGCTTCAACAGTGCGCGCCTCAAGATCCCCAGGGTGTCCGAGGAGGCCATCATTCCAGCCTTCTCCGATGGCGTGCGCGACGTCAAGATGAAGGAGGAGTTGGCGATGCATGAAGACCTCTGCACCTCCTTGGAGCTGTTCAACCTAGCGACCAAGTGCGCCAGGGCTGAGGAGGGATGCCTCTCCCTCCTCGAGCTGCCTGCCGCAGACCCAGAAGAGAAGAAGCCCAAGGCCAAGGACGTGAAGCGCAAGGGGCTGCCGTGCTCGCGGCAGAGCCGGACACCAAGCAGGGCAAGGATCTGCCCGAATCCTCCAGGGGCATCCCGTACTGTGTGTACCACGACCTCCACACCCACAACACCAATGAATGCCAAGAACTCCGCGCCGTTCGAGAAGGAAGAGTCGGCCGACGCCCTGACCATGCTGACCGGGGCTACGGCCGAGGAGGAGGAAGGAACCCGGGACGCTAGGAAGATCGTGGCCCATGTCAAGGCTGGCGTGACCAACCTCGCGAGGACCGCTGGCGTGACCCGCCTCCCGAGGGGGACTGGAGGGACCAGCCTCGTGAGGATCACCCTCATGGCAACCCAGGCCCTGCCGCCGTTGCCGCCTCAGCCAAGAAGGAATGAAGACCGCCACCAAGACGAGGGGGCTGGGGGCTTCCAAGAGCCTCGCGCCATCGCCTGCATCCTGGGCGGAGCTCAAGCCCCAGCCTCTCAGCATATCTTCAAGCAGTTTGCTCGCGAAGTGAACGCAGTTCTCCCCAAGCTCGAAGCAACGCGTCCCCTCAGGTGGTCGGCCTGCGTCATCACGTTCAGCTCAGCAGACCAGCTCAAGTGCACGGCCACAGCCGGAGTCCTCCCAATGCTTTGTTCCCCAGTCATCAGCAACGTTCTGGTCACCAGGACCCTCATCGACGGAGGGGCAGGGCTCAATGTCTTGTCCATCGAAACATTCAACAGCCTCCAAGTGCCCTATGACCAGCTTCAGCCAACGAAGCCCTTCTCCGGAGTCACCGACGGTTCCACAATCCCGATCGGGCAGGTCCGCCTCCCAGTCACCTTCGGGGCCCACAACAACTACCGCACCGAGCTCATCGACTTTGACGTCGCCCACATCCGCCTGCCGTACAACGCCATCCTCGGGTACCCGGCGCTGGCCAAGTTCATGGCCGTGACTCACCACGGCTACAATGTCCTCAAGATGCCAGGAAGCGGCGGCGTCATCACGGTGCCATGTCAAGAGAAGGATGCAGTGTGTACCCTGGAGCGAGCCTTTAAGGCCGCGTCACTAGAAGACCCAGATCGCGGAAGTAGGAGGCTTCCTGAGACCACCCCCAAGAGGAAGAAGACAATGTCAGGCTCAGCCCCTCCGGAGGTAGGCCCTTCAAGGCCCGCGTCTGCCCAGGGGGATCCTCCTTCAATCGCATAGGAAAGCACGCCCGGCGCCCTCCTCAGGCAGGGCTCGGGGGCTCTCACCTGGAGGGCCACCGACCTCGCCAAGGTCACGAGGGAGGCGCTGGGGCACCATGTGGAGGCGTGTTTCGAAGCACGTTTCCCTCGAAAGGAAGCCAGGGAAAGAAGGTCAGACCAGGAGGAGTTTGTTAGCAAGGCCACTCAAGAACTACAGGAGTCAAGGATCATAAGAGGTTGCCGTCGCCTACCAGCTGTGGCTCCCCATCCAGGCGAGGATGGTGGGCTGCGCGTCTGCATCGACATACCGGGGCTCAATCAGATCGCCACGGCGGAGCGCCTCTGGCCCTCACAAGTGGGGCGCTGCGGAGGACCACCCCACAACTATGTTCGCATGCCTTATGGCCTACCGAGCGTGGCTGCGGCGTACCAGCGCCTCATGAGGAGCGTCTTGGAGGCGCAAGAAGACAAGCGTTCCACAGCCCTGGCGGAGATGGAGGCTGCTCATGAGGAGCCACCAGTGCCCCCGGAGCCTCCCGAGGCCCCTGGGCCTGGGGGCTCGTGAGGATCGGCTTCTGCAGCCCACCGAGTCTGCTGCACCAACGCCACTGCACCGACGACATCTTCAGGTGACATCTTTCAAGTTTCATACCCAGCTGGGAGCGCCCTCCCAGGGTTGCGTCATTCCCAGGCCGCGTGGGTCCGTCCCTGTGGCATGTATCCCTTTTTATCTTTTCAGTCGCTAGCTTGCTTTGCTAGGGGCGCCCCTCGGGCCGCATCATCCCCAGGCCACTCGGGCTAGGCCCAGCGGCATGCATCCCTTCCGCGTTTATCTCCAATTATGCATCATGCTTGATTACTCGATGTCGTCCACGGCACCTTTTCTTCGTCATGTCGACCACTTGCACGTTAAAGGGGGGGGTGCCTGAGCATCGCGACTCAGGGCTCTTACTGGCTCTCCAGCCCTCACCCTCTGGCCTTGTCCACAGCATCGCGACCTGGCATACCAGCGACGACTGAGACAAGCTCGAGGGCCGGGACCCGAGGACGTTGAGTGCCGGCATCTAACCAAATTTTGCAGGAACACATCTCAAGATACGGCCCAGTGCCAGGCGCAACCCGCCTAGAGGTAGGGCCTCGTGAGTCCCGCGCTGGCTCACGGGTGCCCAGATACACCTCACCTAGCTCTACCGTGCCAGCCACGTGTCAGGGCGGGGCTGTACACGCCCCGGGGGCTCCTCCCGGAGGGGAGCCCCCTCCCCCGTACCAGTGGAAGCACCATGCTCCGCGCTGGCTGACGACACTGCCGAGGAGCGGCTATGCTCGTACACATACGGAAGCGCTATGCTCCGCGCTGGTGATAAACAACTAAGGGTGGCCTCCGGGCCGCATTAACCTCATGGAGCCCCGAGCTCAGTGGCCGGTCTCATCGCAACGCCTCCCCCCGGGAGCGCCGCGCGAGGGGGTTGGGCACGGGGGCTACGACTGGGTCACGCCCAGCGTACGCCCCAGCCAGGCCCCTCGGGCCTAGTTCGTCGCGCGTCTCTCCCCGAGCGGAGCCAAGGTACGAAGGCCGTTTGCGCGTCAAGGGGGACTCCTGAGCATCGCGACTCAGGAGCCTAACTGGCTCCGTAGCCCCTCACTCCTTAGTTCCGAAAGGCTATGCTGGGTGAGGTACGCGCGGGGTCGGGCTCTGCAGACGTAGAACGGTAGCCCCGCCTACATTCCATCTCATGTTGTTCGCGCGTCAAGGTGGACTCCCGAGCATCGCAACTCAGGAGCCTAACTGGCTCCGTAGCCCCTCACTCCTTAGTTCCGAAAGGCTATGCTGGGTGAGGTACGCGCGGGGTCGGGCTCTGCAGACGTAGAACGGGAAACGCACCTACATCGCGCTTCCCTACTTGTTGTTCGTGCGCCAAGGGAACTCCTGAGCATCGCGACTCAGGAGCCTAACTTGTCACGTGGCCCCTCATTCCTTTGGTCCCGTCCTGGTTTTCGGTCGAGGCTGATGCTGGGTGAGGCATGCGTGCGGTCGGGCTCTGCCGGTGTAGAACATAAGCAAGTAGGGAAGGGGAACATAAAATTCAAGGAACTTAAAAGTAAATATTACAACCCATACTGTCACCTTGGTACCAAACGCAAATTTAAATGCCTCCCCGAGGCGTCGTGCATGTGCAGGAATCGAAAGAAGGACAGGAACGATAGCGGGGTCACTTGTCGGCAGCGGAGTCGCGTGGAGTGGCTTCGCCTTGTGGGGTAGTGGGGCCGGCAGCGCCTCGCTTCGGCTTGGTGCTGAAGGCCCGGAACTTCCCTAGCAGCGCCTCTGCGCGCCCCTTCATGGCCTCGACAGCGGCAGCGGCGCCCTCGCCGCTCACCGGCTCCAGCAGGCTGTCGAGGTCGGCACTGGGATCGCGAAGGTAGACATGGGCGAAGACCCGCGTCAGCGCGGCAGAAGACAGGACTCGCGCCTCGGCCTCGGCCGTGGGGGCGAGTCCAAGGGCGACATCTCCAAGAGCCTTCACCAAGAAGGGAAGCAGTTTGGCGGGGCCGTCCCCGTCACCAGCCAGCGGGCTATCCAGGCCACTCTCGTAAAGCGTCTTTAGTGAAGCACGAGCATCCTTCTCCATGTCCGCGAAGGCCACGCGATCCTCGGCGAGGACCCGGGCCTTGGCGTCCAGCTCGGCCTTCGTCGTCTCCAGCTCCTTCTTCAACGCGCCTAGGTGGCTGCGGCGCTTCTTGAGCTTCGCCTCCCGATCCTCAAGCGCCGCCTCGCGAGCCTTCACCCCCTTCTCCTGCTCTTGGCGAAGGCGGGTCTCCTCTGCAAGCTGATCCCGCAGGCCTTGCAACTCATCCTCCAGCTCCTTGCAGCGGCCGCAGATGCCAACCGCCTCTCCCAGGGCGGCGTCGCGGGCAGCTTTCGCCTCGAGGATGGCCTCCCTCTCCCCATCACAGGCCGTTGAGGCCTGAACCAGCGCTGCCCGAATCGAGGCGTTGGAGCGAATCCACCCCTAGGCCAGCTCTAGGTGCCCGGCCACCAGGCGAGGGTCGGCGCCTAGAAGATCCTGCCGCAGCCGGTCCAGTCCAGCAACAACCCGCTCCAAGATGGAAGAAGAAGGTGGAGAAGCATCAGTGCGCTTCAAGGCAGCAGGAGGGGTCGCGGAACCAGCGGCCAGCGGAACAGGAGGAGAAGGTAGCGGCGGCGAGGCCGCAGTATCCCGAGACGGAGTCTGCTGCGCCTCCCCAGCCGGAGCAGCAGCTCCAGGCAAGGGCACCTCTAGGGTCGATTGAGCCATGGGGGCTGACGCCCCGGCCAGCTCGGCCAAGCCCCGCAAGGACGAGTGGGCAGGAGAAGCCCGTGCGTCGCGGTCGCCCTCCCCTGCAGGTGGAGGTGTCGCCACAGCTGGGGCCCCAGGAGCTCCCTTCAGCTTCTTCGCCGCGGGCGCCAGCCTGCTCAGGAGAAGTAATCGTCAAGCCTCGTTGGCGGAACAAGAAACCAGGGATCAAGGATCAAGCACTTACAGGTCGTCGCCAGAAAGCTCCAGCGGTCTCCTGCCAAACTTGAAGCCGGAAAGCCAGCTGGAGGGGTCGACCTCGGAAGCAGAAGGCGCGTCAGCGGTTTGCCCCAGAGTCAAGGCGAACCCGCGGGGAATCAACCCGGTCCTATCCTTCTTTGGGACCGGGGGTGAGCTCCCGCTGCCCAGCACGTCGTCATCATCGTCATCATCGCTCAGCGAAAGGCGGAGAGCGCAGGGCTTGCGCTGGAGCGGGGGAGCCCTAGACTCTCCATAAGTCGCCTCGGAGTCGGGACCTCCCTCCCGCTCCTCCTCGCCCGCTCCTCTGCTGGAGTCGCCGGAAGACACATCCACCAGCTCCTCGGGAGCCACCACGGGCATGAGCCCGTCCCCGTTGAAGGCGGGCATGGACTTCACCACTTGCTCCCAATCGTCGCGGAGGAACAGGGGCGAAGGCGCGCCCTCCAGCCTTGCTACCTCGCCCCCGACCAGGGATTGGAGAACCGCAGTCACGTCCTCTTCGCCCACGGCTGCGGGGCTCGGGTGAGGCCTCCACACCGGGGGAGAGTACTGCCGAAGCGGAGCCAGTTGGTGCTCCAGGAACTCCCTCAACAGCGACGCCCCGGTCAGCTTCGCCGCTGCCATGTTGGCCGGCTTCAAGTCAGCGTCCATCTTCGCCAACATCGACTTCACGCGGGGATCCATGAGCTCCGCTCGGCACCAGTCTCCCGAGCTCACGGGCGGCTCCGTGGGAAGGGCCAACCGAGGGTGGATGCGCCCGGCGTCAACCAATACCCACTTGCTCCGGAAACCCTCGATCCTCTTCCCCGGATTCGAGATGGCCATGGAGCTGCCGCACGCGACGAAGCCCGCGCACGCAGAAGGGGAACCTTTGGAGGTCCAGAGGTAGAAGTAGTGGCGTAGCATGGCCACTGAAGGCTGCACCCCCACATGCGCCTCGCAGTAGTAGGCGAAGATCGCCAGGAGATGGACGGAGTTGGGGTGGAGATGCAAAGCTTGCAAGTTGTAGTGACGGAGGACGGCGAGGAAGAACTTAGAGAAAGGAGGCACCAGGACCGCTGTAATGGAGCTCATGAAGAAAGGATAGAAGGTGCTCCCTTGGCCTTCAGGGGCATCGGAGCCGACCTTGAACATCTGCGCCCCGTCAATGCCCTGCGCCGCAGCCATCCGATGCAGTAGGGCGAGGCTCGCCTCCGACACGTCGGGCGAGTCCAAACCAGGAGAGAACCAAGCTTCAGCCGAGGCCCGGCGAGGTGCCGTAGCTACCTGGGTCGAGCAGGTGGAGCAGATCTGGAAGCTTGGAGGAAGGGAGGAGAAGCGCAAGAAAGGGGATCTGAGCAGCGAAGGAGAAGAACCAAGCCCGAGTGGATGCCACGCCTTTAGTATCCTGCGCAGTCGCAAAAGCACCCACGTCCAATCAACCGCCACGTGGCGCCCAAGGCCGCAGGCTGTTAGGGCCCACGGCGCTTCGCCCTTGCCCTTTCGCCTCTCGGCACGGCCAAGTCCATGCGCGCCTTGGGCCCGGGGGCTCCTGTCCGCGTTCTGGGAACGGGGGTCCCCAGACTTGCCTGCCTGTGGCCTGCGGCGTGGCTCAAATGGGGGCCCATCATGGCCCATCTTCATCAACACAAGGCTCAAGACCCTCGCGAGGCGGACGACACGGCGCTTCCTCAAGCACGGCCTCCTTAGGCTGGCTCGCGAGGAGGCGGAGAGATCAAGGCGGGTACCTCACGAGGTGCCCATGACGCAAGCCATGACGACCAAGGGTGCCAGGAGGGCGCCAGCCCGCGCAGCGTCTCCCTTTCCACTTTGGTGCAAAGGGGGCAAGCGCAGGCGAGAGGATCAAGCAAAGGCACCCATTTCGGTGCAACGAGACCAAGACCAGTCCAACGGTGGGAAGGAGGTCACCATGGAGCCCAGGACGGCGTCACCACAGGTCCTTTGGCAGGCGAAGACCAACTTTAGTCAGGATAAGTGTACCAGATGTTCCCCTTCGAAATGGCCAATTGTTGGCGCCCTTCCCGCTCAATATTTGGGAAGAGGCCCAGGGCCTTTGCCTATAAATAGGACTAGCCACCCCCAGGGTAGATGGACCCGATTCAGTATCTAGAGGCATCGAATCCGGCATCTCACACACACACACACAGAGAGAGAGAGAGAGAGAGAGAGAGAGAGAGAGAGAGAGAGAGGGGCGATTGAACTCCCCCTAACAGTTCATCCCCTAGCCAAGAACAGACCCTCACGAGGCTGTTCTTCCTTGTACTGTTCTCCCTCATCAGCCCAAGAGGCAATCCACCCACCACACTGGAGTAGGGTATTACACCGCATCGGTGGCCCGAACCAGTATAAACCCTATATCTCTTGTGTTGTTCTTCTGGTAGTTAGTTCTTTGCGAGACGGAGAGGTAGAAGGCACGATCCCTGCGCGCACCCCAGAGTTCAAACCTTAAGGGTCTGCCGGAACCCGTGATCCGACAGTACCAATAAGCACTGCGACGATATCACTGCCACAACATCCGCCAAAGAACTCTCGAGGTAGGAGACCTCGTTCTCAGGCGGGTTCTCTCCAGGGAGGGGCTACACAAGCTCTCTCCCATGTGGGAGGGCCCGTTCAAGGTTGTTCATGTTTCCAGGCCTGGCTCCGCGTGCTTGGAGACTCAGGAGGGAGTGCTGATCCAGAACGCGTGGAACATCCAGCACCTCCAGAGGTTCTACCCCTGAAAAGGCCCAGAGCCTGTGAAGATTATCCTTTTTGGAAAAGGCCCAGAGCCTGTGAAGAAGGCGAATGCCTGTGAAGATTATCCTTTTTGGAAAAGGCCCAGAGCCTATGAAGAAGGCGAATGCCTGTGAAGATTATCCTTTTTGGAAAAGGCCTAGAGCCTGTGAAGATTATCCTTTTTGGAAAAGGCCCAGAGCCTGTGAAGAAGGCAAATGCCTGTGAAGATTATCCTTTTTGGAAAAAGCCCAGAGCATGTGAGGGAGGCGAACGCCTGTGAAGCCGTCATGTTTTGGAAAAGGCCCAGAGCCTGTGAAGAGGGCAAATGCCCGTGAAGCTCGCTTCCCCCGAGAAAGGCCCGGAGCCTGTGAAGAAGGCCAACGCCTGTGAAGCTCGCCGCCCGTGACACTCTCACGTAATAATGAGTTGGGGCTGTACACGCCCCGGAGTCTCAGGAGCGTCGGCCTCAGGCCCTGGGGCTCCCTCCCACGCCCAGTGGCAGCACTTAGCTCCGCGCTGGTGAGAAGACGTCGAAGACTAGATTAGGTGCCGGACGCGGCTTTTTCATTTGCTTTCCGCAGTTGGTTTGTTCATTTGCTTTCCGAAGTTTTATTGAAGCTGTTACCAACCCTGACTTGTGGTTCTTCACCTTTTCACTCTCCTGACTCGATTTCTCTTGTGCAAGGCCTCACGAGGGGGGCAGCCGAGCGCCCTCGTGAGTGTTTCTGTCCTAGTCGTTCAAAGGCTCCGCGATCTGGGCCCATTATAGGAGCACCCCTCCGGCTCGTGCCCCACGGGCACCGCGACACGAACACAGGGCCTGGGTCGGTCACCCCCCCACGGCTGGGGCCGGGAACTATCCACGCGCGGGCACGTAGCCGGAAGGCACGATAACGAAAGCAAAGCGATGACTAACAGCAATAACCCAAAACACGCCCCCGCGGGGCTCCATGCTACTGTCTTTTTACGCAGAAAAAAGAAAAAAAAGAGCAAATTAGGCGCAGCTCGCCTCACACCGGCCTGCAGGGAAGAATCGAGCCGCCTCCGAGGCTCAAGCAGACTCCCTCTCGCGCTTCACCGAGGCGCGACGGCGGGCAGACGTGCCACCACCTTCCAAGCAGGTGCGGCGGCGTGGGGGCTAGCCGCGGCCACTGCTAGAAGAGTCGCCGCATGAAGAAGAACCGGAGAAGCTTGGGGAACCCTGAGCACCGCCGATCACGCGAGCGCTGTCCTCTCCATCATCGCCGGGGCTGGGTCTCCGGCCGCGATCGTCGTCCTCAGGGCAGCACCCTCGCGGCGACCATTTTCCCCAAACACCCTCACGTAGAGGGGGGCATCGCCGTCGAACTTGAAGTGCAAGGTGCACCGACGGCTCAGGCCACGCGCGCGGGCAAATGTCTGCCAACCGCGAATCAAGGCCAGGCTCCCGGCTGCGGAGACCTCCAGTGAAGCCCATGAAGTCCGGCTGCAGCAGCCGTCTGCCTGAAGCCAGAGGCCGCCCGGGGCGCCGGCCGGGAGCTCGCCGAGGAGGAAGCGAGGAAGTTGAAGCCGGGCGCTGGTCGGCTTCGTCGACCACACAACGAACTCCGGCATCACCTCTGCTACGTGAAGGCGCGGCCTAGGGGGACGCGCAACCGAAGAGCGCCCCCGGCCGCAGTTGTCCGCCCGTTACCGTGCTGGAAACCATATCCACGGCCACGGGGAGCTACCGTGGTGGCCACAGGATGTTTGCGAGGGCGCCCACGTCCACGTTTGGGCAGGGGAGAGGCAGACTCAACCTGGCGAGCCTTCCCCTTCTCTGCGGTCGAGAACCTCCTCGACGGAGCCATTGCAGCCAGACAGAGTTAAGACCGGGAAGAAGAAGAAGCAAGAAGAGATGGACTGGAAGGGCGCGTGTCGTTCCGTATTTATGGCCGACGAAGGCCAACCGCCGACCTCCACGATCGCAGGTAATCATGACCCGCTTTGCATGCAGGGAATTGTCCAATCCGCGCAGTTGCCAAGGCGTCATGGGGAAGTGGAGACTCCCACGTCCAAATCAACCGCCACATGGCGCCCAAGGCCGCAGGCTGTTAGGGCCCGCGGTGTTATGCCCTTGCCCTTTCGCCTCCCTGCGCGACCATGTCTGGGCGCACCTTGGGCCCGGGGGCTACTATCGGCGTTCTGGGAACGGGGGTCCCCAGACTTGCCTGCCTGCGGCCCGTAGCGTGGCCCAAAGGGGGGCCCAGCATGGCCCGTCTTCATCAACATAGACCCAAGACCCTCGCGAGGGGCCAAGCCTCGCGGGGCGGATGACACGGAGCTTCCTCAGGCACGACCTCATCAGGCTGGCTCGCGAGGAGGCGGAGAGATCAAGGCGGGGTACCTCACGAGGTGCCCGTGAAGCAAGCCATGACGACCAAGGGCGCCAGGCGGGCGCCACCCAGCGCAGTGTCCTCCTTTCCTTTTTTGGTGCAAAGGGAGCAAGCGCAGGCGGGAGCATCAAGCAAAGGCACCCGTTTCGGTGCAACGAGACCAAGACCAGCCCAATGGCAGGGAAGAAGTCATTGTGGAGCCCAAGCCGGCGTCACCACCGGAGCCTTTGGCAGGCAAGGACCAACTTTAGTTAGGATAAGTGTACCAGATGTTCCCCTTCAAAATGGCCAATTGTTGGCGCCCTTCCCGCTCAATATTTGGGAAGAGGCCCAGGGCCTTTGCCTATAAATAGGACTAGCCACCCCTGGGGTAGAGAGAGATCAAGAATCAGAGAGAGAGAAGGGTGACTGAACTCCTCCTAGCAGTTCATTCCTCCAGCCAAGAACAGACCCTCGCGAGGTTGTTCTTCCTTGTATTGCTCATCATCACCGGCCCAAGAGGCAATCCACCACACCACAACTGGAGTAGGGTATTACACCACATCGGTGGCCCGAACCAGTATAAACCCTGTGTCTCTTGTGTCGTTCTTTCCTTTGCTTAGATCTTGGCGAAGCGGAGGGGTACAGGTAGGTAGAAGGCGAAATCTCCGCACGCACCCCAGTGGTCGAACCTCAAGGGTCTGCCGGAACCCGAAATCCGACAGTGTAGTGGACATCAAGCTCTTTTCTGGCGCCGTTGCCGGGGAGGCTAGGTAAGTGAAGGTATATCTTTAGATCTTGCAATCGAATCTTTTTGTTTCTTGTTTTAGCACTAGTTTAGTTTATAAAAGAAAATTACCAAAAAAAATGGAATTGAGTTTGCCTCATATGCTTCACCTTTTTAATATCTTTCGTGAGTATGATGGAAAGGAAAACTGTGCCAAAGTGTTAGAAGAAGAATGCATTAAAATGTTTGGCACTAAACCTTTGAATGATGAGCATGATTGCAATGTTGTTAGTATGAACCCTTTGAATATCCATGGTACTAATGATGATTGCACTAGTTATGATGAAAATGTCTCCTATAAACATGTCAAATTTTGTGGAGTAGATTGGGTTTGCAAGTACACACCAAATAGGGAAGATATATATTGCAAGAGGCATAAGTACTTAGAAACCAAATTGTTGCAAGAAGAGCTAGATGAATGTGTTGAAAGATTCAATATTTTTCATGCCCCTTGTGAACTTTGCAATGAACATGGTCATTTAAAGCTCCAATGCTATTTGTTTATGATCAAGTCGTGTCCAAATATTGTGATAATTTGATTACCCTTGAGCATCATAAAGAACTTAGCCTTCTTTTGGGTTATGAAGAAATGAAACGTATAACTGAGGGTATTCCAAAATTTAATCTTGATAAATTTTTTGATTTTGATCTAGAAAAGATTTATATCTATTGTGCGGTGAATTGCATTGAAAATCCTTATATTGCCAATTACATAAAGAAAAGAAAACAAATAGAAGATGAAGAGAATACTAATGAAAGGGAAGAGACTTCCCAATATCCTCCTATTATTTCTTATGATAAATCAGGTAACGAGGGGGAGCCTTCTATTCAACCAATCTCATTAATAAGGAGCTCCAAAAATAGGATTGAACCCACACATGATGTGGTGAAGAAGAATAAAATAAAAAGGAAGAGAGGTAAAAAGGTATCTCTCCTAAATAAAGTTGCTCCTATTATTGTTGTGCCTCATGAAAATGATACACTTGATGATGACCTTGTTATGCCTATTGCTTGTTGTGATGATTATGACTGGGAAGATAATGATACTTCTTATGATCTTGAAAATCTTTCTGGCACTTGCTTGGAAAAATATAATAATTGCTATACTATCGGTGCTATCTATACTATTAATGATGAGAGTGATTATGCTTATGATATGAAAAGGCCCAAGCTTGGGGAAGCTAGTTTGATGAGGATGACATATTTGAGAATATATTTGCTGCAATTAATGTTTGTCCCAAGCTTGGGGATGCTATGTTTAATAATGATGATATTTTTAGCCTCTCAAGTTTTGATATGCAAAGTAGTTATGATGATAGCATGCCTTTTACCTATGATGATTATATTTATGAAAGTGGGTTTGGAAGAGTGTCAACTTTAGGAAGTAATGATCCCACTATTTTGGAGTATGTTGAATCTTATAATATTTATGAAAGTGGATTTGGAGAGGTCATGACTTTATTTAGTGATGTATCCACTATTTCGGAAGAGGTTTCAATGGATTATGATGAGAACAAAGTTGCTACTTATGATGATTATTGTGATAGAAATTATGCTATAAAGAGTAGTGATGATTATATTTATAAAACTTGTCATGATTATGAGTACCCTTTCTCTGAATATTACTATTTTAATGTGGAAACAATTTATTGTATTCAAGTCTCTTATGATACTCCGACTATTCCAAATAAGAAGAATTTGGCTTATGTGGAGAGTAATAAAAATTCTATTCTTGTAGATAATGAAAAGAATGCTTTAGGTTCTGGTTATATTGTTGAACTCATTCATGATGCCACTGAAAATTATTATGAGGGAGGAACATATGCTTGTAGGAGTTGCAATAATATCAAGTTTCCTCTCTATGTGCTTAAAATCTTGAAGTTATGCTTGTTTTGCCTTCCTATGCTAATTGATTCTTGTTCCCATATGTTAGACTTAAATGTGCTAGTCATATTCTTCTTGATGCTCTCTTTATGTTTAAATTCTTATCTTTTATGTGAGCATCATTGAAATCATCATGCCTAGCTAGAGCCGTTAAACGATAGCGCTTGTTGGGAGGCAACACAATTTTATTTTAGTTTCTTGCTTTTCGGTTCTGTTTAGGAATAAATAATCCATATAGCTTCTGTTTATATGTGGTTTTATATTTTAATTAGTGTTTGTGCCAAGTAGAACCTTTGGGAAGACTTGGGTGAAGTCTTTATGATCATGCTGTAAAAAACATAAACTTTAGCGCTCACGAAATTAGCTCCAACTTTTTACTGGAGAGTGATATTTAGTTGATTATTTTTGCAGATGATTACTATACAAATTAATCAGGACCACCAATTTATTTTAGAATTTTTGGAGTTCCAGAAGTTTGCGTTAGTTATAGATTACTACAGACTGTTCTGTTTTTGATAGATTCTGTTTTTCGTGTGTTGTTTGCTTATTTTAGTGAATATATGGCTAGTAAGATAGTTTATAAACCATAGAGAAGTTGGAATACAGTAGGTTTAACACAAATATAAAAAAATAATGAGTTCATTACAGTACCTTGAAGTGGTGTTTTGTTTTCTTTCGCTAACGGAGCTTATGAGTTTTCTGTTAAGTTTTGTGTTGTGAAGTTTTCAAGTTTTGGGTAAAGATTCGATGGACTATGGAATAAGGAGTGGCAAGGGACTAAGCTTGGGGATGCCCAAGGCACCCCAAGGTAATATTCAAGGATAGACAACCATCTAAGCTTGGGGATGCCCCCGAAGGCATCCCCTCTTTCATCTTCGTTCATCGGTAACTTTACTTGGAGCTATATTTTTATTCACCACATGATATGTGTTTTGCTTGGAGCGTCGCTTTATTTTCTTTAGCTTTGCTTGCCGTTTGAATAAAGTTTCAAGATCTGAAATTCTTAAATGTTAGAGAATCTTCACATAGTTGCATGATTATTTGACTACTCATTGATCTTCACTTATATCTTTCGGAGAAGTTTGTTGTTTGCTCTAGTGCTTCACTTATATCATTTAGAGCATGGTGGTAATTGTATTTTGAAGAGATAGATGAACTCTCATGCTTCACTTATATTATTTTTAGAGTCTTAAATATCATGGTAATTTGCTTAAATAATCCTAATATGCTAAGCATACAAGATTCGTAAGAATTCTTATGAGTGTGTTGAATACTAAGAAAAGTTTGATGCTTGATAATTGTTTTGAGATATAAAGATGGTGATATTAGAGTCATGCTAGTTGAGTAGATGTGAATTTGAGAAATACTTGTGTTAAAGTTTGTGATTCCCGTAGCATACACGTATGGTGAACCGTTATGTGATGAAGTCGGAGCATGATTTATTTATTGATTGTCTTCCTTATGAGTGGCGGTCGGGGACGAGCGATGGTCTTTTCCTACCAATCTATCCCCCTAGGAGGATGCGCGTAATACTTTGCTTAATAACTTCTAGATTTTTGCAATAAGTATATGAGTTCTTTATGACTAATGTTGAGTCCATGGATTATACGCACTTTTCCTTCCTTCCACCATTGCTAGCCTCTCTCATACCGCGCACTTTTCGACGGTATCATACACCCACCATATACCTTCCTCAAAACAGCCACCATACCTACCTATCATGGCATTTCCATAGCCATTCCGAGACATATTGCCATGCAGCTTTCCACCGTTTCGTTTATTATGACACGCTCCATCATTGTCATATTGCTAGCATGATCATGTAGTTGACATTGTATTTGTGGCAAAGCCACCGTTCATAATTCTTTCATACATGTCACTCATGAGTCATTTCATATCCCGGTACACCGCTGGAGGCATTCATATAGAGTCATATTTTGTTCTAAGTATCGAGTTGTAATTGTTGAGTTCACCCGCCGACGGGAGCTGTCTTAGCGACACGGGTGGCGAGGGCATCCCGACACTCTTCATTAGCACGTTGAGCGTCCACCATGGAGACGACGGAGCAACTGGACATGTGTCGGGGATGTCTGACTCCGTGAGCACCTATGGGGACGGAGCCCCTTCTCGGTTCGGCGGGGGGCGGAGGCCGCGCGAAGAGCAGATCGAGGCGGGGCACACGAGCGGTTTTTACCCAGCTTCGGAGCTCTCCGGAGAGATAATACTCCTACTGCTGCTTTGTGGTTTGTATTGAGTTCTTGCTCGGGAGCGCTGAGTGCTACAGTACACACAAGCAGCTAACGAGACCGAGCGTGAATGTTCCCCTTCCCCCCTCTACATTGTGCATGGGCCTCCTTTTATATGCTCAAGGGGTCTCCAACAGGTGGCAACGTAGGCAGGGGCAAAAATGGAAAGGTGCTGCGGTAGGTACAGCTACCTACACAGTGTATCATACCTAACTCTGACGACAGGGGACAAGGGCATTAAATGCCTATCTACATAGCCCAAACAGTGCAGAAAAGGGACCGTTAGGGATGCCACCGCTCGCCACGATGGCGATCTTGTCAGCACCGCTTGCCACAGTGCACCCCTGGCTGCACAGCCTCCCGCCACGTATGCCTGGAAGGGTCTCAGAGCGACACGTTGGTGGGTGAGCTGGAGCGCAGGTACAAAGTGGTTGCTTGCCGCGGCAAACGCCTTGCCGCGGTTATTGTCTTGTCGCGTCTGGGAGTTTGTCGCTCGCTGGGTCTTGCCGGGACGCGTGGCGCGTCGCGGCAAGTTCCTTGAGATGCCTTGGTTGGCCTCCCCGCAACCTCCTCTTGCCGGGGTCTTGTGTCTTGAGTGGCCTTCCCGGCAAGCTCTTCTTGTCGGGGCCTTGTCTCCTTGGCTTAAATACTTTGTTCTTGAATGGCTCCACAGGAACAAAAGGGGTCCTTGGCGGTCCCCCGGCAAGCCTTGTCGCGGGACGCTGCGACTGCCCGTGCACAAGTTCGGGATACTAGGGTACCCCTACTCTAGTACACCGACAACATGGAACGACAGAAAGGAAGCTCAGGCGCACCCCTAACTGGCGCGCCAAATGTCGGATCACGGGTTCCAGCAAAACCCTCAAGGTTCGAACACTGGGGTGCGCGCGAAGATTTCCTCCCTACCAATCCACGTCCTAACTGGCTGAGCGGGGCGGGAGAGGTCGTGGGTAGTTTCTTTATTTGAAAAGGCGAAGCGTCCGCCCCCTCCCCTCTTATAAGCAGGGGAAACAGGGGCAGTTCGCGCCTTCCCCATAAACGGAGGGAGGCGTGGAGGCTTGGTCTTCGAGGCGTCCACCCCCCACGATCACGGTGTGGGGAGAGGTCGCCTCATCCGTCGCCTCGGTTCTGTACGCCTGCCACGCGGCCTCCATGCGCTTGGGGTGGCGAACGGTGGAGGCGTGAAACCGGGCCGTCACGGGTCGAGGCAGCGGGTTGGGCCCAGTTCCCTGCTCCGTCCGTGTCTTGATTGGCTGAGCGGGGCGGCCGAGCCCCCACCCCGTTCCTTTATAAGGAGCGGGAGGGGGGGATGGAAACCCGTATTCTTTCATCTCCTCTTTCCTTCAGCTTCTGCTCCCCTCTCTCTCATTCGCCATGGAGAAAGGGAACCCTGGTCCTTCAACGGTGGCGACGAGGGTCGCCGCTAGACAACGCGTCCCTCCTTCCCCCGCACCCGTGGTGGCAGAACCAGCCGCAAGGGGAAGAGGGAGGGGGCGAGGCCGCGGGCGAGGTCGAGGGCGAGTCCGAGGTGCTCGGGGAAGAGGTGGACGAGGCGGCTCGCTGGCCTCGCCTCCGCCAGCGGCTCCTCTTCCCATGGCGGACCATATTGGGGACGACCCTTGCGAGTTCTTCGTCGGGCTGCGTCGGCCGCCTCGTCGTCGCCTTCGTCTCCCAACTCCATTTGCGAGCAAGATGGAGTTGGATCTGCCCGAGACCCTGAGGTTGCACATGAGGGGCTATGGAATCAGCGGTACGCGAGTCCGCGTTGACTTCCCGGCCCCCAATGTGATGTATCTTGGTCGAGGGTGGAAGACGTTCGCCCGTATCCACAGCCTGACGGAGGGGCTCACCCTCCATTTTAAGCTGACGGAGGGCGGTCTCCTCTCCGTCAAGGTCTTCGGGTGCTTCGGGACTCGGGCGAGGTGCTGCGTGGAGAGCTCCTCCGATAGCGAAGACTCATCCTCGGGCGGGAGTGACGAGGAAGACAGCGACAGCGACGACGAGGGTAGCGGGCGGCAGGATGACGGCTCCGACTAGGTGTCGGGCGCCGCTCCGTGCGGCACCGGCGACCCCATCATCCGTGTCGCCGACTCTTTGAGCTTCTCGGGGTCGTCTCCTTGGGCAGCTGGCATAGGGAGGCTGTGGAAGAGGAAGAGGGCAGGCGGCAAGGCCATCAACTCGGAGTACGAGGGCACGACGCCCTCGGCAGCGTGCTGACGTCCTGCCGCCTCGTCTTCGAGCCCTGCCTCTGGCGCCGCCATCACCATCCAGCCTTTGGACGACCACCGAGATGTTCTCTTGGTGTCTTCTGCCACCCGTAGCTCGCCTAGGCGCCCCTTTTGCCCTTTTCGCCTCCTTGACCTGCCTCCTGAAGAGAGGGACAAGAAAGGGATTACGGGCACCTTATCTCTTTTTAGTTTGTAAGCCCTCGGGCCTTAGCTGAATTTAAAGCTTGTAATCCCGTCATTCATGTTCTTCATTCTCTATGAACTGTACCTGGGTGGAATGCTTTTTTATGAAAAGGGGATGCTTGCCGGGTCACTTGTCTTGTGGGTGGAACCCACGTCAAGGAGCGAATCCTTTATATCTTTAAGATAGACACTTCTTTTCCCGGCAGCAGGCCCTGCCTTCTTCCCACGTCGCTCGACCTTTCTCACGATTTTGGCGGAGGCAGGGATGAGGCGGGTTCAGGCTCCTCGTTTCGTTCCTTTGCTGCCGCGGCTACGACCAAACCTGGCCCCAGGAACGAGCCCTAGGGCCTAGAGGTAGGGGAGCACGGTAGCTTTTAGGAAGAAACGAGGTTTCGCATACCTCAGTCCATAAGAGAATGCATGATAAGGGATGAAAAACTTATCTGAGATTGCAGCCCCCGGCAACTCTGGTTTGCCGTGGGTGAATCTTTGTACTTGCAGCCCCCGGCAACACTGGCTTGCCGGGACTGGCTTGCCGGGGTCCAGATGCTGGTCCGTCCTCCTTCTCTTTTTCGTCCTCAAGTGGTCCGGCCAGGATATGCGAGCCCTGTGAACCAAGGGAAACGAAAGAACGGCAAAAGGACGCACACCCGACCTCTAAGCTAGGGGTTAGCCGCTACTAAGCACTATCAACCCTAACCAAGGACGAGACTCGACCCAGCATGCATGCTATAACTTAGGGCGCCAACGCTTCACTTATGCTCAGGGTCTGCGCCTGGCTGTGTACAAAGGATTACATGCAACAGCGGCAAGACTTGTACAAAAGGGTGGTTACCGGAACAGGGTCCGGCAACCGCGCCTTATGGGTAAAACTTACGAAGATGCTCGATGTTCCAGGAGTTGCTCACCGGAATGCCATCTTCGGTCGCAAGGCGGACAGCGCCGGGCCTAGTGACTCGTTTCACCCGATAAGGGCCTTCCCACTTCGGCGTCAACTTGTTGGAATTCTTGGCGGAATGAACGCGCCAAAGAACAAGGTCGCCTTCCTCGAGACTTCTGGCGTTAACTTTGCGGCTATGGTAGCGGCGCAAAGCTTGCTGGTAGCGAGCAGCTCGTACCGCAGCCTGAAGACGGTCTTCCTCAAGGAGCAGCGCGTCATCTTGTCGCAGCTGCTCTTGCTCAAGCTCATCATAAGCGAGCACTCGAGGTGACCCGTATACGAGTTCCGTGGGGGTAACTGCCTCTGCTCCATAGACTAGAGCGAAAGGTGTCTCGCCAATGGCTCGATTTGGCGTCGTCCTGATCGACCAAAGAACCACCGGCAGCTCCTCGATCCAATTTCTTCCGCACTTGTGTAGCCTGTCGACAGTCTTGGTCTTGAGTCCATGCAGCACTTCAGCATTTGCCCTCTCCGCTTGACCGTTGCTCCTGGGGTGAGCAACAGAAGCGAACCAGACCTTGGCGCCAAGATCTTGGACGTACTGCATGAAGGTGCGGCTCGTGAATTGCGTACTGTTGTCGGTGATGATCCTGTTAGGGATCCCGAAGCGGCAAACAATCGACCTGAAGAACTTGACTGCTGACTGTGCTGTCGCCTTCCTCATTGCTTCCACTTCCGGCCACTTTGTGAACTTGTCGATTGCGACGTACAAGTACTCAAAGCCCCCGACTACTCGGGGGAAGGGGCCGAGGATGTCGAGCCCCCAGACGGAAAATGGCCAGGATAAAGGGATCGTCTGGAGAGCCTGAGCTGGCTGGTGTATTTGCTTGGAATGGAACTGGCACGCTTCACACTTGGTTACTTGTGCAGTTGCATCCTGGAGGGCTGTCGGCCAAAAGAAACCTTGCCGGAAAGCTTTGCCGGCAAGTGCTCTTGCGCCAATGTGGTGACCCAAAATGCCTCCGTGTATCTCTGCTAACAGCTTCTGTCCATCTTCCCGGCGAATACACTTCAATTTCACACCGTTGAGTCTTCTTCTGTACAGTGCGTTGTCGACAAACTGGTACATACTTGACTGCCGGGCTACTCTTTCCGCTTCTTCTTGCTCTTCGGGAAGTTCTCCTGTCTGAAGGAAACAGACGATCTGCTATGCCCATGCTGGAGCCTGTGGCTCGACAACAAGGGCTAAAGGCATATCTGCTGCTGCGGGAACATCCGCTTCTACGGCGAGAAAATGCGGTTCAGCCGGAGGTTGACGTTCCCCGGCAAGCTTGCCGGAGCAAAACTTGTCGGGAGCGTCTGCTTCAACGAAACAAACCCTGGGGCTTGTCGGAGCAGACTGCTCCTCAGCACTCTTGGCGTTGATCTTGGGGACCTTCTTGGCGGCGGCTTCAGGAAGCTCTGCCGGAAAATAGTCACCAGAAATCAACTTCCTCTTCTTGCTCTGTCCAGTTGATGGCGTAACAGACGGTTGAGTCAACTTGAGCACAAAGATCCCTGGTTCCACAGGTAACTTAAGTGATGCGCACTTTGACAGGCCATCATCAATGTCGTTTTGAGCTCTTGGAACATGTTCCATCTGTAGGCCGACAAAGTGCTCTTCTAGCTTCCTCACTTCATCAACGTAAGCTTCCATCAACGGACTCTGATAATTCTTGTTCACTTGGCGGACGACGAGCTGCGAGTCACCCCTGACAATGAGCTGCTTGATCCCAAGGTCCGCCGCGATCCTGAGACCGGCAAGCAATCCTTCATACTCTGCAGTATTCTTTGTTGCTTGCTCCTTGGGAAAGTGCATCTAGACTACGTACTTGAGGTGCTCTCTGGTGGGTGCGACAAGCAGCACGCCAGCACCGGCGCCTTGTAGCGAGAAAGCACCATCAAAGTACATCAGCCACTCTTTGCTTGCCTCCTTGACGGGGATGCTCGTCTCTGGAATTTCTTCATCTGGTGTTGGCGTCCACTCTGCTATAAATTCTGCCAATGCTCTGCTTTGGATAGTTGAAGTGCTCTCAAACTTGAGGCCAAAACTTGACAGTTCTAGTGCCCACTCAACAATCCTGCCTGTCGCTTCTAGATTCTGCAGTATCCTCTTCAGCGGAAAGCGAGTGACAACTGTGATCTCATGTGCTTGGAAGTAGTGGCGCAGCTTTCTCGAGGCCATGAGAAGGCCGAAAAGCAATTTCTGCACACCAGAGTACCTTGACCTAGCCCCCTGCAGAAGGGATCTGACAAAGTAGACTGGGCGCTGCACCATTTTCTTCTGTATCTGCTCGGGCATTTGCAAAGATCCATCTTTGCCGGGACCAGAGCTTGTCGGGGAAGCCCCCTGCTTGTCACTGGATGCGCTCGCCGGCGTTGCTGGCTCATCATCTGCCTCCCTCTCTGCTACCAACGCAGCACTAACCACTTGATTGGTTGCCGCCAGATATAGCAGCAACTTCTCTTGTGGCTTAGGTGCGAAAGTATTGGAGTGGAGGACAGGTATCTCTTCAGGTCCTGCAGCGCAGCCTCCGCTTCCGGAGTCCATTTCATTGGACCTGCCTTTTTCAAAATTTTGAAAAACGGCAGGGCGTGCTCAGCAGACTTAGAGATAAACCTGCTGAGAGCCGCCACGCAGCCGACAAGTTTTCGTACATCCTTGACGCGCGTCGGTGCTTCGACGTGCTCAATGGCCTTGATCTTGTCGGGATTGGCTTCAATTCCCCGCTGAGACACGAAGAACCTGAGAAGCTTTCCGGAAGGGACTCCAAACACGCACTTCTCGGGGTTGAGCTTGAGGCTGATCTTGCGCAGATTTGCAAAAGTCTCTTCTAAATCTTGAATCAGAGTTGCTTTGTCCCTGCTCTTGACCACTATGTCATCCATGTAGGCTTACACATTTCTGTGTATCTATGGTTCAAAAGCGGTATGTACGACCCTTGCAAATGTTGAACCAGCATTCTTCAAACCAAAAGGCATCCGTATGAAACAGTATGTGCCACATGGAGTGATGAATGCGGTTTTCTCCTCATCCTCTTCTGCCATGAAGATCTGATGATATCCTGAGTATGCGTCAAGAAATGAGAGCAAGTCACATCCGGCCGTGGAGTCAACAATCTGGTCGATGCGCGGCAAGGGAAATGGGTCTTTGGGACAAGCTTTATTGACATCGGTAAAGTCGATACAAAGCCTCCATTTCCCGTTTGCCTTGCGCACGACTACAGGATTGGCCAACCACGTAGGATGGAGCACTCCTTTAACGAGGTCTGCTGCTTCCAACTTCTTGATCTCTTCTGCGATGAATTCTTGGCGTTCCACTGCTTGCTTCCTGACTTTCTGCTTGACGGGCCGCGCATGAGGACAGACGGCAAGGTGGTGCTCAATCACTTTCCTGGGAACACCGGGGATGTTAGACGGTTGCCACGCAAACACATCGACGTTCGCCCGCAGGAAAGCAATGAGCGCGCTTTCCTATTTAGGGTCGAGAGTGGCACTGATGGTGAAAGTACCACCAGTGCCGTCCTCCTTGGCGGACACCTTCTTGGTCGCTTGCGGAGCTGCCGTTGCCTTCTTACACTTGCCGGTGGAGCTTGATGGTGCGTCCTCGACGGTAGCGCAGCACTCCGAAGAGGTGCGCTTGCCGGAGTGGGCATCAGAACTCTTGCCGGACTTGGTCTTCTTCTTCCCCCCGGGAGCTTCAACGGCAAGTGTCTCACGATCCGTCGCGGCTGCTGCTTCCCGGTAGATCTTGTCGGCACAGATAAGGGCATCTTTCTTGTCGCCAGGGACAGAGGTGACACTTATTGGGCCTGGCATCTTCAGCTTGTTGTACGCATAGTGAGAGGCCGCCATGAACTTGGCGAGCGCTGGTCGGCCGAGAATCCCATTGTAAGGCAATGGAAAATCGGCAACGTCGAAAGTGATCCTCTCAGTCCTGAAGTTCAACTCGCCGCCAAATGTCACCGGCAGCGTGATCTTCCCTTTCGGCTTGCTCCTTCCCGGGTTGATTCCTTGGAATGTGCCGGTCTCTTCGAGCTCGCTGTCAGGGACTTGTAGTTTCCAGAGCACAGCGGAGGAGATCAGGTTCAAGCCGGCCCCGCCGTCAACTAGCATCTTAGTGACCTTGAGGTTGCGGATAGTTGGTGAGACCAACATCGGCAAACACCCGACCGCAGTTGTGCGATCAGGGTGGTCCTCAATATCAAAGATGATAGGCGTGCTGGACCATTTCAGAAGCTTGCGTGACTCAACGGGTGGTTCTGCGGCATTGACTTCCCGCACCCACTGCTTGAGTTGGCGGTGTGAAGTATGCAGAGAAGCACCGCCGTCAACGCACAAGACCTCTATGGCTTTCTGGAACTCCTGCTCACTGGTCTCGTCATCATCCATGTCTTCGTCGTCGTCATCTTCATCCTTGTCGCGGCCGCGGGGAGGTCTGTCACCTTGCTGCTGATTGGCCTTGCCGCGGTGTCCTCCCCGGCCGGTGCGCTTCGTACCGGATCCTCCAGCACCTCCTTGGGCTTTCTCCTTGTCGCATCGCTCGTACTCGGCCTTTTGCAACTCGACAAGCTGCTCGACCTTCTTGCAGCTCTGGAGGTCATGGCCCTTGGTGCGGTGGATCTTGCAGTACTGTTTGTTGGTGCCGTCTTGCTTGTCGGCGGCCGCCACAGCCTTGCAGTTGGCGCATGCGGCAACCTCCTTGCCGGAGCTACCATCTTTGGCCTTCTTGGCGCCACCGTCGCTGCCGGACTGCTCAACAACTAGCACATCTTTGCCTTTCCTCTTCCTGTTGTTCCGCCGCCGGTTTTTATTTGCCGGGGTAGTATCATCGCTGTCAGATCCTCCTGTTCCTGTATTCTCTCTGGGGAGTTTCCTCCCTTCCTCAGCACGTGCACACCTGTCGGCCAGGGCATACAGCTCACTGACGTCTCTAATCTTGCACATCGCCATCTCCTCCCGCATCCTGCGGTTACGCACGTTCTGATGGAACGCGCTGATGACCGCGGCAGGGTGGACATCTGGGATGTTGCGTTGCACTTGGCTGAATCTCTGGATGTACTTGCGCAGGGGCTCTCCTTCCTTCTGGGCAAGCAGATGAAGATCACTCTCCTGGCCATGAGGTTTGTGGCCGCCTGTAAAGGCGCCGACAAACTGATGGCATAGGTCTGCCCAGGAAGATATGGAGTTGTCTGGCAAGTGCATAAGCCAGGACCTGACGTTGGGCTTGAGCACCAGGGGGAATTAGTTGGCAAGGATCTTGTCGTCCCGCCCCCCAGCAGCTTGCACCGCGATGGTGTAGATGCTGAGGAACTCCGACGGATGCAACTTGCCGTCGTACTTCTCGGGTACGTCTGGTTTGAAATTCTTCATGCTGGGCCACTGGACTTGCCGCAGCTCACGGGTAAACAATGGGCAACCTACCGCGTACGGCAGGTCGCCTGGTTCCCCTGGCGCATGCATGTCGACAGTAGGTCCAGCGCGCCGGTCTGATTGACGCCGCGCTTCTCTTCGGCGCTCGATGCGAGTACGAACGTCTTCTTGCTGTCATTCGTGAAGAACTTGGCGCTGATCGTGGCGAGCTCGCGGATCTGATGAAGCAGTGGAGTCGCTGTCGCGGTGGACCCGGCGAGTCGGCAATCTTGGCCTTCGGGGCAGAGAGTGCATGGTGGTTGCACCCCCACCGGTCTTGTCGCCATCGGGTCGCGCCGGGCTGACTTGCCGCGGCTGCGACGTAGTCGGCTGTCGTGGAGTGTCGCCGTTGGCGAAGCCGATGAGACTCTGAATGGTGGCCCTCCAGTCGTCGATCTTGTCTGGCGTTGGAGGGAAATCTAGGAGTAGTTGAGCTCGCGCCAAAGCTTCTGCTGGAGTGGCGGGTAGCGGTGGCGAACGGTGCGAGGAGCGGGATATGCTCGGACTCCTAACTGCGTTAGAAGGAGCAGTATCCCGTCCTGGCGACCGTGCCTCGCTCACGCCATCACGTCGGCGTGCACGCTGGCCTGGAGCATCCCGAGATCCGCCAGCTCGATCTGGGTCCAGCGAGCGTATGGTACCGTGAGTACCACGACGCGGCGGCCTTGCGCCTCCTGAGATGGGCGCGGTGCATCTACGGACGCTCGGTCGTCGTGGGAGCCGGCTACACCGCAGATGGGCAGCGCAGCCTTGTCCTTGGACCTGGCGGCACCGTGGGCTCCCTCGTCGACGCCCGTTCTTCCACCGGCGTCTTCCCCACCAGTCGTTTGCTCCGGCGGCGGCGGGTTCGACGCGGACGGAGCAGCCGCCTCCGAAGCCTTCTTCTTCGGCGGCATGTCGATGAAGTCGATGAAGATCTAGCTCGCGTGAACGCCGGATCAGGTTCACACAACCTCGACGCCCCCTACCTGGCGCGCCAAAGATGTCGGGGATGTCTGACTCCGCGAGCACCTATGGGGACGGCGCCCCTTCTCGGTTCGGCGGGGGGCGGAGGCCGCGCGAAGAGCAGATCGAGGCGGGGCACACGAGCGGTTTTTACCCAGCTTCGGAGCTCTCCGGAGAGATAATACTCCTACTGCTGCTTTGTGGTTTGTATTGAGTTCTTGCTCGGGAGCGCTGGGTGCTACAGTACACACAAGCAGCTAACGAGACCGAGCGTGAATGTTCCCCTTCCCCCCTATACGTTGTGCATGGGCCTCCTTTTATACGCTCAAGGGGTCTCCAATAGGTGGCAACGTAGGCAAGGGCAAAAATGGAAAGGTGCTGCGGTAGGTACACTACCTACACAGTGTATCATACCTAACTCTGACGGCAGGGGACAAGGGCATTAAATGCCTATCTACGTCGCCCAAACAGTGCAGAAAAGGGACCGTTAGGGACGCCACCGCCCGCCATGATGGCGATCTTGTCAGCGCCGCTTGCCACAGTGCACCCCTGGCTGCACAGCCTCCCGCCACGTACGCCTGGAAGGGTCTCAGAGCGACACGTTGGTGGGTGAGCTGGAGCGCAGGTACAAAGTGGTTGCTTGCCGCGGCAAACGCCTTGCCGCGGTTGTTGTCTTGTCGCGTCTGGGAGCTTGTCGCTCGCCGGGTCTTGCCGGGACGCGTGGCGCATCGCGGCAAGTTCCTTGAGATGCCTTGGTTGGCCTCCCCGGCAAGCTCCTCTTGCCGGGGTCTTGTGTCTTGAGTGGCCTTCCCGGCAAGCTCCTCTTGTCGGGGCCTTGTCTCCTTGGCTTAAATACTTTGTTCTTGAATGGCTCCACATGAACAAAAGGGGTCCTTGGCGGTCCCCCGGCAAGCCTTGCCGCGGGACGCTGCGACTGCCCGTGCACAAGTTCGGGATACTAGGGTACCCCTACTCTAGTACACCGACAACATGGAACGACGGAAAGGAAGCTCAGGCGCACCCCTACCTGGCGCGCCAAATGTCGGATCACGGGTTCCGGCAAAACCCTCAAGGTTCGAACACTGGGGTGCACGCGAAGATTTCCTCCCTTCCGATCCACGTCCTAACTGGCTAAGATCTCAAGAACGAACTCGACGAACTCACAACACAAGGGACACAAGATTTATACTGGTTCGATCCACTGTTGTGGTGTAATACCCTACTCCAGTGTGGTGGTGGTGGATTGCCTCTTGGGCTGATGATGACAGTACAAGGGGAAGAACAGTCTCGTGAGGTTGAGATGTTCTTGTGCTCAGTGTATGGCTAAGGATTAGGTGAGATGCCTCTCAATCCGTCCTCCTCTACGGTGGTGGCTAGTTCTACTTATATAGGCCCTGGTCCTCTCCCCAAATATTGAGCGGGAAGGGAGCCAACAATGGTCAATTTGAAAGGGGACAGCTAGTACAGCTTATCCTGACAAAAGCGGTCTTCGCGAGCAAAAGGCTCTGGTGGTGACGCCGTCTTGGGCTCCATGGTGACCTCTGTCTTGCCGTCCTGCTGGTCTTGGTCTTGTTGCACCGATATGGAAACCTTTGCTTGATGCCTCGGTACTCTGCGCTTGTGCTTGCCCCCTTAGCACTAAAGAGGAAACAAGGACACTGCGCGCGCTGGCGCCCGCCTGATCTTGATCGTCATGGCTCACGTCACGAGAACCTTGCGAGGTTTTCCCTGCCTTGATCTCTCCGCTCCTCGCGAGGCAACCTGGTGAGACCGCTTGTCGGTGTCAAAACCGGCGGATCTCGGGTAGGGGGTCCCGAACTGTGCCTCAAGGTCGGATGGTAACAGGAGACAAGGGACACTTTATTTTACCCAGGTTCGGGCCCTCTCGATGGAGGTAAAACCCTACTGCTCCTAGATTAATATTGATGATATGGGTATTACAAGAGTGGATCTACCACGAGATCAAGGAGGCTAAACCCTAGAAGCTAGCCTATGGTATGATTGTGTATGATGATGGTTGTTCTACGGACTACAACCCTCCGGTTTATATAGACACCGGATAGGGTTAGGGTTACACAGAGTCGGTTACAATGGTAGGAGATCTCGAATATCCACACGCCTAGCTTACCTTCCATGCCAAGAAAAGATCCTTCCGGACACGGGACGAAGTCTTCAATCTTGTATCTTCATAGTCCTGGAGTCCGGCTGAAGGTATAGTTCGGCTATCCGAACACCCCCTAATCCAGGACTCCCTCACCGCTCCCGAGGAGGTCTTGAGTTGTCCAGCTCGCGAGGCTTGGCCGCTCGCGAGGGTCTTGAGTGCCTTGTTGATTAAGATGGGCCGTACAGGCCTGCTAGCACAGCCACGTCGTGGGCCGCATGTAGTTAAGTCTAGGGACCCCCATTCCCAAAATGCTGACAGCGTCATAGCTTGAAGATCGCGTGGTGGCGCGGTTGCGGCGGAGCGCGAGAGCGGGTGACGGCGGTCCGCGCCACCCATGGCCGATGGCACTAGCGGCGTGCCGGCTGCAAGGAGGACGCTGTGGAGATCTTCATGAGTGGATGGCGCTGCCTAGGCGGGCCAAGTGGCCCAATGCTCAGCCTGAGCCCATGGAGCGTTAGTCATGAGAACGACGGAGCGGTGGGAATCGACCGTAGGAAGAGAGGCTCCGACGCACCCCTACCTAGCACGTCAAATGTCGGATTTCAGGCTCTGCAGACCCTTGATAGATTCGAACTCCGGGGTGTGTGCGAAGAACTCAACTTCCCCAGTCCGGCTACTCACCAATCTCACGGCCTAGCTCGATGAATAGGAAGGAAAAGGGATGTTGTAGTTACCCAGGTTCGTGCCACCTTGCGATGTAAAACCCTACTCCTGCTTTGTGGTGGATTGGCCTCGAGGTGGGCCGAGGATGAACTAGTACAGTGGAAGAACGACCTCAGGAGGTGTGTTCTTGAGCTGGTGGGGGAGAGGATGATCTCAATGACCTGTCCTCCTCTATGGTGGTGGCTAGGTCCTATTATAGTGGCTTTGGTCCTCTTCCCCCAAAATGGAGGCGGGAAGGGATCCCACAACGGCCAAATTCGAAGGGAGACATCTAGTACATCTTATCCCGACAAAAGTAGTCTTCGCCTGCAAAGCCTCTGGTCATGACGCCGTGGTGGGCTCGGCGATGACCTCCGTCCTGCCATCCCGACGGTCTTGGTCTAGTTGCATGGGAATGGAAACCTTTGGCTGATTCCTCGGGACTCCACGCGTGCACTTGCCTCCTTAGCACCAAAGAGGAAACTATTATCCTGCGCCCGCTGGCGCCCACCTGGCCATGGTCATCCTGGCTCACATCACCCAAACCTCGCGAGGTGAGGCTTGCATAGAAATCTCCACTCCTCAGGAGCCAACCTAAGGAGGCTGCCCCTTCTGAAGGTCTTGGTGTCATCCGCCTCGTGAGGCTTGGCCCCTCGCGAGGGTCTTGAGTTGTTGATGCTGAAAGCGGTCCGTATCGAGCCATTGATGGACCCACGCCATGGGCCACAGGCAGGCAAGTCTGTGTACCCTCGTTCCCAGAAGGCCGACATTGGTCACGCAGTCAATTGTCACCCTGGAGTTCTGGTAATCACTGTCCATGTCTTTGGCCTTCGTGTAGAATGTGTACCTGTTGACATCGTAGGGCTGATAGGTGGCGAGCTTGGGCGCGGGGCCATGTGCTAAGGCGTGTATGAGCAATCCGTCCGTACTGCCCTCTTCCAGGGGATTTTCAAGAACTTGCTCTTTGAACCAACACAAGAAAGTGGCGTTGTGCTCTACAGTAACTTTGCCGTCCGTCTTGAGTATCCCCTTGTCACGGTACTTCTTTGCGATGATTTCTTTGTGTCGTGCCACATAATCATCTACCACATCTAGGTGCTGTAGCACTACTAAGTTAGCCGTGTCGAAGTTGTTCCATCAATCCGAGTAGTCCACGGGCAATTCCCTTAGGCCGTTGTTGTGACCATCTCCTTCGAGCTTCCCATCGTGCTTCTTGACGGGCAAACCAACAACAGGGTCTCTGACGCCTATATAATTCTCGCAAAAGGAGATGCACTCATGCTTCAGATACCCATGGACGATGCTCCATTGGGACGGGACATGTTACGAACGAATCCTTTGATGACCCCATTCATCCTCTCGAACGACATCATGCTGTGAAGGAATGTCGGCCCAAGGTCGATGATGTCAACCACAACGTGGACACACAAATGCACCATGACGTCAAAGAATGCGGGCGGGAAGTACATCTCAAGCTCACATAGTATGACAACCGTCTCTTCCTTCAAAGCTGCTTCACACTTATGGACTTTCGAGAGATAACGTCGAAGAAGTTGCAGAGACCAATAAGCGTGTCACGGACATGCTTCTCCCTTATCCCTCTAATGGCAACAGGGAGTATCTGCATCATCATCATGTGACAGTCATGAGCCTTCATCCCGCTGAACCTTTTCTTCTTGGGGTCTAGAAATCTCCTTATCTTCCTACAGTAACCGGAACTGACTTTGATTCCCATAAGGCACTTGATGAATTGATCGATCTCCTTCGCACTTAAGGTAAAGCAAGAAGTGGAGCAATAATTCTCCTCCTTATTGTTGACTTTTCTTCCCCTTTCCCCCTCCTCCATCTCTATCTCCATCTCCTACGTCGACTTTTTACGGTGGAGATCTTTTCTGATCTTCAAATCTTCCAAGTCTTTCCTTGCCTTCGGCCCATCCTTGGTCTTCTCCGGCATGTTCATCAGTGTGCCAAGCAAGCTCTCGAGGACATTCTTTGTGATATGCATTTGATAAAGGCAATGAGGCGTGTCGTGATTGGGCCAGTACTCCAAGTCCCGGAAAACAGACCTTGTTTTCCATACCTTCAGCAGCGGCTCTGGCGCCTTTTTCATCTTTCCCAGCGCGGGGCACTGTTCCCAGTTTTTCAACAGCTAGTTGTTTCAGCGTCGCTCCTCTTACGCGGAGGTCCTCGATGCTCAGCCAACCCATTGAATAGATCTCCACGCTTTCTCCACGGGTCGTCCTTCTTGAGCCATCTATGATGCCCATGTACATGATTTTCCCGGACCCGCCATCTTTCATTGACGTAAGCTGCTGAGAAGTTGTATCATCCATGCACCTCGTGCATCCACAGTATCCGTGGCACACCTAGCCTAAGGTGTACCTGTAACCGAGATAGTCGTGCACCGTCGTCATCAGCGCGGCTCTCATATAGAAATACTCTCCTTTGCCGGCGTCCCATGTCCATGCTGGTGTTTTCCATAACGTGTCTAGCTCCTCTTACAGAGGACCATATACAGGTTTATATTATTTTTCGGTTGTTTCGGCCCTTGAATCAGCATACTCACGTGTATGTACTTTGTCTTCATGCACTTCCATGAGGGGAGGTTGTACATCCATACAAAGATGGGCCATGTGTTGTGGTTGGTGTTTTGGTTTCGAAACGGATTCATGCAATCGATACTCGCACCAAGCACGATGTTCCTTGGATCTTCTGCAGCAAATCCATATACAGAGTTGAATGCTCTCCACTGACTACCATCTACGAGGTGTCTCAGCGTTAGATCATCTCCATCGTCTGGCTTCTTTCTCTCCGCGTGCCAGCGCATGAGCTTTGCTTCCTTAGGATCTACGAAATACCGCTGCAGAAGGGGAGTGATCGGAAAGTACCATACAACTTTCTAAGGAGCTTTCTTTCCTGCCTTCTTGTATCGAGAAGCATTGCACACTGGACAGCTAGTTTGTTCTACGTGCCCCCCGATAAATGATGCAATCGTTGATGCATGCATGGTACCCAATGTGCGGAAAATCAAAAGGGCAAATGATTTTCTTGGCCTCCTCGACACTAGAAGGACACAGGTTCCCCGTGGGAAGAACTTTATTATGTAGATACTTCAAATGCTCATCAAGGCTTTTGTTTGTCCATTTGTTTTTAGCCTTCGACTTTAGAAGTTCGAGCGTGAAACTCAAGTGGGTCACCTCGGGATCGCAACCATCATACAATGGAGTCTTCGAGTCTACTTCAAGTTGCGCTAGCTTGGCCTCCTCTCTAGAAGCAGCCCTCTTGGTAGTCGTACTCTTGCAAAGGAGGTCTCGAACATGAGGGTCCTGCACAACTGCACTTAGTAGCATCGAAGACTGCGGCGTGACCGCCGCCTCTTCTCCAACATGTCCGGACTCTTCTTCGCCATGTCCGGAATCTTCTCCACCGCCGTCATTTCCGGACTCTTCCCCGCCGCCATGTCCGGCGCCATCGGCTTCATGGTGATCGGTCATCTCTTCGTCTAGCCCCATATCGTTATTCCCTGCCATGTTGATGTCCTCATCATCTTCTTCTTCTTCACTTATCCACCGAGGATAGCCATCCATGAAACCATTCATCAGCAGGTGCACCTTCAGAGTGCCATGATCAAAAGTGTCCAAAAGGACTCCTTTGAATCTTGCACACGGACATCTAATCCTAGTTATATTATTTGCATACATGTCCATCACCGCGGATTGCATGTACCGCTCCACATTCCATCCATTCACCTTCATGACCGACTGCATGGTATAACAAGCAAAAGGGTTATAAACAAAATGCATGCATGCTTCAAAGTCATATAAAGTTTTGGCATGACCTTGCCAAAAAATAGGACATATTGAGTTTGCTCGAAATTCACCGAAACGGAAATAAATCGACATTTCGGCAAAACATAAGCAACTCGTGGGCATGTCACTCGCACAAATCTCTCCATATATCCCAAACACACATATTCTCATTCACACACATATTCCCATTCTTGAAATGAACAACTTTTTACTCACCATATATCTCGCTATAGAGACCGATCGAGAGAGCACGGTTAGGTGATGAAGCCTTTTGTTACCTATACGGATCGAAAGTGTGGATGGCTAAATAGCTAGCTAGATCTAGTTGTTGGATAGGAGAGGTGACTCTAGCTAGCTAACTAATGGAGAGGGAGTTATGGTGGAGGGGGCATTAATGAGGAGAGAAGAGAGGTAGGAGAAAGAGAAAGATGTGAGAGATGCTATTTATGGAGGAGAATTATGGTGGAGGGGGACATTAATGAGGAGAGAAGAGAGGTAGGAGGATGAGAGAAGAAGGGCAACAATGGTGGAGAGGGAAGAGGGGAAAGCAGGAGGAGATAGGGCAAAGTGGGGGAGGATGGGGAGGGGGTGAAAAAGGTGGCACCAGCCGCAACTAGCAGTAGCGCTGCTTCCCAGAAAGCGCTCCTGCTATGGTACTTAGTAGTAGCGTTTTCCAGGAAAAGCGCTACTATTTAGTGGGGCCCATTAGCAGTAGCGGTGCCTTGAGATAAAGCACTATTGCTAAAATCTTAGTAGCGGCGCTGGATTTTGGCCAGTGCTGCTACTACAGCTAGCGTCGGGGGCCTCATCTGGTCCCACATAGTAGTAGCACTTTTTGTAAACGAGCGCTACTACTAAGGAGTTACTGTCGGTGTTCTGGGAACGGGGGTCCCCAGACTTGCCTGCCTGCGGCCCATGGCGTGGCTCTGCGAGCGAGCCCATACGGCCCATGTTCATCAACAAGGCATTCAAGACCCTCGCGAGGGGCCAAGCCTCGCGAGGCGGACGACACAAGACCTCCTCAGGAGCGGCCTCGCCAGGCTGGCTCGTGAGGGCCGGAGAGATCAAGGCAAGGAAAACCTCGCGAGGTTCACGTGACGTGATCCATGACGATCAAGATCAGGCGGGCACCAGCGTGCGCAGTGTCCTTGTTACCTGTTTGGTGCTAAGGCAGCAAGCGCAGACGCGGAGTACCGAGGCATCAAGCAAAGGTTTCCATATCAGTGCAACGAGACCAATACCAGCAGGACGGCAAGACATAGGTCACCATGGAGCCCAAGACGGCGTCACCACCAGAGCCTTTTGCAGGCGAAGACTGCTTTTGTCAGGATAAGCTGTACTAGCTGCCCCCTTTCAAATTGTCCGTTGTTGGCTCCCTTCCCACTCAATATTTGGGGAGAGGACCAGGGCCTCTATAATAGGACTAGCCACCATAGTCAGAGGCATCAAATCCTCACCCACACAAGTTCGCCAAGCACAAGAACACCTCAACCTCAGGAGGCTGTTCTTCCCCTTGTATTGTTCATCCTCAGCCCGAGAGGCAATCCACCACACTAGAGTAGGGTATTACACCACAACGGTGGCCTGAACCAGTATAAATATTGTGTTCTTTGTGTTGAGAGCTCGTCGAGTTAGTCCGTGAGATCTTAGCGAAGCCAGGGCATGGATCAGTAGGGGGAGATCTTCATGCGCACCCTAGTGTTCGAACCTTGAGGGTTTTCCCGGAACCCGTGATCCAACATTTGGCGCGCCAGGTAGGGGTGTGCTGAGGCTTCCCTTCCGTCGCTCCGCGTCCTGTTGCTTCATCATCTCCATGGCGGACGCGCGCCGTGCTCGCGCTGAGCGCCGGGCGGCCCTCGCCACCCACTTTGCTAACACAGCTCCCGTTGGTGGGCCACCCCGTCATTCTCCATCGCCTGCCACCAACTCCGCCACCGGCCCGGTGGGGAATGAGCAGCAAGCATCCTCGTTGCACCCCTCGGTGCGGCAAGACGGCCGCACCGCCACTCCATCGCTGACTCCCGCTGGTTCGTCGTCTCACGCTCGCTGTGCTTCCAAGGACGCACGGGCCGCACTCCTCATGGCGCACGAGCTCCTGCGCTACCGCCCAGTTGACGACCTCTACGAGGACCGGCTTGACCGCATCGCCGAGCTTGTCAGCGCCGCATGGGGCTCCCCTGTGTCGTCCCTCTTGCTGCCTCGCCCTCCGGCAGCTACTGGCGATGTAGCTCATGGAGCACCTCCACCACCTCTGCACCGAGATGGCGCCCTGGCGCCCAGGCGCGCGACTCCACAGTACGACCCACCGTGTCCGGCGCCCGCACGTGAAGAAAGAAGTTGTCAAGAGGTCCCTCGACCGCAAGAGAACGCTCCACCACTCCGCACCGCCACTTCCGGATCGCTTGCCGCGGCAGGGCCCCGCGCCGCTTGCCGTGGTGGTGCACGGGCGCCAAGACCAAGCTCCACCTCCAAGACGGGCCCCCGTGACCACGGCCGGCTGCCGCTCCTTCACCCCCGAGCTGCGTAGCGTCGCCTAGCCGGGCAAGTTCAAGCCGGATCTGCCTCCTCGCTACGACGGCACCCCCGACTCTGCGGAGTTCCTGCAGCTCTACGAGCTGAGCATCGAGGTGGCCAATGGCGACGAGAAAGTCATGGCGAACTGGTTCCCCATGGCTCTCAAAGACGGCGCTCGTTCGTGGCTCCTGAACCTGCCTCCAGGGTCGATCTCTTCCCGGGACGAGATGCGTAACCGCTTCGTCACCAACTTCCAGGGCACGCGCGACCACCCACCGGCCGCGGGTGGCCTACGTCGCGTCAAGCAACAACCAGGAGAGACCCTCCATAAGTACATCCAGCGCTTCAACAACGTTCGCCTCAAGATCCACAAGGTAATGGATCAGGCCATCATCTCCGCGTTCTCTGATGGCGTCAGCGACGTCAAGATGAAGGAGGAGCTTGCCATCCACGAGGAGTTGTGCACGTCTCTGGAGCTGTTTAACCCGGCGACCAAGTGCGCAAGAGCTGAGTAGGGGCGTCTCTCCCTCCTCGAGCTCCTGGATGCGGACCCGGAGGAGAAGAAAGCCAAGGCCAAGGACGTGAAGCGCAAGGGAGCAGCCGTGCTCGCGGCAGAGCCAGACACCAAGCGCGGCAGGTACCAGCCTGAGTCATCGAAGAGCAGCCGACCATTCTACGCCTTCCACAACCTGCATAGCCACAACACCAGCGATTGTCAAGAGCTCAGAGCCATTCGAGAAGGGCGATTCGGTCGACACCCCGAGCGCAACGACCGGGGCTACGGCCGAGGAGGAGGACGTGGTGGTGGATGCTGGGATGACCGTAGCCTGCACCAGGAGTGGCGCGACCGGCCTCGTGAGGACCGATGGCAGGATCAGCCTCGCGAGGGCGCCCGGAGGGACCAGCCTTGTGAGGATCGTCCTCAGGGCAACGTCGGTCTTCCTCCAGTGCCTCCACCACCAAGAAGGAACGACGACCACCATCAAGACGAGGGGGCTGGGGGCTTCCAGGAGCTGCGAGCAATCACCTGCATCTTGGGCGGAGCTCAGGCCCCAGCCTCACAACGTATCTTTAAACAATTTGCTCATGAAGTGAACGCAGGGCTCCCCAAGCTTGAAGCCACACGCCCGCTCAGGTGGTCCAAGTGCACCATCACCTTCAGCTCGGCAGATTAACTCAAGTGTGCGGCTACTGCAGGAGTTCTCCCATGCTCTGTTCACCAGTGATCAACAATTTACAAGTCACCAAGACTCTCAATAATGGCGGCGCAGGGCTTAAGGTCTTGTCCGCCGACACGTTCAACAACCTCCTAGTGCCGTATGACCAGCTTCAGCCTACCAAGCCTTTTTCAGGAGTGACCGACGGTTCCACCACACTGACAGGGCAGGTCCGCCTCCCTGTCACCTTCGGAGAACGTTACAACTACCGCACCGAACTCATCAACTTCGACGTACAATGCAATCCTCGGGTATCCAGCCCTGGCCAAGTTCATGGCGGTGACCCATCACGGCTACAATGTCCTCAAGATGTCGGGAAGCGGCAGAATCATCATGGTCCCATGCGAAGAAAGAGATGCGGTGTGCTCCCTCGAGCGCGCCTTCCAAGCTGCAGCAATCGACGACCCCGATTGCAAGGGCGAGCGCCCTCCTGAGGTCACCCCCAAGAAGAAGAAGCAACTGCTCCCTGCAGGACCTCAGGAGGGTGGTGTCGCGAGTGGTACCTCGTCAGGATTAGCGTGTAACGCCCCGGATCCGATGCGCGAGGTGTCCGCTAGTTATTCGTCAGCGTTGCTATGTCATGTGCTTGCGTGTTGCATTTTGCCATGTCATCATCTGCATTTCATATCATGTCATCATGTGCATCGCATTAGCATACGTGTTCGTCTTATGCATTCGAGCATTTTCCCCGTTGTCCGTTTTGCAATCCGACACTCCTATGTCCTCCGGCGCCCCCCTTTTCCTCGTTTCACGAGTAGCCGAAAAATGTTCTCGGAATGGGTCGAAACTTGGCATGCGCTCTTATTATAGTGTAGACAGAGCACCTCTCTAGTTTCGTCACATTCGGAGCTCGTTTGATAGCCCAACCGTCAATCCTGTAGCGGCACCGTTGCCGGTATCGTCGTCGGACGTTTCGGTCTGCGAAACTGCCGCCGTGCCTCTCTCTCTCTCTCTCTCTCTCTCTCTCTCTCTCTCTCTCTTCTCTCGGGCAGCCCACCTGCTCTTCACAGCCACAAGCAGCCCACCTAGGACTACCTAACCCCTCTCTCGATCGGATCCATCGGATCGCGATCGGAGGCTCCAAAAACCCCTCCTAACCTCCAAACCCTAACAAATTTGCTATATATGGACACCTGTCGGTGTCAAAACCGGCGGATCTCGAGTAGGGGGTCCTGAACTGTGCGTCTAGGCGGATGGTAACAGGAGACAAGGGACACAAAGTTTTACCCAGGTTCGGGCCCTCTTGATGGAGGTAAAGCCATACGTCCTCCTTGATTAATATTGATGATATGGGTAGTACAAGAGTAGATCTACCACGAGATCGAGGAGGCTAAAACCCTAGAAGCAAGCCTATGGTGTGATTGTTATATGTTGTCCTACGGACTAAAACCCTCCAGTTTATATAGACACCAGAGAGGGTTAGGGTTACACAGAGTCGGTTACAATGGTAGGAGATCTACATATCCGTATCGCCAAGCTTGCCTTCCACGCCAAGGAAAGTCCCTTCCGGACATGGGACAAAGTCTTCAATCTTGTATCTTCATAGTCCAGGAGTCCGGCCGAAGGTATAGTACAGCTATCCGGACACCCCCTAATCCAGGACTCCCTCAGTAGCCCCTGAACCAGGCTTCAATGATGACGAGTCCGGCGCGCAGATTGTCTTCGGCATTGCAAGGCGGGTTCCTCCTCCAAATATTTCATAGAAGATTTTGAACACTAAGGATAGTGTCCGGCTCTGCAAAATAATTTTCCACATATTGCCATAGAGAGAATAATATTTACACAACTAATCTGCTGACGTATTCCGTAGCGTGACACCACACCACGACCAAGTCTTTATTCAAATCGTTTTTACTCCCCCACCTCAGCGCATTTTGCGAGGCGGTTTCCTTGGCACGTCTTGTCAAAGTAGAGATCATGTCCCCTTATTTACAGGATTCTCATCAATACGGACATGGGTAACCCAACCCCGCAATTTATCACGGCGCTTGGGAGATAAGCGAGTTTTATCAGGATGGTGGGGACGCTTGGCCACACCCGCCCATATAAGGGGATAAGGATCCACCTTTTTATCTATGCCTTCTTCCTCCTTTGCCTATCCATCTTCCGCGCACTCGAGCTCCAGCGCCCAAGCCCGCACTTCCCACCTCGACCTTCTCCAGCCATGTCCGGAGCGGGAGGCAAGTGGATGGTCTCCTCCGTCACGGAGGGGCACATCAAAAAACTGAGAAAAGCCGGATACTTGTCTGACGACATAGCGCACCGGCTTCCCGAAAAGGGCAGCTCCTCCCCGCCCCAAGGCCCCATGAGAGGGTAGTATTCCTTCCCCATTTTTTCCGCGGACTGGGCTTTCCTCTCCACCCGTTCATCCGGGGGATCATGTTCTACTATGGCTTGGATTTCCACGATCTGGCCCCGAACTTCATCCTCAACATCTCCGCATTTATCGTCGTGTGCGAGGCTTTCCTCTACATCCGCCCTCATTTCGGCCTATGGCTCAAAACCTTCAACATCAAGCCAAAGGTGGTGTGCGGCAACCAGGCGGAGTGCGAAGGTGCCATGGCGGGCAAGATGGCCAACGTCCTATGGCTCGAGGGCTCCATTGTGGAGACCCTGAAAGGGTGGCAATCGGGGTGGTTTTACATCACCGAGCCGCGCGACCCTGAGTGGGTCGCAGCCCCCGAGTTCTGGTCCGGACCCCCTACGCGGCTCACGTCTTGGAAAGAGACGGGCATGTCGTGGGGAAACAAAGGAGAGGTAACCGGACTGCAAAAATGCATCCAAACCCTGGTGAACAAGCAGCTCAAGCTTGTCAATGTAGTCCAGGTTATGCTCATCTGTCGGATCCTCCCGTGTCAACAACGGTGTCGGATTTGGGGTTCGGGCAAACCCTAAGGTTCGAACTCTGGGGTGCGCGCGGAGATTACGCTCTCTACCTCTCCGTCTCGCAAAGATCTAAACTACTGAAAGAACAACACAAGAGATACAAGGTTAATACTGGTTCGGGCCACCGATGTGGTGTAATACCCTACTCCAGTGTGGAGGTGGTGGATTGCCTCTTGGGCTGATGATGAACAATACAAGGAAGAACAGCCTCGCGAGGGTATGTTCTTGGCTGGGGCGATGAACTGCTAGAGGGGTTCAGTCGCCCTTCTCTCTCTCTTTCTGTCTGATTGCCGGTCGATTCGTCGATGCCTCTCTCTGTTGATGCCCCTATCTTCCTTCCCCTACCCTGGGGGTGGCTAGTCCTATTTATAGGCAAAGGCCCTGGGCTTCTACCCAAATATTGAGCGGGAAGGGCGCCAACAGTTGGCCATTTTGAAGGGGAACATCTAGTACACTTATCCTGGCTAAAGTTGGTCCTCGCCTGCCAAAGGCTCTGGTGATGACGCTGGCTTGGGCTCCATGTTGACTTCTTCCTTGTCGCGGAGTCGGTCTTGGTCTCGTTGCACCGAAATGGGTGCCTTTGCTTGATCCTCCCGCCTGCGCTTGCTCCCTTAGCACCAAAGAGGAAAGGGAGGACACTGCATAGGCTGGCGCCCGCATGGCGCCCTTGGTTGTCATGGCTTGCGTCACGGGCACCTCGTGAGGTACCCCGCCTTGATCTCTCCGCCCCCTCATGAGCCAGCCTGATGAGGCCGCGCCTGAGGAAGCCCTGCGTCGTCTGCCCCGCGAGGCTTAGCCCCTCGTGAGGGTCTTGAGTCTGTGTTGATGAAGATGGGCCGTGCTGGGCCCCCTTGAGCCACGCCGCAGGCCGCAGGCAGGCAAGTCTGGGGACCCCCGTTCCCAGAACGCCGACAGTAGCCCCCGGGCGCAAGGCGCGCCCGGACTTGGCCGTTCCGAGAGGCGAAAGGGCAAGGGCGAAGCGCCGCGGGCCCTAACAGCCTGCGGCCTTGGGCGCCGCGTGGCGGTTGATGGGACATGGGCGCCTCCGCTATCGCGCGAGTTGATAAAGGAACGACCATCACCCGGCTTCGTTTTTTCTGCTTCCTCGGTTGCTGCTCAGATCCCCTTTCTTGCGCCTCACCTTCTTTCCTCCAAATCTCCAGATCTGCTTCGACCAATTGATCCAGAAGCCATGGCGCCTCGTCAGTCCCTGGCCGGAGCCTGGTACTCGCCCGCCTTGGAGCCGCCAAGCGTGTCGGAAGCCAGCCTCGCCCGGTTGCGCCGGATGGCGGCGGCGGAGGGCATCGACGGGGCGACGGTGTTCAAGGCCGGCTCCGCCATGCCCGAGGGCCGAGGGAGCACCTTTTATCCGCTCTTCTTAAGCTCCATTACTGCTGGCCTTGTGCCTCCCTTCTCCGAGTTCTTCTTCTCTGTCCCCCGCCATTACAACCTACAAGCTCTGCATCTCCATCCCAACTCCGTCCTCCTCCTGGCGATCTTCGCCTATTACTGCGAGGCTCATGTGGGGGTGCAACCTTCAGTGACCTTGCTGCGCCACTACTTCTCCCTCCGGGTCTCTCACGGTTCTCCTTCTGCGTGCGCGAGCTTCATTGCGTACAATGGCGCCATTGTCATTTCGAAGCCCGGGAAGAGGATTGAGGGCTTCAGGAGCAAGTGGGTCTTGGCTGACGCCGGGCGCATCCACCCGCAGCTGATTTTGCCCACGGGGCTGCCCACGAGTTCCGGTGATTGGGCCCGTGCAGAACTAACGGACCCCCGTGCGAAGCCGGTGTTGGAGAAGATGGACGCGGATCTGAGGCCGGCTAGCCTGGCGGCGGCGAAGCTGACCGGCACTTCGCTGCTAAGGGAGTTCCTGGAGCACCAGCTGGCTCCGCTTCGTCAGTACTCACCTCCGATGTGGAGGCCTCGTCCGAGCCCTGCGGCCTTGGGCGGCGAAGATCTGGCCGCGGTGCTCCAATCTCTGGCCGGGGGCGATGTGGCGAGGTTGGAGGGTGCTCCTACGCCCTTGTTCCTCCGCGATGATTGGGAGCAGGTGGTGGAGTCCATGCCTGCCTTCAACGGGGGACGGGCCCGTGCCCGCGGAGGCTCCCGAGGGAATGGTGGACGTGTCCTCCGGCGACTCCAGCGAAGAGGAGGGCGGAGAGGAGCGGGGGGAAGGGCCTGACTCTGAGGCGACTGACGGAGAGTCGAGGGCTCCCCTCTCCCGGCGCAGGCCCCGCGCTCTCTGCCTCTCCTCGAGCGACGACGACAAGGACGATGACATGCTGGGTAGCGGGAGCTCGCCCCCGATCCCGAAGAAGGACAGGACCGGGCTGATCCCCCGCGGGTCCGCCCCGGCTCCGGGGCGATCCGCAGACGCGCCTTCTGCTTCTGAGGTTGATCCCTCCAGCCGGCTCTCAGGCTTCAAGTTTGGCCGGAGGCTGCCCGAGCTCACCGGCGACGACCCGTAAGTGCTTGACTCTTGCATTTGTTTCTTGTTCTGCTGCTGAGGCTTGACGTCCGCGTTCCTTGAATAGGCTGGCGCCCGCGACAAAGAAGCTGAAGGGGGCTCCTGAAGTTCCACCCGCGGCAGCGCCTCTGCCTGCGGAGGAAGGTGGCCGCGACGCACGGGCCTCTCCTGCCCGGTCGTCCTCGCGAGGCCTGACTGGGCTGGCTGGGGCGAGCCCAGCCCCCATGGCCCAAGTGACTCCCGAGGTGCCTCTGCCTGCTGCCGCCACCACAGTCGTTGGGGCGCAGCGGACTCCGCCTCAGGATGATGTGGTCTCGCCGCCGCTACCTTCTCCTCCTATTCCACCGACTGCTGTTTCTCCAACTTCTCCTGCCGTCTTGGAGCGTGCTGCTGCTGGACTGGACCGGCTGCGGCAGGATCTTCTTGGCGCCGACCCCCGCCTAGCGGCCGGGTGCCTGGAGCTGGCTTCAGGATGGGTTCGCTCCGACGCCTCAATTCGGGCGGCGCTGGTTCAGGCCTCAACGGCCTGCGATGAAGAGAGGGAGGCCGTCCTCGAAGCGAAGGCTGCTTGAGATGCAGCCCTGGGGGAGGTGGTCGAAGTCCGTGGTCGTTGCAAGGCACTGGAGGACGAGCTGCAGGGCCTGCGGGACCGTCTCACGAAGGAGGCTCGCCATCGCCAGGAGCAAGAAGAAGGCATGAAGGCTCGCGAGGCGGCCATCGAGGGCCGGGAGGCCAAGCTCAAGAAGCGCCGCGACCGTCTAGGCGCGCTGAAGAAGGAGCTGGAGGTGACGATGGTTGAGCTGGATGGCAAAGCCTGGGTTCTTGCCGAGGATCGCGTGGCCTTCGCGGACATGGAGGAGAAGGCCCGTTACTCGCTGAAGACGCTTTACGAGAGCGGTCTGGAGAGCCCGCTGCCGGCGCCGAGGACGGCCCCGCCAAGCTGCTTCCCTTCCTGGTTCGTGCCCTTGAGGATGTCGTCCTTGGCCTTGGCCCTATGGCTGAGGCCGAGGCACGTGTCCTGTCTTCTGCAGCGCTGACGCGGGTCTTCGCCCAAATCTACCTTCGCGACCCCAGCGCCGACCTCGACAGCCTGTTGGAGCCAGTAAGCAGCGAGGGTGCTGCCGCTGCTGCCGAGGCCGTGAGGGTGCACGCGGAGGCGCTGCTGGGGAAGTTCCGGGCCTACAGCACCAAGCCAAAGCAAGGCGCTGCCGGCCCTCCTTCTCCATGAGGCGAAGCCAATTCGCGCTGCTCCACCGCCGACAAGCGACTCCGCCACTGCTCCTGTCTTGCCTTTAATTCCTGCACGTGTATCATGCCTCAGGGAGGCGTTTAAACTTGCGTTTGGTATTGAGATGACAGTATGGACTGTAATATTTTCTTTTAAATTCCTTGAATTTTATGTGCTTCCTCCCTACTTGCTTGTGTTCCACGCCGGCAGAGCCCGGCCCCGCGCGTACCTCACCCAGCATTAGCCCCGACCAGAAACCAGGACGGGACCAAAGGAGTGAGGGGCTACGTGGCAAGTTAGGCTCCTGAGTCGCGATGCTCAGGAGTCCCCCTTGGCATACGGGCAACAAGTAGGGAGGTGCGATGTAGGTGGATCTTCCGTTCTACGTCTGCGGAGCCCGGCCCCGCGCGTGCCTCACCCAGCGATAGCCTTTCGGAACTAGGGAGTGAGGGGCTACGGGACCAGTTAGGCTCTTGAATCGCGATGCTCAGGAGTCCCCCTTGACGCGCGAACATCAAATAAGGAGCCGAGATGCAAGTGGGACTACCGTTCTACGTCTGCAAAGCCCGGCCCCACGCGTACCTCACCCAGCGCTAGCCTTTCGTAACGAGGGAGTGAGGGGCTACGGGACTAGTTAGGTCCCTGAGTCGTGATGCTCAGGGGTCCCCCTTGACGCTCAAACGGCCTTCATACATTGGCTCCGCTCGGGGAGAGACGCGCGACGAACCAGGCCCGAGGGGCCTGGCTGGGTGGCGTACGTCTGGGCGTGACCCAAGCGCAGCCCCCGTGCCTAGCCCCCTCGCGCGGAACTCCCGAGGGGAGGCGTTGCGATGAGGCTAGACACTGAGCTCTGGGCTCCCTGAGGTTGATGCGGCCCGGGGGACACCCTCAGTTGTTTATCACCAGCGCGGAGCATAGCGCTTCCGCATGTGTACGGGCATAGTGTCAGGACCCCGATCCTAAGTCACATTGATCCAGCATGTAACACATCATATCACTTTGCGGCCTCACGCACGGTACTCCCACGGGTGCCACCTTACCTGGCCCGGGGCCGTTTGCGCCTTTTGGCTCACGTATATGATAGTGTCGCTAGCATCCATATGACAGAGAACCCGGGCCGACATGGCTAGTCGTGAACCCAAAGTGGCGCTAACCTATGAGGACAGGCATACATGAATCACATCGAGCATGTCGGTCATCAACGTATTTATCCGGGCTGTAGCACTGGGCTAAGAGGACTCCGGTAACCCGGGCTGTAGCTGGCTAGGCAGGACTCCGGATAACACCGCGTGACATTTCCCCGAAGGGACAGACACAGGAACGACGTGGATCACATGCCGGCCAGTCAAGTGTTCCGAGCAGTAGTGCTTGGCTAGCAGGACTCCGGTGAACCGGGCTGTAGCGGACTACTATCACTCAGAAGCACTAGACTACATTTCCCCATATGAAAGGCTGCCAAGGATAAACAACTAGATAGTCGGATCCCACTCATACCAAGAATTTCAATCATACACACAATATGCCCGATATGAGTAAATACAACATGGCATCACAACATAACTCTACGACTCAAAGTATTTATTCATTAGGCTCCGAAGAGCGAGATATTACAAACATGGGTCTCATGACCCAACATTCAAAGCATACAAGCAACAAGCACATGCGGAAGCTTAACATGTCTGAGTACAGACATCTACAAATGAAAAGGCTGAGAAGCCTGACTATCTGCCAGATCCTGCCGAGGGCACAAGATCGTAGCTGAGGTATCAAGCTAAACGTCGAAGTCCACGCGGAACTACTAGCGAGACAGACGTCTCTCTGCAAAACATAAAATAGGCAAACGTGAGTACAAATGTACTCAGCAAGACTTACATCAGGTCTAACTACATATGCATCAGTATCAAAGGGGGGGGGTGGAGTTTGACTGCAGCAAGCCAGCTCTGACTCAGTGGCTATCCTGAACTACGACTGCAAGCGACTCTTTTGAGGTGGCGCACACGAGTCCACATATTCACCATCCAATACACCACTATGGATCCACTTCCGTCTCCCTACGAGAAGGCCATCCATAGCACTCATGCTTATCTTGCGTATTTTAGAGTATCCACTTTCACTTGTCTATGAACTATGCAAGGGGTCCAAGTTTCCATATCCGAGGAATCCGGCTATTCGAATAGATAATGATAACCCTGCAGGGGTGTACTTCTTCACACACGCTCTCGCCACTTATCGCCCTGTACACGTCATGTACCTCTGCAACCTTCAAGCGGAAGCCGGGCGAGGGAGTCGACCACGACCTTACTAACCACGCAAGTCTCTAGTCCAGGTTTATCGCCTATTCGGGTTCCATCCGCAAGGAGATCCGGCCGGGGTGTCGCTCACGGCCCCAAACGATGTGAGCAGGGTTCCCAAGCCCACCAACCGGGTGCCACTTGGTACACCGTGCCACTGTGCCTAGTCTGTCCCAAGCCCACCTGTACCGGGTGCCACTTGGTAGACTACTAACACTACCTACAAACACCAGAAACTAGTTGCAATTCCTGGACAGAGATCAAGTTGATTAATAAGTCGAGAGGGGTCGAGTTACCGGAACCTAATGTGTGGTAGTAACTGTTCATGGATCACAAACACAGAACTCAGTTCCTGAGGACGGCTGCAATGAGACAACCCACCATGTACTCCTACATGGCCTCTCACCGCTACCTTTACCAAATCGTGTTCACACACTTAGCTCTCAACAGTAGGACATGTTCACCACATTCCAATTCATTCCCGATGAATCAGACCCGACTCGACTCTAAGCAGTAGCAGGCATGACAACAAGCATGAATGAGTAGGCACATCAGGGCTCAAACAACTCCTACTCATGCTAGTGGGTTTCATCTATTTACTGTGGCAATGACAGGTCATGCAGAGGAAAGGGGTTCAACTACCGCATCACATAACAGTTGAATCGTTGTTGTCCTAATGCAGTAAAAGAGAGCAGGAGCGAGAGAGTGGGATTGTATCGGAATGAACAAGGGGGTTTTGCTTGCCTGGGACTTCTGAAGATAATATAGTTCTTCATCGGTGTCGTCGATCTCATCGTCGGTACCACGTCTACCGAGAGGGGGCAAACACCGGCAAACACAGAAGAAACACAATCAATGCAATGCAACAATATGATGCATGATCATGACATGGCAATATGCTGTGGTTTGGGGTAATGCAACAACAAGTCATTTTAATTGAAGTGGGATTCAAAGCTACATCAAATTCCAACTCCAAAGCTATTATCAAAGTTGCCCTAATCATGTTTCATCCTAAACAGTGAGGTTAACTTGCTCAAACATGCATGAACATGGCATAAACAGATTCTTTGGATTTTTCTGATCATTTTTCATATATAAATTATTTCCATTGGAGTTATAGATTATTTTCTATGATTTTTCAAAGTTTTGGATATTTTCTGAAATAGATAAATCATTTAAGATTTATTTAAATTCCAGAAAAGGATTACTGCGTCAGCCTGACATCATCATGACGTCAGCGGGTCAACGGGGCACGGTCCAGGTCAAACCTGACCTGGGGGACCCACTGGTCAGTGACTCAGTTAGTAAACTGATTTAATTAGCGCTAAGCTAATGTTAACTAAAATGTCAGCAGGGCTGGGCCCACATGTCAGCGAGTGAGTGGTTAACTAAGTTAATTAGCACTAATTAAATTAACACTAATTAAGCAGGGGCCTAGGCCCACACGTCAGGACCCAGGGGAGGTCAAACCGGGGTCAACCCAGGCCTAAACCACCGGCGTTTAGCCGCCGGCGGCAGCAGACGCGGCGGAGGGTGTGGGTTTCATGCTCCGGTGACTAAACGGACGGCGGAGGCCACCTACGTGAAGCCCGGAGCGAACCGCGTCGAGTGGAGGTGGTGGTTGGGCTCGGGGTCGTCGGAAACAACGCCGGCGACGAGTTTGGCGGCTGCCGGAGTTCGGGCAAGCTCGAACTCGACGCTACGAAGGACGGGAAGGCGCGGGGTTAGTTCCTACAAGCCCTAAGCGATGTGTTGAGTGTGTTGGACTCGGTGGCGAGGCCGTTTCGTGGCCGGAGCCACGTCGACGGTGAGCTCAGGCGGCGGCGGGATTCGGTCATCGGCAAAACGGCGGCTAGAGCTAGCAAACGTCGTGGAGACAAGGGGGGAGACGGTGAAGGAGCTCACTAGGAGGTCGAAGACGGTCTCAGCGGGCTCAGGGAGGCGCGGACGGCGTCGTGGTGTTGTCGGCGATCTCGGCGGCCGAGGGTGGAAGACGAGGCCGTGGACGTCGCTTCGGGACTTCCGGCGATGCGCGGTTCGTCGAGGAAGTCGAGGACGTCGAGGCGGATCCTTTGGACACAGCGGTGAGGCGGGGTAGTGGCAGTGGCTGCGGCAACACCGAGCGGCGGCGACGACGGGTTCGGTGGTGCTGCGAGGAGGGAGCTAGAGAAGAGGGAGAGAGCTCCAGAGTGAGGGGAGAGGCAGAGCGGGTCGAGGCCGTTCCTGTGGCACGGAGACAGCGCGAGGGGGAAGCAGGAGGTGGAAGCAGGAGGTGGAGCTCGGCGCGCGCGCGTCGACACGCCTCTGCCTACTGGCAGAGGTTGAAGACGGTGGCGGCTGCGGTGGGCTGGGCCGCACAGTGCGGGACCAGCACAGGAGCTGGGCCGGCTCTGGTGGGCTTTGCCAGGTAAGTTCCTTTCTCTCTCTCCTTTTCCTATTTATTTCAGTTTTCTATTATTCTGTAAATTTGAGGGCTTTATTAAAAATACCTAAGCACTTTCAAAAATCATGAGACTGCTTGTGGCCACTGTTTGGATTATTTCCAATAACCAGCAATTCAGTTCATGAATATTTGGACATTTAAAATAATATATAAAATTTAAATGCCCAAATGCAAATAAGGTATGATTTAATTCAGTGACCAATTATGTCATGGAAAAATGTGCAACACTTCTGGTTATGGTTTTAGCATTTTCCAGAAATGATGAACATTTTTAAAAGCCATTTGGATTACTAAAAATATTTTAGGTGAACCTAGTTGAATTTCATTTGGTGCTAGGGTGTCAACAATCCCCATTTCAAGTTTAAATGGAATTTAATCATGATGCAAGATGATGATGCAATGACAAGCAAGGCCAAAGCTAGGGCTGTGACACATAGCCGCTCCTCGACAGTGTCGTCAGCCAGCGCGGAGCATGGTGCTTCCACTGGTACGTGGGAGGGGCCCCCCTCCGGGAGGAGCCCCCGGGGCGTGTACAGCCCCGCCCTGACACGTGGCCGGCGCGGTAGGGCTAGGTGAGGTGTATCTGGGCACCCGTGAGCCAGCGCGGGACTCACGGGGCCCTACCTCTAGGCGGGTTGCGCCTGGCACTGGGCCTTATCTTGTGATGTGTTCCTGCAAGTTGGGTTAGATGCCTATACTCTACGTCCTCGGGTCCCGGCCCTCGAGCTGGTCTTAGCCGTCGCTGGTATGCCAGGTCGCGATGCCATGGACAAGGCCAGAGGGTGAGGGCTGGAGCACCGGTAAGAGCCTTGAGTCGCGATGCTCAGGTACCCCCCTTTAACGTGCAAGCGGTCGACATGGAGGAGAAAAGGTGCCGTGGACCGGCATCAAATAATCAAGCATGGTGGGTTGAATGCATGGCCACGGGTAAACATAAAAAGGGATACATGCCACTGGGTCTGGCCCGAGCGACTTGAGGATGATGCAGCCCGAGGGGCGCCCCCAACAGAGCAAGCTAACAACACGAAATAAAGGGGATACATGCTGCAGGGACGGACCCATGCGGCCTGGGAATAATGCAGCCCTGGGGGGCGCTCCCAACTGGAAATGAAACTTGAAAGATGTCACCTGATGATGTTGGAGACGAAGCAGTGTTGGTGCAGCAGACTCGGTGGGCTGCGGAAGCCGACGCTCACGAGCCCCCAAGCCCTGGGGCCTCGGGAGGTTCTGGAGGCGCCGGTGGCTCCTCGTGGGGCGTCTCCATCTCTGCCAGGGCTGCGGAACGCCTGGCCCCTTGAGCTTCCAGGATGTCCCTCATGAGGCGCTGGTACGTGGCGGCCGCATTCGGCAAGCCGTAAGGCATGCGAACGTAGCTGTGGGGCGGACCTTCGCAGCGCCCCACTTGCGAGGGCCAGAGGGGCTCTATCGTGGCGACTTGGTTGAGCCCTGGTATGTCGATGCAGACGCGCAGCCCACCATCCTGGCCTGGATGGGGAGCCACAGCCGGTAGACGGCGGCAGCCTCTCATTGTTCTCGATTCCTGTAGTTCTTGAATGGCCTTGTTGACAAACTCCTGAGGGTCTGACCCTCCTTGCTTTGCTCCTTCTTGAGGGAAATGTGCTTTGAAACACGCCTCCATGTGGTGCCCAAGCGCCTCCCTCGTGACCTTGGCCAGGTCGGTGGCCCTCCAGGGGAGAGCCCCCGAGCCCTGCCTAAGGAGGGCGCCGGGCGCGCTTTCCTATGCGATGGAGGGAGGTTCCCCTCGGGCAGACGCGGGCTCTAAGGGGCCTGCCTCCTGAGGAGTCGGTCCGGATGATGTCTTCTTCTTCTTCTTGAGGGTGGTCTCGGGAAACCTCCTGTCCCCGTGATCTGGGTCTTCCAGTGACGCGACCTGGAAGGCTCGCTCTAGGGAACACACTTCATCCCTCTCTTCGCAGGGTACCGTTATGACTCCGCCACTACCCGGCATCTTGAGGTCGTTGTAGCCATGGTGAGTTACGGCCATGAACTTGGCCAGCGCTGGGTACCAGAGGATGGCATTATACGGCAGGCGGATGTGAGCGACGTCGAAGTCGATGAGCTCGGTGCGGCAGTTGCTACGTGCCCCGAAGGTGACAGGGAGGCGGACCTGCCCAATCGTGACCGTGGAGCCGTCGGTGACCCCGGAGAAAGGCTTGGTTGGCTGAAGCTGGTCATAGGGTACTTGGAGATTGTTGAATGTTTCCACGGACAGGACGTTGAGCCCTGCCCCACCATCGATGAGGGTCCTGGTGACCAGTACGTTGCTGATGACTGGGGAGCACAGCATCGGGAGGACTCCGGCTGTGGCCGCACACTTGAGCTGGTCCGCTGAGCTGAACGTGATGGTGCACGCCGACCACCTGAGAGGGCGTGTTGCTTCGAGCTTGGGTAAGACTGCATTCACTTCGCGGGCAAACTGCTTGAAGATGCGTTGGGAGGCTGGGGCTTGAGCTCCGCCCAGGATGCAATCTATGGCGCGTGGCTCCTGGAAGCCCCCAGCCCTTTCGTCTTGATGGCGGTCCTCGTTCCTCCATGGCTGAGGCGGCAGTGGAGGGAGGCCTCCGTTGCCTTGTGGGCGATCCTCACGAGGCTGATCCCTCCAGTTTCCCTCGCGAGGTAGGTCCCACCAGCGATCCTCGCGAGGTTGATCACGCCATCCTTGGCGCGGACCACGGTCTTCCCAGCGTCCTGCGTTTCTTCCTCCTCCTCGGCCATAGCCCCGGTCAGCACGGTCGGGACGACGGCCGATCCTTCCTTCCCGCACGGCGCGTAATTCTTGGCATTCGTTGGTGTTGTGGGTGTGGAGGTCATGGTACACACAGTATCGGCTGCCCCTGGAGGATTCAGGCAGATCTTTGCCCCTTTTGGTGTCTAGTTCTACCGCGAGTACGGCAGCCCCCTTGCGCTTTACGTCCTTTGCCTTGGGCTTCTTTTCTTCTGGGTCTGCGGCAGGCGGCTCGAGGAGGGAGAGGCGGCCTTCCTCAGCCCTGGCGCACTTGGTCGCCAAGTTGAACAACTACAGGGAGGTGCATAGGTCTTCATGCATCGCCAGCTCCTCCTTCATTTTGACGTCGCGCACACCATAGGAGAAGGCTGAGATGATGGCCTCCTCGGACACCCTGGGGATCTTGAGGATCGCACTGTTGAAGCGCTGGATGTACTTTTGCAGGGTCTCACCGGGTTGTTTCTTGATGCGGCGCATGTCGCTCACGGCAGGCGGCCGGTCGCGAGTACCTTGGAAGTTGGCGATGAAGCGGGTGCGTATCTGGTCCCAGGAAGATATCGTGCCTGGAGTCAGATTCAGGAGCGCGCGGGACGAAGAACCAGCGGGTGTGAGCGATGGAGTGGCGGTACGGCCGTCTTGCCGCACGGACGGATGCTGAGACGACGCTTGCTGCTCGTTCCCCGCCGGGCCGGTGGCGGTGTTGACGGCGGGCGACGGGGAACGACGGGGACGCCCGCTGACGGGAGCCATTTGGGCGACGCGGGAAGCGATGGCGGCCCGGCGCTCGGCACGGGCCCGGCGGGCGTCGGACATGGATGCGACGGTGGGAGGAGAGCGGAGCGGTGGAGAACAAATTCCGGCGCACCCCTACCTGGCGCACCAAATGTCGGATTTCGGGTTCCGGCAGACCCTGAGGTTCGAACTCTGGGGTGCGCGCGGAGATTATGCTCTCTACCTCTCCGTCTCGCAAAGATCTAAACTACTGAAAGAACAACACAAGAGACACAAGGTTTATACTGGTTCGGGCCACCGATGTGGTGTAATACCCTACTCCAGTGTGGTGGTGGTGGATTGCCTCTTGGGCTGATGATGAACAATACAAGGAAGAACAGCCTCGCGAGGGTCTGTTTTTGGCTGGGGCGATGAACTGCTAGAGGGGTTCAGTCGCCCTTCTCTCTCTCTTTCTGTCTGATTGCCGGACGATTCATCGATGCCTCTATCTGTTGATGCCCCTATCTTCCTTCCCCTACCCTGGGGGTGGCTAGTCCTATTTATAGGCAAAGGCCCTGGGCCTCTACTCAAATATTAAGCGGGAAGGGTGCCAACAGTTGGCCATTTTGAAGGGGAACATCTAGTACAGTAATCCTGGCTAAAGTTGGTCCTCTCCTGCCAAAGGCTCTGGTGATGACGCTGGCTTGGGCTCCACGATGACTTCTTCCTTGTCACAGAGTCGGTCTTGGTCTCGTTGCACCGAAATGGGTGCCTTTGCTTGATCCTCCCGCCTGCGCTTGCTCCCTTAGCACCAAAGAGGAAAGGGAGGACACTGCGCAGGCTGGCGCCCGCCTGGCACCCTTGGTCGTCATGGCTTGCGTCACGGGCACCTCGTGAGGTACCCCGCCTTGATCTCTCCGCCCCCTCGTGAGCCAACCTGATGAGGCCGCGCCTGAGGAAGCTCTGCGTCGTCCGCCCCGCGAGGCTTGGCCCCTCGTGAGGGTCTTCAGTCTGTGTTGATGAAGACGGGCCGTGCTGGGCCCCCTTGGGCCACGCTGTAGGCCGCAGGCAGGCAAGTCTGGGGACCCCCATTCCCAGAACGTCGACAAACGGGATTACCATCTGTGGGAGTTCGACCCAGCGCAGCATCAAACCCTAAGCAGGCATCATGACGTACGAAGATGCCTGGAAGGTGCTATTCGAAGGCGCCGAGGCTCCCGCATCCGCTTCCGAGGACCGCGGATTCAGCACTGTCGGATCACGGGTTCCGGGAGACCCTTAAGGTTCGAACTCTGGGGTGCGCGCGGAGATCGTGCCCTCTACCTCTCTGTCTCGAAAGGATCTAACTACTGCAAGAACAACACAAGAGACACGGGGTTTATACTGGTTCGGGCCACCGATGCTGTGTAATACCCTACTCCAGTGTGGTGGGTGGATTGCCTCTTGGGCTGATGATGAAGAACAATACAAGGAAGAACAGCCTCGCGAGGGTCTGTTCTTGGCTAGGGGATGAACTGCTAGGGGAGTTCGATCGCCCTTCTCTCTCTCTCTCTCTAGATGCTGGATTCAATGCCTCTACTCGATCCGATTCTCCACTCGATCCGATTCTCCACTCGATCTGATTCCCCTTCTACCCTGGGGGTGGCTAGTCCTATTTATAGGCAAAGGCCCTGGGCCTCTTCCCAAATATTGAGCGGGAAGGGTGCCAATAATTGGCCAATTTTGAAGGGGAACATCTGGTACACTTATCCTGACCAAAGTTGGTCTTCGCCTACCAAAGGCCCTATGGTGACGCCGTCCTGGGCTCCATGGTGACCTCCTTCCCACCGTTGGAATGGTCTTGGTCTCGTTGCACCGAAATGGGTGCCTTTGCTTGATCCTCTCGCATGCGCTTGCCCCCTTTGCACCAAAGAGGAAAGGGAGACGCTGCGCGGGCTGGCGCCCGCCTGGCACCCTTGGTCGTCATGGCTTGCGTCATGGGCACCTCGTGAGGTACCCGCCTTGATCTCTCCGCCTCCTCGCGAGCTAGCCTAAGGAGGCCGTGCTTGAGGAAGCGCCGTGTCGCCCGCCTCGCGAGGCTTGGCCCCTCGCGAGGGTCTTGAGACTTGTGTTGATGAAGATGGGCCACGCTGGGCCCCCATTTGAGACACGCCGCAGGCTGCAGGCAGGCAAGTCTGGGGACCCCCGTTCCCAGAACGCCGACAGTAGCCCCCGGGCCCAAGGCGCGCATGGACTTGGCCGTGCCGAGAGGCGAAAGGGCAAGGGCGAAGCGCCGCGGGCCCTAACAGCCTGCGGCCTTTGGCGCCGCGTGGCGGTTGATTGGACGTGGGCGTCTCCGCTTCCCCACGACACATTGACGATCGCGCGGATTGGACAAGTCCCTGCATGCAAATCGTGTCATGATTACCTGTGATCCTTGCTGTTAATATGTAACCCTTGCTATGGATCTGTGCGAATCGCAAATTCCGTCATAGTTCGGTCGTCCCTTTCGCACCTCGCGAGGGCTTGGTGCTCTGCGTCGACAGGTCCCAGTCCCAAGGCGGCGTCAGCCGTCGCTGGTATGCCAGGTCGTGATGCCGTGGTCAAGGCCAGGAGGTGAGCGACCCGGGGTCCGGTAAGAGCCCCTGAGTCGCGATGCTCAGGAGGTCCCCTTTGGCGCCCAAGCAGCCGTCGTTTGGTGATAAAGAGAAGCAGCATCGCTAGTACGGAGTCGCTTTAGGTGCGGGGGTAGTGCCACGGTAGCCAACGCTTTGGATGGGGACTTATCTTGAGAATCGGGGATTGCCCCCAGCGTGTCATCGGGTCCGGGGGTAATTTGAAAGGAGTTGCTTGACGAGGTCCTCGCGCGCCCCTTCTCCCTCGCCTCTGCTCCCCTTTCTGCTCTACGTCCTCGGGTCCCGGCCCCCGAGCTGGTCTCAGTCGTCGCTGGTATGCCAGGTCACGATGCCGTGGACAAGGCCAGAGGGTGAGGGCTGGAGAGCCAGTAAGAGCCCTGAGTCACGATGCTCAGGCACCCCCCCTTTAACGTGCAAGCGGTTTGCGCGGGCGAGGGTGAAGGAAACGCCGTGAGGGCCTTGGCTAGCTCAGCTTCCTCTAAGGATCCTGCAGATTCATTACAGAAAGAAGACGGGGTTGCCATAGCAGCCATTAGTTGATTGTTAGTCACTCAGGAGCTCGCTGGTTGGAGCGGGCGAGGTGTGTCTGGGCACCCGTGAGCCAGCGCGGGACTCACGAGGCCCTACCTCTAGGCGGGTTGCGCCTGGCGCTGGGCCATATCTTGAGATGTGTTCCTGAAAAATCTGGTTAGATGCCGGCACTCTACGTCCTCGGGTCCCGGCCAGAGGGTGAGGGCTGGAGAGCCAGTAAGAGCCCTGAGTCGCGATGCTCAGGCACCCCCCCCCCTTTAACGTGCAAGCGGTCGACATGAAGAAGAAAAGGTGCCGTGGACGGCATCAAGTAATCAGGCATGATGCATAATTGGAAATAAACGCGGAAGGGACACATGCCGCTGGGCCTATCCCGAGTGGCTTGGGGATGATGCAGCCCGAGGGGCGCCCCCAGCAAAGCAAGCTAGCGACTGAAAAGATAAAAAGGGATACATGCCACAGGGACGGACCCACGCGGCCTGGGAATGACGCAACCCTGGGAGGGCACTCCTAGATGGGAATGAAACTTGAAAGATGTCACCTGAAGATGTCGTCGGTGCAGTGGCGTTGGTGCAGCAGACTCGGTGGGCTGCGGAAGCCGATCCTCACGAGCCCCCAGGCCCAGGGGCCTCGGGAGGCTCCAGAGGCACTGGTGGCTCCTCATGAGCAGCCTCCATCTCCGAGATGCTCCTCATGATGCGCTGGTACGCCGCAGCCACGCTCGGCAAGCCATAAGGCATGCGAACATAGCTGTGGGGTGGTCCTCCGCAGCGCCCCACCTGTGAGGGCCAGAGGCGCTCCGCCATGGCGATCTGATTGAGCCCCGGTACGTCGACACAGACACGCAGCCCACCATCCTCGCCTGGATGGGGAGCCACAGCTGGTGGGCGACGACAACCTCTTATGATCCTTGACTACTGTAGTTCTTGAATGGCCTTGCTAACGAACTCCTGCTGGTCTGACCTTCTTTCCCTGGCTTCCTTTCGAGGGAAACATGCTGCGAAACACGCCTCCACATGGTGCCCCAGCGCCTCCCTCGTGACCTTGGCGAGGTCGGTGGCCCTCCAGGTGAGAGCCCCCGAGCCCTGCCTGAGGGGGGCGTCGGGCGTGCTTTCCTATGCGATTGAAGGAGGATCCCCTTGGGAGGACGCGGGCCTTGAAGGGCCTGCCTCCTGAGGGGTTGAGCCTGACGTTGTCTTCTTCTTCTTGGGGGTGGTCTCAGGAAGCCTCCTGCTTCCGCGATCTGGGTCTTCTAGTGACGCGGCCTGAAAGGCTCGCTCCAGGGCACACACTACATCCTTCTCTTGACATGGCACCGTGATGACGCCACCGCTTCCTGGCATCTTGAGGACGTTGTAGCCATGGTGAGTCACGGCCATGAACTTGGCCAGCGCCGGGTACCCGAGGATGGCGTTGTACGGCAGGCGGATGTGGGCGACGTCGAAGTCGATGAGCTCGGTGCGGTAGTTGTCGTAGGTGCCGAAGGTTACTGGGAGGCGGACCTGCCCGATCGGGACTGTGGAACCATCGGTGACTCCGGAGAAGGGCTTGGTTGGCTGAAGCTGGTCATAGGGCACTTGGAGGTTGTTGAATGTTTCCACGGACAAGACATTGAGCCCTGCCCCTCCGTCGATGAGGGTCCTGGTGACCAGAACGTTGCTGATGACTGGGGAACAAAGCATTGGGAGGACTCCGGCTGTGGCCGCGCACTTGAGCTGGTCTGCTTAGCTGAACGTGATGGCGCAGGCCGACCACTTGAGGGGACGAGTTGCTTCGAGCTTGGGGAGAACTGCATTCACTTCGCGAGCAAACTCCTTGAAGATACGCTGAGAGGCTGGGGCTTGAGCTCCGCCCAGGATGCAGGGGATGGCGCGAGGCTCCTGGAAGCCCCCAGCCCCCTCATCTTGGTGGCGGTCTTCATTCCTTCTTGGCTGGGCCGGCAGGCCTGGGTTGCCATGAGGGCGATCCTCACGAGGCTGGTCCCTCCAGTCCCCCTCGCGAGGCGGGTCACGCCAGCGGTCCTCGCGAGGTTGGTCACGCCAGCGGTCCTCGCGAGGTTGGTCACGCCAGCCCTGACGCGGGCCACGATCTTCCCAGCGTCCCGGGTTCCTTCCTCCTCCTCGGCCGTAGCCCCGGTCAGCACAGTCAGGGCATCGGCCGACTCTTCCTTCTCGCACGGCGCGGAGTTCTTGGCATTCATTAGTGTTGTGGGTGTGGAGGTCGTGGTACACACAGTACCGGCTACCCCTGGAGGATTCGGGCAGATCCTTGCCCCGCTTGGTGTCCGGCTCTGCCGCGAGCACGGCAGCCCCCTTGCGCTTCACGTCCTTGGCCTTGGGCTTCTTCTCTTCTGGGTCTGCGGCAGGCAGCTCGAGGAGGGAGAGGCGTCCCTCCTCAGCTCTGGCGCACTTGGTCGCCAGGTTGAACAGCTCCAGGGAGGTGCAGAGGTCTTCATGCATCGCCAACTCCTCCTTCATCTTGATGTCGCGCACGCCATCGGAGAAGGCCGAAATGATGGCTTCTTCAGACACCCTGGGGATCTTGAGGCACGCACTGTTGAAGCGCTGGATGTACTTCTGCAGGGTCTCCCCAGGTTGCTGCTTGATGCGGCGCATGTCGCTCATGGCGGGAGGCCGGTCGCGGGTACCTTGGAAGTTGGCGATGAAGCGGGTACGCATCTGGTCCCAGGAGGAGATCGTGCCTGGGGCCAGGTTCAGGAGCCAAGTGCGAGCACCTTCCTTCAGCGCCATGGGGAACCAGTTCGCCATGACCTTTTCGTCCCCGCTGGCTGCTTCGATTACCAGCTCGTAAAGCTGGAGGAACTCCGTGGGATCAGTCGTGCCATCGTAGTGAGGGGGCAGGTCCGGCTTGAACTTGCCGGGCCAGGTGACTCCGCGCAGCTTGGCGGTGTAGGCGCGGCAACCAGCGGTGGCTGCGGGAGGTTTTGGTTGAGGGAGAGCTTGGCCTTGCGGGTCCCCTTGCGCTGCAGCCGGGAGCAGCGCGGGGTCTTGACGTGCCGGAGCTGGAGCGGGGTCCCGGCGAGCCGGGGCTGGGAGCGCCCGGGCGGCCTCTTGCGGTCGCGGGACTTCTTGGCAGCTCCGTTCCTGCTGGGCCGGCGCGCGACGGAGCGGGTTCCGCCCAGGAGCTGCGCGCCTTGGGGCATGGCATCTTCTTGGAAAAGAGGCGGCTGGAATGCCCCCGGGGCTTCATTGCCCATGCGGGGCGGAGTGCGGCGCAGCCGTGCGGAAGGCGCGGGAGAGCCCCCTGCGGCACGGACGAGCTCGGCGACGCGGTCGAGCCACTCCTCGTAGACGTCGTCGACGGGGCGGTAGCGCAGGAGCTCGTTCGCCGCGATGAGTGCAGCTCGAGCCTCCAAGGGTGCGCGAAGCGCGTGCGACGAAGAACCGGCCGGAGTGAGCGACGGAGTGGCGGTGCGGCCATCTCGCCGCACGGACGGGTGCAGAGAGGATGCTTGCTGCTCGTTCCCCGCCGGGCCGGTGGCGGCGTTGACGGCGGGCGACGGGGAACGACGAGGACGCCCACCTACGGGGGCCGTCTGGACGGCGCGGGAAGCGATGGCGGCCCGGCGCTCGGCGCGGGCCCGACGAGCGTCAGACATGGATGCGACGGTCGGAGGAGAGCGGAGCGGTGCAAGACTGAAACGCCCTCGATGCGGCTATATCTCTCACGTGTCGAGGCACGACTTAGAGGCATAACCGCATTGAAAGCAATATCGCAAGTGAGGTAATCTTCACACAATCCATGTAATAAATAAGGGGAAAGATACATAGTTGGCTTACAATCGCCACTTCACACAAGTACATAAATAACATCCATCATACAGATTACACTCAAGGTCCGACTACCGTACCAAAATGAAAGAAGACTACCCCAAAAGCTACATAGATCCCCGGATCACCCAACTGGGCTCCACTACTGATCATCTGGAAAAGAAACATAGTAACGGCCACGTTCCTCGTCGAACTCCCAAGTGAGTTCGGTCGCGTCATCTGCACTGACATCGTTGGTACCTGCAACTGTTGTGGTAGAATATGTGAGTCACGGGGACTCAACAATCTCACACCCGCGAGATCAAGACTATTTAAGCTTATAGGTAGAAGAGGATTGTAAGGTGGAGCTGCAGCAAGCGACTAGCATATATGGTGGCTGCAACGCAAAAGAGAGCGAGAAGAGAAGGCAAAGCACGGTCGTGAAACTAGAAGTGATCAAGAAGTGATCCTGAAACGACCTACGTCAAACATTACTCCAACACCGTGTTCACTTCCCGGACCCCGCCGAGAAGAGACCATCACGGTTACACACACGGTTGATATGTTTTAGTAAGGTCAACTTCGGGTTTTCTACAACCGGACATCAAAAAATTCCCATCTGCCTCATAACCGCGGGCACGGCTTTCGAAAGATAATACCCTGCAGGGGTGTCCCAACTTAGCCCATGATAAGCTCTCACGGTCAACGAAGGATATTCCTTCTACCGGGAAGACCCGATCAATCTCGGAATCCCGGACTACAAGACATTTCGACAGCAATAAAACAAGTCCAGCAAAGCCGCCCGATTGTGCCGACAAATCCTGATAGGAGATGCACATATCTCGGTCTCAGGGCACATCCGGATTGTCCAAACTTCCGATAGGCGAGCCCAGAGTTGCCCCTGGTGGCCACCGGCGGCTGACGGTTTGGACCAGCAATCGAAGGAGAACTGGCCCAGGGGGTTAAAATAAAGATGACCCTTGAGTCTGCAGAACCCAAGGGAAAAAGGCTAGGTGGCAAATGGTAAAACCAATGTTGGGCCTTGCTGGAAAAGTCTTACTCAAAGCGAACTGTCAAGGGGGTCCCATAAATCACCCAACCGTGTAAGGAACGCAAACTCCGGGAACATAACACCGGTATGATGGAAACTAGGGAGGCGAGAGTGGAACAAAACACCAGGCAAAAGGCCGAGCCTTCCACCCTTTACCAAGTATATAGATGCATTAATTAAATAAGAGGTATTGTGATATCCCAACAGGTAAACATGTTCCAACAAGGAACAACAAGTCCATGTTCCAACAAGGAACAAACTTCATCTTCACCTGCAACTAGCAACGCTATAAGAGGGGCTGAGCAAAGCGGTAACATAGCCAAACAACGGTTTGCTAGGACATGGATGGTTAGGGGCTGACATGGCAATATGGGTGGCATGAAATAGCAAGTGGTAGGTATCGCAGCATAGGCATAGCAAAAGAGCGAGCATCTAGCAAGCAAAGATAGAAGTGATTTCGAGGGTATGGTCATCTTGCCTGCAAGGTTCTCAGAGTTGTCGAAAGCTTGGTCCTCGAAAGCGTTCTCAACAGGTTCCTCGTTCACGTACTCGTCTCCCGGATCTACCCAAAGCAAGAAAAACAAGCAAAGGGGACAAATATCAATCACGATGCAATGCGCAAGCAACATGATGCAAAACATGGCATGATATGCGAGATGTGATATGCAATGCATATGCATGCTCCGGAAGGACAAGGATGAACAAGGCATAATCTTGGCAAACCAATCATGCCACTGGATAGATGAGGGGATTTTGGTTGAAATCGATATAAAGAACACCGCAATCGGATGCACGGTTTGCAAATGGCAAGCAATACAAGAATTGACACCAATCTGCCATAAACAGCATGATGCTACTTAGCAAGCAACAATTAATTAAGCTACTGCACCCAAACATGGCAACAAAGCATATGAAAGTAATCTACACAAGATGCACGACAAAAGATGAACACTGAGCTACGGCTAATTCACATCATAACAGGTCCAAACAATCATGGCAAAAGTGCAAACGATAACAAGTTCTCAGACGGTGAAATTATCAATGTAGCAGAAACTAACATCAGGATGACATGTTCAGAGCAATGAAACAACATGCTACAGGTTCAGAACGTATCAAAGCAAGGCACGGCATGAATCTACACATAGCACTTGACAAAAGTCTCTTACTGACCATAAGCAAAAAGGGATCACAAAATATGATTACACCCATGTCAATTAAGCAAGTTTCGTTACAGGTTTCAGACTGTAGAAAACTGGACATGGCAGAAAACTAATAACGACTAGGCATGTTCGTGAGCTCGATGCACTCATTACGGAGAATTGCATGATAAACTAAGCATACATACATTAAAAAGACATGGCATAGTAACAAAACTCATGTAGGACACAACTTCATAGGAGGTACACATCAATCATGGCAAAAATGACAAAAGTGCATGTCCAAATAAGATCCAGCCACTAACATCAACTAGCCCTTTTCTAACAGCATTTCGGGCATCAAGATGACACCAAATGAAAATGATGCAATGGAATGAAATGATGTACTCTTCTAGGCGAACAATTTGACATATGATACGCGCGAAACGGAGCTACGGATGCAAATTTATGACACTGGGAACATGGCATGATGATATGAAATCTTGAGGACTTAGCAAAAAAAACGAGGGCGAGTTTAACCCTAGATCTGATCCAGCGGGCGCGCGGCCCGAGGCGGCGATCTCCGGCGGCGGCGGGGACGGCGGCGAGGCGCGGAAGGCGGCGCGTCGCGGGCGAGGACGGCGGCGGCGACGGCGGCGGGGAACGGCGCGGGCAGGGCGCGGCTCCGGCGATGCTGCGAGCGGGCGGCGGCGAGCTCGGCGACGGCGGCGGGGCGGCAGCGGCGTGGAGCGAGGCGGCGGGGCGCGGATCCAGGCAGCGGGGCGCGGCGGCTGGCGGCGGGTGCGGCGATGGGCCTCGGGGGCCCGCGCTGGGCTCGGCGGGCCTCGGCGGCGGCGGGCGCGAGGTGGGCGGCGCGGATAACGTGGCAGCGGCTGATTCGCCGGGCGGCGGCGGCGGACGGTGTCCGGCCGAATCCGGACGCGTCCGGCGGCGCGGAGGGAAAAATGCTAGGGTTTTGGGGGTGTTTTTGCCCGCAAATGGAGGGGGAGGCCTTTTTATAGATAGGAGGAGCTAGGAAGCTCCAAATGGAGTGCGGTTTTCGGCCACGCGATCGTGATCGAACGGCGGAGGACATGGGAGTGTCTTAGATGGGTTATTGGGCTGTTTTGAAGGGGTGTTGGGTTGCAACACACACAAGGCCTTCACGGTTGCTCGGTTAACCGTTGGAGTACCAAACGAACTCCGATTGACCCGAAACTTGACAGGCGGTCTACCGGTGCTATACCAAGGCCACATGTCAAACTTCGGTCCATTCCGATAATGTTTAATACCCGCTCACGAAGAAATGTAAAAGGGGACGCCGGGAGACATAGGAGTGCCGGATTGCAAAACGGAGAACGGGAAAAATGCTCGGATTTACGAGACGAACACGTATGCGAATGCGATGCACATGATGACAATATATGAAATGCATGACATGACCAAAATGCAAAACGAAGAGAAACACAACCACGGAGGAAAATATCATAACACATAGCCAGAAATGGCAATAGTTGGAATACAAATATGGCAAGTTACATCTGGGCGTTACAACACACCACCACTACGAGAGGATCTCGTCCCGAGATCTAGGACTGAAAGAACTTCGGATACTCGGAACGTAGGTGGTCTTCACGCTCCCAGGTGGCTTCTCGGTCTGAATGATATGACCATTTCACTTTGAGGAATTTGATTGATTTGTTGCGAGTCTTGCGCTCAGTTGTCTCAAGAATAGCAACGGGGTGCTCATGATTGGACAAATCTTCTTGAAGATCAATCTCTTCGAAGTTGATGGTGCGCTCAGGCGTCTTGAAGCACTTGTGAAGCTGTGACACGTGGAAGACATCGTGCACATTTGCAAAGTTGGAGGGAAGCTCAAGTTGATATGCTAGATCGCCTCGTTTACCGATGATCTTGAAAGGACCGACGTATCGCGGAGCAAGTTTCCCCTTGATACCGAAGCGACGAGTTCCTTTCATTGGCGAGACACGGAGGTAGACATGATCTTCGATCTCGAATGCCACATCTCGGTGTTTGCTATCGTAATAGCTCTTCTGGCGCGACTGCGCGGCTTTGAGGTTCTCACGAATGACCTTGCACATAGCCTCAGCCTCTGAGATCAAATCATTGCCAAGCAATTGGCGTTCATCGGTTTCAGACCAGTTGAGAGGAGTACGGCACTTTCTGCCATAGAGAATCTCGAATGGGGCTTTGCCCGAGCTGGCTTGAAAACTGTTGTTGTAAGAGAATTCAGCATAAGGAAGGCAATCCTCCCACTTCATGCCGAAAGAGATAACACAGGCTCGGAGCATATCTTCAAGAATTTGGTTGACACGCTCGACTTGTCCACTAGTCTGAGGGTGGAAAGCTGTGCTGAAGCGAATGTTGGTGCCCATGGCCGTCTGAAAAGAATCCCAAAACTTTGAGGTAAAGATGCTGCCACGGTCGGAAGAAATCAATTGTGGAATGCCGTGCAAGGAGACAATTCTGGAGGTGTAGAGCTCTGCCAACTGCGCTGCTGTGATAGACTCTTTGATAGGAAGAAAATGAGCCAATTTGGTGAGCTTGTCGATGACGACGAAGATAGCATCATTTCCACGCTTGGACTTAGGAAAACCAGTCACGAAGTCCATTTCGATATGATCGAACTTCCATTCTGGAATAGCAAGAGGTTGGAGAAGACCAGCTGGTCGTTGGTGTTCTGCTTTCACCCTTCTGCAGACATCACACTCATTCACGAATTGAGCGATCTCACGCTTCATTCGAGTCCACCAATACGACTGCTTGAGGTCATGGTACATCTTCGAACTTCCAGGATGAATAGACAGGAGAGAGTTGTGCGCTTCGTTCATAATGACTTTACGAAGATCACCCTTAGGAACCACGATCCGGTCCTCGAAGAAAAGAGTATCTCTGTCATCAACTCGATAGCACTTGTATTTGGGGATGCTCTTTTCAATACCACGTTTCACCTTCTTCAACATGGTATCCAACAATTGTGCCTCACGAATCTGATCTTCCAAAGTAGGAGAGACAATGAGGTTGGCAAGAACACCTTGAGGGACAACTTGGAGATTCAACTTGCGGAAAGCCTCACAGAGATCCGGTTGAAAAGGCTTGAGGATTAAACTGTTGCAGTAAGCCTTTCTGCTTAAAGCGTCTGCAATTACATTAGCCTTGCCTGGAGTGTACTCAATACTCGGATTATACTCTTGAATCATTTTGACCCATCGAGTCTGTCTGAGGTTGAGATGAGGCTGAGTGAAGATATACTTGAGACTCTTGTGATCTGTGAATATGTCCACTTTCCTTCCCAACAGGAGATGTCTCCATGTTATTAGAGCGTGGACAACTGCCGCCAACTCAAGATCGTGAGTGGGGTAGTTCCTTTCGTTGGGCTTCAACTGGCGAGAGGTGTAGGCAACAACCTTCTTCTCTGGCATTAAGACAGCACCGAGGCCCTGGAGAGAAGCATCACAGAAAACTTCATAAGGCTTGGATTCATCAGGAGGAGTCAGAACTGGAGCTGTGACGAGTTTCTCTTTGAGAGTCTTGAAAGCAACGTCACACTCAGGAGACCAGACATATTTCACATGCTTCTAGAGGAGGTTGGAAAGAGGCTTGGCAATCTTGGAGAAATTCTCAACGAATCTTCTGCAATAGCTTGCAAGTCCAAGAAAACTGCGAAGCTGCTTGACATTCTAAGGAGGTTGCCAGTTCAAAACTGCAGACACCCTCTCTGGATTAATAGCAATGCCCTTGGCAGAGATGATATGGCCAAGATAAAGAACTTCATCAAGCCAGAATTCACATTTGGAGAACTTCGCATATAATTGATACTCTCTGAGCTTGTCGAGTACCAATCGCAAATGTTTTGCATGATCCTTCTTATTCTTGGAGAAGACCAAAATATCATCGAGATAGACCAAGACAAATTCGTTGATGTAGGGGTTGAAGATGAAATTCATCAAGCGAGTGAAATATGGAGGAGCATTGACAAGGCCGAAAGACATGACAGTATATTCATAAGAACCAAAGCTTGTTCTGAATGTTTTCTTGGGAATATCTTCTTCACGAATGCGAATCTGATGATAACCCATGCGAAGGTCAAGCTTGGAGAACACCTTAGCACCTTTGAGTTGCTCAAATAGCTCATTGATGTTGGGAAGTGGGTACTTGTTCTTGATAGTCTTCTTGTTCAATGGACGGTAATCGACGCAAAGTCGGTCCGTGCCATCCTTCTTCTTGACAAAAAGAACAGCACAACCCCAAGGAGAAGAACTCGGTCTGATCAGACCCAGACGTTCTTGTTTATCGAGTTGAATCTTCAATTCCTTGAGCTCATCTGGTCCAAGCTTGTAAGGACGGTTGCAAACGGGTTCCGTGCTAGGCTCAAGATCAATAACGAATTCAACTGGCCGACGGGGAGGCATACCCGGAAGCTCTTCTGGAAAAACATCTTGGTACTCACAAACGACTGGAATCTGAGAGATAGCCTCCAATTCATCATTCTCATTGAGAGAAAACAACCGAATGGTATCATCACGAGAAGCATAGATGATCACATCTTTAGAAGAGTGAGTCAATTTGATTTCCCTGGCAGCACACTCAAGCTGAGCCTTGTGCTTAGAAAGCCAGTCCATCCCGAGAATAAGATCAATATCAGAGTCACCAAGCACCATTGGAGAAGAAAGAAATTTATAGTCACCCATCTTGATAGAGACATCCGGAACCATATAACTTGCGTTCATGCATTTAGCCGGAGAGACAACTGATAACGGTTTAGGCAAACCTTGGATAGGCAATTCATGCATCGATGCAAAAGGCTTTGAGATGAAACAATGTGATGCACCAGTATCAAATAAGACTTTAGCAGGAATATCATTAACAGGAAGGTTACCCATGATCACGTCAGAAGAATCCTCTGCTTGAGCTGCGTTCATCATGTTCACCTTGTCGTGCTTAGGATTATGCTTGACCACTGCATTGCTGGAAGATTTCACAGGAGGAGGAGGCGGAAGGCGCCTTTGGTTGAAGCACTTGTTCGCATAGTGACCCTTCTGCTGGCATTTGTTACAAGTCACCTCTGAGAGTGGACGATGATAAGGAGCACTTGGCCTTGGAGCTTGATTCTGAGACTTGTTCTGATAGACAGGGTTGGGTGGGTGGGAAGATCCACGGCCACTTGAGTTCTTCTGCTGATAAGGCTGACGGATCGGAGGAGGAGGAGGCAACCATAACTTATGTTGCTTAGCTGCCACAAGTGAAGAAGAAGAAGACTGAACTGCGTCTCTAACTCTCTTCTTAGATGCCTCACACTTGAGCTGAGCAGCTTCTTGTTTCAGCGCCATGTTGTAGAATTCATCATACTTTAATGGCTCGAAAAGCACGAGAGCAAGTTGCAGATCTTCTCTGAGACCACGCCTGAATTGGTAGATCATACCCTTCTCATCAGGGATGTCTCGCCTTGCAAAACGAGAGAGCTTCTGGAACTGAGTGTTGTATTGATAGACAGACATGGTGCCTTGCTTGAGATTGCGGAATTCCTCACGCTTAAGCTCAACAACACTTTCTGGAATGTGGTGAGCTTTGAAGTCACGGCGGAAATCATCCTAGGTAATCACACGACCTCCTCTGGAATCTTTGTATTGCTGGAACCATTCAGCAGCTTGATCTTTGAGTTGAAAAGAGGCAAACTTGACAAAGTCCTCAGGTCTCACATTGCTGCACTCAAAATGCTTGCTGATGTCCATGAGCCAGTCATCGGCGTCTGTGGCCTCGACACAGTAGCTGAAGGTCTTTGGCTGATTAGCAAGGAACTGGTTCAGTGAAGCGAAATGCGGCTGATTGTTCCCTTGGCCTTGATTCTCTTGATTAGCTTGCCCTTGGTTGCGATCTTGCAAGATCTGAATCAGAATCTGAGCATTGGCATTTGTGGCAGTCATCAGGGCCTGCCAAGCTTCCGGAGGTGGAGGCGGTGGCGGAGGGTTAGCCTGATTCCCTTCATTGCATTCCGGATTCTGACGCGTTGGTGGAGCCATCCTGAAGAGGGTGACATCCATTAGCATCTTGACAGATATATATTGAAGCTGAATCAAAGGAACGAAATTGCAACATATAGTCTTCACAAGTAACATTCGAACGAGAATGAACGAATGAATTCCAATGTAAAACATCACACTTCCAAAATTGAGAAGCCACTTAGAACATGGTAAGGAAAAAAATCAACAAGGTACGGAAGTGAACAAATACTTGGTAAGGATTACCCAATCACAAACCAAATATCTGCGGAAGAAATACTAGAGCTACATGAATTCCCACTTATAAACTCCCGAAACTTTCTGGTTATGCAATCAGGTGTTTGGGATACAGGGGACACCAAATATATCACCCAAACTAACAATACCTAGATCCAGCTGTATCCATCCTTCAACACATTACCAAGAAATCCTCGGAAATCATCTACCTCAACCTTCGAAAACACATCCGTTATACAAGTCATGGCAATACTCCCGCACTCGCCTCAGTACTGGGCTATCAGGGTTATCTCACCAACAACTGTACAAAAGAGATTTTCGATGTCGGCGTACTAAACTCAGGTATTCCAAAACCGCAACGATAAAATTATGACGACAACACCTCGGAGCTCAACTCCCCGGGACACCTCCTCTAAAACCCCTGCTGACGGGAGGCAACCAAGACAATGTTGTCATCATAAAACCATCGGAACGATTGTAATATACCCGCGTGATCCTAAAAAAAAATTTAGTGAAATTTGAGAAGAGAAGAGTCAAAACTCTACGTCAGGAAGCCTTACCAGAAGGTCGAAGGGACTGGGGAGTAAAAAGAATTCCTAAACTCTCCGATATATAATTCCTAAAAGACTCAAAACATTTTTTTCTAGACACAACTCGGCCACTAAAAACGATCAATCAGTGGGGGCTCCTAAGGTCGGGGAAGGCTCTGATTACCAACTTGAAACGCCCTCGATGCGGCTATATCTCTCACGTGTCGAGGCACAACTTAGAGGCATAACCGCATTGAAAGCAATGTCGCAAGTGAGGTAATCTTCACACAATCCATGTAATAAATAAGGGGAAAGATACATAGTTGGCTTACAATCGCCACTTCACACAAGTACATAAATAACATCCATCATACAGATTACACTCAAGGTCCGACTACGGTACCAAAATGAAAGAAGACTACCCCAAAAGCTACATAGATCCCCGGATCACCCAACTGGGCTCCACTACTGATCATCTGGAAAAGAAACATAGTAACGGCCACGTTCCTCGTCGAACTCCCAAGTGAGATCAGTCGCGTCATCTGCACTGACATCGTTGGTACCTGCAACTGTCGTGGTAGAATCTGTGAGTCACGGGGACTCAGCAATCTCACACCTGCGAGATCAAGACTATTTAAGCTTATAGGTAGAAGAGGATTGTAAGGTGGAGCTGCAGCAAGCGACTAGCATATATGGTGGCTGCAACGCAAAAGAGAGCGAGAAGAGAAGGCAAAGCATGGTCGTGAAACTAGAAGTGATCAAGAAGTGATCCTGAAAAGACCTACGTCAAACATTACTCCAACACCGTGTTCACTTCCCGGACCCCGCCGAGAAGAGACCATCACGGTTACACACACGGTTGATGTGTTTTAGTAAGGTCAACTTCGGGTTTTCTACAACCGGACATCAATAAATTCCCATCTGCCTCATAACCGCGGGCACGGCTTTCGAAAGATAATACCCTGCAGGGGTGTCCCAACTTAGCCCATGATAAGCTCTCACGGTCAACGAAGGATATTCCTTCTACTGGGAAGACCCGATCAATCTCAGAATCCCGGACTACAAGACATTTCGACAGCAATAAAACAAGTCCAGCAAAGCCGCCTGATTGTGCCGACAAATCCTGATAGGAGCTGCACATATCTCGGTCTCAGGGCACATCCGAATTGTCCAAACTTCCGATAGGCGAGCCCAGAGTTGCCCCTGGTGGCCACCGGCGGCTGACGGTTTGGACCAGCAATCGAAGGAGAACTGGCCCAGGGGGTTAAAATAAAGATGACCCTTGAGTCTGCAGAACCCAAGGGAAAAAGGCTAGGTGGCAAATGGTAAAACCAATGTTGGGCCTTGCTGGAAAAGTCTTACTCAAAGCGAACTGTCAAGGGGGTCCCATAAATCACCCAACCGTGTAAGGAACGCAAACTCTGGGAACATAACACCGGTATGATGGAAACTAGGGAGGCGAGAGTGGAACAAAACACCAGGCAAAAGGCCGAGCCTTCCACCCTTTACCAAGTATATAGATGCATTAATTAAATAAGAGGTATTGTGATATCCCAACAGGTAAACATGTTCCAACAAGGAACAACAAGTCCATGTTCCAACAAGGAACAAACTTCATCTTCACCTGCAACTAGCAACGCTATAAGAGGGGCTGAGCAAAGCGGTAACATAGCCAAACAACGGTTTGCTAGGACATGGATGGTTAGGGGCTGACATGGCAATATGGGTGGCATGAAATAGCAAGTGGTAGGTATCGCAGCATAGGCATAGCAAAAGAGCGAGCATCTAGCAAGCAAAGATAGAAGTGATTTCGAGGGTATGGTCATCTTGCCTGCAAGGTTCTCAGAGTTGTCGAAAGCTTGGTCCTCGAAAGTGTTCTCAACAGGTTCCTCGTTCACGTACTCATCTCCCAGATCTACCCAAAGCAAGAAAAACAAGCAAAGGGGACAAATATCAATCACGATGCAATGCGCAAGCAACATGATGCAAAACATGGCATGATATGCGAGATGTGATATGCAATGCATATGCATGCTTCGGAAGGACAAGGATGAACAAGGCATAATCTTGGCAAACCAAGCATGCCACTGGATAGATGAGGGGATTTCGGTTGAAAACGATATAAAGAACACCGGAATCGGATGCACGGTTTGCAAATGGCAAGCAATACAAGAATGACACCAATCTGCCATAAACAGCATGATGCTACTTAGCAAGCAACAATTAATTAAGCTACTGCACCCAAACATGGCAACAAAGCATATGACAGTAATCTACACAAGATGCACGACAAAAGATGAACACTGAGCTACGGCTAATTCACATCATAACAGGTCCAAACAATCATGGCAAAAGTGCAAACGATAACAAGTTCTCAGACGGTGAAATTATCAATGTAGCAGAAACTAACATCAGGATGACATGTTCAGAGCAATGAAACAACATGCTACAGGTTCAGAACATAGCAAAGCAAGGCACGGCATTAATCTACACATAGCACTTGACAAAAGTCTCTTACTGACCATAAGCAAAAAGGGATCAGAAAATATGATTACACCCATGTCAATTAAGCAAGTTTCGTTACAGGTTTCAGACTTTGTAGAAAACTGGACATGGCAGAAAACTAATAACGACTAGGCATGTTCGTGAGCTCGATGCACTCACTACGGAGAATTGCATGATAAACTAAGCATACATACATCAAGAAGACATGGCATAGTAACAAAACTCATGTAGGACACAACTTCATAGGAGGTACACATCAATCATGGCAAAAATGACAAAAGTGCATGTCCAAATAAGATCCAGCCACTAACATCAACCAGCCCTCTTCTAACAGCATTTCGGGCATCAAGATGACACCAAATGAAAATGATGCAATGGAATGAAATGATGTAATCTTCGAGGCGAACAATTTGACATATGATACGCGCGAAACGGATCTACGGATGCAAATTTATGGCACTGGGAACATGGCATGATGATATGAAATCTTGAGGACTTAGCAAAAAAAATGAGGGGGAGTTTAATCCTAGATTGTATCCAGCGGGCGCGCGGCCCGAGGCGGCGATCTCCGGCGGCGGCGGCGACGGCGGCGGGGAGGCGACGGCGGCGGGGAACGGCGCGGGCAGGGCGCGGCTCCGGCGATGCTGCGAGCGGGCGGCGGCGAGCTCGGCGACGGCGGCAGGGCGGCAGTGGCGCGGAGTAAGGCGGCGGGGCGCGGATCTAGGCAGTGGGGCGCGGCGGCTGGCGGTGGGCGCGGCGATGGGCCTCGGGGGCCCGCGCTGGGCTCGGCGGGCCTCGGCGGCGGCGGGCGCGAGGTGGGCGGCGTGGATGACGTGGCAGCGGCTGATTCGCCGGGCGGCGGCGGCGGACGGTGTCCGGCCGAATCCGGACACGTCCGGTGGCGCGGAGGGAAAAATGCTAGGGTTTTGGGGGTGTTTTTGCCCGCAAATGGAGGGGGGGAGGCCTTTTTATAGATAGGAGGAGCTAGGAAGCTCCAAATGGAGTGCGGTTTTCGGCCACGCGATCGTGATCGAACGGCGGAGGACATGGGAGTGTCTTAGATGGGTTATTGGGCTGTTTTGAAGGGGTGTTGGGTTGCAACACACACAAGGCCTTCACGGTTGCTCGGTTAACCGTTGGAGTACCAAACGAACTCCGATTGACCCGAAACTTGACAGGCGGTCTACCGGTGCTATACCAAGGCCACATGTCAAACTTTGGTCCATTCCGATAATGTTTAATACCCGCTCACGAAGAAATGTAAAAGGGGACGCCGGGAGACATAGGAGTGCCGGATTGCAAAACGGACAACGGGAAAAATGCTCGGATTTACGAGACGAACACGTATGCGAATGCGATGCACGTGATGACAAGATATGAAATGCATGACATGACCAAAATGCAAAACGAAGAGAAACACAACCACGGAGGAAAATATCATAACACATAGCCAGAAATGGCAATAGTTGGAATACAAATATGGCAAGTTACATCTGGGCGTTACAACACACCACCACTACGAGAGGATCTCGTCCCGAGATCTAGGACTGAAAGAACTTCGGATACTCGGAACGTAGGTGGTCTTCACGCTCCCAGGTGGCTTCTCGGTCTGAATGATGTGACCATTTCACTTTGAGGAATTTGATTGATTTGTTGCGAGTCTTGTGCTCAGTTGTCTCAAGAATAGCAACGGGGTGCTCATGATAGGACAAATCTTCTTGAAGATCAATCTCTTCGAAGTTGATGGTGCGCTCAGGCGTCTTGAAGCACTTGCGAAGCTGTGACACGTGGAAGACATCGTGCACATTTGCAAAGTTGGAGGGAAGCTCAAGTTGATATGCTAGATCGCCTCGTTTACCGATGATCTTGAAAGGACCGACGTATCACGGAGCAAGTTTCCCCTTGATACCGAAGCGACGAGTTCCTTTCATTGGCGAGACACGGAGGTAGACATGATCTCTGATCTCGAATGCTACATCTCGGTGTTTGCTATCGTAATAGCTCTTCTGGCGCGACTGCGCGGCTTTGAGGTTCTCACGAATGACCTTGCACATAGCCTCAGCCTCTGAGATCAAATCATTGCCAAGCAATTGGCGTTCACCGGTTTCAGACCAGTTGAGAGGAGTACGGCACTTTCTGCCATAGAGAATCTCGAATGGGGCTTTGCCCGAGCTGGCTTGAAAACTGTTGTTGTAAGAGAATTCAGCATAAGGAAGGCAATCCTCCCACTTCATGCCGAAAGAGATAACACAGGCTCGGAGCATATCTTCAAGAATTTGGTTGACACGCTCGACTTGTCCACTAGTCTGAGGGTGGAAAGCTGTGCTGAAGCGAATGTTGGTGCCCATGGCCGTCTGAAAAGAATCCCAAAACTTGGAGGTAAAGATGCTGCCACGGTCGGAAGAAATCAATTGTGGAATGCCGTGCAAGGAGACAATTCTAGAGGTGTAGAGCTCTGCCAGCTGCGCTGCTGTGATAGACTCTTTGATAGGAAGAAAATGAGCCACTTTGGTGAGCTTGTCGATGACGACGAAGATAGCATCATTTCCACGCTTGGACTTAGGAAAACCAGTCACGAAGTCCATTTCGATATGATCGAACTTCCATTCTGGAATAGCAAGAGGTTGGAGAAGACCAGCTGGTCGTTGGTGTTCTGCTTTCACCCTTCTGCAGACATCACACTCATTCACGAATTGAGCGATCTCACGCTTCATTCGAGTCCACCAATACGACTGCTTGAGGTCATGGTACATCTTCGAACTTCCAGGATGAATAGACAGGAGAGAGTTGTGCGCTTCGTTCATAATGACTTTACGAAGATCACCCTTAGGAACCACGATCCGGTCCTCGAAGAAAAGAGTATCTCTGTCATCAACTCGATAGCACTTGTATTTGGGGATGCTCTTTTCAATACCACGTTTCACCTTCTTCAACATGGTATCCAACAATTGTGCCTCACGAATCTGATCTTCCAAAGTAGGAGAGACAATGAGGTTGGCAAGAACACCTTGAGGGACAACTTGGAGATTCAACTTGCGGAAAGCCTCACAGAGATCCGGTTGAAAAGGATTGAGGATTAAACTGTTGCAGTAAGCCTTTCTGCTTAAAGCGTCTGCAATTACATTAGCCTTGCCTGGAGTGTACTCAATACTCGGATTATACTATTGAATCATTTTGACCCATCGAGTCTGTCTGAGGTTGAGATGAGGCTGAGTGAAGATATACTTGAGACTCTTGTGATCTGTGAATATGTCCACTTTCCTTCCCAACAGGAGATGTCTCCATGTTATTAGAGCGTGGACAACTGCCGCCAACTCAAGATCGTGAGTGGGGTAGTTCCTTTCGTTGGGCTTCAACTGGCGAGAGGTGTAGGCAACAACCTTCTTCTCTGGCATTAAGACAGCACCGAGGCCCTGGAGAGAAGCATCACAGAAAACTTCATAAGGCTTGGATTCATCAGGAGGAGTCAGAACTGGAGCTGTGACGAGTTTCTCTTTGAGAGTCTTGAAAGCAACGTCACACTCAGGAGACCAGACATATTTCACATGCTTCTAGAGGAGGTTGGAAAGAGGCTTGGCAATCTTGGAGAAATTCTCAACGAATCTTCTGCAATAGCTTGCAAGTCCAAGAAAACTGCGAAGCTGCTTGACATTCTGAGGAGGTTGCCAGTTCAAAACTGCAGACACCCTCTCTGGATTAATAGCAATGCCCTTGGCAGAGATGATATGGCCAAGATAAAGAACTTCATCAAGCCAGAATTCACATTTGGAGAACTTCGCATATAATTGATACTCTCTGAGCTTGTCGAGTACCAATCGCAAATGTTTTGCATGATCCTTCTTATTCTTGGAGAAGACCAAAATATCATCGAGATAGACCAAGACAAATTCGTTGATGTAGGGGTTGAAGATGAAATTCATCAAGCGAGTGAAATATGGAGGAGCATTGACAAGGCCGAAAGACATGACAGTATATTCATAAGAACCAAAGCTTGTTCTGAATGTTTTCTTGGGAATATCTTCTTCACGAATGCGAATCTGATGATAACCCATGCGAAGGTCAAGCTTGGAGAACACCTTAGCACCTTTGAGTTGCTCAAATAGCTCATTGATGTTGGGAAGTGGGTACTTGTTCTTGATAGTCTTCTTGTTCAATGGACGGTAATCGACGCAAAGTCGGTCCGTGCCATCCTTCTTCTTGACAAAAAGAACAGCACAACCCCAAGGAGAAGAACTCGGTCTGATCAGACCCAGACGTTCTTGTTTATCGAGTTGAATCTTCAATTCCTTGAGCTCATCTGGTCCAAGCTTGTAAGGACGGTTGCAAACGGGTTCCGTGCTAGGCTCAAGATCAATAACGAATTCAACTGGCCGACGGGGAGGCATACCCGGAAGCTCTTCTGGAAAAACATCTTGGTACTCACAAACGACTGGAATCTGAGAGATAGCCTCCAATTCATCATTCTCATTGAGAGAAAACAACCGAATGGTATCATCACGAGAAGCATAGATGATCACATCTTTAGAAGAGTGAGTCAATTTGATTTCCCTGGCAGCACACTCAAGCTGAGCCTTGTGCTTAGAAAGCCAGTCCATCCCGAGAATAAGATCAATATCAGAGTCACCAAGCACCATTGGAGAAGAAAGAAATTTATAGTCACCCATCTTGATAGAGACATCCGGAACCATATAACTTGCGTTCATGCATTTAGCCGGAGAGACAACTGATAACGGTTTAGGCAAACCTTGGATAGGCAATTCATGCATCGATGCAAAAGGCTTTGAGATGAAACAATGTGATGCACCAGTATCAAATAAGACTTTAGCAGGAATATCATTAACAGGAAGGTTACCCATGATCACGTCAGAAGAATCCTCTGCTTGAGCTGCGTTCATCATGTTCACCTTGGCGTGCTTAGGATTATGCTTGACCACTGCATTGCTGGAAGATTTCACAGGAGGAGGAGGCGGAAGGCGCCTTTGGTTGAAGCACTTGTTCGCATAGTGACCCTTCTGCTGGCATTTGTTACAAGTCACCTCTGAGAGTGGACGATGATAAGGAGCACTTGGCCTTGGAGCTTGATTCTGAGACTTGTTCTGATAGACAGGGTTGGGTGGGTGGGAAGATCCACGGCCACTTGAGTTCTTCTGCTGATAAGGCTGACGGATCGGAGGAGGAGGAGGCAACCAGAACTTCTGTTGCTTAGCTGCCACAAGTGAAGAAGAAGAAGACTGAACTGCGTCTCTAACTCTCTTCTTAGATGCCTCACACTTGAGCTGAGCAGCTTCTTGTTTCAGCGCCATGTTGTAGAATTCATCATACTTTAATGGCTCGAAAAGCACGAGAGCAAGTTGCAGATCTTCTCTGAGACCACGCCTGAATTGGTAGATCATACTCTTCTCATCAGGGATGTCTCGCCTTGCAAAACGAGAGAGCTTCTGGAACTGAGTGTTGTATTGATAGACAGACATGGTGCCTTGCTTGAGATTGCGGAATTCCTCACGCTTAAGCTCAACAACACTTTCTGGAATGTGGTGAGCTTTGAAGTCACGGCGGAAATCATCCCAGGTAATCACACGACCTCCTCTGGAATCTTTGTATTGCTGGAACCATTCGGCAGCTTGATCTTTTAGTTGAAAAGAGGCAAACTTGACAAAGTCCTCAGGTCTCACATTGTTGCACTCAAAATGCTTGCTGATGTCCATGAGCCAGTCATCGGCGTCTGTGGCCTCAACACAGTAGCTGAAGGTCTTTGGCTGATTAGCAAGGAACTGGTTCAGTGAAGCGAAATGCGGCTGATTGTTCCCTTGGCCTTGATTCTCTTGATTAGCTTGCCCTTGGTTGCGATCTTGCAAGAGCTGAATCAGAATCTGAGCATTGGCATTTGTGGCAGTCATCAGGGCCTGCCAAGCTTCCGGAGGTGGAGGCGGTGGCGGAGGGTTAGCCTGATTCCCTTCATTGCGTTCCGGATTCTGACGCGTTGGTGGAGCCATCCTGAAGAGAGTGACATCCATTAGCATCTTGACAGATATATATTGAAGCTGAATCAAAGGAACGAAATTGCAACATATAGTCTTCACAAGTAACATTCGAACGAGAATGAACGAATGAATTCCAATGTAAAACATCACACTTCCAAAATTGAGAAGCCACTTGGAACATGGTAAGGAAAAAAATCAACAAGGTACGGAAGTGAACAAATACTTGGTAAGGATTACCCAATCACAAACCAAATATCTGCGGAAGAAATACTAGAGCTACATGAATTCCCACTTATAAACTCCCGAAACTTTCTGGTTATGCAATCAGGTGTTTGGGATACAGGGGACACCAAATATATCACCCAAACTAACAATACCTAGATCCAGCTGTATCCATCCTTCAACACATAACCAAGAAATCCTCGGAAATCATCTACCTCAACCTTCGAAAACACATCCGTTATACAAGTCATGGCAATACTCCCGCACTCGCCTCAGTACTGGGCTATCAGGGTTATCTCACCAACAACTGTACAAAAGAGATTTTCGATGTCGGCGTACTAAACTCAGGTATTCCAAAACCGCAACGATAAAATTATGACGACAACACCTCGGAGCTCAACTCCCCGGGACACCTCCTCTAAAACCCCTGCTGACGGGAGGCAACCAAGACAATGTTGTCATCATAAAACCATCGGAACGATTGTAATATACCCGCGTGATCCTAAAAAAAATTTTAGTGAAATTTGAGAAGAGAAGAGTCAAAACTCTACGTCAGGAAGCCTTACCAGAAGGTCGAAGGGACTGGGGAGTAAAAAGAATTCCTAAACTCTCCGATATATAATTCCTAAAAGACTCAAAACATTTTTTTCTAGACACAACTCGGCCACTAAAAACGATCAATCAGTGGGGGCTCCTAAGGTCGGGGAAGGCTCTGATTACCAACTTGAAACGCCCTCGATGCGGCTATATCTCTCACGTGTCGAGGCACGACTTAGAGGCATAACCGCATTGAAAGCAATGTCGCAAGTGAGGTAATCTTCACACAATCCATGTAATAAATAAGGGGAAAGATACATAGTTGGCTTACAATCGCCACTTCACACAAGTACATAAATAACATCCATCATACAGATTACACTCAAGGTCCGACTACGGTACCAAAATGAAAGAAGACTACCCCAAAAGCTACATAGATCCCCGGATCACCCAACTGGGCTCCACTACTGATCATCTGGAAAAGAAACATAGTAACGGCCACGTTCCTCGTCGAACTCCCAAGTGAGCTCGGTCGCGTCATCTGCACTGACATCGTTGGTACCTGCAACTGTTGTGGTAGAATCTGTGAGTCACGGGGACTCAGCAATCTCACACCCGCGAGATCAAGACTATTTAAGCTTATAGGTAGAAGAGGATTGTAAGGTGGAGCTGCAGCAAGCGACTAGCATATATGGTGGCTGCAACGCAAAAGAGAGCGAGAAGAGAAGGCAAAGCACGGTCGTGAAACTAGAAGTGATCAAGAAGTGATCCTGAAACGACCTACGTCAAACATTACTCCAACACCGTGTTCACTTCCCGGACCCCGCCGAGAAGAGACCATCACGGTTACACACACGGTTGATGTGTTTTAGTAAGGTCAACTTCGGGTTTTCTACAACCGGACATCAACAAATTCCCATCTGCCTCATAACCGCGGGCACGGCTTTCGAAAGATAATACCCTGCAGGGGTGTCCCAACTTAGCCCATGATAAGCTCTCACGGTCAACGAAGGATATTCCTTCTACCGGGAAGACCCGATCAATCTCAGAATCCCGGACTACAAGACATTTCGACAGCAATAAAACAAGTCCAGCAAAGCCGCCCGATTGTGCCGACAAATCCTGATAGGAGCTGCACATATCTCGGTCTCAGGGCACATCCGAATTGTCTAAACTTCCGATAGGCGAGCCCAGAGTTGCCCCTGGTGGCCACCGGCGGCTGACGGTTTGGACCAGCAATCGAAGGAGAACTGGCCCAGGGGGTTAAAATAAAGATGACCCTTGAGTCTGCAGAACCCAAGGGAAAAAGGCTAGGTGGCAAATGGTAAAACCAATGTTGGGCCTTGCTGGAAAAGTCTTACTCAAAGCGAACTGTCAAGGGGGTCCCATAAATCACCCAACCGTGTAAGGAACGCAAACTCTGGGAACATAACACCGGTATGATGGAAACTAGGGAGGCGAGAGTGGAACAAAACACCAGGCAAAAGGCCGAGCCTTCCACCCTTTACCAAGTATATAGATGCATTAATTAAATAAGAGGTATTGTGATATCCCAACAGGTAAACATGTTCCAACAAGGAACAACAAGTCCATGTTCCAACAAGGAACAAACTTCATCTTCACCTGCAACTAACAATGCTATAAGAGGGGCTGAGCAAAGCGGTAACATAGCCAAACAACGGTTTGCTAGGACATGGATGGTTAGGGGCTGACATGGCAATATGGGTGGCATGAAATAGCAAGTGGTAGGTATCGCAGCATAGGCATAGCAAAAGAGCGAGCATCTAGCAAGCAAAGATAGAAGTGATTTCGAGGGTATGGTCATCTTGCCTGCAAGGTTCTCAGAGTTGTCGAAAGCTTGGTCCTCGAAAGTGTTCTCAACAGGTTCCTCGTTCACGTACTCATCTCCCGGATCTACCCAAAGCAAGAAAAACAAGCAAAGGGGACAAATATCAATCACGATGCAATGCGCAAGCAACATGATGTAAAACATGGCATGATATGCGAGATGTGATATGCAATGCATATGCATGCTTCGGAAGGACAAGGATGAACAAGGCATAATCTTGGCAAACCAAGCATGCCACTGGATAGATGAGGGGATTTCGGTTGAAAACGATATAAAGAACACCGGAATCGGATGCACGGTTTGCAAATGGCAAGCAATACAAGAATGACACCAATCTGCCATAAACAGCATGATGCTACTTAGCAAGCAACAATTAATTAAGCTACTGCACCCAAACATGGCAACAAAGCATATGACAGTAATCTACACAAGATGCACGACAAAAGATGAACACTGAGCTACGGCTAATTCACATCATAACAGGTCCAAACAATCATGGCAAAAGTGCAAACGATAACAAGTTCTCAGACGGTGAAATTATCAATGTAGCAGAAACTAACATCAGGATGACATGTTCAGAGCAATGAAACAACATGCTACAGGTTCAGAACATAGCAAAGCAAGGCACGGCATGAATCTACACATAGCACTTGACAAAAGTCTCTTACTGACCATAAGCAAAAAGGGATCAGAAAATATGATTACAACCATGTCAATTAAGCAAGTTTCGTTACAGGTTTCAGACTGTAGAAAACTGGACATGGCAGAAAACTAATAACGACTAGGCATGTTCGTGAGCTCGATGCACACACTACGGAGAATTGCATGATAAACTAAGCATACATACATCAAAAAGACATGGCATAGTAACAAAACTCATGTAGGACACAACTTCATAGGAGGTACACATCAATCATGGCAAAAATGACAAAAGTGCATGTCCAAATAAGATCCAGCCACTAACATCAACTAGCCCTCTTCTAACAGCATTTCGGGCATCAAGATGACACCAAATGAAAATGATGCAATGGAATGAAATGATGTACTCTTCGAGGCGAACAATTTGACATATGATACGCGCGAAACGGAGCTACGGATGCAAATTTATGGCACTGGGAACATGGCATGATGATATGAAATCTTGAGGACTTAGCAAAAAAAATGAGGGGGAGTTTAATCCTAGATTGTATCCAGCGGGCGCGCGGCCCGAGGCGGCTATCTCCGGCGGCGGCGGGGACAGCGGCGAGGCGCGGGAGGCGGCGCGTCGCGGGCGAGGACGGCGGCGGAGACGGCGACGGGGAGGCGACGGCGGCGGGGAACGGCGCGGGCAGGGCGCGGCTCCGGCGATGCTGCGAGCGGGCGGCGGCGAGCTCGGCGACGGCGGCAGGGCGGCAGAGGCGCGGAGCGAGGCGGCGGGGCGCGGATCCAGGCAGCGGGGCGCGGCGGCTGGCGGCGGGCGCGGCGATGGGCCTCGGGGGCCCGCGCTGGGCTCGGCGGGCCTTGGCGGCGGCGGGCGCGAGATGGGCGGCGCGGATGACGTGGCAGCGGCTGATTCGCCGGGCGGCGGCGGCGGACGGTGTCCGGCCGAATCCGGACACGTCCGGCGGCGCGGAGGGAAAAATGCTAGGGTTTTGGGGGTGTTTTTGCCCGCAAATGGAGGGGGGGGAGGCCTTTTTATAGATAGGAGGAGCTAGGAAGCTCCAAATGGAGTGCGGTTTTCGGCCACGCGATCGTGATCGAACGGCGGAGGACATGGGAGTGTCTTAGATGGGTTATTGGGCTGTTTTGAAGGGGTGTTGGGTTGCAACACACACAAGGCCTTCACGGTTGCTCGGTTAACCGTTGGAGTACCAAACGAACTCCGATTGACCCGAAACTTGACAGGCGGTCTACCGGTGCTATACCAAGGCCACATGTCAAACTTTGGTCCATTCCGATAATGTTTAATACCCGCTCACGAAGAAATGTAAAAGGGGACGCCGGGAGACATAGGAGTGCCGGATTGCAAAACGGACAACGGGAAAAATGCTCGGATTTACGAGACGAACACGTATGGGAATGCGATGCACATGATGACAAGATATGAAATGCATGACATGACCAAAATGCAAAACGAAGAGAAACACAACCACGGAGGAAAATATCATAACACATAGCCAGAAATGGCAATAGTTGGAATACAAATATGGCAAGTTACATCTGGGCGTTACGACACACCACCACTACGAGAGGATCTCGTCCCGAGATCTAGGACTGAAAGAACTTCGGATACTCGGAACGTAGGTGGTCTTCACGCTCCCAGGTGGCTTCTCGGTCTGAATGATGTGACCATTTCACTTTGAGGAATTTGATTGATTTGTTGCGAGTCTTGTGCTCAGTTGTCTCAAGAATAGCAACGGGGTGCTCATGATAGGACAAATCTTCTTGAAGATCAATCTCTTCAAAGTTGATGGTGCGCTCAGGCGTCTTGAAGCACTTGCGAAGCTGTGACACGTGGAAGACATCGTGCACATTTGCAAAGTTGGAGGGAAGCTCAAGTTGATATGCTAGATCGCCTCGTTTACCGATGATCTTGAAAGGACCGACGTATCACGGAGCAAGTTTCCCCTTGATACCGAAGCGACGAGTTCCTTTCATTGGCGAGACACGGAGGTAGACATGATCTCCGATCTCGAATGCTACATCTCGGTGTTTGCTATCGTAATAGCTCTTCTGGCGCGACTGCGCGGCTTTGAGGTTCTCACGAATGACCTTGCACATAGCCTCAGCCTCTGAGATCAAATCATTGCCAAGCAATTAGCGTTCACCGGTTTCAGACCAGTTGAGAGGAGTACGGCACTTTCTGCCATAGAGAATCTCGAATGGGGATTTGCCCGAGCTGGCTTGAAAACTGTTGTTGTAAGAGAATTCAGCATAAGGAAGGCAATCCTCCCACTTCATGCCGAAAGAGATAACACAGGCTCGGAGCATATCTTCAAGAATTTGGTTGACACGCTCGACTTGTCCACTAGTCTGAGGGTGGAAAGCTGTGCTGAAGCGAATGTTGGTGCCCATGGTCGTCTGAAAAGAATCCCAAAACTTGGAGGTAAAGATGCTGACACGGTCGGAAGAAATCAATTGTGGAATGCCGTGCAAGGAGACAATTATGGAGGTGTAGGGCTCTGCCAGCTGCGCTGCTGTGATAGACTCTTTGATAGGAAGAAAATGAGCCACTTTGGTGAGCTTGTCGATGACGACGAAGAAAGCATCATTTCCACGCTTGGACTTAGGAAAACCAATCACGAAGTCCATTTCGATATGATCGAACTTCCATTCTGGAATAGCAAGAGGTTGGAGAAGACCAGCTGGTCGTTGGTGTTCTGCTTTCACCCTTCTGCAGACATCACACTCATTCACGAATTGAGCGATCTCACGCTTCATTCGAGTCCACCAATACGACTGCTTGAGGTCATGGTACATCTTCGAACTTCCAGGATGAATAGACAGGAGAGATTTGTGCGCTTCGTTCATAATGACTTTACGAAGATCACCCTTAGGAACCACGATCCGGTCCTCGAAGAAAAGAGTATCTCTGTCATCAACTCGATAGCACTTGTATTTGGGGATGCTCTTTTCAATACCACGTTTCACCTTCTTCAACATGGTATCCAACAATTGTGCCTCACGAATCTGATCTTCCAAAGTAGGAGAGACAATGAGGTTGGCAAGAACACCTTGAGGGACAACTTGGAGATTCAACTTGCGGAAAGCCTCACAGAGATCCGGTTGAAAAGGCTTGAGGATTAAACTGTTGCAGTAAGCCTTTCTGCTTAAAGCGTCTGCAATTACATTAGCCTTGCCTGGAGTGTACTCAATACTCGGATTATACTCTTGAATCATTTCGACCCATCGAGTCTGTCTGAGGTTGAGATGAGGCTGAGTGAAGATATACTTGAGACTCTTGTGATCTATGAATATGTCCACTTTCCTTCCCAACAGGAGATGTCTCCATGTTATTAGAGCGTGGACAACTGCCGCCAACTCAAGATCGTGAGTGGGGTAGTTCCTTTCATTGGGCTTCAACTGGCGAGAGGTGTAGGCAACAACCTTCTTCTCTGGCATTAAGACGGCACCGAGGTCCTGGAGAGAAGCATCACAGAAAACTTCATAAGGCTTGGATTCATCAGGAGGAGTCAGAACTGGAGCTGTGACGAGTTTCTCTTTGAGAGTCTTGAAAGCAACGTCACACTCAGGAGACCAGACATATTTCACATGCTTCTAGAGGAGGTTGGAAAGAGGCTTGGCAATCTTGGAGAAATTCTCAACGAATCTTCTGCAATAGCTTGCAAGTCCAAGAAAACTGCGAAGCTGCTTGACATTCTGAGGAGGTTGCCAGTTCAAAACTGCAGACACCCTCTCTGGATTAATAGCAATGCCCTTGGCAGAGATGATATGGCCAAGATAAAGAACTTCATCAAGCCAGAATTCACATTTGGAGAACTTCGCATATAATTGATACTCTCTGAGCTTGTCGAGTACCAATCGCAAATGTTTGGCATGATCCTTCTTATTCTTGGAGAAGACCAAAATATCATCGAGATAGACCAAGACAAATTCGTTGATGTAGGGGTTGAAGATGAAATTCATCAAGCGAGTGAAATATGGAGGAGCATTGACAAGGCCGAAAGACATGACAGTATATTCATAAGAACCAAAGCTTGTTCTGAATGTTTTCTTGGGAATATCTTCTTCACGAATGCGAATCTGATGATAACCCATGCGAAGGTCAAGCTTGGAGAACACCTTAGCACCTTTGAGTTGCTCAAATAGCTCATTGATGTTGGGAAGTGGGTACTTGTTCTTGATAGTCTTCTTTTTCAATGGACGGTAATCGACGCAAAGTCGGTCCGTGCCATCCTTCTTCTTGACAAAAAGAACACCACAACCCCAAGGAGAAGAACTCGGTCTGATCAGACCCAGACGTTCTTGTTTATCGAGTTGAATCTTCAATTCCTTGAGCTCATCTGGTCCAAGCTTGTAAGGACGCTTGCAAACGGGTTCCGTGCTAGGCTCAAGATCAATAACGAATTCAACTGGCCGACGGGGAGGCATACCCGGAAGCTCTTCTGGAAAAACATCTTGGTACTCACAAACGACTGGAATCTGAGAGATAGCCTCCAATTCATCATTCTCATTGAGAGAAAACAACCGAATGGTATCATCACGAGAAGCATAGATGATCACATCTTTAGAAGAGTGAGTCAATTTGATTTCCCTGGCAGCACACTCAAGCTGAGCCTTGTGCTTAGAAAGCTAGTCCATCCCGAGAATAAGATCAATATCAGAGTCACCAAGCACCATTGGAGAAGAAAGAAATTTATAGTCACCCATCTTGATAGAGACATCCGGAACCATATAACTTGCGTTCATGCATTTAGCCGGAGAGACAACTGATAACGGTTTAGGCAAACCTTGGATAGGCAATTCATGCATCGATGCAAAAGGCTTTGAGATGAAACAATGTGATGCACCAGTATCAAATAAGACTTTAGCAGGAATATCATTAACAGGAAGGTTACCCATGATCACGTCAGAAGAATCCTCTGCTTGAGCTGCGTTCATCATGTTCACCTTGGCGTGCTTAGGATTATGCTTGACCACTGCATTGCTGGAAGATTTCACAGGAGGAGGAGGCGGAAGGCGCCTTTGGTTGAAGCACTTGTTCGCATAGTGACCCTTCTGCTGGCATTTGTTACAAGTCACCTCTGAGAGTGGACGATGATAAGGAGCACTTGGCCTTGGAGCTTGATTCTGAGACTTGTTCTGATAGACAGGGTTGGGTGGGTGGGAAGATCCACGGCCACTTGAGTTCTTCTGCTGATAAGGCTGACGGATCGGAGGAGGAGGAGGCAACCAGAACTTCTGTTGCTTAGCTGCCACAAGTGAAGAAGAAGAAGACTGAACTGCGTCTCTAACTCTCTTCTTAGATGCCTCACACTTGAGCTGAGCAGCTTCTTGTTTCAGCGCCATGTTGTAGAATTCATCATACTTTAATGGCTCGAAAAGCACAAGAGCAAGTTGCAGATCTTCTCTGAGACCACGCCTGAATTGGTAGATCATACTCTTCTCATCAGGGATGTCTCGCCTTGCAAAACGAGAGAGCTTCTGGAACTAAGTGTTGTATTGATAGACAGACATGGTGCCTTGCTTGAGATTGCGGAATTCCTCACGCTTAAGCTCAACAACACTTTCTGGAATGTGGTGAGCTTTGAAGTCACGGCGGAAATCATCCCAGGTAATCACACGACCTCCTCTGGAATCTTTGTATTGCTGGAACCATTCAGCAGCTTGATATTTGAGTTGAAAAGAGGCAAACTTGACAAAGTCCTCAGGTCTCACATTGCTGCACTCAAAATGCTTGCTGATGTCCATGAGCCAGTCATCGGCGTCTGTGGCCTCGACACAGTAGCTGAAGGTCTTTGGCTGATTAGCAAGGAACTGGTTCAGTGAAGTGAAATGCGGCTGATTGTTCCCTTGGCCTTGATTCTCTTGATTAGCTTGCCCTTGGTTGCGATCTTGCAAGATCTGAATCAGAATCTGAGCATTGGCATTTGTGGCAGTCATCAGGGCCTGCCAAGCTTCCGGAGGTGGAGGCGGTGGCGGAGGGTTAGCCTGATTCCCTTCATTGCGTTCCGGATTCTGACGCGTTGGTGGAGCCATCCTGAAGAGGGTGACATCCATTAGCATCTTGATAGATATATATTGAAGCTGAATCAAAGGAACGAAATTGCAACATATAGTCTTCACAAGTAACATTCGAACGAGAATGAACGAATGAATTCCAATGTAAAACATCACACTTCCAAAATTGAGAAGCCACTTAGAACATGGTAAGGAAAAAAATCAACAAGGTACGGAAGTGAACAAATACTTGGTAAGGATTACCCAATCACAAACCAAATATCTGCGGAAGAAATACTAGAGCTACATGAATTCCCACTTATAAACTCCCGAAACTTTCTGGTTATGCAATCAGGTGTTTGGGATACAGGGGACACCAAATATATCACCCAAACTAACAATACCTAGATCCAGCTGTATCCATCCTTCAACACATAACCAAGAAATCCTCGGAAATCATCTACCTCAACCTTCGAAAACACATCCATTATACAAGTCATGGCAATACTCCCGCACTCGCCTCAGTACTGGGCTATCAGGGTTATCTCACTAACAACTGTACAAAAGAGATTTTCGATGTCGGCGTACTAAACTCAGGTATTCCAAAACCGCAACGATAAAATTATGACGACAACACCTCGGAGCTCAACTCCCCGGGACACCTCCTCTAAAACCCCTGCTGACGGGAGGCAACCAAGACAATGTTGTCATCATAAAACCATCGGAACGATTGTAATATACCCGCGTGATCCTAAAAAAATTTTTTAGTGAAATTTGAGAAGAGAAGAGTCAAAACTCTACGTCAGGAAGCCTTACCAGAAGGTCGAAGGGACTGGGGAGTAAAAAGAATTCCTAAACTCTCCGATATATAATTCCTAAAAGACTCAAAACTTCTAGACACAACTCGGCCACTAAAAACGATCAATCAGTGGGGGCTCCTAAGGTCGGGGAAGGCTCTGATTACCAACTTGAAACGCCCTCGATGCGGCTATATCTCTCACGTGTCGAGGCACGACTTAGAGGCATAACCGCATTGAAAGCAATGTCGCAAGTGAGGTAATCTTCACACAATCCATGTAATAAATAAGGGGAAAGATACATAGTTGGCTTACAATCGCCACTTCACACAAGTACATAAATAACATCCATCATACAGATTACACTCAAGGTCCGACTACGGTACCAAAATGAAAGAAGACTACCCCAAAAGCTACATAGATCCCCGGATCACCCAACTGGGCTCCACTACTGATCATCTGGAAAAGAAACATAGTAACGGCCACGTTCCTCGTCGAACTCCCAAGTGAGCTCGGTCGCGTCATCTGCACTGACATCGTTGGTACCTGCAACTGTTGTGGTAGAATCTGTGAGTCACGGGGACTCAGCAATCTCACACCCGCGAGATCAAGACTATTTAAGCTTATAGGTAGAAGAGGATTGTAAGGTGGAGCTGCAGCAAGCGACTAGCATATATGGTGGCTGCAACGCAAAAGAGAGCGAGAAGAGAAGGCAAAGCACGGTCGTGAAACTAGAAGTGATCAAGAAGTGATCCTGAAACGACCTACGTCAAACATTACTCCAACACCGTGTTCACTTCCCGGACCCCGCCGAGAAGAGACAATCACGGTTACACACACGGTTGATGTGTTTTAGTAAGGTCAACTTCGGGTTTTCTACAACCGGACATCAACAAATTCCCATCTGCCTCATAACCGCGGGGACGGCTTTCGAAAGATAATACCCTGCAGGGGTGTCCCAACTTAGCCCGTGATAAGCTCTCACGGTCAACGAAGGATATTCCTTCTACCGGGAAGACCCGATCAATCTCGGAATCCCGGACTACAAGACAATTCGACAGCAATAAAACAAGTCCAGCAAAGCCGCCCGATTGTGCCGACAAATCCTGATAGGAGCTGCACATATCTCGGTCTCAGGGCACATCCGAATTGTCCAAACTTCCGATAGGCGAGCCCAGAGTTGCCCCTGGTGGCCACCGGCGGCTGACGGTTTGGACCAGCAATCGAAGGAGAACTGGCCCAGGGGGTTAAAATAAAGATGACCCTTGAGTCTGCAGAACCCAAGGGAAAAAGGCTAGGTGGCAAATGGTAAAACCAATGTTGGGCCTTGCTGGAAAAGTCTTACTCAAAGCGAACTGTCAAGGGGGTCCCATAAATCACCCAACCGTGTAAGGAACGCAAACTCCGGGAACATAACACCGGTATGATGGAAACTAGGGAGGCGAGAGTGGAACAAAACACCAGGCAAAAGGCCAAGCCTTCCACCCTTTACCAAGTATATAGATGCATTAATTAAATAAGAGGTATTGTGATATCCCAACAAGTAAACATGTTCCAACAAGGAACAACAAGTCCATGTTCCAACAAGGAACAAACTTCATCTTCACCTGCAACTAGCAACGCTATAAGAGGGGCTGAGCAAAGCGGTAACATAGCCAAACAACGGTTTGCAAGGACATGGATGGTTAGGGGCTGACATGGCAATATGGGTGGCATGAAATAGCAAGTGGTAGGTATCACAGCATAGGCATAGCAAAAGAGCGAGCATCTAGCAAGCAAAGATAGAAGTGATTTCGAGGGTATGGTCATCTTGCCTGCAAGGTTCTCAGAGTTGTCGAAAGCTTGGTCCTCGAAAGCGTTCTCAACAGGTTCCTCGTTCACATACTCGTCTCCCGGCTCTACCCAAAGCAAGAAAAACAAGCAAAGGGGACAAATATCAATCACGATGCAATGCGCAAGCAACATGATGCAAAACATGGCATGATATGCGAGATGTGATATGCAATGCATATGCATGCTCCGGAAGGACAAGGATGAACAAGGCATAATCTTGGCAAACCAAGCATGCCACTGGATAGATGAAGGGATTTCGGTTGAAATCGATATAAAGAACACCAGAATCGGATGCACGGTTTGCAAATGGCAAGCAATACAAGAATGACACCAATCTGCCATAAACAGCATGATGCTACTTAGCAAGCAACAATTCACTAAGCTGCCGCACCCAAACATGGCAACAAAGCATATGAAAGTAATCCACACAAGATTCACAACAAAAGATGAACACTGAGCTACGGCTAATTCACATCATAACAGGTCCAAACAATCATGGCAAAAGTGCAAACGATAACAAGTTCTCAGACGGTGAAATTATCAATGTAGCAGAAACTAACATCAGGATGACATGTTCAGAGCAATGAAACAACATGCTACAGGTTCAGAACATAGCAAAGCAAGGAACGGCATGAATCTACACATAGCACTTGAAAAAAGTCTCTTAATGACCATAAGCAAAAAGGGATCAGAAAATATGATTACACCCATGTCAATTAAGCAAGTTTCGTTACAGGTTTCAGACTTAATAGAAAACTGGACATGGCAGAAAACTAATAACGACTAGGCATGTTCGTGAGCTCGATGCACTCACTACGGAGCATTGAATGATAAATTAAGCATACATACATCAAGAAGACATGGCATAGTAACAAAACTCATGTAGGACACAACTTCATAGGAGGTACACATCAATCATGGCAAAAATGACAAAAGTGCATGTCCAAATAAGATCCAGCCACTAGCCCTCTTTTAACAGCATTTCGGGCATCAAGATGACCTCAAATGAAAATGATGCAATGGAACAAAATGATTTACTCTTCGGGGCGAACAATTTTACATATAATACGCGCGAAACGGAGCTACGGATGCAAAGTTATGGCACTGGTAACATGGCATGATGATATGAAATCTTGAGGACTTAGCAAAAAAACGAGGGGGAGTTTAACCCTAGATCTGATCCAGCGGGCGCGCGGCCCGAGGCGGCGATCTCCGGCGGCGGCGGGGACGGCGGCGAGGCGCGGGAGGCGGCGCGTCGCGGGCGAGGACGGCGGCGGCGACAGCGGCGGGGGAGGCGACGGCGGCGGGGAACGGCGCGGGCAGGGCGCGGCTCCGGCGATGCTGCGAGCGGGCGGCGGCGAGCTCGGCGACGGCGGCGGGGCGGCAGCGGCGCGGAGCGAGGCGGCGGGGTGCGGATCCAGGCAGCGGGGCGCGACGGCTGGCGGCGGGCGCGGCGATGGGCCTCGGGGGCCCGCGCTGTGCTCGGCGGGCCTTGGCGGCGGCGGGCGCGAGGTGGGCGGCGCGGATGACGTGGCAGCGGTTGATTCGCCGGGCGGCGGCGGCGGACGGTGTCCGGCCGAATCCGGACACGTTCGGCGGCGCGGAGGGAAAAATGCTAGGGTTTTGGGGGTGTTTTTGCCCACAAATGGAGGAGGGGGAGGCCTTTTTGTAGATAGGAGGAGCTAGGAAGCTCCAAATGGAGTGCGGTTTTCGGCCACGCGATCGTGATCGAACGGCGGAGGACATGGGAGTGTCTTAGATGGGTTATTGGGATGTTTTGAATGGGTGTTGGTCTGCAACACACACAAGGCCTTCACGGTTGCTCGGTTAACCGTTGGAGTACCAAACGAACTCCGATTGACCCGAAACTTGATAGGCGGTCTACCGGTGCTATACCAAGGCCACATGTCAAACCTTGGTCCATTCCGAGAATGTTTAATACCCGCTCACGAAGAAATGTAAAAGGGGACGCCGGGAGACATAGGAGTGCCGGATTGCAAAACGGACAACGGGAAAAATGCTCGGATTTACGAGACGAACACGTATGCGAATGCGATGCACATGATGACAAGATATGAAATGCATGACATGACCAAAATGCAAAACGAAGAGAAACACAACCACGGAGGAAAATATCATAACACATAGCCAGAAATGGCAATAGTTGGAATACAAATATGGCAAGTTACATCTGGGGCGTTACAAAGACAGATTCCGGCGCACCCCTACCTGGCGCGCCAAATGTCGGATCACGGGTTCCGGTAGACCCTTAAGGTTCGAACTCTGGGGTGCGCGCGGAGATCGTGCCCTCTACCTCTCCGTCTCGAAAGGATCTAACTACTGCAAGAACAACACAAGAGACACGGGGTTTATACTGGTTCGGGCCACCGATGCGGTGTAATACCCTACTCCAGTGTGGTGGGTGGATTGCCTCTTGGGCTGATGTGAAGAACAATACAAGGAAGAACAGCCTCGCGAGGGTCTGTTCTTGGCTAGGGGATGAACTGCTAGGGGAGTTCGATCGCCCTTCTCTCTCTCTCTCTCTAGATGCTGGATTCGATGCGTCTACTCAATCCGGTTCTCTCTCTACCCTGGGGGTGGCTAGTCCTATTTATAGGCAAAGGCCCTGGGCCTCTTCCCAAATATTGGGCGGGAAGGGCGCCAACATTTGGCCAATTTGAAGGGGAACATCTGGTACACTTATCCTGACCAAAGTTGGTCTTCGCCTGCCAAAGGCCCTGTGGTGACGCCGTCCTGGGCTCCATGGTGACCTCCTTCCCACCGTTGGACTGGTCTTGGTCTCGTTGCACCGAAATGGGTGCCTTTGCTTGATCCTCTCGCCTGCGCTTGCCCCCTTTGCACCAAGGAAGAAAGGGAGACGCTGCGCGGGCTGGCGCCCGCCTGGCACCCTTGGTCGTCATGGCCTGCGTCATGGGCACCTCATGAGGTACCCGCCTTGATCTCTCCGCCTCCTCGCGAGCCAGCCTAAGGAGGTCGTGCTTGAGGAAGCGCCGTGTCGCCCGCCTCGCGAGGCTTGGCCCCTCGCGAGGGTCTTGAGCCTTGTGTTGATTAAGATGGGCCACGCTGGGCCCCCATTTGAGCCACGCCGCAGGCCGCAGGCAGGCAAGTCTGGGGACCCCCGTTCCCAGAACGCCGACAAGCACACAGCTTCACGCTGGTGCAGTAAGCAATTTTTACCTTTTACAGGATGTTAGTTTTCCATAGTTTGTCTCTATGCGGGATCTAAACTCCCTTTCCCTTGACAGGATTGGCAGGCGAAGTCCGGACAGATCGACTTGCCGGCCCCTTTGCCCGAAGACCCAGCCGATGCTCACCTAGCGAAGCTGCTGGCTCCGGCACCTTATGTGGTGCCGGAGAAGAAGGTCAAGAAGAAGGCCACAGGGACTCGAAAGAGTTCCCGGCGCCTGGAGGTGTCGGATTCATCATCCAACGAATTTGAGACGCGCTCCTCCCGTGAAAACAAAGAGGAGGAAGAAGAACCCTCTCCCCCTCCGGCGGTGGGAGGAAAGAAGAGAAAGGTCGCCCCAATAGGGGAGGCCGAGGGGTCCAAGGAGGGAAGGACCCCTCCTCCGGACTACTCCGCCGACGCCGACGCCGACGACGGCGAAGAGGAGTGGCTACACAGGGCCAAGTGACCGGCGAGATCGTAAGTTATTCGGATGCCGGAGTAATTTATAGTACTCTTTTATGGCACAGCCTTTCCTTATGTCTAATATGATCATACAGTCCGCCCAAGACCGGGCTCGACGAGTCGTCTAGCGGCTCCCTGGATTCGTCGGATGTGAATTCACTTCCGACGGCTACCTCCCTCCGCCCTACGGATGACGCCGAAGTGTTGTCCCAACAGGTTCCAAGCCAGGAGGAGGTGGTCCTGGAGGCACCACAAGGCGACCTCCCGGACTCCAGGAATGAAGGGGATAAAACCCCCCAGGGCTCCAAGTCCGGCTTTGAGCCGGACACTGCGCCGGAATCGTCAACGGTTCCGGACCACGGTAGGCGAACTCCATCCAATAGGAGCAAGCCTACTGAGCCGGCGGCCCCTGTCCAACCAGAGGTGCCGGACAATCTGCTGGAGGTGCTTAACGGCGCCTCCATCGACGAGGAGCACCATACTATTATGAGTGTTGTGATCCAGAAGGTTCAGTCCGCCAAGAGCAGACTGACTGAAGCTTGTGCCAGCCTTCTAACAGGCTTTGAGTTAAGTACAGAGGATCTAATAAAATTCGCAGGAGTCTAATAGAAAAAGAGTCAATATGCGTATGCAGGCATCACTGCTGGCGACCGCCGCACTGACTGCGGACATGGGCACACTGAAGCAGGGCCTCGAGCGGTCCGAGCAAGAGCTCGGCCTTGCCAAGCGGCAGCTCGAGGAGAAAGAAGGTAAGAGATACCTTATAGAAAAAACAAAAAATATAAAAGCGCAATTGCAAAAATATGACAGGATTAACATGGCTATTGTAGGGGCCACAACTGAGGCGGCGACCCTTAAGCAAGCGCTGGCCGAGGCCGACAAGAGAGCGGCCGCGGAGCGCACGGAGTGGTAGAAATATGAGGCACAAGTTGGCGAGGTACGGCAAGAGCTCCATGTTCTCATGGAAAAACATGAGAGTTTGGAGCTTGACTCAAAGACGAGAGCGTCCGAGCTCGCGGCGGCTATTGTAAGTGCCAAGTCTGCCAAGGCCGAATCCCAGAAGGCCCTCCAGGAGTTGGATGCGGTGAAAAAGATAGCGGCGGGTAAGGCATTCTTTATGCAAAGCAAACATATAAGAGTGAGCTTCTTGTTACTTACCTGAATCCGGAGCTCTCCAGGAGAATTCGCAGATCTTCCCCATAGCGTGTCCGATGCCGCCGCATTCTACCGAGCCGAGGAGGGTAGCTCGACGGAGAGGGTGTTCTGGTCTCAGTATGCTGAGGCCGGACACCCAGTGCCCCTAAGCGACCAGCCGAAGCAGCTGGTCGAGCTCCACAAGGTGGCCGAATAGGCCATGAAGGGCCTTATAGTTCGGCTGTGGCCCGGAGAGGCTCTGCCTGGGAGCTACTTCGGGCTGGTGCGGCAGCTGCTGGAGGCTTGTCGAAGGCTCGAAGTCATCAAGCGCTCCATCTGCATCGAAGGTGCCCGTAGGGCCCTTGCCCGCGCCAAGGTGCACTGGGGCAAGCTGGATGGTGAGAAACTTGTGAAGGACAGGCCACCGCCGGGGAAAGAGCATCGCAAGCCCGAAAACTATTATAAGGACGTTCTGAAGGGTGCCCGCCTTATGGCGGATGAATGTTCCAGGGATGTAATTTTTGAGTAAAGTCGCTCGTATTGTCCTGTGCACTGAAAACTTGTTCATATGTGCTAAGCAATGCTTTTTGAATTTAAAATATTACTTTCTGTGCGGCTGTTTATCAAAATTGAGAGATGGCCAGTCGTTGGCTTCTGCCCCCGTGCCACTAGTGCTGGGGTGTTCGAGATAAACATGAGCGCTCTTTTTCCCATGTTTGGGTCCTTCGAGGGAGGCGCTCAGCACAACGAACAAAGGCAATCGGACTATAATGCTTGAACACTCTCACTTAGCAATATAATTCTATAATTTTAAATTTCGGTGAAGCCCCTAGTATTCAGAAGACCGAGTTCGGGGCGCTATCCACGCCTTTGGCCGGACAAAGCCGGCTCCTCGCTCTAAGCGGCATAAGTCTTTAGGGACTCGAAACCTCTCGAACAACGACTAGTCTCTTGCTTCATCATGACAGTTAGTTTTAGCTTTCTCTACTGAGGTGCTCTGCCCAGCTCAACTGGGGCACAATCGCAGTAGTTCTCCTAGTGCTACCTTAGCCGATACAACGGAACGTAAGGCACCAAAACATAGGAGCCGGGCAAACCCAACTATTGACCCAAGACATGATTCGGAGCCGATGCATATAATGCTATAAGTTCGGGGTGCCGTACTTGTTAGAGTATTCGGACTTCTCACACCATATTGGGGGGGGTACTAAAGCCCCTGGCGTATTGACTGTACCAAAGTGTACGGGTGCAACATGTTGTTAATGAACATATATTTGTAAAAAAGATTAATGCAAAAATAGACAAAAGCTATGCATTGTTTATAGGAAGGTTGCGATCGAAGCAGAACGATACAAATAGTGCGATAAGCAAAAGCGGGACTATTTAACATGTCCTTTCCAGGGGCAGGCTGCGGAATAGTATGTAAAACAGGTATACTGCTCCTTATAGAGACCACCTGGGATTTTTATAATGCGGCGTAGCTTTTCTGCTTCCCTGGTTCTTGCATCGTTTGTGCGGCAGTTGGATTGCCGAACAGGTCTTCCGAAGTATGGAGTCCTGAAATTTAGAGAAAATAAAGAAATTGGCAGCCCCTATTGCGGTTTAAGCCATGTTTCGGGCGTGCCGTGATGGTGCCCCTCCCCCTGTTCCCATGGTATTTCGAGAGCGTAGTTATGTACGTGAAGCACTGGTTTCGCTATTTCGCGAGGGCTGGGGTTGGGGCCGTGTTGCTACGCCTGCTCGGAACGTGCCAGGCGGTCTTTTTGTAGGTTACTCCGGGCGCGCTTGACAGTGTCCAGACGTTTAACGGCCGGACTAGAGAGCTGCCTTGAGAGGCTACTTTGTACTTCCGCTGCGAGGGCCGCCATGTGCTCCTCTGTTCGGAGGGAGCGTTCGGTGTTTCCATTGAACGTGATTACTCCTCGAGGGCCTGGCATCTTGAGCTTAAGGTATGGGTAGTGCGACACCGCATTGAACTTTGCAAATGCGGTTCGCCCGAGCAGTGCGTGATAGCCACTGCGGAACGGGACTATGTCGAAGATTAACTCCTCGCTTTGGAAATTATCCGGAGATACGAAGACCACTACAAGTGTGACTGAGCCTGTACAGTTGGCCTCTACACCTGGTATGACGCCTTTAAAGGTCGTTTTGGTGGGCTTAATCCTCGAGGGATCTATGCCCATTTTCCGCACTGTAACCTGGTAAAGCAGGTTCAGGCTGCTGCCGCCATCCATAAGGACTCTTGTGAGATGAAATCCGTCAATAATTGGGTCTAATACCAATGCGGCGAATCTGCCATGACGGATGCTAGTGGGGTGGTCCCTTCGATTGAAGGTGATCGGGCAGGAGGACCATGGGTTGAACTTTGGGGCGACTGGCTCCATCGCATATGCGTCCCTTAACGCATGCTTCCGCTCCCTCTTGGGGATGTGGGTTGCATATATCATGTTCACCATCCACACTTGTGGGGGAAAACCCTTGTGTCCACTGTTGTTCGACGGCCGGGGCTCCTCCTCGTCATCGCTACGCAACCCCTTGTCTCTATTTTCAGCTTTTAACTTGCCTGCCTGCTTGAACACCCAACAATGCCTGTTGGTGTGATTGGCTGGCTTTTCGGGGGTGCCATGTATCTGGCACAAGCGGTCGAGTATTCGGTCCTAATTGGACGGGCCCTGAGTATTTCTTTTGAATGGCTTTTTCCGCTGACCGGATATATAGCCTCTGAATCCGGCATTGACTGCCGTATCCTCGTTGTTGTCGCTGTTAACGCAGCACTTTTGCTTGTTCCGACGCGACCTGCCACTGTTGTCCTTGGTGTCCGAACTACCAACGTTCTTGGTCAAGTTATTGCTACGAGCTAGCCAGCTGTCTTCTCCCGCGCAAACGCGGGTCATGAGCGTCGTGAGTGCTGCCATGGATTTTGGCTTTTCCTGTCCAAGGTGCCGGGCAAGCCACTCGTCACGGATATTATGCTTGAAGGCTGCTAGGGCCTCAGCGTCCGGATAGTCGACTATTTGGTTTTTCTTTGTTAGGAACCGTGTCCAGAATTGCCTGGCCGATTCCTCTGGCTGCTGAATTATGTGGCTTAGGTCATCGGCGTCTGGTGGTCGCACATATGTGCCCTGGAAATTGTCGAGGAATGCGGCTTCCAGGTCCTCCCAACAATTGATTGATTCTGCTGGCAAGCTGTTAAGCCAATGCCGAGCTGGTCCCTTGAGTTTGAGTGGGAGGTATTTTATGGCGTGTAGATCGTCGCCGCGAGCCATGTAGATATGAAGGAGATAATCCTCGATCCATACCGCGGGATCTGTTGTGCCATCGTATGATTCGATGTTCACGGTTTGAAACCCTCAGGGATTTGATGATCCATTACTTCATCTGTGAAGCATAGGGGGTGTGCGGCGCCTTTGTATTGGGCTATATCATGATGCAGCTCAAACGAGCTTTGTCTATTGTGTTCGGCCCGGCCGGATTTATTATATCCGGAGTGACGATCACCGTCACGTGCCGTGGGGCGCCCGCGCAATATGTAGATCGACCTTGTTTGCTTTTCCTTGTCCTCCAATATGTCTTGCAGGTCTGGCGCATTTTCCCGTGCCTTAGAATGTTTTGAGCGGCGCCGAGGTGCGGCTTGAGTGGAGGGCCGAGAGGCCTCTCTGTCGCGGCTGCGAGGTGGCCGATCGGCCGTATCATGCGCTGGTGATGTAGGTTTAGGTGCTTCCTCCTCTAATCGGGGTAGCAGCCTACGCTTTGGGTAGCTCTTGAAGGGGCGTTTGAGTTCATACTCTTCGGCCGCAAGGACTTCAGTCCATCTGTCGGCTAGCAAATCTTGATCAGATCTAAGTTGTTGTTGGTTTTTCTTGAGGCTGCTTGCCGTGGCCATAAGCCTGCGTTTGAAACGCTCTTGCTCGACGGGATCCTATGGCATGACGAATTCGTTGTCGTCGAGGCTTGCCTCGTCTTCAGAGGGAGGCATATAATTATCATCCTCGACCTCTCTGTTTGTCTCTCTCTCGTGAGGGCTGGCTTCTCCATCTTCCTCTGCTGAATCTTGCTGGAGGGGTGTTCTTCGGCACTATCCGAAGTATTATTATCTCCTGTGCCGGAATCACCATTTTTTCTTTGGCGGGATTTAGAGCGGCGCCGCTGACGTCGGCGCTTAGGTTGTTTCTTGGAGGGGTCATCCCCCGCTATTCCATCGCCATCTCCTTCTTTTGGGGTATCCACCATGTATATGTCATACGACGAGGTGGCTTTCCAGTGCCCTATAGGTGCTGGTTCTTGATTGTCTCCTGCATCGGCGTCCATACCGTCAATGTCTTCGGAGTTGAAGTCGAGCATGTCGGTCAAATCATCGACAGTGGCTACAAAGTGGGTGGTGGGTGGGCTTTGAATTTCTTCATTGTCCGTATCCCAACCTTGCTGACCGTAATCCGGCCAGGGATCTCCTGATAAAGAGAGAGACTTTAGTGACTTCAGGATATCGCCAAAGGGCGAGTACTGAAAGATGTCCGCGGCGGTGAACTCCATGATCGGCGCCCAACCGGATTCAATCGGCAGGGGCGCAGAGGGCTCGGAGTCCGGAGAGGAGTCCGGTCCCTCGGAGTCACGGGCCTTGCGGAGTGCGGGGCTGGTGTTCGGCTTGATCGCCGTTGGGATCGCAGCCCCCGAGGCGGCGTCCAACCACTCATCCTCGATCGGTGCAGTTGGTTCTGAATCGAGGGTCGAAACCAATGCGTGTGCGGCCTCCAGGGCACTGTTCGGCGGCAGAGCTAGATCATGCCCATCGTGACAGTGCGGCGCGCTCGGCCGTGGCACGAATCTGTGATAGCCTGGCTTATTAGGGATGATAGACTACTCATATCAATAAGGAATTCCTTCTTCTCCGGGAGCCCATTCGGACAGAACTCCAAAGTTAAGCGTGCTCAGCTTGGAGTAGTGTCAGGATGGGTGACCGACCGGGAAGTTGCTCCCGGGTGCGCACGAGTGAGGACAAAGTGCGCAGAAAAGACTAGTATTGATTTGTGGGGCCAGTCTAGATCCCGCCAGGAGTAACGACCACCGGCGGGTGTGTGCGGGGCGTTACAAGTTGGTATCAGAGCCGACCCTCGCGGTTACACGGATGGTTGCGGACAGGTGCGTGGTCATGTTGTTCATGACGTTTGTGACCCGTCGTGGCACCCGGCATGGCACATGTACCGGACTGGAAGCACAAACGTTTGTGCCAAGAGGGAACGTTCATGTGGCCCGACGAGGACGTCGGTTCCTCTGAGTGGGGGTGTATGTGATAGCCTGGCTTATTAGGGATGATAGACTACTCATATCAATAAGGAATTCCTTCTTTTCCGGGAGCCCATTCGGACAGAACTCCAAAGTTAAGCGTGCTCAGCTTGGAGTAGTGTCAGGATGGGTGACCGACCGGGAAGTTGCTCCCGGGTGCGCACGAGTGAGGACAAAGTGCGCAGAAAAGACTAGTATTGATCTGTGGGGCCAGTCTAGATCCCGCGAGGAGTAACGACCACCGGCGGGTGTGTCCGGGGCGTTACAGAATCCGTCGAAGATCAAGTCCCCGCGGACGTCAGCCGTGTAGTTTAAACTTCCAAATCTGACCTGATGGCCAGGGGCGTAACTTTCGATCTGCTCTAGATGGCCAAGCGAATTGGCCCGCAATGCGAAGCCGCCGAAGACGAAGATCTGTCCGGGGAGAAAAGTATCGCCCTGGACTGCATCGCTATTGATGATCGGAGGAGCCATCGGGCCTAAAAGCGACGACACAGAGGAACTCTCAATGAAAGCACCAATTTCGGTGTCAAAACCGGCGGATCTCGGGTAGGGGGTCCCGAACTGTGCGTCTAGGCGGATGGTAACAGGAGACAAGGGACATGAAGTTTTACCCAGGTTCGGGCCCTCTCGATGGAGGTAAAACCCTACGTCCTGCTTGATTAATATTGATGATATGGGCAGTACAAGAGTAGATCTACCATGAGATCGAGGAGGCTAAAACCCTAGAAGCTAGCCTATGGTGTGATTGTTATATGTTGTCCTACGGACTAAAACACTCCGGTTTATATGGACACCGGAGAGGGTTAGGGTTACATAGAGTCGGTTACAATGGTAGGAGATCTACATATCCGTATCGCCAAGATTGCCTTCCACGCCAAGGAAAGTTCCTTCCAGACACGGGACGAAGTCTTCAATCTTGTATCTTCATAGTCCAGGAGTCCGGCCGAAGATATAGTCCGGCTATCCGGACACCCCCTAATCCAGGACTCCCTCAACACCCCTAGTTCATTTTGGGCAACCTAGACCCCTTCCCCTACCTCTTGCCGCAGCCAACCCCCTCCTCCTCGGATTCAGGGCCGCCCCAGTCCACCTCCGCCACTTGTCGCAGCCGCCGCGTCCCAGACCAATCCGAACGCGACACGTCGCTTCCCGGCGCCCCGCAGCCAACCCCAGCGCGACACGTCGCCTCCCAAGTGCCCCACTTCGCCGCGGCCCTCCTGGCCCATCCGCGGCCCGCCCCCGGGCCGAAGCGGGCCCGAGCCGCTGCTGCACGCCCGCAACTCCCCTGCACCCCGAGCTCCGCCTTCGCTCTGCCCGTCGCCCGCTCCTCTTCGTCTCCATCGTCCGGCTCGTCGGAGCTACCCGCCAGCGACCCCAGGCCAGGCCCGCGCCCGTCTCCATCTCCTTCTTCCTCCCCTGGCCCGATCTCTCTCTCACCTCTCTCTCCCTCTCTCTTCTCCCCGCAGGACCGGCCGCCGCCACCCCGTGAAGCTCCGCTCGACGCCGGTGGCCCTCACCGATGCCGAGAACGGAGATCCCGCCCCGTTCTCCACCGGACCCGGCCGGCTTTGGGCATCTCCGCCGCTGTCCTGCCGCCCTCGAGGCTCACCAGAGCCTCAAGGTGCGCCGCCGCCGCCATGCCTCGCTCCCGATCCGATCGGGAGGAGGACGACGTCCTCGTGGGCCCAGCCTCGTGGGCCCGCGTGGGCCACCGCTTCCTGTCCGGCTCAGATCCGGGTCCAGCGTCGGCCCGCCTTGCCTCTTCCCTTCCTGAGCCAAGCCCAATGGTGAGCTACCCATCAAAAACCCGCCCGTGCGCATTTTATCTATTCTACGCTCACCTGTTTTTCTGCTGTCCCTAAGTGTGAGATATTTTGTGCCCATATTCATTGCATCATAACTCATCATCCGTAGCTCTGTTTTGCGTGCAATGTATGCCAAATTGTTCATCTCGTTGTGCTATTCATTTTGTTCCATTGTGCCATGTTCATTTGTGTCCATCTTGATGCCCTAATCATTGTTTCAACTGTACTATATGATATTAACTGCTGCCTGTTATCAGAACATGCTCATTTGTCATTTTGCATCTTTTTGTGTGATTTTCTTTTGAGCATGAAGTCTACATGTGTTATGAGCTAAAACATGTCATCTTTGATGTGGTTCAATCCATTCTTCATGATATGCCATGTATTAATTGTTTCAAGCTTGTAGCTCTCGTGATATTGCTGATTTCAGGGACTTAGAATTTCACCAAGTCTTTGTCTGCTGTTATTTTTATGCCATGTATTCATATTGCTACAGTGAGTTCCATGCCTCTTTTGAGTATTTTCAATAAGGATGTTTTGGACATATGCTTGTTCTCTATCCATCCATGCCTCTGTTTGCACTTATGGAGTGCTCTAGCATTTCTTAATCTTGCTCTACTTTTGCTATAAAATGTTCCTGGCAGATTGTTTACATGTTTTTCAATTTTGCCATGGTTGTTGTTAGTGATCTATGTATGCTATGAACATGCTATTGCCGTCTTTAGCTTCATAAACATGTCTTCTTGCCGATGCTATACTTATATTGTCATGCAATGTATTGTGGTGACTGAAACAAGATCGCAAATATGCCTTCATAATGTTGTTTATGCCATGCTCTGTTTTTCTGCCAAGTCTGAACCTGATAATAAAACTTGCTATGTTTACATGGGTTCCATCATATCTTATGTTCCTTTTTGGCTCATGGTCAGTAAGGTTATTTTGTTATATGATTTCACGAGATTCATCCCATGCCTTTGGTTGCCATGATAAGTTCATGCAGCATTCTCTTTGATAGCTCTAAACATGGTAACCTGATGTTATTTCTGCCATGTCCTGTGATTTCTGCCAAGTCTGTGAACCTGTTATTATTTGCAATCTTTACATGCCCTTTTGAGCATGTTCTAGTAGTTTCTGGAGTTATCTCAGTGTTCATGTTTTGTTACGCTTTACCTATACATCATGTCCGTGCCTTCTGTTTTCATGTTGAGATCCTGTAGGATGTTTTTTTGGTGCTTGCCATATGCCTAGTTGCTGTTTTGGACAGCTTGTCCTTTGGACTTGTATAGAGTGTATGTGTTGAACCGTTGCTCCGTTTTGAGTGTGCTCTATATGAAACTTGCTTTGTTTTGTGTGTAGCTTCATGTTAGCTTGTTGTATCCATGTTTCGATGTGTGTGCTTGATGTTTGAATGTATTTTCCATCAATGCCATGCTTAACTTGTTTTGCTCATATCTTCTAGGCCGTAGCTCCAAATTAAATGAACTTTATATGTAACTTGAATAGAATTTCGTGTAGATCATCGTGGTGCATCTTAACTTGCTGTTTAACAACTTGAACATAAGGTTTATTCAGATCTGGAACAATTTCTAAATTTGCATATGAGGACTTACCGGAATTGTTATATGTTGTTTCCGGCCTCATTCAAACTTGCTTTGATGTGTTGCTCTTGTATGCATCATCTCTTGCCATTCGTAGCCTCATGTAGCCTTGTTATGCATCATACTTGGTTGAGCATCATACCTTGTTCATGTGTGGTGTGTTTACCATGTTGTGTGCTTCTTCTCGATAGTTCCCGTTTCGTTGCGATCGTGAGGATTCGTTCGTCTACGCTTGGTTCGTCTACGTGGCTTCATCTTCTTCATGGACTCGTTCTTATTCCTTGCGGGATTTCAGGCAAGATGACCGTCACCTTGGATCTCATTACTATCTTTGCTATGCTAGTTGCTTCGTTCTATCACTATGCTGCGTTACCTACCACTTGCTGCTCAAGCCTCCCAAATTGCATGATAGCCCCTAACCTTTGTCACCCTTCCTAGCAAACCGTTGATTGGCTATGTTACCGCTTTTGCTCAGCCCCTCTTATAGCGTTGCTAGTTGCAGGTGAACATGAAGATTGCTCCATGTTGGATTATGTTTATGTTGGGATATCACAATATCTCTTATATTATTAATGCATCTATATACTTGGTAAAGGGTGGAAGGCTCAGCCTTATGCCTGCTGTTTTGTTCCACTCTTGGCGCCCTAGTTTCTGTCATCCGGTATTATGTTCCCGGATTTTGCGTCCCTAACGCGGTTGGGTGATTTATGGGACCCCCTTGACAGTTCCCCTTGAATAAGACTCTTCCAGCAAGGCCCAACCTTGGTTTTACATTTGCCTCACCTATTACCTTTTCCCTTGGGTCGGCCAACCCGAGGGTCATCTTTATTTAGCCCCCCCCCCCCCCGGGCAAGTGCTTCTCTAAGTGCTGGTTCAAACCGAGTAGACTGCAGGGCCACCTTGGGGAAACTTGAGGATTGGTTTTACTCGTAGGATGTCTCATCCGGATGTGCCCTGAGAAAGAGATATGTGCAGCTCCTATCGGGATTTGTCAGCACATTCGGGCAGCTTTGCTGGACTTGTTTACCATTGTAGAAATGTCTTGTAACGGGATTCCGAGACTGATCGGGTCTTCCTGGGAGAAAGAATATGCTTCGTTGATCGCGAGAGCTTATCATGGGCTAAGTTGGGACACCCCTGCAGGGTTTGAACTTTCAAAAGCCGTGCCCGTGGTTATGAGGCAGATGGGAATTTGTTAATGTCCGGTTGTAGTAAACTTGAAGTAAACTCTTCTAAAATACACCAACCATGTGTGTAATAGTGAGTGTCTCTTTTCGGGGTTGATCGAGAGGAGAACACGGTTTCTGGGTTATGTCTGACGTAAGTAGGAGTTCAGGATCACTTCTTGATCATTACTAGTTGACGACCGTTTTCTTTGCTTCTCTTCTCGCTCTCATTTGCGTAAGTTAGCCACCATACATGCTTAGTCGCTGCTGCAACCTCACCACTTTACCCCTTCCTTACCCATTAAGCTTTGCTATTCTTGATACCCATGGTAATGGGATTGCTGAGTCCTTGTGGCTCACATATTACTACACCACCAGTTGCAGGTACAGGTTATGCGATGATCATGACGTGAGAGCGATGTTTACCTGTGTTGGAGTTCTTCTGCTTCTTCGATCAGGGGATAGGTTTCAGGTCGGCAGCCTGGGCTAGCAGGGTGGATATTGTTTGAGTTTCTATTTATGTTCCATCCGTAGTCGGATGTCGATCTTGTATGTTGTATTGTTGTATTCATGTGACATTGCATGTCTTGGTTGTATCCCCACTATTATGTAATGTTGATGTAATGATATCCACCTTGCAAAAGCGTCTTCAAGATGTGCTTCTATCCTTGGTGGGACCTTCGAGTTCCTTTAGGATAGAGTCACATCTTGGGCGTGACAAGTTGGTATTAGAGCCTCGACCGACCCTAGGAGCCCCCCTTGATTGACCGTGTAGTTTTGGCTGATGTCGAGTCTAGAAGAAAACTTTTTCGGGGTCTTTTGGCCTGCCGAGCGTGGCGTCCGCCTATCAGCGCAACCTGCGGCGCCCCGTGGCGACTCAGGTGGCCACGCACCACGCCGTCCTGACGGAGATGGAGACAGTCCTCAAGGAACCACCAGGACCCCCAGAGCCTCCGGAGGCTCAGGGCCCCGGTGGCTCGTGAGGAGCAACCCCTTCAGTTGCTCCAACATCACTTCATCAACAGAACCAGGTGATATCTTCCAAGTTCATTTAGCTGGGAGCGCACCCCAAGCTGCATCATTCCCAGGCCACGTGGGTCCGTCCCTGTGGCATGTATCCCTTTTTATCTCTTTAGCTTACCTTGCTGGGGGCGTCCCTCGGGCTGCATCATCCCAAAGCCGCTCGGGCCAGACCCGGTGGCATGTATCTTCCCTGCATTTTACCTAAGCCAATATGCTTTCCATGGTTAATCTACCTATGATTGTTACCTACTCAATCGTCACCCACCATGGGAGCCGCGCGCCGGCTGTCTTTCTTCAGGATTCTTCGCGTGAGTAGGTTAAGCACGGCGTCTGTGCTTGGGCCCGTCCCTGCAGCATCGATAAATCCAGCGGCTGAGCTCTGTCTGGCGGGCCGGCCCCATTCACGTCACCTCCTGGGGAAGTTGGTGCTTGTCCTTCTCACGCGATAACCTCAGGAGATTCGTTCAACCCAGGTTGTCTGACCACCTCGCAGGACCAGCGCAGCGAACAAAAACCAAGACCAGGCGCAACCCGCATTGAGGTATGGCCTCGTGAGTCCCGCGCTGGCTCTCGAGTGCCCAGATACACATCGTCTAGCCCTGCCGTGCAAGCCATGTGGCAGGGCGGGGCTGTACACGCCCCGGGGCACTCCGCGGTAGGGAGTCCCCTCCCACGCACCAGTGGAAGCACCATGCTCCACGCTAGCCGTCGACACTGCCGAGGAGCGGGTATGCCCGTGCACAAGCGGAAGCACTATGCTTCGTGCTGGTGATAAACAACTCAGGGCGGCCTCACGGTCGCACCAACCTTAGGGATTCCCAGAGCTTAGTGTCCAGCCTCACCGCAACACCCTCCCCTTGGTAGACTTGCGCGAGGGGGCTGGGCACGAGGGCTGTGCTCGGGTGATGCCCAAGCGTACGCCACCCAGCCAGGACCACCGGACCTGGTCGTCGCGCGCCCCTCCCGAGCCGAGCCTCGGCGAGGGCAAAGGTATGAAGGTTGTTTGCACGTTGAGGGAGTCCTGGATTAGGGGGTACCCGGACAGCCGGACTATAACCTTTGGCCGGACTGTTGGACTATGAAGATACAAGATTGAAGACTTCGTCCCGTGTCCGGATGGGACTTTCCTTGGCATGGAAGGCAAGCTTGGCAATACGGATATGTGGATCTCCTTCCTTGTAACCGACTCTGTGTAACCCTAGCCCCCTCCGATGTCTATATAAACCGGAGGGTTTAGTCCGTAGGACACAACAACAATCATACTATAGGCTAGCTTCTAGGGTTTAGCCTCTCTGATCTCGTGGTAGATCTACTCTTGTACTACCCATATCATCAATATTAATCAAGCAGGAGCAGGGTTTTACCTCCATCGAGAGGTCCTGAACCTGGGTAAAAACATCGTGTCCCTTGTCTCCTGTTACCATCCACCTAGACGCACAGTTCGGGACCCCCTACCCGAGATCCGCCGGTTTTGACACCGACATTTGTGCTTTCATTGAGAATTCCACTGTGCTGTCGCCATAAGGAAGGATGTCTCATCTTGTCTTTAAAGATGGCACTATTGCTGAAGGAGCTTTGGCTGTCGGCCAAACTCTCCGGCTAGGTGGTTTCCTCATGACCGCCTGTTCGGCTGCTGCGCCAACGATGACTTCTCGGGTCATCGAAAGCAGTCTCCACGTCAACTCGGAATTCGCCGAGCAGTCAGATCCAATGGAGCTCTCTTCCCTAAACGAGCTCTTGGATCCCATCGCCGCCCTAGGAGTCGCCACGGACTACGATCAGATTGGGCCTAAACCCAATCTGAGAGAGATTAACTCTCCCCGGGTCACCCATCACGTTGCGGTGGTGGAGGAACAATGCGGCGACCTCTCCTCTATCTTGAGGACTAACTATGTCTGGATTCCTGAGCCCTCCGAGCCGGATACCCGTTTACGGGTGGAGACCACCCAAGCCCGGAACCTAGAGTCAGGCAGCGGGCCAGGCTTATCGGACAACATCCCAGTAACCGAACTTCCAAGATTGGAAACTCTTTGGCCCCTGGGTCTCAGATTGGGTGAGGTTTCGGATTCGATTCCACCCACCCACCCAAGCATAAGCGATCTCTCCCACATCAGGCAAGAGCCCCAGGAAACAGTACATCATTATTGGGCCAGATTCCTCCTTGTAATGAACAAGGTCAAGGACTGCCGCGAGGAAGACGCAATCTCATTATTCTACAATAATTGCACGGACAAGGGAATCCTTAACGCCACAAGTCGCCGTGAAATTACACGCTTTGCCGACTTGGCGGCCGTAGTACGAAAGTACCGTGCGACGGAAAGTGCCTGGAAAACCGAAATAAAATTTTGGGACAATCCGGCTCTAAATACAAACCCAGTCCGAAATAAAAGGGTGCATTATCACAAGACACCCGGGTTAACTACCAAAAAGCAAAAACCCTCTACAGGGCATGGAACCGTACTGGAGGGATGGCTGAATGGACCCTGTAATATTCATAGTACAGAGGGCGCCATACCAACACATAGCCTTGGAGCATGTTGGATACTCCGGCAGGTAGCCAAAAGTGGCGAGGATCTTCTTATTCCACAAGCCACAGAGCACCGTCCCAAGGATAACAATACGGTATTAACAGTCTTTGAGACCTTCACATCAAATAATAGGCGAAAGCGAACACTCCGCAGCCTTGCCGAAATCCACCACGTGGCAACAATAAATCCATGGAGTGACACAGCTATTACTTTCAATGCTAGTGACGAACCTAAATTGCGAACAGCCCGAGCACCAACCGCATTGGTCCTCAGTCCAATTGTGGATGGCTTTCGACTCACCAAGGTACTCATGGACGGCGGCAGCGGATTAAACCTCATCTATGAGTAAACCCTTCAAAAAAATGGAAATAGATTGGAACCGCATCGAGCGAAGCAACACAAACTTTAGAGGAATAATCCCCAGTCAGGAAGCGCGCTGTACAGGCAAAATCACACTAGATGTGGTGTTCAGCATGCCGGAGAATTACAGGTCCGAAGAGGTTACGTTCCAAGTGGCCCAGTTCAGTAGTGGATACCACGCCCTTCTAGGGCGGGAGGCATTCACGGTCTTCCAAGCCATACCCCATTACGGGTACATGAAGCTCAAAATGCCCGGGCCCAACGGAATCATCACTCTTATTAGTGATCCGGACACCGCACTTCACGCCGAAAACAAGATAGCCGCACTGGCCCTCGAGGCATTATCCAAAGCCCTAGCGGCCGGGGAACAGACCGCGCTGCACTCCACGGTGAACAGGGATGATGTGATACTCGATAAGAGATCCAAGTCCACCTCCTTTAAACGAGCGGATGAAATAGTCAAATTCCAAGTCCATCCAATGGACCCTACAAAAGCAGCCTCCATCGGGGCACAATTAAACCCCGCCGTAGACGCCGCACTACGAGAGTTCCTGCACGAGAACTGGGACATTTTTGCCTGGCATCCGTCAGACATGTCGGGAATCCCACGCAGGCTGGCTGAACACAGCCTCAATATTCTAAAGGGATTCAAACCTGTCAAGCAGGCTCTTCGGCGTTTCTCTGAACCTAAGAGACAAGCCATGGGAGAGGAACTAGCCAAACTATTGGAGGTCGGATTCATTAGAGAAATAAAACACCCAGACTGGCTAGCAAACCTGGTGATGGTACCAAAGAAGGACAAATCCTGGCGCCTGTGCGTCGATTTCAAGGACCTCAACAAGGCTTGCCTAAAGGATCCCTTCCCCCTCCCCCGCATCGATCAAATTATCGATGCAACCGCATGACACGATTCATTGTGTTTCCTTGACGCATACTCCGGCTACCACCAAATTAAGATGGCAGAGTCTGACCAAGCCGCAACGGCATTCATCACACCATACGGCCCCTTCTGCTTCAACACAATGCCCTTTGGGTTCAAAAACGCCGGCGTAACATATCAGCGCATGATTCAGACATGTCTGGCAAACTAGATCGGCAAAACAGTGGAGGCATACGTAGATGATGTGGTCATCAAAACCAAGCATGTCGACTCTCTAGTAGACGACTTAAGGCTCACATTAGATAACCTCAGAACATATGACATCAAGCTCAACCCGGAAAAATGCATTTTCGGTGTGCCAGCCGGAATGCTCCTGGGCTTCATTGTATCCGGCAGAGGAATTGAAGCAAATCCGGCCAAGATCTGAGCCCTGTCACAGTTGGATATCCCAACAGACCTCAAACAAATCCAGAAATTAACCGGATGTGTGGCGGCTCTAAGCCGCTTTATCTCCCGCCTGGGAGAAAAGGCATTACCCCTTTACCGCCTCCTACGGTGCACCGAACACTTCGAGTGGACGGATGCCGCCACAGTCGGATTGGAAGAAATAAAGGCCATACTAGCAACCAACCCAATCCTGGCAGCGCCAAACATTGGTGAACCTATGTTGTTATACATTGCGGCAACCCATCAAGTTGTGAGCTCAGTGCTCATCATCGAATGAGAAACGGACGGACATAAATTCCCCCTGCAAAAGCCGGTCTACTATGTATCCACTGTCCTTACTCCATGCAAGTCACGGTATCCGCATTATCAAAAGATAGCATACGCGGTATTCATGGCATCCAGGAAACTGCGACACTACTTTCAAGAGTGTTCAATAACAGTAGCCTCAGAAGTACCACTTAATGATATTATAAACAACCGCGATGCCACGGGCCGGATTGCTAAATGAGCCATTGAGATCCTGCCGTTCGACATAACTTGCAAGCCGCGTCGAGCCATTAAGTCGCAAGTATTGGCCGACTTTGTCGCCGAATGGACAGAAGTCAAACTCCCTAAAGAGTACGGCGCATATTCCAACTAGATCATGCACTTCGACGGCTCCAAAATGCTGGCTAGTCTGGGGGCTGGCGTCGTTCTGACATCCCCAACCGGAGATACAGTTCAATACGTACTCTAGATAATGTATACAGACTCCAACAACGCAGCCGAATATGAGGCCCTTTTACATGGTCTCCGGATGGCAATATCCATGGGCATCCAACGCCTGGGAGTGCGGGGGGATTCGAACCTCGCAATATCCCAAATAAATGGAGACTTTGATGCCAAGGATCCAAAAATGGCGGCCTATCGCAACGCCGTCCTTAAGATGCCAGCTCGGTTCGAGATGCTCGAATTTCACCATGTGGCCCGGGAAAACAATCAGGTTGTAGACATCCTCGCACGCATCGGTGCAAAACACGATGCGGTCCCCCAAACATCTTTTTGGAGAGGTTGTTTAAGCCATGCGTGGTATGGGAAGGAGATGCCAGTAATAATAGCCCGGACACAGCCACAACACCCGATACCGAATACTCTGACATAATCGGAGGCTCTGCCACCGAAATAACACCTTCAGCCCACATAATAATGGCCATCATCGCCCCGTGGACAGAGCCATTCCTGGCCTACTTAACCAGGCAGAAACTCCCCAAGGACCAAAATGAGGCATGCTGCATAGTGCGGTGATTTAAAACCTATAGGGTCCATGAAGGAGCGCTTTATAAGAAAAGCACCACCGGAGTCCTTCAAAGGTGCATCTCCGAAGAGGAAGGGCGGAAGCTTCTGGCAGAAATTCATGCCGGACTCGGCGACCACCATGCCGCAGCCTGGGCCCTTGTAAGCAAGGCCTTCCGTACAGGTTTTTACTGGCCTATGGCACGGGCAGATGCACAGGACCTGGTCCAACGCTGCGTTGGTTGTCAGCTCTTTGCAAACCAAAGCCAAATGCAACCCACCGCCCTCCACACAATCCCCATTACCTGGCCCTTTGTGGTCTGGGGGCTTGACATGCTTGGACCTCTTAAAGGAGGAACCCACAAGAAAAAATACTTGCTGGTCATGGTGGATAAATTCACCAAATGGATAGAAGCCAAACCTGTTAAAACGGCCGAATCCAGACCGGTGATAGACTTCATATCCGGGGTTGTACACCATTATGGCGTCCCCCACAGCATCATCACCGATAACGGCACGAACTTCACTGCCGATGAGGTAAAACTCTGGTGCAAAAACATGGGCATTAAGCTCGATTATGCTTCCGTCTATCACCCACAAACTAACGGTCAGGTCGAGCAAGCAAATAGTCTTATCATGAGCGGCATCAAACCCAGATTAGTGCGGTCCCTAAAGGAATCTAACACACACTGAGTAGAGGAGCTCGACTCCGTACTCTGGGCGCTGCGGACCATGCTGAATCGTACTACCGGATACACACCCTTTTTATGGTGTACGGCGTAGAGGCGGTCCTACCCTGCGACATAATTCATGACTCACCTCGAGTGCGCATGTACGAAGAAAGAGAAGCCGAGCTTGATTGGCAGGACAATCTAGACACCCTGGAGGAGGAGCGCGACGTGGCAAAAGCCCGTTCCGCATTCTATCAGCAACAGGCCCGAAGATACCAAAGCAGAGAAGTACGGGCTAAAACGTATAACGTTTGTGAACTAGTTCTACGCCTGCCGGAGAAGAAAAAGACCAAACTTGAGCCCAAATGGGAGGGTCCATTCATCATTGACCAAGTTCTGACCGGCGGAGCATACCGTCTGCGGGATGCATCTGATAATCGGCTTGAGCCGAACCCATGGAACACAGCAAGGCTCCGAAGATTCTACGCTTAGCGCCGGACTCTGTGTTCGTATCCTTCCACTGTCCATTTTTTATACATATTATTTGTCCTTTATTTCCCTCCTTCTCCTCCTATTTTTCCCAACGCCTTCAAAGGCTAACTTGTGCCTTGCTTGCACACCTTTGGCGCGCTAGCCGCGCTAATTATACCTGGGGGCCTCTTTCACAGAATCTTGCTTATTTATCCGGGCTTCCTGCCCAGCACAAGTGTCATCCTTCCGCATGTACCTTCTCTTCGCCATTATATGCATCGATATGACTTAAGTTTTGGCCAAGCTGGGTTGCCTGCACTACAAGAAATATGTCAACTTGTGACCTTCTCTCAGTGACCCTGGAAGAATTGGTCATAGATCTATGACCATTTCAGACCAATTGGTCAAAAGCTGTTCGGGGGGCTCCAAACCCTAAACCATTGCGACCATTTTGGTCAGAAAGGTCGTAATTTCCTTACACGAAATGGTCATAAAGCAAACAACGCTAGTCCGCTGCCTTATTTCTAGTTGTTAACGACCAATATAGATGGTCATAGCCTTGTAAATTGTGGTGGGTTGCTATGACTAGGCGCCACCTCATCAGTTTTGCCTATGTGTCATGTCCATGTGGCAGTTTTTGCCCTAGGTTGTGAAGCAACCTATATTTCTGTCATTTCCAAAATTCCCAAAAAAAGCTCATAAATTCTTTGGGTCATATCTTCGTCAAATATGTAAAAACCTTCCTTGCCTAGTTCAAAAATAATTCAAAAATATTCATTTTCCTATTCTGTTCAGAGTAACAGTTTGTGAAGGAAGTACCACTTTGGCATGTCCAAATATTATCCATTTTCTACAGTGCTTTCCTATGCCCAAATAACCATGCTCCACCAAATGCCAGCTCAATCCATTCATTATTTTGAGCCGAGCTTCAACATTCGTATTTATGTCCAGTGTGGTGGTTTGCAAAGCAAGTACCACCTAGGCTCCTCCTTTTGAGCTGAAAATTTGTGAAGACGGTCTTCTTAGTAACTGATCATCCTCAGCCAAAACTCACGCCCATTAGCCATGTACATTTCCCGTACCGCTAATCAAACACTTGGCTGCTAATTCATGTTTGGGCATCGATCGGTCTCCTCGTGAGAATCTTATGTTGTAATTTTATTCCTAGCACCTACCTAGGGAGTGCCCAACCCACAATACCTGCCTAGGCCTCCCAGAACACATGGCGACGCCACAGTCACGCGGTGACCACGCGGCGGGCATGCGAGTTCACGCGCTCTAGAGTTGGGCCCTCGGCCACCGCCCAAACCTCGACGTATCGCCACCAAACCATGTATTTATGATTAAATAGGTACTTATGTAACTAGAAATGATTTTTGGAAAAAATAAATAGCAAACTATGAGGCAGCTGCAGTTCAAATTTGCCCCGCTTCCAGCTGAATCGGCGGAACTTTGTCTTTTTCACGAAAGGTGGATCAAAAAAATTTACACCCAACCATTTTGTCAATTGTGCATTAAATATGGCCTAGTATTTTATAAAAATGATTTGGTCCAATTTTGCAACAATTATTTGGTAGGTCCTTTACAAAAAAACCTCCTTCCGGGCACTCGAAAAATGGAAAATGGTTTTTTCGTCCAACGAAAATGAAAACTTCCTTAGGCAACATTGTTTGCCATTCCAATATGCACCCTTGTGCACAATATGAGATCATTTGAACAAACTATGCCATGAATGTGGCCATAAGATTGATCATTTGGCTTGAAAGCCATGAATCTTCACGCATGATAGCTCATTTCTGAGAACACTTTTTTAAAATAATTGTTGTATTGCAAGTTTGTTATTTTTCCTGGTAACTTGGCCACATATAATGACACAATGCGAAGGTTTCCCAATTATTTGATTTTTTTTGAATTTTTTATGCCCGTCTCAAAATGCGGTCAAAACGGCGGGAATGACCGTTCCTAGCTAGTGGGTGAATCTTGAATTTTTTTTGGTGTTTCTATGATTAAATAGATACTTATGTACCTAGAAATGATTTTTGGAAAAAATAAATAGCAAACTATGAGGCAGTTGCAGTTCAAATTTGCCCCGCTTCCAACTAAATCGGCTGGAATTTGTCTTTTTCACGAGAGGTGGATAAAAACTTTTTACACCCAACCATTTTGTCAATTGTGCATTAAATATGGCCTAGTATATTAGAAAAATTATTTGTTCCAATTTTGCAACAATTATTTGGTAGGTCCTTCACAAAAAAACCTCCTTCCGGGCACTCGAAAAATGGAAAATGGTTTTTTCATCCAACGAAAATGAAAACTTCCTTAGGCAACATTGTTTGCCATTCCAATATGCACCCTTGTGCACAATATGAGATCATTTGAACAAACTATGCCATGAATGTGGCCATAAGATTGATCATTTGGCTTGAAAGCCATGAATCTTCACGCATGATAGCTCATTTCTGAGAACACTTTTTTAAAATAATTGCCGTATTGCAAGTTTGTTATTTTTAGTGGTAACATGGCCACATATAATGACACAATGCGAAGGTTTCCCAATTATTTGATTTTTTTTAATTTTTTATGCATGTTTCAAAATGCGGTCAAAACGGCGGGAATGACCATTCCTAGCTAGTGGTTGAATCTTGAAAAAAATTTGGTGTTTCTATGATTAAATGGATACTTATGTACCTAGAAATGATTTTTGGAAAAAATAAAGAGCAAACTACAAGGCAACTATAGTTCAAATTTGACCCGCTCCCAACTGAATCGGCTATAATTTGTCTTTTTCACGAGAGGTGGATCAAAACTTTTTAGACCCAACCATTTGGTCAATTGTGCATTAAATATGGCCTAGTATTTTAGAAAAATGATTTGGTTAAATTTTGCAACAATTATTTGGTAGGCCCTTCACAAAAAAACCTCATTTGGGGCAATCGAAAAATGGAAAATGGTTTTTCCGTGCACAGAAAATGAAAACTTCCTTAGGAAACATTGTTTGCCATTCCAATATGCACCCTTTTGCACAATATGAGATCATTTGAACAAACTATGCCAAGAATGTGGCCATAAGATTGATCATTTGGCTTGAAAACCATGAATCTTCACGCATGATAGCTCATTTCTGATAACACTTTTTTAAAATAATTGCCGTATTGCAAGTTTGTTATTTTTCCTAGTAACTTGGCAACATATAATGACACAATGCAAAGGTTTCCCAATTATTTGACTTTTTTTTGAATTTTTTATGCCCGTTTCAAAATGCGGTCAAAACGGCGGGAATGACCGTTCCTAGCTAGTGGTTGAATCTTGAAATTTTTTTGGTGTTTCTCTGATTAAATAGATACTTATGTACCTAGAAATGATTTTTCGAAAAAATAAAGAGCAAACTACGAGGTAGCTACAGTTCAAAATTGACCCGCTTCCAACTGAATCGGCGGGAATTTGTCTTTTTCACGAGAGGTGGATCAAAACATTTTACACCCAACCATTTGGTCAATTGTGCATTAAATATGTCCTGGTATTTTAGAAAATTGATTTGGTACAATTTTGCAACAAATATTTTGTAGGTCCTTCACAAAAAAACCTCTTTTCGGGCACTCAAAAAATGAAAAATGAATTTTCCGTGCAAAGAAAATAAAAAATCCCTTAGATAACATTGTTTGCCATTTCCAATACGCACCATTATTTTCATTTCACATATGATGACACAATGCGAAGGTTTTTCATCTCGAGGAGGTGCTGGAACTGGCGAATGCTACAACTAAAGCATGTAGGGGTGATGTCGGCGGTGAGGCGGTAAACTGCGGTTGTGCGCGACAGCGCAACGACGGGAGGGTCAATGATTTGGTCCAATTTTGCAAGAATTATTTGGTAGGTTCTTCACAAAAAAACTCATTTGGGGCACTCGAAAAATGGAAAATTGATTTTTCGTTATTCGACGAATAACACTACTAATTATTTGGAAACTTTAAAAACATTGTCCTAAAAAGATAAGCAAACTTACCATTAGGTGTCATGGTGCTGCGTTGGAGCTCACGCTGCAATGGAGTTTCGCTGGGCGCCGTGGTACTGCATTGGTAGCGCCTATTGTTAATCAATTGTGACTATTTTAGATGGTCATAAGCCTGCACTTTGTTATGATTGGTCTATAGGCATGTCACGCGGATCAAGCATTAGAGACCGTCGGATACTACCAGATCCAACGGCCCACACCCCTCACCGTCTCCCCCACCCACACCCACCCGGAAGTTGCTCCCCTCACGTCCACCACATGCCGTTGAGGGCACTGACATGTGGGACTAATTCGTCGCGGCCCACCTGTCAGTGGCCGAATACCACCCTATCCCCCGCCCACCACTCATCCACCGCACACCACTCCTCCCCCTCTGCCCCCTCCCCAGCACACCACTCCTCCCCAACGACCCGCACCCAAACCCTAACCCCTCTCGTCGGATCCCTCTCCCCCGATTGGACCGCCGCCGCCGCTGCCACCGCCTCCTACGGCGGCCGATCCCGCCGCGACCTCCCCTCCCACCTCAAGCCACTCCTCCCACCTTCGTCGACGACCACCTGCTCCCGCAGCTCGCGCCCGCACGCCACCTCCCCACCTCATCGCCTCGCTCCTCGCCTTCCCCGCCGACCACCCTCTCCATGACCACCTCGTCGCCACTGCCGCCTCCGCCCTCGCCTCCGCCCTCGCCTCCGCGTTCTCCATGGCGCTCTATAGCCATACCTCTCCCATGGCGCCAGATTGAGCCGATGGGGTCAGTCCGTGGCCAGATCCGTCATGGCCACAACGGGCCTTCTGGATTCGCGCCGTCGTCGAGCTGGATGCGCGCCTCGTCTGCCTCCGCAGCTCATGCTCACCTCTCCTCCATGGCGTCGGCTTCCAGATCCGCCCATGGGTTGGACATGGTGCTCCATCTCCATGGCGAGTTGGCTCCATCCCCACGTATGCTTCCGCTCGACCGATGATGCCATCCGCGCGTGCTTCTGCTACTCATATAGGTGATGTGTCTTCTATCAATTTGCTCTTCTCCCCTCTACCTTACGTGATGTGTTGCATCTGGCTCATCCCACGCAGGTGCACGCACCACGGGCGCCCTGAATCGAGCAAGTGATGCGGCGGCCCTCCCAGATCCAAGATGAGCTGCATCTGGCTCGTCCTCGCGGCTGTCAGCCACGTCCTCGACACGGTTCTAGGTACTGACATTCCCCCCTCCCCGCACACATCCTCCACCTGCTCTTGCTTACTCTGATCCTCCCATTCCGCTTTTGGTTGGGGCGTTCTTGTATTGATCCATATGCATGCGTTAATTTGTAGCTGTGCGTGCGACGTGGAGCCTCATCTTTGAGCTGCTTGACCTCAAGGGCGAGGTGGACAACGATGCTCTTGTTCTTGTGTGATGTTGCCAACAACAAGATGCGGCGAATAACTTGGTAATCATTACTCCAGTAGTGAATAGTCGATTAGTCGAGCGACTGCTAATCATCTGGTGGCCTTGGACTTGTGATTGTGGTGTTGTGCTCTAACCAGAGGCATTTACAAGCTATGGTAATTTTAGGTTTAGGGAAATATGTACTGTTGCTCCTGATCTAACCAATTGGCCACTATCCAGTTACCCTGGTATGTGTTTGGATGTGTTTATGTGGATTTGGTCTAATCTATCTCCTCATGTTGATCTACTGGTCCATGCTCTAGTTCTAATTCATGCCTATGAATTGGTTACTATGGATTTGGTGCTGCTCTAGCTTCTTTGTGCATATACATGTGCAGTCAGTAACTAGTGCAGTCCAAGCCTTCTAAAATGATTGCCTTTACTGTCCATGTCTGTTAGTTCCATGATCAAATCTATTCTGTTATGTTCATGTCTGTTAGTTCCATGATCAACTTGTATATGCAGTCCAAGCCGTCTAAAATGATTGCCTTTGCTGTCCATGTCCTGATGTGATTTGTTATTAAAATGGTTTGCTAGATAGATCCAAACTGTGGTTTTGTGTACAATAGTTTTGCATTGTATGGGCTAAATTCTGTTGTCCATCAGCATGTTTGACTTGTCATTTATGTGGAAGTTTGATGGTGACATTATAAGTTGTGTATGCAATGGTACCTGGAAGGATGCACTGCTTAACCAACTTGCTGGTAGAATTGTTTTAGTCATTAATTTTTCCTTAACTCAACTCGTTTAAGAATTGTGCTAGTATGTGACCTGCCTAAAGATATGAGTTACATCCCAGCCATTTTAACTATGATTGGTAGTATTACTTCAGATTTGACGGTGAAAGTGCATTTGTTAACTGTATTCTAATGCTCTCATATGTAAGAAATGCATGGGTTAACTCATCCTTATTGATCAATCCTCTCTTTTAATTAATAATGTATGCATGCCTTGAATGTTCGGTGTTCTTTACTATACTGTTTTGGCCTCAGGCAATTAAATATTGTATCTGTTTTTATTGTGATATGCAACTCTTCAAAAAAAGAAACTGTATTATGGAATTACTCATCTGCATGGAATTTCTATGTATTCTAGTAGTTTATTTTTTATCCTTTATTGATGTAGTATGGAACTTGACCCTAACTTACTGTACATCGTAAGCTTAGGCTATTCAGGTGTGCACGTGGTTGAGAATCCATTGATTCACTCAGCACGATCACTCTCAGCCACAAGTATCAATCACTCTTTTGATTAGTATTTCAGTCACGGTGGTGTACCTACACAGCTTTGTTGATTGATAGCCCTGTTGTACCTACACAAGCTAGCAGCGGACTAACAATTTGTACTGAATTAACTGATGTACCTAGAGGAAATAAACAGTAAACTAGAGACCCAGATCATTGTTGGGAATGATGGTGATTGTCGCTGTGTGAGTACAGTTTCTTATATCCTTGTGTCAATGAACCCACTAATCTTAAGTCAGTCCTTAATGTGTGGATGGTTGTGCTGTTTTGCAGGTTGTTGACACCAAGGTACTGCTACTACTATAGTGTTGCTGCTGTTGTTCCTTCTAGGTACTTCTACTGTTGTTGTTTATTTCAATATTGTTGCTGCTGTTGCTTCTCAGTATGGCTGCTGCTGTTGCTTCTCAATAATGTTGCTGCTGTTGCTTCTCCGTTCAAGTCAAAACTGATGCTGTTGTTGCTTCTTAGTATTGTTGTTGTTTCCCTCCTGCTGTTTCAAACTGCTGTTACTGTTGTTTCCCTCCTACTATTGTTCCAGTCAACTACTGCTTCCCTCCTACTGTTTCAAATTGCTGCTACTGTTGTTGAAGTCAAAACTTAGAGCCCCTGTAGCTTTTCTCAACCCCTAAATTGCTGCTGCTGTTTCAAATTGCTCAATTATTTGAATTGTTGCTGCTGCTATCTCATTTTAACTAGCTGGAGGACAAAAAGCATGGTACTAGATGAACTTGTGTCTTCATTCTAATCTAAATAACTGTCATTTTTTTATGGTCTCTTCTTGGTATATTGGTTCCAGTTTTACTAATTCTTCTCTGCTGATTTTTTAACGCTAATTCTTCTATGTTGATACATGTAATAGGGCAACCGTGGAAGGCATATCACCATTCTGACAGGAGCAAGTGCCGTTTACGATCGCTATCGAAAGAGCTCCATGCTGAAGAACATAGCTCGTAACCATACACATGTGGAGCTTGTAACCGTGATTGCCATACTTTTAGAGCTTGTTGCTAGTTATTACACTTGTAGAGCTTCTGGTAGAGCTTGTATATGTTGGAGCTTGGTTACGGTGTGTAAAGCTTGTTTACGTGTAGAGCTTGTAGATCTTGTAAAGTACTTTATATGTTAGAGCTTATTACCTATTATTTGTACAGCAAGAGCCCTTTACTGAATCTGAAGTATTACATGTGTTTTTTATTTGTGCCAATTTAAATACTAGTTATTTATTTACTGTTAAATTGAAATGTGAAGAATATGACCTTGCTAGCTGGGACCCACTTACCAAAACCTGACAACTGGGACCCATTTGACTAGTGGGAAAAACTGAAGCAGTTGAGGAAAAAAGGCCATTGCCCAGAAATTAAAAAGGTTGAATAGTTGGGCCTGGCCCACATAACTGACCGAAATTAATAAGAAAAAATATATATATAAAGGCTGAATTAATGGGCTCGGCCCATGTAAAATGCCGAATCGGACCGGGCTGAATCTTGTGCCACATCATCTTGCCACGCTGGATGCCTACGTGGTTTGGGGAGGTTGCTAGTGACCAAAACGCCACAGTAGGAATATTTTGGTCGTAAACGTCCACGACCTTCTCATAGAGAAGGTCGCTATAGTCAGTTTACGACCGCCAGCTTTTGACCTTCTGTTTTTTGTCACAAAAAGGTCAGAAATGGAAATTTGTGACCTTTCAGTGACCAATAGTGGTGGTCACAAGTTGACATATTTCTTGTAGTGCTGGCTCTTGTATTTATGCCCTACGTTCCTGTTAATTCGGCTAGGGCATAAGGGGAGCACCTCTGCGATTGTTACTGCCGGGTCAGCCGGATGTGTCCCTCAGACTGGGTGAAGCCGAAAGCTAGCATTCTTAAGGGAATATTTGGTCGGTGAACAAAAGATGATTCTTCACTTATTTAATTTTCATATGTGCCCCCAGATGTTTTTTTCTCTCCGCGACTCTTTTCGCAGTCCGGGCATGCACTTTAGGGCATGCATACCCAGGGAAAGGAAGCCCTAACGGAACTATTCTCCCTGGAAGATGTTTCTTACTAACCATGTAATATAACATAACTAGTTGGGCACTTGTCTGTTCAAGCACTAATGACCCCTACGCCTGGTTTCCATGCATGCCCCGGTTCTTACATAACCGAGAGGGTATTCAGATACACTCCGGACTATCGGGTCCAGAGGTTGAAGCGAAAAGGTCCGCCATGACAAATGATCTACAATCTAGCTAGAAGGCATTATACATGTCACTTCAATTACATAGTCACTTTGACTGACTAAATTCTTCCTCTATACCATCCAACAGGTTGTCTAGCCTACAATCCTGTCGGGAATACTTTGCGGCCAATTCTACTTGCCCGTACACTAGCCTAACAGGGATCTCTTTCCCATCGGGCCCCACAGGTCCGACCTCGGCCATGTGGTTTGGGTCAGCCTTGGTGTACCGCGTCTTCACCATGGCCCAGGCTTCCCTGGCACCTTGATGGCAGGCCGACACCTTCCATAATTGTAAGCGCCGCCGTGCTCCCTTCAGCTTCTCTGCAAGCTCTCCAAGGCCTTCGGGCATGGAGACGGATGGCCATAAGTCCCAGGCAACGCCTTGCATCACCTACCGAACTCGTTCGTGCAGTTGTGAGAGCTCGGGCAGAAGATCACCCGCCGACCCGGGCATTTCCTCTGCGGGACGACCTGTTAGCATACCTACAGACATAACTCTGTTAGTCGACTTCCTCGCCGAACTCTTCTTAGAAGTTCGTTCAAGCACTTACTGAAAATGCTGCGTCGAAGCCGCTGATTCTCCTTCACGGAGTCTGACAGCTGGGCATGAACATCCTTTAGTTCCACGCTCAGCTGGGTGTTGGCATCCTGGAGATTATTCTTCTCTTGCCTAACCCTCATAAGCACGCTCTCGCTGGCCTTTAGCCGGTGTAGGAGATGTTGCTCGTCCTAATTTCCTCTGGCGTCATCTGCAATTTTACTGTTAGATTTGAATATATGCCGCACTCTACATGATACCTATCATTCGACACATGTATTACCAGAGGGGGTGTTCTTGGACTCCTCTTCTGCGACTAGTGCAGCCTGAAGTTGGGCTTTGCACTCTTCAAGCTCACGGGACAGTTGGGTATTCTTTTCTGTAAGAAGCTGCATAACAAATGATCCTTAAATCAGTTATTCTAAATGCTTTAAGTCTCAGGTGCTACTACTATATATAATCATCAAATTCTCTCACCCGTATACCCTTTACATATTGCTCCGTGGCTCTGGCTAGACCATTTTGAGCAGCACGGAGGTATGCGTCTCCCGAGTTGAAGGCGTCAAATGCCTCTTGGGGGAAGCAAGCGTCACAAAGAATGGCTCGGTGACGCATGTGGTTCATGGCGCTCTCCACCTCGGAATTTGTGGCGGACATTCTGTCCGCATCCTCTATTGGAGGAGCATCCGGCGTACGCCTCTTATTCGCTTCCGCTTCCGTGTCCGGCCTTGGAGCCCGACTAGTTGAGGCGTGATTGGCGACCTCTCCGGATATAGTCCGGCGAGCGTTCTTCTTCCTAGAAAGCACGAGCGTTAATATGTCTTTAAAGACGATACCATGGAGTGAGGTGGCGCGCCATACCTCTGCGCCGGTGTCTCAGTTCGGACTGCGTTACTTTTTAGCCTGCCCGGCCTCGGAGCCCCTTGTTGTCTAGTCGCCGCGGGCTCGGCACGGCGTCCCAAGGGCCTTCCATGTAAAACACCGTTGGTATACGGTGAGCAAAGTGCACAAGGATGAATCCTTTTCAAAATGTTGGGACTTTGGTCTCAGTCACCTCCGAAGCTGGGAGCAGCCCAGGGTAATCGGCCGTAATGGACACCAAGGCATCGTCGTTGCTTAATTTGTAAAATACCCTATCGATCAGCTCCATGGATATGTCCGGATCCTCTTTGAAGGCCGGGTCGAGGGACCGCTCAGGATCCTCTGGTTGTGGAGGTGGGCTGTTGATCTCCCTTACTGCCTTACGCAGCTCCTGCGTTGAATTCGCAAGGTAAAATATTTAACTGTGGGAATATGGAACGGATGGGCGCAAAAAGTGTTGACTTACCTAGGTCGGAGGATTGTACATAGAAAATCCGCCCTGTGGATTGACGCGGAGGAATTCCTCCTCTTCTCCCTTGTACAACTCAGACAAGTTTTTGCTAGAGCGGCGGATGAGTCTGGCCCCTTGCGGCCACAACGGGTGGCGTCATCCTCCCCGTTGAAATCCCACATGGGGTGGCCTCGATATTGAAGCGGTTGCACGCCCCGCATAATGCATATTGCCATGACGTCGATCTTGGTCAGTCCTGATTGAGCCAATACCTTTATCCGGCCCATCAGGTAAAGGACGTCTTCGTCATCTTCCTCGTGGGGACTTCGGGGCCGCCAGCTCAGGCGCTTCTTCAAAGGAGCACCATCAAACTCGGGAAGGCCGATCTGAACAGGAGCCGGCAGAGGGACGTCTTCCACATAAAACCACTCTAAAGGCCAGTCCTTGGACGCCTTCTTCTGGGTTCCGGATAGGTATCCGGTCCCGCGATGCGCCATACTTCGGCTCTACCCACCTGATATATCGACCCCCTCTATGAACGGGGCACCAGGCAGAACAACTTCTTCCACAGCGCGAAATGAGCCTTGCAGCCCAAAAACAGCTCACTGAGGGAGGATGGTGTGGTTTGGATCTGAATCCTCGTCTCTTTAATAGACAACTCATTTTCATAGCTAGGGGGTAAATGTAAAAACACCCTGGCTCCTCACATTCGCCCGACACATGGAAGGTGACCATTATTGGGCGTGGAAGCCAAGGAGCGCAACATTTATAAGAAGCCAGATACTATTTAACAGGTATTCGGAATTTGGAGAACAACCCGCCTTGCAATGTCGAAGACAATCTACGCGTTGGACTCATCGTCATTGAAGCCTGGTTCGGGGGCTACTGAGGGAGTCCTGGATTAGGGGGTATCCGGACAGCCGGACTATAACCTTTGGCCAGACTGTTGGACTATGAAGATACAAGATTGAAGACTTCGTCCCGTGTCCGGATGGGACTTTCCTTGGCGTGGAAGGCAAGCTTGGCAATACGGATATGTAGATCTCCTTCCTTCTAACCGACTTTGTGTAACCCTAGCCACCTCTAGTGTCTATATAAACTGGAGGGTTTAGTCCGTAGGACACAACAACAATCATACCATAGGCTAGCTTCTAGGGTTTAGCCTCTCTGATCTCGTGGTAGATCTACTCTTGTACTACCCATATCATCAATATTAATCAAGCAGGAGTAGGGTTTTACCTCCATCGAGAGGGCCGAACCTGGGTAAACACATCGTGTCCCTTGTCTCCTATTACCATCCGCCTAGAGGCACAGTTCGGGACCCCCTACCCGAGATCCGCCGGTTTTGACACCGACACACGTCAAGGGGGGCTCCTGAGCATCGCGACTCGGGATCCTAACTGGTCATGTAGCCCCTCACTCCTTGGGTCGTCCTGGTCTCCGGTCGGCCCAACGGCGGTTGAGGTATGCGCGGGGCCGGGCTCTGCCGACGTAGAACACTGAACCTATCCCCGCGTCTCCTTCCTATAAGATGTTTGCGCGTCAAGGGGGACTCCTGAGCATCGTGACTCAGGAGCCTAACTGGTCACATAGCCCCTCACTCCTTGGGTCCGTCATGGTCTCCGGTCGGCTCAACAGCGGCTGAGGTATGCGCGGGGCCGGGATCTGCCGACGCAGAACGCAAAGCAAATAGGAACAAACATCGCAAAATCTCAAAGAAAATATTACAAGACATATTGTTCTCACAATATCAAACGCAAGTTTAACGCCTCCACGAGGCATGATGCATGCTGCAGGAATAAAACAGGAAAGGAGCCGCAGGTCATCCCTGAACACCATCGACGCTCGCGAGAGGCACTGCTCCCTTGATGGCGTTGCCATCGTCTTGGCCACCGGTTGAAGGCGTGGAAGTGAAGCTGTGGAACTTCTTCAGCAGGGCCCCCACCTAGCCTTTCACGGCTGTGGCGGCAGCCGTATAGTGTTCATCAGCCACAGGCTCCAGCAGCTCGTCAAGACGAGCGCTGGGGTCACGAAGATAGAGGTGACTGAAGACACGTGTCAGTGCAGCTGAGGAGAGAACGCGGGCTTCCGCCTCGGCCATAGGACCGATGCCGGCAATGACCTCCTCAAGCGCGGCAACCAGGTAGGGAAGCAGCTGAGCGGGGCCGTCCTCATCGGTGGTTAGCGGCCTCTCCAAGCCCTTTTCACAGAGTTAATTTAGAGCCTCACGACACCTCTTCTTGAGAAGCGCGAAGGTCGCGCGGTCCTCAGTAGGACCTTCGCCTTGGCGTCAAGATCGGCCTTCCGCGCCTCCACCTTCCGCTCCAGCTCATCCAGCCTGCCGTGTCCAGCGGCCTGCGTCTTCGCCAACTCCCCCAGCTCGGCGTCGCTGTTCTTGATGGCGTCCTCAAGGGCCTTCATCTCCTCCTCCTTCGCCCGGCGGCCATGAGCTTCCTCTGTGTGCTCATCGCGTAGACCCTTCAGCTCGTCCTCCAGCGCCCAGCAGCGGTCGTGGGTGGACTCGGTGTCCTTCAGCGCCGCCTCGCGATTGGTCGCAGCTTGTGCGGCAGCTCGCTTCTCCTTCTCGGAAGCCGTCGCGGCCCGGTTCAGTGTCGCTCGGACCGCCGCGTTAGACTGAAGCCAGCTGGAGGCCAGCTCCAGGCACCCGGCTACCAGGCACGGATCCACGCCCATGAGATCTTCCCGCAGCTGGGTCATCTCTGAAAGGGCACGCTCCAAGAGAGCAGAAGAGGCAGAAGAACCTGGGAGCAATGGTGCGGCAGGAGAAGGAGGCGACGCCATCACCAAGGCCTGGGAGACCAAGGGCTCCTGAGCCTTTCGAACCTCGGCAGCCAAACCGGACATCGGCACTTCCGGAGCCAGCGGGACCTCGGGGGCTGACTCCTTGTGACGACGGTCCTCCTGGTCTCGCGAGAGTGACCAGGTCGGGGAGGTGCGAGTGCTGTCGCCTCCTTTCTCCGCGGAGGGGGGCGCGATCGCTGCATCCTCCTTCCTCTTCTTCGCCGAAGCAGTGGCCTGGACAACCAAGGACGAACATCAGGAGGCAGTAGCATAAGCAAGGACAAGGCAAAGCTCGAGCACTTATTGGTCCACTTCGGCGTAGTCCACCCTCCGCTTGGTGAGTTTGAAGACCTAAAGCCTCAAGGCTTGAGGTGCGGGAGCGCTGGCTCCAGGAGCTGAAAACGGCGCAATAGAGGGACCGGAAGCAGCTTTAGACGGCGCCAAGGTGGGGGTGCCATCTCGAGAGACTAGTGATGATCTGCCCCTTGTCGGGATGACGGGCAGGTCCCCCTCCTCCTGGCGGACATCGGCCTCAGCGTCATCTGGCAGGGCGCGGAGGATGTCAGCTTTGCTCAAGGGGGAGGTTTCCCCCATCCCTTCGAGGGTCACCTTCGAGTCTTTCTCCTCCCCCTCTTCCTCCCAGCGGGACTTGTCAGAAGACAGCTCCACCGGCTTCGGCGCTGCAGGGGCCCCGATAGGTGCCGGCGGCACAAGACCGCGACCGTCAAAAATCGGCATGGAAGCCACGATTTGCTTCCAGTCCTTGTGGCAGAACAGGGGAACGAAGGCGCTCGACGGGTACTCCTGATTGTCCCCGACCAAGAGGCGCAAAACTTGGGACAGCACATCATCAGGCAAGGTCGCCAGGCTCAGGCGAATCTTGTCCTCTTCATCTCTGAGCCTTCACAAGGGGCGCGCACGCGCCTGAAGTGGAGCAACGCGCGGCATCAAGAACTCCCTCAGGAGCATGGCCCCCGTCACCTTGGCCGCCCTCGCGTTGCCCAGTTTCAAGTCGGCCTTCATCTGCTCCAACACCGCCGATGCACGTTCGTCAGTAAGATTCGCACAAGACCACCCCTTGTCGGACTTGGGCATCTCCGTCGGCAGCGCCAAACGCGGGTGGACGCACTTGGCGCCCATCATGAACCATTTGGCCCTGAGGTTGTCGGCTTTCTTCCCGGTATTCGAGATTGAGTTGGCCTTGCCGACCGCGATGAAGTTGGCGCACTTGGAGATATGACCCTCGCTAACGCGGAGGAAGAAGAGGTGGCGCAGTAGAGCCACGGACAGCATCACACCCAGATACACCTCGCAATAGTCGGCGAAGATGGACAAGAGAAGGATGGAGTTGGGATGAAGGTGCAGCGCGTGTAGCCCGTAGTGGCCAAGGACCTCATAGAAGAAGTCAGAAAAGGGAGGAACCAGCCCCTCGATGATGCTACTCGTGAAGAAGGGGAAAAAGGTACTCCCCTCAGGCTCCGGCGTGTCGGAGGCAACCCGGAGCTCCGTCTTCCCCCTCTCGTTGCTCTCCCCCGCCGTCAGCAATTGTGTGGCGGCAAGCCTCTTCTCCGAGACATTGGGCGCACTGAGAGCTGGATCGTACCGAGCCGGCGACGATGAGGGCTTGACCTTGCGAGGTGCCATTGGTCATTGATGCGGTGGAGGACAGAAGCAGATCTAGAAATTTCCGAGGGAGGGCGCAAGAAAGAGGATCTGAGCAAGGCGAAAGGAAGCAATGAAGGCAAGCGCTGTCTATGCCAGCCTTTTGACAGTCGGGCAGCTGTTGAGGCAGCATGGGAAAGCGGACACGCCCACATCCAATCAACCGCCATGCATCGACCAAGGCCGCAGGCTATTGGGGCCCGCGGCGCTCCGCCCTTGACCTTTGGCTTTGCCTTGAAGCCAAGCCCGAGCGCGCTTGGGCCCGGGGGCTACTGTCGGCATTCTGGGAACGGGGGTCCGCTGTCACGCCCAAGATGCGACCCTATCCTAAAGGAACTCGAAGGTCCCAACAAGGATAGAAGAGCGCATCTTGAAGACGCTTTTGCAAGGTGGATATCATTACATCAACATTACATAATAGTGGGGATACATCCAATACATACAAAGTCACATGAATACAACAATACATCATATACAAGATCGACATCCGACTACGGATGAAACAGTAACAGAAACCCAAACGACATCCACCCTGCTAGCCCAGGCTGCCGACCTGGAACCTATCCCTCAAGCGAAGAAGGAGCAGAAGAAGAAATCCAACACAGATAAACATCGCTCTCACGTCATGATCATCGCATAACCTGTACCTGCAACTGTTGGTGTAGTAATCGGTGAGCCACGAGGACTCAGCAATCCCATTACCATGGGTATCAAGACTAGCAAAGTTGAATGGGTAAGTAAGGGGGTAAAGTGGTGAGGTTGCAACAGCGACTAAGCATGTATGGTGGCTAACTTACGCAAATAAGAGCGAGGAGAGAGGCAAAACAAGCGGTCGTCAACTTGTAATGATCAAGAAGTGATCATGAACTCCTACTTACGTCAAACCTAACCCAAAAACCGTGTTCTCCTCTCGAACAACCCCGAAAAGAGACAATCACGGTTACGCACACGGTTGGTGTATCTTAGGAGAGTTTACTTCAAGTTTACTACAACCGGATATCAACAAATTCCCATCTGCCATATAACCGCGGGCACGGCTTTTGAAAGTTCAAACCCTATAGGGGTGTCCCAGCTTAGCCCATGATAAGCTCTCGCGATCAACGAAGGATATTCCTTCTCCCGGGAAGACCCGACCAGTCTCGGAATCCCGATAACAAGACATGTCGACAATGGTAAAACAAGACCAGCAAGACTGCCCAATGCACCGACAATCCCGATAGGAGCTGCACATATCTTGTTCTCAGGGCACCACCGGATGAGACAGGCTACGAGTAAAAACAAGGCCTCGAGTTTCCCCATTGTGGCCCCGCAGGCGACTCGGTTCGGACCAACACTTAGACAAGCATTGGCCCGGGGGGCTAAAATAAATATGACCCTCGGGATGTGCGACTCCCAAGGGAAAAGGTAATAGGCTAAGGCAAATGTAAAACCAATGTTGGGCCTTGCTGGAAGAGTTTTATTCAAAGCGAACTGTCAAGGGGGTCCCATAAATCACCCAACCGCGTTAGGGACGCAAAATCCGGGAACATAATACCGATATGACGGAAACTAGGGTGGAAAGAGTGGAACAAAACACCAGGCATAAGGCCGAGCCTTCCACCCTTTACCAAGTATATAGGTGCATTAATTAAATAAGAGATATTGTGATATCCCAAAATAAACATCATCCAACATGGAGCAATCTTCATCTTCACCTACAACTACCAACCCTATAAGAGGGGCTGAGCAAAAGCGGTAACATAGCCAAAAAACGGTTTGCTAGGAAGGGTGACAAGGGTTAGAGGTTCATGGCAATTTGGGAGGCTTGATAAGCAAGTGGTAGGTAATGCGGCATAGCGATAGAACGAAGCAACTAGCATAGCAATGATAGTAATGAGATCCAAAGTGACGATCATCTTGCCTAAAGTCCCGCAAGGAAGAAGAACGAGTCCATGAAGAAGATGAAACCATGAAGACGAACCAAGCGTAGACGAACGAATCTTCACGATCGCAACGAAACGGGAACTATCGAGAAGAGTCACACAACATGGTAAACACACCACACATAAACAAGGCATGATGCTCAACCAAGTATGATGCATGACAAGGCTACATGAAGCTACTCATGGCAAGAGATGATGCATACAAGAACAACACATCAAAGCAAGTTTAAATGAGGCCGGAAAGAACATATAACAATTCCGGTAAGTCCTCATATGCAAATTTCAAAATTGGTCCAGATCTGAATAAACCTTATGTTCAAGTTGTTAAACAGAAAGTTAAGATGCACCACGATGATCTACACGAAATTCTAGTCAAGTTACATATAAAGTTCATTTAATTCGGAGCTACGGCCTAGAAGATATGAGTAAGACAAGTTAAGCATGGCATTGATGCAAAATGCATTCAAACATCAAGCAAACGACTCAAAACATGGATGCAACAAGGTAATATGAAACTATATACAAAACCAGGCAAGTTTCATGTAGAGCACACTCAAAACGGAGCAACGGTTCAACACATACACATGAAACAAGTTTAAAGGGCATGCTGTCCAAAACAGCAACTAGGCAACTTACAAGCATCAAAACAGCATGCTATAGGATATCAATGTGAAAACGAAAGGCATGGACATGATGTACAGGTAAATTATAACAAAACATGAACACTGAGCTATCTCCAGATCTCACTAGAACATGCTCAAAAGGACATGGCAAGATTGCAAATAATATCAGTTTCACAGACTTAGCAGACATCACTGGACATGGCAGAAATAACATCAGGTTGCAATGTTTACAGCTATCAAACGACATGCTAGACGAACTTATCATGGCAACCAAAGGCATAACATTAATCTACTAAAATCGTAGAACAAAAGTCCCTTACTGACCATGAGCCAAAAAGGCGCAGAAGATATGATGGCAACCATGTAAACATAGCATGGCATAAACAACGATAAGTAGGCATGTTGGTGAGCTTGAATCACTCACCACAAGGCATTGCATGACAAGATAATCATAGCATCAGCAATAAGACATGTTCATAAATCTAAGAATGCCAAGAGAAAGTTCATAGCATGCAAGGATCAACTATAACAACCTTGGCAAAATTGATTAACATGTAAACAATCTGCCAGGAACATTTTATAGCAAAAGTAGAGCAAGATTAAGGCATGCTAGGTCGCTCTACAAATACAAACAGGAGCATGGATGGATAGAGAATAAACATATGTCCAAAACATCCTTACTGAACATACTCAAAAGAGGCATGGATCTCACTGTAGTAACATGAATACATTGCATGAAAATAACAGCAGAACAAAGACAGTGAAATTCTAAGTCACTGAAATCAGCAACATCGCGGTGGATACTTTGCAAGCTTGAAACAATCAATACGTGGTATATAATGAAGAGTGGATCGCACCACAGCAAATATGGCATGTTGTAGCTCATAAAACATATAGACATCATGCTCAAACGAAAAACACACAAAAAGATACAAAAATGACAAATTGGCATGTTCTGATAAACTACAGCAGACAATATTATATATCACTCTTGCAACGATGATTTGGGCATCAATAGGAACTCAAATGAATATGGCACAATGTTAATAAATGAAGAGCATCTCCTGATGAACACTTCGATGTATCATATGCACAAAACGGATCCACGGATGAGGAGTTATGGCATGTCGAACAGGGCATCAGAATATGCAAATCTCAGGACTTGGTGAAAATCACCTCGCGGGAAAAACGGGATGGAGTGGTTCGGGACGAGCACGTCCGGGCATGGGGGAGGCCGTTTGGTTCGGGCACCCGGTGGATCTGATCCACCCGGGCCGGATCTGGCCGGGACGGGCTCCGGCGAGCCACTCCGTCGAGGCGGCGAGGAGGAGGCCAGAAAGGGGTGGCTCGGGGCGGCTTCGGCGAGGGAGAACGGCAGCGGGGCAGCGCGGGCTCCGGTAGGAGCATTGCGGCGGCGGTTGGCGGGCGCGGGTAGCGCGGGGCAACGACGCGAGGGCGGCGGGGCTCCGGCGAAAAAGCGGCAGTGCTTAGTCCCCAGCCTCATAGCATATCTTCAAACAATTTTCTCGTGAAGTGATGCAGTGCTCCCCAAGCTTGAAGCCACACGCCCGCTCAGGTGGTCCAAGTGCGCCATCACCTTCAGTTCGGCAGATCAGCTCAAGTGTGCGGTTACTGGCGGTGTTCACCCCATGCTCTGTTTACCAGTCATCAGCAATGTACAAGTCACCAAGACTCTAATCGACGGCGGTGCAAGGATTAACGTCTCATCCATCGACATGTTCGACAACCTCCAAGTGCCGTATGACTAGCTTCAGCCTACCAAGCCATTCTCAGGAGTGACCGATGGTTCCACCACACCGATAGGGCAGATCCTCCTCCCTGTCACCTTCGGAGAACTTAACAACTACCGCACCGAACTCATCAACTTCTACGTCGCGCACATCCGTCTATCGTACAATGCAATCCTCGGGTATCCGGCCCTAGCCAAGTTCATGGCGGTGACCCATCACGGCTACAATGTCCTCAAGATGCCGGGAAGCGGCAGAATCATCACGGTCCCATGCGAAGAAAGAGATGCGGTGTGCTCCCTCGACAACCTCGACAGCTAGGGCGAGCGCCCTCCTGAGGTCACCCCCAAGAAGAAGAAGTTGCTCCGTGCAGGACCTCAGGAGGGTGGTGTCGCGAGTGGTACCTCGTCAGGATCAGCGCCCGCACCTGGGGCGCCTCCCTCTATCACATAGGAAAGCGCGCCCAGCGCCCTTCACGGGCAGGGCTCGGGGGCTCTCTTCTGGAGGTCCTCAAACCTTGCCAACATCACGAGGGAGGTGCTTGGGCACCACATGGAGGCGTGTTTCACGGCACGTTTCCCTCAATAGAACACAGGGCGTGGAGCGCCCACCGCTCAGGAGTTCATCACCGGGACCACCCAGGAGCTGCAAGATGCGAGGGCCATGCGCAGCAATCGCCGTTCACCAGGCGCAGCTCACCATCCAGGTGAGGATGTCGGGCTACGCATCTGCATCGACATCCCAGGGCTCAATAGGGCCGCATCTCAGGAGCTCTTCTGGCCTTCGCGCGTGGGACACTGCGAGGGCCCACCGCACAAGTTCACATGCCTTTTGGCCTGCCGAGAGTGGCGTCCGCCTATCAGTGCAACCTGCGGTGCCCCCTAGCGACTCAAGATGCCAGTCACCACGCCGTCCTGACGGAGATGGAGATGGTCCTCAAGGAATCACCAGGACCCCTAGAGCCTCCCGAGGCTCAGGGCCCCGGTGGCTCATAAGGAGCAACCCCTTCGCCACGTACCTTCAGCTGCTCCAACATCCCTTCATCAACAGAACCAAGTGACATCTTCCAAGTTCATTTAGCTGGGAGCGCCCCTCGGGCTGCATCGTTCCCAGGCCACATGGGTCCGTCCCTGTGGCATGTAGCCCTTTTTATGTCTTTAGCTTACCTCGCTGGGGGCGCCTCTCGGGCTACATCATCCCCAAGCCGCTCGGGCCAGACCCGGTGGCATGTATCTTCCCTGCATTTTGCCTAAGCCAGTATGCTTTCCATGCTTAATCTACCTATGATTGTTACCTGCTCGATCGTCACCCGACATGGGAGCCGCGCGTCGTCCGTCTTTCTTCAGGATTCTTCACGTGAGTAGGTTAAGCACGGCGTCTATGCTCGGGCCCGTCCCTGCGGTATTGATAAATCCAGCGGATGAGCTCTGTCTGGCGGGACTGCCCCGTTCACATCACCTCACTGGACATAACTGGACATGGCAGAAATAACATCAGGTTGCAATGTTTACAGCTATCAAACGACATGCTAGACGAACTTATCATGGCAACCAAAGGCATAACATTAATCTACTAAAATCGTAGAGCAAAAGTCCCTTACTGACCATGAGCCAAAAAGGCGCAGAAGATATGATGGCAACCATGTAAACATAGCATGGCATAAACAACGATAAGTAGGCATGTTGGTGAGCTTGAATCACTCACCACAAGGCATTGCATGACAAGATAATCATAGCATCAGCAATAAGACATGTTCATAAATCTAAGAATGCCAAGAGAAAGTTCATAGCATGCAAGGATCAACTATAACAACCTTGGCAAAATTGATTAACATGTAAACAATCTGCCAGGAACATTTTATAGCAAAAGTAGAGCAAGATTAAGGCATGCTAGGTCGCTCTACAAATACAAACAGGAGCATGGATGGATAGAGAATAAACATATGTCCAAAACATCCTTACTGAACATACTCAAAAGAGGCATGGATCTCACTGTAGCAACATGAATACATTGCATGAAAATAACAGCAGAACAAAGACAGTGAAATTCTAAGTCACTGAAATCAGCAACATCGCGGTGGATACTTTGCAAGCTTGAAACAATCAATACATGGTATATAATGAAGAGTGGATCGCACCACAGCAAATATGGCATGTTGTAGCTCATAAAACATATAGACATCATGCTCAAACGAAAAACACACAAAAAGATACAAAAATGACAAATTGGCATGTTCTGATAAACTACAGCAGACAATATTATATATCACTCTTGCAACGATGATTTGGGCATCAATAGGAACTCAAATGAACATGGCACAATGTTAATAAATGAAGAGCATCTCCTGATGAACACTTCGATGTATCATATGCACAAAACGGATCCACGGATGAGGAGTTATGGCATGTCGAACAGGGCATCAGAATATGCAAATCTCAGGACTTGGTGAAAATCACCTCGCGGGAAAAACGGGATGGAGTGGTTCGGGACGAGCACGTCCGGGCACGGGGGAGGCCTTTTGGTTCGGGCACCCGGTGGATCTGATCCACCCGGGTCGGATCTGGCCGGGACGGGCTCCGGCGAGCCACTCCGTCGAGGCGGCGAGGAGGAGGCCAGAAAGGGGTGGCTCGGGGCGGCTTCGGCGAGGGAGAACGGCAGCGGGGCAGCGCGGGCTCCGGCAGGAGCATTGCGGCGGCGGTTGGCGGGCGCGGGTAGCGCGGGGCAACGACGCGAGGGCGGCGGGGCTCCGGCGAAAAAGCGGCAGTGCTTAGTCCCCAGCCTCATAGCATATCTTCAAACAATTTTCTCGTGAAGTGATGCAGTGCTCCCCAAGCTTGAAGCCACACGCCCGCTCAGGTGGTCCAAGTGCGCCATCACCTTCAGTTCGGCAGATCAGCTCAAGTGTGCGGTTACTGGCGGTGTTCACCCCATGCTCTGTTTACCAGTCATCAGCAATGTACAAGTCACCAAGACTCTAATCGACGGCGGTGCAAGGATTAACGTCTCATCCATCGACATGTTCGACAACCTCCAAGTGCCGTATGACTAGCTTCAGCCTACCAAGCCATTCTCAGGAGTGACCGATGGTTCCACCACACCGATAGGGCAGATCCTCCTCCCTGTCACCTTCGGAGAATTTAACAACTACCGCACCGAACTCATCGACTTCTACGTCGCGCACATCCGTCTATCGTACAATGCAATCCTCGGGTATCCGGCCCTAGCCAAGTTCATGGCGGTGACCCATCACGGCTACAATGTCCTCAAGATGCCGGGAAGCGGTAGAATCATCACGGTCCCATGCGAAGAAAGAGATGCGGTGTGCTCCCTCGACAACCTCGACAGCAAGGGCGAGCGCCCTCCTGAGGTCACCCCCAAGAAGAAGAAGCTGCTCCATGCAGGACCTCAGGAGGGTGGTGTCGCGAGTGGTACCTCGTCAGGATCAGCGCCCGCACCTGGGGCGCCTCCCTCTATCACTTAGGAAAGCGCGCCCGGCACCCTTCACGGGCAGGGCTCGGGGGCTCTCTTCTGGAGGTCCTCAAACCTTTCCAACATCACGAGGGAGGTGCTTGGGCACCACTTGGAGGCGTGTTTCACGGCACGTTTCCCTCAATAGAACACAGGGCGTGGAGCGCCCACCGCTCAGGAGTTCATCACCGGGACCACCCAGGAGCTGCAAGATGCGAGGGCCATGCGCAGCAATCGCCGTTCACCAGGCGCAGCTCACCATCCAGGTGAGGATGCCGGGCTACGCATCTGCATCAACATCCCAGGGCTCAATAGGGCCGCATCTCAGGAGCTCTTCTGGCCTTCGCGCGTGGGACACTGCGAGGGCCCACCGCACAAGTTCACATGCCTTTTGGCCTGCCGAGAGTGGCGTCCGCCTATCAGTGCAACCTGCGGTGCCCCCTAGCGACTCAAGATGCCAGTCACCACGCTGTCCTGACGGAGATGGAGATGGTCCTCAAGGAATCACCAGGACCCCTAGAGCCTCCCGAGGCTCAGGGCCCCGGTGGCTCATAAGGAGCAACCCCTTCGCCACGTACCTTCAGCTGCTCCAACATCCCTTCATCAACAGAACCAAGTGACATCTTCCAAGTTCATTTAGCTGGGAGCGCCCCTCGGGCTGCATCGTTCCCAGGCCACATGGGTCCGTCCCTGTGGCATGTAGCCCTTTTTATGTCTTTAGCTTACCTCGCTGGGGGCGCCTCTCGGGCTACATCATCCCCAAGCCGCTCGGGCCAGACCCGGTGGCATGTATCTTCCCTGCATTTTGCCTAAGCCAGTATGCTTTCCATGCTTAATCTACCTATGATTGTTACCTGCTCGATCGTCACCCGACATGGGAGCCGCGCGTCGTCCGTCTTTCTTCAGGATTCTTCACGTGAGTAGGTTAAGCACGGCGTCTATGCTCGGGCCCGTCCCTGCGGTATCGATAAATCCAGCGGATGAGCTCTGTCTGGCGGGACTGCCCCGTTCACATCACCTCACTGGACATCACTGGACATGGCAGAAATAACATCAGGTTGCAATGTTTACAGCTATCAAACGACATGCTAGACAAACTTATCATGGCAACCAAAGGCATAACATTAATCTACTAAAATCGTAGAGCAAAAGTCCCTTACTGACCATGAGCCAAAAAGGCGCAGAAGATATGATGGCAACCATGTAAACATAGCATGGCATAAACAACGATAAGTAGGCATGTTGGTGAGCTTGAATCACTCACCACAAGGCATTGCATGACAAGATAATCATAGCATCAGCAATAAGACATGTTCATAAATCTAAGAATGCCAAGAGAAAGTTCATAGCATGCAAGGATCAACTATAACAACCTTGGCAAAATTGATTAACATGTAAACAATCTGCCAGGAACATTTTATAGCAAAAGTAGAGCAAGATTAAGGCATGCTAGGTCGCTCTACAAATACAAACAGGAGCATGGATGGATAGAGAATAAACATATGTCCAAAACATCCTTACTGAACATACTCAAAAGAGGCATGGATCTCACTGTAGCAACATGAATACATTGCATGAAAATAACAGCAGAACAAAGACAGTGAAATTCTAAGTCACTGAAATCAGCAACATCGCGGTGGATACTTTGCAAGCTTGAAACAATCAATACATGGTATATAATGAAGAGTGGATCGCACCACAGCAAATATGGCATGTTGTAGCTCATAAAACATATAGATATCATGCTCAAACGAAAAACACACAAAAAGATACAAAAATGACAAATTGGCATGTTCTGATAAACTACAGCAGACAATATTATATATCACTCTTGCAACGATGATTTGGGCATCAATAGGAACTCAAATGAACATGGCACAATGTTAATAAATGAAGAGCATCTCCTGATGAACACTTCGATGTATCATATGCACAAAACGGGTCCACGGATGAGGAGTTATGGCATGTCGAACAGGGCATCAGAATATGCAAATCTCAGGACTTGGTGAAAATCACCTCGCGGGAAAAACGGGATGGAGTGGTTCGGGACGAGCACGTCCGGGCACGGGGGAGGCCTTTTGGTTCGGGCACCCGGTGGATCTGATCCACCCGGGTCGGATCTGGCCGGGACGGGCTCCGGCGAGCCACTCCGTCGAGGCGGCGAGGAGGAGGCCAGAAAGGGGTGGCTCGGGGCGGCTTCGGCGAGGGAGAACGGCAGCGGGGCAGCGCGGGCTCCGGCAGGAGCATTGCGGCGGCGGTTGGCGGGCGCGGGTAGCGCGGGGCAACGACGCGAGGGCGGCGGGGCTCCGGCGAAAAAGCGGCAGTGCTTAGTCCCCAGCCTCATAGCATATCTTCAAATAATTTTCTCGTGAAGTGATGCAGTGCTCCCCAAGCTTGAAGCCACACGCCCGCTCAGGTGGTCCAAGTGCGCCATCACCTTCAGTTCGGCAGATCAGCTCAAGTGTGCGGTTACTGGCGGTGTTCACCCCATGCTCTGTTTACCAGTCATCAGCAATGTACAAGTCACCAAGACTCTAATCGACGGCGGTGCAAGGATTAACGTCTCATCCATCGACATGTTCGACAACCTCCAAGTGCCGTATGACTAGCTTCAGCCTACCAAGCCATTCTCAGGAGTGACCGATGGTTCCACCACACCGATAGGGCAGATCCTCCTCCCTGTCACCTTCGGAGAATTTAACAACTACCGCACCGAACTCATCGACTTCTACGTCGCGCACATCCGTCTATCGTACAATGCAATCCTCGGGTATCCGGCCCTAGCCAAGTTCATGGCGGTGACCCATCACGGCTACAATGTCCTCAAGATGCCGGGAAGCGGTAGAATCATCACGGTCCCATGCGAAGAAAGAGATGCGGTGTGCTCCCTCGACAACCTCGACAGCAAGGGCGAGCGCCCTCCTGAGGTCACCCCCAAGAAGAAGAAGCTGCTCCATGCAGGACCTCAGGAGGGTGGTGTCGCGAGTGGTACCTCGTCAGGATCAGCGCCCGCACCTGGGGCGCCTCCCTCTATCACTTAGGAAAGCGCGCCCGGCACCCTTCACGGGCAGGGCTCGGGGGCTCTCTTCTGGAGGTCCTCAAACCTTTCCAACATCACGAGGGAGGTGCTTGGGCACCACTTGGAGGCGTGTTTCACGGCACGTTTCCCTCAATAGAACACAGGGCGTGGAGCGCCCACCGCTCAGGAGTTCATCACCGGGACCACCCAGGAGCTGCAAGATGCGAGGGCCATGCGCAGCAATCGCCGTTCACCAGGCGCAGCTCACCATCCAGGTGAGGATGCCGGGCTACGCATCTGCATCGACATCCCAGGGCTCAATAGGGCCGCATCTCAGGAGCTCTTCTGGCCTTCGCGCGTGGGACACTGCGAGGGCCCACCGCACAAGTTCACATGCCTTTTGGCCTGCCGAGAGTGGCGTCCGCCTATCAGTGCAACCTGCGGTGCCCCCTAGCGACTCAAGATGCCAGTCACCACGCCGTCCTGACGGAGATGGAGATGGTCCTCAAGGAATCACCAGGACCCCTAGAGCCTCCCGAGGCTCAGGGCCCCGGTGGCTCATAAGGAGCAACCCCTTCGCCACGTACCTTCAGCTGCTCCAACATCCCTTCATCAACAGAACCAAGTGACATCTTCCAAGTTCATTTAGCTGGGAGCGCCCCTCGGGCTGCATCGTTCCCAGGCCACATGGGTCCGTCCCTGTGGCATGTAGCCCTTTTTATGTCTTTAGCTTACCTCGCTGGGGGCGCCTCTCGGGCTACATCATCCCCAAGCCGCTCGGGCCAGACCCGGTGGCATGTATCTTCCCTGCATTTTGCCTAAGCCAGTATGCTTTCCATGCTTAATCTACCTATTATTGTTACCTGCTCGATCGTCACCCGACATGGGAGCCGCGCGTCGTCCGTCTTTCTTCAGGATTCTTCACGTGAGTAGGTTAAGCACGGCGTCTATGCTCGGGCCCGTCCCTGCGGTATCGATAAATCCAGCGGATGAGCTCTGTCTGGCGGGACTGCCCCGTTCACATCACCTCACTGGACATCACTGGACATGGCAGAAATAACATCAGGTTGCAATGTTTACAGCTATCAAACGACATGCTAGACAAACTTATCATGGCAACCAAAGGCATAACATTAATCTACTAAAATCGTAGAGCAAAAGTCCCTTACTGACCATGAGCCAAAAAGGCGCAGAAGATATGATGGCAACCATGTAAACATAGCATGGCATAAACAACGATAAGTAGGCATGTTGGTGAGCTTGAATCACTCACCACAAGGCATTGCATGACAAGATAATCATAGCATCAGCAATAAGACATGTTCATAAATCTAAGAATGCCAAGAGAAAGTTCATAGCATGCAAGGATCAACTATAACAACCTTGGCAAAATTGATTAACATGTAAACAATCTGCCAGGAACATTTTATAGCAAAAGTAGAGCAAGATTAAGGCATGCTAGGTCGCTCTACAAATACAAACAGGAGCATGGATGGATAGAGAATAAACATATGTCCAAAACATCCTTACTGAACATACTCAAAAGAGGCATGGATCTCACTGTAGCAACATGAATACATTGCATGAAAATAACAGCAGAACAAAGACAGTGAAATTCTAAGTCACTGAAATCAGCAACATCGCGGTGGATACTTTGCAAGCTTGAAACAATCAATACATGGTATATAATGAAGAGTGGATCGCACCACAGCAAATATGGCATGTTGTAGCTCATAAAACATATAGATATCATGCTCAAACGAAAAACACACAAAAAGATACAAAAATGACAAATTGGCATGTTCTGATAAACTACAGCAGACAATATTATATATCACTCTTGCAACGATGATTTGGGAATCAATAGGAACTCAAATGAACATGGCACAATGTTAATAAATGAAGAGCATCTCCTGATGAACACTTCGATGTATCATATGCACAAAACGGATCCACGGATGAGGAGTTATGGCATGTCGAACAGGGCATCAGAATATGCAAATCTCAGGACTTGGTGAAAATCACCTCGCGGGAAAAACGGGATGGAGTGGTTCGGGACGAGCACGTCCGGGCACGGGGGAGGCCGTTTGGTTCGGGCACCCGGTGGATCTGATCCACCCGGGCCGGATCTGGCCGGGACGGGCTCCGGCGAGCCACTCCGGCGAGGCGGCGAGGAGGAGGCCAGAAAGGGGTGGCTCGGGGCGGCTTCGGCGAGGGAGAACGGCAGCGGGGCAGCGCAGGATCCGGCAGGAGCATTGCGGCGGCGGTTGGCGTGCGCGGGTAGCGCGGGGCAACGACGCGAGGGCGGCGGGGCTCCGGCGGAAAAGCGGCGGGCGGCGACGCGGGCTCCGGCGGGGACGCGGGCGCAGCACGGCGGCGCAGCACCAGGCGGTGGCGCGCGGAGCTTGCCGGCGAGAGGCATGGCGGCGGCGGCGCATGGCGGCGAAGGACAGCAGGCGGCATGGCGCAAGGGCGCGGCGCCGGGGCGCGGGGCTCGTCGGGCCCGGCGGGGCCCGGGGCGGGTCGGCCGTGGGCCGGGTGGGACGGCGGCGGGGGCGACGTGTCGCGACGTGGTTGGACGGGACGGCGGCTGGACGCGTCCAGCGCGGGGTTGGACATGTCCGGCGCGGTGCGGAGGGAAGATTTAGGGTTTGGACTGCGAGATTTTCGGGGGGAGCACATATTTATAGGTAGAGGGAGCTAGGAGCCTCCAAATGAGGTGCGGTTCTCGGCCACACGATCGTGATCGAACAACCCAGGGGATGGAGGGGGTTAGGATGGGTTATGGGCCAGTTTGGAGGGGTGTTGGGCTGCACACCAAAGAGGCCTTTATGGTTCCCGATTAACCATTGGAGTATCAAACGGACTCCAAATGGCACGAAACTTGACAGGCGGTCTACCGGTGGTGTACCAAGGCCGCTTGGCAAACCTCGGGTCATTTCGATAAAGTTTTACACCCGCTCACAACAAGAGACAAAAGGGGAACGCCGGAGGACATAGGAGTGCCGGATTGCAAAACAGACAACGGGGAAAATGCTCGGATGCATGATACAAACACGTATGCCAATGCGATGCACATGATGACATAATATGAAATGCAGATGATGACATGGCAAAATGCAACACGCAAGCACATGACATGGCAAGGATGGCGAATAACTGGCAGACACCTGCCGCATCGGATCCGGGGCGTTACAACTCTCCTCTACTAACAAGAGATCTCATCCCGAAATCTTAGGACCGAGACGGAAGGGAAAAAAGGATGGGGTGAAATAAGAACAAAAGAGATAGGACGAACAAAGTCGAGAACACTCGAGTAGGAAAAGAAACGACGAATATGACGAGAATCAAAGCTCTGAAACAAAAACGAATTCGAAACCACTCCGGTTAGAACAAGATAGAAGTAGAATAAGAATGGAAGAATTTAGACGGCACTCTGGCTGAACATGGAAAGATTAGAACATGATCTTGAGAAGATGGAATGATACTTGACGAGAGGAACAACGCAAAACCTCCGAAAGACTTGAAAGAGTTGAATGAAAAGGACGGAGAAGGAAATGATATCATCCACCACAATTGAGTTGGAAAACATCCTTTGGATGATGGATTGAACGGAGTTGTTGGAAAAAATCAACCACAAAAGAAATAAGCTTGTTGTGGAACTTATGGATAACATCTCAAAATTTATGAGGTGATAACCAACCACGAGCGGAAAAGATTGAATAGCTTAGAGGAATGAAGAAATGAAAAACTCCACTTCAAAAGAATGCAGAGGAATAATTGCACTTCGAGATGCAAGAAGAAAAGATACTAGAACTCCTTGAACAAGAATCTTGATGAACACTTGAAGAATGAATTAAATCCTTATGAACCACCATGAAGAACTCCGGTAACAGAAGGATGACAAGATAAAAACAAAGAATGAAAGGAATAAGGTTAAGCCTTGCGATGATTCGGATGGAGCTTCGAGACGAGACAAGCGAGAAGACTTGGAACTCCGGAAAACAAAAGGTGAACCACTTAGCATCGAGAGATTATTCAACATGAACAATCTTCAGAGAAAAGAGTTAATCAACTTGACCATGATGAAATGAGAATAAGAATTATGTTATGCTTATCCTTCGTCAATTAAATTGATGAGAAGCAATGGATTGCATACCACTTATGCACATTGGGAAAAGATTAAGGGGAGATATAGCGCCAAATTTGGGAAGGTCTTCGTGAGCCACCGGTCGGATTGAAAATAACGAATGAATTGGTAAGGTGAGAACAGAAAACGAATCTTCAACGAACCACCGTAAAAATTCAAAACTGAATGACGAAAGAGAATGAATCACCGGGAAGAATTAGCACGAAGATACTTGAGGGAATACAGAGACAAGTGAACGAAGAGATCGCGAACTGCTTGGATTATACTTGAACGAAGCACCGGAAGAATATTGAGACGAACGAAGGAGCACGGATATAGAATAATTGGAGAATGAATCTGAAAACTTAGAACGAAGAAATATTCCGAAAAGATGACCTCCGAATGATCGAGATGGAAAGCAACTCCTGAAAACTCCGGATGGGTGAAAAGAATTGCACGACTAGAAACAATTTGAGAGGATAACATCGAGCTAGCACCGCGAATCTCCGGGAGAACGAACAAGATTTAGGGAAAACTCTACTTCGATCTTCACATGACAACGAGAAACACCATCAAAATTTGTTGAGATACTCCGGGGAATGAAAAGAGGAAGGATTAACCCGAACATGAAAGAATTTGAAAACGACCTTGGAGAAGGCATCTGACTGATGAAATTCATACTTACGTCAAGCTTTGAAAAATAATTTGAGAATGGCTCCGAGGAAATTAGAAGAGTCAGGTAAGATCCTGGGAAAAGACCTGTGGGTTAGGGTCCACTAAAAATAAACACCGTTGGAAAAGGATCGTAGGAGAGATGATGCACCGGAACAGCTGAAAGACTTGAATGGGGTGACAACCTCGAATTAAATGGAGGCAAACACGAATCTTCTGAGATGTCTTCAACACTCCGGAATGATTAAACTGGCAAGAGGTGAGCGAGCAAATAAAACACTTGAGTCGAGGACAGGAATATGATCAACATCGAAAAAGCTTGAATCGAAACCACCGGAAAGAAAATGCGACGAACAATGATGAACTAGACGAGACTTCACCGGTTGAAACAATTGAAGAAAGATTGAAGAGGCTCCGCATGACTGAAATTGATGCTCGAATAGAGGCTCAGATTCCGGGAATAAAAAGGGGTGGGAGGGCGGGAAAACAAAGATAACTTGGAAGGGAGAACCGACGAATAACTTGAAGAGAAAAGCACGGGTTGAAATGATTTAGGGAAGAATGCAAAGACTTCGCACGAATAGAACGGATACTCGATTATAGACTCCGGTTCCCAGAAGAAGAAGGGTGGGCGGGTGGGAAAAAACAAGGACAACTTCGGACAAGGAAACACCGTTAATTGAAAAGAGCTGAGGATTGATCTCCCAAAAGATAAAGAGGTTCGAGTCGACACTATGAGAAATGCACCGGACAAAAGAGGAAGGACAACGAACGAAAACTAGCCGTGTAATCCTAAAGAAAAATTTGAAGGGGAAGAGGAGTAGTTCAAAACACCTATGTCAAGATTTCTCACCAGAGCGACGAAGGGGTAGAGGAGTAAAAAGAAATCCTACTCTCCGATATAGCTAGACTCCAAAAAAAATTCTTCTAGACTCGACATCGGCCAAACTAAACGATCAATCAAGGGGCTCCTAGGGTCGGTCGAGGCTCTGATACCAACTTGTAACGCCCAAGATGCGACTCTACCCTAAAGGAACTCGAAGGTCCCACCAAGGATAGAGCGCATCTTGAAGACGCTTTTCCAAGGTGGATATCATTACATCAACATTACATAATAGTGGGGATACATCCAATACATACAAAGTCACATGAATACAACAATACATCATATACAAGATCGACATCCGACTACGGATGAAACAGTAACAGAAACCCAAACGACATCCACCCTGCTAGCCCAGGCTGCCGACCTGGAACCTATCCCTCAAGCGAAGAAGGAGCAGAAGAAGAAATCCAACACAGATAAACATCGCTCTCACGTCATGATCATCGCATAACCTGTACCTGCAACTGTTGGTGTAGTAATCGGTGAGCCACGAGGACTCAGCAATCCCATTACCATGGGTATCAAGACTAGCAAAGCTGAATGGGTAAGGAAGGGAGTAAAGTGGTTAGGTTGCAGCAATGACTAAGCATGTATGGTGGCTAACTTACGCAAATAAGAGCGAGGAGAGAGGCAAAACAAGCGGTCGTCAACTTGTAATGATCAAGAAGTGATCCTGAACTCCTTCTTACGTCAAACATAACCCAAAAACCGTGTTCTCCTCTCAAACAACCCCAAAAAGAGACAATCACGGTTACGCACACGGTTGGTGTATTTTAGGAGAGTTTACTTCAAGTTTACTACAACCGGATATCAACAAATTCCCATCTGCCACATAACTGCGGGCACGACTTTAGAAAGTTCAAACCCTGCAAGGGTGTCCCAACTTAGCCCATGATAAGCTCTCGCGATCAACGAAGGATATTCCTTCTCCCGGGAAGACCCGATCAGTCTCAGAATCCCGATAACAAGACATGTCGACAATGGTAAAACAAGACCAGCAAGACCCCTCGATGCGCCGACAATCCCGATAGGAGCTGCACATATCTCGTTCTCAGGGCAACACCGGATGAGACAGGCAACGACTAAAACCAGGCCTCGAGTTTCCCCGTGGTGGCCCCACAGGCGGCTCGGTTTGGACCAACACTTAGACAAGCATTGGCCCGGGGGGCTAAACTAAAGATGACCCTCAGGATGTGCGACTCCCAAGGGAAAAGGTAATAGGCTGAGGCAAATGTAAAACCAATGTTGGGCCTTGCTGGAAGAGTTTTATTCAAAGCGAACTGTCAAGGGGGTCCCATAAATCACCCAACCGCGTTAGGGACGCAAAATCCAGGAACATAATACCAATATGACAGAAACTAGGGCGGCAAGAGTGGAACAAAACACCAGGCATGAGGCCGAGCCTTCCACCCTTTACCAAGTATATAGGTGCATTAGTTAAATAAGTGATATTGTGATATCCCAACATAAACATCATCCAACATGGAGCAATCTTCATCTTCACCTGCAACTAGCAACGCTATAAGAGGGGCTGAGCAAAAGCGGTAACATAGCCAAACAACGGTTTGCTAGGAAGGGTGACAAGGGTTAGAGGTTCATGGCAATTTGGGAGGCTTGATAAGCAAGTGGTAGGTAACGCGGCATAGCGATAGAACGAAGCAACTAGCATAGCAATGATAGTAATGAGATCCAAGGTGACGGTCATCTTTCCTGAAGTCCCGCAAGGAAGAAGAACGAGTCCATGAAGAAGATGAAGCAACGAAGACGAACCAAGCGTAGACGAACAAATCCTCACGATCGCAACGAAACGGGAACTATCGAGAAGAAGCACACAACATGGTAAACACACCACACATGAACAAGGCATGATGCTCAACCAAGTATGATGCATGACAAGGCTACATGAAGCTACTCATGGCAAGAGATGATGCATACAAGAACAACACATCAAAGCAAGTTTAAATGAGGCCGGAAAGAACATATAACAATTCCGGTAAGTCCTCATATGCAAATGTCGAAATTGGTCCAGATCTGAATAAACCTTATGTTCAAGTTGTTAAACAGAAAGTTAAGATGCACTACGATGATCTACACGAAATTCTAGTCAAGTTACATATAAAGTTCATTTAATTCGGAGCTACGGCCTAGAAGATATGAGTAAGACAAGTTAAGCATGGCATTGATGCAAAATGCATTCAAACATCAAGCAAACGACTCAAAACATAGATGCAACAAGGTAATATGAAACTATATACAAAACCAGGCAAGTTTCATGTAGAGCACACTCAAAACGGAGCAACGGTTCAACACATACACATGAAACAAGTTTAAAGGGCATGCTGTCCAAAACAGCAACTAGGCAACTTACAAGCATCAAAACAGCATGCTATAGGATATCAATGTGAAAACGAAAGGCATGGACATGATGTACAGGTAAAGTATAACAAAACATGAACACTGAGCTATCTCCAGATCTCACTAGAACGCCCTCAAAAGGACATGGCAATATTGCAAATAATATCAATTTCACAGACTTTGTAGTCATCACTGGACATGGCAGAAATAACACCAGGTTGCAATGTTTAGAGCTATCAAATGACATGCTAGAGGAACTTATCATGGCGCCAGAAGGCATGGTGTGAATCTACTCAAAGCGTAGAACAAAAGTCCCTTACTGACCATGAGCCAAAAAGGCCCAGAAGATATGATGGCACCCATGTAAACATAGAAAGTTTCGTTACAGATTCAGACTTGGCAAAAATAACAGAGCATGACCGTGGCCCGCACCAGGATTGGCGCGACCGGCCTCGTGAGGACCGTTAGCAGGATCGGCCTCGCGAGGGTGTCTGGAGGGACCATCCTCGAGAGGATCGTCCTCAGGGCAACGCCGGTCTTCCTCCACTGCCTCCACCACCAAGAAGGAACGACGACCACCATCAAGACGAGGGGGCTGGGGGCTTCCAGGAGCCGCGAGCAATCACCTGCATATTGGGCAGAGCTTAGTCCCCAGCCTCATAGCATATCTTCAAACAATTTTCTGGTGAAGTGATGCAATGCTCCCCAAGCTTGAAGCCACACGCCCGCTCAGGTGGTCCAAGTGCGCCATCACCTTCAGTTCGGCAGATCAGCTCAAGTGTGCGGTTACTGGCGGTGTTCACCCCATGCTCTGTTTACCAGTCATCAGCAATGTACAAGTCACCAAGACTCTAATCGACGGCGGTGCAAGGATTAACGTCTCATCCATCGACATGTTCGACAACCTCCAAGTGTCGTATGACTAGCTTCAGCCTACCAAGCCATTCTCAGGAGTGACCGATGGTTCCACCACACCGATAGGGCAGATCCTCCTCCCTGTCACCTTCGGGGAACTTAACAACTACCTCACCGAACTCATCGACTTCTACGTCGCGCACATCCGTCTACCGTACAATGCAATCCTCGGGTATCCGGCCCTAGCCAAGTTCATGGCGGTGACCCATCACGGCTACAATGTCCTCAAGATGCCGGGAAGCGGCAGAATCATCACGGTCCCATGCGAAGAAAGAGATGCGGTGTGCTCCCTCGACAACCTCGACAGCAAGGGCGAGCGCCCTCCTGAGGTCACCCCCAAGAAGAAGAAGCTGCTCCGTGCAGGACCTCAGGAGGGTGGTGTCGCGAGTGGTACCTCGTCAGGATCAGCGCCCGCACCTGGGGCGCCTCCCTCTATCACATAGGAAAGCGCGCCCGGCGCCCTTCACGGGCAGGGCTCGGGGGCTCTCTTCTGGAGGTCCTCAAACCTTGCCAACATCATGAGGGAGGTGCTTGGGCACCACTTGGAGGCGTGTTTCACGGCACGTTTCCCTCAATAGAACATAGCGCGTGGAGCGCCCACCACTCAGGAGTTCATAACCGGGACCACCCAGGAGCTGCAAGATGCGAGGGCCATGCGCAGCAATCGCCGTTCACCAGGCGCAGCTCAGCATCCAGGTGAGGATGCCGGGCTACGCATCTGCATCGACATCCCAGGGCTCAATAGGGCCGCATCTCAGGAGCTCTTCTGGCCTTCGCGCGTGGGACACTGCGAGGGCCCACCGCACAACTACGTTCACATGCCTTTTGGCCTGCCGAGAGTGGCGTCCGCCTATCAGTGCAACCTGCGGTGCCCCCTAGCGACTCAAGATGCCAGTCACCACGCCGTCCTGACGGAGATGGAGATGGTCCTCAAGGAATCACCAGGACCCCTAGAGCCTCCCGAGGCTCAGGGCCCCGGTGGCTCATAAGGAGCAACCCCTTCGCCACGTACCTTCAGCTGCTCCAACATCCATTCATCAACAGAACCAAGTGACATCTTCCAAGTTCATTTAGCTGGGAGCGCCCCTCGGGCTGCATCGTTCCCAGGCCACATGGGTCCGTCCCTGTGGCATGTATCCCTTTTTATGTCTTTAGCTTACCTCGCTGGGGGCGCCTCTCGGGCTACATCATCCCCAAGCCGCTCGGGCCAGACCCGGTGGCATGTATCTTCCCTGCATTTTGCCTAAGCCAGTATGCTTTCCATGCTTAATCTACCTATGATCGTCACCCGACATGGGAGCCGCGCGTCGTCCGTCTTTCTTCAAGATTCTTCACGTGAGTAGGTTAAGCACGGCGTCTATGCTCGGGCCCGTCCCTGCGGTATCGATAAATCCAGCGGATGAGCTCTGTCTGGCGGGACTGCCCCGTTCACATCACCTCCTGGGGCCGCTGGTGCTTGTCCTTCTCACGCGATAACCTCAGGAGATTCGTTCAGCGCAGGTTGTCTGACCACCTCGCAGGACCAGCGCAGCGAACAAAAACCAAGACCAGGCGCAACCCGCCTTGAGGTAGGGCCTCGTGAGTCCCGCACTGGCTCACGAGTGCCCATATACACCTCATCTAGCCCTGCAGTGCAAGCCACATGCCAGGGCAGGGCTGTACACGCCCCAGGGGCTCTCCGCAGTAGGGAGTCCCCTCCCACGCAACAGTGCAAGCACCATGCTCCGCGCTGGCCGTTGACACTGCCGAGGAGCGGCTATGCCCGTGCACAAGCGGAAGCACTATGCTCCACACTGGTGATAAACAACTGAGGGTGGCCTCACAGCCGCACCAACCTCATGGAGCCCCAGAGCTCAGTGTTCGGCCTCACCGCAACACCCTCCCATCGGGAGAGTCGCGCGAGGGGGCTGGGCACGGGGGCTACGCTTGGGTTAGGCCCAAGCATACGCCCCCCAGCCAGGTCCCCTGGACCTGGTCGTCACACGCCCCTCCCGAGTCGAGCCTCGGGGAGGGCAAAGGTATGAAGGTTGTTTGCACGTCAAGGGGGACTCTTGAGCATCGCGACTCAAGAGCCTAACTGGTCACGTAGCCCCTCACTCCTTGGGTCGTCCTGGTCTCCGGTCGGCCCAATGGCGGTTGAGGTATGCGCGGGGCTGGGCTCTGCCGACGTAGAACACAAAACCTATCCCCGCATCTCCTTCCTATAAGCTGTTTGCGCGTCAACGGGGACTCCTGAGCATCACGACTCATTAGCCTAACTGGTCATGTAGCCCCTCACTCTTTGGGTACGTCCTGTTCTCCGGTTGGCTCAACGGTGGCTGAGGTATGCGCGGGGCCAGGCTCTTCCGACGCAGAACGCAAAGCAAATAGGAAGAAACATTGCAAAATCTCAAAGAAAATATTACAATACACTCATAATATCAAACGCAAGTTTAACACCTCCACGAGGCATGATGCATGTTGCAGGAATAAAAAGAGAAAGAAGCCGCAGGTCATCCCTAAACACCATCGATGCTCGCGATAAGCAGTCCTCCCTTGATGGCGTCGTCGTCGTCTTGGCTACCGGCCAGAGCTGTAGGAGTGGCGGCGCCTTCGGTCGAAGGCGTGGAAGTGAAGCCGCGGAACTTCTTCAGCAGGGCCTCCACCTGGCCTTTCACGGCTGCGGCGGCAGCCATGCAGTGTTCATCAGCCACTGGCTCCAGCAGCTCGTAAAGACGAGCGCTGGGGTCATGAAGATAGAAGTGACTGAAGACGCGTGTTAGTGTAGCTGAGGAGAGAACGCGGGCTTCCGCCTCGGCCATAGGACCGACGCCGGCCACGACCTCCTCAAGCACGGCAACCAGGTAGGGAAGTAGCTGATCGGGGCCGTCCTCATCGGTGGTCAGCGGCCTCTCCAACCCTTTTCATAGAGTGACTTCAGAGCCTCACGGGACCTCTTCTCGAGAAGCGCAAAGGCCGCGCGGTCCTCAGTCAGTACCTTCGCCTTGGCGTCAAGATCAGCCTTCCCCGCCTCCACCTTCCGCTCCAGCTCCTCCAGCCTGCCGGGTTCAGCGGCCTGCGTCTTTGCCAACTCCCCCAGCTCGGCATCGCGGTTCTTGATGGCGTCCTCTCGGGCCTTCATCTCCTCCTCCTTCGCCCGGTGGCCACGAGCTTCCTCTGCGTGCTCATCGCGCTGATCCTTCAGCTCGTCCTCCAGCGCCCGGCAGCAGTCGTGGGTGGCCTCGGTGTCCTTCAGTGCCGCCTCGCGATCGGCCACAGCTTGTTCGGTGGCTCGCTTCTCCTTCTCGGAAGCCATCGCGGCCTGGTTCAGCGTTGCTCGGACCGCCGCGTCAGACTGAAGACAGCCGGAGGCCAGCTCTAGGCAACCGGCTACAAGGCGCGGACCCACGCCCAGGAGATTTCCCGCGGCTGGGTCATCTCTGAAAGGGCATGCTCCAAGATAGCAGAAGAGGCAGAAGAACCTGGGAGCAATGGCGCGGCAGGAGAAGGAGGCGACGCTGTCACCAAGGCATGGGAGGCCAAGGGCTCTTGAGCCTTTGGAACCTCAGCAGCCAAGCCGGACATCGGCACTTCCGGAGCCAGCGAGACCTCGGGGGCTGACTCCTCGTGACGACGCTCCTAGTCTCGCGAGGGAGACCGGGCCGGGGAGGGGGCACGGCCGATGCATCCTCCTTCCTCTTCTTCGCCAAAGGCAGCGTCCTGGACAACCAAGGACAAACGTTAGGAGGCAGCAGCATAAGCAGGGACAAGACAAAGCTCGAGCACTTACTGGTCCACTGCGGCGTAGTCCACCCTCCGCTTGGTGAGTTTGAAGCCCGAGAGCCTCGAGGCATGAGGTGCGGGTGCGCTGGCTCCAGGAGCAGAAAACAGCGCAGCAGAGGGACCAGAAGCAGCTTCAGACGGCGCCAAGGCGGGGCTGCCATCTTGAGAGACCAGCGACGATCTGCCCCTTGTCAGGATGACAGACAACTCCCCCTCCTCCTGGCAGACGTCGGCCTCAGCATCGTCTGCCAGGGCGCGGAGGATGTCAGCTTTGCTCAAGGGGGAGGTTTCCCGCATCCCTTCGGGGGTCACCTTCGAGTCTTCCTCCTCCCCGCTGGACTCGTCAGAAGACTGTTCCACCGGCTTCGGCGCTGCAGGGGCCCCGGTAGGCACCGGCGGCACCATCCCGTGACCGTCAAAAGTCTGCCTGGAAGCCACTATTTGCTCCCAGTCCTTGCGGCGAAACAGGGAACGAAGGCGCTCAGCGGGTACTCCTGATTGTCCCCGACCAAGAGGCGCAAAACTGCGGACACCTCATCATCAGGTAAGGCCTCCGGGCTTAGGAGAATCTTGTCCTCTTCATCTCCGAGCCTCCACAAAGGGCGCGCACGCGCCTGAAGTGGAGCAACACATAGCGTCAAAAACTCCCTCAGGAGCATGGCCCCCGTCACCTTGGCCGCCCTCGCGTTGCCCGGTGTCAAATCGTCCTTCACCTGCTCCAACACCGACGACGCCCGTTCGTCAGTAAGCTTCACACAAGACCACCCCTTGTCGGACTGGGGCATCTCCATCGGCAGCGCCAAACGCGGGTGGACACACTTGGCGCCCATCATGACCCATTTTGCCCTGAGGTTGTCGGCCTTCTTCCCGGTATTTGAGATCGAGTTGGCCTTGCCGGCCGCGATGAAATTGGCGCACCCGAAGATATGACCCTCGCTGACGCGGAGGAAGAAGAGCTGGCACACAAGAGCCACGGACGGCATCACGCCCAGATACGCCTCGCAATAGTAGGCGAGGATGGACAAGAGAAGGATGGGGTTGGGATGAAGGTGCAGCGCGTGCAGCCCGATGTGGCCAAACACCTCATAGAAGAAGTCAGAAAAGGGAGGAACTAGCCCCGCGATGATACTACTCATGAAGAAGGGGAAAAAGGTGCTCCCCTTAGGCTCCGGTGTGTCGAAGGCAACCCGGAGCTCCGTCTTCCCCCTCTCGTTGCTCTCCCCCGCCGTCAGCAAGCGTGTGGAGGCGAGGCTCTTCTCCGAGACATTGGGCGCGTCGAGAGCTGGTTCGTACCAAGCCGGCGACGAGTAGGGATTGACCTTGCATGGCGCCATTGGACATTTATGCGGTGGAGGACGGAAGCAGATCTGGGGATTTCGGAGGCAGGGCGCAAGAAAGGGGATCTGAGCAAGGCGAAAGGAAGTAGTGAAGGCAAGCGTTGTCTACGCCAGCCTTTTGATAGTCGGGCAGTTGCCGAAGCAACATGGGGAGGCGGAGACGCCCACGTCCAATCAACCCCCACGCTTCGACCAAGGCCGCAGGCTATTGAGGCCCGCGGTGCTCCGCGCTTGACCTTTGGCTTCGCCTCGAAGCTAAGCGCGAGCGCGCCTTTGGCCCGGGGGCTACTGTCGGCGTTCTGGGAATGGGGGTCCCCAGACTTGCCTGCCTGCAGCCCACGGCATGGCTCTGTGAGCGGGCCCGTACAGCCCATGTTCATCAACAAGGCATTCAAGACCCTCGCGAGGGGCCAAGCCTCGCGAGGCGGACGACACAAGACCTCCTCAGGAGCGGCCAAGGCAAAACTCGCGAGGTTCACGTGATGTGAGTGTCACAGCCCTAGAATTATGCTTTGTAATTAGTTGCATCAGTGAGTGGCCTCCATGCATCATGTTTAAATTCCTTTTAAATGTGAATTGGGGAAAGTGGAAAGCCTCAGAGATCATTTCTAAAAATGATCAACATTAAAAATTGCTTCAAACAACCCAAGAAAATGTTTCTGTTAAGCTATAAATATATTGGCAAGAAGTAAAACTCAAACCAATATTTTTGGAGTCTCAGGGATATCTGTTTTGGGCCTTTGAAATTAAATCAATAAGTATTTGACTTTTGGTTTATATTCATTTTATATAGAATATATTTCAAAAGGCCCTAAAATTATTTATGTGCCTTTGGAAAAGTCCATAAAGGCAACATACATATATTCAGAAGGTTTTGCCCTGCTTTGATTTACTTCTGAATTTGAATGAGTGGCAAAATAATTAAAACAAAAAAGAAAACAAAAAATAGAAAAAGACAGAGCACCTACCTGCACAACCCACCACTGTAGCAGCCCAACTGGGCAAAGCCACGCGGCCCAGCCCACATTGCCAGTCATCTCCTAGCTCCTACCAGGAGGACGACGTCGTGTCGCCCGCGCACGCATCTGAGGATTCCACCTCCTGCTTCGTGCTGGCGGCCTCCCCTTCGAGCCTATCCGCGCCTGGAGACGCCCCGAGACCCCTCTCTCCTCTCCCTCACTCGCTGCTCTCTCTCCCCTCCTCTGGTTCTCTCCCCCTCCCTGTTCCCCACCTCACCAAACCGCCTCCGCCGCCCCCAACGAGCTCCACCATGGCCGCAGCCACTCCCTCGCTCCCTCTCCGCGTCCCCGAGCTCTGCCTCACCGTCCTCTTCCTCATCGTCGAGCCGCACGACGCCGGGAGCCCCGAACCATCGTCCTCGCCCGCTTCTTCAACCCTCGGCCGTGAATATCTCCGGCGACCGTACGCCGTCGTCAGTGCGTCCCCTATCGGGACCCCAATTCTAAGTCACACCGATCTAGCATGTAACACCTCATATCACTTTGCGGCCTCACGCACAGTATTCCCACGGGTGTCGCCTTACCATGGCCCGGGACCGTTTGCGCCTTTTGGCTCACGTATATGATAGTGTCGCTAGCATCCATATGACAGAGAACCCGGGCCGACATGACTAGTCGTGAACCCAGAGTGGCACTAACTTATGGGGACGGGCATACATGAAACAACATCGAGCATGTCGGTCAGTAGCGTGTGAATCAGAGCTGTAGCAACTGGGCTAACAGGACTCCAGGAACCCGGGCTGTAGCAGGCTAGGTAGGACTCCGGATGCCACCGCATGACATTTCCCCGAAGGGACAGACATAGGAACGAAGTGAATCACATGCCGGCCAGTCTAAGTGTTCCGGAGCAGTAGTGTCGGGCTAGCAGGACTCCGGTAAACCGGGCTGTAGCGGACTACCATGGCTCAGTGGAAGCACTAGACTACATTTCCCCATAAGAGAGGCTACCAAGGATAGACAACTAGGTTGTCGGATCCCACACATAGCAATACACGTTACACGTATGCATAACATGCAAGTATGTGCTGTACAATATGGCATCACAACACAATGCAAACTCATATAGATAAAGGCCCAGAAGAGCCACATAGCATTAAATACAAACAGGGGTCACATGACCCATCATTCAGAGCATACAAGAAACGGAAGCATTACATGTCTGAGTATAGGCAACTACAAAAGAAAAAGGCTGAGAACCTGACTATCTACAAGACCCTCCCAAGGGTACAAGATCGTAGCTGAGGTAACAAGCTACTCGTCGAAGTCCAAGCGGAACTACTAGTGAGACAGATGTCTCATCTGCAAAACATAAATAAAGCAAACATGAGTACAAAGGTACTCAGCAAGACTTACATCAGATCCTATCATACATGCATTAGTATCAAGGAGGCAATGTGGGGTTTAGTTACAGCAAGCCAACTTTGACTCAGTGGCTAACCTGTTCTACGACTACGAGAAACTACTTTGAGGTGAGGCAGCGCACACAAGTACACTAATCACCACATCAATACACTACTATGGATTCATCCCCGTCTCTCTATGAGGAGTCCATCCATAGCACTCACACCTGTCTTGAGCATTTTAGAGTATCCACTTTAAGTTGCCTATGTACCACGTAAGCATCCAAGAAGTCCATAACCGAGGACACGGCTATTCGAATAGATCATGATAACCCTGCAGGGGTGTACTTCTTCACACACGCTCTCACCACTTATCACCATGTACACGTCATGTATCTCGGCAACCTTCAAGAAGAAGCCTGGCAAGGGTGTCGGCCACGACCTGACTAACCACACAAGAATCTAGTCCATGTTTATCGCCTATTCGGGTTCCATCCGCAAGGAGATCCGGCCGGGCTGTCGCTGATGGCCCCAAACGATGTGTACAAGTTTCCCGAGCCCACCATCCGGGTGCCACTTGGTACACCGGGCCACGTGTGCCTAGTCTGTCCCAAGTCCACCCTACCGGGTGCCACTCGGTAGAAAAATAGCACTACCTACAAACACCAGAAACTAGTTGCAACTCCTGGACAGAGATCAAGTTGGTTAATAAGTCGAGAGGGGTCGAGTTACCGGAACCCAATGTGTGGTAGTAGCTAGTCATTGGACAACATACACAGAACTCAGTGCTTAAGGACGGTTCCAGTGAGACAACCCACCATGTACTCCTACATGGCCTCTCACCGCTACCTTTACCAAATCGTGTTCACACACTTAACTCTCAACATCAGAACATAGCACTGCAATCCAATTCAATCCCAATGAATTAAACCTGACACAAGTCAAGGTAGGAACACAAAGTGGTTCATTCAACTCCTACACATGCTAGTGGGTTTCAACTATTTACTGTGGCAATGACAGGTCATGAAGAGGAATGGGTTCAACTACCGCAGCATAAAGTAGCAGTTGAATCATTGTTGTCCTAATGCAATAAAAGAGAGTAGGAGTGAGAGAGTGGGATTGTATCGGAATGAACAAGGGGGGTTTGCTTGCCTGGTAAATCAACAAAGGGGCACTACTCCTTTGGACAGGTACACTGGAACACTCTCCGGAGCAGGACCTATCGAGAAGGAATGGTGTCGGCAATCAATACACAAGCATATGCAACAATATGATGTATCAACATGGCATGAAGATGTGATGTTGTTTGAGCTAATTCAACTAGCATTCATTTTGGTTGAAGTCCATTTGAACCAAAGGTTCAAATGCAACTCCAAAATAAGCTCTTATAAATGCCATTTATATGTTTTCACTTATACAGCAGGTATAAGTTGGTTTTCCATGCATTAAACTAGTACAGATGGATAGATTGCATTTTTCTAATAATTTTTCATATATAACTTATTTCAATCTGAGCTACGGTTGTATTTCTATGAATTTTTGAAGTTTATATCAATTTCTGGAATTTCCTGATTTATTTTAATACCAGAAAATGAAAAGCTGCGTCAGCATTATAGAGGCATGACGTTAGTGAGTCAACCATGTCTGTCGGTCAAACCTGACGTGTGGGGTCCACACGTTAGTGCCATAGGTTAATTAACAGAGGGGGTTATTTCTAATCTAATTAACAGATTAGGCGTCGGGGCCCACTGTCAGTGTCATAGAAGGGGGGTTAAGTGCTTAATTAAAATGCCACGTATGCCCGCCGGAGTTCTGGCCAGCGGCGACCAATACCGCGGCGGCGACTCGCCGGACTTGCGCTGCGAGCATCGGCTGGACGCGCGGAGACCACCGGGGCGTAGCCCGTCGTTGTCTGCATCCAGGGGAGCAGGTGCGAGGAGGCAGGGTGGCCGGAGCTCGCCGGAGCGGAGCTCGCGGTGGCGGCCGGAGCTCAGCTTCGAGCGGGCTCAGGCTATGGCTCGGGATAAGCGACGAGGAAAGAGGGGGAATGCGGCAGAGCTCACAGCGAATCCAACGGTGGGGTCGACGAGCTCGGGGAAGGCTTGGGGCAGCGGGAAAGTCGCCTGCGATCTCGGGTGGCTGACGATGAAGACGATGACGGTGACGATGATACGGTGCATCCCCGGTTGCTTGGCTCGGCGTGGATGAAGAAGATGACGATGCGGAGCTCGGGGACTCATCGGCAGGGAGTGGAGTGGCCGGTGGCCATGGCTACGGGGAGCGGCGGCTCCGATTGCGCGTGGTGGTCGCGTGGGTGAGAGCTGGGGAGGAGGAGAGTGAGCGAGAGAGAGGGGAAAAGATCCAGGGGTGCGTGGCGATGTCTGAGCGCGACGAGGAGGAGCCAGGCAGGCAGCTGCTGGCGTGGCGCATCGCGGCGCATTGCTCGGCCTTGACTCTAACAGTAGGTAGCGGTTGAAGACTAAGATGCCCCTGGTGGGCTGGGTTGGTTAGTTGGGCTGCTAGTTAAGGTCAGGTAAGTTTCTGACTTTGTTTTATTTATTTACTGACATTTGTTTCTGCTTAAAAGAATACGGAACTAATTTATTTTCTTATGCCAAATTTTTTGCAGGAGGTAGTGGTATTATACCAGAGCTCCTCAACAACTAGCATAAGTTTTAGACATATATTATATATATAACATATATATCCAAAGCAAATAATTATGCGTTAATTCCAAATGGCCAAAATAAATATTTATGAGATCCTGAAAATATTTGTTAGAATTTTACCTCTGACCAATATTTTCAGAGAGCAACATGAACATTTTCTTGGACCCTTTTGGAGCAATTTTATCTGGGTTATTTCCTGAAATGATTCTGAGGGTTTCACAAATCCCCATTTCAAATTTAAATGAAATTTAAACATGATGCACACATGAAGGCTAGCCTTGGTCATATCAGAACTAGGGATGTGACAACTCGCCAACACTTGAAAGAATCTCGTCCCAAGATTCAGGGGTTGATGGAAAGAAGGTGGGGTACTCCAGTCGAAGACGATCTTCTCACTCCTAGGTAGCTTCTCTCTCGGAATGATGAGACCACTGAACCTTGAGAAACTTGATGTTCTGGCGTCGGGTAACACGCTCTGCTTGATGAAGAATGCGAACAGGGTACTCTCGTGATGTGAGGTTATCTTGGAGATCAAGCGTTTCATGGTCCACTCCGCAGATGGGATCCGAGAAGCAACGCTTGAGTTGAGAGACGTGGAAGACATCATGAACTCGAGAAAGATGTGGGGGTAGTTCCAACTGGTAGGCAACCTCTCCTCGTTTAGCTAGAATGCGAAAAGGACCAATGTAACGAGGAGCCAACTTGCCCTTGATACCGAAACGATGGGTACCCTTCAAAGGAGTAACCCAAAGGTAAGCCTTGTCGCCGACTTCATAAGCCACTTCCTTATGACGACGGTCATACTAGCTCTTTTGACGAGATTGGGCTGTTTTCAAATTCTCACGAATGATGCGAACTTGCTCTTCTGCCTCCTGGATCATGTCCAGTCCAAAGAATTGTCTTTCACCGGTTTCTGACCAGTTCAAAGGTGTTCGACATCTTTGTCCATACATAATCTCAAAACTAGCTTTCTTGAGACTGGATTGGTAGCTATTGTTATAAGCAAACTCGGCGAAAGGAAGGCACTTCTCCCAATCCATACCGAATGAGATAACGCAATCTCTAAGCATGTCTTCGAGAATTTGATTGACCCGTTCCACCTGACCACTTGATTGAGGGTGGAAAGCGGTACTGAAGGAAAGATGGGTGCCCATGGCAGTTTGGAAACTCTCCCAGAAATGAGAAGTGAAAAGACTACCACGGTATGAATTGATCTCTAGTGGAACACCATGAAGTGACACTATTCGAGAAATATATAAGTCAGCGAGCTGACTAGCAGTGATACTCTCTCGAACAGGTAGGAAGTGAGCCACTTTAGAAAGATGATCAATGACTACGAAGATAACATTATTCCCTTTCTTGGTCCTGGGAAAGCCGGTGATGAAGTCCATACCAACTTTATCCCATTTCCACTCAGGAATAGCTAAAGGCTGAAGGGTGCCAGCAGGTCTTTGATGTTCTGCCTTAACACGATGAAAAACGTCACAGTTAGCAATGAACTGAGCGATTTCTCTCTTCATCCTAGTCCACCAGAACCTATGGCGTAGGTCCTGATACATCTTAGTACTATCGGGATGAATTGTGAGAGGAGATTCATGAGCCTCCTTAAGGATCAGTTGCCGAAGATGTTGCTTCTTGGGAACCACCAGATGGTTCTCGAAGCGAACAACACCTCGATCATCTATAGAGAAACTACCAGCAATACCCTTGGCAATGTTTCTCTTGATCCGGGTAATCCCCGTATCATGCTTCTGGGCTTCTATGATATGATCCACAAGAGTAGGTTTCGCCACCAAGGTAGAAAGGAATCCTTGAGGAGCAATGTGAAGATTAAGCTTACAGAATTCCTCATGGAGAAGTGGTTGGCCCTGCGGCAACATAAGATTGTTGCAATAGGACTTACGACTTAGCGCATCAGCTATGACATTGCCCTTGCCTGGGGTGTAGGTAATCCCTAAGTCGTAATCTAAGATAAACTCCAACCAACGTCTTTGCCTAAGGTTCAAATCTGGCTGGGTGAAGATATACTTGAGACTCTCGTGATGAGTGTAAATCTCGCAACGTTTACCAAGAAGGTAATGTCGCCATGTCTTAAGTGCATAAACTACGGCTGCAAGCTCTAGATCATGTGTAGGATAATTCTCCTCATGTGGATGCAACTGTCGAGATGCATAGGCAATCACATGACGATCCTTCATAAGAATGCAACCTAGTCCCTGTCATGAAGCATCACAACAGATAACAAAGTCCTTAGTGAAATCTGGTGGCACAAGTATGGGAGCAGAAGTCGAGAAGTTCCGTGAGAGGTTTGTCCACTTTGGAGAAGTTTTCAACGAAGCGGCGACAATAACTGGCTAGACCTAGGAAACTCCTAACTTTCTTAACTGTTTCAGGCGGAGTCCAATCAAGAACGGCCTGAACTCTCTCGGGATTGACAGCAATGCCCTTATCAGAGATCACGTGGCCCAGATAGGTCACTTCTGGCAACCAAAATTCACACTTGGAGAACTTGGCATAAAGGCGATGCTCTCTGAGTTTTTCTAACACAAGTCTAAGATGTTCGGTATGCTCTTCCTCGTTCTTCGAGTAAATAAGAATATCATCGAGGTAAACCACGACGAACTTGTCTAAGTACTCCATGAAGATCGAGTTCATCAAGCGGGAGAAGGTAGCTGGAGCATTGGTTAGACCAAAGGACATGAAGGTGTACTCGTACTGGCCATAATGAGTGACAAAAGCCGTCTTAGGAATGTCCCCGTTTCTGATCTTGATTTGGTGGTAGCCTAACCTAAAATCCATCTTGGAAAAGACTGAGGATCCAGCGAGCTGATCATACAGGTCGTTGATCCTGGGGAGCGGATACTTGTTCTTTACCGTGACCAAATTAACGGGAGATAATCTACAACCATCCGATCCGTACCATCCTTCTTCTTGACAAAGAGGACAGGGCAAGCCCAGGGAGAAGAACTAGGACGGATGAACCCCTTTTGCAAGGACTCATCAAGTTGTTTCTTAAGCTCAGCTAGCTCTAAGGGTGCCATCTTGTAAGGTCTCCTAGAGATTGGAGCGGTTCCTGGGATAAGATCTATGACAAGTCTACATCTCTATCAGGTGGAATGCCTGGCAGTTCCTCTGGAAAGACATCCGGAAATTCACGGACTACCGGGATATCTTCAAGGTCTGGGAGAGGGCTGGCATTAAGAGAATAAAGTTGGCGCTTTGCAACTCTGGTGGAGACGGTGACTATCTTGCCAGATGGGTGTGTAAGCTGAACAGACCTGGTGAAACTATCAATCTTGGCATTATGAGCTTTCATCCAGTCCAAACCCAAGATGATGTTAATATCTGAAGACTTGAGGGCTACAAGTGATGCAAGGAATACAAGTCTATCAACAAGGATTTCATTACCATGGCTTATTCTGGTAGTTTGCCATCTAGACCCCGGAGTTTGGATTTCAAGTGGAGTTGGCATATCACAAAATGACATGTCGTGCAAACGAGCATAGCCTTCAGAGATGAAGGAGTGAGATGCTCCGGTATCGGACAGAACCGAAGCTAGATGGCAATTGACAAGGAGTGTACCAAGAACAACATCTGGATAATCATGAGCGTCTTTAGCTAAAACGTGATGCACATGTCCACGTTCAGTGGTAGCTGACTTGACACTGATCATCTTGCATGGTGTCTTACCACGGCCAACATACTTCTCGAGCTGGGATGGAGCATAGTTGGTTTGAGAGTAGTCATGTGCATAGTGTCCTGGCTCTCCGCATGTGAAGCAAGTACCTGAAGTAGGACGTGGACCCGCATTGACATGCGGTCTACCAATAGGTATGGGTGGAGCGTACTGCTGAACTGGGTGAGGTGCCACACAAGATGGCCTCGGTGTATAGCCGGGTGGAAGAGCGGAGTTCGGGACCCAAATCCGGTGCTTCTGAGAACTAGAACCGGAGGAAGAAACCAAATCACGGGTGTGCTTACGAGACTCCTCGTAAGTGAGCTGAGCTGTCTCCGCATTAATGGCCTTGTTCACAAGAGCCTGGAATGTATTGCAATGGTGCAAGTGGAGATCACGACGCAACTTGGGGTTTAGCCCTTTCCGGAACCTAGCCTGCTTCTTAGCGCCCGTGGACACTTCTTCCGTAGCATAGCGGGTGAGGTTTTCAAACTCTCTACTATAAGCATCAACGGCCATCTTACCATGTGTGAAACTACAGAACTCTTCTCTCTTGCGGTCAATGAGAGCCAGAGGAATGTGATGCTCACGAAAAGCCTCAGTGAAATCTCTTCAGGTCGGTATCTGGCCAGCTGGAAGCATAGCCTCATAGTTCTGCCACCAAAGACTAGCAGGACCTTCCAGGTGATATGGAGCATAGGTGACCTTGTCACCTTCAGCTACGTTCGCAGAACGCATCTTGTGAGTGATACTACGGAGCCAGTCATCTGCATCGAGTGGCTAAATAGAATGATGAAAGGTGGGTGGGTGCAAGCGAATGAAGTCATGAATGGTTGCAGACCCTTTGAACTGATGTGCGGCGTTCTCCTCGATACGTGCCAACAAGCGGTTAGACTCACTCTTGTTCCTCTCCATCTCTAACATGAACTCTGTCAACGAAGGCAGTTCTGGAGGATCCTCATCCCTATCATCTCCGTGGTTCTGGCTACGAGCAACAGAAATTTGGTTAACCGGCAACATCCTGAAGAACGAAACCATGGAAAACAAGGATGGATTTAGCATCAACTATAGGATGCGGAAGGTAGAACAAGAATTTAGTATCTCTCAAACTCCTAGGACAATTCCGGCAGCATAACGGCAGTAAAATGCTCAAAATGAGACATCCTGCAAACGATGGGGTAGTACCATACTCAACATCATCACTCAAGGTTCTGTGATATTACTAAACAGACTACACCGGAAGTACTCGAAAACTGGAATATGACTCTGATCAACCAATCCTAAGAGACTACGGAGTAGTAACACGTGATCCTGATAGACAGAAGAGGAAGCCTAGTTCCTTAACCCCGTAGGAAAGATAGGATGACACAGATCACAAGGGCATGAGGTATAAGGAGTAAAAAGAGCCATACGTTCCCTTCCACAATCAATTCCCTTACATAACTAAAGAATTTCTAGACTCAACTTCGACCAGGTTAGCATGGAAATCCTACAGGCAGTCAGGCTCTGATAACAAAGCTGTCGGGACCCCGATTCTAAGTCACACCGATCTAGCATGTAACACCTCATATCGCTTTGCGGCCTCACGCACGGTATTCCCACGGGCGTCGCCTTACCATGGCCCGGGACCATTTGGGCCTTTTGGCTCACGTATATGATAGTGTCGCTAGCATCCATATAACAGAGAACCCGGGCCGACATGACTAGTCGTCAACCCAGAGTGTTACTAAATTACGGGGACAGGCATACATGAAACAACATCGAGCATGTCGGTCATCAGCGTGTGAATCCGGGCTGTAGCAACTGGGCTAACAGGACTCCGGGGACCTGGGCTGTAGCAGGCTAGGCAGGACTCCGAATGCCACCGCATGACATTTCCCCGAAGGGACAGACATAGGAACGAAGTGAATCACATGCCAGCCAGTCTAAGTGTTCCGGAGAAGTAGTGCTGGGCTAGTAGGACTCCAGTAATCCGGGCTATAGCGGATTACCAGGGCTCGGTGGAAGCACTAGACTACATTTCCCCATAAGAGAGGCTACCAAGGATAGACAACTAGGTTGTTGGATCCCACACATAGCAATACACCTTACATGTACGCATAACATGCAAGTATGTGCTGTACAACATGGCATCACAACATAACACAAATTCATATAGATAAAGGCCTAGAAGAGCCACATAGCATTAAATACAAACAAGGGTCACATGACCCATCATTCAGAGCATACAAGCAACGGAAGCATTATATGTCTGAGTACAGACAACTACAAAAGAAAAAGTCTGAGAAGCCTGACTATCTACAAGACCCTCCCAAGGGTACAAGATCGTAGCTGAGGTAACAAGCTACTCGTCGAAGTCCAAGCGGAACTACTAGTGAGACAGATGTCTCATCTGCAAAACATAAATAAAGCAAACGTGAGTACAAAGGTACTCAGCAAGACTTACATTAGATCCTATCATACATGCATTAGTATCAAGGAGGCAATGTGGGGTTCAGTTGCAGCAAGCCAGCTTTGACTCAGTGGCTAACCTGTTCTACGACTACGAGAAACTACTTTGAGGTGAGGCAGCGCACACAAGTACACTAATCACCACATCAATACACTACTATGGATTCATCCCCGTCTCTCTATGAGGAGTCCATCCATAGCACTCACACCTGTCTTGAGCATTTTAGAGTATCCACTTTAAGTTGCCTATGTACCACGTAAGCATCCAAGAAGTCCATAACCGAGGACACGGCTATTCGAATAGATCATGATAACCCTGCAGGGGTGTACTTCTTCACACACGCTCTCACCACTTATCACCATGTACACGTCATGTATCTTGGCAACCTTCAAGCGGAAGCCTAGCGAGGGTGTCGGCCACGACCTGACTAACCACACAAGACTCTTGTCCAGGTTTATCGCCTATTCGGGTTCCATCCGCAAGGAGATCCGGCCGGGTTGTCGCTCACGGCCCCAAACGATGCGTATAGGGTTCCCGAGCCCACCATCCGGGTGCCACTCGGTACACCGAACCACGTGTGCCTAGTCTGTCCCAAGTCCACCCTGCCGGGTGCCACTCGGTAGAAAATTAGCACTACCTACAAACACCAGAAACTAGTTGCAACTCCTGGACAGAGATCAAGTTGGTTAATAAGTCGAGAGGGGTCGAGTTACTGGAACCCAATGTGTGGTAGTAGCTAGTCATTGGACAACATACACAGAACTCAGTGCTTAAGGACGGTTCCAGTGAGACAACCCACCATGTACTCCTACATGGCCTCTCACCGCTACCTTTACCAAATCGTGTTCACACACTTAACTCTCAACATCAGAACATAGCACTGCACTCCAATTCATTCCCAATGAATCAGACCTGACACAACTCTAAGCAATAGCAGGCATGGCAACGAAGGAACACAACATGGCCCATTCAACTCCTAAACATGCTAGTGGGTTTCAACTATTTACTATGGCAATGACAGGTCATCCAGAGGAATGGGTTCAACTACCGCAGCATAAAGTAGCAGTTGAATCATTGTTTTCCTAATGCAATAAAAGAGTGCAGGAGTGAGAGAGTGGGATTGTATCGGAATGAACAAGGGGGGTTTGCTTTCCTGGTAGATCAACAAAGGGGCACTGCTCCTTTGGACAGGTACTCTGGAACACTCTCTGGAGCAGGACCTATCGAGAAGGAACGGTGTCGGCAATCAATACACAAGCATATGAAACAATATGATGTATCAACATGGCATGAAGATGTGATGTTGTCTGAGCTAATTGAACTAGCATTCATTTGGTTGAAGTCCATTTGAACCAAAGGTTCAAATGCGACTCCAAAATAACCTCTTATAAATTCCATTTATATGTTTTCACTTATACAGCAGGTATAAGTTGGTTTACCATGCATCGAACTAGTACAGATGGATACATTTCATTTTTCTGATAATTTTTCATATATAACTTATTTCAATCTGAGCTACGGTTGAATTTCTGCGAATTTTTGAAGTTTACATCAATTTCTGGAATTTCCTGATTTATTTTAATACGAGAAAATGAAAAACTGCGACAGCATTACAAAGGCATGACGTCAGCGAGTCAACCGTGTCTGTCGGTCAAACCTGGCGTGTGGGGTCCACACGTCAGTGTCATAGGTTAATTAACAGAGGGGGTTATTTCTAATTTAATTAAGAGATTAGGCGTCGGGGACCACTGTTAGTGTCACAAAGGGGGGGTTAAGTGCTTAATTAAAATGCCACGTCAGCCCGCCGGAGTTGTGGCTGGCGGCGACCAATACCGCGGCGGCGACTCGCCGGACTTGCGCTGCGAGCATCAGCTGGACGTGCGGAGACCACTGGGGCGTAGCCCGTCGTCGTCCGCATCCATGGGAGGAGGTGCGAGGGGGCGGGGTGGCCGGAGCTCGCCGGAGCGGAGCTCGCGCCGGCGGCCGGAGCTCAGCTTCGAGCGGGCGTAGGCTACGGCTCGGGATAAGCGACGAGGAAAGAGGGGGAATGCGGCAGAGCTCACAGCGAATCCAACGGCGGGGTCGGGGAAGGCTTGGGGCAGCCGAAACATCGCCGGCGATCTCGGGTGGCTGACGATGAAGACGACGACGGTGACGACGATATGGTGCGTCCCCGGTTGCTTGGCTCAGCGTGGATGAAGAAGACGATGATGCGGAGCTCGGGTACTCATCGGCAGGGAGTGGACTAGCCGGTGGCCATGGCTACGGCGAGCGGCGGCTCCCGTTGCGCACGGTGGTCGCGTGGGTGAGAGCTGGGGAGGAGGAAAGAGAGCGAGAGAGAGGGGAAAAGATCTAAGGGGCGTGGCAATATCTGAGCGCGACGAGGAGGAGCCAGGCAGGCAGCTGCCGGCGTGGCGCGTCGCGGCGCCGTGCTCGGCCTTGCCTCTGCCAGTAGGCAGAGGTTGAAGACTAAGATGCCCCTGGTGGGCTGGGCTGGTTAGTTGGGCTGCTAGGTAAGGTCAGGTAAGTTTCTGACTTTGTTTTATTTATTTACTGACATTTGTTTCTGCTTAAAAGAATACTAAACTAATTTATTTTCTTATGCCAATTTTTTTGCAAGAGCTAGTGGTATTATACCAGAGCTCCTCAACAACTAGCATAAGGTTTGGACATATATTATATATAACATATATATATATCCAAAGCAAATAATTATGCATTAATTCCAAATGGCCAAAATAAATATTTATGAGCTCCTGAAAATATTTGTTAGAATTTTACCTCTGACCAATATTTTCAGAGAGCAACATGAACATTTTCTTGGACCCTTTTGGAGCAATTTTTATCTGGGTTATTTCTAGAAATGATTCTGAGGGTTTCACAAATCCCCATTTCAAATTTAAATGAAATTTAAACATGATGCACACATGAAGGCTAGCCTAGGTCATACCAGAACTAGGGATGTGACATCCCCGAGCCCGCTAAGCTGCTTTACCAACCCGCTGTGAGCTCCGCCACACTCTCCCCCTAACCACGCCGTCTTTTGCGTCCGCCAGCTAGCCCCGTCGACGAAGTCGAGCTCCGGCCACCGCCATGGTTGCCGTGGCTATTGTCTCCGGCCACCCCGCAGCCTCCCGCGTGATCCCGTGGATGCGCTCGAGGATGGGCATCCCTCTGGTGCCTTCAGCGCACCGAGCCGCTGCCCCTAGCACCACTCCGGCGAGCCACCGCCGCTCTGGTTCGTCGCCGTCGTCTAACCGTCGGCGGTTCTGACGTGGCACCATCAGTAAACGCTAATGACGCCACTAATTAACCCCCTAACCCACTTACATATGGGCCCCGCGCCCTTTATTAACACTAGTTTAGTTTCTGATTAGTTTTAACTAATAACTGTGGCCACACGTGTCAGCTTGACTTTGACTTAGTCAACGTTGACCGGGCCCACCTGTCAGTGACCTAACTAGCCCAAGGTCACTGACCAACGGGTCCCGCAGGTCAGGTTTGACCTGGCTGACTAGTTGACCCGCTGGCATCACCCTTGCGCAATGCTGATGCAGTAAAGCTTTTTTGGGATTTTAAATAAATCAAAAATGATTTACTTATTTTAGAAAATAGCCAAAACTTCTAAAGTTCATAGAAAATCAACCGTAACTCCAAATGAAATAATTTATATATGAAAAATGATCAGAAAAATCCAATCTATTCATCTGTACCATTTTCATGCATGTCTGAGCAAGTTAACCTCACTGTTTAGGATGAAACATGATTAGGACAAATTTGATAATAGATGTGGAGTTGGAATTTGATCTAGCTTTGAATTCCACTTCAATCAAAATGACTTTCTGTTGCATTAGCCCAAATCACAGCATATTACCATGTGACATTCATGCATCATATTGTTGCATTGCATTGATTGTGTCCTTTCTCTCTTTGCCGGTGGTTGTTCCCCCTCGGTAGACGTATGTTCCGACGATGAGTTCGATGACACCGATGAAAAGCTATAATATCTTCAGAAGTGCCAGGCAAGCAAAACCCCCTTGTTCATTCTGATACAATCTCACTCTCTCGCTCCTGCTCTCTTTTACTGCATTAGGACAACAACGATTCAGCTGTTACATGCTGCGGTAGTTGAACCCCTTTCCTCTGCATGACCTGTCATTGCCACAGTAAATAGATGAAACCCACTAGCATGAGTAGGAGTTGTTTGAGCCCTGATGTGCCTACTCATTCATACTTGTTTGTCATGCCTGCTATTGTTTAGAGTTGAGTCAGGTCTGATTCATCGGGGATGAATTGGAATGTGGTGAACATGTGCTACTGTTGAGAGCTAAGTGTGTGAACACGATTTGGTAAAGGTAGCGGTGAGAGGCCATGTAGGAGTACATGGTGGGTTGTCTCATTGCAGCCGTCCTCAGGAACTGAGTTCTGTGTTTGTGATCCACGAATAGTTACTACCACACATTGGGTTCCGGGCGCTCCAAGCTCTCTCGACTTATTAATCAACCTGATCTCTGTCCAGGAGTTGCAACTAGTTTCTGGTGTTTGTAGGTAGTGTTAGTAGTCTACTAAGTGGCACCTGATACAGGTGAGCTTGGGACAGACTAGGCACCGTGGCACGGTGTACCAAGCATAGATCCATCCATCGAGGTGGGCTTGGGAACCTTGCAAACATCATTTGGGGCCGTGAGCGACACCCCGGCCGGATCTCCTTGCGGATGGAACCCGAATAGGCGATAAACTAGGACTAGTGTCTTGTGTGGTTAGTCAGGTCGTGGTCGTCTCCCTCGCCAGGCTTCCGCTTGAAGGTTGCCGAGATACATGACGTGTACATGGTGGTAAGTGGCGAGAGCGTGTGTGAAGAAGTACACCCCTGCAGGGTTAACATCATCTATTCGAATAGTCGTGTCCGCGGTAAAGGACTTCTGGGTTGCCTATACAGTTCATAGACAAGTGAAAGTGGATACTCTAAAACTCGCAAGATAAGCGTGAGTGCTATGAATGGCCTTCCCGTAGGGCGATGGGAGCGGATCCATAGTGGTGTATTGATATGGTGAATATGTGGACTCAGGTGCGCCACCTCAAAAGAGTTACTTGCAGTCATAGTTTAGGATAGCCACTGAGTCAAAGCTGGCTTGCTGCAGTCAAACTCCACCACCCCCTTTGTTGATACTGATGCATATGTAGCTGGTTCTGATGTAAGTCTTGCAGGGTACATTTGTACTCACGTTTGCCTATTTTATGTTTTGCAGAGAGACGTCAGTCTCGCAAGTAGTTCCGTGTGGACTTTGACGTTTAGCTTGATACCTCAGCTACGATCTTGTGCCCTCGGCAGGTTCTGGTAGATTGTCAGGCTTCTCAGCCTTTTTCATTTGTAGATGTCTGTACTCAGACATGTTAAGCTTCCGCATGTGCTTTGACTTATCCTCAGAATGTTGGGTCATGAGACCTGTCGGTGTCAAAACCGGCGGATCTCGGGTAGGGAGTCCCGAACTGTGCGTCTAGGCGGATGGTAACAGGAGACAAGGGACACGATGTTTTTACCTAGGTTCGGGCCCTCTCGATGGAGGTAAAACCCTAATCCTGCTTGATTAATATTTATGATATGTGTAGTAAAAGAGTAGATCTACCACGAGATCAGAGAGGCTAAACCCTAGAAGCTAGCCTATGGTATGATTGTTGTTGTTGTGTCCTATGGACTAAACCCTTCGGTTTATATAGACACCGGAGGGGACTAGGGTTACACAGAGTCGGTTACAAGGAAGGAGATCTACATATCCGTTTTGCCAAGCTTGCCTTCCACGCCAAGGAGAGTCCCATCCGGACACGGGACGAAGTCTTCGATCTTGTATCTTCATAGTCCAACTGTCCGGCCAAAGGTTATAGTCCGGCTGCCTGGACACCCCCTAATCCAGGACACCCTTAGTAGCCCTTGAACCAGGCTTCAATGATGATGAGTCCGGCGTGCAGATTGCCTTCGACATTGCAAGGCGGGTTCCTCCTCCGAATACTTCATAGAAGATTTTGAACACAAGGATCGTGTACGTCTCTGCAAAACAAGTTCCACATACTATCATACAGAGAATAATATTTCCACAAATCTAATCTGCTGACGTATTACGTAGCGTGACATCACACCACGGCCAAGCCTTTATTTGAATCGTTTTTTACCCCCCACCTCAGCGCGTTTAGCGAGGCGGTTTCCTTGGCACGTCTTGTCGGAGCAGAGATCGTGTCCCTTTATTTACGGGATTCTCATTAACACGGACATGGGTAACCCAGTCGTGCCCGTTGGTATGTCCCCTCGATCAAAGGTAAGTCCCAAACGGTCACAGGGAGGGCTCTTGGTATTCAACCTCTTTATAAAGAGACCAAGGCCTTTCTCCCGATCTCAATCGAATCCCCCCCCCACTTCGAGTTCCAGCACCCGAAGGTTCAGATTTAGGCGCTTCAGACCTTCGATGGTGTCCGGATCCAACCTTCAAGGCCGATGGATGCCTTCCTCCATCACGGAGGAAGACGTAATGAAGCTAAGGGAGGCCAGGTATTTGACCAGCGAAATCCCGCATAGGCTGCATGCTCAAGGGCAGGTTATTCCCACTCCCAAGCCTGGTGAGAGCATCGTGTTCATATCTCACTTCCTCTGAGGGCTAGGCTTCGCGCCGGATCCCTTCGTGAGGGGGCTCATGTTCTATTATGGACTGGACTTCCACGACTTAGCTCGGGAGTCTATCCTCCACATCTCATCGTTCATCGTCATGTGCGAAGCTTTCCTCCGTACTACCCCTCACTTCAGACTATGGCTCAAGACCTTCAAAGTGGAGCCGAAGATGATCAAGGGAGAGCACGCAGAGTGCGGAGGCGCTGTAATAAGGAAGAATGCTAACGCTTCGTGGCCCGGGGGCTCTTTCCAAGAGGAGTCCAGCTTATGGCAACAAGAGTGGTTTTATATCACAGCTCCCAGGGGTACCAAGTGGGTGGCTCCGCCTATTTTACGCTCGGGTCCCCCGCCCCGACTAACATCATGGGTCAACAACGGGCTGGACTGGGGGCTAGCAAAGGATGTGCCCCTATTGCAGAGCCGCATCCGATATCTCCTGGAGAGAGATGTTAGTCTGGTCGTGGTGACGCATGTCATGTTAATTCGTTGAGTCCTGCCCTGCAAACGTCGTCCCCTCCGCCTATGGGAGTTCAATCCGGAGGGACCACGAGATCTTCAACATCTCCTTGGCATGACGCCCACGGAGATGTACAAATTGTTCTTCGGACCACAAATGATGTGTCCGGACTCTACTGAGGACGCAGATCTGAGCTGCAACCGCCCGGATACTCAAGTAAGTAGCCCTGTGCTCGAACAAGTTATCCGTTCATTTATCGCAACATCGCCCTTAAAAAAGAGCTGTTTTTTGAACCAGGAGTGGATAGCGAAGGCAAAGTTGATCAGGTGTCCGGCCCCCCTTCCTGAGACCTCGCCGGATCCTGTGTTAACCAGGATGCTGGAGATTGCGCCTTCAGAAGAAGATGAAGGGGGTAACAAGGAAGCTACTGCCTCTGTGGAGGAGGTTGTCCGGAAAGGAGGAATCAAAAATCCCCTTCCTCAGGGGAAGAAGAGGACCGCCTCTGAAGACCCGGAGACAATGATCTCAAAATGGGGGAAGAAGTGTTCGCTAGAGGGTCCTGCACCGGGGGATACCCCGGTCGTACTATGTCTTCAAAGGGATCATCCCTCCATCGAGCTGTGAGTAGAATGGTGTTTAATAACGAGAGAAATCCTTGCTTTTACTTCTGAGGAAAATAACCGAAGATTTATCTTTGCAGTTCGGATATCAGCCCTTCTCAGCAGAGCTCCTCTGTGGGGGATCTTCTTCCAGTTATGATGGAGAGCGGAACGCCTCCCACTACCATACCGCCTCATGAGGCGGGCGACCCCGAAGTGTCGTCGCGGAGGGTCTCTCCTGATCCGATAAGGCCAGAAGGTAGTCATATGGCCACTCGAAGTCCTCAGTATCCAGCTTTTAAAAGGGCGATCGAATGAGTCCGGCACCGTCTGGTGCACGGTCGGAGGTACTGAGGGATCTGCTAGGGCGAGCTTCTATCTCAGAAGAGCACCGTACGTTGATGGGTATGGTAATTGAAAGGATTTCGTCCGCGGAGAGCAAGTTGCATGAAGCTGTCAGGAGTTTACTGACAGGTTTTGAGGTACGCGAAATGATGTACCTTTTGACAGTACCGCATACTTTAAGATGCGCCCTGTGTAGATAGTAGCCCCTGAGACTCTGTGTGCTGTCGAAGACGACGGCACGCAGAGGATCATAGTCCCAGGTATAATTTTGTCGCCTTCATATGTAGGTGGCGAAGTGTCTGGTGGCCAGCCGGACTAATGAATTTTCCTAGTTAAAGCGGCAACTTGACGTGGCAGATGCCGACATCGCGCTTGTAAACAAGCGGCTTGACGAGGCACACGGTATGTAATTTCTCCAGAGACACTTGGTAAGAGGAGCATGATGCGAGTATCTTATAGCGTGTGTGTTTAATGCAGATGGAGCTGCAGTGATGGAGAACCTTCGGGCAGAGCTTGCCCGAGTCAAAGAACAAGCCAGAAAAAGCGATGTGGCTGCCCTAGAGGCGGTTGAGGAGCTAAAAGCCGAACAGGCTGCTCACTGCCAAAGCAAGGAGGAGATGGCCGAGATGGCTGTGAAGTTGAAGAACGCTGCTGACCGTTGTGAGCTTCTTGAAAAGGAAGACCAGGCGAGGCGGACAGACCTGGAGAAGGCCACTTCGGTAGCCAAGGATACTCGTTCTGCAATGAGAGCGATGAGGGAGGAGCTGCGTCAAGCCAGAGATATTGCGGCTGGGAAGCCCTTTATTCTACGGATGAAGTTCGGAGATCCTAAATATGCTCCTTTGGACCGTATGTGGAGTTCTGTGGACGCATATCTGGATTTAGCGGCGAGTGCTGCTGATGCGGCCGAACACTTCCGAGATCAAAAGGATCGCGAAGTGGAGAAGCTATTCTGGTCACAATTCCACATTCCGGAGCGTCCGCTTCCATTGACTGGTCGGCTGGCCGAATGGGCCAAGCTGAATAGATTGTCCGGACTTGCCATGAGATATGTCGTGGATCATCTATGGCCAGAAAGACCAAAGCCAAACAGTTATTTTAGTTTGGTGCAGCAGTTCCTTGGTGCGGTGCCGTATATCAACGCGATGAAGAGGTCAGCGTGCGTGGAGGGTGCGCGGATGGCCCTTGCCCGTGTCTAGACATACTGGGCAGAGATGGAGGCCATCGCTGTTGCAGCCCAAGATTCGGACGAAAGCCAAGTACCTGCCGAGCACTACTTTCAAGAAGTTCTGGAGGGCGCTCGTTCAATAGAGACGCAGTGCTCGAAGGATATTATGTTCAAATAACATGTATTCTCATTTAAAACAATATTTTGCTGAAATGTAAAAGCTTTTTATACTTGTGCCTGCAAGAATTATAATACCTCCTGTGCGACTGTTAATGTATATATGTATATAACCTGAAATATGGCAGTCGTCGGCTTCAGCCCCCATGCATATAATGCGGGGGTGTTCGCAGAAGACGCATTTTCACACTTGATCCAATGTCTTGGTCCATTAAGGAGGTGATAGCGCAGCGAACTAGGCAATTGGACTATAATGCTTTATCACTTTCACTTATCCATAGGAGTTTGACAGTGGGGCTACTATATAGCCCCTGGTGGCGCTGCGCTCACCCGAATTCGGGGCGCGTGTGTGCCTGGCCGGGAAGCGGCCCTTCGTCAAGGCGGAGGAATCCCGAATATTCCGCTAGGTCATCGAGTGGTTGACCAGTCTCACGCTATATCATGACAGTCAGTTTTCGGCTTTCTCTACTGAGGTGCTCGTCTGGCTGAACCGGGGCACAATCACAGTAGTTCTCCTGGTGCCGCCTTAGCCGATAGAGCGGAACGTAAGGCAGCAAAACACAGGAGCCGGGAAAACCCAACATTTGACCAAAGACATGATCCGGAGCTGATTCATATAAGGCCAAACTAGCGACGCCGAACACTCCCTAAGGTATTTGGTCTTTGTGATTTTAAACGGGCTGAACAGTGCCCTTTGTAATAAGCCCCTGGTGTCCAGGTACGTGCAATATTCCGACATGGCCACATGCCAAGACGCCAGCCTCCTTCTCGGTTATGCTAAGAATCTGGGGGATGTGTATCAACAAGAGACAGTAAAAAAGGATTACGCAGGGTCTTAATCTAAAAAGAATCCTTGGAACGGGTCCCTGCTGCACGTCTGCGCCTGTGTCTCCGCTGTGCCATATCCTGGAAGGGTGTAGCACGATGGTTATCTGTGAAAGAGAAGTACTTAGTTGAAAAAGAGTCGTGCAAAATGTGTGTTATATTAAATAAACAAAGTATAATTCAAGATGGGTAGAATTGAGCCTTATTGCCGCCTGTTTATATGCGCGGAACCCCTTGTGTGGGGGTACATAGCCATCCAACCTTTATCAATTATATGGTTATGTCGGACTCCTATAGTCGTGTCTGTGGTCTTAACGACCTGGTAGATGCTCTGGTTGGTGAGGCCGTTTTAGTGTGCGGCTGCCAAGGTAGCCGCACAGTCTTCCGCGCGCGAGGAGCGCTCAAATTTTCCCTTTAATGAAATGATGCCTCCTGGACCAGGCATCTTCAGCGTGAGAGACCCATAATGCGGTATTGCGTTAAAGCGAGCGAAAGCTTCGCGCCCCAGTAATGCTTGATAACCGCTTTTAAACGGAGTGATGTGGAAGATTAGCTTTTCGCTACGGAAGTTATCAGGGGAGCCGAACATAACTTCTAGTAGGAGGGAGCCCGTGCAATGGGCCTCTGCGCCTGGCGTTGCTCCTTTGAAGGAAGTATTGCTATGGCCAATTTTTGTTGGGTCCATCCCTAGTTTGCGGACTGTGTCCTGATATATCAGGTTTAAACTACTGCCGCCATCCATCAGGACTCGTTTAAAGTGGTACCCGTCAATTATCGGGTCTAACACCAAGGCAGCCCATCCTGCGTACCGGATACCTTCGGAGTAATCCCGATGGTCGAAGGTGATCGATTTGGACAACCAGTGGCGGAACTCTGTTGTGATAGGCTGCAGGGCACGTATCTCTGTGGGCGCCACTTCGTTTTTCCCATTTGTCACGTGTAACACGTATACTGTTTCGACTTCATGTGGGAATTTCTTCTGTTCCCCATCGTTTTGCTTGTGGGGTTCGTCATCGTCTTCACTTGGTGTATCCAGCCCCTTGTGTTCGGCGTTGAGTTTGCCGGACTGCTTGAAGACCCAACATTCTCTATGAGTATGATTTGCGGGCTTATCAGGGGTGCTGTGGATTTGACATATCTTGTCCAGAATTTTGTTTAGGCTGGACAGTTCTTCCCTTTTATCTTCGAGAGGCAACTTTTGCTGACCCTACCGAGAGCTTTTGAATCCGGCGTTTACCGTCGTGCTCTTCGGGCTATTTTCCTTATTCCGGCGCTGGTTTTTGCTGCGCGTGGCTTCCCGTTCCCGTCCCTGACTTCGGATGTACTTGTGTCACTGGTGCTACATCTTGCCAACCAGTTGTCCTCGCCTGCGCAAAAGCGGGTCATGAGGCTTGTTAATGCAACCATTGTTCTTGGCTTTTCTTGGCCGAGGTGTCTGGCGAGCCATTCGCCTCGAACGCTATGTTTAAAAGCTGCTAAGGCTTCGGCGTCCGGACAGTTGACTATTTGGTTCTTTTTAGTAAGGAATCTGTTTCAAAGCTTTTGGGCTAGCTCTCCGGGCTGTTGAGTTATATGACTTAAATCATCTGCATCCGGTTGTCGGACATAGGTCCCTTGAAAATTTGCCCGAAAAGCGTCCTCGAGCTCTTCCCAACTTCCAATGGTGTTTTCGGGAAGGCCTTTAAGACAATGTCGGGCTGGCCCTTTGAGCTTGAGGGGTTGGTACTTTATGGCGTGGAGGTCATCTCCTCTAGCCATGTGGATATGGAGGATGTAGTCCTCAATCCAGACCCCAGGGTCTGTCGTTCCGTTGTATGCCTCTATGTTTACGTGTTTGAATCCCTCTGGAAATTCATGGTCCAGCACCTCATCGGTGAAACATAGGGGGTGAGCAGCACCCCTGTATTTAGGTGTACCGTGGTGTTCGGGTTTTTGTTGTGTTGCATTTCTTGCTGGGGCATGCTTTCTTGGCCCGTAGATGGATCTGGTTGGGCCGTCTTTTGGATGCGAGTCCTCATGTGGATCGCGTGCTGGCTTGTGTGCGGCGTCATTTGCCACTCTATATTGGCCATGAGGTCGTCTATCCGACTGGATGGCTGCTTTGTTTTTTTATTGCGGGGGCTCTAAGGCCTCCTCATCAAATTCAGGCAGTAGCTTTCGCTTCGGGTAGCTCTTTGTGTGGCGACTGCAGCCGTATTTGTCTGCGGTGTTGAGTACTTTGCTCCATTTGATTCTAAGTGCATCTTCCGTAGTTTTGAGCTTCTACTTCTGCTTTTTCAGGCTACGTGCGGTGGCAACGAGCCTTTTGTGGAGGTTCTTCTGATCCAGTTGCTTATCAGGCGTGAGGTCATCCGGACTGTTATCGCCGAAGACAGGATGTTCGGTTCGATTTTCCGTGTTGCCCTGGTCGGACGGTTGCTCAATGCCATGTTCGTAGTCTGCCGGCTCACCCTGCTCTATGGCTGGGTCTGTGTGACCGCTGTTTCTGTCGAGGCGGGGTTTGGGGCGGCGCTTACGTCGCCGCTTTGACTGCTTTTCGAGGGAATGATCCTTCGTTGCGTCCTTCCGCTCTTCGTCGTCGTTTCCTTTGGGTGTGTCCACCATGTATACATCGTGGGATGAGGTGGTTGTCCAGTGCCCTATGGGCGGTGGTTCCTGTTCGTCTCCTGCATCGTCATCCATACCGTCGATGTCTTCAGAGTCTAAGTCGAGCATGTTGGTCAAATCATCGACAGTGGCTACATAGTGGGTGGTGGGTGGGCGTCGAATTTCTTTGTCGTCCGCATCCCAATCCTGCCGGTCATAATCTGGCCAGGACTCTCCCGACAGGGAGAGAGACCTTAGTGAATTCAGTACGTCGCCGAAGGGAGAGTGCGGAAAGATATCCGCGGCAGTGATCTCCATGATCGGCGCCCAATCGGCTTCGATTGGCAGGGGCGCGGGTGGATCAGAGTCTGGAGGAGAGTCCGGCAATGTGGAGTCACAGACATCGTGAAGGGCAAGGCTGGTATTCGGCTCGATCACTGTTGAGGCTGCTACCTCTGCAGCGGGGTCAAACCACCCGCCCTAGGATGGCGCAGTTGGCTCCGAATTAAAGGTCGGAGCGGTTGCAGGTGTGGTCTCCAGGACACTGTTTGGCGACAGAGCTAAATCATGCCCAGCGTGACAGTGCGGCCCACTCGGCTGGGGCACAAGTCCGTCGAAGATCAAGTCTCCGCGGACGTCGGCCTGTAGTTTAAGCTACCAAACCTGACCTGATGGCCAGGGGCGTAACTCTCGATCTATTCCAGATGGCCAAGCGAGTTGGCCCGCAGTACGAAGACGCCGAACACGAAGATCTGTCCGGGGAGAAAATTCTTACCCTAGACCGCATCGCTGTTGATGATCGAAGGAGCCATCAAGCCTAAAGATGATGACACAGAGGAACTCTCAATGAAAGCACCAATGTCGGTGTCAAAACCGGCGGATCTCGGGTAGGGGGTCCTGAACTGTGCGTCTAGGTGGATGGTAACAGGAGACAAGGGACACGATGTTTTTACCCAGGTTCGGGCCCTCTCGATGGAGGTAAAACCCTACTCCTGCTTGATTAATATTGATGATATGGGTAGTACAAGAGTAGATCTACCATGAGATCAGAGAGGCTAAACCCTAGAAGCTAGCCTATGGTATGATTGTTGTTGTTGTGTCCTACAGACTAAACCCTCCGGTTTATATAGACACCGGAGGGGGCTAGGGTTACACAGAGTCGGTTACAAGGAAGGAGATCTACCTATCCGTATTGCCAAGCTTGCCTTCCACGCCAAGGAGAGTCCCATCTGGACACGGGACGAAGTCTTCGATCTTGTATCTTCATAGTCCAACAGTCCGGCCAAAGGTTATAGTCCGGCTGCCCGGACACCCCCTAATCCAGGACACCCTCAAGACCCATGTTTATATTTTCTCGCTCCTCAGAGCCTAATGAATAAATACTTGAGTCGTAGAGTTATGTTGTGATGCCATGTTGTATTTACACATATCGAGCATATTGTGTGAATGATTGAAATGCTTGGTATGTGTGGGATCTGACAACCTAGTTGTTTATCCTTTGTAGCCTCTCTTATGGGGAAATGTAGTCTTGTGCTTCCATGAGCCATAGTAGTCCGCTACAGCCCGGTTCACCGGAGTCCTGCTAGCCCAGCACTACTGCTCCGGAACACTTGACTTGCCGGCATGTGATTCACTTTGTTCCTGTGTCTATCCCTTCGGGGTAATGTCACGCGGTGACATCCGGAGTCCTGCCTAGCCTGCTACAGCCCGGTTCACCGGAGTCCTGTTAGCTCAGTGCTACAACCCGGATTCGCGCGCTGCTGACCAACATGCTCGATGTTGATTCATGTATGCCTGTCCCCATAAGTTAGTGCCACTTTGGGTTCACAACTAGTCATGTCAGCCCGGCTTTGTCGCCGTTCTGGGAACGGGGGTCCCCAGACTTGCCTGCCTGCGGCCTGCGGCATGGCTCGAGAGGGGGCCCAGCGCGGCCCATCTTCATCAACACAAGACCCAAGACCCTCACGAGGGGCCAAGCCTCGCGGGGCGGACGACACGGCGCTTCCTCAGGCGCGGCCTCATCAGGCTGGTTCACGAGGAGGCGGAGAGATCAAGGCGGGGTACCTCACGAGGTGCCCATGACGCAAGCCATGACGACCAAGGGCGCCAGCGTGCGCAGTGTCCTCCCTTTCCTCTTTGGTGCAAAGAGGGCAAGCGCAGGCGAGAGGATCAAGCAAAGGCATCCATTTCGGTGCAACGAGACCAAGACCAGTCCAACGGTGGGAATGAGCTCATCGTGGAGCCCAGAACGGCGTCACCACAGGGCCTTTGGCAGGCGAGGACCAACTTTAGTCAGGATAAGTGTACCAGATGTTTCCCTTCAAATTGGCCAATTGTTGGCGCCTTCCCGCTCAATATTTGGGAAGAGGCCCAGGGCCTTTGCCTATAAATAGGACTAGCCACCCCCAGGGTAGAGGCATCGGGTAGCCTATCCAGCAATCTAGGGAGAATTGGACGGAACAAGCATAGACACAGAGAGAGAGAGAGAGAGAGAGAGAGAGAAGGGCGACCGAACTCCCCTAGCAGTTCATCGTCCCAGCTAGAACAGGCCCTCGCGAGGCTGTTCTTCCTTGTACTGTTCATCATCATCAGCCCAAAAGGCAATCCACCGACCACACTGGAGTAGGGTATTACACCACAATGGTGGCCCGAACCAGTATAAACCCTGTGTCTGTTGTGTTGTTCTTTCAGTAGTTAGATCTTTGCGAGACGGAGAGGTAGAGGGCACAATCTCCGCACGCACCCCAGAGTTCGAACCTTAAGGGTCTGCCGGAACCCGAAATCCAACATTTGGCGCGCCAGGTAGGGGTGCGCCGGAATTTGTCTTCCACCGCTTCGTTCTCCTCCGACCATCGCGTCCATGTCCGACGCTCGTCGAGCCCGCGTCGCCCAGGCGGCACCCGCCGGTGGGCATCCTCGTCGTTCCCCGTCGCCCGCCACCAACGCTGCCACCGGCCCAGCGGGGAACGAGCATCAAGGGTCATCCCAGCATCTGCCTATGCGACGAGGCGACCGCACCGCTACATCAACACCTCCGGTCGTCGCGGCCCTCCTGGGCGGCTCGCAGGCGCCGCCCACAAGTCGCCACGTCAAGCCATTTGTCCGCCGGGTCAGCGCCGTTTCCGCACGGCAGGGGGCTCCCACGCACCAGGTGGCGCGCGAGGTCGGTCTGACCTTCAGCTCGAAGGACCACCCCGCCAACTTGGCTGGCTCGGGCGCGCTCCCCATGTTGCGCACCCCCACCATCTGCCAGGTGGCAGTCACCAGAACCCTCGTCGACGGCGGCGCCGGCCTCAGTGTGCTTTCGGTTGAGACCTTCAATCTCCTCTGCATACCCCTGGAGCGGCTGCAACCCAGTCGGTGTTTCTTGGGCGTTGGGGGTGGGTCATCCAGCTCCTTGGGACAGATCCGGCTCCCAGTGACCTTCGGCACCTACGACAACTTTCGCACGGAAATGGTCGACTTCGACATCGCCCCCATCGGTCTTCCTTACAACGCCATCCTCGGCTACCCAGCGCTGGCCCAGTTCATGGCCGCCACGCACCCGGCGTATAACCTCATGAAGATGCCCGGGAGCAGCGGTGTCCTCACCGTGCACGGGGACACCGAGGACGCCCTGCGGGTACTCAAGCCCTCCTTCAAGACGGCGGCCTCGGCACAGCCCGCCGACGCGGGGACCCCCGAGCCCAAGGGAGTTGCGCCAGCCAAGAAGAAGCAGTTGTTCACCCAGGACAAGGCAGAAACCAAGCAGATACCTGTCGACGAAGATGGGTCCTCCAGTGCCACTTTCACCATAGGCGCCAACCTCGAGCCTGAGGAGGAGGAAGCTCTGATCAGGTTCCTGTGCGCAAATAAGAAGGTATTCGCTTGGGAGCCTGATCAGTTGGCGGGGAACCCCCGGAGCGTCATCGAGCATCACCTCAACGTGTGCCCAAACGTGCGCCCCATGAAGTAGAAAGCCAGGCGGCAGTCCGCAGAGAAGCAGGCCTTCATCGTCCAAGAAACCCGCAAGTTAGAGGCCGCTGGGGTCATTCACGAGGTCCGATACCCGGATTGGTTGGCCAACCCTGTCGTTGTGCCCAAAAAGGGGGGGAAAGGAACGCATGTGTGTCGACTTCACCAACCTCAACAAGGCATGCCCGCAAGATCCGTTCCCGCTCCCCCGCATCGATCAGATCGTCGATTCCACCGCGGAGTGTGACCTGCTCTGCTTCCTGGACGCCTTCTCTGGGTATCACCAGATCAAGATGGCGGTAGAAGACGTCGAGAAGACCGCCTTCCTAACCCCATGCGGGGTGTACTACTATACATGCATGCCATTTGGGCTGCGTAACGCAGGGGCGACCTTTCAGCGGCTGATGCACATCACCTTGGGCCCGCAGCTCGGGAAGAATGTCGAAGCTTACGTTGACGACATTGTGGTGAAATCTCGGGAGGCCAAGACCCTGATACAAGACCTGGAGGAGACCTTCGCGAGCCTCGACGCAGTGAACCTGCGGTTCAACCCAGAGAAGTGTGTGTTCGGAGTCCCCTCAGGCAAGCTCTTGGGCTTTCTCGTGTCCCATCGAGGCATCGAGGCTAACCCGGAGAAGGTCAAGGCGGTCGAGGACATGAGCCCGCCGAAAACCCTCAAAGAAATGCAGAAGCTCACCGGACGTGTGACCGCGCTAGGGCGCTTCATCTCCAAACTGGGGGAGCGAGCACTGCCTTTCTTCCAGCTGATGAAGAAGAAGGGGCCTTTTGAATGGACTGAAGAGGCAGATAAGGCGTTTCAAGATCTCAAGAGGTACCTAACTAGTCCCCCAGTCATGGTGGCTCCGCGCCCTCAAGAGCCCCTGCTGCTCTACCTCGCTGCCACTCCCTACTCTGCCAGCGCAGGCCTGGTGGCGGTCAGCGAAGGGCGCCAAATCAGAGCTGCATTAGCAGCCCGAGACAAGGCAAGGCAGGAACAAGGAAGGCCCAAAGGAGACGTAACTACAGCTGAGGAAGATCAGCCGCCGAAGAGTGCACCAGAAGCAGGAGAGGCCACTCACCTGGACGGTCGACCTCCCGAGGCCACGTCACCTCGCGAAGCGCCCTTGCCTCCGGAGGGCGCCGCGAACACTGATGCTCTCGGCCTAGTTGAGCACCCAGTCTACTTTGTCAGCACGGTGTTACGGGACGCGAGGGCACGGTACCCCATGCCTCAGAAGCTCCTCCTCGCACTACTGGTGGCCTCAAGCAAGCTGCATCACTACTTCCAAGGTCATCCCATCAAGGTCGTTTCGTCATATCCCTTGGAGAGGGTGCTCATGAGCCCTAACTCAGCCGGACGGGTCGCCGAGTGGAACATAGAACTGCAGGCGTTCCAGCTCGTGTTCAGCACGACCAGGGTCATCAAAGGAGCAGCGTTAGCGGATTTCGTGGCAGAATGGACGAAGGCACCAGGCCTCGAGAACAACGAGGATCGGTCCCTCTCCCCAGGGAGTGAGGCGCCGGAAGGATGGGTCATGTACTTCGATGGGGCGTTCTCCAGGCACGTTGCTGGGGCAGGTGTGGTGCTGATATCGCCCACTCAGGACAAGCTCTACTACGTCGTATAGCTCTGTTTCCAGCAAGGCGAAAAGGACTCCAACAACATAGCGGAATATGAGGGTCTGATAGTGGGGTTGAAGGCCGCAGCAGCTCTGGGGGTGAAACGCCTCACCGTCAAGGGCGATTTGCAGCTCCTTGTCAACTTCTCCAACAAGGTGTATGAGCCAAGGGATGAACACATGGAGGCCTATCTAGCGGAGCTCCGCGGTATGGAGAAGCAGTTCTAAGGGTTGGAATTAAGGCATGTGCCCCGTGGCACCAATCAAGAATCCGATGACATCGCCAGACGGGCGTCCAGGCGGTTGCCTCAGGAGCCTGGCGTCTTTGAAGAGCGGCTCTTCAAGCCCTCAGCCCAGCCGTCATTATCAAACACCACTCAGCCTCGGGAGGAACTCCCCCAGCCACCTGCCTCCGGAGCCCCGGCCTGCGGCCCTGCCTCAGGGGCACGCCTGCTCCTGACTATGGAACCTCAGGAGGAATGCTGGATCACGGAACTCCGGAGTTATTTAACACAAGGGGCCCTGCCGGAGAAGGAGGAAGAAGCAGAGCATGTGGCGCGGCAAGCCACGGCATACTGCATCAGGGACGGAGAGCTCTACCGGAAGCGGCCGAACGACGTATCCCTGCGCTGCATTTACAGGGAGCAAGGGAAGGAACTGTTGGAGGACATACACGGCGGGGACTGTGGGCATCACTCGTCATCACGGACCCTCGCTGGCAAGGCATTCCGTAGTGGGTTCTATTTGCCCACCGCACTCAACGACGTTGTCGAACTGGTGAAGGCTTTTGAAGCCTGCCAGTTTCACGCCAAACAGATCCATCAGCCGGCAGGAGGCCTACAGACTATACCCCTTTCGGGCCATTCGCAGTCTGGGGGCTGGACATTCTGGGCCCTTTCCCTCGGGCGCCAGGGGGCTAGCGCTACCTCTACGTCGCCATTGACAAATTCACCAAGTGGGCAGAAGTGGAGGCTGTCCGCACCATCCCCGCGGGTTCCCCGGTCAGGTTCATCAGGGGCATCGTGAGCCGGTTCGGGGTGCCGAACCGCATCATCACAGACAACGGTTCGCAGTTCACCAGTAACCTCTTCAAAACATATTGTGCTAACCTTGGAACGCATATATGCTACGCTTCGGTGGCGCACCCGCGAAGCAACGGCCAGGCCAAACGGGCCAACGCAGAGGTCCTGAGGGGCCTTAAGACAAGGACATTCAAGAAGAAGCTAGAGGCCTGCGGCATAGGTTGGTACGACGAGCTCCCATCCGTATTGTGGTCCATCCGCACGACCGCGACCAAGCCAGCCGGGGAGACCCCGTTCTTCCTGGTCTACGGAGCCGAAGCAGTCCTCCCTCACGAGGTCAGACATCATTCCGCGCGGGTCCTAGCGTTCGATGAGGCGAACCAGGACGCCATGCGGGGGATGGACCTCGTGCTGGGGGAGGAACGCCACGGAGAAGCCTCGCTGCGAACGGCGAGGTACCAACAGGCGCTTCGACGATATCACTGCCGCAGCATCCGCCCCAGGACCCTCGAGGTAGGAGATCTCGTGCTCAGACGGGTTCTCTCCAGGGAAGGGCTACACAAGCTCTCTCCCATGTGGGAGGGCCCGTTCAACGTTGTTCATGTTTCCAGGCCAGGCTCCGTGCGCTTGGAGACTCAGGAAGGGGAGCCGATCCAGAACGCGTGGAACATCCAGCACCTCCGGAGGTTCTACCCCTAAAAGGCCCGGAGCCTATGAAGAAGGCGAACGCCTGTGAAGATTATCCCTTTTCGGAAAAGGCCCGGAGCCTGTGAAGAAGGCGAACGCCTGTGAAGATTATCCCTTTTTGGAAAAGGCCCGGTGCCTGTGAAGAAGGCGAACGCCTGTGAAGATTATCCCTTTTTGGAAAAGGCCCAGAGCCTGTGAAGAAGGCAAATGCATGTGAAGCTCATTACCCCTAAGTAGAAAGGCCCAGAGCCTGTGAAGAAGGCAAGTGCCTATGAAGCTCATTACACGAAGAAGAAAGGCCCGGAGCCTGTGAAGAAGGCCAATGCCTGTGAAGCTCACCGCCCGTGACACTCTCACATAATAATGAGTGGGGCTGTACACGCCTCGGAGTCTCAGGAGCGCCGGCCTCAGGCCCTGGGGCTCCCTCCCACGCCCAGTGGCAGCACTTAGCTCCGCGCTGGTGAGAAGACGTCGAAGACTAGATTAGGTGCCGGACGCGGCTTTTTCATTTGCTTTCCGCAGTTGGCTTGCTTTGTTCGTAGTTGAAATCTTATTGAAGTTGTTGCCATCGTTGGTTTATGTTTTGTCGGTTTTTCTTTACTTCCCCGTTTTGATTCTTCTTACGCAAGGCCTCGCGAGGGAGGGCAGCCAAGCACCCTCGTGAGGGCCCTTGTTCTAATCGTTCTAAAGTTTCGTGACCCGGGTCCGTTGCGGAGCACCACTCCCGTCCGTGCCCCACGGGCATAGCGACACACACACTGGGCCTGGATCGGTCGCTGAAAGCACAAGTGCTCTCCACGTGGTTTTGGTAATTAATGTCAACATATCTCTTGTTGGACTAATACTTTTATCTAGTATATTTCAGATAAGTTCAACAATGGAGTGGCATGGACTAAAGGTTGTGGGAACTACTACAAGATGCTAAGGACAAAGGATTGGCTAAAGCTTCAAGCTCAAGACTCTTCATTTTACACTTTTAGTGATCCAAGATCACATTGAGTCCATAGGAAAAGCCAATACTATCAAGGAGGGATGAGGTGTTGCTTAATGAGACTTTTGCTCCATGTGCTTGATGATATGCTCCAAAACCCTCAGCTACTTTCCCACTTCCACATATGACCTAAACCCAAAGTCAAACTCTGACCTACCGATTCTTTCCATCCGGCGCCACCGAGTTTCACATGTCATGAGCCACCGCCAAACCCTAGCAAATCGGTTCTACCGATAAGGATCTCAGTCTCACCGAGATGGGATTGCAATCTCACTGTGTATGTCCATTGTCAAAATCGGTCTCACCGAGTTTAGGCAATCGGTACTACCGAGATTACAATGCAAACTCTCTGGTTAACTCATTACCAAAATCGGTCCCACCGAGTTTAGTAATCGGTCCCACCGAGTTTGCCTGACCAACTCTCTGGTTAGCTTATTACCAAAATTGGTCTCAGCGAGATTACGGTATTCCCTAACCCTAACCATATCGGTCCTACCGAGTTTCATGGCAGTCCCACCGAAAATCTCTAACGGTCACTAGGTTTACTATTTCGGTCCGACCGAGTTTGTTAATTCGGTCCCACCGAGATTGGTAAATTGTGTGTAACGGTTGGATTTTGTGTGTTGGCTATATATACCCCTCCACCTCCTCTTCATTTGTAAAGAGAGCCATCAGAACACATCTACACTTCCAACTCATATGTTCTGAGAAAGAACTTCCTACCCTTGTGTTGAGGCCAAGATATTCCATTCCTACCATATGAATCTTGATCTCTAGCCTTCCCCAAGTTGCTTTCCACTCAAATATTCTTTCCACCAAATACAAATCCTGTGTGAGAGAGTTGAGTGTTGGGGAGACTATCATTTGAAGCACAAGAGCAAGGAGTTCATCATCAACACACCATTTGTTACTTCTTGGAGAGTGGTGTCTCCTAGATTGGCTAGGTGTCACTTGGGAGCCTCCGACAAGATTGTGGAGTTGAACCAAGGAGTTTGTAAGGGCAATGAGATCGCCAACTTCGTGAAGATCTACCGCTAGTGAGGCAAGTCCTTCGTGGGCGATGGCCATGGTGGGATAGACAAGGTTGCTTCTTCGTGGACCCTTCGTGGGTGGAGCCCTCCGTGGACTCGCGCAACCGTTACCCTTCGTGGGTTGAAGTCTCCATCAACGTGGATGTAGGATAGCACCACCTATCCGAACCACGGGAAAAACATCCGTGTCTCCAATTGCGTTTTAATTCTCCAAACCCTTCCCTTTACATTCTTGCAAGTTGCATGCTTTACATTTCGCTGCTCATATACTCTTTGCATGCTTGCTTGATATGTATTGTGTATGTTGAAATTGTGCCTAAAACTCCACTCAAATCGAAAAAGCTTAAAAATTGCAACTTTAGCATTAAGTGTCTAATCACCCACCCCCCCCTCTCTAGACACACCTACTTCTAGATCCTACAAGTGGTATCAGAGCTTTGGTCTCCATTGCCTTGGTTTAATCACCTTTGGAGGAAGATGGATGTGTATACTTTAGGGAGTCTTAGACATAGAGTGCCTATTCTTAATGGAGAGTATTTTCATGAGTGGAAAAGTGGGATGCTTGTGATTTTCAATCAATCTCATTTGAACAAGTATATTGCTAGTCCTTGTGCACCTCATGTTGATCCTATGCATCCCACCCTAGATGAAGATATTGACATGATTCGCAATCTTAGAATCGTTGAGCTCATCATTAGAGGATTGCCCAAAAACTTGATCACTAGTTTACCTACTCTTAATTGTGCCTATACTATATGGAAATTTCTTGAGGAACGATTCCCCGATTATTCCTTGAAAAATTTGGATGAAATTCTCCATAAATCTATTGCCTTGAGTAAAATGAACTCTAGTGATCCTAGTTTCGGTAATTGTCTATTTGAGCTTACCAATCTCATGCATGCTAAAGGAAATGTTGGAATCATTGGTGATATCATATCCGAATCTATAAGAATTCATAAAAGTGACCACTTTGATGATCATTTATCTAATGAATTACCCTCTCTAGGATGTGATCAATCACAAGATGATGTTGAACATGGATACTATGATGAAGATGATGATAGTGACTTCGATCTTGATGATGCGATGAGACATTTTGGTCTTATGGCAAATCTTCGGGGATATGTGTCAGGAGGAAAGAAATGGGGTCTCGACAATGGATGTACTGATCATATGACCGGAGATGCAGAGATGTTCCGTGAGCTTGCTGAAAATGACGGCCCTCGAAAATATGTCACCTTTGGTGATAATTCAAAGGGTAAGGTGGTTGGCCTTGGTAAGGTGGCCATCTCAAACGATAGCTCCATTCAAAATGTCATGCTCGTTGAATCTCTTGGCTACAACTTACCTTCAGTATCTAGACATGCTGATTTCGGTTTGAATGTCCTATTTACTGAGGTAGATTGCCAAGTGTTTCGTCGAGACAATCACAAAATGGTTTTTACTGGTATACGTAGAGGTGACCTTTACATTGTCGATTTCTCTAAAAAGGCACAACCTAAAACTTGCTTTATTGCTAAATCCTCAAAAGGTTGGTTGTGGCATAGACGACTAGGTCACGTTGGCATGAGAAACCTTGACAAGCTTATTAAAGGAAATCATATCCTTGGAGTTAACGATGTCATATTTGATAAGGATAGACTTTGTAGTGCTTGTCAAGCAGGTAAACAGGTTGGAGGAAGGCATCCCGTGAAGAACATCATGACCACAAGGAGGCCACTCGAGCTACTTCATATGGATCTTTTTGGTCCCAATGCCTACAAGAGTCTCGGTGGAAATTCTTTTGGTCTAGTTATAGTTGATGATTTTTCAAGATTTACGTGGGTGTTCTTTCTTGATGACAAATCGCAGGTCCAAAAGATCTTCAAAAACTTCGCTAGGAAGGCCCAAAATCAGTTTGGCGTGAAGATCAAAAAGGTTCGGAGTGACAACAGAACGGAGTTCAAGAACGAAAATGTGGACACCTTTCTTGACGAAGAAGGGATTTCACACGAGTTCTCGGCTACGTACACACCTCAACAAAATGGAGTTGTTGAGAGGAAGAACCGGACGCTCATCGAAATGGCGAGAACGATGCTTGATGAGTACACGACGCCAAAGCACTTTTGGGCAGAAGCGGTTGAGACGGCTTGTCATGCAACAAATCGCTTGTATCTTCACAAGATACTCGGCAAGACGGCATACGAGCTCCTCACCGGTAACAAACCCCAAGTTGGATACTTTCGAGTATTCGGCTCAAAGTCCTACATTCTTGATAAGCATCGTCGTTCAAAGTTTGCTCCTAAATCTCATGAAGGTTTCCTACTTGGTTATGGCTCAAACTCTCACACTTACCGTGTCTACAACAGTTTCACCCGAAAGGTTGAAGAAACGGTAGATGTGAAGTTTGATGAATCTAATGGCTCGCAAGTATAGCAATTGCCAATTGATGTAGGAGACAAAGACCCTTAAGAAGCAATCCAAGACTTGTCTATTGGCAAAATTCGTCCAACGGAGGTGAAGGAGAATACCTCGTCCGTCCAAGTGGAAGCTTCTACTTCACGACAAGGTGAACCAAGAATTGACACGGAAGCATCCCCAAGTGGGACACACCAAGATGAAGAAAACGAGGAAACGCATCAAGACGAACATCAACAACCTCCTTCTCCACCACGACAAGAGAACAACAACGTCAACAATGAAGAAGACCAAGAAGATGAACAAGATGAAGAAGATGTTCAACGAAAACCCAAGCAAAAGCTTTCATGAGTTTGAGCATGAATTGCCAAAGATCATCCCGTCGAGCAAATCTACAATGATATCCAAACCGGGAGAAATACTCGCTCAAAAACTCGTTTAGCTAACTTTTGTGAAAACTATTCATTCATCTCTAGCATTGAACCTATGAAGGTTGAAGAAGCATTGGAAGATCCAGATTGGATAAACGCAATGCATGAAGAGCTACACAACTTTGAGAGAAACCAAGTTTGGACATTGGTTGAGAAGCCCGACAACAACCACAACATCATTGGTACCAAATGGGTGTTTCACAACAAGCAAGATGAAGATGGACAAGTGGTTCGCAACAAATCACGTCTCGTCGCCCAAGGGTACACACAAGTCGAAGGTATGGACTATGGTGAGACATATGCTCCCGTTGCTAGACTCGAGTCCATTCGCATCTTACTTGCCTATGCTAATCACCATAATATCACCTTGTACCAAATGGACATTAAAAGTGCTTTTCTAAATGGTGAAATAGAGGAGGAAGTTCATGTCAAACAACCTCCCGGCTTTGTCAATCCTAAGAAACCTAATCATCTTTACAAACTTCACAAAGCTCTTTATGGTCTTAAACAAGCTCCTACAGCATGGTATAAATGTTTTACCAAGTTCCTTATTGCAAGTGGTTTTGAAATTGGAAAATTTGATTCCACACTTTTTACTAAAAGGGTTAATGGAGAACTATTTGTATGCGAAATTTATGTTGATGATATTATATTTGGTTCAACTAACCCTCTTTTTAGTGAAAAGTTTGGAAAGCTAATGTCGGAGAAGTTTGAGATGTCTATGATGAGTGAACTCAAATTCTTTCTCGGTTTGCAAATCAAGCAAACTAAGGAAGGTACATTTGTATCTCAAACGAAGTACACCAAAGACTTATTCAAGAAGTTCAATATGCAAGAATGCAAAGGTATGTCTACACCCATGCCTACTAGTGGACATAATGACTTGACCAAAGATGGTGGACCGGTTGATCAAAAGGTTTATCGCTCTATGATTGGTTCAATGTTATACCTATGTGCCTCACGTCCAGATATTATGCTAAGTGTGTGCATGTGTGCATGATATCAAGTTGCTCCTAAAGAATGTCATCTTGCCGTGAAAAGGATAGTGAGATACTTAATCAATACACCAAATTTTGGCATTTGGTATCCTAAGAGGTCCTTTTTCGATCTTGTTGGCTATTCCGACTCGGATTATGCCGGATACAAGGTTGATAGAAAGTCCACTTCGGGTACTTGTCAATTTCTTGGTAGATCTCTTGTGTCTTGGTCTTCCAAGAAACAAAACTCGGTATCCTTATCTACCGCTGAAGCGGAATACATTGCCGCTGGTTCATGTTGTGCTCAGTTACTTTGGATGACCCAAACTCTTAAAGATTATGGGGTCTATGTGAAACATGTTCCATTGCTTTGTGACAATGAAAGTGCTATCAAAATTGGTCATAATCTTGTGCAACATTCTCGAACTAAGCATATTGAAGTTCGTCATCATTTCATTCGAGATCATGTTGCTAAGGGTGACATTGATCTTAAGCATGTTCGCACCGATAAGAAATTAGCGGATATATTCACTAAACCACTTGATGAGAAAGTGTTTTGCAGGTTGAGAGAAGAATTGAACATCATTGATGCTTCGAACTTGGAATAGAAACTCCATTGGATACATGCAATACATGAGCTTATGCCTAATCCTTGATATTTCTCTTATGATGCTATTCATATGTCTTGGATATATTTGCATCTTGCATGTTATCTAACCCGTGTAGGTACGTGGTTGAATCCAATTCTATGAGATTGCAACTCACTTACATCTTGAGCAATCTCTACATCACCAAGTCTTTACACAATGGTGGTTGAAGACGAGGAAACACAAAACCATTCGAACATATCCTTTGACAAATTCTATGTTGAGCTTCATGATTGTCATTTTTGGATATACAAGTGCTTTTCCTTGCAAGAACTAACCCATGTAGGTAGATGAACTCAAATTCCAAGGGGTGCTCCCAAATCATGATGAGCTACATCAACTTCGAGCACCCACACAAGTTCAACTACATGAGCAAGATCCACACCACCACCCAAGGTATGTTGTTCCATCTTAGAGAAGCTTTACTCCAAGTCATGAGTTAAAGCAACTCCACAAGATGTGAATACATCAAGATGCTTAAACGAAAAATGGTAACCCCATTTTGAGCTTAAACGATGAGTATGACCTATGATCAAGTGTTCTCACTTGACTCCTAAGTCAATATACTCTAACATAGGTGACTATGTCACCGCCCAATTCTAGATGAAGTTCTCTTGTGTTCCTCTGTTATTGCATTTGTCCCTTGCATATTTGTTTCCCTCTTTTTCAAAAAAAAACTTCATCTAGAAACTTTCATTCTTTTCTTTTTGATTCTTGTTCTACATATTTCTGCATCAAATTCCTTGCAAATCTTTCAGCTAATTCATTGCAAATCTTTGTGAGATCTTACTTGACTAGTGAGCTGAGGTGACAAGAGTTTTCTCTATGATGAACTCGGTTTCACTGAATTGGAATTTTCGGTCCAACCGAATCCCTTCGGTACCACCGAAACATGCCACTCGGTGCCACCGATTTTGTAACAGGAAAAACAGTTTGCCACATATTCTATATTTCTTCTGATCTAGCTCCACTCAATGAATATTGTCCTCTACAAGCATCACAGTTTTGTCCATTGCTTTGTGCTGAATCTCAAGGACCAAACCTATTCGACAGATTCCAGAAAAACCTTCTTGGAAATTGATGTCAAAGGGGGAGAGAGAGATCACATCAAAGCTTATCACCTACAAAGGAGAAAGTACTAAGGGGGAGAGAATACTCAAGGATCCCAAGTATTAAGGGGGATAAAGAAATCTCCAGGGGGAGAGAATACTCAAGGATCCCAGATGCTTGATGTTCAAGAGGAGAGATGCCACATGTCTTTTTGGGGGAAAGACATGTTCATATGTGCTCATTTACATTAAGTTCTATTCATTCACATCTTTCAGCTCTGATTTTCTGTTCCCTATCTTCTCCCAATATCCCATGTCAGATTCAGGGGGAGCAAGACATCTAAGGTAAAGAAATCACTCAAATTCATTGCATATCTTTACTCTTGGGGACATGTCTAATCCAAGTGGTACCTTGTACTCATTATCTACATGTCATCCCATTCTTGGTATTCTCGTGGTTTCTTTTGGTTTGCTCTGGCTAGTGGATGTACCTGTGTTATCTAACCTTGTTTATGAAGGTTCATTCCATCCTAGGTCAACTCAAGACTACAAGGTAAGTATATGCAAAAGAATCATGAGTATGAGGAATTCTTGCTTTTGTACATACTGTTTGCAAGAAGGACCCATAAGCATGAAGGTATTTTTCTTAATAATCTTTTGCTCTGATGCATATGGCCAAGATACATGTAACACATTGCCTGCTATGTCATGATTATGCTCTCACATGCTTCCATATTCTATATTCACATGGTTGCATACATGTAGGGGGAGCCTATGTTTGTTACATGTTCTTCCAAAGCTTTACTTGCTATTCTTTGTATCTTTATCTAAAGCTTTGATGTATGTTGCCATCAATTACCAAAAAGGGGGAGATTGAAAGCACAAGTGCTCTCCAGGTGGTTTTGGTAATTAATGTCAACATATCTCTTGTTGGACTAATACTTTTATCTAGTATATTCCAGATAAGTTCAACAATGGAGTGGCATGGACTAAAGATTGTGGGAACTCCTTCAAGATGCTAAGGACAAAGGATTGGCTAAAGCTTCAAGCTCAAGACTCTTCATTTCAAACTTTTAGTGATCCAAGATCACATTGAGTCCATAGGAAAAGCCAATACTATCAAGGAGGGATGAGGTGTTGCTTAATGAGCCTTTTGCTCCATGTGCTTGATGATATGCTCCAAAACCCTCAACTACTTTCCCACTTCCACATATGACCTAAACCCAAAGTCAAACTCGGACCTACCGATTCTTTCTATCCGGCGCCACCGAGTTTCACATGTCATGAGCCACTGCCAAACCCTAGCAAATCGGTTCCACCAATAGGGATCTCGGTCTCACCGAGATGGGATTGCAATCTCACTGTGTATGTCCATTGTCAAAATCGGACTCATCGAGTTTAGGCAATCGGTACTACCGATATTACAATGCAAACTCTCTGGTTAACTCATTACCAAAATCGGTCCCACCGAGTTTGCCTGACCAACTCTCTGGTTAGCTTATTACCAAAATCGGTCTCACCGAGTTTGTGTAATCGGTCTCACCGAGATTACGTTATGCCCTAACCCTAACCATATCTGTCCTACCGAGTTGCATGTCAGTCCCACCGAAAATCTCTAACGGTCACTAGGTTTACTATTTCGGTCCGACCGAGTTTGTTAATTCGGTCCCACCGAGATTGGTAAATTGTGTGTAACGGTTGGATTTTGTGTGGAGGCTATATATGCCCCTCCACCTCCTCTTCATTCATAGAGAGAGCCATCAGAACACATCTACACTTCCAACTCATATATTCTAAGAAAGAACTTCCTATCCTTGTGTTGAGGCCAAGATATTCCATTCCTACCATATGAATCTTGATCTCTAGCCTTCCCCAAGTTGCTTTCCACTCAAATCTTCTTTCCACCAAATCCAAATCCTGTGTGAGAGAGTTGAGTGTTGGGGAGACTATCATTTGAAGCACAAGAGCAAGGAGTTCATCATCAACACACCATTTGTTACTTCTTGGAGAGTGGTGTCTCCTAGATTGGCTAGGTGTCACTTGGGAGCCTCCGACAAGATTGTGGAGTTGAACCAAGGAGTTTGTAAGGGCAAGGAGATCGCCTACTTCGTGAAGATCTATCGCTAGTGAGGCAAGTCCTTCATGGGCGATGGCCATGGTGGGATAGACAAGGTTGCTTCTTCGTGGACCCTTCGTGGGTGGAGCCCTCCGTGGACTCGCGCAACCGTTACCCTTCGTGGGTTGAAGTCTCCATCAACGTGGATGTAGGATAGCACCACCTATCCGAACCACGGGAAAAACATCCGTGTCTCCAATTGCGTTTGAATTCTCCAAACCCTTCCCTTTACATTCTTGCAAGTTGCATGCTTTACATTCCGCTGCTCATATACTCTTTGCATGCTTGCTTGATATGTATTGTGTATGTTGAAATTGTGCCTAAAACTCCACTCAAACCGAAAAAGCTTAAAAATTGCAACTTTAGCATTAACTGTCTAATCACCCCCCCCCTCTAGACACACCTACTTCTAGATCCTACAGTCGCCCCCCCCCCCCCCCCGCGGCTGGGGCCGGGAACTATCTACGTACAGACACACAGCTGAAAAGCGCGAAAACGAAATCAAGGTAATTGTCGACAGCAGTAACCTGCAACACGCCCCCACGGGGCTCCATGCAGCTGTTCTCTTTTACGCAGGAAACAAAAGGAAAAGAAAGGACAAGCCCGGCACGGCTCGCCTCGCTCCGGCCAGCGGGGGCGACCCGGGATGCCTCCAGGGCTCACGCGGACTCCCTCTCGCGCTTCACCGGGGCGCGGTGACGGGCGGATGAATCGCCGCCTCCCGAGCAAGCGCGGCGGCGTGGGGGCTGACTGCGGCCACCGCTGGAGGAGTCGCCCGAAGAAGAGTTGGTGAAGCTTGGGGAGCATCGGGCGCCGCCATCCGCGCGGGCGCTGTCTCCTCCATCGTCATCGGGGCGGGGCCCCCGGCCGCGGTCGTCGCCCTCGGGGCAGCATCCTGCGCGGCGACCATCTTCCCCAAACACCCTCACATAGAGGGTGGCGTCCCCGTTGAACTTGAAGTGCAGGGTCCACCGCTGACTCAGGCCGCGCGCGCGGGCAAACGTTTGCCAGCCACGAGTCAGAGCCCCGTTTCCAGAAGGAGAGACCTCAAGCGAAACCCAGGAGGCCCTGCTGCAACAACCATCAGCCTGGAGCCAGAAGCCGCACCGGACACTGGCCGGCAGCTCGCCAATGAAGAAGCGGGGGAGCTGGAGCCAGGTGTTGGTCGGGTCCGCCGACCACACGACGAACTCCGGCAGAACCTCCGCCGAGCGAAAGCGCGGCCTGCCTCCCCTTGGCAGCCGAGCGCTCACCAACACGCGGGGAACCACCCCTGTGGCCACGGGAAGCCGCAACGGGGACCGCGGGGTGCTTGCGAGGACGACCCCGGCCGCGCTTGGCCGGGGAGGAGTCGGGCCCTGCCCAGCAGGCCTTTCCCTTCTCTGCTGCTGAGAACCTCTTCGGAGCCATGAGAGCGGCGAGTGTCCAAGGAGAAGAAGAAGAGAAGCAGGAAGGGGCAGACTGGCGGAGCTCACGCGGCCCCATACTTATAGCCAGAGAAGACCAACCGCCGAGCACCACGACCATAGGTAATCATGACCCATATCTATGCATGCAGGGACTAGTCAAGTCGCGCAGTTGCCAAGGCGTCGTGGGGAAGCGGAGATGCCCACGTCCAATCAACCGCCACGCGGCGCCCAAGGCCGCAGGCTGTTAGGTCCCGCGGCGCTTTGCCCTTGCCCTTTCGCTCCTCGGCACGGCCAAGTCCATGCGCGCCTTGGGCCTAGGGGCTACTGTCGGCGTTTTGGGAACGGGGGTCCCCAGACTTGCCTGCCTGCGGCCTGCGGCGTGGCTCGAGAGGGGGCCCAACGCGGCCCATCTTCATCAACACAAGACCCAAGACCCTCACGAGGGGCCAAGCCTCGCGGGGCGGACGACACGGGGCTTCCTCAGGCGCGGCCTCATCAGGCTGGTTCACGAGGAGGCGGAGAGATCAAGGCGGGGTACCTCACGAGGTGCCCATGACGCAAGCCATGACGACCAAGGGCGCTAGGCGGGCGCCAGCGTGCGCAGTGTCCTCCCTTTCCTCTTTGGTGCAAAGGGGGCAAGCGCAGGCGAGAGGATCAAGCAAAGGCATCCATTTTGGTGCAACGAAACCAAGACCAGTCAAACGGTGGGAATGAGCTCATCGTGGAGCCCAGAACGGCGTCACCACAGGGCCTTTGGCAGGCGAGGACCAACTTTAGTCAGGATAAGTGTACCAGATGTTCCCCTTCAAATTGGCCAATTGTTGGCGCCCTTCCCGCTCAATATTTGGGAAGAGGCCCAGGGCCTTTGCCTATAAATCGGACTAGCCACCCCCAGGGTAGAGGCATCGGGTAGCCTATCCAGCAATCTAGGGAGAATTGGACGGAACAAGCACAGACACAGAGAAAGAGAGAGAGAGAGAGAGAGAGAGAGAGAGAGAGAGAGAGAGAGAGAGAGAGAAGGGCGACCGAACTCCCCTAGCAGTTCATCGTCCCAGCTAGAACAGGCCCTCACGAGGCTGTTCTTCCTTGTACTGTTCATCATCATCAGCCCAAGAGGCAATCCACCCACCACACTGGAGTAGGGTATTACACCACAATGGTGGCCCGAACCAGTATAAACCCTGTGTCTGTTGTGTTGTTCTTTCAGTAGTTAGATCTTTGTGAGACGGAGAGGTAGAGGGCACAATCTCCGCGCGCACCCCAGAGTTCGAACCTTAAGGGTCTGCCGGAACCCGAAATCCGACAGGGTTCTCTGTCATATGGATGCTAGCGACACTATCATATACATGAGCCAAAGACGCAAACGGTCCCGGGCCATGGTAAGGCGACACCCGTGGGAATACCGTGCGTGAGGCCGCAAAGTGATATGAGGTGTTAGCGGCTAGATCGATGTGACTTGGAATCGGGGTCCTGACAGCTTTGGTATTAGAGCTTGACTGTCTGTAGGATTACCAAGCCAAACTGGTCGAAGTTGAGTCTAGAAATGCTTTAGTTATATAGGGGAATTGATTGTGGGATGGAACGTAAGGCTCTTTTTACTCCTTTACCTTATGCCCTTCTGATCTGAGTCATCCTCTTCCTTTCTACGGGGATTAAGAACTAGGCCTTCTCATCTATCTATCAGGATGACGAGTTACTATGATAGAGACTTATAGGATTGATGGATTTAAGCCCCAATTCAGTTTCTACTACTTCCGTGTGTTCATAGTTGGTCTCGGAACCTTGACATTGTGTTGATAAGTGGTTATGCCACCAATTTGTAGGATGTCTCAAATCTTTTTGAGCATTTACAGGCGTTATGTTGTCCAAGTCATCCCAGGTTTCTATATAGTCTGATGCATTTGCAACTCCCTTCTTTCTGTTCCCGATGTCCCTTTGGGCCGGATCAACCACACTAACCAGTGGGTTGAGGTACTCTGTTGCTTCGACATATATGTTGGAGCTATTAGTATGACCCTAGGTGTCTTAGGGAGTCACCTTGCAATCTAGCAATGCTTTGTATTCCCGGTGCGATGATTCTGGACATTATTCTCGAAAGCATCCCGTGATGCCATTTAGTTTGTAGGTATTTTATTCCTGGGTCCTTAAACCCAAGATTCATTCTACTTACATCATGTTGATAGTGTTGCTCGTACCTTTAGGATGTTAGTAACCTTTGTGATAGTCCTCGTGGTTCGTGGTATTTCCTTCTTCCAAATACCATGAACTGCTTATGGCAGAAGTCCTTTTGAACCAAAAGATCACAACCAGAGTGCTCTTGATGAGTTCTCCATTCTGCGTTGTGAATCTGCCAGTCCAACCTTTCTGCATGGATTATCTGGGAGAAATATGTTGAGCTTGTTGGACATACTAAATCTATACATCCGCAACTCAGAAAACCATATGTTCCTTTGAGTTGTCTCTCTTTAGTTGTATTCTGACCTCTGTCTATCAATTTATAGTCAGGATTAGTTGTGCATTCGTGTTATCGATGCCTATTATTTGTGTGGTCCGTCAAGCCATTCTATTATGGAATGACTAGGAGAAACGAACTCCAGTACCTCGTCCATATCCAGGATTGGGTCAAAGTAGTTGTATTCCACAGATCAAAACGTCAATCCAGCTTTTGTTCTGTTCTACCCTAGAGCATTACCCCCTTTATGTCAGGATTGTCATGAGAATTGCAGCATCTCTCATGAATTCTTGACACAGTGATACTTCTTGCCATCATTTTTCATTCCTCGGTCCCTTGTTGTCGCAACCGGAATGCCGACAAGTGAACCATGATGTGTGAAATCAATACTCCTAGCAACCGTGTTGCTTGGTAGCTAATGGACATTAATATCATTCTTAGCGTGTTGGTTATCGAATAACTATTCTAGGATTTATCGTGCTACCTTGTCCTTATTTCTGGTGCACTCTTCGATCTTTGAGTTAGGATTGAATCCCTTGCTCTTCTGATCATGTCGTCTTGCCTTGAAAAGCAAGATTGTTCTCGGCGGTTCATGATTTTCCGAATATTTTCTCGGAGGTATCACCAGGTTGTCACCTAATCGCTATGTTGAGTTCGTGATCAAGTTGGTTTCTTGTAGCCACCCTTTTCTCCAAGAAACTGTGTTGGATACCCCTAAGCTAGTTGGTTAAGCTTAACAACAACTTGGAGAGTTGGAAGATAAAAGATTGTCCTACCACGCTCATCCCTAAGGGATATCTTGTATCTGTGTTGAAGAAACATAATATCTTCATCGACCGATCCCCGTGATTAGCTGTTGAATCTATTGTCTTGTCCAAACCTTGATTTGAGTGTGGGATATCGTCAAATCAAATCAGAACCAACGATGTTCGTAATGTTGTCTTACTCGTGGTTGATCCCTCGAGCATACACCATTACATCTTTTGGTGTGACCAATGCTATCACCATGTTCACATGATGGTGGAAGTCAAGTGATATGGAAATTCCGATGAGTTGCTGTTGAGCTCATCAGCAGCATTTTGTCTCCTCCCTGATTCGTGCTGAACATCCAGCTAGTGTTGGAAACTTGTGTAAGCACTGTGATCGTTCGCGCTCGTCCGCCAGCAAGAGGCAGATCGGGACGTCAAGCACTGTGAGGCGGAGGAGGCGGAGTACAGCATCCTTGCTAAAATGTCGTGCACCAGGGAGCTGCTAGCGAGGGGCTGCCGGAATACTGCCCCAGGAGGTATTATAAGTTTTAGTATTGTGCGTTTTCAATTTTATGCATTGTACCTAGTAGTTAAGTAGGGCTAATTATCACGTATATATGATGATATTATATATATTATGTGATGAACTAATGAACAATTAATATATATTATGAATTCCATTTTCTATTTGTTTTTCTATACTAATTTGTATCTAGTTGTTATCATCCACATATACATAATGGAAAGCATATGTATACACATTGAAACATAACATATAAGAACGGAAAATAGAGTACACACATTGAACAGATCAATAAACAGAGCAATATTATGATTGTTGTGAATACATAGCGATCCACGTCGAAACAAATCAACAAAATAAAACGCGTCCATGAGACCATGACAGACGCCCTTGCCTACGGTAGCTCTTGCCTCTGCCTGAACTCGTGTAGGCGTTCGTCCAAGCGGTCGACACGCTCGCGGTACATCTGGAGCGCGATCTTGAGCTCCAAGTTGGCTATTTAGTGGGAGATCGCCAGCTCGAGGATGCGACGACCATGTTCTTCTAATGCGCCCCGGGGTTGCCGGATCATAACACATAGTAGGTGACTATAACTTGCAAGATCGGGTCATAATACGTAGTAGGTGAATATAACTTGCAAGATCGGATCTAGAATATGGATATAATGGTGATAACATAAACGGTTCAGATCTGAAATCATGCCACCTGGCCCAAAGTGAGAAGCATTATGCATAGCAAAGTCATAGCAACATCAATCTCAGAACATAGTGGGAACTAGGGATCAAGCCCTAACCAAACTAACTCGATTACATGATGAATATCATCCAACTCCTCACCGACCAGCGAGCCTACGAAGGTATTACTCACTCCCGGTGGGGAGCATCATGAAATTTGCGATGGAGAAGGGTTGGTGATGACGAAGAACGAGGATCCCCCTCTCTGGAGCCCCAAACTAACTCCAGATCTGGCCTCCCGATGAAGAACAGGAGGTGACTGCGGCTCCGTCTCGTGGATCGCGATAATTTCTTTCTCCCTGATTTTTTTCTGAAAAAATAGGATTTTATAGCGTTGGTTTCAGGGCTGCGGGGCCACCAGGTGGGGACAACCCACCTGAGCATGCCTGGGAGGGCAGGAGTGCCCTGGTGGGTTGTGCCCACCCAGGGGGCCCCCCTCCGATGGATCTTGGCTCCAGAAATTCTCTTTTATTTTATAAAAAAATCCTTGCAAATTTTTGTTCCATTCCGAGAACTTTTATTTCTGCACAAAAACAACACCATGGTAATTCTGCCGAAAACAGCGTCAGTCCGGGGTTGGTTTCATTCAAATCATGCAAATTAGAGTCCAAAACTGTAATGCCCCGGATTTGATGCGCCAGGTGTCTGCCAGTTATTCACCGTCGTAGCCATGTCATTAGCTTGCGTGTTGCACGTTGCCATGTCATCATCTGCATTGCATATCATGTCATCATGTGCATTGCATTGCATACGTGTTCGTCTCATGCATCCGAGCATTTTCCCCGTTGTCCGTTTTGCAATCCGACACTCCTATGTCCTCCGGCGCCCCCCCTTTTGCCTCTTTTCATGTGCGGGTGTTAAACTTTCTCGGAATGGCCCGAGGTTTGCCAAGCGGCCTTGTTACACCACCGGTAGACCGCCTGTCAAGTTTCGGGTCATTTGGAGTCCGTTTGATACTCCAACGGTTAACCCGGGTAACCGAAAAGGCCTCGTGTGTGTTGCAGCCCAACACCCCTCCAAAGTGTCCCAAAACCCACCTAAACCCCTTCAATCGTCTAGACCGTTCGATCACGATCGCGTGGCCGAAAACCTTGCTCAATTTGGAGCTTCCTAGCCCCTCCTACCTATAAAAACACCCCTCTCCTGAAATTTTCGGATCAAATCCGCCCCTAACCCTAGCCCCGCTCCTCTCGCCGCCACCGGACACGTCCGGGCGGAGCCGGACGCGTCCGCCCGCCACCCCGGACCAATCGCGCGCCGCCACATGGCGGGCCGCGCCCACATCGCCGCCGCCTCCGCCGCAGGCCCGCGGCCGGCCCTCCCCGGCACGAGCCGCTCCCGCGCCCGCGCCCGAGATCCTCCGCACCCCGCCGCCGACCGCACCGCGCCGCCGCCCTTGCCGGTCGTCGGCAGCCGCCCGGCCCACCGCCCGCGCGCCTCCCGTCGCCCCTCGTCGCCCGGCCCGCCGCCCTTGTCGCCCAGCCCCGCCGTCCCTCGCCGTCCCCGAGCTCCTCCGGCGCCGTCCTCCCCGTCTCCGGCCGGCGACGAACTCCGGCGACCTCCCCTGGATCCAGATCTAGCCGGATAAGGTTGACTTTCCTCGGGCCCGAAATCGTCTAAGTCATTTTTTCCTGTCAGATTTTTATTGCATTTTCTTCATGCCATAACTTTGCACCCTTGGCTCCGTTTGGGGCGTATAGCATAGCTATTGTTCGTCTCGACGAGTACATCATTTCATCTCATTGCATAATTTTCATTTGAGCTCATCTTGATGCCCGAAATGCTGTTGGAAGAGGGATATGTGATGTTAGTTTCAGATCTGTTTCAGCACATGCACTTTTGTCATTTTTGCCATGATTGGTGTGTGCACCCTATGAACTTGAGTCCTACATGTGTTTTGTAATATGCCATGCCATATGTACAGGGGTGTATGCCATGTATTTTTGTGATCTCTGTGGTGAATAGCACAAGCATGCAAACTAGGGATCATATTGTTGCTGATTTCAGGGACTTAGTAATTTCACTGTCATGTCCTGCTGTTATTTTTATGCCATGTGTTCATGTTGTTACAGAGAGATCTGTGCCCATTTTGAGAATGATCAGTAAGGGTGTTTTGAACATATGGATGTGCTCTATCCATCCATGCCTTTTTTGTAATTATGGAGTGCCATAGTTTGAGTCAATCGAGCTCTACTTTTGCTATAAAATGCTACTGGCAGATTGTTTACATGTTATTCGATTTTGCCAAGCTTGTTGTAGTTGATATTTGCATGCTATGATGTTGTTATTGCCATTTCTAGCTTTTATGCCATGTCTTCTTGATGGTTGTATGCTTAGTTTATCACGCAATGCTCTGTAGTGAGTGCATCGAGCTCGTAAACATGCCTACTTGTTATCTGTTTTTGACATGTCCAGTTTTCTGCTAAGTCTGAAAACTGTAACGAAAGTTGCTTAATTGACATGGGTGCTACTATATCTTCTGATCCCTTTTGGCTCATGGTCAGTAAGGGACTCTTATTACATGCTTTGAGTAGATTCATGCCATGCTCTAGTTTGACATGAAAGCTTGCTGTAACATGTTGTTTTATAGCTTTAAATATTGCAACCTGATGTTATTTCTGCCATGTCCTGTGATTTCCACTAAGTCTGTGAACCTGTTATTATTTGCAATCTTGCCATGTCCTTTCGAGCATGTTCTATTAGTTTCTGGAGATAGCTCAGTGTTCATGTTATGTTATGCTTAACCTGTACATCAGGTCCATGCCTTTTGTTTTTATGTTGAGATCATGTAGCTTGTTGTTTTGATGCTTGCAATATGCCAAGTTGCTGTTTTGGGACATCATGCCCTTTGAACTTGATTCATGTGTATGTGTTGAACCGTTGCTCCGTTTTGAGCGTGCTCTATATGGAACTTGCTTAGTTTTGCATGTAGTTTCATGTTACCCTGTTCCATCCATGTTTTGGAGTGTGTGCTTGATGCTTGAATGCATTTTGCATCAATGCCATGTTTATCTTGTTTTGCTCATATCTTCTAGGTCGTAGCTCCGAATTAAATGAACTTTATATGTTACTTGACTAGAATTTCATGTAGATCATCGTGGTGCATCTTAAATTGGTGTTTAACAACTTGAATATAAGGTTTATTCAGATCTGGACCAATTTCAAAATTTGCATATGAGGACTTACTGGAATTGTTATATGTTGCTTCCGGCCTCATTTAAACTTGCTTGGTTGTGTGGCTCTCGTATGCATCATCTCTTGCCATGAGTAGCTTCATGTAGCCTTGTCATGCATCATACTTGGTTGAGCATCATTCCTTGTTCATGTGTGGTGTGTTTACCGTGTTGTGTGCTTCTTCTTGCTAGTTCCCGTTTCGTTGCGATCGTTAGGATTCGTTCGTCTACGCTTGGTTCGTCTTCGTGGATTCATCTTCTTCATGGACTCGTTCTTCTTCCTTGCGGGATTTCAGGCAAGATGACCGTCACCTTGGATCTCATAACTATCATTGCTATGCTAGTTGCTTCGTTCTACCGCTATGCTGCGTTACCTACCACTTGCTGCTCAAGCCTCCCAAATTGCCATGAACCTCTAACCTTTGTCACCCTTCCTAGCAAACCATTGTTTGGCTATGTTACCGCTTTGCTCAGCCCCTCTTATAGCGTTGCTAGTTGCAGGTGAAGATGAAGATTGCTCCATGTTGGTTTATGTTTATGTTGGGATATCACAATATCTCTTATTTTATTAATGCATCTATATACTTGGTAAAGGGTGGAAGGCTCGGCCTTATGCCTGGTGTTTTGTTCCACTCTTGCCGCCCTAGTTTCCGTCATATCGGTATTATGTTCCCGGATTTTGCGTCCCTAACGCGGTTGGGTGATTTATGGGACCCCCTTGACAGTTCGCTTTGAATAAGACTCCTCCAGCGAGGCCCAACATTGGTCTTACCATTTGCCTCACCACCACCTACTTTTCCCTTGGGAGTCGCTCTCTCGAGGGTCATCTTTATTTTAGCCCCCCCCCCCCCCCCCGGCCAATGCTTGTCTAAGTGTTGGTCCGAACTAGAGCCCCTTGCAGCGCCTCCTCGGGGAAACTCGAGGCCTGGTTTTAGTTGTACGGACTGCTCATCCGGTCGTGGCCTGAGACGAGATACGCGCGACTACTATCAGGGTGTCGGCACGCCGGGAGGTCTTGCTGGTCTTGTTTATTACTGTCGAAATGTCTTGTAGCCGGGATTCCGAGACTGATCGGGTCTTCCCGGGAGAAGGAATATCCTTCGTTGATCGCGAGAGCTTATCATGGGCTAAGTTGGGACACCCCTGCAGGGTTTGAACTTTCGAAAGCCGTGCCCGCGGTTATGTGGCAGATGGGAATTTGTTAATGTCCGGTTATAGTAAACTTGAAGTAAACTCCTCTAAACTACACCAACCGTGTGCGTAACCGTGATGGTCTCTTTTCGGGTTGATCGAGAGGAGAACATGGTTTCTGGGTTATGTCTGACGTAAGTAGGAGTTTAGGATCACTTCTTGATCATTACTAGTTGAAGACCGCTTGCTTTGCTTCTCTTCTCGCTCTTATTTGCGTAAGTTAGCCACCATACTCTGCTTAGTCGCTGCTGCAACCTCACCACTTTCCCCCTTCCTTACCCATTAAGCTTTGCTAGTCTTGATACCCATGGTAATGGGATTGCTGAGTCCTCGTGGCTCACAGATTACTACACCACCAGTTGCAGGTACAGGTTATGCGATGATCATGACGTGAGAGCGATGTTTAATTGTGTTGGAGTTCTTCTTCTGCTTCTTCTTCGATTGAGGGATAGGTTCCTGGTCGGCAGCCTGGGCTAGCAGGGTGGATGTCGTTTGAGTTTCTGTTTATGTTTCATCCGTAGTCGGATGTTGATATTGTATATGTTGTACTGTTGTATTCATGTGACATTGTATGTATTGGATGTATCCCCACTATTTTGTAATGTTGATGTAATGATATCCACCTTGCAAAAGCGTCTTCAAGATGCGCTTCTATCCTTGGTGGGACCTTCGAGTTCCTTTAGGATAGGGTCGCATCTTGGGCGTGACAAAAACAAGAGGAAAAGTGTTAGGAAAAGTAGATACGTTGGATACATATCAATAGTCCATTTCCTCCAAATAGGAGAACTTCCCGAAGGGCAAGAAGAAGCTGAAAAAGTAGCCTATGTATCAGTTTGTCCATGACACACTGTACGGAAAGATGCCAAACGATGTGAAATTGAAGTGCATTTGTCGGGAAGATGGACTGAAGTTGTTGGCAGAAATACACAGGGGTGTGCGTGGCTCCCACATCATATCAAGAGCCCTGGTCGCAAAAGCCTTCCGGCAGGGTTTCTATTAGCCCACAACCCTCCAGGATGCAACTGAGCTAGTCACCAAGTGCGAAGCCTACCAGTTCCACTCCAAAAACATTCATCAACCAGCTCAAGCTCTCTAGACGATTTTTTATCTTGGCCATTCTTAGTCTGGGGGCTCGATATATTGGGCCACTTCCCCCGTGTTGCAGAGGGCTTTGAATTCTTGTACGTAGTAATCGACAAGTTCACAAGTGGCATGAGGTAGAGCTAGTGAGGAAGGTGACTGCACAATCAGATGTCATGTTCTTGAAAGGATTGGTGTGCCGCTTTGGAGTACCAACAGAGTGATTACCGATAACGGCACCCAGTTCACGAGCCGCACCTTTATGCAGTACATCCAAAGCCTTGGATGCATGGTCTCCTTCGCCTCTGCTGCTCATCCATGAAGCAATGGGCTAGCTGAGAGGATGAATGCTGAAGTGATGCGCGGGCTCAAGACGAGAAATTTTGATAAGTTGCAAAAATGCGGCAGGTGCTGGATTGATGAACTGCCTGTGGTTCCTTGGTCCATCTAGACGACACCAAATCGACCTGCCGGCCAGACTCCCTTCTCCCTACTATATGGGGAGGAAGTAGTGCTCCCCACGAAACTCATATACGGGTCACCTTGAGTACTTGCCTATGACGAAGTAGAGCAAGAGCATCTACGACATGACGATGACGTGTTCCTTGAGGAAGATCGTCTCTGGCTGTTGTCTGTGCTGCATGCTACCAGCAAGCCCTGCGCTGCTATCACAGCCAAAGGGTCCATGCCTGGAGCCTTAAGGAAGGCGACCTTGTCCTTAGGCGCGTTCAATCCTCCAAGGGTTCCAACATGTTGACGCCAAAGTGGGAAGGCCCTTACCGGGTAGTACAAGTCACTAGACCTGACACAGTCCATCTGGAGCGAAGATGGCATCAAAATGCAAAACTCATGGAATGTTGAGCATCTTTCTAAATTCTACCCGTAAGGCGCAGTTGCTGGGCTCAACCCCCCGCAACCACCTTTTTTACAAGCCTTGCCGATGTGCATGTAACCGTTTGTACCAAGGCTGGCGCAGCCCCTGTGCAAAGATAATAAAACAAAGCGCTGGCACCTAAGACTTGCATGCATGTTTTCATAAGTATAATTTTTCTATGATAACCGGTCTATTTAAGGAGGATCATATGCTACTGTGTTCTCCCCTATACTGTCAACAGCCCCCCTGCCGCGGATAAAATCCCCAAAAGGAAGAAGTGAAAGCGGCCTAGCATGTCGATCCCCGACAGCTCCTTCTTGTCGGAATGATAAGAAGGACTGCAAACACAGATGAGTTTTCCTCCCCATCCACAAGTACATTCCTATATGAAAAGCTAGTGCGTAGGAAAACCTCGTCACCCTCAACATATGTTCTCCCATCCTTTGATTCCAAGTTTTTACTTCAGTCAGGATGGTTGCAATAGCATTTGGAGGGGGGTTGGCGTGGGGCCGGTTTTCTTCCACGCTCCTTACCCGTCAAGCCGGGTCCAGTGGCAGCAAGGAAGGGACTGGCGAGGTGTCTCACTGGGGAACCTCGTTTACTTGGAAGTATTGAGGGGCCATCCCTCAGCATGGACATGATACATGCATGAGTACCCGTCAGGCATTTCTTTTTTCATTAATACGCATATAAACAAGTACAAACCATATAAGGTACAAACATGGATGGAAGATTACATAATTTAAGCTAAAGTTTGGCAGATGCCTACATCTTTTAATTTGAAAAAAATACAAATGCCCCGTAATGCCTTTCTTGTCGCTATTATCCTAGGAGCTCCAGTGGGAGGTGAAGAGGGCAAAAGGGGTGCCTAGGCAGAAGCCCATCCTGACCCCGTCAAGGCCTGCGGGACGCAGCCTGACAAGATCGAGAGGGCGATGCCTCGGCAGGGAGGGTGACGACAATGAACAGAAGGAGCGGCTAGGCGATGCCCTGGTAACCATCGCCAGGACCAGAGGAACGCGGAAGGAGGGACACCGACAAGGAAGACAAAGCCGGAGATCACGAGGAAGCCGAGCGGGGTCCAGCTGGAGGGGGCAGAGACATCCACACCCAACACCCCGGCAAATCGCTTTGCCGGGGAGAAGACCAGGTGCAGATGATGGTGCCGCTAGTGCCTCGCTGACGGTGATGGTGCGTCCGACGCTTAGCTGGAGTCCAAGCCGCCGTCCTCCCATCCGGTGCCGTCGTCTTTTCCGTCAATGTCCTCTTCATCGTTGTCGCTCGAGGAGGAGCCTTCGTCGTTAGTCAAGCTCTCTGCGCAGCACCCTAAGCGAGCACCCGAACGCTCGAAGACCTTGATGGAGAGCAGATCGGCCTCCATTAACTTAAAATGAAGGATGTTCCCCTCCGCCATGATATGGGCACGAGCAAAGGTTTTCCAGCCATGCCGGAGAAGCATGACATGAGGTGCGGGGAAGTCCACGTCCACCTGCATGTTGCCATTACAGCAACCCCTCATGTGTAACTTCAACTCATGCGGCTATTCAACCTCCATTACCCTTGCAAAAGGAGTAGGAAGCCGAAGACGGCAGCGCGGGGGCTTGGGCAGCCTGACGATGAACTCCAGCGGCATGTCCCCGACGTGGCGCTCCATTGGAACAGGGGCAGCTGGGGGAGGAGCGATCGGAGCACTGCCGCGTCCTCCCTGATCCCAAGAACCTCGCCTGCCATGTCCGCGTCCTGCAGCACCACCCTGTGCGCTGGGTTCTGGCCCCGCATCCTCGGCTAGGGCAAGGATGCGTTGCCGAGAGGAGGCCCTTGTCTCCGTCGCCGGAGCTCGACCGCGCCCTCTTCCCCTCACCATAGTGGAAGAGGAGCACAAGTAGAAGTAAGAGATGCGTGGGTGAGCCCTTTCGCCCACCTATGCGCTCCCTTTTTATAGCAAAGCATGACAGGGGGCTGGCTCCCCACTACCCCGCGGCAACCGCCACGATCCACCAATCCAGTCCTTCTGCGTCAGTGGCGATGTCTAGAATCACCGACTGCCCTCCTGCGCCTATCCACGGTGCCGAGCTTGCTGCCATGGCATTCATTTCCAAGCCCTACGCATCTGGCACCAACCCTGCGCAATGCATGCAGCGTACGTGGCAGAAACGACAGGGGTCATGGGATGAATAAAATGGCAGTTACCTCCCCGAACCATGTAGGCACTGCAATCCACTCCCCGTGAACGTGGGCGGCCCACGGACCATTACGTGGGTAGCACCACATTGTTCAGCATGACTCGCGGGGAAACCGGGAATTGGTTCAATTCTAGGTTAGAAGAAGCAAAGAAAATATCAGAGAAGACTTTGATCCCGCCATGGCATGGTCGGAGTGCCTGCCTATGCATCTGTTAGGGCCTACCCCAACGATGCCCGGCAGCACGTATGGGCCAGGCCTGGGGGCTCCTGTCGGTGCAACAAACATTCCGTTTTTGGACCAGGCCCATACACAGGCGTGTTGACTAGCACCATCGTTTTAACAGCCGGAGACCAATGCTCGAGATGCCTTCCAGTTATTTCGTTCTCACCGTGTGTTTTATTTGGTTTGTTGCATTCATCATGTCTTCATGATCATTGCATCCACGTGTTTTCATAAAACCTGCATCCGGTCGTAGTTGCCGCTTCTTCCTTGTCACTCATGACCTTCTCTCAGATCAACCGCACCGCTATCTTCTCTCTCTTCTTTGAGCCCATCAAACCCCCTTGTCTCCGTGGCCTTTTTCCAGACCCCTCGCGTGCGTGTCCGAAACTACCCCAGACCCGAACCAGGCACTCGTGACCGATGGGTCCGGATTATCCCCATACATCCCTCAAACATCTCCGATTTACTTATCGAACTCCTCTAGCCATTTATCTCGACTGCCCGATCGTAATCGTGACCGATGGGTTCGGATCATCCCCATCACAATGTTAGAGGATCTGGTTCCGTCCACCACCGCAGCCGAGTCCCCTGCCTCCCGAGCGAGCGCCACCAGCAGAAGCTCTGCACCACCCACAAGCTACTTCGCCTCCTGCGTCGTCCCGCTCGTTCCGATCTCCTCCAACCTCCTCTTGTCTCGCCGGAGCAAGCACCGGAGCAAGCCAGGCTCTTCTTCCCCGAGTCGCTCGAACCACCCCCTGCTTCGTCTACCTCCCGTGCGCCGTCGCAGCGAGCGATCGAGCGCTCAACCCCGCGCCGCTGAGCCCGTTCTACGCCTGCACCGGAGCTCCTCTCACTCGATCCGGGCGTCCCCGCCTGACCAGACCTCCTCTTCCTCGCTTCGTCGCCGGCGAGCCTCGCCACCGTCGACGGCCGAAGCCCCAGGTCCCGTCGCCTCCTCTTCCTCCTCTCTCTTTTCCTCCTCTTCCTCCTCTCTTTTTCTCCTCTTCCTCCTCTCTCTTTTCCTCCCCGAGGTCTCTCTCATCTCTAACCAGATCCAGCTCCCCGAGCTCCCGAGCCTGTGCAGGAGCTCCGCGATGGCCTTACAGCTCCCGCCGCCGCCCTGCTCCGTTCGTTGTCGTCTCTGTCAGATCCAGTGAAGCCCTGCGTCCCAGCTTATAGGTCATTGCGCTGCCCCACCGGAGACCACCAGCGCCATCGCAGTCTCGTGCCCCTACTTCGTCTGCGTCTCCAACTTTAGGTCGAGCAGCACTCAACCCCTGACTCGAGCGCGTTGACCGCGACCCGCGCCGGCCCAGCACCGCCAAGGCCACACCAGGCCTGCAAGGCCGCTCCACCAGTCCTGGGCCGAGGCCCATGGTGAGGCCACCCCCAGCGCCTCCATTCCCTTCTGTTGGGCCTTCTCCAGTTTTACTTTCGGCCCACGTAATATTTTTTTCAGTCCTGCGAATTTTGCTAATTATCCAGAGGTTATAGTTTTACAGAAAACCCTCATTGTTCATGCATATCATAACTCACAAAACATGCATCGTAATAAAACATGTTCTATATGTAAAGGGGTTTTATCAGTTTTGCCATCGATTGTATAACACTACTCGGTTTTACCACTAAAAAATTTCAGTACTAAAAAACGCCACTGTATCGTTAGACATATGCTCAAAAAGACCATTTTTGGCCATTACTGTCAGTTCAATGCACGTTGACTGAAGGTAGATGACAAAAATACCCCTAACCCGTTTGTCAATTCCCCTCTCTTTTTGTTGACTTGTGGGCCCATCTGCAACGGACACATGAAAAGATAAAAGAAAAATTGGCTATGCAGGGTTTTGAACCCAACACCACGACCTGCACGTTGTGCAGGCTAACCAACTGAACTACGGAAGTATTTTGTTTTTCGAGGAGATACGTCCCTTATAATGTTTAGAAGGAATAATATGCCAACACATCAGCGTGTCATATCTTTTCTTGTTGCTAGCTAGTTGCGCTAGGGTTTGAAAGTTAGTTGGGATCACCCGCACGAGTGGCTAGCCGACTGGAACAATCTCTCTGGTAACACTGCCACGTCCAATCGATTGATGCGTCACACACTAATTGGCAGCAACATCACATATGACAGCAAGATCACATGGTTTTCTAATTTTCTCTAGAAATTTCAACATGGTGGCTACCTATTTTCCTGAAAATGACACAAACACAAAGAGGTTCACAACTCTCTGCGGGTGGGGGCACGCTGCAGCTGGGCGGCCAGCCCGGCGACCGGCGGTGCCAGGTGAGGACTGAGGAGTTAGGCAGGCGACGGCGGCTAAGGGATTTGTGGTTCCCGCTGGGGAAACTGGCTAAGCTGGCACGAGCAGGTCGGCCAAAGGATTAGGTTCAGTATGGTCAGGTCTGTTTAGTTAGGTGCAGATAGATAATAGTATAAGAATACTTCTAATTCCAAACGAATGCATGTGTTAGTCGGACTGGTTGTCATGCTCCTCCATCCACAGTGAGGTCTTTGGTTCAAACCCCAACAACGCACTTTTTTCCCCGAAATTATTTATCCTTACTCCCTGACTAGTGGGCCCACACTATGGAGAGAGAGTGTGCAAAATGAGTTCAGGGGTATTTTCGTCATCTGCCTTCAGTCAACTTGCATTGACTTGATGGTAACGGTGAAAATGGTATTTTTTAGTACGTTTCCAAAAGAACAGTGGCATTTTTTAGTAGTGAAAAATTTTAGTGGCAGAACTGAGTAGTGTTATACAACCGATGGCAAAACTGATAAAAACCCATATGTAAAATGCTTAGAATTTCATCTACTTTCACAATATCCAACTTTACCCATGATAAAAATATTTAAATTGCTATTTGCATTACTTTGCATAAATGACATGTTAAAATGGTTTATTTTATAACTAAATAACCGTAGCTCCGAATTAAATGAACTTTATATGTAAACGAGGTAGAAAAATGTATAGATTAATATGATGCACTTACTTTGCATGTTTAACAATAATAAAATATGGTTTAGGGCAGAACAATACCAAATTCTAAATATGCACATGGGGATTTTCCGGAATTGTTGTTTGTTGTTTCCAGCATCATTTAAACTTGTCTAAATATGTGGTTTACTTATGCTTCACCTCTTGCCATGTTAACCAACATTTAATCTTGTCTTGTTCATAAATGGGAGCAAAGTAAATAATTTAATATGGTGTTTTGTCTATATGTAACTTGTTGCATATTGAGCTCCACTTAATTTGTAGTATTGTTTGTTGCACTTTGCCATGCCATGCCTATTTAAACCGGACCTACATCATACTTGGTTGTGCATCATGGCATGTTTATGTGATGGTTGTTTACCATGTTGTTTGCTTTTTTCGGTGTTGCTTCTTCTCGATAGTTCCGGTGACGTGCGAGCGATTGTGAGGATTCGTTCGACTACGCCCGTTTTTCTTCTTCATGGATTCAGTCTTCTTCGTAGCAGGATTTCAGGTAAGATGATCGTTACCTTGGATATCACTACTATTTTGCTTTGCTAGTTGTCTTGATGCTATCGCTATGTCATGCTACCTACCACTTGTTTATCAAGCCTCCCAAATTGCCATGATAAGTCTTTAACCTTTTCCTCCATCCCAGCAAACCGTTGTTTGGCTATGTTACCGCTTTGCTCAGCCCCACTTATGGCGTTGCTAGTTGCAGGTGCAGGTTGTTCCATGTTGGACATGGTTATCATGGGATATCACAATATCTCTTATTTAATTAATGCATCTATATACTTCGTAAAGGGTGGAAGGCTTGACCTTTTGCTTGGTGTTATGTTCCACTCTTGTCGCCTTAGTTTTCATCATACCGATTTTATGATCCTTGATTTTGTGTTCCTGACATGGTCGGGGTTTATGGGCCCCCCTTGACAGATCGCTTTGAATAAAACTCTTCCAGCAAGCACTACAAAAAAAGACACATTTGTGACATTTTGGCCTGAACGATTTTTTTTCTGTCATGCCTATGACACTTCTATGACGATAATTGTGAAAAAAACCGGTATCATCATAGATATGGTGGGCTCCTACTTCTAGTACAAAAAGTCATGATAGAAAATGGGCTTTTCATCTTGGGCGGACTGAAGACGCACCTGCATGACATTCTTTGGGCCGTCCATGATGGAAAAAATTATGGTAGAAGCGAGGGCGAGGAAAATATCGAGGAGTTCTCGGTTACGATGGGTGGTCGGGGCCGAGCGATGCATGGAGGTTTGCGCATTTCTCTCGTACAGGTACGCGTGCGCGCGCGATGCATTGGGATCTAACTATACCCAAGCGATGCATTCGCTTACTAAACCTGAGCGATTGCACTAGCTACGTTACTGAACCTGAGCGATCGATCCCTTGGCATTTAACTGAAACTAAGCGATTCCTTCGCTACTGTTGCTAACTAAACCCGAGCGAGAGATCGCTGCTGCTGCTGCTTACTGAAGCTGATCGAACCTGCTGCCTCTTGATGAACAGTGAACGTGGGGGTTGGTTGAACGAGTTGAGACGTATGTGGTTGGGTTGGATGAACAGTTCCAGGTGGGGGTGATGAACAGGACCTCATGGTAGTAGGCCGTTGCCACTGGATGAATAGGACCCCGAGACGAGGGCGCCACAACCGAGCTGGTTGGGGGTGGATGAATAGGACCCCGAGACGAGGGCGCCACAACCGAGCTGGTTGGGGGTGGATGAATAGGACCCCTGGAGGGCTAGTAGAATAGTAGACGGTGGAGGGCTGGATGAATAGTAGCCCGTGGATGAACACTAGCTGGTGGAGGCAGGAGGAAGGCGCGGTGGATGAACAATGCAGGTGGAGGCGGAAGAAAGTCGGCGGTGGGTGAACAGTAGCCCGTGAAGTCCCGTTTTGCGGTAAGCCACACCGCTCCCGATGAACAGGACCCCCGTTTCGACCGTGGCGCTCCAAGACAAGTACGTTTCCTCCATTTTTCGGTACGCCATAGCCCTCCCGATGAATAGGATGCCGTTTCGACCGAAGCCGATCGAACAGAAGGCTGTTTCCTCCGTACTGCGGTACACCAGACCCCGTATCGGCTGTTTCGTCCAAGTCGGTTGGCTCCCGTTCAACAGAATGCATTCACACCCAGTCTGTTGCCTCCCGATGAACATGATGTTGTTTCTCCGTTCCGACCCAGCTGGTTTGCTGCCCGATGAACATGACACTGTTGCTGCAGTCCATTGCCTCTCCATGTACACGGGCCCTGGCCGTACGTATGCGCGAGTAGGCGTTCGAGACCCTGCCCGTATGTACGTACGTGGCCGTATTTTTTGGCATGTGGCTATACATACGTGTACACGGTTTAAAAGGGACTGCCTAAACTACAACATCGGGGGCTCTACTACTACACGTGTCGCTGCTTGCTCGGCCACGGTTCATCGTTGCAGAGAGACCGGTCGACTAGTATGTACGTACACGGTTCATCATTGCAGAGAGACCGGTCGACTAGTATGTACGTACACGTTCGTGACAAGAATGACAATGCTACGTACGCTTCGACCAGGTGGGTCTCGACTATCAGGGAGGATAAGGAGGCACTTCCTTGCATGCAAAGTTATTAATGGTGGGTCCGAGCTGTCAGGGGGAGGATTCATTTTTTTGGCGCCTAATATGTAGGCACTTTCTTGTGTCCGAAGATATAGCTAGTGGATCCCAGCTGTCAGGGGGAACGTTTTCTCACAAAATACAACTAAGCCAAAATATAGAGGCCCTTCTGGCAGGTCCCCGCTGTCAGGTGGAGGAATCATTATTTTGTGCGTAACAAGGAGGCACTTCCTTGCTGTGGTCGTGTTCCCAGCTATTAGCCTCTCCATGTACAGTCCTCTTCCGATGTAAGTCGTTCCTTGACCACGCTAACCATGCCGCGGCGAGAGAAACAAGGCGGTGGACGACGGCGAGGCCTAGGAAGGGAATGACCGGGAGCCGGGGAAGACTCGACAGTTATTTCCCACACGGAGGGGAGTACGAGGGTTTACTGGTTAGGCTGCAGTATGAGGCTGCCATCACCGAAGAATAATAGGAGGTCTAGTGAGTACAGGGATGGCCAGGCTAGTGATGGGAGTAGGATGTAGTGGTGAGGCCTGCGCGGCAACAGAGCCGACCACGGGAGGCAGGAGCAAGCGACACGACCGGTGCTGGTTTGGGCGGATGGAGCAAGAAGACAAGAGGTTGAAGAAGCACTACAGCCGTTGGATGGGCCCCGTACGGCCACTGGAGCTAGAATCGCTCATATTGACTAAGTTGACAAAGCCCTCCATCCGCGTCAACTTAGTATGCCCACAAGTCAGCCTCCAACTATGGTGGGTCCCAGCTAGTAGGGGGCGTATTCATTTTTTGTGCGTAATAAGGAGGCACTTCCTTGAGTGCGAAGATATAGCTGGTGGGTCCGAGCTGTCAGTGGGACGAATGTTTTTTTCCACGAAATACAGAGGCCCTTCCGGTGGGTCCCTGTTGTCAGGTGGAGGAATCATTATTTTGTGGGTAATAAGGAGGCACTTCCTTGCGTGCGGCCATGGACCCAGTTGTCGGTCTCTCCACGTACAGTCCTCTTCCGATGGATGTCGTTTGTTGACCACGTTGACCATGCTGCGTCGAGAGCACCAGGGCGGTGGACGAGATGAGGCCTAGAAGGGAACGACCTAGAGCCGGGGGAGACTCGGTAGTTATTGCCCACGCGGTGGGGAGTACGAGGGTTTACTGGTTCGGCTACCGTTGCCGGAATATAATAGGAGGTGTGGGTGACTAGATGAATGGCCCGACTAGCGATGGATTAGGGTGGGGCGGTATGGCCTGCGCGGCAACACAGCTGGCCACGGGAGGAGGGAGCAGGCAGTCCCACAAGTGCTGGTTTGAGCGGTTGGAGCAGGAAGAGCAGAGATTGAAGAAGCACGGCGGACGTTGGATGTACATCCAACAGTCACTGCTCTCATGTGTTGACTAAGTTGACACGGCCTTGCGTGCCCGTCAACCTTTTTTTAGGAAAGCGTATGCGTCAACCTATATTAGGTGCACAAGTCAGCCTCAAATCTGTGGAAAACAACATACAACCCATCTGCTAGTATTTCTAATAATTTACAGCCCATTTTCTAATTCTTAAGGATTTTTTGGAGCCCATATTCTTTTTGTTAGCATTACAACCCATATTGTGGCCACGGTTAAAAAGTTCTACGAATGTTTTGCATATTTCGGTGCGATCCGAACTATTTTTAATCCTGAAATTTCGGGTCACATTCAAACTAATTTGAAAAATAAATTTATATCAATATAAAATCCAAATAATTGTCCACGCATAAAAATCAATAGAAGTCAAAATCTAAGAATGAAAAAAAAGAAATTTGAAACTAATTGCCGGTTTGATGTGTTTTAAAAATATAGAACCTATTTCTCAATAGTGATAGCCCATTTTCTGGGCAAGCTGAATGAAACTCTCCTCGTGTTGAAAGATTTGCAGCCCAGCAGGGATGACAAAATAAAGTAGGCCTCGGTTGGGTATTCTGCAAGACAACAAAAAAACTGGGCTAGCCATTTTCAGAAACAAAACTACCGGGCTAGTCATGTGGTAAACATAAAATAAAAGGCTGGCTAGAGTGCCCCGCATAGCCCACTTCACACCCTGCTTCTGTATCAAAAACAAAAAGAACTGGGAGAGCTATTGGGTCCCCAGTGTCAGCTGCTCGTTGTGCAATTCTCTCGTTTATTGACTACGTTGACAATGACATGGGTCCCATATGTCAGAAATCCATTAGGAGGACCTTTTTTTCTTGAAATAAGGAGGCACTTGCTTGCGTACTGCCATGACCCTGGTGGGTCCCTGCTGTCATCCTATCCATGTACAATCATCTCCTGATTGTGTACACGCCAACCTAGTAGGCCCCCAAGTCAGCGTCTAAACCCGTGGCGGACAAATACAACACATTCCATATGTTCAAATGGAATGTTTTACATTCAAAGCAAAGTAACAGGCCTGATCCTGATATAGAGTACTGAACTTCCACGTTGACAACCATCATAGCCAAGTTAGCTATCTACTCCTACTAATACTCTATTAGTGTACAAGTACTAACTTACTCTTAGCTAATTAGATGATGCCGGTAGCCATCTGCGGTACACGCTAAACGCCGGCACCAACGTCCTCCTCCTCACCTCTCACTTGCCAGAGGCGCGATAGGGCATGTTGCTCATGCGCGTTTGCCCTTTCCATGCTGGCGTGGTCCACCGAATCTTTAGCTTCTAAGCGGGAAACCCACTTGACGAGCTGGTAGTAAAATTTTCGGCGTCGCGAACGCGTGCGTGCCCAACAGCCTCCAGGGCTATTTTCCGGGCGCCGACCTCCATGTAGTAGGCCCAGTTGCGGTCACTCTGCTCGCGACTCAGAGCGTTGGTGTGCTGCTGTTCCATGCCCCGCTGGCGGCGCAAATCGGCAATACGCTGGTCCTCCACCAGGCGGTCGCACTCCAACAAGTCCTCATACTCCGCATTGACTTCTAAAGACCGATAGAATACCTCCTTCCTCCCTCTGCCTTCCGGTGAAAAGTCGAACACTAATTCCGGTGGTGACCGCATCCGGTGTCGCCTATTGCAGACGGGCGGGGCCATGATGGACATGGCGAGAGCGAGGGCAAGTGGCGAGCGACGTCAGGCCGTTGGGGGCTTATGAGGATAGGGCGAGTTGGGTGATGGTTACACTGGAGAACGCTGGGAACCAGTAATTATAGGTGGAAGGTAGGTGAACCAGTGTGTCGCGGGAAACGCGACAGTCATCGCGGTCACCGGAATTCAATGCATAAGAAGGCATGGCTTAGCGCGCCAGCTTGCCGTGGAAAACTAGAAAAACTGAAAAGATGACTGTGCTGTCCTGTCCCGTCCCGTCAGTGGTGCGTCCCATCCGTGTTGTGTCGCACGTCGGCATGACGTTCAAACGAGTGCGCTCGATTCATCCAGTTGAGGTACCTGCGTGATCAGGTGGTTAATCCCATATGATTGAGTCGGTCGGGTAGTGTGTATGTAGGATCGCAATAGCTGATGAACGTTCGCTGGGAGATAAGGCATTTGCGAACGTTTTTGCTGGTAGTTTCCTCAGATTCGCATGGCATTTTGTTCAAAATAGCATGTCAGTTTCTTCAGAGGTAGGCATTTTTATTCAAAAAACTGCCACCTTCGAATGTTGCATCACAACTAAAACTGCCAGGAGCGTATTAGTAGGCTAGCTAGTGATCGATCAGTAACTTGTAAACACTGAGCGAACATAAATAAGGAACTGCTGGTAACTTGTAAACACCAAGCACACATAAATAAGGATCATGCTGTGCACGGTAGTAAGAGCTGATCCGTTCGAAATGTTCACACAAGACTCACAGGCCTGGAAATGTAATATGTTCACATTAGTAGCCCAAATTCACAATCAACTAGTACGATTGCCATACATAAGATCAACATGTTAATGCATCTTAGTGATTCACAGATCATATACAAATATGTAGCTCCAAAAGCAAAGATATAGAAAAAACATATGTTCTTGCTACTAACTTGGATGCTTCTCTGGGCCAACATTCAGTACAGAATGAAAGGCAAATTTGCTTCTGAAGTCTACAATTCCTCTTGCAAACGTAAGTGGTTTCACCAACAGCTGGAACCATGAGAATGAACCACACATGATGGAGGGACACCCACCGCAATATGATTGTGTCTTCTCTCGATCACACAGCGAGACTATTTTCAATACAAACTTTAACTAAGGCAAAATGATGCCCATTGTATAATCAGGACAAAGCAATGAAGCACCTAGTGTTGGGCAATAAATAGTAAAGTACTACTTTTGTGCAGTCCATGAAGTGACTATCCAATCTTTCTGTGTCTATTATCAAATGGCACTGCATGTAGTGTCTATACTATTCTCTTGTGCAGTTCCACCAAAATTGAGGTCACTTTGTTTGTTTGCCAAATAGCAACAGGCAGACATCCGTCTGCACAAATATCAAGCAGCTAGTAAACATATACCACACCTTGTATTTTTGGTTTAAACACGTCTCTTCTAGTCGTTTCCCCTTACCATCTGTCATGTTTTGCACTGGACAATTTGATACTGTCATGTTTTGCCCTGGACAATTTTGTACTAAATTGATTTGCTAGTACATAGCAGAAATATAGCGCCTATTCTTCATCAGACCAATGATATCCATGTTCGCAGTGATGGAAGAGGTGAAATGGATACAACTGAAATTGAGCATCCTATCATTGAATCATGTCCTGCACCTCTAATGTAGGTCCACCCTGCCATTAAATTCACATGCAAACCCCTAATATTACTATCTAATGACGGTGCAAAAAGAGTAGCAAGATAGTAGCAAACCATGTACCTTCATAATGAATAGCTCATAATGCCACCAATTGGATATACCGGTTTGGAAGAAAACATGCTCATAAGGTTGAACCATTTGGAATTTTTGTGCATGTCGGCGTTCTAGGAACGGGGGTCCCCAGACTTGCCTGCCTGCGGCCTGCGGCGTGGCTCAAAGGGGGGCTCAGCGCGGCCCATCTTCATCAACGCAAAACACAAGACCCTCGCGAGGGGCCAAGCCTCGCGGGGCGGACGCCACGGTGCTTCCTCAGGCGCGGCCTCATCAGGCTGGCTCACTAGGAGGTGGAGAGATCAAGGCGGGGTACCTCACGAGGTGCCCATGACGCAAGCCATGATGACCAAGGGCGCCAGGCGGGCGCTAGCCCGCGCAGTGTCCTTCCTTTCCTCTTTGGTGCAAAGGGGGCAAGCGCAGGCGAGAGGATCACGCAAAAGTATCCATTTCAGTGCAACGAGAGCAAGGACAGTCCAACGGCGGGAAGGAGGTCATCGTGGAGCCCAGAACGGCGTCACGACAGGGCCTTTGACAGGCGAGGACCAACTTTAGTCAGGATAAGTGTACTGGATGTTCCCCTTCAAAATGGCCAGTTGTTGGCGCCCTTCTCGCTCAATATTTGGGAAGAGGCCCAGGGCCTTTGCCTATAAATAGGACTAGCCACCCCCAGGGTAGAGGCATCTAGTACCCAGAATCCGAGCAAGCAGAGGGCAAGAAAGAGAGAGAGAGAGAGAGAGAGAGAGAGAGAGAGAGAGAGAGAGAGAGAGAGAGAGAGAGAGAGGAGAGAGAGAGAGAGGCGGCTGAACTCCCCTAGCAGTTCATCGTCCCAGCTAGAACAGGCTCTCGCGAGGCCGTTCTTCCTTGCACTGTTCATCATCATCAGCCCAAGAGGCAATCCACCCACCACACTGGAGTAGGGTATTGCACCACATCGGTGGCCCGAACCAGTATAAACCCTGTGTCTTTTGCGTTGTTCTTTCAGTAGCTAGATCCTTGCGAGACGGAGAGGTAGAGGGCAGAATCTTCGCGCGCACCCCAGAGTTTGAACCTCAAGGGTCTGACGGAACCCGAAATCCGACATTTGGCGCACCAGGTAGGGGTGCGCCGGGATTTGTCTTCCAATGCTTCGTTCTCCTCCGACCGCCGCGTCCATGTCTGACGCTCGTCCGGCCCGCGCCGAGCGCCGGGCCGCCATCGCCTCTCGCGTCGCCCAGACGGCTCTCGTCGGTGGGCGCCCTCGTCGTTCCCCGTCGCCCGCCGTCAACGCCGCCACCGGCCCGGCGGGGAACGAGCAGCAAGCGTCGTCTCAGCACCCGTTCGTGCGGCGAGACGACCGCACCGCTACTCCGTCGCTCACGCCAGCTAGCTCTTCATCCCACGCGCTCCGCGCACCCTTGGAGGCTCGAGTTGCGCTCATCGCGGCAAACGAGCTCATGCGCTACCGTCCCGTCGACGACGTCTACGAAGAGTGGCTCGACCGCGTCGCCGAGCTCGTCCGCGCCGCAGGGGGCTCTCCTGCGCCGTCTGCTCCGCTGCGCCGCACCCCGCCCCGCGCGGGCCATGAAGCTCCAAGGGCGTACCAGCCACCTCCACTCCAGGAAGACGCCATGGCTCCAAGGTGCGTGGCCCCTGGGCGGAACCCGCTCCGTCACGCGCCAGCCCAGCAAGAACGGAGCTTCCAAGAGGTCCCTCGGCCGCAAGAGGCCGCCCGGGCGCTTCCTGCTCCGGCTCGCCGTGACCCTGCTCCAGCTCCGGCATGTCAAGACCCCGCGCTGCTCCCAGCTACAGCGCATGGGGACCCGCAAGACCAAGCACTCCCTCGAACCAAGCCTCCCGTGGCCACGGCCGGCTGCCGCGCCTACACCACCGAGCTGCGCAGCGTCGCGTGGCCCGGCAAGTTCAAGCCGGACCTGCCTCCTCGCTACGACGGCACGACCGACCCTGCAGATTTCCTCCAGCTTTATGACCTGGGCATCGAAGCTGCCAGCGGGGACGAAAATGTCATGGCAAACTGGTTCCCCATGGCGCTCAAGGAAGGGGCTCGCACCTAGCTCCTGAACCTGGCCCCGGGCACGATCTCTTCCTGGGACCAAATGCGCACCCGCTTCATCGCCAACTTCTAAGGTACTCGCGACTGGCCGCCCGCCGTGAGCGACATGCGCCACATCAAGCAACAACCCGGAGAGACCCTGCAAAAGTACATCCAGCGCTTCAACAGCGCGCGTCTCAAGATCCCCAAGGTGTCCGAGGAAGCCATCATCTCGGCCTTCTCCGACGGTGTGCGCGACGTCAAGATGAAGGAGGAGCTGGCAATGCATGAAGACCTGTGCACCTCCCTGGAGCTGTTCAACTTGGCGACCAAGTGCGCCAGGGCTGAGGAGGGGCGTCTCTCCCTCCTTGAGCTGCCTGCCGCAGACCCAGAAGAGAAGAAACCCAAGGCCAAGGACGTGAAGCGCAAGGGGGCTGCCGTGCTCGCGGCAGAGCCTGATACCAAGCGGGGCAAGGATCTGCACGAGTACTCCAGGGGCAGCCGGTACTGTGTGTACCACGACCTCCACACCCACAACACCAATGAATGCCAAGAACTCCGCGCCGTGCGAGAAGGAAGGATCGGCCGTCGTCCCAACCGCGCTGACCGGGGCTACGGCCGAGGAGGAGGAAGAAACCCAGGACGCTGGGAAGACCGCGGCCCACGCCAAGGGTGGTGTGATCAACCTCGCGAGGACCGCTGGCGAGACCTGCCTCGCGAGGGGGATTGGCGGGATCAGCCTTGTGAGGATTGCCTGCAGGGCAACGCGGGCCTCCCTCCACTGGCGCCTCAGCCAAGGAGGAACGAGGACCACCACCAAGACGAGGGAGTTGAGGGCTTCCAGGAGCCGCGCGCAATCGCCTGCATCCTAGGCGGAGCTCAAGCCCCTGCCTCCCAACGCATCTTCAAGCAGTTTGCCCGCGAAGTGAATGCAGTCCTCCCCAGGCTCGAAGCAACGCGCCCTCTCAGGTGGTCGGCGTACACCATCACGTTCAGCTCAGCGGATCAGCTCAAGTGCGCGGCCATAGCCGGGGTCCTCCCGATGCTCTGCTCCCCAGTCATCGGCAACGTACTCGTCACCAGGACCCTCATCGATGGTGGAGCAGGGCTCAACGTCCTGTCTGTGGAAACATTCAACAATCTCCAAGTGCCCTATGACCAGCTTCAGCCAACCAAGCCTTTCTCGGGAGTCACCGACGGTTCCACGATCCCGATCGGGCAAGTCCGCCTCCCAGTCACCTTCGGGGCCCGCAGCAACTACCACACCGAGCTCATCGACTTCGACGTCGCTCACATCCGCTTGCCGTACAACGCCATCCTCGGGTACCCAGCGCTGGCCAAGTTCATGGCCGTAACTCATCATGGCTACAACGTACTCAAGATGCCAGGAAGTGGCGGAGTCATCACGATGCCGTGTGAAGAGAGGGATGCAGTGTGTTCCCTGGAGCGAGCCTTTCAGGCCGCGTCACTAGGAGACCCAGATCGCGGAAGCAGGAGGCTTCCCGAAACCACCCCCAAGAAGAAGAAGGTGTCATCCGGACCGACCCCTCAGGAGGCAGGCCCCACAGGGCCCGCATCTACCCAAGGGGACCCTCCTTCCATCGCATAGGAAAGCGCGCCCGACGCCCTTCTCAGGCAGGGCTCGGGGGCTCTCACCTGGAGGGCCACCGACCTGGCCAAGATCTCGAGGGAGGCGCTTGGGCACCACGTGGAGGCGTGCTTCGAAGCACGTTTCCCTCAAGAAGGAGCAAGGCAAGGAATGTCGGACCAGCAGGAGTTCATTAACCAGGCCGTTCAAGAACTACAGGAGTCAAGAATCATGAGAGGTTGCCGCCGCCTACCGGCTGTGGCTCCCCATCCAGGCGAGGATGGTGGGCTGCGTGTCTGCATCGACGTACCAAGGCTCAATCAGGCCGCCACGATAGAGCGCCTCTGGCCCTCACAAGTGGGGCGTTGTGGAGGTCCACCCCACAGCTATGTTCGCATGCCTTACGGCTTGCCGAGCGTGGCTGCTGCGTACCAGCGCCTCATGAGGGGCATCATGGAGACTCAGGAAGACAGGCGTTCTGCAGTCCTGGCGGAGATGCAGATGATTCGCGAGGAGCCACCAGCGCCTCCGGAGCCTCCTCAGGCCCCTGGGCGTGGGGGCTCGTGACGATCGGCTTCCGCAGCCCACCGAGTCTGCTGCATCAGCACCACTTCATCTTCGACATCTTCAGGTGACATCTTTCAAGCTTCATTTCCGGCTGGGAACGCCCTCCCAGGGCTGCTTCATTCCCAGGCCGCGTGGGTCTGTCCCTGCGGCATGTATCCCTTTTTATTTTTCGTTCATTAGCTTGCTTTGTTGGGGGCGCCCCTCGGGCTGCATCATCCCCAGGCCGCTCGGGCAGGGCCCAGTGGCGTGTATCTCCCTTGCATTTATGTCCAACTATGCATTCGCCTATGATGCTTGATTACTTGATGCCTGTCTATGGCACCTCTTCTTTTCCATGTCGACCACTTGCACGTTAAAGGGGGGGGGGGTACCTGAGCATCACGACTCAGGGCTCTTACTGGCTCTCCAGCCCTCACCCTCTGGCCTTGTCCACGGCATCGCGACCTGGCATACCAGCGACGGCTAAGACAAGCTCAAGGGCCGGGACCCGAGGACGTAGAGCGCCGGCATCTAACCAAATTTGCAGGAACACATTTCAAGAAAGGGGAGCAAAGTCGAGGGGGAAGGGGCACGCGGGAACCTCGCCAAGCAACTCCGTTACCACTGCAGCGCAGACCCGACGCTACACCAGGAGAAACCCCTTGTTAACCAGATAAGTCCTCGCGAGCCCTCGCGAGCTTCGAAAGGGAGGACTAAGCTACGACGGAATTAACGACTCGCACAGTTCCATAGCAAAAGTCACATATTACAAAAAGGATTACAGACGCCTTACAAGCCCCCATCGGGCGCAGTGTGATTCCTTGCAGGAAACAGATCCTAAGGGATGCTAACTACGCGCGCCCCTGCAAGCGATGCCATCATCAACAGTGGGCCGTCAAGCACCAGCGCCAACCCCATCCAGATCAGAGTCAGCGACGGTCGAGCGAGCCCGCCCTGCTCCGGGAGCGGCGCTGGCTCGCGGGCTCGTAGCTGTCGTCGCTCGTCTCCGGAGTCGCGATGATCTCGCTGGGATCGCTGGATCCTCCGTCGCTTCCGTCGCTTGTGGAGCTGTCCAGGGAGCGGCCGGCGGGCCCAGCCCTCACCATGGCAGGGTCCTGGCCACCTCTCCTGGGGCAGCACTCCAGCCGGCGCCTGTTCGCGTCGAAGACCTTGAAGAACATCACCGAAGCGCCATCGTACTCCAAGTGGATTGTGAGGGCGTCCCTTGCTCTGCAACCACGAGCGATCTCGCCCCAGCCGCGAGTCATGAAGACCTCGCCCGAGGCAAGGATCGCGACCTCTGCCTCAGTCGCGGGGGTGCTGCAATCGGCGTGCTGTAGCCATAACTCCATGAGTCTTCCCTGCGGGAAGACATAGACGAAGAAGGGAGGAAAGCGAATCCAAGTTCGCGGAGGCATGGCGGCGTGGAGCACGAGCTCGCGGGAGGAGCCCTCGGCGTGGACTCCAGGAGGAACGACCCACACCTTCGTGACCCGTCGGCGCCGGGCGATGGTGCCGGCCGCGGGGATCGGCATCGCCCCCTCCGAGGCCCTCGATGTGGGCAAACAAGGGAAGCGGGAACCCCGGCGGAGGCCGCTCGTACCAAGGCCTCGACACCACCTGACGGTCTCCCTCGTCTCGGCCGCGAAGGGCAGGTCGCTTCTTCGGCGGTAGCGGGTTTGGTCCCTCTTGAAGAGCCTTTCCCTTCTCCGCTGCAGAAAGCCGGCGGATCGGAGCCATCACGGCAAGGCAGAAGCAAGAATCAAGGCGAAGGAGAAAGCAAGGAGGGATGGACTGGAAGGGCATGCGCGGTGCCGTACTTATAGCCGGCGAAGGCCAACCGTCGGCCTCCACGATCACAGGTAATCATGACACGATTTGCATGCAGGGACTAGTCAAGTCACGCAGTTGTCAAGGCGTCGTGGGGAAGCGGAGACGCCCACGTCAAATCAAACCGCCACGCGGCGCCCAAGGCCGCAGGCTGTTAGGGCCCGCGGCGCTTCGCCCTTGCCCTTTCGCTCCTCGGCATGGCCAAGTCCATGCGCGCCTTGGGCCCGGGGCTACTGTCGGCGTTTTGGGAACGGGGGTCCCCAGACTTGCCTACCTGCGGCGTGGCTCAAAGGGGGGGCCCAGCGCGGCCCATCTTCATCAATGCAAGACCCAAGACCCTCGCGAGGGGCCAAGCCTCGCGGGGCGGACGACACGGTGCTTCCTCAGGCGCGGCCTCATCAGGCTGGCTCACGAGGAGGCGGAGATATCAAGGCGGGGTACCTCACGAGGTGCCCATGACGCAAGCCATGACGACCAAGGGCGCCAGGCGGGCGCCAGCCCGCGCAGTGTCCTCCCTTTCCTCTTTGGTGTAAAGGGGGCAAGCGCAGGCGAGAGGATCACGCAAAGGTATCCATTTCGGTGCAACGATACCAAGACCAGTCCAACGGCGGGAAGGAGGTCATCGTGGAGCCCAGAACGGCATCACCACATGGCCTTTGATAGGCGAGGACCAACTTTAGTCAGGATAAGTGTACTGGATGTTCCCCTTCAAAATGGCCAATTGTTGGCGCCCTTCCCGCTCAATATTTGGGAAGAGGCCCAGGGCCTTTGCCTATAAATAGGACTAGCCACCCCCAGGGTAGAGGCATCTGGTACCCAGAATGCGAGCAAGCAGAGGGCAAGAAAGAGAGAGAGAGAGAGAGAGAGAGAGAGAGAGAGAGAGAGAGAGAGAGAGAGAGAGAGAGAGGCGGCTGAACTCCCCTAGCAGTTCATCATCCCAGCTAGAACAGGCCCTCGCGAGGCCGTTCTTCCTTGCACTGTTCATCATCATCAGCCCAAGAGGCAATCCACCCACCACACTGGAGTAGGGTATTACACCACATCGGTGGCCCGAACCAGTATAAACCCTGTGTCTTTTGCGTTGTTCATTCAGTAGCTAGATCCTTGCGAGACGGAGAGGTAGAGGGCAAAATCTCCGCACGCACCCCAGAGTTCGAACCTCAAAGGTCTGCCGGAACCCAAAATCCGACAGTGCAGTTCCACTAAAATCAAGCATCCCTGTTTGCACAGATATTGAAAGTTTGGTTACTATAAAAGTGGCACTAGTTGAAGCATAGACTCACAAATATAAGCATTCCAATTTCTTAATGGGAATATGTAGCAAGACTATTTCTAACCACATGTCTGAAGGAATAAATAAGGCAACATCGGCTGATGTCAGGAAGGCATGCATAGCATTTTCTAAAAGATTGAACCATTCCCGACCTTTCCTCTTCTTTTAAGCATATTTTATGCAGTTCAACTAAAATAAAACACCATTACCTCCTTGACAATTCATGTATGCAATTGATAGGCATTAGAGACAAACATGTAGATCGCCTCCGATAACATAATGAACATTAATTTTAACTAAGGTGTGACTAGCTTTACCGGCATAATTTGAGTGAACTCTACAGCCTCTGATCCTTAATATAAGACGTTTTCGTAGTTCAATTTAAAGTACCCACACGTCTAGTATCTAGAAAAAAAGGTAGTAGTTTTCTTGAGCACATATTTGGGAAAGCTTGCCACACCTTATATATGTCCATACGCTAATGCAACACCACTCGAATAGTACAAATATACACTAATCCAGTGGCTAGTGCAACATTCGAGTAGTTTTTTTTATCAGGGGTATAGTACAATGGTTTTACTAAACAGGTTTCCATAAGCTAGCACTAGAAGATTTCTATAAGCATTAAATATACAAAATGTGAAAGTAACAAGTTTCAACATTGGAATACTAGCCGTGCAGCAGCATTAAACCAAATACGAAACTCTGAAGGTAACTAGCATTATTAACTAATGACAGTATAAAAAATGGCAAACCATGTACCTTCAAGTTAAATATCATTTCGAAGTCGAGGAGACTTGAAAAATTGCTATCCCAATCTTGATAATCGATCAAACATAAAAACTTGATCAATCGAATCAAGTAAACAACCAGAGGAGGAGGTGCCCACTCTTGACCTTTCCTCTTCTATTCATAATGTTTTGTGTAGTTTAACCAAAATATAATGACATCAGCGCCTTGGCATCTTGGTGACACTATACAAAAAATTTGACTTATCTCATGAAAGTGAGGTATGTAGTCTATAAGCATTAACAGTGCAAATATCTGAAGTAGTAACAAGTTTCATTGTCGGTATACTGGTTGTGCAACAACATTAGAATGCCTTAGCTGATTTTTTTAATACATCCACAATCAATAGCTAACCCTGAAATAATCGAGTGACATTATGCATTGCTTAAATTTATCGGTGGCATTAGACTGAGTGCGACATTAGTTAGATGTGGCGTCCCTTTAGCAGTAGCATTGCTTAACTTTATCGGTTGGGTTATACTAACAGAACAAAGTGGCAATAAGAGCATGGGAGGCCCATTCGGACAGTGGGCGCATCAGTACGATGTACCTCCACAGACGCATAGAGTGGCGAGGGAGGGTTGGTTGCCTAGAGCAACAAATATCCAGGCATCATATGTGGATTACATTCCATTTTTGTTCTCTTTAGCCACCTTTTTCCTATGTGAGGACAACAAACCGATCAACCAGGTCATTCTCTATTGCGTTGTCATGCCTTTCTAACCCTTTTCAACCAAGAGACATGAGACTCGTTCCTTAGCTACTGATTTTCCCCTTTTCAACCTAGATGCGGGTTCGATACCTAGTCTCTTCGATAGTACTTTCTCCCTTCCTTTCCTTAATCAACCTAGACATGGATTAGTCTGCATGAAGTAGGGTTTCCTTTAATAGTGCAAGTAAAGGTTTTTGTTTGCATGACTAGAAGAGGTAGCAAATTGTGGAGATGGTGGAGTGGAAAAAGATCCACATGCAGTGACGTGGCAGATGGGGGCAATAGAAGAAGTGTATGGTTTGAAAGGAGGTAGCATACCTGAGGGTTGACGAGAAGTGGCTTCGCTCTTGGTCATCGTCTTCCGCACACACTACGGCAGCGACCTTGGGGACGGAGGCCATCCCGTACGGGCGCTAGGTCGGAGAGGATAACCTTGTCGTCAGTGTGTCACCTCGCTCACCGACGACGAGTGCGTCACCGCTGTGATACGTCTCCAACATATCTATAATTTATGAAGTATTCATGCCATGATTACAACAATTTTATATGGTTTTCGTATGATTTGATTATAACTAACCCGGACTGACGCTGTTTTCAGTAGAGCTACTCTGGTGTCTTTTTTGTGCATAAATAAAAGTTCTCGGAATGGGCTGAAAATTTATGGTGATTTTTTATGGACCAAAAGAGACCCCTGAGGCATTGGAGTTGGGCCAGAAGAGTCCTGAGGCGACGGAAAGGTAGGGTGGCGCGCCCTAACCCTCCCCCCGGAGGGTGCTCCTGCCTTGCCGCTACCTCGTGGACCCCTTGACATGAGACCGACACCAAAAATTCCTATAAATACCAAAACCCCCAGAAAGAAACCTAGATCGGAAGTTCCACCTCCGCAAGCCTCTGTAGCCATGAAAATCAATCTAGGCCCTCTCCGGCACCCTGCCGGAGGGGGGCATCATCACCGGAGGCCATGGAGGAGGATCCCAGAGGGGGCCATCATCACCATGGAGGCGAAGGACCAGAGGGTGAACCTCTCGCGATCTAGGGGGAGGCCATGGAGGAGGAAGCACAAGGGGAGACTCTCTCCCCCTCTCTCTCGAAGGCCCCAGAGTGCCGCCGAGGGGAACCATTGCCGCGGTGATCGTCTTCATCAACATCACCTTCTTCATCATCGTCCTCATCTCTTTTACACGGTCCACACTTCCGCACCCCACTATAATCCCCTACTTGAACATGGTGCTTTATGCCACATATTATGATCCAATGTTGTGTCGCCATCCTATGATGTTTTGAGTAGATTTCATTTGTCTTTTGGGTTGATTGATGATCTAGATTGGTTTGAGTTGTATGTTTTTGGTGCTGTCCTATGGTTCCTTCTATGACGCGCACATGTGAAGAATTCCCGTTGTAGGGTGTTGCAATACGTTCATGATTCGCTTATAGTGGGTTGCTTGAGTGACAGAAGCATAAATCCGAGTAAGAGGTTGTTGCGTATGGGATAAAGGGGACTTGATACTTTAATGCTATGGTTGGGTTTTACATTAATGATCTTTAGAGTAGCGGATGCTTGCTAAAGTTCCAATCATAAGTGCATATGATCCAAGTAGAGAAAGTATGTTAGCTTATGCCTCTCCCTCATATAAAATTGCAATGACGACTATCGATCTTGTTACAATTGCCTTGGATAATTCCACACACCGCTCCATCATTATTCCACACTCGCTATCTATAATGTATAGTAATATATTCTAACTTTATGTTAACAACAACTACTTTTATATTTTAGTTCTCCGTTATCATGACAAGTTATCCACTTCATACCCACAACGTAGTTTTATTTCTCATTTCTAGATGGAAGCAAACGTTCGGTGTACGTAGAGTCGTATGAGTGGCGGATAGGACTTGAGATAATATTGATCTTACCTTTAGCTCCTTGTGGGTTTGACACTCTTCCACCTTTGGAAATTGCTATGATGATTCCTTGCACTTGGGGATTATCATGCTACATGTCCTTTTCTTCCCCGATGGACGGGATCCTGGTGGATCTGTGACCACCGGTGAGGAGGGAGAGAGAGGGGCCATCACCATCTTTTTTAGATTTGGAGAGAGGGTGATAGTGTGAGAAGCAACTGGGCAGCCCTTAGCAAGCAAGCGCTGAGCTCCAGCCTATATATATATTTTTGATACTAGTACTAGAGGTGGAGTAGTGGTAGAGTAGTGTATAATTTCTCTACATACAGTACGAATTACTTGTGCTTCAAAACTGAATGGCACACCATTAATTAAAAAAATAAAGTCGAGAAATAATGCGGCACCTCAGGCCAACGCGTCCAGATCGCATTTTGCACGAGAAATGACACACCATGTTTCGTTGACATGTGCTCCCATTCCAACATGTCAGTGAGACGACGACGAGTCCTTCTATACAATTTCTGAACGGACGTCTATGTAGGCCGGGGCGCCTCTTCCTGTACCGTGGCAACCGTCCACCGCCTCTTCGCCTTTCCCTCTCGATTTGGAACTGTTGTCACACGCTCTTCCTCCCTCCATTTGCCTTCACCCTTCCTTCTGCCATTGTTCGATCGTCTTCTCCATGGAGGGAATGGACCGGAAACGACCCCGTTATTCTTGCCCCGATCTGAAAGATGACGTGGTAGAGGAACTCATTGATCAGTGTGACATCATCACCTCGGCTAGCATGGCAGGTACGTTCAAGACCATTCTCGACTCAACAAATAACATCATTACAAAGAACCCAAGGGTTCAGGAGCGGTTTGATCTCCCCTGTCTTCTTTGCCCTGACCCTGTTCGCTGGTGCAGGGATGACGAAAGCCTCTCCTTGTGCAAGTTGATGCCACTTGATAATGATACATGTTATGTTAAGATGCCATCGCTTAAGGGTAAGGCCTGGTGAAAGTGCAACTAATCACCGAGTGCTTTTGGTAATACATAACAACATATAGCTCATTGAACTAATATCCATTCAAGTTAAATATTTCAGAAAGTTCAATGATTGGCATGGCATGGACTAGAGATGTGGACCCCTCAAAATGCTAAGGACACATATTGGCAAAAGTTCAAGACTCTTCATTTATATTTTAGTGATCCAAGATCACAGTGAGTCCATAGGAAAGCCAATACTATTAAAAGGGGATGAGGTGTTGCTTAATGGTCTACTTGCTCAAAGTGCTTACTGATATTGCTCCAAAGCCCTGAACCACTTTCTCATTTCCAAATATGTCCAAAACTCAAAGTCAAACTCGACCACACCTATTCGATTTATACGACGCCATCGGGTTCACTTGACATAGCCACTACTAGAAACTCTAACATTTCGATCACACCGATACAGATCTCGGTCTCACCGAGATGGGCCTGCAAATTCTCTGTTGCTTGTTGTAATTATTTTGGTCTCACAAAAATGTGCAATTGGTCCCACCAAGTTTGCTTGACCATTTCTCTGTTTGCTCTTTGCTGAAATCGATCTCACCGAGTTCTAGTAATTGGCTTCACCGAGATGAGGTTTTGCTTTAAACCTAGCACATTAGTCCCACTGAGTTGTTCCGGTCGGTCCCACCGAGATTCCTAACGTTCACATTTTGAACTAAATCGGTCGCACCGAGTTCTTCTATTCAGTCTGACCAAGTTGGGTTAAATGTGTGTAACGGTTGGATTTTGTGTGCAGGCTATATATTCCCCTCCACCGCTTTTCCATTTTTGAGAGAGCCATCATTGTTGGAAATATGCCCTAGAGGTAATAATAAAAGGATTATTATTATATTTCCCTGTTCATGATAATTGTCTATTGTTCATGCTATAATTGTGTTATCCGGAAATCGTAATACATGTGTGAATACATAGACCACAACATGTCCCTAGTGAGCCTCTAGTTGACTAGCTCGTTGATCAACAGATAGTCATGGTTTCCTGACTATGGGCATTAGGTGTCATTGATAACGAGATCACATCATTAGGAGAATGATGTGATGGACAAGACCCAATCCTAAGCCTAGCACAAGATCGTGTAGTTCGTTTGCTAAAGCTTTTCCAATGTTAAGTATCATTTCCTTAGACCATGAGATCGTGTAACTCCCGGATGCCGTAGGAGTGCTTTGGGTGTGCCAAACGTCACAACGTAACTGGGTGACTATAAAGGTATATTACAGGCATCCCCGAAAGCATCTGTTGGGTTGACATGGATCGAGACTGGGATTTGTCACTCTGGATGATGGAGAGGTATCTCTCGGCCCACTCGGTAATGCATCATCATAATGAGCTCAACGTGACCAAGTGGTTGGTCATGGGATCATGCATTATAGTATGAGTAAAGTGACTTGCCGGTAACGAGATTGAACGAGGTATTGGGATACCGACGATCGAATCTCGGGCAAGTAACGTACCGATTGACAAAGGGAATTGTATACGGGATTGATTGAATCCTCGACATCGTGGTTCATCCGATGAGATCATCGTGGAGCATGTGGGAGCCAACATGGATATCCATATCCCGCTGTTGGTTATTGACCGGAGAGTCGTCTCGGTCATATCTGCATGTCTCTCGAACCCGTAGGGTCTACACACTTAAGGTTCGGTGACTCTAGGGTTGTAGAGATATGAATATGCAGTAATCCGAAAGTTGTTCGGAGTCCTGGATGAGATCCAGGACGTCACGAGGAGTTCCGGAATGGTCCGAAGGTGAAGAATTATATGTAGGAAGTGTATTTTCGGCCATCGGGAAGGATTCGGGGTCACCAGCATTGTACTGGGACCACCGGATGGGTCCCAGTGGTCCACCGGGTGGGGCCACCCATCCCGGAGGGCCCTATGGGCTGAAGTGGGGAGGGGAACCAGCCCCTGGTGGGCTGGTGCGCCCCCCTGTGCCTAGGGTTGGAAACCCTAGGGTGGGGGCGCCTCCACTTGCCTTTGGGGGCAAGCCTCCCCCTTGGCCGCCGCCCCCCAGGAGATCCCATCTCCTAGGGCCGACGCACCCCCCTAGGGGGCCTATATAAAGGGGGGGAGGGAGGGCAGCCACACCCAAGTCTTGGCGCCTCCCTCTCCCCTGCTACACCTCTCCCTCTCGCAGAAGCTCGGCGAAGCCCTGCTGCGATCACTGCTGCATCCACCACCACACTGTCGTGCTGCTAGATCTTCATCAACCTCTCCTTCTCCCTTGCTGGATCAAGAAGGAGGAGACGTCATCTGCTCCATACGTGTGTTGAACGTGGAGGTGCCGTTCGTTCGGCACTTGGTCATCGGTGATTTGGATCACGGCGAGTACGACTCCATCATCCCCGTTCTCTTGAACGCTTCCGCTCGCAATCTACAAGGGTATGTAGATGCACTCTCCTCTCGTTGCTAGTTGACTCCATAGATTGGTCTTGGTGAAACATAGGAAATTTTTTGTTTTCTGCAACTTTCTCCAACAGTGGCATCATGAGCTAGGTCTATGCGTAGTTCTCTTTGCACGAGTAGAACACAAATTTGTTGTGGGCGTAGATGTTGCCAACTTTCTTGACGCTAATAGTCTTATTTTGCTTCAGCGGTATTGTGGGATGAAGCGGCCCGGACCGACCTTACACGTACGCTTACGTGAGACAGGTTACACCGAATGACATGCACTAGTTGCATAAGCTGGCTAGCGGGTGTCTGTCTCTCCCACTTTAGTTGGAGCGGATTCGATGAAAAGGGTCCTTATGAAGGGTAAATAGAAGTTGGCAAATCACGTTGTGCCTTTTACGTAGGTAAGAAAATGTTCTTGCTAGAACCCTATTGCAGCCATGTAAAACATGCAACAACAATTAGAGGACGTCTAACTTGCTTTTGCAGCAAGTGCTTTGTGATGTGATATGGCAAAAAGTTGTGATGAATGATATATGTGATGTATGAGATGATCATGTTATTATAATAAGAATCACTACTTGCATGTCGATGAGTATGACAACCGGCAGGAGCCATAGGAGTTGTCTTATTTTATTTATGACCTTCGTGTCAACATAAACGTCATGTAATTACTTTACTTTATTGCTAAAGCGTTAGCCATAGTAGTAGAAGTAATAGTTGACGTGACAACTTCATGAAGACACGATGATGGAGATCATGATGATGGAGATCATGGTGTCATGCCGGTGACGAAGATGATCATGGCGCCCCGAAGATGGAGATCAAAGGAGCAATATGATGTTGGCCATATCACGTCACTATTTGATTGCATGTGATGTTTATCATGTTTTGTTTCTTATTTGCTTAGTACGACGGTAGTAAATAAGATGATCCCTCACAATAATTTCAAGGAAGTGTTCCCCCTAACTGTGCACCGTTGCTAAAGTTCGTTGTCTCGAAGCACCATGTGATGATCGGGTGTGATAGATTCCAACGTTCACATACAACGGGTGTAAGCCAGATTTACACATGCAAAACACTTAGGTTGACTTGACGAGCCTAGCATGTACAGACATGGCCTCGGAACACAAGAGACCGAAAGGTCGAACATGAGTCGTATGGAAGATACGATCAACATGGAGATGTTCACCGATGTTGACTAGTCCGTCTCACGTGATGGTCGGACACGGTCTAGTCAAGTCGGATCATGTATCACTTAGATGACGAGAGGGATGTCTAATCTGAGTGGGAGTTCGTTATATAATTTGATTAGATGAACTTAATTATCATGAACTTAGTCTAAATAAACTTTGCAATACGTCTTGTAGATCAAATGGCCCACGCTAATGTCAACCTCAACTTCAACGCGTTCCTAGAGAAAACCAAGCTGAAAGATGATGGCAGCAACTATACGGACTGGGTCCGGAACCTGAGGATCATCCTCATAGCTGCCAGGAAACAATATGTCCTAGAAGCACCGCTAGGTGAAGCACCCATCCCAGAGAACCAAGACGTTATGAACGCTTGGCAGCAGCGTGCTGATGATTACTCCCTCGTTCAGTGCGGCATGCTTTATAGCTTAGAACTAGGGCTCGAAAAGCGTTTTGAGCAACACGGAGCATATGAGATGTTCGAAGAGCTGAAAATGGTTTTCCAAGCTCATGCCCGGGTCGAGAGATATGGAGTCTCCGACAAGTTCTACAGTTGTAAAACGGAGGAAAATAGTTCTGTCAGTGAGCACATACTCAAAATGTCTGGGTTGCACAACCGCTTGTCCCAGCTGGACATTAACCTCCCGAACGAGGCGGTCATTGACAGAATCCTTCAGTCGCTCCCACCTAGCTACAAGAGCTTTGTGATGAACTACAATATGCAGGGGATGGAAAAGACCATTCCTGAGGTGTATTCAATGCTGAAATCAGCAGAGGTAGAAATCAAAAAGGAACATCAAGTGTTGATGGTCAATAAAACCACTAAGTTAAATAAAGGCAAGGGTAAGAAGAAATTCAAGAAGGACGGCAAGGAAGTTGCCGCGCCCGGTAAGCCAGCTACCGGGAAGAAGCCGAAGAATGGACCCAAGTCTGAAACTGAGTGCTTTTATTGCAAGGGAAAGGAACACTGGAAGCGGAACTGCCCCAAATACTTAGCAAACAAGAAGGCCGGCAACACTAAAGGTATATATGATATACATGTAATTGATGTGTACATTACCAGTACTCGTAGTAGCTCCTGGGTATTTGATACCGGTGCGGTTGCTCATATTTGTAACTCAAAACAGGAGCTGCGGAATAAACGGAGACTGGCGAAGGATGAGGTGACGATGCACGTCGGGAATGGTTCCAAGGTCGATGTGATCGCCGTCGGCACGCTACCTCTACATTTACCTATGGGATTAGTTTTAAACCTCAATAATTGTTATTTAGTGCCAGCTTTGAGCATGAACATTGTATCTGGGTCTCGTTTAATGCGAGATGGCTACTCATTTAAATCCGAGAATAATGGTTGTTCTATTTATATGAGAGATATGTTTTATGGTTATGCCCCGCTGGTGAATGGTTTATTCTTAATGAATCTCGAACGTAATGTTACACATATTCATAGTGTGAATACCAAAAGATGTAAGGTTGATAATGATAGACCCACATACTTGTGGCACTGCCGCCTTGGTCACATAGGTGTCAAACGCATGAAGAAGCTCCATACAGATGGACTTTTGGAGTCTCTTGATTTTGAATCATTTGACACGTGCGAACCATGCCTCATGGGGAAGATAACAAAGACTCCGTTCTCCAAAACAATGGAGCGAGCAACCAACTTATTGGAAATAATACATACTGATGTGTGCAGTCCAATGAGTGTTGAGGCTCGCGGTGGCTATCGTTATGTTCTCACTCTCACTGATGAATTGAGTAGATATGGGTATGTCTACTTAATGAAACACAAGTCTGAGACCTTTGAAAAGTTCAAGGAATTTCAGAGTGAGGTTGAGAATCAACGTGACAGAAAAATCAAGTTCTTACGATCAGATCGTGGGGGAGAATATTTAAGTCACGAATTTGGTACGCACTTAAGGAAGTGTGGAATCGTTTCACACCTCACGCCGCCTGGAACACCTCAGCGTAACTGTCGTGGAATTGTCACGGCAAATGTCCTTAGTGCCAGGACTTAGTCGTGAGGCCAACACATCTAGGCGGTAGCTTGAGAGGGGTTGATCGGGACAAGAGACTCAACGCACAAGACGGATATTTAGACAGCTTCGGGCCCCGGGAAACATCATCCGGTAAAAACCCTACATGCTGTTTGAGGCTAGGTCTCATTATGATCACAAGAGAGTCGCCGGTAAGCCGGCTCTTTTTGTCTAGCACTAGAGATTGTTTCTTGTTCCTTGTCCCCCCTCTTGGGGAGCCCTGCCCCTCCTTATATAAGTTAGAGGGGCGTGTTACATGTGGAGTCCTAGTAGGACTAGGACTAGTCTATCTTCTCTTACAAGTTGAATACAAGTCCGGATCTTGCTTCCTCGTAAAGGAAATATTCGCCATACCTTTCCTCTTAAGCCGGCCCATCATAACGTGAACCGGCCTTCTGGGCTTTGGGCCTTGTTGTCCATCTGACCCGCCCGCCGGGTTATTAATGAATCGCCATCATTGGGCGGGTTATCTGTGAATTGCCAAGCTCCAGGTGGGTCACCAGTGAGTCGCCATGCTCCAGCCGGGTCATACATCCGGCGGGTTACACCGCGGGGTATATCCCCGACATTAGCCCCCAGTTTAATTTGGATTTTATCCATGTTAAACTGATCTGCAACATCAACAAAAGAACAAATTTGATAGGTTGTACTCCGGGTTAAATATTCTTGTAAGCCGGCACCTGATCATCCTTAAGTCCTTGAAATTTCTTCCTTGATATGTATCCATGATCTCATAGCAAATCTCCTTACCAGATATGTCCCAATTTTACCAATGCAAAAGATCCAGATACTTCCTTTGAGAAATTCGGGTCAACAGGCCGGCTTCAGAGTCAATTTGCTAACATTGGTCTCTTGTTGAGAAATATTATAAGAAATAATCCATTTTAGTCGGTTTCCAAAGCTCTGGCTTAATAAACACATTGGACTCAAGATTCATCTTGTGATCTGCCGGTTTAAAGATGTAGAGGCTGGCTAGTTATAACTGCCAAAATTGTCTGCTTGTAAATATTGATAGCACCGGGTCATAACTGTTGCCGATGCCGGGTCATAATTATTGGTGACACCGGATCATGATTGTTGCAAACACCGGGTCAATCTGACCTGCTCAAAACTGAGAATTTGAAGATTTTCCCCCCTTATATGTATATCACTTGTAGCCCCCAAGTGTCGGGTTGTCATGCTTGCAGCAACCAGGGACTTGTAACTGCCTTATGCTTATAAAACTTCAACCAGTGTAGCCCCCAAGGGCCGGGTCATTATGCAATAGTGAGTAGGGACTTTGTAAATATTATCATGTAAACTGGAGCAGCAACATGTAGCCCCCAAGGGCCGGCTCAGTAAGATATTACTGAGCTAGGACTTTGTATATAATTCATTGATAATAACATCATATGATGTAATCTCCACCATGGGGCTTGAACCCACGTCCACAGGGTTAAGAGCTTTGTGCTTTATCAACTGAGCAATGGATCCTTCAATATAATGGATTAAGACTTGTGTACCTTGAACTGTTGACAGGAGCAATTGGTAGCCCCCAAGGGTCAGCTCATTACGATGTGATGAGTCGGGTCTTCAATGAGGTGAGCAAAAATGACTTTGCATTAGCCCCCAAGTGTCATGGTGCATGCTTGCAGCGACATGAGACTTGCATATTTGATGTAACCTCAATTTGAATAATGTAGCCCCCAAGTGCCGGGTCGTAAGCCTGCAGCGACTCAGAACTATTTCCTCCATTGTAAACTGAATTATGCCCATTGGTAAAAATAATAGCCGTTGAGCTGAAGCGACTTTGAAAACCTCAATCATAACACTGGTTATTGATAATCACAATAGAAATCTAGCCATGTTGGCTATTCAAGATTTGGATAATATAATCCGGTATGTGAAGGAAATATGCCCTAGAGGCAATAATAAAGTTATTATTTATTTCCTTATATCATGATAAATGTTTATTATTCATGCTAGAATTGTATTAACTGGAAACATAATACATGTGTGAATACATAGACAAACAGAGTGTCACTAGTATGCCTCTACTTGACTAGCTCATTAATCAAAGGTGGTTATGTTTCCTAGCCATGAACAAAGAGTTGTTATTTGATTAACGAGATCACATCATTAGTTGAATGATCTGATTGACATGACCCATTCCATTAGCATAGCACCCGATCGTTTAGTATGTTGCTATTGCTTTTATCCATGACTTATACATGTTCCTTTAACTATGAGATTATGCAACTCCCGTTTACCGTAGGAACACTTTGTGTGCTACCAAACATCACAACGTAACTGGGTGATTATAAAGGTGCTCTACAGGTGTCTCCGAAGGTACATATTGGGTTGGCGTATTTCGAGACTAGGATTTGTCACTCCGATTGTCGGAGAGGTATCTCAGGGCCTTCTCGGTAATGCACATCACATAAAGCCTTGCAAGCATTGCAACCAATGAGTTAGTTGCGAGATGATGTATTACGGAACGAGTAAAGAGACTTGCCAGTAACGAGATTGAACTAGGTATTGGATACCGACGATCGAATCTCGGGCAAGTAACATACCGGTGACAAAGGGAACAACGTATGTTGTTATGCGGTCTGACCGATAAAGATCTTCGTAGAATATGTAGGAGCCAATATGGGCATCCAGGTCCCGCTATTGGTTATTGACCGGAGACGTGTCTCGGTCATGTCTACATTGTTCTCGAACCGTAGGGTCCGCACGCTTAACGTTACGATGACAGTTACTATGAGTTTATGCATTTTGATGTACCGAAGGAGTTCGGAGTCCCGGATGTGATCACGGACATAACGAGGAGTCTCGAAATGGTCGAGACGTAAAGAATGATATATTGGAAGCCTATGTTTGGACATCGGATGCATTCCAGGTGAAATCAGGATTTTACCGGAATACCGGGAGGGTTACCGGAACCCCCCGGGAGCATAATGGGCCAACATGGGCCTTGGAGGAGAGGTGAGAGGGCTGCCCTCATGGGCTGTGCGCCTCCCCCCTTCCCCTAGTCCTATTAGGACTAGGAGAGGTGGGCGCCCCCTCTCTCTCTCTCTCCCCCTTGGAGAATCCTAGTCCAACTAGGATTGGGGGGGGGGAATCCTACTCCCAGAGGGAGTAGGACTCTCCTGGCGCGCCAGGCTTGGCCGGCCAGCCCCTCCCCCTTGGCTCCTTTATATACGGGGGCAGGGGGCACCCCAAATACACACAAGTTGATCTACGGATCATTCCTTAGCCATGTGCAGTGCCCCCTTCCACCAAATTCCACCTCGGTAATATCGTTGCAGTGCTTAAGCGAAGCCCTGCGCCGGTAACACATCAAGATCGTCACCACGCCGTCGTGCTGACGGAACTCTTCCCCGACGCTTTGCTGGATCGGAGCCCGGGGATCGTCATCGAGCTGAACGTGTGCCAAGAACTCGGAGGTGCCGGAGTAACGGTGCTGTGATCGGTTGGATCGCGAGGAGAACGTACGACTACTTCCTCTACATTGTGTCAACGCTTCCGCTTCGGTCTACGAGGGTACGTAGACGACACTCTCCCTTCTCGTTGCTATGCATCACCATGATCTTGCGTGTGCGTAGGAAATTTTTGAAATTACTACGTTCCCCAACAGTATGAAATCCTCAATCATGCAATATCATCATGAAAATCCAGCCAGTTTTGGTTATTAAAGATTTGAATACCTCATCGGTTGATAAGTAAATCCGGAGTTTAAATACCTGGCGGCTCTTGGCCGATGATGACTTAATGCGCATTCATTGTAAGCTGGAATTTTTGTAACCCGGTTGCCTATAGCCCTTGAGAAAATAAATAATTGATAGCCCTTTTGAGACACCAATTTCAGTGATGAGCCTAGACGGAAGCATTTATTTAAGTCATAGTTCTGCAAATCCTGCACAGAGTTTAAACAACATATGCCCTGGCGACTTAACGTCAAGAGCCAGGGTGGGTAACCATCCAAATGTAATCTTACCCTGCACACAAATAGATCACAAGAACTCTTGGCGGTTTTGCCGCAGGGCGGGTCATAATACCTCACATATAACCACTGTGATATTGAATTTGTATTGCCGGCTTACATAACTTGTGCAGTAAGGGTGATAACCCAATCCTTAGAAGCCAATGCTTCCACATAGATGATGATTGTCATAAACTAGCGACTTATAGTCAAAAGTCAAGCCGGGTTAAGCATAAAACACTTATATATATTTGAGATATAGTCCGCAAAAGGTCTCAAGTTAAGTAATTGTGGCTGCAATAAACTTTACCAGAGACAGAATAAAACTTTTTGAGGCTTCTGATTCGGATACGATCAGTAAACCGTTCCAAAGGGGTTAAGCTAAGATTCAAATACGATCATATAGCCCCCAGTGGCTTTGGCGATGCCGATCAAGAGGGTATCGCCAACTATGTTCTCTTTGGTTCGAATACGACCTATGTTTGAATAGGAAGCCCCCAATAACCTTGAGAGTTGTTTAACGACGCTGATTCCAATACGATCCATGTCGGACCCAAAGGGGTTGAGCTATGATTCGGATACGATCAAGAAGCCCCCTAGTGCGTTTGGCAGTATGCCAATCAAAAGGGTTTCGACAGCTATGTTCTCTTTGGTTCGAAAACGACCTATGTTTGAACAGGAAGCCCCCAAGTGACCATATAAATTTTGGCATTGCACCGATCAAGAGGGTACTGATAGCTATGCTCGATGAGCAGGAAGCCCCCAAGTGATCATAATAAGATAAGCCGTAAAGCAGGATATCCAAGTTTGAACCGTGCACCATGGCAACAAGTTCTTTTGGCAACCTTTAATTTTTCTAAGAACTCGAACTTGCGAGAGATTAAATCTTTTTGAACGGGAACTTTAAACCATATTTAAAAGCTTCAAAACTTTGTGAGAGACAAATTTACCTTGAGACGGATTTTGAACCGGATTTGATAGCTTCAAAGCTTCGTGGGAGAGAGATGTCTCTTGAGCTATATTTTAAACCGGAATCTTCATTTTGAGCCGGAATTTTTTTGACGGCCTTTAAATATTCGCCAATAAAGAGTAGCCTCCCGGGCCGGGTTATCTTCCATTCAATGATCCGGAGTTCTTGAATTGATTGAAACCGGCTAATTTTGCCGAGCCATACCATTGTAGCCCCCGAGTCTCAAGATGACTCGAAGAGTTGGCTTGAGATTCTCCATATTTGACCATAGCAGAAGGTGTATATCATTGGCGTTGATAACGCGATGTGAATCCACAGAAGGTTGTGGTGACTGCCGCGGGTTATAAATGATCCCGTATGAGCCATGTCAGCAACTCGGCCAATGGTTCCTTCCAACTGGTTGTTTGAAGCTTAACCAAACTGTAGTGGCGGCGATTTGTGCGCCTGCCCATTGAGTCATCCAGTGCAGATGGCGGTTGATGATAATTTGCCTCCAATTTGTTGGAAGAGAAACCTGGCTTCCCAAGCAGTGACTTGCTCATACTCAATAAATAGCTCATGCAGACAGATGTGGCCCGTGTTGATGTAGACCAGGCCGCGAGAGGCGGACGACAAAGACGACCACAATATTTGAGGCGACACAGACAGATGAACCGTCTGTGGTGTTGTAAGCCGATGCGGACGGGCAAGTTGTCCTCCTTGTTGTAAGTCGACGTGGTCGCGAGAGACGACCACGACGTTGTAAGCCGGCGCGGTCGCGAGAGACGGCCATGACGTTGTAAGCCGGCGCAGTCGCGATAGATGGCCACAACATTGTAAGCCGGTGCGGGAGTCCGTTGAGTAACGACGACCACCTGTGCGAAAAGATGTTGGCCTGCCTCCATCTCCGCGGTATAATATCACTTTTTGTCATAAATAACTGCACTGCATAAACAATATTGCAGACCAAGGCAAAGATAAACTTGTTCTTTGACAAAAACAACATGTGCTAATAAAACAAACTTGGATGGATATGACCTGATTTGTTTGGACGACAGATGATCCATTTATCGCGACAGAGGTAGCTCAGGCAGACCAGCGACTCAATATAGTTCCAGCGGCTCAGGCAGTCCAGTGACTTAATATAACCCCGGCGGCTCAACACAGCTCCGGCAGGTTGATGTAGATTAAACAGCACGAGCGGCGACTTGCGCACACCTGTTCCATCAGTAAGCGGGCGCAGACGCCGGTGCGTAATGGTGCTGACGTACATTTCATAGGCACAACATGGCACCACCTTTGCTGCACATAAAAATATATAGACCAAAATAATTGTTCTTTGTTGAAAACAATATGTTTAATAAAATAAACTTAGATGGATATCACCTGATTTGTTTGGATGACCGATGGTCCGTTCCACGAATCAACTTCCAGTACTTGCAATGGCAACTTAGCCACTCTCCCCTGATTTATTTATTTTAGCACCTCGCCACTTGACCTTTCTTTCAACCGGTATCTTCTCATCTCTGGCGCGGTCGGTGCAGAAGGCCAGGCAGCAAGGCGGAGGCGATTCAGGGCCAGTCAGAAAATTTCCAGCGTTCCCTTCTGGTTGCATCCGAACTGTTGGTTGCTATAAGTAGCATTGCTTTTTCTGGAGGCTTGCCCCGTGCTCATACTAGTAGTACTTTGTAAAGTAATACTAAAATTGACTTCTGACTTCGGATAATGTGAGAGGCCGGTCTGGAGAACTCACGGGGCTGCAACTTTCTTTTCAACCCCGAGTCAGCTTCCCAATTTCCTTTCTTCAGGCAGCAGCGAGCAATCTTCAGGTGAGCATGCAGGAGCGCAGCCGGAGGCAAGGCGCAGTGGTAGTTGATACCCATAGGTTGACATGAGCGCGCGGCGACCCGGCCAAGGTGTGCTACATCAGAGACGGCCACAAGGCCGGCCGGCTGACGCCGAAGCTGTCTGATGGCGTTGGTAAGGGCGGCTCTCGGAGGCAGCCAGGCGGTTTGACCCAGCAGGGCCGGGTGGCGCGGGGTCCCGATGAGTCCGCGATCGATGGACCGGGCGAGGCGAGGCGCGGCGAGTGACCTGGCAAAGGCGGCTCGGAGAGGTGAAAGCGAGGCCGCTCGGTCAAGGGCGGCTCAGCGCAGCCCCTAGCAGAAGACGGAAGCGACGCGACGGGTTTCAGCTGCGGTGGCTCAGCGCGTAGCGGCGACGGTGGCGGCCCAACACGAGACGGCGTCTCTCTCACGGCGGTTCGGCGCAAGGCATATGAGGACCAACTAGGAGAGGCGATATGGCGGCTTAAGAAAACGGCGACTTGTAGCCTGAGACACAGCAGCGGCAGGTGACGGCTCAGAACGACCGCGGCGGCCCGACCGGCGGAGGCGTGCTCGGTGGCGACTCAGAGCAAAACCGCGGGGGCGAGGTGGCCCGGAGCAGAAACAGGGTGCTACAGCAGCGATGAGTGGCGCCAGACGGCTCTCAAGTGGCGACTCAACACGGAGATAAGTAACGCCAGGACTGCGGCTTGTAGGCGAAGGCAGGCGGTGCCGACCAACCACGGCGACGGGGCGACTCACCGCTCCGCGGCAGGGGCGGAGGCGCTCGGTCGGCACCACGACACAGGAGCAGCAAAAACGGTAGCTCAGGGGAGGCTTCGGGGGAGGCTTGGCGCGACGGTGACTCGGACCGGAGGCAGAGTCCATACCAGCTACAAGTCGTGGCCGTCTTCTCCGAGCTTTCGACATGGTTGCCATTGATCCTTTTTTGTATTGTTTTTATCCGTCAGACGTAAGGCTTAGTAAATTTCCAAACCGTGTTCAATCCCTCGTCTCATCCAATAACTTGATCGGGACTTGGTCTTGTACGTGTCGGCGGCTTGAGCAAAACAACGAGGACGACGGTAGCCCTAGTGTAATCCCTCGTATCAACTTGTTTTCGGATTCGCCGGATTGCCGGTTTGTCTGCCGTACAATGCATAACCCTAGACATATTTTGAACGCAAAACTTGCACTGCTAGCTTCATAGTTGACCAGCAGTTTTAATTAACACGGTTGCAGCTCTGCCCAATACTGCTGCTTTATGTCGGTTCTTCTACAACGTAAATTGCGAATTTCTTGATCTTTGATCCTTGAGATATATCCCTCCAAGAACTCATCACCACCGTGTGCAGGCCCCACGGTGGGCGCCAACTGTCGTGGAATTGTCACGGCAGATGTCCTTAGTGCCAGGACTTAGTCGCGAGGCCAACGCATCTAGGCGGTAGCTTGAGAGGGGTTGATCGGGACGAGAGATGCAACGCACAAGACGGAGATTTAGACAGCTTCGGGCCCCGGGAAACATCATCCGGTAAAAACCCTACATGTTGTTTGAGGCTAGGTCTCATTATGATCACGAGAGAGTCGCCGGTAAGCCGGCTCTTTGTGTCTAGCACTAGAGATTGTTTCTTGTTCCTTGTCCCCCTTCTTGGGGAGCCCTGCCCCTCCTTATATAAGTTAGAGGGGCGGGTTACATGCGGAGTCCTAGTAGGACTAGGACTATTCTATCTTATCTTACAAATTGAATACAAGTCCGGGTCTTGCTTCCTTGTAAAGGAAATATTCGTCATCCCTTTCCTCTTAAGCCGGCCCATCATAACGTGAGCCGGCCTTCTGGGCTTTGGGCCTTGTTGTCCATCTGACCCGCCCGCCGGGTTATTAATGAATTGCCATCATTGGGCGGGTTATCTGTGAATCGCCAAGCTCCACGTGGGTCACCAGTGAGTCGCCATGCTCCAGCCGGGTCATACATCCGGCGGGTTACACCGCGGGGTATATCCCTGAGAGTAACGGTGTGTCTGAACATCGTAATCGCACTCTATTGGATATGGTGCGATCTGTGATGTCACTCACTGATTTACCACTATCATTTTGGGGATACGCTCTAGAGACAGCTACATTCACTTTAAATAGGGCACCGTCTAAATCCGTTGAGATGACACTGTATGAATTATGGTTTGGGAAGAAACCTAAGCTGTCGTTTCTAAAAGTTTGGGGATGCGATGCTTATGTCAAGAAACTTCAACCTGAAAAGCTCGAACCCAAGTCGAAAAAATGCGTCTTCATAGGATACCCTAAGGGAACCATTGTGTATACCTTGTACCTCAGATCCGAAGGCAAGATCTTTGTTGCCAAGAACGGGTCCTTTCTAGAGAAAGAGTTTCTCTCGAAAGAAGTAAGTGGGAGGAAAGTGGAACTTGATGAAGTATTACCTCTTGAACACGAGAGTAGCGCAGCTCAAGAAAATGTTTCTGTGGTGCCTCCACCGATTAGAGAGGAGGTTAATGATGATGATCATGAAACCTCAGATCAAGTTGCCACTGAACATCGTAGGTCCACAAGGACACGTTCCGCACCAGAGTGGTACGGCAACCCTGTCCTGGAAATCATGTTGTTAGACAACGGTGAACCTTCGAACTATGAAGAAGCAATGGCGGGTCCAGATTCCAACAAATGGTTTGAAGCCATGCAATCCGGGATAGGATCCATGTATGAAAACAGAGTATGGACTTTGACAGACTTGCCCGATGATCGGCGAGCGATAGAGAATAAATGGATCTTTAAGAAGAAGACGGACGCGGATGGTAATGTAACCATCTATAAGGCTCGACTTTTCGCTAAGGGTTATCGACAAGTTCAAGGGGCTGACTACGATGAGACCTTCTCACCCGTAGCGAAGCTGAAGTCCATCCGAATCTTGTTAGCAATTGCCGCATACTATGATTATGAGATATGGCAAATGGACGTCAAAACGGCATTCCTAAATGGCTTTCTTAAGGAAGAATTGTATATGATGCAGCCGGAAGGTTTTGTCAATCCTCAGAATGCTAACAAGGTATGCAAGCTCCAGCGCTCCATTTATGGGCTGGTGCAAGCATCTCGGAGTTGGAACATTCGCTTTGATGAAATGATCAAAGCGTTTGGGTTTATGCAGACTTATGGAGAAGCCTGCGTTTACAAGAAAGTGAGTGGGAGCTCTGTAGCATTTCACATATTATATGTGGATGACATACTTTTGATGGGAAATGATATAGAATTTTTGGACAGCATTACGGCCTATTTGAATAAGTGTTTTTCAATGAAGGACCTTGGAGAAGCTGCTTATATATTAGGCATCAAGATCTATAGAGATAGATCAAGATGCCTCATAGGTCTTTCACAAAGCACATACCTTGAAAAGATATTGAAGAAGTTCAATATGGATCAGTCCAAGAAGGGGTTCTTGCCTGTGTTGCAAGGTGTGAAATTGAGCTCAGCTCAATGTCCGACCACGGCAGAAGATAGAGAAAAGATGAGTGTCGTCCCCTATGCCTCAGCCATAGGGTCTATCATGTACACCATGCTGTGTACCAGACCTGATGTAAACCTTGCCATAAGTTTGGTAGGAAGATACCAAAGTAATGCCGGCATGGAACACTGGACAGCGGTCAAGAATATCCTGAAGTACCTGAAAAGGACTAAGGACATGTTTCTCGTATATGGAGGTGACGAAGAGCTCGTCGTAAAGGGTTACGTCGACGCTAGCTTCGACACAGATCTGGATGACTCCAAGTCACAAATTGGATACATGTTTATTTTGAATGGTGGGGCAGTAAGCTGGTGCAGTTGCAAGCAAAGTGTCGTGGCGGGATCTACATGTGAAGCGGAATACATGGCAGCCTCGGAGGCAGCGCATGAAGCAATATGGATGAAGGAGTTCATCTCCGACCTAGGAGTCATACCCAATGCGTCGGGGCCAATCGCTCTCTTCTGTGACAACACTGGAGCTATTGCTCTTGCCAAGGAGCCCAGGTTTCACAAGAAGACCAGGCTCATCAAGCGTCGCTTCAACTCCATTCGTGAAAATGTTCAAGATGGAGACATAGATATTTGTAAAGTGCACACAGATCTGAATGTCGCCGATCCGTTGACTAAACCTCTTTCACGAGCAAAACATGATCACCACCAGAACTCTATGGGTGTTCGATTCATCACAATGTAACTAGATTATTGACTCTAGTGCAAGTGGGAGACTGTTGGAAATATGCCCTAGAGGCAATAATAAAAGGATTCTTATTATATTTCCTTGTTCATGATAATTGTCTATTGTTCATGCTATAATTGTGTTATCCGGAAATCATAATACATGTGTGAATACATAGACCACAACATGTCCCTAGTGAGCCTCTAGTTGACTAGCTCATTGATCAACAGATAGTCATGGTTTCCTGACTATGGGCATTAGGTGTCATTGATAATGAGATCACATCATTAGGAGAATGATGTGATGGACAAGACCCAATCCTAAGCCTAGCACAAGATCGTCTAGTTCGTTTGCTAAAGCTTTTCCAATGTTAAGTATCATTTCCTTAGACCTTGAGATCGTGTAACTCCCGGATGCCATAGGAGTGCTTTGGGTGTGCCAAACATCACAACGTAACTGGGTGACTATAAAGGTATATTACAGGCATCCCCGAAAGCATCTGTTGGGTTGACACGGATTGAGACTGGGATTTGTCACTCCGTATGACAGAGAGGTATCACTGGGCCCACTCGGTAATGCATCATCATAATGAGCTCAATGTGACCAAGTGGTTGGTCACGGGATCATGCATTACAGTATGAGTAAAGTGACTTGCCGGTAACGAGATTGAACGAGGTATTGGGATACCGACGATCGAATCTCGGGCAAGTAACGTACCGATTGACAAAGGGAACTGTATACGGGATTGATTGAATCCTCGACATCGTGGTTCATCTGATGAGATCATCGTGGAGCATGTGGGAGCCAACATGGATATCCAGATCCCGCTGTTGGTTATTGACCGGAGAGTCGTCTCGGTCATATCTGCATGTCTCTCGAACCCGTAGGGTCTACACACTTAAGGTTCGGTGACGCTAGGGTTGTAGAGATATGAGTATGCAGTAATTCGAAAGTTGTTCGGAGTCCTGGATGAGATCCAGGACGTCACGAGGAGTTCCGGAATGGTCCGAAGGTGAAGAATTATATGTAGGAAGTGTAGTTTCGGCCATCGGGAAGGATTCGGGGTCACCGGTATTGTACTGGGACCACCGGATGGGTCCCGGTGGTCCACCGGGTGGGGCCACCCATCCCGGAGGGCCCTATGGGCTGAAGTGGGGAGGGGAACCAGCCCTTGGTGGGCTGGTGCGCCCCCCTGCGCCTAGGGTTGGAAACCCTAGGGTGGGGGCGCCTCCACTTGCCTTTGGGGGCAAGCCTCCCCCTTGGCCGCCGCCCCCCAGGAGATCCCATCTCCTAGGGCCGGCGCACCCCCCTAGGGGGCCTATATAAAGGGGGGAGGGAGGGCAGCCACACCCAAGTCTTGGCGCCTCCCTCTCCCCTGCTACACCTCTCCCTGTCGCAGAAGCTCGGCGAAGCCCTGCTGCGATCACTGCTGCATCCACCACCACGCCGTCGTGCTGCTAGATCTTCATCAACCTCTCCTTCTCCCTTGCTGGATCAAGAAGGAGGAGACGTCATCTGCTCCATACGTGTGTTGAACGTGGAGGTGCCGTCCGTTCGGCACTTGGTCATCGGTGATTTGGAGCACTTCGAGTACGACTCCATCATCCCCGTTCTCTTGAACGCTTCCGCTCGCGATCTACAAGGGTATGTAGATGCACTCTCCTCTCATTGCTAGTTGACTCCATAGATTGGTCTTGGTGAAACGTAGGAATTTTTTTGTTTTCTGCAACGTTCTCCAACAGTGGCATCATGAGCTAGGTCTATGTGTAGTTCTCTTTGCACGAGTAGAACACAAATTTGTTGTGGGCGTAGATGTTGCCAACTTTCTTGCCGCTACTAGTCTTATTTTGCTTCAACGGTATTGTGGGATGAAGCGGCCCGGGCCGATCTTACACGTACGCTTACGTGAGACAGGTTACACCGACTGACATGCACTAGTTGCATAAGGTGGCTAGCGGGTGTCTGTCTCTCCCACTTTAGTTGGAGCGGATTCGATGAAAAGGGTCCTTATGAAGGGTAAATAGAAGTTGGCAAATCACGTTGTGCCTTTTACGTAGGTAAGAAAATGTTCTTGCTAGAACCCTATTGCAGCCATGTAAAACATGCAACAACAATTAGAGGACGTCTAACTTGTTTTTGCAGCAAGTGCTTTGTGATGTGATATGGACAAAAGTTGTGATGAATGATATATGTGATGTATGAGATGATCATGTTATTGTAATAGGAATCACGACTTGCATGTCGATGAGTATGACAACCGGCAGGAGCCACAGGAGTTGTCTTATTTTATTTCTGACCTGCGTGTCAACATAAACGTCATGTAATTACTTTACTTTATTACTAAAGCGTTAGCCATAGTAGTAGAAGTAATAGTTGACGTGACAACTTCATGAAGACACGATGATGGAGATCATGATGATGGAGATCATGGTGTCATGCCGGTGACGAAGATGATCATGGCGCCCCGAAGATGGAGATCAAAGGAGCAATATGATATTGGCCATATCATGTCACTATTTGATTGCATGTGATGTTTATCATGTTTTGTTTCTTATTTGCTTAGTACGACGGTAGTAAATAAGATGATCCCTCACAATAATTTCAAGGAAGTGTTCCCCCTAACTGTGCACCGTTGCTAAAGTTCGTTGTCTCGAAGCACCACGTGATGATCGGGTGTGATAGATTCCAACGTTCACATACAACGGGTGTAAGCCAGATTTACACATGCAAAACACTTAGGTTGACTTGACGAGCTTAGCATGTACAGACATGGCCTCGGAACACAAGAGACCGAAAGGTCGAACATGAGTCGTATGGAAGATACGATCAACATGGAGATGTTCACCGATGTTGACTAGTCCGTCTCACGTGATGGTCGGACACGGTCTAGTCAAGTCGGATCATGTATCACTTAGATGACGAGAGGGATGTCTAATCTGAGTGGGAGTTCGTTATATAATTTGATTAGATGAACTTAATTATCATGAACTTAGTCTAAATAAACTTTGCAATATGTCTTGTAGATCAAATGGCCCACGCTAATGTCAACCTCAACTTCAACGCGTTCCTAGAGAAAACCAAGCTGAAAGATGATGGCAGCAACTATACGGACTGGGTCCGGAACCTGAGGATCATCCTCATAGCTGCCAGGAAACAATATGTCCTAGAAGCACCGCTAGGTGAAGCACCCATTCCAGAGAACCAAGACATTATGAACGCTTGGCAGCAGCGTGCTGATGATTACTCCCTCGTTCAGTGCGGCATGCTTTATAGCTTAGAACTAGGGCTCGAAAAGCGTTTTGAGCAACACAGAGCATATGAGATGTTCGAAGAGCTGAAAATGGTTTTCCAAGCTCATGCCCGGGTCGAGAGATATGAAGTCTCCGACAAGTTCTACAGTTGTAAAATGGAGGAAAATAGTTCTGTCAATGAGCACATACTCAAAATGTTTGGGTTGCACAACCGCTTGTCCCAGCTGGACATTAACCTCCCGGACGAGGTGGTCATTGACAGAATCCTTCAGTCGCTCCCACCTAGCTACAAGAGCTTTGTGATGAACTACAATATGCAGGGGATGGAAAAGACCATTCCTGAGGTGTATTCAATGCTGAAATCAGCAGAGGTAGAAATCAAAAAGGAACATCAAGTGTTGATGGTCAATAAAACCACTAAGTTCAAGAAAGGCAAGGGTAAGAAGAAATTCACGAAGGACGGCAAGGAAGTTGCCGCGCCCGGTAAGCCAGCTACCGGGAAGAAGCCGAAGAATGGACCCAAGTCTGAAACTGAGTGCTTTTATTGCAAGGGAAAGGGACACTGGAAGCGGAACTGCCCCAAATACTTAGCAAACAAGAAGGCCGGCAACACTAAAGGTATATATGATATACATGTAATTGATGTGTACATTACCAGTACTCGTAGTAGCTCCTGGGTATTTGATACCGGTGCGGTTGCTCATATTTGTAACTCAAAACAGGAGCTGCGGAATAAACGGAGACTTGTGAAGGATGAGGTGACGATGCGCGTCGGGAATGGTTCCAAGGTCGATGTGATCGCCGTTGGCACGCTACCTCTACATTTACCTATGGGATTAGTTTTAAACCTCAATAATTGTTATTTAGTGCCAGCTTTGAGCATGAACATTGTATCTGGGTCTCGTTTAATGCGAGATGGCTACTCATTTAAATCCGAGAATAATGGTTGTTCTATTTATATGAGAGATATGTTTTATGGTTATGCCCCGCTGGTGAATGGTTTATTCTTAATGAATCTCGAACGTAATGTTACACATATTCATAGTGTGAATACCAATAGATGTGAGGTTGATAATGATAGTCCCACATACTTGTGGCACTGCCGCCTTGGTCACATAGGTGTCAAACGCATGAAGAAGCTCCATACAGATGTACTTTTGGAGTCTCTTGATTTCGAATCATTTGACACGTGCGAACCATGCCTCATGGGGAAGATGACAAAGACTCCGTTCTTCAAAACAATGGAGCAAGCAACCAACTTATTGGAAATCATACATACTGATGTGTGCAGTCCAATGAGTGTTGAGGCTCGCGGTGGCTATCGTTATGTTCTCACTCTCACTGATGACTTGAGTAGATATGGGTATGTCTACTTAATGAAACACAAGTCTGAGACCTTTGAAAAGTTCAAGGAATTTCAGAGTGAGGTTGAGAATCAACGTGACAGAAAAATCAAGTTCTTACGATCAGATCGTGGGGGAGAATATTTAAGTCACGAATTTGGTACGCACTTCAGGAAGTGTGGAATCGTTTCACACCTCACGCCGCCTGGAACACCTCAGCGTAACTGTCGTGGAATTGTCACGGCAGATGTCCTTAGTGCCAGGACTTAGTCGCGAGGCCAACACATCTAGGAGGTAGCTTGAGAGGGGTTGATCGGGACGAGAGACTCAACGCACAAGACGGAGATTTAGACAGCTTCGGGCCCCGGGAAACATCATCCGGTAAAAACCCTACATGCTGTTTGAGGCTAGGTCTCATTATGATCACAAGAGAGTCGCCGGTAAGCCGGCTCTTTGTGTCTAGCACTAGAGATTGTTTCTTGTTCCTTGTCCCCCCTCTTGGGGAGCCCTGCCCCTCCTTATATAAGTTAGAGGGGCGTGTTACATGTGGAGTCCTAGTAGGACTAGGACTAGTCTATCTTCTCTTACAAGTTGAATACAAGTCCGGGTCTTGCTTCCTCGTAAAGGAAATATTCGCCATCCCTTTCCTCTTAAGCCGGCGCATCATAACGTGAGTCGGCCTTCTGGGATTTGGGCCTTGTTGTCCATCTGACCCGCCCGCCGGGTTATTAATGAATCGCCATCATTGGGCGGGTTATCTGTGAATCGCCAAGCTCCAGGTGGGTCACCAGTGAGTCTTCGTGCTCCAGCCGGGTCATACATCCGGCGGGTTACACCGCGGGGTATATCCCCGACATTAGCCCCCAGTTTAATTTGGATTTTATCCATGTTAAACTGATCTGCAACATCAACACAAGAACAAATTTGATAGGTTGTACTCCGGGTTAAATATTCTTGTAAGCCGGCACCTGATCATCCTTAAGTCCTTGACATTTCTTCCTTGATATGTATCCATGATCTCATAGCAAATCTCCTTAGCATATATGTCCCAATTTTACCAATGCAAAAGATCCAGATACTTCCTTTGAGAAATCCGGGTCAACAGGCCGGCTTCAGAGTCAATTTGCTAACATTGGTCTCTTGTTGAGAAATATTATAAGAAATAATTCATTTGAGTCGGTTTCCAAAGCTCCGTCTTAATAAACACATTGGACTCAAGATTCATCTTGTGATCTGCCGGTTTAAAGATGTAGAGGCTGGCTAGTTATAATTGCCAAAATTGTCGGCTTGTAAATATTGATAGCACCGGGTCATAACTGTTGCCGACGCCGGGTCATAATTATTGGTGACACCGGATCATGATTGTTGCAAACACCGGGTCAATCTGACCTGCTCAAAACTGAGAATTTGAAGATTTTTTGCCCTTATATGTATATCACTTGTAGCCCCCAAGTGTCGGGTTGTCATGCTTGCAGCAACCTGGTTCTTGTAATTGCCTTATGCTTATAAAACTTCAACCAGTGTAGCCCCCAAGGGCCGGGTCATTATGCAATAGTGAGTAGGGACTTTGTAAATATTATCATGTAAATTGGAGCAGCAACGTGTAGCCCCCAAGGGCCGGCTCAGCAAGATATTACTGAGCTAGGACTTTGTATATAATTCATTGATAATAACATCATATGATGTAATCTCCACCATGGGGCTTGAACCCACGTCCACAAGGTTAAGAGCTTTGTGCTTTACCAACTGAGCAATGGATCCTTCAATATAATGGATTAAGACTTGTGTACCTTGAACTGTTGACAGGAGCAATCGGTAGCCCCCAAGGGCCGGCTCATTACGATGTGATGAGTCGGGTCTTCAATGAGGTGAGCAAAAATGACTTTGCATTAGCCCCCAAGTGTCATGGTGCATGCTTGCAGCGACATGAGACTTGCATATTTGATGTAACCTCAATTTGAATAATGTAGCCCCCAAGTGCCGGGTCGTAAGCCTGCAGCGACTCGGGACTATTTCCTCCATTGTAAGCTGAATTATGCCCATTGGTAAAAATAATAGCCGTTGAGCTGAAGCGACTTTGAAAACCTCAATCATAACACTGGTTATTGATAATCACAATAGAAATCTAGCCATGTTGGCTATTCAAGATTTGGATAATATAATCCGGTATGAAATCCTCAATCGTTCAATATCATCATGAAAATCCAGCCAGTTTTGGCTATTAAAGATTTGAATACCTCATCGGTTGAGAAGTAAATCCGGAGTTTAAATACCTGGCGGCTCTTGGCCGATGACGACTTAATGCGCATTCATTGTAAGCTGGAATTTTTGTAACCCGGTTGCCTATAGCCCTTGAGAAAATCAATAATTGATAGCCCTTTTGAGATACCAATTTCAGTGAAGAGCCTGGACTGAAGCATTTATATAAGTCATAGTTCTGCAAATCCTGCACAGAGTTTAAACAACATATGCCCTGGCGACTTAACGTCAAGAGCCAGGGTGGCTAACCATCCAAATGTAATCTTACCCTGCACACAAATAGATCACAAGAACTCTTGGCGGTTTGCCGCAGGGCGGGTCATAATACCTCACATATAACCACTTTGATATTGAATTTGTACTGCCAGCTTACATAACCTGTGCAGTAAGGGTGATAACCCAATCCTTAGAAGCCAATGCTTCCACATAGATGATGATTGTCATAAACTGGCGACTTATAGTCAAAAGTCAAGCCGGGTTAAGCATAAAACACTTATATATATTTGAGATATAGTCCCCAAAAGGTCTCAAGTTAAGTAATTGTGGCTGCAATAAACTTTACCAGAGACAGAATAAAACTTTTTGAGGCTTCTGATTCGGATACGATCAGTAAACCGTTCCAAAGGGGTTAAGCTAAGATTCAAATACGATCATATAGCCCCCAGTGGCTTTGGCGATGCCGATCAAGAGGGTATCGACAACTATGTTCTCTTTGGTTCGAATACGACCTATGTTTGAACAGGAAGCCCCCAAATGACCTTGAGAGTTGTTTAACGACGCTGATTTGAATACGATCCATGTCGGACCCAAAGAAGTTGAGCTATGATTCGGATACGATCAAGAAGCCCCCTAGTGCGTTTGGTAGTATGCCAATCAAAAGGGTTTCGACAGCTATGTTCTCTTTGGTTCGAAAACGACCTATGTTTGAACAGGAAGCCCCCAAGTGACCATATAAATTTTGGCATTGCACTGATCAAGAGGGTACTGACAGCTATGCTCGATGAGCAGGAAGCCCCCAAGTGATCATAATAAGATAAGCCGTAAAGCAGGATATCCAAGTTTGAACCGTGCATCATGGCAGCAAGTTCTTTTGGCAACCTTTAATTTTTCTAAGAACTCGAACTTGCGAGAGATTAAATATTTTTGAACCGGAACTTTAAACCGGATTTAAAAGCTTCAAAACTTTGTGAGAGACAAATTTACCTTGAGCCGGATTTTGAACCGGATTTGATAGCTTCAAAGCTTCGCGGGAGAGAGATGTCTCTTGAGCTATATTTTAAACCGGAATCTTCATTTTGAGCCGGAATTTTTTTCACGGCCTTTAAATATTCGCCAATAAAGAGTAGCCTCCGGGGCTGGGTTATCTTCCCTTCAATGACCCGGAGTTCTTGAATTGATTGAAACCGGCTAATTTTGCCGAGCCATACCATTGTAGCCCCCGAGTCTCAAGATGACTCGAAGAGTTGGCTTGAGATTCTCCATATTTGACCATAGCAGAAGGTGTATATCATTGGCGTTGATAACGCGATGTGAATCCACAGAAGGTTGAGGTGACTGCCGCGGGTTATAAATGATCCCGTATGAGCCGTGTCAGCAACTCGGCCAATGGTTCCTTCCAACTGGTTGTTTGAAGCTTAACCAAACTGTAGTGGCGGCGATTTGTGCGCCTGCCCATTGAGTCATCAAGTGCAGATGGCGGTTGATGGTAATTTGCCTCCAATTTGTTGGAAGAGAAACCCGGCTTCCCAAGCAGTGACTTGCTCATACTCAATAAATAGCTCATGCAGACAGATGTGGCCCGATGTGTTGATGTAGACCAGGCTGTGAGAGGCGGACGACAAAGACGACCACTATATTTGAGGCGACACAGACAGATGAACCGTCCGTGGCGTTGTAAGCCGGTGCGGACGGGCAAGTTGTCCTCCTTGTTGTAAGTCGACGTGGTCGCGAGAGACGACCACGACGTTGTAAGCCGGCGCGGTCGCGAGAGACGGCCATGACGTTGTAAGACGGCGCGGTCGCGATAGATGGCCACAAGATTGTAAGCCGGTGCGGGAGTCCGTTGAGTAACGATGACCACCTGTGCAAAAAAATGTTGGCCTGCCTCCATCTCCACGGTATAATATCACTTTTTGTCATAAATAACTGCCCTGCATAAACAATATTGCAGACCAAGGCAAAGATAAACTTGTTCTTTGACAAAAACAACATGTGCTAATAAAACAAACTTGGATGGATATGACCTGATTTGTTTGGACGACAGATGATCCATTTATCGCGACAGAGGTAGCTCAGGCAGACCAGCGACTCAATATTGTTCCAGCGGCTCAGGCATACCGGTGACTTAATATAACCCCGGCGGCTCAACGCAGCTCCGGCAGGTTGATGTAGATTAAACTGCACGAGCGGCGACTTGCGCACACCTATTCCATCAGTAAGCGGGCGCAGACGCCGGTGCATAATGGTGCTGACGTACATTTCATAGGCACAACATGGCACCACCTTTGCTGCACATAAAAATATATAGACCAAAATAATTGTTCTTTGATGAAAACAATATGTTTAATAAAATAAACTTAGATGGATATCACCTGATTTGTTCGGATGACCGATGGTCCGTTCCACGAATCAACTTCCAGTACTTGCAATGGCAACTTAGCCACTCTCCCCTGATTTATTTATTTTAGCACCTGGCCACTTGACCTTTCTTTCAACCGGTCTCTTCTCATCTCTGGCGCGGTCGGTGCAGAAGGCCAGGCAGCAAGGCGGAGGCGATTCAGGGCCAGTCAGAAAATTTCTAGCGTTCCCTTCTGGTTGCATCCGAACTGTTGGTTGCTATAAGTAGCATTGCTTTTTTTGGAGGCTTGCCCCATGCTCATACTAGTAGTACTTTGTAAAGTAATACCAAAATTGTCTTCTGACTTCGGATAATGTGAGAGGCCGGTCTGGAGAACTCACGGGGCTGCAACTTTCTTTTCAACCCCGAGTCAGCTTCCCACTTTCCTTTCTTCAGGCAGCAGCCAACAATCTTCAGGTGAGCATGCAGGAGCGTAGCCGGAGGCAAGGCGCAGTGGTAGTTGATACCCATAGGTTGACATGAGCGCGCGATGACCCGGCCAAGGTGTGCCACATCAGAGACGGCCACAAGGCCGGCCGGCTGACGCCGAAGCTGTCTGATGGCCAAGCGGTTTGACCCAGCAGGGCCGGGTGGCGCGGGGTCCCGACGAGTCCGCGATCGATGGACCGGGCGAGGCGAGGCGCGGCGAGTGACCTGGAAAAGGCGGCTCGGAGAGGTGAAAGCGAGGCCGCTCGGTCAAGGGCGGCTCAGCGCAGCCCCTAGCAGAAGACGGAAGCGACGCGACGGGTTTCAGCTGCGGTGGCTCAGCGCGTAGCGGCAACGGTGGCGGCTCAACACGAGACGGCGTCTCTCTTGCGGCGGTTCGGCGCACGGCATATGAGGACCAACTGGGAGAGGCGCTATGGCGGCTTAAGCAAACGGCGACTTGTAGCCTCAGAGACAGCAGCGGCAGGTGATGGCTCAGAACGACCACGGCGGCCCGACCGGTGGAGGCGTGCTCGGTGGCGACTCAGAGCAAAATCGCGGGGGCGAGGTGGCCCGGAGCAGAAACAGGGTGCTACAGCAGCGATGAGTGGCGCCAGACGGCTCTCCAGTGGCGACTCAACACGGAGATAAGTAACGCCAGGACTGCGGCTTGTAGGCGAAGGCAGGCGGTGCCGACCAACCACGGCGACGGGGCGACTCACCGCTCCGCGGCAGGGGCGGAGGCGCTCGGTCGGCACCGCAACACAGGAGCAGCAAAAACGGTAGCTCAGGGGAGGCTAAGGGGGAGGCTTGGCGCGATGGTGACTCGGACCGGAGGCGGAGTCCATACCAGCTACAAGTCGTGGCCGTCTTCTCCGAGCTGTCGACGTGGTTGCCTTTGATCCTTTTTTGTATTGTTTTTATCCATTAGACGTAAGGCTTAGTAAATTTCCAAACCGTGTTCAATCCCTCGTCTCATCCAATAACTTGACCGGGACTTGGTCTTGTACGTGTCGGCGGCTTGAGGAAAACAACGAGGACGGCGGTAGCCGTAGTGTAATCCCTCGTATCAACTTGTTTTCGGATTCGCCGGATTGCCGGTTTATCTGCCGTACAATCCATAACCCTGGAACGCAAAACTTGCACTGCTAGCTTCATAGTTGACCAGCAGTTTTAATTAACACGGTTGCAGCTCTGCCCAATACTGCTGCTTTATGCCGGTTCTTCTTCAACCGTAAATTGCGAATTTCTTGATCTTTGATCCCTGAGATATATCCCTCCAAGAACTCATCACCACCGTGTGCAGGCCCCACGGTGGGCGCCAACTGTCGTGGAATTGTCACGGCAGATGTCCTTAGTGCCAGGACTTAGTCGCGAGGCCAACGCATCTAGGCGGTAGCTTGAGAGGGGTTGATCGGGACGAGAGACACAACGCACAAGACGGAGATTTAGACAGCTTCGGGCCCCGGGAAACATCATCCGGTAAAAACCCTACATGTTGTTTGAGGCTAGGTCTCATTATGATCACGAGAGAGTCGCTGGTAAGCCGGCTCTTTGTGTCTAGCACTAGAGATTGTTTCTTGTTCCTTGTCCCCCTTCTTGGGGAGCCCTTCCCCTCCTTATATAAGTTAGAGGGGCGGGTTACATGTGGAGTCCTAGTAGGACTAGGACTAGTCTATCTTCTCTTACAAGTTGAATACAATTCCGGGTCTTACTTCCTCGTAAAGGAAATATTCGTCATCCCTTTCCTCTTAAGCCGGCCCATCATAACGTGAGCCGGCCTTCTGGGCTTTGGGCCTTGTTGTCCATCTGACCCGCCCGCCGGGTTATTAATGAATTGCCATCATTGGGCGGGTTATCTGTGAATCGCCAAGCTCCACGTGGGTCACCAGTGAGTCGCCATGCTCCAGCCGGGTCATACATCCGGCGGGTTACACCGCGGGGTATATCCCCGACAGTAACGGTGTGTATGAACATCGTAATCGCACTCTATTGGATATGGTGCGATCTGTGATGTCACTCACTGATTTACCACTATCATTTTTGGGATACGCTCTAGAGACAGCTACATTCACTTTAAATAGGGCACCGTCTAAATCCGTTGAGACGACACCGTATGAATTATGGTTTGGGAAGAAACCTAAGCTGTCATTTCTAAAAGTTTGGGGATGCGATGCTTATGTCAAGAAACTTCAACCTGAAAAGCTCGAACCCAAGTCGGAAAAATGCGTCTTCATAGGATACCCTAAGGGAACCATTGTGTATACCTTCTACCTCAGATCCGAAGGCAAGATCTTTGTTGCCAAGAACGGGTCCTTTCTAGAGAAAGAGTTTCTCTCGAAAGAAGTAAGTGGGAGGAAAGTGGAACTTGATGAAGTATACCTCTTGAACCCGAGAGTAGCGCAGCTCAAGAAAATGTTTCTGTGGTGCCTCCACCGATTAGGGAGGAGGTTAATGATGATGATCATGAAACCTCAGATCAAATTGCCACTGAACTTCGTAGGTCCACAAGGACACGTTCCGCACCAGAGTGGTACGGCAACCCTGTCCTGGAAATCATGTTGTTAGACCACGGTGAACCTTCAAAGTATGAAGAAGCAATGGCGGGTCCAGATTCCAACAAATAGTTTGAAACCATGCAATCCGAGATAGGATCCATGTATGAAAACAGAGTATGGACTTTGACAGACTTGCCTGATGATCGGCGAGCGATAGAGAATAAATGGATCTTTAAGAAGAAGACGGACGCGGATGGTAATGTAACCATCTATAAGGCTCGACTTTTCGCTAAGGGTTATCGACAAGTTCAAGGGGTTGACTACGATGAGACCTTCTCACCCGTAGCGAAGCTGAAGTCCATCTGAATCTTGTTAGCAATTGCCGCATACTATGATTATGAGATATGGCAAATGGACGTCAAAACGGCATTCCTAAACGGCTTTCTTAAGGAAGAATTGTATATGATGCAGCCGAAAGGTTTTGTCGATCCTCAGAATGCTAACAAGGTATGCAAGCTCCAGCGCTCCATTTATGGGTTGGTGCAAGCATCCCGGAGTTGGAACATTCGCTTTGATGAAATGATCAAAGCGTTTGGGTTTATGCAGACTTATGGAGAAGCCTGCGTTTACAAGAAAGTGAGTGGGAGCTCTGTAGCATTTCACATATTATATGTGGATGACATACTTTTGATGGGAAATGATATAGAATTTTTGGACAGCATTACGGCCTATTTGAATAAGTGTTTTTCAATGAAGGACCTTGGAGAAGCTGCTTATATATTAGGCATCAAGATCTATAGAGATAGATCAAGACGCCTCATAGGTCTTTCACAAAGCACATACCTTGAAAAGATATTGAAGAAGTTCAATATGGATCAGTCCAAGAAGGGGTTCTTGCCTGTGTTGCAAGGTGTGAAATTGAGCTCAGCTCAATTTCCGACCACGGCAGAAGATAGAGAAAAGATGAGTGCCGTCCCCTATGCCTCAGCCATAGGGTCTATCATGTACGCCATGCTGTGTACCAGACCTGATGTAAACCTTGCCATAAGTTTGGTAGGAAGATACCAAAGTAATCCCGGCATGGAACACTGGACAGCGGTCAAGAATATCCTGAAGTACCTGAAAAGGACTAAGGACATGTTTCTCGTATATGGAGGTGACGAAGAGCTCGTCGTAAAGGGTTACATCGACGCTAGCTTTGACACAGATCTGGATGACTCCAAGTCACAAACTGGATACGTGTTTATTTTGAATGGTGGGGGCAGTAAGCTGGTGCAGTTGCAAGCAAAGTGTCGTGGCGGTATCTACATGTGAAGCGGAATACATGGCAGCCTCGGAGGCAGCGCATGAAGCAATATGGATGAAGGAGTTCATCTCCGACCTAGGAGTCATACCCAATGCGTCAGGGCCAATCGCTCTCTTCTGTGACACCACTGGAGCTATTGCTCTTGCCAAGGAGCCCAGGTTTCACAAGAAGACCAGGCACATCAAGCGTCGCTTCAACTCCATTCGTGAAAATGTTCAAGATGGAGACATAGATATTTGTAAAGTGCACACAGATCTCAATGTCGCAGATCCGTTGACTAAACCTCTTCCGCAAGCAAAACATGATCACCACCAGAACTCTATGTGTGTTCGATTCATCACAATGTAACTAGATTATTGACTCTAGTGCAAGTGGGAGACTGTTGGAAATATGCCCTAGAGGCAATAATAAAAGGATTCTTATTATATTTCCTTGTTCATGATAATTGTCTATTGTTCATGCTATAATTGTGTTATCCGGAAATCGTAATACATGTGTGAATACATAGACCACAACATGTCCCTAGTGAGCCTCTAGTTGACTAGCTCGTTGATCAACAGATAGTCATGGTTTCCTGACTATGGGCATTAGGTGTCATTGATAACGAGATCACATCATTAGGAGAATGATGTGATGGACAAGACCCAATCCTAAGCCTAGCACAAGATCGTGTAGTTCGTTTGCTAAAGCTTTTCCAATGTTAAGTATGATTTCCTTAGACCATGAGATCGTGTAACTCCCAGATGCCGTAGGAGTGCTTTGGGTGTGCCAAACGTCACAACATGACTGGGTGACTATAAAGGTATATTACAGGCATCCCCGAAAGCATCTGTTGGGTTGACACGGATCGAGACTGGGATTTGTCACTCCGTATGACGGAGAGGTATCTCTGGGCCCACTCGGTAATGCATCATCATAATGAGCTCAATGTGACCAAGTGGTTGGTCACGGGATCATGCATTACAGTATGAGTAAAGTGACTTGCCGGTAACAAGATTGAACAAGGTATTGGGATACCGACGATCGAATCTCAGGCAAGTAACGTACCGATTGACAAAGGGAATTGTATACGGGATTGATTGAATCCTCGACATCGTGGTTCATTCGATGAGATCATCGTGGAGCATGTGGGAGCCAACATGGATATCCAGATCCCGCTGTTGGTTATTGACCGGAGAGTCGTCTCGGTCATATCTGCATGTCTCTCGAACCCGTAGGGTCTACACACTTAAGGTTCGTTGACGCTAGGTTTGTAGAGATATGAGTATGCAGTAATCAGTAACTTGTTCGGAGTCCTGGATGAGATCCAGGACGTCACGAGGAGTTCTGGAATGGTCCGGAGGTGAAGAATTATATGTAGGAAGTGTAGTTTCGGCCATCGGGAAGGATTCAGGGTCACCGCTATTGTACTCGGACCACCGGATGCGTCCCGGTGGTCCACCGGGTGGGGCCACCCATCCCGGAGGGCCGTATGGGCTGAAGTGGGGAGAGGAACCAGCCCCTGGTGGGCTGGTACGCCCCCTTGCCCCCCTGCGCTTAGGGTTGGAAACCCTAGGGTGGGGGGCGCCTCCACTTGCCTTTGGGGGCAAGCCTCCCCCTTGGCCGCCGCCCCCCTAGGAGATCCCATCTACTAGGGCCGGCGCACCCCCCTAGGGGGCCTATATAAAGGGGGGGGGGGAGGGAGGGCAGCCACACCCAAGTCTTGGCGCCTCCCTCTCCCCTGCTACACCTCTCCCTCTCGCATAAGCTCAGCGAAGCCCTGCTGCGATCACTGCTGCATCCACCACCACGCCGTCGTGCTGCTGGATCTTCATCAACCTATCCTTCCCCCTTGCTGGATCAAGAAGGAGGAGACGTCATCCGCTCCGTACGTGTGTTGAACGCGGAGGTGCCGTCCGTTCGGCACTTGGTCATCGGTGATTTGGATCACGGCGAGTACGACTCCATCATCCCCGTTCTCTTGAACGCTTCCGCTCGCGATCTACATGGGTATGTAGATGCACTCTCCTCTCGTTGCTAGTTGACTCCATAGATTGGTCTTGGTGAAACGTAGGAAATTTTTTGTTTTCTGCAACGTTCTCCAACAATCATGACGTGCCTACACTTCAAGCCTACATTTTCTGAGAGAGAACGACCTACTCATGTGTGGAGATCAAGACATTCCAATCCAACCACAAGAATCTTAATTTCTATCCTTCCCCAAGTTGCTTTCCACTCAAATGATGTTTCCACCATATCCAAATCTATGAGAGAGAGTTGAGTGTTGGGGAGACTATCATTTGAAGCACAAGAGCATGGACTTCATCATCAACACACCATCTTTTACCTTTTGGAGAGTGGTGTCTCCTAGATTGGTTAGTGTCGCTTGGGAGCCTCCGACAAGATTATGGAGTTGAACCGAGAAGTTTGTAAGGGAAAGGAGATCGCCTACTTCATGAAGATCTACCAGAGTGAGGCAAGTCCATCATGTGTGATGGCCATGGTGGGATAGACAATGTTGCTTCTTCGTGGGTGGAGCCCTTCATGGACTCGCCCAACCGTTTCCCTTCGTGGGTTGAAGTCTCCATCAACGTGGATGTATGATAGCACCACCTATCGCAACCATGCCAAAAATCTCCGTGTCATCATTGCGTTTGTACTCTCCAATCCCTTCCCTTTACCTTCACAACTGCAATGTTTTACTTTCTGCTTCTACACCCTTAGAATTGCATGTGTAGTTTGAGTGCTTGACTTGTGCTAAAGTGCTAAAATCTACCCACAAGTAAAATTGGGAAAAGGTTAGATTTTTATTTGGTTAAGTAGTCTAATCACCCCCTCTAGACCTACTTTCGATCTTGCAAGTGGTATTAGAGCGTTGGTCTCCATTTGCCTTGATTTCCATAGCTTTGGTGATCATAGCCTTGGTTTCACAACCTAGGAGAGTATGGCGTCTAGTGAGGGAAATTATCACCGTAGACGTCCTTACTTTGATGGTACTGATTTCTCTAGTTGGAAGCATAAGATGAAAATGCATATTCTTTGTCATAACTCCGTCGTTTGGGCTATTGTGGGCATTAGCTTGTAAGGTGATTTCTTCGAGGATGGAAAAGAGCCCGATCATGAAGTGGCCGCAGAAGAAATGAAGATGTTGCAATATCTCAAGCTTGCTATATTCTCTTCAACAGATTGTGCCCCAAATAATTCAACAAAATCGGCCGCCTTGAGAATGCAAAGGAAATTTGGGATTCGTTGGTTGATATGCATGAAGGTACCGAGTCCGTGAAGGAATCCAAATTGGATGGTCTTCAAAGTTAACTTGACAAGTTCAAGATGAAGGATGGTGAAGGAGTTGCTGAGATGTACTCCAGGGGTGTTGTCATCACAAATGAGATTGCCGTCTTAGGAAGCAAAGAGATGACTGATAAATTTATCATCAAGAAGATCCTAAGAGCCTTGGATGGAAAAGATGATACCATGGGCACCTTGATCCAAATGATGCCCAACTACAAAGATCTCAAGCCAACAGAAGTCATTGGTAGAATTGTTGCTCATGATATATCACTCAAGGATAAGGAAGATCTCCACAACAAGTCAAGTGGTGCTTACAAAGCTTCATGTGATGCTCCCACAACATCAACTGAGAAACAAGTCGTCAATGAAGAATTGAGTTTAATGGTGAAGAACTTCAACAAATTCTACAAGAACAGAAGCAAAGAGAGAAGCTCTAAGTCAAGGTCCTACAATGACAAAAGATCTTCTAGTCGTGATCGAAATTTCTACAATTGTGGAAGACCCAGACACTACTCCAATGAGTGTACGGCTCCCTACAAGAAAAGATCAGATTCGCCTACAAGAGAGAAGGAGTAGAGATGATCCTTATGAACGAAGACCCTCTCGTAGAAGCAAGGATTCGAAAAGGAAGGACAAATCATCAAAGAGCTACACAAGACGAAGACCTCAAGCGCACGTTGGTGAATGGGTATCCAATTTCGACTCCGACAACTACTCTGAGAGAAGTTATCACTCCGACTCTTAATATACTCAAGATGAACGTGTTGCCGGTCTTGCGCTTGTGTCATCCAACTCCTACAACATATTTGACTCACCAAATGAAGGAATTGGAAGATGCTTCATGGTTAAAGGCCCTAAGGTATCACACCCCGAGTATGTTGATTTCAGTAGTGATGAAGATTATTTGCTAGGTGATGATGATTTACTTGTTGATAACACTAGTGAGGAAAACTATGAAGAAATTGCTATTAATCATGCAAATCAAGATGAAAAGAATGACAATGATAATAAGGATATTGAGTGTCTAACTAAAGAACTAAACACTCTTAAGTTAGCACATGAAACAACTCTAGAGGATCATAGAGTGCTCCTAAAGATTCATGAGAAGCTACGCTTCGAGAAGCTAAATTTACAGCAAGAGCATGAGTTCTTAAAAGTATCAACGATGATCTTCGAAAGAATAGTTCTTCTTATCTTGCCAAACATCGCCTCTTGTCTACTTATATGCCACAAGTAAAATCTAGCAACAAGAGCAAGAAAGATTCTTCTTCTAGTAGTAATAATAATCATGTTAAATCCAATATTGTTGCTTCTAGTAGTTCTCTGGATTCCACTAATGATTCTCTTAGCCAACTCATACTTGAGCAAGAAAATAGCTTATTGAAGGAATTATAGAAAGGTGTTTACAAGAGCCTTGCCGGAAGTAAGCAATTTGAGGAAATTGTACGCAAATAAGGAAGGCACCGGAAGAATCAAGGTGTTGGTTTTGAACGAAAGATCAATGCCAATGGAGTTGAGTGGGAAGAAGATCAATACCCCAAGACGAAGTTTGTTCCTCAACAAGAGAAGTATGACCCCACTTCTTTCAAGGTAACACAAGCTCAAGATGATCTTCCACCACAAAACTACAAGCTAAAAGGCATGGACAAGCTTCAAGAAGAGATTGATTCATTTGAAGAAGCTCCTATGGCCATGGTCAAGTGGGTTCCCAAGACTACATCAAGTTCTACTTCATCAAGTATCACTACAACTCCAAGGATTCCCATCAAGTTGATGTGGATCCCAAAGAAGAAGAATTAGAGAGTTCTTGAGGGTGACTCCGCCAACATACTTCACTCACATTCATTTTGGCAAGGACAAGTGCAATCAATTTCCATATCTTGCACTAGTTCAAGGAGTCAAAACTCTCTTGTTGGTAAGACAAGGGACAAGGTAACCTAATGCTTTCATGGACATCATCATATGTTCGTTTCACTCTATGTCTATGTATATTCTTGTATGTTCCTTGTGGGACTAACCCATGTAGGTATTGAAAGTGCAACTCACTCCAGTGGATTGCTCCAAATGATCTAAATCAACATTGAGCATCTACATTTTCAAAACCTACATGAAGTCGTCATCGACAAAACCCAAGGTTAGTTCATCCCTCTAAGGGGGATATCACATCTAGAGGGATCTTTGTTCTCAGAATTGAGCTAAAGCAACTCTAATGATGTCAACACAACAAGGCCTTATGTAAAAATGGTAACGCCACTTCTTGCTAAATGATGAGTATGACATATGATCAAATGTTCTCATTTGACTCCTGAGTCAATATACTCATATTTAGATGACCTAGTCATCACCAATTGCTTGATAGATGCTAGAGTGTATGTGCATGCTTTGCCACATGTTTTATTTGCCATCTTATTGTGTGAGCATGTTTGTTGCATAATTTTCTCCATTCGAGGACATTCATTTGTTGTTTTGATTGTTTGGTTCTTTTTGGCCAAATGGGTGGACAAAAATGTCTAAGTACTTCCTCTAGCTATCTATGCTTTTTCTTGTCTCAAACTCTATTCATGCTACATCACAAAGTTTGAACAAGTCACTTCTGGACCCTCCAGGTGAGGAGCACTCGGAGCCACCGATCCATCAAGGGCTTAAATTCCAAAACCTCTTAATGCCTTTTGGTCAGACCAACTCATTCCTACTCGGTCTCACCGAAATCATTAAGTTGATCTAGGTTTTATCTCGGTGCAACCGATTAGAACCATTTGGTCACACCGAGTTGCGTCAACTACTAGTAAATTTGCATCTCGGTGCCACCGAGTAGTTCCACTCGGTCCCACCGACGGCTCCTGGGTATTTATACTTTTCATACTTGTACGGTTGAAAATCACGTCAAACCGAACGAGCTCGCTCCCCAGCACTGCCGCCCTGGTCTCTGGATCGTCGCCGTCGTCGCGAGTGACCTTCTGCCACTAGTCTTTGCCGCCGTCAATGGGATCCTCATGGATGTTTCTGCCTTAGCAAATCTGTCGCCAAGTTAGGGTACAAATTTGACCCTTTGTGCTTTTCATTGCTCCGATTCTTGCACAAAGTATATTTCCATTGTTCTTCCCACGTATGAGATTGATATATCCACCAAACGAACTCCTTAGAATATATTTGATGCAAAAACTTATGGTTACATTTCAGCCTAACCCATCTCGGACCGACCGACATGAGGATCTCGTCACACCGATTGGCCCTGGCCATTGCACAATTACAACTCGGTCTTACCGAAGTGTACTGATCGGTGAGACCAAAATGACTTTCTCTGTGAAACCCTAGCATCTCGGAGTCATCGAACTACATTTTGGTCTGACAGGAACTGCATGTTTAGACTCTGTTAGTGCTTCGGTGTCATCGAGTTTAACAAATCGGTAGCTCCGAAATGCTTTTTGCAGAAAACTAAAGTTAAGTTGTTGTCTCAATATTTTTCTAAAACAAGTTGTACTTTGTGATGCTCATGTACTCTATCTATACCCAACTATTCACAGGGTCGGTTGCAGCTATGTCAGAGGGCAGTGATAGTCAGAACAGGTCTAAAGAGCAACTCAATCTCAGTGAGGGCACTAGTCCCTCTAACAGCTATGATGATGGAAGCAGAAGCACTCCCGGCAATTTGCCTAAGGCAGCTACTAGGCAAAGGAAGAAAAGAACATCTGAATCTGAGGATGATGATTTTGTTATGGAGGAGGAATTGACCTTCAAGAAGAAGGTACTCAAGAAAGAATATGATGCTAATCCTGCTACAAAGCATGTTCAGTCCAAGAAAGATCCTGCTAAGAGCAATCCAATGTCCGAGGTCAGAGCCTCCACTCAAGAAACCATGGTGTTTACACTTGAACCAAGAGAGGAATAGGCTGCTGGTGGAAAGAAGAGGAAGGAAAGGGTCAGGAAGACCATTGCTAGAGCGATAAGCAAACCATCCATGATGATGGATGAGGAAGAGTAAGAGGAGGAGGAAGATCCTGTTGCACCTCTTGCTAAGACTCAGAAGCTAATGGGGTATGCCATCAGGACTGGGGCTGCTCCACCTAAACCCAAGTCTGCCCCTAATCCTTCAGCTCCAACTCAAACCACAAAGCCATCTGCACCAAAGAGATCTACAAGGAATATTTCTGCTTCTGAAAAGAACAATGCCCCAGTGCATCAAGTTCAGGAATAAGAAGAGCCACTAGTGCTCAGGAAGCTCAAGCCCAAGATTCCATTTCACACTGATGATCATCCTGTGGTAGTGAATATGAAGTTAAGAAAGGATGCAATTCTAAGACTATGGAGAGAGACTGGTCCCTACGCCACCAGGAGGAGGACTGCCGTGGACTACCGCTTTCGCATAAAGGAACAACAGGACTTCTATGAGGCTGTCCTATTGGACAATAAGCCCATTGTTTGTGATATGAAATGGGTAGACTGGAAATACATTGATGATAATGAATACTATTTCCCAAGTGTGCATGTGAGCTTTAGAATGAATGGAGTAGATACATTTGTTGGTCAGAAGCTGACAAAATGGAATGATGAGATGATCATGCAATTCTATTCCACTGCTCACTTCTATCCTGATGGAAAGATTGTATGAATGATAGAAGGAACAAGATATCAGTCAACAATCTCAGAATAGGCCAAGTTGATCAATGCCCCGAAGATGTATCTGGAAAGCCTAGGAAGGATTAGAATTCCATGGCTAACATGTACAAGCCAATTCCCGATAAAGACTTGGAGACTCACAAGTTTGGATCTATATACTACCTGCTTGCTGGCTTGACCACAATAAAGACTATATAGAGGCACACTCTTTTGCCAAAGTCAGGAGATCATAGAATGATTCTTGGCCATTCCATCAACCTGCTTCACTTGTTTGATGTTCCACAGAAGTTCAAGATGATGAGTCTGATTGTAGAGATTGTGAAGAGAATAGCTGCAGACCAGAAGAGATCTTGTGGGTATGTCCCTCGCATTCAGACATTGATCAACTCCAAGATGGGAACTGGGACATATCTACTTGATAGAGAGTATCTTCCCATGAGGCCAGAATTTGAGGACAACGAGGTTGTCATGGATGCTTCCCATCCTACTTGTGCTGAAGCCCAGGAGAAGATAGAGAAAGCAAAGGCTGCAAAAGCAGCAAAGGCAACAGGTGCACCAAATGCTTCCACAATGCTATTCAAGACCAAGCAAGATCAACTGAGTTATCTGCTTGTGGCCACCGTGAGAATTGAGAAGAGCTTGGCCACCTTGAATCAAAACCAGGAAAGCCTTGAGAGGATCATTGAGAACAAGTTTCATGACCTAGATGTGAAGGTCACTGAGATACAGACCATTGTGGAGAAGCTCCAAGAGGATGCTGAGGACAGGGAGGATAGACTCACTACAGACACTTTCCAAAGAGTGCCAAGGGCACAAAGGTCATCAGTAGTGCCAGTTGTCAGATACTCCAGGACTACTAATTCAGCACCTGCGGCAACTGCGACGGTTGTACCTCCAGTGTCAACCCCTCCAGCTCCACAGAAATCTACCGAAGCATTGGCAGATGTTGTCCTCTCCCTGCCATCTATGCACACCAGAGCCAGAAGACCCCTTCAGGAGCTCCCAGAGATCGTGCCTAGAATGCCGTATAGCAGTATACATTTCCAAACTTTTTGGTAACTTGTTGACAAAGGGGGAGAAAGTGTATAGATCTTAGGCTGAGAGAGAGAGAGACTTTCACTTTTTTTGGTTCATTTGCTTCTCGTTCTACTTTGATCGTTTGGTTGTTTGATTCCTATGCTACAAGTTGTGTTATGCTCGTGAGATACTTATGTGATCATGTGTTTGATCATACTATGCTTAATGTGTGCTTGCTTGCTTATTTCCATGAATTTTTGTATGATCAATCACTTATACCCTTGGTGATGAGTGCATGTTATTTAACTCTTATCATTTTGAGTGCTCTACCAAGATGTATGTGACATGGAAGAGCGACCCATGATCCTAATCGATTGTGCATTTGCATCCAAAAGAAAATTTTAAATAATGCACAAATTTAGGGGAGCTCTTACTTATCATACTTCTCAAAGCGACGATGTATTTCATTTATATTATGTTTTGTCCAACCTTTGATCTATATGTTGTCATCAATTACAAAAAGGGGGAGACTGAAAGTGCAACTAATCCCCGGTGGTTTTGGTAATTCATTACAACATATAGCTCATTGAACTAATATCCATTCAAGTTAAATATTTCAGAAAGTTCAATGATTGGCATGGCATGGACTAGAGATGTAGACACGGGGCCACCCAGGACTAGCTCAGTTGGGAGTGAGTCAGAGTGGCCGAGAGAGTGTCATGGCAATGGAGGGGTTTCATCGGAATGCCGTTGGTCCACCCGAATGGGAGTACGAGGCCATGGGTTCCTTTGTGTGGGTACAGTGCGCTACCTCTGCAGAGTGAATTTAATCTATCGATAACCGAGTCCACAGTTACGGAGACGCTCGAAAGTAGGTCACACCATGGGTCAACATTTAATTAATCTTGCACACCAAGTCATGAACTTTGCACCGTTGAGAATGGCGGGAAGGCCATCTTGTTGTTGGAGACCCAGTGTTGGTCATGGTTGTGATCGCCGGAATGATCACCGTTTGAGACCAAATAATGGTCGGTTTTGTGATCACCGAAAAAATCACGAGATATCCCTAGTTAAGACCATGAGGTTGGTATGGTTGTGATCCAAGAGCGATCACCGTTGGTAAGTCAGTCCGTGGGACTTGTCCCACAAGAGCATGATCACAGCATGTCGGTTATTTTGTTGCATCATTAATAATTGGTTAATTATCATGATATTCTTTGTCATTATGTTTATGCTTGTTGTGAGCTTGCAAGTACATTCAATGTACTGACCTGACGTGTTATGCCAGATTTCGGGAAAGTCTCGTTGGAAAGGAGTGTTGTCCGAGTCTAGATCGTGTCCACATCGGTGTCCCTATGCTATGGAGTTTCTGCTACGACGTTGTTCCGATGCAGCGTAGTTGTTATGATCGAGTCCCTTTATGTTCACTAAATAATGTACATATTGTTCAACCACACCGTGTGTGCCGCTTGGCCTCGCCACCTATTGTAATATAAACTTTGATCTGCTAGCATCAATAAAGCGGTTGTTTTCTGTACCTTGATGTTGTGTGTTGCCAGAAGACATGGTCTTTGGGCTGGCAACACATGGTAAACCGGTTGCTCTGAGCCGGGGTGCCACAACGCTTGGTATCAGAGCCACGCTGACTGTAGGCCACGCTAGACTTCGACGTGTTAACTGGACGTTAGATACGAGTTTAAGTTGAGTGCCGGTAGCATTTGTAACTGGTTGTTGCATTGCATGCTCTTGGTTTTATTTTTATGCTAACCTACTAATAGTTGTGAGTGTAGATGGCTCTGGTGCCGTATCCGTGCCAGTTGCAGCTGATGCCGTTCACGTTGCCGCATCTCCTTCGTAGCGTGTGGCGTCGACTATACCCCCTCGGTGACGATCCAGTCTATCGTGTGTACCGGGAGCGTCTAGCTAACTCAGTGTATGAGTATCACGCTGTGGTTACTCTGCGTACCAGTTCCGATTCCAGCACCTACACTCGTACCTCTCGGAGCGGTTACGCTTCTACCGCTTCTCGGGCTGTCCAGTTTGCTGCATTCGAGGTCCTTGTCGAGCTTCGTTACAATGAGGTCCAGATGCAGAACCACCCAGGTTTCTATTACTATCCTTCTCTGCACGACAATGGTTGTGTCCGTTTCCCTATCATTGATCTGGAGTCTCATAGTGTTGCTAGCCATCTTGCTCGTTATATCACCGCTAGCTATCTTATGATCCACGAGCTGGCTCGAGAGCTGACTCGTGCCTGTACTGCTTTAGCCCCTGCTTTCGTCTCTACTAGATCTGCCACTACTCCATCCTCCCTGGGATTTACTCATATTCCAGCTAGTTCTAATTCCCCTATTTCACCGGTTACTCCTCCGAGTAGCTCGGGCGTCGCGACTGTGAATCCTCTCGGTGCCCCTGCTGAGTGGGTTTCACTTCTCACTACTCCTATTGTGACGCGCCCGATTCAATCGTACACTAATCATGCACGCAAATGTGTACGATCAAGATCAGGGACTCACGGGAAGATATCACAACACAACTCTAAAACATAAAATAAGTCATACAAGCATCATAATACAAGCCAGGGGCCTCGAGGTCTCGAATACAAGTGCTCGATCATAGACGAGTCAGCGGAAGCAACAATATCTAAGCACAGACATAAGTTAAACAAGTTTGCATTAAGAAGGCTAGCACAAACTGGGATACAGATCGAACGAGGCGCAGGCCTCCTGCCTGGGATCCTCCTAACTACTCCTGGTCGTCGTTAGCGGGCTGCACGTAGTAGTAGGCACCTCCAGTGTAGAAGGAGTCGTCGTCGACGATGGCGTCTGGATCCTGGGCTCCATCATCTGGTCGCAGCAATCGGGTAGAGAAATGGGGAAAAGGGGGAACAAGGCAACCGTGAGTACTCATCCAAAGTACTCGCAAGCAAGGAACTACACTACATATGCATGGATATATGTGTAAAGGGCCATATCAGTGGACTGAACTGCAGAATGCCAGAATAAGAGGGGGGTATCTAATCCTATCGAAGACTACGCTCCTGGCAGCCTCCGTCTTGCAGCATGTATAAGAGAGTAGACTGAAGTCCTCCAAGTAGCATCGTATAGCATAATCCTACCCGGCGATCCCCTCCTCGATGCCCTATTGGAGAGCAATCACCGGGTTGTGTCTAGCACTTGGAAGGGTGTGTTTTATTAAGTATCCAGTTCTAGTTGTCATAAGGTCAAGGTACAACTCCGGGTCGTCCTTTTATCGAGGGACACGGCTATTCGAATAGATTAACTTCCCTCTAGGGGTGCACCACATAGCCCAACACGCTTGATGCCATTTGGCCGGACACACTTTCCTGGGTCATGCCCGGCCTCAGAAGATCAACACGTCGCAGCCCCACCTAGGCACAACAGAGCGGTCAGCACGCCGGTCTAAATCCTATGCGCGCAGGGGTCTGGGCCCATCACCCATTGCACACCTGCACGTGCGTACGTGGCCGAAGAGCAGACCTAGCAACCTCCATTACAAAGGAAGTCACGTTACGCGGTCCAACCCGGCGCGCGCCGCTCAGTCGTTGACGTCACGAAGGCTTCGGCTGATACGACGACGCCGGGATACCCATAACTACTCCCGCGTAGATGGTTAGTGCGTATAGACCAAATGGCGAGACTCAGATCAAATACCTAGATCTCGTTAAGCGTGTTAAGTATCCGCGAACGGCGACCAGGGCCAGGCCCACCTCTCTCCTAGGTGGTCTGAACCTGCGCTGTCGCTACGCCACAAAGTAACAGTCGGGGGCCGTCGGGAACCCAGGCCCACCTCTACCGGGATGGAGCCACCTGCCCCTTCAGCCCCCATCTCCGAACAGTATCACAGGTAATGTAACAGTGTAAAGTATATAGTATATGCCCGTGACCACCTCCTGAAGTGATCACGGCCCAGTGGTATAGCATGGTAGACGGACAAGAGTGTAGGGCCACTGATGGAACACTAGCATCCTATACTAAGCAGGTAGGATTGCAGGTAAAGGCATCAACAGTAGTAACAAGGACAGGCTATGCATCAGGATAGGAATAACGGAAAGCAGTAACATGCTACACTACTCTAATGCAAGCAGTATAGAGAAGAGTAGGCGATATCTGGTGATCAAGGGGGGGGGGCTTGCCTGGTTGCACTGGCAAGAGAGAGGGGTCGTCAACTACGTAGTCGAACGGGGCAGCAGCAACGTCGGTCTCGGTGTCTATCGAGAGAAGAGGGGGGAGAAACAATAAATATTTAAGCAAGCAGATGCATAGGGATGCATGACGTGACAAGTAACGGCGTTAGAGGTGCCCTAACGCGGTATGGGATGATACCGGTGAAGGGGGAAAACATCCGGGAAAGTATCCCAGGTGTTTCGCGTTTTCGGGCAGAGGAGCCGGAGGGGGAAAGTTACGAGTTGAATATGTTAGGGATGCATGGTGGATGAACGAGCTGCGTATCCGGGTTCATCTCGTCGTTCTGAGCAACTTTCATGTACACAGTTTTTCCATCCGAGCTACGGTATATTTTATATTGATTTTAAAAGATTTAAATCATTTTAGCGTTTATTTAATTATTTTAATCCAACATTATCCAGAACAGTGCACGCTGACATCACCATGACGTCAGCAGTCAACAGGGGTGTTGACTGGTCATACTGACGTGTGGGTCCAGTGGGACCCACCTGTCATTCTCTGATTAGGTTAATTAGGGTTTAACTAACTAATTACTGTTTTGATTAAACTAACAGTTAATTAGGTTAATCTAATTATGATTAATTAACTTAATGAATTCTTTAATTAATTAATTAATTAATTTTTTAATTATTATATTTATTATTATTATTATTTTCTTTGTTTTTTTAACGTTCTGGAGGCGCGGCCCTCCGATCATTGACCCCATGGGGCCTATCGGGTTCGGGCGTGTGGGCGACGGGCGCCCGCCCAGGCCAACAGGGGGGAAACGGCGAGGCGTCGCTAGCCTTGGGCAGCCGAAGCGGGCGAGGACGAGGGTCGCGGTTGGAGGTGGTTGTGGCTGCGAGTGGTGGGCGGCGGCGAGGGAGCACGGCGGCGGGGGCGAGGCCGCACGGGAGGGGCCGCAGGCGCGGCCAGCGAACATGGGGATGCGAGGAGCGGGTGCGGGGAGCGCGTCGGCGAGGACATCACGGCGCGGTGGGGCATCGGGGGTGTGCGCGACAGGGTAGCAGCGACACGGGGCCGGCTGTGAGCGGGCGCGCTGACCGAGCGCGCACGCTATGTGCGGCCAGAACGGGAGAGGGGCGGAGCGGCGCGGGCGTCCAGGGACGCGGGCGGGGTGTGGGCACATGTGCGCGGCGCGCGCGGCCTTGAAGCCAGCAATGGAGCGAAGGGGCGCGAACGGGCGTGGTCCGCACGCGGTGAGCGCGAGCGCATACACGCGGAGGAGGAGCGGGGCCGTGGCGAGCGCGGTGCGAGGGAGAGAGGAGAGGTCGGGGCCTCACCATGGGGTGTAGGGATCAGGGCAGTGGGGCGTGGGGAGGAGACGGAGACGATAGCGACGTGGTGACGAGGTGCAGGCCGGCGAGGAGGAGGAGGCAGGCCGGCGAGGACGTTCGGTGAGGTCGTCCTCCAGGGGGGTGGCGATGCGAACTCGAGGAGGCGGAAGGGCGCCGGTGGTGCGGTCGTAGCGGTGGCACGCGACGACGTCGGGGACGATGAAGCGTCGGCGTGGTGGTGGCGATGGGCGTCGGGGGCAACGGGGTCCTCCGGCGGCGGCGCGGTCGTGCCTCGATCCAGATGGGATCGGGGGGAGGAGACGAGGGAGCGAGAGGGGCTGAGATCGGGGGGGGGGGGAACGGTGGTGGGGATCGAGTGGAGTGGGGGTTAGGTGGAGTTAGGGTTTTGTCGCTAGGGGGTTATGGGGGAGTGGGGGCGGCCTGGGCCTGTGGCCGACTGGGCCGGCTTGCTGGCCCGAAGCCCAGTGGGCAGGGGGGTTTCTCTTTTTTTGTTTTTGTTTTAGTTTTTCGTTTTTGTATTTTCTTTTCTTTTATTGCTTTTCCTTTTCTGTTTTTATTTATTTTAAAATACTTAGGCACTTTATAAAATTGTGTTTATTACACCATATTGACTTATGTAAAATATGGCATCTCCCGAACATTTTTGTTTTAAATTTTGAAAAACTTTTATTGTTTGACTTTATTTCAGTTTTGAATTTTGAACGGGATTTGAATTATCGCAAGACTATCAACAGTAATCGTGGTGACGTGGCATCATTAGCGGCGGGTTACTGTAGTGTAACTATCCGGGCGTCACAATTCTCCTCCACTACAAGAAATCTCGTCCCGAGATTTAAGAGGGGAGTACGGGGAAAAGGTCTGGTTACGAAATTCTAACGAATCTTATCGGTCTTGGTTGCTCTTCTCGAAGAGGTCGATCCGTTACATTGATGTCTTCAATCATCATGATGAAGTTTGCTGTCCTTTCTTTTGGGAACTCCATCGTACTTACGAAAGAATAAGGGGGCTGGGAGAACAGACCTATACTAGGTTGACTAACTTGTTGATAACATCGGGGAAGGTGGGGGGGGGGGGGAAAGTAACTCTCGAATTGAAACTTACGACAATATCAAGAGCAAAGTAAGGAGGTATCATGGGAAGTTTCGAGCGGGCAGGCAATCGTTCGATGCCTGAAAAAGAGTGGAAGGGGTTCAAAGCATCAAGATTAAGTATTGCATCTGATACCGGAACAAATCACTAGGAAGGTGCCTCATGAACTACACACGAAGCCAAGCGTGAGTACTGACTTTGGGAACAGGGGTGTACATGAGAGTCAGGTTTCGATCCTGTGGAACTGTGGGTTATGGGCCCACCATGTGGGTTTAAAAGCAAGAGGGGCAGCGACATCTTGCACGTACATGATAGCAAGCCATGTTAGAGAATAACCGGCCAGTTATGTTGGCTTCATCATCGGTACCAAGGGCAAGGGACGAAGAGAACCATTTCCTGCTCGCTGAACAAGGCGGACAAATAGGCAAATTTCTCGTCCATCGGTGGTTACTGGGATGCTAGCAACAATGGTAACAGGATCTGACTGATAAGGTGGTACACCGAGGTGTTCTCGTAAGCAGGAAAATATTACTGCTTAGATCATATAAACCTCAAGAAAGGTTAAACCCAACAATGGAAAGGATAATATGATTATCAATTTAATCAGAACAATGGAAAGGAAAATGTGTTTAAACACATATATCAGGGGTATATCCTCCCCAAAGTCAAGCAGAGGATGATATCCAAGACAGGATATAAAGTAGAAAACCATTTAGGCAATGGGGGAGGAACCTCATGATATTACCCATACAACGGTGTTAGGATAAATGATAAATAAAATTTAGCATCGTGCTTCAAATGTTCCTGTTGAAAATCGGAGTACCATTGACATGCTTCGAGATAGCATTGACATGGTCATCAGGTGAAGATCAGACTTTGGAAAATACAAAGGATCCATCAGGAATAACTTGTAGAATAAGCCTTACAATTTCCTCAGGGAAGATGGATAACCTTGTTAAAAAGGAAACATTAACAATAGGTCCTCCGGCCAGGTGTGCTGGGCATGACATCACCTTACCGGGTCATAAAAGAACATTGTTATTACCCTTGGAAATATATTCCAACCATCATATCTGACCGGGATTCAGATCTGGTCGGTGTTAGGATAGCTCAGACTCAGGGTGCCTGAGAAGAAAAGGTGTAACACCATGGACTAGATGATAATGTAAGATTCTTGGAAATGAACTATGGAAGCAAGTTTTGAAACAAGAGCTCTTCATTAAACAAATGAGGGGATAAGGAGGTAGCTGATGAACTCAGCGACAATTCATCGAGACTTCCAAAAGATGGGTTTCCACAATTAAGTGAACAAGGAGATAACATTAGTCAGATCAAATGGTATAATGATGTATGCTCGAGGAAAACATACACAATTAATATTGGTTGAAAGGTGCACCCGAAATAAGGGCTGGGTTGCACGACCAACGTCGGAACGGTGATTCAATAATCAATAGTCTAAGAATGAACGGCCGACCATTAACTTCAAGGCAATAGGGTTGCTAGAAGATTTGGAATTACACATCACAGACCATTTGCAGTGGTTAGAAACAACACAATGACCAAGAAACGAATGGTGAGGGTGATAAGTATCACTTGTATAAAGAATTCTCCACAGGTGGTGAAATTCCCATGACATCCCTGACATAAAAGATCTTAATACTCCAAGGTAAAGAAGAACAATTGCTGGATAGCAAGGGTCTCAAGGTATATCACAAAGCACGAACAAGTTTGTGTTGGAGGGAAGGCAATAAGTGGCCAATGATAACGCAGATCATCGAGGGCAAGGATGGTATTTCTCATCATGAACTCAATTGATATCCTGGAAGAGCTCAGAATGTTGATAATGATCACAACACATTTGTCGAGAGATTACCTGAAGATGTAATCGATCCGCGATCACATCAAGTCAAAAGAATGATGAAGCAAGAGGTTATTGGAACCATGGGTACGACACAAACTCGAAATCAAGTTTGTGGTTCAAGGCGAAATGATATGATGAGGAAAGTCCACGTAAGCTTAGCTCAACGTCAAAAATTGTGCTTCGGAAAGAAGGACCAGATAGCACAATTGAAAAGTTGCACGACAATGATATAGCCGATGAGGCTAGGAATGACTTCAAGGATTATTAAACTCATAAGCAACGAAAATTACTTAGAGTTATCGTATCGGAGTGCGGAACCGATTCACTTATCGGTGTTCTCGAGTGACTAATAACTCAGAACCCGTGAAAAATTGGAATCAGTGGGAATGTAGCACTTGATGAAGAACTCATAAGAAGTTATGCACTTCCATGATAATCTTGAGATACCAGGGGGGTAATACTCGACGACGGATCAAGGTAGAGGTTGGACTGGGGTATTGCTCTATAGAAGACAAGTGCTTAAACTTGCACAGGAAATGGTATTTAAAGGAGAACATGGTAGGAACCACGATTGCAAAAGGCCAGATCCCAGATACAAGAACTTATAACAAGGGAATAATTAACTTAAGAGAAGCTTTAATGATAAGATCTACATCATGTCCATGGGCATGAACACAAAGTTCAAGGTCGACTCCCACTTCTTTAATGCATAACCTTTCATTCACTTCTCGTCTTCGAAGAAGTTGTAGTGTTGAAATTTTATCTGGCGAAATACCAGATGAGTATGACTCGTGAAAACTTCCGAGTTCACACATATAAAGGAAGGCATAGGTTCAACCCATCAGGGTATCGTGGAAACCTATACCACAAGCTCCAATAGTAAATATCACCAGCTCGAAAGCAGAGCATGGTTGGCCAAATCCGAGAATAGGATTTACCAATGGCATTATGTATCAGGGAAAGAACTTCTCGAGGTTTTCGTATACAAAGGACACTGTCGGATGATAATTCAACAAAGGATCTGATGGTCCATAATGGATATGATGTGAGCATCGGTACTCAACCAGAGGAAGAATAATGCAAGGAGATCTGATTATAGAAAAAACTGACTAATTCAAAGTTCAGATGCAAAAGAATTATGATTTTCAAATCAGGGGATCAGAAGCAACGCTCTGATCAAGGATGGATAAGTTGAGTAGGCTTAGGGGTACAATCGATGGCAATTTGATTGGTCGAGATCCAGCTCATGTTCAAATTGACACTGAGTCGGAAGGATGAATTCAAGGATTCGACTGAGGAATGCGAGCATTCACATCTTATTGAATCAATGGACTCAAAAGGATAGTGGCAAAGGATGCCAATAAGATTACTAGACTTATGGGATTAACCAAAATGTAAGCAAGCAAGAATTTCAAGAGCAATAGGCTCCTGAGGATTTTTGGAAGATCGAATGGTATTTCGAAGATTGGTGACATACATGAATCGACTGGGGATGAGTGGATACTCGGTAAGTGCGAGAAATTATCCGTAGGGGTATTCATGTGGCAAGAACTGCAAGGCAGTAGGCACAACATATTCTCGAAACATTAGAGAGAATTTTTGGGGTATCTTGTAATAACAAGATCAACGGGGAATAATTGCATGAATGGCAAGTGTACTTGGTTATCCATTGGGGTTTATCGATGGAATGGAATTGCAAGAGGGATGGCACAAAGTATCGAGGGAACTTCCGAGAGTATTGTCAAAATCTTCTGTTGAAGCAGTCGACCATCCGTAATTAAAGGGCTCTCCGGCAGGAAGTGGTAACGAGAACCTAGAGTTAGATTTTAGCAAAATCATTTAACCCCGAATAGAAGAGATGTCAGAGTCCCAGAGTATAGGTCAAGGAGTAAAAGATCCTACTACCACCGATGGCGACGTGTGCCCGTAAGACACACAGCCATGTTAGTAAAAGTTTTGCAATGTCTAGACTCGACTTCGGCCAAGGAGTTGGAAGGGGGATTCCTACAAGTAGTCGGCTCTGATACCAACTTGTGACGTACCTGATTCAATCGTACACTAATCATGCACGCAAATGTGTACGATCAAGATCAGGGACTCACGGGAAGATATCACAACACAACTCTAAAACATAAAATAAGTCATACAAGCATCATAATACAAGCCAGGGGCCTCGAGGGCTCGAATACAAGTGCTCGATCATAGACGAGTCAGCGGATGCAACAATATCTGAGCACAGACATAAGTTAAACAAGTTTGCACTAAGAAGGCTAGCACAAACTGGGATACAGATCAAACGAGGCGCAGGCCTCCTGCCTGGGATCCTCCTAACTACTCCTGGTCGTCGTCAGCGGGCTGCACGTAGTAGTAGGCACCTCCAGTGTAGAAGGAGTCATCGTCGACGATGGCGTATGGATCCTGGGCTCCATCATCTGGTCGCAGCAATCGGGTAGAGAAATGGGGAAAAGGGGGAACAAGGCAACCGTGAGTACTCATCCAAAGTACTCGCAAGCAAGGAAATACACTACATATGCATGGATATATGTGTAAAGGGCCATATCAGTGGACTAAACTGCATAATGCCAGAATAAGAGGGGGGTATCTAATCCTGTCGAAGACTACGCTTCTGGCAGCCTCCGTCTTGCAGCATGTAGAAGAGAGTAGACGGAAGTCCTCCAAGTAGCATCGTATAGCATAATCCTACCCGGCGATCCCCTCCTCGATGCCCTATTGGAGAGAAATCACCGGGTTGTATCTGGCACTTGGAAGGGTGTGTTTTATTAAGTATCCAGTTCTAGTTGTCATAAGGTCAAGGTACAACTCCGGTCGTCCTTTTACCGAGGGACACGGCTATTCGAATAGATTAACTTCCCTGCAGGGGTGCACCACATAGCCCAACACGCTTGATCCCATTTGGACGGACACACTTTCCTGGGTCATGCCCGGCCTCGGAAGATGAACACGTCGCAGCCCCACCTAGGCACAACAGAGCGGTTAGCACGACGGTCTAAATCCTATGCGCGCAGGGGTCTGGGCCCATCGCCCATTGCACACCTGCACGTTGCGTACGCGGCCAGAGAGCAGACCTAGCAACCTCCATTACAAAGGAAGTCACGTTACGCGGTCCAACCCGGCGCGCGCCGCTCAGTCGCTGACGTCACGAAGGCTTCGGCTAATACCACGACGCTGGGATACCCATAACTACTCCCGCGTAGATGGTTAGTGCGTATAGACCAAATGGCCAGACTCAGATCAAATACCCAGATCTCGTTAAGCGTGTTAAGTATCCGCGAACGGCGACCAGGGCCAGGCCCACCTCTCTCCTAGGTGGTCTGAACCTGCGCTGTCGCTCCGCCACAAAGTAACAGTCGGGGGCCGTCGGGAACCCAGGCCCACCTCTACCGGGATGGAGCTACCTGCCCTTCAGCCCCCATCTCCGAACAGTATCACAGGTAATGTAACGGTGTAAAGTATATAGTATATGCCTGTGACCACCTCCCGAAGTGATCACGGCCCAGTAGTATAGCATGACAGACGGACAAGAGTGTAGGGCCTCTGATGGAACACTAGCATCCTATACTAAGCAGGTAGGATTGCAGGTAAAGGCATCAATAGTAGTAACAAGGACATGCTATGCATTAGGATAGGAATAACGGAAAGCAGTAACATGCTACACTACTCTAATGCAAGCAGTATAGAGAAGAGTAGGCGATATCTGGTGATCAAGGGGGGGCTTGCCTGGTTGCACTGGCAAGAGAGAGGGGTCGTCAACTCCGTAGTCGAACGGGGCAGCAGCAACATCGGTCTCGGTGTCTATCGAGAGAAGAGGGGGGAGAAACAATAAATATTTAAGCAAGCAGATGCATAGGCATGCATGACATGACAAGTAACGGCATTAGAGGTGCCCTAACGCGGTATGGGATGATACCGGTGAAGGGGGAAAACATCCGGGAAAGTATCCCCGGTGTTTCGCTTTTCGGGCAAAGGAGCCGGAGGGGGAAAATTGCGAGTTGGATATGTTAGGGATGCGTGGCGGACGAACGAGCTGCGTATCCGGGTTCGTCTCGTCGTTCTGAGCAACTTTCATGTACACAGTTTTTCCATCCGAGCTACGATTTATTTTATATTGATTTTAAAAGATTTAAATCATTTTGAGCGCTTATTTAATTATTTTAATCCAACATTATCCAGAACAGTGCACGCTGATGTCAGCATGACGTCACCATGACGTCAGCAGTCAACAGGGGTGTTGACTAGTCAAACTGACGTGTGGGTCCAGTGGGACCCACCTGTCATTCTCTGATTTGGTTAATTAGGGTTTAACTAACTAATTACTGTTTTGATTAAACTAACAGTTAATTAGGTTAATCTAATTATGATTAATTAACTTAATTAATTCTTTAATTAATTAATTAATATTTTAATTATTATATTTATTATTATTATTATTTTTTTCTTTGTTTTTTTTAACGTTCTGGAGGCGGGGCCCTCCGGTCATTGACCCCATGGGGCCTATCGGGTTCGGGCATGTCGGCGACGGGCGCCAGCCCGAATGGGCGCCCGCCCAGGCCAACAGGGGGGGGGGGGGGAAACGGCGAGGCGTCGCCGGCCTTGGGCAGCCGAAGCGGGCGAGGACGAGGGTCGCGGCTGGAGGTGGTGGTGGCGATGAGTGGTGGGCGGCGGCGAGGGAGCACGGTGGCGGGGGCGAGACTGCACGGGAGGGGCCGCATGCGCGGCCAGCGAACATGGGGATGCGAGGAGCGGGTGCGGGGAGCGCGTCGGCGAGCACATCGCGGCGCGGTGGGGCATCGGGGGCGTGCGTGGTAGGGTAGCAGCGACACGGGGCCGGCTGTGAGCGGGCGCGGTGACCGAGCGCGCACGCTACGTGCGGCCAGAACAGGAGAGGGGCGGAGCTGCGCGGGCGGCCAGGGACGCGGGCGGGGCGCGGGCGCCGGGGCGCGGCGCGCGCGGCCTTGAAGCCAACAAGGGAGCGAAGGGGCGCGGACGGGCGTGGTCCGCACGCGGTGAGCGCGAGCGCATACACGCGGAGGAGGAGCGGGGCCGTGGCGAGCGCCGGGCAAGGGAGAGAGGAGAGGTCGGGGCCTCACCATGGGGTGTAGGGATCAGGGCAGTGGGGCGTGGAGAGGAGACGGAGACGACAGCGACGTGGTGGCGAGGTGCAGGCTGGCGAGGAGGAGGAGGCAGGCCGGTGAGGTCGTCCTCCAAGGGGGTGGCGATGCGAACTCGAGTAGGCGGAAGGGCGCCAGTGGTGCGGTCCTAGCGGTGGCACGCGACGACGTCGGGGACGATGAAGCGTCGGCGTGGTGGTGGCGATGGGCGTCGGGGGCGACGGGGTCCTCCGGCGGCGGTGCGGTCGTGCCCCGATCCAGATGGGATCGGGGGGAGGAGACGAGGGGGTGGAGTTAGGGTTTTGTCGCCAGGGGGTTATGGGGGAGTGGGGGCGGCCTGGGCCTGTGGCCGACTGGGCCGGCTTGCTGGGCTGAAGCCCAGTGGGCAAGGGGGTTTCTCTTTTTTTGTTTTAGTTTTAGTTTTTCTTTTTATTATTTTCTTTTCTTTTATTGCTTTTCCTTTTCTGTTTTTATTTATTTTAAAATACTTAGGCACTTTATAAAATTGTGTTTATTACACCATATTGACTTATGTAAAATATGACATCTCCCGAACATTTTTGTTTTAAATTTTGAAAAACTTTTATTGTTTGACTTTATTTCAGTTTTGAATTTTGAACGGGATTTGAATTATCGCAAGACTATCAACAGTAATCGTGGTGACATGGCATCATTAGCGGCGGGTTACTGTAGCGTAACTATCCGGGCGTCACACCTATAGCCCCTATGCTTCACCCTACACCTGCCCCTGAGGGAGAGCCATCTAGGCAGCGTCGTCGTGTTACCTTTGACCCGGAGGTCTCAATTAACCTCGTCAGTTCAGGATCCGAGTCCGCTTCAGGAGAGGACCCCGCAGCACCAGCAGAGCAGTAGAGCCTTCGAGTATCCACAGTCGTCGGGATGATGTACGGATGTAGTAGTACGAGTCATGATGTTTCGTTTCCTGTATGAGAGTAGTTGAACCTGACATGTTGGTTATCTTTCATGTATGAGTCTATGTATAATTATGTTGGAACTCTATTTCATTCACCGTGTTTTCATCATCATTTCGGCTTTTCTCGGGCTTTTGTTGCCGGCTTTCCCCCAATTTATTTTGAATGTTTCTCATCTCGGTTGTGTTGTCGTGGGAAAAATCACAATAGGATGCCGCGGGGAGGCAACAGTAGCAATGTTCGTGAGGGTACCCCTGTTCGTCGTTCCGCACGACAGACAGGATACTCCCCCGAGCCGTACGTTCCACCACCGCCTCCACCGCCAAATCCGCCCTCCACCGAGCAAATTCTGCGTATGTTTGAGGAAAGGAGGAATAATGATCTAGTTGAAATATTAAGAAGTGTGCAAGCTGTGGTTGGACAAAATGGAAATCAGAACGGTCACCACTCCAAGTTGTGAGACTTTCAGAGGACCGAGCCTCCCAGTTCAGTTAGGTTCTTGATTCCTTGGATGCAGACGATTGGTTACGAACCATTGAGAGAAAGCTTGAGATTGTTCATAATGAAGAAGATGATAAAGTTCCGTTTGCAACTCATTATCTTGAAGGCGCTGCTGCCATATGGTGGGAAAATATAAAAGCCATGTGGCCTGCTGATGAAGAAATTACCTGGACAAAATTCAAGGATCGGTTCCACAAATATCATATCCCTACTGGAATTATGAAGACTAAGCAGCATAAATTCCTCTCGCTCCTCCAAGAAAATCAGCCTGTGGGCGAATATTTACAAAAATTCAATCATCTGGCCCGTTACTCCCTCTATGACGTGGCCACCGAAGAAAGAAAGATTGGCATATTTCTTGGTGGATTAAACCCGGAATTCCGGTGTACTCTCAGCATGTTTGATTTCCCAGATTTCCAAACTCTGGTGAACAAAGCTTTCATTGCTAAAAGGGAGCACAAGCTTGTATTAGACAACAGGCCTGTCAATAACGATCACAAGCGCAAGTTTGAGCCAAAGAAGGATGGGCAACCCATGCAAAAGGCTCATACCTGGCAGCAGACTCAGGTGGAATACAAGCCCAACTTACAACAGAATGTTAACAAGACCACCACCCAAGTCAAGAATGTCGTGCCCAACCCAGTGCACAAGGAGCGTGAGCGCATCAATGCTTGCTTCAGTTGTGGGCAAACCGGACATTATGCCAGACAGTGTCCCAAGAACAGCAAGGAAAATGCTCTATTCAGGCCACAAGTCAACTTTATGGAGTCATGCCCGACCCAGCAAAACATCATTGGGCACGTTCATCACCTCTCCGCCGATGAAGGCCAAGAGAACCCCAAAGTCGTCATTGGTATGTTCTCTGTTAATAACATACCTGCAGTAATTTTATTTGACTCTAGGCTTCCCACTCTTTTATTTCTCGGAGTTTTGTTGCCAAAAACAAATTTCCTTGTTCGCTTTTGGGCAAGAATATGCTGGTACAAACCCCGGGATCATTAACCAGGACCAAGCTGGTCTGCCGTAATCTGGAAATCTATATCAACGGAGTCTGTTTTCCAACTTCCTTGATAATCATTGAGTCTGCTAAGTTGGATGTTATCGTGGGTATGAATTGGCTGATAATCATTGAGTCTGCTAAGTTGGAGTCATGCCCGAGAACTTACTTTGACCAGTCAGAAAGGGCAGACTACCAAATTCTATGCTCGCAGAAGCATACCCAAGAAAGAAATGGCCTTCACCGTTGTGGCTGAATTGGAATTAATTCCTGTGGTCAGTGAGTTTCCTGATGTATTTCCAAAAGAGCTGCCAGGCATGCCGCCAGATCGAGACCTGGAGTTTGCAATAGATCTTGCGCCCGGAACCGCACCATTATACAAGAAGTATTACCGGATGCCCTCATCAGAATTAGTGGAACTAAAGAAACAGCTTGATGAAATGCTCCAGAAAGGATATATCCGTCCCAGCTCTTAACCATGGGGGTCACCTGCTATCTTCGTGGACAAAAAGGATGGCAGCCTCCCCATGTGTGTGGATTACCGTCAGCTGAATGATGTCACCATCAAAAATAAATATCCTCTACCAAGGATTGATGACTTGTTTGATCAGCTCAGTGGGGCCAAAGTATTCTCCAAGATTGATCTAAGGACATGATATCATCAACTCAAGATTAAAAAGGAATATATTCCTAAGACCGCATTCACTACTCGGTACGGTCTTTATGAATATACAATTATGTCCTTTGGTCTCACCAATGCCCCTGCTTTCTTCATGCATATGATGAACAAAGTATTCATGAACTTCCTCGATAAGTTCGTGGTAGTCTTCATCGATGACATATAGCTCATTGATCTAATGCTATTTCAAGATTAATATTTCAGGAAAGCTCAATGATTGGCATGGCCTGGATGAGAAAAGTGGACCCCTCAAAATGCTAAGGACAAAAGGATTGGCTCAAGCTCAAAGCTCAAGACTCTACATTTTCTATTTTAGTGATCCAAGATCACATTGAGTCTATAGGAAAAGCCAATACTATCAAGGAGGGATGAGGTGTTGCTTAATGAGGCTCTTGCTCAAAATGCTTGTCGTCAGCTTTTGCTCTCGCAGACGGCAAAGAATCTCTGCCGTATGTGTTTTTATTAGCAGACGGCAAAGTGAGCTCTTTGTCGTCTGCGGTTTTTTACAGACGGCAAAGAAGAAACACAAGACGCGGATCGATCACATGGATCGATGACATGGCACGATCTAGTCCACTCATCCCAACTCCCCGCAGCGCCCCACCCCACAGCGCCCCCCACGCCCCACGCCCCACGCGCCCCCACCACTATCTCTCTCTCCCTTATCCTCCCGACACCCACCCACACCACGTCTCTCTCCCTCCTCACTCTGCTCTCGGTCCACAACAACCGGCGCCCGACACCACCTCATCCGCCGCCCCCCACCTAGCCCACCGGCCCCGTCCCCTTCCTCTCATACCCCCGCGCCATCGGCCCCTGCCCATCCCCCGCCGCCCCTGCCGGCTTCCACGCCCCATCCCCCGTCGCGCGCCGTCCGCCTCCGCCGCGCCACCGGAGCCCGCCTCCACCCGTGCCACCGGCTGCGCGCCGCCTGCCCTCCTCCGCCCGCGCAATCGGCCGCGCCGCCCCTGCAACCGGCCACGCGCCGCCCACGTCCGCCCGCCTTCGCTTTGCGTCCACCCGTGCCACCGGCTGCGCGCCGCCTGCCCTCCTCCGCCCGCGCAACCGGTCGCGCGCCGCCCCCGCAACCGGCCACGCGCCACCCACGTCCGCCCGCCTTCGCCTGCGTCCGCCCGCTCCGTCCTGCGTCCGCCCGCTCCGTTCGCCCGCTAGGGCCCGCCACCGCCGGCGCCGGCGCCACCAGATCGAGCGCATCCCGTAGTGGCCTACACAAGAGGAGCGAGCGGATCGAGAAGCGGTGTTCGTCTCCACCAGATTGAGGCCGCGGTGGATCGAGAAGATATTCGTGTAATATTGTTGTGTATTGTGATGTAGACATGTAGTATTGGGTATTGTATAATATGTATTGTGTACAATCTAGTGTGGTACATCATTTGGGTTTTTTTGAATCTGGAAATATCGATAATGTGTATTGTATAGGAAGATTGTAGTGGGATTTGATTACCGCGTCGACCATCCCGTGAAATATTGGCTAGCTGATCTCAATTGTGCATTGTGGGTTCAGTTTTTATTTGATTAAAAAATATTTCTATACCATCTGTGATGTTTGAGGTTGACGGCAAAGATGGCGTTTGGCTGATGGCAAAGATGCTTTTCTTTGCCGTCTGTAAATTATTCGGTTGACGGCAAAGCTGATTTCTGACTGACGGCAAAATCTTTGCCGTCATCTCGACAAAAGGCTGACGGCAAAGTATTTTTTACCGGCTAATCTTTGCCGTCTGAGTTTGCCGTCTGCTTCCTGACGGCAAAATCTTTGCCGTCTGTAATCCACAGACGGCAAATTAACTGTTTCCTGTAGTGTACTAATTTTGCTAGTTGGAAGCATAAGATGAAAATGCATATTCTTGGACATAACCCCGCCGTATGGGCTATTGTGTGTATTGGCTTGCAAGGTGAATTCTTTGATGGGAGAGAACTGAACTATGAAGCTACCGCGGAAGAGTTGAAGATGCTACAATACAATGCACAAGGTTGTGATATCCTCTTCAATGGATTGTGCCTCGAAGAATTCAACAAAATCAGCCGTCTTGAGAATGCAAAGGAAATTTGGGATACTTTGATTGATATGCACGAAGGTACCGACTCCCTCAAGGAATCCAAGTTGGATGTGCTTCAAAGTCAGCTTGACAAGTTCAAAATGAAAGATGGTGAAGGTGTCGCTGAAATGTACTCTAGGCTTGCTCTTATCACAAATGAGATCGCCGGCTTAGGAAGTTAAGAGATGACCGACAAATTCATCAGCAAGAAGATCCTAAGAGCTTTGGACGGAAAATATGATACCGTATGCACATTGATCCAAATGATGCCCAATTACAAAGATCTCAAGCCAACGGTAGTCATTGGAAGAATGGTTGCTCATGAGATGTCACTCAAGGATAAGGAGGAGCTCCATAACAAGTCAAGTGGTGCTTACAAAGCCTCATGTAAAGCTCCCACATCATCAAGTGAGAAAAAAACCTTCAATGAAGAATTGAACCTAATGTTGAAGAACTTCAACAAGTTCTACAAGAGTAGAAGCAAAGAGAGAAGTTCCAAGTCAAGGTCCTATAATGACAAGATATTCTAGTCGAGAGCAAAATTGCTACAATTGTGGAAGACTCGAACACTATTCCAATGAGTGTACGACACCCTACAAGAGAAGACAAGATTCTCCAAAAAGAAGAAGTAGAAGAGAAGAATCACCATCAAGAGAGAGAAGGAGTAGAGATGATCGTTATGAACGAAGAACATCCTGGAGAAGCAAGGATTCAGAAAGGAAGGACAAATCATCAAGAAGCTACACAAAACAAAGACATCAAGCTCATGTTGGTGAATGGGTATCCGGCTCCGACTCCGACAATCACTCCGAGAGAAGCTATCACTCTGACTCTGAATATACTCAAGATGAAGGTGTTGCCGGTCTAGCACTTGTGTCAACCAACACATACGACATATTTGATTCACCAAATGAAGGACTTGGAAGATGCTTCATGGCTAAAGGCCCAAAGGTATCACTCCCCGAGTATGTTGATTTCAATAGTGATGAAGATCACTTGTTAGGTGATGATGATTTACTTGTTGACAACTCTAGTGATGAATACTATGATGAAACGTCAATTAATCATGCTAATCAAGATAAAATGAATGACGATGATAAGAAGGGGATTGAGCGTCTAACTAAAGAACTAAACACTCTTAAGTTAGGTCATGAAACTACCTTCGAAAATCATCGAGAACTTTTAAAGACTCATGATAAGCTACACTTTGAAAAGCTCAACCTTGAGCAAGAGCATGAGTTCTTAAAGGCAGTCAATGATGATCTTCGCAAGAAAAGTTCTTCTTACATTGCCAAGCATTTAGTATTATCCACTTACATGCCTCAAGTCAAGTCGAGTAACAAGAACAAGAAAGATTCTTCCTCTAGTAGCAACAATAATCATGCTAAATCCAATGTTGTTTCTTCTAGTAGTTCTCTTGATTCCACTAATGATTCTCTTAGCCAAGTTACACTTGAGCAAGAAAACAGGTCATTGAAGGGAATTATAGAGAAAGGTGTTTAGAAGAGTGAGGGAGTCCTGGATTAGGGGGTGTCCGGATAGCCGGACTATAACCTTTGGACGTACTCTTGGACTATGAATATACAAGATTGAAGACTTCGTCCCGTGTCCGAATGGGACTTTCCTTGGCGTGGAAGGAAAGCTTGTAAATACGGATATGTAGATCTCCTTCCATTGTAACCGACTCTGTGTAAACCCTAGCCCTCTCCGGTGTCTATATAAACTGGAGGGCTTTAGTCCATTGGACGAACAACAATCATACCATAGGCTAGCTTCTAGGGTTTAGCCTCTCTGATCTCGTGGTAGATCTACTCTTGTACTACCCATATCATCAATATTAATCAAGCAGGAGTAGGGTTTTACCTCCATCGAGAGGGCTCGAACCTGGGTAAAAACATTGTGTCCCTTGTCTCCTGTTACCATCCGCCTAGACGCATAGTTCGGGACACCCTACCCGAGATCCGCCGGTTTTGACACCGACATTTTTGCTTTCATTGAGAGTTGTGTCGTCATCGTTAGGCTTGATGGCTCCTTCGACCATCATTGGCGATGCAGTCCAGGGTGAGACTTTTCTCCCCGGACAAATCTTTGTATTCGGCAGCTTTGCATTGCGGGCCAATTCGTTTGGCCATCTGGAGCAGATTGAAAGCTACGCCCCTGGCCATCAGGTCAGATTCGGAAGTTTGAACTACACGTCTGGCATCCGCGGAGACTTGATCTTCGACGGATTCGAGCCGCAGCCGGGTGCGCCGCACTGTCACGATGGGCATGATTTAACTCTACCACCGAACAATGCCCTGAAGGCCGCGCCCACATCCGCTCTGACCCTTAGCTCGGAGCCCACTACGCCAACCGAGGACGGGTGGCTAGACCCCGCCGCGGGGGCTACAGTCTCCACGGCGATCGATCTGGACACCAGCCTTATCCTCTGCGAAGCCCCTGACTCCAAAGTGCCGGACTCTTCTCCGGACTCCGAACCCTCCGCGCCCCTGCCAATCGAATCCGATTGGGTGCCTATCATGGAATTCACGGCCGCAGATATCTTTCAGCACTCGCCCTTCAGCGACATTCTGAATTCACTAAGATCTCTCTCTTTGTCAGGAGAGTCCTGACCGGATTATGACCGGTAGGATTGGGATGCGGACGACAAAGAAATTCGACGCCCACCCACCACCCAATTCGTAGCCACTGTCGATGATTTAACCGACATGCTAGACTTCGACTCCGAAGACATCGACGGTATGGACGACGATGTAGGAGACGAACAGGAACCAGCGCCTATAGGGCACTGGAAAGCCACCACGTCATATGACATATGTATGGTGGTTACACCCAAAGAAAGCAATGGCGACGCGGGGTACGACCCCTCCAAAAAGCAACCCAAGCGCCGGCGTCAGCGGCGCCGCTCTAAATCCCGCCAAAACAAAAACGGTGATACCGGCACGGGAGATAATAACACCCCAGACAGTGCCGAAGACAACTCCCTCCAGCAAGATTCAGCACAAGAGGATGGAGAAGCCAGCCCCCCTGGGAGAGCGGCAGACAGAGAGGAGGAGGATGACAATTACATGCCTCCCTCCGAAGACGAGGCAAGCCTCGGTGACGACGAATTTGTTGTGCCCGAGGATCCTGTCGAACAAGAGCGCTTCAAGCGCAGGCTTATGGCCACGGCAAATAGCCTTAAGAAAAAGCAGCAACAACTTAGAGCTGATCAAGACTTGCTAGCCGAAAGACGGACTGAAGTCCTTGCGGCCGAGGAGTACGAACTCGAACGCCCTCCAAGAGCTACCCAAAGCGCAGGTTGCTACCCCGATTAGAGGATGAAGCACTTAAACCTACATCACCAGCGCATGATGCGGTTGACCGGCCACCTCGCGGCCGTGACAGAGAGGCCTCCCGGCCCTCCACTCAAGACGCACCCCGACATCGTTCAAAAAATACCAAGACACGGGGAAACGCGCCAGACCTATGAGATATGTTCGAGGACAAGGCAAGGAAAACAAGATCGATCAACGGATCGCGTGGGCGCTCCACGTCATGAGACAATAATCGTCACGCCGGATACAGTAAATCCGGCCGGGCCAAACACAGCAGACAAAGCTCATTTGATCTACGTCGTGATATAGCCCAGTACAGAGGTGCCGCACACCCACTATGCTTCACAGATGAAGTAATGGATCATCAAATCCCAGAGGGTTTCAAACCCGTAAACATTGAATCATACGATGGCACAACAGATCCTGCGGTATGGATGGAGGACTATCTCCTTCATATCCACATGGCCCATGGCGACGACCTACACGCCATCAAATACCTCCCACTCAAGCTTAAAGGACCAGCTCGGCATTGGCTTAACAGCTTGCCAGCAGAATCAATTGGTTGTTGGGAGGCTGGAAGCCGCATTCCTCGATGATTTCCAGGGCACGTATGTGCGACCAACAGACGCTGATGACCTGAGCCACATAATCCAGCAGCCAGAAGAATCTGCCAGACAATTTCTGGACACGGTTCCTAACCAAGAAAAATCAAATCGTCGACTTTCCGGACGCAGAGGCCCTAGCAGCCTTCAAGCATAACATCCGTGACGAGTGGCTTGCCCGACACCTTGGACAGGAAAAGACGAAATGTATGGCAGCCCTCACGACACTCATGACCCGCTTTTGCGCGGGAGAAGACAGCTGGCTAGCTCGTAGCAATAACATGACCAAGAGCCCTGGTAATTCGAATACCAAGGACAACAATGGCACGTCGCATCGCAACAAGCACAAGCGCCACATTAATAGCGACAACGGCGAAGATACGACTGTTAATGCCGGATTCAGAGGCTCTAAACCCGGTCAGCGGAAAAAGCATTCAAAAGAAACACTCCGGGCCCGTCCAGTTTGGACCGTATACTCGATCACTCGTGCCAGATACATGGCACCCCCGAAAAACCAGCCAATCACACCAACAGGGATTGTTGGGTATTCAAGCAGGCTGGCAAGATAAATGCCGAGAACAGAGACAAGGGGCTACATAGCGACGACGAGGAGGAGCCCCGACCGCCGAACAATAGTGGACAGAAGGGTTTCCCTCCACAAGTGCGGACGATGAACATGATATACGCAACCCACATCCCAAAGAGGGAACGGAAGCGTGCGCTAAGGGACTTATATGCGTTGGAGCCAGTCGCCCCAAAGTTCAACCCGTGGTCCTCCTGCCATATCACTTCCGATCGAAGGGACAACCCCACTAGTATCCGCCATGGAGGATTTGCCGCATTGGTTCTCGACCCAATCATTGACGGATTTCACCTCACTCGAGTCCTTATGGACGGCGGCAGTAGCCTGAACCTGCTTTATCAGGACACGGTGCACAAAATGGGCATAGATCCCTCAAGGATTAAACCCACAAAGACTACCTTTAAAGGTGTCATACCAGGTGTAGAGGCCCATTGCACGGGCTCAGTGACACTTGAAGTAGTCTTCAGATCCCTGGATAATTTCCGAAGTGAGGAGTTAATCTTCGATATAGTCCCGTTCCGTAGTGGCTATCACGCGCTGCTCGGACGAACCGCATTTGCAAAGTTCAATGCGGTGCCGCACTACGCATACCTCAAGATCAAGATGCCAGGACCTCGAGGAGTCATTACGGTCAACAGAAACACCGAACGCTCTCTCCGAACAGAGGAGCATATGGCAGCCCTCGTAGCAGAAGTACAAAGCAGCCTCTCAAGGCAATTCTCCAGTCCGGCAATAAAACGTCCGGACACCGTCAAGCGCGCTTGGAGTAACCTAAAACAAGACCGCCTGGCATGTTCCAAGCAAGTGTAGCAATGCGGCCCCAACCCCAGCCCTCGCGAAACTGCGAAATCAGTACCACGCGTACATAATTACGCTCTGAAAATACCATGGGCACAGGGGGAGGGGCATGACCATGGCACGCCCCAACACACGGCTCAACCATACTAGGGGCCGCCGATTCTATCATTTTTCTTACTTTTAGGACGTTACTCTCTGGAAGACTTGTCCGTTAGTACAATCGCCGAACACACGATGCAACAACCAAGGAGGCAGAAAGCTACGTCGAATTCCCAGGTGGTCTCTATAACGAGCAAAATACCTGTCTTCCATACCGTCCTGTAGCCCGCCCCTGGAGGGGGACATGTCAAATAGTCCCATCTCTTGCTTATCGCACTATTTGTATCGTTCTGCTTTCAGCGCAGCCTTTGGGAATAAACAATGCTTAGCTTCAGCTTATTATTGCATTCTCTATTCATTCCTTTTTCATATATATGTTCAGTTATGACATTTAGCATCCGTACACTTTGGTACGGCTAATACGCCAGGGGCTTAAGCACCCCATAATATGGCGTAAGAAGTCCGAACACTTTCACAAGTGCGGCACCCCGAACTTATAGCATTATATGCATCAGCTCCGAATCATGTCTGGGGTCAATAGTTGGGTTTACCCGGCTCCCATGTTTTGGTACCTTACGTTCCGTTATATCGGCTAAGGTAGCGCTGGGAGAACTACTGCGATTGTGCCCCAGTTGAGCTGGGCTAAGCACCTCAGTAGAGAAAGCTAAAACTGACTGTCATGATAGGGCGAGAGCTGGTCGCTGTTCGAGAGGTTTCGAGTCCTTAAAGACTTATGCCGCTTAGAGCGAGGAGTCGGCTTTGTCCGGCCCAACGCGTGTATAGCGCCCCGAGCTCGGTCTTCCGAACACTGGGGTCTTTGCCGAAATTTAAAATTATAGAATTCTCTCGCTAAGTGAGAGTGATAACGCACTATAGTCCGATGGCCTTGTTCGCTAGGCTGAGCACCTCCCTCGAAGGACCCAACAATGGGAAAAAGAGTGCTCAGGTTTATCCCCGAACACCCCAGCACTAGTGGCGTGGGGGGCAGAAGCCGACGACTCGCCATCTCTCAGATTTAATAAACAGCCGCATAGAAGGTAATATTTTAAATTAAAACAAGCGTTGCATAGCGCATATGAACAAGTCTTCAGCGCACATGATAAAACATACAAGTTTACTGAAATATTACATCCTTGGAACATTCATCCGCCACAAGGCGGGCACCCTTCAGGACGCCCTCGTAATACATCTCGGGGTGGCGATGCTCCTTGCCCGGCGGCAGCCCGTCCTTCACAAGCTTCTCAGCATCCATCTTGCCCCAGTGCACTTTAGCACGGGCAAGTGCCCTACGGGCACCCTCGATGCAGGCGGAATGCTTGATGACTTCAAGCCGTGGACAGGCATCCACCAGCCGCCTCACCAGCCTAAAGTAGCTTCCAGGCATGGCCTCTCAAGGCCACAGCCGGACTATGAGACCCTTCAGGGCCTGTTCGGCCACCTTATGTAGCTCGACCAGCTGCTTCAGCTGGTCGCTCAAGGGCACCGGGTGTCCAATCTCAGCATACTGAGACCAGAACACCTTCTCTGTTGAGCTCCCCTCCTCGGCCCGGTAGAAGGCGGTAGCATCTGACATGCTGCGGGGCAAATCTGCGAATGCTCCTGGAGAGCTCCGGAGTCGGGTAAGTAACAAGTAATTCACTTTCACGTGCTTGCTTTGCATAAAGAATGCCTTACTCGCTGCTATCTTCTTCATCGCCTCAACTTCCTGGAGGGCTTTCTGGGCTTCGGCCTTGGCAGACTTGGCGCTCTCAAGGGCCGTCGTGATCTCGGACTCTCGCGTCTTTGAGTCAAGCTCCAAACTCTCGTGTTTTTTCACGAGAGCCTGGAGGTCTTGCTCTACCTCACCAACTCACGCCTCATGCTTCTCCTGCTCAGTGCACTCCATGGCCGCCTTCTTTTCGGCCTCGGAAAGCGCTTGCTTCAGGGTCGCCACCTCAGTCGTGGCCCCTAAGACACCAATAACGATCCTGTCATTTTTTGCAACCGCATCTTTTATATAATTACACAAGGCATTACGTACCTTGGCTCTCCTCGAGCTGCCTCTTGGCAAGGCCGAGCTCCTGCTCAGACCGCTTGAGGTTCTGCTTCAGCGTGTCCACCTCCGTAGTCAGTGCGGCAGAGGCTAGAAGCAAAGCCTGCATACGCATATCAACATAATTATGTTAGACTCCTGCGAATATTATTAGATCCTCTATTCGGCTTTTCCTTGTGAACGCCAAACAGAGCATCAGGGGCTACTGTTTATGCGGTAATATTTTTATATATTCTCTACATACCACAAACCCTGTTAACAGGCTGGCACAGGCTTCAGTCAGCCTGCTTTTGGCGGACTGAACCTTCTGGATCACCGCACTCATAATAGAGCGGTGCTCCTCGTCGATGGAGGCGCCGTTAAGCACCTCCTACAAGTTATCCGGTGCCTCCGGTTGGACGGAGGTCACCGGCGCGGTAGGCTTGCCCTTCTTGGCGGGGGGCGCCTGCTGGACTCCGGAACCGCTGAAGGTTCCGGTGCGGTGTTCGGCCCGGGGCCGGACTTGGAGCCCTTAGGAGCCTTGCTCCCTTGTTGTCATCAGTCCAGAAGGTCACCTTGCGGCGCCTCCAGGACCACCTCCCCTTGGCTTGGAACCTTTCGGGACAACACCTCGGCGTTGTCCGTAGGATGAGGGGTGGAAGCAGTCGGAAGTGAAAATCTATTCACATCCGACGAATCCAAGGAGACGCTCGACGATACGTCGAGCCGGGCTCGGGCCGGACTGCATGATTATATTCGGCGTTAGGGTAAGCTGTGCAATAAAGGAACACTATGAGTCACTCTGGTGTCCGAATACTTACGACTTCGCCAGGGGCTTGGCCCTGGTCGGCCAATCCTCCTCGCTGTCGGCGGCGTTGGTGGAGTAGTCCGGAGGAAGGGTCCTCCCCTTCTTGGACCCTCCGTCCTCCCTAGTTGGGGCGGCCTTCCTTTTCTTTTCTCCCCCTGCTGGGGAAGAAACCTCTCTTTCCTCCTCCTCCTCTCCAGGGGAGGAGTGCGCATCAGAGTCATTGGACGATGAGTCCGACTCCACCGGGCGCATGGAACTCTTCCGGGTTCCCGTGGCCTTCTTCTTGGCCTTTTTCTCCGGCACCACTTAATGTGCCGGGACCAGCATCTCCTCTACGCGGGCGTCTGCTGGGTCTTCGGGAAAAGGAGCCGGACAGTTGATTTGTCCGGCCATCCTCTGCCAGTCCTGTCAAAGGCATGGGGGCTTAGATCCCGCATAGAGTCAAACTATGAAAGACAAGTATCCTGTAAGAGGTAAAATAGCTTACCGCGTTTGCTTGGCGCTGCGCGCAAAATCCGCGATCCTCGATGGCGGAAGCTGGAGCTTCAGCACCCTTGAATAGCACCTTCCAGGCATCTTCGTACATTGTGTCGAAGAGCCTGCTCAGAGTTTGGTGCTGGGCCGGGTCGAACTCCCATAAGTTGAAAGCCCGTTGTTGGCAGGGGAGGATCCGGCGGATGAGCATGACCTGGACCACGTTGACGAGTTTGAGCTTCTTGCTCACCAGGTTTTGGACGCATGTTTGGAGTCCGGTCAGCTCTTCCGAACTACCCCACAGCAGGCCCTTCTCTTTCCAGGAGGTGAGCCGCGTAGGGGCTCCGGATCGGAATTCGGGGGCTGCGACCCATTTGGGGTCACGTGGCTTGGTGATGTAGAACCACCCCGATTGCCACCCCTTTATGGTATCCACGAAGGAGCCTTCGAGCCATAGGATGTTGGGCATCTTGCCCACCATGGCGCCTCTGCACTCCACCTGGCGGCCGCCCACTACCTTCGGTTTGACATTGAAGGTCTTTAGCCATGAGCCGAAGTGGGCCCGGATGCAGAGGAAGGCGTCGCACATGACGATAAATGCCGAGATGTTGAGGATGAAGTTCGGGGCCAGATCGTGGAAGTCTAGGCCATAGTAGAACATGAGCCCCCGGACGAATGAGTGGAGAGGGAATTCCAGTCCGCGGAGGAAATGGGTAAGGAACACGACCCTCTCATGGGGCCTAGGGGTGGGGATGAGCTGCCCCTCATCTGGGAGCCGGTGCGCGATGTCGTCGGGCAGGTATCCGGCTCTCCTCAGCTTTTTGACGTCTCCCTCCGTGACGGAGGAGACCATCCACTTGCCTCCCGCTCTAGACATGGTTGGAGAAGGTTGAGGAAGAAAATGCGGACTTGGGCGCTGGAGCTCGAGTATGCAAAAATGGATGAGAAAAGAAGGAAGAAGGCATGGGTGAAAAGGCGGATCCTTATCCCCTTATATGGGCGGACGAAACTATGCGTCCCACCAGCCTGGTAAAACTCGCTTATCTCCCAAGCGCCGTAATCAATGGCGCGGTTGGGTTACCCACGCCCGTATTGATGAGAATCCCGGAATAAGGGGACACAATCTCTGCCTCGACAAGACATGCCAAGGAAACCGCCTCGCAAAACGCGCTGAGGTGGGACAGTAAAAATGATTCGAATAAAGGCTTGGCTGTGGTATGATGTCATACTACAGAATACGTCAGCAGAATAGATTGGTGTAAATATTATTCTCTCTACGGTGGTATGTGGAACTTATTTTGCAGAGCCGGACAATATCCTTGTGTTCAAAATCTTCTATGAAGTATTTGGAGGGGGAACCTGCCTTGCAATGCCGAAGACAATCTGTGCGCCGGACTCATCATCATTGAAGCCTGGTTCAGGGGCTACTGAGGGAGTCCTGGATTAGGGGGTGTCCGGATAGTCAGACTTTAACCTTTGGCCGGACTCTTGGACTATTAAGATACAAGATTGAAGACTTCGTCCCGTGTCCGGATGGGACTTTCCTTGGCGTGGAAGGCAAGCTTGGCAATACGAATATGTATATCTCCTTCCATTGTAACTGACTTTGTGTAAACCCTAGCCCTCTCTGGTGTCTATATAAACCGGAGGGCTTTAGTCCATAGGACGAACAACAATCATACCATAGGCTAGCTTCTAGGGTTTAGCCTCTCTGATCTCATGGTAGATCTACTCTTGTACTACCCATATCGTCAAAATTAATCAATCAGGAGTAGGGTTTTACCTCCATCGAGAGGGCCTGAACCTGGTTAAAAACATCGTGTCCCTTGTCTCTTGTTACCATCCGCCTAGACGCACAGTTCGGGACCCCCTACCCGAGATCCGCCGGTTTTGACACCGACAAAGAGCCTTGCCAGGAGTAAGCAATTCAAGGAAATTGTACGCAAGCAAGGAAGGCACCGGAAGAACCAAGGTGTTGGTTTTGAACGAGAGTTCAATGCTAATGGAGTTGAGTGGGAAGAAGATCAATACCCCAAGACGAAGTTTGTTCCTCAACAAGAGAAGTATGATCGTACTTCCTTCAAAGGGACACAAGCTCGAGATGATCTTCCACCACAAGACCACAAGCAAAAAGGCAAGGACAAGCTTCAAGAGGAAATTGATGCATTTGAAGAAGCACCCAAGGCCTTGGTCAAGTGGGTTCCCAAGACTACATCAAGTTCTACTGCATCAAGTACAACTACAACTCCAAGGGTTTCCATCAAGATGATGTGGATCCCGAAGAAGAAGAACTAGAGAGTTCCTGAGGGTGACTCCACCAACATACTTCACTCTTATCATTTTTGCAAGAACAAGTGAATCAACTTCCACATCTTTCACTAGTTCAAGGAGTCACAAACTCTCTTGTTGGTAAGACAAGGGACAAGGTAACCTAATGATTTCATAGACATCATCTTGTGTGTGCATCACTCTATGTCTATGGATATCCTTGTTTGTTCCTTGTGGGACTAACCCATGTAGGTATTGAAAGTGCAACTCACTCCAAAGGACTGCTCCAAATGATCTACATCAACATTGAGCATCCACATCTTCAACACCTACATGAAGTCATCATCGACAAAACCCAAGGTTAGTTCATCCCTCTTAGGGGGGGGGGATCTCACATCTAGGGGGAGATTTACTCTAAGAATTGAGCTAAAGCAACTCTAATGGTGTGAACACAACAACGCTTTATGTAAAAGTGGTAACCCCACTTATGCTTAAACGATGAATATGACCTATGATCAAATGTTCTCATTTGACTCCTAAGTCAATATACTCATATATAGATGACCTAGTCATCGCCAATTTCTTGATAGATGGTAGAATTGGATGTGCATGCTTTGCCACATATTTCATTTGCCATTTTATGGTGTGAGCATGTTGGTTGCATAATTTACTCATTCGAGGACATCCACTAGTTGTTTTGACTGCTTGGTTTCTTTTTATTTTGCCAAGTGGATGGACTAGAATGCCTAAGAACCTTTTCTAGCTATCTATGCTTTTCTTGTCTCAAACTTTATTCATGCTACATCACAAAGTTTCATCAAGTCAGATTTGAACCACTCTGTGTGAGGAGCACTCGGAGTCCCCGATTCGTCATAGACTTAAACTTCCAAAACTTCTTTGTGCATTTTGGCCTGACCGATTCATCTGTTTCGGTCATACCGAGATCACTAAGTCGATCTAGGTTTTTAATATCGGTGCAATTGATTTGAACTTTTCGGTCATGCCGAGTTGCAGTAACTGCTTGTAGTTATGCATCTCGGTGCCACCGAGTTGTTCTACTCGGTCACACCGACAGGGTCATGCTATATATATCCCCGAGCCAAAATTTGGAAAATTCTACGAACCCCTTCGCTCGCGCTGAGCCTGCTCTGCCTCCCTGAGTCTCCGGATCGTCCTCATCGCCAGCTACCTCCTGCTGCTGGTCTCCGCCGCCATCAATGGAAATCGTCTCCGCCGTTGCCGCCGTAGCAAGTCCGTCGCCGCGCTTAGGGTATGGACTTGATCCTTGTGCTAATCTCACTCCGATTCCTAGCACATTGTTTTGCCATGTATCTTGCCACGATAGAGATCACTCTATCCAGCGAAAACACTCTGTAGTTTAGTTGTGGATTAAAAATTTAGGGTTAGATTTCCGCCGAAATCATCTCAGACCAACTGAGTTGTTGAAATCGGTTCCACCGATTTGGCTAAGGCCATTGCACGTGTGATTCTCGGTCTGACCGAGAATTGCAAATCGGTGTAACCGATTTCAGTTCTTTGTGAAACCCTAGCAGTCTCGGTGCCACCGAACTGTGACTCGGTCTGACCGAGTTCACTAGTTTAGGTTCCAAAAGCTGCTTCGGTATCACCGAGTTTTCAAATCGATAGATTCGAAATGCTTTGTGTGGAAAACTAAAACTAAGTTTTTGACTCATTCTTTTGCAAAAACCTCTGTACTTTGTGATGCTCATCTACTCTACCTTATCTATAATCTATTCACAAGGTCTGCTATCAGTGTTTGCATCATGTCAGATCAGAGTGATAGTTAGAACAAGTCTGAGGAGCAAGTTCACATGAGTGAGGGCACTTGTCCCTCTAGTAGCTATGATGATGGAAGCAGGAGTACACCCAGCAACTTGCCTAAGACACCCACCAGGGCCAGAAAGAAGAGAACCTCAGATTCTGAGGATGAGGACTATGTGGCTATTGAGGAAGAGGCCACCTCAAAGAAGAAAGTTTTGAAAAAGGAATATAGCACAACTGCTGCAACAAAGCCTGGTCTAGAAACAAAGGCTCCAACAAGAAGACAACCCATGTCTAAGCCAAGGAAAGTTGCCACAGGTGAAACTATGAAGTTCACCATTGAATCTGAAGAAGAAGCAGCTGGTGAGGATAAGAAGAAGAAGAGGACAAGAACCACTACTACCAGAGTTCTTGGCAAGCTCTCAATGAGGAAGGATTCTGAAGAGGAAGAGGAAGAGGTTGCTGCACCAGCACCTAAAGCTCAAAAGCTTATGGGAGATGCAATAAGATCAGGGGCTGCTCCATCTAAGCCCAAAGAAGCTCCCAAGGCAGCTGCTCCAAAACCCAAAGCTGCATCCAAGAGGAGTACAAGGAATATTCCAGCTGCAGAGAAGAACAAGGCCCCAATGCCTGAAGCTGCTATAGAAGAAGAAGATGATGAGTCACATGTCTTGAGGAAGTTGAAGCCCAAAATTCCAGTTCACAATGATGCTCATCCAGTAGCTAAGGACAAGAAGCTCAGGAAGGATGCATGACTCAGACAGTGGAGATTGACTGATCTCTATGCAGTCAGGAGAAGAACTGCTGTGGACTACAGGTTCCATACAAAGGAACATCAGGACTTCTATGAGACAGTGTTTCTTGACAAGAAGCCTATAGTCTATTATGAGATGGGTGGACTGGAAGTACATCAGGGAAAATGAAGAACACTATCCTGGAGTCTATGATAGTTTCAAGTCTTGTGGAGTAGAGGACTTTGTTTGGCAGAAGCTCACAAAGTGGAATGATGAGCTTATTATGCAGTTCTACTCCACAGCTCATTTCTACCTAGATGGAAGGATTGTCTGGATGTCTGAAGGTACTAGGTACCAGTCAACTGTTGAAGAATGGGCAAAATTGATCAATGCTCCCGAGGAGAATGAAGATGACTTGGATGTCTATGTCAAGAAGAAGAAGGATCACAACACCATGGCACATATGTACAGAGAGATCCTAGATGCTGCTCTTGAGACACACAAATTTGGATCAGTACATTACCTTCTTTCAGGTTGGCCAACAATCAACTGGATCCTAAGGCACACTCTATTGCCAAAGTCATGTGATCACAAGATGATCAAAGGCCATGCAATTAACCTGCTTCACATATTTGATGTGCCTCAAAAGTTCAAAGTCATGAGCCTAATTGTGGAAACTATAAAGAGAACAGCTGCAGATCAGAAGAGAAGTTGTGGGTATGCCCCACAGATTCAGGAGCTAATCAACTCCAAGATGGGCACTGGCACATATCTCTTGGACAAGGATCATATGCCCATCTACCAAGACTTTGAGGACAACACTGTGGTAATGGATGAGAATGAACCATCTTCTTTGCAAGAACAAGCAAAGAGGGAGAAGGCAAGGACTGAAAAGGCTGCAAAGATGCCAACCATTGCTGAGGCATCTCAGCATCTTCTGAAGAGCAAGCAAGATCAGCTTGGCTACTTGATTGCCTCCACTCTGAGTTTTGAGAAGGGATTGGCCACCCTGACACAAAACCAGGAGAGCTTGGAGAGGATCATGGATCATAAGTTCTATGATTTAGATGTGAAGGTCACTAAGATACAGTCAGTTGTTGAGCAACGTCAGGATGAAGTGTAGGAGAAGAAGGGCAAGTCTACCACTGATGCTTTTTCTAGAGTGCCTAGAGGATAGAGATCAGAGCAACTTCATCTGCACCAGCTACAGCTTCAGTGCCACCAGCTCCAGCACCCACTCCACCAACTCCATCTAAATCAACTGATGCCTTCGTCCTTGGAGTTTTATCTACACCACCACCTGAAGACCAAGCCTGAGAGTCGATCTAGCACTATGCAATTTTTATGAACTTTTTGGTAACTTGTTCCCAAAGGGGGAGAAAATGTATAGATCATAGGCTTCGAGAGAGAGTGTTGCTCTTTGTTCTCTCTTGTTGTTTGGTGGTTGAACTTTGTTATTTGCTTGTTTGAGATACTTTATGCTTTCGTGCAATACTTGGATGATCATGTGTTTGAGCATATGCTACCTTAATGCCTTAATGCCTGTTGGATGACATTATCCTTTTATATCCCCATATGATCATTCACTTTGCTTGGTGATGAGTGCATGTATTTAATTATTATCACTTTGAGCGCTCCACCAAGATGTATGTGACTTGGAAGAGTAACCCATGATCCTAACTCATTGTGCATTTGCAGTACAAAGCAAATCTTAAACTATGCACAAATTTAGGGGGAGATCTTGCTTTTCACATACTTCTCAAAGCGACAATGTTTTTCACTCTTATTATCATTTGTCGAAGCTTTGATCTATATGTTGTCATCAATAACCAAAAAGGGGGAGATTGAAAGTCCAACTATCCATAGGTGGTTTTGGTAATTCCTAACAACATATAGCTCATTGAGCTAATGATATTTCAAGATTAATATTTCAGGAAAGCTCAATGATTGGCATGGCATGGATGAGAAAAGTGGACCCCTCAAAATGCTAAGGACAAAGGGATTGGCTCAAGCTCAAAGCTCAAGACTCTACATTTTCTATTTTAGTGATCCAAGATCACGTTGAGTCTATAGGAAAAGCCAATACTATCAAGGAGGGATGAGGTGTTGCTTAATGAGGCTCTTGCTCCAAATTCTTAGTGATATGCTCCAAAGCCCTCAACTACTTTCTCACATCCACATATGACCTAAACCAAAAGTCAAACTCGGCACCACCGATTCTTTCTATCCGGCGCCACAAAGTTCAGATGTCATAGCCACTTCCACAAACCCTAGGCAGACCGGTCTCACCGATAGGGATCTCGGTCTCACCGAGATGGGATTGTAATCTCTCTGTTTCCCTTTGTAATGTTTCGGTCCCACCGAGATTGCAATGTAAACTCTCTGTTTCCCTTTCGTAACATTTTGGTCTCACCGAAATGAGCGAATCGGTGCCACCGAGTTTACCTGACCAACTCTCTGGTTATCTTATTACCAAAATCGGTCTCACCGTGTTTGTGTAATCGGTCTCACCGATATTACGTTATGCCCTAACCCTAACCATATCGGTCCTGCCGAGTTGCATGTCGGTCCCATAGAAAATCCTGACGGTCACTAGATTTGCTAAATCGGTCTGACCGAGCTTATCAATTTGGTCCCACCGAGATTGGCAAGTTGTGTGTAACGGTTAGATTTTGTGTGGAGGCTATATATACCCCTCCACCTCCTCTTCATTCGTGGAGAGAGCCATCAGAACAAACCTACACTTCCAACTTACCTTTTCTAAGAGAGAACCACCTACACTTGTGTCGAGGCAAAGATATTCCATTCCTACCATATGAATCTTGATCTCTAGCCTTCCCCAAGTTGCTTTCCACTCAAATCTTCTTTCCACCAAATCCATATCCTGTGAGAGAGAGTTGAGTGTTGGGGAGACTATCATTTGAAGCACAAGAGCAAGGAGTTCATCATCAACACACCATGTGTTACTTCTTGGAGAGTGGTGTCTCCTAGATTGGCTAGGCGTCACTTGGGAGCCTCCAACAAGATTGTGGAGTTGAACCAAGGAGTTTGTAAGGGCAAGGAGATCGCCTACTTCGTGAAGATCTACCGCTAGTGAGGGAAGTCCTTCGTGGGCGACGGCCATGGTGGGATAGACAAGGTTGCTTCTTCGTGGACCCTTCGTGGGTGGAGCCCTCCGTGGACTTGTGCAGCCGTTACCCTTCGTGGGTTGAAGTCTCCATCAACGTGGATGTACAATAGCACCACCTATCGGAACCATGACAAAAACATCCGTGTCTCCTATTGCGTTTGAATCCTCCAAACCCTTTCCTTTACATTCTTGCAAGTTGCATTATTTACTTTCCGCTGCTCATATACTCTTTGCATGCTTGATTGAATTGTGTTAAGATTGCTTGACTTGTCCAAAGTTGCTAAAATCTACCAAGAACTAAAATTGGGAAAAGGCTAGATTTTTATTTGGTCAAGTAGTCTAATCACCCCCCTCTAGACATACTTTTGATCCTACACATACTTATTTACTCAAGAAGTGAAGAAGATCACAAAGAACACCCCCGAGCAGTACTACAACGACTCCGCGACCATTGGCTATAAGCCAAATTCAGTAAGTGTGAGTTTTGGCTCAAGCAAGTTGGATTTCTTGGACACGTACTATCTGCTGAAGGTATAGCCGTGGACCCGAGCAGAGTAAATGATGTGCTCGATTGGTTGCCGCCCACAACCGTATCACATATCTGGAGTTTTCTTGGATTAGCCGGGTATTACCGTCATTTCATTCAAGGGTTTTCCAAGATTGCTAAACCCATGACGGAGCTGCTCAAAAAGGATAAGAAGTTTGAATGGACTGAGGACTGTGAGAAAAGTTTTAATGAGCTAAATATACGGCTGACGACCACACCCTGTGTTAACTCTTTCAGATATCTACCGTAGTTTTGATGTGTACTGCGACACCTCCAGACAAGGACTTGGATGCGTACTTATGCAAGACGGCAAGGTAGTAGCCTATGCATCATGACAGCTACGACCCGACGAGGGAAATTATCCCACTCATGATCTGGAATTGGCCGCGGTGGTTCATGCTTTAAAAATTTGGAGACACTATCTCATCGAGAAGAGGTGCCAAATTTTAACCAATCACAAAAGTCTCAAGTATATATTTACTCAGCCAGATTTAAATATCCGCCAATGAAGGTGGCTTGAGTTAGTCAAAGATTATGATCTTGGAATAAATTACCACCCGAGTAAGGCCAATGTGGTCGCCGATGCACTCAGTCGAAAGCCTGTCAGCCTGAATGTCATATTGGAATACTTGCCTCCTGAACTTCAAGAGGAGATTGCTCAGCTCAACCTGGTCATAGTTGATGTTGGCCTTGCTAATATTGGAAGTCGCCCCCACCCTTGAGGAAGAGATCCGCAAGGCACAGCCAGATGACACCGTTCTGCAGAAACTTGCCAGGAATCTGGTAGCGGGACAGACTTCAGATTTCTCAAAGGATCAATTTGGTACTCTCCGATTCCGTGGAAGAATTTGTGTACCAAATCAGGCGGATTTAAAGCAGAAAATCCCGTCGGAAGCACATGAATCTTCGTATTCTATTCACCCTAGAGGTACGAAAATGTATGAAGATCTGCGACAAGTATTTTGGTGGGATGGGATGAAGAAAGGCATTGTTTATTTTGTGGCCTGTTGCGACATATGCAACAAGGTGAAGGCAGAGCATTAGAAGCAAGCCGGACTTCTCCAACCACTGCTAGTCTCACAATGGAAATGGGATGATGTGTGCATGGATTTCATCACCGGATTGCCCAAGACTCAGCGAGGCAATGATGCAATCTGGGTCATAGTCGACACCTTAACCAAGGTTGCTCACTTTATCCGATCAGAACCACATATCGAGCGGATCAACTTGCACAGCTGTATGTATCCAGGATAGTTAGTCTGCATGGAGTACCCCGAACCATCACTTCTGACAGAGGTTCACTTTTTACCTCCGCTTTTTGGTCACGTCTCCATCAAGCCTTGGGGACAGCACTGAAATACAGTACCGCTTATGATCCTCAGACCGATGGACAGACAGAGCAGGTAAACCAAATACTTGAAGATATGCTGCGAGCCTGTGCTTTGGCCCAAGGATCTAAATGGGAAGATTGTCTGTCGTATGCCGAGTTCTCTTATAACAACAGCTTCCAGACCAGTCTAAAGATGTCACCGTGTGAGGCTTTGTATGTCCGTAAGTGCCGCACTCCTTTAAATTGGTCTCAAACTAGAGATAGCCGCATTTTCGGGATGGATCTCATGATGGAAGCTGAGAAACAAGTTAGGGAAATCAGAGACAGATTGCAATTGGCCAAATCTCGATAGAAGAGTTATTATGATGCAAAGCACCGACAGATCAGTTTTGAACCCGGAGAACATGTATACCTCCATGTCACTTCTATGAAAGGAGTCAAGAGATTCCAGAATCGTGGAAAGTTGGCAGCCAGATTTATTGGTCCATTTCAAGTTATGTCCCGAGTGGGTACTGTTGCATATCAGTTGGAGCTACCCCTGAATTGTCAGACATGCACAACGTGTTTCATGTTTCACAGTTGAGGCGATGCATATCACTGCCTGAGAAAAAGACTGCTATGAATGAAATAGAATTGGCAAAGAACTTAACATATGAAGAGAGACCGGATAAAATTTTGGATCAGATTTAAAGGGTCACTCGTAGTAAAGCAAGGAGATTCTTCAAAGTCCAGTGGGAGCACCACACCGAGTCAGAATCAACTTGGGAACGAGAAGAATTTATAAGGGCACATTATCCAGAATGGTTTTCCCAAGCAACCGAATCTCGAGGACGAGATTCATTCTAAGCGGGGGAGGTTTGTGACAGCCTGGTTTTTGCCCTCTTTTATTTGCCTGATTTTCATTTGGATTGATTTTGAAATTTGAAGTTTTTGAATCTTTTCATATGGACTTAAACACTTGGGTACCCCTTGGCTTTCACCCAAGTGCCTCATTTACCTCTCTAATCATCTTTTCCTCTCTGGTTCTACTCAAAATAATATTTGGAATATTTTTCTTAAATGAAAATATCCATTTCCCCCTCTTAAACCCTAGCTAGCTTAATGTGCTCCAAAGCAACCCCAATTTTTCTTGCCCAACAAAATCTGAGAAAATTCACAAATATTCTTTGAACCCTAGGCCACCTTCCTGAGCAAAAATATTTCAGCACTTTTTGGAATATTTTTGCTACAGAAAATATTTTCTGTTCGGGACAGAAATGGTGGTTTCTACAGCAAATACCATTTTACTTGCTCCAATGTGGCTGATTTTCCTTGTGCATCATCACCTTAGTAGATGATTGCTAATCTCCAAAGCCCAGCTCCCAACTCCCAGCCGTTTTACCTCAGTAACCTCTCAAAGTTACTGATCAAAAACTTACTAGGCTTGTGCAGTATTTTCTACTACATCTGGATCCAAACCAAAGCGTGGTAATCTTCAAAACTACCACGAACAACAAGCCAGGCATGAGTTTTGGACTTAGGTCGGCCTCAGGGCAAAGTTCACGTGGTGACCACGCGTGTACATGCTGCCAACCTGCGTGTCGACGCGCTCTGAGTGCCGCCGAGCGCTCTGTTTTGCGTGTGCTCGCTTCCCTACTTGCCTAAGCGTGCCAAACCTCGACACAATCTTCGTCCTAGCTCCCTTAACTCTTCCCTGGCACTCACCGACGCCGGAGCTCGCTGCAGCGAGCACAGGCGCGGTCCGGCCAACGCAACAGTGCGCTCTGCACTGTGCTCGTCACCTTCTTCTCGATCCTGTGCTCGTCCCCGTTCGCCCGCAGTCCTCGCGTAAGCTCCGTCACCTTCTCCCTCTCTCTCTCTCTGACGCCACTCATCACCGGGCGCCGTGTTCAGGTGTCAACGGCGGAGCCCGACCCCCCCGATGCTCTCCTATAAATGGAGCCCTCCCCAGCCTCCTCGAGCACCATCCTCCACTCCCACACACTCCACAACCTCACAGAGAACCGTAGCCTTCCGGGCAGGCCGCGGGCCGCCGTCCGTGAGCTCAAGCTTGCCGGCGATCCCCTCGGGTCGTCTCCATAGCTCCGGCCCCTCCCAGGCCTGGGCAACCCTTCCAGGGCCTCCGCCACTCTGCGGTGGTGTCGTTCCGCCCGGTTGGAGCCCCTGGAGTCGCCTCTGCTCACCGTCGTCTTCGTGTCCGGCGAGCTCTGCTTCCTGTCTCCGCTAGAGAGGACGATTCCGACGCCGTCTGACCACCCCTAGCTACTCTACGGGTGGTGCGCCTCCGTATCCTCTCTCGATCCCTCCCTCTCGTTTTGGCCAAGGAGCCCTTGTCACCGGCGTGAGCTCCGGCGAAGCCGCGTCGTCCTCTGTTTCCTTCTCCCTCTCCCCTCAGCTGACTAGCGGGGCCCGCTAGTCAGCCACTCAGTACGCACGCAAAGCGATATGAGTGGTGGCGCCCCGAGGCTTTACGCCTTCGTCGTCACCCCCAGTCTGTTTTTATTTAAATTTAAATTTCATTTATATCGAGAGATCTTCAAACAGAGATAACACTTCAACCATAAGTCCAAGTGAATTGATTCTTGTTGCATTGTGTTCTTTGCAAAGAAATCTAGTAGCTCACCAAAATGGGATTTTCCCCTGCTGTCTAGATTTTCTGGTGATTTTCAAAAGGGTTCTTGATGTTTTCTTTTTGTGTTTATAAATATTTTCAGAGATTGAAGCTTGTCTTGAGGATCACCAGAAGGCTTGTGAACCTCATCTGCACTAAGGCAATCCACAACAACATTTTCATTATGCCACTACAATATTTGTGATTTTTTTCTTCTTGAATGAATGATTTAATCGATGCATTTAAATCACTATTATGCTATTTATATTCTGTTAGTGCTTGTTTAAGTGAATATGCTTGAATTACAGAAAGTTTGTAGATAACTAAGTTGACATAGAAACTAGAATTAATTTTTGCTATGAAAGAAATAATATGGTTATGGATATAAGTAATTAATTGGAGTTATTTCCTTGCTTGAGAAAAATGATAAAATTTGTTAGAAAAGATTTTGTTTAATGTGAGGTTAATCTTAACCTGAGAAGTGTCAAGAGTTGTTGATGGTTATGCTTAGTGTGGTTATAGTTGACTCAGCCTTTTCCATTAATATGTGATGCATATGTTAGTGTTGCATATCATGGCATACTATGACACCGGTTATTTTCAACTTAAATTGAACCTGACAATAACACAACTTGAATATATCGTTGACCGGGTCATGGTGCCACTGATCGAGTTTTTCCCAGTGCAACCACATTTGCCTTTATGGGAAGGCCTTTATTCGGTCCGTTGTCATGCCTCTGGTCGGTGACTCCAACAAGGGAAGGTTATGGGCGTGCGGTACCCTGGCCCGGTAAGCAGACATAACCTTGCGTGCCCATTGTTGAGATTTTTGGTACCGTTCCCCATGAGGGACGTTTATGTTTTGGCCGTGACGGTGGTCGTTGTGTCTTTCGTAGACACGGGGCCACCCAGGACTAGCCCAGTTGGGAGTGAGTCGGAGTGGCCTAGAGAGTGTCATGGCAATGGATGGGTTTCGTCGGAATGTCGTTGGTCCACCCGAATGGGAGTACGAGGCCATGGGTAACGTGGTGTGGGTACAGTGCGCTACCTCTGCAGAGTGTATTTAATCTATCGATAGCCAAGTCCACGGTTACAGACACGCTCAAAAGTAGGTCACACCATGCGTCAACATTAAATTAACCCTGCACACTAAGTCATGAACTTTGCACCGTTGAGAATGGCGGGAAGGCCATCTTGTTGTTTGAGACCCAGTGTTGGTCATGGTTGTGATCGCCGGAATGATCACCGTTTGAGACCAAATATTGGTCGGTTTTGTGATCACCGAAAAGATCACGAGATATCCCTAGTTAAGACCATGAGGTTGGTATGGTTGTGATCCAAGAGCGATCACCGTTGGTAAGTCAGTCCGTGGGACCTGTCCCACAAGAGCATGATCACAACATGTCAGTTATTTTGTTGCATTATTAATAATTGGTTAATTATCATGATATTGTTTGTCATTATGTTTATGCTTGTTGTGAGCTTGCAAGTACATTCAATGTACTGACCTGGCGTGTCATGCCATATTTCAGGAAAGTCTCGTTGGAAAGGAGTGTTGTCCGAGTCTAGATCGTGTCCACATCGGTGTCCCTGTGCTATGGAGTTTCCGCTACGACGTTGTTCTGCCGCCGTGTTGTTGTTATGATCGAGGCCCCTTTATGTTCACTAAATAATGTACATATTGTTCAGCCGCACCGTGTGTGCTGCTTGGCCTCGCCACCTGTTGTAATATAAACTTTGATCTGCTAGCATAAATAAAGCGGTTGTTTTCTGTACCAAGATGTTGTGTGTTGCCAGAAGACATGGTCTCTGGGCTGGCAACGCATGGTAAACCGGTTGCACTGAGCCGGTATGCCACATTTGCACCTCTGTGTAAACAGGGTTATCTACTTCACCACGTTACCATTGTGACCTTTTGTTGCACTTCACAAAACACTTTTGTTTTAAGAGTGTTTTGTGCAGTTCAACCAAAATGTCACACTGACAATGTTGCTTGATTGCTTGATACTTCCTATCCGTGTTGGTAAATTTGATTCAGATCTTCTTCTTGTGAGTTGTTTGAATTCCGCGTCATGAGAGGTCAGTACTAGCCTTCTTTCACATGATTCTGCAGTGTGCTTTCATATGTTGTGCTACTTGTACGGTAATGTTGCTTGATTTTAGTGAACTGCACAAATGGAGACAAGACTTCCAATCTGTATGTGCACCGCAATATCCCATTGAGGTAAGATAAGGATATTTCACAACTGTTGGCCTGTATGTTGCCACTTTCATCAGAAAATTAATGTCATTGGTTAGTGCTATACTTGTGACACCTAATTGACATGCCAAATCTTACATTGAAGGAGAAGCTTGTCTGTTATTGAACCAAGTGATGAAGGGGAAGAACAAGCGGAATAAAAATAAAAATCAACTCCTGGTGCTGTAATGAAGCACTGGAACTGTGATGACACAAGTAATGATATAGTTTTGCATCTTAGTTTATTGCTATGGCTGGAACGAGCAATTGTTTTGCCACTGATTTGATGCCACTCTTAATGTAATACGTAATTATCTCTACTTGTGCAAACAGTGATCTTCTTTGAAGATACCATATATTTTAGTGGAACTGCACAAGAAGATGTTGGAAACATTAATCTAATTGAGGAGTATATAGTAAGCATGGCCACCATAGTAGATAACAATAGATGGTTCCGGAGAAGTGCTTAATCTGTATGCTCTACACAATAAGCCTCCTGACAAAGGTTGGTACTCACCCACTGATTTCATCCATATGATTGAGCTTTGTCATCTCTATTGGTGTTGTGCTACTGTTTAGATACTGTCATCAAAAAGTGGTATTGTCCTTGAGAAGTGCTTCATCTGTGTTGTTTTAAATATTTCCTTTCCTTTTTTTCGAGCAAACAGGGATGCTAGCATTTAGTTATCCTCTTGTCTTTGCACAACATGATCATCCTCCTCTGAAGAAGAATATGGAGTACGTGAAGTGACTAGTTCCGATTATGCCAGGATGAAGAAGCCCTATCTATCTTCTCATCAGAAGGAGCAGTTGAAGGATGGTTACATTACCCCCCACAAGACCAAACTAACTTCAGCTCATAAGGACTGACAAATCTCCATTTTCTTGTTGTGATGCGTGAGTACAATGTTGTTCTAGGATTCTTTCCGGTGAGTTCCATTTTTCTAAAAGTGTGCTCTACATGGACCATGTAGGTGCCTATTTAAACTGTCAATTCATAGTACAGTTTGCTTTATACTAATCACTTTTTTGTATTTGTGCAAACAGGGGTGCTCAGCTTGATTTCAATGGGAACTGCACAAAATGTTCATGCATATATCGAATCATTCATTTCCACCATAAGAAAGGAGGTACCGATAAGTTCAAGGCATTGCAACATATAAGGGCGAAATCATAGAAGCTACGCGCGAATTTGGTTGATTTTGGTGAAGCTGCACAAAAAGAATAGCTGGTTTATTTAGCACGAGGTGCCATGTGAATGTCCGAACTGATGGCAAACCGTGCCCATTCCACAATCGTAGGCATTTGATATTTTGGAATGGGAAAACCTTGTCAAATTTTGCTCATTGATTTTAGCAAGAAGACATGCATTTGATATTTTCGAATGGGACGCCCTTTGCTGTCAGCAGCGTCGATCCATTTTTTCTTTATTCTTTATTTGTGAAGTAAATATTGGCTCTGACATGTGAATCGCTGAGATGCATAATCATCGATTGTTTTGAATGTTCTCTATGAATTGCCAGGCCTGTGTGTTTCATTGCAATGTACAGGAACGCTAAAAAGCTTCTCAAACTCTTTGTACTCCTTCTGTTCCTATTTACTTCACACATTGCGAAAGTGCATACTTTTTTCTATAAGATTAGTCAAAGTAGAGATACTTTGACTACAGAAAAAACTTGTATGCAGACTAGAAAGAACCAGAGGGCGTGTTGTGGATATTACTACTAGGCATAAACCGGCCAGGAGAGGCCGGGTTAACTTCATTAGTAGTTATCATACCTGAAGCCCATGAAGACAGACGAAGACGCTTCAAGAAGGCCCAGGGCCCAAAGCCGGTTTAAGGCCTGTAGACATAAACTGGTATTGACAATGTAACTTGTACTATAAGGTAGAAAGAGCAGATACCGGGTCGGACACGTTTATGAGCCGGCCTCGGGACTCTGTAAACCGACGGGCGTCAACCCATGTATATAAGGGGACGACCCGGCGGCGGTTCAGGAGAACAGACAACAACTCGAGACTCAGGCAAAGCGTATTCGCTCCCTGGTTATCGAAACCCCATCAATTCCATCACAACTAGACGTAAGCTTTTACCTTCATCGTAAGGGGCCGAACTAGTATAAAACTCTCTTGCATCCCTTGTCCGCTTTAACCCCTTTAAGCTAACCCGTAGCTATGGCTCCACGACTAAGTCCTTTCATGAGGACATCTGCCGTGACAAAACCACGACAGTTGGCGCCCACCGTGGGGCTATCGCATGATGGTTTCAATTCTTAGAGGGCAACTTCGAAGGACTCAAGGGTTACGCTGTGGGCCGGATGACCAAGAGTCGTCGCGGCAAGCTGTAGATCGACGATGCAGGCTGGGGCCCCAAGGCCGGCTCAATCGAGTACGGGTACCGTGTCCCCTTTGGTAGCATCCACGTTTTCATCGGCAAGATCGGCGAACCAGGCCCTAAGCCGGACATCTACACCGACCTCGTCGAGACGGCTCAGCATGCGAGATCTGCCCGGGTCAAACCTGCCATGAAGCGTGCCTTTGTGGGAGTCATCCATGGAGGGGAATACGAGGACATATCGGAATCTAGTGGTGACAGCGTCGTTTATTCTGGTGACGAGTCATCAATCGGAGAGACCGAGTCGCTGTATCAGCTACAAGACGGCCGGATCGGGGGCTGTTCCGATGGCGACAATATTCCGGACCCCTCTGATCTGCCAAACCGGGTTGTAATCTTCATGGCCGGTACGGAGCCGGCGATCCACTCTTCCACCGCAGCAGCGATGATTTCCAGATCAGCAGCGGTGACAACAGCTAGGACAGGAGGCCCTGTGCGACTACCGACTCAGGTTTTATCTGATTTATTTGATGCGTTGGCAACGTTGATGGCGGAGGCTAACCCGGCGGATCAGGATGCACACAATGCGGAAATCGTGAAGGTAAAGGATGAGATTACTCTGGCCAAGGCCGACTTAGCCGCTGAGGATACCAGGATGGCTGCAGAGCGGGCCGCTTTGGATGCACAGGCTTACCGGCTTATTCTGGATCAGAATGCGTCGCACGAAGTCCTGAAAAGGAGACACCGATCTCGCCTGCCTCCGGTTTATGATGCTAGGAACCTCTTTAACACCCCAGAGCGGGGACTAGTAACCCACCGGTAGCAAACCGGGTGGAGGCGCCTGGAGCAGGGGGCCGGTTCAGCCATGTTTGATGGATCCGCCTTGATAGAATGACATTGTGACGCAGCCTGTCCCGACGCCACCAGGTCATTATTCTACTCCGATGGACAATCTTGTCGCTGTCGCTTCACGGCTAGCGGCCATCCCGATCGAAGGTGATTCTCGGGCGGTGGTTGAGACGCGCCGGGTTAAGGAGCTTCTTCAGACAGCCTTGGTCCAACAGGAGGCTTACTCATATAGTCGCGATCGGATTCATTCCACGCCCCATCCAAGCCGGAGCTATAACAGGTGTATGGATGAACCGACAGTGTCAAGCAACGCGCGGAATCATGATCAGCCCCGTGGCAATAACCCGACGGGTGATGCTCAAGAGGTAGTAGATCGGGCTCGAGCACGCAGGGAGGCCGAGTTAGCGGCGCAGCATGAAGCCCGTCAGCTTACTCCGGTTTGTCCAACCACGTTAGTAGAGCCAGGAGTTACCTCTAGTTCTTTGGGGGTGCCGTGTCTCGCCCCAGCATTGCGCAACGTGCGCCTGCCCAAGGATTTCAAAGGCCCGCGTAAGGTGCCGAATTACACTGCCGATTTATCCCCTGAGACATGGGTTGAAAGCTATGAGATGGCCATGGAGATGCTGGATGTGGATGATGCGGCATGTGCAAAGTATTTTACCATGATGTTGGAAGGGATAGCTCGTACTTGGCTAAAGAGTTTACCGACGAATTCTATCAGGTCGTGGGGCGAGTTGAGAACCCGGTTTATCCAGAATTTCAAAGATACATGCAAGCAGCCCATGTCAATTGTGGACTTAGCTGCCTGTGTCCAGGAGGAAGGAGAGTCAACAACCCGGTGGGTGCGCTGGGTCTCGGAAATTTTGCATTCATCGGACCGCATCAACGCGGATACTGCAGTTCTAACATTGGAAGGCAACTACCGGTTTGAACCCCTGAAGTTGAAGTTGGGACGGCTCAAACGTCATTGTAATGACATGGGAACCCTCATGGCTGCTCTGGTGAAGTATGCCGATTCTGATAGTACTAAGGATCCCAAGTCTGACGATGACAAGACAGGGAAGGGAAAAAGAAGCGGCAACGCCAAGGGGCAGCACCACAACTCGGCGGGTCATGGGAACAGCGGCAAGCGTAAAGCGGATCACAGCTTGGACTTCATGGCTAATACCAACACGCAGGACAAGGACCAGCGACGTAAGGGTAAAATGCCCCAGCGCGGTGGAGCACCGAGCCCTAACCCGGACCGCCTGTCTTATTTGTTGAACCAACCATGCCCGAAATATGGGACGAAGGAGATTCCGTCCACACATCTCTAGAAAGATTGTTACATCATGCAAGAATTCAAAAATTCTAACTCTTTCCAGTATGATAATGGGCCGGGTGGCAGTTCGAGCCATGGATCTCATGGGCCGGGTTATGGTGGAGGAAATTCCGATTCAGGCTTCCATGGTAATCAGGGTGGACATAACAATCAAGGTAGCTAGGGCAACCAAGGTGGCTACAATAATCAGGGCAATCAGCAGCAACAGTCGGGTTACTAGAGCAACCCGAAGTAGTTAAATGGTGGGCAGTATCATGTCTTCACCACTAGCTTAGACAAACGTGACCAAAAGCTTCATAAGAGGCCAGTGAACTCCCTTGAACCGGTAGTGCCCCGTTACCCGCGCTGGTCTGAGCAGCCGATTGTGTGGAGTAGAGAAGATCATCCACCCCGGGTTGACAATCCGGGTCATCTGGCATTGGTGGTGGCACCTCAGGTGGGAGGTTATAAGTTCACCAAGGTACTCATGGATGGAGGAAGCAGTATCAATATCCTTTACTATGAAACTTTCCGTCGCATGGGGTTAACAGATAAAAATCTTAAACCGTCCAATACGGTGTTCCATGGTGTTGTGCCTGGTAAATCGGCGTATCCTATTGGTAAGATAGCTCTGGAGGTGGCTTTTGGAGATGAGCATGACTCAAGATCAGAAACTTTGACCTTTGAAGTGGTGAAAATCAGAAGTTCGTATCACGCCCTGTTTGGACGGCCAGCTTATGCTAAATTTATGGCACGACCTTGCTATGTCTATCTGCAGCTCAAGATGTCGGGTCACAAGGGAACTATAACCATCCATGGGAGCTGCAAGATTGCTCTGGAGTGTGAAGAAGGTGATGCGGCTTATGCTGAGTCGGTTTGTGCCACAGAAGAATTAAAGTTTTACAAAGATAATGTTGATCCGGCAGATATGACTTCATTGAAGAAGCCAACTACAGAGCATGATCCGGCCCTGAAGTTTAAATCGGCTGATGAGACTAAGCTTGTTGACTTCGTACCTGGCGATTCGTCCAAGTAGTTCAGCATCAGTGCTAACTTGGATCCGAAATAGGAAAGCGCGCTCATCGAGTTCATCCATGAGAATCGAGACATCTTTGCGTGGAAGCCTTTTGACATGCCAGGTGTACCAAGAGAACTCGCTGAGCACACCCTTAATGTTGGTCCTAAGTATAAACCGGTCAAGCAATTTCTCGACCGGTTCAATGAAGAAAGACGCAAGGCTATTGGAGAAGAAGTGGCCAGGCTCTTGGCGGCTGGATTTATCGTCGAAGTTTTTCATCCTGAGTGGTTGGCTAATCCGGTGTTGTTCCTTAAGAAGAACGGCACTTGGCATATGTGTGTGGACTACACAGATCTCAACAAAGCCTGTCTAGCAGATCCCTTTGCCCTCCCCCGTATTGATCAAATTATTGATGCTACGGTGGGTTGCGAGCGTTTGAGCTTCTTGGATGCATATTCTGGTTATCATCGGATCAATATGGCAGTTAAGGACCACGAGAAGGCGACCTTCATAACCCCATTTGGAGCCTTCTGCTATGTGTCCATGCCCTTTGGGCTCAGGAGTGCCTAGGCGACTTATCAACGGTGTGTGCAGAATTGCCTTCATAAACAAATCGGCTGTAATGTTCATGCCTATGTGGATGATATTGTGGTGAAATCCAGGAAGAAGGATACATTGATTGATGACTTAAAGGAAACCTTTGATAACCTGCGGGTCTACAAAATGATGCTCAATCCGGCTAAGTGCGTTTTTGGTGTACCGACAGGCAAGCTCTTGGGCTTTTTGGTGTCTAACAGGGGTATTGAAGCTAATCCAGAAAAGATCAAGGCTATCACCTCCTTGGCAAAGCCGAAGTGTATCAATGATGTTCAGCGCTTGGCAGGTCGGATTGCCGCGTTGAGCCGGTTTACAAGCCGCCTTGGCGAGAAGGCCATTCCTTTGTATCAGATGCTGAAGAAAACATATGACTTTATCTGGAGTGATGCCGCAAATGAAGCGTTTGAAGACTTAAAGCGGCAGTTGGCTAACCCGCCGGTTCTTGCTGCTCCAGTTGACAAGGAGCCATTGTTGCTATATGTGGCAGCTAACGCTCGGGCAGTTAGTGTGGATATTGTGGTGGAGCGCAAGGAGACAGGAAAGGAATATCCGGTTCAGTGTCCGGTTTATTATATCAGCGAGGTACTTATTGAGTCCAAGCAGAGGTACCCACACTGGCAGAAGCTGGTATATGGGGTTTTCATGGCAAGCCGGGAGCTCAAGCAATATTTCCAAGGTCATCCCATCACGGTGGTCGGCTCTGCTCCTTTGGGAGATATAATCCAGAACAGGGAAGCAACTGGCCGGATTGCCAAGTGGGCTATCGAGCTTGGGCCTCACGGGTTGAAGTACCTACCCCGAACGACGATCAAATCTGAGGCACTTGTGGATTTCATCAATGATTGGACGAAACTACAAGCACCGGAAGAGAAGCCGGATCACACTTATTGGAGTATTCATTTTGATGGGTCCAGGCAATTGGAGGGCTCGGGGGCTGGAGTCGTATTAACTTCCCCGCGAGGTGATGAGTTTTGTTATGTTCTCCATTTAATGTTCCCTTGCACTAACAATGCAGCTGAATATGAGGCCTTACTCCATGGTCTTCGGATGGCTAAGGAGATGAACCTGAGCCGAGTTAAGTGCTTTGGTGACTCGGACCTGGTGGATCAACAAGTATCTGGCACTTGGGATTCCAAAGACCCACTCATGGCAGCATATCGTCGTGAGTTGGATATTGTTGCAGGTCACTTTAAAGGTTATAAGGTGGATCATGTGGACCGGTGGAAGAATGAAGCGGCGGACGCTTTAAGCTGCCTGGGTTCCCAACATAAACTGGTTCTGCCTAATGTCTTCTTGGATGTTCTACATAATCCGTCCGTCAAGCTCCCTGGTGAAGAGGATCTGGCTATTCCTGATCCGGAAGCTCAATTGGTGGCGGCTCTTCATATTATCCCGGATTGGACGGTTCCTTATCTGGCGTATATGAACCGGGGCGAGTTACCAGAGGATGAGACTCTGGCCAGGTAGATAATCCGGCGGTCCAAGTCCATGACCATTATCAATGGAGAGTTGCATCATTGCAGTGTGACAGGGGCGTTTCAACGTTGTGTGTCTCCTGAAGAAGGCTGTGAAATTTTGCGTGAGATCCACGAAGGTGACTGTGGTCACCACGCTGGTTCAAAATCTTTGGTGGCCAAGGCGTTTCGTCACAGTTTCTATTGGTTGATAGCTCATGCTGATGCTGAGAACTTGGTCAGACGATGTGATGGCTGTCAGAAATTCTCAAGGCACGCTCATGTACCGGCTCAAGAATTGAGGATGATTCCAATCACTTGGCCGTTTGCAACTTGGGGCCTGGATATGGTTGGGCCTTTCAAGAGGTCCAAGGACAAGAAGACCCACCTTTTGGTGGCGGTTGACAATTTCACAAAGTGGGTGGAGGCAGAGCCATTTAGCAAGTGTGATGCAGCCACATCGGTTCAATTCATCAAAAAGGTGATCTTGCGGTTTGGTTTTCCACACGGCATTATAACAGACAATGGTACCAATCTGTCAAAGGGTGCCATGAAGGAGTTCTGTCAGCGTGAACACATCCGGCTTGACGTATCATCAGTGGCTCACCTACAGTCCAATGGTCAAGCGGAGAGCGCCAATCAAGAGATCTTGAGAGGCATCAAACCCCGGCTTATGGTTCCTTTGCAGCGGACGCCGGGTTGTTGGGTTGAGGAGCTACCTTCTGTGTTATGGAGCATCAACACCACACCCAACAGGTCGACAGGATACACGCCATTCTACATGGTTTATGGAGTGGAGGCGGTTCTTCCTAGTGACATACGTCATAACTCACCTCATGTAGCGGCATATGTTGAAGCTGAGAACGAGAAGGCATGGCAAGAGGCTCTTGACCTGCTAGATGAGGAGCGTGACATAGTGGCAGCCCGTTCGGCGATTTATCAGCAAGATCTGCGTCGCTATCATAGTCGCCGGGTTAGAGCCAGAACCTTTCAAGAAGGAGATTTGGTGCTTCGACTCATCCAAGATCGGACGGATATGCACAAGTTATCGCCCCCTTGGGAAGGACCTTTTGTGGTCAGCAAGAATCTGCACAACGGGTCGTACTACATAATCGATGTTCGAGAGCGCAAAGACTCACGTAAATCGAAGGAGGAGACCAACCGGCTGTGGAACATTGCTCATCTTCGGCCCTACTATACTTGAGCTATAGGCTCTGCTTATGTACATATTATGACAATGTATATATTATGATCAATACAATAAACCACAACCTCAGTTAAAGCGGGATATCCGTTGTTTTCTTCCATCATGTGTGGTTACATGGAGCTTCTGTTTCTAAAATGGCGTCTGGTTTACCCCTTGATTTAGCTTGTTAAAGCTTTATATCACATCACCTAGGGGCTTGGTTGTATCTGAACCACAGTCACACCTCTTGATCAGCTTAAAGCCAAATCAAACCGGGGCCAAAGAGAGTGTTGTAAAAACAACAACTCAAACATAGGCACCCACTAAGCACTGCTCAAAACGTTACTTGGGGATTCTTTGCTATCGCAATGAACTTAGAATCAATGCTTGTAGTTGGGCTATCAAGCCGTGGCTTGGAAGCCTGGTGTATACACCTAAAACCCCGGGTTAACCTGCCTCTTTAAGTAAGTAACGTCGCCCAGGTAAACCTGGTATGACCCTTTGAACTTTGACAAGTTACTCTAAAATACAGAACTTGAACTTGTCAAGTTAAAATGATGATTGGTTAAGGATTGAGGACCATCTTAAAAGGCTTTGCAAAAATGGTTTAACTCAGTGGCCTAGCAGCCCATGAAAAGCCTCGAATTTGGGGCCTGGCAGCCCATGAAAAGTGTCGACTACAATGGTTTTCTTTGCATTTGATTGAGTTTTGCTCCCTTTTTTATAAGATTTATGATGTTTTTTAAACCGGTGTTATCAACACGGTTAGAGTACCAATTACGAATTGACAGTACACGATCAAATCATAATCCAGAGACTATTAGCCCAGTCCGGTTTTGAATCGAACTCCCAGTATGGATTAAACCGGTGTTTATCATAACCCGGAACGGTTTTACTATAAACCGGCCTTATATAAACAGGAGTTATTTTTCCTCCAAGAGTTGGGTTGGTCAGCCAACATCGTGCCTAAAGGTTGCAGGTATTATATATTTCCATATATGGTTAAATTTCACAACCTAGGTTATAATCCTTGGTCATATATATATGGGTATCATGACCCGCCCGGCGGTAAACCGCTAGGGTGCTTTAAGTTTCTTGTCTGCAGGAACAGCTTGAAAAAGAAATATGGATATCATATCTTACGTAGGTCGAATCAAGCAAGCATCAATTGCAGATAAATATGCGCGAAGGCATATCAGAACAAGTATTTTAACTAAGCCTATTACAAGGCTTTCCAGTGCCCAAAAGGATAATTGTTTTCTCAAATACATGTTGCAGCATGTGGAAGATTAAACCGGTCTCCGGTTCATGGTTGGTCACCATCTTGGCCTGACAGTTGTGGATCATCTCGTGCCGGTTCAACTTCCTCTGCTCTACCAAGCGGCTGGAAATCAACAGTTGCCCAATCGATCCCAGTTAGGGCTTGGAATACAACTTCATCACTTATCAGCGTGGACGGTTCAATCAGGGGCATAAGTGTGCTTATGGATTGGCAGGATAAGATTTTGAGCTTCAGGAATCGGCGCTGCAACCTGTTTGTTCTTGTCATCATAGTTTGCCTGATAGTGTGAAAGGTTCACTTCTTCAACCAGTTGACAAGCTAGTGGGCACACTTCCCGGTTTATGATTCGGAGATCATCTTCGCTAAATTTTGTTCCGTCTTCCTTGAAACTGGGATAGCCTTGGGCCGCTTCAACAGGATCAAAGTCAAGCACCCATGCTTTTGCCCGGATCAGTGCGACCAAATCGCCCGTTCTAGCGGCAGACTTTTTTTAGCTCGTCTACCCGAGAAAGAAGAATAGATAACCTTTCTATGGTATCCTTGATCAAAGTTGGAGGCGGATTGATGTGGGAAGCAGAGTAGATGATCCACTGTGCGCCGGTATACAGCTGCTCTATCAGAGTGTAGGCCGCTTTTAACTTCTTCTGAACATCAGATCCCAAGTGGCTAATACGAGTTCATGTATCTTTGCAATGATTAGTAAACCGGCAACTACATGAAAAGATATGTTAAAATTGGGAGTCAAGGATGCTTACAAAACACAGCTGCAGTCATGGCATGAACCTGCCGCTTTACGCTGGTTAGTTCATCAACCACCGGTTTAAGAGCGGCCTATGCTTTCTCAGCCCTTTTGATCAAATCAGATTTTTCACTCTCCCAATCCGTCCGCTCTTTGTTGAATCCTTCTTTCAGTTTCTCCATAGCGCCTAGAGCGCTGGTCAATTCTTCTTTCGCCTTGGAGGTTTTAGCTTGTCGTGGTTTAAGGTTCTACTGCAGATCAGCGGTTTGGCTCTCTTTCTTGCTCAGCTCAGCCTACAAAGAGACAATTATATGATGAGGTGACAATACATACTTGAAGTACCAAGCACATAACAAGTTATGCCCTTGATACTTGGCGGCTAATGCATATTTGCTCTTCATCAAACATTTTCTACAAGTCCAAAGCATAATACATGTATTCAACTTGGCACTTGGGGGCTAATGGATATTTTCTCAAAGAATATTGATACATGAGTTTTCTTCTACATAGCCCCGGTTCATCTTCATAAAGTTAAACCGGCCCTTGGGGGCTACTTCAGTGAAGTTCAGATGCATTGTTGCAAAGCGTAATTTTTTTACTAAGTCCCGGTTTAGATTGATATCTTAAACCGTCACTTGGGGGCTACTGGAGTTGATAAACTGAAATTAAACATAAGGGAAAAACATTTGTGGAGTTACCTCATATCGTTCATTCATCATATTGACCAAGCCAGCTTCATAGTCACGACTGGTATATAGACGGTTCAGGTAGCCGTAATGAAGGTCTTGAGCATTCTGATGGGCGTAAGTGGACAGATCGGCATTCCATTTGCCTTTGCCAATTATAGAGAATTCCTGTTTGGCGGTATGCCTTGACAAAGCGACATGATTTCCTGGGTTTGTATGGCCAATGCCAGTAATCAGAACGTCATCATCCTTTTCCTCAGCAGCTCATACTGGAGTTGCCAGTTTGTCAGTATTTTTTACTGGACTGACTGGCTTGTCAGTCCGGATAGGGCTTGTTGGCTGGTCGGCATGGCCGGTGGCATCAACTTCTGCCTGCTCAACAACGAAGTCATGATCTTGAGGCGGTGGATCATTCAACATATCATCAATGTTGGCATCTTCAGGATCTGGAATTTTCTCCGGTTCAGCAGCAGTGTCTTCCTCTGTCGGTTTATTCAGACGAGCCTTCTTGCTAGGTCTGGGCATGGCCCTGAGAAAAATAAAAATAAGGATCAGTACAGTATATATTAAGTAACATATCAAGGATATAAGTAAGAGTATGGCTCACCCAACCACTGTTTTAAGCGGTGGAAGTTTTGTGGCAGACGACGCACGAGAGGATGAATGAGAAGTGCCCTGATAATTTGAGTCAGACAGATTTAGAGGTTGATGAAAACAACCCGCTTTGGGGCGTGAAATGTCAAGGGAATAAGAGACCTCTGATCGGCGTTTCCGAACCGGACTGTTTGGTAAACCGGCAGAGGTAACTACCTTTGCGGCGAGCCTCGTGCTGTTGTGTCTTCACAAGAAAATTCGGATCCAAGTAAGCTAGAGGATGAGAAAATTTAACTTTCCAGTTTGCTCGACGGATTTTTTGTGTTGGCAGAGGATCTGAATCGGAGGAAAGAATAATTACCTCTACAACTTCGGCTTGGCTGGTCTCAGCGTCGTCCTGACAATAATCATCATCAATAAGGTGAACGAAAAACAAACCAAGTAAGTCAAGTTCTACCTCTAGTTCCAGGTTACCCACATCATAGTCAGCTGGTGGATCAGAGGATGCAGTGGTCCTCTTCCTGTTGGTAGGTTTCTTCACAACTTTGGTTTTTTGACTGGTTTCACCGGTTTGTCTTGCGGGATTTTCTTGTTCCAGAACGGATCATCGCCCTGTCAAGAAAATAATCACACTTTCGTAGAATATTGGGACAGAAGCAATTTCAGATAAACAAGTTATATGATTCTTACAGCTGGCGGTCTGTTGGTGGTGCAGAAAGGGAGTAGTCCGGTTTGGGCACAAACATCCTCCGGTTCATTCAACATCTTTTTTACAGCTTCAGCGACTTCGTCATCTGTTAGCTGAATGTCAATGTGCCGCTGAGCATCCTTCAAGTTCCCTGTATACTCACACATAAAACCGGGGCGCCAACTTAAGGGCAAAACGCTCCAGCTTATCCAGCAGCGCGCAAGATCAACTCCTGTCAAACCGTTTGCTATAAAGGCCCCGAGCTTTGATAGTTGAGGAGCATATTTGGCCCTTTCTTTGGCGGTCAGCCTTTGAGGAAGAGGACGTGTGTTGCTCAGACATTCAGGACGGTAACCCGACAGGGGGTTTTCGTCAGCTAGAGACGTGTCCTTGCAATAAAACCAGATCTGGTTCCACTCTTTGGTGTGACTATGGAGACTAGGATGAGGAAAGGTGACTTCTTTTCTTTTCTAAACCGCCATTCCGCCCAATTCTGTGTTGGGTCCGTCTTTGAATTCTGTGCGACGGTTTAGGTGAAAGAAATCCCTGAACAGTTCTACTGTAGGTTCCTCTGGAAGGTAAACCTCACAAAAAACTTGGAAGTGGCAGATGTTGGTCACCGAGTTAGGACCGATGTCTTGTGGGCGCAGTTGAAAGCTGGCCAGTACATCCTGGAATTTTTTTGAACCGGGAGGGTTGAAGCCCCGGCCTAAGCGATCAGCAAATACAACAACCTCTCGGTCCTTGGGTGCAGGAGGACATTCCGGGCCAGGGACCCTCCAGTGAATGACATCTTTCTTGGTTAAAGCGCCCGTTTTGACAAGGTTGTCTAACTGTTCTTCAGTCACTCGAGAAGTGACCCAATTGCATTCATACACTTGCTTGGCCATGGCAATGAATGATCTACAACATGATAATTACCGGTTTAAGATTTACAGTGGACAAGTATGCGGCGGTACAGGGATGTAAGCATGTTGTTAAATCGGAGTTGGTTAATCATAAACTGGAATTTACTAAACGAAGGCTATAAGATGAAGTACATTGGCGGTTCAACAAGGGGACTAATGGTATATACCGAGTCATCATTTTTCTAAAAGTTAAACCGCTTAGTCTGACATGGAAGATGCAAATCTACAGATGTGTAAGTGAAGGAAAAACAGATTTCACAAATTGGCTTTATAATTTTGGATCTGTCGCATGTCAGAAAAGGAAAATATATTCAGACATACGAAGTAGTACCGAAATAGTGGATGAAGGTTCAGATAATGAGGTGCATTAGATGGAAAAGAAGGGCTACGACTATCATTGAACAAGATGAATATCAAGGTCTGGATCAAAACCCTATTGTACAAGCAATGAACACCGACGAACACCGTAACCCTAGAACAGATCTATGGTGGAAGAACAGAGAACATACCAGTGCGGATGAGAGAATGGAGAAGCACCGCAGCTCTCTGGTGCGTTCAGGGTGATGCAGCGGCCAGAGTTGAAGCAGAGCGATGGTCGACGGTGGAGGCGGAGCTCCAAGGTTGAGCAGCGCGAGGAAGACGATGATGCGAAGAGGCACGAAGGGGAAAAGTGAAAATGACCCCTCGGCCCTATTTATAAAGGCAAGGGATAAGTGTCAGGCGTGAAAATCGAGGAGCCAGAAATTTGGAAATGAGGCGGAGCTATCGCCTCGATTGTCGGAGGCCCATTAATGAAGATGGGTTATACACAGTATTTAATAACAGATGATGTCACGGAGGTTTACCACGGTCCGGGAAGATGACGTCACGGCGGTTTACAAAATTGTGAGAAGATGTTGAAGACGAATTTTTATTAAGTACTGAGGATTGACATGAACTTGTTCACATCAATCTGGGGCCTAATGTTGGGGATATTACTACTAGGCGTAAACCGGCCAGGAGAGGTCGGGTTAACTTCATCAGTAGTTATCATACCTGAAGCCCATGAAGACAGACGAAGACACTTCAAGAAGGCCTAGGGCCCAGAGCCGGTTTAAGGCCTGTAGACATAAACCGGTATTGAAAATGTAACTTGTACTATAAGGTAGAAAGAGCAGATACCGGGTCGGACACGTTTATGAGCCGGCCTCGGGACTCTGTAAACCGACGGGCGTCAACCCATGTATATAAGGGGATGACCTGGCGGCGGTTCAGGAGAACACACAAAACCTCGACAATCGGGCAAAGCGTATTCACTCCCTCGTCATCGAAACCCCATCAATTCCATCACAGCTAGATGTAGGCTTTTACCTTCATCGTAATGGGGCGAACTAATATAAAACTCTCTTACATCCCTTGTCCGCTTTAACCCCTTTAAGCTAACCCGTAGCTATGGCTCCACGACTAAGTCCTTTCATGAGGACATCTGCCATGACAAAACCACGCCAGGGAGTACATGTGAAGCTGCTACAAACGAGGTGCTCACCCTGGGAATAATGCTAGTACGTATTGTTTTGCATGTTCATCCAATGACAGGGAGTACATGTGGAACTGCTGCAAACGACTAAGAATTCGAACTAATCAAAATAAATTCATTCATACATAGCCGGATTTCATATAAACATGCCAGATTTCATTACATTTCATACATGCTTCAACTAAAAAGGGGTGCGTTGGAGGTATAATTAATTAACCGAAGCTACCCACCTGTGTCCGGCTGAGCCGAACAGAAGCTTCAGTGACTTAACTGCAGGTGCAGTTGCTTAACAGACATGTGGCCCAGATGCCTGTTGGGCCCATGTGTCAGTCAGCCAATTGCACTAGCAGTTAAGTAGAAGCAGCATCCTTCTCCAACAAGCTCTCCGACTCCACGTCGCCGCAAAGAAGCTAACCAGCCGTCAGTGGTCAACCCGCCTAGCTTGGCTTCAATCGGAGGGTAGCAGTGGTGGCCTTACTTGGACCCGAGCGGCGGCGACCTACCGTGTTCTACTCTTCCTCGTTTTCTGAGTGGCGCGGCCTCGTTGGCAGCGGGGCGGGGCCTCGGCAGAGCCGGCGATGTCCTCTGTCTCGTTGCCAGTGGGCGGCGCCTCAGCGGAGCGGGGGAAATCCTCCCCCTCATTGCCAGCATGGTGGGGCCTCGGCGAAGCCGGCAGTGTCCCCTGCCTCCTTTTTGGCGTCGCGGGGCCTCGACGGAGTAGGCCCTCGTCGGCGCCAGCGGAGCGGGACTCGTCAGAGCCGGCATTGTCCTCTGTCTCGTCCTCGGTCTCGCCAAATAGCGCCTCGCATGCTTCATCGCCCTCTTTGTAGGCGGCTGCAGCCACCGCCACCCGCATGCGGTACCGCTAGCGCTCGAGGCGGCCCTCGCGGGCGGAGCGGTACGAGTCGAGCAGCATCTCCTGCTCCGCCCGCTCCACAACGATCTGGTCCTATGCCTGCAGGTGTTCCTGGAGGAGATGGTGGTTGTAGGCGGCGTCAGCATGCGCCTCTCGGAACGGCTCCTCATGCTTCTGCCTCACCGTGTCCATATATTGGGCATGGACCTCGCCGATGGTCATGGTGCAATGCACCGGCAAGGATGGCGCGGAGGAGGGGGTTGACGCCGGATCATCGACTACCATGTTCTCCATTGGGACGTCGTCGTCCTCCGGCTGCCTGCCGGTCAGCCAGGCGGAAGCAACGGCTACCATCTCCTTGTGGTCCGTCGTCTGCCCGTCCCAAAGAGTGCTGGAGAGCAAGGAAGCCATGGCAGGTAGTAGTGGTGTGGACAGAAGAATAGGAACGGATGCGGATGACTGCGGCTATGGCCGGCGCAGCAGTTTATATAGCAATGGTGGGCGGTGGAGGGACGGATGTGTGGCGCCGGAGTAGCCGCCTCGGCAACCGCGTATCATTAATGTGGGCGGCAGAAGGACGGACGGACGACACTTGTGTCGTTTGAAGGCGGTGCAATCACATGCAACGGGAAAGCGGGGCGGGCGGCGCTGACCGTTTCGGGCGGAAAGCAAGCGCAGGCGAGGGAGGCGGTTTGGGTGGGCCAGGGCAGTTAGACTTGTGCTTGGCAGCGGGTCGGTCCAGCAGCCGGACATGCTGGCTGGCCAGCTACCTCGCCGAGCTAAGCGATGACAATCATACGATGGACGTAGCTTCCGACCAGGAGCCGGCGCCACTGTCCAAGCCGGTTCATGCTGTGTTCACCATAGAGCAGGTGCGGCCGCACTTCGAAGCCCCAATGGCGGAAGAGCTACCAGCATAGGAGGACCTGTGCTGCAACCTCCGTCTCCTCAACGAGCACCGGTGAACAAGCGAATGACAATGCCATCGCGGACATGTGGCCCTATGATCCTGGCTTCCCGAATGAGCAGCGGGCATTGTATCAGACCATCCGTAGGGCCCGCGAGGCCCTCTCCATCGTCCTTTGAGTTGTTGCGCTCGCCGTGGCACCGCCGTCTCGCGCTGTCAACATGGTCAATGGACATGATGATGAGGAGATGACTTTACTTGGAGAGGATGACAGTGGGACCCACCAGGGCCGTAGCCGCATGTACGCAAGTGCCTCCTTATTAGTATATAAAACTATAATTTTTTTTCTTCCTCCTGGTTTCCTGACATCATGTTCCCACACCATTGTCAACCTATGTAGTCAATAAACGAGAGAATTGCACAAGAAGCGATCGACAACTGGGACCAAGCAGCTCGAGCAGTATTTGTGTTATTGAGGTGTGAGCAGTGCAGAGTTTTTCTTGAGCGATGTTTAGCCCAGATATTAATTTTTCTCCTCTAAACAATAACGAAAACATCGCTGCAACTATTAACTGGGCGGGCTGTGGCCCGTCTAGCCCAGGCCAGATATCCAACCTAGATATTAATTTTTGTCAAGCTGAAAATGGCTAGCCCAGCTATACTCTTTTTTAGGAATACCCAGTCAAGGTCAAGTTGTTATTCTCCGCCCCGCTGGGCTGCAAATCTTTCCTAGGAGGGATGCATTAGACTTAACAAGAAAATGCGCTTTAAGAAATAATAAATGGGATGTAATTATAAAACCTGGGAAGTAACTATAAAAATGCACCAAACACGTAATTACTTTATAAAATATTATTTTTGGATATTGAAAATTTTAATTTCATTAATTATTGCGAGCGCAATGTTTCGTTGGATTTTTACGTAATATAAATTTATATTTAAATTGTATTTAATCTGACTAGAAATTTCTGGATAAAAATGTTTCAGATCCCATAAAAATGTGGGAAATTTCATTGAATTCTGTTTTGAACAGTTGGTTGAAATGGGATGTACTTTTAACAAACTGTAAATGGGAGGTAGTAAATTCCATTAGAATTCAAAAATTGGCTGCACATTCTTACAAATGTCAAATGTGCTATAAGTTCTCTACCACACACTTGTGGCCTAACTAAGTTGACGCGTCTCCTAAAGAAAGAGAGTTTATGCGTATGCATGGCTTTGTCAACTTATAGTCAACACACGGTTCAAGCAGTAGTGACCGTTGGATGTCCATCCAATGGATGCCGTGCTTCTTCTTCAATCTCGGATATTCTAGCTTCACCCGCCCAAAAAATGATTCCTCCCCCTGACCTGTGGGCCTACTAAGTTGACACTTACCAAGGGCTTTGTCAACTTAGTCAATATAAACGATTCTAGCTGCAGCAAGCGTACGATGTCCATCCAACGGCCGCTGTGCTTCTTCAACCTCTGGTCTTCTTGTTCCAGCCGCCCAAAGCAGTGCCGGTCGTGCCGCCTGCTCCTGCCTCCCGTGGCCGGCGGTCCTGCCGCGCAGGCCTCACCGCCCCCTACTACTCCCACCGCTGGACAGGGCATCCCTCCACTCACCCACACCCCCTGTTATTCTGCGGTGACGGCAGCCTCACACCGCAGCCAAACCAGTGAACCCTCGTACTCCTCTCCGCGTGGACATCCACTGCCGCGTGTTCCCTGGCTCTGCGTCGTCTCCTTCCTAGGCCTCGCCGTCGTCCACCGACCTGGTGCTCTCGGCACGGCATGGTCAATGTGGTCAAGGAACGACTTCCATCAGAAGAGTACTGTACGTGGAGAGGCTGACAGCTGGGTCCACGACAGTCGCAAGGAAGTGTCTCCTTATTAGCGGAAAATAATTATTCCTCCACCTGACAGCAGGGACCCACCAGAAGGGCCACCGTATTTGGCAAAAAACGTTTCACCCTAACTGCTAGGACCCACCAGATGGGCCAACGTATTTCGTGAAAAAACGTTCCCCCCGCTGTCAGCTCGGACCCACCGAAGGTGCCTCCTTATCACGCACAAAAAAATGAATATCCCCTGCTAGTGGGGGCCCACCTTGGTGGGAGGCTGACTTGTGGGCCTACTAAGTTGACGGGGACGGAGTGCTTTGTCAACTTAGTCAATATGAACGATTCTATCTCCAGTGACCGTACAATGTCCATCCAACGGCAGTAGTGCTTCTTCAACCTCTGGTCTTCTTGCTCCTGCCTCCCGTGGCCGGCTGTGGTGCCGCAGAGGCCTCACCGCCCCCTACTATTCCCACTGCTGGCAAAGCCCTGCGGCGACAGCAGCCTCACACCGCAGCCGAACCAGTGAACCCTCGTACTCCTCTCCGCGCAGACTTCCACTGTCGTGTCTTCCCCGGCTCCGCGTCATCCCTTTCCTAGGCCTTGCCGTCGTCCACCGCCCTGGTGCTCTCAGCGCGGCGTGCTCAACATGGTCAAGGAACGACTTCCATCGGAAGAGTACTGTACGTGGAGAGGCTAACAGCTGGGTCCACGGCGGCCGCAAGGAAGTGCCTCCTTATTATGCGCAAAATAATTATTCCTCCACCTGACAACAGGGACCCACCGAACGGGCAACTGTATTTGACGAAAAAAACGTTACCCTTTGACTGCTGGCTCCTACCAGCTACATCTTCGCACGCAAGGAAGTGCGTCCTGGCAAAAAAATGATTCGCCCCTGACTACTGTGACCCACCAGCTACATCTTGGCATGCATGGAAGTGCCTGACAGTCGGGACCCACCTGGTCGAAGCGTACGTAGCGTTGTCATTCTGTTCACGAACGTGTACGTACATATTGGTCGATGTAGAGGCGCGCACGTGTCGTAGTAGAGGCGCGCACGTAGCATGTACACGTACGTACAGCAGCCAGTGTGCAAGAAAGAAAATACGACCACATACGTATATACAGGCAGGGTCTCGAACGCCTACTCACGCATACGTACGGCTAGGGCTCGTGTACATGGCTGGGTTGGAATAGAGAAACTGCATCGTCGTCATGTTCATGGGGAGCCAGCCGGCTGGGTCGGAACGAAATGCATCGCCATGTTCATCGGGAGGGCTTGGACGAAATAGCCGATGGAAACAAGGACTGGCGTACCGCAGAACGGAGGAAACGGCCTTGTGTTCGACCGGCCACATTCGAAACGGGATCCTGTTCATCAGGAGGGGTCTGGCGTACCGCAAAACAGAGGAAACGAACCTCCTACGGTCGAAACGGGGGTCCTATTGATCGGGAGGGGTCTGGCGTACCGCAAAACAGAGGAAACGGACTTGTGTTGGAGCGCTACGGTCGAAACAGGGGTCCTGTTCATCGGGAGGGGTGTGGCGTACCACAAAACGGGACTCAACACGATACTGTTCATCTCCACTGTCGACCCCTCTAGCCGCCACGGGCTACTGTTCATCCACCGTCGACCACCTCCAGCCTCCACCTGCGACTGTTCATCCACGGGCTCCTGTTCATCCAGCCTCCACCATGCGCTACTCCACCGGCTACTGTTCAACCAGCCCTCTCCACGGGCTCCTGTTCAACCACCCCTCCATGGGATACTGTTCATCCAGCCCTCCACCGTCTACTGTTCATGTTGCCCTCCATGGGGTGGTCATGTTCATCCAGCCCTCCACAGGGTCCTGTTCATCCAGCCCCAACCGGCTCGATCGATCGGGGTCCTATTCATCCAGAGGCAACACCACGGGGTCCTGTTCATCCACCTCCACCGGGAACTGTTCGTCCAACCCCCCAGCAACGCTCACTATTCATCCAGAGGCAGCATCGATCGGCTTCAGTTAGCAGCAGTAGCGAAGGAATCGCTCGATCGGGTTCAGTTAATAGCCATCGACCGATCGCTCAGGTTTAGTAACGCGTAGCCTGCAGTGCAATCACTCAGGTTCAGTTAGATCCCAACGCCTCGCACCCACGAGTGTGCGTGTATGAGAGAAACGCGCATCACTCGGCCCCGGCCACCCACCGTAACTGGGAACACCCCGATATTTTCCTCGCCATCGCTTCTACCACGGTTTTTTTCCGTCATGGACGGCCCAAAGAATGTCATGCAGCTGCGTCTCCGGCCCGCCCAGGATGAAAAGCCCATTTTCGGTCATGATTTTTGTCATAGAAGTAGGACTCCACGACATCTATGATGATACCAGGTTTTGTCACAATTATCGTCATAGAAGTGTCATACGTATGACATAATTTTTTTCGTTCAGCCCAAAATGCCACATATGTGTCTTTTTTGTGTAGTGAGCTAGGTGACGCACGGAGGTCGAGAAATATGATGATAGCATGACTACGTGAGGTGGGCTTGTATGTAGTATGATGTAGGCATAGGGCTTGTCGTGTTTCCTACTCTACCGGTCTAAATCTGGAGAAGATTTGTTCGAGTTCTTGCTCCTTTTGCCGACACGTGGGACATCCAGCATCCAGGTCAGGCCATGCAAGAAAATGGAGTGCTAGTTGAAGGTAGGAGTACACGATGTGCATCTTGGGTTAAACTGTAAATAGAATCTTACTCTTGAGTAACTCCAAAAGCGGCCACCGAAGATCTTTATTGGATTTGTTTTTCATCACCAGCACGTCGACGTGAAAGATGTGCAGGTCCAATGGGTTGTCTTGCATTTTCACTGACATATGGGACCGAATGTGAGCAAACAGACAATGGGCACACTCTGCCGGTCTGCTGGCTGGCTGAGAAGAGAGAGACGAGGGCTGAGCATGGACTCCAGGAAATTTCGTGACAATGTAATTACTAGTACTAGTGGTGTACCGTATGGCCTAGTGGTGTTCGCTCTACGTAACCAGCACCTCGATTAATAGTGTGGTGGCATGGGCCATAGCTAGCATTCACATCTAGCAGTACGACACACGCCACCCACAGGAGTCCCATCTAAGACCAATTTTCTTTGACTTCGTGCTACAACTATCCCTTCTCCCTCCTGTTTTCTCTAGCTCAACCATTGCGCGGTGGGCGGTGTGGGGGTTTGCCGATAGTCGGTTTGCTCAACTATGGTCCCACTTGTTAGTGAAAAATCAACACAACCCTAATTCCCCCTTGAGCGGCATGCTGGACGAACCGTGTGGGGGTGCGATGCGCATACGACAGGCTTTTCCTTTTTTTGAGGAACCAGCAGGAGCACTGCCTTTTTATTATAGAAGGGGTGGCGAAAAGACACAATTTACAGAGGGGTGAGGCTTTTTATTTTGAACTTGTAACTTGTAAAATTAGGTTCTGCTCCTTGGCACGACCGATAGATAGAAATAACGATTTTACCTAGAGTATTGAGAAGTTTGGTTCTGGCGCGGTTCATGGATGGCATGTACAAAAATTATGAAGTTGATGCGAAAGGTAAGATAATTACAAAATACTACTACATTGAATTGACGGAAAGATAAAGATACATACGGATCCATCAATGACATCCTCACGCCCTAGTGCGCGGGCGTCGGTGTCAAAACCGGCGGATCTCGGGTAGGGGGTCCCGAACTGCGCGTCAAGGTCGGATGGTAACAGGAGACAAGGGACACTTTATTTTACCCAGGTTCGGGCCCTCTCGATGGAGGTAAAACCCTACTCCTGCTAGATTAATATTGATGATATGGGTAGTACAGGAGTGGACCTACCACGAGATCAAGGAGGCTAAACCCTAGAAGCTAGCCTATGGTATGATTGTGTATGATGATGGTTGTCCTACGGACTACAACCCTCCGGTTTATATAGACACCGGATAGGGTTAGGGTTTACATAGAGTCGGTTACAATAGTAGGAGATCTCGAATATCCGCACGCCTAGCTTGCCTTCCACGCCAAGAAAATATCCTTCCGGACACGGGACGAAGTCTTCAATCTTGTATCTTCATAGTCCTGGAGTCCGGCTGAAGGTATAGTTCGGCTATCCGAACACCCCCTAATCCAGGACTCCCTCAGTAGCCCCTGAACCAGGCTTCAATGACGACGAGTCTGGCACGCAGATTGTCTTCGACATTGCAAGGCGGGTTCCTCCTCCAAATTCTTAAAGAAGATTATAAACACCACAAATTGTGTCCGGCTCTGCAAAATAAGTTTCCACATATTGCCATATAGATAATAATATTAACACAAATCGAATCTGCTGACGTATTCCGCAGTGCGTCATAACACTGCGGCCAAGCCCTTTATATAAATTGTTTTCATTGTTCCACCTCAGCTCGTTTAGCGAGGCGGTTTCCTTGGCACGTCTTGTCGAAGCAGAGATCATGTGCCCCCTTTAACGGGATTCTCATTAATACGGACGTGGGTAACCCAACCACGCCATTTACCACGACGTTTGGGAGGCAAGTGAGTTTTATTAGGTAGGTGAGGACGCCTAACTGTACCTGCTTATATAAAGGGATAAGGATTCACCTTTTTAACCTACGCCTTCTTCCTCCTTTGCCAATCCATCTCTCGCGCACTCAAGCTCCAGCGCCCAAGTCTGCTCTTCTTCCTCAACCTTCTCCAACAATGTCCGGAGCGGGAGGCAAGTGGATGGTATCCTCCGTTATGGAGGCTCAAGTAAAAAGGCTAAGGAAAGACGGATACTTGTCCAAGGACATCCCGCATCGGCTTCCTGATAAGGGGCAGCTTCTTCCTACCCCAAGGCCCCATGAGAGGGTAGTTTTTCTTCCCCACTTCCTCCGCAGAATGGGCTTTCCACTTCACCCATTTGTCCAGGGGCTCATGTTCTACTACGGCCTGGATTTCCATGATCTAGCCCCGAACTTCGTTCTCAACATCTCGGCATTTATCGTCGTGTGTGAGGCCTTTCTCCGCGTCCGCCCCCACTTCGGCCTCTAGCTCAAGACCTTCAACGTCAAGCCCAAGGTGGTGTCCGGCACCCAGGCGGATTGCGGAGGCGCTATGGTTGGCAAGATAGCCAACGTCCTCTGGTTCGATGGCTCCCTCGTGGAGTCCCTAAAGGGGTGGCAGGCTGGGTGGTTTTACATCACCGAGCCCCGCGATCCGAAATGGGTCGCGGCCCCTGAGTTCAGATCCGGACCCCCCACGCGGCTCATGTCCTGGAAAGAGACAGGCCTGTCGTGGGGCAACGAGGAAGAAGTGACTGGGTCGCAAACATGCATCCAGTCCCTGGTGAACAAGTCAATCCGGCTTGCAAACATAGTCCAGGTCATGCTCGTTCGCCTGATCCTCCCGTGCCAAGAACGGGATTTTACTTTGTGGGAATTCGACCCGGCGCAGCACCAGACCCTCAGTAGGCTCTTCGACACAACGTATGAAGACGTCTGGAAGGTGCTGACCAAAGGCGCTGAGTCCCCCACATCCGCCTCCGAGGATCGCGGATACAGCTCGCAGCGTAACGCTGGCGAGGTAAGCTATCTATACCTTTGATAGGTTCGTTAAGCTCTTCTTCATAGATTATCTCTATGCGGGATCTAAACTCCCTTTTACCTTTGACAGGCTTGGCAGGAGATATCCGGACCGATTAACTGTCCCGCTCCTCTGCCCGAAGACCCGGCCCCATCTCTCTTGGTGAAGCTAATGGCTCCGGCACCTTACGTGGTGCCGGAGAGGAAGGCCAAGAAGAAGAAAACCACCGGGACTCAAAAAAGTTCCCGCAACATGGTGGTGTCGGACTCGTCATCCGACGAGTCCGCAACGCCCTCCTCTCGTGAAAACGAGGAGGAGGAACAAGGAAGCTCTCCCCCTCCAGCGAGGGGAGCAAAGAAGAAGAAGGCCACCCCAACGGGGGAGGCCGAGGGGTCAAGGAAAAGGAAGACCCCTCCGCCGGACTACTCCCACGACGCCGAAGAGGGCGCAGAGGAGTGGCCGGACAGAACCAAGCGTCCGACAAAATCGTAAGTATTTATATACCAGGGTGATTCATCATATTCTTTTAGTGTGCGGCTTTCCCTGATATCGCACGTATTTTATGCAGCCCGCCCCGGGCCGAACTCGACGACTCGTCGAGCGGCTCCCTGGATTCGTCGGACGTGAACTCTGTTCCGCCCGCGGTCTCCCCCCGCGGGGCGGACGACGCCGAAGTGGCGCCCAGCCAAGCTTCGGGGCAGGAGGAGATGGTCCTGGAGGAGCCACAAGGCAATCCTCCGGACCCCAGGAGTAAAGGGGATGAAACCCCCCAGGGCCCCAAGTCCGGCTTTGTGCCGGACACCGCGCCGGACTCGACAGTCCCGGTCCGCGGTGGGCGAACTCCTTCTAAGAGGAGTAAGCCATCTGACCCGGCGGCCTCCGTCCAACCGGAGGCGCCGGACAATCTGCTGGAGGTGCTTAAGGGCGCCGCCATCGATGAGGAGCACCGTACTGTTATGAGTACGGTGATCCAAAGGATTCAGTCCGCCAAGAGCGGACTGAATGAAGCTTGCGCTAGCCTTCTAACAGGCTTCGAGGTAAGTAAAAATATGTCAATTTATTTACCACATAGACAGTAGCCCCTGATGCTCTGTTCGGTGTTCGGAAAGAAAAGCCGGATAGAGGATCTAGTAGTTTTCGCAGGAGTCTAACAAAAAAGGTCAAATATGCGTATGCAGGCTTCACTGCTGTCCACCGCCGCACTGACTACGCAGGTGGATGTCCTGAAACAGGACCTCGGGCGGACCAAGCAAGAGCTCGGCCTTGCCAAACGGCAGCTCGAGGAGAAGGAAGGTAAGAAATACCTAAAAAAAGGAAAAGAAGAAAAAAGGTGCCTATAGAGAGGCTTGATTGCAGAAGGAAATAACAGGATTGTATTGCTTATTGTAGAGGCCACAACCGAGGTGACAACCCTGAAGCAGGCGCTGGCTGAGGCCGAAAAGAAAACGGCCGAGGAGCGCGCCGAGCGAGAAAGGCTTGGGGTTCAGGTCGGCGAGGTGCAGCAAGAGCTGCAAATTCTCATGAAAAAACATGAGGGTTTGGAGCTTGAGGCGAAGGCGCAAGCATCCGAGCTCGCGTCGGCCATCGAGACCGCCAAGAGTGCCAAGTCCAAAGCCCAGAAGGCCCTCCAAGAGTTGGTGGAGGTGAAAAAGATAGCAGCGGGTAAGGCATTCTCAATGCAGAGTAGGAATATAAAAGTAAACTACCTATTACTTACCCGAATCCAGAGCTCTCCAGGGGCATTCGCCGATCTTCCCCGCAGCGTATCCGACGCCGCCGCGTTCTACAGAGCTGAGGAGGGCAGCTCGACGGAGAGTGTGTTCTGGTCTCAGTATTCGGAGGCCGGACACACTGTGCCCTTAAGTGATCAGCTGAAACAGCTGGTCGAGCTCCACAAGGCGGCCGAACCGGCCATGAAGGGCTTACTAGTTCGGCTGTGGCCTGGAGAGGCCCTGCCTGGGAGCTATTTTGGGCTGGTGCGGCGGCTGGTGGAGGCCTGTCCACGGCTTGAGGTCATCAAGCGCTCCGTCTGCATTGAAGGTGCCCGGAGGGCCCTTGCCCGTGTAAGGGTACACTGGGGTAAGCTGGACGGAGAGAAGCTGGTGAAGGACGGGCCGCCGCAGGGGAAAGAGCATCCCAAGCCCGAGAACTACTACAAGGACGTTCTTGCCGGAGCCCGCCTTGTCGTGGATGAATGTGCTAAAGATGTAATATTTGAGTGAACTCGCTCGTTTGTATCTTGTGCGCTGAAAACTTGTTCATATGCGCAAAGCAATGCTTGTTTAATTTAAAATATTATTTTCTGTGCGGTCGTTTATCAAAAACTGAGAGATGGCGAGTCGTCGGCTTCTGCCCCCATGCCACTAGTGCTGGGGTGTTCGGGATAAACCTGAGGGCTCTTGTTCCCATAGTTGGGTCCTTCGAGGGAGGCGCTCAGCACAGCGAACTAGGCAATCAGACTATAATGCTTGAACACTCTCACTTAGCCATAGAACATTATAATTTTAAATTTCGGCGAAGCCCCTAGTTCGAAAGGCCGAATTCGGGGCACTATCCACGCCTTTGGCCGAACATAGCCAGCTTCTCGCTCAAAGCGACATAAGCCTTTAAGGACTCAAAAAACCTCTCGAACAGCGACCGGTCTCATGCCTTATCATGACAGTCTGTTTTAGCTTTCTCCACTGAGATGCTCAACCCACCTGATCTGGGGCACAATCGCAGTGGTTCTCCTAGTGCTACCTTAGCCGATAGAGCGGAACGTAAGGTACCAAAACATAGGAGCCGGGCAAACCCAACATGTGACCAAAATCATGACTCGGAGCCGATGCATATAGTGCTATAAGTTCGGGGTGCCGCACTTGTGAAAGTGTACGGACATCTCACACCAGATAAAAGGGTAATGAAGCCCCTGGCGTGGTTTGCCGTACCATGGTGTACGAGTGCGATCATGTTATGTAATAAACACATATATTCAGAGGGGATAATGCAAAAAATAGACAAAAAGCTATGCATTGTTTATAAAGAGGCTATTTATCAAAGCCGAACGATACAAGTAGTGTGATAATCAAAAAAGATATTAGACTATCTAACATGTCCTGACCAGGCACAGGCCGCGGAATTTAGAAACAGATATATCGCTCGAAATAGAGACCACCTGAGAATTCCGGAATGCGGCGTAGCTTTGTCTTCTTTCCTGGATCTTGCATCGTGTGTGCGGCATCATTGCCGAACAGGTTATCCAGAGTATGGAGTCCTGAAAGTAAAAAAGAAAAATCCGGCAGCCCCTAGTACGTTTGACGCCAGGCATGCCGTTAATGTGCCCCTCCCCCTGTGCCCATGGAATTTTAAGGGCATAATTGTGTACTCGAGGTACTTGCTCCGCTATGTTGCGATGGCTGGGGTCGGGGCCGTATTGCTACGCTTTCTCTGATCGGGCCAGGTTGTCTTGTTGCAGGTTACTCCGGGCGCGCTTTGCATTGTCTGGTTTTTTAACGGCTGGACTGGAGAGTTGCCTTGAAAGGCTGCTTTGTACTTCCGCTGCGAGTTCCGCCGTGTGCTCTTTCGTACGGATGGAGCGTTCTGTGTTTCCGCTGACCGTAATTACTCCTCGAGGGCCTGGCATCTTGAGCTTGAGATATGCATAGTGCGGCACCGCATTGAATTTAGCGAATGCGGTTCGTCCGAGCAGGGCATGATAGCCACTGCGGAACGGCACTATATTGAAGATTAACTCTTTGCTTCGGAAGTTATCCGGAGATCTGAAGACCACATCGAGTGTTATCGAGCCTGTGCAATTGGCCTCTACACCTGGTATGACGCCTTTAAAGGTCGTCCTTGTGGGCTTGATCTTGATGGATCTATGTCCATTTTCCGCACTGGATCCTGATAAAGCAGGTTCAGGCTACTGCCGTCGTCCATGAGGACTCTTGTGAGATGAAATCCGTCCACGATTGGGTCGAGGACCAGTGCGGCAAAACCGCCGTGACGGATGCTAGTGGGGTGGTCCCTTCGATCGAAAGTGACCGGGCAGGAGGACCATGGGTTGAACTTTGGGGCGACTGGCTCCATCGCGTATATGTCCCGTAGCGCACGCTTCCTCTCCCGCTTGGGAATGTGGGTCGCGTATATCATGTTCACCGTCCGCACTTGTGGGGGAAACCCTTTCTGTCCATTGTTGTTCGGCGGCCTGGGCTCCTCCTCGTCGTCGCTGTTCAGCCCCTTGTCCTTGTGTTCGGCTCTTAACTTGCCTGCCTGCTTGAACACCCAACAATCCCTGTTGGTGTGATTGGCTGGCCTTTCGGGGGTGCCGTGAATCTGGCACGAGCGATCGAGTATCCGATCCAAACTGGACTGGCCCTGGGTATTCTTTTTAAATGGCTTTTTCCGCTGACCGGATTTATAGCCTCTGAATCCGGCATTGACTTCTGTATCCTCATTGCTGTCGCTGCTAACGCGGCGCTTTTGATTATTTCGACGTGACCTGCCACTTTTGTCCTTGGTATCCGAATTACCGGGCTTTTCGATAAGTTGTTGCTGCGAGCTAGCCAACTATCTTCGCCCGCGCAAAAGCGGGTCATGAGTGTCATGAGGGCTGCCATGGTTTTCGGCTTTTCCTGTCACAGGTGCCGGGCAAGCCACTCGTCACGGATGTTATGTTTGAAGGCTGCTAGGGCCTCTGCGTCCGGACAATCGACTATCTGATTTTTCTTTGTTAGGAACCATGTCCAGAATTGCCTGGCCGATTCTTCTGGCTGCTGAATTATGTGGCTTAGGTCGTCGGCATCCGGTGTCCGCACATAGGTCCCCTGAAAGTTGTCGAGGAATGCGGCTTCCAGGTCCTCCCAAGAACCGATTGAGTCCGCTGGTAGGCTGTTAAGCCAGTGCCGGGCTGGTCCTTTAAGCTTGAGGGGTAGGTATTCGATGGCGTGCAGATCATCGCCACGTGCCATGTGGATGTGAAGGAGATAATCCTCAATCCATACTGCCGGATCTGTCGTACCATCTTACGACTCGATATTGACGGGTTTAAAACCCTCTGGGATTTTATGATCCATTACTTCGTCTGTGAAGCATAGTGGGCGTGCGGCGCCCCTGTACTGGGCTATGTCGCGACGCAGTTCAGAAGAGTTCTGCCTGCTGTGTTTGGCCCGGCCGGATTTATTGTGTCCGGAGTGAAGATCATCATGTGTTGTCGGGCGTCCGCGCGATCCATAGATCGACCTTGTTTGCTTTGCTTTATCCTCTAGTACGTCTCGCAGGTCTGGCTCGTTTTCCCGTGCCTTATTCGAGCGGCACCAGGGCATGGCTTGCTTAGGTGCTCGACAGGCCTCTCTGTCGCGGCCACGGGGTGGCCGGTCTGCCATGTCATATGCTTCCCCCTCTGATTGGGGTAGCGGCCTGCGGTTAGGATAATTTTTGGAGGGGCGCACGAGTTCATACTCTTCGGCCGCAAGGACTTCAGTCCATCTATCAGCTAGCAGATCTTGATCAGCTCTAAGCTGTTGCTGCTTTTTCTTTAGGCTGTTGGCCGTGGCTAGAAGCCTACGTTGAAAACGCTCTTGTTCGGCGGGGTCTGATGGTACGACGAATTCGTCGTCGTCGAGGCTTGCCTCGTCTTCGGAGGGATGCATGTAGTTATCATCCTCAACCTCTTGCTCTGCCGCTCTCTCCTGAGGGCTGGCTTTTCCATCTGCCTGCGCCGAATCTTGCTGGTTCTGGTGTTCTTCGGCGCTGTCCGGGGTAGTATTATCTCCCGTGCCGGAATCACCGTTTCTGCTGTGGCGGGATTTAGAGCGGCGCCGTTGGTGCCGGCGTTTTTGCGGTTTTTTCAAGTCGTTGTCTTCCGCTGTTCCATCGCCATCCGCATCCTTTGGAGCATCCACCATATATATGTCATATGACGAGGTGGCGGTCCAGCGCCCTACAGGTGCTGGTTCTTGTTCGTCTCCTCCTTCGTCGTCCATACCGTCGAAGTCTTCGGAGCCGAAGTCAAGTATGTCGGTTAAATCGTCGACAGTCTATTAAGTGGGCGGTGGGTGGGCTTTGAATTTCTTCGTCGTCCGAATCCCAACCTCGCAGACCATAGTCCAGCCTGGGCTCTCCTGATAAAGAGAGAGATTTGAGAGAATTCTGGATATCACCGAAAGGTGAGCACTGAAAGATGTCCGCGGCGGTGAACTCCATTACAGGCGCCCAATCAGATTCGATCGGCGGGGGCGCGGAAGGCTCTGAGTTCGGTGAAGAGTCCGGCTCCTTGGAGTCTTGGGCAGTGCGGAGTACGGGGCTGGCGTTCGGCTCGATCGCCTTTGAGATCATAGCCCCCGAGGTGACGTCCAACCGTCCATCCTCGGAGAACGTAGTGGGCTACGAATCAAAAATCGGGGCCGGAGCGTGTGCGGCCTCCAGGGTGCTATTCGGAGGCAGAGCTATATCATGCCCCTCGAAATAGCGCGGCGCGCTTGGCTGTGGCTCGAACCCGTCGAAGATCAAGTCTCCGCGGATATCAGCCGTGTAGTTTAAGCTTCCAAACCTGACTTGATGGCCAGGGGCGTAGCTTTCGATCTGCTCCAGATGACCAAGCGAATTGGCCCGCAGAGCGAAGCCGTCGAAGACGAAGATTTGTCCGGGGAGGAAAGTCTCACCCTGGACCTCATCATTGTTGATGATCAAAGGAGCCATCGGGCCTAAAAGCGACGACACAGAGGAACTCTCAATGAAAGCACCAATGTCGGTGTCAAAACCGGCGGATCTCGGGTAGGGGGTCCCGAACTGTGCGTCAAGGTCGGATGGTAATAGGAGACAAGGGACACTTTATTTTACCCAGGTTCGGGCCCTCTCGATGGAGCTGAAACCCTACTCCTGCTAGATTAATATTGATGATATGGGTAGTACAAGAGTGGATCTACCACAAGATCAAGGAGGCTAAACCCTAGAAGCTAGACTATGGTATGATTGTGTATGCTGATGGTTGTCCTACGGACTACAACCCTCCGGTTTATATAGACACCGGATAGGGTTAGGGTTTACACAGAGTCGGTTACAATAGTAGGAGATCTCGAATATCCGTACGCCTAGCTTGCCTTCCACGCCAAGAAAAGATCCTTCCGGACACGGGACGAAGTCTTCAATCTTGTATCTTCATAGTCCTGGAGTCCGGCTGAAGGTATAGTTCGGCTATCCGAACACCCCCTAATCCAGGACTCCCTCAGCGAGGTCACCAACCGACGTGTGAGGAGCACTAGCGTTGGCGGCGAGCTCAACGTGGTTCTGAACAATGTCGTCCATCATCCTCCTCTTGCACGTAGTACTCCTTGTGGACGATTTTCTCGTAGACGTGGGTAATTATGTTGATGGTGTCTTGTTGCGCCAGGCACTATGCGGCGAGCGCGACCTCGAGGTGCACATTCTTCAGCGCGACGAAGGGTAGTAGCAGGGCCACGAGTGCGTCAAAGAGGTTGTCACCATAGAGGCTGTTGTGGGTGGCGTGCATCGCAGAGCCTGAGCACGTGGGATGGAGGCGTACGTCAAGTTCATCCACGAGCTTCTTGACAATGGTGAACTTTTCGAGGAAGCAGGCGAGGACCTCCTCGAACAAGGAGACAAAGCTGTCGTCCAAGAGGCCTGTCGCCCTGGCGGCCTCAAGCACGACTAGGAGACGTTCCTCGGTGCCGGGCCGCAGGCCGACATCATGGACCATATGGTATAGCCGGCTGATGCTCGCGCTCATCGCCTCCATGAGTCTAGCTTCTATTCATCTTATCTTGTGATTGGAGTGATCACTCTTGCCCTTCGTTAGGGTGTGTAGGTGCGTAGAATTGGTGATGATGGTGTACCTGCCATCTTGCAATATAGACTGTCTGATCTATATCTAACGGATAGAAAGCAAACTATGGAAAATTTGCAAAAAGATACCTGCACCCCTCTCCATATTTGCAGATAAGTCCTTTCCTCGTTCATCTTCATCTCCCACAAGATAAAAAGCTCGTATAGATGCATCTTGATGTTCCGTGCAATGCATGGGCCTCTTGCTAGTAATAATAAATATTGTACTCGAGTAATGGGTATATCGTTGCCGCACCTATGCACGCTAATATTTATCGTAACATAGTACCTCGTGCTGGATAGTTTTAATATTACAAGTTTCAAACTGATATTACAAATGCTAGGAGTAATGCTGCACCTATGAAGAGGGAATTATTAGGAAGTTTACGTAAAAACTTTCGTTACTTTAGGTGGATGCAGCATTATCGTACAAACTAAAATCCATCACCCAGACAAGTCACTAATGGGCAAATAAATTTTTGAGTCTCTGGCGACTTGATGTTTGAAAAAACAAATTCAGCTTCTGCAGAGACTTTCTCATTTAGGCTTAGATGCTTGCGGTGATCAGCACGCCATTCATTGTTGCGCCAGAGAACACCAAACCTCATTACCTTGAGCACACTTACCTCCAGAGCAAAGAACCTGGCCAATGTAATCTCAGATGTGCTGGCTTGGTAGTCGATCAAATCAATTTATGTAAGATGGAGATCAAGTCATTCGATGAGATTGTTATAGTGCATCACATTTTTCACTTTCAAGTCTTTCTTTATCTGCAAAAGAAAAGAACATATTAGAGCAGGTAGCTATATAAGATTGTCATGTCATCAAGAGGTACCAAAATCATTCGCTCATACGATAGGGTTGGCTCTAAGGCTAATGATATTTTTTCACTCTCTCTCTATCTTTCTCTTTCCTCTCATTTACCTAGGAGCATGCGAAGAGCTTGGGCATTTGTTGCCTTCCAGTATGTGGTCGATGCCATATTTCTCAAAAGTATGCCACATAATATGCATCGATGTCAAATCAAAAACACATAACTAAACATATTCAGATAGGGATATGTGCTTTATTATGGGCTATATGGATAACAATATGATTTTTAATGGCACAACATTCACCAATTTTTTGCAGGTTATCTACAGAGCTATAAGCTGGATCGTATGTGGTCATTACTCACTCATGCGGACTACATGGGGCCTATGATTATTGGGTGCAACTGCTGGGAGACGGTAGCATGAGCTATCATCAGTAGATTTGGATGGCGAGTTAATAATAGGCTAGGTGTGTAGGCATCATAGCCTGTTCTTTATCATCGGGTGTGGCGCTTTGCATACTTATTTTCTCCTTTTTTTGCTTGTATTTTGAGCTTCATTGGATGTTACGACTCTATTTTGATTTCTAATAATATGGCTGCATGCATCGACTGATGCAGAGGCCGAAGGTATTCCTCATATTCCAAAAAAGATGTCAAATCAAAAGATTTTGGCACCGCTCTAGCAATGTAAGAGAGTTGGCACCGCTATGCACACATACCCACATGTATAAACAAATCAATCAAACCAACTACACCAGCCTCTCCCTCTCCCAAACAAATGTTTATTTATTGCCTCAATCATCTCCCTCTCCCACGCAAGTGCTTTTTCATTGCGTGAGTTAATTTGGCACCTGAGAAAAGTAGGTGATCCAGACTGGGGCACCAGGTGAGAAGTGGAGGGGCATCGATGGAAAATGAATCAGAAGTGAATTTGGCACATGTTTTGGCCTACATAGTGGAGGGCTGTTATAGCCCACTTTTGTACTACCTCGTATTTAGTGTAAAATTTTGACCATAGACTTCCTAAGAAAATGCCAATGCATGTCACAAAAAGTTATACCATTTGAAATTGTGTTCAAATCCGAAACCAACGATATAATTTTTAGTGAAATGCATTAACATTTTGTCAGTTACATCTATGGTCAAATTTTGATACTACAAAATACGAAGAGTAAACCAGGACGGAGGTAGTACTTGCTCTTAGGCTAACCATAGAGTTACTAGTCTAAGTTACTTGCCACTAGGACTAGCCTGGGCTACTAGTAGTATAACATAAAAATGATGCAGGTGATCACGTGAGAAAAAATACTAAAAACATTTGTTTCGGTGCAGTGCGTAGATGCAATTTTGAACACTACACTTGTCGTCATAATTTGGGAAAATTACAAAAACATTGAGCTATGTTGTTATTACCGTTTACTAATAGGAAAGAAGTTTCACCTCGATGAGTAGCTTCTCCATGCATGGGAAGCATGTAAGGAATCCAACAACTTGATCCAGATTGGGGCCGATAGATTTTATTGCCAAGATCTTCACTGTGCGCAGAGACTAGGTCAAGCTTGTGGGAATCATTTTTTGGATGACATTCGTAAATACATCAAGAAGAAATTAAAAAATGTGAATTTCAAGAAGACGGAGAAGAAGATGAGTGTTGTACCTGAACGGTTACAGATCCAATAAAGAGTTTGGAGAATTTGGCAGACGAGTACACCAGCGTTGTCAATTTCGGCGTGTCTATGACCCTGATTATTGTTGGACCTTCTAGATCAGATACAAGAATCTCTCAAGGAAAGGCGCATTCTCAATGACCATAACATGGAACAGCTGGAGTGATCTCTTCCCAATTGATATCTTATTGCGGGGCCATCAAGACACATAAATCCATCAGAGATTCGTCGAGGCGATGTGGAGGCTAATGAACCTGTGGATCTGTCGAAGACGAAGGTACTCGAGCGCAGTACAGCTACGGAGCAGGTGCTCCATAGCCTTCTTCGAGATGCCAATGTCGAAGAGGTCAACCTGCTTGACTTGAGGGAGCAGAAGGGCGAGCGCAACATTCCAGCCTCCACCGCTCCTCCACCGGCTACTGTTCAACCACCCCTCCACGGGCTATTGTTCATCCAGCCATCCACTAGCTACTGTTCAACCAGCCCTCCATGGTGTCCTGTTCACCCACCCCAACTGGCTCGATCGGGATCCTGTTCATCCAACCCCCACCGGGAACTGTTCATGCAACCACCAACAACGCTCATTGTTCATCAAGAGGCAGCAGGTTCGATCGGCTTCAGTTAGCAGCAGTAGCGAAGGAATCGCTCGATCGGGTTTAGTTAACAGTGAGATCGATCGATCTCTCGGGTTCAGTAACGCATAGCCTGTAGTGCAATCGCTCTGGTTCAGTAGGCGAACGCCCCGCTTGGGTTCAGTTAGAGCCCAACGCCTCACACCCACGCGCGTACGTGTACGAGAGAAACACACAATCCCTCAGTGCATCGCTCGGCCTCGACCACCCACCGTAACCGGGAACTCCGCGATATTTTCCTCGCCCTCTCTTCTACCACAGTTTTTTCCGTCATGGACGACCCAAAGAAAGTCATGCAGCTGCGTCTCCGGCCCGCCCAGGACGAAAAGCCCATTTTCTATCATAGAAGTAGGAGCCCAACACATCTATGATGATACCGGTTTTGTCACAATTATCGTCATAGAAGTGTCATAAGCATGACAGAAAAAGAAATCGTTCATCCCAAAATGTCATGGATGTGTCTTTTTTTGTAGTGCCCCAACCTGGCGTGCCAAATGTCGGATTCAGAGCTCCACATTCCTGAGAAAGGTTCGAACACTAGGGCTTGTGCAAAGAACTCACCCCATCCAGCCAACCAACCCATCTCCCCACGGCCTAGCTTGATGAACAAGGAAGAGAATGGACTTGGCAGTTTACCCAGGTTCAGGCCACCTTGCGGTGTAAGACCCTACTCCTGCTTTGTGGTGGATTTGCCTCACGAGGGGCTGAGGATGAACAAGTACAAGGGATGAACAACCTCGCGAGGTCTGCTCTTGTGAGGGGATGAGTCGAGAGGTTCGGATCCCTCTCTATGGTAGTTGCTTAACTATATTTATAGTGGGCTTGGACCTCTTCCCCCAAAACGTAAGCGGGAAGGGATCCCACAGTTGCCAATGATAGGTCTCCAATGTATCTCTAATTCTTGATTGTTCCATGCTATTATATTATCTGTTTTGGATGTTTTATATGCATTATTATGCTATTTTATATTATCTTTGGGACTAACTTATTAACCTAGAGCCCAGTGCGAGTTTATGTTTTTCCTTGTTTTTGAGTTTCACAGAACAGAATACCAACGGAGTCCGAACGGAATAAAACTTCACGATGATTTTTTCTTGGACCAGAAGGCACCCGGAGGACTTGGAGTCCAAACCATAAGATCCATGTGGCGGTGGCAAGGGTGGAGGGCGCGCCCTAGGGGGGTGGGCGCCCCCTACCTTGTGGCCCCTCGGGGATCCCCTAGCCTAGCTCCTCGTCCTATATATTCACATATATTCCAAAACCATAAGGGGGTCCATAAAATTACTTTTCCGCCGCCACAACCTTGTGTTCCCGTGAGATCCCATCTTGTGGCCTTTCCCGGCATCCTGCCGGAGGGGGATTCGATCAAGGAGGGCATCTACATCAACCCTATTGCCCTTCCGATGAAGCGTGAGTAGTTACCACAAACCTACGGGTCCATAGTTAGTAGCTAGATGGCTTCTTCTCTCTCTTTGATTCTAAATACCATGTTCTCCTCGATGTTCTTGGAGATCTATTCGATGTAATCTTCTCTTGCGGTGTATTTGCCGAGATGCGATGAATTGTGGATTTATGAAAAGCTTATCAATGAATATTATTTGAATCTTCTCTAAATTATTATATGCATGATTTGATATCTTTTTATTTCTCTACGAATTATCAGTTTGGTTTGGCAAACTAGATTTTTTTTCTTACAATGGGAGAGGTTCTTAGCTTTGGGTTCAATCTTGCGTGATTTCACCCAGTGACAAAGTAGGGGCAGAAAGACATGTATTGAATTTTTGCCATCGAGGATAAAAATATGGGGTTTTCACATATTGCTTGAGTTTATTCCTCTACATCATGTCATCTTTCTTAATACGTTACTCCGTTCTTTACGAACTTAATACTCTAGATGCATGCTGGATAGAAGTCGATGTGTGGAGTAATAGTAGTAGATGCAGGCAGGAGTCGGTCTACTTGACACGGACATGATGCCTATATGCATAATCATTGACTTGGATATCGTCATAACTTTGCGCTTTTCTATCAATTGCTTGACAGTAATTTGTTCACCAATCGTATTATTTTCCTTCAAGAGAGAAGCCTCTAGTGAAACCTACGACCCTCGTGTCTATTTTCCATCATATTTGTTTCTGATATACTATTTTGAAATATTTTATTTTTAGATCTATAAACCAAAAAACCCAACAATATTTATTTATATAATTAGTTTTATCTATCTCTATCACATAACACCTTTGCAAGTGACCATGAAGGGATTGGCAACCCCTTTATCGCGTTGGGCGCAAGTGTTTGATTGTTTGTGCAGGTGCATCTATTGGAGACTTGCGCATTTCTCCTACTGGATTGACACGTTGGTTCTTAACTAAGGGAAATACTTATCTCTATTATGTTGCATCACCCTTTCCTCTTGAAGGAAAAAACCAACGCAAGCTCAAGAAGTAGCAGGAAGAATTTCCAGCGCCGTTGCCATGGAGATGTACGTCAAGCCTACTAAGTACCCATCATAAAACTCTCATCTCTTGCATTATGTTATTTGACATTTGCCTCTTGTTTTCCTCTCCTCCACTTCTAAAATGATTTTCAGAAAAAATACAAAAATATTTTCCTTTTTATTCACCTTCTTTCTGTTTGCCCATATGTCTTACATGGTTTGTTTGATCATTTGCTTGGCATAATTATGTTTTTATTGAAAAATACTAAGCAAAGAGTTTATGGATCCTCGTCCACTTTCTAATCTTTTTAAGAGATCCAATTATTATGAACCTATTGCTAGTGAGTTGAGTGCACTAGATTATCTTTATGAAGTTTTGCTTGAAATTCGTGAATCTAAAAATTGTGATGAAGTGTTAAAAGAAGAAATTTATGAAGTGATTCATGATAGCTCCTTGGATGAAAAGCATGATTGCGATGGTTCTACTATAAATTCTATTAATGTCAGTTGCGCTAATGATATGCAAAACCCTAAGGTTGGGGACGCTAATTTTGCTATGTCCACTACTTGTTGCAATGATCATGATTAGGGTGATTTTTTATGATCATGAACATTTATTTAAGCCTCATGATGAATATGTTTGCAATAATATTGAAAGTGGGTTTGGAAGAGTGTCAACTCTAGGTAATAATGGTCCCACTACTTCAGAGTATATATGATCAACCTTATGAAATTTTGGTAAAAGTGGGCATGGAGAGGTCATGACTTTATTTGATAATCCCAATATTTTGGGAGAGTGTCAAATTTGCATGCATGTGGCTCATGAAGAGAATATTTTATGTAATAATTATATTGTTGAATTTGATTATGATCCTACATGTAATTATTATGAGAGAGGAAAATATGGTTGTAGAAATTTTCATGTTACTAAATTACCTCTCGCTATGTTAAGATTGTTATTGTTTCGTTCTTCTTCTGTGCATATGCTAGTTTTTTGTTTTTGCCTGGATAATTTGTTTTCCTATAAGATGCCTATGCATAGGAAGTATGTTAGACTTAGATGTGTTTTTCATATGCTTTATGATCCTCTCTTTGCGCTTCAATTCTTGTCTTTCATGTGAGCATCATTAAAATTATCAATGCCTAGCTAAAATGCTTTAAAGAAAAGCGTTTGCTGGGAGACAAACCGATATTTTTATTTTCTGTTTTTATGATTATACACTTTATTACCTCTGTAGTAATTGTGTTCTGGTGTTTCAATTAGTGTTTGTGCCAAGTAAGACCTTTGGGATGGCTTACGGTGATAGTTGATTTGATCTTGCTGAAAAACAGAAACTTTTGCACCCAGAAAAATAATTCTCATTCATAACAGAAGCGTGATAAAATACTAATTATTTTTGCACAAGATTGATATACAAATTGCCTCTGTTGTTATACTTTTTCAGAATTTTTGGAGTTACATAAGTTTTCGAAGTTTACAGATTGCTATAGACTGTTCTGTTTTTGACAGATTCTGCTTTCTATGCGTTGTTTGCATATTTTGATGAATCTATGGGTAGTATCGGGGGGTATGAACCATGGAGAATTTGGAATACAGTAGATATTACACCAATATAAATAAAGAATGAGTTCACAACAGTAACAAAAGTGGTGATTTTATTTTCTTATACTAACAGATATCATGAGTTTTCTGTTGAGTTTTGTGTTGTGAAGTTTTCAAGTTATGGGTAAAGATTTGATGGACTATCGAATGAGGATTGGCAAGATCCTAAGCTTGGGGATTGTCGGATATCGGGTTCCGGCAGACCCTTGAGGTTCGAACTCTGGGGTGCGCGCGGAGATTACACTTCCTACCTATCCATACCCCTCCGCCTCGCAAGGATCTAAGCTATTAAGAACACATCACAAGAGACACAGAGTTTATACTGGTTCGGGCCACCGATGTGGTGTAATAACCTACTCCAGTGTGGTGGTGTGGTGGATTGCCTCTTGGGCTGATGATGGACAATACAAGGAAGAACAGCCTCGCGAGGGCCTGTTCTTAGCTGGGACAATGAACTGCTAGAGGGGTTCAGTCGCCCTTCTCACTCTCTCTCTCTCTCTCTATCTAATTGCTGATCGATTCGTCGATCCTCTATTCTGGGGGTGGCTAGTCCTATTTATAGGCAAAGGCCTTGGGCCTCTTCCCAAATATTGAGCGGGAAGGGCGCCAACAATTGGCCATTTTGAAGGGGAACATCTGGTACAGTTATCCTGACTAAAGTTGGTCCTCGCCTGCCAAAGGATCTGGTGATGACGCTGGCTTGGGCTCCACAATGACTTCTTCCTTGTCGCGGAGTTGGTCTTGGTCTCGTTGCACCGAAACGGGTGCCTTTGCTTGACCGTCTCGCCTGCGCTTGCTCCCTTAGCACCAAAGAGGAAAGGGAGGACACTGTGTGGGCTGGCGCCCGCCTGGCACCCTTGGTCGTCATGGCTTGCGTCATGGGCACCTTGTGAGGTACCCCGCCTTGATCTCTCCGCCTCCTCGCGAGACAGCCTGATGAGGCCGTGCCTGAGGAAGCTCCGTGTCGTCCGCCCCGCGAGGCTTGGCCCCTCACGAGGGTCTTGGGTATGTGTTGATGAAGATGGGCCGTACTGGGCCCCCTTTGAGCCACGCCGCAGGCCGCAGGCAGGCAAGTCTGGGGAGCCCCGTTCCCAGAACGCCGACAGGGATGCCCAAGGTACCTCAAGGTAATATTCAAGGACAACCAAGAGCCTAAGCTTGGGGATGCCCCGGATGGCATTCCCTCTTTCGTCTTCGTCTATCGGTAAATTTACTTGAGGCTATATTTTTATTCACCAGATGATATGTGTTTTGCTTGGAGCGTCTTGTATGATATGAGTATTTGCATTTTAGTTTTCCATAATCACCTTTGTTGTAGACACCTTTTGAGAGGGACACACATGAATCATGATTTATTAGAATACTCTATGTGCTTCGCTTATATTGTTTGAGCTAGGAAATTTTGCTCTAGTGCTTCACTTATATCTTTTTAGAGCATGGTGGTGGCTTTATTTTATAGAAATAGTTGAACTATCATGCTTCAATTATATTATTTTGAGAGTCTCTCTAAACAACATGGTAATTTTCTTTGGTTATGAATTTAGTCCTAATATGATGGGCATCCAAGAGGTATATAATAAGAACTTTCATATAAGGTGCATTGAATACTATGTGAAGTTTGATTCCATATGATTGTTTTGAGATATAAAGATGGTGCTATTAGAGTCATGCTAGTGAGTAATTGTGGATTCATAGAAATACTTTGTTGGTGTGGAACGACACCTGTGGGATCACAAGAATCCCTACTACGGTTGCCGGGGCACAGGGTTGCGAGGAGAGCAGGGCTAGTAGATAGCACAATGATCGTTTACCCAGGTTCGGGCCGCAGGGATGCGTAAAACCCTAGTCCTACTTTGGTGGGTGTATTTATGAGAGTTCTTGAGCTCTCGAACTAGTTGTGGTCAGTGCGTGGTTCGAAACAGACGAATCCCTCTCCAGTATGCCATGGACTACCTTTTATAGTTGAAAGGGGCTGCCACAGTGACACAGAGGAGGTGGAAAGGCGTACAGTGTCCTGAGCTTATCGCTCGTATTACAGGACAAGACACATTTAATGCGTAGCTTAGGTGTCCTCTTGCTTTTTTGGGGACGGGGGCGAGGCCCGTCCCGTCCGTCACCGCTCCTCCTTGCCTTGACTCGCGCCCCGGCCAGTGAGGTGCGCGGTGCCATGTATGCAGTCAGGAAGCTGAGGTGGCGCGGTGGTGGAGCCTTCACGAAGATCTGCATACCGCCACGCAGGTGCTTGATGAGTTGGCCTGGGGGCTGCATGTTGCCACGCAGGTGCCCGCCCAGCTGGTTGGGCTGGCAGCTGCATGTGAACAGTGGCGGAAGTTTGTCCAGCGTGGGTTTGGCGGTGGCCCCGCTGGCGTCCTTGGCGAGGGCCTTGCCGGGTGGCCCGGCAAGGGCCTTGCCGTGGCGTGCTATCGTCCCCGGCAAGGACCTTGCCGGGGGTCTGGTGGTTTTCCTCGGCAGGGATCTTGCCGAGAATCGTCGTCTTCTAATCCTCATTTGATCTTGTATATGTCTTCACAAAGATCTGCATGCCAGCACATAGGCGCTTTCCCGAGCTCTGGTCCCATGTTGATGACGGCGCTAGGGGCCGTGGGCTCAAGTGCGGCTCGCTCTGTTGGTGTGGGGAGAGCTGTCCCGGAAAGGGTCTTGCCTTGGCCGCTGAGGCCGCCCGGCATGGGTCTTGCTGGGGGAACCTGCTTCGTCCCTCTGCTCTTCATGGTCTTGGCCTTGGCGTTTCTTTGATCGTCTTGGGCTTCGGTCTTACCTCGTCTCACCTCCCTTGTTCTTCTTGGTGTGGCCGTGGGCACGGCTCTGACTGCCCGTGCACAGGTAAAGGGGTACAAAAACGTGCCCCTATTTTTGTACACCGATAGGAGCCCCCGGGCCTGGGCCACACATAAGTGCGACACATTGTTGGGCCAGGCCCAAAACGGTGGACGGGTAGGTGGGGCGATTTTTACCGTGGTAAGAATCTTTGCGCGCTCCGCTTCCCACGACCCACGCGCGTGGCGCGGCGTGGAAGAGTGTGCGTGACGTGGGCGACATGCGTGGGGTGGTTTCCACACGCATGCGTCATATCACAGTAAAGAGGCGGCTCACGTCCTCCCCGTAAAAAGAGGGAGGCACGGAGGCGCGACTCATTTACTAAGTGGGGACGGGGTGCAGTCTTCAAGGCGTCCACTCCCCATGATCACGGGGTGGGCAGAGGTCGGCTCACCCATCCCCTCAATTCTGCACGTCTGCCACACGTATTTCATGCGCTTGGGGTGGCAAATGGTGCAAGCGGGAAACTGGGCCGTCGCTGGTTGGGGCAGCGGGTCGGTCCTGATTCCCTGCGCCTCCGGTGTCTGGATTGGCCGAGCGGGGCGGTCGAGCCTCAACCCCGTTCCTTTATAAAGAGGGGGAAGGGGGGATGGCATCCCGCATTCTTCCATCTTCTATCTCCCCCTGCTTCTGCTTCTTCCTCTCACCCGCCATGGAGAAGGGGAATCCTGGTCCCTCGATGGTGGTGGCGAGGGTCGCTGCTCGACAGGCATCCCTCCTCCTTCTAAGCCCGCGGTGGTGGAACCGACAGCGAGGGGAAGGGGGAGGGGCGAGGCCGTGGGCGAGGCCGGGGCAGAGGCCGTAGCGCTCGGGGAAGAGGAGGACGGGGTGGCGCGCCGGCCTTGCCCCCGCCAATGACGCCCTTCCCGATGGAGGGCCACGTTGAAGTCCAGCCTTGCGAGTTCTTCATCAGGCTGCGCCGGCCCCCGCGTCATCGTCTTCGTCTCCCTACCCCGTTTCCTCGGGTGATGGAGCGTGCCCCACCCCAGACCCTCAGGTTGCACATGAGGGGCTGTGGGAACGGGGGCACGCGGGTCGACATCGACTTCCTGGCTCCTCGAGTTATGTATCTCCGCCGTGGATGGAAGACGTTCGCCCGCATCCACAGCCTGACGGCGGGGCTCGTCCTCTACTTCAAATTAATGGAGGGCGGCCTGCTCTCCGTCAAGGTCTTCGGGGAGTTTGGAACTCGTCTGAAATGTTGCGTGGAGAGCTCCTCTGATGGATATTCCGACGATGGAAGCTCTTCCTCGAGCGAAAGCGATGAGGAGGACAGCGGGGGCGAGTCCGACTAGGCGCCGGACGCCCCGCGCCTGGGCGGGCGCGGCAGCAACAGTATCTGCACCTGACCGCTCCTCCGGTAGGGTTTTGCCGGGGGCGGCGACATCTCCTTGAACTTCTCAGGGCCGTCTCCTTAAGTGGCTGGCGTCGGGAGGCTGCGGAAGAGGAAGTGGGCGTGCGGCAAGGCCGTCAACTCGGAGTACGTGGGCACCGACGCCTTCGTCGTGTACTGCCGCCTCATCTTCCAGCTCCTTTCCCAGTACCGTCATCACCGGCCCGCCCGTGGGCGGCCACCGAGGTGTTCTCTTGGTGCTTTCTGCTGCTCGTAGCTCGCCCAGGCGCCCCTTTTGCCCTCTTGCCTCCTTGACCTGCCTCCTGAGGAGAGGGACAAGAAAGGGATTACGGGCACCTTATCTCTTTATTAATCTGTAATCCTGCGGGCCTTGTTGAATTTAAAGCTTGTAATCCCCTTTGTCCATGTTTTTCATTTCATACGAACTGTACCTGTATGGGATGTTTTTCATGAAAAATGGATGCTTGCCGGGCTTCTCGTTCATGGGTAAATCCCGCGACAAGGAGCGAATCCTCCTTATTGTTGAAGATAAACGTTTTTCGCCCGACAATAGGCCTTGCCTTTCCCCCACTCCACTCGACGGTTCTCGCGCCCTTGGCGGAGGCAGGGATGAAGTGGGCTTCAGGCTCCTCATTCTACCTCCTTGTTGCCGCGGCTACAACCATATCCGGACCCAGGAAATAATCCTTAGGTATAGGATAAAGGGAGCACGATCGCCTACAGATAAAAACGAGGCTTCACATGCCCCAGTCCTGTTTCGAAACGCATGACAGGGGATAAAAAGACTTATCTGGATCTGCAGCCCCTGGCAGTCTTATCTTGCCGAGGTTGGATCTTTGAATTTGTAGCCCCCGGCAACTCTGGTTTGCTGGGGTCGGGACGTCGGTCCGTTTCCTTTCTTCCAAGTAGCTCAGCAGAAGTGCTCATGTGCCCTGCGAACCAAAATAGGACGGAAGAGGAACAGATAGACGCGCACTCGACCTCTAAGCTAGGGGTTAGTCGCCGCTGAGCACTATCAACCCTAACCGAGGAAGAGACTCGACCTAGCATGCATGCTATGACTTAGGGCGCCAGCGCTTCATTTATTTATGCTCAGGGTCTGCGTCTGGCTCTGTACAAAGGGCCACATGCCTTGCCGGCAAAGCTTGTACAAAAGGTGGCTTGCCGGGAGGCCCGACAAGCCGTGCCTTATGGGTAAAACTTGCGAAGATGCTCGATGTTCCAGGAGTTGCTCACTGGGACGGCATCCTCGGTCTCCAGGCGGACTGCGCCAGGCCTGGTGACTCGCATTACCCGATAAGGGCCTTCCCACTTCGGCGTCAACTTGTTGGAATTCTTGGCCAACTCAACGCGCCGAAGAACAAGGTCGCCTTCCTCAAAGCTTCGGGCATGAACCTTGCGGCTGTGGTAGCGGCGCAAGGCTTGCTGGTAGCGTGCCGCTCTCACAGCCGCCCAAAGATGATCTTCCTCAAGGAGCGTCGCATCATCTTGGCACAACGGCTCTTGCTCAAGCTCATCATAAGCGAGCACTCGAGGTGACCCGTATATGAGTTCCGTGGGGAGAAAGGTGTCTGGCCGGTGGCTCGATTTGGCATCATCCTGATCGACCAAAGAACCGCCAGCAACGCATCAATCTAGCGCCTTCCACTCTTCTGCAGCTTGTCAAAGGTCTTCGTTTTCAGGCCTCTGAACACTTAAGCATTTGCCCTCTCCGCTTGGCCGTTGCTCCCTGGATGTGCCACGGAAGCAAAACAGACCTTGTTGCCGAGGTCTTGGATGTACTGCATGAAGGTGTGGCTTGTGAACTGCGTGCCGTTGTCGGTGATGACTCTGTTTGGCACACCAAAACGGCAGACCAGTCCTTTGAAGAACTTGACGTCTGACTGAGCAGTCACCTTCCTCATTGCTTCCACTTCCGGCCACTTTGTGAACTTGCCGATTGCAACGTACAAGTACTCAAAGCCCCCTACAGCATGGGGGAAAGGGCCTAGTATATCGAGCCCCCAGACCGAGAATGGCCAGGAGAGAGGGATAGTTTGAAGGGCTTGAGGTGGTTGATGAAGCTTCTCTGAATGGAACTGACACGCTTCACACTTGGTTACTAGTGCCGTCGCATCCTGGAGGGCAGTGGGCCAGAAGAAACCTTGCCGGAACGCCTTCCCGGCAAGGGCCCTTGACCCTATGTGGGAGCCACATATGCCTCCATGTAGCTCCGCCAGCAGCTCCAGTCCTTCCTCCCGGGGGATGCACTTGAGTTTCACACCATTCGGCCTCCTCCGGTACAGGACGTCATCGACGAACTGGTACAGGGTGGACCGACGGGCTACTTTCCCTGTTTGGAGGAATTGGACGGTATGTTGCGCCCATGTCGGAGCCTGGGGCTCGACGGCAAGGACCAAAGGCATTTCTTCCGCCATGGGTGTAACGCCCTCGATGCGGCTATATCTCCCACGTGTCGAGGCATGACTTAGAGGCATAACCGCATTGAAAGCAATGTCGCAAGTGAGGTAATCTTCGCACAATCCATGTAATAAATAAGGGAAAAGATACATAGTTGGCTTACAATCGCCACTTCACACAAGTACATAAATAACATCCATCAAACAGATTACACTCAAGGTTCGACTACGGTACCAAAATGAAAGAAGACTACCCCAAATGCTAAACAGATCCCCGGATCACCCCAAACTGGGCTCCACTACTGATCATCTGGAAAAGAAACATAGTAACGGCCACGTTCCTCGTCGAACTCCCAAGTGAGCTCGGACGCGTCATCTGCACTGGCATCGTTGGTACCTGCAACTGAGGTGATAATATCTGTGAGTCACGGGGACTCAGCAATCTCACACCCGCGAGATCAAGACTATTTAAGCTTAAAGGTGGGAAAGGGGTTTGTGAGGTGGAGCTGCAGCAAGCGACTAGCATATGGTGGCTACAGCGCAAAAGAGAGCGAGAAGAGAAGGCAAGGCACGGTCGAGAAACTAGAAGTGATCAAGAAGTGATCCTGAACAACCTACGTCAGGCATAACTCCAACAACCGTGTTCACTTCCCGGACCCCGCCGAGAAGAGACCATCACGGTTACACACGCGGTTGATGTGTTTTAGTTAAGGTCAACTTCGGGTTTTCTACAACCGGACATCAACAAATTCCCATCTGTCTCATAACCGCGGGCACGGCTTTCGAAAGATAATACCCTGCAGGGGTGTCCCAACTTAGCCCATGATAAGCTCTCACGGTCAACGAAGGATATTCCTTCTACCGGGAAGACCCGATCAATCTCGGAATCCCGGACTACAAGACATTTCGGCAGCAACAAAACAAGTCCAGCAAAACCTCCCAGATGTGCCGACAAATCCCGATAGGAGCTGCACATATCTCGTTCTCAGGGCACACCGGATGAGCAAGACGTCGGGTTGGCATAGACCCTGGTTGCCCAAGGGGCGCCGGACATCGCTCGGTTTGGACCAGCAATCGAAGGAGAACTGGCTCGGGGGTTTAAAATAAAGATGACCCTTGAGTCTGCAGAACCCAAGGGAAAAAGGCTTAGGTGGCAAATGGTAAAACCAATGTTGGGCCTTGCTTGAAAAGTCTCATTCAAAGCGAACTTTCAAGGGGGTCCCATAAATCACCCAACCGTGTAAGTAACGCAAACTCCGGGAACATAACACCGGTATGACGGAAACTAGGGCGGCAAGAGTGGAACAAAACACCAGGCATAAGGCCGGGCCTTCCACCCTTTACCAAGTATATAGATGCATTAATTAAATAAGAGGTATTGTGATATCCCAACAAGTAAACATGTTCCAAACAAGGAACAACAAGTCCATGTTCCAACAAGGAACAAACTTCATCTTCACCTGCAACTAGCAACGCTATAAGAGGGGCTGAGCAAAGCAGTAACATAGCCAAACAACGGTTTGCTAGGACATGGATGGTTAGGGGCTGACATGGCAATATAGGAGGCATGATATAGCAAGTGGTAGGTATCGCAGCATAGGCATAGCAAAAGAGCGAGCAATCTAGCAAGCAAAGATAGAAGTGATTTCGAGGGTATGGTCATCTTGCCTGCAAGGTTCTCAGAGTTGTCGAAAGCTTGGTCCTCGTAAGCGTTCTCAACAGGTTCCTCGTTCACGTACTCGTCTCCCGGCTCTACCCAAGACAAGAGAACAAGCAAAGGAACCAAAATCAACCACGATGCAATGCGCAAGCAACATGATGCAAAACGTGGCATGATATGCGAGAGGTGATATGCAATGCGTATGCATGCTCCGGAAGGACCAGGATGAACAGGGCATAATCTTGGCAAACCAAGCATACCACTGGATAGGTGAGGTGATTTCGGTTGAAATCGATATAAAGCACACTGGAATCGGATGCACGGTTTGCAAATGGCAAGCAAAACAAGAATGACACGAAACTGCCATAAACAGCATGATGCTACATAGCAAGCAACACATAATTAAGCTACTGCACCCAAACATGGCAACAAAGCATATGACAGTAATCTACACAAGATGCACGACAAAAGATGAACACTGAGCTATGGCTAAATCACATCATAACAGGTCCAAACAATCATGGAAAAAGTGCAAACGATAACGGGTTCTCAGACTTGGTGAAATTAACAACATAGCAGAAAACTAACATCAGGATGGCATGTTCAGAGCAATGAAACAACATGCTACAGGTTCAGACAATAGCAAAGTAAGGCATGGCATGAATCCAATCAAGGCACTTGACAAAAGTCCCTTACTGACCATAAGTCAAAAAGGATAAGAAAATATGATTACACCCATGTCAAATAAGCAAGTTTCGTTACAGGTTTCAGACTTAGCAGAAAACTGGACATGTCAAAACAGATAACGACTAGGCATGTTCGTGAGCTCGATGCACTCACTACAGAGCATTGCATGATAAAGTAAGCATACATACATCAAGAAGACATGGCATAGTAACAATACATGGCAAGAACAACATCATATCATGTAAGGATAAACTACACCAAGCTTGGCAAAATCGAATAACATGTAAACAATCTGCCACCAACATTTTGAAGCAAAAATAGAGCTCGATTTACTCAAGCTATGGCACTCCATAATTGCAAACAAAAGCATGGATGGATATAGCAAGTACTCAAGTTCAAAACTCCCTTACTGATCATGCTCAAATTATGGATATATCTCTCGGAAACAACATGAACACATGGCATAAAATAACAGCAGTCAGGGACTTAGTGAAATCACTGTCTCTGAAATCAGCAACATCAAGTGACCTAGTTTGCATGCTTGTACTAGTCACCACAAGTATCACAAAAATACATGGCAAAATACTCTGGAAAGGTAACATAGCATATTACAAAACTCATGTAGGACTGAACTTCATAGGAGGTACACATCAATCATGGCAAAAATGACAAAAGTGCATGTTCAGATAAGATCCAGCAACTAACATCAACTAGCCCTATTCTAACAGCATTTCGGGCGTCAAGATGACTTCATATGAAAATGACACGATGGAACGGAATGATGTACTCTTTGAGGCGAATAATTTTACATATTATCCACGCGAAACGGAGCTACGGATGCAAAGTTATGGCATGATGAAGATGCGATGATAATGATGAAAAACTGGGACTTAGAAGAAAAACGAGGGGGGTGAGGGAAAAGTCAACCCCGAGGTGGATCTCAGATCCGGCGACTCCGGTGGCTCCGGTGGAGCTCCGGCGAGGTGGGGCCGAGCGGAGCGGCGCGGGGAAGAGGCGCCGGTGCGGCGGGCGGCGCGCGGCGCATGCAGGCAGCGGCGGCGCGGTGGTGCGGCGGCGCGGAGCGCGCGCGGAGGTGCGGCGGCGGCGGGCGGCTCCGGGCGGCGAGCTGCGGCGGCGGCGGGCGGCTCCGCGCGGCGGCGGCGGAGCGGGAGCTCGGGCGCGGGCGCGCTGGGCGCGGGGCGCAGAGGCGGGGCGGCTCGGGCCGGGCGGGCTCGCCGGGCCGGCGCGCGGGACGGCGGCGGTGGCCAATGGGGAAGCGCCACGTGGCGGCGGCGGCGACCCGGACACGTCCGGCCGGCGGGTTTTCGTCCGGCGGCGGCGGGGGAGGAAATAGACTAGGGTTAGGGTGGTTTTGACCGTGATTTGAGGAGGGGGAGGCCTTTTTATAGATAGGAGGAACTAGGAGGCTCCAAACGGAGTGCGGTTTTCGCCCACGCGATCGTGATCGAACGGCGGAGGACATGGGAGTGACTTAGATGGGCTGTTGGGCTGTTTTGAAGGGGTGTTGGGCTGCAACACACACGAGGCCTTCACGGTTACCCGGTTAACCGTTGGAGTACCAAACGAACTCCGATTGACCCGAAACTTGACAGGCGGTCTTCCGGTGCTATACCGAGGCCACATGTCAAACCTCGGTCCATTCCGAGAATGTTTAATACCCGCTCATGAAGAAATGTAAAAGGGGACGCCGGGAGACATAGGAGTGCCGGATTGCAAAACGGACAACGGGAAAGATGCTCGGATTTATGAGACGAACACGTATGCGAATGCGATGCACATGATGACATGATATGAAATGCATGACATGACCAAAATGCAAAACGGAGAGAACCCAACCACGGAGGGAATATCATAACACATAGCCGGAAATGGCAAGAGTTAGATTACAATTATGGCAAGTTACATCTGGGGCGTTACAACACACCACCACTACGAGAGGATCTCGTCCCGAGATCTAGGACTGAAAGAACTCCGGATACTCGGAACGTAGGTGGTCTTCACGCTCCCAGGTGGCCTCTCGGTCTGAATGATGTGACCATTTCACTTTGAGGAATTTGATTGACTTGTTGCGAGTCTTGCGCTCAGTTGTCTCAAGAATAGCAACTGGATGCTCATGATAGGACAAATCTTCTTGAAGATCAATCTCTTCGAAGTTGATGGTGCGCTCAGGCGTCTTGAAGCACTTGCGAAGCTGTGACACGTGGAAGACATCGTGCACATTTGCAAAGTTGGAGGGAAGCTCAAGTTGATAGGCGAGATCGCCTCGTTTCCCGATGATCTTGAAGGGACCGACGTATCTGGGAGCAAGTTTCCCCTTGATACCGAAGCGACGAGTTCCTTTCATTGGCGAGACACGGAGGTAAATATGGTCTCCGATCTCGAATGCCACATCTCAGTGTTTGCTGTCGTAATAGCTCTTCTGGCGCGACTGCGCGGCTTTGAGGTTCTCACGAATGACCTTGCACATAGCCTCAGCCTCTGAGATCAAATCATTGCCGAGAAATTGACGTTCACCGGTTTCAGACCAGTTGAGAGGAGTACGGCACTTCCTGCCATAGAGGATCTCGAATGGGGCTTTGCCCGAACTGGCTTGAAAACTGTTGTTGTAAGAGAATTCAGCATAAGGAAGACAATCCTCCCACTTCATGCCGAAAGAGATAACACAAGCTCTGAGCATATCTTCAAGAATTTGGTTGACACGCTCAACTTGTCCACTAGTCTGAGGGTGGAACACTGTGCTGAAGCGGATGTTGGTGCCCATGGCCGTCTGAAAAGAATCCCAAAATTTGGAGGTAAAGATGCTGCCACGGTCTGAAGAGATCAATTGCGGAATGCCGTGCAAAGAGACAATTCTGGAGGTGTAGAGCTCTACCAGCTGCGCTGTTGTGATAGACTCTTTGATAGGAAGAAAATGAGCCACTTTGTGAGCTTGTCGATGACGACGAAGATAGCATCATTTCCACGCTTGGACTTAGGAAAACCAGTCACGAAGTCCATTTCGATATGATCAAACTTCCATTCTGGAATAGCAAGAGGTTGGAGAAGACCAGCTGGTCGTTGGTGTTCTGCTTTCACCCTTTTGCAGACATCACACTCATTCACGAATTGAGCAATCTCACGCTTCATTCGAGTCCACCAATACGACTGCTTGAGGTCATGGTACATCTTCGAACTTCCAGGATGAATAGACAGAAGAGAATTGTGCGCTTCGTTCATAATGACTTTACGAAGATCACCCTTTGGAACCACAATCCGGTCCTCGAAGAAAAGGGTATCTCTGTCATCAACTCGATAGCACTTGTATTTGGGGATGCTCTTTTCAATACCAAGTTTCACCTTCTTCACCATGGTATCCAACAATTGAGCCTCACGAATCTGATCTTCCAACGTAGGAGAGACAATGAGGTTGGCAAGAACACCTTGAGGAACAACTTGGAGATTCAACTTGCGGAAAGCTTCACAAAGATCTGGTTGAAATGGCTTGAGGATTAAGCTGTTGCAGTAAGCCTTTCTGCTCAAAGCGTCTGCAATCACATTACCCTTGCCTGGAGTATATTCAATACTCGGATTATACTCTTGAATCATTTCGACCCATTGAGTTTGTCTGAGGTTGAGATGAGGCTGAGTGAAGATATACTTGAGACTCTTGTGATCGGTGAAAATGTCCACTTTTCTTCCCAACAGGAGATGTCTCCATGTTATTAGTGCGTGGACAACTGCCGCCAAATCAAGATCGTGAGTGGGGTAGTTCCTTTCATTGGGCTTCAACTGGCGAGAGGTATAGGCAACAACCTTCTTCTCTTGCATTAAGACAGCACCGAGGCCCTGGAGAGAAGCATCACAGAATACTTCATAAGGCTTTGATTCGTCAGGAGGAGTCAAAACTGGAGCAGTGACAAGTTTCTCTTTGAGAGTCTTGAAAGCAACGTCACACTCAGGAGACCAGACATATTTCACATGCTTCTGGAGGAGGTTGGAAAGAGGCTTTGCAATCTTTGAGAAATTCTCAACGAATCTTCTGCAATAGCTTGCAAGTCCAAGAAAACTGCGAAGCTGCTTGACATTCTGAGGAGGATTCCAATTCAAAACTGCAGACACCCTCTCTGGATTAACAGCGATGCCCTTGGTAGAGATGATATGACCAAGATAAAGAACTTCATCAAGCCAGAATTCACATTTGGAGAACTTCGCATATAATTGATACTCTCTGAGCTTGTCGAGTACCAACCGCAAATGTTCGGCATGATCCTTCTTATTCTTGGAGAAGACCAAAATATCATCAAGATAGACCAAGACAAACTCGTTGACGTAGGGGTTGAAGATGAAATTCATCAAGCGAGTGAAATACGAAGGAGCATTGACAAGGCCGAAGGACATGACAGTATATTCATAAGAACCAAAGCTTGTTCTGAATGCTGTCTTGGGAATATCTTCTTCACGAATGCGAATCTGATGATAACCCATACGAAGGTCAAACTTGGAGAACACCTTAGCACCTTTGAGTTGCTCAAATAGCTCATTGATGTTGGGAAGTGGGTACTTGTTCTTGATAGTCTTCTTGTTCAATGGACGGTAATCAACGCAAAGTCGGTCCGTGCCATCCTTCTTCTTGACAAAAAGAACACCACAACCCCACGGAGAAGAACTCGGTCTGATCAGACCCAGACGTTCTTGTTTATCGAGTTGAATCTTTAATTCCTTGAGCTCATCTGGTCCAAGCTTGTAAGGACGCTTGCAAACGGGTTCCGTGCCAGGCTCAAGATCAATAACGAATTCAACTGGCCGACGGGGAGGCATACCCGGAAGCTCTTCTGGAAAAACATCTTGGTACTCACAAACGACTGGAATCTGAGAGATAGCCTCCATTTCACCCATCTCATTGAGAGAAAACAACCGAATGGTATCATCACGAGAAGCATAGATGATCACATCGTTAGAAGAGTGAGTCAATTTGATTTCCCTGGCAGCACACTCAAGCTGAGCCTTGTGCTTAGAAAGCCAGTCCATCCCGAGAATAAGATCAATATCAGAATCACCAAGCACCATTGGAGAAGATAGAAATTTATAGTTGCCCATCTTGATGGAAACATCCGGAGCCATCATCTTGGTATTCATGAACAAACCCGGAGAGGAAACCGCCATTGGCTTGGGCAGATCGACAGTATGCAAATTGTTCATGGATGCAAAAGGTCTTGAAATGAAAGAATGCGTTGCTCCAGTATCAAATAATACTTTTGCAGGAATATCATTAACAGGAAGGTTACCCATGATCACTTCAGAAGAATCCTCTGCTTGAGCTGCGTTCATCATGTTCACCTTTGCAGACTTAGGATTATGCTTGACCACTACATTACTGGAAGATTTCACAGGAGGAGGAGGCGGAAGGCGCCTTTGGTTGAAGCACTTGTTCGCATAGTGACCCTTTTGCTGACATTTGTTACAAGTCACCTCTGAGAGCGGACGATGGTAAGGAGCACTTGGCCTTGGAGCTTGGTTCTGAGACTTGTTCTGATAGCCAGGGTTGGGTGGGTGGGAAGATCCATGACCACTTGAATTCTTCTGCTGATAAGGCTGACGGAACGGAGGAGGAGGAGGCAACCAGAACTTCTGTTGCTTAGCTGCCACAAGTGAAGAAGAAGAAGACTGGACTGCGTCTCTGACTCTCTTCTTAGATGCCTCACACTTGAGCTGAGCAGCTTCTTGTTTCAGTGCCATGTTGTAGAATTCATCATACTTTAATGGCTCGAAAAGCACGAGAGCAAGTTGCAGATCTTCTCTGAGACCATGTCTGAATTGGTAGATCATACTCTTCTCATCAGGAATGTCTTGCCTTGCAAAACGAGAGAGCTTCTGGAACTGAGTGTTGTATTGATAGACAGTCATGTTGCCTTGCTTGAGATTGCGGAATTCCTCATGCTTAAGCTCAACAACACTTTCTGGAATGTGGTGCGCTTTGAAGTCACGACGGAAATCATCCCAGGTTATCACACGACCTCCTCTGGAATCTTTGTATTGCTGGAACCACTCAGCAGCTTGATCTTTGAGTTGAAAAGAGGCAAACTTGACAAAGTCCTCAGGTCTCACATTGCTGCATTCGAAATGCTTGCTGATGTCCACAAGCCAATCATCGGCGTTTGTGGCCTCGACACAGTAGCTGAAGGTCTTTGGCTTATTAGCAAGGAACTGGTTGAGTGAAGCGAAATGCGGCTGATTGTTGCCTTGGCCTTGATTCTCTTGATTAGCTTGCCCTTGGTTGCGATCTTGCAAGAGCTGAATCAGAATCTGAGCATTGGCATTTGTGGCAGTCATCAGGGCCTGCCAAGCTTCCGGAGGCGGAGGTGGTGGCGGAGGGTTAGCCTGATTCCCGTCATTGCGTTCCGGATTCTGACGCGTTGGTGGAGCCATCCTGAAGAGGGTGACATCCATTAGCTTCTTGACAGAGATATATTGAGGCTGAATCAAAGGAACGAAATTGCAACATATAGTCTTCACAATTAACATTCGAACAAGAATGAACGAATGAATTCCAATGTAAAACGTCACACTTCCAAAGCTGAGAAGCCACTTAGAACATGGTAAGGAATAAAATCAACAAGGTACGGAAGTGAACAAATACTTGGTAAGGATTACCCAATCACAAACCAAATATCTGCGGAAGAAATACTAGAGCTACAGGAATTCCCACTTATAAACTCCCGAAACTTTCTGTTTATGCAATCAGGTGTTGGGGATACAGGGGAAGCATAATATCTCACCCAAACTAGCAAATCCTACAACCAGCTGTATCCATCCTTCAACACATAACCAAGAAACCTTCGGAAATCGTCTACCTCAACCTTCGAAAACACATCCGTTATACAAGTCATGGCAATACCCCTGCACTCGCCACAGTACTGGGCTATCAGGGTTATCTCACCAACAACTGTACAAAAGAGATTTTCGATGTCGGCGTACTAAACTCAGGTATTCCAAAACCGCAACGATAAAATTATGACAACAACACCTCGGAGCTCAACTCCCCGGGACACTGCCACAACCCCTAAATGTCAGGAGGCAACCAAGACAATGTTGTCATCATAAAACCATCGGAACGATTGTAATATACCCGCGTGATCCTAAAATTTTTTTTTAGTGAAATTTGAGAAGAGAAGAGTCAAAACTCTACGTCAGGAAGCCTTACCAGAAGGTCGAAGGGACTGGGGAGTAAAAAGAATTCCTAAACTCTCCGATATATAAATCCTAAATGACTCAAAACATTTTTCTAGACACAACTCGGCCACTAAAGACGATCAAACAGTGGGGGCTCCTAAGGTCGGGGAAAGGCTCTGATTACCAACTTGTAACGCCCTCGATGCGGCTATATCTCCCACGTGTCGAGGCACGACTTAGAGGCATAACCGCATTGAAAGCAATGTCGCAAGTGAGGTAATCTTCACACAATCCATGTAATAAATAAGGGAAAAGATACATAGTTGGCTTTCCATCGCCACTTCACACAAGTACATAAATAACATCCATCAAACAGATTACACTCAAGGTCCGACTACGGTACCAAAATGAAAGAAGACTACCCCAAATGCTAAACAGATCCCCGGATCACCCCAAACTGGGCTCCACTACTGATCATCTGGAAAAGAAACATAGTAACGGCCACGTTCCTCGTCGAACTCCCAAGTGAGCTCGGACGCGTCATCTGCACTGGCATCGTTGGTACCTGCAACTGAGGTGATAATATCTGTGAGTCACGGGGACTCAGCAATCTCACACCCGCGAGATCAAGACTATTTAAGCTTAAAGGTGGGAAAGGGGTTTGTGAGGTGGAGCTGTAGCAAGCGACTAGCATATGGTGGCTACAACGCAAAAGAGAGCGAGAAGAGAAGGCAAGGCACGGTCGAGAAACTAGAAGTGATCAAGAAGTGATCCTGAACAACCTACGTCAGGCATAACTCCAACAACCGTGTTCACTTCCCGGACCCCGCCGAGAAGAGACCATCACGGTTACACACGCGGTTGATGTGTTTTAGTTAAGGTCAACATTGGGTTTTCTACAACCGGACATCAACAAATTCCCATCTGTCTCATAACCGCGGGCACGGCTTTCGAAAGATAATACCCTGCAGGGGTGTCCCAACTTAGCCCATGATAAGCTCTCACGGTCAACGAAGGATATTCCTTCTACCGGGAAGACCCGATCAATCTCGGAATCCCGGACTACAAGACATTTCGGCAGCAACAAACCAAGTCCAGCAAAACCTCCCAGATGTGCCGACAAATCCCGATAGGAGCTGCACATATCTCGTTCTCAGGGCACACCGGATGAGCAAGACGTCGGGTTGGCATAGACCCTGGTTGCCCAAGGGGCGCCAGACATCGCTCGGTTTGGACCAGCAATCGAAGGAGAACTGGCCCGGGGGTTTAAAATAAAGATGACCCTTTAGTCTGCAGAACCCAAGGGAAAAAGGCTTAGGTGGCAAATGGTAAAACCAATGTTGGGCCTTGCTGGAAAAGTCTCATTCAAAGCGAACTGTCAAGGGGGTCCCATAAATCACCCAACCGTGTAAGGAACGCAAACTCCGGGAACATAACACCAGTATGACGGAAACTAGGGCGGCAAGAGTGGAACAAAACACCTGGCATAAGGCCGAGCCTTCCACCCTTTACCAAGTATATAGATGCATTAATTAAATAAGAGGTATTGTGATATCCCAACAAGTAAACATGTTCCAAACAAGGAACAACAAGTCCATGTTCTAACAAGGAACAAACTTCATCTTCACCTGCAACTAGCAACGCTATAAGAGGGGCTGAGCAAAGTAGTAACATAGCCAAACAACGGTTTGCTAGGACATGGATGGTTAGGGGCTGACATGGCAATATAGGAGGCATGATATAGCAAGTGGTAGGTATCGCAGCATAGGCATAGGAAAAGAGCGAGCAATCTAGCAAGCAAAGATAGAAGTGATTTCGAGGGTATGGTCATCTTGCCTGCAAGGTTCTCAGAGTTGTCGAAAGCTTGGTCCTCGTAAGCGTTCTCAACAGGTTCCTCGTTCACGTACTCGTCTCCCGGCTCTACCCAAGACAAGAGAACAAGCAAAGGAACCAAAATCAACCACGATGCAATGCGCAAGCAACATGATGCAAAACATGGCATGATTTGCGAGAGGTGATATGCAATGCGTATGCATGCTCCGGAAGGATAAGGATGAACAGGGCATAATCTTGGCAAACCAAGGATACCACTGGATAGGTGAGGTGATTTCGGTTGAAATCGATATAAAGCACACCGGAATCGGATGCACGGTTTGCAAATGGCAAGCAAAACAAGAATGACACGAAACTGCCATAAACAGCATGCTGCTACTTAGAAAGCAACAAATAATTAAGCTACTGCTCCCAAACATGGCAACAAAGCATATGACAGTAATCTACACAAGATGCACGACAAAAGATGAACACTGAGCTATGGCTAAATCACATCATAACAGGTCCAAACAATCATGGAAAAAGTGCAAACGATAACGGGTTCTCAGACTTGGTGAAATTAACAACATAGCAGAAAACTAACATCAGGATGGCATGTTCAGAGCAATGAAACAACATGCTACAGGTTCAGACAATAGCAAAGTAAGGCATGGCATGAATCCAATCAAGGCACTTGACAAAAGTCCCTTACTGACCATAAGTCAAAAAGGATAAGAAAATATGATTACACCCATGTCAAATAAGCAAGTTTCGTTACAGGTTTCAGACTTAGCAGAAAACTGGACATGTCAAAACAGATAACGACTAGGCATGTTCGTGAGCTCGATGCACTCACTACAGAGCATTGCATGATAAAGTAAGCATACATACATCAAGAAGACATGGCATAGTAACAATACATGGCAAGAACAACATCATATCATGTAAGGATAAACTACACCAAGCTTGGCAAAATCGAATAACATGTAAACAATCTGCCACCAACATTTTGAAGCAAAAATAGAGCTCGATTGACTCAAGCTATGGCACTCCATAATTGCAAACAAAAGCATGGATGGATATAGCAAGTACTCAAGTTCAAAACTCCATTACTGATCATGCTCAAATTATGGATATATCTCTCGGAAACAACATGAACACATGGCATAAAATAACAGCAGTCAGGGACTTAGTGAAATCACTAAGTCTCTGAAATCAGCAACATCAAGTGACCTAGTTTGCATGCTTGTACTAGTCACCACAAGTATCACAAAAATACATGGCAAAATACTCTGGAAAGGTAACATAGCATATTACAAAACTCATGTAGGACTCAACTTCATAGGAGGTACACATCAATCATGGCAAAAATGGCAAAAGTGCATGTTCAGATAAGATCCAGCAACTAACATCAACTAGCCCTCTTTTAACAGCATTTCGGGCATCAAGATGACTTCAAATGAAAATGATTCGATGGAACGAAGTGATGTACCCTTTGAGGCGAAAAATTTGACATATTATACGCGCGAAACGGAGCTATGGATGCAAAGTTATGGCATGATGAAGATGCCATGATAATGATGAAAAACTGGGACTTAGAAGAAAAACGAGGGGGGTGAGGGAAAAGTCAACCCCGAGGTGGATCTCAGATCCGGCGACTCCGGTGGCTCCGGTGGAGCTCCGGCGAGGTGGGGCCGAGCGGAGCGGCGCGGAGAAGAGGCGCCGGGGCGGCGGGCGGCGCGCGGCGCACGCAGGCGGCGGCGGTGCGGTGGTGCGGCGGCGCGGAGCGCGCGCGGAGGTGCGGCGGCGGCGGGCGGCTCCGGGCGGCGAGCTGCGGCGGCGGCGGGCGGCTCCGGGCGGCGGCGGCGGAGCGGGAGCTCGGGCGCGGGCGCGCTGGGCGCGGGGCGCGGAGGCGGGGCGGCTCGGGCCGGGCGGGCCCGCGGCGGGCTCGCCGGGCCGGCGCGCGGGACGGCGGCGGTGTCCAATGGGGAAGCGCCACGTGGCGGCGGCGGCGACCCGGACACGTCCGGCCGGCGGGTTTACGTCCGGCGGTGGCGGGGGAGGAAATAGACTAGGGTTAGGGTGGTTTTGCCCGTGATTTGAGGAGGGGGAGGCCTTTTTATAGATAGGAGGAACTAGGAGGCTCCAAACGGAGTGCGGTTTTCGCCCACGCGATCGTGATCGAACGGCGGAGGACATGGGAGTGACTTAGATGGGTTGTTGGGCTGTTTTGAAGGGGTGTTGGGCTGCAACACACACGAGGCCTTCACGGTTACCCGGTTAACCGTTGGAGTACCAAACGAACTCCGATTGACCCGAAACTTGACAGGCGGTCTTCCGGTGCTATACCGAGGCCACATGTCAAACCTCGATCCATTCCGAGAATGTTTAATACCCGCTCACGCAGAAATGTAAAAGGGGACGCCGGGAGACATAGGAGTGCCGGATTGCAAAACAGACAACGGGAAAGATGCTCGGATTTATGAGACGAACACCTATGCGAATGCGATGCACATGATGACATGATATGAAATGCATGACATGACCAAAATGCAAAACGGAGAGAACCCAACCACGGAGGGAATATCATAACACATAGCCGGAAATGGCAAGAGTTGGATTACAATTATGGCAAGTTACATCTGGGGCGTTACAACACACCACCACTACGAGAGGATCTCGTCCCGAGATCTAGGACTGAAAGAACTCCGGATACTCGGAACGTAGGTGGTCTTCACGCTCCCAGGTGGCCTCTCGGTCTGAATGATGTGACCATTTCACTTTGAGGAATTTGATTGACTTGTTGCGAGTCTTGCGCTCAGTTGTCTCAATAATAGCAACTGGATGCTCATGATAGGACAAATCTTCTTGAAGATCAATCTCTTCGAAGTTGATGGTGCGCTTAGGCGTCTTGAAGCACTTGCGAAGCTGTGACACGTGGAAGACATCGTGCACATTTGCAAAGTTGGAGGGAAGCTCAAGTTGATAGGTGATATCGCCTCGTTTCCCGATGATCTTGAAGGGACCGACGTATCTGGGAGCAAGTTTCCCCTTGATACCGAAGCGACGAGTTCCTTTCATTGGTGAGACACGGAGGTAAACATGGTCTCCGATCTCGAATGCCACATCTCAGTGTTTGCTGTCGTAATAGCTCTTCTGGCGCGACTGCGCGGCTTTGAGGTTCTCACGAATGACCTTGCACATAGCCTCAGCCCCTGAGATCAAATCATTGCCGAGCAATTGACGTTCACCGGTTTCAGACCAGTTGAGAGGAGTACGGCACTTCCTGCCATAGAGGATCTCGAATGGGGCTTTGCCCGAACTGGCTTGAAAACTGTTGTTGTAAGAGAATTCAGCATAAGGAAGACAATCCTCCCACTTCATGCCGAAAGAGATAACACAAGCTCTGAGCATATCTTCAAGAATTTGGTTGACACGCTCAACTTGTCCACTAGTCTGAGGGTGGAACGCTGTGCTGAAGCGGATGTTGGTGCCCATGGCCGTCTGAAAAGAATCCCAAAATTTGGAGGTAAAGATGCTGCCACGGTCTGAAGAGATCAATTGCGGAATGCCGTGCAAAGAGACAATTCTAGAGGTGTAGAGCTCTGCCAGCTGCGCTGCTGTGATAGACTCTTTGATAGGAAGAAAATGAGCCACTTTGGTGAGCTTGTCGATGACGACGAAGATAGCATCATTTCCACGCTTGGACTTAGGAAAACCAGTCACGAAGTCCATTTCGATATGATCAAACTTCCATTCTGGAATAGCAAGAGGTTGGAGAAGACCAGCTGGTCGTTGGTGTTCTGCTTTCACCCTTCTGCAGACATCACACTCATTCACGAATTGAGCAATCTCACGCTTCATTCGAGTCCACCAATACGACTGCTTGAGGTCATGGTACATCTTCGAACTTCCAGGATGAATAGACAGAAGAGAATTGTGCGCTTCGTTCATAATGACTTCACGAAGATCACCCTTTGGAACCACAATCCGGTCCTCGAAGAAAAGGGTATCTCTGTCATCAACTCGATAGCACTTGTATTTGGGGATGCCCTTTTCAATACCACGTTTCACCTTCTTCACCATGGTATCCAACAATTGAGCCTCACGAATCTGATCTTCCAAAGTAGGAGAGACAATGAGGTTGGCAAGAACACCTTGAGGAACAACTTGGAGATTCAACTTGCGGAAAGCTTCACAAAGATCCGGTTGAAATGGCTTGAGGATTAAGCTGTTGCAGTAAGCCTTTCTGCTCAAAGCGTCTGCAATCACATTAGCCTTGCCTGGAGTATATTCAATACTCGGATTATACTCTTGAATCATTTCGACCCATCGAGTTTGTCTGAGGTTGAGATGAGGCTGAGTGAAGATATACTTGAGACTCTTGTGATCGGTGAAAATGTCCACGTTTCTTCCCAACAGGAGATGTCTCCATGTTATTAGTGCGTGGACAACTGCCGCCAACTCAAGATCGTGAGTGGGGTAGTTCCTTTCATTGGGCTTCAACTGGCGAGAGGTATAGGCAACAACCTTCTTCTCTTGCATTAAGACAGCACCAAGGCCCTGGAGAGAAGCATCACAGAATACTTCATAAGGCTTTGATTCGTCAGGAGGAGTCAAAACTGGAGCAGTGACAAGTTTCTCTTTGAGAGTCTTGAAAGCAACGTCACACTCAGGAGACCAGACATATTTCACATGCTTCTCGAGGAGGTTGGAAAGAGGCTTTGCAATCTTTGAGAAATTCTCAACGAATCTTCTGCAATAGCTTGCAAGTCCAAGAAAACTGCGAAGCTGCTTGACATTCTGAGGAGGATTCCAATTCAAAACTGCAGACACCCTCTCTGGATTAACAACGATGCCCTTGGCAGAGATGATATGACCAAGATAAAGAACTTCATCAAGCCAGAATTCACATTTGGAGAACTTCGCATATAATTGATACTCTCTGAGCTTGTCGAGTACCAACCGCAAATGTTCGGCATGATCCTTCTTATTCTTGGAGAAGACCAAAATATCATCAAGATAGACCAAGACAAACTCGTTGATGTAGGGGTTGAAGATGAAATTCATCAAGCGAGTGAAATACGGAGGAGCATTGACAAGGCCGAAGGACATGACAGTATATTCATAAGAACCAAAGCTTGTTCTGAATGCTGTCTTGGGAATATCTTCTTCACGAATGCGAATCTGATGATAACCCATACGAAGGTCAAGCTTGGAGAACACCTTAGCACCTTTGAGTTGCTCAAATAGCTCATTGATGTTGGGAAGTGGGTACTTGTTCTTGATAGTCTTCTTGTTCAATGGACGGTAATCAACGCAAAGTCGGTCCGTGCCATCCTTCTTCTTGACAAAAAGAACACCACAACCCCACGGAGAAGAACTCGGTCTGATCAGACCCAGACGTTCTTGTTTATCGAGTTGAATCTTTAATTCCTTGAGCTCATCTGGTCCAAGCTTGTAAGGACGCTTGCAAACGGGTTCCGTGCCAGGCTCAAGATCAATAACGAATTCAACTGGCCGACGGGGAGGCATACCCGGAAGCTCTTCTGGAAAAACATCTTGGTACTCACAAACGACTGGAATCTGAGAGATAGCCTCCATTTCACCCATCTCATTGAGAGAAAACAACCGAATGGTATCATCACGAGAAGCATAGATGATCACATCGTTAGAAGAGTGAGTCAATTTGATTTCCCTGACAGCACACTCAAGCTGAGCCTTGTGCTTAGAAAGCCAGTCCATCCCGAGAATAAGATCAATATCAGAATCACCAAGCACCATTGGAGAAGATAGAAATTTATAGTTGCCCATCTTGATGGAAACATCCGGAGCCATCATCTTGGTATTCATGAACAAACCCGGAGAGGAAACCGCCATTGGCTTGGGCAGATCGACAGTATGCAAATTGTTCATGGATGCAAAAGGTCTTGAAATGAAAGAATGCGTTGCTCCAGTATCAAATAATACTTTTGCAGGAATATCATTAACAGGAAGGTTACCCATGATCACTTCAGAAGAATCCTCTGCTTGAGCAGCGTTCATCATGTTCACCTTTGCAGACTTAGGATTATGCTTGACCACTGCATTACTGGAAGATTTCACAGGAGGAGGAGGCGGAAGGCGCCTTTGGTTGAAGCACTTGTTCGCATAGTGACCCTTTTGCTGACATTTGTTACAAGTCACCTCTGAGAGCGGACGATGGTAAGGAGCACTTGGCCTTGGAGCTTGGTTCTGAGACTTGTTCTGATAGCCAGGGTTGGGTGGGTGGGAAGATCCACGACCACTTGAATTCTTCTGCTGATAAGGCTGACGGAACGGAGGAGGAGGAGGCAACCAGAACTTCTGTTGCTTAGCTGCCACAAGTGAAGAAGAAGAAGACTGGACTGCGTCTCTGACTCTCTTCTTAGATGCCTCACACTTGAGCTGAGCAGCTTCTTGTTTCAGTGCCATGTTGTAGAATTCATCATACTTTAATGGCTCGAAAAGCACGAGAGCAAGTTGCAGATCTTCTCTGAGACCACGTCTGAATTGGTAGATCATACTCTTCTCATCAGGAATGTCTTGCCTTGCAAAACGAGAGAGCTTCTGGAACTGAGTGTTGTATTGATAGACAGTCATGTTGCCTTGCTTGAGATTGCGGAATTCCTCATGCTTAAGCTCAACAACACTTTCTGGAATGTGGTGCGCTTTGAAGTCACGACGGAAATCATCCCAGGTTATCACACGACCTCCTCTGGAATCTTTGTATTGCTGGAACCACTCAGCAGCTTGATCTTTGAGTTGAAAAGAGGCAAACTTGACAAAGTCCTCAGGTCTCACATTGCTGCATTCGAAATGCTTGCTGATGTCCACAAGCCAATCATCGGCGTCTGTGGCCTCGACACAGTAGCTGAAGGTCTTTGGCTGATTAGCAAGGAACTGGTTGAGTGAAGCGAAATGCGGCTGATTGTTGCCTTGGCCTTGATTCTCTTGATTAGCTTGCCCTTGGTTGCGATCTTGCAAGAGCTGAATCAGAATCTGAGCATTGGCATTTGTGGCAGTCATCAGGGCCTGCCAAGCTTCCGGAGGCGGAGGTGGTGGCGAAGGGTTAGCCTGATTCCCGTCATTGCGTTCCGGATTCTGACGCGTTGGTGGAGCCATCCTGAAGAGGGTGACATCCATTAGCATCTTGACAGAGATATATTGAGGCTGAATCAAAGGAACGAAATTGCAACATATAGTCTTCACAATTAACATTCGAACAAGAATGAACGAATGAATTCCAATGTAAAACGTCACACTTCCAAAGCTGAGAAGCCACTTAGAACATGGTAAGGAATAAAATCAACAAGGTACGGAAGTGAACAAATACTTGGTAAGGATTACCCAATCACAAACCAAATATCTGCGGAAGAAATACTAGAGCTACAGGAATTCCCACTTATAAACTCCCGAAACTTTCTGTTTACGCAATCAGGTGTTGGGGATACAGGGGAAGCATAATATCTCACCCAAACTAGCAAATCCTACAACCAGCTGTATCCATCCTTCAACACATAACCAAGAAACCTTCGGAAATCGTCTACCTCAACCTTCGAAAACACATCCGTTATACAAGTCATGGCAATACCCCTGCACTCGCCACAGTACTGGGCTATCAGGGTTATCTCACCAACAACTGTACAAAAGAGATTTTCGATGTCGGCGTACTAAACTCAGGTATTCCAAAACCGCAACGATAAAATTATGACAACAACACCTCGGAGCTCAACTCCCCGGGACACTGCCACAACCCCTAAATGTCAGGAGGCAACCAAGACAATGTTGTCATCATAAAACCATCGGAACGATTGTAATATACCCGCGTGATCCTAAAAAAAAAATTTTTAGTGAAATTTGAGAAGAGAAGAGTCAAAACTCTACGTCAGGAAGCCTTACCAGAAGGTCGAAGGGACTGGGGAGTAAAAAGAATTCCTAAACTCTCCGATATATAAATCCTAAATGACTCAAAACATTTTTCTAGACACAACTCGGCCACTAAAGACGATCAAACAGTGGGGGCTCCTAAGGTCGGGGAAAGGCTCTGATTACCAACTTGTAACGCCCTCGATGCGGCTATATCTCCCACGTGTCGAGGCACGACTTAGAGGCATAACCGCATTGAAAGCAATGTCGCAAGTGAGGTAATCTTCACACAATCCATGTAATAAATAAGGGAAAAGATACATAGTTGGCTTACAATCGCCACTTCACACAAGTACATAAATAACATCCATCAAACAGATTACACTCAAGGTCCGACTACGGTACCAAAATGAAAGAAGACTACCCCAAATGCTAAACAGATCCCCGGATCTCCCCAAACTGGGCTCCACTACTGATCATCTGGAAAAGAAACATAGTAACGGCCACGTTCCTCGTCGAACTCCCAAGTGAGCTCGACCGCGTCATCTGCACTGGCATCGTTGGTACCTGCAACTGTGGTGATAATATCTGTGAGTCACGGGGACTCAGCAATCTCACACCCGCGAGATCAAGACTATTTAAGCTTAAAGGTGGGAAAGGGGTTTGTGAGGTGGAGCTGCAGCAAGCGACTAGCATATGGTGGCTACAGCGCAAAAGAGAGCGAGAAGAGAAGGCAAGGCACGGTCGAGAAACTAGAAGTGATCAAGAGACCATCACGGTTACACACGCGGTTGATGTGTTTTAGTTAAGGTCAACTTTGGGTTTTCTACAACCGGACATCAACAAATTCCCATCTGTCTCATAACCGCGGGCACGGCTTTCGAAAGATAATACCCTGCAGGGGTGTCCCAACTTAGCCCATGATAAGCTCTCACAGTCAACGAAGGATATTCCTTCTACCGGGAAGACCCGATCAATCTCGGAATCCCGGACTACAAGACATTTCGGCAGCAACAAAACAAGTCCAGCAAAACCTCCCAGATGTGCCGACAAATCCCGATAGGAGCTGCACATATCTCGTTCTCAGGGCACACCGAATGAGCAAGACGTCGGGTTGGCATAGACCCTGGTTGCCCAAGGGGCGCCAGACATCGCTCGGTTTGGACCAGCAATCGAAGGAGAACTGGCCCGGGGGTTTAAAATAAAGATGACCCTTGAGTCTGCAGAACCCAAGGCAAAAAGGCTTAGGTGGAAAATGGTAAAACCTATGTTGGGCCTTGCTGGAAAAGTCTCATTCAAAGCGAACTGTCAAGGGGGTCCCATAAATCACCCAACCGTGTAAGGAACGCAAACTCCGGGAACATAACACCGGTATGACGGAAACTAGGGCGGCAAGAGTGGAACAAAACACCAGGCATAAGGCCGAGCCTTCCACCCTTTACCAAGTATATAGATGCATTAATTAAATAAGAGGTATTGTAATATCCCAACAAGTAAACATGTTCCAAACAAGGAACAACAAGTCCATGTTCTAACAAGGAACAAACTTCATCTTCACCTGCAACTAGCAACGCTATAAGAGGGGCTGAGCAAAGCAGTAACATAGCCAAACAACGGTTTGCTAGGACATGGATGGTTTGGGGCTGACATGGCAATATAGGAGGAATGATATAGCAAGTGGTAGGTATCGCAGCATAGGCATAGCAAAAGAGCGAGCAATCTAGCAAGCAAAGATAGAAGTGATTTCGAGGGTATGGTCATCTTGCCTGCAAGGTTCTCAGAGTTGTCGAAAGCTTGGTCCTCGTAAGCGTTCTCAACAGGTTCCTCGTTCACGTACTCGTCTCCCGGCTCTACCCAAGACAAGAGAACAAGCAAAGGAACCAAGATCAACCACGATGCAATGCGCAAGCAACATGATGCAAAACATGGCATGATATGCGAGAGGTGATATGCAATGCGTATGCATGCTCCGGAAGGACAAGGATGAACAGGGCATAATCTTGGCAAACCAAGCATACCACTGGATAGGTGAGGTGATTTCGGTTGAAATCGATATAAAGCACACTGGAATCGGATGCACGGTTTGCAAATGGCAAGCAAAACAAGAATGACACGAAACTGCCATAAACAGCATGATGCTACTTAGCAAGCAACACATAATTAAGCTACTGCACCCAAACATGGCAACAAAGCACATGACAGTAATCTACACAAGATGCACGACAAAAGATGAACACTGAGCTATGGCTAAATCACAACATAACAGGTCCAAACAATCATGGAAAAAGTGCAAACGATAACGGGTTCTCAGACTTAGTGAAATTAACAACATAGCAGAAAACTAACATCCGGATGGCATGTTCAGAGCAATGAAACAACATGCTACAGGTTCAGAACATAGCAAAGTAAGGCACGGCATGAATCTACTAAAGGAACTTGAGAAAAGTCCCTTACTGACCATAAGTCAAAAAGGATCAGAAAATATGATTACACCCATGTGAAATAAGCAAGTTTCGTTACAGGTTTCAGACTTAGCAGAAGACTGGACATGTCAAAACAGATAACGACTAGGCATGTTCGTGAGCTTGATGCACTCACTACAGAGCATTGCATGATAAAGTAAGCATACATACATCAAGAAGACATGGCATAGTAATAATACATGGCAATAACAACATAATATCATGTAAGGTCCAACTACACCAAGCTTGGCAAAATCGAATAACATGTAAACAATCTGCCAGCAACATTTTGAAGCAAAAATAGAGATCGATTGACTCAAGCTATGGCACTCCATAATTGCAAACAAAAGCATGGATGGATTGATCAAGTACTCAAGTTCAAAACTCCCTTACTGATCATGCTCAAATTATGCATAGATCTCTCGGAAACAACATGAACACATGGCATAAAATAACAGCAGTCAGGGACTTGGTGAAATCACTAAGTCTCTGAAATCAGCAACATCAAGTGACCTAGTTTGCATGCTTGTACTAGTCACCACAAGTGTCACAAAAATACATGGCAAAATACTCTGGAAAGGTAACATAGCATATTACAAAACTCATGTAGGACTCAACTTCATAGGAGGTACACATCAATCATGGCAAAAATGACAAAAGTGCATGTTCAGATAAGATCCAGCAACTAACATCAACTAGCCCTATTCTAACAGCATTTCGGGCATCAAGATGACTTCAAATGAAAATGATGCAATGTATCGAAATGATGTACTCTTCGAGGTGAACAATTTGTCATATTGTACGCGCGAAACGGAGCTACGGATGCAAAGTTATGGCATGATGAAGTTGCGATGATAATGATGAAAAACTGGGACTTAGAAGAAAAACGAGGGGGGTGAGGGAAAAGTCAACCCCGAGGTGGATCTCAGATCCGGCGACTCCGGTGGCTCCGGTGGAGCTCCGGCGAGGTGGGGCCGAGCGGAGCGGCGCGGGGAAGAGGCGCCGGGGCGGCGGGCGGCGCGCGGCGCACGCAGGCGGCGGCGGCGCGGTGGTGCGGCGGCGCGGAGCGCGCGCAGAGGTGCGGCGGCGGCGGGCGGCTCCGGGCGGCAGCGGCGGAGCGGGAGCTCGGGCGCGGGGCGCGGAGGCGGGGCGGCTCGGGCCGGGCGGCCCCGCAGCGGGCTCGCCGGGCCGGCGCGCGGGACGGCGACGGTGGCCAATGGGGAAGCGCCACGTGGCGGCGGCGGCGACCCGAACACGTCCGGTCGGCGGGTTTTCGTCCGGCGGCGGCGGGGGAGGAAATAGACTAGGGTTAGGGTTGTTTTGCCCGTGATTTGAGGAGGGGGAGGCTTTTTTATAGATAGGAGGAGCTAGGAGGCTCCAAACGGAGTGCGGTTTTCGCCCACGCGATCGTGATCGAACGGCGGAGGACATGGGAGTGACTTAGATGGGTTGTTGGGCTGTTTTGAAGGGGTGTTGGGCTGCAACACACACGAGGCCTTCACGGTTACCCGGTTAACCGTTGGAGTACCAAACGAACTCCGATTGACCCGAAACTTGACAGGCGGTCTTCCGGTGCTATACCGAGGCCACATGTCAAACCTCGGTCCATTCCGAGAATGTTTAATACCCGCTCACGAAGAAATGTAAAAGGGGACGCCGGGAGACATAGGAGTGCCGGATTGCAAAACGGACAACGGGAAAGATGCTCGGATTTATGAGACGAACACGTATGCGAATGCGATGCACATGATGACATGATATGAAATGCATGACATGACCAAAATGCAAAACGGAGAGAACCCAACCACGGAGGGAATATCATAACACATAGCCGGAAATGGCAAGAGTTGGATTACAATTATGGCAAGTTACATCTGGGGCGTTACAATGGGAGCGGCTATCTCTACGGCCAGGGCTTGACGCCCTGTCAGAGCCAGTTGCTCTTGGGCAAGCTCAGCGTCCGCGGCTGCACCCTTGCCAGCATCCCCAGGGGGCTCGGTAGGAAAGTACTAGCTGGGACCTGATTTCCTCTTCTTGTTCTGCCCCGCTGATGGTTCGATGGATGGTTGAGTTAGCCGGAGCAAAAAGGTACCTGGTTCCACAGGTCGCTGGAATGCGGCACGCTTTGACAGGTAATCGGCAATGTCGTTCTCCGTTCGGGGGATGTGCTCCGGATTGATACCGTCAAAGCGTTCCTCTAGCTTCCTCACCTCATCTACGTAAGCTTCCATCAATGGGCTCTGATAATCCATGTTGACCTATCTGACAACGAGCTGCGAGTCGCCCCTGATGATGAGCTTCTTGACCCCGAGGTCTGTCGCGATCCTAAGACCGGCAAGCAATCCCTCTTACTCAGCAGTTTTGTTGGTGGACATCTCCCTGGGGAAGTGCATCTGGATCACGTACTTGAGGTGTTCTCTGGTGGGTGCGACGAGCAGCACACCGGCACCGGCGCCTTGCAGCGAGAAAGCCCCATCAAAGTAATGATCCAGTCGCGATCGGCTTCCTTACTTGGGAGAGTGGTCTCCTGTATTTCTTCGTCAGGCGTCGACGTCCACTCTGTGATGAGCTCCGCTAAGAATCTGCTCTAAATTGTCGAGGTACTTTCAAAATTTAAACCGAAACTTGATAGCTCCAAGGTCCATTCCACAATCCTTCCAGTTGCATCTGTGTTATGCAGTATCCGTTGCAACGGGAGACGGGTGACGACAATGATCTCGTGGGACTGGAAGTAGTGATGCAGCTTCCTCGAGGCCATAAGGAGGCTGAAGAGCAATTTTTGCACGCCGGAATACCTCGACCTAGCCCCTTGCAAGAGGAAGCTGACAAAGTAAACCGGGTGCTGCATCATTTTCTTCTTTGGCACCACCTCACTCGACTGCGCGGGCAATGCCATGGTGGCATCAGACTCTGCCGGGGGCCGCCCCTTGTCGGCGCCAGGCCCTGCCGAGGGAATCTCTGGCTTGCCATCCGCTGGTTCTGCTGCCGTCGCTGCCTCCTCGTCGACCTCCCTCTGTGCCACCAGTGCAGCACTGACCACTTGATTCGTCGCCGCCAGATACAACAGCAATGGCTCTTGTGGTTTAGGCGCAACCAGTATTGGCGTGGAGGAAAGGTATTTCTTCAGATCCTGCAGTGCTGCCTCGGCTTCTGGGGTCCACTCTATTGCGTCAACCTTCTTCATGATTTTGAAGAAGGGAAGGGCGCGCTCGGCGGTCTTGGAGATGAATCGACTCATGGCGGCAACGCAGACAGTGAGCCGATGCACATCCTTGATCCGCTTGGGTGCCTCAATCTGCACAATAGCCCTGATCTTGTCTGGGTTTGCCTTGATCCCGCGCTGTGACACAAAGAACCCGAGAATCTTACCAGACGGAACACTGAAGACACACTTCTCAGGGTTCAGTTTGAGGTTGATCTTACGCAGGTTAGCAAATGTCTCTTCCAGATCTTGTACAAGAGTTGGCCCGTCCTTGGTTTTGACCACTATGTCATCCATGTAGGCCTCCATATTTCTATGGAGCTGAGGTTCAAAACCAGTTTGGACTGCTCTTGCGAACGTTGAGCCAGCACTCTTCAACCCGAAAGGCATCCGTAAAAAGCAATACGTACCACATGGGGTGATGAATGTTGTCTTCTCTTCATCTTCTCTCGTCATGAAGATCTGGTGGTAGCCTGAGTAGGCGTCGAGGAATGATAACAGATCACACCCGGCCGTGGAGTCAATAATCTGGTCGATGCATGGCAACAGGAAAGGGTCCTTAGGGCAAGCCTTGTTGATATTTGTGTAATCAATACATAGTCTCCACTTCCCATTCGCCTTGCGCACAACTACCGGATTGGAAAACCACGTCGGGTGGAGCACTCATCTCGCCAAACCTGCCGCTTCCAACTTCCCGATCTCCTTTGTGATGAACTCTTGCCTCTCCAGAGCCTAATTTATGACCTTCTACTCGACGGGCCGCGCGTGGGGGCAGACAACTAGGTGGTGCTCAATCACCTCCCTGGGAACACTGGGGATGTCAGATGCTTGTCATGCAAACACGTCGACATTCGCCCGCTGGAAGGTGACGAGCACGCCTTCCTATTTGCTGTCGAGGGTGGAGCCTATGGTGAAGGCCCCTCCCGTGCCATCCTCCCTGACGGGCACCTTCTTGGTCTGCGGCGGCTCGGCCCTAGGTCTTTTGCTCTTGTCGGTAGAACTCTCTGGCATGTCCTCGACGGTAGCACAACACTCCGAGGAGGTGCGCTTGGCGGAGTGGGTGCCAGAGGTCTTGCCGGGCTTCTTCTTCCCTCCTGGGGCTTTAGCAGCAGGAGCAGGTGCCATGGCGGCAGCCACTGCAACTGCTTCCCGGTAGAGCTGGTCGGCGCAGATCAGCGCGTCCTCCTTGTCGGAGGGGACGGAGATGATGGTCAACGGCCCGGGCATCTTCAGCATGTTGTAGGCATAGTGTGACGCCGCCATGAACTTGGCTAGTGCCGGGCGGCCGAGGATCCCGTTGTAGGGCAAGGGGATCTTGGCAGCGTCGAAGACGATCCTCTCCGTCCTGTAGTTCAACTCTCCTCCAAATGTCACAGGCAGTGTGACCTTTCCCTTCGGCTGGCTCCTCCATGGATTGACCCCTTGAAACATGCTCATTTCCTCGCGGTCTCTGAAAGTGCTAGTTATCGACTAGAGGGGGGGTTGAATAGGCGATTTTTATGAAAGTCTTCAAAACATGGAAGTTTCGAAGACAAACGATAGAAATGATCCTATTGATATGCAGCAGAAGGTAAACTACACTAAGCAGGCCATAGTCGAGTATGCAATGAAGTGAAAGCACGAAGACTAATAGCAGCTAGGTAGCGAGGATCAGGATGGAAGATGGTATGAAGCCAAACAACAATAGTAGTCACACAGTGAAGTCAAACAGCTTAAGCAATCAGGCAATGACTTCACGAAGACAAACGGTAAGTAAAGAAAGGGAGAGGATAGAATCAGTCAGTTGTTGAGGACACATGATTTGTTGGACCAGTTCCAGTTGTTGTGACAACTGTACGTCTGGTTAGGGAGGCTGAGATTCAACTCAGAAGACCGAGTCTTCACCTTATTCCCCTTGAGCTAAGGACACCTAGTCCTCACCCAATTACTCTGGTAAGTCTTCAAGGTAGATTTCCAAACCTTCACAGACTTTGTTCACCGGTGATCCACAATGACTCTTGGATGCTCAGAATGCGATGCCTAACCGGCTGGAGGATTAACAGTCCTCAAGTGTAACAAGTCTTCAGGTCACGCGGACAGAAAGACTTCAGTGATGCCTAACACTCTTTGGCTCTGGGTGTTTGGGCTTTGTCCTCGCAAGGATTTCTCTCTCTCAAAAGCTTCGGAGGTGGGTTGCTCTCAAACGACAAAAGCCGTGCACTAACTCTGAGCAGCCACCAATTTATGGCGTAGGTGGTGGGCCATTTATAGCCACTAGGCAACCCGACCTGATTTGTCCAAAATGACCCTGGGTCACTAAGGAACTGACACATATTCCAACGGTCAGATTTCAAACACACACGACAACTTTACTTGGGTTACAAGCAAAGCTGACACATCCAACTCTGGATAAGATTTGCTCTCATTGTCTTCGCTAGAAGACATAGGATTTTGGTTGAGCATCACTTCAGTCACTCTGACTTTGTGCACTGGGACCCCAATTAACAGTATGGTGGTTCCTATGACTCAACAAAGAAGAAAAGGAAACAACGAAACAACTAAGTCTTCGCGCTCTATAGTCTTCACGCAGTGTCTTCTCTAGTCATAGACTTCAATGTGAATATCTTCATATACCACCATTGTCGTCAATGTCTTCATACATTTTTAGGGGTCATCTCCAGTAGGTAAACCGAATCAATGAGGGACTACTACCTATGTTATCCTGCAATTATCACAAACGCATTAGTCCCTCAACCAGGTTTGTCGTTAATACTCCAAAACCAACTAGGGTGGCACTAGATGCACTTACAATCCCCCCTTTTTGGTGATTGATGACAAACCGGTTGAAGTTTTCAACGGGGATAAAGTATGTGAAATTGTATGGATTTATGTATTGTCTTCATAATTAGCAAAAGTATCCCCCTGAAGATGTGCATATAAGTAATTTGCTTTTGGAATGCAAATGCACATGGCAGGTTGTACTTGTGGAGATTCTCTTCAACTTATGAAGACAATTCATCATGCATGATTTGATATAACGAAGATAATGACATGCATAATTAAAAATGGACGTCTGCAAAATGACTAAGTGCGTAAGTTATCATCGCACATGCGGAATTTATCATCGCATCACAAGGTGGCAGAAAGCGTAGCAGACGACCATCAAGTTTAAGTGTTACAACTCAAAGAACCAAATGTATCAAAAGCGAGAGTTGTAAACACTAGGCAAAATATAAAGCAACCGCCCATATGGACCAGCTTGAAGACTATCAACTCATATGACCAAAAAGGTTTGCAGATATAGAGCTTCTACTTGTTCCCAGAAGGAGTAGGCGAAGATGCAGGGTCGGCGTCGGGGTTTGGCGGTGCAGTCGAACGTGGTGCAGTGTCGATACGCGTTGAAATCGTAGGTGTTGAAGTAGCATCATCTTGATCATTGATCACTCTGGCATTCACCGTTGCAGCGGAGGAGGAATAGTCTTCAAGAGATGGAGTTCAACGTAGGACAACATTCCTTGGGGGAGTGGTGTCAAACTTGAATCTTTCAGTGAAGCCATCATCTTGAAGATCTGTTTCAGCACTGAGCAATGTCAAATTCTTCCATGACCTTCGACAGGTTTCATGTGTAACAAAGGCATTCTTGGTGGAAAGATTGCAAATGCGATTGACGTCCACCAAGAGGCTTTTCATCTGCCGCTTCAGCCAGAAATGATGCTTATCTTGTTTCTGATGTCATGCCACAAGAAGTTCTCGGTCATTTAGAACACGAGAGCGCTTCTGAGGCCTTTGAGCGATCATACTCTTAGTGGCTTCAGTGTGAGCTCAGTGAGGTAAGCGAGTATTTCCAGCCAATGGATAGACACGAGTGACTACTTGGACTCCTTCAATGGGTTGCGAGAAGCTTTGGTGATCAGCATTGTGAAGACAAACAGGCTCCTCGGCAGGCTCTGGGTATATGGCTTCAACTGACATATCAACCTTTGGCAGAAAGATCAGATGGTTGCGAGTAGAGGGCTGATAGTTGATAGCCGAGTATAGCTTGATGAGGCGCATGACCCACGGAGCATAGAACTTCAGGCCAAAAAGATAAGAGCCAGACGCAGCCAACTGTCTGATAAAGAAGTCTTGAGCATTGAAGCTGATGCCATTAAAGATATAAAAGACCAAAGTCTTCATTGATCCTTAAAGTTTTGTTGCTGATGAATGTCCTTTGACAGGCCATAGAGTTCGCATGATGATGTGATAAATGGTGCGGGGCAGATGCTCTAGGTCGTCGGCAAAGAATCCCTTTGGGTATTCAGCGTCATGTGGCAGAGGCTTCATCATGCTCAACATTTGGCTCATGTTGGGCTCTGGCTTATGGAAGATACTCTCCAATGCATTGCGGTGAAGCTGACAACCAGGTTCATATAATTCTCCTGGAGTGGGCAGGCCGGTAAGCTCAATGATGTCAAAGGCTTTGGCTTCATGATGGAAATTGCCTGTTATCCACTCAAGGACCCAAGTCTTCGGATCCCTGTTGTATCTGTGAATGTGGAGGCTATCATAAAATTGAAGCAGAAGTTCTTCATTCCAATGTTCCTTGTCAGTCACAAAGTTAAGCAAACCCGCATCACGGAAGCAGTCAAGGGCTTATTCAAGGCATGGCAGTCCAACAATGGCTTCGCAGTCAAGACACATATGAGGAAAGATGCCCCCTTGGTCATAAAGAACACATGAGTAATAGTTGCGCTGCTGATAGCTCCAGAACCGATCAGATGAGATCCTTGCCCTTGAGTACGGGTTCTTGGCGCTATCGAAGAAGGTCTTGTGCGCTTTGAAGCCATTAGCATTGATGGACCCTGGTGAGGTGGCAGTCCCTGGAAACCTGGGCAGTCTTGGTTTTGGCTTCTGAACCTGAGGCCTATGCTCAACATGGTAATCAAATTGAGGACCAGCAGCAGGTGGAGGAACCAGAAGAGGCCATTTGACAGTAATTAGCTGGGCATAGTTGTATTCTTGCTCGATAGTATGTGGCATTCGAGGCGGAACAGGAGCAGTGGCAGTAGCTTCAGGCAGCTGATTGGCATCGGGTGCAACAGTGGTTCCAGGTGCTATCACCTCAGGCACCACATTGACTTCAGGCGCCATATTAGCTTCAGCCATGACAACGTCATTCGCTTCAATGTTGTTGTTGGTGGCCGCCTCAGTATTGGTAACCTCCATTTCAGTAGCTGGAGGGTGGGACATGTTCTCCTCGAGAACAACTTGGTTCTTCAGCCATGACAACGTCCTTCGCTTCAATGCTGGTTTTGGTGGCCGCCTCAGTATTGGTAACCTCCACTTCAGGAGCTGGAGGGTGGGACACGTTCTCCTCGAGAACAACTTGGTTGGTAGGGAGTGTGGCAACACGTGCTTCTTCTTCCCTTGTTTCTTGGTCATCGACTGATGCAGTCGGAATATCTTTGGCCTCTTTGGCTTCAGATTCAGGGTTGTTCACAGTAGGAGAGGCTTCAGGAAACACTTGGCGTGAAACAGATTGGCGCTCATCTCCTTCTGGAACACTTGACAGATTGACTTGTGGCCTCGGTCCTTTGCGAAGCCTGCGAAACGCTGGCGACGCTTGTGGAGATGGAGTTGGTTGGGCCTCAAAGTCTTCATCGTCAATCACTGGAGTGGTGACCTGTGTTGGGGGAGTAACAGGTGTTTCTTCATCACGTGGGGATGCTTGAGGGTGATCAGCCCATGAGTCATCCTGAGCAATTGGCGTCAATCGACGACCAATGCTGATGAGTTTGCTGTTCGTGAGAACAGGCGATGATACCATATTGTGCTCGATCTGCGGAAGGACTTCATCATCTTCAACATTATCTTGATGACCAATGTCTTCAGCTGCGGTGGGGTCAACAGCTGGAATGTCTTCAGCTTCAGGAGCCTCTGTGGAAGCAGGCTCATGAACTATCATACGTCGTTCTTGGTGTGCAGATTCAGGACGAGCAACAAAGATTGGCTCGACTACAATGGGCTCTGTGGGAGCAGCCCGATTTCTTTTCTTGGTCCTGCGCTTCTTGGTGGGTGGAGCTTCATCAGTGGTGATCTTGGTTTTGCGTTTTCTGGCCTTGGCTTCAGCTGCCCTGGTCTTCTGAAGATCTAAAGCCACTTTGGGGACCTTAGGCTTCACGCCTGTCATGCTGGCGGGGAAGACAATGCGAGGCTCTTCCCACCTGGATGGTTCAGTTTGGTCCACAGATGGCTTCTTCTTCTTGGCAGCCATCCTCGGGTCGATGCCAGGACCCCCAAGAGCCTTGCGCTTCTCAGCTTCATTGTAAGCTTGAACGCACTTGGCAGCTAGAGACTTCATGCGCTCACGAGAACCTTTGGCTTCACCATGTTTCTTGTGAAACGCTTCCTTGATCTCATATAGCATGACCTTGAAGTTCTAGACATCTACCACGATGAGCTTGGCCATGTGCTTCTTGAACTGAGCCTTTTCAAAATCAATCTTGTGCTACAGCTCAACAATCTTTTGAGCAAGAGCTAGCTCAGGAGCAATGGCGTCGTGAAAGGAGACGCAAAGGCCAATTGGAAGTTGCAGATCGTCGAAGCTGAGGTTGGGGGTGTCAAACCACTCATCAATGAAGTTGTTTAGTACAACCATGTCCAAGAGGGGCAAGTCATTAAAGATTTCCACCTCTTGTTTGCTCTTTATAAGTTGTTCAAGAGCGTCATCAGCCAGATCGTCGTCACTTGACAGATCAATGTCGTCGTTCTCGTTCTTCATAACAGCCGCAGGAGTCAGAGCAGGACTGGAGGAGTGCATGGGCTTCTTCTTTTTCTTCTCGGTCTTGGAGATGCGAGGAAGATCTTCAGACTGCACACTTGGTGCAGGAGGAGCAGTGGCCAAGGGCTTCACGCACGAAGCTTTTGGTGGAGTGGAAAGCTTCGAAGCCTTAGGTTTCTTCAGCTTCTTTTGCTTCGGTGGTGCAGGCGCCTCACCAGAATCAGCGTCATCTGTAGGTTGATCTACGTCTGCCCCTTGAACCATAATATGAGTGATGAGACCTTCTAAGTTGTAGAAGGGCCCAACAAGATTGGGTTCAGCTTCGCGTGTGCCATCGGCACGTGGCGCAGAGGGGCCAGGGTTGAAGTCTAATCCCCTAGACTTCTTGTTTTCCTTGGCTGAGTTCTTGGCAAACTAAAAGTTGCACTTGAACAGATTGCCATCTCGACACCATAGCAATGACGATGGGTCGGCATCAGCAGGCTGGGACCCTCTGACCATGCAAGGATAGAATCCCTGAGCAATGGCTTCGGTTCTGGTCTTGGGATGAAGATTTTTATAGAGAATATCTCCCCAAGGACGCTTGATAGCACTCTTCTCATCATACTCCTTGGTGACGAATCTGTACTTGAACCATTGCTCGGCCCAATATCTTTGAATCCATTGGATTCGAGTCTTGCGCTGACCATAGCTTTCTTCGGGATTAGTTTTGTATAGTTCATAGAGATCTTCGGGCAGATCCATTGATGTACCCCCACGGCGCTGTCTGCCACCCATCCTTACTGATTTCTCTGTTTCCATGAAATTTAGACTGAAAGGCTTCAACACTGTCAAAGGCTTCCGTCTGCTGGTCAGACAGGAACTGGCTTCGGGAGAATTGATGTGATGCTGTAAGAATTCTGCAAATGGATGCAGACTATGAGAACCAAGGGATTCTCCAACGGACATGTAACTGTGACAACATTAGTGATGAGAGGGAAGGGGAATAGGTCATATGCATTCTCAGAGGATTTTGAAGATAAATCAGTTTAGAAGACATTGACCTCATAACGCGAAGACATTCACTTATATGTTGAGCGTTGGTTCCAGATTTGTACGAATCCAAGAATAAGTACAAGTGAGGAATCTAACTATGGGTGAAGCATAAGTGAATATACTAGGCATGGTATGAGATGCAGACAGGATAGATCCAACTTTGTGGAGGCAGAAACTACTTTTGGTAAAACAGATGGATCTATAGGATCAAAAAGACGATAAAAAGAGGGTTTTTATTTACCACACGATGAACTGCTAGACGGAGTAGAAGTTGAGGCCGAGCAGTTCGATCTTCCGTGCCCTAACTTGGCGACGGAGGACACCTACAGAGGCGGCGGAGAAGACGATGTCTGCGGCCGGCGTGAAGACGTCGTCGGAGAGGTCGCAACAGCTAAGCTCTTCGTCGCTGGCTTCGTCGAGAGCTAGCGGTGGCGCTAGGGTTTGTAGAGGCGGAGAGGTGGAAGAAGAATTTTGACAGCGATTGGACGGGTATTTATAGGGAAAAGAACGGCACAACGCAATTACACATGTGCCCCTGGCAGTTCACATCCGAGGGACACGTGGCGTACATGCAACATACTTGGTGTTGTCCCACGTTCCCACGCCCGCCTGGACTGTCGGATGGTCGTTTCGGCTTCTACGGGTTTCAGGCAATGAGGATAAAGCATTTAAAACAGAGTTAATGTTTGTCTATGTGTCTTCTACTGACAAGGATGCAGAGAAGACATTCAACAGTTTCAATAGAATGCATATGATTTGGATAGATAGAGTATGAGGTAGAAAGCATAGAGAGATTAGGGTCCGATTATATTCACTTAGTTCAAAAGATTCAAACGAGAAGACATAGCTATAAGTGAATGCTGTAGAGGACATAATACTCAAATATATCAGAATGCAACCAAGACAACATAGTGAAGATAATCAAGAAGACGCGATGATATCGAAGACAAACCAAATGTGAAGATATAGCAAATGCAACACCATGAGAAAAACACTCCAAATTGAAGAACTTGGTGGTGGCGTTACCCATCGTATAGGAAGTATGAGACCCAGACACGGCGCACAATTATCGTGGCGCTCTAAAGTCAATTCTGCGTTAATGTATTCACACTTAGAATGTAAGTCTTCATTGATTGAAGATATACGTTACTTCGTGTGTTGCACATCTAAGTCATCATCATGCATAAGTGTTAGGATGTGTGCCTGATCACAGGACATTTGAGGATTCCAAGATATTTAGCTCACACCGTAACTTGCAAAACCGTTTCTCATCCAAGGGCTTTGTGAAGATATCTGCCAGCTGCTCTTCAGTGTTGACATGTATGATATCAATATCTTCCTTCATGACATGATCTCTGAGAAAGTGATGACGAATTTCAATGTGCTTTGTCTTCGAGTGCTGAACTGGGTTGTTGGCTATCTTGATGGTGCTTTTAGTATCTCAATTGAGTGGTATTTGTTTCAGATGGATGCCATAGTCCTTGAGAGTTTGCTTCATCCATAGAAGCTGAGCACAGCAAGATCGGGCAATAATGTATTCAGATTCGGTAGTGGAGAGTGATACACAGTTCTGCTTCTTTGAAGACCAATAGACAAGGGATCGTCCCAGAAAGTGACATGTGCCTGATGTAGACTTGCGATCTACTTTGTCACCAGCATAATCAGCATCCAAGAATCCAACTAGTTCAAACTCTGAGCCCTTTGGATACCATAATCCTAATGTTGGGGTGTAAGCCAAATATAGAAGAATTCGCTTCACTGCTAAGTGATCTGATTCCTTTGGTGCTGCTTGGAATCGAGCACACCTGCAAACACTAAGCATAATATCTGGCCTAGATGCACATAAATAAAGTAAAGAACCAATCACGGAGCGGTATACCTTTTGATCAAACTCTTTACCATTGGCGTCAGGACCCAGATGACTCTTTGTTGGCATTGGCGTCATGTAACCTTTGCAGTCTTGCATTCCAAACTTCTTCAGGCAATCTTTGAGTTATTTTTCTTAAGATATGAAGATGCCATTTCTTTGCTGATGAATTTGAAGACCAAGGAAGAACTTCAGCTCACCCATCATGGACATCTGATATTGCTCTTGCATCATGTGTCCAAACTCATCACTGTATTTCTGGTTGGTGCAGCCGAAGATAATGTCATCCACATATATTTGGCACACAAACAGTTCACCATCATATGTCTTCATGAAGAGTGTGGGATCCAGGGAACCAGGTTTGAAGCCTTTGCTCTTTAGGAAGTCTTTGAGCGTATCATACCAAGCGCGAGGGCCTTGTTTGAGGCCATACAGTGCTTTGTTTAGCTTGTACACCATATCAGGATGTTTTGGATCTTCAAAGCCAGGAGGTTGTGCAACATACACTTCTTCTTCAATCTTGCCGTTGAGGAATGCACTCTTCACATCCATTTGATATAGCAAGATGTTGTGATGGTTAGCATAGGCTAGCAGTATGCGAATAGCTTCAAGCCTAGCCACAGGAGCAAATGCTTCATCGAAGTCAATCCCTTCAACTTGAGTATATCCTTGAGCAACGAGACGAGCCTTGTTTCTGACAACTTGACCATGCTCATCTTGCTTGTTGCGATATATCCACTTTGTGCCTATTATGTTGTTCTTGCGAGGGTCAGGACGCTTGACAAGTTCCCACACATTGTTCAGCTTGAACTGTTGAAGCTCTTCTTGCATAGCTTGAATCCATTCAGGTTCCATAAAGGCTTCAGCAACTTTCTTGGGTTCAGATATTGACACAAAAGCAAAGTGCCCACAAAAATTTGCTAGCTGTGTTGCTCTTGAACGAATGAGTGGACCAGGCACATTTATGCTATCAATTAACTTCTCAATCTGTACTTCATTTGCAACACGAGGATGGATTGGACGAAGATTTTGCTCTTGTTGATCATTGTCATCGTTGGGTGGATTGTCTTCAGGCTGAGCATTGTCTTCAGGTTGATTAGGTGCAGTGATGATAAGTTCCTCTTCAGGCTGTGCTTCAGATGGCATGATTTCACCAGTTCCCATTAGTTTGATGGATTCACTGGGTGGAACTTCATCTAGCACATTTGGCAGGTGCTCTCTTTGCGAGCCGTTAGTCTCATTGAACCATACATCCACAGTTTCAACCACTTTATAGAGAAAGAGGTTGAAGACTCTGTAGGAGTGCAAGTTCTTTCCGTAACCGAGCATAAAACCTTCATGTGCTTTCGGTGCAAATTTTGAAGTGTGATGTGGATCCTTGATCCAGCACCTAGCACCAAATACTCTAAAGTAACTGACATTTGGCTTCTTGCCAGTGAGGAGTTCATAGGATTTTTTCTTCAAAAGCTTGTGAATATAAACACGGTTGATGACATGACATGAAGTATCAATAGCTTTAGTCCAGAACTTTCTTGGAGTCTTGTATTCATCGAGCATCGTCCGAGCCATCTCAATGAGACTCTGTTCTTGCGCTCGACGATGCCATTCTGTTGATGTGTGTACGAAGCGGAGAACTCATGAGTGATTCCCATTGTATCCAAGTAAAGGTCGAGGACGGTGTTCTTGAACTCAGTGCTGTTGTCACTCCTGATATGCTTGATCTTGATGCCATAGTTGTTCATGGCACGATTGGCAAAGCGTCTGAAGACACACTTCAGTCTTGTAGAGAATTATGTGAACCCATGTATATCTTGAATAATCATCAACAATGACGAAGCCATAGAGACAAGCAGTTGTACTGAGAGTAGAGTAGTGAGTAGGGCCAAATAAGTCCATGTGTAGCAGCTCGAAGGGTTGAGATGTCGTCATGATTGTCTTCGAGGGATGCTTGGCCCTAGTCATCTTTCCAGCTTCGTAGGAACCGCATAAGTGATCCTTCTTGAACTTGACGCCCTTGATGCCTATGACATGCTTCTTCTTTGCGAGAGTGTGTAAGTTCCTCATGCCAGCATGCCCTAGCCTTCGATGCCAGAGCCAACACTCTGAAGCTTTTGCAAGAAGGCATACGGCAAGCTATGGCCCTGCTGAGAAATCTACCATGTATAGATCATCTTTCTGGTACCCTTCAAAGACTAGAGACTTGTCAGATTCCATGAGTACAAGACAACGATATTTTCCAAATATCACAATCATGTTCAAGTCACAAAGCATTGAGACAGACATTAAGTTGAAACCAAGGGATTCAACAAGAATCACTTTATCCATGTGATGATCCTTTGAGATTGCAACTCTACCAAGACCCAATACCTTACTTTTACCAGTGTCAGCAAATGTGACTTGACTTTTGTCAGATGGATGTGAAGTTGAGTCCATGAGAAGACTTCGATCACCAGTCATATGATTAGTGCATCCGCTGTCCATAATCCATTCTAAAGCATGAGGTGTCATACCCTTGGCACCATGTGCCATGAAGCAGTAAGTGGGAGCAGAGTCATCCTTATCATTAGCTTCAGCATTGGTGACGAAGCAATTGTCTTCAGTGTTGAAGATTGACTTGGCAACATAGGCTGTAGCTAGAGCCAGACTTGCAACACCAGGGTCGGACTCCTCCTCAGACTCCACCTCTGCCTCCTCTGAATCCATCTCCTTGCCAACAAAAGCACGAGCCTTGCCATATGAGCTCTTCTTATGGGATGAAGACTTGGATGAGGACTTGGAAGAAGACTTTGAGGATTTCTTCTTCTTCTTGTCATCAGAATCATATTAATTGCTCTTCTTCCTCTTCTTCTTCTCATTGTCCCACTATGGACACTCAGAGATGTAGTGTCCAGGTTTCTTGCACTTGTGACATGTTCTCTTCTTGTAGTCATGAGTGGAAGCTTCATCATTTCTTGAGCTGGATCGTGAAGACTTTCTGAAGCCCTTCTTCTTAGTGAACTTTTGGAACTTCTTCACAAGCATTGCAAGTTCCTTTCCAATCTCTTCAGGATCATCAGAACTGCAGTCAGATTCTTCTTCAGATGAGGAAACAACTTTTGCCTTCAAAGCACGAGTTCGGCCGTAGTTGGGACCATACATATCTCTTTTCTCAGATAGCTGGAACTCATGTGTGTTGAGCCTCTAAAGTATATCAGACGGATCGAGTGTCTTGAAGTCAGGGCGTTCTTGTATCATGAGGGCAAGGGTGTCGAAAGAGTTGTCAAGTGATCTCAGTAGTGTCTTGACGATTTCATGCTTGGTGATCTCAGTGGCGCCAAGAGCACGAAGCTCATTTGTGATGTCAGTGAGGCGGTCAAACATGAGCTGGACGTTCTCATTGTCGTTTCTCTTGAAGAGGTTGAAGAGGTTGCGAAGAACACTGAACCTTTGATCTCTCTGGGTTGAGACGCCTTCGTTGACCTTGGAGAGCTAGTCCCAGACTAGCTTCGACGTATCCAGAGCACTCACACGGCCATACTGTCCTTTGGTCAGATGACCACAGATGATGCTCTTGGCAGTAGAATCCAGTTGAATGAACTTCTTGACATCAGCAGGGGTGACACCTTCACCAGTCTTGGGAACGCCATTCTTGACGTTATACCAGAGGTCGACATCAATGGCTTCAAGATGCATGCGCATCTTATTCTTCCAGTAGGGATATTCAGTTCCATCGAAGATAGGACAAGCAGCGGAGACTTTGATTATCCCTGCAGTCGACATAGCAAAAACTCCAGATGGTTAAACCGAATCACACAGAACAAGGCAGTACCTCGCTCTGATACCAATTGAAATTGCTAGTTATCGACTAGAGTGGGGGGGCGAATAGGCGATTTTTATGAAAGTCTCCAAAACATGGAAGTTTCAAAGACAAGCGATAGAAATGATCCTATTGATATGCAGCAGAAGGTAAACTACACTAAGGAAGCCATAGTCAAGTATGCAATGAAGTGAAAGCACGTAGACTAATAGCAGCTAGGTAGCGAGGATCAGGATGGAAGATGGTTGAAGCCAAACAACAATAGTAGTCACACAGTGAAGTCAAACAGGTAAAGCAATCAGGCAATGGCTTCACGAAGACAAATGGTAAGTAAATAAAGGGAGAGGATATAACCAGTCACTTGTTGAGGACACATGATTTGTTGGACCAGTTCCAGTTGCTGTGACAAATGTATGTCTGGTTAGGGAGGCTGAGATTCAACTCAGAAGACCGCGTCTTCACCTTATTACCCTTGAGCTCAGGACACCCAGTCCTCGCCCAATTACTCTGGTAAGTATTCAAGGTAGACTTCCAAACCTTCACAGACTTCGTTCACCGGCGATCCACAATGACTCTTGGATGCTCAGAACGCGACGCCTAACCGGCTGGAGGATTCATAGTTATCAAGTGTAACAAGTCTTTAGGTCACGCGGACAGAAAGACTTCAGTGATGCCTAACACTCTTTGGCTCTGGGTGTTTGGGCTTTGTCCTCGCATGGATTTCTATCTCTCAAACGCTTTGGAGGTAGGTTGCTCTCAAACGACAAAAGCCGTGCACTAACTCTGAGTAGCCACAAATTTATGGTGTAGGGGGTGGGCTATTTATAGCCACTAGGCAACCCGACCTGATTTGTCCGAAATGACCCTGGGTCACCAAGGAACTGACACGTGTTCCAACGGTTAGATTTCAAATACACACGACAACTTTACTTGGGCTACAAGCAAAGCTGACTCATCCAGCTCTGGATAAGATTAGCTCTCATTGTCTTCACTCGAAGACATAGGATTTTGGTTGAGCATCACTTCAGTCACTCTGACTTTGTTCACTGGGACCCCACTTAACAGTATAGTGGTTCCTATGACTCAACAAAGAAGAAAAGGAAACATCAAAACAACTAAGTCTCCGCGCTCCATAGTCTTTACGCAATCTTCTTTAGTCATAGACTTCAATGCGAATATCTTCATATACCACCAATGTCGTCAATGCCTTCATACATTTTTAGAGGTCATCTCCAGTAGGTAAACCGAATCAATGAAGGACTACTACCTATGTTATCCTGCAATTCTCACAAACACATTAGTCCCTCAACCAGGTTTTGTCGTCAATACTCCAAAATCAACTAGGGGTGGCACTAGATGCAATTACAGTTGTCGGATTTCGGGTTCTGGCAGACCCTTGAGGTTAGAACTCTAGGGTGCGCCCAGAGATTACGCTTCCTACCTACCTGTACCCCTCCGCCTCGCAAGGATCTAAGCTATCGAAAACATAGCACAACAGACACAGAGTTTATACTGGTTCGGGCCACCGATGTGGTGTAATACCCTACTCCAGTGTGGTGGTGTTGTGGATTGCCTCTTGGGATGATGATGAACAATACAAGGAAGAACAGCCTCGCGAGGGTCTGTTCTTGGCTCGGGCGATGAACTGCTAGAGGGGTTCAGTCGCCCTTCTCTCTCTCTCTCTGTTTGATTGCCAATCGATTCGTCCCCCGATCCCTAGGGTGGCTAGCCCTATTTATAGGCAAAGGCCCTGGGCCTCTTCCCAAATATTGAGCGGGAAGGGCGCCAACAATTGGCCATTTTGAAGGGGAACATCTGGTACACTTATCCTGACTAAAGTTGGTCCTCGCCTGCCAAAGGCTCTGGTGATGACGCTGGCTTGGGCTCCACAGTGACCTCTCCTTGTCGCGGAGCTGGTCTTGGTCTCGTTGCACCGAAATGGGTGCCTTTGCTTGATCCTCTCGCCTGCGCTTGTTCCCTTTGCACCAAAGAGGAAAGGGAGGACACTGCGCCGCCTGGCGCCCTTGGTCGTCATGGCTTGCGTCATGGGCACCTCGTGAGGTACCCGCCTTGATCTCTCCGCCTCCTCACGAGACAGCCTGATGAGGCCGTGCCTGAGGAAGCTCCGTGTCATCCGCCCCGCGAGGTTTGGCCCCTCGCGAGGGTCTTGGGTCTGTGTTGATGAAGATGGGCCGTGCTGGGCCCCCTTTGAGCCACGCCGCAGGTCGCAGGCAGGCAAGTCTTGGGACCCCCGTTCCCAGAACGCCGATAGTAGCCCCTGGGCCCAAGGCGCGCCCGGACTTGGCCGTGCAGTGAGCCGAAAGGGCAAGGGCGAAGCGTCGCGGGCCCTAACAGCCTGCGGCCTTGGGCGCCGCGTGGCGGTTGATTGGACGTGGGCGCCCCCGCTCCCCCACGACGCCTCGACATCTGCATGGATTGGACTAGTCCCTGCATGCGAAACGGGTCATGATTACCTAAGATCGTGGAGGCCGATGGTTGGCCTTCGCCGGCTATAAGTACGAGACAACACGCGCCCTTCCGGTCCATCCCCCTTGCTTCTCCTTCTTCTTCATGGCACCATCGAAGAGGTTCTCAGCCGCGGAGAAAGGGAAGGCTCGCCAGGTTGAGCCTGCCTCTCCTCCACCCAAGCGCGGTCAGGGGCGTCCTCGCAAACATCCCGCAGCCACGACGACAGCCCTCCATGGCCGTGGGGGAGATTTCTAGCTCGGTGACGGGTGGGCAGCGGCGACCGGGGGGCACGCCTCGGTCGCGCCCCCCCTAGGCCGCATTCCCGCGTGGCAGAGGTGTTGCCGGAGTTCGTTGTGTGGTCGGCAGAGCCGACTAGCACCCGGCTTTATATTCCTCTCTTCTTCCTCGGCGAGCTCCCGGCCGGTGCCCCGGGCGGCCTCTGGCTTCAAGCAGATGGCTGCTGCAGCCGGGCTTCATGGGCTTCACCGGAGGTATCAACAGCTGGGAGCCTAGTCCTAGCCCGCGGTTGGCAGATGTTTGCCCACGCGCGGGGCCTGAGCTGTCGGTGCACCCTGCACTTCAAGTATGACGGTGATGCCACCCTCTTTGTGAGGGTGTTTGGGGAAGATGGTCGCCGCGCAGGGTGCTGCCCTGAGGACGACGACCGCGGCCGGGAATCCAGCCCCGGCGACGATGGAGAGGGCAGCGCTCGCGTGATCGGCGGTGCTCAAGGATCCCCAAGCTTCACCGGTTCTTCCTCAGGCGGCGACTCCTCCAGCGGTGGCTGCAGTCAGCCTCCACGCCGTCGTACTTTCCTGGGAGGTGGTGGTGCGCCTGCCCGCCGTCGCGCTTCGGTGAAGCGCGAGAGGGAGTCTGCCTGAGTCCTGGAGGCGGTTCGAGTCTTCTCAGCAGGCCAGTGTGAGGCGAGCCGCGCCCGATTTGTTCTTTCTCTTCCTTTGTCCTGCTTGAAAAGACAGTAGTGTGGGGCCCCGCGGGGGCGTGTTTGGGTTATCGTTGTTAACTATTTGCTTTGCTTTGACTATCGTGCCAATGTGTAGATAGTTTCCAACCCCAGCCGTGAGGGGGGCGACCGACCCAGGCCCTGTGTTCATGTCGCGGTGCCCGTGGGGCACGGACTGGAGGGGTGCTCCTGCAATGGACCCAGGTCGTGAAACCTTGAACGGTTAGGAAAGAAATACTCGCGAGGGCGCTTGGCTGCCCCTTCCCCTCGCGAGGCCTTGCATAAGAGAAATCGAGGCAAGAGAGTGAAAAAGTCGAAGAACCATAAGTCAAAGGCGGCAACAATTCCAATAAAACTTCGAACGAAAACAAGCCAACTGCGGAAAGCAAATGAAAAAGCCGCGTCCGGCACCTAATCTAGTCTTCGACGTCTTCTCACCAGCGCGGAGCTAAGTGCTGCCACTGGGCGCGGGAGGGAGCCCCAGGGCCTGAGGCCGGCGCTCCTGAGGCTCCGTGGCGTGTACAACCCCACTAATTATTATGTGAGAGTGTCAAGGGCGGTGAGCTTCACAGGCGTTGGCCTTCTTCATAGGCTCCGGGCCTTTCTTGAGGGGAACGAGCTTCACGGGCGTTTGCCCTCTTCACAGGCTCCGGGCCTTTTCCCAAAAAGGATAATCTTCACAGGCGTTCGCCTTCTTCACAGGCTCCGGGCCTTTTCTGAAAAAGGATAATCTTCATAGGCGTTCGCCTTCTTCACAGGCTCTGGGCCTTTTCCAAAAAGGATAATCTTCACAGGCTCTGGGCCTTTTCCAAAAAGGATAATCTTCACAGGTGTTCGCCTTCTTCACAGGCTCTGGGCCTTTTCCACAAAGGATAATCTTCACAGGCGTTCGCCTTCTTCACAGGCTCCGGGCCTTTTCCCAAAAAGGATAATCTTCAAAGGCGTTCGCCTTCTTCACAGGCTCTAGGCCTTTTCCAAAAAGGATAATCTTCACAGGCGTTCGCCTTCTTCACAGGCTCCGGGCCTTTTCCCAAAAAGGATAATCTTCACAGGCGTTCGCCTTCTTCATAGGCTCTGGGCCTTTTCCAAAAAGGATAATCTTCACAGGCGTTCGCCTTCTTCATAGGCTCTAGGCCTTTTCAGGGGTAGAACCTCCGGAGGTGCTGGATGTTCCACGCGTTCTGGATTGGCACCCCCTCCTGAGTCTCCAAGTGCGCGGAGCCAGGCCTGGAAACATGAACAACCTTGAATGGGCCCTCCCACATGGGAGAGAGATTGTGCAGTCCCTCCCTGTAGAGGACCCGCCTGAGTACGAGGTCTCCTACCTCGAGAGTTCTGGGGCGGATGTGGCAGCAGCGATATCGTCGCAGCGCTTGTTGGTACCTGGTCGCCCGCAATGCGGCTTCTCGGCGGCGTTCCTCCCCCAGCACGAGGTCCATCCCCCGCATGGCGTCCTACTGCGCCTCGTCGAACGCTAGGACCCGCGCGGAGCGACGTCTGACCTCGTGAGGGAGGACCGCCTCTGCTCCGTAGACCAGGAAGAACGGGGTCTCTCCCATCGGCTTGGTTGCGGTTGTGCGGATGGACCACAACACAGACGGAAGCTCGTCATACCAACCTCTTCCGCAGGCTTCCAGCTTCTTCTTGAACGTCCTGGTTTTGAGGCCCCTTAGGACCTCCGCGTTGGCTCGCTTCGCCTGGCCATTGCTTCGGGGGTGTGCCACCGAAGCGTAGCATATCTGCGTCCCAAGGTTAGCACAGTATGTTTTAAAGAGGTTACTGGTGAACTGCGAACCGTTGTGTGTGATGATGCCGTTTGGCACCCCGAACCGGCTCACGTCGCCCCTGATGAACTTGACCGCAGAACCCGGGGGGATGGTGCGGACGGCCTCTACTTCAGACCACTTGGTGAACTTGTCCATGGCGACGTAGAGGTAGCGGTAGCCCCCTGGCGCCCGAGGAAACGGGCCCAGGGTTTCCAGCCCCCAGACTGCAAATGGCCACGAAAGGGGTATAGTCTGCAGGCCTCCCGCTGGCTGATGGATCTGCTTGGCATGGAACTGGCAGGCCTCACAAGCTTTCACCAGTTCGACGGCGTCATTGATTGCGGTGGGCCAATAAAACCCACTGCGAAACGCCTTGCCGACGAGGGTCCGTGATGAAGAATGGTGTCCACAGTCTCCATCGTGTATGTCTTCCAGCAGTTCCTTCCCTTGCTCCCTGGAGATGCAGCGCAGGGATACGTCGTTTGGTCGCTTTTGGTGGAGCTCTCCATCCTTGATGCAGAATGCCGTGGCCTGCCGTGCCACACGCTCTGCTTCCTCCTCCTTCTCCAGCAGGATCCCCTGCGTTAAGTAACTCCGGAGCTCCGTGATCCATCATCCCTCCTGAGGTTCCATCGTCAGGAGCAGGCGCGCTCCTGAGGCCGCGCCACAGACCGGGGCTCCTGAGGCAGGTGGCTGGGGGAGCTCTTCTCGAGGCTGAGCCGTGTTTGATAACAACGGTAGGGCTGAGGGCTTGATGAGCCGTTCCTGGAAGACACCAGGCTCTTGAGGTAGCCGCCTGGACGCCCGTCTGGCGATGTTGTCGGCCTCCTGATTAGTGCCATGGGGCACATGCTTCAACTCCAGCCCCCAGAACTGCTTCTCCATCTTGTGGACCTCTGCAAGGTAAGCCTCCATGTACTCATCTTTCGGCTCGTACACCTTATTGGAGAAATTGACGAGGAGCTGCGAGTCGCCCTTGATGGTGAGGCGTTTCACCCCCAGGGCAACTGCGGCCTTCAAGCCCGCTATTAGACCTTCATACTCTGCTATGTTGTTGGAGACCTTTTCGCCCTGCTGGAAACAGAGTTGTACTGCATAGTAGAGCTTGTCCTGAGTGGGCGATATAAGCACCGCCCTAGCCCCAGCACCATGCCCGGAGAACGCCCCATCGAAGTACATGACCCAGCCTTCCGGTGCCTCGCTCCCCGGGAAGAGGAATCAATCCTCGTCGGCCTTGAGGCCTGGTGCCTCCGTCCATTCTGCCACAAAATTCGCTAATGCTGCTCCCTTGATGACCCTGGTCGTGCTGAATTCGAGCTGGAACGCTTGTAGTTCTATTTTCCACTCTGTGACCCTTCCGGCGTTCTGGGAACGGGGGTCCCCAGACTTGCCTGCCTGCGACCTGCGGCATGACTCAAAGGGGGCCCAGCACGACCCATCTTCATAAACACAAACCCAAGACCCTCGCGAGGGGCCAAACCTCACGGGGCGGACGACACGGAGCTTCCTCAGGCATGGCCTCATCAGGCTGTCTTGCGAGGAGGCAGAGAGATCAAGGCGGGGTACCTCACGAGGTGCCCATGATGCAAGCCATGATGACCAAGGGCACCAGGCGGGGACTAATCGATTGGCAATCACACACACACACACACACACACACACACACACACACACACAGAGAGAGAGAGAGAGAGAGAGAGAGAGAGATGGGCGACTGAACCCCTCTAGCAGTTCATTGCCCCAGCCAAGAACAGACCCTCGCGAGGCTGTTCTTCCTTGTATTGTTCATCATCAGGCCAAGAGGCAATCCACCACACCACCACACTAGAGTAGGGTATTACACCACATCGGTGGCCCGAACCAGTATATACTCTGTGTCTCTTGTGCTGTGTTTTCGATAGCTTAGATCCTTATGAGTCGGAGGGGTACAGGTAGGTAGGAAGCGTAATCTCCGCGCGCACGCCAGAGTTCGAACCTCAAGGGTCTACCGGAACCCGAAATCCAACATTTGGCGCGCCAGGTAGGGGTGCGCCGGAATTCGCTTTGCACCGCTCCGTTCTCCTCCGACCATCGCGTCCATGTCTGACGACCGACGGGCTCACGCCGGCGCCGGGCCGCCCTCATCGGCCAGACGGCCCCCGTCGGCGGGCCTCCTCGCCGTTCCCCGGCACCCGCCGTCAACACCACCACCGTCCTGGCGGGGAACGGGCAGCAAGTGTCGTCTCGGCATCCGTCCGTGCGGCAAAACGGTCGCACCGCTACACCAACACCCCCGGTCATCACGGCCCTCCTGGGCGGCTCGCGGGCGCCGCCTACAAGTCACCACGTCAACCCGTTCGTCCGTCGGGTCAGCGTCGCTTCCGCGCGGCAGGGGGCTCTCCCGGACCGGGCGGCGCCCAAGGCCGGCCTGACCTTCAGCTCGGAGGACCACCCCTCCAACTCAGCCTTCTCGGGCGCGCTCCCCATGCTATGCACCCCCACCATTTGCCAGGTGGCCGTCACCAAAACTCTCATCGACGGTGGTGCGGGCCTCAACATGCTCTCGGTCCAGTCCTTCAACCTCCTCCGCATACCCCTGGAATGACTACAACCCAGCCGGCCCTTCTCGGGCGTCGGGGGTGGATCATCCAGCTCCTTGGGACAGATCCGACTCCTAGTAACCTTTGGCACCTACGACAACTTCCGCACGGAGATGGTCGACTTCGACATCGTCCCCATCAGACTCCCCTACAACGCCATCCTTGGCTACCCAGCGCTGGCCCAGTTCATGGCCGCGACACACCCGGCGTACAACCTCATGAAGATGCCCGGGAGCAGCGGTATCCTCACTGTGCACGGGGACACCGAAGACGTGCTGCGAGTGCTCAAGCTCGCCTTCAAGACGGCAGCGTCAGCACAGCCCGCCGACTCGGAGGCTCCCGAGCCCAAGGGGGCTGCACCCGCCAAGAAGAAGCAGTTGTTCACCCAAGACAAGGCAGAAACCAAGCAGATACCCGTCGACGAAGACGGGTCCACTAGCGCCACTTTTACTATAGGCGCCAACCTCGAGCCCGAGCAGGAGGAAGCCCTAGTCAGGTTCCTGCGTGCAAACAAGAAGGTATTCGCTTGGGAGCCGGGCCAGTTGGCGGGGATCCCTAGGAGTGTAATCGAGCATCGCCTCAACGTGTGCCCCAACGTGCGCCCCGTGAAGCAGAAGGCGATGCGGCAGTCCACAGAGAAGCAGGCCTTCATCATCCAAGAGACCAAGAAACTAGAAGCTGCGGGGGTAATTCACGAGGTCCGATACCCGGATTGGTTGGCCAACCCTGTCGTTGTGCCAAAGAAGGGAGGCAAGGAATGCATGTGTGTCGACTTCACCAACCTCAACAAGGCATGTCCACAAGATCCGTTCCCGCTCCCCCGCATTGATCAGATCATCGATTCCACCGCAGAATGCGACCTACTGTGCTTCCTGGATGCCTTCTCTGGGTATCACGAGATCAAGATGGCATTAGAAGACATCGAGTAGACAGCCTTCCTAACCCCGTGTGGGGTGTACTGCTACACATGCAAGCCATTCGGGCTGCAAAACGCGGGGACGACCTTTCAGCGGCTGATGCACATCACGTTGGGCCGGCAGCTCGGGAGGAATGTCGAGGCTTACGCCGATGATATTGTGGTGAAGTCTCGGGAGGCCAAGACACTGATACAAGACTTGGAGGAAACATTCGTGAGCCTCGACGCGGTGAACCTGCGGCTCAACCCAGAGAAGTGTGTGTTCGGGGTCCCCTCAGGCAAGCTCTTGGGTGTCCTCCCGTCCCACCGAGGCATTGAGGCCAACCTGGAGAAGGTCAAGGCGGTCGAGGACATGAGCCCTCCCAAGACCCTCAGATAAATGCAGAAGCTCACTGGGCGCGTGACCGCGCTAGGGCGCTTCATCTCCAGGCTGGGGGAGCGAGCGCTGCCTTTCTTCCAGCTAATGAAGAAAAAGGGGCCCTTTGAATGGACTGAAGAGGCCGACAAGGCATTCCAAGATCTCAAGAGATACCTGACCAGCCCTCTGGTCATGGTGGCCCCGCGCCCTCAGGAGCCCCTGGTGCTCTACCTCACCACCACTCCTTACTCCGCCAGTGCAGCCCTAGTGGCTGTTAGGGAGGAGCGTCGAATCAAAACCGCAGCTGCAGCCCGGGACAAGACAGAGCAGGAACAAAGAAGGCCCACAGAAACCGCCTCGGCAATTGAGGAGAATCAGCCGCCGCGGAGAAGCACACTGGAGGTGGAAGGGGCTCCTCACCCGGACAGTCGGCCTCCTGAGGCCTCATCGCCTCCGGAGGCGCAATCATCTCCGGAGGGCGCCACAAGCATTGACAAACCCAGCCTCAATTGAGCACCCCGTGTATTTCGTCAGCACGGTATTGCGGGACGCGAGAGCACGGTACACCATGCCTCAGAAGCTCCTCCTCGCACTACTGGTGGCCTCATGCAAGTTGCGGCACTACTTTCAGGGTCACCCCATCAAGGTCATCTCGTCATATCCCTTGGAGAGGGTGCTCAGGAGCCCTAACTCGGTCGGAAGGGTCGCAGAGTGGAACATAGAGCTGCAAGCGTTCCAGCTCGAATTCAGCATGACCAGGGTCATCAAGGGAGCAGCATTAGAGGATTTTATGGCAGAATGGACGGAGGCACCAGGCCTCAAGGCCGACGAGGATCGATCCCTCTTCCCGGGGAGCGAGGCACCGGAAGGCTGGGTCATGTACTTCGATGGGGCATTCTCCAGGCATGGTGCTGGGGCTGGGGCGGTGCTTATCGCCCACTCAGGACAAGCTCTACTACGCATTACAACTCTGTTTCCAGCAGGGCGAAAAGGTCTCCAACAACATAGCAGAGTATGAAGGTCTAATAGCGGGCTTGAAGGCCATAGTTGCCCTGGGGGTGAAACGCCTCACCATCAAGGGCGACTCGCAGCTCCTCATCAATTTCTCCAATAAGGTGTACGAGCCGAAGGATGAACACATGGAGGCATACCTTGCAGAGGTCCACAAGATGGAGAAGCAGTTCCGGGGGCTGGACTTGAAGCATGTGCCCCATGGCACCAATCAGGAGGCCGACAACATCGCCAGACGGGCATCCAGGCGGCTACCTCAAGAGCCTGGCGTCTTCGAGGAACGGCTCTTCAAGCCCTCAGCCCTGCCGTTGTTATCAAACACGGCTCAGCCTCGAGAAGAGCTGCCCCAGCCACCTGCCTCAGGAGCCCCGGTCTGTGGCCCGGCCTCAGGAGCGCGCCTGCTCCTGATGATGGAACCTCAGGAGGGATGCAGGATTACGGAGCTCCGGAGTTACTTAATGCAGGGGATCCTGCCGGAGAAGGAGGAGGAAGCAGACCGTGTGGCACGGCAGGCAGCGGCATACTGCATCAAGGATGGAGAGCTCTACCGAAAGCGACCAAACGACGTATCCCTGCACTACATCTCCAGGGAGCAAGGGAAGGAACTGCTGGAAGACATACACGGTGGAGACTGTGGACATCATTCATCATGACGGACCCTCATCGGCAAGGCGTTTCGTGGTGGGTTTTATTGGCCCACCGCACTCAATGACGCCGTCGAACTGGTGAAAGCTTGTGAGGCCTGCCCGTTCCACGCCAAGCAGATCCATCAGCCAGCGGGAGGCCTGCAGACTATACCCCTTTCTTGGCCATTTGCAGTCTGGGGGCTGGACATCCTGGCCCCGTTTCCTCGGGCGCCAGGGGGCTACCACTACCTCTACGTCGCCGTGGACAAGTTCACCAAGTGGTCCGAAGTAGAGGCCGTCCGCACCATCCCCGCGGGTTCTGCGGTCAATTTTATCAGGGGCATCGTGAGCCGGTTCGGGGTGCCAAACCGCATCATCACAGACAACGGTTCATAGTTCACCAGTAACCTCTTTAAAACATATTGTGCTAACCTTGGGACGCAGATATGCTACGCTTCGGTGGCACACCCCCGAAGCAACGGCCAGGCGGAGCGAGCCAACGCGGAGGTCCTAAGGGGCCTCAAAACCAAGACGTTCAAGAAGAAGCTGGAAGCCTGCAAAAGAGGTTGGTACGACGAGCTTCCGTCTGTGTTGTGGTCCATCCACACAACCGCAACCAAGCCGACGGGAGAGACCCCGTTCTTCCTGGTCTACGGAGCCGAGGCGGTCCTCCCTCACGAGGTCAGATGTCGCTCTGCGCGGGTCCTGGCGTTCGACGAGGCGCAGCAGGACGCCATGCGGGGGATGGACATCGTGCTGGGGTAGGAACGCCGCCGAGAAGCCGCATTGCGGGCGGCGAGGTACCAACAAGGCTGCGACGATATCAGTGCCACCAAATCCGCCCCAGAAATCTCGAGGTAGGAGACCTCGTACTCAGGCGGGTCCTCTCCAGGGAGGGACTGCACAAGCTCTCTCCCATGTGGGAGGGCCCGTTCAAAGTTGTTCATGTTTCCAAGCCTGGATCCGCGCGCTTGGAGACTCAGCAGGGGGTGCCAATCCAGAACGCGTGGAACATCCCGCACGTCCGGAGGTTCTACCCCTGAAAAGGCCGGAGCCTCTGAAGAAGGCGAACGCCTGTGAAGATTATCCTTTTTGGAAAAGGCCCAGAGCCTGTGAAGAAGGCGAATGCCTGTGAAGATTATCCTTTTTGGAAAAGGCCCGGAGCCTGTGAAGAAGGCGAACGCCTCTGAAGATTATCCTTTTTGGAAAAGGCCGAGAGCCTGTGAAGAAGGCGAACGCCTGTGAAGATTATCCTTTTTGGTAAAAGGCCCGGAGCCTGTGAAGAGGGCAATCGCCCGTGAAGCTCATTCCCCTCAAGAAAGGCCCGGAGCCTGTGAAGAAGGCCAACGCCTGTGAAGCTTGTCGGCGTTCTGGGAACAGGGGGCCCCAGACTTGCCTGCCTGTGGCCTGCGGCGTGGCTCGAGTGGGGGCCCAACGCGGCCCATCTTCATCAACACAAGGCTCAAGACCCTCGCGAGGGGCCAAGCCTCGCGAGGCGGACGACATGGAGCTTCCTCCAGCACGGCCTCCTTAGGCTGGCTCACGAGGAGGCGGAGAGATCAAGGTGGGGTACCTCACGAGGTGCCCATGACGCAAGCCATGACGACCAGAGGTGCCAGGCGGGCGCCAGCCCGCGCAGTGTCCTCCCTTTCCTCTTTGGTGCAAAGGGGGCAAGCGCAGGGGAGAGGATCAAGCAAAGGCACCCATTTCGGTGCAACGAGGCCAAGACCAACTCCACGACAAGGAGGAAGTCACTGTGGAGCCCAAGCCGGCGTCATCACCAGAACCTTTGACAGGGGAAGACCAACTTTAGTCAGGATAAGTGTACCCGATGTTCCCCTTCAAATCCGCCAATTGTTGGCGCCCTTCCTGCTCAAATATTTGGGAAGAGGCCCAGGGACTTTGCCTATAAATAGGACTAGCCACCCCCAGGGTAGGGTTGGATCCAATCGGATTCAGGACCTAGAGCAAGTAGAGAGAGAGAGAGATGGGTGATCGAACTCCCCCCAGCAGTTCATCCCCTAGCGAAGAACAGACCCTCGCGAGGTCGTTCCCCTTTGTACTGTTCTTCCTCATCAGCCCCAGAGGCAATCCACCCGCCACAAACTAGAGTAGGGTATTACACCACAATGGTGGCCCGAACTAGTATAAACCCTGTGTTTCTTGTGTTGTCCTTGTGGTAGTTAGATCCTCGCGAGACGGAGAGGTAGAAGGGCGCGATCTCCGCGCGCACCCCAGAGTTCGAACCTTAAGGGTCTGCCGGAACCCGTGATTCGACATTTGGCGCGCCAGGTAGGGGTGCGCCGGGATCCGTCTTCCACCGCACCGCTCTCCACCGACCATCGCATCCATGTGCGTCGCACGTCGAGCTCGCGCCGTGCTAGCGGCCCTCACTGGCGTACGTCCTCGTCATCCCCCGCCGTTCGCCGTCAACACCGCCACCGGCCCGGCGGAAGGCGAGCGACAAGCACCACCCCGGCGCCTGCCTATGCTACCGGGCCGGAGCACAGCAACGTCGACGCCCCCGGTCGTCGCGGCCCTCATGGGCGGCTCGCAGGCGCCACCAATGAGCTGTCATGTCAAGCCGTTTGCCCGTCAGATCGGTGTCGTTTCCGCACGGCAGGGGGCTCCCGCGGACCGGGCGGCGCACGAGGTTGGCCTGACCTTCAGCTCGGAAGACCACCCGGCTAACTTGGCCGGCTCGGGCGCGCTCCCCCTGTTGTGCACCCCCACCATCTGCCAGGTGGCCGTCACCAGAACCCTCGTCGATGGCGGCGCGGACCTCAGCGTGCTTTCGGTCGACACCTTCAACCTCCTCCGCATACCCCAGGAGCGGCTGCAGCCCCAGCCGATCCTTCTCGGGCGTCGGGGGCGGGTCGTCCGACTCCTTGGGACAGATCCGGCTCCTGGTGACCTTCGGCACCTACGACAACTTCCGCACGGAGATGGTCGACTTCGACATTGCCCCCATCGGCCTCCCTTACAACGCCATCCTCGGCTACCCGGCACTGGCCCAGTTCATGGCCGCCACACACCCAGCGTACAACCTCATGAAGATGCCCAGGAGCCACGGTACCCTCACCGTGCACGGAGACAACAGGGACGCCCTGCGAGTACTCAAGCTCGTCTTCAGGACGGCGGCATCGGCGCAGCCCGCCGACGCGGGGACCCCTGAGCTCAAGGGGGTTGTGCCTACCAAGAAGAAGCAGCTGTTCACCCAGGACAAGGCAGAAACCAAGCAGATACCCATAGACGAGGACGGGTCTTCCAGCGCCACTTTCACCATTGGCGACAACATGGGGCCTGACCAGGAGGAGGCCCTGATCAAGTTCCTGCGTGCAAACAAGAAAGTGTTTGCTTGGGAGCCTGATCAGTTGGCAGGGATCCCCAGGGACGTCATCGAGCACCACCTCAACGTATGCCCAAACGTGCGCCCCGTGAAGCAGAAGGCCAGGCGACAGTCCGCAGAGAAGCAGGCCTTCATCGTCCAAGAGACCCGCAAGTTGGAAGCCGCTGGAGTTATTCGCGAGGTCCGGTACCCAGATTGGTTAGCCAACCCAGTCGTTGTACCCAAGAAAGGGGGGAAGGAACGCATGTGCATAGACTTCACCAACCTCAACAAGGCATGCCCGCAAGATCCATTCCCGCTCCCTCGCATCGACCAGATCGTCGATTCCACCACCGAATGCGACCTGCTGTGCTTTTTGGATGCCTTCTCAGGATATCACCAGATCAGGATGGCGATAGAAGACGTTGAGAAGACCGCCTTCTTGACCCCGTGCGGGGTATACTGTTGTACGTGCATGCCGTTCGGGCTACGCAACGCAAGGGCAACCTTTCAGCGGCTGATGCACATCGCCTTGGGCCCGCAGCTCGGGAAGAATGTTGAAGCATACGTTGATGACATTGTGGTGAAATCTCGAGAGGCCAGGACCCTGATGCAAGACCTGGAGGAGACCTTCGTGAGCCTCGACGCAGTGAACCTGCGGCTCAACACGGAGAAATGCGTGTTTGGCGTCCCCTCGGGCAAGCTTTTGGGATACCTCGTGTCTCACCGTGGCATCGAGGCCAACCCCGAGAAGGTCAAGGCGGTCGAGGACATGAGTCCGCCAAAGACCCTCAGAGAAATGCAGAAGCTCACCGGGCGTGTGACCGCACTAGGGCGCTTCATCTCCAAGTTGGGAGAACGAGCGGTGCCTTTCTTTCAGCTCATGAAGAAAAAGGGGCCCTTTGAATGGACTGAAGAGGCGGATAAGGCGTTTCAATATCTCAAGAGGTACCTAACCAGTCCCCCAGTCATGGTGGCTCCGCGCCCTCAGGAGCCTCTGCTGCTTTACCTTGCCGCCACTCCTTACTCTGCCAGCGCAGCACTAGTGGTGGTTAGGGAGGAGCGCCAGTCCAAAACCACATCGGCAGCCCGAGGTCAGACGAGACGGGAACAGGGAAAGCTCGAGAAAGCCGAAGCTACAGGTGAAGAGAGCCAACCGCCGGGGGACGCACAAGAGACAGGTGAAGCAGCATGCCAGGATGGTTCACCTCCCGAGGACGCAACATCTCGCGAGGTGTCCTCACCTCCCGAGGGCGCCGCGACCCAAGCTGCTCACAGCCTAGTTGAGCACCCGGTCTACTTCGTTAGCACGGTGCTGCGGGACGCGAGGGCCTGATATCCCATGCCCCAGAAGCTCCTCCTCGCGCTGCTGGTGGCCTCGCGCAAGCTGCGGCACTACTTCCAAGCTCATCCGATCAAGGTCATCTCATCGTACCCCCTAGAGAGGGTGCTCAGGAGCCCTAACTCAGCCGGAAGGGTCGCCGAGTGGAACATAGAGTTGCAAGCGTTTCAGCTCGAGTTCAGCACAACTAGGGTCATCAAAGGAGCCGCGTTGGCGGATTTCGTGGCGGAATGGACAGAGGCGCCGAACTTCAAGGATGACGAGGATCGCTCCCTCTCCCCAGGGAGCGAGGCGCCAGAGGGCTGGGTCATGTACTTCGACGGGGCATTCTCCAGGCACGGCGCGGGGGCTGGTGCTGTACTGATATCACCCACTCAGGATAAGCTTTGCTACGCAGTACAACTCTGTTTCCAGCAAGGAGAAACGGTCTCCAACAACATAGCAGAATATGAGGGACTGATAGCAGGGTTGAAGGCCGCGACGGCCCTGGGAGTGAAGCTCCTCACCGTCAAGGGCGACTCGCAGCTCCTAGTCAACTTCTCCAACAAGGTGTACGAGCCGAAGGACGAGCATATGGAGGCCTACCTAGCCGAGGTCCGCAGGATGGAAAAGCAGTTCTGGGGGCTGGAGCTGAAGCACGTGCCCCGTGGCACCAACCAGGAAGCTGACGACATAGCTGGACAGGGGTCCAGGCGGCTGCCGCAGAAGCCCGGCGTCTTCGAGGAGCGGCTCTTTGAACCTTCAGCGAAGCCAACGCTATCAAGCACAGCTCAGCCTCGTGAGGAGCTCCCTCAGCCGCCAGCCTCGGGAGCCCCGGCCTGCGGGCCGACCTCAGGAGCATGTTTGCTCCTGACGATGGAACCTCAGGAGGAACGCTGGATCACTGAGCTCCGGAGTTACCTGATACATGGGACCCTGCCAGAGAAGGAGGAGGAAGCAGAACATGTGGCGCGGCAGGCCACGTCATACTGCATCAGAGACGGAGAGCTCTACCGGAAGCGACCCAACTACGTATCTCTGCGCTGCATCTCCAGGGAGCAAGGAAGGGAGCTACTGGGGGACATACACGGCGGAGACTGCGGACATCACTCGTCATCATGAACCCTCGTCGGCAAAGCCTTCCATAGTGGGTTCTATTGGCCCACCGCGCTCAACGACGCGATCGATTTAGTGAAGGCTTGTGAGGCCTGCCAGTTCCATTTCAAGCAGATCCATCAGCCGGCGGGGAGCCTGCAGACTATACCCCTCTCGTGGCCATTCGGAGTTTGGGGGCTGGATATTCTGGGCCCGTTCCCTCGGGCGCCAGGGGGCTACCGTTACCTCTACGTCGCCATTGACAAGTTCACCAAGTGGACGGAGGTGGAGGCTGTCCGAACCATCCCCGCAGGCTCCGCGGTCAAGTTCATCAGGGGCATCGTGAGCCGGTTCGGGGTGCCGAACCGCATCATCACAGACAACGGTTCGCAGTTCACCAGTAACCTCTTCAAAACATACTGTGCTAACCTTGGAACGCAGATATGCTACGCTTCGGTGGCACACCCGCGAAGCAATGAGCAAGCCGAACGAACCAACGCGGAGGTCCTGAGAGGCCTCAAGACCAGGACGTTCAAGAAGAAGCTGGAAGCCTGTGGCAGGGGTTGGTACTATGAGCTCCAATCCGTGTTGTGGTCCATCCGCACAACCGCGACCAAACCCACCGGGGACACTCCGTTCTTCCTGGTCTACGGAGCTGAAGCAGTCCTCCCTCACGAGGTCAGGCGTCGCTCCGCGCGGGTCCTGGCATTCGACGAAGCGCAGCAAGACGCCATGCGGGGGATGGACCTCGTGCTGGGGGAGGAACACCTCTGGGAGGCCGCGCTGCGAGCGGCAAGGTACCAACAGGCGCTACGACGATATCACTGCCGCAACATCCACCCCAGGACCCTTGAGGTAGGAGACTTCGTACTCAGGCGGGTCCTCTCCAGGGAAGGGCTGCACAAGCTCTCTCCCATGTGGGAGGGCCCATTCAAAGTTGTTCATGTTTCCAGGCCAGGCTCCGTGCGCTTGGAGACTCAAGAGGGGGAGCCGATCCAGAACGCGTGGAACATCCAGCACCTCAAGAGATTTTACCCCTAAAAGGCCCTGAGCCTGTGAAGAAGGCGAACGCCTGTGAAGACCTTCTCTTTTTGGAAAAGGCCCTGAGCCTGTGAAGAAGGCGAACGCCTGTGAAGACCTTCTCTTTTTGGAAAAGGCCCTGAGCCTGTGAAGTAGGCGAATGCCTGTGAAGATCGTCTCTTTTTGGAAAAGGCCCTGAGCCTGTGAAGAAGGCGAACGCCTGTGAAGATCGACTCTTTTTGGAAAAGGCCCAGAGCCTGTGAAGAAGGAGAATGCCTGTGAAGCTTATTACCTCTAAGGAGAAAGGCCCGGAGCATGTGAAGAAGGCCAATGCCTGTGAAGCTCGCCGCCCCGTGACACTCTCACGTAATAATGAGTGGGGCTGTACACGCCCCGGAGTCTCAGGAGCGCCGGCCTCAGGCCCTAGGGCTCCCTCCCACGCCAAGTGGCAGCACTTAGCTACGCGCTGGTGAGAAGATGTCGAAGACTAGACTAGGTGCCGGACGCGGCTTTTTCATTTGCTTTCCGCATTTGGCGTGTTCTACTTGCATTTGAGGTCTTATCGAAGCTATCGCCGTTGTTGATTCGTGGTTTGTTGATTTTCGCTCCTCGTTTTGATTCTCTCTCATGAAGGCCTCGCGAGGGGCGAGGCTCGAACGCCCTCGCGAGTGTTTTTCTCTAGCCATTTAAAGGCTTCACGACTCGGGCTCTCTACAGGAGCACCCCTCTAGTTCGTGCCCCTCGGGCATCGCGACGTACACACAGGGCCTGGGTCGGTCGCCCCCCGGCTGGGGCCGCGAACTACCTACGCGAGGGAAAATAGTTGTGAGGCGCGACAACAAAATTAAGGTAGCAACTACAAACGGCAATAGTTCTTAAACACGCCCCCACAGGGCTCCACGCAGTTGTCTTATCTTACACAGGAAGCAAAAGGAAAGGGAAAAGGGCGAGCCCGGCGTGGCCCGCCCCACATCGGCCTACGGAGGCGACACCCGATGCCTCCGGAGCTCAGGCGGACTCCCTCTCGCGCTTCACAGGAGCGCGATGACAGGCGGCAGAACAGCCACCCCCCAAGCAGGCACGGAGGCGAGGGGGCTGGCTGCGGCCTCCGCTGGAGGAGCCACCTGAAGGGGAGTAGGCAAAGCTCGGGGAGCCTCGAGCACCACCAGCGGTGCGAGCGCTGTCCCCTTCATCGTCGCCCTTGGGGCAGCATCCCGCGCGGCGACCGTCTTCCCCAAACACCCTCACGTAGAGGGTGCAGTCGCCGTCGAATTTGAAGTATAGGGTGCACCGCTCGCCCAGGCCGCGCGCGCGGGCAAACGTCTGCCAGCCTCGGGTCAGGGCCTCGTTCCCAGAAGGGGAGACCTCGAGCGAGACACAAGAAGCCCTACTGTAGCAGCCGTCGGCCTGGAGCCAGAAGCCGCACCGGGCGCCGGCCGGCAACTCGCTGATGAAGAAGCGTGGGAGCTGGAGCCAGGTGCTGGTCGGGTCCGCCGACCACACGACGAACTCCGGCAGCACTTCTGCCGAGCGAAAGCGCGGCCTGGGAGGCCACGCAGCCACAGCCCGCCTCCCCATGGTGGCAGAGCGCTCACCACCGCGCGAAGAACCGCCCCTGTGTCCGCGGGGAGCCTCAGCGGGGACCGTGGGATGCTTGCGGGGACGACCCCGGCCGCGCTTGGCCGGAGGGGAGTCGGGCCCCGCCCGGCTAGCCTTCCCCTTCTCCGCAGCTGAGAACCTCTTCGGAGCCATGCGGGCGGCGGCGGCAAGGGAGAGAGGGAAGAAGAGAAGCAGGAAAGGATGGACTGGCGGAGCTCGTGCGGCCTCGCACTTATAGCCGGAAAAGGCCAACCGTCAAGCACCACGATCGCAGGTAATAATGGCCCATATCTATGCATGCAGGGACTAGTCAAGTCACGCAGTTGCCGAGGCATCGTGGGGAAGTGGAGACGCCCACGTCCTGTCAAACCGCCACGCGGTGCCCAAGGCCGCAGGCTGTTAGGGCCCGCGGCGCTTCGCCCTTGCCCTTTCGCCTCTCGGCATGGCCAAGTCCATGTGCGCCTTGGGCCCGGGGGCTACTGTTGGCGTTCTGGGAACGGGGGTCCCCAGACTTGCCTGCCTGCGGCCTGCGGCGTGGCTCGAGTGGGGGCCCAACGCGGCCCATCTTCATCAACACAAGGCTCAAGACCCTCGCGAGGGGCCAAGCCTCGCGAGGCGGACGACATGGAGCTTCCTCCAGCACGGCCTCCTTAGGTTGGCTCGCGAGGAGGCGGTGAGATCAAGGTGGGGTACCTCACGAGGTGCCCATGACGCAAGCCATGACGACCAGAGGTGCCAGGCGGGCACCAGCCCGCGCAGTGTCCTCCCTTTCCTCTTTGGTGCAAAGGGGGCAAGCGCAGGCGAGAAGATCAAGCAAAGGCACCCATTTTGGTGCAACGAGACCAAGACCAACTCCACGACAATGAGGAAGTCACTGTGGAGCCCAAGCCGGCGGCATCACCAGAACCTTTGACAGGGGAAGACCAACTTTAGTCAGGATAAGTGTACCCGCGTTCCCCTTCAAATCGGCCAATTGTTGGCGCCCTTCTTGCTCAAATATTTGGGAAGAGGCCCAGGGCCTTTGCCTATAAATAGGACTAGCCACCCCCAGGGTAGGGTGGGATCCAATCGGATTCAGGACCTAGAGCAAGTAGAGAGAGAGAGAGATGGGCGACCGAACTCCCCCCAGTAGTTCATCCCCTAGCGAAGAACAGACCCTCGCGAGGTCGTTCCCCTTTGTACTGTTCTTCCTCATCAGCCCCAGAGGCAATCCACCCACCACAAACTAGAGTAGGGTATTACACCACAACGGTGGCCCGAACTAGTATAAACCCTGTGTTTCTTGTGTTGTTCTTGTGGTAGTTAGATCCTCGCGAGACGGAGAGGTAGAAGGGCGCGATCTCCGTGCGCACCCCAGAGTTCGAACCTTAAGGGTCTGCCGGAACCCGTGATCCGACAAAGCTCGCCGTCCGTGACACTCTCACGTCATAATGAGTGGGGCTGTACACGCCCCGGAGTCTCAGGAGCGCCGCCTCAGGCCCTGGGGCTCCCTCCCACGCCCAGTGGCAGCACTTAGCTCCGCCCTGGTGAGAAGACGTCGAAGACTAGATTAGGTGCCGGACGCGGCTTTTTCATTTGCTTTCCGCAGTTGGCTTGTTTTCGTTCGAAGTTTTATTGGAATTGTTGCCGCCTTTGACTTATGGTTCTTCGACTTTTTCACTCTCCTGCCTCGATTTCTCTTATGCAAGGCCTCGCAAGGGGAAGGGGCAGCCGAGCGCCCTCCCGAGTATTTCTGTCCTAACCGTTCAAGGTTTCGCGACCTGGGTCCATTGCAGGAGCACCCCTCTAGTCCGTGCCCCACGGGCACCGCGACATGAACACAGGGCCTGGGTCGGTCGCCCCCCTCACGGCTGGGGTTGGAAACTATCTACACATTGGCACGATAGCGAAAGCAAAGCAAATAATTAACAACGATAACCCAAACACGACCCCGCGGGGCCCCACGCTACTGTCTTTTCATGCAGGACAAAGGAAGAGAAAGAACAAATCGGGCGCGGCTCGCCTCACACCGGCCTGCTGAGAAGACTCGAACCGCCTCCAGGACTCAGGCAGACTCCCTTTCGCGCTTCACCGAAGCGCGACGGCGGGCAGGCGCACCACCACCTCCCAGGCAGGTACGGCGGCGTGGACGCTGACTGCGGCCACCGCTGGAGGAGTCACCGCCTAAGGAAGAACCGGTGAAGCTTGGGGATCCTTGAGCACCGCCGACCACGCAAGCGCTGCCCTCTCCATCATCGCCGGGGCTGGATTCTCGGCCGCGGTCGTCGTCCTCAGGGCAGCACCCTGCGCGGCGACCATCTTCCCCAAACACCCTCACGAAGAGGGTGGCATCGCAGTCAAACTTGAAGTGCAGGGTGCCCCGACGGCTCAGGCCCCGCGCGCGGGCAAACGTCTGCCAACCGTGGGCCAAGACCAGGCTCCCAGCTGTGGAGACCTCTAGTGAAGCCAATGAAGCCCGGCTACAACAGCCATCTGCTTGAAGCCAGAGGCCGCCTGGGGCACCGGCCGGGAGCTCGCCGAGGAGGAAGCGAGGAAGATGAAGCCGGGTGCTCGTCGGCTCCGCCGACCACACAACAAACTCCGGCAGAACCTCTGCCGCGCGGGAACGCGGCCTAGGGGTCGCACGACCGACGCGTGCCCCCGGTCGCCGCTGCCCGCCCTTCACCGAGCTGGAAATCGCCCCCACAGCCGTGAAGGGCTGTCGTCGTGGCTGCGGGATGTTTGCGAGGACGCCCCGACCGCGCTTGGGCGGAGGAGAGGCAGGCTCAACCTGGCGAGCCTTCCCTTTCTCCGCGGCTGAGAACCTCTTCAATGGCGCCATGAAGAAGAAGGAGAAGCAAGGGGGATGGACCGGAAGGGCGCGTGCCGTCCCGTACTTATAGCCGGCGAAGGCCAACCGTCGGCCTCCACGATCTCAGGTAATCATGACCCGTTTCGCATGCAGGGACTTGTCCAATCTGTTCAGATGCCGAGGCGTCGTGGGGGAGCGGGGACGCCCACGTCCAATCAACCGCCACGTGGCGCCCAAGGCCGCAGGCTGTTAGGGCCCGCGGTGCTTCGCCCTTGCCCTTTCGCCTCACTGCACGGCCAAGTCCGGGCGCGCCTTGGGCCCGGGGGCTACTGTCGGCGTTCTAGGAATGGGGGTCCCCAGACTTGCCTGCCTGCGACCTGCGGCGTGGCTCAAAGGGGGCCCAGCACGGCCCATCTTCATCAACACAGACCCAAGACCCTCGCGAGGGGCCAAACCTCGCGGGGCGGACAACACGGAGCTTCCTCAGGCACGGCCTCATCAAGCTGTCTCACGAGGAGGCGGAGAGATCAAGGCGGGGTACCTCACGAGGTGCCCATGACGCAAGCCATGACGACCAAGGGCGCCAGGCGGGCGCCAGCCCACGCAGTGTCCTCCCTTTCCTCTTTGGTGCAAAGGGAGCAAGCGCAGGCGAGAGGATCAAGCAAAGGCACCCATTTCGGTTCAACGAGACCAAAACCAGCTCCGCGACAAGGAGGAGGTCACTGTGGAGCCCAAGCCAGCGTCATCACCAGAGCCTTTGGCAGGCGAGGACCAACATTAGTCAGGATAAGCATACCAGATGTTCCCCTTTAAAATGGCCAATTGTTGGTGCCCTTCTCGCTAAATATTTGGGAAGAGGCCCAGGGCCTTTGCCTATAAATAGCGCTAGCCACCCTAGGGATCGGGGGACGAATCGATTGGCAATCAGACAGAGAGAGAGAGAGAAGGGCGACTGAACCCCTCTAGCAGTTCATCGCCCCAGCCAAGAACAAACCCTCGCGAGGCTGTTCTTCCTTGTATTGTTCATCATCAGCCCAAGAGACAATCCACCACACCACCACACTGGAGTAGGGTATTACACCACATCGGTGGCCCGAACCAGTATAAACTCTGTGTCTCTTGTGCTGTGTTTGCGATAGCTTAGATCCTTGCGAGGCGGAGGGGTACATGTAGGTAGGAAGCGTAATCTCCGCGCGCACCCCAGAGTTCGAACCTCAAGGTTCTGTCGGAACCCAAAATCTGACACCCGCTTCTCATACTTAGCCTTTTGCTTCTCAGCAAGCAGCTTGACTTGCCGGCAGTTCTGTAGGTCGCGGTCCTTCGTACGGTGGATTTTGCAGTATTGCTTGCCAGAGCTCCCTAGCTTGTCGGTAGCCGCCAAGGCTCGGCAGGAGGCGCACCCAGCAATCTCCTTGCCGGGGGCGTACGCTTTGACCTTCTTGCTGGAACTGATGTCATCAGACCCCTCAACGGCAAGCAAGGCCTTGCCCTTGCATTTCCTATTGTGAGGCACCGGCATCTTCGCTGGGGTACTTCCTTCCCTCTTCATCCCGGGCGCACCTATCGGCCAGAACGTAGAGATCGGCCACATCCTTAACTTTTATCATCGCCAACTCTTCGCGCACCTTGCAACTGCGCACGTTCTGGTGGAACACGCTAATCATAGCGGCAGGATGAACGTCGGGCATGTTGTACTACACCCGCCTGAATCTCTTGATGTACTTGCGCAGGGTCTCCCCTTCCTTTTGGGGAATGATGTGCAGATCACTGGCCTAGCCATGAGCTTGGTGGCCTCCAGTGAAGGTGCCAACGAACTCATGGCACATATCCGACCAAGAAGAAATGGAATCCACCGGCAAGTGCATCAACCAAGACATCACATTGGGCCTGAGCGCCAGCGAGAAATAGTTGGCAAGCACCTTGTCGTCGCGAGCCCCAGCTGCCTGCATCGCGATGGTGTAGATGCTGAGGAACTCGGACGGATGGGTTTTGTCAGTGTACTTCTCGCCGACGTCGGGCTTGAACGTGCGGTGGGACGTCCACTGGAACTGCCGCAGCTCACGGGTAAAGGCCGGGCAGCCCACCTAGTAAGGTAGGCTGCCGGAGCCCCCCGGTGCCGGGTGGTCCATAGTGGGTCCTGCCCGCTCGTCCGACTGGCGGCACCTTTTGCGCCGACGCTCGACGGTGGTTCGAGCGTCTTCATGAGCTCGTTCCCGAAGGACCTGGTGCTGGTCACGGAGGGTCCGCGGGTCGGACGACGCTATGGAGATGTTATCAAAAGCGTCGTCATGACGGGCCGACGCCCGCAGCGGCTGGTGAGGAGGGGGAGAGTGCACCGTGGCCGCAGCTCCCTCGATCCTCCTAGCACCAGCATGTGGTGGCTCGGTGGGGCGCCGACCCGAGGGCCCCGCTGGTCGCAGATCATCTTTGGTGGCGACGGCGACGAGGCTCCGGATGGTGGCCCTCCACTCATCGAGCTTCTCCGCGGCAGGAGGGAAATCGAGGAGCAGTTGCGCGCGCGCCAAAGCTTCCGCTGGTGTGGGCGGCGGCGACAGCTGCATTGATCGCGACGCGCTTCGACTTCTAACTACGTTAGAAGGAGGTTTGTCACGACCCATCGGCTGCGTGCCATTTTCGCCAGTGCTTTGGTGAGCGTGCTGAACCCCTTCATCTTGTTGACGACGCACAGGGCTCTTCCCACGGCGGTCACTACAAAAAAAAGACACATCCGTGACATTTTGGGACGAACGAATTTTTTTCCGTCATACACATGACACTTCTATGACGATAACTGTGACAAAACCCGGTATGATCATAGATGTGGTGGGCTCCTACTTCTATAACAAAACATCATGACAGAAAATGGGCTTTTCGTATTGGGTGGCCCGGAGACACAGCTGCATGACATTCTTTGGGCCGTCCATGACGGAAAAAACCATGGTAGAAGCGAGGGCGAGGAAAATTTCGGGGAGTTCCCGGTTACGGTGGGAGGTTGGGGGCCAAGCGATGCGTGTTTCTGTCGTACATGTACGTGCGTGTGTGCGAGGCGTTGGCTCTAACTGAACTCGAGCGAGGCGTTGGGCTCTAACAGAACCCGAGCGATTTCACTGCAGGCTACGTGTTACTGAACTCGAGCGATCGATCGATGGCTGTTAACTGAACCCGATCGAGCGATTCGTTTGTTACTGCTGCTAACTGAAGCCGATCGATGGAATGAACAGTGAGCGTTGTGGGGGGGGGGGGTTGGATGAACAGTGAGCGGTGGCGTTGCCTCTGGATGAACATGACCCCGTGGTGTGGTGAAGGGCTGGATGAACAATAGACGATGGAGGGCTGCTCGTGGAGGGGTGGATGAACAGGACCCCGTGGTGTGGAGGGCTGGATGAACAGTAGACGGTGGAGGGGTGCCCATGGAGGGGTGGTTGAACAAGACTGTCGGTGTCTAAACCGGCGGATCTCAGGTAGGTGGTCCCGAACTGTGCGTCTAGGTGGATGGTAACATGAGATAAGGGACACGATGTTTTTACCCAGGTTCGGGCCCTCTTGATGGAGGTAAAACCCTACTCCTGCTTGATTAATATTGATGATATGGGTAGTACAAGAGTAGATCTACCATGAGATCAGAGAGGCTAAACCCTAGAAGCTAGCCTATGGTATGATTGTTGTTCATCCTACGGACTAAAACCCTCTGGTTTATATAGACACCGGAGAGGGTTAGGTTTACATAGAGTCGGTTACAACGGAAGGAGATCTACATATCCGTATCGCCAAGCTTGCCTTCCACGCCAAGGAAAGTCCCATCCGGACACGGGATGGAGTCTTCAATCTTGTATCTTCGTAGTCCAGGAGTCCGTCCAAAGGTCATAGTCCGGCTATCCGAACACCCCCTAACCCAGGACTCCCTCAGTAGCCCCTAAACTAGGCTTCAATGACGACGAGTCCGGCACGCAAATTGTCTTCGTCATTGCAAGGCGGGTTCCTCCTCCGAATATTTCGTAGAAGATTGCGAACACAAGGATAGTGTCCGGCTCTGCAAAATAAGTTCCACATATTGCCGTAGAGAGAATAACATTTACACAAATCTAATCTGTTGACGTACCCCGCAATGTAACATCACACCACGACCAAGTCTTTATTCGAATCGTTTTACTGTCCCACCTCAGCGCGTTTAGCGAGGCGTTTTCCTTGGCACGTCTTGTCGAAGCAAAGATCGTGTCCCCTTAATTTATGGGATTCTCATCAATATGGACGTGGGCAACCCAATCGTGCCCGTTGGCGTGTCTCCTCAATTAAAGGCGAGTCCCAAACGGTCACGGGGAGGGCTCTTGGTATTCAACCCCTTATAAAGAGACCAAGGCCTTACTCCTTTATTTCAATCTCAATCGAGTTCGCCCTTCGCCTCGAGTTCCAACACCCAAGGCCCTAGATTTCAGGCGCTTCGGACCTTCGACGATGTCCGGATCCGACCTCCGAGGCCGATGGATGCCTTCCTCTGTTACGGAGGGGGATGTGCTGAAGCTGAGAGAAGCCAGGTTCTTGACCGGCGAAATTTCGCATAGGCTGCCTGCTCAAGGGCAGGTTGTTCCTACTCCCGAGCCCGGTGAAAGTGTGGTATTCGTGTCTCACTTCCTCCTAGGGCTCGGCTTCGCGACGGATCCCTTCGTGAGGGGGCTCATGTTTTATTATGGGCTGGAATTTCATGACTTAGCTCCGGAGTCCATCCTCCATATCTCATCATTCATCGTTGTGTGCGAGGCCTTCCTCCGCATTACCCCTCATTTCGGACTATGGCTTAAGACTTTGAAAGTAGAGCCGAAGATGATCGAGGGACGGCACGTGGAGTGCGGAGGCGCTGTTATAAGCAAGAACGCTGACGCTCCATGGCCCGAGGGCTCTTTTCAGGAGGAGTTGAGCTTATGGCAACAAGAATGGTTCTATATTACCGCTCCCAGGGACACCAAGTGGGTGGCACCGCCTGTTTTCCGCTCAGGTCCCCCGCCCCGACTAGCGTCATGGGTCAATATGGGGCTGGACTGGGGGCCGGCAAAAGACGTGCCCCTATTGCAAGGCTGTATCCGAGATCTCCTAGAAAGAGATATCAGTCAGGTCATGGTGACGCAGGTTATGTTAATTCGCCGAGTCCTGCCTTGCAAACGTCGCCCTCTCCGTCTATGGGAGTTCAACCCGGAGGGACCACGAGCTCTCCAACACTTTCTTAGCATGACGCCCGTGGAGATGTACAAGTTGTTCTTCGGACCACAAGTAATGTGTCTGGATTCTACGGAGGACGCAGGACTAAGCTGCAATCGTCCAGATACTCAAGTAAGTAGCCCGGTTTCTGGACACACCATCCGCTTATTTATTACGACATCACCCTTAAAAGAGTTGTCTTTGAAACAGGAGTGGGTAGCGAAGGCGAAGCTAATCAGGTGTCCGGCCCCCCTTCCTGAGGCCTCGCCGAATCCCGTGTTGACCAGGATGCTGGAGATTGTGCCTTTGGAAGAGAACGAGGAGGGGGACAAGGGAGCTACCGGCTCCTCGAAGGAGTCTGTTGGGAAAGAAGGAATAAAAAATTCCTCCACCCATGCGAAGAAGAGGAGTGCCTCTGAAGACCCGGAGACCATGGTCTCAAAGCGGGGGAAGAAATCTTCGCCAGAGAGTCCTGCGCCGAGGGATACCTCGGCCGTACTGTGCCCCCAAGGGGATCAGCCCTCCACCGAGCCGTAAGTAGAGAGGGGAGTTTAAGATGAAAATGTCACATCCTAGCTAGCCATGCATTAGAGTGTTGCATCATGTTTACCTATCATCAGAAACTTGAAATGGGGAAGGCAGAACCCCCAACACCCCCCTGAAATCAACTAGGGTTTACTAAAAACATTTTCAATGAACCTGAAATGCCCTTCTAAAATGTTCACCCTCTTTGTATTGGGTTAGAACCTTTGGCAAAATTGGTGCGCAGTTTTCTAGGTCAACAAAGGTCACTGAAATAAATCATATGTATGCTGATTTTGGACAATTAAATACTAATAAATATTTTAAATGTTCAAATAATTCTGGAAATAAGTCAGGGCTGTTAGGAATAATCCCAACAGGGCCCACAATTATTATCAGGATTTTAGGAAGTGCCTAAGTATTTTTCATAATGCCACAAAGTTACAGAATAATAGAAAAAGGAAACAAAATGGGAAAAAATCTAACCTGGCCGCAGCCACCAGCCGGCCCACCTGGCGGCCCAAGCACTCTGCTAGCCCATGCCAGCCAGCTGCTTCGTCCCCGCCAGGCAGGCAGCCAGGTGCTCGACGGCGAGCTCAGCGTGCGCCACGCAGCTGGCCGCCGCCCTGCTTCCTCCCCTCGCCGCCCAGCTGGCCTGGGCAGGCTCCACGTCACGCTCCCGACCCCCTGGACACGTCCATTCGCCCCCTGCCTCTCTCCCTCACTCTCCCTCTGCCATGGCCGACGCTGCCGTGCTCGTGCCACCGTGAAGCCATGCCTTCCGTCGTCCCCGTGCTGAGCCACCGTGTCCAACAACTCCGCCGTCGTCAACTCCGTCGAGCAGCCCGAGCCCCGAGCGCTCGCGAGCCCTGCTTCGTCTTCCTCGACCACTTCTTCACCGAGCACCGCCGCAGATCCCCTTCGCCGTCGCCGCCATATCAGCTCGTCCCCGACCGCGCTGTCTGGCTCTATGTGACCGCCGTGAGCTGCTGCACCTCCCCATCCTCTCTGTTCTCCTCCTAGTGCACCACAGCAAGCCCACGTAGCTCACCCGCACGCGCCGCCGCGGAGCTCGTTGCCGACATGTCTCCGGCCAACGAGCAGCCATGCCATGTTGTCCACTAACCTCACCGCATCCCCAGGAGCCCAATGCCCCACTCCACGCACCTCGCCGTGCCTCGTAGCCTCGGGCTCACTTCCACCCGACTTCGGCGACCGCAGAACTCGTCGCCGGCGACGTTTCCGGCCACCCCTAGCCCAGCCACTGCCACCAAACGCTGCGGCTTGCTCCCAGCTGCACGTAGATGCCCTCCGCCGCTCGTTTGGTTGCTGGAACGTGCAAATGCACTTCCTTCGCCGCGTCTGGCTTCGCCGGCGGCTAGACGCCGGCGAGCTTGACTTTGACTTTGACCAGGTGGGCCCAAGTTGACTCCTCTGAGTCAATGACAAGTGGGGCCCCCCTCTGCTAACTAACTGGTTTAGTTTTAATTAAAATTAATTAGTTTAACTAATTACTGACATGCGGGACCCACTGGTCAGTTTGACCTGGACGACCCCGTTGACCTCTGACGTCATCCCGACATAGTGCTGACGCAGTAATTTAATTACTGGAATTATCTTTATACAGGAAATTCCAGAAAATAGTTCAAACTTCAAAAAATCATAGAAATTAATCTGTAACTCCAAATGCAAAGATTTATATATGAAATTTGATCAGAAAAATTCAATCTATTCATTGGAACTGGTTACATGCATGTCAGAACAAGTTAACCCTGTTGTTTATGCAATACAAGGTGATGCACTTTTATAGCTATGTTAAATGATCTAACACTTGAACCCTTGGTTCAATTAAGCACATTCCACCCTGCTTAAGCTTGCATTAGGCCAAGACACTTCCATATTGCCATGTCATAGCATGCATCATAATGTTGTATATCTTCATGTGTTGATTGTGTTTCGATGTGTTCTTCGTGGTAGGTCCTGCCTCCGAGGATATTCAAGAGTATCCAACTGAAGGGCAGTATCCCACCACCAGTCCATCAGGCAAGCAACCCATTGATCATTCCGATACAAACCCATGTTCTCGCTTCTACTCTCGTTTACTGCATTAAGACAACGTGTTTCAAACTGTTGTGTGTTGCGGTAGTTGAACCCACTTCCTTTGCATGACCTGTCATTGCCACAGTAACTAGATGAAACCCACTAGCATGTGTAGGAGTTGATTGAGCCATATGTGTGTATTTCCTACCTTGCTATGCTTGCTATGCTTAGAGTCGTGCCAGGTCTGGCTCATCGGGATGATGAACTAGAGTGAAAGGTTGTGTCGGTGTCGAGAGTGTGAAAGTGTTGAATACGATTTGGTAAAGGAATCAATGAGACGCCATGTAGGAGTACATGGTGGGTTGTTTCATTGAGGCCGTCCCTAAGAACTGAGATCTGTGTGTGTGATTTAAGATTCAGCTACTACCACACGTTGGGCCCGAAACCAATGGACCCTCTCGGCTTATTAACCACACTTGTCCTCTGTCCGGGAGTTGCAAAGTAGTTTCTGGTGTTTGTAGTATGCTGGGGGCCGCACGCAGCGCAGACCATAGGGGTGGGCTATGTTGCGGTAGGCACGTGGCCCGGTGTACCGATTCGCCCGTTTGGTGTCTCGGGAACCCTGCACACATCGTTCGGGGCCGTTGCATTACCACTACTGAGATGTTGGAAGACACGGACCGTGAAAACCGGGCCTTGCATATGGAGCTCTTTAATGCTTGTTCTGATCACTGGGCTACTTTGACTCGGTTTGCCCCTGCAGTGCAAGCCGGATACATGGACATGAGGGACTTGTATCCTGTGCGTGCCAGTCTGCGAGATTTCATGGAGTGGCGTGAGGTGGGAGGCATCACTCCTCCTCGTGGACCTCGTCTGCTGCCGTTTGTTGGACCAAGGCCACACCCAAGTCCCTATGGTCCGCAAGCTCCACAGGACCGTCTGTTCCTAGATGATCATGTTCTGCTTCCAGGCTTGGGTGGTGACTTCTATGAGGATTACTACGGAGCTGTCTGAGCTAGTAGTAGTTTCGCTAGTATTGTAACAGTTGTACGTCCACCGTCCTGCATGACTTGTGGAATATGACTTAGTGTGTATCCATTCCGGAGGTGTAGAAAAATAATGTATAGGAGCTTGGAATGCCTCCGATGAGATGTAACGTCTTTCATCATAGTTGTACCTTAGCTTGGGCTTGTACTAAACTATGTATGGTGTGTATGACCGTTGGTATATATATGGCAGATCTATATTACCATGTCATACGGATGAACGTCTCTGCATTCCTTGTTATCCATTATATTCCGCATTTCTTGCCCAGATTTTTGCCATTCTGGTCTAAATCGTTGTTTTGTTTTTCCTAGGATGGTCAACACCCGCAGCTAGGGATGAAAATCTGCCTCAACCGCCATCTCTGGCCGAAGTGATGCTGGAGGCAGAACAAAACAAGCGTGAGACTAACCGCTTGCTGGAGCGGATTGAGCAGAATACTGCACGCCAGCAGAGGAACATTCTAGTGTCAATCAATGACTTTGTCAAGCTGTATCCACCAAAGTTTAACCATTCCATCGAACCTCTCGATGCGGATGACTGGCTTCGCAGCATCGCCAACAAGCTACGTTCTGCCAACGTAGCCGAAGATGATAAAGTTACCTTTGCTGCTTATCACCTCGAAGGCCCTGCTAGCCTTTGGTGGGAAAATTATGAGGCTATGCGCCCGGTCGGCCAAATCACTACTTGGGCTGAGTTCAGTGCTGCTTTCTGTGAGCATCACATACCGGAAGGTCTCATGGATCGCAAGAGGGAGGAGTTATGTAACTTTACCCAGGGTAGGCTGACTGTGGATGCTTACAGTCGCGAGTTCGGAAAGTTAGCACGTTATGCTCCCGAAGAGGTATCCACCGACGCCAAGAAGCAGGCAAGGTTCCGCAAGGGACTTAGCCCCGAGCTTCGCCGTGACCTTCGTCTGCACGATTGCACCTCTTTTCCGAAGTTGGTCAACAAGGCCATCAGTGCCGAGACAGGGCAGAATGACTTTGAAGCTTCACGCAAACACTCCCGTGACTTTGGATCTTCATCCGGCTCTGGATCTCAGAAGCGTCGGGTCTGGATCCCAAACACTGCTGTGCTATCCAGGTTCACTCCGAGGCCATCCTTTGAGGCGCCTCGCCCCAACCAGCAGTATGTACAGCCCAAGACTTATGGTGGCCCCGCTGCTAATGCTGCTCCACGCCCCAATATGATAACTTGCTTCAAGTGTGGAGAGACGGGTCACTACATCCGCGAGTTTCCCCAGAACAACCCCAACCAGTTTGGAAAGTCTGTTGGCCGTGGCAAGCCAACAGGAAAGGTGCTCTACGCCAAGCCGGCCACCACTGCTCGTGGCCATGTCAACTACGTCTCAGCTGAGGAGACTCAGGAAGACCTCAACGTTGTTCTCGGTACGCTCCTTGTTAATTGCCATCCGGCAACTGTTCTCTTTGATACTGGAGCATCTCATTCATTTATATCTGAGAGCTATGCTCGTTTGCACAACACCACATTTAGTGACATGCCCACCTCCATGGAAATTCAAACTCCTGGTACTAGATGGCAAACCTCTAGAATCAGCCATGGAAATGAAATTCTTGTCGACAGATTGGTCTTCCTCGCGTCATTAATAGCTCTCAAGTCCTCGGACATAAACATCATCTTGGGTATGGACTGGATGTTAGCCCATTACGCTAAGATTGATTGCTCTTCTAGAACTGTTCAACTCACCCATCCTTCGGGCAAGACAGTTAATGTTTTGACCCGAGTGTCTGAGCGATAGCTTTACTCCTTAAATGCCAATCCCCTTCCAGACCTTGAAGATATTCCGGTAGTTCGTGACTTCCCGGATGTCTTTCCAGAGGAACTGCCAGGTGTTCCACCTGACAGAGATGTCGAGTTTGTGATAGACCTTGTTCCAGGAACAGTCCCAATCTCTAGAAGACCATATAAGATGGCACCCCTAGAACTAGCCGAGCTTAAGAAACAACTCGATGAGTCCTTGCAAAAGGGTTTCATCTGTCCTAGTTCTTCTCCATGGGCTTGCCCCGTTCTCTTCGTCAAGAAGAAGGATGGAACGGATCGGATGGTTGTAGATTACCGACCTGTCAATTTGGTCACTATCAAGAACAAGTATCCGCTCCCCAGGATCAACGACCTGTATGACCATCTCGCTGGATCCTCAGTCTTTTCCAAGATGGATTTGAGGTTGGGCTACCATCAAATCAAAATCAAAAACGGGGACATTCCCAAAACGGCCTTTGTTACTCGTTATGGCCAATACGAGTACACCGTCATGTCCTTCGGTTTAACCAATGCTCCAGCCACCTTCTCTCGGTTAATGAACTCGATCTTCATGGAGTACCTGGATAAATTCGTCCTGGTTTACCTCGATGATATACTCATCTACTCCAAGAATGAGGAAGAACATGTCGAACATCTAAGGCTAGTATTGACGAAACTTCGAGAGCATCGCCTTTATGCCAAATTCTCCAAGTGCGAATTTTGGTTGCCAGAAGTGACCTATCTGGGCCATGTAATCTCTGGCAAGGGCATTGCTGTCAATCCCGAGCGAGTTCAAGCCATCCTTGACTGGACTCCACCTGAAACGGTCAAGCAAGTTCGGAGTTTTCTTGGTCTAGCGAGCTATTGCCGCCGCTTCGTCGAGAATTTCTCCAAAGTTGCTAAGCCTCTAACTGAACTCCTCAAGAAAGATAAAAAGTTCGAGTGGACCCCATAGTGCGAGTTCAGCTTTCAGGAACTGAAAAGACGCCTGACATCTGCTCCCGTACTGGTACCACCAGATTTTTCTAAGGACTTTGTTATCTATTGCGACGCCTCGTGACAAGGACTAGGTTGCATACTCATGCAAGATCGTCATGTGATTGCTTACGCTTCTCGATAGTTGCGTCCACATGAGGATAACTATCCCACACATGATCTAGAGCTTGCAGTTGTAGTCCATGCACTCAAAACCTGACGACATTACCTTCTAGGTAATTGTTGCGAAATCTACACTGATCACCAAAGTCTGAAATACATCTTCACCCAACCGGATTTGAATCTCAGGCAAAGACGTTGGGTCGAGTTGATCTCGGATTACGACTTAGGAATAACTTACACCCCAGGCAAAGCCAATGTCATGGCTGATGCACTAAGTCGTAAGTCTTATTGTAACAACCTGATGTTACAACAAAGCCAACCACTTCTCCACGAGGAATTTCGTAAGCCTAACCTTCACATTGTTCCTCGAGGATTCCTTTCCACCCTGGTGGCGAAACCTACCCTTACGGATCAGATCATCAAGGCACAGAAGGTGGATCCGGGAATTTCCCGTATCAAGAGAAACATCAAGAAGGGAGTTGCAGATTGTTTCTCCATTGATGATCAAGGTGTCGTGTTCTTTGGGGACCGCCTAGTGGTTCCCAAAGTACGCAACCTGAGGCGATTGATCCTTAAGGAAGCTCATGAATCCCCTCTCACCATTCATCCCGGTAGTACTAAAATGTATCAAGACCTACGCCAGAGGTTTTGGTGGACTAGGATGAAGAGAGAAATCACTCAATACATTGCAGATTGCGACGTCTGTCGTCGCGTTAAAGCAGAGCATCAACGGCCTGCTGGCACCCTTCAACCATTAGAAATTCCTGAATGGAAATGGGATAAAGTCGGTATCAATTTCATTACCGGGTTTCCCAGAACCAAAAGAGGGAATAATGCTATCTTCGTTGTTGTCGATCGTATTTCCAAAGTAGCCCACTTCTTACCTATTCGCGAGAATATAACCGCTAGCCAGCTAGCTGATTTGTACATCTCTGGAATAGTGTCTCTCCATGGTGTTCCATTGGAAATTAATTCAGACCATGGAAGTCTTTTCACCTCGCGATTTTGGGAAAGTTTCCAAAATGCTATGGGAACTCGTCTCTCCTTTAGCACCGCCTTCCATCCTCAGTCAAGTGGTCAAGTAGAACGAGTCAATCAAATTCTGGAGGATATGCTCCGAGCTTCTGTCATCTCTTTCGGTATGAATTGGGAGAAATGTCTTCCATTCGCCGAGTTCCCTTATAACAACAGTTATGAAGCTAGCTTGGGCAAAGCTCCTTTCGAAGTTCTCTATGGACGAAAATGTCGAACGCCTCTTAACTGGTCAGAAACCGGTGAGAGACAACTCTTTGGCCCGGATATGATCCAGGAAGCAGAAGAGCAGGTTCGCATTATTCGTGAGAAGTTGAAAACAACCCAATCTTGACAAAAGAGTCAGTATGACCGCAAGCATAAGCCTATGGCTTATGAAGTCGGCGAGATGGCTTACCTTCGGTTTACACCTTTAAAGGGAACCCATCGATTCGGTATCAAAGGCAAGTTGGCCCCTCGGTACATTGGACCTTTTCGCATTCTCGCTAAACGAGGGGAAGTTGCCTACCAATTGGAACTACCTCCGCATCTCTCCAGGGTTCATGATGTCTTCCACGTTTCTCAACTCAGACGTTGCTTCTCGGATCCAATCCGTGGAGTGGACCACGAAACGCTTGATCTCCAAGATAAACTCACATATCGAGAATATCCCGTTCGTATCCTTGACCAAGCCGAGCGTACCACTCGACGCCAGAATATCAAGTTTCTCAAAGTTCAATGGTCGCACCATTCCGAGCAAGAGGCTACTTGGGAAAGGGAGGATCGTCTTTGACTTGACTACCCTACCTTCTTTCCGACGGATCCTAAATCTCGGGACGAGATTCTTTCGAGTGGGGGTGAGTTGTCACATCCTAGCTAGCCATGCATTAGAGTGTTGCATCATGTTTACCTTTCATCAGAAACTTGAAATGGGGAAGGCAGAACCCCCAGCACCCCCCCTGAAATCAACTAGGCTTTACTAAAAACATTTTCAATGAACCTGAAATGCCCTTCTAAAATGTTCACCCTCTTTGTCTTGGGTTAGAACCTTTGGCGAAATTGGTGCACAGTTTTCTAGGTCAACAAAGGTCACTGAATTAAATCATATGTATGCTGATTTTGGACAATTAAATACTAATAAATATTTTAAATGTTCAAATAATTCTGGAAATAAGTCAGGGCTGTTAGGAATAATCCCAACAGAGCCCACAATTATTATCAGGATTTTAGGAAGTGCCTAAGTATTTTTAATAATGCCACAAAGTTACAGAATAATAGAAAAAAGGAAACAAAATGGGAAAAAATCTAACCTGGCCGCAGCCACCAGCCGGCCCACCTGGCGGCCCAAGCACTGTGCTGGCCCATGCCAGCCAGCTGCTTCGTCCCCGCCAGGCAGGCAGCCAGGTGCCCGACGGCGAGCTCAGCGTGCGCCACGCAGCTGGCCGCCGCCCTACTTGCTCCCCTCGCCGCCCCGCTGGCCTGGGCAGGCTCCACGTCATGCTCCCGACCCCCTGGAAACGTCCATTCGCCCCCTGCCTCTCTTCCTCGCTCTCCCTCCGCCATGGCCGATGCTGCCGTGCTCGCGCCACCGTGAAGCCACGCCTTCCGTCGTCCCCGTGCTGAGCCACCGTGTCCAACAACTCTGCCATCGTCAACTCCGTCGAGCAGCCCGAGCCCCGAGCGCTCGCGAGCCCTGCTTTGTCTTCCTCGACCTCTTCTTCACCGAGCACCGCCGCAGATCTCCTTCGCCCTCGCCGCCGCATAAGCTCGTCCCCGACCGCGCCGTCTGGCTCTGCGTGACCGTCGTGAGCTGCTGCACCTCCCCATCCTCTCCGTTCTCCTCCTAGTGCACCACAGCAAGCCCACGTAGCTCACCCGCACGGTCCGCCGCGGAGCTCGTCGCCGACGTGTCTCCGGCCAACCACCGGCCATGCCATGTTGTCCACTAACCTCACCGCATCCCCAGGAGCCCAATGCCCCACTCCACGCACCTCGCCGTGCCTCGTAGCCTCGGGCTCACTTCCACCCGACTCCGGCGACCGCAAAACTCGTCGCCGGCGACGTTTCTGGCCACCCCGAGCCCAGCCACTGCCACCAAATGCTGCGGCTTGCTCCCAGCTGCACGTAGATGCCCTCCGCAGCTCGTTTGGTCGCCGAAACGTGCAAATGCACTTCCTCCGCCGTGTCTGGCCTCGCCGGCGGCTAGACGCCGGCGAGTTTGACTTTGACTTTGACCAGGTGGGCCCAAGTTGACTCCTCTGAGTCAATGACAAGTGGGGCCCCCCTCTGCTAACTAACTGGTTTAGTTTTAATTAAAATTAATTAGTTTAACTAATTACTGACATGCGGGACCCACTGGTCAGTTTGACCTGGACGACCCCATTGACCTCTGACGTCATCCCGACGTAGTGCTGACCCAGTAATTTAATTACTGGAATTATCTTTATACAGGAAATGCCAGAAAATAGTTCAAACTTCAAAAAATCATAGAAATTAATCTGTAACTCCAAATGCAAAGATTTATATATGAAATTTGATCAGAAAAAATCAGTCTATCCACTGGAAGTGGTTTCATGCATGTCAGAACAAGTTAACCCTGCTGTTTATGCAATACAAGGTGATGCACTTTTATAGCTATGTTAAATGATCTGACACTTGAACCCTTGGTTCAATTAAGCACATTCCACCCTGCTTAAGCTTGCATTAGCCCAAGACACTTCCATATTGCCATGTCATAGCATGCATCATAATGTTGCATATCGTCATGTGTTGATTGTGTTTCGATGTGTTCTTCGTGGTAGGTCCTGCCTCCGAGGATATTCAAGAGTATCCAACTGAAGGGCAGTATCCCACCACCACTCCATCAGGCAAACAACCCATTGATCATTCTGATACAAACCCATGTTCTCGCTTCTGCTCTCGTTTACTGCATTAAGACAACGCGTTTCAAACTGTTGTGTGTTGCGGTAGTTGAACCCACTTCCCTTGCATGACCTGTCATTGCCACAGTAACTAGTTGAAACCCACTAGCATGTGTAGGAGTTGATTGAGCCATATGTGTGTATTTCCTACCTTGCTATGCTTGCTATGCTTAGAGTCGTGCCAGGTCTGGCTCATCGGGATGATGAACTAGATTGAAAGGTTGTGTCGGTGTCGAGAGTGTGAAAGTGTTGAATACGATTTGGTAAAGGAATCGATGAGAGGCCATGTAGGAGTACATGGTGGGTTGTTTCATTGAGGCCGTCCCTAAGAACTGAGATCTGTGTGTGTGATTTAAGATTCAGCTACTACCATGCATTGGGCCCGAAACCAATGGACCCTCTCGGCTTATAAACCACACTTGTCCTCTGTCCGGGAGTTGCAAAGTAGTTTCTGGTGTTTGTAGTATGCTGGGGGCCGCACGCAGCGCTGACCATAGGGGTGGGCTTTGTTGCGGTAGGCACGTGGCCCGGTGTACCGATTCGCTCGTTTGGTGTCTCGGGAACCCTGCACACATCGTTCGGGGCCGTTTGTGGAAACCTCGGCCGGACTCCCTGCGGATGGAACCCGAATAGGCGATAAACCTCGAGTAGGGACTCGTGTGTTTAGTCAGGTCGTGGCCGACACCCTCGCTGGGCTTCCGCTTGAAGGTTGCCGAGTACATGTCATGTAAACGGCGATAAGTGGTGAGAGCGTGTGTGAAGAAGTACACCCCTGTAGGGTATTAAACTATTCGAATCGCCGCGTCCGCGGTAAAGGACTACTTGGTCACTTATACAGTTCATAGAAAATTAAATGGATTCTACTAAAAATCTCAAGATAAGTGTGAGTACCGCGGATGGCCCTCTCGTAAGATGGCGAGAGAGGATCCACGGTGGAGTATTGTGTTGGTGATAGTGGACTCGTGTGCGACAAATGTTTTACAAGTTGTGTCTATCGTAGGATAGTTTAGCCAAGAGTCAAAGCTGGCTTGCTACAATAACTCCACTACCTTCTTGAGAATGTGCATGTATAGTAGGATTCTGTTGTAAGACTTGCTGAGTACCATCGTACTCATGTTGCTTTAATTAATGTTTTCAGACGACAACGCCAACCCCTCCGATGGGTTCTATGTAGACCTCGATGTTGACGAGTGACTTATCACCCAGGTGGTGATCTAAGACTTGTGAAGGGTCTATGTAGATAGATAGGCTTCGTCAAGCCTTCTTTCTTTCTAGTGTCTATACTCAGACTACTTTGCTTCCGCATGTGCTTGTATGTTTGTATGACTTGAGTGTCGGGTCATGTGACCCCTACCCGTATGGATGATATGTATGGCTCTTCAGAGCCTTTTAAATAAAGTACTTGAGTTGTAGAGTTTTGTTGTGATGCAGTGTTGTATTTACTCATATCGGGCATATTGTGTGTATGATTGAAATGCTTGGTATGAGTGGGATCCGACTATCTAGTTGTTTATCCTTGGCAGCCTATCATATGAGGACATGTAGTCTAGTGCTTCTGAGCGATAGTAGTCCGCTACAGCCCGGTTCACCGGAGTCCTGGTAGCCCAGCACTACTACTCGGAACACATGACTGGCCGGCATGTGTTTCACTTCGTTCATGTGTCTGTCCCTTCGGGGAAATGTCACACGGTGTTATCCGGAGTCCTGTTAGCCCAGTGCTACAGCCCGGATTTATACGTTGTTGACCGACATGCTCGATGTGATTCATGTATGCCTGTCCTCATGGGTTAGTGCCGCCTTGGGTTCACGACTAGCCATGTCGGCCCGGGTTCTCTGTCATATGGATGCTAGCGACACTATCATATACGTGAGCCAAAAGACGCAAACGGTCCCGGGCCAGGTAAGGTGGCACCCGTGGGAGTACCGTGCGTGAGGCCGCAAAGTGATATGATGTGTTACATGCTGGGTCGAGGTGGCTTATGATCGGGGTCCTGACAGAAAAACACCCCTGTTTTATTCCTGAGGAAAATAAACGAATTTTTACCTTGTAGTTCAGATCTCAGCCCTTCTCAGCAGAGCTCATCTTCGGGGGATCTTCTTCCAGAGATGATGGAGAGTGGATCGCCTCCCCTTGACATACCGCCTCACGAGGCGGGCAACCACGAGGTGTCGTCACGGAGGGTTTCCCCAAATCCGGCAGGGCCGGAAGGCAGTCATAGGTCCCCCCAAAGCCCTCCGTATCCGGCCTCTGAAAAAGGCCATCGGACGAGTCCGACACCGTCCGGTGCACGGCCGGAGGAGCTGAAGGAGCTGCTCGGGCGAGCGTCTATCTCAGAAGAGCACCGTACATTAATGGGTACGGTGATTGAAAGGATTTCATCCGCGGAGAGCGGGTTGCTCGAGGCCGTCAGGAGTTTACTGACATGTTTTGAGGTATGTGAAATAATGCACCTTTTGCCAGTTCCTCATATATAGGATGCGTCCTGTGTAGATAGTAGCCCCTGAGACTCTGTGCGGTGTCAAAAGTGACGACCCGCAGAGGATCATAATCCCAGGAATAATATGTTGCCTGTCATGTGTAGGTGGCGAAATGTCCGGCGGCTAGCCGGACTGATGAATTTGCCGAACTAAAGCGGCAACTTGACGTGGCAGATGCCGACATCGCGCTTATCAACAAGCGGCTCGATGGGGCACAAGGTATGTAATTTTTCCGGAGACACCTGGTAAGAGGAGCTTGACGCCAGTATCTTACAGTGTTTGTACCTGATGCAGATGGGGCTGCCTCTGTGGAGGACCTTCGGGAAGAGCTTGACCGAGCAATGGAGCGAGCCAGGGAAAGCGATGCGGCTGCCTTAAAGGCGGCTGAGGAGCTGAAAGCCGAACATGCTGCTCATTGCCAAAGCAAAAAGGAGATGGCCGAGATGGCTGCGGAGTTGAAGACCGCTGCTGACCGTTGCAAGCTTCTTGAAAAAGAAGATCGGGCGGAGCGAACAGACCTGGAAAAGGCCATTACGGCGGCCAAGGATGCTCGTTCTGCGATGAGAGCGATGAAGGAGGAGCTGCGTCAGGCCGGACATATTGCGGCTGGAAAGCCCTTTATGCTGCGGATGAAGTTCGGGGATCCTAAACATGCTCTGTTGGACCGGATGTGGAGCGTGGCGGACGCGCATATGGATTTAGCGGCGAGTGCCGCTGATGCGGTTGAACACTTTCCAGATCAGGAAGGTCATGAAGTGGAAAAGCTTTTCTGGTCGCAGTTCCACAATCTCGAGCGTCCGCTTCCATTACCCGATCGCTTGGCGGAATGCACCGAGCTGAATAGGTTATCTGGACTCGCCGTGAAGTATGTCGTGGATCATCTGTGGCCGAAAAGGCCAAAGCCGAACAGTTATTTTATCTTGGTGTAGCAGTTCCTTCGTGCGGTGCCGCATATCTACGCGATGAAGAGGTCAGCGTGTGTGGAGGGTGCGGGGATGGCCATTGCCCGTGTCAAAACATACTGGGCGGGGATGGAGGCCACCGCTGTTGCAGCCAAAGATTCGGGCGAAAGAGTTCCTCCCGAGCACTACTTTCGAGAAGTCCTGGAGGGCGCTCGTTTAATAGAGACGCAGTGCTCGAAGGATATTATGTTCGAATAGCATGTAGCATTGTAAAACAAGACTTTGATTGAATGGAATAGCTTTTTATACATGTGCTCACAAAAATTATAATGCCTCATGTGCGGCCGTTTACGTATATGTATATATAACCTGAAAGATTGCAGTCGTTCGCTTCAGCCCCCAGGCATATAATGCGGGGGTGTTCGCAAAAGGCGCATCATCACACTTGATCCCACGTCTTGTCCATTAAGGAGGTGGTAGCGTAGCGAACTAGGCAACCGGACTATAATGCTTTATCACTTTCACTTAGCCATAGAAGTTTGATCGTGGAGCTACTATATAGCCCCTGGTGGCGCCGCGCTTGCCGGAATTCGGGGCCCGTTTGTGCCTGGCCGGGAAATGGCCCTTCGTTAATGTGGAGGAATCCTAAATATTCTGGTAGGTCATCGAGTGGTTGACCAGTCTCACTCTATATCATGACAGTCAGTTTTCGGCTTTCTCTACTAAGGTGCTCGCCTGGCTGAACCGGGGCACAATCGCAGTAGTTCTCCTGGTGTCGCCTTAGCCGATAGAGCGGAACGTAAGGCAACAAAACAAAGGAGCCAGGCAAACCCAACATTTGACCAAAGACATGATTCGGAGCTGATGCATACAAGGCCAAACTCGTGACGCCGAACACTCCCTAAGGTATTCGGTCTTTATGAAAAACGGGCTAATCAGTGCCCTTGATAATAAGCCCCTGGTGTCCAGGTACGTGCAAAATTCTGACGTGGCCACATGCCAAGATGCCAGCCTCCTGCTCGGTTATACTGAAAGTTCGGGGGATGTAAGTCAACAAGGGACAGTAAAAAAGGTTTACGCAGGGTCTTAATCTAAAAAGAGTCCTGGGGACAGGTCCCTGCTGCATGTCTGCGCCTGTGTCTCCGTTGTGCCATGTCCTGGACGGGTGTAGCATGATGTTCATCTGTAAATGAGGGGGACTTAGCTAACAAGAAAAAGAATAGTAGTGCGGAATGTATGCTGTACTAGATAAACAACGTATAATTTAAGATGGGTAAAATTGAGCCTTATTGTCGTGTATTTTACATACGCGGAGGCCCTTGTATAGGGGTGTATGGATACTAAACCTTTATCAATTATGTGTTTTCTCCGGACTCGCCTAGCCGAGTCTGTGGTCTTGATGACCTGGTAGATGCTTTGGTCGGTGAAGCTGTTTTAATGTATGGCTGTCAAGGCAGCCACAAATTCTTTCACGCGCGCGGGACACTTGGTATTTCCCCTTAGTGAGATGATGCCTCGTGGACCGGGCATCTTAAGCGTAAGAGATGCATAATGTGGTATTGCGTTAAAGCGGGCGAAAGCCTCTCGTCCCAGTAGTGCTTGATAGCTACTTGAAAATGGGGCGATGTGGAAGGTTAGCTCTTCGTGGCGGAAGTTATCAGGGGAGCCGAACATAACTTCTAACCGTAGAGAACCCATGCAATGGGCATCGGGGCCTGGCATTACTCCTTGAAAGGAAGTGTTGCTATGGCGAATTCTTGTTGGGTCTATCCCCATTTTGCGGATTATGTCCTGATATAGCAGGTTTAAACCACTGCCGCCGTCCATCAGGACATGTGTAAAGTGGAGTCCCTCGATTATTGGATCTAGCACTAAGGTAGTCCAACCTTAGTTCCGGATACTTCTAGAGTAATCCAGATGGTCGAAGGTGATCGGTTTTAACAACCAGTGGCGGGACTTCTTTGGGGTAGGCCGCATAGGCGCCACTCTATTTTTCCCTTTTGTCACGTGAAGTAAGTTTACTGTTTTGACATCGAGTGGGAAATTCTTTTGTTTCCCCGTGCTCTGCTTGTGGGGTTCGTCATCGTCCTCACTTGGTGTGTCGAGCCCCTTGTGTTCGGCGTTGAGTTGGCCAGATTGCTTGAAGACCCAACATTCTCTATGCTTATGGTTTGCAGGCTTCCCGGGGGTGCTGTGGATTTGACATATCTTATCCAAGATTTTGTTTAGGTTAGATAGCTAATCCCTGTTATCCTTGGGGGGCAGCTTTTTCTGATTTTCCCGAGAGCTTTTGAATCCGGCATTGACTGCCGTGCTCTTCGAGCTGCTTTCCTTATTCCGGCGATGTTCCTTACTGCGTCGTGGTTTTCCGTTTCCATCCCTAACTTCGGATGTACTTGGGTCGCTTGTGCCGCGTTTTGCCATCCAGTTGTCCTCTCCCGCGCAAAAGCTGGTCATGAGGCTTGTTAACGTGGCCATTATTCTTGGCTTTTCTTGGCCGAGGGGTCTGGCGAGCCATTCCTCTCGAACGCTGTGTTTGAAAGCTGCTAAAGCTTCGGCGTCCGGACAGTCGACTATCTGGTTCTTTTTAGTAAGAAATCTGTTCCAGAGTTTCCGGGCTGACTCTCCGGGCTATTGAGTTATATGACATAGATCGTCTGCGTCCGGAGGTTGGACATAGGATCCTTGAAAATTTGCCTGAAAAGCCTCCTCGAGCTCTTCCCAACTTCCAATGGTGTTTTCGGGAAGGCCTTTAAGCCAATGCCGGGCTAGCCCTTTGAGCTTGAGGGGTAAGTATTTTATGGCCTGGAGGTCGTCTCCTCGGGCCATGTGTATGTGGAGGATATAATCCTCAATCCAGACTCCAGGGTATGTGGTTCCGTCGTATGCCTCTATGTTTACGGGCTTAAATCCCGCTGGAAACTCATGGTCCAGCACCTCATCGGTGAAACAGAGGGGGTGTGCGTCACCCCTGTATTTGGGTGTGCCGTGTTGTGCGGATGTTTGTTGCGTCGCATTGCTTACTAGAGCTTGCTTTCTTGGCCCGTAGAGAGACCTTGTTGGGCCATCCCTTTGATGCGAATCCTTGGGTGGATCGCGTGTTGATTCGTGTGCGGCGCCATGTGCCGTTCTGTATTGGCCATGGGGTCATCTATCCGACCGGGTGGCTTCCTGATTTTTTGATTTTGGGGGCTCTAGGGCCTCTTCATCAAATTCGGGCAGTAGCTTTCGCTTCGGGTAGCTCTTTGTGTGGCGACTATCGCCGTATTTGTCTGCGGTGTTGAATATTCTGCTCCATCTGATTCGGAGTGCGTCTTCCGCGGTTTTGAGCTTCCGCTTCTGCTTTTTCAGGCTACACGCCGTGGCGGCAAGCCTTTTGTGGAGGTTTTCCTGTTCTAGGAGTTTGTCAAGTGTGAGGTCGTCCGGACTGTTATCTTCGCCGAGGAAGGGTTGTGCGGTTTGTGTATCCAAGTTATCTTGTTCGGACGGTTGCTCGATGGCATGTTCGCCGACCGCCGATTTGCCCTGCTCTATGGCTGGGTCCGTCTGGCTGCTGTCTCTGTCGAGGCGGGGCTTGGAGTGGCGTTTACGTCGCCGCTTTGACTGCTTCTCGAGGAATGATCCCTCGTTGCGTCCCGTTGATCCTCGTTGTGGCTTCCTTTAGGTTTGTCCACCATATATACCTCGTGAGATGAGGTGGTTGTCCAGTGCCCTATAGGCGCTGGTTCCTGTTCGTCTCCTACATCGTCGTCCATACCGTCGATGTCTTCGGAGTCAAAGTCTAGAATGTCGGTTGAATCATCGACAGTGGCTACAAAGTGGGTGGTGGGTGGGCATCGAATTTCTTTGTTGTCCGCATCCCAATCCTGCTGGCCATAATCCGGCCAGGACTCTCCTGACAAAGAGAGAGACCTTAGTGAATTCAGAATATCGCCGAAGGGCGAGTGCTGAAAGATATCCGCGGCGGTGAATTCCATGACCGGCGCCCAGTCGGATTCGATTGGCAAGGGCGCGGGGGGCTCGGATTCTGGAACGGAGTCCGGCCCTTCGGAGTCACGGGCTTCACAGAGGGTAAGGATAGGGTTCGGCTCGATCGCCGTAGAGATTGCAGCCCCCGAGGCAGTGTCCAGCCACCCATCCTCGATCGGTGCAGTCGGCTCCAAGCTAAGGGTCGGAGCGGGCACGGGTGCGGCCTCCAGGGCACTGTCCGGCGGCAAAGCTAGATCATGCCCTTTGTGAAAGTGTGGCGCGCCCGTCTATGACTCGAATCCGTCGAAGATCAAGTCTCCGCGGATATCAGCCGTGTAGTTAAAGCTTCCAAATCTGACCTGATGGCCAGGGGCGTAGCTTTCAATCTGCTCCAGATGGCCATGCGAATTGGCCCGCAGTGAAAAGCCGCCGAATACGAAGATCTGTCCGGGGAGAAGAGTATCACCCTGGACCGCATCGCCGTTGATGATTGGAGGAGCCATCGGGCCTACAAGTGACGACACAGAGGAACTCTCAATGAAAGCACCAATGTCAGTGTCAAAACCGGCGGATCTCGGGTAGGGAGTCTCGAACTGTGCGTCTAGGCGGATGGTAACAGGAGATAAGGGACACGATGTTTTTACCCAGGTTCGGCCCCTCTCGATGGAGGTAAAACCCTACTCCTGCTTGATTAATATTGATGATATGGGTATTACAATAGTAGATCTACCACGAGATTAGAGAGGCTAAACCCTAGAAGCTAGCCTATGGCATGATTGTTGTTCGTCCTACGAACAAAAACCCTCCGGTTTATATAGACACCGCAGAGGGTTAGGGTTACACATAGTCGGTTACAACGGAAGGAGATCTACATATCCGTATCGCCAAGCTTGCCTTCCACGCCAAGGAAAGTCCCATCCTGACACGGGAAGAAGTCTTCAATGTTGTATCTTCATAGTGCATAAGTCGGAACAAAGGTCATAGTCAGGCTACCCGAACAGCCCCTAATCCAGGACTCCCTCAAGGACCCCGTGGTGTGGAGGGCTGGATGAATAGTAGACGGTGGAGGGGTAGTTGAACAGTACCTGGTGGAGTAGCGCGCGGTGGAGGCTGGATGAACAGGAGCCTGTGGATGAAAAGTCACAGGTGGAGGCTGGAGGAGGTCGACGGTGGATGAACAGTAGCCCGTGGAGGCTGGAGGGGGGTCGACGGTGGAGATGAACAGTATCCCGTGGAGTCCCGTTTTGCGGTACACCACACCCCTCCCGATGAACAGGACCCCCGTTTCGACCGTAGCGCTCCAACGCAAGTCCATTTCCTCCGTTATTCAGTACGCCACACCCCTCCCGATCAACAGGACCCCCGTTTCGACCGTAGGAGGTCCGTTTCCTCCATTTTGCAGTACGCCAGACCCCTCCCGATGAACGGGATCCCATTTCGAACGTGGCCGGTTGAACACAAGGCCGTTTGCTCCGTTGTGCGGTATGCTAGGCCTCATTTTCATCGCTTGTTCCGTCCAAGCCCTCCCGATGAACACGACCACTCATTCCGTTCCGACCCAGCCGGTTGGCTCCCACGCGTTTCGTTGCCTCCCGATGAACACGACGCATTCCGTTGCCTATCCATGAACACGACGCGTTCCGTTGCCTCCCCATGAACACGACGACGACGCTGTTTCTCCGTTCCGACCCAGCCATGTCAACGAGTGTGGGGACCCCGACTCATAAGTCGTGATCACCGAATGCACGTGTATAGTGATCCCAGGGATCAATGCTCACTGAACACACAGAAGCTGAATAACAAGAGTCTTACATCCATACATACCGTCTTACACAAATTATGACCATTATGGTCAAGTCTTACATAGATATAGCCTTAAGGGCTGAACATCGAATGAAACACAAGCAGCGGAAATCTTCGTCGATAAGTAGAACCCATGCCATCTGCCTTAACCCTGTAGGCATTCTGACTGGGAAACATCCTAGTTAACATGTTCGTCTCCAAAGAATTCTTCCTCGGACTCCTGTTCTTCCGTGCCTGGCCAATTAAATAACCAGTGGCAAGCCAATGAGTACTTTGAATGTACTCGCAAGCAACCCATGTTTTGGTTCAAGGTACAACAATGCATGATATAGGTAAATTTTTGCGGAAAGCTAGTTTTGAGTGCAATGACATGCTCAACAACTTGTAAGACATGCATCAGGAGAATTCAAGTAACCACGAGGACAGGTAAAGATATCAACATAAATAGAGTGGGCACCAACCCAACTCAACCATGTCAAGTCCTTGACTTGACCCAAGTAGTTCTTCCCACTTATCCAAACACACACACTGGTTCGTAAACATGTGGACGTAGTTTAAGCAGCACTGCCCAACTGTCCTTGACCGTGGACATGGCTTTCCGTATCCTCACGATGAACATCATCCGAGACTCACTCAAGATCGTAACATCCGAGAGGGGACACAACGGTGTATCCGGTGCCCTGTAAAAACAGTCATGGCCGCCCTACCTGGCACGACCCCGTCCCGAGAGAGAGCACCAACTCTCCCCCGTCACTAGTAATGCGGGCTCCAAGCTAGTATCGGCCTAAGTAATCAATAATGTCATTTCCCATATAAGGGTAGAGTGGTTGTGCATGTAAGGTTGGGACAGTCAACAAATCTTAAATCTAATCCATTTTTGAAAACAACACGTACACTTGCCTCGGAACACCACTTCGTCATCAAGTGGTTACCCAACTCATCATCTCCCTCGGGCATAAGTGGCACCCGACGGGGTTTTCAAAAGTCCTTTGAAAATACTTTGCCTCCATCACTATGCATATTCCCGTCCCTTTTTGCGTAGCACTACTTGGCATCCTGTCTATTCCCACTGGCATAACCCTCATAAGAAGGTAGGGTCATGCATAATGCAGGTATCAATGAGGAAGTAACGAAGGCAACCCACTGAGTGGTTACCATCGCATCATGCTCTCGATGCAAGCAATAAAAGTGCCATACGACATGTATAAAAAGGGGTTTCATAGACATGGTCAAAGGGCTGATTGCCTTGATTGGCTTGTTCTTCGAGGTCTTAAAATCCTTCTCCTCCTTCCTCTTCAGCTACTTCGTCGAATACGGGATCTAAACGTCGCAGGAAAATAAAAAAAATAAGACAATGATAAAAGCAGAAAAATCAAAGTGCTCAGAAAAATGTCAACTTATTTTTGTAAAATACTAGGAGGAAAACTAGGAAGGGGAAAATTCTTAGTTTTGGATTTAGAGTTGTATAAGAGGGGATATGGATTTCCAAACTGAGATTAAACTGCTCAAATTTGAATTTAAATTTGAACAGTACATAAAAGTTGGTTGGATTGGAATGAAAGTTGCACCATTAAATAGGCGGGATTTTTGCAAGATTTTAGGATCTGGAATCACTTCATTTGGATAAATATTTTATCCTGTGGGATTTTTGGAAGGGTGACAGAAAAAGAAAAAGAAAAGTGGCGATGTGCCACTGGGCCAGAGAGGCCACGGGCAGCAGGCCCAGAGGGGAAATCGGCCTGCGCGTGGCCGCCACGTCGAAGGCGTAAAGGCGGGCTACGCCTTCTGCCGACGGGCGAACCGGTGCGCGCGCGCGCGCGTTTAAACCTGACGGGTGGATCCCACCCGTCAGGGCGTGAGGCTGACGGGCAGGGCCCACGGCCGTCGTCGTCTACCTCCGTCCAGAGGCAACGGGGAGCTCGCCGGCGGCGATATAGGGCATGGGGGGATGCATGGTTGGACTCGGGAGGGTTTCGCCATTCGGGTGGTGGTGGAGACGGTCGCCAGAGCAGCCTGGTTCGCCGGCGACGAGGTCATGCGGCGGAGGTGCCTCGGGCGTCGATGGCTCCGGCCGTTCCCAACTGCAAAAAGAGTGGGGAAGAGAGGGGAAAGGGTCAGCGTGGCCGCGCGGTTCCAGATCGAGAGAAAACGGGGGCGGAGGAGGCCTATACCGCGCGAACGCCGACGAGCCGAGGCGGCGGGTCTCTAGCTTGATCTCGAGCTTGAGCGGCTCTAGAGACCAATGGATGGTGTGGGAGGTGGATTGAGAGTGTGGGGGAGCGACAGGGAGCGAGAGAGAGGCTCAGGGTCGCCTTTTATAGGCTGGCCAAGGTCCACCGTGGGCGCGGCCTATGGGTTCCCGGGGCGATCGGGTCGAGTGGCCGTTAGAGAGGGAATGGGGTCTCGGGGGTGTTCGTGGGAGTGGTGTAGGGTACCAAGGAGAGAGAGGAGGAGCGGGACGAGCTGCACGCGGGCCACGGAGTGGCGCGAGCATTGGCCGAGCGGGGCGGCGCTCTGGCGCAAGCTGCAGGAGAGAGAGGAGGGTGCGGGAGCAAGTGGGCGGCCTGCTGGCGTGGAGCGGACGTCGAGGGGCATCGACTGGCGCGCGGGGGAGGCTCAAGGTGGTCGAGAGGCACGGCGTCAACGGTCGGGTGCTCTGGCAGGCGCTCCAGAGCGCGACTTTGGCCGGCATCCACAGCTTTCCCGCGTCCGCGCGCGTCCACTTGTGTCTGGAGGCTGCAGGGGGCATGGGCAAAAGCTGGAACGAGCCTTGGATGCTCTGGAAAGCTGAGGGGAGAGAAGGAGGTTGAGAGAGAGAGGGAAATCTCCTGTCCAGAGAAGAAAAATGGGGTTCTCCCCCCTTCATCATTGCTTCCTAGGGCAGCAAAGCACACAGGTGCTAGAGGGGGACTAGGAGGTGCCGTGGTAAAAAGTGTAGCCTACGGAGATTAGTGGAAGAGGCCAAAAATGAAAATTTTGCAAAGTGGCAGAAGGTGTTTGATGCTGGTTTGGGCAAGTAGATGGCTTCCATTTTCCATGAGACTCCACAGGGTGAAATGACACATATATTCAGGGCCTTCCACCAATTTGGGGCTTATTTGAGCAAAGTTGCCAATGCAACTTTTGTAAACCCTAGAAATGAGCAGAAATAGACTTGTGTAGATCTAGTTGAGCAAATCACTTCTCCTTGATGCACCACTTGGTGTAGTGGCCTCATTTGGTCATGTGAACATGGTCACAAAAGTTGGGGTCAAGGAGAGAAAGTTTGTAGTACAAACTTGATCAAATTTGATTCTGGTCAGAGAGGGTTTTGGGGCATTTTGGTGAACTAAAATGACTTTAATTGACTTGAGGCTTTGCAAGGTGATCACAATATGCATTTGTGACTTGCTGGATTTTCCTTGGATTTGTATGAATATATTTCCTGTAGAAATATTTCAAATCCTAGAAATGGGCAGAAATAGTTTTGGGAGGTTTTGTCCAATATTTTGATCGACCCATGTGCTGAAACTCATATATATGGAAAATATATGCCCACTGAGATTCCCTGATTTTTCTCAAATATTTTTAAAACAATAAAATAATTTTTCCCTATTAAAGACCATTTCTGGCCTTAAGAAAAAGCCTTTAAATAAAATAAAAGAATAACTTTTAAAATTATATTTTTGTGGTTTCTGGGTGTCCTATATCTAATAGGTTTCAAATATACCTTTTGAAATATTTTTACTGCCCTTAATTAAGTATTTGCAGTGCAAACCTCAATCCAGGGGTTTTTGGAAAACTAATTTTTGAAAATAATTTTTGGCCAAATTATTTTTGTAAGAAAATACTATATTGCTCTATACACATGGCATGATCATTGGGCAGAAGTTTGGGACAAGGAGATGAAGTATGGAAGGTGGAGTAGTTGACTTTAAAGAGCACTTGAAAAATCACACAAAGAAAACCAAGTTCAAAATAAAAGCCAAATAATGCAAAAGTTTTTGTTGGTCCAAATTTTCATGCTTTATTAATGCAAATGAAGTGTTACAAAATGCAGGGTGTGACAGACCTACCCCCCTTACAAGAATCTCGTCCCCGAGATTCCTAAACTAGGCTTTAAAGAGATACGGAAACTCAGATCTAAGGTAGTCTTCATGTTCCCAGGTTGCTTCTACTTCTGAGTGGTTGCTCCACTTGACCTTGAAGTACTTGATCGTGCGGCTTCGAGTGCATCGCTCAGCCTCATCCAAAATGCAGAGGGGCCTCTCACGGTAAGTCATATCAGGATGAAGGTCAATGGCTTGATCATTGACGTCCTTATAAAGATCAGGCTTGTCTGGGACTTGGAGACACTTCCGGAGTTGTGACACGTGGAATACGTTGTGCACATCGGATAGTTCAGGTGGCAGTTCCAACTGGTAAGCCACTTCTCCACGTCGTGCGGTGATCTTGAAAGGGCCGACGAATCTTGGTGCGAGCTTTCCCTTAACGTGGAAACGCTTTGTTCCCTTAAGAGGAGTTACTCGTAGGTATACATGGTCTCCGACTTGGAAGTCTACTCGTCGGCGTCGAGTGTCATCATAGCTATTTTGTCTACACTTAGCGGTCTTCAGTTGCTCTCTGACTAGCTGAACTTGCTCTTCGGCTTCACGGAGGATTTCTGGCCCAAATACTAGTCCTTCTCCGGTTTTTGACCAATTGAGCGGTGTGCGGCACTTCCGACTGTACAATACCTCAAATGGTGCCATCTGGAGGCTTGACTGATAACTGTTGTTGTAGGAGAACTTGGCAAAAGGGAGGCAATCTTCCCACCTAGATCCATATGCTAAGACACAGGCTCGGAGCATGTCTTCGAGTATCTGATTCACTCGTTCTGTCTGACCTCCGGTCTGTGGGTGGCAAGCAGTGCTGAAGGACAACTTGGTCCCCATGGCCTCTTGGAACTTCTTCCAGAACCTTGAGGTAAACTGGGTTCCTCGGTCTGACACAATCTCCTTGGGAACACCATGAAGGCTTACGATTCTGCTGATGTATACAGTTGCTAGCTGGTTGCCATCATAGGTAGTCTTCACCGGAATGAAATGGGCTACTTTAGTCAGGTGATCGACTATGACCCAGATGGAGTCATGTCCCTTGTTTGACCTAGGTAGTCCAGTCATGAAATCCATCCCGACTTTATCCCATTTCCACTCGGGAACCTTGAGTGGTTGGAGTAATCCAGCAGGTCGCTGATGTTCAGCCTTGACCCTTTGGCATACATCACACTTTGCAACATAGGTGGCAATCTCCCTTTTCATCCCGTGCCACCAGAATTTTTCCTTCAGGTCTTGATACATCTTGGTTCCTCCACGGTGGATGGAATATGGAGTGTCATGAGCTTCTTGTAAGATCAAATTCTTGAGCTCAATCTTGTTGGGTACGCAAATGCGATTCCCAAACCACACGATTCCTTGCCCATCCTCGGAGAATCCTGGGGCCTTGCCTGCCTTGATCTTCTTCTTAATGCCTTCAATACTTTCGTGTCCCTTTTGAGCCTCCTTAATATCATCCATCAGGGTAGGCTTGACTTCAAGATTGGCTAAGAATACTGGTGCAACCAGTTCCAACCGGAAGCTTTCAACTTCTTCACACAAGGCAGGTAGCCTTTACTTAAGCATAACATTCAAGGTACAAGCCTTTCTGCTTAATGCATCTGCTACCACATTAGCCTTCCCAGGATGGTATTGAACACTGAGGTCATAATCCTTGATCAACTCTAGCCATCTCCTTTGCCTCATGTTCAATTCCTTCTGAGTGAAAATATACTTCAGACTTTTGTGATCCGTGTATATCTCACACCGCTTCCCTAGGAGGTAATGTCACCATGTCTTCAGGGCATGAACTACAGCTGCCAACTCGAGGTCATGAGTAGCATAGTTCTCTTCATGAGGCCGTAGTTGCCTTGAAAGGTAAGCTACGACTCTGCCTTCTTGTATCAGAACACCTCCCAGTACGGTTTTTGACGCATCATAATATATCACAAACTCCTTGTGTATATCTGGTGTGGCCAGAACTGGGGCGGTGGCCAATCTCTTCTTCAGCTCCTGGAAGCTCTCTTCACACTTTGGCGTCCATTCAAACTTCTTGTCCTTCTTCAAGAGCTGAGTCATGGGTCGTGCAATGCTTGAGAATCCTTCAACGAACTTGCGGTAATATCCCGCGAGTCAGAGGAAGCTTCTGACTTCCTTCACATTGCTCGGGGATTGCCATTCAGTCACGGCTTCAATCTTAGCGGGATCGACCGACAATCCTTCTTCAGTCAAAACATGACCCAAGAATCCGACCTCATGCAGCCAAAATTCACACTTGCTGAACTTGCCATACAGTTGGTGCTCTCGAAACTTGTCTAGGACCATCCTCAAGTGTTGCTCGTGCTCTTCTTCCGTCTTTGAAAACACAAGAATGTCATCAATGAAGACAACGACAAACTTGTCCAAATATTCCATGAAGACCTTATTCATGAGATACATGAAGTAAGCTGGGGCATTGGTCAATCCAAAGGACATGACCGTGCACTCATATAGGCCATATCTGGTTACAAATGCCGTCTTCGGAATATCTTGGGGTCTGATTTTCAGTTGGTAGTACCCAGATCTGAGGTCAATCTTGGAGAACACCTTGGCCCCATTGAGTTGATCAAACAGATCTTCTATCTTGGGAAGTGGATACTTGTTCTTGATTGTAACTTCATTGAGGGAGCGGTAGTCAATGCATAAGCGGATGGTACCATCCTTCTTTGCCACAAACAGAACAGGTGATCCCCAAGGGGAAGCACTAGGGCCGATAAATCCCTTCCTCAACTGCTCTTCCAGTTGCTTCTTCAGCTCCGCCAACTCTTCCGATCCCATTCTATAAGGCTTCTTATAGATGGGTCCTGCTCCGGGTATGAGCTCGATGATGAACTCAATGTCTCGGTCAGGAGGCATTCCCGGTAGCTCATCAGGAAAGACATCGGGGTATTCGCATACTACCGGCACTTGTTCAAATCCAACTTCTGACAGACAATTGACTTGGGTGCCTTGAGCAGAGGAGGTGTTGGGAGCAAACGTAACTTCGACTCCTTGGTCATTGGTCACAGTGATAGTCCGGTTGGCGCAATCTATCAAGCCTTGGTTCTTGATGAGCCAATTCATTCCTAAGATCACATCTAAGCCTTGTGATCTTAAGACGATAAGGTCTGCTTGGAAGTCTACCCCATTAATGGCAATCCTGACTCCCTTACATCCAATCTTGGCTCTCATCTCTGCTCCGGGGGTTTGTATCATAGGGTTATTCAGGGGTGTAGGGGTCATGCCACTTTTTAATGCAAACTTTTGGGTGACAAATGAATGCGTGGCTCCAGAATCAAACAAGATAGTTGCAGGTGTTGTGTTGACAAGGAACGTACCCAGCACGACGTCCGGGTCTTCCTGGGCTTCTTCTGCAGTGACATGATTCACACGACCCTTGCCGTTGTTGGGCGGGTTGCGGGGAGCTTGGTTCCTTAGTGGCATTCCACGACCTTGTCCTGGGTTCTGCGCATTGGGGCGCGGGGCGTCGGGCTTCTTGTTGGGGCAATTCTTGGAGTAATGTCCTGGCTAACCACATCCGAAGCAAGTGACTTGATTGGGGTTGCTGCTCCTGCCGTCATTGTTATTGGGGTTGTTGTAAGCTGGCCTGGGGTTGACATACTGCTGAGGTGGATAGTTGGTGCGGGGTGCAGGAACTCTTGGCTGCTGGTAGGTTGGCCTGACCGGGGCTGGCTGCCACTGGCGAGGCTTCTGGTTGCTGGAGCTACCCTTGTTGATCATCTTGTGCTTACGGGTATCATCCAAAGCACGTCGCTTGTCCTCAAGCATGAGTTCCTTGTTCACCAGATCAGGAAAGGTCGGGCAGTCACACACAACAAGCGAGTACTGCAGAGTCTGGTTAAGGCCTTCCATGAAGCGCTCCTTTTTGGCACCATCAGTGCTGACATCTTCAGGGGCATACCTTGAAAGAACAATGAACTTCTGCATGTACTCCTTGATAGTGCTACTACCTTGCTTTAGGGCTAAGAACTCACGCTTCTTGATGGCCATGATTCCGGAAGGAATGTGGGCCTTGCGGAATTCTTCCTTGAAGTCATTCCAAGTGATGTTTTGCTCAGCATGCATGGCCTTGAATCCATCCCACCAAGCTCTGGCAGTTCCCCCGAGACAGTGAGCAGCATATGCCACCTTCTCACGGTCATCAGTGCATCTGACTAGTTCAAGCAAATCTTCAATGGTGCGGACCCAGTCGTCTGCATCCAGGGGTTCAGCAGTCTCGATGAAGGTGGGTGGTGAATGCTTCTTGAACTCCACCAACGTGGAACGTCCATTGCCGTTCCCCGCCGGCTGGCGGTTGACCGCTTGAGCAATCATCTGGAGGGCTGCTGTGTTGGCTTGGCGTTCCTCTCGGAAGGCTTGGAGGAGCTGAGCCATGTCCATGTTCGGAGGCGGTGGCGGTGGTGGAGCTTGTCCTCAGGCTTGGTCCTGGTTGGCTCCTGCGTCAGCAGAACCTCCGGCTTCTTGCTGCTGGGTAGAGGTACTAGTACGTGTTACAACAGGCATCCTGTTGGAGCGGTCAAGGTCTCATAATTGGGAAAGATGGGGAAAATAATATAGATGGGATGCCCAGTAAAGGGGTGGGCGTGACACAATTTTAAGTTAAGCAAGGGCCAGAAGGGCCAAACTCAAACATTAAAACCAAATGGGTGATGTAGTCATTTACAAGTTCCCGAAGGAAAGTACGACTTCCATCAAAACAAGTTGAAAGCAAACACAACCTGGTTTCATTTGAACCATTACATGGACTCGACTTCGCATTGGGGTACACGACCTATCCTACCTTAAGGGTTGCGGACTGGCCTATCCTAGTCTCGAACGATGTCTAAGTGGTGGAATGCTCGGTCGCGTATTCCGGCTCCTCTGGGTCTTCCTCCTCATCTTCATCTGTCTCAGTATCTTCGTCACTTGAGGGAATGGGGGAGTGGAGGAGCTGAACACGGCGCTGCTTCGCCGGTGGCACCGTGAAGAGGTTGCGGTATTCCTTCGCCGTCATACGGCGTGGCTGAGATGATCCTCTGGCATGCTTAACCTGTGGGGGTCGTCCGCCTCGATAAGCAACAACAGGCTGTCCAGGGGGTGCACCTTCCTTCTTGATCCTGTCCGCCCTTGTCTGAGCTAGGCGGAGGAGTTCCTTGGTCTCATGGAGTTCCCTCCAAAGCTCCATCGACTCTGAGGCCAAGTGCTGTGCAAGGCTGTCAGCACACAAGCTGAAGTAGGTCTGGAAACGGAGGGGAAGTCCCTTGTCCATGGGTGGAGCTGGTGCGCTGCTCTCGTCATCACCCTCCTTACGATAAGGCAGGTAGCGAGTGACTGGCTCACTTGCCATCTCTGGCAGAAGATCTCGAAGGCGAGTCAGCGCCTTGAGTGCAGCAGTCTCAACGGCGAGGAACAGGGTCGCCATCTGGGGTCCCTCAAAGAACCAGCTCGTCGGGGAGTCGTTCGCCCTCACGACTACCTCCACGTGATACTCCTTCTCAGTGCTGTTGATCCAGTGCTCGTGGTAGGAGAAGGTGGGGGCTCGAGTGAACTGACACTTCTTGAGGCTGTCCTCGAGAAGCACGGGAAACCCGGTGGTCCGGAAGTCCTCGGGTACAATGGCCATCTACAAAAGTGGAAGGGAAAGGGTCAATAGAGGAAATGTGACCTATGTTTGGGACATTTTTAGAAAGCCTAGGTATATAGGTAGTTTTGTGGATAGTCTCACCCTAACTAACGTACATGCTAACTAAGGCTTCCTACAGTCAGGATGGCTCTGATGCCAGCTCTGTGGGGACCCCGACTCCTAAGTCGTGATCACCGAATGCACGTGTACAGTGATCCCAGGGATCAATGCTCACTGAACACACAGAAGCTGAATAAAAAGAGTCTTACATCCATACATACCGTCTTACACAAATTATGACCATTATGGTCAAGTCTTACATAAATAGATCCTTAAGGGATGAACATCGAATGAAACACAAGCAGCGGAAATCTTCGTCGATAAGTAGAACCCATGATATTTGCCTTAACCCTACAGGCATTCTGACTGGGAAACAACCTAGTTCGCATCTTCTTCTCCAAAGAATTCTTCCTCGGACTCCTGTTCTTCCATGCCTCGCCAATTAAATAACCAGTGGCAAGCCAATGAGTACTTTGAATGTACTCGCAAGCAACCCATGTTTTGGTTCATGGTACAACAATGCATGGTATAGGTAAATTTTTGCGGAAAGCTAGTTTTGTGTGCAATGACATGCTCAACAACTTGTAAGACATGCATCAGGAGAATTCAAGTAACCATGAGGACAGGTACAGATATCAACATAAATAGAGTGGGCACCAACCCAACTCAACCATGTCAAGTCCTTGACTTGACCCAAGTAGTTCTTCCCACTTATCCAAACAGACACACTGGTTTGTAAACATGTGGACGTAGTTTAAGCAGCACCGTCGAACTGTCCTTGACCGTGGACACGGCTTTTCGAATAGTTTTAGACTCTGCAGAGGTTGCACACTTTACCCACAAGATCTGGGGAACTTCCGTGTCATCCACGACCCGCGGTACCTCAAGTACCCGGGGTAAGCACCCGATCACTATCTTTCCCTAGACGTCAGTAACAAGGAGTCCACTCGTTGTTCCGTATCCTCATGATGTACATCATACGAGACTCGCTCGAGATCGTAACATCCGAGAGGGGACACAACGGTGTATCCGGTGCCCTGTAAAAACAGTCATGGCCGCCCTACCTGGCACGACCCCGTCCCGAGAGAGAGCACCAACTCTCCCCCGTCACTTGTAATGCGGGCTCCAAGCTAGTATCGGCCTAAGTAATCAATAATGCCCTTTCCCATATAAGGGTAGAGTGGTTGCGCATGTAAGGTTGGGACAGTAAACAAATCTTAAATCTAATCCATTTTTGAAAACAACACGCACACTTGCCTAGGTACACCACTTCGTCATCAAGTGGTTACCCAACTCATCATCTCCCTCGGGCATAAGTGGCACCCGACGGGGTTTTCGAAAGTCCTTTGAAAATACTTTGCCTCCATCACTATGCATATTCCCGTCCCTTTGTGCATAGAACTACTTGGCATCCTGTCTATTCCCACCGGCATAAACCTCATAAGAAGGTAGGGTCATCCATAATGCAGGTATCAATGAGGAAGTAACGAAGGCAACCCACCGAGTGGTTACCATCTCATCATGCTCTTGATGCAAGCAATAAAAGTGCCATACGACATGTATAAAAAGGGGTTTCATAGACATGGTCAAAGGGCTGCTTGCCTTGATTGGCTTGTTCTTCGAGGTCTTCAAATCCTTCTCCTCCTTCCTCTTCAGCTACTTCGTCAAATACGGGATCTAAACGTCGTAGGAAAATAAAAAAATAAGACAATGATAAAAACAGAAAAATCAAAGTGCTCAGAAAAATGTCAACTTATCTTTGTAAAAGACTAGGAGGAAAACTAGGAAGGGGAAAATTCTTAGTTTTGGATTTGGAGTTGTATAAGAGGGGATATGGATTTCCAAACATAGATTAAACTGCTCAAATTTGAATTTAAATTTGAACAGTACATAAAAGTTGGTTAGATTTGAATGAAAGTTACACCATTAAATAGGTGGGATTTTTACAAGATTTTAGGAACTGGAATCACTTCATTTGGATAAATATTTTATCCTGTGGGATTTTTGGAAGGGTGACAGAAAAAGAAAAAGAAAAGTGGCGCTGTGCCACTCGGCCAGAGAGGCCACGGGCAGCAGGCCCAGAGGGGAAATCGGCCCGCGCGAGGCCGCCACGTCGAAGGCGTAAAGGCGGGGTACGCCTTCTCCAACGGGCGAACCGGTGCGCGCGTGCGTGCGTTTAAACCTGATGGGTGGATCCTACCCGTCAGGGCGTGAGGCTGACGGGCAGGGCCCACGACCGTCGTCATCTACCTTCGTCCACAGGCTACGGTGGGCTCGCCGGCGGCGATATAGGGCACGGGGGATGCATGGTTGGTACCGTTGGACTCGGGAAGGTGTCGCCATTCAGGTGGTGGTGGAGATGGTCGCCGGAGCAGCCTAGTTCGCCGACGACGAGGTCACGCGGCGGAGGTGCCTCGGGCGTCGATGGCTCCGGCCATTCCCGACTGCGAAAAGAGTGGGGAAGAGAGGGGAAAGGGTCAGTGTGGCCGCGCGGTTCCAGATCGAGAGAAAACGGGGGCGGAGGAGGCCTGTACCACGCGAACGCCGACGAGCCTAGGCGGCGGGTCTCGAGCTCGATCTCGAGCTCGAGCGGCTCTAGAAACCAATGGATGGTGTGGGAGGTGGATTGAGAGTGTGGGGGAGCGACAGGGAGCGAGAGAGAGGCTCGGGGTCGCCTTTTATAGGCTGGCCGAGGTCCATCGTGGGCGTGGCCTACGGGTTCCCGCGGGATCGGCTCGGGTGGCCGTTAGAGAGGGAATGGGGGGCTCGGGGGTGTTCGTGGGAGTGGTGTAGGGTGCCAAGGAGAGAGAGGAGGAGCTGGACGAGCTGCACGCGGGCCATGGAGTGGCGCAAGCATTGGCCGAGCGGGGCGGCGCTCTGGTGCGAGCTGCAGGAGAGAGAGGAGGGCGCGGGAGCAAGTGGGTGGCCTGCTGGCGTGGAGCGAACATCGAGGGGCATCAACTGGCGCGCGGGGGAGGCTCGAGGTGGTCGGGAGGCGCGACGTCAACGGTCGGGTGCTCTGGCAGGCGCTCCAGAGCGCGATTTGACCGGCATCCGCGGCTTTCCCGCGTCTGCGCGCATCCACTTGTGTCTGGAGGCTGCAGGGGGCGTGGGCAAAAGCTGGAACGAGCCTTGGATGCTCTGGAAAGCTGAGGGGAGAGAAGGAGGCTGAGAGAGAGAGAGGGAAATCTGCTGTCCAGAGAAGAAAAATGGGGTTCTCCCCCCCATTCATCATTGCTTCCTCGGGCAGCAAAGCACACAGGTGCTAGAGGGGGACAAGGAGGTGCCGTGGTAAAAAGTTGAGCCTACGGAGATTAGTGGAAGAGGCCAAAAATGGAAAGTTTGCAAATTGGCAGAAGGTGTTTGATGCTGGTTTGGGCAAGTAGATGGCTTCCATTTGCCATGAGACTCCACAGGGTGAAATCACACATATATTCAGGGCCTTCCACCAATTTGGGGCTTATTTGAGCAAAGTTGCCAATGCAACTTTTGTAAACCCTAGAAATGAGCAGAAATAGACTTGTGTAGATCTAGTTGAGCAAATCACTTCTCCTTGATGCACCACTTGGTGTAGTGGCCTCATTTGGTCATGTGAACATCCTCACAAAAGTTGGGGTCAAGGAGAGAAAGTTGGTAGGTCATGTGAACATCCTCACAAAAATTGGGGTCAAGGAGAGAAAGTTTGTAGTACAAACTTGATCAAATTTGATTCTGGTCAGAGAGGGTTTTGGGGCATTTTGGTGAACAAAAATGACTTTAATTGACATGAGGCTTTGCAAGGTGATCACAATATGCATTTGTGACTTTCTGGATTTTCCTTGGATTTTTATGAATATATTTCCTGTAGAAATATTTCAAATCCTAGAAATGGGCATAAATAGTTTTGGGAGGTTTTGTCCAATATTTTGATCAACCCATGTGCTGAAACTCATATATATGGAAAATATATGCCCACTGAGTTTCCCTGATTTTTCTCAAATATTTTTAAAACAATAAAATAATTTTTCCCTATTAAAGACCATTTCCGGCCTTAAGAAAAAGCCTTTAAATAAAATAAAAGAATAACTTTTAAAATTATATTTTTGTGGTTTCTGGGTGTCCTATATCTAATAGGTTTCAAATATACCTTTCGATATATTTTTACTGCCCTTAATTAAGTATTTGCAGTGCAAACCTCAATCCAGGGGTTTTTGGAAAACTAATTTTTGAAAATACTTTTTGGCCAAATTATTTTTGTAAGAAAATACTATATTGCTCTATACACATGGCATGATCATTGGGCAGAAGTTTGGTACAAGGAGATGAAGTATGGAAGGTGGAGTAGTTGACTTTAAAGAGCACTTGAAAAATCACACAAAGAAAACCAACTTCAAAATAAAAGCCAAATAATGCAAAAGTTTTTGTTGGTCCAAATTTTCATGCTTTATTAATGCAAATGAAGTGTTACAAAATGCAGGGTTTGACAACGAGCCCTCGCCGTACGTGTGCGCGAGTAGGCGTTCGAGACCCCGCCCGTATGTACACATACGTGGCCGTATTTTCTTTCTGGCACCCTGGCCGCCTCTACTACGACACGTGCGCGCCTCTACATCCACCAGTATATATGTACGTACACGTTCGCGACCAGAATGACAACGCTACATACGCTTCGACCAGGTAGGTCCCGACTGTCAGGCACTTCATTGTGTGCGAAGATGTAGCTGGTGGGTCCCAGCAGTCAGGGGGTGAATCGTTTTGTTTTTTTAGACGCACTTCCTTGCGTGCGAAGGTGTAGCTGGTGGGTCCCAGCAGTCAGGGGGAAACATTTTTTTCGTGAAATATGGTGGCCCGTCTGGTGGGTCCCTGCTGCCAGGTGGAGGAATAATTATTTTGCACGTAATAAGGAGGCACTTCCTTGTTGCGGCCGTGGACCCAGCTGTCAGCCTCTACACGTACAGTCCACGTCCGATGGAAGTCGTTCCTTGACCACATTGACCACGCCGCGCCGAGAGCACCAGGGAGGTGGACGACGGGGAGGCCTAGGAAGGGGACGACGGGGAGCCGGGGAAGACGCGACAGTGGAAGCCCGCGCGGAGAGGAGTATGAGGGTTCACTGGTTTGGCTGCGGTGTGAGGCTGTCGTCGCCGCAGGGCCTGGCCAGCGGTGGGAATAGTAGGGGGCAGTGAGGCCTCAGCGGCAGCACAGCCGGCCACGGGAGGCAAGAGCATGCGGCACGACCGGCGCTGTTGTGGGCGGCTGGAGCAAGAAGACCAGAGGTTGAAGAAGCACTACGGCCGCTGGATGGACATCGTATGATCACTGGAGCTAGAATCGTTCATATTGACTAAAGTTGACAAAGGCCCCCGTCCCAGTCAACTTAGTAGGCCCACAAGTAAGCCTCCAACCATGGTGGGTCCCAGCTAGCAGGGGGAGTATTCATTTTTTTGCGTGTAATAAGGAGGCACTTCCGGTGGGTCCGAGCTGACAGCGGGAGGAACGTTTTTTTCGCGAAATACGATGGCCCGTCCGGTGGGTCCGAGCAGTCAGGGGGGAAACGTTTTTTCACGAAATAAGGTGGCCAGTCCGGTGGGTCCCTGCTGTCAGGCGGAGGAATAATTATTTTGCGCGTAATAAGGAGGCACTTCCTTGCGGCCGCCTGGACCCAGATGTCAGCCTCTCCACGTATAGTACTCTTCCGATGGAAGTCGGTCGTTGACCACGTTGACCACGCCGCGCCGAGAGCACCAGGGCGGTGGTCTGGACGACGGCGAGGCCTAGGAAGGGGACGACGCGGAGCCGGGGAAGACGCAACAGTGGAAGCCTGCACGGAGAGGAGTACGAGGGTTCACTGGTTCGGCTGCGGTGTGAGACTGCTGTCGCTGCAGAATAACATGGGGTGTGGGTGAGTGGAGTGGAGGGATGGCCTGTCCAGCGGTGGGAGTAGTATGGGGCCGGTTAGGCCTCCGCGGTAGCACAGCCGGCCACAGGAGGCAGGAGCAGGCGGCACGACTGGCACTGCTTTGGGCGGCTGGACCAAGAAGACCAGAGGTTGAAGAAGCACTATGGCCGTTGGTTGGACATCGTACGGTCACTGAATCTAGAATCGTTTATATTGACTAAGTTGACAAAGCCCTTGGTACGCTCCAACTTAGTAGGCCCGCAGGTCAGCCTCTGAAACGGTGCGCCCCAGATGTCAGGGGGAGGAATCATTTTTTGGGCGGCCAAAGCTAAGAATATCCAAGATTGAAGAAGAAGCACGACATCCGTTGGATAGACATCCAACGGCCACTGCTGCTAGAACCGTGTGTTGACTATAATAAGTTGGCAAAGCCTTGCATACGCGTCAACTTATTTTTTTAGGGGACGCGTCACTTAGTAGGCCCACAAGTGTGTGGCATAGAACTTATAGCCCATTTGCGTTTTGTAAGAATGTACAACCCATTTTGGAATTCTAATGGAATTTACAACAACCCATTTACAGTTTGTTAAAAGTACAACCCATTTTCTAGGTAGGACAATGATTAATAATTTCAACCAACCGTTGAAGACAGAATTCAATAAAATTTCCCACATTTTGATGGGCTCCGAAATATTTTTATCCCGAAATTTCTAGTCAGATTAAATATAAATTTGTATTACGTAAAAATCCAACGAAACAATGCGCGTGCAACAATGAAAACTTAAGATTTTCAAAATCCATAAATAATATTTTATAAACTAATTTCGAGTTTGGTGCATTTTTTTATAGTTACTGCCCAGTTTTTATAATTACATCCCATTTATTTTTTTTGAAGTCCATTTTCCTGTTAAGCCTAATGCATCCCTCCTAGGAAAGATTTGCAGCCCTGCGGGGCGGAGAATAACAAGTTGACCTTCCCTGGGTATTGCTCAAAAAGACATATAGCTGGGCTAGCCATTTTCATCTTGAAAAAATTAGTATCTGGGCTGGATATCTCGCCTGGGCTAGACGGGCCACAGCCCGCACAGTTAATACCCTGCTCTCCTCTGAACAACAACGAAATCATCGCCAAGAAAAACTCTGAAGTGCTCATGCCACAAAAACACAAATATTGCTCGAGCTGCTTGGTCCCAACTGTCGGCGGCACCTTGTGCAATTCTCTCGTTTATATTGACAACATAGGTTGACAATGGTGTGGGACCATGATTTCAGGAAACCAGGAGAAAGCAAAAAAAATATAGTTGTACATAATAAGGAGGCACTTGCGTACGAACGCCCATGGCCCTAGTGGGTCCCTAGTGTCATCCAGTCAAAATAAAGTCACCTCCTGAATCCTCATGTTCGTTGACGATGTTAACAGTGCTCGGCGCCACGGCGAGCGCAACAACTCGAAGGACAATGGGGAGGGTCTCGCGGGCCCTACGGATGGTCTGATATAGTGCCCGCTACTCATTCAGGAAGATAGGATCATCGGACACCTATGAGCACCTTCGAGAAACTGAGATGGCATGAAACGGTAAGGCCGCGCTTGGGAGCTCTGGTTTATTTCAAACCTATATTAACATACAAGTGTAGTTTACTCGTCACTGGAAACAACGCGTAAAATACAGACGTAATGAAACCGAGGGCCCGAGGTCTATAAGTAAAACCGGCGGGTTAAGCGTGTAATTTGAGAGACCAGTGTATATTTTACGAGAATTGCTATATGGACGACATTACCAGACGATACATGCACAACGTGCGTATCATGCCATCCATGGGCAAGGCTAAAACAACAGCTAACAGCTGGATTTGCAATCGTCCGAGTGTCGTTCAACGTTTTTATCGTGTGTCAAGTACTTCCGATATTTTACTAGTCAAAATTGACCGACCAAGCGCCTTCGCCCGAGACCATCTACTTTAATTTACAAGCGTCAGTTTTACAAGCGGTTTTGGTTGGAAAACAACGATCCAATCACTGTCTAATATCATGAGTTGGTCGGAAGATCATATGGTTTCACGTCTAACCTACCCGACTTGTCGTATAGGCTATGAATGAAACATCGGACGTTCTTAAGCACGGAAACAACAGAAGAGGATGATATTCTTAACAAGCAAATCCTGGCATTAGATCGACATGCAAAACAATACGAAGCATTATTCTCAGGAGGCACAGTGTACAGCTCGTGATGCCGCATGCCACAACATTCCAAGCTCAACTTTGCAACAAAACACAAGGCCTGGCATTACATAGACAATATTTAGAACAAACTCTTAACACAGGAATATCTCAGTAGAGTAACTATTTACTTCTAAACTGAACACAGGAATAGGAAAAAACACTCGACGCTGCTCACAGCAAGGGCATCCCACTCAAAAATACCAAATGCATGTCTTCTGGCTAACATCAATGAGCAAATTTTGATAAGGTTTTCCAATTCCAATATATTAAACTAACGTCTTCTTGCTAACATCAACGATTAAACATTGACAAGCTTTTCCCATTCAAAATATGTAATGCCTATGATCATGGAGTCCTGTCGCTTCTTGCTAACATCAATGATTAAACTTTGACAAGCTTTTCCCATTCAAAATATGTAATGCCTATGATCGTGAAGTCCTGTCGCTTCTTGTACTTGTTTGGGCACTTTTTGCCGAGGGCACTTCATGTGTTGTTAAATTGCCAATGGTCTCTACAGACTAGTCATGTCACCGGTGTCTAATATTTATGGCACCGGCTGTAGCAATGGAGGTATTCGGTGCCAAACTAAGAAAAGGTGAAATTGGCACCTCTTTTGGCCTACATAGTGGAAGGCCTAATACTCTGTAAAGCTTCTCGGTCATTCCTTCTGTAATGTAGCGCAAACAGTGACTGCTTCTTTCTGCAAAGTGGGACGACCAACTGGACCCAGTAATGAAGCAGTTTGCCTTGGACACATTGGCTCCTTTTGTGCAGTTGAACTAAAATCGAAGTCGGAATAAAACCGAGCTTTAATTTTGATATCCATGTAAGCAACAAAAGGTATAAGGGAAACAATTACTGAGAAATAATGGTTGATGACTTGTACTCCCAGAAGAAAAACATCTACTAATCTACCTTATCTTAATGGGAAACAAAGCAGGAGAGTAGCAATTCTCAATCAGTGTGATTCATTCATATTAACTGAGACATTATCTTAACAATGCCTTGTTTCAACATGTATAAAGAACGAAAAAGCAGAAAAGTATCATTCCTAAAACAATGCGACTGATTCATTTTAACAGAGACATTATCTTAACAATACCTTGGTTAAACATGTAGAAAGAACTACAAAGCAGGATAGTACCATTTGTAAAACATTGTAAGTCCGTAACTGATATATAATAACAGAGACATTATCTGAACAATACATTTCTTAAACATGTACTCCGGCTGATCCCTAACAGAAATGGTAGTCCTGCCAATCCCTAACAAGTGTTTGCAACTTTGAACTAAGATTCAGTAGTTAATTCCGAGGAAGGTCGGTACTGACCATTCAAGACCAAGATTTGAAAAACTCGTGAGGAAGATCTCAAAGAGATCTCAACACATATATGGAAATCCGGTCTCATTTTCTGCAGTTCCACCAAAATTAAGCGAAGCAAAATGTCGCTATAGCAACAAGTTGAATAGATATCCCTGTTTTAACAGAGGCAAAAAAGGAATCAATTATTGGCCAATAAAGGAGGATGAAACATACGGCCACAAAAATGGTAATCCCGCGAATCCCTAACATGCTGCAGTTTTGAACTAAGATTCAGTAGTTAATTAATTCTGAGAGTGGCATTGCTTAATTTTACCAGCGACACTAGATTAACGAAAAGCATAAACAGTTCCAGGGGAGAGTGGGCGCAACAACAGTATGTGCTTCCATCTACTTATAAAGGGGGTGATGCCGAGTTTGTTGTAACAAAGCAACTAGCATCATGTCTGGGTTGGTCCCATTTTTGTTCACTACTTAATGGGAAAAGACAGCAATACAATAGCTTCAATTCAACATTTATTTAAAATAGAACCAATACAAGCAGCACAACATCTCAACGCACACTGCACAGTCATGTGGATGAAGACTTGTACTGACCTTTCATGAGACCGACAACGATAAAATACGAATCTACCAACACGAATAGGAAATCCAATCTTGTTTTGTGCAGTTGCATTGAAATCAAGCAAAGTGTTTCGCGTAGCGAAGCAAAATGTCATAATAGCAACAAATTGAATAGATATCCCTGTATAAACAGAGGCAAAAAAGGAATCAATTACTGGCTAATAAAGGAGGATGAAACATGCGGCCACAAAAATGGTAATCCTGCCAATCCCTAACAAGTGTTGCAGTTTTGAAATAAGATTCAGTAGTTAATTCTGAGAGTGGCATCAATTACTGGCTTATAAAGGGGGTGATGCTGAATTTGTTGTAACAAAGCAACAAGCATCATGTCTGGGTTGGTCCCATTTTTGTTCACTACTTAATGGAAAAAGACAACAATACAATAGCTTCAATTAATAATTTATTTAAAACAGTACCAATACAAGTAACACATCATCTCAAAGCACACTGCACAATCATGTGGATGAAGGCCTGTACTGACCTTTCATGAGACGACCAACATAAAATACGAATCTACCAACACGAATAGGGAATCCAATAAATTTTTGTGTAGTTGCACTGAAATCAAGCAAAGTTGCCGGTGTGACATTTAAGTTTGCTATAGCAACAAGTTGAATTGATATCCCTGTTTTAATAGGCAAAAAAGAAAACAATTACTGGCCAATAAAGGAGGATGAAACATGCGGCCACAAAAAGAAGCATCTACCTTATCTGGATGGAAAACAATGTATAGGACAATATCATTTCTAAAACAGTTGCATTGATTCATATTAACAGAGAAATTCTCTTAAAATAGGCCAGTAGTTAATTCTGAGATTAACAATAGCAAAATAGCTGCATGGGACATGCCAGTGCCATGTGCATCCACACGTATAAATGGGTGATGCAGAGTATGTAGCCAAGCAGCATATATGCCCTGGTCCCATATTTGTTCTCTTTGAACCTTCTTCCTATGTGAGGGTAGCAAATCTAGTCGTGCACAAACTACCCGACCCCCCAGTTTCTTCCCATTTTCAACAAAGAGATCGGTTCCTTACAGATGTGTGTACTGGGTTACCCCAATTTTCCCTTTTCGACCTACAAAGCGACTGGATAGTCAGTCTATACTACTTTCCGCCCCTCCTTTCCTCATTGAACCATGTCCTAGATTCTTGCTCCAGCCCACCGCACCCTTCTTTCCTCTTTGAACGAAGACCTAGATTTGACTATAGATCGAAAAAGATCCACATGCAGCTAGAGCAACGACGGTTTCAAAGAAACTTATACCTTAGGGTCGTCGGGATGTGGCAAGGCATGCGGTGGGAGGCCGGATCTGCCCACACTACGTACGACAGCGAGCAAGAAGGGGTCGTTGGCCCTCCTGCACAGGCACTGGGTGAAAGAGAACAGCGCAGCCGGTAGTGGATTTCCTCCCTCGCCGAAGGCGATAGAGTGAAGGCTGCACCTCCTCCCCTTCCCGGTGTGACGGGATACGGACGCCTCCTTCACCAGCTGTGAGGGGGGAGAGAGAGAGAGAGAGACAAGAGGCCAACACAATCTTGTTTAGATCTGGTGAAGAGAGGGTGAGAGACTATGAATATAGCAAACCCTAGCAAATGAACGTTGAGCCTCTAGCGTGCAACATATATGTAGTGCGGCGAGCGTGTGGAGAGTGCATACCCTAGCGAACAAGCGCTGAGGCTCCCGCTTATATATATACTACTATAGTACGGACTGAGCTCCGGTGCCTTCACTTCACCTGCTTTTGGCTGTATGATAGGTGAGCCAGCCACATTTTGGGCCCACCTGTCATAAATCCAAAGGCAGGCGCACTAAGTCAATGAAGCTTTGTCCATATAGTACTCTCGTGTATACGACTAATATATAGTGGAGTGGTTTTCTTATTCTCTCCATAACAATCGTTTTAAATTGTGTAAGTATGAAACGAAACTCTTTATTTAATGTACAGTGAAGAAAACTAGTACTACTTCTGATGAACTAACGATCCACGCCCACGCGTCCTGGTCGCACTTCCTGTCCTTCACGTGTGGTACACTACCCTCACTTAAGTGAACAACCACACATGCGCCAAATTATCGGAAACGTGTGAGAGTGTGTACAAATAAAGAAATTTAATTTCAATTATTGGAAAGGTTTGAGAGTATTACAAAGTTTGACTTCAGTCAAATCTAATATGCGGAGTAAATAAATATGGAGGGTTACTACGTCCATCCGGGTTTTTAGTCCACACCATTTTTTAAATCAAAGTTAATAGCTGGACAAATAAAATTACAGGGGAGCTGGAGACAAAGTTGTGAGAAGGCTTAGAAATCAATACAAAACTTATGCTCTTAGTACCAACGTCGATCCTTCTTCGAGGAAACATTTGGGGTGTGTTTGGTTGAGGAACGAAGTGGAATGGAATGTCATGGTTCCATTCCATTAGAATGGGTTGGTTCCGTCCATGTGTTTGGTTGAGGACAACATGTAGAATGGAATGGTGACATTTTGATGTTTGGTTGGAGAGATGAAATGGAATGGATTTTATTCTTCTCACCCCTTGTAAATTAATATATGAACATATGACATCAAATATATGAACAACTATCTCCTCTTGCACCAAACCATATGAACAAGATCATACATTCACAATCCAAACAAGAATAAAAAATAAGAAAGATATAGAAAGAAAAGATATGCAAATGATCATGCCACGGTCAAGGTCCTCAATGGCTTATTTGCAAAAAAAGTCCCCGATGGCTAAGGCTAATAAATCATTTGGTTCGTTGCCATTGGCGATCTGACTGCCACCGTACCCATCTCCTCTGCCTCCATGTTAGCATCATATGGAAGGAAGAAACTGAAATTGCTCCTGCTCGTCGCCGACCGACAGGTCAGACCACCACCGGCCCCCAGATTAGTTCACCACCACGACCCCCGAAGGCCTAGACCCTACCGCCGCTGGAGTAGCCTCTTCCCAGCCACCCATCTTCAAGACCGCCGCTCCACCGCCCCTTGTCCATCGTGCTGCAGTCCAGAGAGGAGGATACGAGGAAGAGGAGGAGCGCGGTGCAGATCAAGGGAGAGGAGCAGCCGGCTGCACGGATCGAGGGAGTGTAGTAGCTGGCGGCGCGGATCGAGGGAGAGGAGTCACGATAGTCTTTCGGGGGAGCGAGAGGAAAGATCGGTTCCGCGTGATTCCTCCGATTTGGAGGTCTCAGTGCGTTCCGGATATGGTTCCTAGGTGGGAACGACTTGGTTCCCGTTCCATCTATGAACCAAACGCAGGTATGAGGCTCTGGTGCAGGTACGACCCATGCTGTTCCATTTCATGACAGGAACCAAACACACCCTTGGTACATAGCCAATTGTGTGATAAAATTGCACCAACGTGAAAGACGCCTGCGTCCCCAACGCAACCAAGGTGAATTGACGAAGGATATCATCTTTGCGCGTAACAAGCAAAGAGCACTGATGGAAGACATCTTGTTTTTCGTCGAAAATCGATCAGCTTCACCAGCCAACACAACCATGAGGCGCAACCATGAGCATCGATAGGTCATCGTGGTGATGCTGTAACGCCCTCGATGCGGCTATATCTCCCACGTGTCGAGGCACGACTTAGAGGCATAACCGCATTGAAAGCAATGTCGCAAGTGAGGTAATCTTCACACAATCCATGTAATAAATAAAGGGGAAAGATACATAGTTGGCTTACAATCGCCACTTCACACAAGTACATAAATAACATCCATCATACAGATTACACTCAAGGTCCGACTACGGTACCAAAATGAAAGAAGACTACCCCAAATGCTAACAGATCCCCGGATCACTCAACTGGGCTCCACTACTGATCATCTGGAAAAGAAACATAGTAACGGCCACGTTCCTCGTCGAACTCCCAAGTGAGCTCAGTCGCGTCATCTGCACTGGCATCGTTGGTACCTGCAACTGTTGTGGTAGAATCTGTGAGTCACGGGGACTCAGCAATCTCACACCCGCGAGATCAAGACTATTTAATCTTAAAGGTGGGAAAGGGGTTTGTGAGGTGGAGCTGCAGCAAGCAACTAGCATATGGTGGCTACAGCGCAAAAGAGAGCGAGAAGAGAAGGCAAAGCACGGTCGTGAAACTAGAAGTGATCAAGAAGTGATCCTGAAACGACCTACGTCAGACATAACTCCAACAACCGTGTTCACTTCCCGGACCCCGCCGAGAAGAGACCATCACGGTTACACACGCGGTTGATGTGTTTTAGTCAAAGTCAACTTTGGGTTTTCTACAACCGGACATCAACAAATTCCCATCTGCCTCATAACCACGGGCACGGCTTTCGAAAGATAATACCCTGCAGGGGTGTCCCAACTTAGCCCATTATAAGCTCTCACGGTCAACGAAGGATATTCCTTCTATCGGGAAGACCCGATCAGTCTCGGAATCCCGGACTACAAGACATTTCGACAGCAACAAAACAAGTCCAGCAAAGCCGCCCGATTGTGCCGACAAATCCTGATAGGAGCTGCACATATCTCGGTCTCAGGGCACATCCGGATGAACACTCCGTACAACTAAAACCAGCCCTCGAGTTGCCCTGAGGTGGCGCTACAAAGGGCTCTAGTTTGGACCAGCAATCGAAGGAGAACTGGCCCGGGGGTTTAAAATAAGATGACCCTTCAGTCTGCAGAACCCAAGGGAAAAAAGGGCTTAGGTGGCAAATGGTAACACCAATGTTGGGCCTTGCTGGAAAAGTCTTATTCAAAGCGAACTGTCAAGGGGGTCCCATAAATCACCCAACCGTGTAAGGAACGCAAACTCCGGGAACATAACACCGGTATGACGGAAACTAGGGTGGCAAGAGTGGAACAAAACACCAGGCATAAGGCCGAGCCTTCCACCCTTTACCAAGTATATAGATGCATTAATTAAATAAGAGGTATTGTGATATCCCAACAAGTAAACATGTTCCCACAAGGAACAACAAGTTCATGTTCCAACAAGGAACAAACTTCATCTTCACCTGCAACTAACAACGCTATAAGAGGGGCTGAGCAGAAGCGGTAACATAGCCAATCAACGGTTTGCTAGGACAAGGAAGGTTAGAGGCTGACATGGCAATATAGGAGGCATGATATAGCAAGTGGTAGGTATCGCAGCATAGGCATAGCAAAGGAGCGAGCAATCTAGCAAGCAAAGATAGAAGTGATTTCGAGGGTATGGTCATCTTGCCTGCAAGAGTCTCAGAGTTGTCGAAAGCTTGGTCCTCGAAAGCTTTCTCAACAGAATCCTCATTCATGTACTCGTCTCCCGGCTCTACCCAAGACAAGGGAACAAGCAAAGGAACCAATATCAACCACGATGCAATGCGCAAGCAACATGATGCAAAACATGGCATGATATGCGAGAGGTGATATGCAATGCGTATGCATGCTCCGGAAGGACAAGGATGAACAGGGCATAATCTTGGCAAACCAAGCATGCCACTGGATAGGTGAGGTGATTTCGGTTGAAATCGATATAAAGCACACCGGAATCGGATGCACGGTTTGCAAATGGCAAGCAAAACAAGAATGACACGAATCTGCCATTAACAGCATGATGCTACTTAGCAAGCAACAAATAATTAAGCTACTGCACTCAAACATGCCAACAAACTGTATGACAGTAATCTACAGAAGATGCACGACAAAAGATGAACACTGAGCTACGGCTAATTCCCATCATAACAGGTCCAAACAAGCATGGCAAAAGTGCACAAGATAACAGGTTCTCAGACTTAGTGAAATTAACAACATAGCAGAAAAACTAACATCAGGATGACATGTTCAGAACAATGAAACAACATACTACAAGTTCAGCACATAGCAAAGTAAGGCATGGCATGACTCTACACATAGCACTTGACAAAAGTCTCTAACTTACCATAAGCCAAAAATGATCAGAAAATATGATTACACCCATGTCAAATAAGCAAGTTACGTTACAGGTTTCAGACTTAGTAGAAAACTGGACATGGCAGAAACTAATAACGACTAGGCATGTTCGTGAGCTCGATGCACTCACTACAAAGCATTGCATGATAAACTAAGCATACATACATCAACAAGACATGGCATAGTAACTAGAAAAGGCAAGAATGACATCATATCATGCAAGTATCAACTACACCAAGCTTGGCAAAATCGAATAACATGTAAACAATCTGCCAGCAACATTTTGTAGCAAAAGTAGAGCTCGATTGACTCAAGCTATGGTACTCCATAATTACAAAAAAAGGCATTGATGGATTGAGCAAATCCTAAAGTTCAAAACACCCTTAATGATCATGCTCAAAATATGCATAGATCTCTCAGAAACAACATGAACACATGGCACAAAAATAACAGCAGTCAGGGACTTAGTGAAATCACCAAGTCCCTGAAATCAGCAACATCAGGTGACCTAGTTTGCATGCTTGTGCTAGTCACCACATAGATCACAAAAATACATGGCAAAATTCCCTGGATAGGTGGCATGGCATGTTTCAAAACTCATGTAGGACACAACTTCATAGGAGGTACACATCAATCATGGCAAAAATGACAAAAGTGCATATTCAGATAAAATCCAGCAACTAACATCAACTAGCCCTCTTCGAACATCATTTCGTGTATCAATATGACCTCAAATGACAATTACGCAATGGAACGAAATGATGTACTCTTCGAGGCGAACAATTTGAAATATTATACGCGCGAAACGAGGTCACGGATGCAAAGCTATGCCATGTCGAACATGTGAAGATGATATGAAAACTTAGGGACTTAGAAGAAATCGGAACGAGGGAAAAAGTCAACCCCGGGCACGCGGATCGAGGCGGGCGGCGGATCTCGCCGGATCCCCGCCGGAGTTGCGTCGGAGTAGACGAACCCGGCCGGATCCGGGCGGATCCGGCGCCGGGGAGGGCGGCGCGAGGCGGCGGGGTCGCGGGCGGCGCCTGGACGGCGCGCGCGGCCCGCGGGCGGTGGCCGGCGACGGGGAAGGCGGCGGCGGCGGGGAAGCCGGTGCGCGTGCGGCGCGACGATGGGCTCGGCGGCGGAGCACGCGGGAGCGGGCGGAGGAGCTCGGGCGGCGGCGGAATGGGCGCGCGGGCCCGCGGGGGCCGGCTGCGGGCTCGGGCGGGCCCCCGGCGGCGAAGTGGGCGCGGAGGGCGCGACCAACGGGGAAGCGACACGTGGCGGCGGCGGGACGAGTGGACACGTCCGGCCGGCGGATTTTCGTCCGGCGGCACGGGGAGAGGAGTGGACTAGGGTTAGGGGTGGTTTTGCCCGTGATTTGAGGAGGGGGAGGCGTTTTTATAGATAGGAGGAGCTAGGAAGCTCCAAATGGAGTGCGGTTTTCGGCCACGCGATCGTGACCGAACGGCGGAGGACATGGGAGTGTCTTAGATGGGTTATTGGGCTGTTTTGATGGGGTGTTGGGCTGCAACAACACGAGGCCTTCACGGTTACCCGGTTAACCGTTGGAGTACCAAACGAACTCCGATTGAGCCGAAACTTGACAGGCGGTCTTCCGGTGCTATACCGAGGCCGCATGTCAAACCTCGGTCCATTCCGAAAATGTTTAATACCCGCTCAAGAAGAAATGTAAATGGGGACGCCGGGAGACATAGGAGCGCCGGATTGCAAAACGGACAACGGGAAAGATGCTCGGATTTATGAGACGAACACGTATGCGAATGCGATGCACATGATGACATGATATGAAATGCGTGACATGACCAAAATGCAAAATGAGGGGAAACCCAACACGGATGAAATATCATAACACATAGCCGGAAATGGCAAGAGTTGGATTACAAATATGGCAAGTTACATCTGGGGCGTTACAACACACCACCACTACGAGAGGATCTCGTCCCGAGATCTAGGACTGAAAGAACTCCGGATACTCAGAACATAGGTGGTCTTCATGCTCCCAGGTGGCTTCTCGGTCTGAATGATGTGACCATTTCACTTTGAGGAATTTGATTGACTTGTTGCGAGTCTTGCGCTCAGTTGTCTCAAGAATGGCAACTGGATGCTCATGATAGGACAAATCTTCTTGAAGATCAATCTCTTCGAAGTTGATGGTGCGCCCAGGCGTCTTGAAGCACTTGCGAAGCTGTGACATGTGGAAGACATCGTGCACATTTGCAAAGTTGGAGGGAAGCTCAAGTTGATAGGCTAGATCGCCTCGTTTCCCGATGATCTTGAAGGGGCCCACGTATCGCGGAGCAAGTTTCCCCTTGATACCGAAGCGACGAGTTCCTTTCATTGGTGAGACACGGAGGTAAACATGGTCTCCGATCTCGAATGCCACATCACGATGTTTGCTGTCGTAATAGCTCTTATGGCGCGACTGCGCGGCTTTGAGGTTCTCACGAATGACCTTGCACATAGCCTCAGCCTCTGAGATCAAATCATTGCCGAGCAATTGGCGTTCACCGGTTTCAAACCAGTTGAGAGGAGTACGGCACTTTCTGCCATAGAGAATCTCGAATGGGGCTTTGCCCGAGCTGGCTTGAAAACTGTTGTTGTAAGAGAATTCAGCATAAGGAAGACAATCCTCCCACTTCATGCCGAAAGAGATAACACAGGCTCTGAGCATATCTTCAAGAATTTGGTTGACACGCTCGACTTGTCCACTAGTTTGAGGGTGGAAAGCTGTGCTGAATCGAATATTGGTGCCACAGGCCTTCTGAAAAGAATCCCAAAATTTGGAGGTAAAGATGCTGCCACGGTCTGAAGAAATCAATTGTGGAATGCCGTGCAAGGAGACAATTCTGGAGGTGTAGAGCTCTGCCAGCTGCACTGCTGTGATAGACTATTTGATAGGAAGAAAATGAACCACTTTGGTGAGCTTGTCGATGACGACGAAGATAGCATCATTTCCACGCTTGGACTTAGGAAAACCAGTCACGAAGTCCATTTCGATATGATCAAACTTCCATTCTGGAATAGCAAGAGGTTGAAGAAGACCAGATGGTCGTTGGTGTTCTGCTTTCACCCTTCTGCAGACATCACACTCATTCACGAATTGAGCGATCTCATGCTTCATTCGAGTCCACCAATACGACTACTGGAGGTCCTGGTACATCTTTGTACTTCCAGGATGAATTGACAGAAGAGAATTGTGCGCTTCGTTCATAATGACTTTACGAAGATCACCCTTTGGAACCACGATCCGGTCCTCGAAGAAAAGGGTATCTCTGTCATCAACTCGATAGCACTTGTATTTGGGGATGCTCTTTTCGATACCACGTTTCACCATCTTCACCATGGTATCCAACAATTGAGCCTCACAAATCTGATCTTCCAAAGTAGGAGAGACAAAGAGGTTGGCAAGAACACCTTCAGGCACAACTTGGAGATTCAACTTGCGGAAAGCCTCACAGAGATCCGGTTGAAATGGCTTGAGGATTAAGCTGTTGCAGTAAGCCTTTCTGCTCAAAGCGTCTGCAATCACATTAGCCTTGCCTGGAGTGTATTCAATACTCGGATTATACTCTTGAATCATTTCGACCCATCGAGTTTGCCTGAGGTTGAGATGAGGCTGAGTGAAGATATACTTGAGACTCTTGTGATCGGTGAAAATGTCCACTTTCCTTCCCAACAGGAGATGTCTCCATGTTATTAGTGCGTGGACAACTGCCGCCAACTCAAGATCGTGAGTGGGGTAGTTCCTTTCATTGGTCTTCAACTGGCGAGAGGTATAGGCAACAACCTTCTTTTCTTGCATTAACACAGCACCGAGGCCCTGAAGAGAAGCATCACAGAATACTTCATAAGGCTTTGATTCGTCAGGAGGAGTCAGAACTGGAGCAGTGACGAGTTTCTCTTTGAGAGTCTTGAAAGCAACGTCACACTCAGGAGACCAGACATATTTCACATGCTTCTGGAGGAGGTTGGAAAGAGGCTTTGCAATCTTTGAGAAATTCTCAACGAATCTTCAGCAATAGCTTGCAAGTCCAAGAAAACTGCGAAGCTGCTTGACATTCTGAGGAGGATTCCAATTCAAAACTGCAGACACCCTCTCTGGATTAATAGCAATGCCCTTGGCAGAGATGATATGACCAAGATAAAGAACTTCATCAAGCCAGAATTCACATTTGGAGAACTTCGCATATAATTGATACTCTCTGAGCTTGTCGAGTACCAATCGCAAATGTTCGGCATGATCCTTCTTATTCTTGGAGAAGACCAAAATATCATCGAGATAGACCAAGAAAATTCGTTGATGTAGGGGTTGAAGATGAAATTCATCAAGCGAGTGAAATATGGAGGAGCATTGACGAGGCCGAAAGACATGACAGTATATTCATAAGAACCAAAGCTTGTTCTGAAAGCTGTCTTGGGAATATCTTCTTCACGAATACGAATCTGATGATAACCCATACGAAGGTCAAGCTTGGAGAACACCTTAGCACCTTTGAGTTGCTCAAATAGCTCATTGATGTTGGGAAGTGGGTACTTGTTCTTGATAGTCTTCTTGTTCAATGGACGGTAATCGACGCAAAGTCGGTCCGTGCCATCCTTCTTCTTGACAAAAAGAACACCACAACCCCAAGGAGAAGAACTCGGTCTGATCAGACCCAGACATTCTTGTTTATCGAGTTGAATCTTCAATTCCTTGAGCTCATCTGGTCCAAGCTTGTAAGGACGCTTGCAAACGGGTTCCGTGCCAGGCTCAAGATCAATAACGAATTCAACTGGCCGGCGGGGAGGCATACCCGGAAGCTCTTCTGGAAAAACATCTTGGTACTCACATACGACTGGAATCTGAGAGATAGCCTCCAATTCATCATTCTCATTGAAAGAAAACAACCGAATGGTATCATCACGAGAAGCATAGATGATCACATCGTTCGAAGTGTGAGTCAATTTGATTTCCCTGGCAGCACACTCAAGCTGAGCCTTGTGCTTAGAAAGCCAGTCCATCCCGAGAATAAGATCAATATCAGAGTCACCAAGAACAATTGGTTTTGACAAGAATTTGTAGTCGCCCATCTTGATAGAAACATCCGGGACGCAAACATTAGATGTCATTTGCTTGCCCGGGGACACAATAGACAACGGTCTCGGCAAAACTTGAGTACCCAAATCATGCATAGCCACAAAAGGTCTTGAAATGAAAGAAAGCGATGCTCCAGTGTCAAATAAGACGTTAGCAGGAATATCATTAACAGGAAGATTACCCATGATCACTTCAGAAGAATCCTCCGCTTGAGCTGCATTCATCATGTTCACCTTGGCATGCTGGGAATTATGCTTGACCACTGCATTGCTAGAAGATTTCACAGGAGGAGGAGGTGGAAGGCGCCTTTGATTGAAGCACTTGTTCGCATAGTGACCCTTCTGCTGACATTTGTTACAAGTCACTTCTGAGAGCGGACGATGGTAAGGAGCACTTGGCCTTGGAGCTTGGTTCTGAGACTTGTTCTGATAGCCAGGGTTGGGTGGGTGGGAAGATCCACGACCACTTGAATTCTTCTGTTGATAAGGCTGACGGAACGGAGGAGGAGGAGGCAACCAAAACTTCTGTTGCTTAGCTGCCACAAGTGAGGAAGAAGAAGACTGAACTGCGTCTCTGACTCTCTTCTTAGAAGCCTCACACTTGAGCTGAGCAGCTTCTTGTTTCAGCGCCATGTTGTAGAATTCATCATACTTTAATGGCTCGAAAAGCACGAGAGCAAGCTGCAGATCTTCTCTGAGACCACGTATGAATTGGTAGATCATACTCTTCTCATCAGGGATGTCTTGCCTTGCAAAACAAGAAAGTTTCTGGAACTGAGTGTTGTATTGATAGACAGACATGTTGCCTTGCTTGAGATTGCCGAATTCCTCACGCTTAAGCTCAACAACACTTTCTGGGATGTGGTGAGCTTTGAAGTCACGGCGAAAATCATCCCAAGTGATCCCATGACCTCCTCTGGAATCTTTGTATTGTTGGAACCACTCAGCAGCTTGATCTTTGAGTTTAAAAGAGGCAAACTTGACAAAGTCCTCAGGTCTGACATTGCTGCACTCGAAATGCTTGCTGATGTCCACGAGCCAATCATCTGCGTCTGTGTCCTCGACACAGTAGCTGAAGGTCTTTGGCTGATTAGCAAGGAACTGGTTGAGTGAAGCGAAATGCGGCTGATTGTTGCCTTGGCCTTGATTCTCTTGATTAGCTTGCCCTTGGTTGCGATCTTGCAAGAGCTGAATCAGAATCTGAGCGTTGGCATTTGTGGCAGTCATCAGGGCTTGCCAAGCTTCCGGAGGCGGAGGTGGTGGCGGAGGGTTAGCCTGATTCCCTTCATTGCGTTCCGGATTCTGACGCGTTGGTGGAGCCATCCTGAAGAGGGTGACATCCATTAGCATCTTGACAGAGATATATTGAAGCTGAATCAAAGGAACGACATTGCAACATATAGTCTTCACAATTAACATTCGAACAAGAATGAACGAATGAATTCCAATGTAAATCATCACACTTCCAAAGCTGAGAAGCCACTTAGAACATGGTAAGGAATAAAATCAACAAGGTACGGAAGTGAACAAATACTTGGTAAGGATTACCCAATCACAAACCAAATATCTGCGGAAGAAATACTAGAGCTACAAGAATTCCCACTTATAAACTCCCGAAACTTTCTGGTTATGCAATCAGGTGTTGGGGATACAGGGGAAGCACTCACCCAAACTAGCAAATCCTACAACCAGCTGTATCCATCCTTCCACACATAACCAAGAAACCTTCGGAAATCGTCTACCTCAACCTTCGAAAAGCATCCGTTATACAAGTCATGGCAATACCCCCGCACTCGCCACAGTACTGGGCTATCAGGGTTATCTCACCAACAACTGTACAAAAGAGATTTTCGATGTCGGCGTACTAAACTCAGGTAAACCAAAACCGCAACAATAAGATTATGACGACAACACCTCGGAGCTCAACTCCCCGGGACACTGCCACAACCCCTAAATGTCAGGAGGCAACCAAGACAATGTTGTCATCATAAAACCATCGGAATGATTGTAATATACCCGCGTGATCCTAAAAATTTTTTTTAGTGAAATTTGAGAAGAGAAGAGTCAAAACTCTACGTCAGGAAGCCTTACCAGAAGGTCGAAGGGACTGGGAAGTAAAAAGAATTCCTAATCTCTCCGATATATAATTCCTAAATGACTCAAAGCATTTTTCTAGACACAACTCAGCCACTAAAGACGATCAAAGAGTGGGGGCTCCTAAGGTCGGGGAAAGGCTCTGATACCAACTTGTAACGCCCTCGATGCGGCTATATCTCCCACGTGTCGAGGCACGACTTAGAGGCATAACCGCATTGAAAGCAATGTCGCAAGTCAGGTAATCTTCACACAATCCATGTAATAAATAAAGGGGAAAGGTACATAGTTGGCTTACAATCGCCACTTCACACAAGTACATAAATAACATCCATCATACAGATTACACTCAAGGTCCGACTATGGTACCAAAATGAAAGAAGACTACCCCAAATGCTAACAGATCCCCGGATCACCCAACTGGGCTCCACTACTGATCATCTGGAAAAGAAACATAGTAACGGCCACGTTCCTCGTCGAACTCCCAAGTGAGCTCAGTCGCGTCATCTGCACTGGCATCGTTGGTACCTGCAACTGTTGTGGTAGAATCTGTGAGTCACGGGGACTCAGCAATCTCACACCCGCGAGATCAAGACTATTTAAGCTTAAAGGTGGGAAAGGGGTTTGTGAGGTGGAGCTGCAGCAAGCGACTAGCATATGGTGGCTACAGCGCAAAAGAGAGCGAGAAGAGAAGGCAAAGCATGGTCGTGAAACTAGAAGTGATCAAGAAGTGATCCTGAAACGACCTACGTCAGACATAACTCCAACAACCGTGTTCACTTCCCGGACCCCGCCGAGAAGAGACCATCACGGTTACACACGCGGTTGATGTGTTTTAGTTAAAGTCAACTTTGGGTTTTCTACAACCGGACATCAACAAATTCCCATCTGCCTCATAACCGCAGGCACGGCTTTCGAAAGATAATACCCTGCAGGGGTGTCCCAACTTAGCCCATTATAAGCTCGCACGGTCAACGAAGGATATTCCTTCTACCAGGAAGACCCGATCAGTCTCGGAATCCCGGACTACAAGACATTTCGACAACAACAAAACAAGTCCAGCAAAGCCGCCCGATTGTGCCGACAAATCCTGATAGGAGCTGCACATATCTCGGTCTCAGGGCACATCCGGATGAACACTCAGTACAACTAAAACCAGCCCTCGAGTTGCCCCGAGGTGGCGCTGCAAAGGGCTCTAGTTTGGACCAGCAATCGAAGGAGAACTGGCCCGGGGGGTTTAAAATAAGATGACCCTTGAGTCTGCAGAACCCAAGGGAAAAAAAGGCTTAGGTGGCAAATGGTAACACCAATGTTGGGCCTTGCTAGAAAAGTCTTATTCAAAGCGAACTGTCAAGGGTGTCCCATAAATCACCCAACCGTGTAAGGAACGCAAACTCCGGGAACATAACACCGGTATGACGGAAACTAGGGTGGCAAGAGTGGAACAAAACACCAGGCATAAGGCCGAGCCTTCCACCCTTTACCAAGTATATAGATGCATTAATTAAATAAGAGGTATTGTGATATCCCAACAAGTAAACATGTTCCAACAAGGAACAACAAGTTCATGTTCCAACAAGGAACAAACTTCATCTTCACCTGCAACTAACAACGCTATAAGAGGGGCTGAGCAGAAGCGGTAACATAGCCAATCAACGGTTTGCTAGGACAAGTATGGTTAGAGGCTGACATGGCAATATAGGAGGCATGATATAGCAAGTGGTAGGTATCGCAGCATAGGCATAGCAAAAGAGCGAGCAATCTAGCAAACAAAGATAGAAGTGATTTCGAGGGTATGGTCATCTTGCCTGCAAGAGTCTCAGAGTTGTCGAAAGCTTGGTCCTCGAAAGCGTTCTCAACGGAATCCTCGTTCACGTACTCGTCTCCCGGCTCTACCCAAGACAAGGGAACAAGCAAAGGAACCAATATCAACCACGATGCAATGCGCAAGCAACATGATGCAAAACATGGCATGATATGCGAGAGGTGATATGCAATGCGTATGCATGCTCCGGAAGGACAAGGATGAACAGGGCATAATATTGGCAAACCAAGCATGCCACTGGATAGGTGAGGTGATTTCGGTTGAAATTGATATAAAGTTCACCGGAATCGGATGCACGGTTTGCAAATGGCAAGCAATACAAGAATGACACGAATCTGCCATTAACAGCATGATGATACTTAGCAAGCAACAAATAATTAAGCTACTGCACACAAACATGGTAAAAAAGCATATGACAGTAATCTACACAAGATGCATGACAAAATATGAACAATAAGCTACGGCTAATTCCCATCATAACAGGTCCAAACAAGCATGGCAAAAGTGCACAAGATAACAGGTTCTCAGACTTAGTGAAATTAACAACATAGCCGAAAACTAACATCAGGATGACATGTTCAGAGCAATGAAACAACATACTACAGGTTCAGCACATAGCAAAGTAAGGCATGGCATGAATCTACACATAGCACTTGACAAAAGTCTCTAACTGACGATAGGCCAAAAATGATCAGAAAATATGATTACGCCCATGTCAAATAAGCAAGTTACGTTACAAGTTTCAGACTTAGTAGAAAACTGGACATGCCAGAAACTAATAACGACTAGGCATGTTCGTGAGCTCGATGCACTCACTACAGAGCATTGCATGATAAACTAAGCATACATAAATCAACAAGACATGGCATAGTAAATAGACAAGGCAATAATAACATCATATCATGCAAGGATCAACTACACCAAGCTTGGCAAAATCGAATAACACGTAAACAACCTAGTTTGCATGCTTGTGCTAGTCACCACATAGATCACAAAATACATGGCAAAATTCCCTGGATAGGTGGCATGGCATATTTCAAAACTCATGTAGGACACAACTTCATAGGAGGTGCACATCAATCATGGCAAAAATGACAAAAGTGCATGTTCAGACAAAATCCAGCAACTAACATCAAATAGCCCTCTTCTAACAGCCTTTCGGGCATCAAGATGACCACAAATGACAATGACGCAATGGATCGGAATGATATACTCTTCGAGGCGAACAGTTTGACATGTTGTACGTGCGAAACAAAGCCACGGATGCAAAGTTATGCCATGTCGAACATGTGAAGATGATATGAAAACTTAGGGACTTAGAAGAAATCGGAACGAGGGAAAAAGTCAACCCCGGGCACGCGGATCGAGGCGGGCGGCGGATCTCGCCGGATCCTCGCCGGAGTTGCGTCGGAGTAGACGAACCCGGCCGGATCCGGGCGGATCCGGCGCCGGGAAGGGCGGCGCGAGGCGGCTGGGTCGCGGGCGGCGCCGGGACGGCGCGCGCGGCCCGCGGGCTGTGGCCGGTGACGGGGATGGCGGCGGCGGCGGGAAAGCCAGTGCGCGGGCGGCGCGACGACGGGGTCGGCGGCGGAGCGCGCGGGAGCGGGCGGAGGAGCTCGGGCGGCGGCGGACTGGGCGCGCGGGCCCGCGGGGGCCGGCTTCGGGCTCGGGCGGGCCCCCGGCGGCGAAGTGGGCGCGGAGGGCGCGGCCAACGGGGAAGCGACACGTGGCGGCGGCGGGACGAGCGGACACGTCCGGCCGGCGGATTTTCGTCCGGCGGCGCGGGGAGAGGAGTGGACTAGGGTTAGGGGTGGTTTTGCCCGTGATTTGAGGAGGGGGAGGCGTTTTTATAGATAGGAGGAGCTAGGAAGCTCCAAATGGAGTGCGGTTTTCGGCCACGCGATCGTGATCGAACGGCGGAGGAGATGGGAGTGTCTTAGATGGGTTATTGGGCTGTTTTGACGGGGTGTTGGGCTGCAACAACACGAGGCCTTCACGGTTACCCGGTTAACCGTTGGAGTACCAAATGAACTCCGATTGAGCCGAAACTTGACAGGCGGTCTTCCGGTGCTATACCTAGGCCGCATGTCAAACCTCGGTCCATTCCGAGAATGTTTAATACCCGCTCAAGAAGAAATGTAAACGGGGACGCCGGGAGACATAGGAGCGCCGGATTGCAAAACGGACAACGGGAAAGATGCTCGGATTTATGAGACGAACACGTATGCGAATGCGATGCACATGATGACATGATATGAAATGTGTGACATGGCCAAAATGCAAAACGAGAGGAAACCCAACACGGATGAAATATCATAACACATAGCCGGAAATGGCAAGAGTTGGATTACAAATATGGCAAGTTACATCTGGGGCGTTACAGATGCATCATCCATTTGGCATCAAGTTTGGGTGAGGCACCTAAGAAGTTCGACAAATCCTCACTGTGGTCTGTTTCTTCTCAGTAATCAAGCTCGAGGAAGGAAGAACCACGTGGCAGAGGACAGTGAGGCGGAACAACAATGGTCATCCAATTTTGTGTAGTTCCACTAAAATTGAGGAAGACATGCCCGGGTATGGATACACGCATCGCTGTTTCCAAAAATATAAAAATGGGTTAGCAACGACATCTCAATTGTCAATAAGAATTAATGAAAAGTACACCAACAAACGGAAGCATCATAATTATCTTGATGGGAACTAAACCAGGATACCCGAGAAAAAAAGCATTTCTTGATTTAACCAGTGATAGTACTACCACCATATGGACAATGACCGCACAACCACCATGTAATTTTTGTCTTTGAGGGCTCGGCTTCGCGACGGACCCCTTCGTGAGGGGGCTCATGTTTTATTATGGGCTGGAATTTCACGACATAGCTCCGTAGTCCATCCTCCATATCTCATCATTCATCGTTGTGTGCGAACCCTTCCTCCGCTTTACCCCCCACTCCGTACTATGGCTTAAGACTTTAAAGTAGAGCCGACGATGATCGAGGGACGGCACGCGGAGTGCGGAGGTGCTGTTATAAGCAAGAACGCTGACGCTCCATGGCCCGAGGGCTCTTTTCAGGAGGAGTTGAGCTTATGGCAAAAAGAGTGGTTCTATATCACCGCTCCCAGGGGCACCAAGTGGGTGGCGCCGCCTGTTTTTCGCTCGGGTCCCCCGCCCCGTCTGGCGTCATTGGTCAATAAGGGGTTGGACTGGGGGCCGGCAAAATACGTGCCCCTACTGCAAGGCCGCATCCGAGTTATCCTAGAATGAGATATCAGTCTGGTCGTGGTGACGCAGGTTATGTTAATTCGCCGAGTCCTACCTTGCAAAACTCGCCCTCTCCATCTATGGGAGTTCAACTCGGAGGGACCACGAGCTCTCCAACACTTTCTCAGCATGACGCCCGTGGAGATGTACAAGTTGTTCTTCGGACCACAATTAATGTGTCCGGATTGTACGGAGGACGCAGGACTAAGCTGCAATCGTCCGGATACTCAAGTAAGTAGCCCTGTTTCCGGACACACCATCCGTTCATTTATCATGACATCACCCTTAAAAGAGTTGTCTTTGAAACAGGAGTGGGTAGCGAAGGCGAAGTTAATCAGGTGTCCGGCCCCCCTTCCTGAGGCCTCGCCTAATCCCGTCTTGACCAGGATGCTGGAGATTGTGCCTTTGGAAGAGAACGAGGAGGGTGACAAGGGAGCTACCGGCTCCTCGAAGGAGTCTGTTGGGAAAGGGGGAATCAAAAATTCCTCCACCTAGGGGAAGAAGAGGAGCGCCTCTGAAGACCCGGAGACCATGGTCTCAAAGCGGGGGAAGAAATCTTCGCAGAGAGTCCTGCGCCGAGGGATATCTCGGCCGTACTGTGCCCCCAAGGGGATCAGCCCTCCACCGAGCCGTAAGTAGAGAGGGGAGTTTAAGATGAGAAACACCTCTGATTTATTCCTGAGGAAAATAACCGAATTTTTACCTTGTAGTTCAGATCTCAGCCCTTCTCAGCAGAGCTCATCTTCGGGGGATCTTCTTCCGGAGATGATGGAGAGCGGATCGCCTCCCCCTGCCATACCGCCTCACGAGGCGGGCGACCCTGAGGTGTCGTCACGGAGGGTTTCCCCGAATCTGGCAGGGCCGGACGGCAGTCATATGTCCCCCCAAAGCCCTTCGCATTCGGTCTCTGAAAAAGGCCATTGGACGAGTCCGACACCGCCCGATGCACGGCCGGAGGAGCTAAACGAGCTGCTCGGGCGACCGTCTATCTCAGAAGAACACCGTACGTTAATGGGTACGGTGATTGAAAGGATTTCATCCGCGGAGAGCGGGTTGCACGAGGCCGTCAGGAGTTTACTGACAGGTTTTGAGGTATGTGAAATGATGCACCTTTCGCCAGTTCCGCATATATAGGATGCGTCCTGTGTAGATAGTAGCCCCTGAGGCTCTGTGCGGTGTCAAAAGTGACGGCGTGCAGAGGATCATAATCCTAGGAATAATATGTCGCCTGTCATGTGTAGGTGGCGAACTGTTCGGCGGCTACTAGACTGATGAATTTGTCGAACTAAAGCGGCAACTTGACGTGGCAGATGCCGACATCGTGCTTGTCAACAAGCAGATCGATGATGCACAAGGTATGTAATTTGTCCGGAGACACATGATAAGAGGAGCTTGACGCCAGTATCTTACAGTGTTTGTACCTGATACAGATGGGGCTGCCTCTATGGAGGACCTTCGGGCAGAGCTTGCCCGAGCCAAGGAGCGAGCCAGGAAAAGTGAAGCGGCTGCCTTAAAGGTGGTCGAGGAGCTGAAAGCCGAACAGGCTGCTCATTGCCAAAGAAAAAATGAGATGGTTGAGATGGCTGCGGAGTTGAAGACCGCTGCTAACCGCTGCAAGCTTCTTGAAAAAGAAGATCGGGCGGAGCGGACAGACCTGGAAAAGGCCATTATGGCGGCCAAGGATGCTCGTTCTGCGATGAGAGCAATGAAGGAGGAGCTGCGTCAGGCCGGAGATATCGCGGCTGGAAAGCCCTTTAAGCTGCGGATGAAGTTTGGGGATCCTAAACATGCTCTGTTGGACCGGATGTGGAGTTCGGCGGACGCGTATATGGATTTAGCGGCGAGTGCCGCTGATGCGGTCGAACACTTCCGAAATCAGGAAGGTCATGAAGTGGAAAAGCATTTCTGGTCGCAGTTCCACAATCCCGAGCGTCCACTTCCATTACCCGATCGCTTGGCGGAATGGGCCGAGCTGAATAGGTTATCTGGACTCGCCATGAAGTATGTCATGGATCATCTGTGGCCTAAAAGGCCAAAGCCAAATAGTTACTTTAGCTTGGTGCAGCAGTTCCTTGGTGTGGTGCCGCATATCAACGCGATGAAGAGGTCAGCGTGTGTGGAGGGTGCGCGGATGGCCCTTGCCCGTGTCAAAACATACTGGGCGGAGATGGAGGCCACCACTGTTGCAGCCCAAGATTTGGGCGAAAGCCGAGTACCTGTCGAGCACTACTTTCAAGAAGTCCTGGAGGGCATTCGTTTAGTAGAGACGTAGTGCTCGAAGGATATTATGTTCGAATAGCATGTAGCATTGTAAAACAATACTTTGATTGAATGGAAATGCTTTTTATACTTGTGCTTACAAGAATTATAATGCCTCATGTGCGGCCGTTTACGCATATGTATATATAACCTGAAAGATTGCAGTCGTTGGCTTCAGCCCCCAAGCATATAATTCGGGGGTGTTCGCAAAAGGCGCATCATCACACTTGATCCAACGTCTTCGTCCATTAAGGAGGTGGTAGCGCAGCGTACTAGGTAACCGGACTATAATGCTTTATCACTTTCACTTAGCCATAGGAGTTTGATCGTGGAGCTACTATATAGCCCCCGGGGGCACCGCGCTTGCCGGAATTCGGGGCGCGTGTGTGTCTGGCTGGGAAACAGCCCTTCGTTAATGCGGAGGAATCCTAAAGATTCCGGCGGGTCATCGAGTGGTTGACCAGTCTCACGCTATATCACGACAGTAAGTTTTCGTCTTTCTCTACCGAGGTGCTCGCCTGGCTGAACCGGGGCACAATCGCAGTAGTTCTCCTAGTGTCGCCTTAGCCGATAGAGCGGAACATAAGGCAACAAAACACAGGAGCCGGGCAAACCCAACATTTGACCAAAGACATGATCCGGAGCTGATGCATATAAGGCCAAACTCGCGACGCCGAACACTCCCTAAGGTATCCGGTCTTTATGAAAAACGGGCTAATCAGTGCCCTTGATAATAAGCCCCTGGTGTCCAGGTACGTGCAAAATTCTGATGTGGCCAAATGCCAAGACGCCAGCCTCCTCCTCGGTTATACTGAAAATCCGGGGGATGTAAGTCAACAAGAGACAGTAAAAAGGGTTTACAGAGGGTCTTAATCTAAAAAGAATCCTGGGGACGAGTCCCTGCTGCACGTCTGCGCCTGTGTCTCCGTTGTGCCGTGTCCTGGACGGGCGTAGCATGGTGTTCATCTGTAAAACAGGGGAACTTAGCCGACAAGAAAAAGAATAGTAGTGCGGAATGTACGTTGTACTAGATGAACAATGTATAATTTAAGATGGGTATAATTGAGCCTTATTTTCGTGTATTTTACATACACGGAGCCCCTTGTATACGGGTGTACGACTACTAAACCTTTATCAATTATGTGTTTGCTCCGGACTCGCCTAGCCGAGTCCATGGTCTTGATGACCTGGTAGATGCTTTTGTTGGTGAAGCTGTTTTAAGGTTGGCTGTCAAGGCATCCATAAATTCTTTCGCGCGCGTGGGACACTTGGTATTTCCCTTTAGTGAGATGATGCCTCGTGCACCGGGCATATTAAGCGTAAGAGATGCATAATGCGGTATTGCGTTAAAGCGGGCGAAAGCCTCTCGTCCCAGTAGTGCTTGATAGCTACTTGAAAATGGGGCGATGTGGAAGGTTAGCTTTTTGTGCCGGAAATTATCGGGGGAGTCGAACATAACTTCTAACCGGAGAGAACCCATGCAATGGGCATCGGGGCCTGGCATTACTCCTTGAAAGGAAGTGTTGCTACGGTGAATTCTTGTTGGGTCTATCCCTATTTTCCGGATTGTGTACTGATATAGCAGGTTTAAACCACTTCCGTCGTCCATCAGGACATGTGTAAAGTGGAGTCCTTCGATTATTGGATCTAGCACTAAGGCAGTCCAACCTTCGTTCTGGATACTTCTAGAGTAATCCTGATGGTCGAAGGTGATCGGTTTTAACAACCAGTGGAGGGACTCCTTTGGGGTAGGCCGCATAGGCGCCACTCTATTTTTCCCTTTTGTCACGTGAAGTAAGTTTACTGTTTTGACATCGAGTGTAATTTTTTTTTGTTTCCCCGTGCTCTGCTTGTGGGGTTCGTCATCGTCGTCACTTGGTGTTGAGTTGGCCGGATTGCTTGAATACGCAACATTCTCTGTGGGTATGGTTTGCAGGCTTCCCGGAGGTGCTGTGGATTAGACATATCTTATCCAAGATTTTGTTTATGTTAGATAGCTCATCCCTTTTATCCTTGGGGGCAGCTTTTTCTGATTCTGCTGAGAGCTTTTGAATCCGGCGTTGACTGTCGTGCTCTTCGAGCTGCTTTCCTTATTCCGCCGCTGTTCCTTACTGCGTCGTGGTTTTCTGTTTCCATCCCTGACTTCGAATGTACTTGGGTCGCTTGTGCTGCGTCTTGCCAACCAGCTGTCCTCTCCAGCTGCGTCTTGCGTCATGAGGCTTGTTAATGCGGCCATTGTTCTTGGCTTTTCTTGGCCGAGGTGTCTGGCGAGCCATTCGACTCGAATGCTGTGTTTGAAAGCTGCTAACGCTTCGGCGTCCGGACAGTCGACTATCTGGTTCTTTTTAGTAAGAAATTTGTTCCAGAGTTTCCGGGCTGACTCTCCGGGCTGTTGAGTTATATGACTTAGATCGTCTGCATCCGGAGGTCGGACATAGGTTCTTTGAAAATTTGCCCGAAAAGCCCCCTCGAGCTCCTCCCAACTTCCAATGGTGTTCCCGGGAAGGCCTTTAAGCCAATGCCGGGCTGGCCCTTTGAGCTTGAGGGGTAAGTATTTTATGGCGTGGAGGTCATCTCCTCAGGCCATGTGTATGTGGAGGATATAATCCTCAATCCAGACTCCAGGGTCTATGGTTTCGTCGTATGCTTCTATATTTACGGGCTTAAATCCCGCTGGAAACTCATGGTCCAACACCTCATCGGTGAAACAGAGGGCGTGTGCGGCACCCCTGTACTTGGGTGTACCGTGTTGTGCGGATGTTTGTTGCGTCACATTGCTTACTAGAGCTTGCTTTCTTGCCACGTAGAGAGACCTTGTTAGGCCATCCTTTTGATGTGAATCCTTGGGTGGTTCGCGTGTTGATTTGTGTGCGGCGCCATGTGCCATTCTGTATTGGCCATGGGGTCGTCTATTCGACCGGGTGGCTTCCTGATTTTTTGATTTTGGGGGCTCTAGGGCCTCTTCATCAAATTCGGGCAGTAGCTTTCGCTTCGGGTAGCTCTTTGTGTGGAGACTATCGTTGTATTTGTCTGCGGTGTTGAATATTCTGCTCCATCTGATTCGGAGTGTGTCTTCCATGGTTTTGAGCTTCCGCTTCTGCTTTTTTAGGTTGCGCGCCGTGCCTGCGAGCCTTTTGTGGAGGTTCTCCTGTTCTAGGAGTTTGTCCGGCGTGAGGTCGTCCGGACTGTTATCTTCGCCGAGGACGGGTTGTGCGGCTTGTGTATCCAAGTTATCTTGTTCGGATGGTTGCTCGATGGTATGTTCGCCGACCGCCGGTTCGCCCTGCACTGTGGAAGGGTCCGTCTGGCTGCTGTCTCTGTCGAGGCGGGGCTTGGAGCGGCGCATACGTCGCCGCTTTGACTGCTTCTCGAGGGAATGATCCCTCGTTGCATTCCGTTGATCCTCGTTGTCGCTTCCTTTAGGTTTGTCCACCATATATACCTCGTGAGATGAGGTGGTTGTCCAGTGCCCTATAGGCGCTGGTTCCTGTTCGTCTCCTACATCGTTGTCCATACCGTCGATGTCTTCAGAGTCAAAATCTAGCATGTCGGTTAAATCATCGACATTGGCTACGAAGTGGGTGGTGGGTGTACATCGAATTTCTTCGTCATCCGCATCCCAATCCTGTTGGCCATAGTCCGGCCAGGACTCTCCTGACAAAGAGAGAGAGACCTTAGTGAATTCAGAATATCGCCGAAGGGCGAGTGGTGAAAGATATCCGCGGCGGTGAATTCCATGACCGGTGCCCAATCGGATTCGATTGGCAAGGGCGCGGGGGGCTCGGAGTCCGGAAAGGAGCCCGGCACCTTGGAGTCACGGGCTTCGCAGAGGGTAAAGCTGGTGTTCAGCTCGATCGCCGTAGAGATTGTAGCCCCTAAGGCGGTGTCCAGCCACCCGTCCTCGATCAGTGCAGTCGGCTCCAAGCTAGGGGTTGGAGCGGACACGGGTGCGGCTTCTAGGGCACTGTCCGGCGGCAGAGCTAGATCATGCCCTTTGTGATGGTGCGGCGCGCCCGGTTGTGGCTCGAATCCGTCGAAGATCATGTCTCCGTAGATATCCGCCGTGTAATTCAAGCTTCCAAATCTGACCTGATGGCCAGGGGTGTAGCTTTCAATCTGCTCCAGATGGCCAAGCGAATTGGCCCACAGTGCAAAGTCGCCGAATACGAAGATCTGTCCGGGGAGAAAAGTCTCACCCTGGACCGCATCGCCGTTGATGATCGGAGGAGCCATCGGGCCTAAAAGTGACGACACAGAGGAACTCTGAATGAAAGCACCAATGTCGGTGTCAAAACCGGTGGATCTCGGGTAGGGGGTCCCGTACTGTGTGTCTAGGCGGATTGTAACAGGAGACAAGGGACACGATGTTTTTACCCAGGTTCGGGCCCTATCGATGGAGGTAAAACCCTACTCCTGCTTAATTAATATTGATGATATGGGTAGTACAAGAGTAGATCTACCACGAGATCAGAGAGGCTAAACCCTAGAAGCTAGCCTATGGTATGATTGTTGTTCGTCCTACAGACTAAAACCCTCCGGTTTATATAGACACCGGAGAGGGTTAGGGTCACACAGAGTCGGTTACAACGGAAGGAGATCCACATATCCGTATCGCCAAGCTTGCCTTCCACGCCAAGGAAAGTCCCATCCGGACACGAGACGAAGTCTTCAATCTTGTATCTTCATAGTCCTGGAGTCCGGCCAACGGTTATAGTCCGTCTATCCAGACACCCCCTAATCCAGGACTCCCTCAGATGGGATTCGGCCGGATCTGTGACCACCGGAGAGGAGAGAGATAGAGTGGACATTGTCATCTTGTTTTGATATGGAGAGGGTGAGAGAGCGAGACGTGAGAAACTCTATCAAACAAGAGGCTATAATGGAGTAAAACAATCTCTCCATAGCAGTGGTTTTAAATAGAATACGCGCGTTCCTGGAAAAAAGAAACGAAAACTGGCGGACAATTTTTTAAGGGTCTGTCTAGGACACATCTAGATGTGACATATTTATGTGACATCTAAGTTGATGTCCACTCTGTTTGTGGTCTATTTTTTCCCTAGTTTTTTTTGTTTCTTATTGCTACATTATATACTTGTGGGAGATTAGATGTGATATCCTTAAATAACATCTAGATGTGAATTAGACAAACTGATTTTCTAACGTACCATGAAAGAAAAATCGATCAAAAACACGCCCCCGCTTCCAGGTCACGAGAGTCGTCGCGCACACACACATAGACATAGACATGCATATCCGTGTTTACGTAAAATTCCATTTCCATCTCCATCTCCAATCATATTTGTCCAACTGGCACATTATTTACGTTGTTAATTATATACGCAGCAATATTAACGTACAACATCTCTTGTTTGCGCACGTCCGGACCGCTGCCACGGCTGGTCCTGACCAACCCGAACCCTCTTCATCACCCGCGCGTGCTTCCCGCCCGAAACGGTCAGTGCCTCATTCATGCCCAGCAAGAGCGGACGCGACCTCTCACTGGCGTCGGCATTGCAGCGGCGCGCCGGCCGAGAGAGCGTCGCCCGCGCCGCTTCCGGGTGCACGTGGCTGCTTCGCATTCAAAGGTCGCAATAGCCGGCTACAACATGCATGTAAAAAGTTCTTGGGAGTCCGTGCTACAGCTAGCTGTCCTCCCCCAACTCGTCAATCTCTTCCAGTAGTGCGAGTACTCCATGGCGCGATCCATCAACAAGCAGACGGGAAAGTTATGGTATACTACTCGGTTTGCGGTGAGTGGCATGCCGAGTGACCATGTGGGGTCGAGCCGTGGAGGAGGGTGAGACAGGAACACGCCAGACGTGATTTAAACGTTGGTTTTGCTCGATGGTGCGATCCAACAAAACGAAACGTTGGTTTCTCTCCGTTTCCATTTTTTCTCCGAAAAAACGGAAACTTTTCCACTCCATTTTCATTCCTATTCCAAGGTTGCCCCGTTACAACATTCCATCAAATACAAAGGAAAACTAACACGCATGCTTATGCATCTTAATGATTCACAAATCAGAGCCAATATTTACTTCACAACTAAAGAAAAAAGTTGAGAGAGCGTGTACGAAAGAAAAACTACTGATGGGGTCACTACGACTTGAACCCTAAACCCTAAACATGATTTAATTTCCTGGCTAGGTAGAACCTGTCGAAGGAAAGACGGCTAGCACCCTCGGATCATACGATGCTTTTGTGCAGTTCCACTAAAATCGACGTGAGCATCCCTGATGGCCAAGATATTGAAGAAGTGTGATTAGAATAATAGTACTGGCACTAGTTCATGAGACATAAACTCATCACAAGTAGAAGTCGGTAGAAGTAGAGAAAGATCGACATGGAGATGGAGCTAGGGCAGTGGAGCAAGCCGGCTACAAAAGGAAGATGGACTACCTAGGACGTCGGGCTATAGCTAGAAGGGCGGTTGGGACGCGACATCGGCCCATACAGCGGTGACCCCCGATTGGGACGCACCGGCTGTGGGTTTTCTCCCTCGCCGATGTCGATCGCGTCTACGCAGAACATTGTTCCATTCCCCCAGCTGCGGGATCAGGATCGTCGTTCTATGCTTGTGAAGAGAGCAACCTAAGCAAGCAGGCTTGTAGCTTAGGCTCCTGCTAGTGTATATATAGTGGTTTTCTTTTTCTCTCCATATCAACCATTTTATATTGCGTACGTGTCATTCAAGAGTGAAATGATGGTTGCTTCTTCCGACTAACTTAATGTGTGATTTGGCTACTCCTTAGTGGCCCTAATGCAATAGTCACACATACACATGGACGCAAAAACGCGCGCGACGCCCTAATGCAGGCATGTCCGACCACACGACGGAACACACACGGTCACGCTCAAGTGCTCAACCTACACGTGCATGCACACACATACTCAGTCAGGGTGAGCTAGTGACCGTATGAACACCGGAAAATATATATATTGAGCGCAATGAGCATATTATGAAGTCCACTAACTGTATTTTTACAAATATACAGTGACAGACAGTGTATTTATCTCGTTTGAAATTAAGCCATATTAACCGGAGAGGAGGTAGTATGGACTAGCATTACTTTGCTGTGTCCCGTCAACTTGCCGAACGAGGAGAAGGTTGCAGGACGGGAGAAGCTTGCGCGCGGTGGCTCGTAGGACAAAGAGAATCTTTTGACTAATGCAAGATCTCCCTCGCTCACGCGGTGGACGTGCAACAGTTAATTCGGTGTCAGATTGCCAGAAGCATACACTATACTACTAGTGCTATTATTGTTCGACTTCCCGAACAGCCAAGCGCAAAGTTTACTAGTACTACTACTATAGTCCATAAAGGTACGTACTATACTAGTACCAGGAACCGGATGGAGTAGCATCTGCACTCTTATTATAATTTTAAAATGTGATAAAGCAATCTTCAACACATTTGGTTCTCTTCGACGGTTCTCGCATGTGATAATGGAAGTTGATTGCATGGAACACTCGCCACAATTCTTGCTTAATTCTGTCTCATATCCTGTTACAAATAGTAGCGCTCAGCAATATTTCCTCTTTTTTTATTCAGCATGTAAGCAGGTCAGCAAACCTTGCGGCGCATCTTCGTGCGAACCGTGCTTGCTGCCCTTTGAATGTGGCAGAGAGCTGGCTTGATGAAACACCTCGCTTCCTACTTCTTTTTTGGCGCGGTACCTTGCTTCCTAGTGACCAGTGTCTTGGTTGATCGTCCTAAGAATGCTTATATATGAATAAAGCTCTCTCATTTACCCGCAAAAAAGATTAAGCCATATTAACCGGAAAGGAGGGAGTATGGACTAGCACTAGTTTTTGCTGTGTCCCGTCAACTCGCAGAACGAGGAGAAGCTTGCAGGACAAGGTGAAGCTTGCTTACGCCTTTTGACTAATGCAACCTACCCTCGGTGCACATGCATTAGTCCATTCGGTGTCAGATTGTCAGAGGCATACACTGTAGTACCCAACAAGCGGAGTACCATCATTGTTCGACTTCACGAAGAGGCGAAGAGCCTAGCGCAGTAGTATGCGTACTTGGTTTTGCACCTTCATACTACTCCTCCCTCCGTCACAGTTTACAGGGCGTGCTTCATTATGATGCATTTCTCTCAATGCATTTCCACCACCAGAGAGACTTTAGACGTGTTTGGTTTAATGCTCAATTAATTAGGACGTGGTAACCGCAATCAAGTCCACAATTTTCTCTCCATGCATTGTACTACTACCTCTCTCTCAGTTTACAGGGCGTGCGCGTATCCCTAGGTCCTCAATTTTACCATCCTAATGCAAGTCATATATTACAAAAAATATACCAATATAAACTTTAGATGTTCTATTTTCAAACGATATAATTTTTGTGCTATATAGTTTATATTAGGGTGATAAAATTGGCAACCTAGGTATACGCGTAGGACTTGTAAACTCAAACGGAGGTAGTACTACGGAGTGGAGTAAGTGCATGCATGTGTGTACCCGGGGTGGAAGCACTGCATGCATGTGTGTACGCATTATTCCCTCTAGTAATAGACACCGTGCTATAACTACCAATGTTATTTTTCAGGCCAATCGCTAGTCGCCTTGGTCCCACAATTTTTTTTCTTTTTTCTGAAGCGCGCTGTATAAACAGTGACGGATGGAGTAGTATGAGCGGATTCAAAGAAGAGCGTATTGATGGTTGCTTCTTCAGAGCAACTTATAGTGGGAAAGGTGGGGCTTATGATTTGACTGCTCATTACTCACTATTAATGCGGCGCAACGACCGGGCTGAGTCTCCCATGCGGTTGTGCACTACCCCCTCGGTTCTTCAATATACTCCGGAGTATTCGTCTTTCTAGAGATTTCAACGAGTGACTACTCAAATATTTGTCTTTTTAGAGATTTCAAATGGACTGGCACATACGGATGTATATAGACATATTTTAGAGTGTAGATTCACTCATTTTGCTCCGTATGTAGTCACTTGTTGAAATCTCTAGAAAGACGAATAGAATATTTAGGAACGGAGGGAGTACACATACGAAGTAAAATGAGTGAATCTACACTCTAAAATATGCCCGTTTGAAATTTGTAAAAAGACAAATATTTAGGAACGAAGGAGTATAATTTTGTGCATGGCACATGGACCCGGATGATGAAGAGGCTTCTGACAATGCTATCAATCTTCCATCATTTGTTTACATAATTGACGTAATATACAAATAATTTTCCAGCGACACGAAATTGTACAATGGGGTGAGCTTTCAGCTATTGTTTCGCGTGTCTTGCCATCGATGCTCTTTCGGAAACAATAAAAAACTAACTTCCTTACTAATGCATGTCAATTATTAGCAGATCAGAGCTAATAATTACATCACAACTGAAGACAAAGTTGTGAGAGGGTGTTAAATTAAAATTGATCCATGCTTTCATTGGTAGCAATGTCCCCCCAGCTCTGTCTAAATCAAAAAGGCATGTTGGGAAAAAAGTAGTTGTTTGGAGCATGCAACATTCTGATCATTTTGTGTAGTTCCACTAAAATAGAGCTGAGCGTCCCTGTTCCAAAGATATCAAGTGTGATTACGATAATAGAGGACTGCTGATGAAACAATAAACACACAAATAGAAGCCGGTCACCTTTGCAGTCTCTCTTAAGACTAACTAGCTGGAGAAGATTAGGCTCGGAGTTGGATGAGGAGGATAGAGCAAAACCAATCTCCCTTTGTGCAGTCGCACTGAAATGTAGAGACGTTGCCCATGTGACATTTCAGTACAGCTGAATAAAACACTCATAAGAAAAAAGTGATTTGTGCAGTTCACCAAAAGGTCGCAATAGCAACGAGGTGAAATGGATAGCCCTGTTTGCAAAAAGGAGGTAGAAAGGAAACAATTACTGGCCAATAACAGTTGATGACACATGCGACGACAAAAAAGAAGCATATTCCTTGTCCTAAGGTAGGATAACAACACGGTTTTGTTTGTCTAAAACGGTGTGAGGACGAGATGGCATTATGGAAAGTACACCGGACGAGCTACGTTTTGGGCAAAGAACTATGGAAGATCCACATGCAGCAACGTGGGAAGACGGGCAGTGGAGCAAGGCCGGAGGGGATACCTGGAGGTCGTCGGGATGTAACTAGGTGAGTGGCGGCGGGCGGAATCTGCCCAAACTGTGGCAGTGAGCAGGTGGCGTAGGCCCTACCACACCGGAGCTTGGTCAGAGAGAATGGTGTGTACCGCAGATCGGGATGTTTGCCTCGGCACCGTCGAACGGAGAAACGATGCACTTCCTCCCTTTCCCCCGGCGGACGAGATGTGGCCGGATCAGTGACCAACGGTGAGAGAGAGAGAGAGGCCACCACACTCCCTTTCCCCCGGCGGACGGGATGCGGCCGGATCAGTGACCAACGGTGAGAGAGAGAGAGAGAGGCCACCGGAGCCTTGTGTGAGATACGTTGAAGAGAGACAAACCAGGCAGGCAGGCTCCATTCTATATAGTCAGCAGACTACCTTTTTCTCCATAAAAATCGCTTTATATTCTGTGTACGTGCCATTGAGCTCTATAACTTTATTTAAAAATAACGCGGCAACGCGTCAAGTCGAACTTTGTTTCGTGCACGCGTGGTACACGACCTCCCTAGGTAAACAACCCCTACATGCGTTCAAATTAGCATGTGGGCTGCCATTTCATAAAGAAATGAGCTCCATCGTGTACCCGCGCGGGAGTGGCTGGGCACGAAGCGTGAGTACGTGCATGGTGCACCTGTTCTCTTCTTGTATACGTACACCACCTACGTGGGGTTGTGTGAGAGAGATACAAACCTAGAGAGATATGGTGTGTGGGTTCTTGAGTGTTTTTTTGTGGGGGGGGGGGTCAATCAAAAAATGTAACATATGCAATGTGTGTGAAATAGAGTCCTGGATATAACATATATATAGAGGGAGCTATCCACGAGAAGAGAGTGGAGTTGTCATCGGCTTGAGGTGTCCATAGAATCGAAGAGAGGTATGATGATGTGTGTGTGCGAGCGTGATCAATAAAGAGTGCCATCGAATTTGTGTATGCCCACGTCAAAGATATAGAGTAGCTGGCCTACTGGAACGTGAGATGGGACATGTGCAGTTTGTCTCTGTGGCATGGATACCTACCTGCAGCGCTCGACTATTGGTGTGTGGTGGGGGAAGAGGGAGGCCCAATTAACTATAGAGGTACAATGGCTGGTATATGTGTGGAGGAGGAGAGAGGCCTACCTCATGTATTAAGGAGATCGATCTGCCTCATGCATTAAGGGAGATCGATCGGCATCCATGCATATGTGCAGGAGATGAATAAGGTTGGGAGAGAGACAGAGCTAGAGAGTTGGAGGGGGTGGTAGTGGAGTTGCTTCTAACAAATGGTGGGACAGGCTTGCTAGACAAACGGAGGGCACGCCCGCAATATCAATAAGAGAGGAGATGGCTGCTTGTTGTCTGTGCATGTGCGTGTGAGAGACGGGTCAGGAGGCATGCACGAATGATAAGGGGGGACGATGTGGCTGCGGTAAGCAGACGTAACTACATAGGAAGATCAATTGCCCTTTCTAAGAGAAAGGAGAGACATAACTTGTGAGGTACGTCGATCGATGGGGGGGTAGTTAAAGTTGATCTAGGTATATGTTGGGAGATCGATCGGTATACATGCATGTGTGTGTTAGAAGCAAATGAGGAACGAGGAGAAGGATAGAGAGAGAGGGATGCATGTAGGAGGTGGTACGAGAGGCATACTATATCAAGGGGGGAGGAGTGTGCGAGTACGAGAATGATGAAAAGAGTGGTGGGAGTGAGGCACTGACAGTGACAAGAGAAGACGGGAAGCTTGTGTTTGTGCTAGGCACACCTGGCTAGAGAGGCATATCGGTCGATGTGTTCCGTAAAGAAGGAGCTGGGGGGTCTACACACACCGTGGGTGAACGACCTAAAGTGAAAAGACGAATTTGCGTGGTGGAGCTAGAGAATGCTGAGGGAGGGTGAGAGGGATGCGGGAGTGTGCATGCACAAGAGAAAGTTAGTGCTAGCTACAAAGATAAGAGGGTTGTATGGGTGTAAAAGACGAATAGAGATCATATATACTTCATTATAAAAAGCGAATTCAGATATTTGAAGAATTTATCATAGTGTTTCAAACCGACGCATGTGTGAATATATATAACGGTGATACACGTGGTGTGGTTATGAACATGGTATACTACATTTAATATATTTTATCTATACTCTTATAAAAAACGGAGTTGTTGATGATGGTGTGCCTGCCATCCTGCAATATAGGCCGTCTGATTTATATCTGGCGGATAGCAAGGAAACTATGATGGTTGAAGTTGGCAACAATCATGATTGTAGATTCTTATTGAAATAGAGAAACGAATTCAAATTTAGTTCGAATTACAATGGTAGTATAGACATTTGGAATGCACTAAAATGTTGGTATGAGTAGGTTACATGCATTATACAACAAGCGAAAAAAATTAATCGGACATAACATGGATTCATACTCCCTCCTTCCACCTATATAGGGCGTAATGAGATTTTTAAGACCGCCTTTGACTATTGACAAGATTAATAGTACATGACATGCACAATGTGAAAATTATATCATTGAAAGAACCTTTCATAGACGAATTTAACGGTGTGCTTTGTGTAAGTTGCATGTCATACATCATTGCTCTAATATTTGGCAAAGTTAGCATCGAAAAACGCATTAGGCCCTATATAGATAGAAGGAGGGAGTAGCTTTGAATAGCATTTGTATAGTAAAACGGGGCAAGACTCTCTCTTTGTGTGGTGTGAATGGTTTTATTTTTTTCGTTTTCTTTTTGGTTGAGGGAAGTGCAAATTGATTTGGCACGTACAAGTACAATATTACTACACGTTAGGCTTGTCCCTAAAATTCAACCCGCGTCTTGTTATATCCCGAAAATTCAGATATCATGCTCCCAAAACTAGCGCCTTCACAACCCGCGCCTTGCTATCCCGAAATTACAATGCGTGTGGAAACTCCCTCCAGCTGCCAAATCCCGACACGCGAAATCCCCCTTCTACCTCTGAGCCTAAAGGGCCGCTAGTTCAAATCGGTGGGGGGTACTTTTGTAACACACCCTACATTTTGGACAAGCGCATTCCTAAGTCATGCTTCACCCCCTCCCATCGCCCCCTTTTCGCCATTGGAAATCCCAGGCCGCCATAACCTCTCCGCTCCAGCCGTGAAACCCCACCCTCCTTCGTCCGCCATGTCACCGCTGCCTAGCCGGAGCCTCTTCCCAGACGACGCCGTCCACCGCAACAGCTCGACGTCCCTCGTCCACCTCCCCGGATGAGGATCCGTTGTCCATCTCGTTGTCCTGCCGGTTCAGCTGCCCCGTCCTCCACCTCCAAGGAGCTGCTCCGACGATCGCCACGTCTATCGCGGCTGCTCAATCCCCACAGCGCCGCCTTAACCTGCTCCAACAGAACCGCAACATCCACACCGACTCCTCGGACGAAGCCGAGGCCTACTCAGCGCCACCAAAGAGGTTGTACACTCATCGCATCGCACCTTCTCCTTAACTCGACCTCCCGGCGCCGACGGTGCTCCATCCCGCACCCCCATGGAGCGTCTACCTTGAAGCCGGCGCCGCGGGCAACATCTCCATGGTGGCTCTCCCCCAGTGCGAGGACCCTTCGGCGGCGGCGTCCATGCCAGCTGGATCTGCTGCTGCTCCGGCTCTCGCTCAATCGCTCGCTTGCCCAGCTGCTGCTGCTGCTCTCCCCCTCACTCGTGCTGCTGCTCTGCTCCCATTAAGCCACACTTCAGTCGACTGAATCGACTTTTGGGTCTGTTGATTTTCAGGGGTTGGGGGGCTCGCCGGAGTTAAGGAAGAACCACCCGCAGCGGGGACGGGGGTTCGCCGGAGAGGTACCCCACTATCTATCTTAGGGGGTGGGGGCGGGAGGCCTAGAGGGCTGGCCGGCGCGGCGGTGGTGAGTTGTTTCAGGGCAGCGAGGCGGCGCTGGGGCCGGCGGTTCAGCCGGTGGTGGCTGGCGGCTCAGGGGGGTGCAGGTTGAAGATGAACTGCAGGCCCTACCTAAACCACATGTCAAGTGCCTCTCTGCTACCATTGCGTTCAGTTTCGACAGTAGCATTCAGATTCCACAGTAAATTTCAATTTTGACAGTTAAGTTCAGAGTAAACAGTTTTTACCTCATCAGTTGTAGTCAGGTGGTTTTTGGTGATGTTAATTTTACATCCATTTTACATCATCTATTGGATATGCTATTAGAATCCCACTTGAGATTGACGATGTCTGTCTTGTGCTGCTTCAGCCTTGACGTCTTACGGCTCACCGGAGCTGCTCCAACGACAGAATGATCCATCACAACAGAGCAGTGCCCTGGACTCCGTCTATAGATTCCTCAGATCTTCCTCCACACCTCCGATAGCCACCTCTGCCTCAACTGCTTCAGTGACCAACCCAATGATGCTGAGGTCAACACGGCTACGGCACGGAGGTTGTACACTTATTGCGTCACTTATTACTATACATTCACTTCGATCCATTAGGGCTATTTTGGTTCAATGGAAAAACATCGATCCACTGGTTGTTACCATCACTCTAAATTTCTGCATGCTCTCCTTACATAATCTCACCATATTTTTTCGTATGCATGTCAGATATTGTACACAGTCATGCTGAACATGTAGAGAAAAAGAGAAGAGTTTTGCGCGGCAATACAATGTCATGCAGACATCGCTCCATGGTGGGTACAATGGCAAACCCTCTCCACCCCTCTCCAGATTGTAATCCAGAGGAAGATATCTGTTCTGAGGCGGATTCAGACGCCGCTGACCACTCCTATTTACCCCCCAAGGTGTTTGATCTACCTTGGCATGATGATGTTAGTCATATCATGCATATGTTGCATTGCAGTGCCTACTTTTGACATCATATATGTCATCTGCTTAGTTTAGACATGTTCTGTAATGCCACCTGTTTAGTTTCTATATCATATATGGGAATTATGCAGTCTCATGTCTTTTAGCCAGCCATAATATATGTGAAATGTGCAATGCCATCCTGTTTAACCAGGCATCATATATTTGAATAATATCTTTCCCATCCTTTTCTTGATTACATTTCCATTTGTCGACAATGTTTGTACATTAAACTACTCTTCCTGTGAATCAGCCATTTGGGTGGGAGATGGAAAAATCTGGAGTGAAAACAAGGCCTTCAGATCAGACAGTGCTACCTGTCGAAGCAGATCTCTTGTTGGGTCCCGATAGCTCCTCAGAGATGGATTCAGAGATAGATGACCAGTCCTATTCCCCCACTGAGGTGTATGCTCTAACTTGGCACGGTTATACTGCTCATATCATGCATACGGTGTCTTGCATTGCATAGTTTAGACATCATATACACAATATTCAACACCATGTTCTTAGTTCAGACATCATATCGAATGCCCTCTGTTTAGCATATAGATCATATAAGTGAATTAAATGATGCGATCCTGATAACTTAGATAACATGTAGGTGAATTATGTCATGTGATCCTATTTAGTTATACATCATATCTTTGAATTATGCTATGCTATGCTATCCAGTTTATATAGACATCATATATGTGAAATTATGTCATGCTATCCATTTTAGTTAAACAATATACATGTCAACTATTTCATGCCCTCTTTTTTCCACACTATCTATTGCATTTGTCTCTCATACAATGTCTGTACATTCAACTATGTTTCATGTTTATCAGCCATTTGAATTGGAGCGGGTGATGCCAGTATCTAGCGGACTAAAAACACGGTCTTCAAATAAAACAGTGCTACCTCTTGGTGGAGATAGCACCCCGGTTGTACATGCACGAGAACCAGCCCTACCACACATAACCCAAACTCTCACAGATTGTACCCCTAATGCGATGGACAGAGAACCAGCTTCACCCAATCTAACCCCAACCCCAGCCGATAGTAACCCAGTTCCTGTTGACACAGCACCATCTCCACCATAGAGCTCCCAAACAAGAGCAATTAGTAAGGCAACTCCAGTGCCCAAAGGGCCAGTACTATCACGTCGAACCCCAACTCCACCAGTTAGTACGCCTATTCCTGTGGAGGAAGCACAACCAGCTAGTCGTAGTTTAGCATCTATCGCATTTGATGTTGTTAAATCGTATGTGCGTATCTTCCCATCTTGGAAATATTATACTGAAGATGAAGGAAAATGCCAGTTGCAAGTGTTTGTCCATGAGTTATGTGTAAGTAATGTTATTCATGGCAATTACTTTGCTTCGTCCCATACATCCTACCTCCATGATGGTTATAATACAGCAAAGTTTCCCATTTTTTTCTATAGAGAAGGACCGATTTGGATACTCAGGATGAGGTAACCTGTGCTAATACCTCTGCTATCGTCAAGAATGCTTGGTGGCAGTATCAGAATTACCTGAAGAAAACGTACTTCACCGGCAAAGAACTCATCAAATTCCCTTATGTTCTCCTGAGACACATTTACTGGAAGATGACTGTGAATGCCTTGTTCTGTACTAGTCCCAAACCAAGAATGTGGTAAGGTCTATGAGCTCATTTTCTATTTTTAAGTATTATATTCTTGCGTCTTATTGTACTCTGTTCATGTAGAACAAGTGCCTAAACCTGAAGAACAATTGTTCTAATTTAAGATTCCATTGCTACCATAGGACATAGATATATGTTTGTTTGATGCTTTTATTATGTACTAGTACTTGGCAATAGAAGACTTGGTAGTTTAATCCTGTCCACATTACTAATGAACTGGTTCACTGAAATGAGTTTCATATACTAGTACATGCTAAACTTGTTATGTGTCCGCTTGTTTCTTCTTTTCGAATGCTGACAGAATATTGGGGAAGAGTGCCTTATTAAGCAACAGTAAAGGAAGTAATGGAGAAATGGTTCAGGATAGTGACACATCCTGTCTTGGTTTAGTGTTGGAGTTACTAGCCACTACCGCTTGCACAAGCTATTGAAACTCACTATCTGAATCAGTTCGGTTTCTTGAGTCTCAACTACAAGCTGAAAGACATCGATCAGCTGTGCTGCATCAAGAAGCGGAAGGACTGCGGAAGTCCCTGGAGCATTCAGATGCATACTTTCTGGTGCAACAACAAGCGTTGGAGGATTTTAGCGCCAAACAGGACAAAGCTAATCAGCTTGCTAAGCTTATTGCCAGCATGGTGGATACCCAGGATAACGTTTCTTGATCTCTTCTGAAGTTGTTTTAGTTATGCTCTTGTTTTGCTGCCGCGTTTATTTGCACTGGTGGCCAATTTTGATGGCAAGTGTATATGATATGCTGCTTTGTTCCCTATATTTGCACTGGTGGCGAACTTTGATGCCCAGTGGATGTAATATGTGTAATAGCCGTGATAGCCTAGCGTTAGTTGCTTGCTTATTTATTTCCTTGTTGTCTTGTTTATTTGTTTGCTTGTAGTCATTGCAGTTCTTTTTCCGCGGTTAGCTAGTGGCTGCAATAACCTATTTTTTAAAACAAGGCCACAATAACCATGGGCTAGTATTTACTGTAGTGACATTGGGCCTCCTACGGGCCGTAGAAACAGTGGGCCTTCTATGGGTCGTAGAAACAGTAGGCCTTCTAAGGGTCGTAGAAACAATGGGACTTCTACGGGCCGTATCATCAATGGGCCTTATACGGGCCGTATGATCGATTGGCCAAACATGGGCCAATAACAGGCCGCATTATGGCCGTAAACAGGCTAGAGTTGGAATCGTCCGTTCATGGGCCGACCATAACGGGCCATCGTTAATAGGCCGTATTTGATGACGCTATGAAAACGGCCCAACGTATTAACGGACCACATACGGGCCGACTGTAACCATAGGCTGAATTTGGCCCACAAGCAGAAAATGACAGTAACAGGCCGTAAGTAAACGAATGCTGGAAATGAGCCCAAGAATAAATGGGCTCTGAGAAGGCCGATAGATAACATGGGCTGGAAACGGCCCAACGGAATAACGGGCCGTTAATGGGTATAAAGTGATACACTGTTCATTACGGGCCAGTTTCACCACGGGCCGTTAATGGGTGTAAAGTGATACAATGTTCATTACGGGCCAGTTTCACCACGGGCCGTTAATAGGCCAAGAGTTACATAGGGCCTCATATGGGCCGAAAGACGTCATGGGCCATACATGGGCCAGAAGTGAAAACGGGCTGGAATCATATTGGATGGCCCAGATGACACTACTGGGCCTAATTAGGATAGGGCGTAACGGGCCTTGGGTTAGCGGGCTATAAATGGGCTATATGCGAATAGGCCGTTAACAGGCTTTCCATGGGCCCACCTGCCACCTTTTGACCAAGTCAAACGGGCCGGCCTTTTCACTGGAATGGGCCTCTGTTGGGCCATGCCACATGTCGACATATCATAGGCGCCTATCTGACCCACTGACGAGCTGACACGTGTTTCGTCCGGCCAATAAGAATTTTACACGTGGAAATATCCCATTGGTCGGGGCTGTTAACGGGTTATCGGATCCAAAACCCGACCCGATAGCTTAACGGTGTTCCGTTACGGTGGATGCCACGTGACGGTCACCCTTGACGAAAACACTTCTGTGATCGCATGATTTATCGTCATGGAAGTGGACACTTCCGTGACAATAATTTTGGTAATGTCATGGAACACTTCTACGACAGCACAAGTATGACTATCTTGATTCTGTCATAAATTTGTCATGGATGTACATGCATGACAAAAAACGCGACCTACTGTGACAAACACGTATCATCACGGAAGTGTATTTTTCTGTAGTGGGTGCCCAGGGTCACCAACGTGGTGACGCTGTTCGGCGCGCACACCATGGGAAGAACGCACGGTGGTCACCAGTGTAGGTGTCCTGGAGGTCGCCACGCCGCCCGGAGTCGGCACAACGACACGCCCGGAGGGCGCCGCGCCGCCTGCGGGGGGCCCAGCTCTGTCTTTGGATCCGGCGAGGTGTAGCCGGTTGTCTGGCGCACGAACGACACCGCTCGCCAGGCTCCGACTGCCTGGGCGATGCTGTTGCTTGCGGGCCGCGGCCCGGGTCCTGTTTGCGATAGGTCTGCTGCTCGTCCGCACCGGCACGGGCCATTCGGCTCCCAACGAGCCGATCACCGTGGCCATCTTCTTCTTTGTGGTCATGGCAACGAAGAACTGCTAGGCTAACTACCAGACCAGATTCTCACAATTGCGCCCCCTACCTGCCGCGCCAAAGATGTCTATGTGGAATGGCACCTATGGGATCACAAGAATCCCTAATATGGTTGCCGAGCCGCAGGGTTGCAAGGAGAGCAGGGCTAGTAGACAGCACAAGGACCGTTCACCCATGTTCGGGCCGCAAGGATGCGTAAAACCCTAGTCTTGCTTTGGTGGGTGTATTTTTGAGAGTTCTTGAGCTCTCGAACTAGCTGTGGTCAGTGCTTGGTTTGAAAGAGCCGAATCCCTCTCCAGTATGCCATGGTCCTCCTTTTATAGTTGAAAGGGGTTGCCACACTGACACACAGGAGGTGGAAAGGCGTACAGTGCCCTGAGCTTATCGCTCGTATTACAGCACAAGACGCATTTAATGCGTAACTTAGGTGTCCTCTTGCTTTATTGGGGACGGGGGCTTGGCCCGTCCCGTCCGTCGCCGCTCCTCCTTGCCTTGACACGTGCCCCGGCCAGTGAGGTTCGCGGTGCCATGTATGCAGTCAGGCAGCTGAGGTGGCGCGGTGGTGGAGCCTTCACGAAGATCTGCATGCCGCCACGCAGGTGCTCGATGAGTTGTCCTGGTGGCTGCATGCTGCCACGCAGCTGCCCGCCCAGCTGGTTGGGCTGGGAGCTGCATGTGAACGGTGGCGGAAGCTTGTCTGGCGTGGGTTTGGCGGTGGCCCCGCGGGCGTCCTTGGCGAGGGCCTTGCCGGGTGGCCCGGCAAGGGCTTTGCCATGGCGTGCTGTCGTCCCCAGCAAGGACCTTGTCATGGGTCTGGTGGTCTTCCTCGGCAGGGATCTTGCCGAGAATCATTGTCTTCTAATCCTCATCTGATCTTGTATATGTCTTCACAAAGATCTGCATGCCACCATAGAGGCGCTTTCTCGAGCTCTGGTCCCACGATGATGATGGCGCTGGGGGCCGTGGGCTCAAGGGTGGCTCGCTCTGTTGGTGTGGGGCGAGCTGTCCCGGCAAGGGTCTTGCCGGGGCTGCTGAGGCCGCCCAGCAAGGGTCTTGCTGGGGGAACCTGCTTCGTCCCTCTACTCTTCGTGGTCTTGGCCTTGGCGTTGCTTTGATCGTCTTGGGCTTCGGTCTTACCTTGGCTCACCTCCCTTGTTCTGCTTGGTGTGGCCGTGGGCGTGGCTCTGACTGCCCGTGCACATGTAAAGGGGTACAAAAATGTGCCCCTATTTTTGTACACCGACATACTTGTGTTAAAGATTGTGATTCCCGTAGCATGCACGTATGGTGAACCGTTATGTGATGAAGTTGGAGCATGATTTATTTATTGATTGTATTCCTTATGAGTGGCAGTCGGGGACGAGCGATGGTCTTTTCCTACCAATCTATTCCCCTAGGAGCATGCACCTAGTACTTTGTTTCAATAACTAATAGACTTTTGCAATAAGCATGTGAGTTCTTTGTGACTAATGTTGAGTCCATGGATTATACTCACTCTCACCCTTCCACCATTGCTAGCCTCTCTAGTAACGCGCAACTTTCGCCGGTGCCTTACACCCGCCTTATACCTTCCTCAAAATATCCACCATACCTACCTATTATGGCATTTTCGTATCCATTCCAAGATATATTGCCATGCAATTTTCCACCGTTCCATTTATTATGACACACACCATCATTGTCATATTGCTTTGCATGATCATAAGATAGCTAGCATGATGTTTACATGGCTTGTCCCTTCTCTGATGTCATTTGCTACGCTAGATCATTGCACATCCCGGTACACCGCTAGAGGCATTCATAAAGAGTCATATTTTGTTCTAAGTATCGAGTTGTAATTCTTGAGTTGTAAGTAAATAAAAGTGTGATGATCATCATTATTAGAGCATTGTCCCATGTGAGGAAAGGATGATGGAAGCTATGATACCCTCACAAGTTGGGATGAGTCTACGGACTTTACAAAAAATAAAAGAGGCTAGAGAATCCCACCAAAAAAGGGGGAAAAAGAAAAAAAAGAGAGAAAAGAGAGAAGAGGCAATGTTACTATCCTTTTTCCACACTTGTGCTTCAAAGTAGCACCATGATCTTCATGATAGAGAGTCTCCTATGATGTCACTTTCATATACTAGTGGGAATTTTTCATTATATAACTTGTCTTGTATATTCCAATGATGGGATTCCTCAAATTGCCCAAGGTCTTCGTGAGCAAGCGAGTTGGATGCACACCCACTTAGTTTGTTTTTGAGCTTTCATGAACTTATAGCTCTAGAGCATTCGTTGCATGGCAATCCCTACTCACTCACATTGATATATATATATATATATATATATATATATATATATATATGTACATATATATATATGTACATATATATATATATTAATGGGCATCTCCATAGCCCATTGATATGCCTAGTTGATGTGAGACCAGCTCCTTCTTTTTGTCTTCTCCACAACCACCATATTCTATTCCACCTATAGTGCTATATCCATGTCTCACACTCAAGTATTACTTGAAAGTTGAAAAAGTTTGAGAACATCAAAAGTATGAAACAATTCCTTGGCTTCTCATCGGGGTTGTGCATGATTTAATACTTTGTGTGATGAAGATCGGGCCATCCTCTCATAATTGTTTTCGATTGTGAGAATTCTTTTTGCCCGTCCGACGCATCTCAGGAGTTGCTTTCCTTTCTCGATCATCCGAAGGCCATCATTTTGTAATAATTAGTCAGTCTTAGCTTTCAGCTCTCATTCACCAATTCTTCTGAATTGTTGTTTCTCCATTCATCTACATATTCTTCCGGTGTATCATTCAAGTATTCGTTAGTCATCTCGTGATCTCTTCGTTCTCTTGCATCTTAATTCCCCCAAGCATCTTTCTTCATTTTCTAATTCTTACCGGTGATTCGTTCTCTTTTCTTCAATCATTTTCAATTCTTATGATGGTTCCTTCAAGATTCATCTTCGTTTGTTATCATATTAATTCATTCATTCTTTCCAAAGTCCTACTGGTGCTTACTTGAAGATTTTCCCAAGTTTGCTCTATATTTCTCTCTCTAATCCGTTTTCAAGAAGAATAAGTACTATGCCAAATCTATTGCTTGTCATCAATTTAAATTGATGAAGGATACGCATAACATAATTCTTATTCTTGTTTCATCCAAGTGATTCCTTCCTTCCATCAGAGTTTGTTCATGAGGAATAAATTCTCGGTTCCAAGTTGTTCATCTTTTCTTCTCGGAGTTCCATGTTCTCTTGGTTATATCGTCACAAATCTTCATCTAAATCATTGGATCGTTTTGATCATCTTGTTCTTTTCTGTTACATCATTCTTTTGATCATCTTGTTCTTTTCAACCATATTTTGAAAGAATTTCTTCGTGGTGGTTCATTAAGGAATTAATTCATTATTCAAGTTTTCATCAAGATTCCTGTTGGACGAGCTCAAGTATTCTTGTTCTTGCATTCCGAAGTGCAATTCTTTCTACCTTTTCTTCTAAGGTGGTGTTATGTCGATCTTGAGAATTTGAGTTCGTGTTTCATGATTCATGTAGCGACCCGAACCTAGACGGTCAAATCTCTTTGCATAAGTGTCATCCCTGGATCGGTAATGCTGACACACACAGTACTTGAAGGATTTATAACAGAGTGCAATCACACTTATAACGTCGAATGTCTCAAAAGAGAACTTATTACAATAAATATGGCTTAAGGCCATCTAAATAAGATAACAACGGAAGGCTTGGAACATAAAGTGAGTCCATCAGCTCCAACGGCATAGCTGAGTGCACGACAACGACCTAGCACACCTTACTCGCACTACATGGTGTTTGAGAAACGGATGACCAAGACACAGTCTTTCAGAAACATTAACTCTTTACTCTGGGTGGACAGTAACACCTACTTTCCCCTACATCTGCTAGCCCACCACTGAAAGAGGTCATGCAACATACTCAACTATGCTAGATCCCATAATAGCTTGTGGCTGCACATGGAAGTTTCTAGCATGAATAATCTTATGATCCCTTTGAGCCTGGGTGGCGAACCAAAGGACAACACTGGTATATCCCCAGGTGCCCGCAACCAATCCACCCAAATGTGTGTTTAAGTAGCCACCTTAAGTTAACCACTAATTAACAATCTCACATCTGTCATGGATACACTCAAGCCCAATCCACGTCTACGAGCATAGCATGGCAATATAAGCATAGCGTAGAAGTAACTCCCAAGGTTTGATAATAAAAGGGCAATAGGTTCTACCTCATCCTCTACTTCCCAGTACCCACAAGTTAACCACATCCTATTCATGCAGTGTTTGAGGATTTTAACTAATGCATAAAAACTAGGTATGAAAAGAGTATGATCAATGTGTTACATGCCTTGCCGATGATCCGCAAACCCTAGAGGCTCGTAGTAGCACGCTTCCCAAACAAAAAATAGCATACATAAGCACTAAAGCATAGATGCACGGGTAAAACTCAAATAAGAGGATCCAAACTGAAGGTTCAACTAAAGAGCTTGCAAAAAGGATCAATCGAATCGGAGCTACGGTACTGAAACTACGGTCAAAAGAACAACGATTTAAAATCTGCGTGAAACCAAATTTTAAATTGTCAAAAGCATGTTCAAGTTGATTAAACAGAAAGAGGGGCTCGAGACGAAGATTTTGGCGTTGGTTTCACTGGATTTGGATGAACGGTTAAAAAGTTGCGAGGGTTTGAAGATCTGGGGCTAATCTGTGATAAAAATAATCGTGGATATGTCCCTTGTCGAAAATAAACGGAAAAAGAAAAATGAATCAGACGAACGTCCGCTAACAGAGACAAACCAACGAATTCGTTCGTTAAAAGGAACGAACGTTCGCAAACAGAACTAAACCGAGAAAAACAAAACCGGTCTAAATAAAAAAAACAAAAACCAATCTAGGATTTCTAAAAAAAACGACGGTTTTTGCCTAAAACCGGAAAAAACGGGCGACGAATCCGCGTGGTCCGGCACGGCTCCGGCGGCTTTCCGGCGAGGCGGGACGGCTGCGCGGTTGGCGGCGGGGTGGTGCGGCGCGGCGCGCGGCGCGTGGCGGCGAGGCACGCGGCAGCTGCGGCGACGAAGTGCGGCGCACGCGACAGGGCGGCTCAGGGTCCAAAGGGGGTCCCGAGTGGTATTTAAAGGGGGAGGGGGCGGCGAAGCTGGGCCGGCTGAGCCCTTGGCCCAGTGCGGTCCAGGAAGATTTTTTTATAAAATAAATTTCACCAAAAAGGAAAATCCTAAATAAAAATAAAAAAATTCTAAAAATGCCAAAAACAATTTTCACCGTCTAAATAAAATATTTAGAACTTAGTGAACATTTTCTGGGCTAAAATGCAATTTTGAAAAAAAAGATGCATATTTTTCTAATTCAAATAAAAATAGCAATAAAATCCAAATAAAATTATTTATTTGATTTTAACATTTTTCCTCCAATATTTCTTTTATTTTGGAGAAGTCATATTATCTCCTCTCATATATTTTAATACAAAATATTTCGGAGAAAAAAATAATTTGACCCTCTTTTCAATATTTGAGAAAAATTCAAATATGAAAATAATAAAATCCCCAACTCTCTCCGTGGGTCCTTGAGTTGCTTAGGATTTTTAGGATCACAACCAAAATGCAAATATAAATATGATATGCATATGATGACCTATGTATAACATTCCAAATTGAAAATTTGGGATGTTATAATTCACAACTTGTCAGGAATGAGACATTTTAAAACCATCATTTTCTCTTCGTTCATGAGTTCTTTTCAATCGAGCAATTTCTTTGTTGGAGTTATCTTGTGTTATATTTCACCTAAATCCTTCCCTAAGGAATGTTGCTATTTGTGGTGCTTATCAATGATACAAGTTTTCTTCTATCCTCTGTCCTGTTTTCATTTCTTCATTGATCTCAAGCAAGCAATTGTTTTTGTTAGGGGCGGAATTTCAGATTGCTATAGACTGTCCTGTTTAAGAAATATTCTATTTTTGATGCATTGTTCTGATTGTTTTCATGAAACTATCGATTCTATCAGTGGTATAAGCCATTTAAAAGTTATATTACAGTAGCTATAATGCAAAAACAAACTATGAATTGGTTTGCAACAGTACTTAGTGTAGTGATTTGCTTTATTGTAATAACGGGTCTTACCACGCTTTCTGTTGAGTTTTGTGTGGATGAAGTAATCATAGATCAAGGAGGTCTCGATATGAGGAGAAGGAGGATAGTCAAGAGGTCAATATTGGGGATGCCCAAGGCACCCCAAGTAAATATTCAAGGAGACTCAAGCGTCTAAGCTTGGGGATGCCCCGGAAGGCATCCCATCTTTCTTCAACAACTATCGGTATGTTTTCGTCTTCGTTTCGAATGTGATATGTGTAAATCTTGGAGCGTATTCTGTGTTTAGTTTTCATTTTTATTTTATGCACCATGCTGGTACGATATAGTCCATGGTTGATTTATAAGATGCAGATCACACATCACTTATATCGTTTTAGTGTGGCTTTATAGAATGCTTCATGTGCTTCACTTATATCATTTGAAGTTTGGATTGCCTGTTTCTCTTCACATAGAAAACCATTATTTGTAGAATGCTCTTTTTCTTCACTTATATTTGTTAGAGCATGATCTTTTGTAGAAAGAATTAAACTCTCATGCTTCACTTATATCTATTTAGAGAGTCAACATGAATTGGTTATTTGCATGGTTATTCATGAAATCCTACATAAAACTTATGGATCATTGAATATGATATGTTTGATTCCTTGCAATAGTTTTGCGATATAGAGATGGAATATGTGGTTAGTAAGAATATTGGTGTTAAGGTTTGTGATTCCCACAACATGCATGTATAGTCTCCCATTATGCTATGAAGTTGGAGCATGATTTATTATTTATTGTCTTCCTTATGAGTGGCGGTCGGGGACGAGCGATGGTCTTTTCCTACCAATCGATCCCCCTAGGGGCATGCATAGTATTACTTTGCTTCGGGGGCTAATAAAATTTTGGAATAAGTATATGAGTACTTTATGACTAATGTGAGTCCATGAATTATACACACTCTTACCTTTCCACAATTTGCTAGCCTCTACGGCACCCTGCATTGCCCTTTCTCACCTCGAGATGTGCCCCGAACTCCGCAGGTGCATCCAAACCCCGTGATATGATACACCCTTTCGCACATAAGCCTTATTATATCTTCCTCAAAATAGCCACCATACCTACCTATTATGGCCCTTCCATAGCCATTCCGAGATATATTGCCATGCAACTTCCACCGCTTCCGTTTTGATGACTTTAGCATTCATTGTCATATTGCTTTGCATGATCGTAAGATAGCTAGCATGATATTTCCATGGCCTTTCCATTTTTTGAAATCGTTGTTATGCTAGATCATTGCACATCCCTATACACTGTCAGAAGCATTCATATAGAGTCATAATTTGTTCTAGGTATCGAGTTGTAATTTTTATTTCTTTTGAGTTGTAAGTAAATAGAAGTGTGGTGATCATCATTATTCATTTTTAAAGCATTGCTCCAGTGAGGAAAGGATGATGGATACTATGATTCCCCCACAAGTCGCGATGAGACTCCACACAATGAGAGAAAAAATATTAAAAAAAGGAAAAGAAAAAGATAAAAAAATAAAAGAAAAAGGAAATAAAGAGGGAAGGGGCATGCTAGTTACAAACTTGTGCTTCAAAGTAGCACCATGTTTTTCATATGGAGAATCTCCTATGTTGTCACTTTCATATACTAGTGGGAATTTTTCATTATAAGATTAGATGGACACCCACTTAGTTTTCATATTCAGCTTTCATACACTTATAGCTCTTAGTGCATCCGTTGCATGGCAATCCATACTCCTCACATTAATATCAATTGATCGTCATCTCCATAGCCCGTTGGTTAGCCGCGTCGATGTGAGACTTTCTTACCTTTTTGTCTTCTCTATATTTACTCTATTCCACCCGTAGTGCTATATCCATGGCTCGCGCTCATGTATTGCTGGAGGGACTTATTATCTCCCACCGCAGACCGAGGATTAACCTCCTATGATGCCGTCACCACCTACCTACCGAGGATTGACCTCTTATCCGGTAGCCACTGCCTAGGCCGCCGCCGCCATCTCTATCTGTAGAGCGGCTATTTTATTTTTTGACATATATCCGCAGAGCTGCTGTTTACACGGTATCACTGTAACTCAATTATATGTACATGGTAGTACATCACATACGGTTATGTAAAGGCAAGTATGTCTCAACTATGTTGTCTTCTCACACGGTTTGGTGCAAATATCAGGTGTGAAGTTGTAATACCTAGCACAAACGACATGTATAAACAGTGTGCCGTATACAACATATAGTGCCATAAGTAGTTCCCGACCATTAGCTTATCCCCACAGATTCCCCATTTCCCCCAAATCCCTAGACAGCTTCCAAATTCCCTTTGTGGTGCTGACATTGGGGGAATGTGGACGAGTGGTGCTGATGGTTTCGGTGCAGCTGCTCTTGCTTGTATCACCACTCTCAGTAGTGCTGCCACTACGGCAGTCGCTGCCCAGCGCTTGCCTAAGGTCATCAGAAGGCAGGTGTACTAGTGATCTGAATCGTCCTTTCAGGTTCCAATCTATACCGATATTTTTTAGCATGCCCAAAATAGCTCCTTGCTGACTCCGTCCTGAATCACACCCCACCAGGAAAGCGATCTGTCACCGGATCCGGAGCATGACTCCATACTCCCGCAACACGAGTTTGACTCCGAGTTTTGCGCCACCGAGAAGTACAAATGGTTGAGTTGTGTGCATGGGCACACTCCCACTCGACGTGTATGCACTGAGGGATTCAACATTGGCAAGCAGTTTCTCAGTTTCCACTTGGAGGTTAGTGCTAAGTTCATCATTTTATTTGAGTTAATGCCACCGCTCATCCTGAATACTATTTAACATTGGCAGGGATATGATGCTTGTGTAACTGGCTTGATGAAGAATGGCATGGCAGGGCTCAGAGTGTTATCACCAAGCTCGTAGAAGATAACATGAAGCTGAAGAAGAAACTGGCTGATCTGGATTGTACAATCAGTACGATGAAGCAAGAAAGAATCAATCATAGGCAACAGATGAAAGCAAGAGACAGGAAGGAACGCACATTTCTAGTTGTGATTGTCACATTAGCCATGTTCTATCCGCTGTTTGCAATGATGATTAGGGGTTTTGTTTGACTGTATTGCTAAAGCACATCTAGATGTGCTCTAAGTAATGCACATTTAGGTCCTATGCCATTGATGTTACGCGAAGATCCGTGCAGATATTTTCCTTTGTCTTTTTTCCTTTTTCCGTTGTAGTTTGATTATTACTGGCTTCATCAATAAGAAGAGCTCAATGTATTGCCTGCCAACTGTCCTACTCTGTTCGTACCAGTACTAGTGCATAATCCAAAAACTCGTTCCTTGTTTTGTCCCGAATAAAGAAATCAGCCAATAGGAGTCCTGCAGCTAGTATGCATTCAATGACTTCAGAATACTTATCATAGCATGCATGCAATGGTCAATTCTCTGCATGCAATGGCATTCATTACAAAATACTCCCTCCATCCCAAAATAAGTGACTCAACTTTGTACTAAAGTTAGTGCAATGTTGAGTCACTTATTTTGGGACGGAGGGAGTAATCATCAAGTTCTCTCGTTTTCCCCCACCTAGGTCATCGGCACGGAGGGAGTAGAAGTACTACGAAAAATGCTTGTTTCATATTTGGATGCTCCAATGCGTGTGCGTAATTAATTATCACATTGAGAACTATGCAACCCCAGGAATTTGGAGCGACTGGGTACAAATAATTGTGGTTGATTATATCTGCGGTTAGATAATACATCAACCCCCGCTTCAACTGGCATTTCCCCTTCTCTGCATACCCCGCTTAAGTGTCCACCATCTTCATCGTCCCCAGCATGTCGCGCTACACACTTGCACACACTCTGCAATCACTCTTTCTCGCGGTTTCTATATGACCGCAGCCATGTCGAGCGATAGCGAGGACGACAGTTCGACCAGAAGTCTAGCGCCCGATGTTAGGTCAACATCAGAATCATCCTGCTCGTCTTCCATGAGTCCGGCGTCGAGCCCAGACCTCGATTATATCAGGATCTTGGAAGGGACACCGCCTCCGGAGTCATCAGACGATAACCAGACGGACGAGCAGCCATCGGAGGACGAAGAAGAGGACGGAGATGATGATGAGGAGGAATCACTACTGTAGGATGGTCCAAACGTGACACTATGATCAGAGACCCTTTAACAAAACTGTGTGCGATGCCATAATCGCAAATGGTGGTGTAAAAAAATAGTCAAAAAAGGGGCAAAACGTTTGCGATGACGGATGCATCAAACACGGTTCAGATTTTAGTTGCATGTGCGATGCTGGGCATACGGTTTAGTTCAATTAACTGTTAGCGATGAGGAGGAACAGAAGATATGGGCAGCCAGATGAATGTGTGTGTGATATACAGCATACATTTCACTAGAATGACCTGTGTGTGATTAGGCAACACAATGGAAACGGTTCAACTAAACAAGATATGTGTGATACGCGACAAACAGGTCCGTAATCAGAAATGTGTGCGAAAACAAATAATAACACAGACGATTGCTGCTAATAAGTCATGTGATTTGCTCTGTCTACAGAAGAATAGCATGTGTGTGTGTGTGTCTATATATATATATATATATATATATATATATATATATATATATATATATATATATATATATATATATATATATATATATAACTGAAAAAACATCCAATTACATAAGTGACTATATAGATCATTCGCACACACCTCCATAAACAATTGCATGCATTCTAATGTAGAAGAAACGGCGTCTAGTCATCTACTTCTTGTGATGCTCCCGCCACTGCTCTGTGACTTGATCCCTCGTCTGGGGCAGGAAGAAGACACTTCCTCATGTCAACGATCCGCCTGTACATCTTGTAGCTTGTGTACGCGTCCTTGGTCACGTACTTGACATGTTGTTCATCCAGTCTCTCATGCCACCCACTGTGCCAGCGTTCTTGTCCTTATTGCTCTCATTCTTCATCTTCATGTAGTACTGGTCAATGATGGCAGAGATGAGGTCAACCAGGGAGTTCACTTTGTTTTTGTCGCTGCCTCAGACCTTGTAGTGGTGCTGGATGTTGACAAGATTTGGGCATTTCATGCCCGAAACCTTGAGCGCTTTTAGATCGCTGGTGGTGTCCACCATAGCGAAACTATAGTCGAAGATGTTGATAAACTTGAAGAAACGCTCGTATGGCCTTGTGGACAGGTGGTAGTGGTAGACGAGGATGTCATGTCACACACACAACTGGGCAACGACAACCTTCTCATCGTTCTCGGCACGACCGATGGTGTACTCGAGGTCGAAGCCGACCACTTGGTACTTGTCCTTGGCAAGGAACTGCTCCATAGTTTGGATGGAGCTCTCCACCGATACCGGATCATTCATATACACCACCGAGAGGGCCTTCCCCCTCATGTGGGTGTCCACTACGTGATGCGTGGTGAACTGCCCGCCGTTGTCGTCGTCGGCCGCTGGGAGCGCCATTGGAGCCACGGTGATCACCATTGGAACCGCTGGATGTCCTCTATGTATGTGTCGTCGTGGGTGTGCTTATTCTGTTGTGTGACGTGACAGATGAAGGTAAATGGCTGCAATAATAAATGGGTGCTGGGCGGCCTGGATTCTCTGCGCGTTCGCATGGCAGTTTTTGTAGCAGGTAATTGCATTGTCGCGCCGCACCCGGCACAACGGTATGCACACGAACGTGATCATGTGCCGGCCCCAAACACTGGCAGTGCACATGGAGGGACGAGGGCAGAGCACCCGGAGGGATGCGAGGGCAGAGCGCGCCGGGGCTGCCTGAACCGCAAGCAACCACACGCATAGAGCAGTTGAACACGCAGGAAATGGTCGCCTACAAGCCGGCCGACAGTTGCGTCACTGCATAGAGAGCGGCCGTGTGCTACTACCTCCGTCCTAGTCTATAGTCCCCTTTATATTATGTTCCATACTACCTTTGGATCACTAGTACACCTGCCTTCTGATGACCTTAGGCAAGCGCTCGGCAGCGACCGCCGTAGTGGCAGCACTACTGATAGTGGTGATACAAGCAAGAGCAGTTGCACCGAAACCATCAGCACCACTCGTCCACATTCCCCCAATGTCAGCGCCACAAAGGGAATTTGGAAGTTGTCTAGGGATTTGGGGGAAATGGGTAATCTGTGGGGATAAGCTAACGGTCGGGAACTACTTACGGCACTATATGTTGTATACGGCACACTGTTTATACATGTCGTTTGTTTTAGGTATTACAACTTCACACATGATTTTTGCACCAAACCGTGTGAGAAGACAACATAGTTGAGACACAGTTGCCATTACATAACCGTATGTGATGTACTACCATGTACATATAATTGAGTTACAGTGATACCATGTAAACAGCCGCTCTGCGGATATATGTCAAAAAATAAAATAGACGCTCTGCAGATAGAGATGGTGGCGGCAGCCTAGGCAGTGGCTACCGGATAAGAGGTCAATCCTCGGTAGGTAGGTGGTGATGGCATCATAGGAGGTTAATCCTCGGTCTGCGGTGGGAGATAAGAAGAGCTCAACCATTGAGGTCGACAACAGCGTGATTGGAGCACATCCATCATGGACGATGGTGGGATAGTGGAGGTCAAACTTCAGGTGGTAGCCGCACTAAGCTTTGCTCCTCGACCCTATTTTCTCGGCATGCTACCGCATCGCACTTCATGTCTGCTGGTTGGAGGTCTCCGCGTGGCTAATTAATTAAGCTATTCTTTTTGTCAGTGGCTTAATTAAGGTATTCAATTCCTAAGGGTAGTGTTGTAGTACTCCGCGTGTAAATTGGCTGGCCATTAATTTCCGTAATTGCATGTCTAGATAACAATATGGAGCGCCCTCAGTAATTATGAAAATAAAACCTTGTGATTTATGCATGCATCTTCGGGCAGCAATTAATCCATGAACTAGCATTGTTGTTTTGTTTTTAATTACCATTCATGTGGTGCAGATGGAACAATCTCAATGGATGAAGAATCGTAGAACCACAGATTTTATCAGTGGGGTTACAGAGTTCATGAATTTGGCTGAAAGTACAAATAGGAGAATTGGTGATGCGGATTACATCATGTGTCCATGTACTCATTGTGCCAATACAGAGTGATGTGAAGTTGGATTTGTCCAGTGGAACTTAGTCTCTCGGGGATTCATGGATGGATATACATGTTGGATCAGACACGGTGAAGAGCAGCTCATGGATGAATATACCCGGGGCTGCGAGATGCCAAACCCCGGTTAGGGTCACATGGATGTTGAATCTAACATCGGGGCAGAGGTGTCAAGCTACCAATGGAACACCGGAAAGCCGAAACTCCCACTGCATAACCAAGACGTCGATGCAGATGATGATGATCTTGATATGCCAGTTTTGGTGCTATGATTGCAGATTTCAAGGGCCCAAAAAAGGATATGATTGGGTACAAGGATGTGCCAACCATTGATGCGGACTCCAAGAAAGAATTGTATCCAGGTTGCAAAAAGTAATGTTCCAAGTTGAGTGTCACCCTGTCGCTTCTCAGATGTAAAGCAGTAAACGGTCTATCAAACAGGGCTTCACAGAGATGTTAGTTCTTTTCAAAGAAATTCTTTTGGAAGATAATGTGCTCCCCAGAAGCAGGAACAAAGCCAAGAATTTTTTTGCCCATTGGAACTTGAAGTACAGAAGATACACACTTGTGTGAATGATTGTATATTGTACCGTGGTAAGTACAAAGATTTGTATGCATGACCCACATGCAAGCATGCACGATACAAGTGCGGGAGAGTAAAGGACAAATACAAATTGGACAATGAGATCAAGACAAAAAACCCGTTCAAGGTTGTTTGGTACTTGCCTTTAATTCCAAGGTTGAGGCGTTTGTTTTCAAACCCTAGAGAGGCAAAGAGCTTGCGGTGGCATCATTATGAGAGAACTGCAGATAAATATATGAGGCACCCGAAAGATGGGGCTCAGTGGGAATTATTCGAAAATAAGTTTGAAGACATTGCACAGGATCCTAAAAGTATAAGTCTCGGGGAGTGTACTAACGTGATGAATCCTTTTGGCGATATGAGCACCAATCACAACACATGGCCGGTGCTTTTGTGCATATATAACCTAGCTCCTTTGTTGTGTATGAAGAAAAAATACATTATGATGTCAATGATTATCCAAGGCCCGAAGCAACCTGGAAACGACATCGACATTTACTTTCAGCTACTAGTAGAAGAACTGCTGACAGTGTGGATAGGTGCGCCTGCTGTAAAATGTTGTGATGCTTACAAAAAGGAGATTTTTGATCTGCATGCGGTACTGGTGCACACCATTCAAGGTATCCCAGCATTAGGCAACACATCAGGGCAGAAAACAAAGGGAGATGTAGGGTGTTTTACATGCATGGATAGGACAGCTAGCAGATTTCTTCCCAACTCGCGCAAAACCGTATATTTTCGTCATCGTAGGTTCTTACGGAGAAATCACTCATACCGAAAGATGGAAGCTGAATTTGAAGGTACGATAGAGGTAGATGTGGGCCCTAGACCCTATGCTGGGGAGGTGGTCCACCACATGGCTAAATAAATTAATGTTGTGCTTGGCAAGAAGTACACATTGGTACCGTAAGGTGCTATACAAAATGGTTTTTAACCCCTTTCCGCGACGACATTTGGAACCTTCGCCTAGTGAGTGACTACAATAGAGGGGTCCTTCCCACATGACCCAAAAACCATCGGGGATAAGCGAGCGGCTCCTAACGATCGCCATAGAATAAAAGTATGAGAAGCCACTCCAGTCCCACATGTTACATCTCGACGTTACATTTTTTATCACGGAGACATCCCAAACGATCACACCACTATAGTCGTGTGAAAAAGGTGGACATCAACATTTAATCTACCGATATGTTTGTGATAGGTATGATATCACACATGGTTCAAGAATGTAAAATGTGTGTGGTGCCTCTACTAACGCCAACGTGTCCATTTTCATAACTGTGTGCGATTGGTATTCCTATCACACGCGCACACTGGTTTGAAATGTTTGCCGTATTACCATGAATCGCACACGCATATGAGATGAAACCGTGTGTGTCCATCGGGCATCGCAAATGTTTCACATCAAAGAACAATCTATTCTCTATTTTTCATTGCACACGTTGTTTTCTTTCTAACCATGTGCATATTATTTTATTCGCTCATGTATAGTTTATTTTTCCCTGTAGTTTATTATTCGAATTGGAAATTTTGAAATATGAAATGTGGAATTCAAATTCTCCGCACAATGGTTCAACAACGAATCCGTAAATAAAAATGTCAGTACAATATGTTCAGTAATTACAGGATTAGACAACAATTAACTATGATGAACCATAGTATTTAGAGGCGGTAAAGGTGAAGAGAAAGTGTAAATCATTTTGACTGCCGATGGTGTTGAAGAAGCGGAATGCCCATAATGTGCCTTCCTGCATGCCATAGGCATGAAAAACTTTTGTCCAACCCCTTGTGACGATCGCCCACCCATCCTTCACCGCCTTCAGGAAGACTTCTAGAGCATTATCATGGTAGCCTGAATTATATACTTTAACCTTGGTTGCCTCCACTCCGGCCATGTAGTTTGCATGGTAATCATCAGTAAATAGTTTCGGAAACCACTGAAAAGAGAAAATTTTCAGATACTGAGGTCTAATAGAGTAACTTGTTGTGGGAAGGGGGAAAAGGCAACACATTACTTACCATCCTAAAGTTCACTATTGTCTTGGACAAAGTGTAAATAAAGAGCTTAATTCCCATCACCTGTTTCTTTTGCCGAACAATCTTTCTTAGTTTCCTTAATTGAAACTTGTTCATGAATATCTCATTGCCCCATACGCAAAAGGGATCGAAGCATGGATCAATACTGCTCATATATGTACCTACAAGCAACTAGTAAATGTTAGAAGCTAAACTGAGATTGCACAAATGATGTAAAATACAACTACCTACGTTCCTAAGTACAAGTATTTTTAGAGATTTCAATACGAGCTACATACGGATGTATATAGAATTATAGATATAGTTTATATTAGAATCTTGATTCACTCATTTTGCTCCTTATGTAGTCTATATTGGAATCTCTAAAAATACTTATATTTAGGAACAGATGGTGTATAAGACATGGGATGCAACTAACCTCGATGGAAAACAACATCATCGCCCATTGTAGCCCTGTTTAAGTACATGGAAAGTGTCACATCCCTAGTTCTGGTATGACCAAGGCTAGCTTTCATGTGAGCATCATGTTTAAATTTTCAATTAAATTTGAATTCGGGATGTGTGAAAGCCCCAGAAATCATTCTAAAAATGATCAAGATAAAAATTGCCTCAAATAGGTCCAAGAAAATGTTCCTGTTTCCCTATGAAAATATTGGACAGAGCTAAAATTCAAACCAAAATTTTTAGGAGACAAATATATTTATTTTTGGCCATTTGAGTTAATTTAATAATTATTAGCATTGGATTTATATTTTCTATATTTTAATATGATCCAATAATTCTGGAAAATGGTGAGTGGCTCTGAATATATTATATCTAGCCACATGATAATTTTCAGAATTTTAAAAAATGGTTTGGTCTCTGAACTAAATCTAAACAGAATAGCAAAAATAGAGAAAACCAGAGAGAGGAGAAAACCCTGCCTGGCCTTACCTGGCGCGGCCTAGTTGCTGCCGAACACTGTAAAGGGCCCAGCCTACCTCCTCACCTCGTCGTCTTCCTCGCGCCTTCTGGCATAGTGCGTGGCCCGCACACAGCCAAGCCGCGGCCACCTCCTGCTAGCCACGCAACCACTTCCCCCCCTCGTTCTGATCTGCCCCAGAGACGCCCTGCGACCCCCTGCTCCTCTTCTCTCTCTCTCTGGACCTCTTCCCCCTCTCCTGGCTCTCCCTCCAGCGCAGCTATCGCCGCTGTCCGCCGCCACTGCGTCCACCGACCACCCCTCGCCCCACAACTGCGTGAAATGCTCCGCCCCGCAGTATTCGTCGTCCACGCCGAGCCACGCAACCTGGAGAGCCTTGCATCGTCGTCCCCGACTCCTTCTTCAACCTTTGGCTGCCGGTGAAGAACACGAGCTCGCGGACGAACCAGAGCCTCCCCGAGCATGCTAAGAACGGCTACGCATCGCTGTAAGCTAGCAGTTCTTTCCCCTTTGTTTTTACTCTGGATTCATCACCATAGCGTTCGAATCCATGAAGACCGAACGCTCACCGCCGCCCAGCTCGTCGCTAGCGATGCTATGGCGACCTTCTGGACCCGTGCGTATAAACAACGAACTCGTGAGCTCGCGTAGGTTCTGTAGGTACCAAGAGGCAAACATTTACACGACCTGACAAGATTTTCCGTTGAATTCGAACTTCGGCCGCCGCAAACCTCGTCGCCGGCCATGATTCCGGCTACCCCAGCTCCTCCCGTTCGCTCGACTAGATGCATGCAAACACCAGCTCTCCGTAGGGCCAAACCGCGTCGCAAACGGCCGCCTGTAGCGCGAGCCCGAGCAACTCCGGCGAGCCTCTGTCGCGGGATATGGTCGCCAATGCTAAATCCGGCGATGATGACGTGGCTCCTTCATTAGAGGCTAATCCCTTAATTAGCCACCTCACAGCCACTGATAGTAGGCCCCACCGCAGGGTCAAACCCAGTCAGCGCTGGTTTTGACTGGGATTAGTCCCCGTGTAACTGACGTGTGGACCCCACACGTTAGGTTTTGAAGGAAATATGCCCTAGAGGCAATAATAAAGTTATTATTTATTTCCCTATATCATGATAAATGTTTATTATTCATGCTAGAATTGTATTAACCGGAAACATAATACTTGTGTGAATACATAGACAAACAGAGTGTCACTAGTATGCCTCTACTTGACTAGCTCGTTGATCAAAGATAGTTATGTTTCCTAACCATAGACATGTGTTGTCATTTGATTAACGGGATCACATCATTAGAAGAATGATGTGATTGACATGAACCATTCCATTAGCTTAGCACCCGATCGTTTACTATGTTGCTATTGCTTTCTTCATGACTTATACACGTTCCTATGACTATGAGATTATGCAACTCCCGTTTGCCGGAGGAACACTTTGTGTGCTACCAAACGTCACAACGTAACTGGGTGATTATAAAGGATCTCTAGAGGTGTCTCCGAAGGTACATGTTGGGTTGGCGTATTTCGGGATTAGGATTTTTAGTCCGATTGTCAGAGAGGTATCTCTGGGCCCTCTCGGTAATGCACATCACATAAGCCTTGCAAGCATTGCAACTAATGAGTTAGTTGTGAGATGATGTATTACGGAACGAGTAAAGAGACTTGCCGGTAACGAGATTGAACAAGGTATTAAGATACCGATGATCGAATCTCGGGAAAGTAACATTCCGATGACAAAGGGAATAACGTATGTTGTTATGCGGTCTGACCGATAAAGATCTTGGTAGAATATGTAGGAGCTAATATGAGCATCCAGGTTTCGCTATTGGTTATTGACCGGAGACGTGTCTCGGTCATGTCTACATTGTTCTCGAACCCTTAGGTTCCGCACGCTTAACGTTATGATGACTGTTTCATTATGAGTTTATACGTTTTGATGTACCGAAGGTTGTTCGGATTCCCGGATGTGATCACGGACATCACGAGGAGCCTCGAAATGGTCGAGACATGAAGATTGATATATTGGATGACGATATTCGACAACGGAAGTGTTCTGGAGAAGTATCGGATTAAATCGGAGTGCCGGAGGGTTATTGGTAACCCCGGGGGAACTAATGGGTCTTGTTGGGCCTTAGTGGAGAGAGAGGGGGCGGCCAGGGCTGGCCATGCACCCCCTCCCCCTCTGGCCCGAATTGGACTAGGAGAGGGGGGGCGGCGCCCCCCTTTCCTTCTCCCTCTCCCTCTCCTTCCTTCCCCCTCTCTACCTTTAGGTTGAAACCTACCTGGACTTGGAGTCCTAGTAGGATTCCCCTCTTGGGGGCACGCCAAAGAGGGCCGGCCGGCCTCCCCCTTGCTCCTTTATATACGGGGGCAGGGGGCACCCTAGAGACACAACAATTGATCATTGATCTCTTAGCCGTGTGCGGTGCCCCCCTCCACCATAATCCTCGATAATATTTTGGCGGTGCTTAGGCGAAGCCCTGCGATGGTAGAACATCAAGATCTTCACCATGCCGTCGTGCTGACGAAACTCTTCCCTGACATTCTGCTGGATCAGAGTCCGGGGATCGTCATCGAGCTAAACGTGTGCTAGAACTCGGAGGTGCCGTAGTTTCGGTGCTTGATCGGTCGGGCCGTGAAGATGTACGACTACATCAACCGCGTTGTTATAATGCTTCCGCTTTCGGTCTACGAGGGTATGTGGAAAACACTCTCCCCTCTCGTTGCTATGCATCACCATGATCTTGCGTGTGCGTAGGAATTTTTTTGAAATTACTACGTTCCCCAACAGTGGCATCCGAGCCTGGTTTTATGCTTTGATGTTATATGCACGAGTAGAACACACGTGAGTTGTGGGCGATATAAGTCATACTGCTTACCAGCATGTCATACTTTGGTTCGGCGGTATTGTTGGATGAAGCGGCCCGGACCGACATTACGCGTACGCTTACGCGAGATTGGTTCTACCGACGTGCTTTGCACACAGGTGGCTGGCGGGTGTTAGTTTCTCGAACTTTAGTTGAACCGAGTGTGGCTACGCCCGGTCCTTGCGAAGGTTAAAACAACACCAACTTGACAAACTATCATTGTGGTTTTGATGCGTAGGTAAGAACGGTTCTTGCAAAGCCCAGTAGCAGCCACGTAAAATTTGCAACAACAAAGTAGAGGACGTCTAACTTGTTTTTGCAGGGTATGTTGTAATGTGATATGGTCAAGACATGATGCTAAATTTTATTGTATGAGATGATCATGTTTTGTAACCGAGTTATCGGCAACTGGCAGCAGCCATATGGTTTCGCTTTATTGTATGCAATGCAATCGCCCTGTAATGCTTTACTTTATCACTAAGCGGTAGTGATAGTCGTAGAAGCATAAGATTGGCGAGACGACAATGATGCTACGATGGAGATCAAGGTGTTGCGCCGGTGACGATGGTGATCATGACGTTGCTTCGGAGATGGATATCACAAGCACAAGATGATGGCCATATCATATCACTTATATTGATTGCATGTGATGTTTATCTTTTATGCATCTTATCTTGCTTTGATTGATGGTAGCATAATAAGATGATCTCTCACTAAATTTCAAGATAAAAGTGTTCTCCCTGAGTATGCACCGTTGCCAAAGTTCGTCGTGCCCAGACACCACGTGATGATCGGGTGTGATAAGCTCTATGTCCATCTACAACGGGTGCAAGCCAGTTTTGCACACGCGGAATACTCAGGTTAAACTTGACGAGCCTAGCATATGCAGATATGGCCTCGGAACACTGACACCGAAAGGTCGAGTGTGAATCATATAGTAGATATGATCAACATAGTGATGTTCACCATTGAAAACTACTCCATTTCACGTGATGATCGGTTATGGTTTAGTTGATCTGGATCACGTGATCACTTAAAAGATTAGAGAGATGTCTTTCTAAGTGGGAGTTCTTAAGTAATATGATTACTTGAACTTAAATTTATCATGAACTTAGTACCAGATAGTATCTTGCTTGTTTATGTTTGATTGTAGATAGATGGCCCGTGCTATTGTACCGTTGAATTTTAATGCGTTCCTTGAGAAAGCAAAGTTGAAAGATGATGGTAGCAATTACACGGACTGGGTCCATAACTTGAGGATTATCCTCATTGCTGCACAGAAGAATTACATCCTAGAAGCATCGTTGGGTGCCAGGGCTGCTGCTGATGCAACTGACGACGTTAAGAACGTCTGGCAGAGCAAAGCTGATGGCTACTCGATAGTTCAATGTGCCATGCTTTACGGCTTAGAACCGGATCTTCAACAACATCTTGAACGTCATGGAGCATATGAGATGTTCCAGGAGTTGATGTTAATATTTCAAGAAAATGCCCGGATTGAGAGATATGAAGTCTCCAATAAGTTCTATAGCTGCAAGATGGAGGAGAACAGTTCTGTCAGTGAGCATATACTCAAAATGTCTGGGTATAATAATCACTTAATTCAACTGGGAGTTAATCTTCCGGATGATTGTGTCATTGACAGAATTCTCCAATCACTGCCACCAAGCTACAAGAGCTTCGTGATGAACTATAATATGCAAGGGATGGACAAGACAATTCCCGAGCTCTTCGCAATGCTAAAGGATGCGGAGGTAGAAATCAAAAAGGAGCATCAAGTGTTGATGGTCAACAAGACCACTAGTTTCAAGAAAAATGGCAAAGGGAAGAAGAAGGGGAACTTCAAGAAGAACAGCAAGCAAGTTGCTGCTCAGGAGAAGAAACCCAAATCTGGACCTAAGCCTGAAACTGAGTGCTTCTACTGCAAGCAGACTGGTCACTCGAAGCGGAACTTCCCCAAGTATTTGGCGGATAAGAAGGATGGCAAAGTGTACAAAGGTATATGTGATATACATGTTATTGATGTGTACCTTACTAGAGCTCGCAGTAGCACATGGGTATTTGATACTGGTTTTGTTGCTAATATTTGCAACTCGAAACAGGGACTACGTATTAAGCGAACACTGGCAAAGGACGAGGTGACGATGCGCGTGGGAAATGGTTCCAAATCGATGTGATCGCGGTCGGCACGATACCTTTACATCTACCTTTGGGATTAGTATTAGACCTAAATAGTTGTTATTTGGTGCCAACGTTGAGCATGAACATTATATCTGGATCTTGTTTGATGCGAGACGGTTATTTATTTAAATAAGAGAATAATGGTTGTTCTATTTATATGAGTAATATCTTTTATGGTCATGCACCCTTGAAGAGTGTTCTATTTTTTATGAATATCGAGAGTAGTGATACACATATTCATAATGTTGAAGCCAAAAGATGCAGAGTTGACAATGATAGTGCAACTTATTTGTGGCACTGCCGTTTAAGTCATATCGGTGTAAAGCGCATGAAGAAACTCCATACTGATGGACTTTTGGAACCACTTGATTATGAATCTCTTGGTACTTGTGAACCGTGCCTCATGGGCAAGATGACTAAAACGCCGTTCTCCGGTACTATGGAGAGAGCAACAGATTTGTTGGAAATCATACATACAGATGTATGTGGTCCGATGAATGTTGAGGCTCGTGGCGGATATCGTTATTTTCTCACCCTCACAGATGATTTAAGCAGATATGGGTATATCTACTTAATGAAACATAAGTCTGAAACATTTGAAAAAGTTCAAAGAATTTCAGAGTGAAGTTGAAAATCATCATAACAAGAAAATAAAGTTTCTACGATCTGATCGTGGAGGAGAATATTTGAGTTACGAGTTTGGTCTACATTTGAAACAATGCAAAATAGTTTCGCAACTCACACCACCCGGAACACCACAGCGTAATGGTGTGTCCGAACATCACAATCGTACTTTACTAGATATGGTGCGATCTATGATGTCTCTTACAGATTTCCGCTATCGTTTTGTGGTTATGCTTTAGAGACGGCCGCATTCACGTTAAACAGGGCACCATCGAAATCCGTTGAGACGACACCTTATGAACTGTGGTTTGGCAAGAAACCAAACTTGTCGTTTCTGAAAGTTTGGGGCTGCGATGCTTATGTGAAAAAACTTCAACCTGATAAGCTGGAACCCAAATCGGAGAAATGTGTCTTCATAGGATACCCAAAGGAGACTGTTGGGTACACCTTCTATCACAGATCCTGCTAAGAATGGATCCTTTCTAGAGAAGGAGTTTCTCTCGAAAAAAGTGAGTGGGAGGAAAGTGGAACTTGATGAGGTAACTGTACCTGCTCCCTTATTGGAAACTAGTACATCACAGAAACCGGTTTCTGTGACACCTACACCAATTAGTGAGGAAGCTAATGATGATGATCATGAAACTTTAGATCAAGTTACTACCGAACCTCGTAGATCAACCAGAATAAGATCCGCACCAGAGTGGTACGGTAATCCTGTTCTTGAAGTCATGCTACTAGATCATGGTGAACCTACGAACTATGATGAAGCGATGGTGAGCCTAGATTCCGCAAAATGGCTAGAAGCCATGAAATCTAAGATGGGACCCATGTATGAGAACAAAGTGTGGACTTTGGTTGACTTGCCCGATGATCGGCAAGCAATTGAGAATAAATGGATCTTCAAGAAGAAGACTGACGCTGACGGTAATGTTACTGTCTACAATGCTCGACTTGTTGCGAAAAGTTTTTGACAAGTTCAAGGGATTGACAACGATGAGACCTTCTCACCCGTAGCGATGCTTAAGTCTATCCAAATCATGTTAGCAATTGCCACATTTTATGATTATGAAATTTGGCAGATGGATGTCAAAACTTCATTACTGAATGGATTTCTGGAAGAAGAGTTGTATATGAGGCAACCGGAAGGTTTTATCGATCCAAATGGAGCTAACAAAGTGTGCAAGCTCCAGCGATCCATTTATGGACTGGTGCAAGCCTCTCGGAGTTGGAATAAACGCTTTGATAGTGTGATCAAAGCATTTGATTTTATACAGACTTTTGGAGAAGCCTGTATTTACAAGAAATTGAGCGGGAGCTCTGTAGCATTTCTGATATTATATGTGGATGACATATTACTGATCAGAAATGATATAGAATTTCTGGATAGCATAAAGGGATACTTGAATAAGAGTTTTTCAATGAAAGACCTCGGTGAAGTTGCTTACATATTGGGCATTAAGATCTATAGAGATAGATCAAGACGCTTAATTGGACTTTCACAAAGCACATACCTTGACAAAGTTTTGAAGAAGTTCAAAATGGATTAGGCAAAGAAAGGATTCTTGCCTGTGTTACAAGGTGTGAAGTTGAGTAAGACTCAATGCCCGACCACTGCAGAAGATATAGAGAAAATGAAAGATATTCCCTATGCTTCAGCCATAGGCTCTATCATGTATGCAATGCTGTGTACCAGACCTGGTGTGTGCCTTGCTATAAGTCTGGCAGGGAGGTACCAAAGTAATCCAGGAGTGGATCACTGGACAACGGTCAAGAAAATCCTGAAGTACCTGAAAAGGACTAAGGATATGTTTCTCGTATATGGAGTTGACAAAGAGCTCATCATAAATGGTTACGTTGATGCAAGCTTTGACACTCATCCGGACGATTCTAAATTGCAAACCGGATACGTGTTTACATTAAACAGTGGAGCCGTCAGTTGGTGCAGTTCTAAACAAAGTGTCGTGGCGGGATCTACATGTGAAGCGGAGTACATAGCTGCTTCGGAAGCAGCAAACGAAGGAGTCTGGATGAAGGAGTTCATATCCAATCTAGGTGTCATACCTAGTGCATCGGGTCCAATGAAAATCTTTTGTGACAATACTGGTGCAATTGCCTAGGCAAGGGAATCCAGATTTCACAAGAGAACCAAGCACATCAAGAGACGCTTCAATTCCATCCGGGATCTAGTCCGGGTGGGAGACATAGAGATTTGCGAGATACATACGGATCTGAATGTTGCAGACCCATTGACTAAGCCTCTTCCGCGTGCAAAACATGATCAGCACCAAGGCTCCATGGGTGTTAGAATCATTACTGTATAATCTAGATTATTGACTCGTGTGCAAGTGGGAGACTGAAGGAAATATGCCCTAGAGGCAATAATAAAGTTATTATTTATTTCCTTATATCATGATAAATGTTTATTATTCATGCTAGAATTGTATTAACCGGAAACATAATACTTGTGTGAATACATAGACAAATAGAGTGTCACTAGTATGCCTCTACTTGACTAGCTCGTTGATCAAAGATGGTTATGTTTCCTAACCATAGACATGTGTTGTCATTTGATTAACGGGACCACATCATTAGGAGAATGATGTGATTGACATGACCCATTCCATTAGCTTAGCACCCGGTCGTTTAGTATGTTGCTATTGCTTTCTTCATGACTTATACATGTTCCTATGACTATGAGATTATGCAACTCCCATTTGCCGGAGGAACACTTTGTGTGCTACCAAACGTCACAACGTAACTAGGTGATTATAAAGGAGCTCTACATGTGTCTCCGAAGGTACATGTTGGGTTGGCGTATTTCGAGATTAGGATTTGTCACTCCGATTGTCGGAGAGGTATCTCTGGGCCCTCTCGGTAATGCACATCACATAAGCCTTGCAGGCATTGCAACTAATGAGCTCGTTGTGAGATGATGTATTACGAAACGAGTAAAGATACTTGCCAGTAATGAGATTGAACTAGGTATTAAGACACTGACGATCGAATATCGGGCAAGTAACATACCGATGACAAAGGGAAAAATGTATGTTGTTATGCGGTCTGACCGATAAAGATATTCGTAAAATTTGTAGGAGCCAATATGAGCATCCAGGTTCCGCTATTGGTTATTGACCGGTCATGTCTCGGTCATGTCTACATTGTTCTCGAACTCGTAGGGTCCGCACGCTTAACGTTACGATGACAGTTTCATTATGAGTTTATATATTTTGATGTACCGAAGGTTGTTCGGAGTCTCGGATGTGATCACGGACATAACGAGGAGTCTCGAAATGGTCGAGACATGAAGATTGATATATTGGTCGACTATATTCGGACACCGGAAGTGTTCTGGAGAAGTATCAGATTAAACCGGAGTGCCGGAGGGTTATCGGTAACCCCGGGGGAACTAATGGGCCTTGTTGGGGCTTAGTTGAGAGAGAGGGGCGGCCAGGGCTGGCCGCGCGCCCCTCCCCCTCTGGTCCGAATTGGACTAGGAGAGGGGGGCGGCGCCCCCCTTTCCTTCTCCCTCTCCCTCTCCTTCCTTCCCCCTCTCTCCCTTTAGGTGGAAACCTACTAGGACTTGGAGTCCTAGTAGGATTCCCCTCTTGGGGGCGCACCATAGAGGGTCGGCCGGCCTCCCCCTTGCTCCTTTATATACGGGTGGAGGGGCACCCTAGAGACACAACAATTGATCATTGATCTCTTAGCCATCTTCGGTGCCCCCCTTCACCATAATCCTCGATAATATTGTGGCGGTGCTTAGGCGAAGCCCTGCGATGGTAGAACATCAAGATTGTCACCACGCCGTCGTGCTGACGAAACTCTTCCCCGACATTCTGCTGGATCAGAGTCCGGGGATCGTCATCGAGCTGAACGTGTGCTAGAAGTCGGAGGTGCCGCAGTTTCGGTGCTTGGTCAGTCGGGCCGTGAAGACGTACGAATCAACCGCGTTGTTATAACGCTTCCGCTTTCGGTCTATGAGGGTACGTGGACAACACTCTCCCCTCTCGTTGCTATTCATCACCATGATCTTGCGTGTGCGTAGGATTTTTTTTTCAAATTACTACGTTCCCCAATAGGTTTGACCTTGACTGGCCCTGTTGACGAGCTGACGTCAGCATGACCTAGAGCTGACGCAGTAAGCATTTTCTGGGATATTTCTAATTCAAAAATGATTTGGAAATTTCAGAAAATGTTGCAAACCTTGAAAAATCATAGAAATTCAACTGTAACTCCAAATAAGATGAATTATATATGAAAATGATCAGAAAAATCCAATCTATCCATCTGTACCATTCTCATGCATGTTAGAACAACTTATAGCTACTGTTTAGGACAAATCAAATGAATGCCATATAAATAACCATATGTGGAGTTTGAATTTGAACCTTGGGCTCAAACCAACTACACTTAATTGTGTTGCTAGTTGCATTAGGCCAAATCACATCATATTGCCATGTAATAATCATGCATCATAATTGTTGCATTGTATTGATTGTGTTCTTCCTTGTTTGCCGGTGTTTGTTCCCTCTCGATAGACGTGGTTCCGACGATGTGATCGATTCCTTCGATGAAGAACTATATTATCTTCAGAAGTGCCAGGCAAGCAAAACCCCCTTGTTCATTTCGATACAATCCCACTCTCTTGCTCCTGCTCTCTTTTACTGCATTAGGACAACAACGATTCAGCTGTTCCATGCTGCGGTAGCTGAACCCCTTTTCCTCTGGATGACCTGTCATTGCCATAGTAAATAGATGAAACCCACTAGCATGAGTAGGAGTTGTTTGAGCCCTGATGTGCCTACTCATTCATGCTTGTTTGTCATGCCTGCTACTGCTTAGAGTTGAGTCAGGTTTGATTCATCGGGGATGAATTAGAGGTGTGTGAACATGTCCTACTGTGAGAGCTAAGTGTGTGAACACGATTTGGTAAAGGAAGCGGTGAGAGGCCATGTAGGAGTACATGGTGGGTTGTCTCATTGCAGCCGTCCTCAGGAACTGAGTTCTGTGTTTGTGATCCATGAACAGTTACTACCACGCATTGGAATGCTTAAGTGCCCCTCTCGACTTATTAATCAACCTGATCTCCGTCCAGGAGTTGCAACTAGTTTCTGGTGTTTGTAGGTAGTGTTAGTAGTCTACCAAGTGGCACCCGGTACAGGTGGGCTTGGGACAGACTAGGCACCATGGCAACGGTGTACCAAGCGTAGATCCATCCGTCGAGGTGGGCTTGGGAACCCTGCACACATCGTTTGGGGCCGTGAGCGACACCCCGGCCGGATCTCGTTGGGGATGGAACCCGAATAGGCGATAAACCTGGACTAGAGACTTGTGTGGTTAGTAAGGTAGTGGCCGACTCCCTCGCCAGGCTTTCGCTTGAAGATTGCCGAGATACACGATGTGTACATGGTGGTAAGTGGCGAGAGCGCGTGTGAATAAGTACACCCCTGCAAGGTTAACATCATCTATTCGAATAGTCGTGTCTGCGGTAAAGGACTTCTGGGTCGCCTGTACAGTTCATAGACAATTGAAAGTGGATACTCTAAAACTCGCAAGATAAGCATGAGTGCTATGGATGGCCTTCCCGTAGGGAGACGGGAGCGGATCCATAGTGGTGTATTGATATGGTCAATATGTGGAGTCGTGTGCGCCACCTCAAAAGAGTTACTTGCCGTCGTAGTTTAGGATAGCCACCGAGTCAAAGCTGGCTTGCTGCAGTTAAACTCCACCTCCCTGTTTGTTGATACCAATGCATATGTAGCTAGTTCTGATGTAAGTCTTGTTGGGTACATTTGTACTCACGTTTGCCTATTTTATGTTTTGCAGAGAGACGTCAGTCTTGCTAGTAGTTCCGTGTGTACTTCAATGTTTAGCTTGATACCTCAGCTACGATCTTGTGCCCTCGGCAGGATCTGGTAGATAGTCAGGCTTCTCAGCCTTTTCATTTGTAGATGTCTGTACTCACACATGTTAAGCTTCCGCATGTGCTTTGACTTGTATGCTCTGAATGTTGGGTCATGAGACCCATGTTTGTAATATCTCGCTCCTCGGAGCCTAATGAATAAATACTTTGAGTCGTAGAGTCTCCAGGGGTGGCGCGATCCACCTCGCGAGGACCGCTGGCAGGACCCGCCTCGCGAGGAAGACTGGAGGGATCAGCCTCGCGAGGATCGCCCGCAAGGTAACGCAGGCCTCCCTCTGCTGCCGCCGCGTCCAAGAAGAAATGAGGACCGCCACCAGGACGAGGAGGCTGGGGGCTTCCAGGAGCCGCACGCAATCGCCTGCACCCTGGGCGGAGCTCAAGCCCCAGCCTCTCAGCGCATCTTCAAGAAGTTTGCCCGTGAAGTAAATGCAGTCCTGCCCAAGCTCGAAGCCACACATCCTCTCAGGTGGTCATCATGCGCCATCATGTTCAGCTCAGCGGATCAGCTCAAGTGTGGTGGTCACCAGGACCCTCATCATGCGCCATGGCCGGAGTCCTCCTGATGCTTTGCTCCCCAATCATCAGCAACGTGGTGGTCACCAGGACCCTCATCGACGGCGGGGCAGGGCTCAACATCCTGTCCGTGGAAACATTCAACAATCTCCAAGTGCCCTACAACCAGCTCCAGCCAACCAAACCTTTCTCCGGAGTCACTAACGGCTCCACGGTCCCGATCGGGCAGGTCCGCCTCCCTGTCACCTTCGGGGCACGCGACAACTACCGCACCGAGCTCATCGACTTCGATGTCGCTCACATTCGCCTGACGTACAACGCCATCCTTGGGTACCCGGCGCTGGCCAAATTCATGGCCGTGACTCACCACGGCTACAGCATCCTCAAGATGCCAGGAAGCGGCGGAGTCTTCATGGTGCCCTATGAAGAGAAAGATGTGGTGTGTTCCCTGGAACGAGCCTTTCAGGCTGCATCATTGGAAGACCCGGATCGCGGAAGCAGGAGGCTTCCCGAGACCACCCCCAAGAAGAAGAAGACATTGTCAGGATCGGCCCCTCAGGAGGCAGGTCCCTCGGGGCCTTGGCCTGCCCAGGGGGATCCTCCCTCCATCGCATAGGAAAGCACACCCGACGCCCTCCTCAGGCAGGGCTCGGGGGCTCTCCACTGGAGGGCCGCCGACCTGGCCAAGGTCACGAGGGAGGCGCTTGGGCACCACATGGAGGCATGTTTCAAGGCACGTTTCCCTCAAGAAGGAGTGAAGCAAGGAGGGTTAGACCCTCGGGAGTTCGTCAGCAAAGCCATTCAGGAGCTACAAGAGTGAAGAGTCATGAGAGGCGGCCGCCGCATACCAGCTGTGGCCCCCATCCAGGCGAGGATGGTGGGCTGCGCGTCTGCGTCGACGTACTAGGGCTCAACCGAGTCGCCTCACTGGAGCGCCTCTAGTCCTCGCGAGTGGGGTGCTGCGAGGGTCTACCCCACAGCTACGTTCGCATGCCTTACGGCTTGCCGAACGCAGCTACCACGTACCAGCGCCTCATGAGGGGCATCATGGAAGCTCAAGAGGCCAAGCGTTCCGCAGCCCTGGTAGAGATGGAGACGGTCCGCGAGGAGCCACCAGCGCCTCCAGAGCCTCCCGAGGCCCCAGGGCTTGGGGGCTCATGAGGGTCGGCTTCCGCAGCCCACCGAGTCTGCTGCACCAACACTGCTTCGTCCTCAACATCACCAGGTGACATCTTTCAAGTTTCATTTCCAGTTGGGAGCGCCCCCAGGGCTGCATTATTCCCAGGCCGCGTGGGTCCGTCCCTGCGGCATGTATCCCCTTTATTTTCATGTTGTTAGCTTGCTTTGTTGGGGGCGCCCCTCGGGCTGCATCATCCCCAAGTCGCTCGGGCCTGACCCAGTGACACCTGCCTTCCCAGCAACTATTTGAATGAATCCCCTCCTTTGCGGCTAATGTGTCTGACCTGGTTGCCCACTCAATTGACGCCAACTGACGGAGCTGCTCCCAAATGGCACGGCGCTTGCGCATGGGTCCGTCCCTGCAACGCCGACAAACCTGATCGGCTGAGCTCTGGCCACGGCAGCCCCGCACTGCGCCTCCTCGTCAAGCCCTCAGTGCCTCACTACCCCTCGGAAGCAGCCAACGGCTGACTACCAATTGCCATGGCAATCCCTTGCTCTTTCTATGATGGTCTGAAGGATCCCCTAAAGGCGCCGCGTCAGGCAAGGCCCTTGCGGAGCCTCCTTCACTCTCAACTGCGCGAACCGCTTGCACGTTAAAGGGGGGGTGCCTGAGCATCGTTACTCAGGGCTCCTACTGGCTCTCCAGCCCTCACCCTCTGGCCTTGACCACGGCATCGCAACCTGGCATACCAGCGACGGCTGAGACCAGATCGAGGGCCGGGACCCGAGGACGTAGAGCAGAAAGGGAAGCAAGGGCGAGAGGGGAGGAGCACGCGAGGACCTCGTCGAGCAACCTCACGCCTACCGATGCACGAACCCGGCGACACACCAGGGAGCGGTCCCTGATCCTCGAGATTAGTCACTACCCAGAAGTACCAGCCACCGTGGCACTATCCCCACACCTAATGCAATCCCGTGTTAGCGACGCCGCTCTCCTTTCTCACCGAACGATGGCTGCTTGTGCGCCAAGGGGGACCTCCTAAGCATCGCGACTCAGGGGCTCTTACCGGACCTCGGGTCGCTCACCTCCTGGCCTTGACCACGGCATCGCGACCTGGCATACCAGCGACGGGTGAAGCCGCCTTGGGACTGGGACCTGTCGGCGCAGAGCAGCAAGCCCTCGCGAGGTTCGAAAGGAAGGACTGAGCTAAAACGGAATGAGCAACTCGCGCAATTCCACGACAAAGGTTGTATTAACAAACGGGATTATAGACACCTTACAAGCCCCCGCGGGGTGCGACTTTGATTCCTCGCAGGGAAAGGATCCTAGAAGGACGCTAACTACACATGCCCCAGCAAAACACGCCATCATCAATAGTGGGCCGTCAAGCACCGGCGCCAACCCCATCCAGATCAGAGTCGGCGGCGACCCGACGAGCCCGCCCTGCTCAAGGAGCGGCGCCGGCTCGGGGGCTCGTAGCTGTCGTCACTCGTCTCCGGAGTCATGAAGAGTTCGCCGGAGTCGCTGGATCCTCTGACGCCTCCGCCCGAGGAGCCACCAAGGGGGCGGTCGGCAGCCCGGTCCTCGCCGTGGCAGGGTGTCGACCACCTCTCCTAGGGCAGAACTCCAGCCGGCGCCCGTCCGCGTCAAACACCTTGAAGAGCATCACCGAGGCTCCATCGTACTCCAAGTGGATCACGAGGGCGCCTCTCGTCCTGCAAACCCGGGCAATTTCGCCCCAACCTCGAGTCATGAAGACCTCGCCCGGGGCAACGACTGCGACCTCCGCCTCGGTCGCAGGGGTGCTACAGCCGGCGTGCTACAACCACAGTTCCAGGAGTTCTCCCTGCGGGATGATGGAGGCGAAGAAGGGAGGAAGGCGAATCCAAGACTGAGGAGGCATGGCGACGCGGAGCACGAACTCTCCGGAGGAGCCCTCGGCGTGGACCCTGGGGGGACGACCCACACCTTCATGATCCGTCGGCGCTGACGACGGTGTCGCCCGAGGCGGTCGGCATCAACCCCGTCAGAGCCCTCGATGTGGGCGTAAAAGGGGAGCGGGAACCCCGGCGGTGCCCACTCGCCCCAATGCCTCGACACCTCCTAAAGAGTCCTCTCGTCCCAGAGGCGGAGGGCGAGCCGTTTCTTCGGCGGGAGCGGGCCTGGTTCCTCACGGGGGGCCTTTCCTTTCTCTGCCGTCGAGAACCGGCGGATCGGAGCCATCGCAGCAAGGCGGAGCAAGGATCGGGAAGAAGGAGAAGCAAGGGAGATGGACTGGAAGGGTGCGTGCCGTTCCGTACTTATAGCCGGCGAAGGCTAACCGTCGGCCTCCACGATCTCAGGTAATCATGACCTGTTTTGCATGCAGGGACTTGTCCAATCCGTGCAGATGCCGAGGCATCATGGGGGAGCGGAGGCACCCACGTCCAATCAACCGCCACGCGGCGCCCAAGGCTGCAGGCTGTTAGGGCCCGCGGCGCTTCGCCTTGCCCTTTCGCCTCACTGCACGGCCAAGTTCGGGCACGCCTTGGGCCTGGGGGCTACTGTCGACGTTCTGGGAACGGGGGTCCCCAGAATTGCCTGCTGCGGCCTGCGGCGTGGCTCAAGGGGGCCCCAGCACGGTCCATCTTCATCGACACGGACCCAAGACCCTCGCGAGGGGCCAAACCTCGCGGGGCGGACGACACGTAGCTTCCTCAGGCAGGGCCTCATCAGGCTGGCTCGCGAGGAGGCGGAGAGATCAAGGCGGGGTATCTCACAAGGTGCCCATGAAGCAAACCATGACGACCAAGGGCGCCAGGTGGGCGCCAGCCCGCGCAGTGTCCTCCCTTTCCTCTTTGGTGCTATGGGAGCAAGCGCAGGCAAGAGGATCAAGCAAAGGCACCGATTTTGGTGCAACGAGACCAAGACCAACTCCGCGGCAAGGAAGAAGTCATTGTGGAGCCCAAGCCGGCGTCATCACCAGAGCCTTTGGCAGGCGAGGACCAACTTTAGTCAGGATAAGTGTACCAGATGTTCCCCTTCAAAATGGCCAATTGTTGGCACCCTTCCCGCTCGATATTTGGGAGGAGGCCCAGGGCCATTGCCTATAAATAGGACTAGCCAACCCCGGAGTAGGGGGTCAAGATATCTGGCTAGAGACAGAGAAAAAGAGAGATAGGACTAGAGATCAAGAATCAGAGAGAGAGAGAGAGAGAGAGAGAAGGGCGGCTGAACCCCTCTAGTAGTTCATCGCCCCAGCTAAGAACAGACCCTCGCGAGGCTGTTCTTCCTTGTATTGTTCATCATCAGCCCAAGAGGCAATCCACCACACCACCACACTGGAGTAGGGTATTACACCACATCGGTGGCCCAAACCAGTATAAACTCTGTGTCTCTTGTGTTGTTCTTCTCGTAGCTTAGATCTTTGCGAGGCGGAGGGGCACAGGTAGGTAGGAAGCGTAATCTCCGCGCGCACCCCAGAGTTCGAACCTTAAGGGTCTGTCGGAACCCAAAATCCGACAGCAGGGGGCGCGCCCTAGGGGGGGCGCCCTCCACCCTCGTGACCGCCTCGTGGCGTTCTTGATGGAGGGTCCAAGTCTCCTGGATCTTATCTGATGAGAAAATCACGTCCCCGAAGGTTTCATTTCGTTTGGACTCCGTTTGATATTCCGTTTCTTCGAATCACTGAAATAGGCAAAAAAACAGCAATTCTGGGCTGGGCCTCCGGTTAATAGGTTAGTCCCAAAAATAATATAAAAGTGGAAAATATAGCCCAATATAGTCCAAAACAGTAGATAACATAGCATGGAGCAATCAAAAATTATAGATAAGTTGGAGACATATCACGCGCGCCGGGTTGGACCGCGTAACGCAACTTCCTTTGTAATGGAGGTTGCTAGGTCTGCTGATCGGCCGCGTGCGCAACATGCAGGTGTGCAATGGGAGATGGGTCCAGACCCCTGCGCGCATAGGTTTAGACCGGCGTGTTGACCTCTCTGTTGTGCCTAGGTGGGGCTGCAACGTGTTGATCTTCCGAGGCCGGGCATGACCCAGGAAAGTGTGTCCGGCCAAATGGGATCGAGCATGTTGGGTTATGTGGTGCACCCCTGCAGGGAAGTTTATCTATTCGAATAGCTGTGGTCTTCGGTAACAGGACGACTTGGAGTTGTACCCTGACCTTATGACAACTAGAACCGGATACTTAATAAAACACACCCTTCCAAGTGCCAGATATAACCCGGTGATCGCTCTCTAACAGGGTGACGAGGAGGGGATCGCCGGGTAGCATTATGCTATGCGATGCTACTTGGTGAACTTACCATCTACTCTCTTCTACATGCTGCAAGATGGAGGCTCCCAGAAGCGTAGTCTTCGATAGGATTAGCTATCCCCCTCTTATTCTGGCATTCTGTAGTTCAGTCCATCGATATTTCCCCTTTACATAGATACCCATGCATATGTAGTGTAGATCCTTGCTTGCGAGTACTTTGGATGAGTACTCACGGTTGCTTTTCTCCCTCTTTCCCCTCTTTCCTTTTCTTCCTGGTTGTCGCAACCAGATGTTGGAGCCCAGGAGCCATATGCCACCGTCGACGACGACTCCTACTACACCGGAGGTGCCTACTACTACGTGCAGACCGCTGACGACGACCAGGAGTAGTTTAGGAGGATCCCAGGCAGGAGGCCCGCGCCTCTTTCGATCTGTATCCTAGTTTGTGCTAGACTTCTGAAGGCAAACTTGTTTAACTTATGTCTGTACTCAGATATTGTTGCTTCCGCTGACTCATCTATGATCGAGCACTTGTATTCGAGCCCTCGAGGCCCCTGGCTTGTATTATGATGCTTGTATGACTTATTTATGTTTTTAGAGTTGTGTTGTGATATCTTCCCGTGAGTCCTTGATCTTGATCGTACACGTTTGCGTGCATGATTAGTATACGATTGAATCGGGGGCGTCACACCAGTGGCCACGAAAGGAAATAGATTTCATGGATGAGATCCCTGAAGCCCCGCTAAGCGCAACCAATGTAGCCCCTCAACCGTTGCCGCTCTCCTTGCCACAGCAGCTCTCGCGTGCTTCCCCCGATGAAGCTAATACTCATAATCCGATGGCTGATGCATCAACCTGCGATCAGCCGGCCGACTTTGTGTCGTACACACCATGTCATCGTCCGCCCCATAGAAAATAGTGGCAAGACCTACAACTGCTGAAGACGCACCACCGGTTCAGATATCGGCCGCTGAAGCAGCAGGGGGAGATCTAGCTGCAGCACATGCTCAGCAGACAAACCTGGTGGAACGGACTGCTAAGCAGCCTATTGCTTCAGAACCGCCTACGAAGCAGTTTGTAGGTCTGGAACCAACTGCTCATTAGTCCGTCAGTCCGCAGCTGCGTGATCAACATACCAATGCATCATCACTTCCTGCTCAATACACCAACGCGTTGTCATGGCCTCCTTAGCACACCGATAAGTTGGCACCACCTGCGCAGAAACCCGACATAGCTTCAACGCATGGTCAATAGTCTGATGCCTCTAATCCTACAGCCCAGCAATCCATCACAGCAACAACGCCCACTCAGCGGTCCGGCATAGCTAAACCATCTGCTAAGTAGTCCGTTGAAGCTTCACCATCTGCTCGGCAGTCTACCTTTGAGCCAACCAGACGTTGTACCAGAAGTGCTTCAAGTACCAAGAAGTAAGCAGCCAAAAAGGATGCACCCGCGAGGAAGCACGCCGTGAGAGTGACGAGGAAAGAAAACGATTGACTCTTACTTAAAGCACTCATCACCCAGAACCAAATTAACAACAAGTTGTTCGTATCGGGGAGTAATATTATTTCTAACGGCATGGATGATGAAGAAATATCTTTGGAACTTTCTAAAAATAAAGTAGAAGTACTTGAAGCACGCAATTACGTCCATGGCTAGCCATTTCTTGTTGGCGAATATTTTGATGAGTGCAGCTCCAGTTGCCGCGAGTTACATAAATATTGCATGGATCACATGTTAGCAGGTCATCATGTTCTGCTAGTCCACTACAACAGAGATCATTTCCGACATGATGTTGGTTCCATTAGTGTGAGTTTTGAGGACTTACATCTCTTCTTCAACTTCAACGAGCTCGATGCCACTCTTGTTAGATGCCTGATTTTGCAAGTACTTAACAAACTCTCATCAACTTCTCCATACAAGGCTGTAAATGATAAACAACTAACTGCATTTTATTCCTCTCGGGGGATTGAATGCACAGAGAAGAAAAAGGGAGAGTGTGTATTTCATAGATCCTGCATTAGCAAATGGCACATCATTACATGGTAAGGATGAATCTGTGTGGGCCATTAACAGGGTCGTCCATATCTTCGAAAACACGTCCCATGCAGAATCATTTCTCTGGCCATATCATGAACGGTAAGTCAAGTAAACAACCACACATACACTGATTGTCTTTCAGATTTCGACATAATTCATAAGTTCATGGCTTTCTTAATATGTAGCAATAACTGGATATTGGTATTCATTATTCCAAACAAGAACACAGTTTACTACATGGATTCTCTCAGAGAGTCAACAAATGCTCAGGATCTGACGCATCTTCAGCAATTCATGGATAGGTATTGAATTCTATGATGTTGACACTAATTTGCATTCATATCTGGTTCAATAATTGATGTTTTCAAAATTCATCTTCATTTTCAGTGCTTGCATTGTGGAAAACTAAACAAGGGAACTTGTTGAAGAGGGAACTACCACTTCAGCACGAGATCGTTTCTCCGGTAACACATCTAAATCCATTATTTTCGGAAAATGTATCCAATAGTCTGCAAATACCTTTTCTTACGCTAGTCTAATGTTCACACTTATAAATAAACCTCTTTCTATTTGTGTCTAAGGAAAAAAATACATCTAACACCGATTAGGTTGTTCCTAACAGAACAAGTACATGACTAATTATGTACAAAAAAATTGTAGTGTCCTCAACAAGCAGGGACCAACCTTTGTAGATACTATGTTCGCAGACACATGATCTCCATCTGCAAATATGCTGAGAGTTGTGAAGATGCTCGCAAATTAGTACAAGTAAGTATATCTTAATTAATATCTTCTACTCCACTCATATGGCACATTCTGATCTTAAAAATACTACAACTCATCATAGAACCAAGGACCCCCGAACTGCTCTGTCGGCGTTCTGGGAACGGGGGTCCCCAGACTTGCCTGCCTGCGGCCTGCGGCATGGCTCGAGTGGGGGCCCAACGTGGCCCATCTTCATCAACACAAAGCTCAAGACCCTCGCGAGGGCCCAAGCCTCGTGAGGCGGACGACACGACGCTTCTTCCGGCACGGCCTCCTTAGGCTGGCTCGCGAGGAGGCGGAGAGATCAAGGTGGGGTACCTCACGAGGTGCCCATGACGCAATCCGTGATGATCAAAGGTGCCAGGCGGGCGCCAGCCCGCGCAGCGTCCTTCCTTTCCTCTTTGGTGCAAAAGGGGGCAAGCGCAGGCGAGAGGATCAAGCAAAGGCACCCATTTCGGTGCAACGAGACCAAGACCAGCTCCACGACAAGGAGGAAGTCACTGTGGAGCCCAAGCCTACGTCATCACCAGAACCTTTGGCAGGGGAAGACCAACTTTAGTCAGGATAAGTGTACCCGATGTTCCCCTTCAAATCGGCCCATTGTTGGCGCCCTTCCCGCTCAATATTTGGGAAGAGGCCCAGGGCCTTTCCCTATAAATAGGACTAGCCATCCCCAGGGTAGGAGAGAGGATCGAATCTGATTCAGGACCTAGAGCAAGTAGAAAGAGAGAGAGAAGGGCGATCGAACTCCCCCCAGCAGTTCATCCCCTAGCCAAGAACAGACCCTCGCGAGGTCGTTCCCCTTTGTACTGTGCTTCCTCATCAGCCCTAGAGGCAATCCACCGCACCACACTTGAGTAGGGTATTACACCACAATGGTGGCCCGAACCAGTATAAACCCTGTGTCTCTTGTGTTGTTCTTGCAGTAGTTTAGATCCTAACGAGACGGAGAGGTAGAGGGCTTGATCTCCGCACGCACCCCAGAGTTCGAACCTTAAGGGTCTGCCGGAACCCGTGATCCGACATTTGGTGCGCCAGGTAGGGGTGCGCCGAAATCAGCCTTCCACCGCTTCGCTCTCCTCCAACCACCGCATCCATGTCTGACGCTCGTCGGGCCCGCGCCGAGCGCCGGGCCGCCATCGCTTCCCGCGCCGTCCAGACGGCCCCCGTCGGCGGGCGTCCTCGTCGTTCCCCGTCGCCCGCCGTCAACGCCGCCACCGGCCTGGCGGGGAACGAGCAGCAAGCATCCTCTCAACACCCATCCGTGCGGCGGGATAGCCGCACCGCCACTCCGTCGCTCACCCCAGCCGGTTCTTCGTCGCACGCGCTGTGCGCGCCCTTGGAGGCTTGAGCTGCGCTCATCGCGGCAAACGAGCTCCCGCGCTACCGCCCCGTCGACGACGTCTACGAGGAGTGGCTCGACCGCATCGCCGAGCTCGTCCGCGCCGCAGGGGGCTCTTCCGCGCCTTCCGCACCACTGCGCCGCACTCCGCCCCGCATGGGCAATGAAGCCCCGGGGGCGTTCCAGCCACCACCTTTCCAAGAAGATGCCATGGCCCCAAGGCGCGCAGCTCCTGGGCGGAACCCGCTCCGCCATGCGCCGGCCCAGCAGGAACGGAGCTGCCAAGAAGTCCTGCAACCGCAAGAGGCCGCCCGGCCGCTCCTGGCCCCGGCTCGCCGAGGCCCTGCTCCAGCTCCGGCACGTCAAGACCCCGCGCTGCCCCCAGCTGCGGCGCAAGGGGACCCACAAGGCCAAGCTCTTCCTCAACCAAAACCTCCCGCGGCCACCGTTGGCTGCCGCGCCTACACCCCTGAGCTGCGTAGCGTCGCGTGGCCCGGCAAGTTCAAGCCGGACCTGCCTCCTCGCTACGACGGCACAACTGATCCCATGGAGTTCCTCCAGCTCTACGAGCTGGGAATCGAAGCTGCCAGTGGGGACGAGAAGGTCATGGCGAACTGGTTCCCCATGGCGCTGAAGGAAGGTGCTCGCACTTGGCTCCTGAACCTGGCCCCAGGCACGATCTCCTCCTGGGACCAGATGCGTACCCGCTTCATCGCCAACTTCCAAGGTACCCGCGACCGGCCTCCCACCGTGAGCGACATGCGCCGCATCAAGCAGCAACCTGGAGAGACCCTGCAGAAGTACATCCAGCGCTTCAACAGCGCACGCCTCAAGATCCCCAGGGTGTCTGAAGAAGCCATCATTTCAGCCTTCTCTGATGGTGTGCGCGGCGTCAAGATGAAGGAGGAGCTGGCGATCCATGAAGACCTCTGCACCTTCCTGGAGCTGTTTAACCTGGCGACCAAGTGCGCCAGAGCTGAGGAGGGATGCCGCTCCCTCCTCGAGCTGCCTGCCGCAGACCCAGAAGAGAAGAAGCCCAAGGCCAAGGACTTGAAGCGCAAGGGGGCTGCCGTCCTCGCGGCAGAACCAGACACCAAGCGGGGCAAGGACCTGCCTGAATCCTCCAGGGGCAGCCGGTACTGTGTGTACCACGACCTCCACACCCACAACACCAACGAATGCCAAGAACTCCGCGCCGTGCGGGAAGGAAGAGTCGGCCGACGCCCTGACCGTGCTGACCGGGGCTACTGCCGAGGAGGAGGAAGGAACCCGAGACGCTGGGAAGACCGCGGCCCACATCCAGGCTGGCGCGACCAACCTCGCGAGGACCGCTGGCGCGACCCGCCTCGCGAGGGGGACTGGAGGGATCAGCCTCGTGAGGATCGCCCCCACGGCAACTCAGGCCTGCCGCCGTTGCTGCCTCAGCCGAGAAGGAATGAAGACCGCCTCCAAGACGAGGGGGCTGGGGGCTTCCAGGAGCCTCGCGCCATCGCCTGCATCCTGGGCGGAGCTCAAGCCCCAGCCTCCCAACGCATCTTCAAGCAGTTTGCTCGCGAAGTGAATGCAGTCCTCCCCAAGCTTGAAGCAATGCGTCCCCTCAGGTGGTCGGCCTGCACCATCACGTTCAGCTCAGCAGACCAGCTCACATGGGCAGCCACAGCCCGAGTCCTCCTAATGCTTTGTTCCCCAGTCATTAGCAACGTTCTGGTAATCAGGACCCTCATCGACGGAGGGGTAGGGCTCAATGTCTTGTCCGTGGAAACGTTCAACAGCCTCCAAGTGCCCTATGACCAGTTTCAGCCAACCAAGCCTCCCAGTCACCTTCGGCACCTATGACAACTACCGCACCGAGCTCATCGACTTTGACGTCGCCCACATCCGCCTTCCGTACAACGCCGTCCTCGGGTACCCGGCGCTGGCCAAGTTCATGGCCGTGACTCACCATGGCTACAACGTCCTCAAGATGCCAGGAAGCGGCGGCGTCATCACAGTGCCATGTCAAGAGAAGGATGCAGTGTGTGCCTTGGAGCGAGCGTTTCAGGCCGCGTCACTAGAAGACCCAGATCGCGGAAGCAGGAGGCTTCTTGTGACCACCCCCAAGAAGAAGAAGACAACATCAGGCTAAGACCCTCTGGAGGCAGGCCCTTCAAGGCCCGCGTTTGCCCAGGGGGACCCTCCTTCAATCGCATAGGGAAGCGCGCCCGACGCCCTCCTCAGGCAGGACTCGGGGGCTCTCACCTGGAGGGCCACCGACCTCGCCAAGGTCACAAGGGAGGCACCGGGGCACCTTGTGGAGGCGTGTTTCGAAACACGCTTCCCTTGGAATGAAGCCAGGGAAGGAAGGTCAGACCAGCAGGAGTTTGTTAGCAAGGCCATACAAGAACTACAGGAGTCAAGGATCATGAGGGGTTGCCGTCGCCCACCAGTTGTGGCTCCCCATCCAGGCGAGGATGGTGGGTTGCGCGTCTGCGTCGACATACCATGGCTCAATCAGATCGCCACGACGGAGCGCCTCTGGCCCTCACAAGTGGGACGCTGCGGAGGACCACCCAACAGCTATGTTCGCATGCCTTATGGCCTGCCGAGCGTGGCTGCGGCGTACCAGCGCATCATGAGGGGCATCTTGGAGGTGCAAGAAGGCAGGCGGTCCGCAGCCCTGGCGGAGATGGAGGCCGCTCACGAGGAGCTGCCAGTGCCTCCGGAGCCTCCCGAGGCCCCCGGGCCTGGGGGCTCGTGAGGATCAGCTTCCGCAGCCCACCGAGTCTGCTGCACCAGCGCCACTGCATCAACGACATCTTCAGGTGACATCTTTTAAGTTTCATTCTCAGCTGGGAGCGCCCTCCCAGGGTTCCGTCATTCCCAGGCCGCGTGGGTCTGTCCCTGTGGCATGTATCCCTTTTTAGCTTTTCAGTCGCTAGCTTGCTTTGCTGGGGGCGCCCCTCGGGCTGCATCATCCCTGGGTCGCTCGGGTTAGACCCAGCGGCGTGTATCCCTTCCGCGTTTATTTTCAGTTATGCATCATTACTCAATGCCGTTTGCGACGCCCTTCTTCTTCATGTCAAACACTTGCACGTTAAAGGGGGGGGTGCCTGAGCATCGCGACTCAGGGTTCTTACTGGCTCTCCAGCCCTCACCCTCTGGCCTTGTCCACGGTATCGCGACCTGGCATACCAGCGACGGCTGAGAAAAGCTCGAGAGCCGGGACCCGAGGACGTAGAGTGCCGACATCTAACCAGATTTTGCAGGAACACATCTCAAGATACGGCCCAGTGCCAGGCGCAACCCGCCTAGAGGTAGGGCCTCGTGAGTCCCGTGCTGGCTCACGGGTGCCCAGATACACCTCACCTAGCTCTACCGTGCCAGCCACGTGTCAGGGCGGGGCTGTACATGCCCCGGGGGCTCCTCCCGGAGGGGAGCCCCCTCCCACGTACCAGTGGAAGCACCATGCTCCGTGCTGGTTGACGACACTGCCGAGGAGCGGCTATGCCCGTACACATACAGAAGCGCTATGGTCTGCGCTGGTGATAAACAACTGAGGGTGGCCTCTGGGCCGCGTTAACCTCAGGGAGCCCCGAGCTCAGTGGCCGGCCTCATCGCAACGCCTCCCCCCGGGAGCGTTGCGCAAGGGGGCTGGGCACGAGGGCTACAACTGGGTCACGCCCCGCCGTACGCCCCAGCCAGGCCCCTCGGGCCTGGTTCGTCGCGCGTCTCTCCCCGAGCGGAGCCAAGGTACGAAGGCCGTTTGCACGTCAAGGGGGACTCCTGAGCATTGCGACTCAGGAGCCTAACTGGCTCCGTAGCCCCTCACTCCGTAGTTCCGAAAGGCTATGCTGGGTGAGGTATGCGCGGGGTCGGGCTCTGCAGACGTAGAATGGTAGCCCCGCCTACGTTTCATCTCGCCACCTGCTGTTCGCGCGTCAAGGGGGACTCCTGAGCATCGCGACTCAGGAGCCTAACTGGCTCCGTAGCCCCTCACTCCTTAGTTCCGAAAGGCTATGCTGGGTGAGGTACGCGCGGGGTCGGGCTTTGCAGACGTAGAACGGAAACGCACCTACATCACGCTTCCCTACTTGTTGCTCGTGTGCTAAGGGGGACTCCTGAGCATCGCGACTCAGGAGCCTAACTTTTCACGTGGCCCCTCATTCCTTTGGTCCCATCCTGGTTTCCGGTCGGGGCTGATGCTGGGTGAGGCATGCGTGTGGCCGGGCTCTGCCGGCGTAGAGCATAAGCAAGTAGGGAAGAGGAACATAAAATTCAAGGAACTTAAAAATGAATATTACAACCCAAAATGTTGCCTTGGTTCCAAACGCAAATTTAAATGCCTCCTCGAGGCGTCGTGCATGTGCAGGAATCGAAAGAAGAACAGGAATGATAGCAGAGTCACTTGGCGGCAACGGAGTCGCGTGGAGTGGCTTCACCTTGCGGGGTAGTAGGGTCGGCAGCGCCTCGCTTCGTCTTGGTGCTTAAAGCCCGAAACATCCCCAGCAGCGCCTCTGCGCACCCCTTCACGGCCTCGACGGCAGCAGTGGCGCCTTTGCCGCTCACCAGCTCCAGCAGGCTGTCAAGGTCGGCGCTGGGGTCGCGAAGGTAGACATGGGCGAAGACCCGCTTCAGCGCGGCGGAAGACAGGACACGCGCCTCGGCCTCGACCGTGGGGACGAGTCCGAGGGCGACATCTCCAAGAGCCTTCACCAAGAAGGGAAGCAGTTTGGTAGGGCCGTCCCCGTCGCCAGCCAACGGGCAATCCAGGCCACTCTCGTAAAGCGTCTTCAACGAAGCGCGGGCATCCTTCTCCATGTCCGCGAAGGCCACGCGATCCTCGGCAAGCACCCGGGCCTTGGCATCCAGGTCGGCCTTATTCGTCTCCAGCTCCTTCTTCAACACACCTAGGTGGCTGCGGCGCTTCTTGAGCTTCGCCTCCTGGTCCTCGAGCGCCGCCTCGCGAGCCTTCGCTTCCTTCTCCTGCAAGCTGACCACGCAGGCCTTGCTACTCGTCCTCCAGCTCCTTGCAGCGGCCGCGGAGTCTAACCGCCTCTCCCAGGGCCGCGTCACGGGCAGCCTTCGCCTCGAGGGTAGCCTCCTTCTCCTCGTCGCAGGCCATCGAGGCCTGAACCAGCGCTGCCCGGATCGAGGCGTCGGAGCGAATCCACCCCGAGGCCAGCTCCAGGCGCCCGGCCACCAGGCGAGGGTCGGCGCCTAGAAGATCCTGCCGCAGCCGGTCCAGTCCAGCAGCAGCTCGCTCCAGGACGGAAGAAGAAGGCGGGGAAGCGTCAGGGCGCTTCGGGGCAGTAGGAGGAGTCCCGAAACCAGCAGCCGGCGGAACGGGAGGAGAAGGTAACGGCGGCGAGGCTGCAGTATCCCGAGGCGGAGACTGCTGCACCTCCCCAGCCGTAGCAGCAGCACCAGACAAGGGCACCTCTGGGGTCGACCGAGCCATGGGGGCTGCAGCCCCAGCCAGATCAGCCAAGCCCCGCAAGGGCGAGTGGGCAGGGGGAGCCTGTGCGTCGCGGTCGCCCTCCCCTGTAGGTGGAGGTGTCGTCACAGCCGGGGCCTCAGGAGCCCCCTCCAGCTTCTTCGTCGCGGGCGCCAACCTGCTCAGGAGAAGTGATCGTCAAGCCACGTCAGCGGAATAAGAAACCGGGAATCAAGGATGAAGCGCTTACAGGTCGTTGGCAGAAAGCTCCGGCGGTCTCCTGCCAAACTTGAAGCCGGAGACCGGCTGAAGGGGTCGACCTCAGAAGCAGAAGGCGCGTCCGCGGTTCGCCCTGGGGTCAGGGCGGACCCCGCGGGGAATCAACCCAGTCCTGCCCTTCTTCGGGACCGGAGGCGAGCTCCCGCTGCCCAGCACGTCGTCGTCGTCATCATCATCACTCAGCGAGAGGCGGAGAGCACGGGGCTTGCGCTGGAGCGAGGGAGTCCTAGACTCTCCGTCGGTCGCCTCGGAGTCGTGGCCTGACTCCTCCTCCTCCTCGCCCCCACCTCCGCTGGAGTCGCCGAAAGACACATTCACCAGATCCTCGGGAGCCACCGCGGGCACGAGCCTGTCTCCGTCGAAGACGGGCATGGACTCCACCACTTGCTCCCAATCGTCGCGAAGGAACAAGGGCGAAGGCGAGCCCTCCGGCATTGCTTCCTCGCCCCCGACCAGGGACTGGAGAACCGCAATCACATCCCCTTCGCCCACGGCCGCGGGACTCGGGTGAGGCCCCCACATCGGAGGAGAATACCGCCGAAGCGGAGCCAGTTGGTGCTCCAGGAACTCCCTCAGCAACGACGCCCCGGTTAGCTTCGCCGCCGCCAAGTTGGCCGGCTTCAGATCGGCGTCCATCTTCGCCAGCACCGACTTCGCGCGGGGATCCGTGAGCTCCGCCTGGCTCCAGTCTTCCGAGCTCACGGTCGACTCCGTGGGAAGTGCCAACCGAGGATCAATGCACCCGGCGTCAACCAATACCCACTTGCTCCGGAAGCCCTCGATCCTCTTCCCTGGATTCGAGATGGCCATGGAGCTGCCGCACGCGACGAAGCCTGCACACGCAGAAGGAGAACCCTTGGAGGTCCGGAGGTAGAAGTAGTGGCGCAGCAAGGCCACTGAAGGCTGCACGCCCACGTGCGCCTCGCAGTAGTAGGCGAAGATCGCCAAGAGAAGAATGGAGTTGGGGTGGAGATGCAAAGCTTGCAAGTTGTAATGGCGGAGGACGGCGAGGAAGAACTCAGAGAAAGGACGCACCAGGCCTGCTTCGATGGAGCTCACGAAGAAGGGATAGAAGATGCTCCCTTGCCCTTCAGGGACATCGGAGTCGGCCTTGAACATCTGCGCCCCGTCAATGCCCTGCGCCGCGGCCATCCGGTGCAGTAAGGTGAAGCTCGCCTTCGACACGTTGGGCGAATCCAAAGCGGGCGAGAACCAAGCTTCAACCGGGGTCCGGCGAGGCGCCATGGCTACCTGGGACGAGAGGAGGAGCAGAACTGGAAGCTTGGAGGAAGGAAGAAGAAGCGCGAGGAAGGGGATCTGAGTAGCGGATGAAGAAGGAGAGGAACAAAGCCCGAGAAGATGCCACGCCTTTAGTATCCTGTGTGGTTGCAAAAGCACCCACGTCCAATCAACCGCCACGCGGCGCCCGAGGCCGCAGGCTGTTAGGGCCCGCGGCGCTTCGCCCTTGCCCTTTCGCCTCTCGACACGGCCAAGTCCATGCGCACCTTGGGCCCGGGGGCTACTGTCGGCGTTCTGGGAATGGGGGTCCCCAGACTTGCCTGCCTGCGGCCTTCGGCGTGGCTCGAGTGGGGGCCCAACATGGCCCATCTTCATCAACACAAAGCTCAAGACCCTCGCGAGGGGCCAAGCCTCGCGAGGCGGACGACACGGCGCTTCCTCTGGCACAGCCTCCTTAGGCTGGCTCGCGAGGAGGCGGAGAGATCAAGGTGGGGTACCTCACGAGGTGCCCATGACGCAAGCCATGACGATCAAAGGTGCCAGGCGGGCGTTAGCCCACGCAGCGTCGTCCCTTTCCTCTTTGGTGCAAAAGTGGGCAAGCGTAGGCGAGAGGATCAAGCAAATGCACCCATTTCGGTGCAACGAGACCAAGACCAGCTCCACGACAAGGAGGAAGTCACTGTGGAGCCCAAGCCGGCGTCATCACCAGAACCTTTGGAAGGGGAAGACCAAGTTTAGTCAGGATAAGTGTACCCGATGTTCCCCTTCAAATCAGCCAATTGTTGGCGCCCTTCCCGCTCAATATTTGGGAACAGGCCCAGGGCCTTTGCCTATAAATAGGACTAGCCACCCCCAGGATAGGAGAGAGGATCGAATCTGATTCAGGACCTAGAGCAAGTAGAGAGAGAGAGAGAGAGAGAGAGAGAGAGAGAAGGGCGATCGAACTCCCCCCAGCAGTTCATCCCCTAGCCAAGAACAAACCCTCGTGAGGTCGTTCCCCTTTGTACTATTCTTCCTCTTCAGCCCTAGAGGCAATCCACCGCACCACACTGGAGTAGGGTATTACACCACAATGGTGGCCCGAACCAGAATAAACCCGGTGTCTCTTGTGTTGTTCTTGCAGTAGTTTAGATCCTAACGAGACGGAGAGGTAGAGGGCTTGATCTCCGCGCACACCCCAGAGCTCGAACCTTAAGGGTCTGCCGGAACCCGTGATCCGACATGCTCCCCGCTGGTGAATTGCTGATGGTTCGGAGATTTATCAGCGACTTCTTCCTGAATCACTACATCAATCCCACTGGTGATAATGAAGATTTCAGCATGCGTTCTCCTCAAACACTAAGTAAGAGTTAGCCGCTAAACATATACACATGGATCCATTGTTTTCCATCAGATGAGGTCTTCATAATTCGTACCCTATGATTAATTATGTAATGCATATATATGTCGACAAATCATTGGAATTGAGCTACCATTTGTTCAGCTGCAATTGTTGCGAAATCTGATGAATGTTCTTGCTGTGGACACTATTTGTTCAATTGAATATTGTGGCGGATTTTCTTTTTTGCATGCCAATTCAAATGGGAAATTTTTGTTTTAACCTGGCAATTGCTCCGCGCACAGTTCAACTAAATGAGTGTGTGCGATCCACATCGGAAAGCATACATCAATCATACCGAAACTGTCGGTGATACACAGCAGATGGCAAATGATTCGTAGCACTACTACATGTGCATAGGGGCTCTAGAACCATTTGTGATATCGCATTATCGCACATGAGAGCTCGGGGTAAATGGTGCCCAATGTAAAATACAATCCCAATCGTAAATGTTTCAGGAAACGTGTTGGATCCCAAACGAAAAGCACACGTCACTCTTGCCGCAGCCGTCGGTGATACACAACAAATAAAAAACGGTCTGCAACACTTGTATTTGTGCGAAGGGGCTCCTGAACCATTTGTGATAGAACCCACGATGTGACACTAAGCGGTGCATTTAATGCACCTTGTGATGTCTACAGAGTTAGGTATTACAGCACCGTGGCTATCTAATCGCCGGATAATGATTGTTTTGCCATTGTGCTAACCCATTGACCTATAAAAGGAGGGCCGTGGCAACCTTAGAAAGGATTCAGACCCTTGAGCACTCGTACGTGTGTAGCTGCTCTCGTCCCAAGGCGACCTTTCCGGGCTTGAGCACTATATCTCCACCACGGTCCTTTCGTCAATCCACCAAAGCAGGAGTAGGGTTTTATGCCTCACGGCGGCCCAAACCTGGGTAAAAACTGCCTGTCTCATCATTGTCTACTCTACGGCCTCTGCCTTGCCGAACCACAAGGGGCCAAAGGCCCCCTAGGTGGTCGTGTTAAACCACGACATCTTTGTGTGCCAGGTAGGGGGGAACACTTGCGCGAACCCGAGGGTGTAAGAAGTGTGTCATCTTCATCATCGTCTTCTTCGTCGATGGCTTCATCATCCATGAGGCCCAAGAAAAAAATGCGACAGAGCAGATCGGGAAGGAAGGGACATCGCTCCTTCACCCGCCCTATCCAGTTCCCATCATCTATCTCCACCGCAGCTGTCGTGCTGGTGGGAGCAAGGGATGACAGTGGCGCGACATCCCTGAACGGTTCCGGTGACATGATTACCATGCGAGCCCCGTATGGAAAAATTGGCAAGGTGATAAGGTGCATGGTTCCTCTCTCCGCCACTTCCACTAGTCGATGATTGAGCTACACTAGGTTCAGCATCATCGATGTCGATGAGCCCGCGCGAAACTCGGTTCAGCATTTGTCCTGCTAGGGGAAAATCCTGAGTAGAGCACCGGTGTCAATCCGTTGAATGACGTCCCGGCCCTTGTGCCGACCGTGGTAAGATCATCAAAATTGTAAGGGGAAGGAGAGAAAAACCGGCCCTACCTTGCTCCATGTTTTGTTGCCCGTGAGAGATCTGTGATTCCCTCCGGCCCTTGCCGGGGATCCAAAAATGACAAGCTAAATGCCAGTCTCCCAAGGCACACGGACCTGGAGAATGGCTACTATCGGAGAATAAAAGAAACATGGACAAAAGCTAAGTCAACTTTTCCATTGATTTCATCTCCAGGGTTTGCATTTGCTTACCTTAGGTCATTCAATGTTTATCGTATGGTTTAAACCTTTTCGTGCAATGGCACCTTGCTGTATTTGTCTGCGCCCCCACCTTGGTTTGAGCTAGCTCAACAAAGTGGGTGGCTGCGTCCAAGACTCCTAAGGAAAAAACCTGTCGGGACTTGTCCTCGCTAGCTCAGTGCTAAGGCCCCACTCATAGCAATCGCGGCAGCATGCTACCGACAGGCAACAAAAAACGCGCGAAAAAGAAGCTAACCATACAGACTTCAATGGATGCAACGCAAGAGGGATAGCATGCATTTCAAATTAATTAAACATCAGTTCATGCCGCGACCGGTTTTCCGGACATTAATTTCCAGAAAATGGCTGTCGAGCTCATCAGCCCCAGGATTACTGTTAGCTGATGAGGCAACAACTTGATACAGAAATTCCAAGCAAGAGTACAAAATATGTAGTACAAGACCAATGTGGCCTATGAGTACATCAAATGGTCTCTAGTGGTTGAGGGCGGAAGCGGTTTGTGGATCGCCACGATCAATGGGACTCCATTTCCCACGGGAACAGCTGACCAGGTTAACTCCTATCTTCGCGAGGCTTCTATCACCGTTACTTATGTTTCCGAGGCTGTCATCACGACGTTCTTCTCCAAGCAAGTAATCTGGCCAAGACAATAGCCAGGGACAAGCCTGTGAGTACTTTGAATGTACTCGCAAACATTAAGAACATAGGTATAATATAGCCACAGATAAACATGTTTCAAAATATTCTGTGATTTACTCTGATCATTATGAAATAAGGTTCATGATGTATGCGAGTAAATATTTAAGGTATGCATGGGCAATCAAACAAGTAAATGAAATAATAAAATGTGCCATAGTCGGGCATCTGAGCGACACCACATACAGGGCTTTAAAAGAAATGGCACAGTCGGGCATCTTAGCGACACCACTTAAAGGGCTTTTTAAAGAAATGCCACAGTCGAACGTCTGAGCGACACCACTTACGGGGCCTTAAAAGAAATGCCACCGTCGGGCGTCTGAGCGACACCACTTACGGGGCCTTAAAAGAAATGCCACCGTCGGGCGTCTGAGCGACACCACTTACGGGGCCTTAAAAGAAAAGCCAGTGAATATCTAGGAGGTAGAACCATCCCAGAGATACTCGACGATATCAATAACATCACGGGTTAGTCGACAATAAGGATAATCATAATTATCACAAGTCACAAGTAGTAAATTTCCGTTCTGGTTTAACAGTTTTTTTACCTCCGAAGACCGACACTAAGACCGACACTCGACCTATCCCAGACTGAAATCCTTAACCATGGACACGTTTATTCGAATAGGTTTAATACCTCTGCAGAGGGTGTACTATTTACCCACGAGTAACGGATTCCTTTAGTCCATCGGAACTAATTCCGTCTACGGTCTTTTAATCGAAAACACACCTGACTTGCACACACCAGCTCAACTCGCCGGTGTCTGGAATCACCCACGACACCTGTCAAGCAAACTCTAAGTGGGGAGGCTACAACCTCGACGTAGCATGGGATCAAATTTCTACTGCGCGCTCTAAGGGGTATCCCCCTCTCGGTCCCAACCGGATACACCCATGCCCCCGGACCAGGTGGCATGCCTACCGGATGCAGCCGATATCTTCCACCATGGCCTCTCTGTACGGTGTGTGCCAAGACAAGGGTTAACAACTTACTGAACCATACCCCACCTACGGTGGGGACCTGTGGCAATACGAAACAAGTATGGGGGTTACCGGAACAAGACTCGATCTATGGCCGACTCAGGAGGCTTGTCAATGTACTCTGCAGGGTTAGTACAACAAAAAAATACTCCAGACAACAAATCATCACCCATTGTACCTCACCATTCCATACCGGATATAACCGTCCCGACGGAGACCGGCGACACGCTCACGCCTACCCAAGGCAAAGGCTTTCTCGGATTCCTTTCCGGCATGCATGTAAGATACATGAGGATGATTACCATTACACGAGTATGCTTATTTCCAACAGCAAGGAAATCCACATAATGCATCCATGCAAAAGATCATATCACACGAAATAACACTACTCCGAAACGAGGTGGTATTTATAAATGTGTCAATCATCACACTAACATATTATTCCGGGGTTCAGAATGCTTGCCTTAAAGGTGTGGAGAGGTGGGGGTGCTCTCCAAAACTTTTGGAAGTTTTTCTTCTCTTCCAAAATCCTGTTTTCAAAAAAATATGCAAACAACACATATTTCAAAAACAGTACAAAAAAGTTGTTTGGAAAATTTTCAAATAAATCTTAAAATAAAATAGACAGAATTTGAGAGATGTAGGAAAAAGAATTAATTCATTTGGAGTTATATTTAAAAAGTTACAGCCGGTCAAAGTTTAGTCAAATATGTTTTTAAAATAAATATATAAAAGAAAACGATTCGGACAGAATACACTTTCGGTGTAGGGGAGACGTACTGTGGGGTTTACGCTTCCACTTAAACACGTGGACGGCGTGGGTGCCACTGACAGTGGGTCCAGGGGGCCCACTAGTCAGGTTTGACTAGTCCTTTCTCCCTCTCCTTCCTCTGTCCCGAGCGGAGGTGGAGCTCCGGCAATCGTCGCCGGCGACTGGCGGCTCCTCGCGGGGCTTTGAGGGCGGGGATGGATCCGCCACTCCAGGGCAATCCTCCCGGTGGTCGCCAGGCAGGTGGGGGCGGCGGGAGCTGCCGGCCGCGAGCTTCGCGGCGGACGAGGCTTTGGGAGCGGAGTAATTTTTGGGCCACGGTGGTTCCCGATCAAAATTGAGTAGGGGGTTGGGTTCGCGGGAGGAAGGGGAGTTTTTTGGTGAAGAGAACGGAGCGGGGGAGGCCTTGGTGGCGCCGGAACGGCCGGGGCAGTGGCGGCGGCGAGGGTTGCCGGAGACGGGGAAGAAAGCTTTCCTGTGTCGATTGGCGAGCTGGGGGAGCGTCATTGGGGTGGCCTGGGGTTGCCAGTGTGTGGGAACGGCTCGGGGCGTCCATTTATAAGTGAGGCAAGGCGGTTCCGCGGCGGCTGTGGATAAGCTTCCGGCGAACCGACATTCTGTAGCAGCAGGGCATCGTGGCGGCGACGAGCGCTAGCGGACAAGCTCATGGATGAGTTCGGGTTGTGCCAGGGGCCAGGTGGCGAGCCGGGGTGGCTTGGGCGGCGCTGGACGGAGCAGCGGCTGTCGGCCGACGCCGGCGTGCCGCCAAAAGCGCTCTGGCGGTGGCGCTGTTGGTTGCCAGGGCGGCTTGGCGCGATGCTGTGAGGAGGGTAGTGCGTGGCGTGGCTCCGCAGAGCGAGCCAAAACCAGGGGGCCAGCGTGTCGGCTCGGCAAGGTTCGTGCAATACGCGCGCTCTGGGCGCGTCCAGTGCACGCACGGAAGGCGTTCGACACAATGCCGTGGCATGCTACAGGTTGCGGGTGTGGCTGGCAAGGAACAGGGCTAGGTTAGAGATAGAGGGAAACCCAAGGGACAAGGTGGCTTGGTCAGGTGGTCAAGTCCATAGTGCAAACAAAATCTCATGTCAAAACTGATCATGCCCACAGGGTGTTTGATAAAATGCTAAGGTCATCTAGGTAGTTCTTGCAGGGGTCAAATTGTCCAGATCAGTGTCTCTTTGATTGCATAAGAGGGTGGTGAGGTTAGTTGGTGGAAAGCACAAACTTGCTAGTGCAAGTTTTGCAGAAGTCCAAATCTGGACAGGAGGTGGATGGCATTATTTCATGAATCAAAAATATGCCAATGGTTGCATGCTCCTGGACTTAGGGGTTTAACATGGAGGACTACAAGTAGGAGAAAGAATCAAGGGCTAAAGAGCAAACAAAAATATGGTTGCTGTACAAATCATCATGTTGGACCGGAATGAAGATGAGGTTGTTTCACTCAAAATTTTCAAGGAACAACCCTGGATTTATGCATATACTGTAATGATATACTCCTACTGTCATCCCAAAATTTTGGTGGAAGCTAGGAACATATATTTACAAGAGATGCAGTGCAAAACTGCCCACTGAACCAGAGAAGGAGAACAGGTGCACAGCTCAAAATAATGAAAGGGCAGAAGATGTCTTTGCATAAAAGTGGTTTAAATACATCACAGGACATATCCAAATTTTGGTGGTATTTTTGAATAAAGTTTTAAAGAGGTTGAAGTACAAATATGGCCACATAGACAAGGGAAATCATTTTTTTCAATAACATGAAGATCAGGCAAATTAATTAAGTAGTTAGCTCTACTAATAAAGAAAAGTTTTTTCTAGAGAGGTTTAAACAAGTCCAACATACTGTTTGAAAAGTTTTCACTTTGAGAGGAACTCATAATAATAAGGTTAAAATACAAAAGGGAGCTCAAAAAATTAAAGTTTTAATTCCTGGCAAAATTTTAATTAAAAATACAAGGTCAAAAATTTTGGGGTGTCACAACACTACCCCCCTTAAGAAAAATCTTGTCCTCGAGATTTGAAAAGGCTATATTGAGAAACGATATGCGAATTAAAGGTGGTTACAGTGAGGGGCAATAAGTGGTGATAACCACAGTGTGAAAACTGGTGCTGCGCGGAAAGATCTACGGTTCGGGACAAAAACGAGAGATTTCTACACTAGATATAAATTTAGAATAAATTTCTAAATTTTAAATATACGCTGGTCGTACCCGAGAGCACAGTGCTCTCTCTGGCTGACGTGTGGACCCGGGGCCCACAGTCAGCCTCTTCTTCTCCCTCCGGCTCTTCTTCTTCCTCTCTCCCGCGCGCTCTCCCGCGCTTTCTCCACCGGCGACGCCTAGCGCGTAGGGCATCTAGGCCGTACCGCGGTAGTGCGCGGCGTGCTAGCTGCCGGAGCAGCGTGCACTCACTTCGTGGGCCAGCGCGCTGTCGGCACTGCTCGCGGATTCGACTCCGAACACCGGCGATCGGGCGACGGGCGGCGTTGGTGGACTTCGCCCACCGTGCACCGAGCTCGAGATATAAAACAGCCGAGGTGTTTCTTTCTTCTCCTCACACCTGGCCTTGCTTCTCCCCCCTCCTTCTTCCTCCATTTCTGCTTGCGGAAGCTCGGGCGAGGCTCTAATGGCGGAGGCGATGCCGGACTGGTACGCGATCCTGGTTTGCAGAGGGCTGGCGACACTGCTGGGTTTCGCTGTCCTCCTGTGTGCGATGATCCTCGATGATCGTCGCGATGCTGCTGCTCGGGTGTTGGCTCTCCGCGGTGGTGGTGATCACGAGGAGTAGGTGAGGTGTGCCGGGTGCTAACTGTTGTTAGGGGAGGGGTTAGCCAGCTGCAACACTGTTGCAAGGTTTTGTAATCAGTGTATGTGTGTGTGCTCGAGTGTTTGCGATTGTGAGTCTGCTGCCGTCGTTGCCCTGTGTGAAATAAAATAATCCAAGTCGTGAGAAGGCGCAGATGTATCGATTCAGAGAAAAGATGACTCCCTCCAGGACTATTCGCGGGAGAAAACAGTATTGCAACATAATCACTCATATTAATCAAAAATAAATAAAAATTAATAATAATAATACACTCAATGCGCACACTTAGTTACCACGCACAAGTTACAACATACCAATAAAGGTTGCAATAATAAACGTAGCAGCGACGTTTTATATTGAAAACGGTAACTGGACGGGGTCCCGAGAAAATGTCTCTGGCACTGGGACACATTCTTCTTCTATCGGGGAAAGTGGATGGACTAGCCGATGCACGTGTCTCTCCTGGTTGGGCCTCAGTGATCTGCCGATGGCGATCTGTGGATTTAAATCTGCGAGGCTCTGGAGATAACCCATCACGCGTTGGGTTAAATGCTCTTGCGCGATGACGTACTGGACCAGGTTGGCCAGGACTGGGTCTCTCTCAATCCGTCCACCAGGAAAAGATGTTACTCCTCCGGGCACTGCACGGCTCGGGAAGTAATAATACCCTCGTTCGCTGGCATAGGGAACCGCAAATCGAAGGCGGGCAAGCGCTTCGTAAGCCGCAGCTTCCACGGCCATTTGTGGGGTTGGCATAGATTTCCCCACGAAGGAGACCTCTGTTGGGTCTTGGTTTGAGTTCACGGGAGGGATGTGTACTGCTGCCCAATATCTCGAGGTGGAAGAGGTGATTCTTGATTTGAACAGCTCGTACTGGGATGGTTGGGTAGCGCCCATGGTACTGCAGGTAAAATCCCACAATATCTTGACAAAACTACCCGGGGTTGCATCTGGGGTTCTCAGGTAAATGCTGGGGCTTGGCATGGCTAGGAAATGGTTGTGAGGTTGGTGCACAAAGTGAGGGTGTTTGGCAAGGTCACGGAGTGGCCTCTTTATAGCACCGGAGATGGGTTACTTCTACCGTGGTGGATGGTAAAGAAATTTCCAGCCCTGCTCCACGGGTCGGGGACAATGCCGCAGATACATATATCCGCTAAAGTGATGTGTTACTGTGGGGGTTGTCGGGGAGGTTTTTTTTTGGTAACTGCGCCAGGGATAGCAATCTCATACTGCGTATTGGGTATTACCATTAAAAACAGAAGCAGGACAACAAGCAACGATTATACACAGGGCCACATGGTTACAAAGCGAGGGTACACTGGGACTCGTTACAACACGGGTTACTTAGTCTACCTCGTTTACATCCATGCGGGCGTGCCTTGTGGATGTTGAGGCTCCTTCACGGTTCTCGCCGTCGGAATTAACTGGAGAGGTTTGAGGAGCTGCAGGCTCGGGGTAGCGATGATGGCCGTCCCGGGGATTGTTGGACACAACTCCGTTGGAGTGTGTTCCCAGTATGCGACGTAGTACTTCTGGGGTTATTGCAACGCCTTGCCCGGTGGCTGGGGTAGACCTCAGGGGCTCGATTGGCTGTCCAAACAGCACGACGGGGTTGTCGGTGTTGGGCTCGTCTTCCTCTCTTGTCGGGGCTCGACGAACTAGCTCTCCACGAGCTGCGATTAGATCAATCGTGACCTGATCGCACAGTTCTTCTAGTGCACTTACGTAGCGCACCAGGTGCAATAATGCAGGATCTGTCTCGTGATCTCCGTTGGCAACTTGGGGTGGTCTTCCGTACCCTTCACGTCTGGGGTAATAGTGGAACGAGCGACAGTCAACTCTGGGCGACAAGTGCCGGAGATGAACTATGGCTTCTCGAGCAGCTAGTTGGATGGCTTGTGGCACAAAGGAAGTTGTTCTTCCGGTGAACCTGTAGGGGCGTTCGGGTGCAAGACCCCTACCGTAGATGTGTACAGTGGCCCAGAATTGACGGCTTTCACCGCTTATGGGCCCTTGGTACACAACATATTCTGGGGGCTCTTCTAACGCATAGGCACGATGGGTGAGGTTTGCGAGTATGGTCACAAAACCTCCAAGGTTGGTTGCTGTGGTCTCATGGTGCACGATAGGACCAGGCATTGTGGCTTGGTTTAGGATAGCGGTTGGGTTGTGCTGGGTTGAGGCTAGCACGCCCTTTTTATAGGGAAAAAGGGACGGAGCCTTCCCTCGTACGCTTTGCGAGAGGGAACCATTTAGGGGGCCGGTTACTGGTGTGTGATCGACGGCTAGGTTGGTAGGTTTGGCACCGACTGCCAAAAGGTGTCGGGTCACTGTGTGGCTATCTTGCAGGAGAAGCTTGGCTGGGGTCTGGTTAAGGCTTGGTGGGTTGGTCTGCCTTGGGTCTATTGACCTGGCTAAGATAGGATTAGCCAATGGGCAGCCTGGCTCTGATACCAAGTCTGTCGAGACCGGTTTTCCGGACATTAATTTCCAGAAAATGGCCGTCGAGCTCATCAGCCCCAGGATTACTGTTAGCTGATGAGGCAACAACTTGATACAGAAATTCCAAGCAAGAGTGCAAAATATGTAGTACAAGACCAATGTGGCCTATGAGTACATCAAATGGTCTCTAGTGGTTGAGGGCGGAAGCGGTTTGTGGATCGCCATGATCAATGGGACTCCATTTCCCACGGGAACAGCTGACCAGGTTAACTCCTATCTTCGCGAGGCTTCTATCACCGTTACTTAGGTTTCCGAGGCTGTCATCGCGACGTTCTTCTCCAAGCAAGTAATCTGGCCAAGACAATAGCCAGGGACAAGCCTGTGAGTACTTTGAATGTACTCGCAAACATTAAGAACACAGGTATAATATAGCCACAGATAAACATGTTTCAAAATATTCTGTGATTTACTCTGATCATTATGAAATAAGGTTCATGATGTATGCGAGTAAATATTTAAGGTATGCATGGGCAATCAAACAAGTAAATGAAATAATAAAATGTGCCACAGTCGGGCGTCTGAGCGACACCACATACAGGGCTTTAAAAGAAATACCACAGTCGGGCGTCTTAGCGACACCACTTAATGGGCTTTGAAAAGAAATGCCACAGTCGGGTGTCTGAGCGACACCACTTACGGGGCCTTAAAAGAAATGCCACCGTCGGGCGTCTGAGCGACACCACTTACGGGGCCTTAAAAGAAATGCCACCGTCGGGCGTCTGAGCGACACCACTTACGGGGCCTTAAAAGAAATGCCTGTGAATATCTAGGAGGTAGAACCATCCCAGAGATACTCGATGATATCAATAACATCATGGGTTAGTCGACAATAAGGATAATCATAATTATCACAAGTCACAAGTAGTAAATTTCCGTTCTGGTTTAACAGTTTTTTTACCTCCGAAGACCGACACTAAGACGACACTCGACCTATCCCAGACTGAAATCCTTAACCATGGACACGGCTATTCGAATAGGTTTAATATCTCTGCAGAGGGTGTACTCTTTACCCACGAGTAACGGATTCCTTTAGTCCATCGGAACTAATTCCGTCTACGGTCTTCTAATTGAAAACACACCTGACTTGCACACACCAGCTCAACTCGCCGGTGTCTAGAATCACCCACGACACCTGTCAAGCAAACTCTAAGTGGGGAGGCTACAACCTCGACGTAGCATGGGATCAAATTTCTACTGCGCGCTCTAAGGGGTATCCCCCTCTCGGTCCCAACCGGATACACCCATGCCCCCGGACCAGGTGGCATGCCTACCGGATGCAGCCGGTATCTTCCACCATGGCCTCTCTGTACGGTGTGTGCCAGGACAAGGGTTAACAACTTACTGAACCATACCCCACCTACGGTGGGGACCTGTGGCAGTACGAAACAAGTATGGGGGTTACCGGAACAAGACTCGATCTATGGCCGACTCAGGAGGCTTGTCAATGTACTCTGCAGGGTTAGTACAACAAAAAAAATACTCCAGACAACAAATCATCACCCATTGTACCTCACCATGCCATACCGGATATAATCGTCCCGACAGAGACCGACGACAAGCTCACGCCTACCCAAGGCAAAGGCTTTCTCGGATTCCTTTCCAGCATGCATGTAAGATACATGAGGATGATTACCATTACACGAGTATGCTTATTTCCAACAGCAAGGAAATCCACATAATGCATCCATGCAAAAGATCATATCACACGAAATAACACTACTCCGAAACGAGGTGGTATTTATAAACGTGTCAATCATCACACTAACATATTATTCCGGGGTTCAGAATGCTTGCCTTAAAGGTGTGGAGAGGTGGGGGTGCTCTCCAAAACTTTTGGAAGTTTTTCTTCTCTTCCAAAATCCTATTTTCAAAAAAATATGCAAACAACACATATTTCAAAAACAGTACAAACAAGTTGTTTGGAAAATTTTCAAATAAATCTTAAAATAAACTAGACAGAATTTGAGAGATGTAGGAAAAAGAATTAATTCATTTGGAGTTACATTTAAAAAGTTACAGCCGGTCAAAGTTCAGTCAAATCTGTTTTTAAAATAAATATATAAAAGAAAACGATTCGGACAGAATACGCTTTCGGTGTAGGGGAGACGTACTGTGGGGTTTACGCTTCCACTTAAACACGTGGACGGCGCGGGTGCCACTGACAGTGGGTCCAGGGGGCCCACTAGTCAGGTTTGACTAATCCTTTCTCCCTCTCCTTCCTCTGTCCCGAGCGGAGGTGGAGCTCCGGCGATCGTCGCCGGCGACTGGCGGCTCCTCGCGGGGCTTCGAGGGCGGGGATGGATCCGCCACTCCAGGGCGATCCTCCCGGTGGTCGCCAGGCAGGTGGGGGCAGCGGGAGCTGCCGGCGGCGAGCTTCGCGGTGGAGGAGGCTTCGGGAGCGGAGTGATTTTTGGGCCACGGTGGTTCGCGGTCAAAATTGAGTAGGGGTTGGGTTCGTGGGAGGAAGGGGAGTTTTCTGGTGAAGAGAACGGAGCGGGGGAGGCCTTGGTGGCGCCGGAATGGCCGGGGCAGTGGCGGCGGCGAAGGTTGCCGGAGACGGGGAAGAAAGCTTTCCTGGGTCGATTGGCGAGCTGGGGGAGCGTCATTGGGGTGGCCTGGGGTTGCCAGTGTGTGGGAACAGCTCGGGGCGTCCATTTATAAGCGAGGCAAGGCGGTTCCGCGGCGGCTGTGGATAAGCTTCCGGTGAACCAACATTCTGTAGCAGCAAGGCATCATGGCGGCGACAAGCGCTAGCGGACAAGCTCACGGATGAGTTCGGGCTGTGCCAGGGGCCAGGTGGCGACCCGGGGTGGCTTGGGCGGCGCTGGACGGAGCAGCGGCTGTCGGCCGATGCCGGCGTGCCGCCAAAAGCGCTCTGGTGGTGGCACTGTTGGTTGCCAGGGCGGCTTGGCGCGATGCTGTGAGGAGGGTAGTGCGTGGCGTGGCGCCGCAGAGCGAGCCAAAACCAGGGGGGCCAGCGTGTCGGCTCGGCAAGGTTCGTGCAATACGCGCGCTCTGGGCGCATCCAGTGCACGCACGGAAGGCGTTCGACACAATGCCGTGGCATGCTACAGGTTGCGGGTGTGGCTGGCAAGGAACGGGGCTAGGTTAGAGATAGAGGGAAACCCAAGGGACAAGGTGGCTTGGTCAGGTGGTCAAGTCCATAGTGCAACCAAAATCTCATGTCAAAACTGATCATGCCCACAGGGTGTTTGATAAAATGCTAAGGTCATCTAGGTAGTTCTTGGAGGGGTCAAATTCTTCAGATCAGTGTCTCTTTGATTGCATAAGAGGGTGGTGAGGTTAGTTGGTGGAAAGCACAAACTTGCTAGTGCAAGTTTTGTAGAAGTCCAAATCTGGACAGGAGGTGGATGGCATTATTTCATGAATCAAAAATATGCCAATGGTTGCATGCTCCTGGACTTAGAGGTTTAACATGGAGGACTACAAGTAGGAGAAAGAATCAAGGGCAAAAGAGCAAACAAAAATATGGTTGCTGTACAAATCATCATGTTGGACCGGAATGAAGATGAGGTTGTTTAACTCAAAATTTTCAAGGAACAACCCTGGATTTATGCATATACTGGAATGATATACTCCTACTGTCATCCCAAAATTTTGGTGGAAGCTAGGAACAAATATTTACAAGAGATGCAGTGCAAAACTGCCCACTGAACCAGAGAAGGAGAACAGGTGCACAGCTCAAAATAATGAAAGGGCAGAAGATGTGTTTGCATAAATGTGGTTTAAATGCATCACAAGACATCTCCAAATTTTGGTGGTATTTTTGAATAAAGTTTTAAAGAGGTTGAAGTACAAATATGGCCACATAGACAAGGGAAATCATTTTTTTCAATAACATGAAGATGAGGCAAATTAATTAAGTAGTTAGCTCTACTAATAAAGAAAAGTTTTTTCTAGAGAGGTTTAAACAAGTCCAACAACATGTTTGAAAAGTTTTCACTTTGAGAGGAACTCATAATAATAAGGTTAAAATACAAAAGGGAGCTCAGAAATGTCACATCCTACCTAGTTCATGCATTAGAGTGTGCATCATGTTTTCTTTTGACAAGAAAATTGAAATGGGGAAGGCAGAACCCCCAGCACCCCCCCTGAATCTACTAGGGTTTACTAAAATCTTTTTCAATGAACCTGAAATGCCCTTCTAAAATGTCCATCATCTTTGCTTTGGTCTTAAACCTCTGGCAAAAATAGTGCACATTTTTTCTAGGTCAACAAAAGGTCATTGAATTAATGCATAAGTATTTGAATTTGGGCATTTAAAATTTATAAAACATTTCAAATGCCCAAATATCTCCAAACTAAAATGTTCCTGGCTGGAAATATTCTAACTAAGGACCAGGTGCAGTTTGGTGATTATTGGAGTTGTGCTAGTATTTTTAATAAGTCTACAAAGTTACAAAAGAAATAGAAAAGGAAACAAAAATCAGAAAGACTTACCTGACGCCTGCAACCGGCCCACCTGCCGGCCCAGCCCAGCTGCCGCGCCAGCGAGCTGCTTGGCTCGGCCAGGCAGGCACACAGGTGCTCGACGCCGGCACCAGCGAGCGCCACGCAGCTCCCCGCCGCCCTGCTTCACCTCCTCGCCGCCCCGCTGGCCCAGACGCGCTCCACGTCGACACCCCGAGCCCCTGGACACGCCCACTCGCCCTGCCTCGCCTCCCTCGCTCTCCTCCGTCATGGCCGACGCCATCGTCGCCGCTCCGCCGTCATAGCCGTAGCCACCGTCGTCCCCGTGCCACGAGACCGTGTCCAACCTCTCCGCCGTCGTTGACTTCGTCGAGCAGCACGAGCCCGAGCGCTCGCGTGCCTCAAAGCCACTACACCGACCCCGTCTTCACCGAGCATCGCCGGAGATCCCTTTCGCCGTCGCCGCCGCACCAGCTCGTCCCCGACCGCGCCGTCTGGCTCTACGAGACCGCTGTGAGCCTGGCTACCGCCCCATCCTCCCCGTTCCCTCTCTCGAGCCCCGTAGCGTCTACTTGTAGCTCGCCCGCACGCACCGCCACGGAGCTCGTCGCCGACGAGGCTCCGGCCACCTAACGGCCACGCCACCCTGTCCACTAGCCTCACCGCACACCCAGGGCCCCGACGCATCACTCCACGCGCCTCGTCGTGCCCCGCAGCCCCGGTTTCACCTTCGCCCGAGCCCCGGCGCCGCCAAACTCGTCGCCGGCGTCATTTCCGGCGACCCCGAGGCCAACTACCACCACCACTCGATGCGGCTCACCTCCCGCATCACGTAGACGTGCTCCGCCGTCGATTTGGTCGCCGGAGCGTGAATCTGCACTTCCTCCGCCGCGTCTGGACGTCGCCGGCGGCTCAACGCCGGCGGAGTTGACCTGTTTGACCCCCTGGGTCTATGACATGTGGGCCCCGCCCGCTAACTAATCCAGGATTAGAATTAATCTAATCTGTTTAAGCTAATGACCCTGACACGCGGGACCCACGCGTCAGGTTTGACCTGGACCGGGTCTGTTGACTTGCTGAGGTCAGCATGACCTCATGCTGACGCCACAATTAATTTTCTGGATTAATTTTTGCACAGGAAATTCCAGAAATTAATTTAAACTTCAAAAATTCATAGAAATTTATCTATAACTCCAAATGCAAAGTTTTATATATGAAAAATTATCAGAAAAATCCAACCTATCCATTGGTACTGGTTCCATGCATGTCAGAACAAGTTAAACCCACTGTTTAGGCATTACAAGTTGATACACTAATATGATCTTCATAAATGAGCTACCATTTGAATCTTTGGTTCAAATGGGTTCATTCCCTTCTGGTTTAACCTACACTAGGTCAGGACACATCCATATTGCCATGTCATAAGCATGCATCATATTGTTGCATATCGTCATGTATTGATTGTGTTCCGATGTGTTCATCGTGGTAGGTTCTGCCTCCGAGGATATCTCCGAGTATCCAACTGAAGGGCAGTATCCCACGACCACTCCATCAGGCAAGCAACCCATTGATCATTCCGATACAAACCCATGTTCTCGCTTCTGCTCTCGTTTACTGCATTAAGACAACGCGTTTCAAACTGCTGTGTGTTACGATAGTTGAACCCACTTCCTTTGCATGACCTGTCTTTGCCACAGTAACTAGATGAAACCCACTAGCATGTGTAGGAGTTGATTGAGCCAATACATGTGTGTGTGTTCCTACCATGCTGTGCTTGCTATGCTTAGAGTTGTGTCAGGTCTGGCTCATCGGGATGATGATCCGGAGTGAAAGGTTGTATCGTTGTCAATAGTGTGGAAGTGTTGAACACGATTTGGTAAAGGAATCGATGGAAGGCCATGTAGGAGTACATGGTGGGTTGTTTCATTGAGGCCGTCCTTAAGAACTGAGATCTGTGTGTGTGATTTAAGACTCAGCTACTACCACGCATTGGGCCCGAAACCAATGGACCCTCTCGGCTTCTTGATCACGCTTGTCCTCTGTCCAGGAGTTGCAAAGTAGTTTCTGGTGTTTGTAGCATGCTGGGGGCCGCACGCGGCGCTGACCATCGGGGTGGGCTGTGTTGCGGTAGGCACGTGGCACGGTGTACCGACTCGCCCGTTTTGTGTCTCGGGAACCCTGTTCACATCGTTCGGGGCCGTTAGTGGAAACCTCGGCCGGACTCCCTGCGGATGGAACCCGAATAGGCGATAAACCTGGATTAGAGACTTGAGTCTTTAGGTAGGCCGTGGCCGACACCCTCGCTGGGCTTCCGCTTGAAGGTTGCCGAGTACATGTCGTGTAAACGGCGATAAGTGGTGAGAGCGTGTGTGAAGAAGTACACCCCTGCAGGGTATAAATCTATTCGAATAGCCGCGTCCGCGGTAAAGGACTACTTGGTCACCTATACAGTTCATAGATGAGTTAAATGGATACTACTAAAAATCTCAAGATAAGTGTGAGTACCGCGGATGGCCCTCTCGTAGGATGGCGAGAGAGGATCCACGGTGGAGTATTGTGTTGGTGTTAGTGGACTCGTGTGCGACAAATGATTTACAAATGGTGTCTATCGTAGGATAGCTTAGCCAAGAGTCAAAGCTGGCTTGCTGCAATAACCCCACTACCTTCTTGAGAATGTGCATGTATAGTAGGTTCCTGTTGTAAGACTTGCTGAGTACCTCCGTACTCATGTTGCTTTAATCATGTTTTTCAGACGACTGCACCAACCCCTCTGATGGGTTCTTTGTAGACCTCGACGTTGACGAGTGACTTATCACCCAGGTGGTGATCCAAGACTTGTGAAGGGTCGTTGTAGATAGACAGGCTTCATCAAGCCTTCTTTCTTTCTAGTATCTGTACTCAGACTAGTTTGCTTCCGCATGTGCTTGTATGTTTGTATGACTTGAGTGTTGGGTCATGTGACCCCTATCTGTATGGATGATATGTATGGCTCCTCGGAGCCTTCTAAATAAAGTACTTGAGTCGTAGAGTACTGTTGTGATGCCATGTTGTATTTACTCATATCGGGCATATTGTGTGTATGATTGAAATGCTTGGTATGAGTGGGATCCGACTATCTAGTTGTTTATCCTTGGCAGCCTTTCATATGGGGAAATGTAAGTTTTGTGCTTCTGAGCGATAGTAGTCCGCTATAGCCCGATTCACCGGAGTCCTGCTAGCCCAGCACTACTGCTTGGACACTTGACTGGCCGGCATGTGTTTCACATCGTTCCTATGTCTGTCCCTTCGGGGAAATGTCACACGCTGATATTCGGAGTCCTGCCTAGCCTGCTTCAGCCCGGGGTACCGGAGTCCTGTTAGCCCAGTGCTACAGCCCGAATAGATACGTTGATGACCGACATGTTCGATGTGATTCATGTATGCCTGTCCACATAGGCTAGCGCCGCTATGGGTTCACGACTAGCCATGTCGGCCCGGGTTCTCTGTCATATGGATGCTAGCGACACTATCATATACGTGAGCCAAAAGGCGCAAACGGTCCCGGGCCAGGTAAGGTGGCACCCGTGGGAGTACCGTGCGTGAGGCCGCAAGGTGATATGATGTGTTACACGCTGGATCGATGTGGCCTAGGATCGGGGTCCTGACAGCGTTGGCATCAGAGCCGGACTGCCTGTAGGTTCGCTAAGCCAAACTGGTCGATGTCGAGTCTAGAAATGCTTTAGTTATATGTAGGGGAATTGATTGTGGGAGGGAACGTAAGGCTCTTTTACTCCTTTACCTTATGCCCTCTATTCTGAGTCATTCTCTTCTCTTCCTACGTGGGTTAAGGACTAGGCTCTCTTCTCTCCATCAGGTTCACGTGTTACTAAATCCGTAGTAACTTATAGGATTGTTGGTACAACCCAGTCCAGTTCTACTAAAGTTTAGTATGTTGCCAATTGAACCAGAACCTTGATATGTTGTTGTTGAGTGGTTTCGCAAACTGTTGTGGATGTCTCAAGTCTCTTTCTGAGCATTTACAGCCGTTATGCTGTCCAATTTCATCCAGAAATTCTAATGCCTTTGCACTATTTTGTGCTTTCAGATGGCTACCCGTCCCCAAAACCAAGTGGTTCGTCTGACCCGTTGCATCGGTGTATGTGGTCATACCGCCATGTTGGTTCGAGTGATGGTTGAGGCAGGTTACCGATGGTACCCTGAATACACCGTCGAACAGCAGTTTAGAGATTTCAACCAGAGCCAATATCTGTGCACGGTCAGGATATTTCCATCATATCCCGGAGCTACGGAACCACTCCACCGTTCTTATGGACTCGGGATCACTATTGGGATGTCCGTTCAAGATGCAGCCTACTCGATGATGACCATTATGCGAGCTAGAACTGCTTTGTTGAGCAACACTGAATTTCGCTACATGCCAGCATCCCTCCCTGGGGCGCATGGTTACCTTCAGGGCATGTACAGTGATGCATCCCATGAGGACTCACTCCTTTGCACCACTACTGAGATGTTGGAAGATAAGGACCGTGAAAACCGGGCCTTGCGTATGGAGCTTTTTAATGCTCGTGCTGATCATTGGGCCACCTTGACGAGGTTTGCACCTGCTGTGCAAGCCGGATACATGGACATGAGAGACTTGTATCCTGTGCGGGCTAGTCCGCCAGACTTCATGGAATGGCGTGAGGTGGGAGGCATCACCCCTCCTCGTGGGCCTCTTCTGCCGCCATCTGTTGGACCGAGACCGCACCCAAGTCCCTATGGTCCACAAGCACCGCAGGACTGTCTGTTCCCAGATGACCATGTTCCGCTTCCAGGTCTGGGTGGTGACTTCTATGAGGACTTCTACGGAGCCGTCTGAGCTAGTAGTAGTCTCGCTAGTATTGTAATAGTTGTATGTCCACCGTCCTGCGTGATTGTGGAATATAACCTAGTGTGTATCAATTCCGGAGGTGTAGAAAAATAATGTATAGGAGCTTGGAATGCCTCCGATGAGATGTAACGTCTTTCGTCTTAGTTGTACTTCAGCTTGAGCTTGTACTAAACTATGTATGATGTGTATGACCGTTGGTATATATATGGCAGTTTCTATATTACCATGTCATACGGATGATCATCTCTGCATTCCTTGTTATCCATTACATTCCGCACTCCTTGGCCACATTTTGCCATCCTGGTTTAAATCGCTGTTTTGTTTCCCAGGATGGTCAACACCCGCAGCAACCCTGCTGCTTCGGAGCAGGGAGAAGCTAGTGCACCTAGAGAGGAAAGTCTGCCTCAACCACCTTCTCTGGCCGAAGTGATGCTGGAGGCAGAGCGCAACAGGCGCGACACCAACCGCTTGTTAGAGCGGATTGAGCAGAACACTGCACGCCAGCAGAGGATCAATTCGGTGTCCATCAATGACTTTGTCAAGCTGTACCCGCCAAAGTTCAATCATTCCATCGAACCTCTCGATGCGGATGACTGGCTTCGCAGCATCGCCCACAAGCTACGTTCTGCCAACGTGGCTGAAGATGATAAAGTCACCTTTGCTGCCTATCACCTCGAAGGCCCTGCCAGCCTTTGGTGGGAGAATTATGAAGCTATGCGTCCGGTCGGCCAACTCACTACTTGGGCTGATTTCAGTGCCGCTTTTCGTGAGCATCATATTCTGGAAGGACTCATGGATCGCAAGAGGGAGGAGTTCTGTAACTTCACCCAGGGGAAGCTGACTGTGGATGCATACAGTCGCGAGTTTGGGAAGCTTGCACGCTATGCCCCCGAAGAGGTATCCACCGATGCCAAGAAGCAGGCAAGGTTCCGCAAGGGACTTAGCCCTGAGCTCCGTCGTGACCTTCGTCTGCATGAATGCATTTCTTTTCCGAAGCTAGTCAATAAGGCCATCAGTGCCGAGACGGGGCAGAATGATTTTGAAGCTTCATGCAAACACTCCCGTGACTATGGATCTTCATCCGGCTCTGGATCTCAGAAGCGCCGGGTCTGGATTCCAAATTCTGCTATGCCACCCAGGTATACTCCGAGGCCATCCTTTGAGGCGCCTCGGCCCAATCAACAGTATGTGCCGCCCAAGACTTTTGGTGGCCCCACTGTCAATACTGCTCCACGCCCCAATATAACAACTTGCTTCAAGTGTGGTGAGCCGGGCCACTACATCCGTGAGTGTCCCCAGAACAACCCCAGCCAGTTCGGAAAGTCTGTTGGCTGTGGTAAGTCAACAGCAAAAGTGCTTGTCGCCAAGCCAGCCACCACTGCTCGTGGCCATGTCAACTACGTTTCAGCTGAAGAAACTCAAGAGGACCCCAACGTCGTTCTCGGTACGCTCCTTGTTAATTGCCATCCGGCAACTGTTCTCTTTGATACTGGAGCATCTCATTCATTTATTTCTGAGAGCTATGCTCGTTTGCACAACACCACCTTTTGTGACATGCCCACCTCCATGGTAATTCAAACCCCTGGTTCTAAGTGGCAAACCTCTAGAATCAGCCATGGAAATGAAATTCTTGTTGACAGATTGGTCTTCCTTGCGTCACTAATAGCTCTCAAGTCCTCAGACATTAACATCATCTTGGGTATGGACTGGATGTCAGCTCATTACGCCAAGATTGATTGCTCAACTAGAACTGTCCAACTTACCCATCCATCGGGCAAGACAGTCAATGTTTTGACCCGAGTATCGGAGCGTCAACTCTACTCTCTAAATGCCAATCCCCTTCCAGACCTCGAAGATATTCCGGTAGTCCGTGACTTCCCGGATGTCTTTCCAGAGGAACTGCCAGGTGTTCCACCTGACAGAGATGTCGAGTTCGTGATAGACCTTGTTCCAGGAACCGTCCCAATCTCTAGGAGACCTTATAAGATGGCACCCCTAGAACTAGCTGAGCTTAAGAAACAACTCGATGAGTCCTTGCAAAAGGGTTTCATCCGTCCTAGTTCATCTCCATGGGCTTGCCCCGTCCTCTTCGTCAAGAAGAAGGATGGAACGGATCGGATGGTTGTAGATTACCGACCTGTCAATTTGGTCACTATCAAGAACAAGTATCCGCTCCCCAGGATCAACGACCTGTATGACCAGCTCGCTGGATCCTCAGTCTTTTCCAAGATGGATTTGAGGTTGGGCTACCATCAAATCAAAATCAAGAACGGGGACATTCCCAAAACGGCTTTCGTTACTCGTTACGGCCAATACGAGTACACCGTCATGTCCTTCGGTTTAACCAATGCTCCAGCCACCTTCTCTCGGTTAATGAACTCGATCTTCATGGAGTACTTGGATAAATTCGTCGTGGTATACCTTGATGATATACTCATCTACTCCAAGAATGAGGAAGAACATGCTGAACATCTAAGGCTAGTATTGATGAAACTTCGAGAGCATCGCCTTTATGCCAAGTTCTCCAAGTGCGAATTCTGGTTGCCAGAAGTGACCTATCTGGTCCATGTAATCTCTGGCAAGGGCATTGCTGTCAATCCCGAGCGAGTTCAAGCTGTCCTTGACTGGACTCCACCTGAAACGGTCAAGCAAGTTCGGAGTTTTCTTGGTTTGGCGAGCTATTGCCGCCGCTTCGTCGAGAATTTCTCCAAGGTTGCTAAGCCTCTAACTGAACTCCTCAAGAAAGATAAAAAGTTCGAGTGGACCCCACAGTGCGAGTTCAGCTTTCAGGAACTGAAAAGACGCCTGACATCTGCTCCCGTGCTGGTACCACCGGATTTTTCTAAGGACTTTGTTATCTACTGCGACGCCTCGCGACAAGGACTAGGTTGCATACTCATGCAAGATCGTCATGTGATTGCCTATGTATCTCGACAGTTGCGTCCACATGAAGATAATTATCCCACTCATGATCTAGAGCTTGCAGCAGTAGTCCATGCACTCAAAACCTGGCGACATTACCTTCTGGGTAATCATTGCGAAATCTACACTGATCACCAAAGTTTGAAATATATCTTCACCCAACCGGATTTGAATCTCAGGCAAAGACGTTGGGTCGAGTTGATCTCGGATTACGACTTAGGAATAACTTACACCCCAGGCAAAGCCAATGTCATGGCTGATGCACTAAGTCGTAAATCTTATTGTAACAACTTGATGTTACAACAAGGTCAACCATTTCTCCACGAGGAATTTCATAAGCTTAACCTTCACATTGTTCCTCGAGGATTCCTTTCCACCCTGGTGGCGAAACCTAACCTTACGGATCAGATCATCAAGGCACAAAAGGTGGATCCGGGAATTTCCCGTATCAAGAGAAACATCAAGAAGGGAGTTGCAGATTGTTTCTCCATTGATGATCAAGGTGTTGTGTTCTTTGGGAACCGTCTAGTGGTTCCCAAGGTACGCAACTTGAGACGATTGATCCTTAAGGAAGCTCATGAATCCCCTCTCACCATTCATCCCGGTAGTACTAAGATGTATCAAGACCTACGCCAGAGGTTTTGGTGGACTAGGATGAAGAGAGAAATCGCTCAATACATTGCAACTTGCGACGTCCGTTGTCGTGTTAAAGCAGAGCATCAACGGCCCGCTGGCACCCTTCAACCATTGGAGATTCCTGAATGGAAATGGGATAAAATCGGTATGGATTTCATTACCGGGTTTCCCAGAACCAAAAGAGGGAATAATGCTATCTTCGTTGTTGTCGATCGTCTCTCCAAAGTAGCCCACTTCTTACCTGTTCGCGAGAGTATAACCGCTAGCCAGCTAGCTGAATTGTACATCTCTCGAATAGTATCTCTCCATGGTGTTCCATTGGAAATTAATTCAGACCGTGGAAGTCTTTTCACCTCTCGATTTTGGGAAAGTTTCCAAAATGCGTTGGGAACTCGACTCTCCTTTAGCACCGCCTTCCATCCTCAGTCAAGTGGTCAAGTAGAACGAGTCAATCAAATTCTGGAGGATATGCTCCGAGCTTCTGTCATCTCTTTCGGTATGAATTGGGAGAAGTGTCTTCCATTCGCCGAGTTCGCTTATATCAACAGTTATCAAGCTAGCCTGGGCAAAGCCCCTTTCGAAGTTCTCTATGGACGAAAATGTCGGACGCCTCTTAACTGGTCAGAAACTGACGAGAGACAACTCTTTGGCCCGGACATGATCCAGGATGCAGAAGAGCAGGTTCGCGTTATTCGTGAGAAGTTGAAAACCGCCCAATCCCGGCAAAAGAGTCAGTATGACCGCAAGCATAAGCCCATGGCTTATGAAGTCGGCGAGATGGCTTACCTTCGGGTTACACCTTTAAAGGGAACCCATCGATTCGGTATCAAAGGCGAATTGGCTCCTCGTTACATTGGACCCTTTCGCATTCTTGCCAAACGAGGAGAAGTTGCCTACCAACTGGAACTACCTCCGCATCTCTCCAGAGTTCATGATGTCTTCCACGTTTCTCAACTCAGGCGTTGCTTCGCGGATCCTATCCGTGGAGTGGACCACGAAACGCTTGATCTCCAAGATAACCTCACCTATCGGGAATACCCCGTTCGTATCCTTGATCAAACCGAGCGTACCACTCAACGCCACAATATCAAGTTTCTCAAGGTTCAATGGTCACATCATTCCGAGCAAGAAGCTACATGGGAAAGGGAGGATCGTCTTCGACTCGAGTATCCCACCTTCTTTCCGACAGATCCTAAATCTCGGGACGAGATTCTTTTGAGTGGGGGTGAGTTGTCACATCCTACCTAGTTCATGCATTAGAGTGTGCATCATGTTTTCTTTTGACAAGAAAATTGAAATGGGGAAGGCAGAACCCCCAGCACCCCCCCTGAATCTACTAGGGTTTACTAAAATCTTTTTCAATGAACCTGAAATGCCCTTCTAAAATGTCCATCATCTTTGCTTTGGTCTTAAACCTCTGGCAAAAATAGTGCACATTTTTTCTAGGTCAACAAAAGGTCATTGAATCAATGCATAAGTATTTGAATTTGGGCATTTAAAATTTATAAAACATTTCAAATGCCCAAATATCTCCAAACTAAAATGTTCCTGGCTGGAAATATTCTAACTAAGGACCAGGTGCAGTTTGGTGATTTTTGCAGTTGTGCTAGTATTTTTAATAAGTCTACAAAGTTACAAAAGAAATAGAAAAGGAAACAAAAATCAGAAAGACTTACCTGACGCCTGCAACCGGCCCACCTGCCGGCCCAGCCCAGCTGCCGCGCCAGCGAGCTGCTTGGCTCGGCCAGGCAGGCACGCAGGTGCTCGACGCCGGCACCAGCGAGCGCCACGCAGCTCCCCGCCGCCCTGCTTCACCTCCTCGCCGCCCCGCTGGCCTGGACGCGCTCCACGTCGACGCCCCGAGCCCCTGGACACGCCCACTCGCCCTGCCTCGCCTCCCTCGCTCTCCTCCGTCATGGCCGACGCCATCGTCGCCGCTCCGCCGTCATAGCCGTAGCCACCGTCGTCCCCGTGCCACGAGACCGTGTCCAACCTCTCCGCCGTCGTTGACTTCATCGAGCAGCACGAGCCCGAGCGCTCGCGTGCCTCGAAGCCACTACACCGACCCCGTCTTCACCGAGCATCGCCGGAGATCCCTTTCGCCGTCGCCGCCGCACCAGCTCGTCCCCGACCGCGCCGTCTGGCTCTACGAGACCGCTGTGAGCCTGGCTACCGCCCCATCCTACCCGTTCCCTCTCTCGAGCCCCGTAGCGTCTACTTGTAGCTCGCCCGCACGCACCGCCGCGGAGCTCATCGCCGACGAGGCTCCGGCCACCTAACGGCCACGCCACCCTGTCCACTAGCCTCACCGCACACCCAGGGCCCCGACGCATCACTCCACGCGCCTCGTCGTGCCCCGCAGCCCCGGTTTCACCTTCGCCCGAGCCCCGGCGCCGCCAAACTCGTCGCCGGCGTCATTTCCGGCGACCCCGAGGCCAACTACCACCACCACTCGATGCGGCTCACCTCCCGCATCACGTAGACGTGCTCCGCCGTCGATTTGGTCGCCGGAGCGCGAATCTGCACTTCCTCCGCCGCGTCTGGACGTCTCCGGCGGCTCAACGCCGGCGGAGTTGACCTGTTTGACCCCCTGGGTCTATGACATGTGGGCCCCGCCCGCTAACTAATCCAGGATTAGAATTAATCTAATCTGTTTAAGCTAATGACCCTGACACGCGGGACCCACGCGTCAGGTTTGACCTGGACCGGGTCTGTTGACCTGCTGAGGTCAGCATGACCTCATGCTGACGCCACAATTAATTTTCTGGATTTATTTTTGCACAGGAAATTCCAGAAATTAATTTAAACTTCAAAAATTCATAGAAATTTATCTATAACTCCAAATGCAAAGTTTTATATATGAAAAATTATCAGAAAAATCCAACCTATCCATTGGTACTGGTTCCATGCATGTCAGAACAAGTTAAACCCACTGTTTAGGCATTACAAGTTGATACACTAATATGATCTTCATAAATGAGCTACCATTTGAATCTTTGGTTCAAATGGGTCCATTCCCTTCTGGTTTAACCTACACTAGGTCAGGACACATCCATATTGCCATGTCATAAGCATGCATCATATTGTTGCATATCGTCATGTATTGATTGTGTTCCGATGTGTTCATTGTGGTAGGTTCTGCCTCCGAGGATATCTCCGAGTATCCAACTGAAGGGCAGTATCCCACGACCACTCCATCAGGCAAGCAACCCATTGATCATTCCGATACAAACCCATGTTCTCGCTTCTGCTCTCGTTTACTGCATTAAGACAACGCGTTTCAAACTGCTGTGTCTTACGATAGTTGAACCCACTTCCTTTGCATGACCTGTCTTTGCCACAGTAACTAGATGAAACCCACTAGCATGTGTAGGAGTTGATTGAGCCAATACATGTGTGTGTGTTCCTACCATGCTGTGCTTGCTATGTTTAGAGTTGTGTTAGGTCTGGCTCATCGGGATGATGATCCGGAGTGAAAGGTTGAATCGTTGTCAATAGTGTGGAATTGTTGAACACGATTTGGTAAAGGAATCGATGGAAGGCCATGTAGGAGTACATGGTGGGTTGTTTCATTGAGGCCGTCCTTAAGAACTGAGATCTGTGTGTGTGATTTAAGACTCAGCTACTACCACGCATTGGGCCCGAAACCAATGGACCCTCTCGGCTTCTTGATCACGCTTGTCCTCTGTCCAGGAGTTGCAAAGTAGTTTCTGGTGTTTGTAGCATGCTGGGGGCCGCACGCGGCGCTGACCATCGGGGTGGGCTGTGTTGCGGTAGGCACGTGGCACGGTGTACCGACTCGCCCGTTTGGTGTCTCGGGAACCCTGTTCACATCGTTCGGGGCCGTTAGTGGAAACCTCGGCCGGACTCCCTGCGGATGGAACCCGAATAGGCGATAAACCTGGATTAGAGACTTGAGTGTTTAGGTAGGCCGTGGCCGACACCCTCGCTGGGCTTCCGCTTGAAGGTTGCCGAGTACATGTCGTGTAAACGGCGATAAGTGGTGAGAGCGTGTGTGAAGAAGTACACCCATGCAGGGTATAAATCTATTCGAATAGCCGCGTCCGCGGTAAAGGACTACTTGGTCACCTATACAGTTCATAGATGAGTTAAATGGATACTACTAAAAATCTCAAGATAAGTGTGAGTACCGCGGATGGCCCTCTCGTAGGATGGCGAGAGAGGATCCACGGTGGAGTATTGTGTTGGTGTTAGTGGACTCGTGTGCGACAAATGATTTACAAATGGTGTCTATCATAGGATAGCTTAGCCAAGAGTCAAAGCTGGCTTGCTGCAATAACCCCACTACCTTCTTGAGAATGTGCATGTATAGTAGGTTCCTGTTGTAAGACTTGCTGAGTACCTCCGTACTCATGTTGCTTTAATCATGTTTTTCAGACGACTGCACCAACCCCTCTGATGGGTTCTTTGTAGACCTCGACGTTGACGAGTGACTTATCACCCAGGTGGTGATCCAAGACTTGTGAAGGGTCGTTGTAGATAGACAGGCTTCATCAAGCCTTCTTTCTTTCTAGTATCTGTACTCAGACTAGTTTGCTTCCGCATGTGCTTGTATGTTTGTATGACTTGAGTGTTGGGTCATGTGACCCCTATCTGTATGGATGATATGTATGGCTCCTCGGAGCCTTCTAAATAAAGTACTTGAGTCGTAGAGTACTGTTGTGATGCCATGTTGTATTTACTCATATCGGGCATATTGTGTGTATGATTGAAATGCTTGGTATGAGTGGGATCCGACTATCTTGTTGTTTATCCTTGGCAGCCTTTCATATGGGGAAATGTAAGTTTTGTGCTTCTGAGCGATAGTAGTCCGCTACAGCCCGGTTCACCGGAGTCCTGCTAGCCCAGCACTACTGCTTGGACACTTGACTGGCCGGCATGTGTTTCACGTCGTTCCTATGTCTGTCCCTTCGGGGAAATGTCACACGCTGATATTCGGAGTCCTGCCTAGCATGCTTCAGCCCGGGTTACCGGAGTCCTGTTAGCCCAGTGCTACAGCCCGAATAGATACGTTGATGACCGACATGTTCGATGTGATTCATGTATGCCTGCCCTCATAGGCTAGCGCCGCTTTGGGTTCACGACTAGCCATGTCGTCCCGGGTTCTCTGTCATATGGATGCTAGCGACACTATCATATACGTGAGCCAAAAGGCGCAAACGGTCCCGGGCCAGGTAAGGTGGCACCCGTGGGAGTACCGTGCGTGAGGCCGCAAGGTGATATGATGTGTTACACGCTGGATCGATGTGGCCTAGGATCGGGGTCCTGACAAGAAAATTAAAGTTTTAATTCCTGGCAAAATTTTAATTAAAAAGACAAGGTCAAAAAATTTGGGGTGTCACAGTTCAGCACGAGCAAAAGAAGTACCGGATCTAAACACCAGACATGCATAATGTTTTGTTATAGGGGCAACATAGCGACATGAATGATTCGAGGCCCGACTTGGTGGCCTTACAAAGCCGTAAGGACGGAGAGGACCCTGTCGGCAAAGGGACCAGCTTTCTTCTCATCTGCAGAAACATCAGCGCCTGTTGGGAGCTTCCTGAAGCTATCAACAAGGTTGAGTTCGGGGTGGCGATAGGGGAGATTACTTAAGACCATGTACAGAGCATTGCGGGCGAGATTTCGAGACTCGCTTGCCAAGAGAGTGCCTCCTCCTTCCTCATGGGTCTTCAAGCCTTCAATCAACTCATTGAAGAAGAGCCCTAGCTTGACACACAGGACCTCATGCCGGCCAACCGAGAAGACTGGCCCCTCCATGCCCATTGTTGCAATCTGGGCAGTGAGGCGCTCGGTGATGTCGACTAGGCTCTTGATCCAAAGGTTGACCTACTCGGATTGGTTCGCCAACTTGTTCTCTGCATCCTTTCGAAGGACTCTTGCATTTTCTAGGTCCTTCATCAACAGCTTCTCATGAACCCCTCCAAACTCGATTTCGCTCGCCAGGATGCCAAGCCTTCCCTTCATGTCTTCAATTGTGCCATTGGCAACCTCAAGGTCCTAGCTCTTGGAGAGAGCTGCGATTGCACCTCATTCAGAAGGGTCTCTTCCTTCTAAGCTGCCTCCTTGAGAGCCACAGTTTCCTTGGTACTCCCGGCAAGCTCCTTTGTTAGTTTCTCCACCTGTTGATCAAGATCAGCCTGGACAATGGATGCCGTGGCAAGGTTATCAGCAACCTTCTTCACCTAAGCGGCAGAGTCGGTGGAGAGCACGTCGAGGGCTGCCTTGTGCTTATCCTCTAGCTCCTTGGTGCGTTGCTGTACAAGGGCCTCTAGTTCCTCGTCTTCGCCGCAAAGGGTGGCCTCGAGTTTCTCTTCCAGGGAAGAGATATCCTTCTCCCTTGTGTTGAAGAGTACTGTGCACTCCGTCAGACTGGACTCCAGGGCAGCGACACCTTCCTTTGACATGGAGATCACCTCTTGCTGCCGCATAAGAACTTGAAATTGCTTGCATGCCACTCATGCAGCTCGCTGCCCTTGTCCCGCAGCTTCTGACATACGGTGTTGGCCGAATTGCGCTGCGCCTTGAGTGCCTACCACTTCTGGCTGTACCGGTTCTGCATTTCCTTAATGCCCACCACCACAGACTCCAGGAAGGACAAGTCCAAGAATCCATTGACAAATCCATCGGTTTCTCCGATTTTCTTGGACAGTGGCGCCATGATATGCTGGATCTCCTCATCTAGCTCTGCGCATGCTGCCGAAGAACCGGGGGCTCCGAGACCAGGTTGGGCCAGCACCAAGGTCAGTTGGCTGTGGGGTCCTAACCGAGGTGCCAAACGCGGGAGGAGGGCTCATGGTTCGAAGGGGCGGGGGGGTTTCTCTTCAACCAACACCCCTGATCCTGATGCACTGCCGTGGGCTTTCTCTGTTTCCTTCAGGGGCTCTTGAGCGCCCCCGACGGCGTGATCCTGCCCCTCCGCGGCAGCATTCTTGGCGGCCTCCTCAGCAGCATCTTTCCTGATGCTGGCCACCTTCTCCAGCAACTCAAGATCCTCAACCAATGATACTGCAATCAAAGGCAACAAGCAATTACGAGGAGGTAGAAGCATTGGAAGACCAAGATCATGGAACAAGATGATAAAGGAAAACAAATAAGTTACCGTGAGTTGTTTGCCGTGGAGGGTCTTCAGTTTACCCGACAATATCAGTTGCCGGAGCATGAACGTCGCCCCCTTCCCCAGTAACTACAGCGTCAACACGGGCACGGCCTTCCGTGGGAGTCCCCTTCAGGGTCCCCTCAGCTCGATCAGCAGGCAGAGTGGACCCCTCCTGGTAGGCCCCACCCTGACCAGATTCCCCTCCTTTCTGATTGGAGATGGGGGTGTTCTTCTGCACCACCTTTGGTAGGGTAATTCAGTCTCGTGCCTTCGCGTCAGGGGATGGGATGGGGGCTTGTCACTGGATCATTTTTGCTGCTCCCCGCCAAGCCCGTGCCTCCTGGGGACCTTGGCGGCTCCACATGCCTGAGCAGCTTGGCCCGGTGGGCAAGGGTCTCCTCCTCCTCTTCCTTGTCAAAGGTAGCGAACAAGATTGAATCATCAAACCAATAAGCATGCAAAATTTCAACAATAGAAGAAATTGTTATCCATACTCTGAGTCAATGAGCATGGAGCCCAATGCGAACCCCATGGATGTCGAAGATGCTCCGCCCCTCTTTAGAGTCGTGGCAGCGGTGCTTCCCGACAGCTGCAGGCCTAGCTGGGATGCAGGGGGCGCCAACAAGGCTGAACTGCGTGAGGAGCTCGAATCTGATTGGGAGTTGGAGTCGACTCCCGTGACCGCCCATCGCTTGGTGGGAGGTGTCTTAGCATCGGAAAGGTAGGAAGAATATCGATGCGGCGCATCCACCCTGTTGCTCTCGGAGGCGATCTTCTTCACCCTCTTGACGGAAGGTGCAGGAGCAGGAGCCGCTGTTCCTCGGTTGGGCCGTCGGCGAGGACGCTACTCCAGGTCTTGTTCGGGGGCTTGCGGGCCCGCTATGAGCGAATCTTCCTCGGGTTTCTCCGCATCCTCGTCCTCGTCCATTTCCTGGGCCTCTGCCACCGCGACATATAAGGCCTCGATCCTGGCAGGCTCAGCCCTGGCAACGTCGTCCCTGGCAGCCTTCTCCACAGAATGCGCCTCGCTCCTGCCGTCGGAGGAGCCTTCGCTTTAAGGTTCCCTTTCCACTTCTTCCTCCACCTTTTCGGGCTTCGCCCTTTCGGTGGCCTGGAACGCTTTGTCCTCCTCAATCCGCCTCTTGATAAACTCTGCCTCTACCTTGGAGGTGTGCTTGAACATATTGTTCTCCACCCTGGTAGCCCTTTCCACCAGGTTGGAAGCCTACTCGAGCTCTACATCTAGCTCCGGTAGTTGCCAGTCACTTGCAACTCCATAAGCATTGCAGTCGGGCATCCACTTTGGAATCTGGTCCAGGGCGGAGTTGAATTCAGTGAAACGGCCCTTGCCGGCAACTTGAACGGCCCAAGGCTACCGAAAAATTGTTCACATAGCCAGCCATGGCCACAAATTGATAAGTTGTTGGTAAGGCCTGGGTACAGACGTATCCTATCCCTAGAATCTCCGTACTGCCAAGCATCAGAGGAAATTGGCTCCAACCTGTTCAATGGTTATCCCGGCAGCCTTGAGACGTGGAATTCTGTTCAACTCAGGGCAGATCTTGTCGTCCATGAGGCTTAACTCCCTCCAATCATTGCCGCGCACGATGCACTCCGTCCACGCCTTGCAAAATTCTGGGACCTCCTTGTCCTAGATCCACACCAATCTGCCCGCCACTCCTCCCATCTGCCGCGGTGTTGACCAGGAAGGTAATCCCAACTTTCCCTCGCTACCCGAGGGATCCAGCTTACATTACCGAAATGGTGAGCCTTGTTCTCCTCCCGCGGGACAAAGAAATGCCTAAATAGATCCACATTGGGGGCAACTCTGACGAAATTTTAGCACAAGTGGGAAAAAATCGCCATGCACACCATTGCATTTGGTGTGAAGTGTAAAAAGTTGGAATCCGTATATCACCATCATTGCCTAAAATAAATCTAAAAAAGAAGGGCAGCGGCCGTAGAGGAAGTATGCGCACAAAAATTGGTACGAATCCGATGGATCCTTCTTCCCCTCCGACATTACTTTGGGCGCACCATGTCCCTTGGGAACTTCTCTCCCACATATATCCGTACCAGGGCATCAAAGTCTAGGTTTGACGGGAAGAAAACCACATCTCCCCGTTGCTTCCTGTCCAAATCTGCCACCCTCTTCTTATTCCCCTTCGCAACCGGCTCCTTCATGGCGGCCGCCTGCTTCCCTTTCACAATGGCGACTTTCTTTTTCATCTTCTAGAACTCTGGAGGAGGTGGAAGGCCAAACGAGGTGTTGAAAGCGGATGTGGGCGCAAGAGAGGGTACTTTGGCTTGAGGACGAAGACGATGGAGAAACGGGTGCGAATGATCCACGCCTTTCCGTGTTTTTCCATTTATGAGGAACAAACATGGGGGAGGAGTGGTTCTTCGCCACTTTCCCTCAGAAAGTTACCATTTTACATTAACTGCTATAGTCCCACGACCCGAGGACTTGCGGTAATTACGCGGAGTGGATGATGGATTGACTAGTCATCATAACACACTGGTGCATGTCGGTGCTATACAAACAATTTTTAACCCCTTTCCGCGATGGCATTTGGAACCGTCGCCAAGTGAGTGTGGGCGATAGGGGGGTCCTTCCCACATGACCCAGAAACCGTCGGGGATATCCCCTCCTGGCACACATGCTCGGCAAAATGAGGTCGTGTGCGACCGGCGAGCGCTCAAATACGGAAATACATACAGTAGAGCTAAAAAATACAATTATACATGTGAAATTGTTTCCGGTCGCAAGTACATCCCACACAGTTAGTCCCCACTAAATGTTTCCGTTCGTATGTAAATCGCACACAGTCACTCCAAGGAAAACGTTACCGTTCACAGGTACATCACACACAATTTTTCCTGTTAAATCGTTTGTGATAGCGTTGGCATTGCACATGATATTAGTAATTTTATCGTTTGCGTTACTGAATGCATCACACACGGTGCATAGAAAAAACTGTGTGGCAAAGGCTATCTATCACACAAAGTTTTTATGTGGTAAACATTTGCGCAAGGTGGCCTAACGCAAACAGTTTTCAAGAGAAAGTCATGTGTGTGGTGGAGATTGATCGCACACGTAGTTCATCCTAGAAACATTTCTGATCTCCATGTATATCGCAGACGTTTCGCTTTCGCAAACCGTGTGCAGTGTAATCCCTAATTCAAAAATCACATGTTTTGAATTTGAAAGCAGGCAATCACTTATTTCATATCGAACCATGTTTATTACAAATATAGGTTCAACCACGCATGCATAATTCGATGCATAGGTACATATTCCGAAGAACTACAAAAGCACCAAGTAAAGAATGATGAACCACCGTTGTACTAAAGACTGTAAAGAGAGAGGCGAAAGACATTCTTGTTGCTGGAGAAGGTGAAGCGGAATGCCCATATTGTGCCCTCCTCCATGCGTAATGCGCGCACGACTCTAGGCCAACCCCTTGTGATTGATGCCCATCCATCCTTCACTGTCTTCATTAGGACTTCTCGATGCTCATTGTAGTCTGAATGAAATACTTTAACCTTCATTGTGTGTCCACCAACCATGTACTTTGCGAGGTAATCTTGAGTGAACTGCTTCGGGAACCAGTGGGAACTGAAAAGATTCAGACAATGTTGTCTAACAACTCATTATGGGCAGTTACGGTCCTACAGCTCACTGTTGTGTTGGATAGAGCATAAAAAAATAATTTGCTTGCCACCATTCATATCTTTTTTCTAATAATCCTTATTAGTTTCTTCACTTGATGCTTGTTCATGAATATCTCATTGCCCCATGCACAAAAAGGGTCGATGCATGGATCCTTGCCAAGGGCATGTGTACCTACAAGCAACAAGTCAATATTAGAAGCTAACTAGTGTCCAGGCCTGGATCTATATGCACTACATTATGGAACGATGGGGGGAGTACAAGCCGAGGGATGAAGCTAACCTCGGTGGAAAATGGTGGCCGCTCCCGTTGTTGCTCTGTATAAGTAGTGGAAAGGCATGAGTATAGCAACCTTAACATCAAACAAATATAGCCAAGGTAAACGACATCATCTCCAAATCACAACTTGAATGTGTTGGTTCCAGCATGCTGTTAATGCAGCTATAAAATGGAAGGCAATGTTACCGATAGCAGGCTTAACAGCCATCAAATATTGCAATTCAAACTGGTATTGTTGAAAATGAATAGAACGTAGGAAATGCTTGAACATCACACTGGATAAATGTGTAAAACTGAAATAAAGGGCATGTGTTAACTATACCAGGAATAACTGGAACCAAATATAGCCGCTCCAACTGGTATTGATGTATTCGAGCGGCACAGTTCCGACTTACACATAATGAATAACACACTGTGAATGACTAAAATAAACAAGGAATATATGACCAGTATAAAAACCAAATATAGCCGTTGAAAACTGGACAGGGTCTCACTGCAACCAACCTAACAAGCAAATACAGATAAACAAGGTATATGCCTCAAAACTAGACAAATGCTCATTGCAACCAACCTAACAAGCAGATAAAGATAAACAAGGCATCTGCTTGATAACTGGACAAATGCTAAAAAAGCAACCTAACAACTAGTACAGATAAAAAAGGCATCTTCTTGATAACAGGACAAATGCTAAAAAAAAGCAACCTAACAACCAAATATAGATAAATAAGGCATCTTCTCGATAACTGGACAAATGCTCACTTCAACCAAACTAAGAACCAAATACAGATAAACAAGGCATTTGATTGATAACTGAAAAAATTCTCACTACAACCAACCTAACAACCAAATACAGATAAACAAGGCATCTACTCACTATAAACAGCCAAATATAGCCATTCGTGAAACTGAAGTGGACAATTCATACTTAAACATCACATAGACCTATTGAGCAATACATTTTTGCATAACTGAAATAATTAAACACGGCACAGTTAAAGCACCGCACGGCAAATGCTACTACAACAAATGGTACAGGTTGGCAAGCTAGAAAAGGTAAGATTTGCTAATAGAATGTTGCCTCACATTTCATGGACGGGATCCTTCCAGTTGGAAGAGCACAGACCCATGGTGCGCTCTCTAATGTCACAGATGGGTTGTTTCACCTTGGAAGAACCTTAGTGGGTGCCCTCCTCGTGGTCGTGGTCGATGAGATCTGACTTGGCAATTAAGGGTCCCAAGCCGCCGCCGTAGAACGTGTCCTTCAAAAATGACAAAATGGGCTCAATGGCATATAAAGCTCACAAATCCTTGACCACTAGGCGGAGGAGATCAGCTGCAGGGCCGTCGAAGAGACCGATGGCAGTTGAACCAGAGGGGTTGGGGATGGACTACTTAACGTGTGACATGGCCGGCGTGAAGCCATCGGTGTGGACGAGCTTGATGTCGTAGCCAGCTTTCCTGAGATACAGTAACACGCTAGCCCGCTGACATGAAGCCTTCGGCACGGCAATGTAGTTAATGTCTTCGCCGGCTTCCGCGGCGACGTGTTGCTCCGGGATCGACAGGTTGGGGCGAATGGTGGCCACCTCGCCAACGTCCGCCGGAGAGGCCATGATAAACCTTTTCTTGGTCGAACGCTCGTCGGGCTGCCCGGGATACGTTGTTGAGTTTATGCTGCGACATTCTGGAGCAGGGGACGTGGATTTGGCGGGAAGGGACACCACAGGCCTCATCTAAAAACTCAGGGGAGTAGGGCGACGATATGGGAATCGCTGGGTAACCTGAACTTTATTATCTAAGCTAGGAGGAATGGCAGACCGGCAAGGGCTGGCGGCGGCGGCGCCGCCGACCGCGAGCTAGGGTTCAGGGGGGCGTGTGGGGACTGTGGAGGGGTGGTGGTGTTTGAGGATACGCCACGGCTACTGAAAATTTCAGTAATGGTGGGTGGAGATGGTGGTGGACGAGGGAGGGCGACGGTTCAAATGCCTTGGCTACTGCAATTTTACTATAAGGTCGGTGCTGGAGGAGTGTGGGCGGCGGTTGATGTACGACAGCTACTAAAATTTGGGTAAAGGAATTGTTGCGGGACGGGAGTGCCCATGATCACGCATGGTCCATTAACAATATGCGTGTATGATAATAAGGAAAAGTGGCGCGGATCCGCCAATTTTCGCAACGCTCAAGGCGGGTAGTTTGTTTTTTATATTTCTAGCTACCTGGTCTATCGCACACAGTTCGTCCTAATTTCCAAATAAACTTACCCGCCTGTAGCTTGCACAGGTGGTGGTTATACAACGCACTTGCATCGCACACGGTTAAGCCAGTACCTCCACCCTTTGCTCGCGCTTGCGTGGTCGTGGTGATTTCAGCGCACTTGCATCGCACACGGTTGAGCCAGTACCTCCACCTTAATTTGCTCACGCTTGTGCGGTCGTGGTGATTTCAGCGCACTTGCATCACACACGGTTGAGCCAGTACCTCCACCTTAATTTTCTTGCGCTTGCGCTGTCGTGGTGATTTCAACACACTTGCATCGCATACGATTGAGCTAGTACCTCCACCTTAATTTGCTCGCGCTTGTGAAGGCGTGGTGATTCACATCTCACACGGTTAAGATATTATACCCCATGTCCGTTAAGCGTCATCAGAGTCTTTGCAGCAAAAAATAACGTTAGAGAGGTTCAAAAGACAGCCACACCAGCATGTGGCCCAAATATATATGAGTGAAAAGGGTGGTCTATGATGTTCAAAATTCCAATGCACAACTTTGACCGCGTGGGCCCATGGTTGGGCGCGTCGTTGAAGATCGATGAGAGGGGCCAGAAGTCAAGAACGACCTGGAAGTGGCCCAATATATGTATAAATATTGGGGATGTTTAAAACTTTAAATACACAGTGCATAGCTTCGGTGGAACCTAAATCCCAAACCCGAAAGCACCCTAACAAGCTCCTAGCTAGGATATATATAATGACCTAATGTCGTACCTAGCTAGGATGCTTGGCCCACCACCTCCCACTTCGTGTCAGCGGGGCAGATGCATGTAATGATCGATACTTTGGTCATACATGCATGTCGCCATGACCTACCATAAGATGGACCAATGAATCTATAGTTTGGTCAAATGACAGTTGTTTTTGTCGATAAACCGCTTGGGCCAATAGATTGAACCATCATAAAAATCGCACACGAGGGACCACAAAACCATCACCTCTTGCATGCGGCCCAAAATGATGTACGTTCGTAAGGGGTGATGTGTGTTTTCAATATAGAATAATGTAAAATTTAGATGTGGTGCCTATCTCTCGATAGAGACAACAACCATGAAGGCAAGGTAGTTAAGGATGAGATACGCAGGGTTTGATGTAGGTCGAACCCAGCAATCTGAGCATGTGGTAGGGAATCCTAACAACAAATGAGCTCGAGCTTTGGTTGAGCGACATGTGACGGTGATTGGCCCTAAGACGAACTAGGAGGAATCCATTCATGGCCAACACATAATACACCTCATTATCGGCCAAAGGGATGATATATATACACTCAGGGAGCCCACAGATATGTGTGTCATCACAAAAAACCGCACAAGGGAGATGTGGTCGATCAGAAGACCCTATATACACTACATGCGGCCCAAAAATACATATGGGTACGGTGGTGTGTGATGTGTTTAAATCCCAAATGCACAACTTTGATGGGCCACCAACTACATTACAAACTGAACACAGTACCCGACTCCAAGCCTGGTTCAATACATACGATGTCAATTTCCCAACTTCGAGGTGGCGGCGGCTGGGGGGGGGTTGTCCCACGCATGCGCTCAAACTTTATTTGGTCTAGCATGGGACACATCTATGTATATATATACATCTATACACCTATATAGTGTGCGAATAACTTTGAAAGTTGGTCGTTGGATGAAGCCAATCCAACGGTACAGAGATGGCAAATCCAAGCACTACTGGCCGTTAGATATCATCTACATTCCACCAGATTCTGCCACATGCATGTACAATCTAGAAGATTCCATGGTTGAACTTATGCATAATGCACAAACCTCAAAACACAAGCACTTCTCCTTTGTTCTCTAGAATCTTCCATATCTTAATTGCCCAAACCTTTTTTTCAATGAATTGTCACTTTTTGTTTTTAGCTTTATAATGCACAATTCCATGAATCTTAAAGTAGATTTTTTTATAAAACTAATTGATATTGGATGAGATGAACTATAAAAATTAAACGAACATCTATATCATGCATATATGACTCAAAGCTTACATGCTATAGTGTGGTATTTATTCATAATTTGGTTACCAAATCTCATGCGTGCAATGCACGTGTACCTTACTAGTATCAATAGGAAACCATCATGGTCAAACCCTTCTCGTTGCTAGCTCAAAGGGATAGATTGTGTGGGCCCCCTGATTGTTGATAAAGGATAGTATATATACCTCGACGAGCGCAAAGATATGTGCCGCGTCTATAAGCCGCACAAAGGAGACATGATCGAGAAGAACACCCTGCCCCCGATACCCGCACGCAACCTGAAAAAGGTTTACATAATCGCCATACAGGTCAAGTCAATCATTCTTCAATTTTTTAGAGGAAAACATAACCCATAAAAACATAGTAGGTTTATATAATCGCCATGACAAGTCCGGTCAATCATTCTTTAATTTTTTAGAGCAAAAATAACCCATAAAAACATATTCTACAAATTAGCAAAACAAGGATCCCAAGGTTTATATAATTGCCATGATAGGTCACTATAGAGATATATTCATATATCTCTAAAAGGACCATGTCATAGCATGTAAATGAAGCTTGAGATATACAACTTCCCACCGGGTCATCCATCCCTGGACTACTCCAGCCTGAGCATGCTTAACTTTTTTGTTCCATTCGACTAGGCTAGTCGATGGGAAGCCAACCCTTGCTGATAAGATTTGCCTCCTTGCCATTAAGGTGTTTCACGCTGTCGAAAGGGCTCAGGGTTGCCATTCGGTATGGTAGCATCCAACGGTGCCCATGTACAATCCGTGGGGTTTGGGTTCTGGCCAATCAGAACGCACAACTCAAATCGCGCGCGCAGCAAAGGGGGCATCAGCCATGGTTTGGTAGGCACACGGCTTTCGTGTATGAACCGTGTGCTATTTGAAAACATTTTTTGGAGGGCCTATTTGAAAACATTTACATGTGCTGTCAAAAGGGATGAGGATCACCATTCGATCAAGGAGAATCCAACGATGCAGACGTACGATCCGTGGGGTTTTGGTTCTGGCCAATCAGAACACATGACTCAGATCGCACGCGCAGCAAGCGGGATATCATACGGAAACCAACATTCGGTGGCCACCGGGGAAAACCACGAGAAAAAGATGTTTTGAAGTTTCAAAAAAAATTGAAAAAAAATGAGGGATGTTAAGAGGATGATGTTTTATTGCCACACAAAACTTCAAGTTGAAACACATTACGAGATGTGAGCTATGAAAAAGACAAAATCAACGTTGAATAGTGCCAAAAAGTAATGTCACTATTCAGGCCTCAATTTGTCTTTTTCATAGCCCACATCTCGTATTATTTTTCAACTTGAAATTTTGTGTCGCAATAAGACATCACCTTCTTAACATCCCACATTTTTTTTCAAATTTTTATGAAACTTTAAAATATGGTTTCCACAAAATTTTCATTAAATATCGACTTTCGTGAGTGAACCGTGTGCTATTTGAAAACATTTCGTGAGTAGAATTTTAGTTTCTAAATCCCCATAAATCCAAAACAAAGCCGAAAATCATGAAACCTGGCATGGTGTCACGACATGCCACTTATATGTCGAGGAATTTTTTTCGTCCATTGAGGTGCAAGTTTTATTACAAGCCTCTTACAAACCGGAGGTTCTCTCAAAGAAGCCTCGTGGTTCCCACAGGGAAAACGTGTCCCCCTTGTGGGCGAAACGTAATCACTGCCTCTTTTCACCTTGTATTTTCTTCTACAGGCAACATGGAACGACAGGATATCCGTGCTGAAATTTAAACTTATTCAGGGTTCGCTTGGCCTTTTGATACACTAATTGAGTTTCTTAGGCATTTAATGTCCATAATTCAAATCTGAACAACAAATACATGCTCTAGCTCACTGAAATGGCTAGAAATATTATACATGTATCCTTGGGTGCATGTTTAGGTCCCATGCCAGGAATGGGAACGAATTACAACCGTACCGGTGTCATGGCTTGTCCTTAAACATTTCGAATCTCGTTTTTTAAGTCCCCACAAATCCTAAACTCACCAGAAAGTCTTCAAAGGTGGCATGGTGTCACATCATGGCACATATATGTCGTGGTAAAAACATTGTCCAATTTGGGCCAAGCTTTATTACAAGCCTCTTACAAAAACCGGAGCTTCTGTCAAAGAAGCCTCGTGGTTCCGATAGGGAAACGTGTTCCCCTTGTGGACGGAACTTAATCACTGCCTCTTTTCGCCTTGTATTTTCTTCCACGGGCAGCATGGAAAGACATGATATCTGTGCTAAAATTTAAACTTATTCAGGGTTCGTTTGTCCTTTTTATACACTAATTGAGTTTCATAGGCATTTAATATCCATAATTCAAATCTAAACTACAAATACATGCTCCAGTTCACCAAAATGGGTAGAAAAATTATACATGTGTCCTTGGGTGCATGTTTAGGTCTCATGCCAGGAATGGGAACGAATTACAACCGTATCGGTGTCCTGGCTCGTCCTCAAACATTTCGAATCTCAGTTTTTAAGTCCCCATAAATCCTAAACTCACCAGAAAGTCAACAAAGGTGGCATGGTTTCACATCATGTCACATATATGTCATGGTAAAAACATTGCCAATTTGGGCCAAGCTTATTACAAACCTCTTACAAACCGGAGCCTGTCGCAAGAACCCTCGTGGTTTCGATAGGGAAACGTGTCCCCTTGTGGGCCAAACGATAATCACTCCCTCTTCTAGTCTCGTATATTCTTCTACACGCGACACAGAACAACTGGAGATTCGCGCTCAACATTGAAATTATTCAAGGTTCGTTTAACCTTTTTTATTCATTAATTGAGTTTTCTAGGCATTTTAATGTCCATAATTCAAATCCGAACTACAAATACATGCTCCAGTGCGCCAAAATGGCTAGGAAAATGTACATGTTTCCTTCGGGTGCATGGTTAGGTCCCATGGAATAAATGGGAACGAATTCAACCATCTCGCCGTACTGGCTTGGCCACAAACATTGCGAATCTTGGTTTTTAAATCTCTGTAAATCCAAAACTCACCAGGAAATCATGAAACTTGGCATGGTGTCACTATATGGTACCTATAATTTTCCAATTTGGGCGAAGCTATATATTACAAGCCTTCTAAAAACCGGAGCCTGTCGCAACCCTCGTGGTTCCAGCGGGGAAACATGCCCCTCTTGTGGGCGAAACGATAATCACGGCCTCTTCTCGCCTTGATCTTTGTTTTCTACATGCAACATAGAATAACTAGAGTGTCGGGCTGAAATTTGAAATTGTTCAGGGTTCGTTTGGCCATTGCATATATATTACTAATTACTAAGTTTTCTATGCATTTTATGTAGTCCATAATTCAAATTTGAACTACAACCACATGCTCCAGTGAAGCAAAATGGGTGCAAAATCGTACATGTGTCATTGGGTGCATGTTTAGGTCTCATTTAAGGTATGGGAATGAGTTACAAACTTGTCGTCGTCCTGAAACATTGAGAATCTCGGTTTTTAAATCCTAGTAAATCAAAAACTCACCCAAAAAACATGAAACTTGGCATGGTTTCATGACATGGCACATATATGTTGTGGTAAAAAATTGTCCAGAAAGCTGACACAAAAAGCTGACACATTAATATCACAAACGGTTGTATTATATTAACCGTGGAGAAATTAAACCATACTCGGTGGCGTGCGTGCAACTGTTTGATTATTCGGGACAAGCACGAGAAGTCTGCCGTGCAGGCTCGACGGGAAGCGTGTGAGCAGTCCGCCGTGCAGGCCCGATGGGACGCATGCATCCTGTCCACCTCATAGGCTCGACGGGACACGTGCGAGCACCAAGGCCACCCATGCTCACCGGGAAGCGAGCTCTTTGACCTCCATGCACCAGATGCCGCCCGCCTCACTCACAACTTCTCCATTAATGGGTTAATTAAAGCATTTGGACGGGGGGTGTTTTCTTGTGATACCATGGCAACATTCTCTTTGTTCGTGTTTTCAACTCGTATTATGCCCTAATTTAAATTGCCACATAGGGCAACGGATAATACTGTCAGATTTCGGGTTCCGGCAGACCCTTGAGGTTTGAACTCTGGGGTGCGCGCGGAGATTACGCTTCCTACCTACCTGTACCCCTCCGCCTCACAAGGATCTAAGCTACCAGAAGAACAACACAAGAGGCACAGAGTTTATACTGGTTCGGGCCATTGATGAGGTGTAATACCCTACTCCAGTGTGGTGGTGTGGTGGATTGCCTCTTGGGCTGATGATGAACAATACAAGGAAGAACAGCCTTGTGAGGGCCTGTTCTTGACTGGGGCGATGAACTGCTAGAGGGGTTCAGTCGCCCTTTTCTCTCTCTCTCCGTCTGATTGCCAATCGATCCGTCTCTAGATGCCTCTACCCCGAGGGTGGCTAGTCCTATTTATAGGCAAAGGCCCTGGACCTCTTCCCAAATATTGAGCGGGAAGGGCGCCAACAATTGGCCATTTCGAAGGGGAACATCTGGTACGCTTATCCTGACTAAAGTTGGTCCTCGCCTGCCAAAAGCTTTGGTGGTGATGCCGGCCTGGGCTCCACAATTACTTCCTCCTTGTCGCGGAGCTGGTCTTGGTCTCGTTGCACCGAAATGGGTGCCTTTGCTTGGTCCTATCGCCTGAGCTTGCCCCCTTTGCACCAAAGAGGAAAGGGAGGACACTGCGCGGGCTGGCGCCCGCCTGGCGCCGTTGGTCGTCATGGGCACCTCGTGAGGTACCCTGCCTTGATCTCTCCGCCTCCTCGCGAGATAGCCTGATGAGGCCGCGCCTGAGGAAGCTCCGTGTCGTCCGCCCCGTGAGGCTTGGCCCCTCGTGAGGGTCTTGGGTCTGTATTCATGAAGATGGGCCGTGCTGGCCCTCCTTTGAGCCACGCCGCAGGCCGCAGGCACGCAAGTCTAGGGACCCCCGTTCCCAGAACGCCGACAGTAGCCCCCGGGCCCAAGGCGCGCCCGGACTTGGCCGTGCAGGGAGGCGAAAGGGCAAGGGCGAAGCACCGCGGGCCCTAACAGCCTGCGGCCTTGGGCGCCGCGTGGCGGTTGATTGGACGTGGGCGTCTCCGCTTCCCAACGACGCCTCGGCATCTGGACAGATTGGACAAGTCCCTGTATGCAAAACGGGTCATGATTACCTGAGATCGTGGAGGCCGACGGTTGGCCTTCGCCGACTATAAGTACGGGACGGCACGTGCCCTTACAGTCCATCCCCCTTGCTTCTCCTTCTTCTTCATGGTGCCATCGAAGAGGTTCTCAGCCGCGGAGAAAGGGAAGGCTCGCCAGGTTGAGCCTGCGTCTCCTCCGCCCAAGCGCGGCAGGGGGCGTCCTCGCAAACATCCCGCGGCCACTACGATAGCCCGCCACGGCCGTGGGGGTGATTTCCAGCTCGGTGACGGGCGGGCAGCAGCGAGTGGGGGGCACGCCTCGGTCGCGCGCCCCCCTAGGCCGCGTTCTCGCGCGGCGGAGGTGCTACCGGAGTTCGTTGTGTGGTCGGTGGAGCCGACTAGCACCCGGCTTCATCTTCCTCGCTTCCTCCTCGGCGAGCTCCCGGCCGCTGCCCCGGGCGGCCTCTGGCTTCAAGCATATGGTTGCTGTAGCCGGGCCTCATGGGCTTCACTGGAGGTCTCCGCAGCTGGGAGCCTGGCTCTGGCCCGCGGTTGGCTGATGTTTGCCCGCGCGCGGGGCCTAAGCCGTCGGTGCACCCCACACTTCAATTTTGACTGCGATGCCACCCTCTTCGTGAGGGTGTTCGGGGAAGATGGTCGCCGCGCAGGGTGCTGCCCTGCGGACGACGACCGCGGCCGGGAACCCAGCCCCAGCAACGATGGAGAGGGCAGCGCTCGCGTGATCGGCGGTGCTCAGGGTTCCCCAAGCTTCATCGGTTCTTCCTCAGGCGGCGACTCTTCTAGCGGTGGTCGCAGATAGCCTCCACGCTGCCGTACCTGCCTGGGAGGTGGTAGGGCGTCTGCCATCCGTCGCGCTTCGGTGAAACGCGAGAGGGAGTTTGCCTGAGTCCTGGAGGCGGCTCGAGTCTTCCCAGCAGGCCGGTGTGAGGCGAGCTGCGCCCGATTTGTTCTTTCTTTTCCTTTGTCCTACATGAAAAGACAGTAGCGTGGGGCCCCGCGGGGGCATGTTTGGGTTATCGCTGTTAATTATTGCTTTGCTTTTGCTATCGTGCCTATGTGTAGATAGTTTCCAACCCCAGCCGTGAGGGGGGCGACCAACCCAGGCCTTGTGTTCATGTCGCGGTGCCCGTGGGGCACGGACTGGAGGGGTGCTCCTGCAATGGACCCAGGTCGCGAAACCTTTGAACGACTAGGACAGAAATACTCGCGAGGGCGCTCGGCTGCCCCTTCCCCTCGCGAGGCCTTGCATAAGAGAAATCGAGGCAGGAGAGTGAAAAAGTCAAAGAACCATAAGTCAAAAAGTCGAAGAACCATAAGTCAAAGGCGGCAATAGCTCCAATAAAACTTCGAATGAGAATGAACAAGCCAACTGCGGAAAGCAAATGAAAAAGCCGCGTCCGGCACCTAATCTAGTCTTCGGCGTCTTCTCACCAGCGCAGAGCTAAGTGCTGCCACTGGGCGTGGAAGGGAGCCCCAGGGCCTGAGGCCGGAGCTCCTGAGACTCCGAGGCGTGTACAGCCCCACTGATTATTACGTGAGAGTGTCACGGGCGGGGAGCTTCACAGGGGTTGGCCTTCTTCACAGGCTCCGGGCCTTTCTTAACGGGAACGAGCTTCACGGGCGTTTGCCCTCTTCACAGGCTCTGGGCCTTTTCCAAAACGCGACAGCTTCACAGGCAGTTGACTTCTTCACAGGCTCTGGGCCTTTTCCAAAACGCGACAGCTTCACAGGCAGTTGCCTTCTTCACAGGCTCCGGGCCTTTTCCAAAAAGGATAATCTTCACAGGCATTCGCCTTCTTCACATGCTCTGGGCATTTTCCAAAAAGGATAATCTTCACAGGCGTTCGCCTTCTTCACAGGCTCTGGGCCTTTTCCAAAAAGGATGATCTTCACAGGCGTTCGCCTTCTTCACAGGCTCTGGGCCTTTTCCAAAAAGGATGATCTTCACAGGCGTTCGCCTTCTTCACATGCTCTGGGCCTTTTACAAAAAGGATGATCTTCACAGGCATTCGCCTTCTTCACTGGCTCTGGGCCTTTTCCAAAAAGGATGATCTTCACAGGCGTTCGCCTTCTTCACAGGCTCTGGGCCTTTTTAGGGGTAGAACCTCCGGAGGTGCTGGATGTTCCACGCGTTCTGGATCGGCACCCCCTCCTGAGTCTCCAAGCGCGCGGAGCCAGGCCTGGAAACATAAACAACCTTGAACGGGCCCTCCCACATGGGAGAGAGCTTGTGCAGTCCCTCCCTGGAGAGGACCCGCCTGAGCACGAGGTCTCCTACCTCGAGGGTTCTGGGGCGGATGTGGCGGCAGTGATATCGTCGCAGTGCTTGTTGGTACCTCGCCGCCCGCAGTGCGGCTTATCGGCGGCGTTCCTCCCCTAGCACGAGGTCCATCCCCCGCATGGCGTCCTGCTGCGCCTCATCAAACGCCAGGACCAGCGCGGAGCGACGTATGACCTCGTGAGGGAGGACCGCCTCGGCTCCGTAGACCAGGAAGAACGGGGTCTCTCCCGTCGGCTTGGTCGCGGTTGTGCGGATGGACCACAACACGGACGGAAGCTCATCGTACCAACCTCTTCCGCAGGCCTCCAGCTTCTTCTTGAACGTCCTGGTCTTGAGGCCCCTTAGGATCTCTGCGTTGGCTCGTTCGGCCTGGCCGTTGCTTCGGGGGTGTGCCACCGAAGCGTAGCTATCTGCGTCCCAAGGTTAGCACAATACGTTTTAAAGAGGTTATTGGTGAACTACGAACCATTGTCTGTGATGATGCGGTTTGGCACCCCGAATCGGCTCACGATGCCCCTGATGAACTTGATCGCGGAACCCGCGGGGATGGTGCGGACGGCCTCTACTTCAGCCCACTTCGTGAACTTGTCCACGGCGACGTAGAGGTAGCGGTAGCCCCCTGGCGCCCGAGGAAACGGGCCCAGGATGTCCAGCCCCCAGACATCGAATGGCCATGAAAGGGGTATAGTCTGCAGGCCTCCCGCCGGCTGATGGATCTGCTTGGCGTGGAACTGGCAGGCCTCACAAGCCTTCACCAGTTCAACGGCGTCATTGAGTGCGGTGGGCCAATAAAACCCACTGCAAAACGCCTTGCCAACGAGGGTCCGTGATGACGAATGATGTCCATAGTCTCCGCCGTGTATGTCTTCCAGCAGTTCCTTTCCTTGCTCCCTGGAGATGCAGCGCAGGGATATGTCGTTTGGTCGCTTCCGGTAGAGCTCTCCATCCTTGATGCAGTATGCCGTGGCTTGTCGTGCCACACACTCTGCTTCCTCCTCCTTCTCCGGCAGGATCCCCTGTGTTAAGTAACTCCGGAGCTCCGTGATCCAGCACCCCTCCTGAGGTTCTATCGTCAGGAGCAAGCGCGCTCCTGATGCCGGGCCACAGACCGGGGCTCCTGAGGCAGGTGGCTGGGGGAGCTCTTCTCGAGGTTGAGCCGTGTTTGATAATGACGGCAGGGATGAGGGCATGTATCCCTTTTATCTTTTCGGTCGCTAGCTTGCTTTGCTGGGGGCGCCCCTCGGGCTGCATCATCCCCAGGCCACTCGGGCTAGGCCTAGTGGCATGTATCCCTTCCGCGTTTATTTCCAATATGCATCATGCTTGATTACTCGATGCCGTCCGCGGCACCTTTTCTTCTTCATGTCGACCGCTTGCATGTTAAAGGGGGGGGTGCCTGAGCATTGCGACTCAGGGCTCTTACTGGCTCTCCAGCCCTCACCCTCTGGCCTTGTCCACGGCATCGCGACCTGGCATACCAGCGACGACTGAGACAAGCTCGAGCGTCGGGACCCGAGGACGTAGAGTGCCGGCATCTAACCAGACTTTGCAGGAACACATCTCAAGATACGTCCTAGTGCCAGGCGCAACCCGCCTAGAGGTAGGGCCCCATGAGTCCCGCGCTGGCTCACGGGTGCCCAGATACACCTCACCTAGCTCTACCGTGCCAGCCACGTGTCAGGACGGGGCTGTACACGCCCCGGGGGCTCCTCCCGGAGGGGAGCCCCCTCCCACGTACCAGTGGAAGCACCATGCTCCGCGCTGGCTGACGACACTGGCGAGGAGCGGCTATGCCCGTACACATACGGAAGCGCTACGCTCCGCGCTGGTGATAAACAACTGAGGGTGGCCTCCGGGCCTCGTTAACCTCAGGGAGCCCCGAGCTCAGTGGCCGGCTTCATCGCAACGCCTCCCCCCGGGAGCGCCGCGCGAGGGGGCTGGGCACGGGGGCTACGACTGGGTCACGGCTAGCCGTACACCCCAGCCAGGTCCCTCGGGCCTGGTTCGTTGCGCGTCTCTCCCCAAGCGGAGCCATGGTACGAAGGCCGTTTGCGCGTCAAGGGGGACTCCTGAGCATCGCGACTTAGGAGCCTAACTGGCTCTGTAGCCCCTCACTCCTTAGTTTCGAAAGGCTATGCTGGGTGAGGTACGCGCGGGGTCGGGCTCTGCAGACGTAGAACGGTAGCCCCGCCTGCATTTCATTTTGCCACCTGCTGTTCGCGCGTCAAGGGGGACTCCTGAGCATCGTGACTCAAGAGCCTAACTGGCTCCGTAGCCCCTCACTCCTTAGTTCCGAAAGGCTATGCTGGGTGAGGTACGCGGGGGGTCGGGCTCTGCAGACGTAGAACGGAAACGCACCTACATCGCGCTTCCCTACTTGTCGCTCGTGCGCTAAGGGGGACTCCTGAGCATCGCGACTCAGGAGCCTTACTTGTCACATGGCCCCTCATTCCTTTGGTCCCGTCCTGGTTTCCGGTCGGGGCTGATGCTGGGTGAGGCATGCGCGTGGCCGGGCCCTGCCGGCGTAGAGCATAAGCAAGCAGGGAAGAGGAACATAAAATTCAAGGAACTTAAAAACGAATATTACAACCCATAATGTCGCCTTGGTTCCAAACGCAAATTTAAATGCCTCCTCGAGGCGTCGTGCATGTGCAGGAATCAAAAGAAGAACAGGAACGATAGCGGAGTCACTTGGCGGCGGCGGAGTCGCGTGGAGTGGCTTCACCTTGCAGGGTAGTAGGGTCAGCAGCACCTCGCTTCGGCTTGGTGCTGAAAGCCCGGAACTTCCCCAGCAGCGCCTCCGCGCGCCCCTTCACAGCCTCGACGGCAGCGGCGGAGCCTTCGCCGCTCACCGGCTCCAGCAGGCTGTCAAGGTCGGCGCTGGGGTCGCGAAGGTAGACATGGGCGAAGACCCGCGTCAACGCGGCGGTAGACAGGACACGCGCCTCGGCTTTGACCGTGGGGACGAGCCCGAGGGCGACATCTCCATGAGCCTTCACCAAGAAGGGAAGCAGTTTGGCGGGGCCGTCCCCGTCGCCAGCCAGCGGGCAATCCAGGCCACTCTCAAAAAGTGTCTTCAGTGAAGCGCGGGCATCCTTCTCCATGTCCGCGAAGGCCACACGATCCTCAGCAAGGACCCGGTCCTTGACGTCCAGCTCGGCCTTCGTCAACTCCAGCTCCTTCTTCGGCGCACCTAGGTGGCTGCGGTGCTTCTTGAGCTTCGTCTCCTGGTCCTCGAGCACCGCCTCGCGAGCCTTCGCCTCCTTCTCCTGCTCTTGGCGAAGGCAGGTCTCTTCCGCAAGCTGACCACGCAGGCCTTGCAACTCGTCCTCTAGCTCCTTGCAGCGGCCGCGGATTCTAACTGCCTCTCCCAGGGCTGCGTCACGGGCAGCCTTTGCCTCGAGGGTAGCCCCCTTCTCCTCGTCACAGGCCATCGAGGCCTGAACCAGCGCTGCCCGGATCGAGGCGTCGGAGCGAATCCACCCCGAGGCCAGCTCCAGGCGCCCGGCCACCAGGCGAGAGTCGGCACCTAGAAGATCCTGCCGCAGCCGGTCCAATCCAGCAACAGCTCGCTCCAGGATGGAAGAAGAAGGCGGGGAAGCATCAGGGTGCTTCGGGGCGGCAGGAGGAGTCCCAGAACCAGTAGGCGGCGGAACAGGAGGAGAAGTTAGCAGCGGCGAGGCTGCAGTATCCCGAGGCGGAGTTTGCTGCACCTCCCCAGCCGTAGCAGCAACACCGGACAAGGGCACCTCTGGGGCCGACCGAGCCATGGGGGTTGCGGCCCCAGCCAGATCAGCCAAGCCCTGCAAGGGCGAGTGGGCAGGGGCAGCCTGTGCGTCGCGGTCGCCCTCCCCTGCAGGTGGAGGTGTCATCGCAACCGGGGCCTCAGGAGCCCCCTTCAGCTTCTTCGCCGCCGGCGCCAGCCTGCTCAGGAGAAGTGATCGTCAAGCCCCGTCAGCGGAACAAGAAACCAGGAATCAAGGATCAAGCGCTTACAGGTCGTCGGCAGAAAGCTCTGGTGGTCTCCTGCCAAACTTGAAGCCGGAGAGCCGGCTGGAGGGGTCGACCTCGGAAGCAAAAGGCACGTCCGCGGTTCGCCCAGGAGTCAGGGCGGACCCGCGGGGAATCAAACCGGTCCTGCCCTTCTTCGGGATCGGGGGCGAGCTCCCGCTGCCAAGCACGTCGTCGTCATCATCGTCACTCGGCGAAAGGCGGAGAGCACGGGGCTTGCGCTGGAGCGAGGGAGTCCTAGACTCTCCGTCGGTTGCCTCAGAGTCGGGGCCCGCCTCCTCCTTCTCCTCGCCCCCACCTCCGCTGGAGTCGCCGGAAGACACGTTCACCAGAACCTCGGGGCCACCGCGGGCACGAGCCCGTCCCCGTCGAAGAAGGGCATGGACCCCACCACTTGCTCCCAATCGTCGCATAGGAACAAGGGCGAAGGCGCGCCCTCCGGCATTGCTGCCTCGCCCCCGACCAGGGACTGGAGAACTGCAGTCACATCCCCTTCGCCCATGGCTGCGGGACTCGGGTGAGGCCTCCACATCGGAGGAGAATACCGCCAAAGCGGAGCCAGTTGGTGCTCCAGGAACTCCCTTAACAACGACGCCCCGGTTATCTTCGCAGCCGCCAAGCTGGCCGGCTTCAGATCGGCGTCCATCTTCGCCAGCACCGACTTCGCACGGGGATACGTGAGCTCCGCCCGGCTCCAGTCTTCCGAGCTCACGGCCGGCTCCATGGGAAGGGTCAACCGAGGATCGACGCACCCGGCATCAACCAATACCCACTTGCTCCGGAAGCCCTCGATCCTCTTCCCTGGATTCGAGATGGCCAGGGAGCTGCCGCACGCGACGAAGCCCGCGCATGCAGAAGGAGAACACTTGGAGGTCCGGAGGTAGAACTAGTGGCGCAACAAGGCCACTGAAGGCTGCACCCCCACATGCGCCTCGCAGTAGTAGGCAAAAATCGCCAAGAGAAGAACGGAGTTGGGGTGAAGATGCAAGGCTTGCAAGTTGTAATGGCGGAGGACGGCGAGGAAGAACTCCGAGAAAGGAGGCACTAGGCCTGCCGTAATGGAGCTCACGAAGAAGGGATAGAAGGTGCTCCCCTACCCTTCAGGGACATCGGAGCCAGCCTTGAACATCTGCGCCCCGTCAATGCCCTGCGCCGCGGCCATCCGGTGCAGCAGGGCAAGGCTCGTTTTCGACACGGTGGGCGAATCCAAAGCAGGTGAGAACCAAGCTTCAGCCGGGGTCTGGCGAAGCGCCATGGCTACTTAGGACGAGCGGAGAAGCAGATCTGGAAGCTTGGAGGAATGAAGGAGAAGCGCGAGGAAGGGGATCTGAGCAGCGGATGGAGAAGGAGAGGAACAAAGCCCGAGCAGATGCCATGCCTTTAGTATCCTGCGCGGTTGCAAAAGCACCCACGTCCAATCAACCGCCACGCGGCACCAAGGCTGCAGGCTATTAGGGCCCGCGACGCTTCACCTTTGCCCTTTCGCCTCTCGGCACGGCCAAGTCCATGCGCGCCTTGAGCCCGGGGGCTACTGTCGGCGTTCTGGGAACGGGGGTCCCTAGACTTGCCTGCCTGCGGCCTGCGGCGTGGCTCGAGTGCGGGCCCAACATGGCCCATCTTCATCAACACAAGTCTCAAGACCCTCGCGAGGGGCCAAGCCTCGCGAGGCGGACGACATGGAGCTTCCTCCAGCACGGCCTCCTTAGGCTGGCTCGCGAGAAGGCGGTGAGATCAAGGTGGGGTACCTCACGAGGTGCCCATGACGCAAGCCATGACGATCAAAGGTGCCAGGCGGGCGCCAGCCCGCGCATTGTCCTCCCTTTCCTCTTTGGTGCAAAGGGGGCAAGCGCAGGCGAGAAGATCAAGCAAAGGCATCCATTTCGGTGCAACGAGACCAAGACCAACTCCATGACAAGGAGGAAGTCACTGTGGAGCCCAAGCCGGTGTCATCACCAGAACCTTTGGCAGGGGAAGACCAACTTTAGTCAGGATAAGTGTACCCGATGTTCCCCTTCAAATCGGCCAATTGTTGGCGCCCTTCCTGCTCAAATATTTGGGAAGAGGCCCAGGGCCTTTGCCTATAAATAGGACTAGCCACCCCCAGGGTAGGGACATCAAAAGGCAGATCGAGGAGAAGACCTAGAGCAAGTAGAGAGAGAGAGAGAGAAGGGCGATCGAACTCCCCCCAGCAGTTCATCCCCTAGCCAAGAGCAGACCCTCGCGAGGTCGTTCCCCTTTGTACTGTTCTTCCTCATCAGCCCTAGAGGCAATCCACCACACCACACTGGAGTAGGGTATTACACCACAATGGTGGCCCGAACCAGTATAAACCCTGTGTCTCTTGTGTTGTTCTTGCAGTAGTTCAGATCCCAGCGAGACGGAGAGGTAGAGGGCATGATCTCCGCGCGCACTCCAGAGTTCGAACCTTAGGGGTCTGCCGGAACCCGTGATCCGACAGCCATCGATGAGGTGTAATACCCTACTCCAGTGTGGTGGTGTGGTGGATTGCCTCTTGGGCTGATGATGAACAATACAAGGAAGAACAACCTCGTGAGGGCCTGTTCTTGGCTGAGGCCATGAACTGCTAGAGGGGTTAAGTCGCCCTTTTCTCTCTCTCTCTCTCCGTCTGATTGCCAATTGATCCGTCTCTAGATGCCTCTACCCCGAGGGTGGCTAGTCCTATTTATAGGCAAAGGCCCTGGACCTCTTCCCAAATATTGAGCGGGAAGAGCGCCAACAATTGGCCATTTTGAAGGGGAACATCTGGTACACTTATCCTGACTAAAGTTGGTCCTCGCCTGCCAAAAGCTTTGGTGGTGACGCCGGCCTGGGCTCCACAGTGACTTCCTCCTTGTCGCGAGCTGGTCCTGGTCTCGCTGCACCGAAATGGGTTCCTTTGCTTGGTCCTCTCGCCTGTGCTTGCCCCCTTTGCACCAAAGAGGAAAGGGAGGACACTGCACGGGCTGGCGCCCGCCCGGCGCCGTTGGTCGTCATGGCTTGCGTCATGGGCACCTCGTGAGGTACCCTGCCTTGATCTCTCCGCCTCCTCGCGAGACAGCCTGATGAGGCCGCGCCTGAGGAAGCTCCGTGTGGTCTGCCCCGCGAGGCTTGGCCCCTCGCAAGGGTCTTGGGTCTGTGTTGATGACGATAGGCCGTACTGGGCCTCCTTTGAGCCACGCTGCAGGCCGCATGCAGGCATGTCTGGGGACCCCCGTTCCCAGAACGCCGACAAATACGACCACAAATAAAATGGCAAAGGATAATACGACGACAAATTTACAATGGTGTAGATAATAATTGTCTTACATATTCCGAATAATCTAAAATGCCAGATGCGGCAAAGCCCGGAAGGCACAGGGGCAAGAGAAGAAGGAAATTGCAGACAACGATCTGGGTCGCTACTGTCTCTACTCATCGATGGATCGCCAGACAAAAAAATCCTCCATCTCCTTCTTCAATTCCTCATGACTTTGCTTGAAAGCAGCCACGGATTCCTCCACCTCCTGCTCATGCTCAATCTAGAGCTTCCTCAAGCCACCCATCAGTTCCTCGACGGCCGCTTTCCGCGTCATCTCCGAGGCACTTATCTGCTCATGCAGCATGTTCCAGCCGGCGGTCTCCTCCTCCTTCTCGGCGACCAACTTGAGGAGCTTCACATTGTCACCCATGAGTTGCTCGACGAGGCCGGTCGCCATGTCAACCGAGGCATTGCTGATCTTGAGCGGCTTCATCAAGCCGTCGGCCAGCTCCTGCTGCATAGTGACGCCAGCGAGAATGTCGTCGCTGGCGAAGGACTTCAGGAACGCCAGATCATCGCGATGGCTGATGCCGCGAATGCACTTGTGCGAGCCTTCGCATGCCCGTGAAAGCTTGTTCGAGGGCTCCACGGTGCGCCGAGACATCTCTGCTGTGGCTCTGGCTTCGCGGCGGGACCTCTCTAGTGCCTTCACAACTTTGGTCTTTGTTGCTTGATTATATGTCCATCCTAAAATCCTCCTACCGGTCATGGCGGAACAACTTGACAGAAAAAACTAGTTTTGTGGGTGATGAGGAGAGGAACTGTGTAGTAATTTTCGAGTTGGTGGTTTTTATAGCCCCATGCTAAGTGTGAACACATATTAGTTTGATAGGTGTGAACAGATTTGCAATTACTAATTGCATTGTAATCAGCAATGTGACGAGAAACAAGGTCAAAAAAAATTGATGGCAGAAGGTTGACCACGTGGTTGCTCGTCGTTGAGGCGGCCGCGGGGTGCTTCGCTCTGGCGCCCCTGCGCGCGCTCTGCTCGCCGTTGAGGCAAAGTTACAATGGCAACGGTTAATAATTATTAATAATTGTCTTACATATTCAGGATAATTTAAAATGCCAAATGCGGCAAGGCACCTAACACTCACGACCTACATATGCATACAATTATAATAAAATATAAGCTAAAAGGCTGAGCTGGCGGCCTTCCGACGATGGTCTTCTCGGACTCCATGATCAGCATAGCACCCTTGCGACCATTCACTCCAAGTGTCCTGACCCGCCTCCGCCCACGGAGCTGATGGCGCTGGGAGGCTCTTGGGGCTGCTGGCCCTCTTCCAGAAGAGCTTGACAGCGTGCAATCGCGTGCATGACAACTCCGAAGAACCGCTCCATTTCCATGTCTCTGGCCTGGTAGCAATTTCCGTCAATCACCTGCATCCTCAAGATATCATGTTGGTGATGTTCTACTTCGTTGGGGACGTCAAATCCGCCAAGGATGCGCTTGAGCCTGGCCACCACATCATCGGGATCGAGGTTGACACGGCCGCCGCAGACAATGATGAAGCCGCAGGTTGCCTTTGTCTTGACTGAATCATAGTGGTCCTCTGCCCATTCCTTGCGGGGCATCAGGCTCTCGATGAGCACTTGTGATGGCGGCTTTTCGGTTGGCTCATCGATCATGCCACCGAGCAGCTCTAGATATTTTGTACGATGGATGGCAAACTTCTCATCGCACCTCTTCTGTAATATGTCGATTGTGCTCCCAAGGACTGTGACGCCGATATCGCTGCTGATGGGCCATGGTGCCTGCACCGGTCGATGAAGCTCTTGCTCCCCGACCTGCTCCGGCTTGTTCTCCTCGCAGAAGATGTAACGCAGGTAGGCATCGATGTCGAAGCTTTGGTCGTTGCCTGGCATGCTTGGAATAACTAATGGTAGATGGGTGAGGACTAGATCTTCGCAGAGTGTCGCGGTTGTGCGTTGCCCCCTGGGTTATATGAACCAAGCCGTTAGCTGGTGGCGGGAAATCGGTGAGGGAATAGGCGTGGATTTTAAAATTCACCCATGTGGAGTGCGGGAAGCATTCCCTAGAGCACGGGAAGACTAAGTGGAGCACACACACAACCCGAATACTGCATCCGGTGCCACGTATTATTTATCACACAAGTGTTAACATAAGGAAATGTATATATCTGTAACTTACTAATCATCGCACTCGAGTACTTGCAGACGCATCGTGTGCGATACTCCTAGCCACCGCAAGTAATTAGTTTGCATTTTCAAAGTTTTTGTACACACAGAATCGCACACGAACTAACTATATTAACCGTCTATGTTGTAATTTCTCATCGCAAACAGTTCATCCGAGTCGGTTGTTTGCCACGTATCACACACATCTTGTTAAGTTGAACTGTTTTTGTTGCGTTCGCTAATCGAAAACAGTTCGTCCGAGTGAACCGTATGCCCTATATCACACACACCTTGATCTGGCTAACCGTTTATGTTGTACTCCCTAATAGCAAATGGTTCATCAGAGCAAACTGTATGCCATTTATCGCACACACATTGATATGGTTGTCCGTTTCTGTTGTTTTGCCTCATCGCAAATAGTTCGAACGGGTTAACCGTGTGGCTTGAATCGCACACACAACCAAAATCTAAACCGTGTTCGATGGCTCCGCCATCGCAAACGCTTTGCACCTTTTTGATGGTTTTTTACATCCCCGTTTGTGATTAATGCATCGCACACAGTTTCGTCAAAGGGTCTTTGATCGTAGTGTCGCGTTAGCAACATTCTGCTGTAGTGACAAATCGCTGCACACACACAGCATCTCTTCGACACGTGTCTGCGCACCATTTTGGGGCCTAAACCAATGTGCTTGGCAACATGTATGCCTCAGGCCCGGGGGATTCTATCGGGGCGCACAAATAGGGGTGTATGTTTTCCCCTTACTTGTGCCCAGACAGGCAAATCTCCGGCACAACAACAACAAAGCAAACTACACCAAGTATCCAAAACAAGGCCAAGCAGAAGAGATAGCTCTTTGAGAAATCAAAGGGCAGATCAAGAAGACCAAGACAATCCAAATAAGGAAGATATCACTAAGGAAAAACCTCCCTTGTCGGGCAAGCAAGCGTGGCGAAGTCGAGGTCACCCAGAAGAAAATTCTCAAGACTCTCCCGGTAAGCTTGCTAGGGACACCGAGGGCGGATCACTCTGCCAAGGCTCCACTGCTCCATGTCACAATAACGCAAGTCACCTATCAGCGCAGTGTCGAGCCCCCAGGTAATTAAGTGGCTATCATTTGGCATGTGGCAGCCATTTCTGAGGAAGAATACCCCTAAATGACACTTGTCCAGAGGCATGTCACGCAGGCAGGCGAGGAGGTGATTGAATAGCACGGCAAGGCTTGCTAGGCTACACCCATGATGTGACACTAAGCACTGCATTTAATGCACCTTGTCCTATCTATAGAGTTAGGTATGATAGCACTGTGGCTATCTAATCGCTGGATAATGATTGTTTTGCCATTGTGGTAACCCCTTGACCTATAAAAGGAGGGTCGTGGCAATCTTAGAAAGGATTCGGACCCTTGTACACTCATATGCACGTAGCTGCTCTTGTCCCAAGGCGACCTTACTAGGCTTGAGCACTGCGTCTCCACCACGGTCCTTTCATCAATCACCTAAAGCAGGAGTAGGGTTTTACACCTCGCGGCGCCCGTACCTGGGTAAAAACTGCTCGTGTCATAATTGTCGTGCTGCTCTACGGCCTCTGCTCTTTGTGCAACACGCCCTTCCTCCTTGCCAGACCACAAGGGGTCGAAGGCCCCATACGTGGCCATGTTAAACCATGACAGATAGATCTTGCGTGTGCGTAGAATTTTTTTATCTTCCACGCAACGTTCCCCAACGGTTGTATCACAGCCAGGTCTATGGGTAGATGATTTTCACAAGTAGAACACAAAGGAGTTCTGGGCCGTGATGGTCATACTGCTTACCACCAACGTCTTATTTTGATTCGGCAGCATTGTGGGATGAAGCGGCCCGGACCAACCTTACATGTCCTGATACATCTCTGTCGCATCTACTTTTCCTAACGCCTTTCCTCTTGTTTTGGACTCTAATTTGTGTGATTCAAATGAAACTAACCTGGACTAACGTTATTTTCAGCAGAACTACCATGGTGTTGTTTTTGTGCAGAAATAAAAGTTGTCAGATTGGAACGAAACTTTGCGAATAATTTTTATACAATAAAAGAGAATTACTAGAGCCAAGAACCACCGGAGGGGGGACTGGGTGAGCACAACCCATCTGGGCGCCCCCTAGGTGTGCCCAGGTGGGTTGTGCCCGCCCGGTGGCCCCATAGACCTTGAATCCAACTCCATAAATACCTATTTTTCCAGAAAAAATCGGTGAGGAAGAATTATCTTGTTTCGCGATACGGAGCCGCCGCCACCTCCTGTTCTTTATCAGGGCGCTAGATCTGTAGTCTGCTCTAGGCTCCGGGGAGGGGGATCTTCGATCTTCGTCCCTCCTTCATTGCCAATTCCATGATGCTCCCCATCGGGAGTGAGCAATTCCTTCATAGGCTCGCTGGTCGGTGAGGAGTTGGATGAGATTCATCATGTAATCGAGTTAGTTTTGTTAGGGCGTGATCCCTAGTATCCACTATGTTCTAAGGTTCATGTTGATATGACTTTACCATGCTTAATGCTTGTCACTTTGGGCTCGGGTGCCATGATTTCGGATTTGAACCATTTATGTCATCACCATTATATATATGTTCTAGATCTGATCTTGCAAGATATATTCACCTATTACGTGTTACGATTCGTAAACCCCAGAGTGATAGTAGTCGGGATACTTTCCGGTGATGACCGTAGTTTGAGGATTTCATGTATTCACTATGTGTCAATACTTTGTTCCAGTTCTCTATTAAAATGATGTCTCAATATCCCTTAGTTTCCATATTGACCCCGCTGCCACGGGAGGGTAGGACAAAATATGTTATGCAAGTTGTTTCCATAAGCACGTATGACTATTTACGAAATAAATGCCTACATTATATTTATGAACTGGAGCTAGTGTCGTATCGCCCTAGGTTATGACTGTTATACGATGAATATCATCCAACGAACCCACCGATCCAATGCCTACGAATTTCTTTTATATTGTTCTTGCTTAGTTACTATTGCTACTGTTACTGATACACTTGCTACTAAATCATTGCTATCATTGTCACCGTTACTATTGTTGTTGCTACTGCTACCAAAGCTATCGTACTACTTGGCTACATATAGTTAATCTCCAGGTGTGGTTGAATTGACAACTCAGTTGCTAATACCTCCAAATATTTTTTGGCTCCCCTTGTGTCGAATCAATAAATTTGGGTTGAATACTCTACCCACGAAATCTGTTGCGATCCCCTATACTTGTGGGTTATCATGTCAACGCACATGAGACCGGTGCCACCGACTGACATGCAACTTGTTTTGCATAAAGGTGACTGGTGGGTGTCTGTTTCTCCTACTTTAGTTGAATCGAATTGGACTGCGGCCGGTCCTTGAAGAAGGTTAAAATAGCAAACTTGATAATCATCGTTGTGGTTTTGTGTAGTTAAGAACGGTTCTTCCTAGAAGCCCGTAGCGGCCACGTAAAACTTGCAAGAACAAAGTAGAGGACGTCTAACTTGTTTTTGTAGGGCATGTTGTGATGTGATATGGTCAAGAGTGATGTGATATACGTTGTTGTATGAGATGATCATGTTTTCTAATATTGATTTACTTTATCGCTATGCATTAGCAATAGTTGTAGAGGCAATAATTAGCGAGACGACCCCGGCGCAACAAAGGAGATCAAGCTGTCAAGCCGGTAACGATGGAGATCATGACGATTCTTTGGAGATGGAGATCAAAAGCACAAGATGATGATGGCCATATCATGTCACAAATTTTGGTTGCATGTGATGTTTATCCTTTATGCATCTTATTTTTATTAGAATGACGGTAGCATTATAAGATGATCCCTTCACCAAATTTCAAGATAAAATTGTTCTCCCCGAGTATGCACCGTTGCCAAAGTTCGTCGTTTCGAAGCACCTCATGATGATCGGGTGTGATAGACTCTACGTTCACATACAACAGGTGTAAGACAGTTTTGCACATGCAGAATACTTGGGTTAAAGTTGACGAGCCTAGCATTTATAGACATGGTCTCGGAACACTGGAGACCAAAAGGTTAAACTGAGTCATATAGTAGATATGATCAACATAGAGATGTTCACCATTGAAGACTACCCCATCTCATGTGATGATCAGACATGGGTTACTTGATTTGGATCATGTATCACTTAGATAACTCGAGGGATGTTATTTTAAGTGGGAGTTCAATAGTAATCTGATTAATTCAACTTAATTTATCATGAACTTAGTATTAATATTTTTTGCATATCTATGTTGTAGATCAATGGCCCGTGCTACCATTCCCCTGAATTTTAATGCGTTCCTAGAGAAAGCTAAGTTGAAAGATGATGGTAGCAACTACACGGACTGGGTCCGTAACTTGAGGATTATCCTCATTGTTGAAGAGAAAAATTATGTCCTTGACGCACCGCTAGGTGACAGACCCGCTCTCGCTAATCTGGAAGTTGTGAACGCCTGGCAAACGCGGTCTAATAACTACTCAATAGTTCAATGTGTCATGCTTTACTGCTTAGAACCGGGACTTCAAAAACGTTTTGAACGTCACGGAGCATATGAGATGTTCCAAGAGCTGAAGTTGATATTTCAAGCTAATGCCTAGGCTGAAGGTGATGATGCGCGTCAGGAATGGTTCCAAGGTCGATGTGATCGCCGTCGGCACGCTACCTCTACATCTACCTTCAGGATTAGTTTTAGACCCCCGTAATTGTTATTTGGTGCCAGCGTTGAGCATGAACATTATAGCTGGATCTTGTTTATCGCGAGAAGGTTATTCATTTAAGTCGGAGAATAATGATTGTTCTATTTATATGAGTATTATCTTTTATGGTCATGCACCATTGATGAATGGTCTATACTTGTTGAATCTCGATCGTGGTGATACAAATACTCATAATATTGATGCCAAAAGATGCAAAGTTGATAATGATAGTGCATCATACTTGTGGCACTGTTGTTTAGGTCATATTGGCACTACAAAAAAAATACACTTCCGTGATGATACGTCTTTGTCACAGTAGGTCATGTTTTCTGTCATGCATGTACATCCATGACAAATTTCTGACAGAATCAAGATAGTCATACCTATGTTGTCGTAGAAGTGTTCCATGACATTACCAAAATTATCAACATGGAAGTGTCCACTTACATGACGATAAATCGCGCGTCACAGAAGTGCTTTCGTCAAGGGCGACCGACACGTGGCATCCACCATAAGGAACGCCGTTAAGCTATCGGGTCTGGTTTTGGATCCGATAACCCGTTAACAGCCCCGACCAATGGGGATTTTCCATGTGTAAAATCATCATTGGCTGGAGGAAACACGTGTCGGCTCACCGTTGGGACAGATGCCATCCACTCATTGGACCCAAAGCGCCTATGATACATCGACACGTGGCACGGCCCAACAGAGGCCCATTCCTGTGAAAAGGCTGCCCCGTTTGAATTGGTCAAAAGGTGGTGGGCCGGCCCACAGCAAGCTTGTTAACGGTTTGTTCGCATACAGCCCATTTACAGCCAGCTAATTCAGGGCCCGTTTATGGCCTATCTACAATAGGCCTAGTAGCGTCATCTAGGCCGCCCAATATAATTCCAGCCCGTTTTAACTTACGGCCCTTGTATGGCCCATGACGTCTTTCGGCCCATGTATGGCCCATGACGTCTTTCGGCCCATATGAGGCCCTTAGTAACCCTCTGCCCCTTAACGGCCCATGGTAAAACTGGCCCGTAACGAACAGTGTATCACTTTATACCCATTAACGGCCCATTATTCCGTTGGGCCGTTTCCAGCCCATGTTATCTTTCGGCCTTCTCAGGGCCCATTTATTCTTGGGCTCATTTCCAGCATTCGGTTACGTACGGCCCGTTACTGTCATTTTCTGCTTGTGGGCCAAATTCAGCCCGTGGTTAGAGTCGGCCCATTTGTGGCCCGTTAATATGTTGGGCCGTTTTCATGTCAGAAAAACCCGTTGGGCTGTTTTCATAGAGTTATCAAATACGGCCTATTAACGGCCCGTTATTGTCCACGAATAGTACGGCCCATGATTGGCGAAATGATGATACGCCCGGTAGAAGGCCCATGGATCCTACGACCCGTAAAAGGCCCATGGATCGTACGGCCAGAAGAAGGCCCATGGATCCTACTGCCCGTATATAAGGCCCATGGATCCTACGGCCCGTATAGAAGGCCAATGGATCCTCCAGCCCATAGAAGGCACATGGATCATACGGCCCGCAGGAGGCCCATGGTTACAACAGTTCGTGTGTTGCCATGATTATTTTGGCCTAGTTTCCAAAAATAGGTTATTGTGGCCACTAGAAAAACAAGAAAAAGAACTGCAATGACTACAAGCAAACAACTAAACAAGACAATAAGAAAATCAATAAGCAAGCAATTAACGCAAGCCTATTACCGCTATTACACATATTACATCCACTAGGCATCAAAGTTCACCACAGTGCAAATATAGGGAACAAAGAAGCATATTACATACACTGGCCGTCAAAATTGGACACCAGTGCAAATAAACGTGGCAGCAAAACAAGAGCATAACTGAAACAACTTTAGAAGAGCTCAAGAAACATGGTATCCACCATGCTGGCAATAAGCTTAGCAAGCTTATTAGATTTGTCCTGTTTGGCGCTAAAATCGTCCAATGCTTACTGTTGCACCAGAAAGTATGCATCTCAATGCTCCAGGGACTTCCGCAGTCCTTCCGCTTCGTGTCGCAGCATAGCTGATCAATGTCTTTCAGCTTGTAGTTGAGACTCAAGAAACTGAACTAATTCATACAGTGAGTTTGAATAGCTTGTGCAAGCGGTAGTGGCCAGTAACTCGAACACTAAACCAAGACAGGACTTTGGGGTTGTCTCACTGTCATCGAGATAGTCTTCCTTAGCTGTTTTATCAGCTTTGTTGGAGACCAACAAGGATGTGTCACTATCCTCAACCTTATCTGCATTACTTCCTTTAGCATTGCTTAATAAGGCACTCTTCCCCAATATTCTGTCAGCATTGTAAAAGAAGAAACAGGCAGACACATAACAGGTTTAGTATGTACTAGTATATGAAACTCATTTCGGTGAACAATTTCATTAGTAAGGTGGACATGATTAAACTACCAAGTCTTCTATTGCCAAGTACTAGTACATAATAAAAGCATCAAACAAACATATATCTATGTCCTATGGTCACTGCATTGTCTTGCCAAATCAAAATAGAGACACGGTTCAAATCATATCAGTTCAAGACAAAGCAGCAGTGAAAGAATACAAAGCGTGGGAAACTATATGGCACAACAAGATTTCAGATGGGTACCACGGGTCTACATGTACAACAACACTATTTGCTTTGTTGTGATGCTAGTAATGTGCATGATATGAGAAGTCAACGGTATACACAATTGAAATTGAAATAAACAGAGCTATGATAAGAGCAAGTCTATTAAAGAAACATGTGTGAACATACCTGCTGTGCCATTGGAGTTTTCATTGCATCATTCAATTTAAAAATAAGTTTGTATGAGTAAATACAGTGATACAAGAGCAAAGTAGTATGCACGATAGCAATCATAGTTAAAAAAGGCGCGCCTAAGCGAGAGATTAAGCGCGCCTAGGCTCTAGGTGTTCGCAAAACGCATTGCGCATAACTATGCTTAATCTGTGCATAACTGCGCATAAGCATGCGCTTTGGTCAGTAAAGCGCAAGGCGGTGGCAAAACGCACAATTAACACCTAGCGCTGTTTGGAACTATGATAGCAATGGAATCTTAAACTAGAACAGTTGTTGTTCAGGTTTAGGCACTTGTTCTACATGAACAGAGTATAGTAAGACGCAAGAATATAGTACTTAAAATAGAATATGAGCTCTTATACCTTACCACATTCTTGGTTCGGGACCAGTACAGAATAAGGTATTCCCAGTCATCGTCCAGTAAATGTGTCTCAGGAGAAAACAAGGGAATTTGATGAGTTTCTTTGCCAGTGAAGTACGTTTTCTTCAGGTAATTCTGATACTGCCACCAAGCATTCTTGAGGATAGCAGAGGTATTAGCACATGTTACCTCATCCTGAGTTTCCAAATCGGTCCTTCTCTATAGAGAAAAATGGGAAAATTTACTATATTATAACCATCATGGAGGTAGGATGTATGGGACAAAGCAAAGTAATTGCCATGAATAACATTACTTACACATAACTCCTAGACAAACACCTGCAACTGGCATTTTCCTTGATCTTCAGTATAATATTTCCAAGATGGGAAGATACGCACATATGATTTAACAACATCAAATGCGATAGATGCTAAACTATGACTAGCTGGTCGTGCTTCCTCCATGGGAATAGGCATACTAACTGGTGGAGTTGGGGTTCGTCGTGGTAGTACTAGCCCTTTGGGCACTGGAGCTGCCTTACTAACTGCTCTTCTTTGGGAGCTCTATGGTGGAGATGGTGCTATGTCAACAAGAACTGGGTTACTATCTACTGGGGTTCTGGTTAGATTGGGTGAAGCTGGTTCTCTGTCCATTGCAGTAGGGGTACAATCTGTGAGAGTTTGGGTTATGTGTGGTAAGGCTGGTTCTCGTGCATGTACAACCAGGGTGCTATCTCCACCCAGAGGTAGCACTGTTTTTATTTGAAGACCGTGCTTTTAGTCTGCTAGATGCTGGCATCACCCGCTCCAATTCAAATGGCTGATAAACAGGAAACATAGTTGAATGTACAGACATTGTATGAGAGACAAATGCAATAGATAGTGTGTAAAAAAGTGGACATGAAATAGTTGACATGTATATTGTTTAACTAAAACTTATAGCATGACATAATTTCACATATATTATGTCTATCTAAACGGGATAGCATAGCATAACATAATCCAAAGATATGATGAATAACTAAAACGTTGTGCCAAGTTAGAGCATATACCTCGGTGGGGGAATAGGACTGGTCAGCTCTCTCTGAATCCAACTCTGAGGAGCTATCGGGACCCAACAAGAGATCTGCTTCGGCAGGTAGCACTGTCTGCTCTGAAGGCCTTGTTTTCACTCCATATTTTTCAATCTCCCACCCAAATGGCTGATTCACAGGAAGAGTACTTTAATGCACAAACATTGTCGACAAGTGGAAATGTAATGAAGAAAAGGATGGGCAAGATATCACTCAAATATATAATGCATGGTTAAACAGGATGGCATTGCACATTTCACATATATTATGGCTGGCTAAAAGGCATGAGACTGCATAATTCCCATATATGATATAGAAACTAAACAGGTGGCGACGTAACATGTCTAAACTAAGAAGATGACATATATGATGTCAAAAGTAGGCACTGCAAGGCAACATATGCATGATATGACTAACATCATCATGCCAAGGTAGAGCAAACACCTTCGGGGGTAAATAGGAGTGGTCAGCGGCGTCTGAATCCGCCTCAGAACAGATATCTTCCTCTGGATTACAATATGGAGAGGGGTGGGAGGGTTTTCCATTGAACCCACTATGGAGCAATGTGTGCATGACATTGTATTGTCGTGCAAAACTCTTCTATTTTTCTCTACATGTTCAACATGACTGTTTACAATATCTGACATGCATACGAAAAAATATGGTGAGATTATGTAAGGAGAGCATGCAAAAATTTAGAGTGATGGTAACAACCAGTGGATGGATCCAAAAATAATGATAGCAAGCTAATGATTGCTTTAATTTAATAAAAAGACAGATGATGATTGATTTACTATTTGTTTCCCACCCAAGATGAACAACATAGACATACCCTAGGTGAACCAGACATTAGACAGAGATACTACTCATTGCTTCCTCGATATGTGCCCCACAACTAATTTAGAACTCAAGTTTGAACATTAATTTGGACCTGACTTGGAGTCCAAGAGGTGAACAGGACGATAAACTAGTAGGTAATTTAAGCAATCCATAACATAGGCAGAATTAAAAGAGTGCGACCTATCTTGTGGACCCGTGTACTCCTCAGGTTCATCTGCTGAGTCGATGATGGTGATGTAGTTGCGGTGGGTGCCGGTGGCAGGGAAGGAGATCTTAGGCGGCGAAAGACGGTCAGGAGTCATGATGTCTGGTTTGGTGGATGTTTCTATCGATGGAGCAGCTCAGGTGAGGTGGACGGCGTCGCGGCAGGAGCATGACAAACCACACAGAGTTCCCTTCGACACCTACCTGTAATTGAAGTAATTCTGTAAGGGCTCATTTGACTTGCATGATTCTAAAAACGCAGGGATAAGAAAAACACCGGAATAGGATAGGAATGGACATGGTAAACAGAGCATTTGTAAATACAGGATTTCTGTCAACTTGGGTGTTTGGTTTATAGGAATTGGAAGAGCAGAGGAATGCCAAGAAACATGGCCAAAATAAAATGAAACCATATGAAAGCGTGTACAGTTAGAATGTTAATCTGCCACTAATGCACTTGGTCTTGTTTTCATGCATAGGATTTTGAAAAGTAGGTCCAGGTGGATGTTTTGCTTCATTCCTTTCCACAAAATGAATGAATAATTGAATAGTAGAGTGCCATTGGAAAATTCCCTATTGCTATGTTTTTTCCGTCCAACCAAAATTGCCCTAATGGATGGACATGAATGTATAGTAATAAGTGATGCAACAAGTGTACAACCTCTTTGCCGTAGCCGTGTCGACCTCAGCATCATTGGGTTGGTCGCTAAAGCGGCTGTCGGAGGTGTGGAGGAAGATCTGAGGAATCTATAAACGGCGTCCAGGGCACTGCTCTATTGTGATGGATCGTTCTGTCGTTGGAGCAGCTCCGGTGAGCCGTAAGACGTCAAGGCTGAAGCAGCACAAGACAAACATCATCAATCTCAAGTGGGATTCTAATAGGATCTCCAATAGATGATGTAAAATAGATGTAAAATTTACATCACCAAAAACCACCTGACTAGAACAGATGAGGTAAAAACTGTTGAGTCTGAACTTAAATGTCGAAACTGAAATTTACTGTGGAATCTGAATGTTACTGTCAAAACTGAACGCAATGGTAGCAAAGAGGCACTTGACATTTAGTTTAGGGAGCGCCTGCAGTTCATCTTCAACCTGCACCCCCCTGAGCCGCCAGCCACCACCGACCGAATTGCAGCCCCGAAACAACTCCCCACCGCTGTTCCGCCGCCACCCCTATAGCCCTGTAGCCCCCCTGCCACCCACCCGGAACCCTAAGATAGATAGTGGGGTACCTCTCCGGCGAGCCCCCGTTCCCGCTGCGGGTGGTTCTTCCTTAACTCCGGCGAGCCCCCCACCCCCTGAAAATCGACTGACCCAAAAGTCGATTCAGTCGACTGAAGTGTAGCTAAATCGGAGCAGAGCAGCAGCATGAGCGAGGGGGAGAGCGGCAGCAGCGCGAGCGAGCGAGCAAGAGCCGGAACAGCAGCAGCTGGGCAAGCGAGCGATCGAGCGAGAGCCGGAGCAGCAGCAGCAGCGCGAGCGAGCGAAGGGGCCTCGCACTGGGGAGAGCCGCCATGGAGATGTTTCTCGCGGCGTTGGCTTCAAGGTAGCCGCTCGATGGGGGTGTGGGATGGAGCACCGTCGGCGTCGGGAGGTCAAGCTAAGGAGAAGGTGCGATGCGATGAGTGTACAACCTCTTTGGTGGCGCCGAGTAGGCCTCAGCTTCGTCCGAGGAGTCGGTCAGGATGTTGCAGTTCCGGTGGAGCAGGTTAAGGCAGCACTGTGGGGATAGATAAGCCACGATAGACGAGGCGATCATCGGAGCAGCTCCATGGAGGTGGAGGACCGGGCGGTTGAACCGACGGGATGACGAGATGGATGACGGATCCTTATCCGGGGAGGTGGACGAGGGACGTCGAGCTGTTGCGGTGGACGACAACGTCGGGGAAGAGGCTCCGGCTTGGTAGCGGTGAGGTGAGGTGGCGGACGAAGGAGGGTGGGGTTTCGCGGCTGGAGCGGAGAGGTTATGGCGGCCTGGGATTTTGAATGGCAAAAAGGAGGCGATGGGAGGGGGTTAACCATGACTTAGGGACGCGCTTGTCCAAAATGTAAGGTTTGTTACAAAAGTACCCCCACCGATTTGAACTAGCGGCCCTTTCGGACCAGGGTTAGAAGGGGGATTTCGCGTGTCGGGATTTGGCAGCTGGAGGGAGTTTTCGCGCGCGTTATAATTTCGGGATAGCAAGGTGCGGGTTGTGAAGGCGCCAGTTTTGGGAGCAGGATATCTGAATTTTCGGGATATAACAAGGCACGTGTTGAATTTTAGGGACAAGCCTAACGTGTAATATTGTACTTGTACGTACCAAATCAATTTGCACTTCCCTCAACCAAAAAGAAAACGAAAATAATAAAACTATTCACACCACACAAAGAGAGAGTCTTGCCCCGTTTTACTATAAAAATGCTATTCAAAGCTACTCCCTCCTTCCATCTATATAGGGCCTAATGCGTTTTTTGATGCTAACTTTGACCAAATATTAGAGCAATAATATATGACAAGCAACTTACAGAAAGCACACTATTAAATTTGTCTGTGAAAGGTTCTTTCAATGATATAATTTTCACATTGTGCATGTCATGTACTATTAATCTTGTCAATAGTCAAAGGCGGTCTTAAAAAACGCATTACGCCCTATATAGGTGGAAGGAGGGAGTATGAATCCATGTTATGTCCAATTAATTTTTTTCGCTTGTTGTATAATGCATGTAACCAACTCATACCAACATTTTAGTGCATTCCAAATGTCTATACTACCGCTGCAATTCGAACTGAATTTGAATTTGTTTCTCTATTTCAATAAGAATCTACAATCATGATTGTTGCCAACTTCAACCATCATTCGTGTTTTACCTTAATAACAATCCACACGATTACTATAGAGATAGATATGAACTATGTGTACTACATGAACTCGAATTCTATTTTTTGAATACACTTGATGTTGATTCCAAATAATAGTACATTTGATGTACTAACTATATATTCATAATCTAAACCATGTTCCATACATGTACACCGTGTTTATCACACATAGTATAGTGCCCCGCCCCCTACATTATGACAAGTATTTAGACCTGAGCTTCAAAAGCCACACATTATCCCAAATTATGATTAATGTTCTATATATTATATGTAGTACTAGCAAGATGCCCATGCGTTCCACAGAACATCAACATGATCATGGGGAGGTCTAATTTGCAAATATGGAGAGGGGTGTGGGCATCTTTTTTTAAAACTGCCATAGTTCCCTTCCTATCCGTCAGATATAAATCGGACGGCCTATATTGCAGGATGGCAGGCACACCATCATCAACAACTCCGTTTTTTATAAGAGTGGAGATAAAATATATTTTATGTAGTATAACATGTTCATAACCACACCATGTGTATCACCGTTATATATATTCACACATGCGTCGGTTTAAAACACTATGATAAATTCTTCAAATATCCAAATTCCCTTTTTATAATGAACTAAGATCTCTATTCGTCTTTTACACCCACACAATCCTCTTATCTTTGTAGCTAGCACTAACTTTCTCTCGTGCATGCACATGCCCGCATCCCTCTCACCCTCCCTCAGCATTCTCTAGATCCATCACACAAATTCGTATTTTCACTTTAGGTCGTTCACCCACGGTGTGCGTAGGCCCCCCACCTCCTTCTTTATGGCACACATTGATCGATATGCCTCTCTAGCCAGGTGTGCCTAGCATAGACACAAGATTCCCCTCTTCTCTTATCACCGTCCATGCCTCGCTCCCACCACTCTTTTCATCGTTCTTGTACTCGCACACTCCTCCCCCTTGATATAGTATGCCTCTCGTACCACCTCCTACATGCATCCCTCTCTCTCTATCCTTCTCCTCGTTCCTCATTTGCTTCTAACACACGCATGCATGTATACCGATCGATCTCCCAACATATACCTAGATCAACTTTAACTACCCCCCGATCGATCGACGTACCTCACAAGTTATGTCTCTCCTTTCTCTGACAAATGATGATTGATCTTCCTATGTAGTTATGTCTGCTTACCATATCCATATCGCCCCCCTCATCATTCGTGCATGCCTCCTGACCCGTCTCTCACACGCACATGCACAAATAGGCAGCCATCCCCTCTCTTATTGATATTGTAGGCGTGCCCTCCGGTTGTCTAGCAAGCCTATCCCACCATTTGTTAGAAGCAACTCCACTACCACCCCCTCCAACACTCTAGCTCTGTCTCTCTCCCGACCTTATTCCTATCCTACACATATGCATGGATTCCGATCTATCTCCCTTAATACATAAGGTAGAACGATCTCCCTTAATACATGAGGTAGGCCTCTTTCCTCCTCCACACATATACTAGCCATTGTACCTCTATAGTTAATTAGGCCTCCTTCCCCCCTGAGGGAGTCCTGGACTAAGGGGTCCTCGGCATCCGACTTGTTATCCATTGTTCGGACTGATGGGCTGTGAAGATACGAAGGCCGAAGACAATACCCGTGTCCAGACTGGACTCTACTTAGCGTGGAAGGCAAGCTAGGCGACCGACTATGGAGATTCCCTCCTATGTAACCGACCTCATGTAACCCTAGATCTCTCTGGTGTCTATATAAACTGGAGAGCACAGTCCGGATAGGATAGATTCATTACCATACACTCATAGTCTAGACTTCTAGGGTTTAGCCATTACGATCTCGTGGTAGATCAACTCTTGTAACACTCATATTCATCAAGATCAATCAAGTAGGAAGTAGGGTATTACCTCCATAGAGAGGGCCCGAACCTGGGTAAATATTCTGTACCCCATCTCCTGTTACCATTGATCCTAGACGCACAGTTCGGGATCCCCTACCCAAGATCCGCCGGTTTTGACACCGACATTGGTGCTTTCATTGAGAGTTGCATTGTGCTGTCGGCAAAGGACTCGATGGCCCCTTCGATCATCAATAATAATGTGGTCCAGGGAGAAACCTTCCTCCCCGGACAGATCTTCGTATTCGGCGGCTTCACACTGTGCGCCAACTCGCTTGGCCATCCGGAGCAGATCGATAGTTACGCCCCCGGCCACCGGGTTAGCTTCGGAAGCTTAAACTACGTCATGTATATCCATGGAAACTTGATCTTCGAGGGATTTGAAACTGCGGCGATCGCTCCGCCTTCCTCCGAGGAACATGACTTAAATCTGTCATCGGAGCCTGTTGCTGCAATGGCCTCAGTACCAAACCAGATCGCCCCCTCCGAGGCCATAAAGTCCACGGCGTTGGAGCCACACACGGACTCGCCATCCTACAATGCTTGTGTCAACGAAACCCCAGACTTGTCTCCGGTTGCTCATTCCAGACCGGATACACCTGCGGACACTGAGCTGGATCGGCTGTCGATTATCTTAGCGTCGCAGACATCTTCCAGCATTCACCTTTGGGTGACGTACTAAATTATTTGAAGAACTTGTCCTTGGAGGAAGACTCACAGCCGAACTATGTTTGATTCGATCTAGAGGTGGACAATGAGGAATTTTTCTTCCCACCCGCCACCCACTTCATAGCCACCGTCGATGACTAAACCGACGTGCTTGACTATGGCTCCGAAGACATCACCGGTATGGACGACGATGCCGACAATGAGCAAGGCCAAGACCCGCCATTCACTGGACGTTGGACGGCCACCTCTTCGTACGACATATACATGGTTGATACACCCAAGGGACCTGGCGACGACAAAGAAGAGACAGATAAGATTAAAACTTCCGAGACGCAGTCCAAGCACTGGCCCCCCAAACGCCGCTCTAAGCCTCGCCGCTCAAAAGATAGCAACACTGGTACCGGAGAAAGTAGCACTCCAGGCGACGCCAAAAACAATGAAGACCCTGTCGGTGCTGCATCCGAACAGGAGGAACAGGACGACAGGCAAGAAAACCCTGATGAGCAGGCCATAGAAGATGACTCAGGGGACAGAAGTTACCGTCCACCCTCCAAAGAGGATACAAGCCTCGGCAACGAAGATTTCATCGTGCCTGAGGACCCTCTGGAGTAGGAGTGCTCTAAGCTTCAACTCATACCCACTGCAAGGAGCCTGAAAAAGAAGCAGCAGCAGCTTCAAGCTGAAGAAGATCTGCTCGTAGACAGATGGATTGACGTCCTGATGGAGGAAGAATACGGCCTCAAGCGCCCAGCCAAGAGCTACCCAAAACGCAGACTGCTACCTCAATTTGATGAGGAGGCACCAGAGCACACATCTCCCTCGAGTAATGCGGAACGACCACCACGTGGTCGAGACAGGGCGGCCGACCGGCGACCACGCGGTCGGGATAAAGCGGCAACTCCGGCCGAACAACAGCCTGCCCAACCGCCCCGCAAAAATAAAGACGGAAGAATTCGGGGTCACACGTATGACCTTCGGCAGATCCTGGATAGTAGAGCAGGACATACAAGATCGATCTACGGATCGCAAGAACATGCCTCGAGGCACGAAGACGGCTACCTATTCGGACGTGACAAACCTACCCACGCCCGGTCTGGATGCCGCAGAAGGACTCCATCAGAGCTACGTCGCGACACGGCACGGTACAGAGGTGCCTCACACCCTCTCTGCTTCACAGACCAGGTAATGGATCACGAATTCCCCGAGGGATTCAAGCCCGTCAATATCGAATCATACGACGGCACAACCGATCCTGCAGTATGGATCGAGGATTTCATTCTCCATATTCATATGGCTCAAGGAGATGACCTCCACGCCATTAAATACCTCCCACTCAAGCTCAAAAGTCTAGCTCGGCACTGGCTTAACAGCCTAGCTGAAAATTCTATCGGCTGCTGGGAGGACTTGGAAGAAGCTTTCCTAGACAACTTCCAAGGAACTTAAGTCCGGCCACCAGACGCTGATGACCTAAGCCACATAGTTCAACAACCTGGAGAATCAGCCAGAAAATTCTGGACTAGGTTCCTAACCAAAAGGAACCAGATCATTGATTGTTCGGACACTGAGGCCTTAGCAGCCTTCAAACACAGCATCCATGCCACCTCGGCCAAGAAAAGCTGAAGTCCATGGAAGCCCTCACGGCACTCATGACCCGCTTTTGTGCAGGAGAAGACAGTTGGTTGGCCCGTAGTAACAACACAGCCAGTGAGACAGGCCCCTCGGAGGCCAAGAATAGCACTGGCAAGCTTCGGCGCAATAGACACACACGCAGAAGCAATGACAACAACACCGATGACGCCACAGTCAACGTCGGATTCACTGGCTCTAAGTCCGGCCAGCAGAAGAAGCCCTATAAAAGGAACAATGAAGGACCTTCCAGCCTGGACCACACACTCGACCGTCCGTGCAAGATACAGGGCACCCCGGGCAAGCAAGCCAAACATACCAACAGGGTTTGCAGGGTTTTCAAGCAGTCTGGCAAGTTAAATGCCGAAAACAAAGAAAAGGGATCACAAAGTGAGGACGAGGACGAAGAGCCCCGGCAGCCAAACACTGGGGGGCAGAAGAAATTTCCCCCTCAAGTCAAAATGGTGAACATGATATACGCTACACACATCCCCAAAAGGCAGCGTAAGCGTGCACTCAGGGACGTCTACGCGGTAGAGCCAGTCGCCCCCAAATTCAATCCATGGTCGTCATTTCCGATCACCTTTGATCGTCGAGACCACCCAATCAGTATCCGTCATGGCGGTTCGGCCACATTGGTCCTCGACCCAATCATCGACGGTTTCCACTTACCATGAGTCCTAATGGACGGTGATAGCAGCCTCAACCTGCTCTATCAAGACAAAATTTGGAAAATGGGTATTGACCCCTCACGAATCAAACCAACGAAGAATATCTCCAAAGGATTCATACCAGGCGTCGAGGCCCACTGTACGGGCTCAATCACGCTGGAAGTGGCCTTCCGTTCTCCGGAGAATTTCTGAAGCGAGGAGTTAAAATATTTGACATCATCCCATTGCACAATGGCTACCATGCACTGCTCGGATGAACAGCGCTTGCTAGATTCAACGCAGTGCCACACTACGCTTATCTCAAGCTCAAGATGCCCGGCCCACGTGCCATCATCATAGTCAATGGCACCATGGAACGCTCCCTTGGAACAGAGGAGCACACCGCCGCCCTAGCACAGAGGTACAGAGCGGCCTTCTCAAGAAGCACCATAGTGCGGCTGCCGAGCCCCTAGACACCATCAAGAAGATCCAAACTACCCTGCAGCAGGATAGCAAGGCTCGTCAAGAGCTCAACTAGCAATTTGGCCTCCGTCCCAGTCCCGATGAAGTAGTGGCATTCGTACCACGCGTACATAGTTACACACTCGAAATTCCATGGACATCGACGGACGCACTAGCTAACCCGGGATCTACAGTTCGGCTTGACCGACCCCGGACACACTTTTTCCTTTCCGTTTGAGGTTCCTTTTCCCGCGAAGCCTGATCACCATCCCCTTCGAAGGATCGGCATACAAACGGGGCACGCAGCATCGGTGTGCAGGGTAACCTCCATACGTTCTTCTTGACGGTATTCTTACTTATTTCCCAGGACCCACACGCTGCTCCCTCTTGATCTCGGCATGTTAAATAGTCCGGGTGCTTATCGCACTATTTGTATAAAATACGCTTTAACGTATCCATTCAGCTATAATAAAAATGATGTGCGGCCCAGTCTTTATTCGACTCTTGCCCCTTATTCCATTTCATTTCGATCTGCTCATTAGCCACATCGGTACTCTTTTGTACGTTTCATATTCTCCAGGGGCTGCTTATCACCCTGCAATATGGCAGCAAAGACTGAACACTTATTATATATAAGTTCGGCACCCTGAATTTAGCATTATATGCATTGGCTCCGAATCATGTCTTTGGTCAATAGTTGGGTTGCCCGGCTCCTGTGCTTGCTATCTTACATTCCGCCCTATCAGCTAGGGTAGTAAAGGGAGAACTACTGCGATTGTGCCCTGGCCTTGACCGGATGAGCACCTCAGTAGAGAAAGCCGAAAACTGACTGTCTTGATACGGCGAGAGCCAGTCAGCTGTTCGAGGGTTACAAAATCGTTGGAGATTTTTTCTGCGTTGCGCGAAGGATCGACACTTCCCGATCAGATGCTGACAGCACCCTGGCTTGGACCAGGGGCTACGCACTTACTTAATTATAAAAATCCTATGGCTAAGTGAGGGTGTTTAAGCCGTATAGTCCGATTGCCTTGTTCGTCGCGCTAAACAACTCCTTCAAGGACAATATAATTGGATCAAGATTTTTTAGATCCCATCCCGAACACCTCCGTACCAATTACGTGAGGGCAGAAGCCGATGACTGGCCAACCCTCCGATTGCATATAACACGGCCGCACAGGAGGAAACAATTTAAAGCATAACGAAATTACATGACAAAACAAAGCTCTGTCTTTATAATACAAGGCAAGGGACAACACGAATGTATTCATTCAAAAATAACATCCTGTGAACATTGAGCTGCCACAAGGCGAGACCCTTCTATGACATCCGCAAAATATTTCTCGGGTGTGCGGTGCTCCTTGCCATCCGGCGGCCCGCTGGCCACTTCAACAACATTCATCTTCGCCCACCACATCTTGCAGCGAGCGAAGGCCATACGGGCGCCCTCAATACATGCAAAGTGCTTGACGACGTCCAGCCACGAACAGGCTTCCACCAGCCGCCTCACGAGTCTGAAGTAGCTGCCGGGTATAGCTTCGGCTGGCCATAGACGGATTGTCAAATCCTTCATGGCTAGTTTGGCCACCCTGTGCAGCTCCACCAGCTGCTTCAGTTGATCGGTGAAGGACACGGGATGCTCTAGCATCGCATACTCCGACTAGAATAGCATCTCTGTAGAACCTCCTCCTTCGGCTCGGTAGAATGCTGCAGCGTCTGATATGCTGCATGGTAGATCCGCAAAGGCTCATAGGGAACTCCGAACCCGGGTTAGTAAAAGGTACTGCCTCTCCGCATACTTGCTTTGTATCTTAAAAGCCTTACCCGCCGCAATCTTCCTGGCCTCCTGGATCTCCTGGATGATGGCCTGGGCTTCATTCCGCGCAGTCTCCACGCCCTGACGAGCCTTGGTGAGTTCGGCCTCCTGAGTCAACGCATAATTCGCCAAGGTCTCACATTTTTTCACTGCATCTTGGAGCTCCTGCTGGATTTCCTTGACACGGGCCTCCAGCTTCTTGCGGGCGGCTTGCTGCTAGACATCCTTCACCTCGGCCTCGCCGAGGGCCTTCCTCAAGGCCTCGACGCCGGTCGCGGCTCCTACATACATTTCGACATTACAGTCAATACACAGCGTCTCCACTTTCCGAACACACAGCAAGACATCACTCACCTTGCTTCTCATGCAGCCGCACTCTAACCTCGTCGAGCTCGTTCTCGGTCCGCTCCAGCCTCTGCTTAAGTTTAGAGACTTCGGCAGCATGTGAGGTTGCAGCCAAGAGTGTCGCCTGCTCATGCACACATATCGCGTTAGTCTCCTACACTAGAGGATTGATCCTCTGTCCGGTTTCTCTTACCAAACTCTGGACAGTGTCTCAGGGGCTACTGACTATATGGTTTTTTTTTCTGTTGTTTACCTCGAAACCTGCCAATAGGTTGCTGCAGGCTTCGTTTAGTCCACTCTTGGCGGACTGAACCTTCCCAATCACCGTGCTCATGAAAACACTGTGCATGTCCATAAGGGAGGCGCCTCGTAGCGCCTCCATCAGGTTATCCGGCACCTCTGGATGGACAAAGACCACCGGAGGAAACGGTGCGCCCCCTCCCTTAAAGGGGGTTGCCCGCCCGACTCCGGAGCCATATGGGTCTCCGGAATTGTATCCGGCTGAGGGCCAAGTTGGATGCGGCCCTCTTCGCCAGTCTCCATGGGGATCGTCTCCTCCGTGCGTCCGGCAGTGGACGCTTCACCTCGTGGTCCCTCCCGGTCAGCATCCTGGGTTCCTCCCCGACTCGGATCGACCCTCCGGGATAGCACCTCGGTGTCGTCCCCGGCCCCGGGGGAGTAAGTAGGCGATGGCGACTGACTCGCCATCTCCGGGGGAGCCAACAAACTCCTAGACGAGTATTGCTGGATTAGGTCGTGGGCCGGACTGCAATAGTACAACTAACTATATCAAGATAATGAGGAGAAAGGGCTGGATGTGCGCATAAATAAGCCTTGTCACTTATGATGCGGCCTGGGGCTTTGGTCGGGGGCGTCGTTCCGGACTACTGTCAACGTCCCACGCGGTGTTGACCGCCGAACGCCTTTCCCCTTCTTGGGCGCCTCCGCCTCCAGATGTGCTGGAGTCGCCCTCTTCTTTTTCCTCTCCTTAAGGGGAGGATTGTTTTCTTCCTCCTCCTCCTCTTCCCCGTTATTGTCCTCAGGGATAGAGCAATGAGTTTCGTCGTCTTCGGACACCGCGTCCGAAGTACCCTTACGACGGAGGCCACTCTTGGCCCCCTTTGCCTTCTTCTTGGACTTCTTCTCCGACGCCTTATATGGCGCCGACACTAACATCTCCACCAAGCGTGGGATGACTGGTTCTTCGGGCAGCGAAGGTGGACACTGGATCCGCTTCGCTCTCTCCGTCCAGTCCTCAAAGAGCAGCAATAAAGACTCAAACAACATCCTCAAAACAATTAGGTTGAGGACTCATTCGAAATAACCTACCTTGCTGGCGACGTGTGTACAATCGTGACCACGGTCTGAACCCGTGGCCGGTGATTTTTCATTGCCCTTGAAGACCAATTTCCATGCGCCTTCGTCCATAGTCCCGAAGTGCCTCGCTAGGGTCCGGTGCTTCTTTGGATTGAACTCCCACAGCGGGAGGCTTCGGCGCTGGCATGGAAGGATCCGGCGAACTAACATCACCTGGATCACGTCAACCAGCTTGATGCTCTGGGTCAACATGCTCTGAACGCGCGTCTGTAGCGCTATCAGCTCGTCAGGAGAGCACCAGTCCAGACTCTTCTCGACCCAGGAGGTGAGTCGCATAGGAGCACCGGAGCGGAATTTGTCAGCTGCGGCCTAGGTGGTGCCGCGTGGTTCTGTGATATAGAACCACTGCTTCTGTCACTCCTTTACCATATCCACGAAGGTGCCTTTGGGACAAGAGACGTTGGACAATTTGCTCACCATCGCCCCTCCGCACTCCGCATGCTGGCCATCCACCACCTTCGGCTTCATGTTGAAGACTTTGAGCCACAACCCAAAGTGGGGTTGGATGCGGAGGAAGGCCTCGCACATGACGATAAACGCCGAGATGTTGAGGAAGGAATTCGGGGACAGATCATGGAAATCTACCCCGTAGTAATACATTAACCCACGGACGAAGGGGTGGAGTGGAAACCCCAAACTGCGGTGGAAATGGGGGAGGAATACCCCCCTCTCTATGGGCTCTGGCGTGGGGATGATCTGTCCCTCGGTCGGTAGGTGGTGGACAATCTCCTTCGCCAAATATTCGGCCGCCCAGAGCTCGGTAATGTCCCCCTCCATGAAGGAGGAGACCATCCATTTGCCTTGACCACCGGATCTGGACATGGTTGCTTGGGTGGAAAGGAGATGAAAACTTGGGCACTAGAGCTTGAGATCGGGAAGGCAGAGATGGAAAGAAAGCATGAGAAGAGGAAGAGGGGGTCCTTATCCTCTTATAAAGGCAGCAAACATTAAACGCCTCCTCGCTCGCCTTAAGATTCGCCTATTCCCAAAGGCTGCGCAAACGGCACAGTTGGGTTACCCATGCCCGCATTGATGAGAATCCCGCAATAGGGGACACGATCTCTACTTTGACAGGACGTGCTAGTAGCAACCGCGTTTTGAAACGTGGGATGGCAGAAGAAAAACGGTTCGAATTTGTGACCGGACGGGCGTGATATCACATTGCAGGAAGCTGTCAGCGGATGGAACTCGTGTAAAATATATATATTCTCTCTGCGGTTGTGCATGGTGTTTAACAGGTCCGGATACAATCATCACGTCTGAAGACTATCTTGGAGTTCAGAAGAAGGGTAACCTGCCTTGCAATGCCGAAGACAGTCTACGCGCCGGACTCCTCGTCATTGAAGCCAGGTTTAGCGGCTACTGAGGGAGTCCCGGACTAAGGGGTCGTTGGGCATCTGACCTGTTATCCATGGGTCGGACTAATGGGATGTGAAGACACGAAGGCCGAAGACAATAGCCGTGTCTGGACTAGACTCTACTTGGCGTGGAAGGCAAGCTAGGCGACCGACTATGGAGATTCCCTCCAATGTAACCGACCTCATGTAACCCTAGATCTCTCCTGTGTCTATATAAACCGGAGAGCATAGTCCGGATAGGACAGATTCGTTACCATACACTCATAGGCTAGACTTCTAAGGCTTAGCCATTACGATCTCGTGGTAGATCAACTATTGTAACACTCATATTCATCAAGATAAATCAAGCAGGAAGTAGGGTATTACCTCCATAGAGAGGGCCCGAACCTGGGTAAACGTTGTGTCCCCCGTCTCCTGTTACTATCGATCCTAGACGCACAGTTCGGGACCCCTACCCGAGATCCGCCAGCTTTGACACCGACAACCCCCCCCCCCACCACGACCACCAAACACTGATAGTCGAGCGATGTAGGTAGGTATCCATGCCACAGAGACAAACTGCACTTGTCCCCTCTCACGTTCCAGTAGGCCAGCCACTCTATATCTTTGACGTGGGCACACACAGATTTGATGGCACTCTTTATCGATCGCGCGTGCACACACACACATCATCCCTCTCTTTGATTCTATGGACACCTCAAGCCGATGATAGCTCCACTCTCTTCTCGTGGATCGCCCCCTCTATATATATGATATATCTAGGACTCTATTTCACACACATTGCATATGTTACATTTTTTGATTGACCCTACCCCCCCCCCCCCAAAAAAAACTCTCACAAACCCACACACTATATCTAGCTCTCTACGTTTGTATCTCTCTCACACAACCCCACGTAGGTGGTGTACGTATACAAGAAGAGAATAGGTGCACCGTGCACGTACTCACGCTTCGTGCCCAGCCACACCCGCGCGGGTACACGGTGGAGCTCATTTTTGTACGATGGCAGCCCACGTGCTAATTTGAACGCGTGTAGCGGTTATTTACCTACGGAGGTCGTGTACCACACGTGCACGAAACAAAGTTCGACTTGATGCGTTGGCGCGTTATTTTTAAATAAAGTTATATCGCTCAATGGCACGTACACAGAATATAAAATGATTTTATGGAGAAAAAGGTAGTTCGCTCCACTATATACAATGGAGCCTGCCTGCCTGGTTTGTCTCTCTTAAGAGTATCTCACCCAAGGCTGCGGTGGCCTCTCTCTCTCTCTCTCTCACCGTTGGTCACTAATCCGGCCGCATCCCGTCCACCGGCGGAAAGGGAGGACGTCCATCATTTCTCTGTTTGACGGCGCCGAGGCAGCAGGTCTCGATCTGCGGTACACACCGTTCTCTCTGACAAAGCTCCGGCGTGGTAGGACCTACGCCACCTGCTCGCTGCCACGGTTTGGGAAAATTCCGCCCGCCGCCACTCACCTAGTTACATCCCGATGACCTCCAGGTATCCCCTCCGGCCTTGCTCCACTGCCCGTCTTCCCACGTTGCTGCATGTGGATCTTCCATAGTTCTTTGCCCAAAACGTAGCTCGTCTGGCGTACTTTCCATAATGCCATCTCGTCCTCACACCGTTTTAGACAAACACAACCGTGTTGTTACCCTACCTTAGGACAAGGAATATGCTTCTTTTTTGTCGTCGCATGTGTCATCAACTGTTATTGGTCAGTAATTGTTTCCTTTCTATCTCTTTTTTGCAAACAAGGCTATCCATTTCACCTCGCTGCTATTGCGACCTTTTGGTGAACATCACAAATCACTTTTTTCTTAAGAGTGTTGTGTGCAGTTCTACTAAAATGTCGCACAGGCAACGTCTCTACATTTCAGTGCGATGGCACAAAGGGAGACTAGTTTTGCTCTATCCTCCTCATCCAACTCCGAGCCTAATCTTCTTCAACTAGTTAGTCTTAAGAGAAACTGCAAAGGTGACTGGCTTCTATTTGTGTGTTTATTGTTTCATCAGCAGTCCTCTGTTATCATAATCACACTTAATATCTTTGGAACAGAGACGCTCAGCTCTATTTTAGTGGACCTGCACAAAATGATCGGAATGTTGCAAGCTTCACACAGTTACTTTTTTTTCCAACATGCCTTGTTGATTTAGACAGAGCTGGGGGGACGTTGCTGCCAATGAAAACATGGATCAATTTTAATTTAACACCTTATCACAACTTTGTCTTCAGTTGTGATGTAAATATTAGCTCTCATTAGCAAGGAAGTTAGTTTTTTCTTGTTTCCGAAAGAGCATCGATTGCAAGACACACGAAACAAATGCTGAAAGCTCACACCATTATACAATTTCGTTTCGCTGGAAAATTATTTGTATAGTACGTCAATTATGTAAACGAATGCTGGAAGCTTGATAGCATTTCGAGAAGCCTCTTCAGCATCCGGGTCCATGTTCCATGCACAAAATTATACTCCTTCATTCCTAAATATTTGTCTTTTTACCAATTTCAAATGGGCATATTTTAGAGTGTAGATTCACTCATTTTGCTTCGTATTTGTACTCCCTCCGTTCCTAAATATTTGTCTTTCTAGAGATTTCCACAAGTGACTACATACGGAGCAAAAGGAGTGAATCTACACTCTAAAATATGTCTATATACATCCGTATGTAGTAGTCCATTTGAATCTCTAAAAAGACAAATATTTGAGTAGTCACTCGTTGAAATCTCTAGAAAGACAAATACTCCGGAGTATATTTAAGAACCGAGGGGGTAGTGCACAGCCGCATGGGAGACTCAGCCCAGTCGTTGTGCCGCATTAATAGCGAGTAATGAGCAGTCAAATCATAAGCCCCACCTTTCCCACTATAAGTTGCTCGGAAGAAGCAACCATCAATATGCTCTTCTTTGAATCCGCTCATACTACTCCATCCGTCACTGTTTATAGAGCGTGCTTCAGAAAAAGAAAAAATCTCTGGTACCAAGGCGACTAGCGATCGGCCTGAAAAATTAGCATTGATAGTTATAGCATGGTGTCTATTGCTAGACAAAATAATGCGTACACACATGCATGCAGTGCTTCCACCCCGGGTACACACATGCATGCACTTACTCCACTCTGTAGTACTACATCGAGAGAAAATTGTGGACTTGATTGCGGTTACCACGCCCTAATTAATTGAGCATTAAATCAAACGCGTCTAAAAGTCTCTCTGGTGGTGGAAATGCATTGAGAGAAATGCATCATAATGAAGCGCGCCATGTAAACTATGACGGAGGGAGGAGTAGTATGAAGGTGCAAAACCAAGTACCCGTATGGCCAGTCGGTCAACGCACCTCCTCTTGGCATATCACTGACATGTGGGACCGGAGTGTGAGCAAACCGATCTCAATTGACGGCAAAATGGCCAACCCGCCGTTCCTTAAGAGAGACAAGGAGCGAGAACACACATACGGGCTCGCACGGTGGCCAAGATATATTCAAGCATGGTTGATCGATATCATCATTACATGTTGGGCTGTTGTTTTCCACCCTTCTCCGGAATAAATGTGTACTTTATCATAGATTAAAAAAAGAGTACAGAGGCTCCACCATGCAGTTATAGTAGTAGTACTACTAAACCTTACGCTTGGTTCTTCGCCTCTTCATGAAGTCGAACAATGATGGTACTCCGCATGTTCGGTACTACAATATATGCCTCTCGCAATCTGACACCAAATGAACTGATGCATGTCCACCACCAGCTTAGGTTACATTGCATTAGTCAAAAGGCGTAAGCGAGCTTCAACTTGTCATGCAAGCTTCTCCTCGTTCTGCGAGTTGACGGGACACACCAACAAGTAGTGCTAGTTCATACTCCCTCCTTTCCGGTTAATATGACTTAATCTTTTTTGCGGGTAAATGAGAGAGCTTTATTCATATATAAGCATTCTTATGATGATCAGCCAAGACACTGGTCACTAGGAAGCGAGGTACCCCGCGAAAAAAGAAGTAGGAAGTGAGGTGTTTCATCAAGCCAGCTCTCGGCCACATTCAAAGTGCAGCAAGCACAGTTCGCACAAAGATGCGCCGCAAGGTTTGGTGACCTGTTTACGTGTTGAACAACAAAAAAAGAGGAAATATTACCGAGTGCTCCTATTTGTAATAGGATATGAGCAAGAATTAAGCGAGAATTGTTTCGAGTGTTCCATGCAATCAACTTCCATTATCACATGATAAAACCCTCGAAGAGAACCAAATGTGTTGAAGATTGCTTTATCACATTTTAAAAATATAAGAAGAGTGCAGACGCTCCTCCATCAGGTTCCTAGTACTAGTATAGTACATATATCTATAGACTATAGTAGTAGTAGTACTAGTACTAGTAAACTTTGCGCTTGGCTGTTCGCCTTTTCGAGAAGTGGAACAATAATAGTACTAGTATAGTGTATGCTTCTGCAAATCCGACAACGAATTAACTGTTGCACGTCCACCGCCTGAGCAAAGGAGAGATTGCATTAGTCAAAAGTTTCTCCTTGTCCTGCGTGCCACCGCGCGCAAGCTTCTCCAGTCCTGCAAGCTTCTCCTCGTTCGGCAAGTTGACGGGACACAGCAAAGTAATGCTAGTCCATACTGCCTCCGGTTAATATGGCTTAATTTCAAACAAGATAAATACACTGTCTGTCACTGTATATTTGAAAAAATACAGTTAGTGGACTTCATAGTATGCTCATTGCGCTCAATATATACATTTTCCGGTGTTTATACGGTCACTAGCTCACCCTGGCTGAGTATGTGTGTGCATGCACGTGTAGGTTGAGCACTTGAGCATGACCGTGTGTGTTCCGTCGTGTGCTCGAACATGCATGCATTAGGGCGTCGCGCATGTTTTTGTGTCCATGTATACGTTTGATTGTTGCATACACGTAGGGGGAGTATGTGTAGGGGCCACTAAAGGAGCAGTCAAATCACACGGTAAGTTAGTCGGAAGAAGCAACCATCATTTCACTCTTCAATGACTCGTACGCAATATAAAATGGTTGATATGGAGAGAAAAAGAAAACCACTATATATACACTAGCATGAGCCTAAGCTACAAGCCTGCTTGCTTGGGTTGCTCTCTTCACAAGTATAGAACGACGGTAGCCACACTGCTGGTCACATATAAGGCCTGACCCCGCAGCTGGGGGAAGGGAACAATGTTTTGCGTAGACGCGGTCGACATCGGCGAGGGAGAAAATCCACAGTCGGTGCGTCCCAATCGGGGGTCACCACGGTACGGGTCGATGTCGTGTCCCAACCGCCCTTCTAGATCCAGCCCGATGTCCGAGGTAGTCCATCTTCCTTTTGGAGCCGGCTTGCTCAACTACCGCAGCTCCCCACGTAGCTCCATCTCCATGTCGATCTTTCTCTACTTCTACCGGCTTCTACTTGTGATGAGTTTATGTCTCATGAACTAGTGTCGGTACTATTATTCTAATCACACTTCTTCAATATCTTTGCCATCAGAGATGCTCAGCTCGATTTTAGTGGAACTACACAAAAGCATCGTATGATCCGAGGGTACCAGCCGTCTTTCCTTCGACAGGTTCTACCTGGCCAGGAAATTAAATCCTGTTTAGGGTTTAGGGTTTAAGTCGTAGTGACCCCATCAGTAGTTTTTCTTTCGTACACGCTCTCACAACTTTTGTCTTTAGATGTGAAGTAAAAATTGGCTATGATCTGTGAATCATTGAGATGCATCAGCATGCGTGTTAGTTTTCCTTTGTATTTGATGGAATGTTGTAATGGGGCAACCTTGGAGTAGGAATGAAATTGGAGTGGAAAGTTTCCGTTTTTCCGGAGAAAAAATGGAAACGGAGAGAAACCAACGTTTTGTTTCGTTGGATCGTGCCATCGAGCAAAACCAACGTTTAAATCACGTCGGTCGCGTTCATGTCTCACCCTCCTCCATGGGTTGACCCCACACGGTCGCTCAGCATGCCACTCACCGCAAACCGAGTATACGATAACTATCCCGCCTGCATGTCGATGGATCGCGCCATGGAGTAATAGTACTACTGGAAGAGATTGACGAGTTGGGGAAGGATAGCTAGCTATAGCACAGACTCCTAAGATCTTTTTACATTCATGTTGTGGCCTTTGAACGCGGAGCAGTCGCGTGCAAGAGGAAGCAGCGCGGCCGACGCTCTCTCGGCCGACACACCGCGTCAACGCCGGCGCCAGTGAGAGGTCGCATCTGCTCTGGCCGGGCATGAATGCGGCACTGACCGTTTCGGCCGGGAAGCACGTGCGGGTGATGAAGAGGGTTCAGGTTGGTCAGGAGCGATCGTGGCAGCGGTCTGGACGCCCGCAAACAAGAGATGATGTACGTTAATATTGCCGCGTATATAATTAACAATGTAAATAATGTGCCAGTTGGACAAATATGATTGGAGATGGAGATGGAAATGGAATTTTATGCAAACATGGATATGCATGTCTATGTCTATGTGTGTGTGCGCGACGACTCTCACGACCTGGAAGCGGGGGCGTGTTTTTGATCGAGTTTTCTTTCTTGGTACGTTAAAAAATTGTCTGCTAGTTTTCGTCTCTTTTTTCTGGGAACGCGCGTATTCTATTTAAAACCACTGCTATGGAGAGATTGTTTTACTCCATTATAGCCTCTTTTTTGATAGATTTTCTCGCGTCTCACTCTCTCACCCTCTCCATATCAAAACAAGATGTGAGTGTCCACACTATCTCTCTCCTCACCGGTGGTCACAGCTTCGGCCGAATCCCGTCCGCTGCGGGAGGTGAGGAGGTGCAGCGTTGACGTTGTCGTCGTCGGCGATGGAGGAAGCAGATGCGCACCATCCTCTCGGAGCCGGCGTTGGCGCGGACGAAGGTCCTCCGTGCCCTTGTTTGCTACCATCGTGTGGGCAGATCCCGCCCGCCTTCCTAAGCGACATCTCGCCCACCTGAGGTATAACTTCTTGTACTGGTCCAACTCCCCAGGTCGCTGCATGCGGATTTTCTTCTATTCGACTACTCCCAAGCTCCCCATGTATAGTAGGTAGGGTTCGTCGCCTGGTCCAACATCACCTACTATTATAGAGGAAATGCCACTCGAAAAGTTGTCCTGATTTATGCCTCGGTGGAGGTATACATGTTGTTTCGACAAAAAGTGCATGGTGGTTGTGGGGTCATTGTCCATATGCTCCTATTGCTGCTGCTAATCTAATACTATCACTGGTTAAATGAAGAAATGTTTTTTTCTCGGGTATCCTGGTTTAGTTACTCCACATATTAGATTTGACTGAAGTCAAACTTTGTAAAGTTTGACCAAGTTTAGGTCGAACACAACAAACCATAATTACTAGAGAGGGCAAACTGCACATACTCTCAAACCTTTCCGATAATTGAAATTAAAATTCTTTATTGTACACACTCTCACACATTTCTGATAATTTGGTGCATGTGTGGTTGTTCAATTAAGGGAGGGTAGTGTACCGCACGTGAAGGACAGGAAGTGCGACCAGGACGCGTGGATCGTTAGTTCATCGAAAGTACTCCCTCTCTTCCTAAATATTTGCAATAGACTACCACATACGGATGTATATAGAAATTTTTTACAGTGTAGATTCAATCATTTTGCTCCGTATGTAGTCATTTGTTGAAATCTCTAGAAAGACAAATATTTAGGAACAGAGGGAGTAGTAGTTTTCTTCACTGGTACGGTAAATAAAGAGTTTAGTTTTGTACTTACACAATTTAAAATGATTGTTATGGAGAGAATAATAAAACCACCCAACTATATATTAGTCGTACACACGAGTACTATATGGACGCAGCTTCATTGACTTTAGTGCACCTGCCTTTGGGTTTATGATAGGTGGCCCCAAAATGTGGTTGTCCCACCTGTCATACAACCAAAAGCAGGTGTAGTTAAGGCACTGGAGCTCAGTCCGTACTACATGATATATATAAGCTAGAGCCTCAGCGCTTGTTCGCTAGGGTTTGCACTCTCCACACTCTCGCTGCACTACATATATATATATATATATCTATATATATATATATATATATATATATATATATATATATATATATATATATATATATATACACGCCGGAGGCTCAACGTTCCTTTGCTGGGGTTTGCTATATTCACTGTCTCTCACTGTCGGTGTACTAAACTAGGGGTACCTTAGTACCCCAGACTTGTGCACGGGCAGTCGTAGCACCCTGCAGCAAGGCCCGCCCCGGAAGCGCCAAGAGAAGACCAAGCATTCAAGACAAGGCCCCCCGGCAAGAGGAGCTTGCCGGGCCAGGAAGACAAGACCCCGGCAAGAGGAGCTTGCCGGGGCGACTGAGCCCATGTAAGGCCATCCAAGAACAAAGTATACGAGACAGAAGATCGAGCCCCCGACAAGAGGAGCTTGTCGGGAAGGCCGAACTCAGGCACCACAAGAGAAGCCAGCCGCGGCGCGCCAAGCGCCCCGGCAAGGCCTGATAGCTAGCACGCTATCAGGCACAGGAAGACGACCCCCGCGGCAAGCCACTTGCCGCGGCAAGATCGCCACCTCAAGACTGCGCTCCAGCTCGCCCGCCCACGCGTCGCTCTGGGGCTTCCCCCGAGGGCACGTGGCGAGGCACCGCGCAGCCTGGGGCATGCGGTGGCATGCAGCCGCCATCGTGGCGAACGGTGGCGCACCTAACGGTCCGCCTCGGTGCTGTCCGGGCGACCGTGACGGGCATTTAATGCCCTTGTCCCCTACCGTCAGAAGTAGGTATGATAACACTGTGCCGCACTGTAGCGCCACCGTCCCCGCACTATTACAGCTACCACCCCTTTTACACTTTTACCCCTTTCTCTTACGTTGACACCTGTCGGTGACCCCTTTGCGCTATAAAAGGAGGCCCGTGTGCAACGTAGAGAGGGTTCGGTTCGGTTCCGGAAGGGTTCCGAGGGTTCGGAGATTCGGCATCCAGAAAGCCATACGCTCGGTGCAGCTAGCTCCCCAAGCTCCCGGGCTCCCCAGTTCAATACAACCAAGCAGGAGTAGGGTTTTACGCGTCCATCGCGGCCCGAACCTGGGTAAACCGCTCGTGTGCCCGCCTCGATCTGCTCTCTGTGCTCCCTCCGCCCCCCTCACCGGACAACGAAAGGGGCTTCGGCCCCATAGGTGCTCGCGGGGGGACGCCCGTCCGCCCCGACATCTTTGGCGCGCCAGGTAGGGGGACGACGCCGAGGGACAGCCCGCTCCTGCGGATCCCAGGATCCGTCCAGTCGAAGCAGGTGTCCCTGGTGAGCCTTGCTCCGGCGAGCAGACCAGCAGTCTGAACGCCAAGGAACAGTCCGCTCCTGCAGATCCGAGGATCTGTCCAGTTGAAGCGGGGGTTCCCGACGAGTTTTGGCATCCCTTCCCACGGACTCGTTCGCGGCCCTCCTCGAGTATCCACCCGCGCAGAGACTGGGCAAGAAGCAGCAGCTCCTTGAGGAGGCCCGCCTTCTGGCCGCTGGGCGAACGATTCGCCTCCAGCGAACTCTGCGCCGCTCTCGCGGCCGCAGAAGTCAGCGCCAGAAGTCACGAGAAAGGCGACCTCGTTCCCCCGGCGCGCCTTGCCCGCCGGGGTCCCGAACGAGTTGACGCCGACCGTGGGAAGAGTCTTTCCAGCGCGGTAGCCGGAACCTGTTTCCGCCAACCATCCCCTCTGCCCAAGTCTTGCCGCAGTTGCATGTGATCCTTGGCGCAGAGAGGGGCGCGGATCCCCAAGCATAGCTACGCCTAGCTCCGGAAGGTCGTGAGGCCCTGCGCCTCGCTTACCCCCAGGATGGGCTGGATGCTACCCAAGGAGGTTTTACCCCACCGGGCGGCAAGCGATGAGAAAAGATAAGTTGCCGGAGCTCGAGCAATTGCTCCTTTAATTTTTAAGAGTTATCTCCCTCGAACGACCGAGCCTGGGTTGAGAGGCCTGAGCGCGGAAGGACCGGCACGAGACTGGTTGCGCCCTCGTTTCGTTTCGAGTCCGCTCAACGACTCGAGTGTGCTACACCCCGAGTAGCGTCCTCACTTTGTTTCGAGCTCGCCCGGCACCCTAAGCGTGCTACGACCGCAGTCGCACCGTTTACTTTGCCTCGAGCCTGCTCAACAATCTGAGTGAGTGGCAACCAGCCGCGGCGAGGTTTCTTGCCGGTGGCAGCCCCGCCAGCGGGTCGCTGACGTCCCGCACTCGGCACCCGTGGCAAGGCGGAGGCCTACGCCGGCAAGTCCCCGAAAGCGTAGGGCGGAAACAAACAGGGCGCCGGTCGAGTAGAGAGGATGACAGTGCGATGCATAGCCTAAGATGAAAAGTTATATTACAAAATGCCTTACTGCTGCCCTAACCAGCCGTTTCCGTGGCGTATTTAACAGCGGCAGGGAAAGGAAGACAGAAGAAAGGGGTAGGCGGCCTAATCTACGCGGTCGCCCTCGATCCTCTTGACCCCGGCCGCCTTCTTGACGATAGGGGCGATGAGGGCCCGGATCCCCGTCAGGTCTGCGTTCTCCGGCAAGGGCCTGAGGATGTTGGTAAGCCTGATGTCGGGATTGCGGAAAACGATCTTCACCAGCACCCTCTCGAGGGCCCCGGAGATGGCCTCCCGCATCTCGTCGGCCCGCTCCTTCGGGAGCGACGTTCGGAGGTGCTGGAGCGCCTGCACCACCCCCTGGAAGAAGGAAGTGAGCTTGGCGCTGGGCGCGACGTCCTCGTCGGTGAGGGACTGGTGGCCCTCGATCCCCAGCAGCGTCAGCTCCTTGTCGATGGTGGCGGCGATGTCGACGAGGCCCTCGGTCCACCGCTCCACTGTGTCCCTGAAGGTGTTCTGGGAAACGGCGGCGCGCCTCAGCAGCTCCTCGTTGCCGTCGACCTCCTTCCGTAAAGCCGCCTCCTGCTCCTTAGCGCTGTTCAGCGCCTTGCCGAGCGCCTCCAATTTCAGTCCCAGAGTGGAGTTGGAGTTCTTGGCGGCGTCGAGCTCCCGGATCTTCTCGGCGAAGCGACCCTGAAGCTCGCCAAGGGTGAGCACACCCTTCTCGCGCTCCTGCCGAAGCGCGGCGAGCTCCTCGCCCTTCGCCTTGAGGTCGGAATCGAGCTGCGCCACCCTCGCCTCCAGCCCCTTCTTGGTGATCTCAGCGGCTGCGGCAGCGTCCCGCGCATTCTTCAGGTCTCCGCTGAGCGCCCGCTCGCGCGCGGCAGCCTCCTCCTCGTGGTCGGCGAGGCTGGCCGTTTTCAGCACCAGCTCGCCTTCCCGCGCGGATAACTCCGCGGCGGCAAGCCTCTGCTGCTCCTCGGCCTCCCCGTCGCCCACAGGGATATCAACGCCGCCCGCCTCCTGAGCGCCGGCAACGTCGTCGGCATCGCCACGCGCGCCCTCCTCGACGACGACCTCAGCCTTCATCGGATCCGAGGCGGGCGCCGCGCTCGCCGCGGCCAGGGGATCATCGGCCGCGTCCCCCGCCGGAAGGTCCTCCCTTGCCGGGGATCTCTCCCTTGGCGGGGTGGCTGACTCGGTCGGCACGGCGGAGGCGCCCTCTGGACGCGCCCGCCGGAGCTGCTCCGCTCCTGCCCAAAAGCAACAACTTCGCATCAACAATAAGAAGAGGGAGGGCTCGCGTACGCGCCAAGCAGCAAGAGCGAGTTATGTGCTCACGCTGGGGGCTGGGTTGCGAGCTGCCCTGAGGGTCCCTTGCCGGGTCCGGTAAGGGCGCCTCCGACACGACCTCGCTTGCCGGGGGAGATTCGTCATCAAGGATGACCCACGGGATCCTCGATCTCTTCGCTCTCCTCTGGGCCAGGGTCCTGAGAAGGGGACCGGGTCAGGGGAAGGGCGAACGAGCTGTCGAACAGGACGAACCATCAGGGAAAAAGATATGAGCTCCATGGGGAACTTACTCTCCGTCCTCCTCGTCGTCGGAGCTGAGCGCAGAATAGTCGAAAGCCGGCTCGGCCCTGACGCGGGGGGGCAGGGGAGTGGGCTCCCGAGGCCGCTTGGCGGGGGCAGTAGATGACTCCGCCCCCGTCGATGCCGCGGCACGGGGCGCAGCGGCAACCGAAGCCCCAGCCCGCGAAGACCCCGCTCCCGCTGCCGACCCGGCCCTGCGGAGGCGCCTCTTCGGCTGGGCCGGGGGCTCCGCCTGCGACGAGCCGCCCGGAGGCCGCAGAAAGGCGACGCCGACCTCCGGCAAGCCACTCGCGTCTTGGGCAGGCTCGTCCTCGCCGCCGTGCCCGGCTGGTTCCCCCTGGTCGACAAGTTCCATCGGGTCGGCGAGGCTCTCCGCCTCCGCCGCCTCCGCCTCGGCCACGGTGAACCCAGCTTCGCCCGCGGCCGCGGCGGCCGCCGCCTCCTCCATCCTGGAGGCAATGTAAGCCAGCTCCGCCGCGGTGGTGGCTCGGATGAGGCCATCCGTTTCGGCGGGATCGACTGGCTCCTCCTCCAGGCCGTCGAAGAAGGCCCGCACGACATCATCCGGCGGCTCTTGCCAGGTCGCGTTGACCCCGTGCGAGTCGCACAGTGGCATCATCGCAAGGATATGGCTGAGCGACGAGTTGTTGCACAAGGGAACGACGCCCGGCGGCAGCCGGAACCACTCCGGGTGGTCAGGGTCGTGCTTGAACAACTCCTTCAACATTGCGTCGTGCTCCAGCACGGTGAAGTTGAAATTGAGGCCCGGACGCAGCCTCATGATGTCCGCCGCCTTCTGGAACTCCCAGGCCGGCTTCCCCCTCTCTTGCAGGGGGGCGATCCGGCGGCGAAGAAAATCCGCGCCCACGGCGCCGACGGTGAGGCCGGCGAGCCTGAGACGCAGCATCCGGGTGATGGCGATCTTCAATCTGGCATCGTCCGGGGACACCTCGCTCCAGCCATCGCCGCGCACCACCGGAGTTCGGCGCACGGCGGTGAACGGCTGCGGATGGTCCTCGACAATCAAGCACCATTCCGCCCTCCACTCCTCCCACCTGCCACGGAGGTCCCCGCCCAAGTAGGCCTCCTTCTTGCCGGACCGGGAAACCCAGGCGATCCCACCGGACAGCGGCTCTCCTTTCTCCACCCGAGGGAAAAAGAAGTGCCGGAAGAGGGCCACGTTGGGACGAATTCCGACGAAGTTCTCGCAGAGGTGCGTGAAAACCGCCATTGTGAGGACGGCATTGGGGGTAAAGTCGAGGAGGTGGAGGCCATAGGTGCTCATGATTTCAGAGAAGAACTCCGAGTAAGGCGGGCAGAGCCCGCAGTAGAAGAAGACGACGAAGAAAGGATACCCGGTCGGGTACTGCTTCTGGGCTTCGGCGGGGAGCACCCGCGTGCGCGGATGCGCTCGCGTCTTCGTCGACCAGAAAAGGGAGTACTTGTCCCTCAGCTCCACCGCAGCTCCACCGCACCGAGCTGGGGGGGGAACGTCGCCGCCCCCTTCCGAAGCACTTCGAGCCGTAGCGCCTCGGCCCATTTCGCAGGTTTCCCCTTCGCCTTGTCGCTCTTCGGGGCCATGGCGGGGGCGGGGGAGGGGAGTCGTCGAAGCCGACGACGACGGGCGCTCCAAGAACGGATCGCTGCTGCCTCTGGGAGAAGGAGGTGGCAGAGGTTTTAGAGAGGTGGTAACCGAAGGAAAGGCGAACCGCCCCTGCTTTCCTCCGCTATAAGAGGAAGAGGTGGGGGGGGAGGGGGACGTTTCGCCTCTCCAAACCAAGAGATCGTGCGCGACGTGACGCGCGCCTGTGCGGTTCAGCCCCGCGCACGCCACCCACGTCACGCTCACCCCGCACGCCCCGCCCCCACGACGCCGCGGTAAGCGCGCGCCGCCTGGGGAAGGCGCGGCGGATGCGGAGTTAAGGAGCAGCGCGACCAAGGCCATGCGTGCCCGTGCACCGTTAGGGCCTGGCCCAACAACGCTCGGCACCATGTGTGGCCCAGGCCCGGGGGCTCCTGTCGGTGTACTAAAGTAGGGGTACCTTAGTACCCCAGACTTGTGCACGGGCAGTCGTAGCACCCTGCAGCAAGGCCCGCCCCGGAAGCGCCAAGAGAAGACCAAGCATTCAAGACAAGGCCCCCCGGCAAGAGGAGCTTGCCGGGCCAGGAAGACAAGACCCCGGCAAGAGGAGCTTGCCGGGGCGACTGAGCCCATGTAAGGCCATCCAAGAACAAAGTATACGAGACAGAAGATCGAGCCCCCGACAAGAGGAGCTTGTCGGGAAGGCCGAACTCAGGCACCACAAGAGAAGCCAGCCGCGGCGCGCCAAGCGCCCCGGCAAGGCCTGATAGCTAGCACGCTATCAGGCACAGGAAGACGACCCCCGCGGCAAGCCACTTGCCGCGGCAAGATCGCCACCTCAAGACTGCGCTCCAGCTCGCCCGCCCACGCGTCGCTCTGGGGCTTCCCCCGAGGGCACGTGGCGAGGCACCGCGCAACCTGGGGCATGCGGTGGCATGCAGCCGCCATCGTGGCGAACGGTGGCGCACCTAACGGTCCGCCTCGGTGCTGTCCGGGCGACCGTGACGGGCATTTAATGCCCTTGTCCCCTACCGTCAGAAGTAGGTATGATAACACTGTGCCGCACTGTAGCGCCACCGTCCCCGCACTATTACAGCTACCACCCCTTTTACACTTTTACCCCTTTCTCTTACGTTGACACCTGTCGGTGACCCCTTTGCGCTATAAAAGGAGGCCCGTGTGCAACGTAGAGAGGGTTCGGTTCGGTTCCGGAAGGGTTCCGAGGGTTCGGAGATTCGGCATCCAGACAGCCATACGCTCGGTGCAGCTAGCTCCCCAAGCTCCCGGGCTCCCCAGTTCAATACAACCAAGCAGGAGTAGGGTTTTACGCGTCCATCGCGGCCCGAACCTGGGTAAACCGCTCGTGTGCCCGCCTCGATCTGCTCTCTGTGCTCCCTCCGCCCCCCTCACCGGACAACGAAAGGGGCTCCGGCCCCATAGGTGCTCGCGGGGGGACGCCCGTCCGCCCCGACACTCACCCTCTTCAACAAATCTAAACAAGACTACATTGTGGCCTCTATCTCTCTCACGCCCCTCACAGCTGGCGAAGGAGGCGTCCGGATCTCGTCGCACCGGGAAGGGGAGGAGGTGCAGCATTCAATCTATCGCCTGCGGCGAGGGAGGCAATCCACTGCCGGCTGCACTTTTCTCTTTGACCCAGCGCCTGCGCGGGAGGGCCAGCGACCCCTTCTTCCTCGCCGCCGTACGTAGTGTGGGCAGATCCGACCTCCCGCGCATGCCTTGCCACATCACGACGACCCTAAGGAATAAGTTTCTTTGAAACCTTCATTGGTGTAGTTGTATGCTGATCTTTTTCGATTTTGTAGTCGAATCTAGGTCTTGGTTCAAAGTGGAAAGAAGGGTGCAGTGGGGTGGAGCATGAATATAGGATGTGGTTCAATGAGGGAAGGAGGGAGGGAAAGTAGTATAGACTAACTATCTAGCCGCTTTGTTGGTCGAAAAGGGAAAAAGGGGGTAACCCAGTACACACATCTGTAAGGAACCGAACTCTTTGTTGAAAAGGGAAGAAACTGGGGATTGGGTAGTTTGTGCAGGACTAGATTTGGTGCCCTCATTTAGGAAAAAGTTTCAAAGAGAACAAATATGGGACCAATGCAGATATGCTGCTTGGCTACATACTCTGCATCACCCATTTATACGTGTGGACGCACATGGTGCTGGCATGTCCCATGTCCCATGCACATGATCGTGCAGTGTGTTTTGAGATGTTGTGCTACTTGTATTGGTACTGTTCTAAATAAATGTTGAATTGAAGCTATTGCATTGCTCTCTTTTCCAATTAAGTAGGAAACAAAAATCGTACCAACCAAGACATGATGCTTGCTGCTTTGTTACAACAAACTCTGCATCACCCCCTTTATAAGTAGATGGAAGCACATGGTGTTGTTGTGTCCACTCGCCATTGGAAGTGTTTATACTTTTTCTTAATCTCATGTTGATGGTAAAATTAAGCAATGCCACTCTCAGAATTAACTACTGAACTATTTTAAGAGAATTTCTCTGTCAATATGAACCAATGCAAACGTTTTAGAAATGCTATTCTCCTATACTTTGTTTTCCATCAAGATAAGGTAGATGCTTCTTTTTGTGGCCGCTTGCTTCATCCTCCTTTAGCAGTAATTGTTCCCTTTTTTGCCTCCGTTAAATCAGGGATATCTATTCAACTTGTTGCTATAGCAAACTTAAATTTCACACCGGCGACTTTACTTGATTTCAGAGTAACTGCACAAAACAAGATTGGATTTCCTATTCGTGTTGGCAGATTCCTACGTGATCTTATGTGCGTCATGACAGGTTGGTACTTGCCTTCATCCACAAGATCGTGCAGTGTGTTTTGAGATGTTGTGCTACTTGTATTGGTACTGTTTTAAATAAATGTTGAATTGAAGCTATTGTATTGCTGTCTTTTCCCATTAAGTAGTGAACAAAAATGGGACCAACCCAGACATTATCTTGTTGCTTTGTTACAACAAACTCTGCATCACCCCCTTTATAAGTAGATGGAAGCACATGTTGTTGTTGCGCCCACTCTCCCCTAGAATTGTTTATGCTTTTTGTTAATCTAATGCCGCTGGTAAAATTAAGCAATGCCACTCTCAGAATTAACTACTGAATCTTATTTCAGAACTGCAACACTTGTTAGGGATTGGCGAGATTACCATTTTTGTGGCCGCATGTTTCATCCTCCTTTATTGGCCAGTAATTGATTCCTTTTTTTGCCTCTGTAAAACATGGAGATCTATTCAACTTGTTTCTATTGCGACATTTTGCTTCGCTTAATTTTGGTGGAACTGCACAAAATGAGACCGGATTTCCATATATGTGTAGAGATCTCTCTCAGGTCTTCGTCACGATTTGTTTCAAATCTTGGTCTTGAAAGGTCAGTACCGACTTTCCTCGGAATTAACTACTGAATCTTAGTTCAAAACTGCAACACTTGTTAGGGATCGGCGGGACTACCATTTCTGTTAGGGATCGGCCGGAGTACATGTTTAAGAAATGTATTGTTCACATAATGTCTCTGTTATTATATATTAGTTACAGTGTTTTACAAATGGTACTATCCTGCTTTGTAGTTCTTTCTACATGTTTAACCAAGGTATTGTTAAGATAATGTCTCTGTTAAAATGTATCAGTCGCATTGTTTTAGGAATGATACTATGCTGCTTTGTCGTGATTTATACATGTTGAAACAAGGCATTGTTAAGATAATGTCTTAGTTAATATGAATTAATCACACTGATAGAGAATTGCTACTCTCCTGCTTTGTTTCCCATTAAGATTAGGTAGATCAGTAGATGTTTTTCTTCTGGAAGCACAAGTCATCAGCCGTTATTTCTCAGTAATTGTTTCCCTTATGCCTTTTGTTGCTTACAGGGATATCAAAATAAAAGCTCGGTTTTATTTCGACTTTGATTTTACTTGAACTGCACAAAAGGAGCCAATGTGTCTAAGGCAAACTCCTGCATTAGTGGGTCCAGTTGGTCTTACCACTTTGCAAAAAGAAGCAGTCACTGTTTGCGCTACATTACACAAGGAATGATCGAGAAGCTTTATAGAGTATTAGTAGCCGCTGGTGACATGGCTAGTCAGCAGAGAGCATAGGAAACTGTACAACACATGGAGTGCACTGGGCAAAAAGTGCCCAAACAAGTACAGGAAGCCAGGACAAGACTCCAAATTTGTCAATGTCATTCTAAGCAACAATGATGGGGCATCTGGGTATGGTAATCTGTTTATTGTACTTTCAGTTTGTTAGTCCACCGATTGGTGGGTTGACACTGGGGTCAATATTCATGTGTATGCTGCTGTGTCTTTGTTTTCTTGCAGCATATAAATACGATATCCACAGGGATGCTCAGCTTGATTTTAATGGAACTGCACAAAATGTCCATATGGTTTGTGTCCTCCATAATACTTCATCATGCACAATACATCGAATGCTTCTCTAATCATTCGTCCTCACCTTGAGCCACCGGACTATATGTTTGAATGGTGCTGCCAGCGTCGGCCATTATGAAGGGTAAGAAGAAAGACAAAAAGAGAGATGGCTGCTTTACTTGTGGTTTGGAGGAACACTAGGCAAACAAGTGCCCAAATAAGTACTAAGAAACCAGGACAGGACTCCAGGTCCATCAATGTCACTCTAAGCAACAATGATGGGGCATCTGGGTATGGTAATCTATTTACCGTACTTTCAGTTTGTTAGTCCACCGATTGGTGGGTTGACACTGGGGCCAATATTCATGTCTGTACTGATGTGTCTTTGTTTTCTGGCAGCATATAAATACAAAATCCACAGGGATGCTCAGCTTGATTTTAGTGGAACTGCACAAAATGTTCAGATGGTTCGTGTCCTCCATAATACTTCATCATGCACAATACATCGAACGGTTCTCTAATCATTTGTCGTCACCTTGAGCCACAAGACTATCAGATGACAAACTGATGACAAACCCTGCCCGTTCCACAATCATAGGCATTACATATTTTGAATGGGAAAAGCTTGTCAAAGTTGACATTAGTTTAATATATTGCAATTGGAAAACCTTGTCAATTTTTGCTCATTGATGTTAGCCAGAAGACATGCATTTGATATTTTTGAGTGGGACGCCCTTTGCTGTGAGCAACGTCGATTGTTTTTTCCTATTCCTGTCTTCAGTTCCGAAGTAAATGTTTACTCTGCTGAGATGCATAGTCACATGAATGTTGACTTATGTAAGATATTTTAAGAGTTTGTTCTGAATATTGTCTATGTAATGACAGGCCTTGTGTTTGATTGCAAAGTTGAGCTTGGAATGTTGTGGCATGCGGCATCACGAGTTATTCACCGTGCCTCCTGAGAATAATTCTTCGTATTGTTTCGCATGTCGATCTAATGCCAGTGATTTGCTTGTTAGGAAGATCATCCTCTTCTGTTGTTTCCGTGCTTAAGAAGTTCATTGTCTTATGTCTCATTCATAGCCTATACGAGAAGTCGGGTAGGTTAGACGTGAAACCATATGATCTTCCAATCAACTCATCATCTTAGGCCGTGATTGGATCGTCGTTTTCCAGCCAAAACCGCTTGTAAAACTGACGCTTGTAAATAAAAGCAGATGGTCTCGGGCGAAGCGCTTGGTTTGTCGATTTCGACTAGTCAAATATACACCGGTCTCTCAAATTACACGCGTAACCCGCCAGTTTTACTTACAGACCTCGGGCCCTCGGTTTCATTACGCCTGTATTTTACGCGTTGTTTCCGATGACAAGTAAATTACACTTGTATCTTAATACAGGTGTGAAATAAACCAGAGCTCCCAAGCGTGGCCTTACCGTTTCATGCCGTCTCAGTCTCTCGACGGTGCAATAGGTGTCCGATGATCCTGGCTTCCTGAATGAGCAACGGGCACTATATCAGACCATCTGTAGGGCCCGCGAGGCCATCTCCGTCGTCCTTCGAGTTGTTGCACTCGCCGTGGCGCCGAGCATTGTTAACATGGTCAATGAACATGAGGATTCAGGAGATGACTTTATTTTGACTGGATGACAGTAGGGACCCACTAGGGCCATAGCCGTACGTACGTAAGTGCCTCCTTATTATGTACAACTATATTTTTTTTGGCTTCCTCCTGGTTTCCTAACATCACAGTCCCACACCATTGTCAACCTATGTAGTCAATATAAACGAGAGAATTGCACAAGGTGCGGCCGACAGCTGGGACCAAGCAACTCGAGCAGTATTTGTGTTTTTGCGGTGTGAGCACTGCAGAGTTTTTCTTGGCAATGTTTTCGTTGTTGTTTAGAGGAGAGCAGGGTATTAACTGGGCGGGTTGTGGCCTGTCTAGCCCAGGACAGATATCCAGCCTAGATATTAATTTTTTTCAAGATGAAAATGTCTAGCCCAGCTATACGTTTTTTGAGGAATAGCCACGCAAGGTCAACTTGTTATTCTCCGCCCCGCTGGGCTGCAAATCTTTCCTAGGAGGGATGCATTAGGCTTAACAGGAAAATGGGCTTTAAAAAATAATAAATGGGATGTAATTATAAAAACTGGGCAGTAACTATAAAAAATGCACCAAACACGAAATTAGTTTATAAAATATTATTTATGGATTTTGAAAATCTTTTTTTAAATTGTTGCGCGCATAATGTTGCGTTAGGTTTTTACGTAATACAAATTTATATTTAATCTGACTAGAAATTTCGGGATAAAAATATTCCGGATCCCATCAAAATGTGGGAAATTTTATTGAATTCTGTCCGGTTGGTTGAAATTATTAATCGTTGTCCTAGCTAGAAAATGGGTTGTACTTCTAACAAACTGTAAATGGGCTATAGTAAAATCCATTTGAATTCAAAAATGGGATGTACATTCTTACAAATCGCAAATGGGCTATAAGTTCTCTGCCACACACTTGTGGGCCTACTAAGTTGATGTGTCCCCTAAAAAAAGAAGTTGACGTGTATGCAAGGCTTTGTCAACTTATTATAGTCAACACACGGTTCTAGCAGCTGTGGCCGTTGGATGTCCATCCAACGGATGCCGTGCTTCTTCTTCAATCTCGGATATTCTAGCTTCACTCGCCCAAAAAATGATTCCTCCCCTTGACATCTGGGGCGCACCGTTTCAGAAGCTGAACTGTGGGCCTACTAAGTTGACTCGTACCAAGGGCTTTGTCAACTTAGTCAATATGAACGATTCTAGTTGTAGTAACCATACGATGTCCATCCAACGGCTGTAGTGCTTCTTCAACCTCTGGTCTTCTTGCTCCAGCCGCCCAAAGCAGTGCTTGTCGTGCCGCCTGCTGCTGCCTCCCGCCTCACCACCCCCTACTACTCCCACCGCTGGCCAGGCCATCCCTCCACTCACCCACACCCCCAGTTATTCTGCGGCGACCATAGCCACACACCGCAGCCGAACCAGTGAAACCTCATACTCCTCTCTGCACGGGCTTCCACTACCGCGCCTTCCCCGGCACCGTGTCGTCCGCTTCCTAGACCTCGCCGCTCACCGTAATCCACCGCCCTGTGCTCTCGGTGCGGCATGGTCAACATGGTCAAGGAACGACTTCTATCGGAAGAGTACTGTACGTGGAGAGGCTGACAGTTGGGTCCACGGCAGCCGCATGGAAGTGCCTCATTATTATGCGGAAAATAATTATTCCTCCACCTGACAGCAGGGACCCACCGGATGGGCCACCGTATTTGGTGAAAAACCTTTCCCCCCTGACTGCTGGGACCCACCAGACGGGCCACCGTATTTCGCGAAAAAAATGTTCCCCTCGCTGTCAGCTCGAACCCATCGGAAGTGCCTCCTTATTACGCACAAAAAAATGAATACTCCCCTGGTAGATGGGACCCACCTTGGTGGGAGGCTGACTTTTCGGCCTACTAAGTTGACGGGGATGGAGTGCTTTGTCAACTTAGTCAATATGAACGATTCGAGCTCCAGTGACCGTACGTTGTCCATCCAACGACCGTAGCACTTCTTCAACCTTTGGTCTTCTTGCTCTAGCCGCCCAAAGCAGCGCCGGTCATGCCGCATGCTCCTGCCTCCCATCGCCGGTTGTGCTGCCACGGAGGCCCCACCGCCCCCTACTATTCCCACCGCTAGCCAGGCCCTAAGGCGACGACAGCCTCACACCGCACCCGAACCAGTGAACCCTCGTACTCCCTTCCACGCGGGATTCCACTACCGCGTCTTCCCCGGCTCCGCGTCTTCCGCTTCCTAGGCCTCGCCGTCGTCCACCGCCTCGGTGCTCTCGACCCGGCATGGTCAATGTGGTCAACGACCGACATCCGTCGGAAGATTATTGTACGTGGAGAGGCTGACAGCTGGGTCCACGACTGCCGCAAGGAAGTGCCTCCTTATTACGCGGAAAATAATTATTCCTGCACCTGACAGCAGGGACCCACCGGACGGGCCACTCTATTTTGCCAAAAAACGTTTCCCCCCTGACTGTTGGGACCTACCAACTACATCTTCGCATGCAAGGAAGTGCGTCCCGGCAAAAAAACGATTTGCCCCCCTGATTGTTGGGACCCACCAGCTACATCCTCGCAGGCAAGAAAGTGCCTAATAGTCGGGACCCACCGGGTCGAAGCATACGTAGCGTTGTCATTCTGGTCGCGAACGTGTACATACATACTGGTCGATGTAGAAGCACGCACGTGTCGTAGTAGAGGCGAGCATGTAGCATGTACATGCACGTACATGGGCCAGTGTGCAAGAAAGAAAATACGACCACGTACGTACATGCGTGTAGGGCCTCGAATGCCTACTCGCGCATACGTACGGCTAGGGCTCGTGTACATGGTTGTCGGTGTCAAAACCGGCGAATCTCGGGTAGGGGGTCCCGAACTGTGCGTCTAAGGCGGATGGTAATAGGAGGCGGGGCACACGATGTTTACCCAGGTTCGGGCCCTCTCTATGGAGGTAATACCCTACTTCCTGCTTGATTGATCTGGATGATATGAGTATTACAAGAGTTGATCTACCACGAGATCGTAGAGGCTAAACCCTAGAAGCAAGCCTATGGTATGATTGTTGTTGTCCTACGGACTAAACCCTATGGTTTATATAGACACCGGAGGGGGCTAGTGTTACACAGAGTCGGTTACAAGGAAGGAGATCTACATATCCGTATTGCCAAGCTTGCCTTCCACGCCAAGGAGAGTCCCATCTGGACACGGGACGAACTCTTCAATCTTGTATCTTCATAGTCCAACCGTCCGACCAGAGGATATAGTCCGGCTGTCCGAAGACCCCCTAATCCAGGACTCCCTCAGTAGCCCCTGAACTAGGCTTCAATGACGATGAGTCCAGCACGCAGATTTGTCTTCGGCATTGCAAGGCGGGTTCTTCCTCCGAATACTCCATAGAAGATTTTGAACACAAGGACAGTGTCCGGCTCTGCCAAACAAGTTCCACATACCACCGTAGAGAGAATAATATTTCCACAAATCTAATCTGCTGACACGTTTAGTAGTATGACATCATACCTCGGCCAGGTCATTATCCGAACCGTTTTTCTCAACCAGCACTGCACATATCGCGAGGCGGTTTTCTTGGCACGTCTTGTCTAAGCAGAGATCGTGTCCCCTTATCATGGGATTCTCATCAATAGGAGTGCGGGTAACCCAAACGCGCCATCGATTACGGCGCTTGGGGAATAAGCGATTTTACCTGGTAAGTGGGGAGGTGCATCGCCTCTTCCGCCCTTATAAAGGAACAAGGATTCACCCTTTTTACCCACGCCTTCTTCCTCCTTGCTTATCCATTCTGGCGCACTCGAGCTCCAGCGCCCAAGTTCGCGTCTTTCTCCTCAAACCACTCCAAGCATGTCCGGAGCGGGAGGCAAGTGGATGGTCTCCTCCGTCACGGAAGAGAACATCACAAAGCTAAGGGAGGCCGGATATCTGGACACGGACATTGCGCACCGGCTGCCAGATGCGGGGCAGATCATCCCTATGCCCGAACCCCATGAGAGGGTAGTTTTCCTTACCCACTTTGTCCGCGGACTGGGATTTCCCCTCCACCCGTTTGTCCGTAGGCTCATGTTGTACTACGGGCTGGATTTTCACGATCTGTTTCCCAATTTTATCCTCAACATCTCAGCGTTTATCGTCGTGTGCGAGTCCTTCCTCCGCATCAGGCCCCACTTCGGCCTGTGGCTGAAGACCTTCAATGTCAAACCGAAGGTGGTGGTCGGCCAGCAAGCGGAGTGCGGAGGCGCCATAGTGGGCAAAATGCCTAATGTCACTTGGCTCGAAGGCTCCTATGTGCAGACCATAAAGGGGTGGAAATCGGGGTGGTTCTACATCACCGAGCCGCGCGACTCCAACTGGGTGGCAGCCCCCGAATTCCAATCCGGAATCCCCACGCGGCTTACCTCCTGGAAAGAGAAGGGCCTATCTGGAGTTCATTGGTGGAGCTGACCGGACTCCAGAAATGCATCAAGAACATGATGAACAAGAAAATCAAGCTTGTCAACGTGGTCGAGGTCATGCTCTTCCGCCGGATCCTCCCGTGCCAACGACGGGCATTCAATTTTGTGGGAGTTTGACACGGCCGAGCACCAGACACTGCGCGAGCTCTTCGACACGACGCACAAGGACGTATGGAAGGTGATGTTCAAGGGCGCCGAGGTAGCTCCGCGCCTTACCGAGGACCGCAGACTCTGCGCAAAGCGCCACGCCAACCCGGTAAGTGTTCTATATCTCATAGGATGTTTATTTTCCCCAGTTTAATCATGTGCGGGATCTAAGCCTCCATGCCATTAACATGACTGGGTAGAGACGGCGGAGCAGATAGATTGCCAAGCCCCCCTGCCCGAGGATCCAGCAGACGCTCTCCTCACGAAGATGCTGGTCCCGGCGCCTTACGAGGTGCCGGTGAAGAAGGCCAAGAAGAAGGCCACGGCGACCCGACAGGGTCTCCGGCGCAAGGTTATATCGGACTCATCATCCGAAAACTCCGAGGCGCACCCCTCCCATGAAAACGAGGAGGAGGAGGAGGAAAGAAAAGGAAGGCCACCCCAACCGGGGAGGCCGAAGGGTCCAAGAAGAGCAGGACCCTCCTTCCGGACTGCTCCACGACCATCGCCTACAGCGACGACGAGTGGTTGCCCAGGGATAAGCCCCCCGAGAAGTCGTAAGTATCCGGATACCATAGTAATTCATCGTGCATTTCTATTGCACTGCTTCTCCTTACGCCGAATATGATTATGCAGTCCGTCCCGAGCCCGTATCGACGTATCTTCGTCAGACGGTTCTTTGGACTCGTCGGATATGAATAGCGATTCACTTCCGACCGCCTCCACCCTTGCCCTACGGACAATGTCGAGGTGTTGTCTCAGAAGGCACCGAGTCGAGGGGAGGTAGTCCTGGGGGCGCCTCGAGGCGCAAAGGGAGCAAGACTCACATGGGTTCAAAATTCGGTCCCCAGCAGAACACTGCACCGTAACCATCGGTGGTTCCGGACTCCGACAGGCGACCCCCCGCTAAGTGGGGCAAGCCGCCCGTGCCAGTGGCCGCTGTCCATCGAGAGGCACCAAACAACTTGCTAGAAGCGCTTTGCGGTGCTTCCATCGATGAAGAGCACCGCACTATCATGAGTGCGGTGATCGAGAAGGTTCAGTCTGCCAAAAACGGACTAACTGAAGCTTGTGCCAGCCTCCTAACAGGCTTTCAGGTAAGTAATCAAAATTTAGGAAAATATTACCGTATAGACAGTAGCCCCTGATGCTCTGTTTGGCGTTCGCGAAGAAAGGCCGAATAGAGGATCAAATAACGACTCAGGAGTCTAATCAGAATATGTCTATGTGCATATGCAGGCTTCACTGCTGGCCGCTGCCGCACGTACTGCGGAGGTCGCTGCACTGAAGTAGGACCTTGAGCGGTTCGAGGAAGAGCTCGGCCTTTCCAAGAGGCAGCTCGAGGAGAGCAAAGGTAGCAATACCTTGTCTATATGTTAAAAATAAATTTAGCTTTAAAATAATAGGATCATCATGAATTTTCCAGGGGCCACGACCGAAGTGGCGACCCTGAAGAAGGTGCTGTCCGAGGCCGAAGACAAAGCGGCCCAGGAGCACACTGAGCGAGAAAAGCAAGAAGCCCGGGTAGGTGAGGTGCAGCAAGAGCTCGAGGCCCTCACCAAAAAACATGAGTCCTTGGAGCTTGACTCTAAGACGCAAGAGTCCGAGCTTACGAAGGCGCTCGAAAGCGCACGAAACGCCAATGCTGAAGCCCACAAGGCCCTCCGGGAGATTGATGCAGTGAAGAAGATAGCAGAGGGTAAGGCATTCATTATGCAAAGCAAACATGTGAGGGAAACTTTCCTTTTACTTACCCGAGTTCGGAGCTCTACAGGAGCGTTCCCAGATCTTCCCCGCAGTGCGCTGGATGCCGTGGAGTTTTACCGAGCTGAGGAGGAGAGCTCGACGAAAAAGTTGTTCTAGTCTCAGTATACTAGGACCGAACACCCAATGCCCTTGAGCGACCAGCTGAAGCAACTGGTCGAGCTTCACAAGGCGGTCGAACAGTCCATGAAGGGTCTTATAGTACGGTTGTGGCCCGGCGATCCCCTGCCTAATAGCTACTTCGACCTGGTGAGGAGGCTTGTGGATGCCTGCCCACGGCTTGAAGTCATAAAGCGGTCCGTTTAGATCGAGGGTGTGCGCAGGGCTTTTGCCCGGGTGAAGGTGCACTGGGCGAAGCTGGACGTCATTAAGCTGGTGAAGGAGGGGCCGCCAGAGGGCAAGGAGCATCGCCGGCCCGAAATGTATTATGACAGTGTCCTGAAGGGTTCCCGCCTTGTGGCGGAGGAGTGTGCTAGAGATGTAATTTATGAATGAACATGCTCATGTGATCCTGTAATGTGAAACGAGTTCATTTGTGCTATGTAGCGCCTTTTGAATTTAAAATATTACCTTCTATGCGGCCGTTTATAAAATCTGAGAGTTGGCCAGTCGTCGGCTTCTGCCCCCATGTAACTAGCACTAGGGTGTTCGGGATAAACCTGAGCACTCTTTATCCAAATTTTGGGTCCTTCGAGGGAGGTGTTCAGCACAACGAACCAGGCAATAGGACTATAAGGCTTTATCACTCTCACTTAGCCATAGAAGTCTACAATTTTAAATTTTGGCGAACCCCTAGTATTCGGAAGGATGAATTTGGGGTGCTATATACGCCTAAGTCGGGTAAGGCTGACTCCTCGCCCGAAGCAGAAAAAGTCTTTAAGGACTTGAGACCTCTCGAACAGCGACCAGCTCTCGCCTTATCATTACAGTCATTTTTCGGCTTTCTCTACAGAGGTGCTCGTCCGGAAGAACCGGGATACAATCGTAGTAGTTCTCCTAGCGCTACCTTAGCCGATAGAGCGGAACGTATGGTACCAAAACATGGGAGCCGGGCAAACCCAACTATTGACCCAAGACATGATTCGGAGCTGATGCATATAATGCTATAAGTTCGGGGTGCCGCACTGTCGAAAGTGTTCGGACGTCTCACGCCATATTGTGGGGCATACGAAAGCCCCTGGCGTACTGACCGTACGAGAATGTACGGGTGCAAGTTGTCGTAAATAAACATATAATAGAAAAGGATGGAAAATGCAATAATAGACTAATGCTATGCATTGTTATTTAGATAGTACGTCGAAGCGTACTGATACAAGTAGTGCAATAAGCAGAAAATAGGACTATTTGACATGTCCTATCCAAGGGCAAGCTGCATATGTGTATTAAAAAATGGGTTTGTTGATTGTTAGTAGAGACCACCTGGGGGTTCCCTTGTACGTCTTAGCTTCTTGCCTCCTTGGTTGTTCCTTCCCGTAATGTGTCCGGCTATCATACCGCTGGAAAGGGCTTCCAGAGAGTAAGGTCCTGAAAGAGAAGAAATGATAAAGGTATGCAACCCCTAGGGCGGTTAAGCCGCATTGTGGGATGTGCTCTGATCGTGCCCCCACCTATGCCCATGGTATTTTCAGTGCGTAATTATGTACGTGCGACACAGATTTCGTCGCTTGACTGGGACTAGGACGGGGGCCGAATTGCTAGGCGAGCTCTGAACGTGCCAGGCGATCCCGTTGCAGGTTACTCCGGACTCGCTTGACGGCGTGCGGGGGCTGTATCGCCGAATTGGCGGTTTGTCGTAAGAGGCTGCTTTGTGCTTCTGCCGCAAGGGCCACAGTGTGCTCCTCCGTGCGAAGCGAGCGTTCTGTGTTTCCATTGACTGTTATGATCCCCCAAGGTCCTGGCATCTTGAGCTTGAGGTATGCATAATGCGGTACCGCATTGAATTTTGCAAATGCAGTTCGCCCGAGCAGTGCGTGATAGCCACTGCGAAACGGGACGATATCAAAGATTAACTCCTCGCTTTGAAAGTTGTCCGGAGATCCGTAGACCACTTCCAGTGTGATTGAGCCCATGCAATGGGCCTCTACACCTGGGATGACGCCCTTAAAGGTGGTTTTGGTGGGTTTGATCCTCGAGGGATCAATACCCATTTTGTGCAATGTATCCTGATAGAGCAGGTTCAGGCTACTGCTGCGGTCCATAAGGACTCGAGTGAGGTGAAAACCGTCGATGATGGGGTCTAGGACCAATGCGGCGGATCCGCCATGACGGATACTAGTGGGGTGGTCCCTGCGATCGAAGGTGATCGAACAAGAGGACCATGGGTTGAATTTTGGGGCGATGGGCTCTATCTCATAGACATCCCTTAGTGCATGCTTCCGTTCCCTCTTGGGAATGTGTGTTCCGTATATCATGTTCACCGTCTTCACTTGTGGGGGGAACCTCTTCTGTCCTCCCATGTTCGGCGACCGGGGCTCCTCCTCATCATCACTATGCAGCCCCTTGTCCTTGTTTTGGGCATTCAACTTGCCGGCCTGGTTGAACACCCAGCATTCTCTGTTGGTGTGATTGGCTGGCTTATCAGGGGTGCCATTGATTTGACACGAGCGATCAAGTATGTGATCCAAACTGGACGGGCCCGGAGTACTTCTTTTGAATGGCATTTTCCGCTGACCGGATCTAGAGCCTTTGAATCCGGCATTGACTGCCGTATCTTCGGTGTTATCGCCGTTGTTGCGGCGCTTGTGTCTGTTATGATGTGGTCTGTCGTTGGCATCTTTAGTATCTGAAGTGCCCGGATTCCTTGATGTGTTATTGCCGCTAGCCAGCCAGCTATCTTCACCCGCGCAAAAGCGGGTCATGAGTGTCGTGAGGGCTGCCATAGACTTCGGCTTTTCCTGGCCGAGGTGTCAGGCGAGCCACTCGTCGCGGATGTTATGCTTGAATGCCGCTAAGGCCTCTGCATCCGGACAGTCAACAATTTGGTTTTTCTTAGTTAGGAACCATGTCCAGAATTGCCTGGCCGATTCCCCTGGCTGCTGAGTTATATGGCTCGAGTTATCAGCATCCGGTGGTCGCACATAAGTGACTTGGAAGTTATCAAGGAATGCATCTTCCAAATCATCCCAACTACCAATGGAGTCTGCTGGCAGGCTATTCAGCCAGTGCCGAGCTGGTCCTTTGAGTTTTAGTGGGAGGTATTTGATGGCATGTAGATCATCACCGCGAGCCATGTGGATGTGGAGGAGGAAATCCTCAATCCATACCGCGGGGTCTGTCATACCATCATAAGATTCGATGTTGACGGGTTTAAAACCCTCCGGGAATTCGTGATCCATAAATTCATCAGTGAAGCATAGGGGGTGTGCGGCGCCTCTGTGACGGGCTATATCACGACGCAGTTCATATGAGTCTTGTCTGCTGTATTTAGCCTGGCCGGATTTACTTTTAGTGTATCCGGCATGACGGTCATCATCCTGCGTTGGTGCTCGCCCCCGTGACCCGTATATCGATCTTGCATGTTTTGCCCTGCTTTCCAATACGTCTCATAGGTCCCGCTGTTGCTCCGGGCCTTGGTATTTTTGTTTGAGTGGCGGCGGGGTGCAGGCTAAACTTTGGGCTGAAACGCCTCTCTGTCTCGGCCACAAGGTCGCTAGTCTGCCGCATCATTCGCTGGTGATGTAGGTTTCAATGCTTCCTCCTCAAGTCGGAGTAGCAACATGCGGTTTGGGTAACTCTTGGAGGGGCGTTCGACTTCGTATTCCTCGGCTGTAAGGACTTCGGTCCATCTATCTGCAAGCAAATCTTGATCAGCTTGAAGTTGTTATTGCTTTTTGTTCAGGCTATTTGTTGTGGCTATAAGCCGGCGCTTGAAGTGCTGCTCCTCGATGGGATCCTCAGGCACGATAAATTCTTCGTCGCCGAGGCTCACCTCGTCTTTGGAGAGAGGCATATAATTGTCATCCTCCATTTCTCCATCTGCTGCCTGTTCTGGAAGGCTAGCTTGCTCACCCTCCCAATCTAAATCGTGCTGGAGGAGAATGTTGCCTTCGGCACTATCCAGAGTGTTATTGTCTCTTGTGCCGGTATCACTATTTTTTCTATGGCGGGACTTAGAGCGGCGCCGCTGACGTCGATGCTTGGGTTGCTTCTTGGAAGGGTCATCCTCCGCTGTCTTGTCGCCATTGCCTTCTTTGGGGGTATCCACCATATATATCATATGTTGAGGTGGCAGTCCAGCGCCCTATGGGCAGTGGTTCCTATTCGTCTCTTGCATCGTCGTCCATGTCGTTGATGTCTTCGGAGTCAAAGTCGAGCATGTCGGTTAAGTCGCCGACAGTGGCTACCAAGTGGGTGGTGGGTGGGGAGTGAATTTCTTCCTCGTCTGCACCCCATTCTAGCCGGACATAGTTCGACCAAGGTTCTCCTGACAAGGAGAGAGACCTTAATGAATTTAGCACGTCGCTGAAAGGCGAGTGCTGAAAGATATCCACGGAGGTAAACTCCATGATCGGCGCCCAATCGGATTCGATAGGCACGGACGCAGGCGGCTCGCAGTCCGTGGCCGGATATGAATCCGATGGTTTGGCAACACGGCTCTCGTAAGGGGTGAAGTCAGTATCCGGCTCTATCTCCATTGAGAGTGCGGACTCCATGGCGGGTTCTATCCCCCTGTCCTCGGATGGCACAATTTGCTCCGGATTGAGGGCTGGAGAAGTTTTAGGTGTGATCTCCCGAACACTGTCCGCCGGCAGAGCTAAATCATGCTCGTCGAGATTGTGCGGCGCACCTGACACGGGCTCGAATCCGTCGAAGATCAAGTCTCCGCGGATGTCGGTGGTATAGTTCAAGTTTCTGAAGCTGACCTGATGGCTAGGGGCGTAGCTCTCGATCTACTCCAGATGGCCAAGCAAGTTGGCCCGTAGGGCGAAGCCGCCGAATACGAAGATCTGTCCGGGGAGGAAAACCTCACCCTGAACCGCATCGTTATAGATGATCGAAGGAGCCATCAAGCCTTACGGTGACGCCATAGTGGAACTCTGAATGAAAGCACCAATGTCGGTGTCAAAACCGACGGATCTCGGGTAGGGGGTCCCGAACTGTGCGTCTAAAGCGGATAGTAACAGGAGGCGGGGGACACGATGTTTACCCAAGTTCGGGCCCTCTCGGTTGAGGTAATACCCTACTTGTTGCTTGATTGATCTTGATGATATGATTATTACAAGAGTTGATCTACCAGGAGATTGTAGAGACTAAACCCTAGAAGCTAGCCTATGGTATGGTTGTTGTTGTCCTACGGACTAAACCGTCCGGTTTATATAGACACCGGAGGGGGCTAGGGTTACATAGAGTCGGTTACAAGGAAGGAGATATACATATCCGTATTGCCAAGATTGCCTTCCACGCCAAGGAGAGTCCCAGCCGGACACGGGACGAAGTCTTCAATCCTATATCTTCATAGTCCAACAGTCCGGCCAGAGGATATAGTCCGGCTGTCCGGAGACCCCCTAATACAGGACTCCCTCAATGGCTGGGTCGGAACGGAGAAACTGCATCGTCGTCTTGTTCACGGGGAGCCAACCGGCTGGGTCGGAACGGAATGCGGCGTCGTGTCCATCGGGAGGGCTTGGACGGAACAACCGATGGAAATGAGCCTGGCATACCGCAGAACGGAGGAAACGGCCTTGTGTTCGACCGACCACGGTCGAAATGGGATCCTGTTCATCGGGAGGGGTCTGGCGTACTGCAAAACGGAAGAAATGGACCTCCTACGGTTGAAACGGGGGTCCTGTTGATCGGGAGGGGTGTGGCGTACCGCCAAACGGAGGAAACGGACTTGTGTTGGAGCGCTACGGTCGAAACGGGGTCCTGTTCATCGGTAGGGGTGTGGCGTACCGCAAAACAGGAGTCCACGAGATACTGTTCATCTCCACCGTCGACCCCTCTACCCTCCATGGGCTACTGTTCATCCACCGTCGACCTCCTCCAGCCTCCACATGCGACTGTTCATCCATGGGCTCCTGTTCCTCCAGCCTCCACCGCGTGCTACTCCACCGACTACTGTTCAACCAGGCCTCTCCACGGGCTCCTGTTCAACCACCCCTCCACGGGCGACTGTTCATCTAGCCATCCATCGTCTACTGTTCATCCATCCCTCCATGGGGTGGTCCTATTCAACCAGCCCTCCATGGGGTCCTGTTCATCCAGCGCCAACCGGCTCGATCGATCAGGGTCCTATTCATCCAGAGGAAACACCACGGGGTCCTATTCATCCACCCCCACCGGGAACTGTTCATCCAAACCCCCCAGCAACGCTCACTATTCATCCAGAGGCAGCATCGATCGACTTCAGTTAGCAGCAGTAGCGAAGGAATCGCTCGATCAGGTTCAGTTAATAGCCATCGATCCATCGCTCGGGTTCAGTAACCCGTAGCCTACAGTGCAGTCACTCGGGTTTGGTTAGAGCCCAACGCCTCGCTCGGGTTCAGTTAGAGCCCAACGCCTCGCACCCACGCGCGTGCGTGTACGAGAGAAATGTGCATCGCTCGGCCCTGACCACCCACCGTAACCGGGAACACACCGATATTTTCCTCGCCCTCGCCCAAAGAATGTCATGCAGCTGCGTCTCTGGCCCGCCTAGGACGAAATGCCCATTTTCTGTCATGATTTTTTGTCATAGAAGTAGGAGCCCACCACATCTATGATGATACCTGGTTTTTCACAATTATCGTCATAGAAGTGTCATAAGTATGACAGAAAAAAGGTCGTTCGTCCCAAAATGTCACGGATATGTCTTTTTTTTGTAGTGTGGTGTAAAGCACATGAAGAAATTCCATGCAGATGGACTTTTGGAATCACTTGATTATGAATCAACTAATACTTGCAAACCATGCCTCATGGGCAAGATGAGTAGAACTCCATTCTTCGGAACAACGAAGCGAGCTAATGACTTATTGGAAATAATACATACCGATGTATGCAGTCTGATGACTGTTGAAGCACGCGACGGGTATCGTTATTTTCTGACCTTCACAGATGATTTGAGTAGGTATCGATATATCGACTCGATGAAACACAAGTCTGGAACATTTGAAAAGATCAAGGAATTTCAGAGTGAAGTGGAGAATCATCGCAACAAGAAATAAAATTTCTACGATCTGCTCGCGGAGGCAAATATATGAGTTACGAGTTTGGCCTTCATTTAAAACACTATGGAATTGTTTCACAACTCACGCCACCTGGAAAACCACAGTGTAATGGTGTGTCTAAACGTCGTACCGTACTTTATTAAATATGGTGTCACTTCTAGGGAAAATCATATACACAGAACTTTAGCAGTAGCACTGGTTAAAGTGGGGGCGCTATGCTACATAGCAGCAGCGCGTTCACGTGAACAACGCTACAGATATGGGTGCAGCAATAGCGCTTCTTCTGGGAAAAGCGCTACTACTAGAATTCCCACCACTAAGCCGATAGGCTACCAATAGTACTAGCGATCTTCTGAAAACCGCATTACCGCTAAGATAATTGCAGCAGCTCATTTTCCGTGAAAAGCGCTACTGCTAATGAAAATAAAATAAAATGAAAAACAAATAGAAAAGTAAATGAAAATGAAAGAAAAAGAAAAGGATAAAGGAAAAAAATGTAAAGAAAAATAAAAATAAAGGAGAAAGGCATAGTTGTTGCGTCTGTTCATGACAGTCGATATAGATAATATAGCAGCAACACATTTTCTAGACCCCTGCTATAGAAAGGGAAAAGGAAATAAGAAAATAAAAGGAACATATGTAGCTATAGCAGTAGCGCGTTTAGTAAAACGCGTTATAGCTAAGTTAGCTATAGCGTGTTTTTCCATCCAGCGCTACCGCTATGTTTGACTTAACCCCCTCGCAGTTCCCACCCCCCGGCCACTGAGGGAGTCCTGGATTGGGGGGTCCTCGGATGTCCGGGTTATTCGATATGGGTCGTACTGATGGGCCATGAAGATACAAAGGGGAAGACCTTTCCCCGTGTCCGGGTAGGACTCCCCTAGGCGTGGATGGCAAGATCGGTGGCCGGATATGTAATTTCCTTCCTGTACAAACTGACTCTGTACAACCCTAGGCCCCTCCGGTGTGTATATAAACCGGAGGGTTTAGTCCGTAGGGACAATCGAAATTCTCATAGGCTAGACAACTAGGGCTTAGCCATTACAATCTCAAGGTAGATCAACTCTTGTAACCCCTATACTCATTGAATATAATCAAGCAGGAAGTAGAGTTTTACCTCCTTTAAGAGGGCCCGAACCTGGGTAAACATTGTGTCCCCTTTGTCTCCTGTTACCATTGATCCTCAGACGCCCAGTTCGGGACCGCCTACCCGAGATCTGCCGGTTTTGATACTGAGAGCTACCACTTCTCCCCCAAATCCCTCACCCCATTTCGCCGCCGTCTCCAGCCGACGTCGATGCCCCCGGAGACACCAGAGTCGCGCGCCGTCGACGCCACCGGAGCCGGCACCAACGCCATCGGAGCCGCACGGCCTCATCAACGCCCCTGGAACCGCCCTCGCCACCACCGGAGCCACCCTCGATGCCCATGGCTCCCTCGCCACCACTGCCTCCCTCTCGCCGTCACCGGAGACGCCCCTGCCTCCATCGCCACCACTGAAGCCATCCTCTGTAAGCCCCCACACCTCCTCTCTCTCATGCATAGCACAAACATTGGACAGAGAACTAGCTAGCTAGGTTAACTAGTTTAATTAGGTTAATTATCTAGGTTAGTGCAAAAATTTAGTTAGGGCCTTGACAAAGAACTAGTTAGGTTAACTAGTTTAATTAGGTTAATTATCTAGGTTAGTGCAAAAATTTAGTTAGGGCTTTGACAGAGAACTAGCTAGGTTAACTAGTTTAATTAGGTTAATTATCTAGGCCCCTCCGATGTGTATATAAACTGACTCTGTACAACCCTAGGCCCCTCCGGTGTGTATATAAACCGGAGGGTTTAATCCATAGCGACAATCAGAATTCTCATAGGCTAGACAGCTAGGGTTTAGCCATTACGATCACGAGGTAGATAAACTCTTGTAACCCCTATACTCATCAAATACAATCATGTAGGAAGTACGGTTTTACCTCCTTTAAGACGGCCCAAACCTGGGTAAACATTGTGTCCCCTTTGTCTCCTGTTACCATTGATCCTCAGACGCACAGTTCGGGACCCCCTACCCGAGATTTGCCGGTTTGGACACCAACATTGGTGCTTTCATTGAGAGTTCCACTACGTCGTAAAAAGAAGGATTGATGGCTCAACCTGTCATCGGTGACAATGCTGTCTCCAGGGACAGCTTTCTCCCTAGTCAACTCTTCGTGTTTGGTGGCTTTGCTCTACGTGCCAATTCAATTGGTCACCTCGAGCAGATCAACAGCTACGCCCCTGGTCATCAGATCAGGTTTGGAAGTTTGAATTACATCGCCGATATCCGAGGAGACTTGATCTTCGAAGGGTTATCGGCCCCGGCTGTCGCTCCTCATCTACATGAAGGAAGCCCCTCATATCCACCATCAGATTCCGCTCTGGGACCTACCTTCGTGCTCACCCTTGCTTTAGATCCAGAGCGGACCACTCCGTCTGAACACGAGAGGTTAAGCCCCGTCGGACTCTCTCCTATTACGGAGCGCCCTACTAGAGACCCAGAGGTGACCATGTTATCAACATGCCTGGAGTCAAACAGGACTCTCTCTGTCATCGGGAAACCGGATTCATCCCTAGAGGCCAACTCCGAACTCTCGGGTTCTGCTTCCATTTAGCACGGTGGAGTGGCGTATTCCAGTCCCAGCACCGCAGACCCTTAGTCGCCCTTCCAGCTTTCACTTATAAATGAAGCTCTGGACTTAATGCAATCTCTCGCCATCACGGAAGTGTCTCTTCCGAACAACGCCCAACCCTGAACTAGGGGCTAAGAGCGAGGAATTTTGCGTCCCACTCACCACCCACTTAATAGCCACTATCGAGGAGGACCTAACCTACATGCTAGACTACGCCTCTGAAGATATCGACGGTATGGACGACGATGCCGGAGCCGAACAAGGCCAAAGCCCGCCTATCACCAGGCGTTTGATGTCCACTTCTACATATGACATGTACATGGTGGATACGCCCAAAAAGGACGACGATGGCACTCAGGATCCGATCGAGGACAAGCCCGTCGAGGTAACACCAAAGCGCTGACGTCAGCGGCACGGCTCACGATCGCGTCGGAAAAAACAAAGCAATACCAGAACCGGAGACAACAACACCCCGGACAACGCCGAAGACTCCGACCACCCCGTCGAGCCTGCGCTCGAGCAGGATGGGTGGGAAGAAGGACAAGTCAACCCAGACGAACTTGTCGATCATGAGGATTCGGAGGATAGTAACTATGTTCCAGCCTCCGAGGAGGATGCTAGCCTCGGTAACGAAGATTTTATCGTAGTCGAGGAACCCCTCAAACAAGAACGCTTCAAGCAACAGCTTTTTGCCAGTGCGAGGAGCCTAAAAAAGAAACAACAACAGCTTCAGGCCGAACATGATACGCTCAACGATAGATGGACCAATGTCCAGGCTGCCGAAGAATACGGCCTTGAGCGTCTAGCAAAGAGCTATCCTAAGTGCAGGCTACTACCAAAATTCGACGACGAAGCCCTTGAGCCAAAACTGTCCAGATACAATCATACTGATCAACCTGACCGACCACAACGTGGATGGGACAAAGGGCTAATTATGCCGAAGACCGGGCGCGCCCCCTCACCGTAGATGCAGTGAGACAGCGGCTTCGGGCTACACATACGACTTACGTCAGGACCCGGACTATAGAGCCGGCCAGACTAGAACAATCTATGGATCAAGGGGATGTGCTCCCACATGAGACGACGACCATCAAGGCTGGCGCGACAAGCACAACAAAACTCGAGCCGAGAACCGGACATGGATGTCGTCCGAACTACGTCGTGATGTTTCCCTATATAGAGGCACTGCACACCCCATGTACTTTACCGATGAGGTAATGCAGGACCAATTTCCGTAAGGGTTTAAACCCATAAACATCGAGGCATACGATGGAACGAAAGATCCCGCAGTGTGGATTGAATACTTTCTTCTCCACATTCACATGGCTCGTGGTTATGATCTCCACGCCATTAAATACCTTCCCCTAAAGCTAAAAGGACCAGCACGACACTAGTTGAATAGCCTCCCAGAAAAATCCATTGGCAGCTGGGAGGACTTGGAAGATGCTCTTCGGGATAACATCCAAGGCACTTATGTCCGGCCACTGGATGCTGATGTCCTTAGTCACATATAGTACAACAACCCGAAGAGTCAGCGCGTAAACTCTGGACTCGGTTCTTAATTAAAAACAACCAAATTGTTGACTGTCCGGACGCTGAAGCCTTAGCAACCTTCAAGCATAGCGTCCGTGACGAATGGCTCACCCGACACCTCGATCAGGAAAAGCCAAAAACTATGGCAACTCTTACTGCACTTATGACCCGCTTTTGCGCAGGAGAAGATAGCTGGTTGGCTCATAGAAGCAATAACACCTTACACTCCGGCACCTCTGAGGCCAGGGATGGCAATGGAAGGCCACGACGTAACAAAAACAAATGTCGAAACAAAAACAAAGAAACTGAGGATACGGGGGTAAACGCCGGATTCAGTGGCTCCAAACCCGGCCAGCGGAAGAAGCCATTAGAAGGAAATAGAGACGATCCATCCAACTTGTACAAAATACTAGATAGGCCTTGCTAGATTCATGGCACCCCTGACAAGCCTGCCAACCACTCCAACAGAAACTGCTGGATTTTTAAACAGGCCGGCAAATTAAATACCGAACACAAAGGGAAATGGCCTTAAAGCGAGGACGATGACGAACCCCGCCCTCCGAACACACATGGACAAAAGAAGTTTTCCTCCAAGGTGAAAACAGTGAACATGATATATGTCACACACATCCCAAAGAGGGAGCGCAAGGACGCACTAAGAGACGTCTACGCCGTAGAGCGTGTCGGTCCAAAATTCAACCCATGGTCGGCTTGTCCGATCACCTTCGATCGTAGGGACCACCTAACTAGTATCCGTCATGGAGGTTCGGCGGCCCTGCTACTCGATCCCATCATCGATGGATACCATCTCACTAGATTCCTTATGGATGATGGCAGCATTCTGAACCTGATCTATCAAGACACTCTTCGTAAGATGGGCATTTCCCCTTCAAGAATTAAGCCTAGCAATACTACACTACTAGGGAAAAGCCTAGCAGCAGCGCGGGTTTTAGGCCTATCAGTACCGCAGGCTGAAGCGCTAGTGGTACAGTGCTACAGCTAAAGGTTAGCAGTAGTGTGGGTTAACCCACGCTACTGCTATATCGACTTAGTAGTAGCGCTTTCTCCAAAGAGCGCTACTAGTAATTACTAGTAGCGCCTCTCCCATCCTGTGCTACTACTATTATTCCGTATTTTATTTCTTTTTTATTTCATGTTGTATTCATACACTTTATACAAGTTTTCATACAACAACAATTTAGAGGTTGTTTTTACATCATAATGAGTTATTACATCACTGGATGAAAGAACCGTGGACTAGTTTCAAGTTGGTGGACATCCACTTGAAACTAATCTGCGGTTATTTCACCCAGTGATATAATAAGTATCATCATCATATCATTAACTACTTATCATCATAATAGAACATTGTCATATAACACCTCCTCATGATCATCGTTTTCATCAATGAGACATCACATAGCAAGTTGGTCACTACTCATAATCACAACTACTCCTCATCATCAACTCTAACACATTGTACCACATAATAAACATTGTACCTCATAGAACCTACTACATCCTCTTAGGACCTACTATATTCTCTTAGGTAAAATAGCATAAAACAAAATAGCCCCAGACTCTCCATTATGGAGAATGGAGATTATGTTGTCTCCAATTCTTGCCTTTCGCACAATGTTGCTTCCAAGAACCTCCTTACGACTGTCCATACATTTTCTCCATTCTTTGATTACCATGTGTTCACCAGTTTTAGAAATCCGATATGGGCAGGTGAGATTCGTAGGATGACCTAGCTGTATGTTCAAAACTTCAAGGCGACCATTCTGATACATTAGATGAGGCACACAATCCATGGGAGTTTCTATTGAAAAATGTAGTAATAACTTTGTAGTTAGCAACGTAGTTCAGTTTTAGAAGTATGCAAAAGATGCACGGATGTCGTAATAGTAAAAAATCTTGCCATGGCATCTCCATGGATGTTACCGTGGTTCACACGTGCACTAGTGGCACGTATTGACCATAATGTGGAGGAGTTTGATAATATATATTGTAATTCTCAAGTTCAGTACAAAATGCGATCAGATGATTTTTCTCCTGATAAGTTAATTCGGAGCCATCGGTGTAGTAGGTTATGTCTACCATCTTCCGCACATTGCTTGAATGAAAATAAGTTGTCAACTATTTTTAACTAAACAATATAAATTAGTTAATAACTATGTTTGAGAAACTCACATAGCGGTAGAATTGGAAGCGTCTCAACAAGACCCAAATGTCCATATTGTCTTGCTCGATGTCACGATCACCATGATCCATGGTGACAAGCATATCCTCATAAAAACATACATCTTTCAAAGTGCTTCCCTATTTGTGCAACCAAAATGGGTTACGCTCTGAGAATCGTACATATTTACTTCAAAATCCATACCATGATGGGTCCTTTGGTGAATTTTCTTTGTTTCGAAACATTCATGGTCTTCAAAACCCATCCTCTCCAAGACATAGCATCTCGCATGGCATGGGATAAGCTAGTCGAATTGTAAAAGATGAAAATTACACGTTGAAATACTTGAAGTCATGCTTAATTACGAAAAAAACACTTATCATCGTTGCGTACCGTTTCAACATCGAAGGTCTCCTGGAGCTTAATGTTGAAGCACCAATCTTCGTCCAGGTGAGGCCTGTCGCACTTACCTCGGTCATCGTTGCACCAGTCGTTGCACCAGGTACGATAGTTCCTATGTTCATAATTCAAAGGTTTAACTTGTACAATTAAATGTATGTACTACAAAAACTAAATTAGATCCGTATTATTCATCATGGGTTGACTACCGGTCTGCCGAGTCTTTTCTTGAAAACTCTCAGCTCACGTGGTGTATACATTCACCCGTTGGTGATGATCACTCCTCCTTTCGTCCCCAAGTGCATTACACCAAAATGTCTAGCATACGGGAATGAAGGAGAAGCGACCCCCACGACAACAGTCGGGATTCTTCGTCCTCTCATATATGCTGGAGACTCTCCCTCACTGATTCCTCTCTGACATTTGCAACCGTCGGTGACGGTCATTACTCCTCCTTCCCCTAGTGCATAACAAAGGTCTAGCACAAGGAGAAGAAGGAGAAACGACCCCCATGACAGCAATCGGGATTCTTCGTCCTCTCATATATGGTGGAGCCTCGACGGACTTAAAGTCAACCCGAAATATCGTTTAATTATCTTTCTAGAAAATCCAGGCCACTCGATATTTCCTACACATTCTAGCACAAGTCATGCCAAAATTCATGTAAAAATACGGCATGACCTTTGCTAAAAAAGGACATATCGAGCACCTGAAATTTGCCGGAAGGGAAATTAATCAACACTCCGGCAAAACATAGGCCACTCAGAGGTAACCTGCAAACATGACCGGCCACTTGGGCAGGCACATATCCTATTTGAGCAACACAAGATATACATGTTTCTATCTACATCATATAAGCATTCAAACTTGATGGTCATTTCATTTCAATGGTTGAAAATATGAGCAAAAACATTTAAAAATATCTTATACGACTCATATTGACATGGAGATTTGGCTGGTCTCACCTTGAGGTTGGGGGGGGGGGGGTTCGATGACGGGGACGCTGGCGGGGATGATGGAGGGGCTCCTATATTTCTGCAAAAACAAAAGGCCTATTAGCTATCAACTAATCAAATGCATATGCCTTGCATAGTGGGGTCCAATTTGAGCATTCAAAATAGGAGTAGTTCTCCAATTTGAGCATTCAATAAGCAAAACCAAATCGTAAAATAAATAAGTATTCAAATTAGCATGCATTAAATAAGGAAAATTAAATCATCTCTTGTGTCCGTACATCGTCAAATATTATCACTAATACAACTAAAACCCTAGCGAACGACGGGTATCGACACGGGTGGTGGACACCCAAAGAGAAGGAACCATCACAGGATCATAGCTCCAGTGAGATCCCTGGAGAACCTGCCCGGTATTGGAGAACCTGCGCTCCAACGCAACCATGTAGCGACGGACGTGCGCATCCTCCTCGCTGACACGGTGACGTACCACCTCCGCAGGGTCCTCAAGCCTCTGCTCCATCACTGGCCCACACGACTGCCACCAAAGAAGGTTCGGGTCAATGACGGGTTGGCTCCTCACCAAGCTGCACCCCCCGGTAGGTAGTGCCTCCCAGTACCAGCCCGGCAGAGCCCAGTCCCGGACATGGCCCATCTGATCAAGCAGGTGTCCTCTTCTGAGTCGACGATGAGGATGCGGGATAGGCATCATCGACGTCGGTGCGGGAATAATAGCTTTAACTAAAAAATAACAACAAATGTGACATGTTCAGCTAGTTCTTATTAAAAATAAACTTACTATAAATAAAAATAAACTAGTTCTTACTAAAAAATAAACTAGTTCAACTAGTTATCTAAATTTTCTTACTAAAAATACACTAGTTCTATTAATTCAAGTAGTTCTTACTAAAAATAAACTAGTTCAACTAGTTCTATTAATTTTCTTACTAATTCTATTAAACACTACTGCCCTAGTTCTTACTAACTAATTAGATGAACCTACCTAGGAACTACTGCACTAATTAGCATCTAATTTGATGAGCCCGAACTAATTTGATGCAACGTAAAATTTGATGAACCCTAGGAACTTTAGCGAGGCAGAGGTAGGGGAGGGGAGGAGGAGGCGTGCTCACCACGGGTGCCGGTGGTGAGGGAGGGGCAGGCGGCGTCGAGGTCGGGGTCGGTGCTCGGGCGCGCGACGGAGGGCGGCTTTGAGGTTGGGGCTGGGGGCGGTGTCCAGGTTGGGATGAGGGCGACGAGAGACCACGCGGCGGCTGACGGCAACGCAGGGCGACGATGGCGGCGTGAGCAGATGAGTTCGATTTGGGGGAAGTGGCTATGGGGAAGAAGGAGCGCGCGGTTAAGTCAAAAGTAGCAGTAGCGCGTTCTAGGAAAAGCGCTACTGCTACATTAGCTATAGCGCTGGCCCACACAACGCGCTACTGCTAAGTTAGCTATAGCGCGTTTCCGGAAAGCACGCTGCTGCTACGCCTTTCTCCTTTATTTCCCTTTTTCATTTATTTTCCTTCACATTTTCTTTTTTTTCCTTCCCCTTTTTCTATTTCTTTCATTTTCATTTTCATTTACTTTTCTATATGTTTTACATTTTATTTTCCTTCAATTAGCAGTAGATCTCTCTTCGCGAAACACACTACTACAACAAGCTTAGCAGCAGCGTTGTTTCTATAAGACCGCTACTACTATATGTAGCCTATCGGCTTAGTAGTGAGAGTTTGAGTAGTAGCGCGTTTAAAAGGGGACGCGCTACTGCTACGTGTGTATCTATAGTGCATTTAACCCACACGCGCTACTGCTATTTAGCAGTAGCGCCCTTTTTTAACAAGCCCTACTGCTAAGATTCTGTGTATAAGGTTTTCCCTAGTCGTGCTAGCTTTAAAGGCGTAATACCCAGCGTGGAGGCCCGTTGTACGGGCTCCTTAACATTGGAAGTACTCTTCGGCTCTCCGGAAAACTTCCAAAGCAAACACTTGATCTTCGATATCGTCCCTTTCTAAAGTGGTTATCACGCTCTGCTCGGACGAACTACATTCGCCTGCTTCAATGTTGTCCCACATTATGCTTATTTGAAGCTCAAAATGCCTGGACCGTGTAGCATCATTACAGCCAATGGAAACATGGAGCGCTCCCTCTGCACTACGGAGCACACCGCGGCCCTCGCAGCCGAGGTACAGAACGACGTCATCAAGCCGAACCACTCATCGTTATCAAAACCATGGACACTGCCAAGTGAGTCCGATCAACATTACAGCGCGACAGCTCGGCAGATCCGAAACTTGAATAGCAGTTTAGCCTCCACCGATCGCCCCATAAGGCTGCGGCATACGTACCGTGCGTGCATAATTACACACTTAAAATACCTTGGGCGGCACCGGAGGCATACTGCGGTCAAAGGTTTATAGTGCGGCTTGACCATATTTAGACCTTAACCTTCTTTCTCTCTTTCTTTTTCTGTACCAACAGGTACAGTAAAACCTGCCTAATCCGCGGATCTACAGGGGCTACTCTCTAAAAACTCCCCTTTCTTATAGACGACCATCAACTTCTCCCCTCAAGCGATTTATAACCAAGGAGAAAAGACACAGATGTGCAGCAGGGCAACATTAGGATCTTCAAGCTGCTACTTTTTTCAACAGCCCTTTATCAAACTTCCCCTTGTGTAAACTCTCGGCATGTAAAATAGCCTTAATATTCATGGCATTATCTGTAATAGCACGTCTTGACATATTATACAGGATATAAAGGAAATAGTTGGTCACCACTTTTGTCTGGTACTGATTTCTTTACTCATCCGCATTCCCTCCTTACTTCAGATTGCCACTCGTGCTTTAATCCAGTCTTAAATACTGGGGTATGTATTCGGCACCGCACGTTATCAAGTCCGAACACCTAGAGGGTACTTCTCGGCATCCCGAATATTGCACCATATGCATCGGCTCTGAATCATGTCTTTGGTCTATAGTTGGGTTGCCTATGCTTACCACCTTATGTTCCGCTCATTCGGCTAAGGTCGTAAAGGGAGAAGTACTGCGAATGTATTTCTGGTTCTTCCGGTCAAATACCGCAGTAGGGAAAGCCGAAAACTGACTGTCATGATAAGGTGAGAGCTGGTCAGTGATTTGGTGACTTAGTCTTATACTACAAATCGTTGGTGATTTATTCTGTGTTATACGAGGGGTTGGCCTTCGTCCAGCCCTGTAGAAAAAGGCACCTTAGTTCGGATCGCTGCATACGCACAAGGGCTTCGTACTTAGCTCCACTGTCAAACTCCTACGACTAAGTGAAAGTAATAAAGATGCATAGTCCGATTGCCTAGTTCGCCCCGCGGACGCCTCCTTTATGTACCAAGACGTTCGATTAAGTGCGGAGACACATTACACTGAACACCACCATAGCACCTACGTGGGAGTTGAAGCCGATGATGGGCAAATCTCAGAATTCAAATGGCCACATAGGAGGAAAATTATTAAAAATAAAAGGAGGAAATATATTACAATCATGGGTTCATAACATTAGTCTTTACAACCCGCATCGTCTACTCAAATCTCACGTCCTTATAGCACTGGCCCTCTACTATTCGGGCCCCGACTAGGACGTCTTCAAAGTACCTCTCTAGCTTGCGATGGTCCTTGGCTTCGGGCAGGCCTGCGGTTGCCACGTAGGTATCCTTCATATTCCCCAGTGCATCTTGACGCGGGCGAAGGCCATTCGAGCACCCTCGATGCAGGCCGAGCGCTTCACAGCATCAACCCAGGGCAGCGCGTCGACGAGCCACTTCACCAAATAGAAGTAGCTACTACGCATTGGTTCGGCTGGCCAAAGCCCAACTATTGAATCCCTCATGGACAAACCGGCCACCGTATGCAGCTCCATCAGCTGCTTCAGCTGGTCGTTCAGGGGCACCGGATGCTCCGGTGCAAGATACTGCGACCAGAACAACTTCTCAGTCAAGTTTCCCTCCCGGGCTCGCAAGAACTGAGCGGTAGCGGCAACACTCCTCGGATGATCTGCAAATGCGTCTGGAGAACTCCATACTCGAGTAAGTAAAGCATATCTTCGACCTCCAAAAGTACTTTGCAAAAGAAAGCCCTTACCAGCCGCTATCTGCTTTGCTTGACGGATCTCCTCGCGAGCACTCCTGGCCTCGACCCGCGCCTCCTTAGCTTCTTGTTGGGCTTTGGTGAGTTCAGTCAATTGGGGTGAAGCTTTATCCTCCAACTCCTCGCATTTGAGGATGGCGTCCTTCAGCTCCTGCTCGACTTCGGCCACCTAAGCCTCGTGTTGGCAACGGGCGACTTGCTCGGTCCTCAGCTCTGTAGCCGCTTTGTCAGCGGCTGCCTTGTTTGCCTTCGCCTCATGCTGGTCCTTGGCAAGGGCGCTTTTGAGGGTCTCGACCTCGGCTTCCCCAACTACGCTCAAAAATCAAAGCACCACATGACTTAGTCTCTGAATATAATTATCACTTATGATATACAATGAAGCTTCTAAAGATTCTATGCATACCTTGCGTCTCATCGAACTGCTTGTTAATGCGGTCGATCTCTTCATCGGCCAACCGGAGCTTTCGATTAAGTTCGGAAACCTCCACGGCCTGGGCGGGCGCCACCAACAGGGAAACCTGTTACAATAATGGAACAATGTGTTAATTATCTGAATACTATATGGATCCTCTGTCCGGCTTCTCCCAAACCACACAGAATCTCAGGGGCTACTATCTATACATAGTTGTATTCCTTTACATGAAAAACGTTTAGAGCATTACGTCGCATACCTCGAAGCCTATCAGTAGGCTGTGAAAGGATTCATTCAGTCCGCCCTTAGCAGACTGAACCTTCTCTACTACCGCACCCATCAGGGTGCGGTGCTCCTCCACGATGGAAGCGCGTTGCAGTGCTTCCGTTAGAATGTTCGGTGCCTCCAGATTGGTAGAGGTCTCCGATGGAGCTGATGCTCCTCCCCCCTTTTTCAAAGGGGGTTGCTCACCTGATCCCGAAGCCACATTGGTCTCCAGAATGGTGTTCGGTTGGGGCCCAGATTGTTGGGGGTCCCCACCATCGGTTGTCGTGGGGGTCGCCTCCCCCATGTCTTTGGTGACTGAGTTATCAAGCTCGGGCGCCTTCTTGGCAGCCTTGCCTGCCCCTCCTCGTCCAGGAGAAGTCCTTCGGGATAACACCTCGGTGTTATCCATGGCGACAGGCGAGGAGGCTCGTGATGGCATCTCGCTCTCCACCATCTCGGGTGGAAGAGAGCTCCCCTCCGACAACAGAGTATTCGGAAGCTCGCATGGAGGGCTGTAGAACACATAGTAAAATAACTTATATAATAGGGAGGGAGGATTAAAAATAAACAATGAGTATTCGAACACTTATGATGCGGCCAGGGGCTTCGCCCTTGGTGGCTTCTTGCGGACTTGTTTGGACTCTAAGTGTGAACTGTCCTGGAGGACAATTTTCCCTCTCTTGGGCGCCTCCCCCTCCGGTTCTTTGGAGGCCTCCTCTTCTTCTTCCTCCCCTTGTGGGGGGGGTCGCTTTCTGCCTCTTGTTCTTCTTCCTCGTCTCCCTCATGGGAAGAGAGAGCTTCGGTTTCTCTGGACATGGCGTTCAAAGGACCCTTGTGGCGAGGTCTGCCCTTGGCCTCTTTTACCTCCTTTTGGCCTTCTTTTCCGGCGCCTGATATGGCACCAGAACCAGCATCTCCGTCAGCTGGGGAGTGGCCGGATTCTCCGGTAGTGGCGCCAGGTAGTCGATCTGCTCCGCTTTCTTCGTCTAACTCTATGTGAAAAGGGGAAAATATAATTTTTATCACATCCGAAGTGTCCATCAAATAAGTCTTCGGAAGGGTCACGCTTACCGCTGAGGCTGGGTTCTCGATATCGAGCCCGATGTCCTCGGTCTCCATGGGCCAATTCTTCTGCGCCTTGAAAAGTAGCTTCTGTATATCTTTGTGCGTGGTGCCGAAGAAGCGCTTCAAGGTCCGGGGCTCATCCGGATTGAACTCCCACATAGGGGAGGCCCGGAGTTGACAGGGGAGTACACGACAGAAGAGCATCACCTGGATTACGTTTGTGAGTCTGGTGTTTTTGCCCAACACATTGGAAATGCACTTTTGCAGCATCATCACCTCTGCTTGGGACCCCCAATCAAGGCCCTTGGTGGTCCACGAGGTGACTCTCATCGGGGGTCCGGATCAGAAGTCTGGTACGGCCGCCCACTTGGCATCACGCGGTTCGGTGATGTAAAACCACTCCTACTGCCACACCTTGACTGTCTCCACAAAAGCCCCTTAGGGCCAGATGGCGTTGGGAAGCTTGCTCACCACAGCGCCACCGCAATCTGCGTGTTGCCCGTCGACCACCTTCGGCTTCACGTTGAAGACTTTCAGCCATAGACCGAAGTGTGGGGCGATGCGGAGTAAAGCTTCACACACGACGATGAACACCAAGATATGGAGGAAGGAATTTGGGGCTAGATCATGGAAATCTAGCATGTAGTAGAACATAAGGCCCTGGACGAAGGGATGGAGGGGAAACCCTAGCCCATAAAGGAAGCGGGGGATGAGTACGACCCTTTCGCCGGGCTCCGTAGTGGGGATGAGTTGATTCTTGGCAGGGAGCCTCTGTGTGATGTCCGCGAACAGATATCCCGCCCCCCGGAGCTCCTTGACGTCCTTTTCGATGAGGGAGGAGGCCTCCCACTTGCCCTTTGAACCAGATCCTAACATGGCTGGGAGGCTGGTGGAGGTGGGAAAGATTGAAGTTTGGGAGATGGAGCTTGAAGATGGGAAGGAAGGAGAAGGAAGAAGGCATGGGGAAAAAGAGGAATCTTTACCCTCTTATATGGGCAGTGAATACCAAACGCCCCCCCCCCCCTCAAGCCTTAAAACCCGCTTGTTCCAAAGGGGTCATGCGAATGGCACGGTTGGATTAACCAAACCCGTATTGACGAGGATCCCGTAATGGGCGGACACGATCTCTGTTTTGACAAGACGTGTCAATGGAGGATGTGCCTCGAAACACGAAGAAAGAGGCGTGAAAATAGTTCGAAATGTTAAGAGGCTAGACGGGACGTTTCGCTGAAAAAAGTTGTCAGCGGAAAGACACTGTTTTGTTTGATATCTTGCCTTCGTGGCTAAGGGTTGTAACAGTTATACAGAGCCAGATACAGTTCTTTTGTTCATAAAACTGCTTTGAAGTATTTAGGAGGAGGAACCGGCCTTACAATGCGAAAGACAATCTACATGCCGAACATAACGTCATTGAAGACTGGTTCAGGGGCTACTGAGGGAGTCCTGGATTGGGGGGTCCTTGGGTGTCCAGGCTATTCGATATGGGCCGGACTGATAGGCCGTGAAGATACAAAGCGGAAGACCTTTCCCCGTGTGCGAGTAGGACTCCCCTATGCGTGGATGGCAAGATTGGTGTCCGGGGCTAGAAGGTGGACGTGGGGAAGGCGACGATAATGAAGCCGAAGGAACAATTGTTCCACAGTCGGCCGATCCCCCTCTCATCTTCAAGGTTTCCGAGGCCAATGTCAAATCGGGCCACGAGAATTTAGCTCCTCCGGTAATATGGGGAGATGACGACGAGACCCCGCGGCGGCTTGGCGATTGCAAGGGGTGGGTCCTGTTGTGGTGAAAGAGTATGCTTCGTCTGGAGGCGGCCAGGAGCACACTCACGACCACGCAGCCTCAGTAAGGTATGAACATCAACATCCCACTTACCCAATTATCATCGCCTATCGTGGCGGATGATAAGAGACGGGGTGAGGAAGAGGCTCCATTAGTCGCTGATGATGGTACCGCCGTCGAAGAAGCTATGCATGATATCGATGTCATATATGAGGATGAGGATGACGATGACCCTCTAAAGTATCTCCATACTGGCGCCAATGACGATGGAGGATTGATGGCTCAGCAGTATAAGTACTCAGGGTTTGAGCATCATGATTCTGTGCCTGAATTGCCGCCTCCGGAGGCTAAACGTATTATAGACGACCTACTAGCAACAAATAAGCATAGGAAGAGAGCGAGGAAAGGCAACAATGGTGCTCCTATGATCTAGCCACCTCCGCAGCACTGGGTTCAAGACCGTATACCTATCATGGGTGCGGTGAAATACCATTTCCCCGGTGAACCAATCCTACCTAAGGCATCGGTATATGCCATATACGGCAATCTAAGGAGACTTCATGACGATGTGCTACGGACAGAGAAAAGCCTAATCGCCTCGAAAAATCCAGGATACCCACTCTACGTGGTTAACGTGCCGCGGCAAAGGTCGTACGTCGACACATTCACGGCGAAGAAGTTCTTCCTTCGATTCGATTACATCTTTGACATGTTTCACTTGAACAAGCTGGATTTTACGTTTGTCCGTTGAGGGAGTCCTAGATTATGGGTCCTCGGATAGCCGGACTATATCCTTTGGCTGGACTATTGGACTATGAAGATACAAGATTGAAGACTTCGTCCCGTGTCCGCATGGGACTCTCATTGGCGTGGAAGGCAAGCTTGGCAAATCGGATATATAGATCTCCTCCCCTGTAACCGACTCTGTGTAACCCTAGCCCCCTCCGGTGTCTATATAAACCGGAGTGTTTAGTCCATAGGACAAGAACAATCATAATCATAGGCTAGCTTCTAGGGTTTAGCCTCTACGATCTCGTGGTAGATCAACTCTTGTAATACTCATACCATCAAGATCAATCAAGCAGGAAGTAGGGTATTACCTCGATCCAGAGGGCCCGAACCAGGGTAAACATTATGTCCCCCGCCTCCTATTACCATCCGCCTTAGACGCATAGTTGGGGATCCCGTACCCAAGATCCGCCGGTTTGGACACCGACATTGGTGCTTTCATTGAGAGTTCCACTGTGCCGTCACCATAAGCTTGATGGCTCATTCGATCATCGGTAACGATGCGATCTAGGGTGATGTTTTTCCCCTGGACAGATCTTCGTATTCGCCGGCTTCGCACTGCGGGCCAACTCGCTTGGCCATCTGGAGCAAATCGAAAGCTACGCCCCTGGCCGTTAGGTCAGGTTTGGAAGCTTAAACTATACTGCCGACATCCGCGTAGACTTGATCTTTGACGGATTCGAGCCCATGTCAAGTGCGCCGCACAGTCACGATGAGCATGATTTATCTCTGCCGTCGGACGGTGTTCGGGAGATCACACCTATGACTACTCCGGTCCTCAATCTGGACCAGATTGCGTCGTCCAAGGACGGGTGGATGGACCCCTCCATGGAGGCCGCACACTTAGTGGCAATAGAGCCGAATACTGACTTCACCTCCTACGAGACCCGTGTAGCCGAACCATTGGATTCGTCCCCGGCCGCGGGCCCCGAACCGCTTGCGTCAGTGCCTATCGAATCTGATTGGGCACCGATCATGGAGTTTTCCTCCGCGGATATCTTTCAGCACTCGCCCTTGGGCGATGTGCTAAATTCATTAAGGTCTCTCTCCTTGTCAGGAGGCCCTTGGCCGAGCTATGTCTGGCTTGAGTGGGACGCGGACGACGAAGAAATTCGTTCCCCACCTACAACCCACTTAATAGCCACTGTCGACGATCTAACCGACATGCTTGATTTCGGCTCCGAAGACATCGACGGCATGGACGACGATGTAGGAGAACAACAGGAACCACCACCCACAGGGCGCTGGACTGCCACCTCATCATATGATATTTACATGGTGGACACCCCCAAAGAAGACAATGGCAAGGCAACAGAGGATAATCCCCTTGAGAAGCAATCTAAGTACCGGCATCACCGGCGCCGCTCTAAGTCCCCCCATAGCAAAAACAGTGATACCGGCACACGAGACAATAACGTTGCGGATAGTGCCGAAGACGAAGACAATCCCCTCCAGCCAGGCATTGAGCAGGAGGATGGGCAAGCTAGCCCTAAGGAACAGGCAGCAGATGGGGAATCAGAGGATGAAAATTACATGCCTCTCTCCGAAGACGAGGTGAGCCTCGGCGACGAAGAATTCATCATGCCTGAGGATCCCGTCGAACAGGAGCGCTTGAAGCGCTGGCTTATAGCACAACAAAAAGCCTGAAGAAAAAGCAATAGCAGCTTCGAGCTGACCAAGATCTGCTAGCGGACAGATGCATCGAGGTCCTAGCGGCCGAGGAATACTAACTCGAGCGCCCAACCAAAAGTTACCCAAAGCGCAGGTTGCTACCCCAACTCGAGGAGGAAGCATTAAAACCTACGCCTCCTGCGTACGATGCGGCTGACCGGCCACCTCCCGGCCGAGACAAAGCGGCATATCAGGCCGAAGTCCAGCCCACACCCTGGCGCTAGTCAAACAAAAATACCAAGGCCCGGGGCAACACGCAGGACCTGCGAGATGTATTGCACTACAAAGCAGGAAATACAAGATTGATCTACGGACCACGGGGGCGCGCCCCAACGCATGACGATGACCGTCACGTCGGATATACTAAAAGCAAATCCGACTGGGCCGAATACAGCTGGCAAGACTCATATGAACTGCGTCGTGATATAGCCCCGCACAGAGGCGCCGCACACCCCCTATGCTTCATTGATGAAGTAATGGATCACGAATTCCCAAAGGGTTCTAAATCCGTGAACATTGAATCATACGATGGTACAACAGACCCAGTGGTATGGATTGAAGATTTCCTCCTCCACATTCACATGGCCCTCGGTGATGATGTACATGCCATCAAGTACCTCCCACTAAAACTCAAAGGACCTGCTCGGCATTGGCTCAATAGCCTGCCGGCAAACTCCATAGGCAGTTGGGAGTATTTGGAGGACACATTCCTTGACAACTTCCAGGGCACTTATGTGCGACCACCGGATGCTGACGACTTGAGTCACATAACCCAACAGCCAGGAGAATCAGCCAGGAAATTCTGGACTCGGTTCCTAACTAAAAAGAACCAAATTGTCGATTGTCCGTATGCTGAGGCCTTAGCGGCATTTAAGCATAACATCCATGATGAGTGGCTCGCCCGACACCTCGGCAGCCCTCACGACACTCATGGCCCGCTTTTGTGCGGGCAAGGATAGCTGGCTGGTTCGTAGCAACGACACATCAAGAAACCCCGGCAATTCAGATGCCAAAGATAGCAACGGCAGGCCACGCCGCAATAGACACAAGTGGCGCAGCAACGGCGACAACGCCGAAGACACGCCAGTTAATGCCGGATTCAGTGGCTCAAAATCTGGTTAGCGGAAGAAGTCATTCAAAAGAAGCAATCCGGGCCCGTCCAGCTTGGACCGCATACTCAATCGTTCGTGTCAAATACACGACACCCCCGATAAACCAGCCAAACACACCAACAGAGAATGCTGGGTGTTCAAACAGGCCGAAAAGTTGTATGCCGAAAACAATGACAATGGGCTGCATAGCGACGACGAGGAGGAGCCCCAGACGCCGAACACAGGAGGACAGAAGAAATTTCCTCCCCAAGTGATAATGGTAAGCATGATATACACAACCCATATTCCCAAGCGAGAACGGAAGCGTGCACTGAGGGACGTTTACGCGATGGAGCCAGTTGCCCCAAAGTTCAACCCATGGTCTTCTTGTCCGATCACCTTCGATCACAGGGACCACCACACCATTATCCTTCATGGCGGTTCTGCCGCTTTGGTCCTTGACCCCATCATTGAGGGATTTTACCTCACTCGAGTCCTTATGGATGGTGGCAGTAGCCTGAACCTGCCCTATCAGGATACAGTGCGCAAAATGGGTATAGACCCCTCGAGGATCAAACCCACCAAAACCACCTTTAAAGGTGTCATCCCAGGTGTAGAGGCCTGTTGCACGGGCTCAATCACACTGGAAGTGGTCTTCGGATCTCCGGACAACTTCCGAAGCGAGGAGTTAATCTTTGATATCGTACCCTTCCGCAATGGCTATCATGCACTGCTCGAACGAACCGCATTTGCCAGATTCAATGTGGTACTGCATTACGCATACCTCAACCTCAAGATGCCAGGACCTCGCGGGGTCATAACAGTCAATGGAAACACAGAACGGTCGCTTCGCACAGAGGAGCACACTGCGGCCCTCGCAGCAGAAGCGCAAAGCAGCCTTATGAGGCAAACCGCCAATTCGGCGAAAAAGACCCCGAACACCTTCAAGCGGGTCCGGAGTACCCCGCAAGAGGATCTCCAGCCACGTTTAGAGCTCGCCTAGCAATTCGGCCTCCGTCCCAACCCTAGTAAAGCGGCGAAATTTGTGCCACGCATACATAACTATGCACTTAAGATACCATGGGCATAGACGGAGACACGGCTATGGCACATCCCACAATGAGGCTCAACCTCCCTAGGGGTCGTATACCTTTATCATTTTCTCTCTTTCAGGACCTTACTCTCTGGAAGCCCTTTCCAGCAGTCTGATTGTCGGAAACATTATAGGAAGGAAATACCAAGGAAGCAAGAAGCTCTGACGTACAAGGGAATTCCCAGGTGGTCTTTGCTAACAATCGATGTACCTGTTTTACATACCCATACGCAGCTTGCCCTTATATAGGACATGTCAAATAGTCCTATTTTTTGCTTATTGCACTAATTGTATACCTACGCTTTGACGTATAATTGAAATAACAATGTATAGCGTTAGCCTATTATTGCATTTATTTTTTCCTTGTCTGCTTATTTACGACAAATGGCACTCATACATTCTGGTCCGACCAGTGCGCCAGGGGCTTCAGTGTACCCCATAACACGGCATGAAAAGTCCGAACACTTTTGGCAGTGCGGCACACCGAACTTATAGCATTATATGCATCAGCTCCGAATCATGTCTTGGCTCAATAGTTGGGTTTGCCCGTCTCCCATGTTTTGGTACCTTACGTTCCGCCATATCGGCTAAGGTAGCACTGGGAGAACTACTGTGATTGTGTCCCGGTTCTTCCGGACGAGCACCCCAGTAGAGAAAGCCGAAAACTGACTATCATGATGCGGCGAGAGCTGGTCGCTGTTCGGGAGGTCTCAAATCCTTAAAGATTTTTTCCGCTTCGAGCGAGGAGTCGGCCTTGCCCAACTTAGGCGTAAATAGCGCCCCAAGTTTGGCCCTCCTAATACTAGGGGCTTCGCCCAAATTTAAAATTGTAGACTTCTATGGCTAAGTGAGAGTGACAAAGCTTTATAGTCCGATTGCCTGGTTCGTTGTGCTGAACACCTCCTTCGAAGGACCCAAAACTGGGGTAAAGAGTGATCAGGTTTATCCCGAACACCTCAGTACTAGTAACATGGGGGTGGAAACAGACGACTCACCAACTCTCAAATTTTATAAACGGCCGCACATAAGGTAATATTTTAAATCAAAAAGCGTTATATAGCGCACATGAACTCGTTTTCATCTTACAGGATCAAATGAGTACATTCATTCAAATATTACATGCTTAGCGGATTCCTCCGCCACAAGGCGAGCGCCCTTCAGGACACTGTCATAATATTTTTCGGGTGGCGATGCTCCTTGCCCTCCGGCGGCCCCTCCTTCACCAGCTTTTCGGTGTCCATCTTCGCCCAGTGCACCTTCGCCCGGGCAAAAGCCCTACGCGCACCCTCAATGCAGACGGACCGCTTTATGACTTCCAGCCATGGGCAGGCGTTCACAAGTCGCCTTACCAGGCCGAAATAGCTGCCAGGCAGGGGCTCGCCAGGCCACATCCGAACTATGAGGCCTCTCATGGCTAGTTCGGCCGCCTTATGAAGCTCGACTAGTTGCTTCAATTGGTCGCTCAAGGGCAATGGATGTTCGGTCCTAGTATACTGAGACCAGAACAACTTCTCCATCGAGCTCCCTTCCTCGGCCTGGTAGAACTCCGTGACATCCGACACACTGCGGGATAGATCTGCGAACGCTCCTGGAGAGCTCCGAATTCAGGTAAGTAAAAGAAAAGTTTCCTTCAAATGTTTGCTTTGCATAATGAATGCCTTACCCGCCGCTATCTTCTTAACCGCCTCAATTTCCTGGAGGGCATTTTGGGCTTCGGCCTTGGCATTTTGTGCGTTCTCGCGGTCCTTTGCAAGCTCGGACCCTTGCGTCTTAGAGTCACGCTCCAAGGACGCGTACTTCTTGACATAATCCTAGAGCTCTTGCTGCACCTTGCCGACTCGGGCCTCTTGCCTCTCGCGCTCGACGCGCTCCTTGGCCGCTTTGCCGTCGGCCTCGTACAGCGCCTTCTTCAGGGCCTCCACTTCGGTCGTGGTCCCAAGAACAATTCATGATGATCCTATGATCTGACAATCATTTTTCTTTAGCAATAAACAGACGAGGTATTACTTACCTTTGTTCTCTTCGAGCTACCTCTTGGTAAGGCCGAGCTCTTCTTTGGACAGCTCAAGGTCCCGCTTTAGTGCGGAGACCTCCGCCATGTGAGCGGCAGCGGCTAGCAGTGGAGCCTGCTTATTCACATAAGACGTATTCTGATTAGACTCCTGTGATTATTATTTGATCCTCTGTTCGGCCTTTCTTTACGAACACCAAGCAAAGCATAAGGGTCTACTGTCTATGCTATAATATTTCCTCATAATTTGATTACTTACCTCAAAGCCTGTTAGGAGAATGGCACAGGCTTCGGTCAGTCCGCTTTTGGCGGACTGAACCTTCTTGACCACCGCACTAATGATAGTGCGGTGCTCTTTGTCAATGGAAGCTCCGCGAAGCGCTTCCAGCAAATTTTCCGACGCCTCTGGATGGACAGAGGTCATCGACACAAACGGCTTACCCCCTTGGCAGGAGGTCGCCTGACAGAATCCGGAACCACTGGAGGTTCCAGCGCAGTATTCGGCTGGGGGCTAGACTTGTCGCACCCAGCATTAGGGCCCGTGGGGGTCTTGCCCCTCCTGCGCCCAGCGCCTGGAATGTCACCTTGGGGCGCCTCTGGAACTGTCTCCCCTTGGTTCAGTGCCATTTGAGACAACACCTCGGCGTCGTCCGTATGGCGGGGAGAGGAGGCGGTCGGGAGTGAATCGTTGTTCACTACCGATGAGCCCAAAGAATCATCCGAAGAGGATACCTCGATGTGGGCTTTGGATGGGCTGCATGATCATGTTCGGCATGATGAGAAGCAAGGAAATAAAACATACCAAGAACTATTATGGTATCCGAATACTTAGGACTTCGCCAGGGGCTTGTCCCTTGGCAACCACTCCTCGTCGCTGAAAGCGGCTGTTGTGGAGCAGTCAGGAAGGAGGTTCCTTCTCTTCTTGGACCCTTCGGCCTCCCCAGATGGGGTGGCCTTCCTTTTCTTGTCTCCCCCGACTTGGGGGGGCGGGAGAACTTTCCTCTTCCTCCTCCTCATTTTCATGGGAGGAGCGTGCCTCGGAGTTTTCGGACGATGAGTCCAATATGACCTTGCGCCGGAGACCTTTCCTGGTCCCCGTGGCCTTCTTCTTGGCCTTTTTCTCTGGCGCCACTTAAGGTGCTGGAACCAGCATCTCCGTTAGGAGAGCATCTGCTGGATCTTCGGGCAGGGGTTTGGACAGTAGATCTGCTCCGCTGTCACTACCCAATCCTATTAAAATGGCATGGAGGCTCAGACCCCTCACCCTATTATGCTGGGCAAAGAAACATTTTGCGAGATATAAAAGACTTACCGGATTGGCTGGGCGCTTTGCGCTGAGTCCGCGATCCTCGGTACGAGGAGGAGGTACCTCGGCGCCCTTGAACAGCACCTTCCATACGTCTTTGTGCGTCGTGTCGAAGAGCTCTCGCAGCGTCTGGTGCTTGGCCGAGTCGAACTCCCACAAATTGAATTCCCGACTTTGACATGAGAGGAGCTGGCGGATGAGTATGACTTGGACCACATTGACAAGCTTGATTTTCTTGCTTATCATATTCCTGATACATTTCTGTAGTCCGGTCAGCTCCACCGACGAACCCCATGATATGCCCTTCTCTTTCCAGGAGGTGAGCCGCATGGGGATGCCGGATCGAAATTCAGGGGCCGCCACCGAGTTGGCATCAAGCGGCTCGGTGATGTAGAACCACCCCGATTGCCACCCCTTTATGGTCTCCACATAGGAGCCTTCGATCCAGGTGATGTTGGGCATCTTGCCCACCATGGCGCCTCCGCACTCCGCTTGCTGGCCGACTACCACCTTCGGTTTAACGTTGAAGGTTTTTAGCCATAGGCCGAAGTGGGGCTTGATGCGGAGGAAGGCCTCGCACACGACGATAAACGCCGAGATGTTGAGGATGAAATTAGGGGCCATATCATGAAAATATAGCCCGTAGTAGAACATGAGCCCGCGGACAAATGGGTGAAGAGGAAATCCCAGCCCGCGGACGAAGTGAGTGAGGAATACAACCCTCTCATGAGGTTCTCGAGTAGGGATGATCTGCCCCGCATCTGGGAGCCGGTGTGCGATATCTGCGGCCAAGTATTCGGCTTCCTGGAGCTTCATAATGTTCTCCTCCGTAACAGAGGAGACCATCCACCTGTCTCCTGCTCCGGACATGTTTGGAGTGGTTTTGCAGAGGAGATGCGAACTTGGGCGCTGGAGCTCGAGTGCGCGAGAATGGACATGCATGGAAGAGGAAGGCGTGGGCAGAAAGGAGGAGTCTTTATCCCTTTATAAGGGCGGAGAAGAATGTGCGCCTCCCCACCTGCCTGGTAAAACCGCTTATTCTCCAAGCGCCATGATTAATGGCGCGGTTGGGTTACCCACGTCCGTATTGATGAGAATCCCGTGATAAGGGGACACGATCTTTGCTTTGAGAAGACGTGCCAAAAAACAGCCTCGCAATATGTGCAGTAGCTGGTTGAGAAAAACGGTTCGAATAATGACTGGGCCATGGCATGATGTCACGCTACGAAATGTGTCAGCAGATTAGATTTGTGGAATATTGTACTATCTACGGTGGTATGTGGAATTTGTTTTGCACAGCCGGACACTATCCTTGTGCTCAAAATCTTCTATGGAGTATTCGGAGGAAGAACCCGCCTTGCAATGCCGAAGACAATCTACGCACCAGACTGATCGTCATTGAAGCCTGGTTCAGGGGCTACTGAGCGAGTCCTGGATTAGGGGGGTCCTCGGACAGCCGGACTATATCCTTTGGCCGGACTATTGGACTATGAAGATACAAGATTGAAGACTTCGTCCCGTGTCCGTATGGGACTCTCCTTGGCGTGGAAGGCAAGCCTGGCAAATTGGATCTATAGATCTCCTCCCCTGTAACCGATTCTGTGTAACCCTAGCCCCCCGGTGTCTATATAAACTGGAGGGTTTAGTCCGTTGGACAAGAACAATCATAATCATAGTCTAGCTTCTAGGGTTTAGCCTCTACGATCTCGTGGTAGATCAACTCTGGTAATACTCATATCATCAAGATCAACCAAGCAGGAAGTAGGGTATTACCTCCATCGAGAGGGCCCGAACCTGGGTAAACATTATGTCCCCCACCTCGTGTTACCATCCGCCTTACACGCACAGTTCGGGACCCCCTTCCCGAGATCCGCCGGTTTGTCCGCCTTTTTTCCTTGTACATGAATTACATCATCGGGATTGAGCAGATACCTTATATCTGTGTCCTTGAACCGTACTTGATGCACGAGGGCTTCCTGGCAGTCTGCCCAGAGCATTGTGAATATGCGAGGGATGACATCGTCGAATTCATGGTCGCCAATAAGGACAAGAAGACGATTCTCGTGCCTTACCATCCCATGTTAGTCATCCGTGTGGATATCCTTCCTTCTATTTCAATCATTCATTTGCACGATGGAGGCTAATCTGAGGTGTACTTATTTTGTGCAGCAACGGGCACGCCGTCCTCATCTTCCTTTACCCATGATTCTCCCACGCTCTCTATTGGAAATATGCCCTAGAGGCAATAATAAAAGCATTATTATTATATTTCCTTATTCATGATAATTGTCTTTATTCGTGCTATAATTGTGTTATCCGGAAATCGTAATACATGTGTGAATAACAGACAACAACGTGTCCCTAGTAAGCCTCTAGTTGACTAGCTCGTTGATCAACAGATAGTCATGGTTTCCTGACTATGGACATTGGATGTCATTTGATAATGGGATCACATCATTAGGAGAATGATGTGATGGACAAGACCCAATCCTAAACATAGCATAAGATCGCATAGTTCGTTTGCTAGAGTTTTTCCAATGTCAAGTATCCTTTCCTTAGACCATGAGATCGTGTAACTCCCGGATACCGTAGGAGTGCTTTGGGTGTGCCAAACGTCACAACGTAACTGGGTGACTATAAAGGTATACTACGGGTATCTCTGAAAGTGTCTGTTGGGTTGACATAGATCGAGACTGGGATTTGTCACTCCGCTTGACGGAGAGGTATCACCGGGCCCTCTCGGTAATGCATCATCATAATGAGCTCAATGTGATCAAAGTGTTTGATCACGGGATCATGCATTACGGTACAAGAAAAGTGACTTGCCGGTAACGAGATTGAACGAGATATTGGGATACCGACGATCGAATCTCGGGCAGGTAAAATACCGATTGACAAAGGGAATCGTATACGGGATTAATTGAATCCTCGACATCATGGTTCATCCGATGAGATCATCATGGAGCATGTGGGAGCCAAAATGGGTATCCAGATCCCGCTGTTGGTTATTGCCCGAGAGCCGTCTCGGTCATGTCTGCATGTCTCCCGAACCCGTAGGGTCTACACACTTAAGGTTCGGTGACGCTAGGGTTGTGAAGATATGTATATGCAGTAACCCGAATGTTGTTCGGAGTCCCGGATGAGATCCCGGACGTCACGAGGAGTTCCGGAATGGTCCGGAGGTAAATAATTATATATAGGAAGTGCTATTTCGGCCATCGGGACAAGTTTCGGTGTTATCGGTATTGTACCGGGACCACCGGAGGGGTCCCGGGGGTCCACCAGGTGGGGCCACCTGCCCCGGTGGGCCACATGGGCCTTAGGGGGTGCGCCTTGGCCTGCATGGGCCAAGGGGAACCATCCCCAAAGGGGCCCATGCGCCTAGGGTTCCAAAAGGAAGGAGTCCTAGTGGTGGAAGGCACCTCCTAGATGGCTTGGGGGGAGGGAAACCTCCCTGGCCGCCGCCCCCCTTGGGAGATCAGATCTCCCAGGGCCGGCGCCCCCCCCAGAGGCCTATATATAAAGGGGGGAGGGGAGGGGGCAGCCGCACCCTTTGCCCTGGCGCCCCCCTGTCCCTCTCCAACACCTCCTCCTCCTCCGTTGTGCACGGCGAAGCCCTGCCGGAGTACTGTAGTTCCACCATCACCACGCCGTCGTGCTGCTGCTGGAGTCTTCTTCCCCAACCTCTCCTTTGCCTTGCTGGATCAAGAAGAAGGAGACGTTACGCTGACCGTACGTGTGTTGAACGCGGAGGTGCCGTGCTTTCGGTGCTAGGATCTCCGGTGATTTGGATCACGGTGTGTACGACTACTTCATCCCCGTTCGTTGAACGCTTCCGCTCGCGATCTACAAAGTGGTATGTAGATGCAATCTCTCTCTCCCATGACTCGTTGCTAGATGAACTCATAGATGGATCTTGGTGAAACCGTAGGAAAAATTTTAATTTTCTGTAACGTTCCCCAACAGTGGCATCATGAGCTAGGTCTATGCGTAGTTCTCTATTGCACTAGTAGAACACAATTTGTTGTGGGCGTAGATGTTGTCAACTTTTCTTGCCGCTACTAGTCTTATCTTGCTTCAGCGGTATTGTGGGATGAAGCGGCCCGGACCAACCTTACACGTACGCTTACGTGAGACCGGTTCCACCGACTAACATGCACTAGTTGCATAAGGTGGCTGGCGGGTGTCTGTCTCTCCCACTTTAGTTGGAGCGGATTCGATGAAAAGGGTCCTTATGAAGGGTAAATAGAAGTTGACAAATCACGTTGTGGTTTTAACGTAGGTAAGAAAACGTTCTTGCTAGAACCCTAATTCAGCCACGTAAAAAACTTGCAACAACAATTAGAGGACGTCTAACTTGTTTTTGCAGCAAGTGCTTTGTGATATGATATGTCCAAAGTTGTGATGTATGATGAATGATCTATATGTGATGTATGAGATGTTCACGCTATTGTAATAGGAATCACGACTTGCATGTCGATGAGTATGACAACCGGCAGGAGCCATAGGAGTTGTCTTTATTTTTGTATGACCTGCGTGTCATTGAGAAACGCCATGTAAATTACTTTACTTTATTGCTAAACGCGTTAGCCATAGTAGTAGAAGTAATAGTTGGCAAGCAACTTCATGGAGACACGATGATGAAGATCATGATGATGAAGATCATGGTGTCAAGCCGGTGACAAGATGATCATGGAGCCCCAAGATGGAGATCGAAGGAGCTATGTGATATTGTCCATATCATGTCACGTTTATTATTTGATTGCATGTGATGTTTATCATGTTTTGCATCTTGTTTACTTAGAACGACGGTAGTAAATAAGATGATCCCTCATAATAATTTCAAGAAAGTGTTCCCCCTAACTGTGCACCGTTGCGACTGTTCGTTGTTTCGAAGCACCACGTGATGATCGGGTGTGATAGATTCTAACGTTCACATACAACGGGTGTAAGACAGATTTACACACGCAAAACACTTAGGTTGACTTGACGAGCCTAGCATGTACAGACATGGCCTCGGAACACAGAAGACCGAAAGGTCGAGCATGAGTCGTATAGAAGATACGATCAACATGAAGATGTTCACCGATGTTGACTAGTCCGTCTCACGTGATGATCGGACATGGCCTAGTTGACTCGGATCATGTAATACTTAGATGACTAGAAGAGGGATGTCTATCTAAGTGGGAGTTCATTAAATAATTTGATTAAATGAACTTTATTATCATGAACTTAGTCTAAATATTTACAATATGTCTTGTAGATCAAATGGCCAACGTAGTCCTCAACTTCAACGCGTTCCTAGAGAAAACCAAGCTGAAAGACGATGGTAGCAACTATACGGACTGGGTCCAGAACCTGAAGATCATCCTCATAGCTGCCAAGAAAGATTATGTCCTACGAGCACCGCTGGGTGACGCACCTATTCTCCCTGCAGAACAAGATGTTATGAACGCTTGGCAGTCACGCTGCGATGATTACTCCCTCGTTCAGTGCGGCATGCTTTACAGCTTAGAGCCGGGACTCCAAAAGCGTTTTGAGAGACATGGAGCATATGAGATGTTCGAAGAGCTGAAAATGGTTTTCCAAGCTCATGCCCGGGTCGAGAGATATGAAGTCTCCGATAAATTCTTTAGCTGTAAGATGGAGGAAAATGGCTCTGTCAGTGAACACATACTCAAAATGTCTGGGTTGCACAACCGCTTGACTCAACTGGAAGTTAATCTCCTGGATGAAGCGGTCATTGACAGAATCCTCCAGTCGCTTACACTTAGCTACAAGAGCTTTGTGATGAACTACAATATGCAGGGGATGGTAAAGGCCATTCCTGAGGTATATGCTATGCTGAAATCAGCAGAGGTAGAAATCAAGAAGGAGCATCAAGTGTTGATGGTGAATAAAACCACTAAGTTCAAGAAGGGCAAGGGTAAAAAGAACTTCAAGAAGGACGGCAAGGAAGTTGCCGCACCCGGTAAGCAAGTTGCCGGGAAGAAGCCAAAGAATGGACCCAAGCCCGAGACTGAGTGTTTTTATTGCAAGGGAAGTGGTCACTGGAAGCGGAACTGCCCCAAATACTTAGCGGATAAGAAGGCCGGCAAAACCAAAGGTATATGTGATATACATGTAATTGATGTGTACCTTACCAGTACTCGTAGTAGCTCTTGGGTATTCGATACCGGTGCAGTTGCTCACATTTGTAACTCAAAGCAGGAGCTGCGGAATAAATGGAGACTGGCGAAGGACGAGGTGACAATGCGCGTCGGGAATGGTTCCAAGGTCGATGTGATCGCCGTCGGCACGCTACCTCTACATTTACCTACGGGATTAGTTTTAAACCTCAATAATTGTTATTTAGTGCCAAGTTTGAGCATGAACATTGTGTCTGGATCTCGTTTAATACGAGATGGCTACTCATTTAAATCCGAGAATAATGGTTGTTCTATTTATATGAGAGATATGTTTTATGGTCATGCTCCGATGGTTAATGGTTTATGCTTAATGAATCTCGTACGTGATGATACACATATTCATAGTGTGAATACCAAAAGAGTTAAAGTTGATAACAATAGTCCCACATATTTGTGGCACTGCCGCCTTGGTCACATAGGTGTCAAACGCATGAAGAAGCTCCATGCAGATGGACTTTTAGAGTCTCTTGATTATGAATCATTTGACACGTGCGAACCATGCCTCATGGGTAAAATGACCAAGACTCCGTTCTCAGGAACAATGGAGCGAGCAACCAACTTATTGGAAATCATACATACCGATGTGTGCAGGCCAATGAGTGTTGAAGCTCGCGGTGGCTATCGTTATGTTCTCACCCTCACTGATGACTTGAGTAGATATGGGTATGTCTCCTTAATGAAACACAAATCTGAGACCTTTGAAAAGTTCAAGGAATTTCAGAGTGAGGTTGAAAATCAACGTGAAAGAAAGATCAAGTTTCTACGATCAGATCGTGGAGGAGAATACTTGAGTCACGAATTTGGCACACACTTAAGAAAATGTGGAATAGTTTCACAACTCACGCCGCCTGGAACACCTCATTGTAATGGTGTGTCCGAACGTCGTAATCGCACTCTACTAGATATGGTGCGATCTATGATGTCTCTTACCGACTTACCGCTATCTTTTTGGGGCTATGCTTTAGAGACTGCCGCATTCACTTTAAATAGGGCTCCGTCGAAATCCGTTGAGACGACACCGTATGAATTATGGTTTGGGAAGAAACCTAAGCTGTCGTTTCTAAAAGTTTGGGGATGCGATGCTTATGTCAAGAAACTTCAACCTGAAAAGCTCGAACCCAAGTCGGAAAAATGCGTTTTCATAGGATACCCTAAAGAAACTGTTGGGTATACCCTCTACCTCAGATCCAAAGGCAAGATCTTTGTTGCCAAGAATGGATCCTTTCTAGAGAAAGAGTTTCTCTCGAAAGAAGTAAGTGGGAGGAAAGTAGAACTTGATGAAGTGTTACCTCTTGAACCGGAAAATGGCGAAACTCAAGAAAACGTTTCTGAGGTGCCTGCACCGACTAGAGAGGAAATTAATGATGATGATCAAGATGCTTCTAATCAAGCTCCTCCTGAAATTCGAAGGTCCACAAGGACACGTTCCGCACCTGAGTGGTACGACAACCCTGTCTTGGAAATCATGTTGTTAGACAACGGTGAACCTTCGAACTATGAGGAAGCAATGGCGGGCCCGGATTCCGACAAATGGCTGGAAGCCATGAAATCCGAGATAGGATCCATGTATGAAAAAGAAGTATGGACTTTGACTGACTTGCCCGTTGAGCGGCGAGCCATAGAAAATAAATGGATCTTTAAGAAGAAGACAGACGCGGATGGTAATGTGACCATCTATAAAGCTCGGCTTGTCGCTAAGGGTTATCGACAAGTTCAAGCGGTTGACTACGATGAGACTTTCTCACCGGTAGCGAAGCTGAAGTCCGTCCGAATCATGTTAGCAATTGCCGCATTCTATGATTATGAAATATGGCAAATGGACGTCAAAACGGCATTCCTTAATGGTTTCCTTAAGGAAGAATTGTATATGATGCAGCCGGAAGGTTTTGTCGATCCTAAGAATGCTCACAAGGTGTGCAAGCTCCAACGCTCGATTTATGGGCTGGTGCAAGCATCTCGGAGTTGGAACATTCGCTTTGATGAGATGATCAAAGTGTTTGGGTTTACACAGACTTATGGAGAAGCCTGTGTTTACAAGAAAGTGAGTGGGAGCTCTATAGCATTTCTCATATTATATGTAGACGACATACTTTTGATGGGAAATGATATAGAACTCTTGGATAGCATTAAGGCCTACTTGAATAAAAGTTTTTCAATGAAGGACCTTGGAGAAGCTGCTTATATATTAGGCATCAAGATCTATAGAGATAGATCGAGACGCCTCATAGGTCTTTCACAAAGCACATACCTTGATAAGATATTGAAGAAGTTCAATATGGATCAATCTAAGAAGGGGTTCTTACCTATGTTACAAGGTGTGAAATTGAGCTCAGCTCAATATCCGACCACGGCAGAAGATATAGAAGAGATGAGTGTCATCCCCTATGCCTCAGCCATAGGTTCTATTATGTATGCCATGTTGTGTACCAGACCTGATGTAAACCTTGCCGTAAGTTTGGTAGGAAGGTACCAAAGTAATCCCGGCAAGGAACACTGGACAGCGGTCAAGAATATCCTGAAGTACCTGAAAAGGACCAAGGAAATGTTTCTCATTTATGGAGGTGACGAAGAGCTTGTCGTAAAAGGTTACGCCGACGCTCGCTTCGACACAGATCTGGATGACTCTAAGTCACAAACCGGATACGTGTATATTTTGAATGGTGGGGAAGTAAGCTGGTGCAGTTGCAAGCAAAGCGTCATGGAGGGATCTACATGTGAAGCGGAGTACATGGCAGCCTCGGAGGCAGCACATGAAGCAATTTGGGTGAAGGAGTTCATCACCGACCTCGGAGTCATACCCAATGCGTCGGGGCCAATCAAACTCTTCTGTGACAACACTGGAGCTATTGCACTTGCAAAGGAGCCCAGGTTTCACAAGAAGACCTGGCACATCAAGCGTCGCTTCAACTCCATTCGTGAAAATGTTCAAGATGGAGACATAGAAATTTGTAAAGTACACAAGGATCTGAATGTCGCAGATCCGTTGACTAAACCTCTCCCTAAGGCAAAACATGATCAGCACCAGAACTCTATGGGTGTTCGATTCATCACAATGTAACTAGATTATTGACTCTAGTGCAAGTGGGAGACTGTTGGAAATATGCCCTAGAGGCAATAATAAAAGCATTATTATTATATTTCCTTATTCATGATAATTGTCTTTATTCGTGCTATAATTGTGTTATCCGGAAATCGTAATACATGTGTGAATAACAGACAACAACGTGTCCCTAGTGAGCCTCTAGTTGACTAGCTCGTTGATCAACAGATAGTCATGGTTTCCTGACTATGGACATTGGATGTCATTTGATAACGGGATCACATCATTAGGAGAATGATGTGATGGACAAGACCCAATCCTAAACATAGCATAAGATCGCATAGTTCAATTGCTAGAGTTTTTCCAATGTCAAGTATCCTTTCCTTAGACCATGAGATCGTGTAACTCCCGGATACCGTAGGAGTGCTTTGGGTGTGCCAAACGTCACAACGTAACTGGGTGACTATAAAGGTATACTACGGGTATCTCTGAAAGTGTCTGTTGGGTTGACATAGATCGAGACTGGGATTTGTCACTCCGCTTGACGGAGAGGTATCACCGGGCCCTCTCGGTAATGCATCATCATAATGAGCTCAATGTGATCAAAGTGTTTGATCACGGGATCATGCATTACGGTATGAGAAAAGTGACCTGCCGGTAACGAGATTGAACGAGGTATTGGGATACCGACGATCGAATCTCGGGCAGGTAAAATACCGATTGACAAAGGGAATCGTATACGGGATTAATTGAATCCTCGACATCGTGGTTCATCCGATGAGATCATCGTGGAGCATGTGGGAGCCAACATGGGTATCCAGATCCCGCTGTTGGTTATTGCCCGAGAGCCGTCTCGGTCATGTCTGCATGTCTCCCGAACCCGTAGGGTCTACACACTTAAGGTTCGGTGACGCTAGGGTTGTGAAGATATGTATATGCAGTAACCCGAATGTTGTTCGGAGTCCCGGATGAGATCCCGGACGTCACGAGGAGTTCCAGAATGGTCCGGAGGTAAATAATTATATATAGGAAGTGCTATTTCGGCCATCGGGACAAGTTTCGGTGTTATCGGTATTGTACCGGGACCACCGGAGGGGTCCCGGGGGTCCACCAGGTGGGGCCACCTGCCCCGGTGGGCCACATGGGCCTTAGGGGGTGCGCCTTGGCCTGCATGGGCCAAGGGGAACCAGCCCCAAAGGGGCCCATGCGCCTAGGGTTCCAAAAGGGAGGAGTCCTAGTGGTGGAAGGCACCTCCTAGATGGCTTGGGGGGAGGGAAACCTCCCTGGCCACCGCCCCCCTTGGGAGATCAGATCTCCCAGGGCCGCCCCCCCCAGAGGCCTATATATAAAGGGGGGAGGGGAGGGGGGCAGCCGCACCCTTTGCCCTGGCGCCCCCCTCTCCCTCTCCAACACCTCCTCCTCCTCCGTTGTGCACGGCGAAGCCCTGCCGGAGTATTGTAGTTCCACCATCACCACGCCGTCGTGCTGCTGCTGGAGTCTTCTTCCCCAACCTCTCCTTTGCCTTGCTGGATCAAGAAGAAGGAGACGTTACGCTGATCGTACGTGTGTTGAATGCGGAGGTGCCGTGCTTTCGGTGCTAGGATCTCCGGTGATTTGGATCACGGTGTGTACGACTACTTCATCCCCGTTCGTTGAACGCTTCCGCTCACGATCTACAAAGTGGTATGTAGATGCAATCTCTCTCTCCCATGACTCGTTGCTAGATGAACTCATAGATGGATCTTGGTGAAACCGTAGGAAAATTTTTAATTTTCTACAACGTTCCCCAACACTCTCTACTTGGACTCCTCGAAGAACATGAACATAAAGGATTACACCCACATCAAGTCCGTTCTCGTCAGTGTTATCTTTTTTATGGCATACGGGGTGGAGAGATCAAGACCAAGAAGACAAGGAACCGTAGGCCCGCCTTCGGCCATAAGACCGAGTTCTGCTGCATCCAGCAACCGAGTGATACTCTTAGTGATGGATTCTATGTCCTACACCAGATGCTGGAGTATAGATGGGATCAGCAGAACCTTCGCATGTCACGTACAACCGGTGATGCCCATATTCTGCAATGGGCAAGGAATGTAGGAGATATCCCGGATCATCGACTTCGAGCTGAGTTCTATCATATATAGCATGAACTTGCCCAAATCATCTTAAAGGAGGTCCTCGACAATATAGGGATGTTCTACGAGGAAGGGCAAATGTCGCGGGAAGACGTTCAACATGTGTAGCCGCTCAGCGTCTTGACCTAAAGCCTTTCACTAAGCTTGGGGACTATGTCCCTGACTTGGATGGATAGCACGACATGTTGGAGTGATTTACGATATATGACAATGTGTCCGTTTAGTCCATACTTTCTGTATGACGAAACTTTGAGTTATGCACAACGAGACTTTATTTGTGATGTAATTAAACCATCCTCCTCAACTAGAAAATATCACTCTAGTTAGGGCATGCATTTCGGGTACGATGAACTTTGTTATTTATGCTTATGATATGTTGCTTTTAATTTTGCCAAGTCTGTCTCTTTTTGTTGCTCAACTATATATGTCGCATATCATCGAATCATGTGACGGTGCAGGTGCATTGATCATCGATGGAGAAGAAGTTCTACGCCAGGAGTATACGACGAGTGGTCGGAGTGTCAGGCGCAGGTGTTCCGGTTTCCAGTTTGCAAGAGACAGCCAGTAGTTAGTTTAGGTTCACGCTATTGTGAGAGAGGGATACGAACCGACACCTCAAGAAGTATTACATTATGTATGATGAGACATGTCATGTAACTTGTATAGCTATATCATGATTATGATGCGACGACATGATTTGTGTTGGATGATATGATGAGACTATTATGTGTATGATATGATGAGCATATTGCATGTTTATAATATGATTAGAATACTGTATAAAACCTGTACAAAAACATCACAAATATGCAGCAAAAAAAGATATGAGAAAATATAGTAGTAGCGCTGGACGGGAAAACGCTACTGCTAAAGCACTTAGCAGTAGCGCTGGTATGGAAAGCTCGACTGCTAAGTAGGTATAGCATTAGCGCGTGTCAAAAAGCGCTGTTGTTAAACGTTAGCTGTAGCGTTGTATCAGTAGCGTGGGTGCCCGCGCTAATGCTACACCAAATACCCGCGCTACTGGTAGGCTTTTCCCTAGTAGTGTGCATTCTATGATGTCTCTTAATGATTTACCACTATAGGTTTGGGGTTATGCATTAGAGACAGCTGCATTCACGTTAAATAGGGCACCATCTAAATCCGTTGAGACGACACTATATGAAATATGGTTTGACAATAAACCTTAGATGTTGTTGTCAGATTAAGGGCTCCGCAGAAGCAAGAAGGTTTGAACTTTGGGGCAAGTGCGGGGGTCTCCACCTCTCAAGTCTCAAGCCCATAGCCCTACAACCTAGCCTCGCCGAATATGCACTCCAGTAGGGAAGAAGACGAACACAACATTTTACCCAGGTTCGGGCCACCTTGCGGTGTAAAACCGTACTCCTGCTTTCTGGTGGATTGGCCTCACGAGGGGCTGAGGATGAACAAGTACAGCGGACGAAAATATTCGTGAGAGCTCTGGTGGTGAGGGTGGAAATGATCTGATTCCCCCTCCCTATGGTGGTAGCTAACCTATAATTATAGCATCCTCGGTCCTGTTCCCTTAACACTTAGGCGGGAAGGGATCCCAAAGTGGCGAATTTGACAGGGGACAAGAAGTACATCTAATCCTAACGAAAGGTGGTCTTCTCCTGCAAAGCTTCTGGTCGTGACGCGACGTTGGGCTCAGTGATGACATCTGTCCTGCCGAGTTCATGGTCTTGGTCTTGTTGCACTAGAGGAGGAGGCGCACCATGGGGCACGTCGCCCGTGAGAGTCAGCGGGGGAGCCAGCGAACGGGATGGTGCAGGGGCCTCTCCAGCGAAGCCCACGAGCTAGGCGATGCGGTCCAGCCAGTCCTCGTAGAGGTCATCGGTTGGGTGATAGCGCAGAAGCTCGAATGCCATGAGCAACGCAGCCTGCGCGTTCATCGGCCCACGATGAGAGAAGATGAAGCAACCGCTAGAGTCAGCGACGGAGTGGAAGTGCGTCCATCACGCCGCAAAGAAGGCTGCAGCGACGAAGCCTACTGCGCGTGGGCCGCGGGGCCGATGGAAGAGTTGGCCGCAGGTGATGGGGAATGGTGAGGAGCGCCGTCACCTGCAGGCGTCGTCTATGTGACGCGGGCGGCAAGGGTGGCCCGACGCTCAGGATGAACTCAACGAGCATCAACCTTGGGGACGGTGAAAATGAGGGTGGATCTATCGGAGGAAGAGAGGCTCCAAAACGCCCCTACCTGGCACACCAATTGTTGGGGTCCGGGCTCCGCAAACCCAAGATAGATTCGAACTCTGGGTGCGTGCAAAGAACTCAACCTCCCAGTCTGCCAACTTGTCGACCCCACGGCCTAGCTCGATGAACTAGAAAGAAACGGGACACAATAGTTTACCCAGGTTAGGGCCACCTTGCGTAGTAAAACCCTACTCCTGCTTTGTGGTGGATTATCCTCGAGGTGGGCTTAGGATGAACTAGTACCGTGGAAGCAGAACCTCAGGAGGTGTGTTCTTGGGTGCGCTGGTGGGTGTGAGGATGGACTGGATCCGATCCGATCCCTCTCCACGGTGGTGGCTAGGCTCTATTTATAGTGGCCATGATCCTCTTCCCAAAATGAAGGCGGGAAGGGATCCCACAATGGCCAAATTCGAAGGGAGACAACTAGTACATCTTATCCTGACGAAAGGTAGTCTTCACCTGCAAAGCTTCTGGTCGTGATGCTGTGGTGGGCTCGGGGATGACCTCCATCCTGCCGTCCTAGTGGTCTTGGTCTTGTAGCATGGAAATTGAAACCTTTAGTTGATTCCCCGGGACTCCGCGACTGCGCTTGTCTCCTTAGCACCAAAGAGGAAACCTGCTGCTCTGTGCCCGCTGGCGCCCTCCTGTCCTTGGTCATCATGTCTTGTGTTGCCGAACCTCCAGAGGTGAGGGCTTGCATAAAAATCTTCGCTCCTCAGGAGCAAGACCGAGGAGGCCGCTCCTTCTGTAGGTCTTGACGTCGTCCACCTTGCGAGGCTTGGCCCCTTGCACTACAAAAAAAATACACTTCTGGGATGATACATGTTTGTGACAGGAGGTCGTGTTTTTTGTCATGCGTGTACATCCATGATGATTTTATGACAGAATCAAGATAGTCATATGTCACGCCCAAGATGCGACCCTATCCTAAAGGAACTCAAAGGTCCCACCAAGGATAGAAACGCATCCTCAAGACGCTTTTGCAAGGTGGATATCATTACATCAACATTACATAATAGTGGGGATACAACCAAGACATACAATGTCACATGAATACAACAACACATCATATACAAGATCAACATCCGACTACGGATGAAACATAAACAGAAACTCAAACAATATCCACCCTGCTAGCCCAGGCTGCCGACCAGGAACCAGTCCCTCAATCGAAGAAGAAGCAGAAGAAGACTCCAACACAAATAAACATCGCTCTCACGTCATGATCATCGCATAACATGTACCTGCAACTGGTGGTGTAGTAATCTATGAGCCAAGAGGACTCAGCAATCCCATTACCATGGGTATCAAGACTAGCAAAGCTTAATGGGTAAGGAAGGGGTAAAGTGGTAAGGTTGCAGCAGCGACTAAGCATGTATGGTGGCTAATATACGACAATAAGAGCGAGAAGAGAGGCAAAGCAAGCGGTCGTCAACTAGTAATGATCAAGGAGTGATCCTGAACTCCTACTTATGTCAAACATAACCCAAAAACCATGTTCTCCTCTTGATCAACCCCGAAAAGAGACACTCATGCTTACGCACACGGTTGGTGTATTTTAGAAGAGTTTACTTCAAGTTTACTACAACCGGATATTAACAAATCCCCATCTGCCACATAACCGCGGGCACGTCTTTCGAAAGATCAAACACTGCAGGGGTGTCCCAACTTAGCCCATGATAAGCTCTCGCGATCAACGAAGGATATTCCTTCTCCCCGGGAAGACCCGATCAATCTCGGAATCCCGGCTACAAAACATTTCGACAATGGTAAAACAAGTCCAGCAAAGCCGCCCGGATGTGCCGACAAACCTGATAGGAGCTGCACATATCTCGGTCTCAGGGCACACCGGATTGTCCAAACTTCCGGTAGGCGAACTGTTGGGGATATTGCTATTTGGGGTAAACCGGCCAACAGGTCCCGGGTTAGCTCCGTCAATGGACCCAAGATGTTAAAGCCCAAGGAGAAATAGAAGGGCCCAAGGCCTATAATCGGTTTAGAGGTTTATGGCCGTAAGCCGGCCTGAGGTAAACTTGCATTGTAAGTTAGGAATAGAGAGACCAACCCGGGCACGTTTATGAACCGGAGGTTGGGACTTTGAAGACCGACGGGCGTCACCTGTGTATATAAGGGGACGACCCGATGGCGGTTTAAGGACAGAGAACAACAACTCGAGGTTTAGGCGAAGCTTATCGCTCCCTAGCCCTCGAAACACATCAATCCCATCACAACTAGACGTAGGCTTTTACCTTCATCGAAGGGGCCGAACTAGTATAAACACCGTGTCCTTGCGTCCGCTTTTAACCCCTTCAAGTTAAACCGTTGCGATGGCTCCACGACTAAGTCCTTTCGCTAGGACATCTGCCGTGACAAATCCACGACAGTTGGCGCCCACCGTGGGGCTATCGCGAGATGGTTTCAAGTTTTTGGAGGGCCGCTTTGAAGGACTCGAGGGTTACGCTGTGGGTCGGATGACCAAAAGTCGTCGCGGAAAACTCTACATCGACAGCACAGGCTGGGGCCCCGACGGCGGCTCGATCGAGTACGGGTACTGGGTCCCCTTTGGCGGCATCCATGTTTTCATCGGCAAGATCGGTGAACCGGGCCCCGAGCTGGGCGTCTGCACCGACCTCGTCGAGACAGCTCAGTGCACGAGATCGACCCTGGCTAAACCGACCAGGAAGCGCGCCTTCGTGGGAGTCATCCACGGAGGAAGCTACGAGGAAGGATCCGAATCCGGTGACGAAACCGCCATCTACTCCGGCGATGAAACATCAACCGGGGAAACCGAATCTCTATACCAGCTGCAAGATGATCGGATTGGGGGCAGCTCCGATGGCGACAGTATTCCGGACCCCTCTGATCTGCCCTATCGGGTTGGGATCTTCATGGCTGGAACACAGGCGGCGCCACATTCATCAACTGCGGCAGCAGTGATCTCCGGATCGGCAGCGGCAACAGCTGCGCGGGCAGGAGGCCCTGCGGATTCACCAGCCCAAGTATTGTCAGACCTGTTTGACGCACTGGCAGCGCTCATGGCGGAAGCCAACCCGGTGGATCAGGAGGTTCACAATGCTGAGATTGCCAAAGTGAGAGAACAGATCACTCAAGCTAAAGCGGAGCTGGCAGCAGAAGAGGCCAGGATGACGGCGGAGCGCGCCGCTTTAGATGCACAGGCTTACAGGCTCATGATGGACCAGAATGCGTCTCAGGTAGTCCTGAAGAGGAAATTCCGATCTCGATTGCCCGCAGCCCTCGATGCCCGAAATCTCTTCAACACCCCGGGGGTAAACCGTGCGGAGGCGATAGTTGGCGCCCCGGTTCAGCACCGGATAATAAACCTGCCTCGTCACAACACTGGTACACCACAGGCCGTGCCAATACCGTCGGGCCATTATTCCAACCCGATGGATAACCTCGTCGCGGCGGCAGCTCGGTTGGAAGCCATTCCGATCGAAGGCGATTCACCGCAGGATGTAGAGACACGCCGGGTCAAGGAGCTCCTTAGGACCGCGTTGGCCCAACAAGAAGCATATTCGCAAAGCCGTGATCGGATTCATTCCACCCCTCGCCCCAGCGGGAGCTATAGTAGGCGCATGGAGGAGCCGGCTGTTTCAAGTAATGCCAGGCGTGAAGCGCTCCGCGGCAACAATCCGGCGGGCGTCGACAATGCTCAAGAGAATGTGGATCGCGCCCGTGCGCGAGAGGCCGGATTAGCAGCGCCGCATCAGGCTCGTCAGCTTACACCTATCTCCCCAGCTGCTACGGTTGAACCGGGGGTGGTTTCTAGTTCTTTGGGAGTACCGTGCCTTGTTCCCGCTTTGCGCAACGTACGCCTGCCCAAAGACTTCAAAGGCCCCCGCAAGGTACCAAACTACACGGCAGATCAGCCTCCGGAGACATGGGTGGAGATCTATGAGATGGCTATGGAGATGCTGGATGTGGATGACACGGCGTGTGCCAAGTATTTTACTATGATGTTAGAAGGAACGGCCCGGACTTGGCTAAAGAGCTTACCGCCTAATTCCATTAATTCGTGGGCCCAGTTGCGCGCCCGGTTTATCATGAATTTCAAGGACACGTGCAAACAGCCGATGTCGATAGTTGACCTAGCAGCTTGCGTTCAGCAAGAAGGGGAATCAACTACCCATTGGGTGCGCCGGGTATCAGAAGTTTTGCACTCGTCAAATCGCATCAACGCAGACACCGCTGTGGTGCTGTTGGAAAGCAACTGTCGGTTTGGCCCTTTGAAGCTAAAGTTGGGCCGGATGAAGCGTGATTGCACGGATATAGGAACGCTCATGACCGCTTTAGTGAAGTATGCGGATTCGGACAGTACCAAGGATCCTAACTCTGGTGATGACAAAGCAGGGAAGGGAAAGAAGAATAGCAACACCAAAGGCCAGCAGCATCGACCGACAGGTAATGGAGGCGGAGGTAAGCGTAAACCGGATGGGAGCATGAATTTTGTGGCCAACACAAGTGCACAGAATAAGGGCCAGCGGCGTAAGGGGAAACAGCCATGTTTTCGCGGAAATCCCGGTCCTAATCCAGAGCGTTTGAACTTTTTCTTAAACCAGCCCTGTCCGAAGCACGGAACAAAAGAGGAGCCAGCAGCCCATCTTTGGAAGGATTGTTACATCATGAAGGAATTCAAAAGCTCAAACACTTTCCAATATGATCACAGCTCTGGCGGCGGTTCAGGTTCCGGATCAGGACACGGCGGCGGAAATTCCGGAAATTCCGGTCCAGGGTTCCATGGTAATCCGGGCGGACAGGACAACCAAAATAATCAAGGTAATCAAGGCGGTTACGGACAGCAGCAATCAGGTTATCAGAGCAACCCGAAATAGTTGAGTGGTGGACAGTATCATGTATTTACTACAGGCTTGGATAAACGGGATAGAAAGCTTCAGAGGCGGGCAGTTAGTGCGGTTGAACCGGCCACGCCTCACTATCTGCGCTGGTCGGAACAACCTATCATATGGAGCCGAGAAGATCACCCTCCCAGGGTTTATAATCCGGGTCAGTTAGCATTGGTGGTGGCACCTCAGGTGGGAGGTTATAAGCTCACCAAGGTGCTCATGGACGGAGGGAGCAGCATTAACATCTTGTATTATGAGACCTTCCGTCGCATGGGACTGGTAGATAAGGATCTCAAACCGACCAATACAGTGTTCCACGGGGTGGTGCCTGGCAAGTCTGCGTACCCGGTTGGTAAGATAGCCCTTGAAGTGGTCTTCGGCGATAGTCATGATTCCAGATCAGAGACGCTGACGTTCGAAGTGGTTAAAATCCAAAGTCCATACCACGCTTTGTTTGGACGGCCAGCCTATGCAAAATTTATGGCACGGCCCTGCTATGTATATCTGCAACTCAAGATGCCGGGTTACAAGGGCACTATAACGGTTCATGGGAGCCGTCGAATCGCTTTGGAATGCGAGGAAGGAGATGCGACTTATGCAGAATCGGTTAGTGCTACGGAGGAGCTAAAGCAGTACAAAGACAGTGTTGATCCGGAGGACATGACTTCGTTGAAGAAGCCAACTACGGACCACGATCCGGCCTTGAAGTTCAAATCGGCTGCCGAAACTAAGCTTGTTGACTTCGTACCTGGCGATTCGTCCAAGCAGTTCAGCATCAGTGCAAACCTGGATCCAAAATAGGAAAGCGCGCTCATCGAGTTCATCCGTGAGAATCGGGACATCTTTGCATGGAAGCCGTCTGACATGCCTGGTGTACCGAGGCGACTCGCTGAGCACACCCTTAATGTGGATCCTAAGTATAAACCGGTAAAACAGTTCTTACGCCGGTTTAACGAAGAAAGACGTAAAGCGATTGGTGAGGAAGTGGCCAGGCTCCTGGCAGCTGGTTTTATTATTGAGGTTTTTCATCCCGAGTGGCTTGCTAATCCGGTGCTGGTTCTTAAGAAAAATGGCACCTGGCGCATGTGTGTGGATTACACAGACTTGAATAAAGCCTGTCCAGCGGATCCTTTTGCTCTCCCCCGTATTGATCAAATCATTGATGCTACGGCAGGTTGCGAGCGTTTGAGTTTTTTGGATGCCTATTCGGGTTATCATCAGATCAAGATGGCAGTTAAGGACCAGGAGAAGACGGCGTTCATTACTCCCTTTGGAGCCTTCTGTTATGTTTCTATGCCCTTCGGGCTTAAGAGTGCGCAGGCTACTTATCAACGGTGTGTGCAAAATTGCCTCCACGAGCAGATTGGTCGTAATGTACATGCTTATGTGGATGATACTGTGGTCAAGTCACGAAAGAAGGAGACCCTGGTTGATGATTTGAAGGAAACCTTCGATAACTTGAGAGTGTACCAAATGATTCTCAACCCAGCTAAATGTGTTTTTGGTGTACCTGCAGGCAAGTTGTTGGGATTCTTAGTGTCCCATAGAGGAATTGAGGCCAATCCGGAAAAGATCACAGCCATCACCTCCCTGGCCAAACCGAAATGCGTCAATGATGTTCAGCGCATGGCCGGACGGATTGCAGCGTTAAGCCGGTTTGTAAGCCGCCTCGGTGAAAAGGCGATCCCCTTGTATCAAATGCTCAAGAAGACAGATCAATTTGTCTGGAGTCCGGAGGCTGATAAAGTGTTTGAGGACTTGGAGCGACAGCTAGTCAATCCGCCAGTGTTGGCAGCCCCTGTAGATAAAGAGCCACTCCTGTTATATGTTGCTGCGAATGCCAGAGCGGTCAGTGTGGCGATGGTGGTAGAACGAAAGGAGGCTGGGAAGGAACATCCGGTTCAGCGACCGGTTTACTATATCAGTGAAGTGCTTATCGAGTCCAAACAAAGATATCCGCATTGGCAGAAGCTGGTATATGGTGTTTTTATGGCAAGCCGGAAGCTGAGGCAATATTTTCAAGGACACCCCATCACGGTGGTCAGTTCTGCTCCTTTGGGTGACATCATACAGAACCGGGAGGCGACCGGTCGGATTGCCAAGTGGGCTATCGAGCTTGGGCCGCACGGTTTAAGATACGTACCCCGGACGGCCATAAAGTCACAAGCACTTGTCGACTTCATAAACGATTGGACAGAGTTACAAGCACCTGAGGAGAAGCCAGATAACACATATTGGACTGTTCATTTTGACGGGTCCAGACAATTGGAAGGCTCGGGGGCTGGAGTCGTTTTAACTTCCCCACGAGGATATAAGTTTTGTTATGTCCTCCGTTTAATGTTCCCCTGTACAAATAATGCGGCTGAGTATGAAGCTTTGCTTCATGGTCTTCGGATGGCTAAAGAGATGAATCTGAGCCGAGTTAGGTGCTTTGGTGATTCGGATCTGGTGGCTCAGCAGGTATCTGGCACCTGGGATTCTAAGGACCCGCTCATGGCTGCATACCGTCGTGAAGTAGATATGGTGGCTGGGTATTTCAAAGGCTATCAAGTGGACCATGTGGACCGCAGAAAGAATGAGGCAGCGGACGCTTTAAGCCGCTTGGGCTCTCAGCGTAAACCGGTCCCACCCAATGTTTTCTTGGATGTATTGTATCACCCATCGGTACAGCTACCCGGTGAGCTGGAGTTGGCTATTCCTGATCCGGAGGCTCAATTAGTGGCGGCTCTTCACGTCACCCCGGATTGGACGCTTCCTTATCTGGCATATATGAACCGGGGTGAGTTGCCAGAAGATGAAACCTTGGCTCGGCAGATAGTACGGCGGTCCAAGTCTATGACCATTCTCAAAGGAGAGCTACATCATCGCAGCATGTCAGGAGCGCTGCAACGGTGCGTATCCCCTGAGGAGGGGTGCGAGATATTACGTGAAATACATGAAGGGGATTGCGGCCACCACGCCGGTTCAAAATCATTGGTGGCTAAAGCATTCCGCCACGGTTTCTACTGGTTAACTGCTCATGCTGATGCAGAAGACCTGGTCAGGTTATGTGATGGTTGCCAGAAATTTTCCAGACGAGCGCACATACCGGCTCAAGAATTGAGGATGATTCCAATTACTTGGCCATTTGCGACTTGGGGGCTCGATATGGTTGGACCTTTTAAACGTTCCAAAGATAAGAAGACCCACCTATTGGTGGCGGTTGACAAATTTACAAAGTGGGTGGAGGCAGAACCTGTCAGTAAATGTGATGCGGCCACAGCGGTGCGGTTTATAAAGAAGGTGATCTTCCGGTTTGGCTTTCCACACAGCATCATCACAGATAATGGTACCAATCTGTCCAAAGGTGCCATGAAAGAGTTCTGCGCACGTGAGCATATACGGCTTGGTGTTTCTTCAGTAGCTCACCCACAGTCTAATGGTCAAGCAGAACGAGCGAATCAAGAGATCTTGAGAGGTATCAAACCCCGGCTTCTGGTCCCTTTGCAAAGGACGCCGGGTTGTTGGGTTGAGGAGCTACCGTCTGTATTATGGAGTATCAACACCACGCCTAACAGATCCACGGGGTTTACGCCGTTCTTTATGGTCAATGGAGCAGAGGCGGTTCTCCCCAGTGATATACGACATGATTCACCTCGTGTGGCAGCTTATGTTGAAGCGGGCAACGAGCAGGCACGGCAGGACGCTCTTGACTTGTTGGATGAGGAACGTGAATTAGCAGCTGCCCGTTCAGCGATTTACCAGCAAGATCTTCGCCGTTACCACAGCCGTCGGGTTAAGACCAGAACCTTTCAGGAGGGGGATTTGGTGCTTCGGCTCATCCAGGATCAGTCTGATCAGCATAAATTATCCCCGCCTTGGGAAGGACCTTTTGTGGTCAGCAAGAATCTGAATAATGGGTCATACTACCTGATTGATATTCGAGAGCGCAAAGATTCACGCACATCAGAGGAGGAGACCAGCAGGCCGTGGAACATAGCTCATCTTCGACCTTATTATACATGAGCCTTGGGCTCTATTTATGTACATATCATGACCATGTATATATTATGATCAATACAATAAACCGGAGCCTCGAGTAAAGCGGGGTCTCTGCTGTTCTTCACATCATGCGTGGTTACATGGAGTTGATTCGCTTTAATGCAATCTCTGGTTTACCCCTTGAGGTCGCTTCACAGAAAATCAAAATAAAGATTCCGGTTTAAAATCCGGTTCAAGGGAAAGATGTCTCCCACAAAGCTTTGAAGCTCTTAAATATCCGGTTCAATATCCCGGTTCAAGAAAAATTTATCTCTTGCAAAAAGGTTAAAAATTACTGAAGAGGACCTGCTGACATGAGGCGTGGTTCAGACATGGGGCTTCCTGTTCAAACATAGGTCGTATTCGAACCAAAGAGAACATAGCTATCCTTACAAAGTCAGTTGGGGACCTAGTCGACCTGAACCGTAGCTACACCTCCGGGGAGCTTGGTCATGTCTTGACGACGGTAATGCCTTCTGGCTGGCATATTTGCCACTAAGTCAGTTGGGGACCTAATCGACTTGAACCGTAGTTACACCTTATGGGAGCTCGGTCATGTCTTGATGATGGTAATGCCTTCTGATCGGCTTTTAAACAGCCAATAAGTCATTTGGGGGCTTGGTCGTGTCCGAACCAATGCAATGCCACTTGATCGGCCCTAGGCCACTGAGTCACTTGGGGGCTTGGTCGAATCCGAACCAATGCAATGCCATTTGACTGGCATATTTGCCACGATTCAGTTAGGAACCTAGTCGACTTAAACCGTAGCTACACCCCTAGGGGGCTTGGTTTAACTTTGTCTTGACGATGGTAACGCCTTCTGAACGGTTCATAGCAACCACCCTTTGCATGCGTTTTACTATTGCGTTTTCCTCTCGTATTTGGTTGTTTGTTATCTTCCTTCTCTTGGTGTTTTTTGTTCTTTGGAACGACAAGTGCATTTAAACCGATTCAGCTGATACAGCCTGGTCCATTTTTTAACCCGGAGGCAAGTGGCCCGGTTTGGCAAAAGGCGCAGCACAGTTCGTGTGGTCGAAAGACCGTCCTTTGTACCCAGTAAAGACAGGAAACACAAGTTGGAAAAAGTCATGGCAAGGGCATCAGTACCCGTGCACAAAGATGCATTCAAAAGCAGAGCTATTAACTATCTTACTACAAGGCAGCGTAGTGCCTGAATATATTGTTTTTTGACGGATTAACGTCACCAATTAAGGTGAACCGAAGCGTTGATTACGCCTGTTCGCCGCCTCGGTTCGAAGGCTGTGGATCATCTTGCGCCGCTTCAGCTTTCTCTTGGCTACCCATTGGCTGGAAATCAGCAGTGGTCCAGTCGATTCCCATTAGCGCTTGAAAGACAGCTTCTTCATGAATCAGCAAAGACGGTTCAATGTCAGGGGCGTAGGTATGCTTACGGATTGGAGGAATAAGGTTTTCCGCTTCAGGGACCGGGGCAGCTACTCGCTTGTTCTGGTTATCATATTGGGCCTGGTAATGTGTCAGATCTGCTTCTTCAGCCAATTGACAAGCTAGGGGGCGCACCGCCCGGTTTATCGCCCTCAAGTCATTTTCGCCGAAATCTGAACCGTCTTCTTTCATGCTGGGGTATCCTTGGGCCGCTTCGACAGGATCAAAATCTGGTACCCACGCTTTGGCCCAGATCAAGGCAGTGATGGCTCCAGTTCGAGCAGCTGATCTTTTTAACTCTTCAATCCGGGCTGGAAGCATGGATAACCTTTTTAACGTGTCTTGAATCAGAGACGGTCCAGGGTTGTTATGCGATGCAGTGGTGATAGCTCTCTGTGCTCCGGTGTACAACTGTTCAATCGAAGTATAGGCAGCTTTGAGTTTCATCCGCACATCAGAACCCAAGTGTCCAATACGTGTGCCTGCAGTGTTTCAAGATGGATTACAAACCGGACATAGGATATAGCAAACAAGGGGCAAATTGGAAGAAGGGCATCGAAAGAAATTTACCAAAGACGGCAGAGGTCATGGAGTGTATTTGTCGCTTTACGGTGGATAATTCATCAACCACCGGTTTGAGAGCAGCTTCGGCATTTTCAGCCCTTTTCGTCAAAAGAGCCTTTTCAGTAGCCCAATCAGCTTGTTCCTTTTTGCGGCTTTCTTTCAGCTGTTCCATAACGGTTAAGGCATTGGTCAATTCTTCCTTTGCTTTTGCAGTTTCAGCCTGCTAGGTTTTTAGGATTTCCTGAAGGTCCGAGACTTGTTTCTCTTTAGTCTTCAGATCCCCCTGCAGCAGGTCGTTAGCAGTGTTCAGAAAATATTGCACGGTTTGGAAGTATCAACCACACAAGCAAGTTATGTGCTCGATACTTGGGGGCTAATGCATACTTGATCTTAACTCATGTTTTCCATTACAAAAGTCCCAGGATTAATACAAGTATTTAAACTTGGTACTTGGGGGCTAATGGTTATTTGATGATGTTTTCTGGTTAACGGCCTATGTTGAAGCCCTGGGTTTTTAAACCGGACCTTAGTGGTCAAGGCAGCATGATTCGGATTACCATCTCTGATTGGAACAAATTGAGAAGCTAGGTTGCAACAGAATGAAGCACAAGAGAGTTACCTCAAGTTTTTCTTTCATCATCCTGATCATACCAGCTTCATAATCGCGACTGGTGTACAGTCAGTTCAGGTACCCAGAATAAAGATCTTGGGCGCTTAAAGCGGCGTACGTTGAGGAATCAACGTCCCATTTGCCCTTTATGGCCGAGATTTCTTCCTTGGCAGTATGCTTGGCTAAAGTAGCAGAGTTCCCCGGTTCAGAGCGACCAATGCCGGTAATCACAACATCATCATCTTTGGAGTCGCTGCTCTGCATTGGCACTGTCGGTTTATCAACAGTTCCAGAAGGGGGGATGGATTCCTCAACCCGAACAGGACTGGTAGGCTGATCAGTACGGCTGGCAGGATTGGTAGGCCTTTCTTCAGCATAGGCGTCATCTTGTGGAGGTAGATAATTCTGAATGTCTTCACGAACTAGAGCATCAGCACCAGGAGTTCTCTCCGGTTCAGGAGCGGCAGTTCCTTCGGCCGGATTATCCAGACGAGCCTTCTTGCTCGGTCTAGGTTTAGCCCTGGGAAAGACCCAAAGATTGAAAGAACGGTATAAGATGGATTAAGAAACCCATATAGAAATATGTTATGATCGGTCCAACTTACCCAATAACTGTCTTTAGCGGTGGCAGTTGAGTGGCTGAAGATTCACCAGAAGATGAATGGGAAGTGACCTGATAATCGGAGTCAGATGGATTAAGAGGCTGACGAATTAAACCTGCTTTAGGAGGAAAGCTAGCGCATAAATCGGAGACCTCTGAGCGGCGTTTCCGAACCGGGCTGTTCGGTAAACCGGCGGAGGTAACTACCTAGCCGCTATGCCGGGTGGTGCGTCGAGCTTCATGTTGCTGGGTCTTCACAAGAAATTTGGGATCCAAGTAAGCAAGAGGATGAGAAAATTTAATTTTCCGGTTTGCTTGGCGAGGTTTTTTCAAAGGCAAAGGAACTGCATCAGAAGAAAGAATAGTTACCTCTGGGCCTTCAGCATTACTCGCTTCAGCGTCGTCCTGACAAATATCATCATCAATAAGACGTATAAAAAGTAAGCCAACTGAATCGAGGTCTACCTCAAGGTCCGGATTACCCACATCATCCTCCTCTAAATCCGGGGTAGAGGATGCGGTGTTCCTTTTCTTCTGAGCGGGCTTCTTCACCCTTGTTTTGGGTCGGGTTACCTTTTCGGTCGGCTCTTGAAACTTCTTGCTCCAAAACGGATCATCTCCCTGTCTCAGAAAGGACTGGAGTTAACAATATGTATATAAGGAGATCATAAATTCTATAACAAACAGAGGTGAGATGCTTACAGCAGGTGGTTTGTTTGTAGCACAAAAGGGAAGCAGGCTGGTTCGGGCGCAAACATATTCCGGTTCATTCAGCATCTTTTTCACAGCTTCAGTAACTTCGTCTTCCGTCAGCTGAATGTTGCAGTGCCTCAAAGGATCATCAGCCCGGCCCGTGTATTGGCACATTAAACCGGAGCGGATGCTAAGGGGCAGGATGCTCCATGAAATCCAGCAACGGGCAAGATCTACCCCCGTTAAACCGTTAGCCATGAAGGCTCTGAGCTTGGACAGCTGAGGGGCATACTTACTCCTCTCTTTGGCGGTTAGCCTTGGGGGGAAGGGGTGTGTATTGCTAAGTCTCTCTGGACGGAAGCCAGGCAGAGGATTTTCTTCAGCAGGGGAAGTATCCTTGCAATAGAACCAAGTGTGATTCCATTCTTGCGGATGACTATGCAACTTGGCGTGAGGATAAGTCACTTCTTTCCTCTTTTGAATCGCCATACCACCCAGTTCCATATTTGGGCCGTCGGTGAATTCAGTACGTCGGTTCAAATGAAAACAGTCTCGGAACAGCTCTACAGTAGGTTCCTCCTGGAAGTACACCTCACAAAGCACTTGAAAATGGCAGATATTCGTGACTGAGTTTGGACCAACATCTTGTGGGCGCAACTTAAAATTAGCCAGGACGTCCCGATAAAATTTTGAACCGGGTGGATTAAAACCCCGGGCCAGGTGATCCGCAAACACCACCACTTCTCCTTCCTGTGGGGTAGGAGGACATTCATCCCCTGGAACCCTCCAATGGATGGCAATGTTGCTACTCAAAGCGCCAGTCAGAACTAAGTTGTTTAATTGGGTCTCGGTGATGCGAGAGGGAACCCAGTTGCATTCGTACACCTGTTTTGCCATAAGGAAATCTACAAGACAAAGGTATTCCGGTTTGAGAACAGGTGTGATTGTAAACCGAAGATGCTCTTATATAGAATGAAGTTATCTACAATGATATCATCTGGCGGTTCATTGAGGGGACTAATGGATATATGGTTTGGGTTGTTCACTCTGCTAAAAGTTAAACCGACCAGATCTAACAGTTGTGAATATGAAAGCAGAAACAGATCCCGTACGGATTCTTTCAAAACAATGGATCTACAGCTAGGGCAAAAAAGAAGTAAAAATATGAGGTTTGGCTCACAGCAGAACAGCATAAGTTCGGCAAGCAGGGAAATGAGTGGGATCTAAGGAGATGAGTGCAGATTTATGGCGAATATTGAGAGTGACTACAAATCACAATATAAGTATCATAATCTGTTCGCAACAGCTGCTATGGAGATGAACAAGGAACAATGGCAGGATGACGAACCCTAGAACAGATCTAAAGCAAGAAGAACAGGAGCCTTACCGGGATCCAAACGGATGTGGAGGGTCGCCGCGGTACTCTGGTCCGGTCAGGGTGATGCAGCGGCCGGAGTTGATGCAGTAGCTGACGGCGGCGGCGGAGCTCCGAGGTCTGGGTCGCGAGGAAGACGAAGAAGGGGACGAAAGGGAGGAAAGGAAGATGGCCTTCAAGTCCTATTTATGAGGCGCGGCGCGCGTGCCAGGCGCGCGAATCCAGGGGCCGGTGATTTCGGGAGCCCAGCCGTCGCCCTGATTATTGCGGATTAGCAAAAAGAGGCGGTAACTTTGCGCTGATGTCATATCGGTTTACCGCAGCAAGAGGAGACGAAGAAACGGCGGTTTAACAGTTACTGGAAAACATTTGAAGACAAAAATTCTTGTTAAGGATTGACATGAACCTGTTCAAATCAATCTGGGGCCTAATGTTGGGGATATTGCTATTTGGGGTAAACCGGCCTACAGGGCCCGGGTTAGCTCCGTCAATGGACCCAAGATGTTAAAGCCCAAGGAGAAATAGAAGGGCCCAAGGCCTATAATCGGTTTAGAGGTTTACGGCCGTAAGCCGGCCTGAGGTAAACTTGCATTGTAAGTTAGGAATAGAGAGACCAACCCGGGCACGTTTATGAACCGGAGGTTGGGACTTTGAAGACCGACGGGCGTCGCCCGTGTATATAAGGGGACGACCCGATGGCGGTTTAAGGACAGAGAACAACAACTCGAGGTTTAGGCGAAGCTTATCGCTCCCTAGCCCTCGAAACACATCAATCCCATCACAACTAGACGTAGGCTTTTACCTTCATCGAAGGGGCCGAACTAGTATAAACACCGTGTCCTTGCGTCCGCTTTTAACCCCTTCAAGTTAACCCGTTGTGATGGCTCCACGACTAAGTCCTTTCGCTAGGACATCTGCCGTGACAAATCCACGACACGAACCCAGAGTTGCCCCTGGTGGCCACCGGCGGCTGACAGTTTGGACCCGCACTCACAACGAGCACTAGCTCGGGGGTCTAAAATAAGATGACCCTCGAGAGCACGACTCCCAAGGGAAAAAGGGCTAGGTGAGGCAAATGTAAAACCAAGGTTGGGCCTTGCTGGAGGAGACTTATTCAAAGCGAACTGTTAAGGGGGTCCCATAAATCACCCAACCGCGTTAGGGACGCAAAATTCGGGAACATAATACCGATATGACGGAAACTAGGGCGGCAAGAGTGGAACAAAACACCAGGCATAAGGCCGAGCCTTCCACCCTTTACCAAGTATATAGATGCATTAATAATATAGGAGATATTGTGATATCCCAACATAAACATAAACATAATCCAACATGGAGCAATCTTCATCTTCACCTGCAACTAGCAACGCCATAAGAGGGGCTGAGCGAAAGCGGTAACATAGCCAAACAACGGTTTGCTAGGAAGGGTGACAAAGGTTAGAGGTTCATGGCAATTTGGGAGGCTTGATAAGCAAGTGGTAGGAAACGCAGCATAGCGATAGAACGAAGCAACCAGCATAGCAATGATAGTAATGAGATCCAAGGTGACGGTCATCTTGCCTGAAATCCCACAAGGAAGTAGAACGAGTCCGTGAAGAAGATGAAGCCACGAAGACGAACCAAGCGTAGACGAACGAATCCTCACGATCGCAACGAAACAGGAACTATCGAGAGAAGCACACAACACGGTAAACACACCACACATGAACAAGGCATGATGCCCAACCAAGTATGATGCATGACAAGACTGCATGCAGCTATTCATGGCAAGAGATGATGCATACAAGAACAACACATCAAAGCAAGTTTAAATGAGGCCGGAAACAACATATAGCAATTCCGGTAAGTCCTCATATGCAAATTTTGAAATTGGTCCAGATATGAATAAACCTTATGTTCAAGTTGTTAAACAGCAAGTTAAGATGCACCAGGATGATCTACACGAAATTCTAGTCAAGTTACATAAAAAGTTCATTAGATTCGAAGCTACGGCCTAGAAGATATGAGCAAAACAAGTTAAGCATGGCATTGATGCAAAATGCATTCAAACATCAAGCACACACTCCAAAACAAGGATGCAACAAGGTAACATGAAACTACATGCAAAACTAACCAAGTTTCATATAGAGCACACTCAAAACAGAGCAACGGTTCAACACATACACAATATACAAGGTCAAAGGACATACTGTCCAAAACAGCAACTAGGCATGTTACAAGCATCAAAACAACATGCTACAGGATCTCAACATGAAAAAACGACGCATGAACATAATATACAGGTAAAGCGTAACAAAAAATGAACACTGAGCTATCTCCAGAAACTATTAGAACATGCTCAAAAGTACATGGCAAGATAGCAAATAATAACAGGTTCACAGACTTGGTGGAATTCACAGGACATGGCAGAAATAACATCAGGTTGCAATGTTTAGAGCTATCAAACGACATGGTACAGCAAGCTATCATGTCCAACGTGAGCATGGTATCCATCTAGTAATTGCATAGAACAAAAGTCCCTTAATGACAATGGGCCAAAAGGGCACAGAAGATATTATGGCAACCATGTAAACATAGCAAGTTTCGTTACAGATTCAGACTTAGTGAAAAACTGGAGCATGGCCAAAACAGATAACAAGTAGGCATGTTTACGAGCTCGATGCACCCACTAAGAGGCGTATCATGACAAACTAAGCATACATACAGCAACTAGACATGGCATAGAAGCTAGAAATGGCAAGGGGAAGTTCATAGCATGCATGGATCAACTATAACAACCTTGGCAAAAATGAATAACATGTAGACAATCTGCCAGGAACATTTTATAGCAAGAGTAGAGCAAGATTAACACATGTTAGAGCACCCTATAAATGCAACAATATACATGGATGGATATAGAATAACCACATGTCCAAAACATCCTTACTGAACATACTCAAAAGAGGTATGGATCTCACTGTAGCAACATGAATACATGGCATAAAAATAACAGCAGACAAAGATGGTGAAATTCTAAGTCCTGAAATCAGCAACATCATGGAGCCTAGTTTGCATGCTCGTGCTAGTCACCACATAGATCCAAAAAAATACATGGCATACACCCCTGGAAAGATGGCATGGCATAGTTTAAAACACATGTAAGGCTCAAGTTAATAGGATGCGCACATCAACCATGGCAAAAATGACAAAAGTGCATGTTCTGATAAGAATCTGAAACTGACATCACATAGCCCTCTTCCAACAGCATTTCGGGCATCAAGATGAGCTCAAAGGAAAATGATACAATGAGAAGAAATGATGTACTCGTCGAGGCGAACAATTGGATATGCTACACTCCCGAAACGGAGCCACGGATGCAGAGTTATGGTGCGATGAACAAGGCAATAAAATAACATCCGAAAAAGACGACCTCGCAGATCTAGGGTTCCTCGCGGTGCACGCGAACCGAGGGGCGGTGTGAGCTCCGGCGGGGAGGTTGAAGTCCAGCGGAGGCGCGGGAGGGCGGATCCAGGCGTCTCCTGCCCGGATCTGGCCGGAGACGTGCGGGAGACGGCGGGGCGGCGCGCGCGGCGGCGGTGGAGGGCAGCGGCGAGGCGCGCCGTCGTGCGGGGCGGCGGATGGCGGAGCGGGGAGCCGCGCCGGCGAGGAGGAGGCGCGGGCGGCGGGGAAGAGGCGTGGTGCGGGGGCGCGAGCGGCGGCAGCCCGGGCCGGGAGGGCCTCCCGCGGCCCCTGCGGGCCGGCGAAGTGGGCGCGGGCGGCGGCGAATCCAGAGGTGACACGTGGCGGTGGCGGGCGGCGGGATTTTTGTCCGGCGGCGGGCGGACGCGTCCGGCGCACGGAGGGGAGCGGGGCTAGGGTTAGGGTAGGAAGGGATCCGAGAATTTCGGGGGAGTTGCCTTTTTATAGGTAGAGGGATCTAGGGGGCTCCAAATTGAGCATGGTTTTCGGCCACGCGATCGTGATCGAACGGCCGAGAGGATGGAGGTGACTTAGATGAGTTATTGGGCTGTTTTGGAGGGGTGTTGGGCTGCAACAAAACGAGGGCTTTACGGTTACCCGGTTAACCGTTGGAGTATCAAACGGACTCCAAAAGGCACGAAACTTGACAGTCGGTCTACCGGTGCTATACCAAGGCCGCTTGGCAAACATCGGTCCATTCCGAGAAAGTTTAACATCCGCACACGAAAAGAGGCAAAAGGGGGCGCCAGGTGATATGAGTGCCGGATTGCAAAACGGACAACGGGGACATGCCCGGATGCATAAAACGAACACGTATGCAATGCAATGCACAAGATGACATGATATGAAATGCAGATGATGACATGGCAAAGTGCAACACGCAAGCAAATGACATGGCAACGACGGCGAATAACTAGTGGACACCTGGCGCATCGAATCCGGTGCGTTACAACTCTCCTCTACTAACAAGAGATCTCGTCCCAAGATCTTAGGAACGAGACAGGGTGAAAGAGGGTGAGGTTAAACAAGAGCAAAAGAGAGAAGACGAACAAAGTCGAGAGCACTCAGGTAGAAGGGAGGAACAATGAATATGACAAGAAGCAAATGCTCAAAGAATAAGACTGAATTTGAAACCACTCCGGTTAGGACAAGATAGATAAGGAATAAGAATGAAAGGATTTAAGCAGGACTCTGGCTAAACATGGAGAATTTGGAACGGAGATGGACAAAATGGAACGATAGATGCCAAGAGTAACAGCACAAAGCCTCCGGAAAAACTTGAAAGAGTGGAATGAGAAGAACGGGGAAAAAAATGATAACTTCTACCACAGATGAATTTGAAAAGCATCCTTGCGAAGAAAAAATTGAACAAAGTTGTTGAGAAAATCAACAACAAAGAATTGCTTGTTGTGGACTTATGGATAACATCTCAAAATTATTAGGTGATAACCGACCACAAGCGAAAAAGATTGGATAGCTAAGAAGAACGAAGAAATGCAAAACTCCACTTCGAAAGAATACGGAGAATTAATTGCACTTCGAGATGCAAGAAGAAAAGATAGTTGAGCTCATCCAAAAGAATCTTGATGAACACTTAAAGAATGAATTAAATCATGACGAGCCACCATGATGACTCCGGTTACAAAAGGAAGACGAGATAAAATTGAAGGATGAAAGGGATAAGATTAAAGCCTTGCGATGATTCAGATGGAGCTTCGAGACGAGATCACCGAGAAAACTTGGAACTCCGGAAAGAAAAGGTGAACCACTTAGCATCGAGAGATTATTCAACATGAACAATCTTGGGAGAAAATAGTTAATCAACTTGACCACGATGAAATGAGAATAAGAATTATGTCATGCTTATCCTTCACCAATTAAATTGATGTGAAGCAATGGATTGCCTACAACTTATTCACATTGGGAAAAGATTAAGGGGAGATATGGCACCAAATTTGGGAAGGTCTTCGTGAGCCACCGGTCGGATTGAAAAGAACAAATGAATTGATAAGGTGAGGACGGAAAAGGAATCTTCAACGAACCACCGTAAAAATTTCAAATTGAATGACGAAAGAGAATGAAACACCAGGAAGAATTAGAAAAACACGAAGGCACTTGAGGGAATTTGATACCACGGAATGAAGAGGTCTCGAACTGATTACAGATTACTTGAACAAAGCACCGGAAGAATATTGAGAAGAATGAAAGGGAAAGGATTTTTAGAATAATCGGAGAACGAATTCAAAAACTTAGAACGAAGAAATATTTCGAAAGGATGGCCTCCGGATGATCGAGAGAGACAGCAACTCCTGAAATGCTCCGGATGGATGAAAAGAATTTGCATGACTTGAAACAATTTGATAGGATAACAACGAGCTAGCACCACGAATCTCCGGGAGAACGGACGAGATTTAGGAGAAAACTCTTCTCCGGTCTTCAAATGTTGAGACTGACGACGAGAAACACAATCAAAATTGTTGAGGTACTCCGGGAGAATGAAAAGCAAAGTGGTTGAGCCGACGATAAAAATGATTTGGAATCGATCTTGGAAAGACGTCTGACTGATGAAATTCATACTTACGTCAAACTTCGAAAAGAATTTGAGAATAACTCCGGGAAAACTTAGAAGAGTTAGGTACGATCCTGGTAAAAGACCTGTGGGTTAGGGCCCACTGAAAAGAAACACCATTGGAAAGGATTCTTGATGAGAGGGATGATGCACCGGAACGATTGAAATATTTGAATGAGGTGACAACCTCGAAATAATTAAATTCAAACACGAATCTTTTGAGATGTCTTCAGCACTCCGGAAGGATTAAATGGCGAGAGGCAAACGATCAGAGTGAAATATTTGAGTCGAGGAAAGGAATATGATCAACAACGAAAATTTGAATTGGATCCACCGGAAAGAAAATGCGATGAACAATGATGAACTAGACGAGACTTCACCGGTTGAGACAATTGAGGAAAGACTGAAGATACTCCGCACGGATGAAATTGATTGTTCTAATAGAAGCTCAGACTTCGAGAATAAAAAGGGTGGGAGGGCGGGAAAAAAAACAAAGGCAACTTAGAATGGGGAATCGACGAGTAACTTGAAGAGAAAAAACACTGGTTGAAATGATTGAGGAGAGAATGCAAAGGCTTCACACGAGTATGATGGATACTCAATTACGGACTCCGGTTCCGAGAAGAAGAAGGGTGGGCGGGTGGGAAAAAACAGGGACAACTTCAGACAAAGAAACAACGTCGAAAGAGAAAGAACTGACGACTAATCTTGCAAAAGACAACGAGGGTCGAATCGACTTGACGAGAAATGCACCAGATAAAAGAGGATGGACAACTCACGAAAACTAACTGCGTGATCCTAAAGAAAAAATTGAAGGGGAAGAGGAGTATTTCAAAACACCTGCGTCAAGATTTCTCACCAGAGCGACGAAGGGGCTGAGGAGTAAAAAGAATCCTACTCTCCGATATCACTAAACTTCGAAAAAGTTTTCTTCTACACTCGACATCGGCCAAAACTACACGATCAATCAAGGAGGCTCCTAGGGTCGGTCAAGGCTCTGATACCAACTTGTCACGCCCAAGATGCGACCCTATCCTAAAGGAACTCAAAGGTCCCACCAAGGATAGAAGCGCATCTTGAAGACGCTTTTGCAAGGTGGATACCATTACATCAACTAATAGTGGGGATACAACCAAGACATACAATGTCACATGAATACAACAACACATCATATACAAGATCAACATCCGACTACGGATGAAACATAAACAGAAACTCAAACAATATCCACCCTGCTAGCCCAGGTTGCCTACCAGGAACCTATCCCTCAATCGAAGAAGAAGCAGACGAAGACTCCAACACAAATAAACATCGCTCTCACGTCATGATCATCGCATAACCTGTACCTGCAACTGGTGGTGTAGTAATCTGTGAGCCACGAGGACTCAGCAATCCCATTACCATGGGTATCAAGACTAGCAAAGCTTAATGGGTAAGTAAGGGGTAAAGTGGTAAGGTTGCAGCAGCGACTAAGCATGTATGGTGGCTAATGTATGCGAATAAGAGCGAGACGAGAGGCAAAGCAAGCGGTCGTCGACTAGTAATGATCAAGAAGTGATCCTGAACTCCTACTTACGTCAAACATAACCCAGAAACCGTGTTCTCCTCTCGATCAACCCCGAAAAGAGACACTCACGGTTACGCACACGGTTGGTGTATTTTAGAAGAGTTTACTTCAAGTTTACTACAACCAGATATTATCAAATTCCCATCTGCCACATAACCGTAGGCACGGCTTTCGAAAGTTCAAACCCTGCAGGGGTGTCCCAACTTAGCCCATGATAAGCTCTCGCGATCAATGAAGGATATTCCTTCTCCCCGGGAAGACCCGATCAGTCTCGGAATCCCGGCTACAAGACATTTCGACAATGGTAAAACAAGTCCAGCAAAGCCGCCCCGATGTGCCGACAAATCCTGATAGGAGCTGCACATATCTCGGTCTCAGGGCACATCGGATTGTCCAAACTTCCGGTAGGCGAACCCAGAGTTGCCCCTGGTGGCCACCGGCGGATGACGGTTTGGACCAGCACTCACGACGAGCACTGGCCCGGGGGGGGGGGGGTAAAATAACATGACCCTCGAGAGGGCGACTCCCAAGGGAAAAAGGGCTAGGTGAGGCAAATGTAAAACCAAGGTTGGGCCTTGCTGGAGGAGTCCTATTCAAAGCAAACTCTCAACGGGGTCCCATAAATCACCCAACCGCGTTAGGTACGCAAAATCCGGGAACATAATACCGATATGACGGAAACTAGGGCGGCAGGAGTGGAACAAAACAACAGGCATAAGGCCGAGCTTTCCACCCATTACCAAGTATATAGATGCATTAATAATATAGGAGATATTGTGATATCCCAACATAAACATAAACATAATCCAACATGGAGCAATCTTCATCTTCACGTGCAAGTAGCAACGCTATAAGAGGGGCTGAGCAAAAGCGGTAACATAGCCAAACAACAGTTTGCTAGAAAGGGTGGCAAAGGTTAGAGGTTCATGGCAATTTGGGGAGGCTTGATAAGCAAGTGGTAGGAAACGCAACATAGCGATAGAACAAACAAACTAGCATAGCAATGATAGTAATGAGATCCAAGGTGACGGTCATCTTGCCTGAAATCCTGCAAGGAAGAAGAACGAGTCTATGAAGAAGATGAAGCCACGAAGACGAACCAAGCGTAGACGAACGAATCCTCACGATCGCAACGAAACGGGAACTATCGAGAGAAGCACACAACACGGTAAACACACCACAGATGAACAAGGCATGATGCTCAACCAATTATGATGCATGACAAGACTACATGAAGCTATTCATGGCAAGAGATGATGCATACAAGAACAACACATCAAAGCAAGTTTAAATGAGGCCGGAAACAACATATAGCAATTCCGGTAAGTCCTCATATGCAAATTTCGAAATTTGTCCAGATCTGAATAAACCTTATGTTCAAGTTGTTAAACAGCAAGTTAAGATGCACCAGGATGTTCTACACGAAATTCTAGTCAAGTTAAATATAAAGTTCATTAGATTCGAAGCTACGGCCTAGAAGATATGAGCAAAACAAGTTAAGCATGGCATTGATGCAAAATGCATTCAAACATCAAGCACACACTCCAAAACCTGGATGCAACAAGGTAACATGAAACTACATGCAAAACTAAGCAAGTTTCATATAGAGCACACTCAAAACGGAGCAACGGTTCAACACATACACAATATACAAGGTCAAAGGACATGCTGTCCAAAACAGCAACTAGGCATGTTACAAGCATCAAAACAACATCCTACAGGATCTCAACATGGAAAACCAACACATGGACATAATGTACTGGTAAAGCATAACAAAACATGAACACTGAGCTATCTCCAGAAACTAATAGAACATGCTCAAAAGTACATAGCAAAATAGCAAATAATAACAGGTTCACAGACTTGGTGGAATTCACAGGACATGGCAGAAATAACATCAGGTTGCAACGTTTAGAGCTATCAAACAACATGGTACAGCAAGCTATCATGTACAGCTGGAGCATGGTAAGCATCTAATTATTGCATAGAACAAAAGTACCTTACTGACCATGAGCCAAAAGGGCACATAAGATATGATGGCAACCATGTAAATATAGAAAGTTTCGTTACAGATTCAGACTTAGTGAAAAACTGGAGCATGGCCAAAACAGATAACAAGTAGGCATGTTTACGAGCTCGATGCACTCACTAAGAGGCATTGCATGACAAACTAAGCATACATCCAGCAACTAGACATGGCATAGAAACTAGACATGGCAAGGGGAAGTTCATAGCATGCATGGATCAACTATAACAACCATGGCAAAATTGAATAACATGTAAACAATCTGCCAGGAATATTTTGTAGCAAAAGTAGAGCAAGATTAAGACATGTTAGAGCACCCTATAAATGCAACAATATACATGGATGGATACAGCATAACCACATGTCCAAAACATCCTTACTGAACGTACTCAAAAGAGGTATGGATCTCACTGTAGCAACATGAAGACATGGCATAAAAATAACAGCAGACAAAGACGGTGAAAGTCTAAGTCCTGAAATCAGCAACATCATGGAGCCTAGTCTGCTTGCTCGTGCTAGTCAACACATAGATCCAAAAAAATACATGGCATACACCCCTGGAAAGATGGCATGGCATAGTTTAAAACACATGTAAGGCTCAAGTTAATAGGATGCGCACATCAACCATGGCAAAAATGACAAAAGTGCATGTTCTGATAAGAATCTGAAACTAACATCACATAGCCCTCTTCCAAAAGCATTTCGGGCATCAAGATGAGCTCAACGGAAAATGATACAATGAGACAAAATGATGTACTCGTCGAGGCGAACAATTGGATATGCTACACTCCCGATACGGAGCCACGGATGCAGAGTTATGGTGCGATGAACAAGGAAATAAAATAACATCCGAAAAAGACGACCTCGCAGATCTAGGGTTCCTCGCGGTGCACGCGAACCGAGGGGCGGCGTGAGCTCCGGCGCGGAGGTTGAAGTCCAACGGTGGTGCGGGAGGGCGGATCCGGGCGTCTCCTGCCCGGATCTGGCCGGAGACGTGCGGGAGACGGCGGGGCGGCGCGCGGGGCGGCGGTGGAGGGCAGCGGCGAGGCGCGCCGGCGTGCGGGGCGGCGGACGGCGGAGCCGCGGCGGCGGCGGAGCGGGGAGCCGCGCCGGCGAGGAGGAGGCGCGGGCGGCGGGGAAGAGGCGCGGTGCGGGGGCGCGAGCGGCGGCAGCCCGGGCCGGGAGGGCCTCCCGCGGCCCCTGCGGGCCAGCGAAGTGGGCGCGGGCGGCGGCGAATCCAGAGATGACACGTGGCGGTGGCGGGCGACGGGATTTTTGTCCGGTGGCGGGCGGACGCGTCCGGCGCACGGAGGGGAGCGGGGCTAGGGTTAGGGTAGGAAGGGATCCGAGAATTTCGGGGGAGTTGCCTTTTTATAGGTAGAGGAAGCTAGGGGGCTCCAAATTGAGCATGGTTTTCGGCCACGCGATCGTGATCGAACGGCCGAGAGGATGGAGGTGACTTAGATGAGTTATTGGGCTGTTTTGGATGGGTGTTGGGCTGCAACACAAAGAGGGCTTTACGGTTACCCGGTTAACCGTTGGAGTATCAAACGGACTCCAAAAGGCATGAAACTTGACAGTCGGTCTACCGGTGCTATACCAAGGCCGCTTGGCAAACATCGGTCCATTCCGAGAAAGTTTAACATCCGCACACGAAAAGAGGCAAAAGGGGGCGCCAGGTGATATGAGTGCCGGATTGCAAAACGGACAACGGGGACATGCCCGGATGCATAAAACGAACAGGTATGCAATGCAATGCACAAGATGACATGATATGAAATGCAGATGATGACATGGCAAAGTGCAACACGCAAGCAAATGACATGGCAACGACGGCGAATAACTAGTGGACACCTGGCGCATCGAATCCGGTGCGTTACAACTCTCCTCTACTAACAAGAGATCTCGTCCCAAGATCTTAGGAACGAGACAGGGTGAAAGAGGGTGACGTTAAACAAGAGCAAAAGAGAGAAGATGAACAAAGTCGAGAGCACTCAGGTAGAAGGGTGGAACAATGAATATGACAAGAAGCAAACGCTCAAAGAATAAGACTGAATTTGAAACCACTCCGGTTAGGACAAGATAGATAAGGAATAAGAATGAAAGGATTTAAGCAGGACTCTGGCTAAACATGTTGAAGTTGGAATGGAGATTGACAAAATGGAACGTTAGATGCCGAGAGTAACAGCACAAAGCCTCCGGAAAAACTTGAAAGAGTGGAATGAGAAGAACGGGGAAAAATGATAACTTCTACCACGGATGAATTTGAAAAGCATCCTTGCGAAGAAAAAATTGAACGAAGTTGTTGAGAAAATCAACAACAAAGAATTGCTTGTTGTGGACTTATGGATAACATCTCAACATTATTAGGTGATAACCGACCACAAACGGAAAAGATTGGATAGCTAAGAAGAACGAAGAAATGCAAAACTCAACTTCAAAAGAATACGGAGAATTAATTGCACTTCGAGATGCAAGAAGAAAAGATAGTTGAGCTCATCCAAAAGAATCTTGATGAACACTTAAAGAATGAATTAAGTCATGACGAGCCACCGTGATGACTCCGGTTACAAAAGGAAGACGAGATAAAATTGAAGGATGAAAGGGATAAGATTAAAGCCTTGCGATGATTCAGATGGAGCTTCGAGACGAGATCACCGAGAAAACTTGGAACTTCGGAAAGAAAAGGTGAACCACTTAGCATCGAGAGATTATTCAACATGAACAATCTTTGGAGAAAATAGTTAATCAACTTGACCACGATGAAATGAGAATAAGAATTATGTTATGCTTATCCTTCACCAATTAAATTGATGTGAAGCAATGGATTGCCTACAACTTATTCACATTGGGAAAAGATTAAGGGGAGATATGGAACCAAATTTGGGAAGGTCTTCGTGAGACACCGGTCGGATTGAAAAGAACGAATGGATTGATAAGGTGAGTACGGAAAAGGAATCTTCAACGAACCACCGTAAAAATTTAAAACTGAATGACGAAAGAGAATGAAACACCAGGAAGAATTAGAAAAGCACGAAGGTACTTGAGGGAATTTGATACCACGGAATGAAGAGGTCTCGAACTGATTACAGATTACTTGAACAAAGCACCGGAAGAATATTGAGAAGAACGAAAGGGAAAGGATTTTTAGAATAATCGGAGAACGAATTCAAAAACTTAGCACGAAGAAATATTCCGAAAGGTGGCCTCCGGATGATCGAGAGAGACAGCAACTCCTGAAATGCTCTGGATGGATGAAAAGAATTTGCATGACTTGAAACAATTTGATAGGATAACAACGAGCTAGCACCACGAATCTCCGGGAGAACGGACGAGATTTAGGGGAAAACTCTTCTCCGGTCTTCAAATGTTGAGACTGACGACGAGAAACACAATCAAAATTGTTGAGGTACTCCGGGAGAATGAAAAGCAAAGTGGTTGAGCCGACGATGAAAATGATTTGGAATCGATCTTGGAAAGACGTCTGACTGATGAAATTCATACTTACGTCAAACTTCGAAAAGAATTTGAGAATAACTCCAGGAAAACTTAGAAGAGTCAGGTACGATCCTGGTAAAAGACCTGTGGATTAGGGCCCACTGAAAAGAAACACCGTTGGAAAGGATTCTTGATGAGAGGGATGATGCACCGGAACGATTGAAATATTTGAATGAGGTGACAACCTCGAAATAATTAAATTCAAACACGAATCTTCTGATATGTCTTCAGCACTCCGGAAGGATTGAATGGCGAGAGGCAAACGATCAGAGGGAAATATTTGAGTCGAGGAAAGGAATATGATCAACAACGAAAATTTGAATTGGATCCACCGGAAAGAAAATGCGATGAACAATGATGAACTAGACGAGACTTCACCGGTTGAGACAATTGAGGAAAGACTGAAGATACTCCGCACGGATGAAATTGATTGTTCTAATAGAAGCTCAGACTTCGATAATAAAAAGGGTGAGAGGGCGGGAAAAAAAACAAAGGCAACTTAGAACGGGGAATCGATGAGTAACTTGAAGAGAAAAAACACTGGTTGAAATGATTGAGGAGAGAATGCAAAGGCTTCACACGAGTATGATGGATACTCAATTACGGACTCCGGTTCTGAGAAGAAGAAGGGTGGGCGGGTGGGAAAAAACAGGGACAACTTCGGACAAGGAAACAACGTCGAAAGAGAAAGAACTGACGACTAATCTTGCAAAAGACAACGAGGGTCGAATCGACTTGACGAGAAATGCACCAGATAAAAGAGGACGGACAACTCACGAAAACTAACTGCGTGATCCTAAAGAAAAAATTGAAGGGGAAGAGGAGTATTTCAAAACACCTACGTCAAGATTTCTCACCAGAGCGACGAAGGGGCTGAGGAGTAAAAAGAATCCTACTCTCCGATATCACTAAACTTCGAAAAAGTTTTCTTCTACACTCGACATCGGCCAAAACTACACGATCAATCAAGGAGGCTCCTAGGGTCGGTCAAGGCTCTGATACCAACTTGTCACGCCCAAGATGCGACCCTATCCTAAAGGAACTAAAAGGTCCCACCAAGGATAGAAGCGCATCTTGAAGACGCTTTTGCAAGGTGGATACCATTACATCAACTAATAGTGGGGATACAACCAAGACATACAATGTCACATGAATACAACAACACATCATATACAAGATCAACATCCGACTACGGATGAAACATAAACAGAAACTCAAACAATATCCACCCTGCTAGCCCAGGTTGCCGACCAGGAACCTATCCCTCAATCGAAGAAGAAGCAGAAGAAGACTCCAACACAAATAAACACCGCTCTCACGTCATGATCATCGCGTAACCTATACCTGCAACTGGTGGTGTAGTAATCTGTGAGCCACGAGGACTCAGCAATCCCATTACCATGGGTATTAAGACTAGCAAAGCTTAATGGGTAAGTAAGGGGTAAAGTGGTAAGGTTGCAGCAGCGACTAAGCATGTATGGTGGCTAATGTATGCGAATAAGAGCGAGACGAGAGGCAAAGCAAGCGGTCGTCGACTAGTAATTATCAAGAAGTGATCCTGAACTCCTACTTACGTCAAACATAACCCAGAAACCGTGTTCTCCTCTCTATCAACCCCGAAAAGAGACACTCACGGTTACGCACACGGTTGGTGTCTTTTAGAAGAGTTTACTTCAAGTTTACTACAACCGGATATTAACAAATTCCCATCTGCCACATAACCGCGGGCACGGCTTTCGAAAGTTCAAACCCTGCAGGGGTGTCCCAACTTAGCCCATGATAAGCTCTCGCGATCAATGAAGGATATTCCTTCTCCCCGGGAAGACCCGATCAGTCCCGGAATCCCGGCTACAAGACATTTCGACAATGGTAAAACAAGTCCAGCAAAGCCGCCCCGATGTGCCGACAAATCCTGATAGGAGCTGCACATATCACGGTCTCAGGGCACATCGGATTGTCGAAACTTCCGGTAGGCGAACCCAGAGTTGCCCCTGGTGGCCACCGGCGGATGACGGTTTGGACTAGCACTCACGACGAGCACTGGCCCGGGGGGGGGGGGGTAAAATTGTTGGAAATATGCCCTAGAGGCAATAATAAATAGGTTATTATTATATTTCCTTGTTCATGATAATCGTTTATTATCCATGCTAGAATTGTATTGATAGGAAACTCAGATACATGTGTGGATACGTAGACAACACCATGTCCCTAGTAAGCCTCTAGTTGACTAGCTCGTTGATCAATAGATGGTTACGGTTTCCTAACCATGGACGTTGGATGTCATTGATAACGGGATCACATCATTAGAAGAATGATGTGATGGACAAGACCCAATCCTAAGCCTAGCACAAGATCATGTAGTTCATATGCTAAAGCTTTTCTAATGTCAAGTATCGTTTCCTTAGACCATGAGATTGTGCAACTCCCGGATACCGTAGGAATGCTTTGGGTGTGCCAAACGTCACAACGTAACTGGGTGGCTATAAAGGTACACTACGGGTATCTCCGAAAGTGTCTGTTGGGTGGCACGAATCGAGACTGGGATTTGTCACTCCGTGAAAACGGAGAGGTATCTCTGGGCCCACTCGGTAGGACATCATCATAATGTGCACAATGTGATCAAGGAGTTGATCACGGGATGATGTACTACGGAACGAGTAAAAGAGACTTGCCGGAAACGAGATTGAACAAGGTATCGGGATACCGACGATCGAATCTCGGGCAAGTATCGTACCGATAGACAAAGGGAATTGTATACGGGATTGATTAAGTCCTTGATATCGTGGTTCATCCGATGAGATCATCGTGGAACATGTGGGAGCCAACATGGGTATCCAGATCCCGCTGTTAGTTATTGACCGGAGAACATCTCGGTCATGTCTGCATGTCTCCCGAACCCGTAGGGTCTACACACTTAAGGTTCGATGACGCTAGGGTTATAAAGGAAGCTTGTATGTGGTTACCGAATGTTGTTCGGAGTCCCGGATGAGATCCCAGACGTCACGAGGAGTTCCGGAATGGTCCGGAGGTAAAGATTTATATATGGAAAGTTGTTGTTCGGGTTTCGGGAAAAGTTAGGGTTTTTCGGTATTGTACCGGGAAGCTTCTAGAAGGTTCCTGAGGACTCCGGAGGAGTCTGGAGGTCCGGAGATTGTTCCACCACGTCCAATACAGCAGCATGGGCTGTAAGGGGGCGCCCTAGCCTTAATGGGCCAGGGGAACCAGCCCCCCCAAGGCCCATGCGCATGGAGAGGGGAAACCCTAAGGGGAAGGGCCTCCACTTGACTTGGGAGGCACTCCTTTTCCCCTTGGCCGCCGCCCCCCCTAGGGGAAACCCTAGGGCGCCTCCCCTCCCCCCTTGCCCCTATATATATGAGGCCTAGGGGCTGCCCAAACACACACGCGATTCAATCTCTCTTGGTGCAGCCCTGCGTCTCTTCTTCCTCCTCTTCTGTGGTGCTTAGCGAAGCCCTGCAGGATTGCCACGCTCCTCCATCATCACCACGCCATTGTGCTGCTGTTGGATGGAGTCTTCCTCAACCTCTCCCTCTCTCCTTGCTGGATCAAGGCTTGGGAGACGTCACCGGGCTGTACGTGTGTTGAACGCGGAGGTGCCGTCCGTTCGGCACTTGGTCATCGGTGATTTGAATCACGACGAGTACGACTCCATCAACCCCGTTCACTTGAACGCTTCCGCTTAGCGTTCTACAAGGGTATGTAGATGCACTCTCCTTCCCCTCGTTGCTGGTCTCTCCATAGATAGATCTTGGTGACACGTAGGAAAAATTTTGAATTTCTGCTACGTTCCCCAACAGTGGTATCAGAGCTAGGTCTATTGCGTAGATTCTTTGCACGAGTAGAACACAAAGTAGTTGTGGGCGTTGATATTGTTCAATATGCTTGCCGTTACTAGTCTTATCTTGTTTCGACGGCATTGTGGGATGAAGCGGCCCGGACCAACCTTACACGTACGCTTACGTGAGACCGGTTCCACCGACTGACATGCACTGGTTGCATAAGGTGGCTGGCGGGTGTCTGTCTCTCCCACTTTAGTCAGAACGGATTCGATGAAAAGGGTCCTTATGAAGGGTAAATAGCAATTGGCATATCACGTTGTGGTTTTGCGTAGGTAAGAAACGTTCTTGCTAGAAACCCATAACAGCCACGTAAAACATGCAAACAACAATTAGAGGACGTCTAACTTGTTTTTGCAGGGTATGCTATGTGATGTGATATGGCCAAAGGATGTGATGTATGATATATGTGATGTATGAGATGATCATGTTCTTGTAATAGGAATCACGACTTGCATGTCGATGAGTATGACAATCGGCAGGAGCCATAGGAGTTGTCTTTAATTTATTTATGACCTGCGTGTCAACATAAACGTCATGTAATTACTTTACTTTATTGCTAACCGTTAGCCATAGTAGTAGAAGTAATAGTTGGCGAGACAACTTCATGAAGACACGATGATGGAGATCATGATGATGGAGATCATGATGATGGAGATCATGGTGTCATGCCGGTGACGATGATGATCATGGAGCCCCGAAGATGGAGATCAAAAGGAGCAAAGTGATGATGGCCATATCATGTCACTATTTGATTGCATGTGATGTTTATCATGTTATTACATCTTATTTGCTTAGAACAACGGTAGTAAATAAGATGATCCCTCATTAAAATTTCAAGGAGTGTTCCCCCCTAACTGTGCACCGTTGCTAAAGTTCGTCGTTTCGAAGCACCACGTGATGATCGGGTGTGATAGATCCTTACGTTCACATACAACGGGTGTAAGACAGTTTTACACATGCAAAACACTTAGGGTTAACTTGACGAGCCTAGCATGTACAGACATGGCCTCGGAACACAGAAGACCGAAAGGTCGAGCATGAGTCGTATGGAAGATACGATCAACATGAAGATGTTCACCGACGTTGACTAGTCCGTCTCACGTGATGATCGGACACGGCCTAGTTGATTCGGATCATGTAATCACTTAGATGACTAGAGGGATGTCTATCTGAGTGGGAGTTCATAAGATGAACTTAATTATCCTGAACATAGTCAAAAAGATTTTGCAAATTATGTCGTAGCTCGCGCTTAAGTTCTATTGTTTTAGATATGTTCCTAGAGAAAATATAGTTGAAAGTTGATAGTAGCAATTATGCGGACAGTAGAAGGCTTGTGTCCTTAATGCACCACTCGGTGTGCTGGACCTCGAACGTGGTCTGTGGATGTTGCGAACATAAGACATACACGTTTTGATGACTACATGATAGTTCGGTAGTGACAAATGGTTTAGAATTGAGGCACCAAAGACATTTTTGAAATGTCGCGGAACATATGAGATATTTCGAGGGCTGAAATTGGGTTTTCAGGCTCGTGCCCACGTCAAGAGGTATAAGACCTCCGACGATTTTCTTAGCCTGCAAACTAAGGGAGAAAAGCTCAATCGTTGAGCTTGTGCTCAAATTGTCTGAGTACAACAATCACTTGAATCAAGTGGGAGTTGATCTTCCAGATAAGATAGTGATGTTTCTCCAAAGTCATTGCCACCAAGCTGCTAGAGCTTCGTGATGAACTATAACATATCAAGGATAGATATGATGATCCTTGAAATATTCGCGATGTTTGACACCGCGAAAGTAGAAATCAAGAAGGAGCATCAATTGTTGATGGTTAGTGAAACCACTAGTTTCAATAAGGGCAAGGGCAAGAAGGGATACTTCATGAAACGGCAAATCAGCTGCTGCTCTAGTGAAGAAACCCAAGGTTAAACCCAAACCCGAGACTGAGTGCTTCTGTGATAAGGGGAACAGCCACTGGAGCAGAATTACCCTAGATACTTGGTAGATGAGAAGGCTGTCGGTAGAAGTATATTGGATATACATTATGTGAATGTGTACTTTACTAGTACTCCTAGTAGCATCAGGGTATTAGATACCGGTTCGGTTGCTAAGTGTTAGTAACTCGAAATAAAAGCTACGGATTAAACGGAGACTAGGTGAAGGTGAGCTGACGATATGTGTTGGAAGTGTTTCCAAAGTTGATATGATCAAGCATCGCTCGCTCCCTCTACCATCGAGATTGGTGTTAAACCTAAATAATTGTTATTTGGTGTTTGCGTTGAGCATAGACATGATTGGATTATGTCTATCGCAATACGGTTATTCATTTAAGGAGAATAATGGTTATTTTTTTGAATAATACCTTCAATGGTCTTGCACCTAAAATGAATGGTTTATTGAATCTCGATCATAGTGATACACATGTTCATGCCAAAAGATATAAGATAGTGATGATAGTACCACCTACTTGTGGCACTGCCATGTAAGTCATATTGGTATAAAACGCATGAAGAAGCTCCATGCTGATGGATCTTTGAACTCACTCATTTTTGAAAAGATTGAGACATGTGAACCATGTCTGTTGGTATATACGCATGAAGAAACTCCATGCAGATGGACCATTTGGACTCACTTGATTTTGAATCACTTGAGACATGCAAATCATACCACATGGGCAAGATGACTGAAAGCTTCGGTTTCAGTAAAATGGAACAAGAAAGCAACTTGTTGGAAGTAACACATTTTGATGTGTGCAGTCCAATGAGTGCTGAGGCACGCAGTGGATATCGTTATGCTCTTACTTCACAGATGATTTGAGTAGATACTGAGCATATTTACTTGATGAAACACAAGTCTGAATTATTGAATGGTTCAAGTAATTTCAGAGTGAAGTTGAATATCGTCGTGACAAGAGGATAAAATATCTATGATATGATCATAGAGATGAATATCTGAGTTGCGAGTTTGGTACACAATTGAGACACTGTGGAAATTATTTCACGACTAGTACCGCCTGGAACACCATAGTGTGATGGTGTGTCCGAACATCATGACTGCACCCTATTGGATATGATGAATACCATGATGTCTCTTATCGAATTACCACTATCGTTCATGGGTTAGGCATTAGAGACAACCGCACTCACTTTAAATAGGGCACCACGTAATTCCGATAAGATGACACCGTATGAACTATGGTTTAGAGAAACCTAAGCTGTCATAAAGTTTGGGGCTGCGACGCTTATATGAAAAAGTTTCAGGCTGATAAGCTCGAACCCAAAGCGGATAACTGCATCTTCGTAGGACACCCAAAACATTTGGGTATACCTCCTGTCTCAGATCCAAAAGCAATAGGGATTGTTTCTAGAATCGGGTCCTTTCTCGAGGAAAAGTTTCTCTCGAAATAATTGAGTGGGAGGATGGTGGAGACTTAACCGTCACTTCAACTAGTGTGTAGCAAAGCACATGAATTGTTCCTATGGCACCTACACCAATTGAAGTGGAAGCTTATGATAGTAATCATGAGACTTCAGATCAAGTCACTCCCAAACCTCGTAGGATGACAAGGATGCGTACTACTTCAGAGTGGTACGTAATCCTGTCTTGGAAGTCATGTTGCTAGACAACAATGAACCTACGAGCTATGGAGAAGCGATGGTGGGCCCGGATTCCGATGAATGGCTCGAGGCCATATAATCCGAGAGAGGATCCATATATGAAAACAAAGTGTAGACTTTGGAAGAACTACTTTATGGTCGTAAGACTGTTAGGTACATATGGATTTTAAAAGGAAGACGGACAATGATGGTAAATGTCACCATTAAGAAAGCTCGACTTGTCATTAATATGTTTTCTGACAAGTTCAAGGAGTTGACTACGATGAGACTTTCTCACTCGTAGCGATGCTAAGAGTCTGTTGGAATTATGTTAGTGATCACTGCATTATTTATGAAATTGTGCAGATAGGATGTCAAAACATTGTTTCCTCGACGATTTACTTGAGGAAAGGTTGTATGTGATACAACCAGAAGATTTTTGTCAATCCTGAAAGATGCTAACAAGTATGCAAAGCTACAGCAATCCTTCTAAGGACTGGAGTAAGCATCTCGGAGTTGGAATGTACGCTTTGATGATATGATCAAAGATTTGGGTTTATACAAAGTTTATGAGAAACTTATATTTCCAAAGAAGTGAGTGGGAGCACTATAGAATTTCTGATGAGTATATGTTGTTGACATATTGTTGATCAGAAATGATGTAGAATTTCTAGAAAGCATATAGGGTTATTTGAAGAGTGTTTTCAATGGAAAACCTGGATTAAACTACTTGAACATTGAGCATCAAGATCTATAAGGATAGATCAAAATCGCTTAATAGTACTTTCAAATGAATACATACCGTGACAAGATTTTGAAGGAATTCAAAATAGATCAGCAAAGAAGGAGTTCTTGGCTGTATTACACGTGTGAGTATTGCGTAAGACTCAAGACCTGACCAAGGCAGAATAGAGAGGAAGGACGAAGGTCGTCCCCTATGCTTAGACATAGGCTCTAAAGTATGCTATGTCGTACCGCACCTGAAGTGTGCCAAGCCATGAGTTAGTCAAGGGGTACAAGTGTGATCCAGGAATGGATCACAGGACAACGGCCAAGGTTATCCTTAGTAACTAGTGGACTAAGGAATTTTCTCGATTATGGAGGTGGAAAAGAGTTCGTCGTAAAGGGTTATGCCGATGCAAACTTTGACACTGATCCAGATTATACTAAGTAGTAAATTGGATTCGTATAGTGGAACAGTTATTTGGAATAGTTCCAAATAGAGCGTGGTAACTGCATCTAGGAGATGACATAGAGATTTGTAAAGGACACACGGATCTGAAAGGTTCAGACCCGTTGACTATAACATCTCTCACAAGCATAACATGATCAAACCAAAAACTCATTGAGTGTTAATCACATAGTAATGTGAACTAGATTATTGACTCTAGTAAACTCTTTGGGTGTTAGTCACATGGGGATGTGACCTTGGGTGTTGGAATCATTGCAATCACATATCGATGTGAGCTGGATTATTGACTCTAGTGCAAGTGGGAGACTGTTGGAAATATGCCCTAGAGGCAATAATAAATAGGTTATTATTATATTTCCTTGTTCATGATAATCGTTTATTATCCATGCTAGAATTGTATTGATAGGAAACTCAGATACATGTGTGGATACGTAGACAACACCATGTCCCTAGTAAGCCTCTAGTTGACTAGCTCGTTGATCAATAGATGGTTACGGTTTCCTAACCATGGACATTGGATGTCATTGATAACGGGATCACATCATTAGAAGAATGATGTGATGGACAAGACCCAATCCTAAGCCTAGCACAGGATCATGTAGTTCGTATGCTAAAGCTTTTCTAATGTCAAGTATCGTTTCCTTAGACCATGAGATTGTGCAACTCCCGGATACCGTAGGAATGCTTTGGGTGTGCCAAACGTCACAACGTAACTGGGTGGCTATAAAGGTACACTACGGGTATCTCCGAAAGTGTCTGTTGGGTGGCACGAATCGAGACTGGGATTTGTCACTCCGTGTAAACGGAGAGGTATCTCTGGGCCCACTCGGTAGGACATCATCATAATGTGCACAGTGTGATCAAGGAGTTGATCACGGGATGATGTACTACGGAACGAGTAAAAGAGACTTGCCGGAAACGAGATTGAACAAGGTATCGGGATACCGACGATCGAATCTCGGGCAAGTATCGTACCGATAGACAAAGGGAATTGTATACGGGATTGATTAAGTCCTTGACATCGTGGTTCATCCGATGAGATCATCGTGGAACATGTGGGAGCCAACATGGGTATCCAGATCTCGCTGTTAGTTATTGACCGGAGAACATCTCGGTCATGTCTGCATGTCTCCCGAACCCGTAGGGTCTACACACTTAAGGTTCGATGACGCTAGGGTTATAAAGGAAGCTTGTATGTGGTTACCGAATGTTGTTCGCAGTCCCGGATGAGATCCCGGACGTCACGAGGAGTTCCGGAATGGTCCGGAGGTAAAGATTTATATATGGAAAGTTGTTGTTCGGGTTTCGGGAAAAGTTAGGGTTTTTCGGTATTGTACCGAGAAGCTTCTAGAAGGTTCCTGAGGACTCCGGAGGAGTCCGGAGGTCCGGAGATTGTTCCACCACGTCCAATACAGCAGCATGGGCTGTAAGGGGGCGCCCTAGCCTTAATGGGCCAGGGGAACCAGCCCCCCCAAGGCCCATGCGCATGGAGAGGGGAAACCCTAAGGGGAAGGGCCTCCACTTGACTTGGGAGGCACTCCTTTTCCCCTTGGCCGCCGCCCCCCCTAGGGGAAACCCTAGGGCGCCTCCCCTCCCCCCTTTCCCCTATATATATGAGGCCTAGGGGCTGCCCAAACACACACGCGATTCAATCTCTCTTGGTGCAGCCCTGCGTCTCTTCTTCCTCCTCTTCTGTGGTGCTTAGCGAAGCCCTGCAGGATTGCCACGCTCCTCCATCATCACCACGCCGTTGTGCTGCTGTTGGATGGAGTCTTCCTCAACCTCTCCCTCTCTCCTTGCTGGATCAAGGCTTGGGAGACGTCACCGGGCTGTACGTGTGTTGAACGCGGAGGTGCCGTCCGTTCGGCACTTGGTCATCGGTGATTTGAATCACGACGAGTACGACTCCATCAACCCCGTTCACTTGAACGCTTCCGCTTAGCGATCTACAAGGGTATGTAGATGCACTCTCCTTCCCCTCGTTGCTGGTCTCTCCATAGATAGATCTTGGTGACACGTAGGAAAAATTTTGAATTTCTGCTACGTTCCCCAACAAAAATAACATGACCCTCAAGAGCGCAACTCCCAAGGGAAAAAGGGCTAGGTGAGGCAAATGTAAAACCAAGGTTGGGCCTTGCTGGAGGAGTCTTATTCAAAGCAAACTGTCAAGGGGGTCCCATAAATCACCCAACCGCGTTAGGTACGCAAAATCCGGGAACATAATACCGATATGACGGAAACTAGGGCGGCAGGAGTTGAACAAAACAACAGGCATAAGGCCGAGCTTTCCACCCATTACCAAGTATATAGATGCATTAATAATATAGGAGATATTGTGATATCCCAACATAAACATAAACATAATCCAACATGGAGCAATCTTCATCTTCACGTGCAAGTAGCAACGCTATAAGAGGGGCTGAGCAAAAGCGGTAACATAGCCAAACAACGGTTTGCTAGAAAGGGTGACAAAGGTTAGAGGTTCATGGCAATTTGGGGAGGCTTGATAAGCAAGTGTTAGGAAACGCACCATAGCGATAGAACGAAGCAACTAGCATAGCAATGATAGTAATGAGATCCAAGGTGACGGTCATCTTGCCTGAAATCCCGCAAGGAAGAAGAACGAGTCCATGAAGAAGATGAAGCCACGAAGACGAACCAAGCGTAGACGAACGAATCCTCACGATCGCAACGAAACGGGAACTATCGAGAGAAGCACACAACACGGTAAACACACCACACATGAACAAGGCATGATGCTCAACCAAGTATGATGCATGACAAGACTACATGAAGCTATTCATGGCAAGAGATGATGCATACAAGAACAACACATCAAAGCAAGTTTAAATGAGGCCGGAAACAACATATAGCAATTCCGGTAAGTCCTCATATGCAAATTTCGAAATTTTTCCAGATCTGAATAAACCTTAAGTTCAAGTTGTTAAACAGCAAGTTAAGATGCACCAGGATGATCTACACGAAATTCTAGTCAAGTTACATATAAAGTTCATTAGATTCGAAGCTACGGCCTAGAAGATATGAGCAAAACAAGTTAAGCATGGCATTGATGCAAAATGCATTCAAACATCAAGCACACACTCCAAAACAAGGATGCAACAAGGTAACATGAAACTACATGCAAAACTAAGCAAGTTTCATATAGAGCACACTCAAAACGGAGCAACGGTTCAACACATACACAATATACAAGGTCAAAGGACATGTTGTCCAAAACTGCAACTAGGCATGTTACAAGCATCAAAACAACATGCTACAGGATCTCAACATGAAAAAACGACGCATGGACATAATATACAGGTAAAGCGTAACAAAACATGAACACTGAGCTATCTCCAGAAACTACTAGAACATGCTCAAAAGTACATGGCAAAATAGCAAATAATAACAGGTTCACAGACTTGGTGGAATTCACAGGACATGGCAGAAATAACATCAGGTTGCAACGTTTAGAGCTACCAAACAACATGGTACAGCAAGCTATCATGTACAGCTGGAGCATGGTATGCATCTAATTATTGCATAGAACAAAAGTACCTTACTGACCATGAGCCAAAAGGGCACATAAGATATGATGGCAACCATGTAAACATAGAAAGTTTCGTTACAGATTCAGACTTGGTGAAAAACTGGAGCATGGCCAAAACAGATAACAAGTAGGCATGTTTACGAGCTCGATGCACTCACTAAGAGGCATTGCATGACAAACTAGGCATACATCCAGCAACTAGACATGGCATAGAAACTAGACATGGCAAGGGGAAGTTCATAGCATGCATGGATCAACTATAATAACCTTGGCAAAATTGAATAACATGTAAACAATCTGCCAGGAACATTTTGTAGCAAAAGTAGAGCAAGATTAAGACTTGTTAGAGCACCCTATAAATGCAACAATATACATGGATGGATAAAGCATAACCACATGTACAAAACATCCTTACTGAACGTACTCAAAAGAGGTATGGATCTCACTGTAGCAACATGAAGACATGGCATAAAAATAACAGCAGACAAAGACGGTGAAATTCTAAGTCCTGAAATCAGCAACATCATGGAGCCTAGTTTGCATGCTCGTGCTAGTCACCACATAGATCAAAAAAATACATGGCATACACCCCCGGAAAGATGGCATGGCATAGTTTAAAACACATGTAAGGCTCAAGTTAATAGGATGCACACATCAACCATGACAAAAGTGCATGTTATGATAAGAATCTGAAACTAACATCACATAGCCCTCTTCCAACAGCATTTCGGGCGTCAAGATGAGGTAAAATGAAAATGATGAACTGAGACGAAATGATGTACTCATCGAGGTGAACAATTGATATGCTACACTCCCGAAACGGAGCCACGGATGCGGAGTTATGATGCGATGAACAAGGCAATAAAATAACATCCGGAAAAGACTGAGAAAAATTCGACCTCGCAGATCTAGGGTTCCTCGCGGTGCACGCGAACAGAGGCGGCGGCGTGAATTCCGGCGCGGAGGTTGAAGTCCGGCGGAGGCGCGGGAGGGCGGATCTGGGCGTCTCCTGCCCGGATCTGGCCGGAGACGTGCGAGAGACGGCGGGGCGGCGCGCGCGGCGGCGGTGGAGGGCAGCGGCGAGGCGCGCCGGCGCGCGGGGCGGCGAACGGCGGAGCAGAGAGCCGCGCCGGCGAGGAGGAGGCGCGGGCGGCGGGGAAGAGGCGCGGTGTGGGGGCGCGAGCGGCGGCAGCCTGGGCCGGGAGGGCCTCCCGCGGGCCCTGCGGGCCGGCGAAGCGTGCGCGAGCGGCAGCGAATCCAGAGATGACACGTGGCGGCGGCAGGCGGCAGGATTTTTGTCCTTCGGCGGGCAGACTGGTCCGGCGCACGGAGAGGAGCGGGGCTAGGGTTAGGGTAGGAAGGGATCCGAGAATTTTGGGGGAGTTGCCTTTTTATAGGTAGAGGGAGCTAGGGGGCTCCAAATTGAGCACGGTTTTCGGCCACGCGATCGTGATCGAACGGCCGAGAGGATGGAGGTGACTTAGATGAGTTATTGGGATGTTTTGGAGGGGTGTTGGGCTGCAACACAAACAGGGCTTTACGGTTACCCGGTTAACCGTTGGAGTATCAAACGGACTCCAAAAGGCACGAAACTTGACAGGCGGTCTACCGGTGCTATACCAAGGCCGCTTGGCAAACCTCGGTCCATTCCAAGAAAGTTTAACACCCGCACACGAAAAGAGGCAAAAGGGGGTGCCGGGTGATATAGGAGTGCCGGATTGCAAAACGGACAACGGGGAAAATGCTCGGAGGCATAAAACGAACATGTATGCAATGCAATGCATAAGATGACATGATATGAAATGCAGATGATGACATGGCAAAGTGTAACACGCAAGCAAATGACATGGCATCGACGTCGAATAACTAGCGGACACCTGGCGCATCGAATCCGGGGCGTTACATCATACATGTGCTGTCGTAGAAGTGTTCCATGACATTACCAAAATCATCATCACGGAAGTGTCCACTTCCATGACGATAAATCGTGTGTCACAGAAGTGCTTTCGTCAAGGGTGACCGACACGTGGCATCCACCGTAACGGAATGCCATTAAGCTATCGGGTCGGATTTTGGATCCGATAACCCGTTAACTGCCCCGACCAATGGGGATTTTCCATGTGTAAAATCATCATTGGCTGGAGGAAACACGTGTCGGCTCACCATTGGGACAGATGTCATCCGCTCATTCGACCGAAGGCGCCTATGATACGGTGACACGTGGCACGGCCCAACAGAGGCCCATTCATGTGAAAAGGCCGGCCCACGGAAAGCCTGTTAACGGCATGTTCGCACATAGCCCATTTACAACCCGCTAACCAAGGGCCTGTTACGCCCTATCCAAATTAGGCCCAGTAGCATCATCTAGGCCGTCCAATATGATTCAACCTGTTTTAACTTCCAGCCCATGTGTGGCCCATGACTTCTTTCAGCCCATATGAGGAACTTTGTAACTCTTGGCCCATTAACGGCCCTTGGTGAAACTGGCCCGTAATGAACAATGTATCACTTTATACCCATTAATGACCCGTTATTCCATTGGGCCGTTTCCAGCCCAAGTTATCTTTCGGCCTTCTCAGGGCCCATTGATTCTTGGGATCATTTGTAGCATTCGGTTACATAAGGTCCATTACTGTCATTTTCTACTTGTGGGCCAAATTCAGCCCATCGTTACAGGTGGCCCATTTGCGAACCGTTAATACGTTGGACCATTTTCATGTTAAAAAAACCCGTTGGGCTGTTTTCATAGAGTTATCAAATACGGCCTATTAACGGCCCGTTATGGTCCACGAATAGTACGGCCCATGATTGGCAAAATGATGATACACCCCGTAGAAGGACCATGGATCCTACGGCCCATATGAGGCCCATGGATAGTACGGCCCGTAGAAGGCCCATAGATCGTACGGCCCGTAGAAGGCCCATGTACCCTGCGGCCCGTAGAAGGCCCACGGACCCTAAGGCCCGTATAGAAGGCCGATGGATCCTATGGCCGAATGAAGGCCCATGGAACATACGGCCTGCAGGAGGCCCATGGTTACAACAGTCCGTGTGTTGCCATGATTATTTTGGCCTAGTTACCAAAAATAGGCTATTGTGGCCACTAGAAAAAAACAGAAAAATAACTGCAGTGACTACAAGCAAACAACTAAACAAGACAATAAGGAAATAAATAAGCAAGCAATTAATGCTAGCCTATTACCGCTATTACACATATTACATCCACTGGGCATCAAAGTTCGGCACCAGTGCAAATATAGGGAACAAAGCAGCACATTACATACACTGGCCGTCAAAATTGGCCACCAGTGCGAATAAACGCGGCAGCAAAACAAGAGCATAACTGAAAAAACTTCAGAAGAGCTCAAGAAACGTTATCCTAGGTATCCACCATGCTGGCAATAAGCTTACCAAGCTGATTAGCTTTGTCCTGTTTGGCGCTAAAATCCTCCAACGCTTGATGTTGCACCAGAAAGTATGCATCAGAATGCTCCAGGGACTTCCGCAGTCCTTCTGCTTCTTCTCGCAGCACAGCTGATCGACGTCTTTTAGCTTGTATTTGAGACTCAAGAAACCGTACTGATTCAGACAGTGAGTTTTAATAGCTTGTGCAAGCGGTAGTGGCCAGTAACTCGAACACTAAACCAAGATAGGACTTTGGGGTTGTCTCGTTGTCTTCAAGATAGTCTTCCTTAGCTGTTTTATCAGCTTTGTTGGAGACCAACAAGGATGTGTCACTATCCTGAACCTTATCTGCATTACTTCCTTTACCATTGCTTAATAAGGCACTTTTCCCCAATATTCTGTCGGCATTCTAAAAGAAGAAAGAAGCAGACACATAACAAGTTTGGCATGTACTAGTATATGAAACTCATTTTGGTGAACCAATTCATTAGTAAGGTGGACAGAATTAAACTACCAAGTCTTCTATTGCCATGTACTAGTACATAATAAAAGCATCAAACAAACATCTATCTATGTCCTATGGTCACTGCATTGTCTTGCCAAATCAAAATAGAGACACGGTTCAAAACATATCAGTTCAAGACAAAGCAGCAGTGAAAGAATACAAAGCGTGGGAAACTACATGGCACAACAAGATTTCAGATGGGTACTGTCGGTGTCAAAACCGGCGGATCTCGGGTAGGGGGTCCCGAACTGTGCGTCTAGGCGGATGGTAACAGGAGACAAGGGACACAATGTTTTACCCAGGTTCGGGCCCTCTTGATGGAGGTAAAACCCTACATCCTGCTTGATTAATATTGATGATATGGGTAGTACAAGAGTAGATCTACCACGAGATCAAGGAGGATAAACCCTAGAAGCTAGCCTATGGTATGATTGTTGTATGTTGGAGTTGTTGTCCTACGGACTAAAACCCTCCGGTTTATATAGACACCGGATAGGGTTAGGGTTACACAAAGTCGGTTACAATGGTAGGAGATCTGAATATCCGCATCGCCTAGCTTGCCTTCCACGCCAAGGAAAGTCCCCTCCGGACACGGTACGAAGTCTTAAATCTTGTATCTTCATAGTCCTGGAGTCCGGCTGAAGGCACAGTTCGGATGGACGAACACCCCCTAATCCCGGACTCCCTCAGTAGACCCTGAACCAGGCTTCAATGACGACGAGTCCGGCGCGTAGATTGTTTTCGGCATTGCAAGGCGGGTTCCTCCTCCAAGTACTTCATAAAAGATTGTAAATACCAAGAGTAGTGTCCGGCTCTGCAAAATAAGCTTGCACATATTGCCATAGAGAGAATAACATTAACACAAATCTAATCTGCTGACGTATTCCATAGAGTGACATCACACTACGGCCAAGCCTTTTTTCGAATCGTTTTCACTTCTCCACCTCAGCGCGTTTTGCGAGGCAGTTTCCTTGGCACATCTTGTCAAAGCAGAGATCGTGTCCCCCATTTACGGGATTCTCATCAATATGGATGTGGTAACCCAACCGTACCATTTATCACGGCGCTTGGGAGGCAAGCGAGTTTTACTAGGCTGGTGGGGACGAGCAGCCGCATCCGCCCATATAAGGGGATAAGGATCCACCTTTTTACCTACGCCTTCTTCCTCCTTTGCATATCCATCTTCTGCGCACCCTTCAACCTTCTCCAGCAATGTCCGGAGCGAGAGTCAAGTGGATGGTCTCCTCTGTCACGGAGGGCCATGTCAAAAAGCTGAGGAAGGCCGGATACTTGTCCAAAGACATCATGCACCGGCTTCCCGAGGAGGGGCAGCTCCTCCCCACCCCAAGGCCCCATGAGAGGGTAGTATTCCTTCCCCACTTCCTCCGCGGACTGGGTTTTCCACTCCACCCATTTGCCCGGGGGCTCATGTTCTACTACGGCCTGGATTTCCACAATCTGGCCCCGAACTTCATCCTCAACATTTTGGCGTTTATCGTCCTGTGTGAGGCTTTCCTCCGCGTCCGTCCCCATTTCGGCCTTTGGCTCAAGACTTTCAATGTCAAGCCAAAGGTGGTGCGTGGCAGCCAAGCGTAGTGCGGAGGTGCCATGGCGGGCAAGATGGCCAACGTCCTATGGCTCGAGGGCTCCTTTGTGGAGACCCTGAAGGGGTGGCAATCCGGGTGGTTTTACATCACCGAGCCGCGCGATCCGAAGTGGATCGCAGCCCCTGAGTTCCGATCCGGACCCCCCACGCGGCTTATGTCCTGGAAAGAGACGGGCCTGCCGTGGGGTGACGAAGGAGAGGTGACCGGATTGCAGACATGCATTCAGTCCCTGGTGAACAAGCAGCTCAAGCTTGTTAATGTAGTCCAGGTTATGCTTGTCCGCCCGATCCTCCCGTGTCAACAACGGGATTTTAACCTGTGGGAGTTCAACCCGGTGCAGCACCAAACCCTTAACAGGCTCTTCGACACGACGTATGAAGACGTCTGGAAGGTGCTAACCAAAGGCGCCGAGGCTCCCGCATCCGCTTCCGAGGACCGCGGATATAGCTCGCAGCGTCACGCTAGCGAGGTAAGCTACTTTCACCTTTTACAGGATGTTTAAGTTTTTCCATAGTTTGACTTTTATGCGGGATCTAAACTCCCTTACCTTTGACAGGCTTGGCAGGCGATGTCCTGACCGATTAACTGTCCGGCTCCCATGCCCGAAGACCAAGCCCCTACTCGCTTAGCGAAGCTGCTGGCTCCGGCACCTTATGTGGTGCCGGAGAAGAAGGCCAAGAAGAAGAAGGCCACGGGGACTCGGAAGAGTTCCCGTCATGTGGTGGTGTAGGATTCGTCGTCCGACGAGACCGAGACGCACTCCTCCCATGAAAACGAGGAGGAGGAAGAAGAAACCTCTCCCCCTCCAACGAGGGGAGGAAAGAAAAGGAAGGCCGCCCCAACGGGGGAGGCCGAAGGGTCCAAGAGGAGGAAGACTACTCCCCTAACGCCAACGAGGATGACAAGGAGTGGCTGGACAGGGCCAGGCGTTCGGCGGCATCGTAAGTATTCGGATACTAGAGTAACTCATGATATTCCTGCCGTTTGCACAGCTCTTCCCTAATGTCGAATGTAATTATGCAGGCCGCCCCGGGCCGGGCTCGACGAGTCATCGAGCGGCTCCCTGGATTCATCGGATGTGAACTTAGTTCTGCCCGTTGTCTCCCCCCGCACTACGGGCGATGCCGAAGTGGCGTTGCGACAAGCTCCGGGGCAAGAGGAGGTGGTCCTGGAGGGGCCGCGAGGCGACCTCCCAGACTCCAAGAGTAAAGGGGACAAGACCCCCCAGGGCTCCAAGTCCGGCTTTGAGCCGGACACCGCGCCAGAATCTTCAACGGTTCTGGACCGCGGCAGGCAAACTCCTTCTAAGAGGAGCAAGCCTTCTGAGCCGGCGGCCTCCGTCCAACCGGAGGTGCCGGACAATCTGCTGGAGGTGCTTAACGGCGCCTCCGTTGACGAGGAGCACCGTACTATTATGAGTACGGTGATCCAGAAGATTATGTCTGCCAAGAGCGGACTGACTGAAGCTTGTGCTAGCCTTTTAACAGGCTTCGAGGTAAGTAAAAATATGTAAAAATATTACCGCATAGACAGTAGCCCCTGATGCTCTGTTTGGCGTTCAGAAAGAAAAGCCGAATAGAGGATCTATCAATTTTTCGTAGGAGTCTAATAAAAAAAGGTCAATATGCGTATGCAGGCTTCGCTGCTAGCCACCGCCGCACTGACTGCGGAGGTGGGTGCCCTGAAACAGGGCCTCAAGCGGACCGAGCAAGAGCTCGGCCTTGCCAAGCGGCAGCTCAAGGAGAAAGAAGGTAAGAGATACCTTTCAGAAAAAGTGTCTATAAAGAGACGCAATTGCAAACAATGACAGGATTGTAATGCTGATTGTAGGGGCCACGACTGAGGTGGCGACCCTTAATCAGGCCTTGTCCGAGGCCGAGAAGAGAGCGGCCTCGGAGCGCAATGAGCGGGAGAAATTTGAGGTGCAGGTCGGCGAGGCGCAGCAAGAGCTTCAGGCTCTCATGAAAAAACATGAGAGTTTGGAGCTTGACTCTAAAACGCAAGCGTCCGAGCTCGCCGCGGCTGTCAAGACTGCCGAGTTTGCCAAGGCCGAAGCCCAGAAGGCCCTCCAAGAGTTGGAGGAGGTGAAAAAGATAGCGGCGGGTAAGGCATTCTTTATGCAAAGCAGACATATAAAAGTAAACTACTTGTTACATACCCGAATCCGGAGTTCTCCAGGGGCATCCGCAGATCTTCCCCGCAGCATATCCGATGCCGCCGCATTCTACCGAGCCGAGGAGGGCAGCTCGACGGAGAAGGTGTTCTAGTCTCGGTACGCTGAGGCTGGACACCCTGTGCCCTTGAGCGACCAGCTGAAGCAGCTGGTCGAGCTCCACAAGGCGGCCGAACAGGCTATGAAGGGCATCATAGTTCGGCTGTGGCCTGGAGAGGCCCTGCCTGGGAGCTACTTCAGACTGGTGCGGCGGCTGGTGGAGGCCTGTCCAAGGCTCGATGTCATCAAGCGCTCTGTCTGCATCGAAGGTGCCCGTAGGGCCCTTGCCCGTGCAAAGGTGCACTGGGGTAAGCTAGACGGTGAGAAGCTTGTGAGGGATGGACCGCCGCCGGGGAAGGAGCATCGCAAGCCCGAGAACTATTACAAGGATGTTCTCGCTGGTGCCCGCCTTATGGCGGATGAATGTACCAAGGATGTAACTTTTGAATGAACTTGCTCGTGTTTATCCTGTGCGCTGAAAACTTGTTCATATGCGCTAAGCAATGCTTGTTGAATTTAAAATATTATTTTCTATGCGGCCGTTTTTCAAAAAATTGAGAGATGGCCAGTCGTCGGCTTCCGCCCCCATGCCACTAGTGCTGGGGATAAACCTGAGCGCTCTTTTTCCCATGTTTGGGTCCTTCGAGGGAGGCGCTTAGCACAACGAACAAGGCAATCGGACTATAATGCTTGAACACTCTCACTTAGCCATAGAACTTTATAATTTTAAATTTTGGCGAAGCCCCTAGTATTCGGAAGACCGAGTTCGGGGTGCTATCCATGCCTTGGCCGGACACAATCCGGTTCTTCGCTCTAAGCGACATAGGTCTTTAAGGACCCGAAAAACCTCTCGAACAGCGACCGGTCTCTCGCCTTATCATGACAGTCAGTTTTAGCTTTCTCTACTGAGGTGCTCCGCCCAGCTCAACTGGGGCACAATCGCAGTAGTTCTCCTAGTGCTACCTTAGCCGATATAGCGAAACGTAAGGCACCAAAACATAGGAGCCGGGCAAACCCAACTATTGACCCAAATCATGATTCGGAGCCGATGCATATAGTGCTATAAGTTCGGGGTGCCGCACTTATGAAGTGTTCGGACTTCTTACACCATATTAAGGGGTACTGAAGCCCCTGGCTTATTTGTCGTACCACAGTGTACGGGTGCCACATGTCATTAGTGAACATATATATATAAAGAGGAAAATGCAAAAAGTAGACAAAAGCTATGCATTGTTTATAGGAAGGCTGCTATCTAAGCAGAATGATATAGATAGTGCGATAAGCAAAAGAAATTGGACTATTTAACATGTCCTGGCCAGGGGCAGGCAGCGGAATTGTATTCAAGACATGTATATTGCTCGTAATAGAGACCGCCTGGGAGTTCCATAATGCGGCATGGCTTGTCTGCTTTCCTGCATCTTGCATCGTTTGTGCGGCAGTTGAATTGCCGAACAGGTCGTCTGAAGTGTGGAGTCCTGAAAGTAAGAAAAAAATTAAAAAAAGAATTCGGCCGCCCCTAGTACGGTTTGGGCCGTGTTTTGGGCGTGCCGTGATGGTGCCCCTCCGCTTGTGCCCATGGTATTTCAAGAGCGTAGTTATGTATGTGAAGCACTGGTTTTTCTATATCGCAAGGGCTAGGGTTGGGGCCGCACTGCTACGCTAGCTCAGAACGTGCCAGGCGGTCTTGTTGTAGGTTACTCCGGGCGCGCTTGACAATGTTCGGCTTTTTAAGGGCTGGACTGGGAACTGCCTAGAGAGGCTGCTTTGTACTTCTGCTGCGAGCGCTGTCGTGTGCTCCTTCGTTCGGAGGGAGCGTTCCGTGTTTCCGTTGACCATGATTACTCCACGAGGACCTGGCATCTTGAGATTGAGGTGTGCATAGTGCGGTACCGCGTTGAACTTTGCGAATGCGGTTCGCCCGAGCAGTGCGTGATAGCCACTACGGAACGGGATTGTGTCGAAGATTAACTCCTCGCTTCAGAAATTATCCGGGGATCCGAAGACCACTTACAGTGTAACTGAGCATGTACAGTTGGCCTCTACACCTGGTATGACGCCTTTAAAGGTCGTTTTGGTGGGCTTGATCCTCGAGGGATCTGTGCCCATTTTCTGCACTGTATCCTGGTAAAGAAGGTTCAGGATGCTGCCGCCGTCCATGAGGACTCTTGTGAGATGAAATCCGTCGATAATTGCGTGAAGAACCAATGCGGCAAACCCGCCATGACGGATGCTAGTGGGATTGTCCCTTCGATCAAAGGTGATCGGGCAGGAGGACCATGGGTTGAACTTTGGAGCGACTGGCTCCAGCGCGTATACGTCTCGTAGCACACACTTCCGCTCCCTCTTGGGAATGTGGGTTGCGTATATCATGTTCACCGTCCGCACTTGTCGGGGAAAACCCTTCTGTCCACTGTTTCGGCGGACTGGGCTCTTCCTCGTCATCGCTATGCAGCCCCTTGTCTCTGTTTTCGGCTCTTAACTTGCATGCCTGCTTGAACACCCAACAATCCCTGTTGGTGTGATTTGCTGGCTTTTCGGGGGTGCCGTGTATCTGGCACAAGCGGTCGAGTATTCGGTCCAAACTAGACGGGCCCTTGGTATTTCTTTTGAATGGCTTTTCGCTGATCGGATTTGTAGCCTCAGAATCCGGCATTTACTGCCGTATCCTCGTTGCTGTCGCTGTTAACGCGGCGCTTTTGCTTGTTCCGGCGTGACCTGCCGCTTTTGTCCTTGGTATCCGAATTACCAAGGTTCTTGGTTAAGTTGTTGCTGCGAGCTAGCCAGCTGTCTTCTACCGCGCAAAAGCGGGTCATGAGTGTTGTGAGGGCTGCCATAGATTTCGGCTTTTCCTGTCCCAGGTGCCGGGCAAGCCACTCGTCGTGGATATTATGATTGAAGGCTCCTAGGGCCTCCGCGTCCGGACAATCGACTATTTGATTTTTCTTTGTTAGGAACCGTGTCCAGAATTGCCTGGCCGATTCCTCTGGCTGCTTAATTATGTGGCTTAGGTAATCGGCATCCGGTGGTCGCACATAAGTGCCCTGGAAGTTGTCCAGGAATGCGGCTTCCAGGTCCTCCCAAGAACCGATTGAGTCTGCTGGCAAGCTGTTGAGCCAATGTCGGGTCGGTCCCTTAAGTTTGAGTGGGAGGTATTTGATGGCGTGTAGATCATCACCGCGGGCCATGTGGATATGAAGGAGATAATCCTCGATCCATACCGCAGGATCTGTTGTGCCATCGTATGAGTTGATGTTTACGGGTTTGAAGCCCTCAGGGATTTTATGATCAATTACTTCATCTGTGAAGCATAGTGGGTGTGCGGCGCCTCTGTACTGGGCTATATCACGACGCAGCTCAAAGGAGCTTTGTTCATTGAGTTCGGCCTGACCGGGTTTATTGTATCCGGAGTGACGATCACCGTCACGTGCCGTGGGGCGCCCGAGCGATCCGTAGATTCATCTTGTTTGCCATGCCTTGTCCTCCAGTATATCTCGCAGGTCTGGCGCGTTTTCCCGTGCGTTAGCATGCTTTGAGCGGCATCAGGGCATGGCTTGATATAACGCCCTCGATGCGGCTATATCTCCCACGTGTTGAAGCACGACTTAGAGGCATAACCGCATTGAAAGCAATGTCGCAAGTGAGGTAATCTTCACACAACCCATGTAATACATAAGGGGAAAGAGTTACATAGTTGGCTTACAATCGCCACTTCACACAAATACATGAATAAAACATTACATCATACAGCTACAATCAGGGCCCGACTACGGAGCCAAAATAAAAGAAGAAACCCCAACAGCGACAAAGGACCAAGATCGACCCCAACTGGGCTCCACTACTGATCGACTAGGACGAAACAACAAAAGGACAAGATCTCCAACGAACTCCTCCTTGAGCTCGGGGCGTCACCTGCACGGTCTCATCGGCACCTGCAAATTGGTTTTGGAAGTATCTGGTGAGTCACGAGGACTCAGCAATCTCACACCCGCGAGATCAAGACTATTTAAGCTTAAAGGTAGGACAGGGTAGTGAGGTGGAGCTGCAGCAAGCGACTAGCATATATGGTGGCTAACATTCGCAAATGAGAGCGATTAGAGAAGGCAAAAGCACGGTCGAACAACTATGATCACTAAGTGATCCTGAACTACTTACGTCAGACATAACTCCAACAACCGTGTTCACTTCCCGGACCCAGCCGAGAAGAGACCATCACGGTTACACACGCGGTTGGCGTATTTTAGTTAAGAACAACTTCGGGTTTTCTACAACCGGACATTAACAAATTCCCATCTGCCCATAACCGCGGGCACGGCTTTCGAAAGATCAAAACCCTGCAGGGTTGTCCCAACTTAGCCCATGATAAGCTCTCGCGATCAACGAAGGATATTCCTTCTCCCCGGGAAGACCCGATCAGTCTCGGAATCCCGGCTACAAGACATTTCGACAGTAATAAAACAAGTCCAGCAAAGCCGCCCGATGCGCCGACATCCTGATAGGAGCTGCACATATCTCGTTCTCAGGGCAACACCGGATTGTCCAAACTTCCGGTAGGCGAACCCAGAGTTGCCCCTGGTGGCCACCGGCGGTTGACGGTTTGGACCAACACTTAGACAAGCATTGGCCCGGGGGGGCTAAATAAAGATGACCCTTGGGTTAATTACTCCCAGGGGAAAATAGGTGGTGGTGAGGCAAATGGGAAAACCAAGGTTGGGCTTTGCTGGAAGAGTCTCATTCAAAGCGAACTGTCAAGGGGGTCCCATAAATCACCCGACCGCGTTAGGGACGCAAAATCCGGGAACATAACACCGATATGACGGAAACTAGGGCGGCAAGAGTGGAACAAAACACCAGGCATAAGTCTGAGCCTTCCACCCTTTACCAAGTGTATAGATGCATTAATTAGATAAGATATATTGTGATATCCCAACAAGTAAACATGTTCCAACAAGGAACAACATCTTCATGTTCCCACAAGGAACAAACTTCATCTTCACCTGCAACTAACAACGCTATAAGAGGGGCTGAGCAAAGCGGTAACATAGCCAAACAACGGTTTGCTAGGACAAGGTGGGTTAGAGGCTTGGTTTAACCATATGGGAGGCATGATAAGCAAGTGGTAGGTATCGCAGCAAAGGCATAGCAAAAGAGCGAGCAATCTAGCAAGCAAAGATAGAAGTGATTTCGAGGGTATGGTCATCTTGCCTGAGATCCCGCAAGGAAGAAGAACGAGTCCATGAAGAAGACAACGGACGGAGTCGAACGAATCCTCACAACTCCGGAACGAAACCGAAGCTAACGAGAGAAGCAACCCGGAAAGAAACAAGCAACATAGTAAACAACCATCACATAACCATGGCATGATGCACAATCAAGTATGATGCATGTCCGGTTTAAATATGCATGGCATGGCAAGGTGCAACAGACAATTCTACAAATTAAGTGGAGTTCAATATGCAACGAGTTGCATATTGACGAAACACCACAACAAATATTTAGTTCTCTCTCGATTATGTACCCAACAATATTAAATGTTGTTAAACATGGCAAGGGGTGAAGCACAACAAAACTACCTATCTAGACAAGTTTAAATGAGGCCGGAACAACAAACATCAATTCCGGAAACTCCTCATATGCATATATTTAGATTTGGTACTGATCTGACCTAACGCATATTTTAATGTTGTTAAACAGGAAAATAAAGTGCAACATGTTAAACTAGGCATTTTTCCACCCCATTTACATATATAATTTATTGAAATCCGAGTTACGGTTAATTAGTTATGAATTAAATCATTTTAACATGGCATTTGAGAAAATTTAAACAAACAGCATTTTAAACATTTCAAACATAGGTGAAAGTGGCATATTATTAAACTAGACAAAATTCTGAGCAAGTTTCATATATAAAACATTTTAACATGATGCACTGTTTGTGAGTTATTAAATGCATGAAGTTTAGGGGTTTTTCTGCAAAACAGGTAATTCACTGGATATTAGACAAATTCGCAGCAGCAGGAAAAAAACATGACACGGGCCGAAACAGAGGCTGCTGGGCGCTCACCACGGCCTTAGCCCAGGAAGGAAGGAGGCTGGCCAGCGGAACGAGGGAGACGGGCCGGGGAGGCCGAGGCCCACGCGGGCGAGGGCCGGTCCACGGGCGCTCGTCCTCCTCCTACTCGAACAGGGAGGAGGCGGCCATGGCGGGGGCGGCGGCGGCGCCTGTTGGCAGGGAGGCCAGGAGGGGCCCGGCGAGGACAGGAACGGGCAGATCCCGACGGCTTCTTGCCGGATCCGGTGGGGGCGGGGTCGGTGGAGCTTGGAGCGCGGCGGCGGCGTTCTGCAGAGAGAGAGAGAGAGAGAGAGAGAGAGAGAGAGAGAGAGAGAGAGAGAGAGAGAGAGAGAGAGAGAGAGAGAGAGTGAGAGATCTGAGAGAGAGAGGAAGAACGAGGAAGGAGCAGGGCGCGGGGGAGCCTGGCCTGGTCGGCGGCGAGGGAAGGCGGCGGCGCAGCGTGCTCCGGCGAGGCGCGGTCACCGGAGACGGACGGCGAGGTCGTGAGGCGGCGGGGCTCGGAGCGCGGGGGAGCGCAGGCGGCTCGGCAGGGAGGCGAGCGTTGCGGGCGGCGGCGCAGAGCGGGCCTCGGGGCCCAGATCGGGGCCCGGGCGGGCCTCGCGCGGGCCTGGCGGCGCGGGGAGGCAGGAGGGACAGATGGCGCGGAGGAATTGGCTGGCGCGGGCGCTGGGGCGATGTGGCGGCGCCTCATTGGCCGGGCGATGTGGCGGCGGCGCGCCAAGTGGCGGGCAGGGGCGGCGGCGCCGGATCCAAGGTGGGAGGTGGCTGGCTGCACGGAAATTGAGGGAGGAGGAGGCTAGGCTGCCCAAAAATGGACAAAGGGTGTCCATTTATAGCAGATTGGCTAGGGTTAGGGGATTAGGAGGGGTTTTCGGATCTTCGGATCGCGATCTGACGGTCCGGAGAGGATGGGGGTCTAGGTGGGCTGAGGAGAGGTGGTTTTCGGACTGTGCTAGACTGGTTGGGCTGAGAGGAGAGGAGAGGAGAGGAGAGGAGTGCAGCCCGGCAACTATTTCCGGAGACCGAAAACGTCCGACGTTAGACCGGCTATAATGCCGCTATAGTTATCCGTTGGGGCACCAAACGGACTCCGAATGCGATGAAACTTGGCAGGCGACCTACTAACAACAAAACAACGTCGCATGCCAACTTTCATCCCATTCCGAGAACATTTCTCGGCCACTTATAAAATAATATTTCGGACATGCCGCAGGCGCGTGCAAGTGTGGTTGGTCTCAGAACGGACAAGGGAGAGAACTCGAAGAACCCGGACGGGTGCAAGTTCTTGAAAACATGATGATGCAATGCGGATGATGACATGGCAAGACGGCGAATAACTGGCGGACACCTGGCGCATCAGATCCGGGGCGTTACAACACTCCACCACTACGAGAGGATCTCGTCCCGAGATCTAGAATGGCACCGGAGGGGAAAACGGAAGAGAACGTGAAGAGGTAAAGCTAGGTTGCTTCTTTGACAAAACAGTGAAACCAAAGAACCTTGATAGGTTGAACAATTTCGAGAAAAGAATTCAACGAAGATTTAACAAATTTGAAAACACTTCGTTAGAAAAAGGAACAAGGAACATTCGAGAACCTTGTAGGTTGAAAGCCATGAAACAAGGGCTTAACGAACCAAAAGAATATGACCACACCGGTATAATGAGATAGTCAAGGAACAAGAATGACAGAATTTGGACAGCACTCCGGTAGAAAAGAAGAGGAAAACTTGATAAGATGGAAATAACTTGAAAAGAGAACACCACACTCCGGTTGGAAATGGAAGGACTAGAATATGAACTTGACAAGATGAGAGGGTACTTGCTGGAATTAACAACACATCTCCTCCGGAACTAATGAAAGAATGGCACAATAGGTAAGAAGGATTTCAGACATCACTCAGGTTGAAAAGTGATACGAAACTTGATAAAATGAAAAGAACTTGAGCAGAGGGCACAACACTCCGGTTAAATGGATAAGCATGAAAAGAACATGGTCCTGGCAATCTGAGATAATGAGTGAAGAAAGCAACATCACAATGCCTCCGGAACAATAGAATGGAAAACTAGATGGTTGGGAAGAAAAGAACGGAGAAGATGAATGACAACTCTCGCAAATAAAATTGAAAGAGAAAGCTTGCGAAGAAAAGGTTGAATGGAGTTGTTGGATTATCAACAACGAAAGCTTAAGCTTGATGTGGACTTATGGGAGACATCCCAAAAATTATGAGGTGACAACCTGCCACTAACGAAAACCAAAGATTGGATTGATATCAACAAGGAGACGAGAACCTATATCACCGGGAGGACAAATGAAGAACTTGGGTCATTTATGAGCACCATAAATAGCAAAAATTCTTAGGGAAGGCTTTAGGTGAAATATAACCCAAGATAACTCCAAGGAAGAAATTGATGGATTTAATATACCTCATTCTTGACAACATGTGAATCATGAAACACGAAGGGAAATTGTCAAGAACGACATAACACCACCTCAAAAGATAAGGTAGAAAGAATGACGCTTCGAATGCAAGATGAAGAATGCTTGAACTCCTCCAAACAAAACATGTGTTGAACACCATGTTTATTTTAGAGTAACGCTTGGCTGATCTTAACTTGAAGAGAAAACTTGAGGAACAATTGAAGAATGAAAAGAAACCTTGACGAACCACCATGTGAAACTCCATGAAGAACTACGGTAATTAAAGGATGATAGGAAGAAAGAGAAATTGAACACAAGGTGAAGCCTTGCAATGATTAGATGAAGCTTAGAAATGATGTAATTGGAATAACTTGGAGCTCCGAAAAGAAAAAAAATGAACAACTGAGATCAAGAATTTTGATAATCTCCGGAATAAGGAATTGAATTTACTCGATAAAACAAGAATAAGAATTACATTATGCTTATCCTTCACCAATTTAAATTGATGACAAGCAACGGATTTGGCATACTACTTATTCCCGTATAAAGGATTTAGAGATATATAGCGCAAACTTGAGAAGGTCTTCAACGAACCACCGGTAGGATTGAAAACAACGATTAAATTGATATGATAACAAAGAAAGAGAACTCTTGAACGAACCACCGTAGAATTGGAAATGAAAGAAGAAACGATAAGGAGACATCGGTAAGAATTAGAAAAATGAACGAAGATACTTGAGAGATTTTTGAAACAAATGAACGAATAGATCACGAGCTGATTAGCGGATACTTGAATGATGCACCGGTATGATTTGGAGAACAAGAGCTGAAAGCTAGAATGAATAATTCTGAGATGATGGCCTCCGGAGAATCAAACTGAAAAGACTCCTGAATTTGCACCGGATGGGTGAAAAGAATTCTCACAATCGAAAACAATTATGAGAGGATGGCATCAAGCTAGAACCATGAATCTTGAAGAGAATGGGGCAAGATTTAAGAGAAACTCTTCTTCGGTCTTCAAATGTTGAGAATGACGATGAGAAACACCACCATGAATTGTTGAGGCACTCCGGAATGAAAGTTGGAAAGGTTGAACCAACGATGAAAAGAATTTGAAAGATCTTGGAGAAAGACATATGACTGATGAAAATTCATTCTTACGTCAAACTTTGAAAAGAATTTGGGCATAGCTCCGGGAAAATTAGAAGAGTCAGGTAAGATCCTGGGAAAAGACCTGTGGGTTAGGGGCCAGTCAAAAGAAACACCGTTGAACGATTGCTTGAAAGGGAGAACACATCGGTTGATTTAAATGACTTGAATGAGATAGCATCCTCAAAAGAACTTTAGTGAATTGAGAAGGGAAACTTGAATCTTCTGAGATATTTTCATCACCCCGGAACAAAGAATAGTGAGAGGTGAAAGATTAAGAGGTGCACCGGTACGAGAAAAACATTAGAAACGAGGAAAAGAATACGATCAACACTGAAAGCTTGACTTGAATCCACCGGAGAAGAAAAAGGAATGAAGAATGATAAACTTGAAGCTCCCTTAGCGTCTTCATGAGAAATCACCGGATAAAACATTAAAGGAAAAAGAATGAAGAAACTTCTCATCAATAAAAAGAATACTTGATTAAGAAATCTGAGTCCTTAAAGAAAGAGGGTGGGAGGGCGGGAAAACAAAGACAACTTGGAACGGATGAAGCAAACACCGTTGACAAAAACTGATAATTGATCTGGCAGAAATTGAACGAATATGATGAACTTGAAGGGAAGCACACTGGTCGAAAAAGGATTGACATGACAACCTCAATGATCAAGAAGGATTAGTATCCACATAGGAATATGAGAACACCACGTAGAAAAGGTATGGAATCAACACTTGACATTGAAGCAACTCGAATACCACAAAACAAAACAAAAACAAAGGATTGGCTCGCAGAATAAGCCGGAAACAAACATATGATAGATCCCATATCGTATCATGTGTCTGTTGGAAAGATATCCTAAGAGATACTTGAATTCCCACTTATAAACTCCTGAAACTTTCTGGTTATGCAATCAGGTGTTGGGGATACAGGGGAAGCATAATATCTCACCCAAACTAGCAAATCCTACAACCAGCTGTATCCATCCTTCAACACATAACCAAGAAACCTTCGGAAATCATCTACCTCAACCTTCGAAAAGCATCCGTTATACGAGTCATGGCAATACTCCCGCACTCGCCACAGTACTGGGCTATCAGGGTTATCTCACCAACAACTGTACAAAAGAGATTTTCGATGTCGGCGTACTAAACTCAGGTATTCCAAAACCGCAACGATAAAATTATGACGACAACACCTCGGAGCTCAACTCCCCGGGACACTGCCACAACCCCTAAATGTCAGGAGGCAACCAAGACAATGTTGTCATCATAAAACCATCGGAACGATTGTAATATACCCGCGTGATCCTAAAATTTTTTAGTGAAATTTGAGAAGAGAAGAGTCAAAACTCTACGTCAGGAAGCCTTACCAGAAGGTCGAAGGGACTGGGAAGTAAAAAGAATTCCTAAACTCTCCGATATATAATTCCTAAGTGACTCAAAACATTTTTTTCTAGACACAACTCGGCCGCTAATAACGATCAATCAGTGGGGGCTCCTAAGGTCGGGGAAGGCTCTAATTACCAACTTATAACGCTCTCGATGCGGCTATATCTCCCACGTGTCGAAGCACGACTTAGAGGCATAACCGCATTGAAAGCAATGTCGCAAGTGAGGTAATCTTCACACAACCCATGTAATACATAAGGGGAAAGAGTTACATAGTTGGCTTACAATCGCCACTTCACACAAATACAATAATAAAACATTACATCATACAGCTACAATCAGGGCCCGACTACGGAGCCAAAATAAAAGAAGAAACCCCAAAAGCGACAAAGGACCAAGATCGACCCCAACTGGGCTCCACTACTGATCGACTAGGACGAAACAACGAAAGGACAAGATCTCCAACGAACTCCTCCTTGAGCTCGGGGCGTCACCTGCACGGTCTCATCGGCACCTGCAAACTGGTTTTGGAAGTATCTGGTGAGTCACGAGGACTCAGCAATCTCACACCCGCGAGATCAAGACTATTTAAGCTTAAAGGTAGGACAGGGTAGTGAGGTGGAGTTGCAGCAAGCGACTAGCATATATGGTGGCTAACATTCGCAAATGAGAGCGAGAAGAGAAGGCAAAAGCACGGTCGAACAACTATGATCACTAAGTGATCCTGAACTACTTACGTCAGACATAACTCCAACAACCGTGTTCACTTCCCGGACCCAGCCGAGAAGAGACCATCACGGTTACACACGCGATTGGCGTATTTTAGTTAAGAACAACTTCGGGTTTTCTACAACCGGACATTAACAAATTCCCATCTGCCCATAACCGCGGGCACGACTTTCGAAAGATCAAAACCCTGCAGGGGTGTCCCAACTTAGCCCATGATAAGCTCTCGCGATCAACGAAGGATATTCCTTCTCCCCGGGAAGACCCGATCAGTCTCGGAATCCCGGCTACAAGACATTTCGACAGTAATAAAACAAGTCCAGCAAAGCCGCCCGATGCGCCGACATCCTGATAGGAGCTGCACATATCTCGTTCTCAGGGCAACACCGGATTGTCCAAACTTCCGGTAGGCGAACCCAGAGTTGCCCCTGGTGGCCACCGGCGGCTGACGGATTGGACCAACACTTAGACAAGCATTGGCCCGGGGGGGCTAAATAAAGATGACCCTTGGGTTAATTACTCCCAAGGGAAAATAGGTGGTGGTGAGGCAAATGGTAAAACCAAGGTTGGGCTTTGCTGGAAGAGTCTCATTCAAAGCGAACTGTCAAGGGGGTCCCATAAATCACCCGACCGCGTTAGGGACGCAAAATCCGGGAACATAACACCGATATAACGGAAGCTAGGGCGGCAAGAGTGGAACAAAACACTAGGCATAAGGCCGAGCCTTCCACCCTTTACCAAGTGTATAGATGCATTAATTAGATAAGATATATTGTGATATCCCAACAAGTAAACATGTTCCAACAAGGAACAACATCTTCATGTTCCAACAAGGAACAAACTTCGTCTTCACCTGCAACTAACAACGCTATAAGAGGGGCTGAGCAAAGCGGTAACATAGCCAAACAACGGTTTGCTAGGACAAGGTGGGTTAGAGGCTTGGTTTAACCATATGGGAGGCATGATAAGCAAGTGGTAGGTATCGCAGCAAAGGCATAGCAAAAGAGCGAGCAATCTAGCAAGCAAAGATAGAAGTGATTTCGAGGGTATGGTCATCTTGCCTGAGATCCCGCAAGGAAGAAGAACGAGTCCATGAAGAAGACAACGGACGGAGTCGAACGAATCCTCACAACTCCGGAACGAAACCGAAGCTAACGAGAGAAGCAACCCGGAAAGAAACAAGCAACATAGTAAACAACCATCACATAACCATGGCATGATGCACAATCAAGTATGATGCATGTCCGGTTTAAATATGCATGGCATGGCAAGGTGCAACAGACAATTCTACAAATTAAGTGGAGTTCAATATGCAACGAGTTGCATATTGACGAAACACCACAACAAATATTTAGTTCTCTCTCGATTATGTACCCAACAATATTAAATGTTGTTAAACATGGAAAGGGGTGAAGCACAACAAAACTACCTATCTAGACAAGTTTAAATGAGGCCGGAACAACAAACATCAATTCCGGAAACTCCTCATATGCATATATTTAGATTTGGTACTGATCTGACCTAACGCATATTTTAATGTTGTTAAACAGGAAAATAAAGTGCAGCATGTTAAACTAGGCATTTTTCCACCCCATTTACATATATAATTTATTGAAATCCGAGTTACGGTTAATTAGATATGAATTAAATCATTTTAACATGGCATTTGAGCAAATTTAAACAAACAGCATTTTAAACATTTCAAACATAGGTGAACGTGGCATATTATTAAACTAGACAAAATTCTGAGCAAGTTTCATATATAAAACATTTTAACATGATGCACCGTTTGTGAGTTATTAAATGCATGAAGTTTAGGGGTTTTTCTGCAAAACAGTTAATTCACTGGATATTAGACAAATTCACAGCAGCAGGAAAAAAACATGACACGGGCCGAAACAGAGGCTGCTGGGCGCTCACCACGGCCTTGGCCCAGGAAGGAAGGAGGCTGGCCAGCGGAACGACGGAGACGGGCCGGGGAGGCCGAGGCCCACGCGGGCGAGGGCCGGTCCACGGGCGCTCGTCCTCCTCCTACTCGAACAGGGAGGAGGCGGCCATGGCGGGGGCGGCGGCGGCGCCTGTTGGCAGGGAGGCCAGGAGGGGCCCGGCGAGGACAGGAACGGGTAGATCCCGACGGCTTCTTGCCGGATCCGGTGGGGGCGGGGTCGGTGGAGCTTGGAGCGCGGCGGCGGCGTACTGCAGAGAGAGAGAGAGAGAGAGAGAGATCTGAGAGAGAGAGAGGAAGAACGAGGAAGGAGCAGGGCGCGGGGGAGCCTGGCCTGGTCGGCGGCGAGGGAAGGCGGCGGCGCAGCGTGCTCCGCGAGGCGCGGTCACCGGAGACGGACGGCGAGGTCGTGAGGCGGCGGGGCTCGGAGCGCGGGGGAGCGCAGGCGGCTCGGCAGGGAGGCGAGCGCTGCGGGCGGCGGCGCAGAGCGGGCCTCGGGGCCCAGATCGGGGTCCGGGCGGGCCTCGCGCGGGCCTGGCGGCGCGGGGAGGCAGGAGGGACAGATGGCGCGGGGGAATTGGCTGGCGCGGGCGCTGGGGCGATGTGGCGGCGCCTCATTGGCCGGGCGATGTGGCGGCGGCGCGCCAAGTGGCGGGCAGGGGCGGCGGCGCCGGATCCAAGGTGGGAGGTGGCTGACTGCGCGGAAATTGAGGGAGGAGGAGGCTAGGCTGCCCAAAAATGGACAAAGGGTGTCCATTTATAGCAGATTGGCTAGGGTTAGGGGATTAGGAGGGGTTTTCGGATCTTCGGATCGCGATCTGACGGTCCGGAGAGGAGGGGGGGTCTAGGTGGGCTGAGGAGAGGGGGTTTTCGGACTGTGCTAGAGTGGTTGGGCTGAGAGGAGAGGAGAGGAGAGGAGAGGAGTACAGCCCGGCAACTGTTTCCGGAGACCGAAAACGTTCGACGTTAGACCGGCTATAATGCCGCTATAGTTATCCGTTGGGGCACCAAACGGACTCCGAATGCGATGAAACTTGGCAGGCGACCTACTAACAACAAAACAACACCGCATGCCAACTTTCATCCCATTCCGAGAACATTTCTCGGCCACTTATAAAATAATATTTCGGACATGCCGCAGGCGCGTGCAAGTGTGGTTGTTCTCAGAACGGACAAGGGAGAGAACTCGAAGAACCCGGACGGGTGCAAGTTTTTGAAAACATGATGATGCAATGCGGATGATGACATGGCAAGACGGCGAATAACTGGCGGACACCTGGCGCATCAGATCCGGGGCGTTACACTTGAGTGGAGGGCTTACAGGCCTCTCTGTCGCGGCGACGAGGTGGCCGGTCGGCCATGTCATGCGCTGGTGATGTTGGTGCTTCCTCCTCTAATTGGGGTAGCAGCCTGCGCTTTGGGTAATGCTTGGAGGGGCGTTCGAGTTCATACTCTTCGCCCGCAAGGACTTCAGTCCATCTGTCAGCTAGCAAATCTTGATCAGCTCTAAGCTGTTACTGCTTTTTCATGAGACTGCTTGCCGTGGCTAGAAGCCTGTGTTTGAAACGCTCTTGTTCGGCGGGGTCTGATGGTACGACGAATTCATCGTCGTCGAGGCTTGCCTCATCTTTGGAGGGAGGCATATAGTTATCATCCTCAACCTCTCGGTCTGCCGCTCTCTCATGAGAGCTGGCTTCTCCATCTTCCTGTGCCGAATCTTGCTGGAGGGGGTGTTCTTCGGTGCTATCCGGAGTAGTATTATCTCCGGTGCCGGAATCACCATTTTTGCTTTGGCGGGATTTAGAGCGGCGCCACTGACGTCGGCGTTTGGGATGTTTCTTAGAAGTGTCATCCCCCACTTTTCCGTCGCCATCTCCATCTTTTGGAGTGTCCACCATATATATGTCATATGATGAGGTGGCCTTCCAGCGCCCTACAGGTGCTGGTTCCTGTTCGTCTCCTGCATTGTCGTCCATACCGTCGATGTCTTCGGAGTCAAAGTCGAGCATGTCAGTTAAATCGTCGATAGTGGCTACAAAGTGGGTGGTGGGTGGGATTTGAATTTCTTCATCGTCCGTATCCCATCCATGCTGACCATAGTCCAGCCAGGGCTCTCCTGATAAAGAGAGAGACTTTAGTGAGTCCAGGATGTCGCCGAAGGGCGAGTGCTGAAAGATGTCCGCGGCGGTGAACTCCATGATCGGCACCCAATCGGATTCGATCGGCAGGGGAGCGGGGGGTTCGTAGTCCGTAGAGGAATCCAGATCCTCTGAGTCACGGGTCATGAAGAGTGCGGGGCTGGTGTTCGGCTCGATCGCCTTTGAGATCGCAGCCCCTGAGGTGGCGTCTAACCGCTCATCCTCGATCGGTGCCGCAGGCTCCTAATTAAGGGTCAGAACCGACGCGCGTGCGGCCTCCAGGACGCTGTTCGGCAGCAGAGCTAGATCATGCCCATCGAGATAGTGCGGCGCGCTTGGCTGTGGTTCGAATCTGTCGAAGATCAAGTCCCCGCGGATGTCAGTCGTGTAGTTCAAACTTCCAATCCTGACCTGATGGCCAGGGGCGTAGCTTTCGATCTGCTCCAGGCGGCCAACCGAATTGGCCCGTAGTGCGAAGCCTCCGAAGACGAAGATCTATCCGGGGAGAAAAGTCTCACACTGGACCGCATCATCGTTGATGATCAAAGGAGCCATCGGGCCTAAAAGTGACGACACAGAGGAACTCTCAATGAAAGCACCAATGTCGGTGTCAAAACCGGCGGATCTTGGGTAGGGGGTCCCGAACTGTGCGTCTAGGAGGATGGTAACAGGAGACAAGGGACACAATGTTTTACCCAGGTTCGGGCCCTCTTGATGGAGGTAAAACCCTACGTCCTGCTTGATTACTATTGATGATATGGGTAGTACAAGAGTAGATCTACCACGAGATCAAGGAGGCTAAACCCTAGAAGCTAGCCTATGGTATGATTGTTGTATGTTGGAGTTGTTGTCCTACGGACTAAAACCCTCCGGTTTATATAGACACCGGATAGGGTTAGGGTTACACAAAGTCGGTTACAATGGTAGGAGATCTGAATATCCGCATCACCTAGCTTGCCTTCCACGCCAAGGAAAGTCCCCTCCGGACACGGGACAAAGTCTTCAATCTTGTATCTTCATAGTCCTAGAGTCCGGCTGAAGGCATAGTTCGGATGGTCGAACACCCCCTAATCCCGGACTCCCTCAGGTACCACGGGCCTACATGTACAATGACACTATTGGCTCTGTTGTGATGCTAGTAATGTGCATGATATGAAAGTCAACTGTATACACAATCGAAATTGAAATCAACAGAGCTATTGATAAGAGCAAACCTGTTAAATAAACATGCGTGAACATACCTTCTGTGCCATTGGAGTTTTGATTGGATCCTTCAATTTAAAAATAAGTTTGTATGTGTAAATACAGTGATACAAGAGCAAAGCAATCATGGTTAAAAAAGGCGTGCCTAAGCGAGCGCTTAAGCGCGCCTAGGCTCTAGGCATTGGCAAAACGCATTGCGCATAACTACACATAATCTGTGCATAACTACGCATAAGCATGCGCTTTGGTCAGTAAAGCGCAAGGCAGTGGCAAAATGCACAATTAACGCCTAGCGCTTTTTTGAACTATGATAGCAATGGAATCTTAAATTAGAACAGTTTTTCTTCAGGTTTAGGCACTTGTTCTACATGAGCTCATAGACCATAACACATTCTTGGTTCGGGACCAGTACAGAACAAGGCATTCCCAGTCATCGTCCAGTAAATGTGTCTCAGGAGAACGTAAGGGAATTGGATGAGTTTCTTTGCCGGTGAAGTACATTTTCTTCAGGTAATTCCGATACTGCCACCAAGCATTCTTGAAGCTAGCAGAGGTATTAGCACAGGTTACCTCATCCTGAGTTTCAAAATCTGTCCTTCTCTATAGAGAAAAATGGGAAAATTTACTGTATTATAACCATCATGGAGGTAGGATGTATGGGACGAAGCAAAGTAATTGCCATGAATAACATTACTTACACATAACTCCTGGACAAACACCTGCAACTTGGATTTTCCTTCATCTTCAGTATAATATTTCCAAGATGGGAAGATACGCACATACGATTTAACAACATCAAATGCGATAGATGCTAAACTACGACAAGCTGGTTGTGCTTCCTCCATAGGAATAGGCGTACTAACTTGTGGAGTTGGGGTTCGCCTTGATAGTTCTAGCCCTTTGGGCACTGGAGCGGCCTTACTAACTGCTCTTGTTTGGGAGCTCTGTGGTAGAGATGGTGTTGTGTCAACAGGAACTGGGTTACTATCGGCTGGGGTTGTTGTTAGATTGGGTGACGCTGGTTCTCTGTTCATCGCAGTAGGGGTACAATTTGCGAGAGTTTGGGTTATGTGTTGTAGGGCTGGTTCTTGTGCATGTACAACCGGGGTGCTATCTCCACCAAGAGGTAGCACTGTTTTATTTGAAGACCGTGTTTTTAGTCCGCTAGATACTGGCATCACCCGTTCCAATTCAAATGGCTGATAAACAGGAAACATAGTTGAATGTTTAGACATTGTATGAGAGACAGATGCAATAGATAGTGTGGAAAAAAGAGGGCATGAAATAGTTGACATGTATATTGTTTAACTAAAATGGATAGTATGACATAATTTCACATATATGATATCTATCTAAACTGGATAGCATAGCATAACATAATTCAAAGATATGATGAATAACTAAACAGGATCGCATGACATAATTCACCTACATGTTAACTAAGTAATGAGGATCACATCATTTAATTCACATATGTGATTTATATGCTAAATAGGGGCATTCGATATGCTGTCTGAACTATGAACATGGTGTTGAATATTGTGTATATGATGTCTAAACTATGCAATGCAAGACACCGTATGCATGATATGAGCAGTATAACTGTGCCAAGTTAGAGCATACACCTCAGTGGGGGAGTAGGACTGGTCATCTGTCTCTGAATCCATCTCTTTTTTTGACTATAAACAGTAGGGCAAAACACCCCACTGCAATTTTTATAAATAACCAGGCAAGGTCCAGCAGAACAAGAACTGAAAAAAGAGCTACAAGGGCTTGAGAGGAGCCCCTAAGGAAGCAGAAAGAAAAGGAAGAAGAAGAAGCTACGAAAGACTAAGAGAAAGGCTATAACTAATGCTAAATCTAGGCAGGAAGAAGCTGCCAAAACAGAGAAAAAAGCTATCCTTGGTGAGTCAGCCATGAGTTGAATTGGTTAGCATGGTTTGGCCTCATCCTGTGATTTAGTAGCTCCAGCTCCATCAAGAATATGTTTTTCCATCCTTGGAAGGTGGGATGGACATGTTCGAACATCTTGTTGTTTCGTGAAATCCAGATAGCCCAAGAGGTGAGTATAATTATGTCCATGAAGAAGGGTAAACCTAGTTTTTCTTTAATGTCCTGAAATGCCTCAAGAAGAGTTAAATTTGAAGATCTGGTGGGGCAGATGTGATCCCAACATCTCTTAGCAAATGAGCATCCCTAGAACAAATGATACAGAGTTTCCTCCTGTTGGCACCCCTTGAGAGCACAATTATAGTCTTCTAAAACAAATGATTTCCTTCTCAAAAGATTTCTTGTATTGAGTCTGTCATGTAAAAGCATCCAGAAGAACATTTTGTGCTTTGGTTGGCATGAGGAGTTCCAGATCCAGCTGAAGTGTGGTGGAGTTGGTTTGAAACCAATCATAACATTGTAGGCCTTGCCAGAGGAAAATTGTTCATTACCCCAGATGTAACTCCATGTGTCCTTGTGGTTCTGGTACTGTGATTGCCTCATGGAGTAGCACATCTCATCAAGCTGCAAGAATTGATCATGGTCTTCCATTGACAATGGAAGGTGAAAAAGATCTTCAAAGTACTCTGTGACCAGGACCTGCTGCACTGTAAGGTTTGCATTAATCACAAAGGAGAAAAGATGTGGGAACTGATGTTGCAGTATTTGCTCAGACCATAAGTCAAACCAGAAAAAAGCACTTCTGCCATCTCCCAAGTTAGACCTTGCTAAGCCTTTAAACTGTTGGACTAATTGCAGGTTTGCCTTCCACCAGACGGAACCTACTAACTCACCTCGTGACAACTTGTCCTCATTGTAGTGTGTTTCCCAAATTAATTTCACCCATGGAATGTCATGTCTGTTGTGTAGGTTTTTCATAAGCAGTGCCTTGTTCTGTGTGAAGATATCCATGACTCCTAGCCCTCCCTGGCACTTTGGTCTACAGACAGTGGTCCATTTTACTAAAGCTGGTCTGTGGTCTTCCATATCTGGTCCTCTCCACAAGCAGTGCCTGAAGTATTTCAAGATTTGTTGTTTAATAGTGACTGGAACATCCAAGCAGCTCATAAAGAAAATTGTGAGAGATGCTAGAACTGATTTAACCATTAACAATCTGCCTGCATATGTCATGAATGTGGCAATACCAGCTAATCTTTTTGCAATCCTATTGACAAGTGGTAAACACTGCTCCACTGTTGGTTTGTGAAGTCCTAAAGGAAGGCCAAGGTATGTGAATGGGAAGTGTCCCATCTGACAATTAAGAGTTCCAGCATAAATTTGAGCCCTCTCTCCATGGATATTAATAGGTACCATGATAGACTTCTGGTAGTTTACCTTTACGCCAATGGCAAATGTAAAAGTGTTCAGAAGGGCCTTGAGACAGATGAGCTGTCTAGAATCAGCTTGCATTATTAACAGGGTGTCATTTGCATACTGGAAAATTCGAAAGTCAGTGTTGGAGTTTATTTGCAGAGGTGCATGAAGGAGGTTCATTCCCATTGCTTTATTGACTACTGATTGAAGCAGGTCTGCAGCTATGACAAACAACAGTGGGGAAAGAGGATCTCCTTGTGGAACTCCCCTTCTATAGTAAATCTTCTTACCAGGTACTCCATTCAGCATTACAGCAGTTGAAGCAGAATTAAAGATCATTTGTATCCATGAGATCCACTTGTTTCCAAAACCTTTTGCTCTGAGAATATCTATAATTGCTTGGTGCTCAATCGAATCAAAAGCTTTTTCAAAGTCTACTTTCAGCACAAGCAACTCTTCCAAGGATTTGTAACATTGGTGTATGTATTTATAGGACCACCCCAAACAGTCCTGAATAACCCTGTCCTTAAGAAATCCATATTGGTTAATGTGAATCATTTGCAAAATAACTTTTTGCAATCTATTTGCCAATAACTTGGTGATGATCTTGAGCACCCCATTAAGCAAGGAAATGTGTCTAAAATCACTAGGGGTCAGAGGGGTAGAATTCTTGGGGATGAGTGTGATATATGAGGAGTTGATGCTCTCTAGGGAAATATTACCTTCATGGAAGTCATGCACCAACTTTCTTACATCAGCTCCAATAATGTCCTAGCATGCTTTTATAAATTCATTGTTGAAACCATCTCGCCCAAGGGATTTGTCTGAAGGCAAGTCCTTAACCACATTGTTTATTTCCTCATCTGAGAAAGGCTGTTCAATTTCCTTGAAAATATATGGGTTGATCTGGTTGCCAAGAAGGTCCTCCAAATGAAAATGCATGGTATGCCCTCAGATTTCCCTAATCTCTGCTTAAAGGCTTCCCAAAGTAAGCCAGCCTTTACATCATGATTAGTGATTTCAATTTGATCCTCATTAAGGACCATAGCAATCTTATTATGGTTGTAATTAATTGAGGCTCTTGTGTGGAAAAACTTTGTATTTTCATCCCAAATTTTACTCCTTTTACTTTTCCTCTTTGTTTCCAATAAATCTTCTGATTCTTCAAGATAGTCAGCAATTGATCTTTGAGGAAGGCCCTACAATTCCACTCTATGGTATCCAGTGGTCTAAATTCCTCAAAGAAATCAAAGAGAGAAATGCATTCATTGATATCTGCAATCTGCTTGTTAAGACAACTCAAATACTTTGACCATAATTTTAGGTCCCTCCTTATATTTTTAAACTTAGCATTGATCAATTTTTTGCAGGATTATTATAGCCCACAGGAATGTCCCAGGCAGCTTTGACTATATCTTTAAAAGAGTTGTGTTTTAACCAGTAATTCTCAAATCTAAACACTTTTGCTTTTGGAATAGAAGTTCCCACTTTAATCAAACAAGGAAATGGTCAGAAATAGGTCTTGCAAGAGGAAGGGCCATGGAATCTGGGTATGAAATCATCCAGTAAGCAGAAGTGAAAAATCAGGCAAGTTTTTCTAATAGAGGGTTCTCCGGCATATTACTCCAATTGAATTGTCTACCTTTTAGGGGTAGTTCAAGCAAACCTAAGTTACTGATAGCTTCATTAAAGAGGAACATTTGATTCACATCTCCCCCTGGTTTGTTTCTGTCACTAGGTGATCTGATGAAACTGAAGTCACCCATCATTATCCAGCCCACATCAGGGGGCATTTGGATGTTACTAAACCATTGGAGAAATTCAGCTTTGTCTTCCTGGTTGCTAGGACCATAGATGTTTATGAGAACCCAAGACTGGTTGGAGGTGCTAGAAGTGAATTTCATTGATAAAGGAAACTTGTTTTGGAACAAAACTTCTCCATGAAAAAGAGAGCCTACCCAGATTATAACTAAACCTCCAGAGGCCCCAACAGAAGGCAGGTACTCAAATTTAGAAAATCTGTGTGGACAAAAGTTGTGAACATAAGACAAATCAAACCCCTCTCTTTTGGTCTCCTGCAAACATATGATCCCAGTTGCACTTTCTTCTATTTTTTGCTTTAGAGCTAACCACTTGACTTCTGCATTTATGCCTATAATGTTCCAATTTAGTATGTTCCAAGATCACTTATTATTCATTATGTAACATGGTTGTTTGTAAACTGCTGTCAAAGACTAGCCTTTCACAAAACACCATACAACACCTATAGAAACTGAGTACATACTGAGTGAAACAGATAACTTGCAGAAATCCATGTGCCCAAATTAGCATCAAACAATTCATCCAGAGGAGCAGATCATTATAGCAAAAGTTAGACAGACTAGAAGTAGAGATCGCAGTCATACACATAACAAAATGCCTCAGGCAGTACATAGAGTTCAGAATATGAGAAACTAGCTTAGTAACATTTCCCCCATAGGCCCTAGCTGTGCAGCCAACATATATTAGAAGTGCACTAATCATTATGCACTAGAGTTGGAGTTGTTATTCTCCTTGGCCTTGGAATTCTTGGCCTCTCCATCAGTCTCCTTATTTTTGGCCCTCTTTGCCATGCTCTCTTGCAGGTCCTCTCCAGCCACCTTGCAAAAGGATGAGATGAGATTTTTAACTACTTTACTTTGCAAAACTGGAGGAGCAGCATTGCAAGGAAGACATGAATACCCAGAGCAGGAATTTCTTTTAAACCCTTTATTTTACTCTCTAATTCTACCACTTCTCCTTACCTGAGTTTCAACTAGGGGTCCCTTTCCCCTCCTTTTCCTGGATATAGCTTCACCAGCTGGTAAGAGTATCACATTAGTTGGAGAGACCATTTTCAGAGGGCTACCTGCTCCAGAAGAAGAGTGAGCTGCTGGGCTACATCCAGCATTTTCCGTGTTAACGCCAGCAGGTGACTGCAACTTGCAGAGAGGGGCCTAAGAGACAGAGCACTTATCAGGTATACAAAAAGTCATAGTATCTTCCTCTTTGCAGTTCCCAATCAAGATTTGCCACAAGGGTGATTTCAGAAGTTGCAATATCCAATCAAATGTGTCTGGAGTGAGTAGCAACTGTAGAATAAAATTAAACCAACTTACTGCGATATCTGAAGTGAATGAACTAGCCACGTGTGTGGGGGAAGGTGCAAAATGTTTCCCCCAGAGCTCAATGCCTTCCTCAGACATAAGATGGTCACCATCAATAACAGAAAAAGCATGCTGTGAGGCCAACTGGAACACTTGTTGTGAATTTATCATGGAATTAGAAGAAGTGTCCAACTTAACAGTAGATATACCTGCAGAAGTACCAGCATTCTCCTCAATTTCCTTGAGAGAAGTGGATTGTGCAGGTAGCTGGGGGTCATCTTGAATTTTTTGCACAACAACATCACCAAAGACTTCTACTGCTTCTGGCACCTGAATCTAAAGAGCCTCCTGTGGAATAGGAGCAGAGTCATTCTGAAGAGCTTCAGGTACTTGGACATGTTGTGCCTCTTGAACCATCTGATCAGCAATAGCCACCTGGTGATTCACAGGTGCAATGAATTCATCATCTTCCACCTCATTTTCAGCATCAGATGGATAAGCTTGAAGTAAATTATGTAGACCATCACCAAGAGGGGTCTCCACATTAGCCAAAGCCACTTGATTAACCTCTTGATTCTGAATATTTAGTCCACCATTGTGTGAGGACAAACCTTCAAATAAGGAAACTGTTGTGGTAATGCTGCAGTTGGGCAGAAGTTCATTTCCATCCATCTGAACTTCCTCTTGCTGTTGTTGTTGAATTATATCCAAGGGCTGAGCAGCTGGCTGAGGAAAAGCCCAGTGGCCCTGCTCATCCTACTCCTCCCATTCTGCATTATCTGCAGGTGCATTATTAAACTGCATGTTATGGAATCCAGGAAAGTCATTAGCATTCTGAGGAATGGGGTGTGGATCAACTCCTGGAGGGGGGAAAGGGTCTTCATCTGCAGGACCACCACCCTGCATTTCTTCCAGCAGGACCTCAACAGAGCTAGTTAGAGAACCTTCTTCAAAGTTCTCTCCTTCAGATCAACGAATGCTTTTAGGTATTTCAATCAGGTCAGCAATTCTTGCCTTTACGAGAATCTTACCCTTGAGACCATCTTACTTTTCCTAGGTTATGATTCTCCCAAACTAAGTTATTGCAGTGGCAATATCTTTAGTGTTGCAGTGATCGAAAGGAACGCCAACAATCAGCAGCCAACATACCCTGTTAAATTGCACCCTCCTCTAGTTCCGGCCCTCATTGTGCTTAACAAAAGAGATGAAAACATCCCCAAAAGCATGAGGGCTGTCTCTGACCATCCTGTCTCTGTCACGGATATGCCTAAACTGAACATATGCCTCCCCAAATGGGCAAGGCTGAATCTCTCTAAAGCCAACTTGAGCATCCGGATCATTCTGCAGAAAATCTTCAAGAACATCACGGGCGTTGGGGAAGTGTACCTCATCTGTAAGAGGTTGGATGGTGGCGATGGCCCAATCCTCATGGCGATGCGGTCGACGCAGAAGAACCACCCTGGTAACTCCATTCCTCCCTTCAATCTACTGAATCTCGAATCCTTGCGACACAAACGGCTGAGGATCAATGGGAATGTTCGCCATGGAGGCCTCTGCAGGTGAGTTGAGCTCACGGTCTGACAGCAATGGCGGAGTGGTAGAACGAGGTTGCACAGAAAGGGAAGTAGGAGTAGAATGCGAGGAGTCTGTCTGCGGTCTTGGCTGAAAATTTGGGAAATGACCCGAGACCAGCTCCCTAAAAGAGGCAACCAATCTTGGCTCCTAGGCCGGCCCAAAGTGCCTGAACCAGTCGGATACCACCCCCTCGGACCAGGCTTCTGCTGGTGGGCTGCTGAATGTTGCCACAGGGATAAAACGCCACAACCCGGTTAGCCTGGGCTTAGGACAGAAACGCGCCAGGTGACCGACGTCACCACATGCAAAGCATGCACGATCAAAATTACGTGAGCTATTATCAAATTCCGAGAAACACTCCTCACCCTCAATGATGGTCCCATTAACTGCTGTAGTAAAATTCTCCATTGAAGGCTGACTCAAATCACGATCCGTATTCACTGCCCTGGATAACCGTTGGAAAAACGACCTATGATCCCTCACCGGAGTTGCACTCCGACGATCACCGGAGCAATGAACAATGGATTTGCCCTTATGACCAACAACAGTCCACTCAGCATCTAACTCTTTGTAAAACAGTAATTCTTCTCCATGCCAGTTAGGACCTCCATTACCCCAAAGACTAAAACCCATCTCAAAATCCTTCTCAACCACTTTCCTCGCATTGTACATGTGAAAACCCACCGATTTGGAAGCAACCGAGAACTTGAACGAACGATCCTTGAGAGAGTTGACCCTAAAACCTTGAGGATAACCTCCAAAAACTGACTCAAGAGCAATACTAACCGTATGCGTGTCCAACCTGAATGTAGCTCGGCAAAATGACACGACCAAAATGAATTCCTTTTGCCGAAAGCCAGGAGAGAAGACCACAGGGTGCCCAAATGTACTCCTCATGAAGGCTTGAAACTTCTTGCCCCTCTCAAAGGATGTTTTCTATTTCATTCGTGGTAGAAGATGTCATCTTCTTCTCCGTTCTTTTCTTTCAACTCTTTCAATTCTTCTGGAGGCATTGTGTTGTTTGTCTCGTCAAGTATCGTTCCATCTTCTCAAGTTCATGTTTTATCCTTTCCTTGTTCAGCTGGAGTGCCACCTAAATTCTTTCATTCTTATTTCGCTTCTATCTTGTTCTAACCGGAGTGGCTTCGAATTCATTTTTGCTTCGGAGCATTGATTCTCGTCATATCCATCGTTTCTTTTCCTACTCGAGAGTTCTCGACTTTGTTCATCATCTTTCTTTTGTTCTTTGCACCTCATCCTTTTTCCTCCCCGTCTCGGTCCTAAGATCTCGGGACGAGATCTCTTGTTAGTAGAGGAGAGTTGTAACGCCCCGGATTCGATGTGCCAAGTGTCCGCTAGTTATTCACCGTCGTTGCCATGTCATTTGCTTGCGTGTTGCACTTTGCCATGTCATCATCTGCATTTCATATCATGTCATCTTGTGCATTGCATTGCATACGTGTTCGTTTTATGCATCCAAGCATTTTCCCCGTTGTCCGTTTTGCAATCCGGCACTCCTATGTCACCCGGCGTCTCCTTTTACCTCTTTTCGTGTGTGGGTGTAAAACTTTCTCGGAATGGCCCGAGGTTTGCCAAGCGGCCTTGTTATAGCACCGGTAGACCGCCTGTCAAGTTTCGTGCCTTTTGGAGTCCGTTTGATACTCCAACGGTTAACCGGGTAACCGTAAAGCCCTCTTTTTGTTGCAGCCCAACACCCCTTCAAAGTTGCCCAATAACCCTTCCTAACCTCCTCCATCCTCTTGGTCGTTCGATCACGATCGTGTGGGCAAAAACCGCACTCCATTTGGAGCCTCCCACCTCCTTCTACCTATAAATATGTGCTCCTCCCCGGATTTTTCGCGCAGTCCAGACCCTAGCAAACTCCTCCCCGCGCCGCCGGACGCGTCCGCACCGCGCCGGACACGTCCACCGCCGCCGCCACGTCGCTCCGACGAATCGGAGGCCGCTACCTCAGCTCCGCCGCCTCCCGCGACCAATCAGGATGCGACACGCGTCTCCGTCGCCGTCCCGCCGCCGCCAGGGCCCGCGCGGCCCAGATCCGGCCCGCGGGGCCCGGATCCCGCGCCGCCGCCGCCGCCGACCAGGGCCGCGCCCGGCCTTGCCGTCGCCTCCCCAGCGCGCGCCACCGCGCCGACCGCTGCTCCGCCGCCAGCCCCGCCGCCCGCCGTCGCAAGCCGCCCATCGCCGCAGCCCGCCGGCGCCGCCCTCGCGCCGCTGCGCGCCGCGCGCCGCCCGCATCGCCTCCGTGCCCGCACCTCGCCGCCTCTCCCCCGCGTCTGCCCCCGCCGGCCTCGACTTCGCCGGAGTCGCCGGATCCGGGGAAGGTGGATGAGATCCACCAACACCGGGAACCAAACAGCGCCCTCGTCCCCGGATCGATCCGTCCCGGATCCCCTCGTCCCGTTTCCCCGAGGTCCAAAATTCGACCAAGTCCCTGTTTTCTTATTTTCTGGTGCCAACTTTGCCATGTCATATCTCCTGGAATACTGCCCCGTCTTGCGTGCATGATATGTCAAAACGTTCGTCATGAGATGCTCTGCATTTTGTTTCATTGGGTCATGTTCATTTGAGTCCATATTGATGCCCTAAATGCTGTTGCAAGAGTGCTATATAATGTTGTCTGCTGTAGTTTATCAGAACATGCTCATTTGTCATTTTTGCATCTTTTTGTGTGATTTTCTTTTGATCATGATGTCTGCATGTGTTATGAGCTACATCATGGCATATTTGCTGTGGTGCAACCCATTCTTCATGATATGCCATGTATTGATTGTTTCAAGCTTGCAAAGTAGCCTCCGTGATGTTGTTGTTTTCAGGGTCTTAAAATTTCAGTCTGTCTGCTGTTATTTTTATGCCATGTATTCATATTGCTACAGGGAGATCCATGCCTCTTTTGAGTATGTTCAGTAAGGGTGTTTTGTTCATATGGTTATGCTATATCCATCCATGCTCCTGGTGGCATTTATAGAGTGCTCTAACATGTCTTAATCTTGCTCTACTTTTGCTATAAAATGTTCCTGGCAGATTGTTAACATGTTTAGCAATTTTGCCAAGCTTGTTGTAGTTGATCCATGCATGCTATGTTATTGTTCTTGCCATGTATAGCTTCTATGCCATGTCTAGTTGCTAGTTGTATGCTTGGTTTGTCATGCAATGCCTCGTAGTGAGTGCATCGAGCTCACTAACATGCCTACTTGTTATCTGTTTTGCCAGGCTCCAGTTTTTCACCAAGTCTGAATCTGTTTATGTTTTTGCTATGTTCACATGCTTGCAGTTGTATTTTCTGGTCCCTTTTGGCTTATGGTCACTAAGGGACTCTTGTCATATGCTTTGATTAGATTCTTGACATGCTCTAGGACGACATGATAGCTTGATGTGTCATGTTGTTATATAGCTCTAAACATTGCAACCTGATGTTATTTCTGCCATGTCCTGTGATTTCCACTAAGTCTGTGAACCTGTTATTATTTGCAATCTTCCCATGTCCTTTTGAGCATGTTCTATTAGTTTCTGGAGATAGCTCAGTGTTCATGTTTTGTTATTCTTTACCTGCACATCATGTCCATGCCTTTTGTTTTTACGTTAAGATCCTGTAGCTTGTTGTTTTGATGCTAGCAATATGCCTAGTTGCTGTTTTGGGACAGCATGCCCTTTGAACTTGATTCATGTGTATGTGTTGAACCGTTGCTCCGTTTTGAGCGTGCTTTATATAAAACTTGCTTAGTTTTGTGTGTAGCTTCATGTTACCTTGTTGCATCCATGATTTGGGGTGTTCTGTTGATGTTTGAAAGCATTTTGCATCAATGCCATGCTTATCTTGTTTTGCTCATATCTTCTAGGCCGTAGCACCGAATCTAATGAACTTTATATGTAACTTGACTAGAATTTCGTGTAGATCATCATGGTGCTTCTTAACTTGCTGTTTAACAACTTGAACATAAGGTTTATTCAGATCTGGACCAATTTAGAAATTTGCATATGAGGACTTACCGGAATTGCTATATGTTGTTTCCGGCCTCATTTAAACTTGCTTTGATGTGTTGTTCTTGTATGCATCATCTCCTGCCATGAATAGCTTCATGTAGCCTTGTCATGCATCATACTTGGTTGAGCATCATGCCTTGTTCATGTGTGGTGTGTTTACCGTGTTGTGTGCTTCTTTTCGTTTGTTCCCGTTTCGTTGCGATCGTGAGGATTCGTTCGTCTACGCTTGGTTCGTCTTCGTGGCTTCATCTTCTTCATGGAATCGTTCTTCTTCCTTGCGGGATTTCAGGCAAGATGACTGTCACCTTGGATCTCATTACTATCATTGCTATGCTAGTTGCTTCGATCTATTGGTATGCCGCGTTACCTACCACTTGCTGCTCAAGCCTCCCAAGTTGCCATGAACCTCTAACCTTTGTCACCGTTCCTAGCAAACCGTTGATTGGCTATGTTACCGCTTTTGCTCAGCCCCTCTTATAGCGTTGCTAGTTGCAGGTGAAGATGAAGATTGCTCATGTTGGATTATGTTTATGTTTATGTTGGGATATCACAATATCTCTTATATTATTAATGCATCTATACACTTGGTAAAGGGTGGAAGGCTCGGCCTTATGCCTAGTGTTTTGTTCCAATCTTGCCTCCCTAGTTTCCGTCATATCGGTATTATGTTCCCAGATTTTGCGTCCCTAACGCGGTTGGGTGATTTATGGGACCCCCTTGACAGTTCGCTTTGAATAGGACTCCTCCAGCAAGGCCCAACATTGGTCTTACCATTTGCCTCACCACCACCTATTTTTCCCTTGGGAGTCGCTCTCTCGAGGGTCATCTTTATTTTAGCCCCCCGGGCCAATGCTTGTCTAAGTGTTGGTCCGAACTAGAGCGCCTTGCAGCACCTCCTCGGGGAAACTCGAGGCCTAGTTTTAGTTGTACGGACTGCTCATTCGGTCGTGGCCTGAGACGAGATACGCACGGCTACTATTAGGGTGTCCGCACGCCGGGAGGTCTTGCTGGTCTTGTTTTTTTACTGTCGAAATGTCTTGCAGCCGGAATTCCGAGACTGATCGGGTCTTCCCGGGGAGAAGGAATATCCTTCGTTGATCGCGAGAGCTTATCATGGGCTAAGTTGGGACACCCCTGCAGGGTTTGAAGTTTCGAAAGTCGTGCCCGCGGTTATGTGGCAGATGGGAAGTTGTTAATGTCCGGTTGTAGTAAACTTGAAGTAAACTCTTCTAAAATACACCAACCGTGTGCGTAACCGTGATGGTCTCTTTTCGGGTTGATCGAGAGGAGAACACGGTTTCTGGGTTATGACTGACGTAAGTAGGAGTTCAGGATCACTTCTTGATCATTACTAGTTGACGACCGCTTGCTTTGCTTCTCTTCTCGCTCTTATTTGCTTAAGCTAGCCACCATACTCTGCTTAGTCGCTGCTGCAACCTCACCACTTTACCCCTTCCTTACCCATTAAGCTTTGCTAGTCTTGATACCCATGGTAATGGGATTGCTTAGTCCTCGTGGCTCACAGATTACTACACCACCAGTTGCAGGTACAGGTTATGCGATGATCATGACGTGAGAGCGATGTTTAATTGTGTTGGAGTTCTTCTTCTGCTTCTTCTTCGATTGAGGGATAGGTTCCTGGTCGGCAGCCTGGGCTAGCAGGGTGGATGTCGTTTGAGTTTCTGTTTATGTTTCATTCGTAGTCAGATATTGATCTTGTATATGTTGTACTGTTGTATTCATGTGACATTGTATGTATTGGATGTATCCCCCTATTATGTAATGTTGATGTAATGATATCCACCTTGCAAAAGCGTCTTCAAGATGCACTTCTATCCTTGGTGGGACCTTCGAGTTCCTTTAGGATAGGGTCGCACCTTGGGCGTGACAAGTTGGTATCAGAGCCTCGACCGACCCTAGGAGCCCCCTTGATTGATCGTGTAGTTCGGCCGATGTCGAGTCTAAAAAAAACTTTTCCGAGTCTAGTTATATCGGAGAGTAGGATTTCTTTTACTCCCCAGCCCCTTCGTCGCTCTGGTGAGAAATCTTGACGTAGGTGTTTTGAAGTACTCCTCTTTCTGTTCAAATTTTTCTTTAGGATCACGTGGTTAGTTTTCGTTCATTGTCCATCCTCTTTTATCCGGTGCATTTCTCATCGAGTCAAATCAAACCTCTTTGTTCTTTGGGAGATCTATCCTCAGCTCTTTTTCAATCGATGTTGTTTCCCCGTCCGAAGTTGTCCTTGTGTTTCTCCCACCCGCCCACCCCTTTTTCTTCTCCGAACCGGAGTCCGTAATTGAGTATCCATCCTACTCGTGCGACGCCTTTGCTTTCCCTCCTCAATTATTTCAACCGGTGTTTCTCTTTTTATTCGTCGGTTCTCCGTTCAAGTTGCCTGTGTTTTTCCCCGCCCTCCCACCCTTTTTATTACGGAGTCTGAGCCTCTATTCAAATATCAATTTCATTCGTGCGGATTATCTTTAGTCTTTCCTCAATTGTCTCAACCGGTGAAGTCTCGTCTAGTTCATCATGGTTCGTCACATTTTCTTTTCGGTGGTTCCAATTCCAGTTTTCGGTGTTGATCATATTCTTTTCCTTAACCGAAGTGTTTTCCCCTTGCTCTTTCTTCTTCTCGCCATTCTATTATCCCGGAGTGTTGAAGACATCTCAGAAGACTCGTGTTTGCATCCATTTAATTTGAGGTTGTCACCTCATTCGAGTCTTTCAGTTGTTCCGGTGCATCATTTGTCTTTTAATCCTTTCCAACCGTGCCATCTTTTTCAGTGGGCCCTAACCCACAAGTTTTTTTCCCAGGATCTTACCTGACTCTTCTAATTTCCAGACTATTCTCAAATTCTTTTCGAAGTTTGACGTAAGTATGAATTTCATCAGTCAGATACTTCTCCAAGATCGCTTTCAAATTCTTTTATGTTCGGTTCAATCTTTCCTCTTTTCATTCATCCGGAGTATTTCAGGAGTTACTTTCTCCCTTGATCATCCGGAGGTCATCTTTTCGGAATATTTCTTCGTTCTAAGTTTTCAGCTTCGTTTCGTTCCATAGTTGTACCGGTGCCTCGTTCAAGCTTTCTTCAATCAGTTCGTGATCTCTTCGTTCTCTTTTCTCTAAATTCCCTCAAGTTTCTTCGTGCTTTTCTAATTTTCCCGGTGATTCATTCTCCTTCATCATTCAAGTTTGAATTCTCACGGTGGTTCGTTGAAGATACCTTTTTCATTCTCATCATATTAATTCATTCGTTCTTTCCAATCCTACCGGTGGTTTATGAGACCTTCCCAAACTTCGCGCTATATCCCCCCTTAATCCTTTCCAACGCGAATAAGTAGTATGCAAATCCATTGCTTCGCATCAATTTAATTGGTGGAGGACAAGCAATAACGTAATTCTTATTCTTGTTTCATCAAGTGGATCAATTTCATCCTTCGGAAAATTTTCATGATGTCTCAGTCCTGATTCATTCTTTTGTTTTTCGGAGTTCCAAGACTTCTCGCTTGTCTCGTCACGAAGCTCCATCATAATCATCGCAAGGATTTAATCTTATCCTTTTCATACCTCAATTCTATCTCATCATCCTTTTGTACCGGAGTTCTTCATGGTGGTTTTTCATGAGTTAATTCATTCTTTAAGTGTTCATCAAGATTCTTGTAGGCGAAGCTCAAGTATTCTTCTTGCTTCGCAAAGTGCAATTAATTCTCCATATTCTTTTGAAGTGGAGTTTTGCATTTCTTCGTTCCTCTCAGTTATTCAATCTTTTCCGCTTGTGGTCGGTTATCACCTCATAATTTTGAGATGTTGTCCATAAGCCCACAACAAGCTTATTCTTTTGTTGTTGAATTTCCAACAACTCCATTCAATCCTTCCTTCTAAGGATGCTTTCTATTTCATTCGTGGTAGAAGATGTCATCTTCTTCTCCGTTCTTTTCTTTCAACTCTTTCAATTCTTCCGGAGGCATTGTGTTGTTTCTCTCGTCAAGTATCGTTCCATCTTCTCAAGTTCATGTTCCATCCTTTCCTTGTTCAGCTGGAGTGCGACCTAAATTCTTTCATTCTTATTCCGCTTCTATCTTGTTCTAACCGGAGTGGCTTCGAACTCATTTTTGCTTCGGAGAATTGATTCTCGTCATATCCATCGTTTCTTTTCCTACTCGAGAGTTCTCGACTTTGTTCATCCTCTCTCGTTTGTTCTTTGCACCTCATCCTTTTTCCTCCCCGTCTCGGTCCTAAGACCTCGGGACGAGATCTCTTGTTAGTAGAGGAGAGTTGTAATGCCCCGGATTCGATGCGCCAAGTGTCCGCTAGTTATTCGCCGTCGTTGCCATGTCATTTGCTTGCGTGTTGCACTTTGCCATGTCATCATCTGCATTTCATATCATGTCATCTTGTGCATTGCATTGCATACATGTTCGTTTTATGCATCCGGGCATTTTCCCCGTTGTCCGTTTTGCAATCTGGCACTCCTATGTCACCCGGCGTCTCCTTTTACCTCTTTTCGTGTGTGGCTGTCAAACTTTCTCGGAATGGCCCGAGGTTTGCCAAGCGGCCTTGGTATAGCACCGGTAGACCGCCTGTCAAGTTTCGTGCCTTTTGGAGTCCGTTTGATACTCCAACGGTTAACCGGGTAACCGTAAAGCCCTCTTTGTGTTGCAGCCCAACACCCCTTCAAAGTGGCCCAATAACCCTTCCTAACCTCCTCCATCCTCTCGGTCGTTCCATCACGATCGTGTGGGCGAAAACCGCACTCCATTTGGAGCCTCCCACCTCCTTCTACCTATAAATATGTGCTCCTCCCCGGATTTTTCGCGCAGTCCAAACCCTAGCAAACTCCTCCCCGCGTCGCCGGACGCGTCCGCACCGCGCCGGACACGTCCACCGCCGCCGCCACGTCGCTCCGATGAATCGGAGGCCGCCACCTCAGCTCCGCCGCCTCCCACGCCCAATCAGGAGGCGACACGCGTTTCCGCCGCCGTCCCGCCGCCAGGGCCCGCGCGGCCCATATCTGGCCCGCGGGGCCCGGATCCCGCGCCGCCGCCGCCGACCAGGGCCGCGCCCGGCCTCGCCGCCGCCTCCCCAACGCACGCCACCACGCCGCCCGCTGCTCCGCCGCCAGCCCCGCCGCCCGGCGCGCCACGCCGCCCGTCGCCGCAGCCCGCCGGCGCCGCCCTCGCGCCGCTGCGCGCCGCGCGCCGCTGCCGCTTGTCGTCCGCGCTGCCCGCATCGCCTCCGTGCCCTCACCTCGCCGCCTCTCCCCCACGCCTGCCCCCGCCGGCCTCGACCTCGCCGGAGGCCGCCGCCTCGACGGAGTCGCCGGATCCGGGGAAGGTGGATGAGATCCACCAACCCCGGGAACCAAACGGCGCCCTCGTCCCCGGATCGATCCGTCCCGGATCCCCTCGTCCCGTTTCCCCGAGGTCCAAAATTCGACTAAGTCCCTGTTTTCTTATTTTCTGGTGCCAGCTTTGCCTTGTCATATCTCCTGGAATACCGCCCCGTCTTGCATGCATGATATGTCAAAACGTTCATCATGAGAAACTCTGCATTGTGTTTCATTGGTCAAGTTCATTTGAGTCCATATTGATGCCCTAAATGCTGTTGCAAGAGTGCTATATAATGTTGTCTGCTGTAGTTTATCAAAACATGCTCATTTGTCATTTTTGCATCTTTTTGTGTGATTTTCTTTTGATCATGATGTCTTCATGTGTTATGAGCTACATCATGCCATATTTGTTGTGGCGCAACCCATTCTTCATGATATGCCATGTGTTGATTGTTTCAAGCTTGCAAAGTAGCCTCCGTGATGTTGTTGTTTTCAGGGTCTTAAAATTTCAGTCTGTCTGCTGTTATTTTTATGCCATGTATTCATATTGCTACAGGGAGATCCATGCCTCTTTTGAGTATGTTCAGTAAGGGTGTTTTGTTCATATGGTTATGCTATATCCATCCATGCTCCTGGTTGCATTTATAGAGTGCTCTAACATGTCTTAATCTTGCTCTACTTTTGCTATAAAATGTTCCTGGCAGATTGTTAACATGTTTAGCAATTTTGCCAAGCTTGTTGTAGTTGATCCGTGCATGGTATGTTATTGTTCTTGCTATGTCTAGCTTCTATGCCATGTCTAGTTGCTGGTTGTATGCTTGATTTGTCATGCAATGCCTCGTAGTGAGTGCATCGAGCTCACCAAGATGCCTACTTGTTATCTGTTTTGCCAGGCTCCAGTTTTTCACCAAGTCTGAATCTGTTTATGTTTTTGCTATGTTCACATGGTTGCAATTGTATTTTCTGATCCCTTTTGGCTTATGGTAACTAAGGGACTCTTGTCATATGCTTTGATTAGATTCATGTCATGCTCTAGGTTGACATGATAACTTGCTGTAACATGTTGTTTTGTAGCTCTAAACATTGCAACCTGATGTTATTTCTGCCATGTCCTGTGATTTCCACTAAGTCTGTGAACCTGTTATTATTTGCAATCTTCCCATGTCCTTTTGAGCATGTTCTATTAGTTTCTGGAGATAGCTCAGTGTTCATGTTTTGTTAAGCTTTACCTGTACATCATGTCCGTGCATTTTATTTTTATGTTGAGATCCTGTAGCTTGTTGTTTGCATGCTTGCGATATGCCTAGTTGCTGTTTTGGGACAGCATGCCCTTTGAACTTGATTCATGTGTATGTGTTGAACCGTTGCTCCGTTTTGAGCGTGATTTATATGGAACTTGCTTAGTTTTGTGTGTATCTTCATGTTAACTTGTTGCATTCATGCTTTGAGGTGTTTTCTTGATGTTTGAATGCATTTTGCATCAATGCCATGCTTATCTTGTTTTGCTCATATCTTCTAGGCCGTAGCTCCGAATCTAATGAACTTTATATGTAACTTGATTAGAATTTCGTGTAGATCATCATGGTGCATCTTAAATTGCTGTTTAACCACTTGAACATAAGGTTTATTCAGATCTGGACAAATTTCGAAATTTGCATATGACTTACCGGAATTGTTATATGTTGTTCCCGGCCTCATTTAAACTTGCTTTGATGTGTTGTTCTTGTATGCATCATCTCTTGCCATGGGTAGCTTAATGTAGGATTGTCACGCATAATACTTGGTTGAGCATCATGCCTTGTTCATGTGTGGTGTGTTTACCGTGTTGTGTGCTTCTTTTCGTTAGTTCCCGTTTCGTTGCGATCGTGAGGATTCGTTCGTCTACGCTTGGTTCGTCTTCGTGGCTTCATCTTCTTCATGGACTCGTTCTTCTTCCTTGCAGGATTTCAGACAAGATGACCGTCACCTTGGATCCCATTACTATCATTGCTATGCTAGTTGCTTCGATCTATTGCTATGCCGCGTTACCTACCAATTGCTGCTCAAGCCTCTCAAGTTGCCATGAACCTCTAACCTTTGTCACCCTTCCTAGCAAACCGTTGATTGGCTATGTTACCGCTTTTGCTCAGCCCTCTCATAGCGTTGCTAGTTGCAGGTGAATGTGAAGATTGCTCCATGTTGGATTATGTTTATGTTTATGCTGGGATATCACAATATCTCTTATATTATTAATGCATCTATACACTTGGTAAAGGGTGGAAGGCTCGGCCTTATGCCTGGTGTTTTGTTCCACTCTTGCCGCCCTAGTTTCCGTCATATTGGTATTATGTTCCCGGATTTTGCGTCCCTAACGCGGTTGGGTGATTTATGGGACCCCCTTGACAGTTCGCTTTGAATAAGACTCCTCCAGCAAGGCCCAACATTGGTCTTACCATTTGCCTCACCACCACCTACTTTTCCCTTGGGAGTCAGTCTCTCGAGGGTCATCTTTATTTTAGCCCCCCCGGGCCAATGCTTGTCTAAGTGTTGGTCCGAACTAGAGCCCCTTGCAGCGCCTCCTCGGGGAAACTCGAGGCCTAGTTTTAGTTGTACGGACTGCTCATCCGGTCGTGGCCTGAGACGAGATACGCGCGGCTACTATTAGGGTGTCGGCACGCCGGGAGGTCTTGCTGGTCTTGTTTTATTACTGTCGAAATGTGTTGTAGCCAGGATTCCGAGACTGATCGGGTCTTCCGGGGGAGAAGGAATATCCTTCGTTAATTGCGAGAGCTTATCGTGGGCTAAGTTGGGACACCCCTGCAGGTTTTGAACTTTCGAAAGCCGTGCCCGCGGTTATGTGGCAGATGGGAATTTTTTAATGTCTGGTTGTAGTAAACTTGAAGTAAACTCTTATAAAATACACCAACCATGTGCGTAACCGTGATGGCCTCTTTTCGTGTTGATCGAGAGGAGAACACGTTTTCTGGGTTATGACTGACGTAAGTAGGAGTTCAGGATCACTTCTTGATCATTACTAGTTGACGACCGCTTTCTTTGCTTCTCTTCTCGCTCTTATTTGCGTAAGTTAGCCACCATACTCTGCTTAGTCGCTGCTGCAACCTCACCACTTTACCCCTTCCTTACCCATTAAGCTTTGCTAGTCTTGATACCCATGCTAATGGGATTGCTGAGTCGTCGTGGCTCACAGATTACTACACCACCAGTTGCAGGTACAGGTTATGCGATGATCATGACGTGATAGCGATGTTTAATTGTGTTGGAGTTCTTCTTCTGCTTCTTCTTCGATTGAGGGATATGTTCCTGGTCGGCAGCCGGGGCTAGCAGGGTGGATGTCGTTTGAGTTTTTGTTTATGTTTCATCCGTAGTCGGATGTTGATCTTGTATATGTTGTACTGTTGTATTCATGTGACATTGTATGTATTGGATGTATCCCACCTATTATGTAATGTTGATGTAATGATATCCACCTTGCAAAAGCGTCTTCAAGATGCGCTTCTATCCTTGGTGGGACCTTCGAGTTCCTTTAGGATAGGGTCGCATCTTGGGCGTGACATAGATCAACTCTTGTAATACTCATATCATCAAGATCAATCAAGCAGGAGTAGGGTTTTACCTCCACCGAGAGGGCCCAAACCTGGGTAAAAACATTGGGTCCCCCATCTCCTGTTACCATCCGCCTAGACACACAGTTCGGGACCCCCTACCCGAGATCCGCCGTTTTTGACACCGACATTGGTGCTTTCATTGAGAGTTCCTCTGTGTCGTCATCATTAGGCTTGATGGCTCCTTCGATCATCGATAACAATGCAGTCTAGGGTGAGACTTTTCTCCCCGGATAGATCTTTGTATTCGGCGGCTTCGCACTGCGGGCCAACTCGCTTGGCCATCTGGAGCAGATCGAGAGTTACGCCCCTGGCCACCAGGTCAGGTTTGGAAGCTTAAACTACACGGACGACATCCGTGGAGACTTGATCTTCGACGGATTCGAGCCCCTGCCGAGTGCGTCGCACGGTCACGATGAGCATGATTTAGATCTACCATCGGACAGTGTCCAGGAGACCGTACCGACAATCACTCCCACCCCCAATTTGGAGCCAATTGCGCCATCCATGGATGGGTGGATAGACCCCGCCACGGAGGCCGCATTCTCAGCGGCGATCAAGCTGAGCATCGACCTTACCCTTCACGAGAGTCGTGACGGCAAACTGCCGGATTCTTCCCCGGCCACGGACTCCGAACCGCCTGCGCCCGTGCCTATCGAATCCGACTGGGCACCGATCATGGAGTTCACCTCTGCGGATATCTTTCAGCACTCGCCATTCGGCGACGTACTCAACTCATTAAGGTCTCTCTCCTTGTCAGGAGAATCCTGGCCGAACTATGTCCGGCAGAATTGGGATGCGGATGACGAAGAAATTCTCCGCCCACCCACCACCCACTTAGTAGCCACTGTTGATGATTTGACCGACATGCTCGACTTCGACTCCCAAGATATCGGCGGTATGGATGACGATGCAGGAGACGAACAGGAACCACTGCCCACAGGGCACTAGACAGCCACCTCATCATATGATATATATATATATGGTGGACACACCCAAAGAAGGCAATGGCGATGGGATAGCGGAGGATGACCCCTCCAAGAAGCAACCCAAGCGCCGACGTCAGCGGCGCCGCTCTAAGTCTTGCCAAGGCAAAAGTGGTGATACTGGCACAGGAGATAATAGCACTCCGGACAGTGCCGAAGATGACGACAATCCCCTCCAGCAAAATGTAGAGCAGGAGGATGGAGAAGCCTGCCCTCCTGAGAGAGCGGCAGATGGAGAGGCGGAGGATGATAATTACATGCCTCCCTCCGAAGACGAGGCAATCCTCGACGACGACGAATTTGTCGTGCCTGAGGATCCCGTCGAGCAAGAGCGCTTCAAGCACCGGCTTATAGCCACGGCATATAGCCTCAAGAAAAAGCAATAGCAGCTTCGAGCTGATCAAGATTTGCTAGCTGAAATATGAACTGAAGTCCTTGCGGCCGAGGAATATTAACTCGAACGCCCCTCCAAGAGTTACCCAAAGCGCAGGTTGCTACCCTGACTAGAGGAGGAAGCATTGAAACCTACATCTCCAGCGTATGATGCGGCTGATCGGCCACCTCGTGGCCATGACAGAGCGGCATTTCAGCCAAAAGCTCAGCCTGCACCCTGACGCCACTTAAATAAAAATGTCAAGGCACGGGGAAATACGCTAGACCTGTGAGACGTATTGGAGGACAAAGCAAAACACGCAAGATCGATCTACGGATCACGAGGGCGCGCCGCTACGCGAGACGATAAGCGTCACGCCGGATACAGTAAAAGTAAATCCGGCCAGGCCGAACAATGCGGACAAGACTCATATGAGCTGCGTCGCGATATAGCCCAGTACAGAGGCGCCGCACACCCCCTATGCTTCACAGACGAAGTAATGGATCACCAAATACCATAGGGTTTCAAACCCGTAAGTATCGAATCATACGATGGCACAATAGATCCTGTGGTATGGATCAAGGACTTCCTCCTGCATATCCAAATGGCCCGCGGTGATGATCCACACGCCATTAAATACCTTCCACTCAAACACAAAGGACCATCTCGGTATTGGCTCAACAGCCTACCAGCAGATTCCATTGGCTATTGGGAAGATCTGGAAGCCGCATTCCTCGACAACTTCCAGGGCACTTATGTGCGACCACCAGATGCCGATGGCCTGAGCCACATAATTCAGCAGTCAGAGGAATCGGCCAGGAAATTCTGGAGCGGTTCCTAACAAAGAAAAATCAAATCGTCGACTGTCTGGATGCAGAGGCCCTAGCAGCTTTTAAGCACAACATCCGCGATGAGTGGCTTGCCCGGCACCTTGGCCTGGAAAAGCCGAAATCTATGGCAGCCCTCACGACACTCATGATCCGCTTTTGCGAGGGAGAGGACAGTTGGCTGGCTCGCAGCAATAACATATCAAAGAACCCTGGTACTTCGGACACCAAGGATAACAATGGCAGGTCATGTCGCAACAAACACAAGCACCGCATCAACAACGACAATACCGAGGATACGGCTGTCAATGCCGGATTCAGAGGCTCTAAACCCGGTCAGCGGAAAAAGCCATTCAAAAGAAGCACTCCGGGCCCGTCCAGTCTGGACTGTATACTCGATCGCTCGTGTCAAATACACGGCACCCCCGACAAGCCAGCCAACCACACCAACAGGAAATGTTGGGTGTTCAAGCAGGCCGGCAAGTTAAATGCCAAAAACAAGGACAAGGGGCTACATAGCGATGACGAGTAGGACCCCCGGCCGCCGAACACCGGAGGACAGAAGAGGTTCCCCCCATAAGTGCGAACGGTGAACATGATATACGCAACTCACATCCCCAAGAGGGAGCGGAAGCGTGCGCTAAGGGACGTATATGCGTTGGAGCCAGTCGCTCCAAAGTTCAACCCATGGTCCTCCTCTTCGATCACCTTCGATCGCAGGGACCACCCCACTAGTGTCCGTCATGGCGGATTTGCCGCACTGGTTCTAGACCCAATCATTGACGGATTTCACCTCACTCGAGTCCTTATGGACGGTGGCAGTATCCTGAACCTGCTTTATCGGGACAAAGTGTGCAAAATGGGTATAGACCCCTCAAGGATCAAACCCACCAAAACGACCTTCGAAGGCGTCATACTAGGTGTAGAGGCCCATTGCACAAGCTTAGTCACACTGGAAGTGGTCTGCGGATCCCCGGATAACTTCCGAAGCGAGGAGTTAATCTTCAATATAGATCCGTTCCGCAGTGGCTATCACGCACTGCTCGAGCGAACCACATTTGCGAGATTCAATGTGGTTCCGCATTATGCATACGTCAAGTTCAAGATGCCAGGACCTCGAGGGGTCATCACAGTCAATGGAAACATAGAGCGATCTCTCCGCACGGAGGAGCACACTGCGGCCCTCGCAGCAGAAGCGCAAAGCAGCCTCTTAAGGCAATCAACTAGTTTGGCGATCATACACCCGGACACCGTCAAGCGCGCCTGGAGTAATCTGCAACAAGACCGCCTGGCACGTTCCGTGCTCGCATAGCAATGCGGCCCCCACCCCAGTCCTAGCCAAACGGCGAAATACGTGCCACGCGTACATAATTACGCATTGAAAATACCATGGGCATAGGTGGGGGGGAGGCACGACTACGGCACGCCCCAAAACGCGGCTCAACCGCACTAGGGGCTTCCCTCTTTGTTATTTTTTCTCTCTTTCAGGACTTTACTCTCTGGAAGCCCCGTCCGGCAGTACAATTGCCGGACACATGATACAACAACCAAGGAGGCAGAAAGCTACGTCGCACCATGGAACTCCCAGGTGGTCTCTGATAACGAGTGAAATACCTGCTTTAAATACCATTCCGCAGCTTGCCCTTGGAGGGGACATGTCAAATAGCCCTACTTTTTGCTTATCGCACTACTTGTATCATTATGCTTCGACGCACCTTTTTGAATAAGGAATGCATAGAACTAGTCTATTATCGCATTCTCTATTCCTTTATATATATATATATATATATATATATATATATATATATACATATATATATATATACATAAACAATATTCTGATCACGGGATCAAAATAATATTCTGATCACAACATGAACTTCTCGAGTAACGCGCCTGACCTTCCTCGTGTGCTAGGTTGAACTTCAGCTAAAAGGTGTCCAAATGGGGCTTGCTATATATCGTTGGAAAGCTATTGACACCAGTATCATGGCCCAAGTTAAATTTTTGGCAAAATGTAAGCGGTTTAAGAGCAGTTTTGAAAACCGTTTTTTCTTCATACAAAAAACGTAAACCGTATTTTCGATCGCATTTTTAAATCATTTATCGGAATGAGGCAAATAATATGGCGTTGGAAAGCTGCTGCAAAACCGCTCCTTCCACATGTTGAAAGTTTTCTCTAATTCCCTATGGTTAAAGCGTAATTTAGAAAATCGTAGAATTTCGCAAACGGAACACCCGAGTTGGTATTTTTTATGTCATTTCTAAACAGCAAATCTAATTAAGGCAAATAATATGGCGTTGGAAAGCTTATGAAAATGCGCTACTTTTCCATGTTAAATGTTTTTTCGAATTTTGAACAGTTTAAATGTAATTTAGAAAACGGTACAAGTACCACCGAATTCGTATTTTCGAGCTAATTTTTGAACCGCACATCCAAATGCAGCAAATGATATGGCGTTGGAAAGCTTGAAGAAATGCAAAACTTTTTTGCATATACTGTGTCTCCTAGTTCATTACAGTTTTGAGCCAGTTTTAAAAATGGCGAAAATCGTATTTTCGCCATAATTCCTACAAACTTTATTAGAATGGGGCAAATAATATACCGCTGAAAAGCTACGGAAAATGCGAAACTTTTTCATGTTGACGGTTTTCTCTGATTCCTAGCCGTTTTTCAGTAATTTCAAAAACGGCGGGATCATGCGTTCTGACGTTATCGCAAAACAGATTCTTCAAAAATGCACCGCGTGAAGAACCTGAACTTCTCAGCGCGTGTACCTGAACTTCATTATGTTTTCACGTGATTTTTTTTGCTTGTAGGTCTCCATCCACTGCTCGTAACTCTCCATCCACTGCTCGTAACTCTCCATCCATTCACCGAAATTGAGCAGGGATATACCGATGGAAAACTGTTGTAAGCACGCAAGTTTCCCGTGTTGATCATCTTTTCATACTCGCGATGATTTTAAAAGTTTTTCATCTAAAATTCATTCAGCGTAGTAGTTGAACTTCCTGCTGTTTTCACGTTGAACTTCTGTGACGTAATTTTGTTTGTAATTTTCTCATCCATTCGTTAATGTTACACAAATAATATTCCTTTTGTACAAACGTCTCTCACAATGATTTTTTTAAATTTCTCCGACCGAGGACTTGAACTTACACAAATGATATTCCTATCGTTTTGAGGTAATTTAAAAAATGGTGAGATCATGATTTATGCGTTCATCGCGAACGAAAAATGCACTGTGTGAAGTAGTTGAACTTCTGGGGCATGTTTGTTTGAACTTCACTCTGTTTTTTGACGTGCTGTTTTTTGCACCACGTGAAGTAGTTGAACTTCTAGGACATGTCTGTTTGAACTTCACTCAGTTTCACTTTATTATATTTTTATTATATGAAATACACACCATGTAGTATGTGAACTTCCGATTGTTATCACTCTGAACTTCTCTCTGGTTTAACAGAATTATTTTAAAACACAAAAAACAACATATATTTTTTGTATTTTCGACATCTAAATACACAGTGAAGCACTCTCACAAGAATTTTTAAATTTTTCCTTGCCGAGCACTTGAACTTCTAGCAACCATTTTTTTCGTATATGAGTTGTTTTTAAAAGTGCAAAAAATAGCTTGTGTTTTTTTTAACAGGTAAATCCTATGTTTTAATAAACTCCGAACTTCTCTGTTATTTCAATTTGAACTTCACCTTTTTATATTTTGAGTAAAACATTGTATTCCATTTTTATAAGGAAAAAATCGAACATGGAAATATAAGGTGAACCTCTCTCGCAAGAATTTTTGAACTTCTCCGGACAGAGCAATTAAACTTCTTTCAACAAATTATTAAGATTTTATTTTTCTATACTTTATTCTCCCCTGAAATGCATTACTTGCAGTACATGAACTTCTCGTTGTTTTCACTATGAACTTCTTTCAACAGGTAAGAGTTTTTAGAAATGTGAAAATTGGAGTTTTGTAGAAACATTGAACTTCTTTGTTATTTCGAATTGAACTTATTGGTTTTATTTTTAGTAACTCGAAAAATCAGATTTTATTTCAACAAATATTAAACTGCTCCTCCTTTTCTAATTGAACTTCTTGGTTTTATTCATTAGTAACGAGAAAACCTGAGTTTTTTATATATGCTGAACTGCTCTGTTTATTAAAATTGAACTTCTTGGTTTTGATCTTTAGTATTGGGAAAATCTGAGTATTTTGTTAACATCAAATAGCTTCGTTTTCTAATTAGGACTTTTTGGTGTTATTCATTAGTAAAGGGAGAAGTCCTCTTTATGTAATAAATATCGTACCGCTTGATTATTTAAATTTGAACTTCTACAGCTTTTTGAAAGAGGGAAATCAGTTTTTATAAACTTTTTGAATGGCTTGGTTTTTTTAATTTGACCTTCTTAGTATTGTAATAAACATTGTACTTCTTTGTGATTTAAATTTGAACCTCTAGATTTTTTTAGAACGGGGAAATTCCATTTTTTTTCTCTATAATTTTGAGCTGCTCTATTTTTATTTTGGCCTTCTTGGGTTATTCTTTTAGTAACTGAAAAAATCCTAATGTAGTAATAAGCATTGAACCGCTTGGCTATTTGTATTTGAACTTCTAGTCTTTTTAATGATAAAATCACCTTTTTAGGTCTTATTTTCCTTTTAGTAATGAAAAAAATCTCAATAATTTGTTGTATACATCGAACTTCCTTCTCTTCTCTGTTCTTTCTTTGTTCTACATGAGAAAATATAGTTTGATCCAGGTCGCCGACGTGGCTAAGGGAGGAGCAGGCTCCGCATGCGTGGGAGGCCGCGGCGGTCCGTAGGATCTAGGGACCGGCGGCGGCGCTCGGGATCTAGGGTCCTACACCTACTTTTTTTAGAAATGGGGAAACCCCTTTTTTATATAAAAAATGAACTACTCTGCTTTTTTAATTTGGCCTTCTTGCTTTTTTAATAGACACTGAACTTGTACTTTTCTAAAATTTGAACTTCTAAGTTTTTTTGGAAATAGGAAAACCCATTTTTATAAACTTTTTGACGTTCTTTGTTTTTTTATTTGACTTTCTTTCTTCATAATAAATATTTGAACTTCTATGTTATTTTTAGTTTTGAACCTGTGTGTTATTTTAAAAACGGGAAGAATCCATCTTTTACAAAATTTACCGATATAGATGCAAAATTTCAAATTATCATGCGCAATATTCTTAAAGATAAACACGTACTTTTAGAGAAACACACTAGCCCAAATCGGCCTAATGCAAATGACGTGGAGTAATGCTACACATTTTTTAATTCTCTGTCACATGTTCTCTCTCTCACTCTGATCTTTTTTGCTTTCCATTTTACAATAGAAAAATGCGGTGTGGAAGTAGTAGCTAGGAACGAATACAAAAAAGAAAAAAAAGTGTGACCAGGGAGCTAGCTCACAACCGCTCTTGCCCAAGCTTTTTTATTCCCAGCCACGTATTCCTTCTTATCCCTACATCGTTGGTTTCCATCTTTTTTCTCTCTATGCTTTACTTCTTCTCTCTGTTTATTCTTTTGGTGCACCAAGATCCAGCCGCTTTTTTATATTCCAACAGTGAGCGGAGTTGACACCTACAATGCTCCTTTTTCTACTGATGAACTGATACATCAGGTGAAACCATCCTACAGAAACAACCAACTTTCAGGGGAAATTTTGGAGTAGGCTACCGGGGCAAATCTCCCATGTTTTTCATTGCATGTTTTAAAAATATTTGAACTTGTTGAGATACATAACACACTTGACCTTCTCAAACACAACATTTTGACCTTCACAAATAAAAATTTAAGCACAGTAGTACAAGACAAAGAGAGCATTCTCTGTATCCATTTTCTGTATGCACATAGACACCCTGATACGAAACACAGCTGAAAAGATAAAAGTTTCTTTTCCTAGCTTGAACTAGCCAGGGGCCACTAAATTATTTGTGAATGTATTCATACCACATGTTTTGTTATAATCCATTCCTCTCGGTGGCTCCACCCGTGTTGTAGTGTCTGAACACCAAAGCTAGCAGCAGCAACTTCATCATGTATCTAAACACCAAAGCTAGAAGCAGCAACTTCATATGTGTTGTAATATCTGGACGCCAAAGCTAGCAGCAGCAGCAGCACTTCAGCATGCGAGCACATACACACATAAACACACATGAGCATGCACACATCAAATTGAAGCTGTTCTCAAAAAGCAAGAAACGTCGAACTGAAGCGGTGGTCAGGTTGAACTTCTCTCACTCAGCTTTGGTCAGGATGGCAGCAGGCTGCACGAGGTCGGAGGAGATGAAGGAGCGACGACGTTTGGTGCAGGTGGAGTAGCTGTTGTGGACCGGTTGGAGCAGAGGAAGGAATGGGTCCGGGGGAAGGAGGGTGCTCTGTAGCTCGAGATGCTCGCCTAGCTGCATCCTCTTGGCACAGAGGCACACTGTGAGGATGCCCATCACAGGTCCAATATGTAAAAGTAGTAGTGAATTCCTGTAGTTTCCCTGCACGATGAACTTTCACGCATCCATTATTTGAAGTTAATTATTTTTTGCATTACCGACACTCACACAGGAACCAGAGCAACGGGATACAACCAATTTCTCACCATGAACTAGTCAAGAGCCTTTATTCAGAAAAATACAACTTGAAGAAGTAGAATTGTGATGTTACCTATAGGCTACAATGGCATGGATCTTGAGGAAGTATAGCAGTACCGCTCATCAGCTAGGAACGTAGCCGCAGCCCCCCTCGACTACAGACTGCATTGAAATACTCCCAAGACCAGACGATGGATCCTAAGAAGCAGACCTGGAGGTGGCATCTCGGCAGCGATCATGGAGGGATGTCGAGGACGAACGGGCCATGGGCGAGCCGTGCTGTACTGCAGTGTGGGAGGAGTGGGGAGTCATGCCCGCGGCAGTGAAGTAGGTTGGCAAAGGTCACCAGAGCAGGTTACCAGCAGGGAGAGGTCCAAGGCGAGGTGGCAGAGAAGTTCGCCGGAGGGTTAGCGGCGACGGGAATCTCCGTGCTTTGGGCATTGTACCAGTGGGCGATGAAGGATTGGCGTGGTTGTCGTGGCGGACGGATCCGGCGGTGGGCCAGTGCGACGGCTGGATCCGAGGCCATTGGCAGCGCGGCGGCCGGATCCGGGGAACGGTGGTGGCAGGGTGGCCGATGGCGGCGCGGCGGTTGGATCCGGGGGACGGTGGCGGCAGGGTGGCCCGTGGCGGCGCGTCGGCCGGATCCGAGGGACGGTGGGGCTTTGTGCGGGAGGAAGGAATCGGGGGCAGAGGAGGTGCGGTGGGGAGGAATCGAGCTGATTTTTTTCCTTCGTACCGGTTCGAGAGTTCCGAAACATTGCGTCGGCCTCTATATATGCGCGCTCCGTGATCCAAATAGTTATTTTGATCCCATGATCAGAATAGTGCTACTCTCTCTCTCTCTATATATATATATATGTATATATATATATATATAATATATATATATATATATGTTCATTCATGACATTCAGCACCCGTTAACTCTGGTACGGCCAATACTCCAGGGGCTTAAGCGTAACCCATAATACGGCGCGAGAAGTCCAAACACTTTCGACAGTGCGGCACACCGAACTTATAGCATTATATGCATCAGCTCTAAATCATGTCTTGGGTCAATAGTTGTGTTTGCCCGGCTCCCATGTTTTGGTACCTTACGTTCCGCTATATCGGCTAAGGTAGCACGGGGAGAATTACTGCGATTGTGCCCCGGTTCATCTGAGCAAGCACCTCAGTAGAGAAAGCTAAAACTGACTGTCATGATAAGGCGAGAGTTGGTCACTGTTCGAGAGGTCTCGTGTCCCTAAAGACTTATGCCGCTTAGGGCGAGGAGTCCGCTTTGTCCGACTTAGGCGTGTAAGGAGCCTAAGCTACAAGCCTGCTTGCTTAGGTTGCTCTCTTCACAAGCATAGAATGACGGGCCTGATCCCGCGGCTCGGGGAAGGGACCCCCACAGTCGGTGCGTCCCAATCGGGGGTCACCGCGGTATGGGCCGATGTCGCGTCCCAACCACCCTTCTAGCTACAGCCCGACGTCCCAAGTAGTACATCTTCCTTTTGGAGTCGGTTGGTCCACTTTCGTAGCTCCATCTCCATGTCGATCTTTCTCTACTTCAACCGGCTTCTACTTGTGATGAGTTTATGTCTCATGAACTAGTGCCAGTACTATTATTCTAATCACACTTCTTCAATATCTTTGCCATCAGGGATGCTCAGGTCGATTTTAGTGGAACTACACAAAAGCATCGTCTGATCTGAGGGTGCCAGCCGTCTTTCCTTCGACAGGTTCTAGCGGGCCAGGAAATTAAATCATGTTTAGGGTTTAGGGTTTAAGTCGTAGTGACCCCATCAGTAGTTTTTCTTTCGTACACGCTCTCACAACTTTTTTCTTTAGCTGTGAAGTAAATATTTGCTCTGATCTGTGAATCATTGAGATGCATCAGCATGCGTGTTAGTTTTCCTTTGTATTTGATGGAATGTTGTAACGGGGCAACCTTGGAATAGGAATGAAAATGGAGTGGAAAGTTTTCATTTTTTCGGAGAAAAAATGGACACAGAGAGAAATCAATGTTTCATTTCATTTGATAGCGCCATCGAGCAAAACCAACGTTTAAATCACGTCTGTCGTGTTCGTGTCTCACCCTCCTCCACGGCTCACCCCACACGGTCGCTCGGCATGACACTCACCGCAAACCGTGTATACGATAACTTTCCCGCCTGCTTGTCGACGGATCGCGCCATGGAGTACTAGCACTAATGGAAGAGAGTGACGAGTTGGGGGAGGACAGCTAGCTGTAGCACGGACTCCCAAGAACTTTTTACATGCATGTTGTAGCCGGCTATTGCAACCTTTGAACGCGGAGCAGCCGCGTGCACCCGGAAGCGGCGCGGGCGATGCTCTCTCGGCCAGCGCGCCACTTCAATGCCAGCGCCAGTGAGAGGTCGCATCCGCTCTGGCCGGGCATGAATGCGGCACTGACCATTTCGGGCGGGAAGCACGCGCGGGTGATGAAGAGGGTTCGGGTTAGTCAGGACCGGCTGTGGTAGCGGTCTGGACGTGCGCAAACAAGAGATGTTGTATGTTAATATTGTTGTGTATATAATTAACAACATAAATAATGTGCCAGTTGGACAAATATGATTGGAGATGGAGATGGAAATGGAATTTTACGTAAACACGGATATGCATGTCTATGTCTATGTGTGTGTGAGCGACGACTCTCGCGACCTGGAAGCGGGGGCGTGTTTTTGATCGAGTTTTCTTTCTTGGTACGTTAGAAAATCAGTTTGTCTAATTCACATCTAGATGTTATTTAAGGATATCACATCTAAGCTCCCACAAGTATATAATGTAGCAACAAGAAACTTTGTAATACTCTCAAACCTTTTCGATAATTGAAATTAAAATTATTTGTTTGTACACACTCTCACACGTTTCCGATAATTTGGCGCATGTGTGGTTGTTCACTTAAGGGAGGGTAGAGTACCACACGTGAAGGACAGGAAGTGCGACCAGGACGCGTGGGCGTGGACCGTTAGTTCGTCGGAAGTAGTACTAGTTTTCTTTACAGTACATTAAATAAAGAGTTTTGTTTCATACTTACACAATTTAAAACGATTGTTATGGAGAGAATAAGAAAACCACTCCACTATATATTAGTCGTATACACGAGAGTACTACATGGACGCAGCTTCATTGACTAAGTGCACCTGCCTTTGGATTTATGAGAGGTGGGCCCAAAATGTGGCTGGCTCACCTGTCATACAGCCAAAAGCAGGTGCAGTGAAGGCACCGGAGCTCAGTCCGTACTACAGTAGTATATATATAAGCGGGAGCCTCAACGCTTGTTCACTAGGGTTTGCACTCTCCAAACGCTCGCCGCACTACATATATGTTACACGCTGGAGGCTCGGCGTTCATTTGCTAGGGTTTTCTATATTCACAGTCTCTCACCCTCTCTTCACCAGATCTAAACAAGACTGCGTTGGCCTCTTGTCTCTCTCTCCCCCTTCACAGCTGGTGAAGGAGGCGTCCGTATACCGTCACACCAGGAAGGGGAGGAGGTGCAGCGTTCACTCTATCGCCTTCGGCGAGGGAGGCAATCCACTGCCGGCTGCGCTATTCTCTTTCACCCGGCGCCTGTGCGGGAGGGCCACTAACCCCTTCTTCCTCGCTATCGTACGTAGTGTGGGCAGATCCGACATCCCGCCGCACGCCTTGCCACATCCCGACGACCCTAAGGTATAAGTTTCTTTGAAACCGTCGTTGCCCTAGCTGCATGTGGATCTTTTTCGATCTGTAGTCGAATCTAGGTCTTGGTTCAATGAGGAAAGAAGGGTGCGGTGGGCTGGAGCAAGAATCTAGTACGTGGTTCAATGAGGAAAGGAGGGGCGGAAAGTAGTATAGACTGGCTATCCAGCCGCTTTGTAGGTCGAAAAGGGAAAAAGGGGGTAACCTAGTACACACATCTATAAGGAACCGATCTCTTTGTTGAAAAGGGAAAGAAACTAGGGGGGTCGGGTAGTTTGTGCAGGAATAGATTTGCTACCCTCACATAGGAAGAAGGTTCAACGAGAACAAATATGGGACCAGAGCATATATGTTGCTTGGCTACATACTCTGCATCACCCATTTATACGTGTGGACGCACATGGTGCTGGCATGTCCCATATAACTATTTTGCTGTTGTTAATCTAAGAATGCCGCCGGAAAATTGAAGCAATGCCACTGTTAAAAGTAAATTACATTTTTTAACGAATGTTGTTTCAAGAGAATGTCTCTGTTAATATGAATCGATGCAACCGTTTTAGAAATGTTGTTGTCCTACTTTGTTTTCCATCCAAGATAAGTTAGATGATTCTTTCTGTCACCGTTTGTTTCATCCTCCTTTATCGGCAAGTAATTGTTTCCTTTTTTGCCTCTGTTAAAGAAGGGGTATCGATTCAACTTGTTGCTATTACGACATTTTGCTTCGCTACTCGAAACACTTATGTTTTAATAGTGTTTTGTGCAGTTCAACTTGAATGTCACACCGGTGACTTTGCTTGATTTTGGTGGAACTGCACAAAAGGAGATCGAGATTTGTTTCTAGTCTTCATGGCGAGTTTTTCAAATCTTGGTCTAACCACATGATGTGCAGTGTGCTTTGAGATGTTGTGCTACTTGTTTTGGTACTGTTTTAAATAAATGTTGAATTGAAGCTATTGTATTGCTGTCTTTACCCATTAAGTAGTGAACAAAAATGGGACCAACCCAGACACGATGCTTGTTGCTTTGTTACAATAAATTCAGCATCACCCCCTTTATAAGCCAGTAATTGATGCCACTCTCAGAATTAACTACTGAATCTTATTTCAAAACTGCAACACTTGTTAGGGATTGGCGGGATTACCATTTTTGTGACCGCATGTTTCATCCTCCTTTATTAGCCAGTAATTGATTCCTTTTTTGCCTCTGTTTAAACAGGGATATCTATTCAACTTGTTGCTATTGCGACATTTTGCTTCGCTACGCGAAACACTTTGCTTGATTTCAGTGCAACTGCACAAAACGAGATTGGATTTCCTATTCGTGTTGGCAGATTCGTATTTTATCTTGTCCGTCTCATGAAAGGTCAGTACAGGCCTTCATCCACATGATTGTGCAGTGTGGTTTGAGATGTGCTACTTGTATTGGCACTGTTTTAAATAAATGTTGAATTTGTCGGATCACGGGTTCCGGCAGACCCTTAAGGTTCGAACTCTGGGGTGCGCACGGAGATCGCGCCCTCTACCTCTCCGTCTCGCTGGGATCTAAACTACTGCAAGAACAACACAAGAGACACAGGGTCTATACTAGTTCGGGCCACCATTGTGGTGTAATACCCTACTCCAGTGTGGTGTGGTGGATTGCCTCTAGGGCTGATGAGGAAGAACAGTACAAAGGGGAACGACCTCGCGAGGGTCTGTTCTTGGCTAGGGGATGAACTGCTGGGGGGAGTTCGATCACCCTTCTCTCCCTATCTCTTTACTTGCTCTAGGTCTTCTCCTCCCTCTTCTTCCAGATGCCTCTACCCTGGGGGTGGCTAGTCCTATTTATAGGCAACGAGTGTGGGAGGACGACGGCGTGGCCTACGTGTCACCTCCCCACTTATAGGATAATCACCGAGGTCCCTCACTTTGCCGACGCCTTGTGGGCGGGCTTGGTGCCTCCCTTCTCCGATTTCTTCAACGCCGTCCTGGATCATTATCAGATCCACATGATGCACATGGGTCCTGAGTCCATAGCTCTTCTTTCTGTCTTCGCTTTTGTTTGCGAGGCGATGGTGGGCATCCCCCCTTCTGTTGCCCTGCTGCGCCACTTCTTCTCCTTGCATCTGGTCGACCCCATGCAATGCTCGGCATGTGTGAGCTTCGTAGCTTCGTCCGAGACCGCAGCCTCTGGTATCGACTTCAACCTTCCTCCACCTTCTGCCGAGTTCCACGAGCGGTGGTTGTACATTGATGTCGGGGTGCCCAGCCCCCGGCTTGCGAAGCCGACATCGCTTGATGTGCCTAATTGGGGCTGGGGCCAGGAGACGCTCGCAAGTCCCCGGCTCGCCTTCGTCTGGCATCGCTTCATGTCTTTGAAGAAGCTTGGCGTAACGGCGCCCAAAGTGGTGAAGGAGTTCCTATCGTGCCGCATCGCCCCCCTCCAACGCCATTCTCGTAGAATGTGGGCCTTCAGCGGGCATGGTGGTCGCATGAGGCTTCAGGGAGAGGACCTAGCGCCCGAGGTGCTGAGGAGGGTGCTCTTGGTCTTGACAGGCGATCCCAACCCCGGGGGTGTCCGGCAGAGGGGTGCCTTGCTGTCCCTCTGCCACAACAGGGATGACTTCGTGAGGCAGATGCCCTCTTTCGACGAGTGGGGGTTACGCCCTGTCGGCCTCCAGGGGCGTCGCGAGAACCCCGTGGTGGTGATTTCCCTTTCGGTCGGCCTGGGTGAATCCTCCTCGAGTGGTGGAGCAGGGAGGCAGGAGACAGCGGGGGTCGAGGGAGCCGCAGACGATGTGACCGCACCTGGCGATGCTCTTGACGGGGTGGCTCACGAGGTCCACGCTCCCGAGGCCACGGGCGAGGTGCCGCCGCCTCTGGTGCTTGAGGCCGAGGCTCCTGAGCCCCCAGCCGGGATTTCTGACGAGGCAACTGCCCGTGTGTTACAGGCATGCGCCCTTGACGCGAGTGACCCTGGCTCTTCGTCCTCTTCGCAGGCTGGCTCCTGCGCACCTCTCCTGGGTCGTTTCCGTGTGGACTTTGAGGCCCTCCGGAGAAAAAGGGAGGCCTTGGGCGACGACTCCCCCTGCCACTTGCTGAAGCGCCGGAAGTACTTTGCCGTTGATGAGTGAGTTTTCACCCTTTCTGTTTCTTATCCTGCTTGCCGCATCCGCTGATCCTTGCCCTGCAGGCCTCTGCCTACTGAGCTCGATGAAGTCGTCGGGCCGGCGCCCTCCTTGACTCCGTCTCCTCCACCACCCTTGAGTGTCTCGAGCAGCACTGCCCTTGTGGTTTGGGCAGGTGACGGCGTGGAACGCCGCGACTCCCCCGCCCCTGCGATCTCCCTCCGCGGGCCTTCCCTCGACATAGGCAGCCTGCCATGGGCTTCCCATTTGGTCGCGGGCTGCGACTGGCTGAGGCTCCTCCGGGGCCCTTCTCCTGAGGTCAGGTGGGACTCAAGTCGGTCTTCTGATGTGGCGCGGCCGACCGTCGGGAAGGCGCCAGCCTCCAGCCCCTGGCCCGGGGCCGGAGCGATGATCCGAGGTCCTCGATGCCTGCCTGGGGCGGATGGTGGCGCGGCAGACGTGCTTGAGCGCGCTCGGGAGCGTCGCGCCCGTCGCCACGAATTCCTTCGGAGGGCGAGTGGTGCCGTAGACCTGCTTGGGCAGGAGCTTGCTGAGGAAGACGCGCGCCTGGAAGCTGAGGTCTTGCGCCTGGCTGTCGAGCGGCGCGAGCTGGAGGCAGCCGCTGCCCTCGCGCGTCGTCAGCGCGTCCTTGATGACGAAGAGGCGAAGGCGTCGCTGAAGGCTTCTCTGGCAGCTCGGTCTCGGGCCGTTGAGGAGGCCCGGGGAGAAGAACGACGGCGAGGAGCAGCAGAAGAACAGGCTCAGGAGCTCTTGGCCTGGTGTCGCTCGTTGGAGGAGCAAGCAGAGCTGCGCGAGGCAGCCCTTGCATCGATGGAGGTGGCTTCTGGCGACCTGGTTGAGCTTCGGAAGCGCGAGGAAGCGTTGGTGCTAGAGGCCGCCGAGCGCGCTCGCGAGCTCGAGCAGCTGGAGACGAGGGAGCGCCTAGTGACGCAGGAGGAAAACGATGTGGCCGCGCGAGAGACGCGCGTCCTGGAGGAGGTTTGCCGTCGGGTGGCGATAACACGCCAAGGCCTCGAGCGTGAGTTCGAGGGGAAGCTGGGGATGATCCGAGTCGAAGCCGAGGGCAGAACCGCCGCCTTGAGGGTCCAGCGGGATGATGCGACGCAACGAGCGGACGCCTGCCGGGTCACCCTTGAGGCAGCACAGAAGGAGCTGGCCTCCTCCCAGGCCAAGGTGCTCCGTCTACGCCAGCGTGTGGAAGAGGCCGTGGCCATCGAGCGCCAGAATGCCGACGAGATATGCCAGCGGCAAGTCCTGGAGCACCAGCACGGCCCCATGCTCACCAAGCTCCGTGATAGGGCCAACATTGCCCTGGGCAACATCTGTGAGGCTGCTGTGGGCGAGCCGCACATGATTAACTACGGTGGCAACCTGCAGTTCTTCACCACCGTGGTGACACAGCTGGAGGCGCGGTCGGCCAGAGCCGATAGGTTGGTGGAGGAGAGGAGCCACGCCCTGCTCGGGCGCGCCTTCTCCCGCGTCTTCTGCCATCTTCGAAACATGGATCCCCACTTCGACTTTGACGCCGCCATCGCCCCAGTTCCCCAAGCTGTTCGAGGAGACCTGGCTGAATGGGTGGAGAGCAACGCAGATGCGCTCGTCCGGGCCTTCACTTCGGACGATGACGGCGTGATCGTGGGCGCTGACGAAGGTGGCGTGGTGGAAGACCCCAATGCCGCTGACGGGGGCGCGGGCAACGAAGGTGAGTTCAGCGACGCCAGCGACAGCTCGGGAGGTGCCTCCGAGGATGCATTGGGGGATTTATCAGATTGACCATGCGTTATCCTCGCCTTTTTACCCTGCATAGATAGAACTCAGGCTTTTGGCCCGAAGATTGTGAGAGCATTTTGGGAGGGGGAGCCCCTCATGTATGAACTTATATATAATGTATCTGCAGTGATTGAATCATACGCGTGTTCAACGGTAGGCTGGCTCGCCTTTGTTCCTTGCTGACTCCGGGGCTGCCTTCTGGACGGCGCCACGTCTCGGGCGCTGGGTAGTTGAAACCTCGGGAGGCGGGGTCGTTGCCGGCAGGAAACCCCACAGGCTTGGGCCGTCCTTGCAGGCTTCGTGCCCTTTATCGAGCGAGACGTCTTCACAGGCGTTCGCCTTCTTCACAGGCTCCGGGCCTTCTCCCGAGGGGGATGGCTTCACAGGCGTTCGCCTTCTTCACAGGCTCCGGGCCTTCTCCCGAGGGGGATGGCTTCACAGGCGTTTGCCTTCTTCACAGGCTTCGGGCCTTCTCTCGAGGGGGATGGCTTCACAGGCGTCCGCCTTCTTCACAGGCTCCGGGCCTTCTCTCGAGGGGGATGGCTTCATAGGCGTTCGCCTTGTTCACAGGATCCGGGCCTTCTCCCGAGGGGGATGGCTTCACAGGCGTTCGCCTTCTTCACAGGCTCCGGGCCTTCACGAGAAAACATTCTCCGTAGGCTCCAATGGTCACCTCGCGAGGGAGCGGCAGCGGCCATCTGGGTTGTGCTTAAGCTAGGCTTGGCCTGGCTCGCGAGGGGCTCGCGAGGGGAGGCAGCTGTGATGAGATGGTGACCAGAACTCGGGAAATGATTCAAACAAGACCAAGCACCCCTTCCCCGAACACACGCAAAGCTCAAATTCGAATTCAACTTAAATCCAGCGGGGAAAAAGGTTACAACCAAAGGAAGAAGGCAATGAAAGCAAACAAAAGGCCGCGTCCGGCACCTAATCTAGTCTTCGACGTCTTCTCACCAGCGCGGAGCTAAGTTCTGTCCACTGGGCGTGGGAGGGAGCCCCAGGGCTTGAGGCCAGCACCCTTGAGACTCTGGGGCGTGTACAACCCCACTCATTATTACGTGAGAGTGTCACGGGGCGGCGAGCTTCACAGGCACTGGGCCTTCTTCACAGGAAGCGGCCTTGCTTCATATTGCCAGACGAGGCCCCCGCCTTCCGCCACACTCTAGTGCCACCAACAACGACCGGAAACCAGGACGCCGCCGGTGGGGTAGAGTGGTCGCCGGCGGTTCCCCCGACGACCACGGGTCCTCCGCCGGGGGCAGGCCCTCGGGCGCCTCCCCAGCGGAGGGCCTATCTTCTAAGAACGCCTTACTCCGAACGCCACGGTGGTGAGGTAGGATCCCTGCCCCTTTCCTGCAGCCCCCTGCGTCCTCCTCCTGAGGGGTAGGAGACCGCAGGGGCGGGGCAGCTGCTCGTCGCGGCGACCTGCACCTCATGTGACCCATGATTAGCGTATGCCTGCTCTTGAGGAATTAATGGTACCTGATAGTTGTTGCCTCTAGTGTGACCGACGGAGCCGTCCCGGGGTTCCTGGAGGGGCTCGGTCTCTGGCGTCTCGTCCTTCCAGCTGGGGCTGAAGAGCGGGCCCTGTTCGCCCTCGTGAGCGTGTCCTTGGTCCATCATGTGGGGCACGTACTCTTCTGGCGCCGCCACCCCGAATGCGGTGCTGTAGTGCTCCATGCGCCATGCAGCGTTGCTTGTCGTGCCCGCCGCGTGGTGGTAGCGCGGCTGGCCGGTGGCGCAGTGGGCCGCGCTGAGCCCCTATCCTTCACGCGCCGGAGCGGGGGTAGCGCCACCGCCAGTCTGGTGCCGGCGGATTCGCCGGTGTTGGGGTAGTCTTGAGGTCCGCGCGGGTGCGCGGGGCTCCCTCGTGCGCCGCCCTGAACTTGGGGTGGAAGCTGGACGCAAAAGGGGCGAGCCCCCGAAGCGGCGGAGCCCAGGAGCTCGGCGACCCGCTCCAGCAGCACGTCGCGGCCGCCTTCCAGTAGCCTGCACTGTAACAGCTCCCGCGCTACCGTGAGCGCGGCCCTTGAGTTTGCCTGTTCTCGACGGGTGTACGGTGTCGTAGCCGCGGCGTGGTTGGAGGCCCTCGCCGCCGACCGTGCCTGTCGCGGTGTGAGAGTCGCAGAAGCTTGCCTGCGTCGCCCGCGGCCCGCAGGGCCCTGCGGACCGTGAGCTGCCTGTGGCGCGGGGCTGCCCGGAGCGGGAGGCTCCGCGCAGATGGGCCACGCCGCCCATGGGCCTTGGTTGCCCGCCTGGTCGCCAGACATGGTGACGATGACGTAACGGGAGACGGAGAGATGGGAAGGCGGATTCCGGCACACCCCTACCTAGCGCGCCAAATGTCGGATCACGGTTTCCGGCAGACCCTTAAGGTTCGAACTCTGGGGTGCGCGCGGAGATCGCGCCCTCTACCTCTCCGTCTCGCTGGGATCTAAGCTACTGCAAGAACAACACAAGAGACACAGGGTTTATACTGGTTCGGGCCACAATTGTGGTGTAATACCTTACTCCAGTGTGGTGTGGTGGATTGCCTCTAGGGCTGATAAGGAAGAACAGTACAAAGGGGAACGACCTCGCGAGGGTTTGTTCTTGGCTAGGGGATGAACTGCTGGGGGGAGTTCGATCGCCCTTCTCTCCCTCTCTCTTTACTTGCTCTAGGTCTTCTCCTCCCTCTTCTTCCAGATGCCTCTACCCTGGGGGTGGCTAGTCCTATTTATAGGCAAAGGCCCTGGGCCTCTTCCCAAATATTTAAGCGGGAAGGGCGCCAACAATTGGTCGATTTGAAGGGGAACATCGGGTACACTTATCCTGACTAAAGTTGGTCTTCCCCTGCCAAAGGTTCTGGTGATGACGCCAGCTTGGGATCCACAATGACTTCCTCCTTGTCGTGGAGTTGGTCTTGGTCTCGTTGCACTGAAATGGATGCCTTTGCTTGATCTTCTCGCCTGCGCTTGCCCCCTTTGCACCAAAGAGGAAAGGGAGGACACTACGCGGGCTGGCGCCCGCCTGGCACCTTTGATCGTCACGGCTTGCGTCATGGGCACCTCGTGAGGTACCCCACCTTGATCTCTCCGCCTCCTCGCGAGCCAGCCTAAGGAGGCCGTGCTGGAGGAAGCTCCATGTCGTCCGCCTCGCGAGGCTTGGCCCCTCGCGAGGGTCTTGAGACCTGTGCTGATGAAGATGGGCCATGTTGGGCCCCCACTCGAGCCACGCCGCAGGCCGCAGGCAGGCAAGTCTGGGGACCCCCGTTCCCAGAACACCGACAGAATTGAAGCTATTGTATTGATGTCTTTTCCCATTAAGTAGTGAACAAAAATGGGCCCAACCCAGACATGATGCTTGTTGCTTTGTTACAACAAACTCTGCATCACCCCCTTTATAAGTAGATGGAAGCACATACTGTTGTTGCGCCCACTCTCCCCTGGAACTGTTTATGCTTTTTGTTAATCTAATGTCGCTGGTAAAATTAAGCAATGCCACTCTCATAATTAATTAACTGCTGAATCTTAGTTCAAAACTACAACACTTGTTAGGAATGGTACTATCCTGCTTTGTAGTTCTTTCTACATGTTTAACCAGGGTATTATTAAGATAATGTCTCTGTTAAAATGAATCAGTTGCATTGTTTTAGGAATGGTACTTTACTGCTTTGTCGTTCTTTATACATGTTGAAACAAGGCATTGTTAAGATAATGTCTTAGTGAATATGAATGAATCACACTGATGGAGAATTGCTACTCTCCTTCTTTGTTTCCCATTAATATAAAGTAGATCAGTAGATGCTTTTCTTCTGGGAGTACAAGTCATCAACCGTTATTTATCAGTAATTGTTTCCCTTATACCTATTGTTGCTTACAGGGATATCAAAATTAAAGCTCGGTTTTATTCCGACTACGATTTTAGTTGAACTGCACGAAAGGAGCCAATGTATCCAAGGCAAACTGCTGCATTACTGGGTCCAGTTGCTGTTCCACTTTGCAGAAAGAAGCAGTCACTGTTTCCGCTACATTACAGAAGGAACGACCGAGAAGCTTTACAGAGTATTATTAGACACCGGTGACATGACTAGTTTGTAGAGACCATTGGCAATTTAACAACACATGGAGTGCCCTGGGCAAAAAGTGCCCAAACAAGTACAAGAAGCTACGTCAGGACTCCACGATCATAGGCATTACATATTTTGAATGGGAAAAGCTTGTCAGAGTTTAATCATTGATGTTAGCAAGAAGATGTTAGATTAATATATTGGAATTGGAAAACCTTGTCAAAATTTGCTCATTGATGTTAGCCAGAAGACATGCATTTGATATTTTTTAGTGGGACGCCCTTGCTGTGAGCAGTGTCAAGTGTTTTTTCCTATTCCTGTGTTTAGTTTAGAAGTAAATAGTTACTCTACTGAGATATTCCTGTGTTAAGAGTTTGTTCTGAATATTGTCTATGTAATGCCAGGCCTTGTGTTTGATTGCAAAGTTGAGCTTGGAACGTTGTGGCATGCGACATCAGGAGCTTTTCACCGTGCCTCCTGAGAATAATGCTTCGTATTGTTTTGCATGTCGATCTAATGCGAGTGATTTGCTTGTTAAGAAGATCATCCTCTTCTGTTGTTTCCATGCTTAGGAAGTTCATCGTCTGATGTTTCATTCATAGCCTATGTGACAAGTCGGGTAGGTTAGATGTAAAACCATATGATCCTCCGACCAACTCATGATATTAGGCCGTGATTGGATCATCGTTTTCCAACCAAAACCGCTTGTAAAACTGAATCTTGTAATATAAAGCAGATGGTCTCGGGCGAAGGCGCTTGGTTGGTCGATTTCGACTAGTAAAATATCGGAAGTACTTCACACATGATAAAAACGCTGAACGACACTCGGACGATTGCTAATCCAGCCGTTAGCTGCTATTTAAGCCTTGCCCATGGATGGCATGATATGCACGTCGTGCATGTATCGTCTGGTAATGTCATCCATATAGCAGTGCTCGTAAAATATACACTGATCTCTCAAATTACACGCATAACCCGTCGGTTTTACTTACAGACCTCGGGCCCTCTGTTTCATTATGCCTGTATTTTACGCGTTGTTTCCGATGACGAGTAAATTACACTTGTATGTTAATACAGGTTTGAAATAAACCAGAGCTCCCAAGCGCGGCCTTACCGTTTCATGCCGTCTTAGTTTCTCAAAGGTGCTCATAGGTGTCCGATGATCCTGGCTTCCTGAATGAGCAGCGGGCGCTGTATCAGACCATCCGTAGGGCCCTCGAGGCCCTCTCCGTTCTCTTTCGAGTTGTTGCGCTCATCATGGCGCCGAGCATTGTTATCATCGTCAACGATCATGAGGATTCAGGAGATGACTTTATTTTGACTGGATGACACTAGGGACCCACTAGGGCCATAGCTGTACGTACGCAAGTGCCTCCTTATTATGTACAACTATATTTTTTTGCTTTCTCCTGGTTTCCTGACATCACGGTCCCACACCATTGTCAACCTATGTAGTCAATATAAACGAGAGAATTGCACAAGGTGCGGCCGACAGTTGGGACCAAGCAGCTCGAGCAGTATTTGGGTTTTTGAGGTGTGAGCACTGCAGAGTTTTTCTTGGCGATGATTTCGTTCTTGTTCAGAGGAGAGCAGGGTATTAACTGGGCAGGCTGTGCCCGTCTAGCCCAGGCCAGATATCCAGTCCAGATACTAATTTTTTCAAGATGAAAATGGCTAGCCCAGCTATACGTCTTTTTGAGGAATACCCAGGCAAGGTCAACTTGTTATTCTCCGCCCCGCTGGGCTGCAAATCTTTCCTAGGAGGGATGCATTAGGATTAACAGGAAAATGGGCTTTAAAAAATAATAAATGGGATGTAATTATTAAAACTGGGCAGTAACTATAAAAAATGCACCAAACATGAAATTAGTTTATAAAATTTTATTAATCGTTGTCCTAGCTAGAAAATGGGTTGTACTTTTAACAAACTGTAAATGGGCTATTGTAAATTCTATTAGAATTCAAAAATGGGTTGTACATTCTTACAAAACGCAAATGGGCTATAAGTTCTCTGCCACACACTTGCGGGCCTACTAAGTGACGCGTCCCCTAAAAAAATAAGTTGACGCGTATGCAAGGTTTTGTCAACTTATTATAGTCAACACACGATTCTAGCAGCAGTGGCCGTTGGATGTCTATCCAACGGATGTCGTGCTTCTTCTTCAATCTCGGATATTCTTAGCTTCGGCCGCCCAAAAAATGATTCCTCCCCCTGACATCTGGGGCGCACTGTTTCAGAGGCTGACCTGTGGGCTTACTAAGTTGGAGCGTGCCAAGGGCTTTGTCAACTTAGTCAATATAAGCGATTCTAGCTTCACTGATCGTACGACGTCCATCCAACGGCCGTAGTGCTTCTTCAACCTCTGGTCTCCTTGGTCAAGCCGCCCAAAGCAGCGCCGGTCGTGCCGCCTGCTCCTGCCTCTCGTGGCAGGCTGTGCTGCCACGGAGGCCTCACCGCCCCCATACTACTCCCATCACTGGCCAGGCCATCCCTCCACTCACCCACACCCCCTGTTATTCTGCGGCGACGGCAGCCTCACACCGCAGCCGAACTAGTGAACCCTCGTACTCCTCTCCGCGCGGGCTTCCACTGCTGCGTCTTCCCTGGCTCCGTGTCGTCCCCTTCCTAGGCCATGCCGTCATCCACCGCCCTGGTGCTCTCGGCGCGGCCCGGTCAACATGGTCAATGACCGACTTCCACCGGAAGAGTACTGTACGTGGAGAGGCTGACAGGTGGGTCCATGGCGGCCGCAAGGAAGTGCCTCCTTATTACGTGCAAAATAATTATTCCTCCACCTGACAGCGGGGACCCACAGGACGGGCCACCTTATTTCGCGAAAAAATGTTTCCCCCCTGACTACTGGGACCCACTAGATGGGCCACCGTATTCGCGAAAAAAACATTCCCCTGTCGTGGTTCTAAGTCTGACAGTAGAATAGGGGGTAGGTGATGTAGAGGCAAGATCCTAGCTATGCAGGAGTTGTACACGCAAGTTTTACGAGTTCAGGCCCTTCTCGAAGGAAGTAATAGCCCTACGTCTCGGAGCCCGGAGACGGTCGATTGGATTATGAGCGTGTGAGTTACAGGGGGTGCGAACATTTGTCTCAAAGGAGGGGGTGGCTTATATAGAGTGCGCCAGGACCCCAGCTCCCCTCCGTTGCACAGGATTCAATGTACATAAAGAGGTGGCGTTACAGGTAACGCCTGTAATGAAGTGCTACAAATGATCATTAAATATATGAGTAAATACTCGACCGTTGCTATTTAGGGCGGCTTTAGGTCTTCTTATATGTCGAGTGGTTTTATGGTCGAGTGACCTGGATAAGAGAGGTCTCCGAGTGAATGGCAGGTCGAGTGGACTTCACTCGACACCTTCATTAGATCCCTTCTTCTTATTCTTGAACTTCTTTGTTCTTAGGACAAGGACCTTAGGTAGGACGTATAGGTCAGGCCTATTACCCTACCCCAGGTCTGTGTCCTCATCATTAGCCCCCGAATGGATCGAGGTTTGAGTGAAAAAGAAGGATGGAGTTGACCTTGCTTTTGCTCTCGCTTTGTGTTGTCTTTATCTCCAAGTGGAGGCCAGTTGTTGGAACTTCAGCTTCGTTTCAGTCTCCACATCTGCCGAGTGATATCTCTGACAAGAAATCTTTGGCGTGATCGGTTGTGAAGAATCCCGGGTTTCACGGGATTCAAAATTTTGGTGGAAGCGCGCAAGGTGGAGCGCCCCGCGGTAAGTGGAGTAGATAAATCGGACGTTTCAATTTTCGCGCCACCTTTTTAGCCATGTATCCCGTGTGCGACTGTTGGGGGGATTTGACAGGATCGCTTGGGCCCACCACGTCAGCCACTCGGAAGTAGGCCTTTAAAAGTGGTGAGGCCGAGGCATTTGCACTGTGCGTGCCTATTCCCCTTCTTCTTCCTCTTGCATCTCCACCTTGTCCAGCCCAACCACTCTCGACGTCGCTGCTCCGCCGCCATGGGGAAGGACAAAACAGTTGCGCTAGAGCGTGCGAAGAAGGCGACGGGGGCGGCGAAGAACAAGAAGATGAATTGGGGGTCTTCATCGCACTCGGGGCTGCCGTCGGGTTGGATCCAAGGAGACTGGATCCGATCTTTGCTTCAGCAAGAGGACTTGGATGATATGGCCGAGTTAAGGCTGATCGCCCATAAGTCTGCGCGCCTGCCGAGGGGGGAATCGGAGCCCCAGCCGCGACCGGGTGAGTGTGTTTTACTCGCCACCCATGTCGACCGTGGCTTCTCGCTTCCACCACATCCTTTCTTTCAAGCTTTCCTGAACTTCTTTGGTGCCCAACTCCATCATTTTACTCCCAATACCATCACATATCTTGCCGCGTTCGTCTCCATGTGTGAGAATTTCCTGGGGTGCCGACCGCACTGGGGCCTTCTTAAGCACATCTTGACCATCCAATCCCAAACTATGAAGAAAATGAACTCGAAAGACGAGAAAACCCACGTTATCCAGATGTGTGGGGGTCTGGGCATTCAGAAGAGGAAGAGGAGCTCCTTTCCTTCGATGACTCTTCCGGAGACGGTCAGGGGCTGGCATTCGAGCTGGTTCTACTGCCAGGATATCGCGACCCCGGGCCAGTCGACCGGGCTTCCCCCTTTTTCTTTTGACCGTGTTCAAACTCCATCTTCCTTGCAAGTGATTGCTGTTGAGAAGGCGGAGACAGGCATGCTAGTTGAGAAAGTAGTCCAACTGATCAATCAAGGTGTCACTGGTATGGACCTGCTCGAGGTGTTCCTCATTCGGCGGATCCAACCTTTCCAAGCTCGTGACCATTCCATGTGGATGTACTCTGGGGCTGGTGACACTGCTCGGGTTCGTCCGGAGGAGGTGGAGGCCAAAACCATGGCCGAGTGGCTGATGAGTATTACCGGGAACAAGGAAAACCCCAGAGGCGCTAGGAGAGTCGACCCTTTCAGCAATAGCGACCTGCCAGACAAGGTCTGGTCATCATAACTGAATTTTTGAACATACTTTCCGACTGATTGTGGTTCCGACTGACTTATGATCGGTCCCTCATTTTGCAGATCTATACGGAGATGTATTCGATGCCCAAAGGTGAACAAGCTCTGGAGCAAGACCAAGAGGGCGAGGACAGTGCCGAGGAGAGCGGCGAGTGGGAGTCCCCAGCTGATGATGATGAAGAAGAGATTGACGAGTCAGGCGATGATGAGGTAGCCGACTCACCGCCTCGCTTTGAACGTCAATCCAAGCAGCGCCATGATCCGGCGAACAGGCGCGGCAAAGCTGTGGCATCAAGTGCTCCATCTCACAAGCGCGCTCAGTCCCTGACTCCAGAGCTGACTGAAAAGATCACCAAGCAGCCCAAAGCTAATCCTTCGAAGGCTCGGAAGACCTTGCCTAGAATCAAGATGGACGTCCCTGTTGCCTCTGGGTAAACTCTCTTCTCATATTTTCTTATTCTGATTAATTTTCTTGTTCTGACCGAGTGGATGTTGAACTTGTATAGCCCGACCTCTGCTGCGACAGATATGGATATTGACAAGGCCCCAGCCGACGAGGAAGCTGACGACACCGTCACCTCCAAAGCCAATAAGTCTGCCCGATTCGAATTCATCTGGTCGACTGGATGGTTTGTCAGTTATCCTTATGGCTTTCCCTGTTTATTGTAGTTCCACAAGACGTTGTTGTGATCCCGGATGATGAAGAAGAAGTACCACTAAGAGGGAGGAGGAGGAAGGACAAGGTACTAGGCGGCAAGGTGCCTGAAGTCCAGGTTCCTCGGTCGACTGTGACGCTTGGGACGACGGTCGAGCGATCGACAGATCCGCCTCGAACCAACGTCACCTTCGTTGTTCCGCTGTCGATTGATTGCCCCTCAGGATCAGCTGCTAAGACTCCTGCTGCGCCGATACAACTCCATGCTTCAGATCAGTCGACTGCTTCGATTGCTCTGCCGTCATCACTTTTTACTCCATATCAAACTCCGGACGATCCACCAGCTGCTGCCAAGGAAGCTCTTCTTCATCTGAATCTTGTGATGGGGCAGATGAAGGTAGTGCATGAGGCTAGTCAGGTAGCCTTCAACGCCGGAGCTGCTATGCAAGCCAATGTCCAGGTTAGTTGATTTTTTGATGGACCGTACTTCTTGTCTGATCACCCACTGGGGTGTGGCTGTTTTGAAATTGTATGTCTCTTTGTGTCGATTCGAACTGAATCTTTGCAGTAGTGGGTGCACGCTGAGTGCACCCACTGGGTGTAGTCCCCGAGACCATAGTTGACTGTGGGCAGTCGACTATGGTCTGAGAATAGGAACTTCCTTTTTTGCAACTCGAGCTGGGCAGGCCACGCTGAATGGAATCAAAACCAGTGGGGGCACGTTGAGTGCACCCACAGGGTGTAGTCCCCGAGATCATAGTTGACTACGGGCAGTTGACTGTGGTCTGAGAATCTAAATCTCTCTCTCTTTTTGTACTAAATCAGTGGGGTCACGCTAAGTGCACCCACTGGGTGTAGTCCCCGAGACTGCCATTGAATGTTTGATTCGGTGGTAGTCCTAGAGTAGCTATCATTGTGATGTCTTTTTATCTCTGTCGACTGATATGGCTGTAACTACAAAATCTTGTGATCTTTGGGCTCAGCTTTCTGCGATGAACAAACAACAAATCAGCCTCAACCTTGATCTGGAAATGGCAAAGAAGAATCTCAAGACCGCTCGTGACGAAGTAGCTGCCATGGGAGGTAACCAATCGCCAACTGTATATCCCACTGCTGGCACTTTTCCTTTCTATTTTTTAAGCCGAGTGATTCCATTCGAGCAGATGTGTGTTGTGAAAATCGTCAACTCCAAGCCCGTCTGAAGAATGTTATTTATTTAGAGAAAATGAAGCAGACTTTGGAGAAGAAGGATCTGGATCTTGCTGTGGCATAAAAGGAGGCGCGCGAGAAAATAGCACTTGCTGACTAGAAGCTTGCTCCAAGCTGAAGACCGCTGCTTCTGACGCCAATTGGGAGGTCGAACTATTGAGGAAGGACAAGGAGAAACTGACCGACGAGCTTGGGAGTCTCAAGGCCAAGAATGGCGAAGTGGAGTCTTATCTAGGCCAGCTTGCTGCAAAGCTGGTCTTGAAACTTGAAGGTACTGATTAATCTGTGTTATTTCTGTCGACTGACAAGTCTAATTATACCGTCGACTCACCATTCACTCGACTGTGCAGAATTTTGCCAAGACTTTGAAGCAGAAACTGGACGGGTCGAGACGGGTCTTGATCCCATAAACTATCCAGTCAAGGATGATGTTGCGATGAACGTGTCGCGGTTGGAATCTCGTATGGACAGCGCGGTTGCTTATCTAGCCCGCCTGAAAGCTGCGATGACTCGGGTTGATGCTGAACTTCGGCCTCAGGCGAAACTGTCTCAAGATCTTCAGTCCCTGATGGCTCGACTGAATCAAATCCCCGAGCGCGTGCAAGAATCGAAGAAGTCATCCGCTCGCTGTGGTGCTGACGTTGCCCTGTCTCTGGTCCGAGTGCACTGCAAGGATGTCCAAGAGGACAAGCTGGCGGAGCTCAAGGTTGCTAACATGAAGAGGCACACTTTCCAGTCTTTCATGGACACCTTCCTTGACGCAGCCACTCACATTGCAGACAACATTGACGTTGACAGTTTCTGCGACCCAGCCCGTCCTTCTCCTGATGCGTGACCGTAAAACATTATGCTTCACCTTTATTTGCCTCGGAATGCCGAGTGATTATGTAACTGTTAAACTTCTTCGGGCTTGATGCTCAAATACTTTCGATCCGCCGTCTGGAACTTTAGGACTTATCAGGACTTGGTTTATTTTTGAATATGCTTGCCTTCGAGTGGACTTTTTTCTTCACTCGGAATAATCTTTGTGCTTGAGATGCAGATTTGAGGTAATGACTCCAGTTGACCGGCACTTCGTCGTTCGGCAGCTCTGAGGTGATGACTCCACTCGTTAGGATTTTTCAAACTTAGGCGAGTACTGGACTGCATCTAAGCCCCCGAGTGGGAGGGTTGCTCTCCACTCGGTAGGATTTTTCAAACTTAGGCGAGTACTGGACCGCAACTAAGCCCCGAGTGGGTGGGTTTCTCTCCACTCAGTAGGATTTTTCAAACTTAGGCAAGTACTGGACTGCAGCTAAGCCCCCGAGTGGGAGGGTTGCTCTCCACTCAGTAGGATTTTTCAAACTTAGGCGAGTACTAGACTGCAGCTAAGCCCCCGAGTGCGAGGTTTGCTCACCACTCGGTAGGATTTTTCAAGCTTAGGTGAGTACTGGACTGTAGCTAAGCCTCCGAATGAGAGGTTCGCTCACCACTCGGTAGGATTTTTTAAGCTTAGGCGAGTACTGGACTGCAGCTAAGCCCCCGAGTGAGAGTTTTGCTCACCATTCGGTAGGATTTTTCAAACTTAGGCGACTACTAGACTGCACCTAAGCCCCCGAGTGAGAGGTTTGCTCACCTCTTGATAGGATTTTTCAAACTTAGGCGAGTACTGGACTGCAGCTAAGCCCCCGAGTGGGAGGGTTGCTCTCCACTCGGTAGGATGTTTCGAACTTAGGCGAGTACTGGACTGCAGCTAAGCCCTCGAGTGGGAGGGTTGCTCTACACTCGGTAGGATTTTTCAAACTTAGGCGAGTACTGGACCGCAGCTAAGCCCCGTGTGGGAGGGTTGCTCTCCACTCAGTAGGATTTTTCAAACTTAGGCAAGTACTGGACTGCAGCTAAGCCCCCGAGTGGGAGGGTTGCTCACCACTCAGTAGGATTTTTCGAACTTAGGCGAGTACTAGACTGCAGCAAAGCCCCCGAGTGCGAGGTTTGCTCACCACTCGGTAGGATTTTTCAAGCTTAGGTGATTACTGGACTGCAGCTAAGCCTCCGAGTGAGAGGTTCGCTCACCACTCGGTAGTATTTTTCAAGCTTAGGCGAGTACTGGACTGCAGCTAAGCCCCCGAGTGAGAGTTTTGCTCACCATTCGGTAGGATTTTTCAAACTTAGGCGAGTACTAGACTGCAGCTATGCCCCCGAGTGAGGGGTTTGCTCACCACTTGATAGGATTTTTCAAACTTAGGCGAGTACTGGACTTCAGCTAAGCCCCCGAGTGGGAGGGTTTCTCTCCACTCGGTAGGATGTTTCAAACTTAGGCGAGTACTGGATTGCAGCTAAGCCCCCGAGTGGGAGGGTTGCTCTCCACTCGGTAGGATTTTTCAAACTTAGGCGAGCACGGGACTGCAGCTAAGCCCCCGAGTGGAAGGCTGGCTTACCACTCGGTAGGATTTTTTTAACTTAGGCGAGTACTGGACTGCAGATAAGCCCCCGAGTGAGAGGTTTGCTCATCACTCGGTAGGATTTTTCAAACTTAGGCGACTACTGGACTGCAGCTAAGCCCCCGAGTGGGAGGGTTGCTCTCCGCTCGGTAGGATTTTTCAAACTTAGGCGAGTACTGGACTGCAGCTAAGCCCCCGACTGAGAGGTTTGGTCACCACTCGGTAGGAGTTTTCAAGCTTAGGGGAGTACTGGACTGCAGCTAAGCCCCCGAGTGAGAGGTTTCTCACCACTCTGTAGGATTTTTCAAGCTTAGGCGAGTACTGGATAGCAGCTAAGCCCCCGAGTGAGAGTTTTGCTCACCACTCGGTAGGATTTTTCAAACTTAGGCGAGTACTGGACTGCAGCTAGGCCCCCGAGTGGGAGGGTTGCTCTCCACTCGGTAGGATGTTTCAAACTTAGGCGAGTACTGGACTGCAGCTAAGCCCCCGAGTGGGAGGGTTGCTCTCCACTCGGTAGGATTTTTCAAACTTAGGCGAGCACGGGACTGCAGCTAAGCCCCCGAGTGGAAGGCTGGCTTACCACTCGGTAGGATGTTTTAAACTTAGGCGAGTACTGGACTGCAGCTAAGCCCCTGAGTGAGAGGTTTGCTCATCACTTGGTAGGATTTTTCAAACTTAGGCAAGTACTGGACTGCAGCTAAGCCCCCGAGTGGGAGGGTTCCTCTCCGCTCGGTAGGATTTTTCAAACTTAGGCGAGTACTGGACTGCAGCTAAGCCCCCGACTGAGAGGTTTGGTCACCACTCGGTAGGATTTTTCAAGCTTAGGGGAGTACTGGACTGCAGCTAAGCCCTCGAGTGAGAGGTTTCTCACCACTCGGTAGGATTTTTCAAGCTTAGGCGAGTAGCGGACTGCAGCTAAGCCCCCGAGTGAGAGTTTTGCTCACCACTCGGTAGGATTTTTCAAACTTAGGCGAGTACTGGACTACAGCTAAGCCCCCGAGTGAGAGGTTTGTTGACCACTCGGTAGGATTTTTCAAACTTAGGCGAGTACTGGACTGCAGCTAAGCCCCCGAGTGGGAGGGTTGCTCTCCACTCGGTAGGATTGTTCAAACTTAGACGAGTACTGGACTGCAGCTAAGCCCCCGAGTGAGAGGTTTGCTCAGCACTCGGTAGGATTTTTCAAGCTTAGGCGAGTACTGGACTGCAGCTCAGCCCCCGAGTGAGAGGTTTGCTCACCACTCGGTAGGATTTTTCAACCTTAGGCGAGTACTGGACTGCAGCTAAGCCCCGAGTGAGAGGTTTCCTCACCACTCGGTAGGATTTTTCAAACTTAGGCGAGTACTGGACTGCAGCTAAGCCCCCGAGTGGGAGGGTTGCTCTCCACTCGGTAGGATTTTTCAAACTTTGGCAAGTACTGGACCACAGCTAAGCCCCCGACTGAGAGGTTTGCTCACCACTCGGTAGGATTTTTCAAGCTTAGGCGAGTACTGGACTGCAGCATAGCCCCCCAGTCAGAGGTTTGCTCACCACTCGGTAGGATTTTTCAAACTTAGGCGAGTACTGGACTGCAGCTAAGCCCCCGAGTGAGAGGTTTGCTCAACACTCAGTAGGATTTTTCAAACTTAGGTGACTACTGGACTACAGCTAAGCCCCCGAGTGGAAGGCTGGCTTACCACTCGGTAGGATTTTTTAAACTTATGCGAGTACTGGACTGCAGCTAAGCCCCCGAGTGAGAGGTTTGCTCACCACTCGGTAGGATTTTTCAAACTTAGGCGAAACGGATTCGCAGCTAAGCCCCCGAGTGGATGGCTGGCTTACCACTCGGTAGGATTTTTTCAAACTTAGGCGACACAGATTCGCAGCTAAGTCACCCACTAGGGATTTCAAACGCGAACACAAGCAACAACAATCGTTTAGGAAGATTGTAAAGCTCTTGTCTTTGATAAATAAACTACAAAGGTATTTCTTATTACATCTCATCCGTGTGAGTACTTAAGTGTAAAAGGGGCGGAGCTGCTCCGCGTTCCAAGCTCGTGGCTCGTCTTTCTCATGTTCGACATTGTAAAGATGGTAAGCTCCATTGTGGAGAACTATGGTGATAATGAAGGGACCTTCCCAAGCAAGGGCGAGCTTGTGCGGCTTCTGTTGATCCACTCGAAGAACCAAGTCTCCCTCTTGAAAGGATCGACCCCTCACGTTTCTGGCGTGGAATCGACGCAAGTCTTGCTGATAAATGGTCGACCGGATCAAGGCCATCTCTCTTTCCTCCTCTAAGAGATCGACTGAATCCTGCCTGGCCTGTTCTGCTTCCTCTTCAGAGAAGAGCTCGACTCGGGGTGCGTTGTGGAGCAAGTCACTTGGCAGAACAACCTCAGCTCCATAGACCAAAAACAAAGGAGTTCGTCCAGTCGACCGATTGGGAGTTGTCCTCAAACCCCAAAGAACTGATCGAAGTTCATCGACCCAAGGGCCTTCTGCGTGTTTGAGATCACGCATCAGTCGGGGTTTCAGTCCTTTGAGAATTAGGCCATTTGCTCTTTCTACTTGTCCATTCGACTGCAGGTGAGCGACTGAAGCATAGTCGACTCGAGTGCCTTGAGAAGCGCAGAAAGCTCTAAACTCATCAGAATCAAAATTCGACCCGTTGTCAGTGATGATGTTGTGCAGAACTCCATATCTGAATGTCAATTCTTTGATGAAACTGACAGCAGTGCTAGCTTCAATATTCTTGATAGGTTTGGCTTCAATCCATTTGGTAAACTTGTCGACTGCTACAAGAACATGAGTGAAGCCGCTCCTACAAGTTCTCAGTGGTCCAACCATATCTAACCCCCAAACAGCAAAGGGCCAGACGAGGGGAATGGTCTTCAGGGCTGACGCTGGCTTGTGAGACATATCCGAGTAAAACTAGCATCCTTCACATCTGTCGACTATATCTTTCGCCATTTCATTTGCTCGTGGCCAATAAAATCCGGCTCGGTATGCTTTAGCCACAATGGCCCGAGAGGACGCATGGTGACCATAGGTCCCCGAGTGGATGTCATTGAGGATCATTCGACCTTCCTCTGGCGTTATGCATTTCTGACTGACTCCAGTCGCGCTTTCCCTGAACAGTTGTCCTCTGATCACCGTAAAGGCTTTGGATCGACGCATGATCTGTCGAGCCTCTTCTTCATCCTCTGGAAGTTCCTTCCTAAGGATGTACGCAATGTATGGCACTGTCCAGTCTGGAGTCATGACCAGAACCTCCATGATTAGGTCGACCATGGCTGGGATCTCGACTTGAGTCGGATCTGTGGTGCTCTTAGGCTGTGGGGGTTCTTCAGTTAAAGGATCTTCCTGAACTGACGGTGTGTGAACGTGCTCCAAAAATACATTGCTGGGAATGGCTTCTCTCTTGGAACCTATCTTTGCCAAATCATCGGCTGCTTGATTTTTCAATCGGGGTATATGATGGAGCTCTAACCCCTCAAACTTCTAACGTCCCACTCCTTCATCAGTTGAGTGACCACCAAATCTGAGTCGCCGTAAACCATAAGGCGACGGACGCCGAGTGAAATGGCCATACGTAACCCATATAAGAGTGCTTCATATTCTTCTTCATTATTGGAGGAATCAAAGTTAATCTGGAGGACGTATCTGAGCTTGTCTCCTCGAGGGGATACCAGTACCACCCCAGCACCAGAACCATTCAACATCTTGGAACCATCAAATAACATGGTCCAGTGCTCCGAGTGAACTTGAGTCGGCAGTTGTTGTTCAATCCACTCAGCGAGGAAATCTGCTATTGCTTGGGACTTTGATAGCTTTCTTTGCCTCAAACTTGATATCTAAGGGAAGGAGTTCAATCGCTCACTTTGCCACTCGACCAGTTGCGTCTCTGTTGTGCAGAATCTCTGACAATGGAGCGTCGCTAACGACTGTAATTGAGTGAACAGAGAAGTAATGCGCAACCTTATTCATGGTCATATAAATCCCATAAGCAAGCTTCTGATAATGAGGATATCTTTGCTTTGATGGAGTCAAAACTTCAGAAACATAATACACTGGGCGCTTAACTTTATAGGCTTTTCCTTCTTCTTCCCGCTCGACCGTAAGTATTGTACTGACGACCTGTCCAGTGGCTGCAATATAAAGCAGTAACGGCTCTTTGCTCACTGGAGCAGTAAGCACCGGCAGGGTGGAAAGCAGAGATTTTAGCTCTACAAAGGCTGCATCAGCTTCTGGAGTCCACTCGAACTTATCTGACTTCTTCATCAGTCGGTAGAGAGGCAGTGCCTTCTCACCGAGTCGAGAAATGAATCGACTTAGGGCGGCCAAGCAACCAGTAAGCTTTTGGACATCATGCACACACACGGGGTGTTTCGTCCGGAGTATGACACCCACTTTCTCAGGGTTAGCATCGATCCCTCGTTCGGAAACGAGAAAACCGAGTAATTTTCCACCTGGAACTCCGAATGTGCACTTTGATGGATTAAGCTTGACATCATACCTTCTGAGGTTGGCAAATGTTTCAGCGAGGTCAGCCAGTAGGTCGGAACTGTTACGTGACTTGACCATGATGTTATCCATGTACGCTTCCACATTCCGACTTATTTGATTGAGCAAACACTTATGAATCATCCGCATGAATGTGGCTCCAGCGTTCTTCAGGACGAATGGCATGGTGACATAACAGAAGCACCCGAATGGGGTGATGAAAGTTGTTTTAATCTCATTGGGTCCATATAGACGGATCTGATGATACCCGGAATAAGCGTCCAAAAAGGACAAAAGCTCGCACCCGCAGTCGAGTTGACTATTTGATCGATGCGAGGGAGAGGGAAGTGATCCTTCAGGCAGGCCCGATTAATATGCTTGAAATCTATGCACATGCGAATTGAGTCGTCCTTCTTAGGGACCATGACAACATTAGCTAACCACTCGGAGTGGTAAATCTCTCGAATAAACTCAGCTGCCAGAAGCCGAGCCACTTCTTCACCGATTGCCTTTCTCTTCTGTACGGCGGACCGTCGAAGATGTTCTTTGACCAGTTTCACTTTTGGGTCGACTCGCAAACAATGCTCAGCCAGTCCCCTAGGAACACCTGGCATGTCAGAGGGTTTCCATGCAAAGATGTCCCAGTTCTCATGGAGGAACTGGATGAGCGCTTCTTCCTATTTGGAGTCGAGTGTTGTTGAAATGTGAGTCAGAGCAGCATTGGGATCGGTCGGGTGAACATGAATCGCTTTCATTTCACCGGACGACTGAAATGTTGAATCCGTGGCAGGCTTCTTAGCTCGTAGCAAATCACTTGGATCTGCATTTTACTGATACTCCTGCAATTCCATGACTGCCATCTGCGCATCGGCGATCTTCGAGCCCTTCTGAATGCACTCTTCTGCTTTCTTTCTATTGCCAGTGATAGTGATCACACCCTTAGGACCAGGCATCTTCAATTTGAGGTACACTAACATGGTCGAGCCATGAAACGTGCATAAGCTGGCCTGCCCAGAATAGCGTGGTAAGCACTCTGGAAATCCACAACTTCAAATGTCAACTTTTCTTTGTGGTAATTCTTGGAATCACCGAAAACCACGTCAAGAGCAATCTGGCCGAGTGATTCAGCCTTCTTGCCTGGAATGACTCCATGGAAACTCATATTGCTTTCACTGAGTCTGGACATCGGAATGCGCATCCCTTTCAGCGTCTCTGCATACAGAATATTCAGGCCACTGCCACCATCCATCAGAACTTTAGTCAGTCGAGTGCCTTCGACGACTGGGTCGACCACCAATGCTTGCCTCCCAGGGGTGGCTATGTGCGTCGGGTGATCGGACTGGTCGAATGTGATAGCAGTCTGAGACAATTTCAAATAATTGGGTGTCGCCGGAGCGACCATGTTCACTTCTCTGTTAATGACTTTCAGTCGACTTTTGCTCTCAACATCAGCAAAAATCATCAGAGTGGAATTGATGTGAGGGTAACCATCGTCACTTTCCTCCTTGTCCTCAACTTTGTGAGACTCTTTTTCTGTCTCTTTGGGTTGTTTCTCTCAGAAATGCTGGATCAGGAGTCGACACTGCCGAGTGGTATGCTTCGGGTAAATGATTTTACCCTCCTCATCTTCCTTTGTGTGGATGCGGCATGGCAAATCCAGCACATCATTTCCATCATGGTATTTTATTTTCCTGGGGTTACATGGCCCTTTGGGCTTCCCCTTGAATTTCCCTTGAGTCACGGCTAGGGTTTCCCAGGAGCAGCTGGCTCGGCTTTGCTCTTCTGATTCAGACTGGAGTCTCCTCCACCGGTTTCATGGGCGACTGTTTTGTGCTTGCCACTCCGGAGCCGATCTTCCTCTTCACCATTGGCATACTTGGTGGCGATCTCCATCATCCGACTCAGAGACATATCTCCGGTCTGACCGAACTTCAGATTCAACTCTCGATATTTGACGCCTTCCTTGAAGGCACAAACTGCTGGGTGATCACACACATTCTCCACAGTGTGATGCAACGTGATCCATCTCTGGATATAGTCTCTCAAACTTTCATTCGGCTTCTGCACACAAGATTGCAGCTCTGTCAACCCTGCTGGCCGCTTGCATGTTCCTTCGAAAGTTCTGACAAACACTCGGGCAAGAGCTACCCAACTATAAATGCTGCTGGGTGCTAATTGATTCGGCCATGCTCTGGCCGAGCCCTCCAACATCAGAGGAAGGTGTTTCATGGCCACTTCTTCATTGCCGCCGCCAATCTGAACAGCCACTCGGTAGTCCTCAAGCCAAGTGTCAGGCTTGGACTCCCCAGTGAACTTACTGACTCCAGTCGCCAACCTGAAGTTGGGAGGAATCACTGCGGCCCTGATGGCTCTGCTGAAGCACTCTAGACCTGAGACATGCACTCTGCTGCTTGCTGGTAAATCTCTATCATGGCCTTCTCTGTGAGCTATGTTTCTGTCGACCAAACCTTGAATGAGAATAGATCTCGCATTAAAGCCTGGTTCCCTGCGGTCGACTGGAATTCTTCGCCCACAGCTGTGAGGGCGCCTGTCATCATGTTGTCGAGGCACGTATGACCCACTCCTTGGGGGAGGCGTGGGCACTCGACGGCGATCATCGTGATCGAGTCGGTGATCATACTGCTCATGATTTTTGTACTGATCGTGCCGGTCTCCACGTCCCTCACCCCTCGGGGGCGATCTTGGGCTATGAGCCGACTGGACTGTATCCGCCATAACGGAGCTGCTATGGATCCTATTCCGCGACTGTGACATAGCTGTGTTCTATTCTCCCGCTTCCCGGAGTAAAGCTCTGATCTGCATTAGGCCTCTGCCAGCTTCCAACTAGGAGGGCTGAATTGACTCTGCTATTCGAGCTACAGCTGTAAGATTCTGGATCGATGTTTGATATACCCGAGTCGGAGGTGGAAAGAATTGACGTCGACTGGATTCCGGAACCCGCTGACGTGCACGCTCGTCGAGTGCACGCTGGAGGTTCTCCAGTCGAGTGCGCTCAGCCAGGTTGGCCAGACACGCTTCCTCCAAGGCCCGGGCCTCGGGGGTTTCTCCAACGATAGGAGTGTGAAGTGCATCGATGTTCTGGCAGCGAAGTTCTTCCCTCTGCTGCGAAGAGAGGGGCTCGGGGAGGTACTCTTCGTGGACATGCGACGGATCACCTCCGCCGTTGCCACTGTCGGCGCGGGGGAAGCCGGGAGGACTGCGAGGTCCATCAACCATCAGGACCTCCGTCGCGGGATCACTGCTGTCGCACTCGGATGCAGTCTCTGCGGAGCCAGTCGAACAGGCCGTAGAGAGTTTCGTCGGGCTTGATCGCCGCGACTTGGGCGGTGGCCAACTGGCGTGCCACCGCATGCCTCATCCACCACTGAAGCCTTGATCGACCGGAACGCTTGTGCCGGCGGGCGACAGGGAGGGAGGATGCCATAGGAGCCGACAGATACTGGGTCGACGGCTGCCGCAGGAGGACGCCGCGGACGCACGCGCGAAAGTGCGTTGGCCCGCAGACGGGAAGTGCGTCGCTGTCGAGTGGTGCCTCCTGAAGCCAAGCAGAGTCGTCGGCGACAAACACGAGCGCGCCGATACGGATCTCGCGCCCCTCTGCCAAACCTCCGCCTGAAACCATGATGAAGGGGATCGAAAAAATCGCAACTTCTCCAGCAAGTCGCTAAGACACCTGCCCCACGGTGAGCGCCAACTGTCGTGGTTCTAAGTCTGACAGTAGAATATGGGGTAGGTGATGTAGAGGCAAGATCCTAGCTATGGAGGAGTTGTACATGCAAGTTTTACGAGTTCAGGCCCTTCTCGGAGGATGTAATAGCCCTGCGTCTAGGTGCCAGGAGGCCGTCGATTGGATTATGAGCGTGTGAGTTACAGGGGGTGCGAACCTTTGTCTCAGAGGAGGGGGTGGCTTATATAGAGTGCGCCAGGACCCCAGCTCCCCTCCGTTACATAGGATTCAATGTACATAAAGAGGTGGCGTTACAGGGAACGCCTGTAATGAAGTGCTACAAATGATCATTAAATATATGAGTAAATGCTCGACCGTTTTCGTTTAGGGCGGCTTTAGGTCTTCTTATATGTCCAGTGGTTTTATGGTCGAGTGACCTGGATAAGAGAGGTCTCCGAGTGAATGGCAGGTCGAGTGGACTTCACTCGACACCTTCGTTAGATCCCTTCTTCTGATTCTTGAACTTCTTTGTTCTTAGGACAAGGACCTTAGGTAGGACGTATAGGTTAGGCCTATTACCCTACCCCAGGTCTGTGTCCTCATCACCCCCCGCTGTCAGCTCAGACCCACCGGAAGTGCCTCCTTATTATGCACAAAAAAATGAATACTCCCCCTGCTAGCTGGGACCCACCTTGGTCGGAGGCTGAGTTGTGGGCCTACTAAGTTGACGGGGACGGAGGGCTTTGTCAACTTAGTCAATACGAATGATTCTAGCTCCAGTGATCATACGATGTCCATCCAACGACCGTAGTGCTTCTTCAACCTCTGGTCTTGTTGCTCCAGCTGCCCAAAGCAGCACCGGTCGTGTCGCCTGCTCCTGCCTCCCGTGGCCGGCTGTGCTGCCGCGGAGGCGTCACCGCCCCTACTATTCCCACCGCTGGCCAGGCCCTGCGGCGACGGCATCCTCACACCGCAGTCGAATGAGTGAACCCTCATACTCCTCTCCGCGTGGGCATCCACTGCCGCGTCTTCACCGGCTCCACGTCGTCCCCTTCGTAAGCCTTGCCGTCGTCCACCGCCCTTGTGCTCTCGGTGCGGCATGGTCAACGTGGTCAAGGAACGACTTCCATCGGAAGTAGACTGTACGTGGAGAGGCTGACAGCTGGGTCCACGGCGACAGCAAGGAAGTGCCTCGTTATTACGCGGAAATTAATGATTCCTCCACCTGACATCAGGGACCCACCGGACGGGCCACCATATTTCGTGAAAAAAACGTATCCCCCCTGACTGCTGGGACCCACCAGCTACACCTTCGCACGCAAGGAAGTGCTTCTGGGCAAAAAAATTGATTCGCCCCCCTGACTGCTGGGACCCACCAGCTACATCTTCGCACACAAGGAAGTGTGTTCGAAAAAAAAAACAATTTGCCCCCCTAACAGCTGGGACCCACCAGCTACATCTTCACAGGCAAGGAAGTGCCTGACAGTCGGGACCCACCTAGTCGAAGCGTACGTAGCGTTGCCATTCTGGTCGCGAACGTGTACATACATATATACTGGTCGATGTAGAGGCGCGCACGTGTCGTAGAAGAGGCGCATACATGTCGTAGTAGAGGCGCGCACGTAGCATGTACACGTACGTACAGCGGCCAGGCTGCAAGAAAGAAAATACGGCCACGTACATACATACGGGCAGGGTCTCGAACGCCTACTCGCGCAAAACGGACGAAACGGACCTCCTATGGTCGAAACTGGGGTCCTGTTGATCGGGAGGGGTGTGGCGTACCGCAAAACGGACGAAACAGACCTCCTACGCTCAAAACGGGGGTCCTGTTCATCGGGAGGGGTGTGGCATACCGCAAAACGGGACTCCACGGAATATTGCTCATCTCCACCGTCGACCTCCTCCAGCCTCCACGGGCTACCGTCGACCTCCTCCAGCCTCCACAGGCTCCTGTTCATCCAGCCTCCACCGCGCGCTACTCCACCGTCTACTGTTCAACCACCTCTCCACCGTCTACTGTTCATCCAGCCCTCAACACCACGGGGTCCTGTTCAACCACCCCTCCACGGGCACCCCTCCATCGTCTACTGTTCATCCAGCCCTCCACCACACCACGGGGTCCTGTTCATCCAGAGGCAACGCCACCGCTCACTGTTCATCCAAACCCCCCTGCAATGCTCACTGTTCATCCCAGAGGAAGCATTGATCGTCTTCAGTTAGCATACGTAGCGAAGGAATCGCTCGATCGGGTTCAGTTAAAAGCCATTGATCGATCGCTCGGGTTTAGTAACGCGTAGCTTACAGCGCAATCGCTTGGGTTCAGTTAGAGCGCAACGCCTCGCTCGGGTTCAGTTCGAGTCAACGCCTCGCACACACGCGCGTACGTGTATGAGAGAAACGCGCATCGCTCGGCCCCCGACCTCCCACCCTAACCGGGAACTCCCCGAAATTTTCCTCCCCCTCGCTTCTACCACGGTTTTTTCCGTCATGGACGGCCTAAAGAATGTCATGCAGCTGCGTCTCCGGCCCGCCCAGGACGAAAAGCCCATTTTCTGTCATGATTTTTTGTCATAGAAGTAGGAGCCCACCACATCTATGATGATACCGGGTTTTGTCACAATTATCGTCATAGAAGTGTCATATGTATGATAGAAAAAAAATTCGTTTGGCCCAAAATGTCACGGATGTATATTTTTTTGTAGTGTTGCGAGGGTCTTGTGTTGCTGGTGCTGAAGATGGGCCGTACTAGGCCATCAATGGAGCCATGCGATGGCCCGCAGGCAGGCAAGTCTGGGTACCCCAGTTCCTAGAACTCCGACACCGGTCCACCGTGGTCAACCGTGAGGGGTTGGACAAGGTACATCATGCAATCGCCGCAGATTCCAATGAGTGGGAGGGGACGAAGCTTACTGATCTGGAGGACACCGTCAACCCTCTTCACCTTCATGCCCTCTTTGATGGCCTGCTACCGCCGTTCTTGGATTTCTTCAATGTCGTGCTTACGCACTACCAAGTCCACGTGATGCACCTCGACCCTGGGTACATTATCCTCCTCTTCGCCTTCGCATTCTTGTGCGAGGCCTTCATGGGCATTGCCCCATCCGTGGCATTGTTCCACCACTTCTGCTCCCTTTAGATGGTCATCGGTGGGCAGTGCTCAAGGTGCGTGTCGCTTCGAGCGGTGGAGGCAATTGCGGGCACTGCATTGACACCACACTCCACCCAGACGTGGAGGGATTTCAGAAGCAATGGGTGTACGTTGATGCCACCATGTATAGTCCCTTGCTCCTGATTCCGGCGGCCCCTGTGGTGCTGAGCTTCAGTTGGGAGCACGTGGAGCTCGCTGATCCGCGGCTCTCGCGAGTCATGGCCAGGCTGGCCGACTTGAGGAAGGCGGGGGTGACGATGGCAATGGTGGTGAGGGAGTTCGTCCGGCGGCGCATTGTTCCTCTCCAGCGCCACTCCCGCCCAATTTGGGACTTCACTGACCCCGAGGACGCCATGAGGCTTTAAAAGCCTCCCCTCCCTTCCAGCACACTGTACGAGGTGCTCTGCCTCCTAACCGGTGGAGAACCCGCCACGCTTCCTTCAGGAGGGTTCCCCTTGTACAATTACCTGAACAAGGGAGCCTTCGCAAGAATATGCCACGCTTCGATGAGTGGGGTCTGCTTCCCAAGGACCACGTGGGGCCTCGTGACACCCACTTTCTCGTGACCCCATTGTCCGGGGGTCCTGAGGTGTGTGCCCTCAGGGCAGCTATGGGGGAGCACCCCGAGTCTGTGCGTCCCTCAAGCGTCCATCCAATACTGTAGGTTGCTGCTAACATGACACTACAATCGGATACCCTTTGACGAAACTGTGTGCGATGCACTAATCACAAACGGTGTTGTAAAACCGTCAAAAAGGTGCAAAATGTTTGCAATGATGGATGCATCAAACACAGTTCATACTTTAGTTGCGTGTGTGATGCAGGGCATATGGTTGATCCATACGAACCGTTTGTGATGAGATCGAACAACAGAAACGGGCAGCCAGATCAAGGAGTGTGCAATATACGGCATACTGTTTGCTCCGATGAACCGTTTGCGATGATCGAGGTGAACACAAACGATTCGGCGTAACTACATGTTTGTGATACCCAGCAAACAGGTCGGTAATCAGAATTTTGTACGATCATTATAGACAGCCCATACAGTCTTTTTTGTGAATTGCGTGCTCGTTAGGGCACACAGTTCAACAAACCAACCTGTGGTCTATAATGTAGAAGATCTCTGTCGAATATGTATTACTAACCGTCTGCAATGAGATTGAGAGGATAAACAGAGATCACAAATTAATATGAGCAAACGGAAACAGAGATATATGTAGTCTGCTTAATTTAGTCCTTCTTCTTCATCTTGTTGTTGTTGTTGGAAGGCCCCGCAACATCGTCTTGGCGAGGACCCTTCTTGCCGCTGACCGTTGACTTTTCATCGCTGCCACTGTTGTCATCGTCGTCCTCGTTTGACCATTCCTCCTCATCATCATCGTTGTCCTCTTATTCGTCCTCCGATGGCTCCTCATCCATCTGGTTGTCGCCTGATGACTCCGGAGGCGGCGTCCCTTCCATGATCTAGATATAATCGAGGTCCAAGCTCAACGTCGGACTCATGGAAGACGAGCGGGATGATTCTGATGTTAACCTATCATCAGGCGCCAGACTGCTCGTCGAACTATCATCCTCGCTATCGCTCAACATGGCTGCAGAATGTGTGCGAGTGTGTAGCTTGGCCTGCCGGGGACGATGAAGATGGTGGACACTTAAATGGGGTATGCAGAGAAGAGGAAATGCCAATTGAAGCGGGGGTTGACGTATTATCTAACAGTTGATATAATCAACTGCAATTATTTGTACCCAGTCGCTCCAAATTCCCGGGGTTGCGCATGACTCCTATTGGCTAGTTGGCTGGGTTTTTTCTTCAGGACAAAAACAAGGAACGAGTTTTAGTATTATGGACCGGTACCGGTACGAATGGAGTAGGACTGTTGGCAAGCAATACATTAAGCTCTTCTTATTGATAAATCCAGTAATAATCAAACTACAAAGGAAAACATAAAAAAAGACAAAGGAAAATATCTGCACGTATCTTCACGTAACATCAATGGCATAGGACCTAGATGTGCATTACTTAGAGCACATCTAGATGTGTTTCAGCAATAATGTCAATCAAAACCCCTAATCATCATTCCAAACAGCGCATAGAACATGGCTAATGCGACAACCACAACTACACATGCTAGTTCCTTCTTGTCTTTTTCTTTCATCTGTTGGTTGTGATTGATTCTTTCTTGCTTCATCGTACTGATTGTACATTCTGGATCAGCTAGTTTCTTCTTCAGCTTTACGTTATCTTCTGCGAGCTTAGTGATAACACTCTGATCCTTGCCATGCCATTCTTCATCCAGCCAGTTAACAAAGGCACAAGCCCCATATCCCTACCAATGTTAAATAATATTCAGGATGAGCGATGGCATTAACTCAAGTAAAATGATGAACTTCGCACTAACCTCTAAGGGGCAACTGAGAAACCGCCTGCCAATGTCGAATCCCTCCATGGATACACGTCGAGCGGGAGTGTGCATGTGCACACAACTCAGCTTTTGGCACTTCTCGGTGGCGCAAAACTCGGAGTCAAACTCGTGTTGCGGGAGTATGGAGTCATGCTCCTGATCCAGCGGCAGATCGCTTTCCTGGGGGGGAGTTCATTCAGTACGGATTCAGCAAGCAGCTACTTTGGACATGCTATAAAAGATCGGGGTAGATTGGAACCTGACAGGATGATTCGGATCCGTAGTACACCTGCCTTCTGATGACCTTAGGGAAGTGCTCGGCAGCGACAGCCGTTGTGGCAGCGATACGAGCAGGAGCAGCCGCACCGAAACCATCAGCACCACTTGTCTGCATTCCCCCAATGTCAGCGCCACGCGAGGATATTTGGAGGCTATCTAGGGATTTGGGGGAAATGGGGAAACTGCGGGGATAAGCTAATGGTCCGGAACTACTTATGGCAATATATGTTGTATACGGCACACTATTTATACATGTCGTTTGTGTTAGGTATTACAACCTCACACACAATTTCCGCAGCAAACCGTGTGAGAAGACAACGTAGGTGAGACACGGTTGCGATTAAATAACCGTATGCGATGTACTACCCTGTACATATAATTGAGTTACAGTGATACCATGTAAACAGCCGCTCTGCGGATATCCGTAAAAAAACAGCGGCTCTGCATATAGAGATGGCGGCGGCGGCATAGCCGGCGTCTACCGGAGAAGAGATCAATCCTCGATCGGTGGGTGGTGGCGGCCTCATAGGAGGTCAATCCTCGGCATGCGGCAGGAAATAGGAGGAGCTCAACCCTCGAGGTCAGCAGCGGCGTCATTCGAGCACATCCGTCACAGTCGATGGCGGGATAGTGGAGGTCAAACTTCAGGCAGCAGCCGCACTAAGCTTTGCTCCTCGACCCTGTTGTCTCGGCGTGCCGCCGCATCGCGCTTCTCTGTCAGCTGGGTGGAGGTTGCCGCGCGGCTAATTAATTAAGGTATTCTTTTTGTGAGTGGCTTAATTAAGGTATTCAATTCCTAAGGGTAGTGATGTACTAGTACCTTGCGTGTAAATTGACTCGCCATTAACTTTCATCTTTGCACGTCTAGATAACAATATGGAGCACCCTCAATAATTATGAAAATAAAACCTTGTGATTTATGCACGCATCTTTGGGCAACAGTTAATCCATGTATTAATGTTTTTGTTTTGTTTTTAATTGCCATTCGTACGGTGCAGATGGAACGATCTCGATGGATGAAAGATCGGAAAACCGCATAATTTGTTAGTGGTGTGACAGAGTTCATGAATTTGGCTGAAAGTACAACGAGGAGAATTGGTGATGCGGATTACATCCAGTGTCCATGTACTGATTGTGCCAATAGAGAGTCGCATGGAGTTGGAGATGTCCAGTGGCACTTAGTCTCTCGGGGATTCATGGATGGATATACATGTTGGACCAGACACGGTGAAGAGGAGGTCATGGATGGAGATACCCAGGGCTGCGAGCTGCCAGACCCCGATCAGTGTCACATGGATGTTGAATCTAATATTAGGGAAGAGGCGTCAAGCTACCAATGGAACACCGGAAAGCCGAAACGTCCACTGGAAAACCAAGACGTCAACGTAGATGCCAACGATTTTGATATGCCAGATTTTGCTGCTATGATTGCAGATTTTGAGGGCCCAAAAAAGGATATGATTGGGTACAAGGATCTTCCAACCATTTATGTGGGCTCCAAGAAAGAATTTTATCTAGGTTGCAGAAAGAAATATTCTAGGTTGAGTGCCACCCTGGCGCTTCTCAGATTTAAAGCAGTAAACGGTCTATCAAATAAGGGCTTCATAGGTGTTTTCGAAGAAATTCTTCCAGAAGATAATGTGCTCCCCACAAGCATGAATGAAGCGAAGAAAATTGTTTTCCCATTGGAACTTGAAGTACAAAAGATACAAGCTTGTGTGAATGATTGTATATTGTACCATGGTGAGTACAAAGATTTGCGTGCATGTCCCACATGCAAGCATGCACGATGATATGTCTCCAATGTATCTATAATTTTTGATTGTTCCATGCTATTATATATTCTGTTTTGGATGTTTATTGGGCTTATTTATACACTTTTATATTATTTTTGGGACTAACCTATTAACCGGAGGCCCGACCCAAATTGTTGTTTTTTGCCTATTTCAGTGTTTTGCAGAAAAAGAATATCAAACGGAGTCCAAACGGAATGTAACCTTTGGGAACGTGATTTTTGGAAGAAACGTAATCCAGAGGACTTGGAGTGGACGTCAAGAAATCATCGAGGAGGCCACGAGGCAGGGGGCGCGGCTACCCCCCTAGGCGCGCCCTCCACCCTTGTGGGCCCCTCGTGGCTCCACCGACCTACTTCTTCCTCCTATATATACCTACGTACCCCCAAACCATCAAAGGCATCCATGAAAACCTAATTCCACCGCTGCAACCTTCTGTACCCGTGAGATCCCATCTTGGGGCCTTTTCCGGCGTCCTACCGGAGGGGGCATTGGTCACGGAGGGCTTCTACATCAACACCATGGCCTCTCCGATGATGTGTGAGTAGTTTACCTCAGACCTTCGAGTCCATAGTTATTAGCTAGATGGCTTCTTGTCTCTCTTTGGATCTCAATACAAAGTTCTCCTCGATTTTCTTGGAGATCTATTTGATGTAATCTTCTTTTGCGGTGTGTTTGTCGAGACCGATGAATTGTGGGTTTGTGGTCAAGATTATCATGAACAATATTTGAATCTTCTCTGAATTCTTTTATGTATGATTGGTTATCTTTGCATGTCTCTTTGAATTATCAGTTTGGTTTGGCCTACTAGATTGATCTTTCTTGCAATGGGAGAAGTGCTTAGCTTTGGGTTCAATCTTGCGGTGTCCTTTCCCGGTGACAGTAGCGACAGCAAGGCACGTATTGTATTGTTGCCATCGAGGATAAAAACATGGGGTTTATATCATATTGCATGAGTTTATCCCTCCACATCATGTCATCTTGCTTAAAGCGTTACTCTATTCTTATGAACTTAATACTCTAGATGCATGCTGGATAGCGGTCGATGTGTGGAGTAATAGTAGTAGATGCAGGCAGGAGTCGGTCTACTTGTCGTGGACGTGATGCCTATATACATGATCGTACCAAGATATTCTCATAACTATGCTCAATTCTATCAATTGCTCGACAGTAATTTGTTCACCCACCGTAATACTTATGATATCTTGAGAGAAGCCACTAGTGAAACCTATGGTCCCCGGGTCTATTTTCCATCATATTAATCTTCCATCAACAAGATAGTTCTGGCGCCGTTTATTTTGCTTTCTTTATTTTTAGTCTTTATCATAAAAATATTATCTTATCATATCTATCAGATCTCACTCTCATAAGTGACCGTGAAGGCATTGACAACCCCTTTATCGCGTTGGTTGCGAGGTTCTTATTTTCTTGTGTAGGTGCGTGGGACTCGAGTGTGGTATCCTACTGGATTGGTACCTTGGTTCTCAAAAACCGAGGGAAATACTTACGCTACTTTACTGCATCACCCTTTCCTTTTCAAGGGAAAACCAACGCAGTGCTCAAGAGTTAGCAAGAAGTATTTCTGGCACCGTTGCCGTGGAGTCTACGCACAAGTCAAGACATACCAAGTACCATCACAAACTCTTATCCCTCGTATTACGTTATTTGCCATTTGCCTCTCATTTTCCTCTCCCCCACTTCACCTTTGCCATTTTATTCGCCCTTCTTCTGTTCGTCTTTTCGTTTGCCTTTATGTCTTACTTGCCTCATTTGCTCGTTTGGTTGGAATAGTTGTGTATTTATTTCTAAATAGAGAACCTAAGATCTATGGATCCTCATCCGCTTGCCAATCTTTTTAAGATATCCAATTATGATGAACCAGTTCCTAGTGATTTGGCTGCACTAGATTATCTTTATAAAATCTGTAAATGGTGATGAAGTGCTTTATGAAGTGATTCACGATAGATCTTTGAATAAAAAACATGACTGCACTGATGTTATTATAAATTCTATTAACGTCAATTGTGTTAATGATATGCAAAACCCTAAGCTTGGGGATGCTAGTTTTTCTATGTCTACTACTTGTTGCAATGATCATGATTGGGGTGATTCTTCTAATGATCTTGAAAATTTATTTAAGCCCCATGATGAATATGAGATTGATAATAGTGTTTGCAATAATATTGAAAGTGGGTTTGGAAGAGTGTCAACTTTAGATCCCACATATTTGGAGAATTTTCAATCTTATGGTATTTTTGATAAAAGTGGGTTTGGAGAGGTCATGATTTTAGCTAATGTTAATCCCACTATTTTGGAAGAGAGTCAACTTTGCATGGATGTGGATCATGTTGAGAATATGTTATGTGATATCTATATTGTTGAATTTTCTTATGATCCCACATTTAATTATTATGAGAGAGGAAAATATGGTTGTAGAAATTTTTATGTTACTAAATTACCTCTCGTTATGTTGAGATTGCAATTGTTTCTTTCCGCTTCCTTAGATATGCTAGTTTTTGCTTGCCTTGATAATTTGTTTGACTACAAGATGCCTATGCATAGGAAGTATCTTATATTTAGATGTGATTTCCACATGTTTTATGATGCTCTCTTTGTGTTTCAATTACTATCTTTTCTGTGAGCATCATCGAAATCTCAATGCCTAGCTAAAAAGGCTTTAAAGAAAAGCGCTTGTTGGGAGACAACCCAATATTTTTCCTTTATGTTTTGTAATAAATCTTTGATCTAGTCTCTGGTTAGATTTGTTTTTATGTTTTAATTAGTGTTTGTGCCAAGTTAAACCTATAGGATCTTCTTGGATGATAGTTATTTGATCTTGTTGAAAATTCCAGAAACTTTCTGTTCACGGAAACAATTGTTAAAAGTAACCAGAATGTGATAAAATATTGATTACAATTGGAGCAGATCAATAAACAAATTTTTTATGTCGTCCTATTGTGGTAGAATTTTTTGAGTTCCAGAAGTTTGCGTTAGTTACAGATTACTAGAGATTGTTCTGTGTTTGACAGATTATGTTTTTCGTGTGTTGTTTGCTTATTTTGATGAATCTATGGGTAGTAAAATAGTTTATAAACCATAGAGAAGTTGGAATATATTAGGTTTAACACCAATACAAATTAAGAATGAGTTCAATACAGTACCTTAAAGTGGTGTTTTGTTTTCTTTCGCTAACGCAGCTCACGAGATTTTTTGTTAAGTTTTGTGTTGTGAAGTTTTCAAGTTTTGGGCAAAGATTTGATGGAGTATGGAACAAGGAGTGGCAAGAGCCTAAGCTTGGGGATGCCCATGGCACCCCAAGATAATCTAAGGACACCAAAAAGGCAAAGCTTGGGGATGCCCCGGAAGGCCTCCCCTCTTTCATCCTCATCCATCGGTAACTTTACTTGGAGCTATATTTTTATTCACCACATGATATGTGTTTTGCTTGGAGCATCTTGTATAATTTGAGTCATAGTTTGTTAGTTTGCCTCAATCATCCTTTCTGTACACACCTTTTGAGAGAGACACACATGATTAAGAAATTATTAGAATACTCTATGTACTTCACTTATATCTTTTGAGCTATATAGTTTTTGCTCTAGTGCTTCACTTATATCTTTTAGAGCACGGCGGTGGTTTTGTTTTATAGAAACTATTGTTCTCTCATGCTTCACTTATATTATTTTGAGAGTCCTACAAAACAGCATGGTAATTTTCTTAAATTGAGAAGGTAGTCCTAATATGATAGGCATCCAAGATTAGTAAAAACTTTCTTATATGTGCATTGAGTACTAAGAAAAGTTCGATGCTTGATAATTGTTTTGAGATATGAAGATTGTGATATTAGAGTCATGCTAGTTGAGTGGTTATGAATTTGATAAATACTTGTGTTAAGGTTTGCGATTCCCGTAGCATGCACGTATGGTGAACCGTTATGTGATGAAGTCGAAACATGATTTATTTAATGATTGTGTTCCTTATGAGTGGCGGTCGGGGACGAGGGATGGTCTTTTCCTACCAATCTACCCCCCAAGGAGCATGCGCGTAATACTTTGTTTCGATAACTAATAGATTTTTGCAACAAGTATATGAGTTCTTTATGACTAATGTTGAGTCCATGGATTATACGCACTCTCACCCTTCCACCATGTCTAGCCTCTCTAATACCGCATACTTTTCGCCAGTATAATACACCCACCATATACCTTCCTCAAAACAGCCACCATACCTACCTATTATGACATTTCCATAGCCATTCTGAGATATATTGCCATGCAACTTACCACCGTTCCGTTTACTATGACAGGCTTCATCATTGTCATATTGCTTTGCATGATCATGAAGTTGACATCGTATTTGTGGCAAAGCCACCGTTCATAATTTTTTATACATGTCACTCTTGATTCATTGCATATCCCGGTACTCCGCTGGAGGCATTCACATAGAGTCATATTGTTGTTCTAAGTATTGAGTTGTAATTCTTGAGTTGTAAGTAAATAAAAGTGTGATGATCATCAATATTAGAGCATTGTCCCAAGTGACGAAAGGATGATGGAGACTATGATTTCCCCATAAGTCGGGATGAGACTCCGGATGAAAAACGAAAAAAGGAGAAAAAAAGAGGCCATAAAAAAAGAGAAAATGCCCAAATAAAAAAAATTAGATAAAAAGAGAGAAGGGACAATGTTACTATCCTTTTACCACACTTGTGCTTCAAAAGTAGCACCATGATCTTCATGATAGAGAGTCTCCTATGTTCTCATTTTCATATACTAGTGGGAATTTTACATTATAGAACTTGGCTTGTATATTCCAATGATGGGCTTCCTCAAAATGCCCTAGGTCTTCGTGAGCAAGCGAGTTGGATGCACACCCACTTAGTTTTCATTGTTGAGCTTCCATACACTTATAGCTCTAGTGCATCCGTTGCATGGTAGTCCCTACTCACTCACATCGATATCTATTAATGGGCATCTCCATAGCCCATTGATACGCCTAGTTGATGTGAGACTATCTTTTCCTTTTTGTCTTCTCCACAACCACCATTTTATTCCACATATAGTGCTATGTCCATGGCTCACGCTCATGTATTGCACGAAGATTGAAAAAGTTTGAGAACATTAAAAGTATGACACAATTGCTTGGCTTGTCATCGGGGTTGTGCATGATTAAATACTTTATGCGATGAAGGTAGAGCATAGCCAGACTATATGATTTTGTAGGGATAACTTTCTTTGGCCATGATATTTTGAGAAGACATGATTGCTTAGTTAGTATGCTTGAAGTATTATTATTTTTATGTCAATATTAAACTTTTATCTTGAATCTTTCGGATCTGAATATTCATACCACAAATAAGAGAATTACATTGAAAACTATGTTAAGTAGCAATCCAGATCAAAAATTCTGTTTTTATCATTTACCTAATCGAGGACGAGCAGGAATTAAGCTTGGGGATCCTTGATACGTCTCCAACGTATCTATAATTTTTGATTGTTCTATGCTATTATATATTCTGTTTTGGATGTTTAATGGGCATATTTATACACTTTTATATTATTTTTGGGACTAACCTATTAACCAGAGGCCCAACCCAAATTATTGTTTTCCTGCCTATTTCAGTGTTTCGCAGAAAAAGAATATCAAACAGAGTCCAAACGGAATGAAACCTTCAGGAACGTGATTTTTGAACAAACGTGATCCAAAGGACTTGGAGTGCACGTCAAGAAATCATCGAGGAGGCCACGAGGCAGGGGGGCGCGCCTACCCCCTAGGCGCGCCCTCCACCCTCGTGGGCCCCTCGTTGCTCCACCGACCTACTTCTTCCTCCTATATATACCTACGTACCCCCAAACCATCACAGGCATCCACAAAAACATAATTCCACCGCCACAACCTTCTGTACCCGTGAGATCCCATCTTGGGGCCATTTCCGGCATCCTGCCGGAGGGGGCATTGATCATGGAGGGCTTCTACATCAACACCATTGCCTCTCCGATGATGTATGAGTAGATTACCTCAGACCTTCGGGCCCATAGTTATTAGCTCGATGGCTTCTTCTCTCTCTTTGGATCTCAATACAAAGTTCTCCTAGATTTTCTTGGAGATCTATTCGATGAACTCTTTTGCGGTGTATTTGTCGAGACCGATGAATTGTGGGTTTATGATCAAGATTATCTATGAACAATATTTGAGTCTTCTTTGAATTCTTTTATGTATGCTTGGTTATCTTTGCAAGTCTCTTCGAATTAGCAGTTTGGTTTGGCCTACTAGAATTATCTTTCTTGCAATGGGGAAGTGCTTAGCTTTGGGCTCAATCTTGCGGTGTCCTTTCCCAGTGACAGTAGGGGCAGCAAGGCACGTATTGTATTGTTGCCATCAAGGATAAAAAGATGGGGTTTATATCATATTGCATGAGTTTATCCCTCTACGTCATGTCATCGTGCCTAAAGCGTTACTCTGTTCTTATGAACTTAATACTCTAGATGCATGCTCGATAGCGGTCGATGTGTGGAGTAATAGTAGTAGATATAGGCAGGAGTCGGTCTACTTGTCGCGGACGTGATGCATGTATACATGATCATACCTAGATATTCTCATAACTATGCTCAATTCTATCAATTGCTCGATAATAATTTGTTCACCCACCATAATACTTATGCTATCTTGAGAGAAGCCACTAGTGAAACCTATGGTCCCAAGGTCTATTTTCCATCATATTAATCTCCCGTCAACAAGCTATTTCTGGCGCCATTTATTTTGCTTTCTTTATTTTTAGTTTTTATCATATAAATACCAAAAATATTATCTTATCATATCTATCAGATCTCACTCTCGTAATTGACCGTGAAGGGATTGACAACCCCTTTATCACGTTGGTTGCGAGGTTCTTATTTGTTTGTGTACGTGCCTGGGACTCGAGTGTGGTCTCCTACTGGATTGGTACCTTGGTTCTCAAAAACTGAGGGAAATACTTATGCTACTTTACTACATCACCCTTTGCTCTTCAAGTGAAAACGAACGCAGTGCTCAAGAGGTAGCACACGATACAAGCGCATGAGAGAAAAGGAAAAGTACAAATTGGACGACGAGATCAAGTTAGGAATCCCGTTCAATGTTTTTTGGTACTTGCCTTTAATTCCAATGTTGAGGCGTTTATTTGCAAACCCTAGAGAGGCAAAGAGGTTGCGGTGGCATCATGATGAGCGAATTGCAGACAAGTATATGAGGCACCCGAAAGATGGGGCTCAGTGTTAATTAATTGACAACAAGTTTGAAGACTTTGCCAAGGATCCTAGAAGTATAAGGCTCGGGGAGTGTACTAACGCGATGAATCCTTTTGGCGATATGGGCACCAATCACAACACATCGCCGGTGCTTCTCTCCATATATAACCTAGCTCCTTGGTTGTGTATGAAGAAAAAATACATTTTGATGTCAATGATTATCCAAGGCCCGAAGAAACCTGGAAATGACATCGACATTTACTTTCAGCTACTGGCAGAAGAGCTACTGACAGTGTGGATAGATGCGTGTGCTGTAAAATGTTATGATGCTTACGGAAAGGAAATTTTGGATCTACGTGCGATGTTGGTGCACACCATTCAAGATATGCCGGGATTAGGCAACACATCGGGGCAGAAAACAAAGGGAGATGTAGGGTGTGTCACATGCATGGGTAGGACAGCTAGCAGAAGGCTTCCCTACTCGCGCAAAACTGTGTATTTGCATCATCGTTGGTTCTTATGGAAAAATCACCCGTACCGAAAGATGAAAGCTGAATTTGATGGTACAGCAGAGGTAGGTGCGCGCCCAAGACCCTATGATGGGGAGGTGGTTCACAACATGGCTAAACAAATTTATGTTGTGCTTGGCAAGAACCAACCTTTAACGGTGAAACAAACACCCAACGGTCAAGTGTTTAAGAAGAAAATGATGTTATGGAAATTACCTTACTAGGAGATTCTACGTGTACGCGCTACAAAAAAACACACATCCGTGACATTTTGGGCCGAATGAAAAAAATCCATCATGCTTATGAAACTTCTATGACGATAATTGTGACAAAAGCGGGTATCATCATTGATGTGGTTTGCTCCTACTTTTATGACAAAAAATCATGACAAAAAATGGGCTTTTTATCCTAGGCGGGCCGGAGACGCAGTTGCATGACATTCTTTGGGCCGTCCATGACGGAAAAACGGTGGTAGAAGCGAGGGCGAGGAAAATATCGGGGAATTCCCGGTTCCGGTGGGTGGTCGGGGCCGAGCGATGTGTGTTTCTCTCGTACATGTACGCGCGTGGGTGCGAGGTGTTGGGCTCTAACTGAACTCGGGTGAGGCGTTCGCATACTGAACTCGAGCGATTGCACTGCAGGCTAGGCGTTACTGAACCCGAGCGATTGATTGATCTCTGGCTGTTAACTGAACCCGATCGAGCAATTCCTTTGCGACTGCTGCTAACTAAAGTCGATCGAACCTGCTGCCTCTTGATGAACAGTGAGCGTTGTTGGGGAGTTGGATGAATAGTTCCCGGTGGGGGTTGGATGAATAGGACCCGATCGAGCCAGTTGGGGTTGGATGAACAGGACCCGGTGGAGGGCTGGATGAACAGCAGCTGGTGGAGGGCTGGTTGAACAGTAGCCGGTGGAGGGTTGTATGAACAGTAGCCCATGGAGGGGTGGTTGAACAGGACCCCGTGTAGAGGGCTGGTTGAACAGTAGCTGGTGGAGGCTGGACGAACAGGACCCCGTGGTGAATAGTTGTTGGTGGAGGCTGGAGGAAGTCAACGGTGGATGAATAGTAGCAGGTGGAGGCTGGAGGAAGTCGACAGTGGACGAACAACAGCCCGTGGAGGCTAGAGCGAGGCAGTAGACGATGGTGAACAATAGCCCATGGAGTCCCATTTTGTGGTACGCCACACCCCTCTCGATGAATAGGACCCCCGTTTCGGCCGTAGGCGCTCCAACACAAGTCAGTTTCCTCCGTTTTCCGGTACGCCACACCCCTCCCGATCAACAGCACCCCGTTTCGACCATAGGAGCTCGAACACAAGTCTGTTTCCTCTGTTTTACGGTACGCCGGACCCTTCCTGATGAACAGGACCCCGTTTTGACCATAAGCGGTCGAACGCAAGGCCGTTTTCCTATGTTTTGCGGTACGCTAGACCATGTTCCGGCTGTTCCATCCAAGACAGTAGGCTCTCATTGAACGCGACCCATTCCAACCCATTCTGTTGCCTCCTGATGAACAAGATGCATTCTAACCCAGTCACTTGGTTCCCGTGAACACGACGATGTTTCCTCCGTTCCGAGCCAGTCGTTGGCTGTTGATGAACAGGGCACCGTTGCTGCCCTCCGCTGCGTCTCCACGCACACGAGCCCTGCCCGTACGTACACGCGAGTAGGTGTTCGAGACCCCGCCCGTATGTATGTACGTACGTGTACACGATATAAACGGGACTGCATGAATAGGTACCGCTCCTTACTTGGCCACGGTTCATCGTGGCAGAAAGACCGATGGACAAGTATGTACGTACACGTTTGCGACCAGAATGACAATGCTACATAGCTTCGGTCGGGTGGGTCTCAGCTGTCAGGGAGGATAAGGAGGCACTTCCTTGCGTGCGGAGATGTAGTTGGTGGGTCCGAGCTGATAGGGGGAGGATTCTTTTTTGTGTGCATAATATGGAGGCACTTCCTTTCGTGCTAAGATGTAGCTGGTGAGTCCATCTGTCAGCCTCACCGCGTACAGTCCTCTTTTGATGGCTGTCGATCATTGACCATGTTGACCACACCATGCGGACAACATCAGGCGGTTGACGACGGTGAGGCAGGGAACGACGCGAAGCATGGGAACATGCAGAGTGTAGTACAAGGGTTGACTGGTTCTGCTGTGGTGTGAGGCTGCCGTTGCCGCAGAATAACAGGGGGTGTGGGTGAGTAGAGCGTTGGCCTGGCTAGTGGTGGGAGTAGTAGGGGGCGGTGAGGCCTCTGCGGCAGCACAGCCGGCCACATGAGTCAGGCTGGAGCAAGAAAATCAGAGGTTGAAGAAGCAGGACGGTTGTTGGATGTTAACAATCCAACGGTCACTGGTGATAGAATCCTTTGTTGACTAAGTTGACAAATCCTCCGTACCCGTCAACTTAGTAGGGCCACAAGTAAGCTTCCAAATCTGGTGCGCCCCAGCTGTCATGGGGAGCACTTGTTATTTTTCGCTTAATAAGGAGGCACTTCCTTCCGTGCCAAGATATAGCTGGTGGGTCCCAGCTGTCATAGGGAGTATTCATTCTTTTTTGGCGTAATAAGGAGGTACTTGCTTGCGTGCGGCCATGGACCATGTGGGTCCCAACTGTCAGCCTCTCCTTGTACACCCCTCTTCCGATGTTGTCGTTTATTGACAACGTTGACCATGCCATGCTGAGAACACCAGCGCGATGGACGACGGCGAGACCCGGGAAGGGCATGACCCGAGGCGGCGAAGCCATAGTAGTGGAGGGATGTGGGTGAGTAGAGGGATGGCCTAGCCAGCGATAGGAGTAGTAGGGGGCAGTGAGGCCTGCGCGGAAGCACGGCCGACCACGGGAGGCGGGAGCAGGCGGTCCCGCCGGTGCTGGATTTGGCAGCTGGAGCAAGAAGATCGGAGATTGAAGAAGCACGACGGTCGTTGGATTGACATCCAACAGCTACTTCTACAAGAATCATTTGTTTACGTATATAATAAGTAAAAAAAACTTGCATACACGTCAACTTAATAGGCCCACAGGTCAGATCATTCCCTATTTTTAATAATTTACAGCTCATTGCAACTTCTTATGCAATTTATTGCAGTCCTTTTGTTGTTGTCCAAGGCGAGGGTCAAAAATTTAAATGAAATTTTGCATATTTCTATGGGGTCCAAACTATTTTTAATACAGGAATGTCAATTTGCCAATTAGGTTAAATTAGGTTAAAGCCCAGTGAAATTGGAATCTGAAAATGTGAAAAAAAATCAGTAATTATAAACTAATTGCCAATTTGTCGTCTGTTTTTTATATTTACTGCCCATTTCATATTACTTTCAAGATTTGCAGCCGTCTAGAAAGAGTTGCAGCCCATCAGGGTGTAGAAAAAATAAGTAGGCCTCGATTGGGTATTCTTTAGAAAAAAATAAACTGGGCTCATTTTCACAAGGAAAAAATAGTTGGGCTGGTCATGTGGTGAACGTAAAATATAAGCCTGGGATAGACGGGCCACAACCCAGTTGAAACCCTGCTCCGTCTCAACAATAACAAAAAAAATACTACTTGAGCAGCTATGTCCCAGGTGTCAGCCGATCTTGTGTTGTTCTCTTGTCTATTGACTATATACGCTGACAATGTTGTGGGTCCCAGATGTCAGGAAACCACTAGAAGGAAGCATTTTCTTTTTCTATACGCTGACAATGGAGTGTATATAACAAAAAATGAGGAACTTCCTTGCGTACAACCATGGACATGGTGGGCCCCAACTATCATCCTCTACACATAAAGTCCTCTCCCGATTCCTCTTGTTTTTTGACCATGTTGACAACATGAGAGGGCGGCACCACGGCGAGCGCACCAAAGCGCACGGAGGATGACGGTGTTAATGATTTAGGAGACGGTGGGGCAGTGATGCGTGCGCTCAGGCACAGCCAGCCGTGGGAGGCGGAAGCAGGCGGCCCCGCCGGCGCTGGTTTGGTTTTGGCGCCTGGAGGAAGACAGGACTGAAGTAACACGACTGAATGTAAAAGCAGCAGGAGTACTTAATAGCCTTAACTGAAACCAAGAAGGACACTTAATAACCATAGATGAAAGCAGTATGAGTACCTATACAGGTTCAACCGTTAACCAAGGGTCACTACAGGAATCACGCACTTTGTCGTCTGCCATGGCGGACGACAAAGGCATGCCTGGCGGACGGAAAAGGCCTTTGCCGTCCACCAGTAGACAACAACAGGTCCAGCTGAACAAGCTACGGCAAAGGGCTCTTTGCCGTCTGCTGGCGGACAGCAAAGATGAAATGGTCTTTGTCGTTTGCCAGCAGACGGCACACGTGGCTGGTTAGGTCCGTTAGGGGGGTAACGACATGCTTTGTCGTCTGCTGGCAAACAGAAAAGACCTTTGCATCTTTGTCGTCTCCCAGCGGACAGCAAAGTGCATAAATATGCCAGCCCATATGCCCCCCAGGTAGCTGCCACGTGGCAAGCTTTGTCGTTTGCTGGCAGACGGCAAAGACCTTGGCATCTTTCTTTTTCAACTGGATGCCAAGGTCTTTGCCGTTTGCCAGCAGACGGCAAAGCTGCCAAATAGGCCAGCCCAGTGCACCCCATGTTGCACAGGTAGCTGCCATGTGGCATCCTTGCCGTCTGCTGGCTGATGGCAAAGCTCTTTGTCGTCCGCCAGATGGCAAAGAGCCTGTATAGCCCCTGTTTTTTCTGTTTTTTCTCAAATTCATTCAATTTCACAGGATTTCACATATATATATATATATATACACACACACACATATTTGAAAATACCTTCAACAAGCATAACAACACATATACATACTAAATCATATCCCTGCCATAGGGATATGATCATCCAACACATATACATACCAATCAAAAGTCCATATGCAACATATATAGCTAGCCAACATATCCAACAACAAGCATACAATGGTTTCATCCATACATACATATATAGGTAGCAAGTTTCACATTGTTCATCCTACAAAATCAAAACAAAAAGGAAGCACAAGGAGAAGAATAGACTCCATCAACGCTAGCTTCTTCATCGAAAGAAAATCTGCAAATTGGGAAAGAAGAAAGTTAGAATAATAATAATAATAATAATAATAATAATAATAATAATAATAATAATAATAATAATAATAATAATAATAATAATAATAATAATAATAATAATAATAATAATAATAATAATAATAATAATAATAATAATAATAATAATAAGAAGAAGAAGAAGAAGAAGAAGAAGAAGAAGAAGAAGACTAGAAGAAGAAGACTAGCTAGAAGAAGAAGAAGAAGAATTTTTCTGCTCTTTCTTTTTCTCCGCTCCTCTTCTTTATCTTCTACTTCTTCTGCTAACTAAGGTAGGTAAAAATGCCATTTTTTAGCTAAGCTAGGTAAAAATGCTAAGTGTAGGTCATTTTAGAGGTAAGCTAGGTAAATAGGTCATTTTGGAGCTTAGTAAGGTTATTATGTCATTTTCGTGTTAAAGAAGCTAAGTCTATGTCATTTTGGAGGTAACAAAGATTCTCATGCCATTTTTTACCTAAGTATGCTAAGTATGTCATAAATGAACTGAAGAAGCTAAGTATAGGTCATTTTATAGCTATCCTAGGTAAAGTATAGGTCAACTAAGCTTATTATGTCAATTTGGAGAAAAATAAGGTAAGTATAGGTCATTTTTCTGGTAACCTAGGTGATGATGCCATTTTTTAGCCAACTTACGTAGTATAGCTCACCTTTTTTATCTAACTTACGTAATTATGCCATTTAGGAGGAAAATAAGCTCAACATGCATTTGTTAAGCAAATCACTAGAGAAAACTTACCCTCATCACAACAAATGCTATGAAGATCGTAACTAAGGTAACAATTGATCCAATGGCATAATGATACGAAGCCTCATTATCAATGGCATATTTTCTAATCTTCTTAAGCTTCAGGCGTATTGCATTCATTTTCATATTGTGATCATCGATGACATCGGGAACATACAACTCCAATGTCATCTTCTCTTCTTCAATTCTTTTAATTTTTTCTTGCAAATACTCATTTCCTTTTTCAACTAAATTTAACTTCTCGACAAGAGGGTCGGTTTCAAATTCTGGTTCACATACCTCCTAGATTAAAATATCTCTATGTCAACTTGATGGCCATAATTTTCATAAATGTGAAATGCAACAAATAGTTATGAAAGCAAATTTACCACATCCGAATCATAAAGCGGGCTAGGGCCGACGGGGACGGACATCAAGACCATGGCACTATCTATAAGAAACAATCATACAAAGTAAGAAAATTATACAATTAACTATATAAATCATATAATCATACAAGTAACTATATAAATCAAGTACAACATAAAAAATTGAATACCTAATAATAATCTGGATCGTCGGGTTCAATAAATGCTCCGGGATCAATAAATGCATCATCATCATCACTATCACTATGACGTGCTCATCATCATCATTAATAATAAATGCATCATCATGTGGAAGGCCACCTATACGTAATCGGTCAAGCATTGAAAGGTCATCCGCAGCAGTAACCTCTTCTAGTTCAGGCTCTTCTTGTTTCGGATCAGGGGTGAATTCAGGTTCACTGTTGCTATCTATTTCAATGTTCTGGGGTGAAGTAGAGCGGTTCTTGAAACATTTTTTTGGAAAGACGTGTCTCTTAGAAGAATTCTCCTTTGTATGTGTCTGGGTTAATGTGAGGTTCATAATCCTCTTCATTGGGGGGAGGTGGTCTAACACGTGGTGGCACTTCATAAACGACATCCCAACCATTGAGATTTGGATCACTTTGACAGGCTCACGGTAGATAGGAAGCTTGGGTTGCCTGTTGAGCCATAATATATACATCAGGAACATCCAAATGGGTGCTTTGTTTGAGTTCCACTAGCCCTAATTTTTCATGAGTCCTTCTAGTCTCCTTCGACTGGAACCAATAACATTTGAAGACTACGACGTTTGGTGGGTTTGCACCATAGAATTGAAGTTCGTAAATTGTTTCAACTCTTCCATAATACTCGATATCTCCTTCGCCGATAGCAGAGACACAACAATTTGTAAAATTTCAGTCAGCCATAGATAGCTCTTTGCCATAGGTACGAAAGCTATACCCATTGATGTTCTATTTGTCAAATGAACAGACCTTAAAGTCAAAACCGTTAGTGACTTGTCCCATTTCGCCGTCCATAAACTCTGAATTAGCCTACAAGTTTAATATGAAAGGGATTGTTTCATTAGCCACAAATTAGATGAAGAAATGAAATGGTCTAATGGAAATTACCATTTGTTTGAACCAAGAGATGAAACCACGATAGATGCCTCCATGCTTTCCCAGAAGCTCAAACTCTTCGACGGAATCCTTTTGGATCACCGCTCCATACGAGAATTTTGCGATGTATCGACTATATCAAATTTATCCGGGAATAAGAGCAGTTCAGAGGAATTAGAAGTTGCGAAACAATGTACCGAGAACTTACTTGATGTACGGTCGCACTTCTGTTAGGTCGGTGAAGATATACAACGAAATGATCTATCATTCTTCGAAATCCAACGTTAAGGAATTAGAAGCACCGGCTGGTGTGAGATCCCCTTTGAATAGGCTGAGGTTGGATCCACCCTTTTTAGGGTCGTCAGCATTGTACCGAGGCTTCGGATTATGCAAATGGCGATTTTTGGCTTCGTAGTGTGCTATCACGAAGTTTGCCGCCTCCTCAGTAATGAATGCCTGAGCCATCGATGCTTCAATTCTACGTTTATTTTTACATTTTGCTCGTAGAGTCTTCTGCATCCTCTCAGTTGCATAGCACCAACGATTTTGCATGCCCCCCAATCTTGTCTCAGTTGGGAGCTGCAAAATCAAGTGCTGCATTGGATTAAAGAAGCGCGGCGGAAAGAGCTTCTCTAACTTGGAGATCAACTCCGGCACCAACTCTTCCATTTCTTCTAGCAGGCTAGGTGATAGTTCTTTCGCACATAGAACACGGAACAAATAGCTTAACTCTGCCAGTACTAGCCATTAATCCTCTGGGATGAAGCCACGCAACATAACCGGCATTACCTGCTCAATCCATATGTGCCAATCATGACTCTTGAGACCAAATATCTTCCATTTATCAAGACTCTCTCCCCTCTTTAGATGCTGCATACCCATCGGGGAACATCAACTCCTTTTGCAACCACAAGATAATTTACCACATAGCTGGCTTTCCAAGATTAAACCATGCATTTGGCTTGGTCCAGTTCTGCTTTCCTTTCGATGGATGCATGTTTTGTAACGCTCTATGTCATAGCGTCTCCAGATTGACTCTAGCCTTAGTATTATCATTTGACTTCCCATCTATGCCGAACAATGTACCAAAAAGTGCCTCGACAATATTCTTCTCGGTGTGCATCACGTCGATGTTGTGTGGGCAAAGGAGGTATTTGAAGTAAGGCAAACCCCACAAGCATGTCTTGTGAGTCCAGGCGTGTTTCGAATTATACCCCTTGAAATGGACGCTCTGGATCTGGCTCGAGAGCGTTTAACTAATCCATGGTCTCTTGGCCTGTCAACGCATGATTAGTTAAACGCTCTCTTGGTGAAGAGTTTTTGACAACTCTACCTTTTATGAAGTTCTTCTTATCTTTCCTGAACTTATGGCGAGGATCCAGGAATTGTCTATGCATGTTGAAGCAACAAAACTTGCGACCAGCCTGAAGCCAAGGAAACTCAAGAGCTCCCTTGCATGTGGGGCACGGGAAACTTACATGCACACACCAGCCAACGAATAGAGCATACACTGGCAAGTCATGCATCGAGTACATATACCAGACACGCATTATGAAGTTCCGTTTGCTAAACGCGCCATATATCTTGAACCCATTATCCCATCATACCAAACACACTGAACCCATCCATGCTGATGCTGACTCGAGGATGCCTCAGATCTGCCACTTTGTCATCATGTAATGCATCGAAGCGCTTCCATGCTTCACCGTCCGATGTGTGCACCATCATCAGCTTCCCATCTGCATCTAGTTGGGTTCTTTTTCCCGTTTTTTGCCATGTCATATGTCTGGTTGTCTCTTCGACCATGAAAATATGTTGAAGTCTTTGTATGATTGGCATATACTGAAGAACATTAATAGGGATTTTGGTCTGCGTCTTCTCACCCATACCGTTGTCTACCACAACATACCTGAATGACTTGGAAATGGGACAATAGTTCAAGTTTGCATACTGAAGCCTAAATAAGGCACATCCTTCTCACGGGCATGTATCTTCTCATAGGGCATCTTAAGAGCACGTAGGATTTTGTCTGACTGGTACAGGTTTGCAGGTAGTACATGGCCTTTGGGTACCAAAGGTCCAAATATTGTCATCATAGCGTCGTAGCATTCTCTGCCCAAGTTGAATTGAGCCTTCAGAGCCATTATTTTCGAGATGGCATCCAGCTGACAAAGCTCAGTTTGGTCGTGGAGAGGATGTTATGAAAACTCCAACATTTCGTTGAAGGCCTTTGCAGATTTCTCCATCTCATCGTCCGAGTCCCGAGCATCATCAAAGTCTTGCACCATGTCTTGCACCCCGATACCATGCTCGTCAGTGCAATGACGAAGCACCTCAGCTCTTGCACGTTTTGCAAACTCGCCATGAAATGTCCACATCGTATAATCTGGCGTAAAACCCCTCTTCTGCAGGTGTTTGCCCATTTCATCCTCTGTCCTCTTATGCCAATTGTTGCACCCGGCACAGGGGCACCATGTTTCCTCTGGCCATTTGCAAATGTGGCTCTCAGAAACCCCTTGGTTTTTGTTAACCATTCAATGGTCATGTTTTTCTGACTAGTTTGACCGGCGTACATCCATGCACGATCACTCATCTTGCCTAGCTATTGGACACATAAGAAATGGAGTTTGTCACTTATATATATCAGCATGTATATATTCATAAGTTAATGGAGTTTGTCACTTTTATTACGTCCATGCAACCTAGACGCTAATAGGTAAAGATAGCTCCTAATCCCAACCGAGTATGTGTAGATTGGGTTCGTTTTCCCATGCTCTGCTCCGGATCTGACGCAAAATTTTGGCAGCACCTCCCCGCTGTTCTCCTGATACACGTCTCGGCAATAAGCAAAGAGGATATGTAACCGTAGAACAACAGGGAGGCACTGACGAAATTCTGCATCGGATGCAGAGCAGAGCATATGGGAAAACGAACCCAATCTACACATACTCAGGCTATCCATGGATAACGTTGGACAATTGGAAAGAATCACAGTTATAAATATGCAAATGCATGCATATTTATAGATGTAACCCTTTCGAACGGGAGACGCATAATGGTCATGCATACTGATGATTGAAGACACCAATAGCTAGAAGGTTTCATCAACACGAAGACTGAAATAGAGGAAATGAAGGGGGAGTGTCATTTGTGCTCACCCACGAAAGCAGGGGCGGAGCTCGTCGAACACTAGACCCTCGTAGCGACGAAAAAACTGTACATTTAAATCGAAAGATGAGTAACATAGCAATTTTGTTTTTTCCGCCAACCTAACTAAATATTTACAACAGGACGAGCGGGTAAGGGGGTTCCTCGTCGTTGATGGAATGCTAAATAGCAAGTATCATTGGTGCAAGATACATGTGGCGCTCGGCGTTGAACACTAGATCCATATCCCACAAGTGATGATGGCGCCCGGTGTCCCGTGCCCAGCAATAGTTCTAGGGGCCGATGATGGTCGAACACCTTGGCGAATTTGTCTGGCAGCCTATGTGATGAGGATTAAAGACAAGTTTTGAAACTTCAGACAACCAAACCGACTTGACTCAGTTTGGGTGTTTCAAGTTACAACACCTGGCTTTTAATTGTCATTGCAGTGGCTGCAAGACAAATTCGCAAAGGTGTTTGACCACCATCGACCCCGAAAACTATTGTTGCGGGACGCCGGACGCCGGTGTCACTTGTGGTAAGTGGATGTAATGTTTGACACTGACGGCCACATGTATCTCGCACCGACGATACTTGCTATTTGGTGTTCCATCAATGTCGAGGAACCCCCTAACCCGCTCGTCCCTAGGCGCCCTCTGGTATGGCGACGCACAGTCGACAGGTCAGCACTCGGACTGGGGGATTCTCGACATGGGGTCGGGACCGGCACGACCCAGTGGCTCCACCATCTATCCCCACGGCGACCGGCGATCCACGACCCTCTTCCTTTTTTCCTTTTTCCACTTCTTCTACTTATTCTTTTTTTTCATTTTTTTTATTTTTCTACTTACCTAACTAAAACCTAGCACTAATATAATCCTACCACCAACCTAAACCTATTAATAACAACTAAACCTAAACACAAATAACAGTAGAAAAAACAAAAAAATCACCTTGACTCCGGCGGTGGTGGAGGAGGCGCCGGGCGCCGGGGCGGCAGGGGCGAGGCTCCGCCGTGGTGCGGGGGCGGTGAGGTGGCAGTGTACGGCGACGGTGACAGCGAGGCGAGGCAAAGGCCTCGGGCGGCGACGCGGGGGCGAAGGAGGGGCGAGGAGGCGACAGGCGAGGCGAGGAGGAGGCGTTGACGTGGCGGGGTAGCGCCGGGGACCGCGGATGGTGGCGGGGTGCGTCAGGGCGTGCCCGATCCAGAACTGGATCGGGGGTGGCGCGCCGGGGCAGCGGGGGTGGGCAGCGGGGCGGGGCGGCGAGGCACTGGGGCGGTGGGGCGGGAGAAAGAGAGAGGGGGGAGAGAGGGGTGGGGCGCGGGCACCGGCCCTATTTCACTTAGGTCACAGCTCTTTGCCATATGCTAGCAGACGGCAAAGAGCCTACCTAGTGGGGTGGGGCCGGGGGGAAACGACCGTTAAATCAGCCACTTTCTTTGCCGTCTGCTAGCTGACAGCAAAGAAGCTTTGTCGTCCACTAGCAGACGGCAAAGAAAGTGGTCGTTAGGTCCTTCTCGGTAGTCCGCCACCCACCCTCTTTGCCGTCTGCTAGTAGACAGCAAAGCTTCTTTGCCGTCCGCTAGCAGACGACGAAGAGATGGCTGATGGCAAAGCCTTCCTTTGTCGTCCGCTTTCTGGTGGCTGACGGCAAGGCCTTCCTTTGTCGTCCACTAGCTGACGGAAAAGAGTCAGCAGACGGCAAATCTGCTGATTCCAGTAGTGGGTGAGGCCACCAAGCCCCATGACAAGGCCCAGGCGCCACCCTTGCACATCCACAACCTTCTGAAAGCGGCTTCATCTCGCAATGTGGTCAATAAACAGGATATTCACTTTAGAGCCATGGAAAAGCATGAACATAACCTTCTGTCCTATTCTCCAAGATGGACGGGCCTTCATTATTTGAGACCACCCATGAATAAGTATCTTTTCACCTCCAATGGGAATGGAGTAGGTCGACATAAACATCATGTTGTGACCAAGCGCAAGTCTGACCTGGCCATGGTCAGGCATCTGTATATGAAAAATAGAACTGGGCAGTTTTTGTTTCAAGAAGATCACAGCTGTAAAACTTTGTGTAAGCTAGAGTTTATGAACAACTAATATAACAGAAAACAGCTCGTACCATAAGTTTCTCGTCACAGTTGGACCTATTCAATGTGTGCAGCAGTGGCACACATATCCCACGTGGCCTTCCACCATTGAAACGCCCCACAAGGACCTCAAGACGATCAATAAAGTGTAGGAACTTGTGGATGTCGTACCAGTCAAAGTGCCATCAGTAACAGTCGAGTTCTTATAGAGTAACAAACGAGTAGCCTGCTTAACTGTGAAATAACCTACATGTGCCACCAATTATAAGAAATATTAGTTATAAGTAGCATCTTCGTGAGAGATTCGTTGTTATTTCTAAAGTTAAATTGTGATTAGTTAGACATAATAGGTGGATTAAGAAGTAACCGAAGCAACAAGCAAGAACTAGATACAAAACTAACATGGATGAAAAATTGGAACGACGTCGGGGTGGAAGATCATAGTGAATATGAGACCAGGTTATGCTCTTTCCATCAACATTCATGCACAAACTTTCAATCTGTAACACTTGAGAAAGTTTATCCAAGTTCGGCCATAAAAAACAGCGATCTTCTTGGTTCTTGAACCCAATTCGGAACTTATATCCATGGCTTGTCTTCAGTGTGACCATTAAAGTGGTGTATTCAGTTATGGCAAGGCCGACCATCTTGAGTACATGTGTTCTAGCAGAGCATGAATGCACTACAGGAAAAATAATATGAGAACACAATGTATTCCCTATCCAAATCTAGAAATAATGACCTCCTTCACGTCAGTGTTGACCATGGTACTAGTACCTTTTATCCAAATATAACAATCCAAATTTCCAAATTAGTCGACAGCATGTTCAAAAAACACCACCATCCGGATAGAAAAGAGGATTCTAGGAACATATTGTGCGTGTTTTAAAATCATGTGTTAAGATGAGAAGGAACAAGTGTGGCGTCTCGCCGAGGGCACGGAAACCTGTAGGGTCCTCGCACTTTGGGCACAGCAAATGAAACACACTAGATTTAGTAGGAAAAAATGCATCAACTACGGCGACTGCCTGTCACGCCCAATACGCGATACTATCCTAAAGAGACTCGAAGGTCCCACCCAGGATAGAACTGCATGTTGACACGCTTTCGCGAAGTGGATATCATTACATCAACGTTACATAATAGATGGGTACACAAATGCCGCAAGAATACATTGTCGGTGTTCTGGGAACAGGGGTTCCCAGACTTGCCTGCCTGCGGCCTGCGGCATGGCTCAAAGGGGGGCCCAGCACGGCCCATCTTCATCAACACAAACCCAAGACCCTCGTGAGGGGCCAAGCCTCGCGGGGCGGATGACACGGAGCTTCCTCAGGCACGGCCTCATCAGGCTGGCTCGCGTGGAGGCGGAGAGATCAAGGCGGGGTACCTCACGAGGTGCCAGTGACGCAAGCCATGACGACCAAGGGCGCCAGGCGGGCGCCGGCCAGCGCAGTGTCCTCCTTTCCTCTTTGGTGCAAAGGGAGCAAGCGCAGGAGCGAGCATCAAGCAAAGGCACCCGTTTCGGTGCAACGAGAGCAAGACCAGCCCAACGGCAGGGAAGAAGTCATTGTGGAGCCCAAGTCGGAGTCACCACCAGAGCCTTTGGCAGGCAAAGACCAACTTTAGTCAGGATAAGTGTACCAGATGTTCCCCTTCAAAATGGCCAATTGTTGGCACCCTTCCCGCTCAATATTTGGGAAGAGGCCCAGGGCCTTTGCCTATAAATAGGACTATCCACCCCCAGGGTACAAAGAGAGGGAGAATAGGACAGAGAATTAGAATTGAATTGGAATCAGAGTGAGAGCCAGAGAGAGAAGGGTGACTGAACTCCTCCTAGTTGTTCATCGCCCCAGCCAAGAACAGAACCTCGCGACGCAATCCACCACACCACAAACTGGAGTAGGGTATTACACCACATCGGTGGCCCGAACCAGTATAAACCATGTGTCTCTTGTTGTGTTCTTTTGATAGCTTAGATCTTAGCGTGGCGGTGGGGTACTGGTAGGTAGAAGGCGAAATCTCCGCGCGCACCCCAGTGTTTGAACCTCAAGGGTCTGTCGGAACCCGAAATCTGACATTTGGCGCGCCAGGTAGGGGTGCCGGAATTCATCTTCCACCGCCCCATTCTCCTCCGACCATCGCGCCCATGTCTGGCGCTCGTCGGGCCCGCGCCGAGCGCCGAGCCGCTCTCGCCTCCCGCGTCGCCTAGACGACTCCTGTCGGCGGGCGCCCTCGCCGTTCCCCGTCACCTGCCGTCAACGCCGCCACCGGCCCGGCGGGGAACGAGCAGCAAGCGTCGTCTCAGCATACGTCCGTGCGGCAAGACGGCCGCACCGCTACTCCCTCGCTCACCCCAGGTTGTTCTTCGTCCCGCGCGCTCCATGCACCCATGGAGGCTCGAGCTGCGCTCATCGCGCCAAACGAGCTCCTGCGCTACCGTCCCGTCGACGACGTCTATGAAGAATGGCTCGACCGCGTCGCCGAGCTCGTCCGTGCCGCAGGGGGTTCTCCCGCGCCGTCCTTTCCACTGCACCGCACCCCGCCCCGCGCAGGCGACGAAGCTCCGGGGACGCCCTAGTCGCCTCCTCCTCAAGAGGGCGCCCTGGCTCCAAGGCGCGTGGCCCCTAGGCGGGACCTGTTCCGTCAGGTGCCAGCGCGGCAAGAGCAGAGCTGCCAAGAAATCCCTCGCCCGCAAGAAGCTGCCTGGGTGCTCCCTGCTCCAGCACATTGCGACCATGCTCCTGCTCCCGCACGTCAAGACCCCGCGCTGCTCCCAGCTGCAGCGCATGGGGACCTGCAAGACCAAGCTCTCCGTCACCCAAGGCCTCCTGCGGCCACAGCAGGCTGCCGTGCCTTCACCACCGAACTACGCAGCGTCACGTGGCCCGGCAAGTTCAAGCCAGACCTGCCTCCTTGTTACAACGGCACGGCCGACCCTGCGGAGTTCCTCCAGATCTATGAGCTGGGCATCGAAGCTGCCAACGAAGACGAGAAGGTCATGGCGAACTGGTTTCCCATGGCGCTCAAGGACGGGGCCCGCACCTGGCTCGTGAATCTGGCTCCAGGCACGATCTCCTCCTAGGACGAGATGCGCACCCACTTCATCGCCAACTTCCAAGGTACTCGCGACCGGCCACCCACCATGAGCGACATGCGCCGCATCAAGCAACTACCCGGGGAGACCCTGCAGAAGTACATCCAGCGCTTCAACAACGCGCGCCTCAAGATTCCCAAGGTGACCGAGGAGGCCATCATATCGGCCTTCTCCGACGGAGTGCGCGACGTCAAGATGAAGGAGGAGCTGGCGACGCATGAAGACCTGTGCACTTCCTTGGAACTATTCAACTTGGCGACCAAGTGCGCCAGGGCTGAGGAAGGGCATCTCTCCCTCCTCGAGTTGCCTGCCGCAGACCCAGAAGAGAAGAAGCTCAAGGCCAAGGAGGTGAAGCGCAAGGGGGCTGCCGTGCTCGCGGCAGAACCAGACACCAAGCGGGGCAGAGATCAGCCCGAGTCTTCCAAGGGCAGTCGGTACTGTGTGTACCATGACCTCCACACCCACAACACCAACGAATGTCAAGAGCTCCGAGCCGTGCGAGAAGGAAGGATCGGCCGTCGTCCCGACCGCGGTGACCGGGGCTATGGTCGAGGAGGAGGAAGGAACGCAGGACGTCGGGAAGACCACGTCCCGCGCCAAGGGTGGCGCGATCGACCTCGCGAGGACCGCTGGCAAGACCCGCCTCGCGAGGGAGACCGGAGGGATCAGCCTCGTGAGGATCGCCTGCAAGGCAACGTAGGCCTCCCTCCACTGCCGCCGCAGCTAAGGAGAAACAAGGACCGCCATCAGGACGAGGGGGCTGGGGGCTTCCAGGAGCCACGCGCGATCGCCTGCATCCTGGGTGGAGTTCAGGCCCCAGCATCTCAGCGCATCTTCAAGCAGTTCGCCCGCGAAGTAAACGCAGTCCTCCCCAAGCTCGAAGCCACGCGCCCACTCAGGTGGTCGGCGTGCACCATCACGTTCAGCTCGGCGGATCAACTCAAGTGTGCAGCCACAACCAGAGTCCTCTTGATGCTTTGTTCCCCAATCATCAGCAATGTGCTGGTCACCAGGACCCTCATCGATGGCGGGGCAGGGCTCAACGTCCTGTCCGTGGAAACATTCAACAATCTCCAAGTGCCCTACAACCAGCTTCAGCCAACCAAGCCCTTCTCCGGAGTCACCGACAGCTCCACGGTCCCGATTGGGCAGGTCCGCCTCCCAGTCACCTTCGAGACACGCGACAACTACCGCACCGAGCTCATCGACTTCGACGTTGCTCACATTCGCCTGCCGTACAACACCATCCTTGCATACCCAGCGTTGGCCAAGTTCATGGCCATAACTCACCACGGCTACAACGTCCTCAAGATGCCAGGAAGTTGCGGAGTCATCACGGTGCCTTGTGAAGAGAAGGATTCGGTGTGTTCCCTGGAACGAGCCTTTCAGGCCGCATCACTAGAAGACCCGGATCGTGAAAGCAGGAGGCTTCTCGAGACCACCCCCAAGAAGAAGAAGACATCGTCCGACCCAGCCCCTCGGGAGGCAGTCCCCTTAGGGCCCGCGCCTGCCCAGGGGGATCCTCCTTCCATCGCATAGGAAAGAGCGCTCGGCGCCCTCCTTAGCCCGGGCTCGGGGGCTCTCCCCTGGAGGGCCACCGACCTGGCTAAGGTCACGAGGGAGGCGCTTGGGCACCACATGGAGGCGTGTTTCGAAGCACGTTCCCCTCAAGAAGGAGTAAGGCAAGGAGGGCCTGACCCTCAGGAGTTCGTCAGCAAGGCCATTCAGGAGCTACAGCAGTCAAGAGTCATGAGAGGCGGCCGCCGCCTACCAGCTGTGGCTCCCCATCCAGGCGAGGATGGTGGGCTGCGCATCTGCATCGACATACCAGGGCTCAATCGATTCGCCTCTCTGGAGCGCCTTTGGCCCTCGCAAGCGGGGTGCTGCGAAGGTCCACCCCACAGCTACGTTCGCATGCCTTACGGCTTGCCGAACGCAGCTGCCACGTACCAGGGCCTCATGAGGGGCATCACGGAGCCTCAAGAGGCCAGGCGTTCCGCGGCCTTGGCAGAGATAGAGATGGTCCGCGAGGAGCCACCAGCGCCTCTGGAGCCTCGCGAGGACCCTGGGCCTGGGGGCTCGTGAGGATCGGCTTCTGCAGCCCACCGAGTCTGCTACACCAACACTCATTCGTCCTCAACATCCTCAGGTGGCATCTTTCAAGTTTCATTTCCAGCTGGGAGCGCCCCCCTGGGCCGCATTATTCCCAGGCCGCGTGGGTCCGTCCCTGCGGCATGTATCCTTTTTACTTCATGTTGTTTGCTTGCTTTGTTGGGGGCGCCACTCGGGCTGCATCATCCCCAACCCGCTCGGGCCAGACCCAGCGGCATGTATCCCTTTTGCGTTTATTTCTAGTTATGCGTTCGACCCACCATGCTTGATTATTTGAGTCCGGTCCACGGCACTTCTTTTTCTCCATGCCGACCACTTGCACGTTGAAGGGGGGTACCTGAGCATCGCGACTCAGGGCTCTTACTGGCTCTCCAGCCCTCACCCTCTGGCATTGTCCACGGCATCGCGACCTGGCATACCAGCGACGGCTGAGACCAGCTCGAGGGCCGGGGCCCGAGGACGTAGAGTGCAGGCATCTAACCAAATTTGCAGGAACACATCACAAGATATGGCCCAGTGCCAGGCGCAACCCGCCTAGAGGTAGGGCCCTGTGAGTCCCGCGCTGGCTCACGGGTACCCAGATACACCTCGCCAGGCCCTACCGTGCCAGCCAAGTGTCAGGGCGGGGCTGTACACGCCTCGGGGGATCCTCCCGGAGGGGAGCCCCCTCCCACGTACCAGTGGAAGCACCATGCTCCGCGCTGGCTGACGACACTGCCGAGGAGCGGCTATGCCCGTACACATACGGAAGCGCTATGCTCCGCGCTGGTGATAAACAACTGAGGGTGGCCCCCAGGCCGCATCAACCTCAGGGAGCCCAGAGCTCAGTGTCTAGCCTCATCGTAACGCCTCCCCTCGGGAGTGCCGCACGAGGGGGCTGGGCACGGGGGCTGCGCCTGGGTCACGCCCAGACGCACGCCACCCAGCCAGGCCCCCCGGGCCTGGCTCGTCGCGCGTCTCTCCCCGAGCGGAGCCAAGGTACGAAGGCCGTTTGAGCGTCAAGGAGGACTCCTGAGCATCGTGACTCAGGAGCCTAACTGGTGTTGTAGCCCCTCACTCCTTAGTTCCGAAAGGCTAACGCTGGGTGAGGTACGCGCGGGGCCGGGCTCTAAAGACGTAGAACGGTAGATCCACCCACATCTTACCTCCCTACTTGCTGTTCGCGCGCCAAGGGGGACTCCTGAGCATCGCGACTCAGGAGCCAAACTGGTCTCGTAGCCCCTCACTCCTTAGTTCCGAAAGGCTAATGCTGGGTGAGGCACGCGCGGGGCCGGGCTCTGCCGGCGTAGAACATAAGCAAGTAGGAAGGAAAAGCGTAAACTTCAAGGATCGCCTCCCTACTAGATGTTCGTGCGCCAAGGGGGACTCCTGAGCATCGCGACTCAGGAGCCTAACTTGTCACGTAGCCCCTCACTCCTTGGTCCCGTACTAGTTTCCGGTCGAGGCTAATGCTGGGTGAGGTACGCGCGGGGCCGGGCTCTGCTGGCATAGAACATAAGCAAGTAGGAAGGAAGAGGGCAAATTTCAAGGAATTCAAAAGCAAATATTACAGTCCACACTGTTATCTCAATGTCAGACGCAAGTTTAAACGCCTCCCCGAGGCATGGTACCTGTGCAGGAATTAAAGGCAGGACAGGAGCCACAACGGAACCACTTGATGACGGTGGAGCAGCACGGAGTGGGTTCGCCTCATGAACCAGCAAGGTCGGCAGCGCCTCGCTTCGGCTTGGTGCTGAAGGCTCGGAACTTCCCTAGCAGAGCCTCCGCACGACACTTCACGGCCTCGGCAGCGGCGGCGGCACGCTCGCGACTTGCTGGCTCTAGCAGGCTGTCGAGGTCGACGCTGGGATCGCGAAGGTAGATGTGGGTGAAGACCCGCGTCAGCGCTGCAGAAGATAGGACACGCGCCTCGGCCTCGGCCGTGGGGCCAAGGCCAAGGGCGACATCTTCAAGAGTGCGAACCAGGAAGGGAAGCAGCTTGGCGGGGCCGTCCTCGGTGCCAGCCAGTGGGCTCTCCAGGCCACTGTCGTAAAGCGTTTTCAACAAGGAGCGTGCCTTCTCCTCCATCTCTACGAAGGCCACGCGGTCCTCGGCCAGAACCTGGGCCTTGTTGTCCAGCACGACCTTCCTCGCCCCCAACTCCTGCTCCAGCGCGCCTAGGCGGTCATGGCGTTTCTTGAGCTTGGCCTCCCGGCCCTTGACGCCCGCCTCGCGAGCCTTCACGCCTTCTTCTTGCTCTTGGCGAAGGCGGGCCTCTTTCGCGAGCTGGTCCCGCAGGCCTTGCAGCTCCTCCTCCAGCGCCTTGCAGCGACCGCGGACGTCGACCACCTCCCCTAGGGCTGCGTCACGAGCAGCCTTCGCCTCAAGGACGGCGTGCCTATCCTCATCGCAAGCCGTCGAGGCCTGGACCAGCGCCGCCCAAATTGAAGCGTCAGAACGAATCCATCCTGAAGCCAGCTCCAAGCGCCCGGCCACCAAGCGAGGGTCGGCGCCAAGAAGATCTTGCCGTAGCCGGTCCAGTTCAGCAGCAGCACGATCCAGAACGGCAGGAGGAGTCGGAGAGACAGCAGTCGGTGGAGTAGGAGGAGAAGGCGGCTGCACAACCACAGCATCCTAAGGCGAAGCCTGCTGCGCCCCCACGGCTGCGGAGGCGGCAGCAGGCGAAGGCATCTCGGGAGTCGCTTGGGCCGTGGGGGCTGAGCTCGCCCCAACCAGCTCAGCCTGGCCTCGTGAGGACGACCAGGCAGGAGAGGCCCGTGCGTCGCGGTCACCTTCCTTCACGGGCAGAGGCGCTGCCCCGGATGGAACCTCAGGAGCTCCCTTCAGCTTCTTTGCTGAGGGCGCCAGCCTATCCAAGAGATGCGAACGTCAAGCCTCAGTAGCAGAACAAGAAATAAAGACAAGAATCAAGCGCTTACGGGTCGTCGCCAGTGGGCTCAAGCAGCCTCCGGCCAAACTTGAAGCCCGAAAGCCGGCTGGAAGGGTCAACCTCGGGAAGCTCGGGGGCGGAGGGCGCGTCTGCGGTCTGCCTCGGGGCCGGGGCAGACCCGCGGGAGATCAGCCCAGTCCTGTCCTTCTTTGGGATCGGGGGCAAGCTCCCGCCGCCCTGCTCGTCATCATCCTCGTCGTCATCGCTCGGAGAGAGGCGGAGAGCACGGGGCCTGCGCCGGGGGTTAGGGAGCCCTTGACTCTCCATCGGTCGCCTCGGGGTCAGGCCCTTTTTCCCTCTCCCCTCCTTCCTCCTCTTCGCTGGAGTCGTTGGAGGACACGTCCACCGGGTCCTCGGGAGCTTCCGTGGGCATGGGCCCGTCCCCGTTGAAGACGGGCATGGACTCCACTACTTGCTCTCAGTCGTCGTGGAGGAACAAGGGCGTAGGAGCGCACTCCAACCTCGCCACATCGCCCCCAACCAGAGATTGGAGGACCGCGGCCAGATCTTCGTCGGCCAAGGCCGCGGGGCTCGGATGGGGCCTCCACATCGGAAGCGAGTACTGCCGAAGCGGAGCCAGCTGGTGCTCCAGGAATTCCCTCAGCGGCGACGCACCGGTCAGCTTCGCCGCCGCCATGTTGGCCGGCCTCAGATCCGCGTCCATCTTCTCCAACACCGGCTTCGCGCGGGGGTCCGCGAGCTCCGCTCGACCTCAATCGCTGGAGCTCGCGGGTTGCTCCATGGGCAAGATCAGCTAAGGGTGGATGCGCCCAGCATCTACCAAGACCCACTTGCTCCTCAAGCCCTCAATCCTCTTCTCGGGGCTCGAAATGGCGATGGTGCCGCCGTACGCGACGAAGCTCGCGCACGCGGAAGCAGGATCGCGGGAGGTCCGGAGGTAGAAGTAGTGGCGCAGCAAGGCCACTGAGGGCAGAACCCCTACGTGAGCCTCGCAGTAATAGGCGAAGATTGCCAGGAGAAGGACGGAGTTGGGGTGGAGATGCAGAGCCTCTAGACTATAATGGGAAGGACAGAGAAGAAGAACTCGGAGAAGGGAGGCACCAAGCCAGCAGCAATGGCGCTTGCAAAGAACGGATAGAAGGTGCTCCCCTGGCCCTCAGGGGTGGCGGAGCCGGCCTTGAACACCTTCGCCCCGTCGATGCCCTGCGCCGCCGCCATCCGGCGCAACTGGCGAGGCTCGCCTCTGACACGTTCGGCGAGTCCAGGGCAGACGAGTACCAAGTTCCGACCGGGGACCGACGAGGCGCCATAGCTTCCAAGGTCACGTGGTCGAAGTAGATCTGGAAGTTTGGAGGAAGGAAGGAGAGGCGCAAGAAAGCAAAAAAGCAAGGCCTAGGCGGATGCCGCTCCTTTATCAACTCGCGCGGTTGCTGAGGCGCCCACGTGCAATCAACCGCCACGCGGCGCCCAAGGCCATAGGCTGTTAGGTCCCGCGGCGTTTCTCCCTTGCTCTTTCGCCTCACTGCACGGCCAAGTCTTGGGCCCGGGGGCTACTGTCAGCGTTTTGGGAACGAGGGTCCCCAGACTTGCCTGCCTGCGGCCTGCGGCGTGGCTCAAAGGGGGGCCCAGCATGGCCCATCTTCATCAACACAAACCCAAGACCCTCGCGAGGGGCCAAGCCTCGCGGGGCGGACGACACGGAGCTTCCTCAGGCACGGCCTCATCAGGCTGGCTCGCGAGGAGGCGGAGAGATCAAGGCGGGGTACCTCACGAGGTGCCCGTGAAGCAAGCCATGATGACCAAGGACGCCAGGCGGGCGCCGGCCAGCGCAGTGTCCTCCTTATTGGAAATATGCCCTAGAGGCAATAATAAATTGATTATTATTATATTTCTTTGTTCATGATAATCGTTTATTATCCATGCTAGAATTGTATTGATAGGAAACTCAGATACATGTGTGGATACATAGACAACACCATGTCCCTAGTAAGCCTCTAGTTGACTAGCTCATTGATCAATAGATGGTTACGGTTTCCTTACCATGGACATTGGATGTCATTGATAACGGGATCACATCATTAGGAGAATGATGTGATGGACAAGACCCAATCCTAAACCTAGCACAAGATCATTTAGTTCGTATGCTAAAGCTTTTATAATGTCAGGTATCATTTCCTTAGACCATGAGATTGTGCAACTCCCGGATACCGTAGGAATGCTTTGGGTGTGCCAAACGTCACAACGTAACTGGGTGGCTATAAAGGTGCACTACGGGTATCTCCGAAAGTGTCTGTTGGGTTGGCACGAATCGAGACTGGGATTTGTCACTCCGTGTGACGGAGAGGTATCTCTGGGCCCACTCGGTAGGACACCATCATAATGTGCACAATGTGATCAAGGAGTTGATCACAGGATGATGTGTTGCAGAACGAGTAAAAGAGACTTGCCGGTAACGAGATTGAACAAGGTATCGGGATACCATCGAATCTCGGGCAAGTATCGTACCGATAGACAAAGGGAATTGTATACGGGATTGATTAAGTCCTTGACATCGTGGTTCATCCGATGAGATCATCGTGGAACATGTGGGAGCCAACATGGGTATCCAGATCCCGCTGTTGGTTATTGACCGGAGAACGTCCCCGTCATGTCTGCATGTCTCCCGAACCCGTAGGGTCTACACACTTAAGGTTCGATGACGCTAGGGTTATAAAGGAAGCTTGTATGTGGTTACCGAATGTTGTTCGGAGTCCCGGATGAGATCCGGGACGTCACGAGGAGTTCCGGAATGGTCCGGAGGTAAAGATTTATATATGGGAAGTCCTGTTTTGGTCGCCGGAAAGGTTTCAGGATTTATCGGTAGTGTACCGGGACCACCGGAGGTGTCCGGGGGTCCACCAAGTGGGGCCACAAGCCCCGGAGGCTTGCGTGGGCCAAGTGTGGGAGGGGACCAGCCCCAGGTGGGCTGGTGCGCCCCCCACAAGTGCCCAAGGCGCAAGGGAGAGAAGAGGGGGCAAACCCTAAGGGCAGATGGGCCCTAAGGCCCATGCTCCCTGCGCCTCCCTCTCCTCCCCTCTTGGCCGCCCCCCTTTTTCCCATCTAGGGCTGCCGCCCCCCCTAGGGGTGGGAACCCTAGAGGGGGCTCACCCTCCTCCCTCTCCCCTATATATAGTGAGGCCTGGGGCTGCCCATAACACGTGATCTGATCTCTCCCTGTTGGTGCAGCCCTACCTCTCTCCCTCCTCCTCTCTTGCGGTGCTTGGCGAAGCCCTGCAGGATTGCCACGCTCCTCCATCACCACCACGCCATTGTGCTGCTGCTGGATGGAGTGTTCCTCAAACCTCTCCCTCTCTCCTTGCTGGATCAAGGCATGGGAGACATCACCGGGCTGTACGTGTGTTGAACGCGGAGCTGCCGTCTGTTCGGCACTAGGATCATCGGTGATCTGAATCACGACGAGTACGACTCCATCAACCCCGTTCACTTGAACGCTTCCGCTTAGCGATCTACAAGGGTATGTAGATGCACTCTCCTTCCCCTCGTTGCTGGTTTCTCCATAGATAGATCTTGGTGACACGTAGGAAAATTTTGAATTTCTGCTACGTTCCCCAACAGTGGCATCATGAGCTAGGTCTATTGCGTAGATTCTTTGCACGAGTAGAACACAAAGTAGTTGTGGGTGTTGATTTTGTTCAATATGCTTACCGTTACTAGTCAATCTTCATTCGGCGGCATTGTGGGATGAAGCGGCCCGGACCGACCTTACACGTACACTTACGTGAGACAGGTTCCACCGACTGACATGCACTAGTTGCATAAGGTGGCTAGCGGGTGCCAGTCTCTCCCACTTTAGTCGGATCGGATTCGATGAAAAGGGTCCTTATGAAGGGTAAATAGCAATTGACATAGCATGTTGTGGTTTTGCGTAGGTAAGAAACGTTCTTGCTAGAAACCCATAGCAGCCACGTAAAACATGCAAACAACAATTAGAGGACGTCTAACTTGTTTTTGCAGGGTATGCCATGTGATGTGACATGGCCAAAAGGATGTGATGAATGATATATGTGATGTATGAGATTGATCATGTTCTTGTAATAGGAATCACGACTTGCATGTCGATGAGTATGACAACCGGCAGGAGCCATAGGAGTTGTCTTTAATTTATTTATGACCTGTGTGTCGACATAAACGTCATGTAATTACTTTACTTTATTGCTAAAACGTTAGCCATAGTAGTAGAAGTAATAGTTGACGTGACAACTTCATGAAGACACGATGATGGAGATCATGATGATGGAGATGATGGTGTCATGCCGGTGACGACGATGATCATGGAGCCCCGAAGATGGAGATCAAAAGGAGCAAAGTGATGATGGCCATATCATGTCACTATTTGATTGCATGTGATGTTTATCATGTATTTGCATCTTATTTGCTTAGAACGACGGTAGTAAATAAGATGATCCCTCATTAAAATTTCAAGAAAGTGTTCCCCCTAACTGTGCACCGTTGCGAAAGTTCGTCGTTTCGAAGCACCACGTGATGATCGGGTGTGATAGATTCTTACGTTCACATACAACGGGTGTAAGCCAGATTTACACACGCGAAACACTTAGGTTGACTTGACGAGCCTAGCATGTACAGACATGGCCTCGGAACACAAGAGACCGAAAGGTCGAGCATGAGTCGTATGGTAGATACGATCAACATGAAGATGTTCACCGATGATGACTAGTCCGTCTCACGTGATGATCGGACACGGCCTAGTTGACTCGGATCATGTAATCACTTAGATGACTAGAGGGATGTCTATTTGAGTGGGAGTTCATAAGATGAACTTAATTATCCTAAACATAGTCAAAAGATCTTTGCAAATTATGTCGTAAGCTCACGCTTTAGTTCTACTGTTTTAGATATGTTCCTAGAGAAAATATAGTTGAAAGTTGATAGTAGAAATTATGCGGACAATAGAAGGCTTATGTCCTTAATGCACCGCTCGGTGTGCTGGACCTCGAACGTGGTCTGTGGATGTTGCGAACATTTGACATACACGTTTTGATGACTACATGATAGTTCGGTAATGATAAATGGTTTAGAATTGAGGCATCGAAGACATTTTTGAAATGTCGCGGAACATATGAGAAGTTTCGAGGGCTGAAATTGGGATTTCAGACTAGTGCCCACGTCAAGAGGTATAAGACCTCCGACGATTTTCTTGGCCTGCAAACTAAGGGAGAAAAAACTCAATCGTTGAGCTTGTGCTCAGATTGTCTGAGTACAACAATCACTTGAATCGAGTGGGAGTTGATCTTCCAGATAAGATAGTGATGTTTCACCAAAGTCATTGCCACCAAGCTGCTAGAGCTTCGTAATGAACTATAACATATCAGGGATAGATATGATGATCCTTGAAATATTCGCGATGTTTGACACCGCGAAAGTAGAAATCAAGAAGGAGCATCAATTGTTGATGGTTAGTGAAACCACTAGTTTCAAGAAGGGCAAGGGCAAGAAGGGATACTTCATGAAACGGCAAATCAGCTGCTGCTCTAGTGGAGAAACCCAAGATTGAACCCAAACTCGAGACTGAGTGCTTCTGTAATAAGGGGAACAACCACTAGAGCAGAATTACCCTAGATACTTGATAGATGAGAAGGCTGTCAATAGAAGTATATTGGATATACATTATGTGAATGTGTACTTTACTAGTACTCCTAGTAGCATCAGGGTATTAGATACCGGTTCGGTTGCTAAGTGTCAGTAACTCGAAATAAAAGCTACGGAATAAACGGAGACTAGCTAAAGGTGAGCTGACGAGATGTGTTGGAAGTGCTTCCAAGGTTGATATGATCAAGCTTCGCACGCTCCCTCTACCATCGAGATTGGTGTTAAACCTAAATAATTGTTATTTGGTGTTTGCGTTGAGCATAGACATGATTGGATTATGTCTATCACAATACGGTTATTCATTTAAGGAGAATAATGGTTGCTCTATTTATTTGAATAATTCCTTCAATGGTCTTGCACCTAAAATGAATGGTTTATTGACTCTCGATCATAGTGATACACATGTTCATGCCAAAAGATATAAGATAGTAATGATGGTACCACCTATTTGTGGCACTGCCATGTAAGTCATATTGGTATAAAACGCATGAAGAAGCTCCATGTTGATGGATCTTTGGACTCACCCATTTCTGAAAAGATTGAGACATGTGAACCGTGTCTGTTGGTATGTACGCATGAAGAAACTCCATGCAGATGGACCGTTTGGACTCACTTGATTTTGAATCGCTTGAGACATGCAAATCATACCACATGGGCAAGATGACTGAAAGCTTCGGTTTCAGTAAAATGGAACAAGAAAGCAACTTGTTGGAAGTAACACATCTTGATGTGTGCAGTCCAATGAGTGCTGAGGCACGCAGTGGATATCTTTATGCTCTTACTTCACAAATGATTTGAGTAGATACTGAGTATATTTACTTGATGAAACACAAGTCTGAATTATTGAATGGTTCAAGTAATTTCAGAATGAAGTTGAAGATCTTCGTGATAAGAGGATAAAATGTCTATGATATGATCATAGAAATGAATATCTGAATTACGAGTTTGGCATTGTGGAAATTGCTTCACGACTAGTACCGCCTGGAACACCATAGTGTGATGGTGTGTCCGAACATCATAACTGCACCCTATTGGATATGATGCATACCATGATGTCTCTTATCAAATTACCACTATCGTTCATGGGTTAGGCATTAGAGACAACCGCACTCACTTTAATAGGGCACCACGTAATTCCGTTGAGACGAAACCGTTTGATATATGGTTTGGAGAAACCTGAGTTGTCGTTTCTTAAAAGTTTGGGGCTGCGACGCTTATATGAAAAAGTTTCAGGCGGATAAGCTCAAACCCAAAGCGGATAAATGCATCTTCATAGGACACCCAAAACAGTTGGGTATACCTCCTGTCTCAGATCCGAAAGCAATAGGGATTGTTTCTGAAATCGGGTCCTTTCTCGAGGAAAAGTTTCTCTCGAAAGAATTGAGTGGGAGGATGGTGGAGACTTGATGAGGTTATTGAACCGTCACTTCAACTAGTGTGTAGTAGGGCACAGGAATTGTTCCTATGGTACCTACACCAATTGAAGTGGAAGCTTATGATAGTGATCATAAGACTTCGGATCAAGTCACTCCCAAACCTCGTAGGACGATAAGGATGCGTACTGCTTCAGAGTGGTACGTAATCCTGTCTTGGAAGTCATGTTGCTAGTCAACAATGAACCTACGAGCTATGGAGAAGCGATGGTGGGCCCGGATTCCGATGAATGGCTCGAGGCCATAAAATCCGAGAGAGGATCCATGTATGAAAACAAAGTATAGACTTTGGCAGAACGGCTCGATGGTCATGAGGCTGTTGAGTACAGATGGATTTTAAAAGGAAGACGGACAATGATGGTAAATGTCACCATTAAGAAAGCTCGACTTGTCATTAAGATGTTTTCCGACAAGTTCAAGGAGTTGACTGCGATGAGGCTTTCTCACTCGTAGCGATGCTAAGAGTCTGTTGGAATTATGTGAGCGATTACTGCATTATTTATGAAATTGTGCAGATAGGATGTCAAAACATTGTTTCCTCGATGATTTTCTTGAGGAAAGGTTGTATGTGATACAGCCAGAAGGTTTTGTCAATCCTGAAAGATGCTAATAAGTATGCAAAGCTCCAGCAATCCTTCTGAGGAGTGGAGTAAGCATCTCGGAGTTGGAATGTATGCTTTGATGAGATGATCAAAGATTTTGGGTTTATACAGAGTTTATGAGAAACTTGTATTTCCAAAGAAGTGAGTGGGAGCACTATAGAATTTCTGATGAGTATATGTTGTTGACATATTGTTGATCAGAAATGATGTGGAATTTCTGGAATGCATATAGGGTTATTTGAAAAGTGTTTTTCAATGGAAAACCTGGATTAAGCTACTTGAACATTGAGCATCAAGATCTATAAGGATAGATCAAAATCGCTTAATAGTACTTTCAAACTAACGCATACCATGACAAGATTTTGAAAGAGTTCAAAATAGATTGGTAAAGAAGGAGTTCTTGGCTGTGTTATAAGGTGTGAGTATTGAGTAAGACTCAAGACCTGACCACGGCAGAAGAGAGAGAAAGGACGAAGGTCGTCCCCTATGCTTAGACATAGGCTCTACAGTATGCTATGCTGTGTACCGCATCTGAAGTGTGCCTTGCCATGAGTCAGTCAAGGGGTACAAGAGTGATCCAGGAATGGATCACAGGACAGCGGTCAAGGTTATCCTTGGTAACTGGTGGACTGAGGAATTTTCTCGATTATGGAGGTGGTAAAAGAGTTCGTCGTAAAGGGTTATGCCGACGCAAACTTTGACATTGATCCAGATTATTCCAAGTAGTAAATTGGATTCGTATAGTAGAACAGTTATTTGGAATAGCTCCAAATAGAGCGTGGTAACTGCATCTAGGAGATGACATAGAGATTTGTAAAGCACACACGGATCTGAAAGGTTCAGACCCGTTGACTATAACATCTCTCACAAGCATAACATGATCAAACCCAGAACTCTTGGGTGTTAGTCACATAGGGATGTGACCTTGAGTGTTAATCACATATCGATGTGAACTAGATTATTGACTCTAGTGCAAGTGGGATACTGTTGGAAATATGCCCTAGAGGCAATAATAAATTGATTATTATTATATTTCCTTGTTCATGATAATCGTTTATTATCCATGCTAGAATTGTATTGATAGGAAACTCAGATACATGTGTGGATACATAGACAACATCATGTCCCTAGTAAGCCTCTAGTTGACTAGCTCGTTGATCAATAGATGGTTACGGTTTCCTGACCATGGACATTGGATGTCATTGATAACGGGATCACATCATTAGGAGAATGATGTGATGGACAAGACCCAATCCTAAGCCTAGCACAAGATCATGTAGTTCGTATGCTAAAGCTTTTATAATGTCAGGTATCATTTCCTTAGACCATGAGATTGTGCAACTCCCGGATACTGTAGGAATGCTTTGGGTGTGCCAAATGTCACAACGTAACTGGGTGGCTATAAAGGTGCACTACGGGTATCTTCGAAAGTGTCTGTTGGGTTGGCACCAATCGAGACTGGGATTTGTCACTCCGTGTGACGGAGAGGTATCTCTGGGCCCACTCGGTAGGACATCATCATAATGTGCACAATGTGATCAAGGAGTTGATCACGACATGATGTGTTGCGGAACAAGTAAAAGAGACTTGCCGGTAACGAGATTGAACAAGGTATCGGGATACCGACGATCGAATCTCGGGCAAGTATCGTACCGATAGACAAAGGGAATTGTATACGGGATTGATTAAGTCCTTGACATCGTGGTTCATCCGATGAGATCATCGTGGAACATGTGGGAGCCAACATGGGTATCCAGATCCCGCTGTTGGTTATTGACCGGAGAACGTCCCGGTCATGTCTGCATGTCTCCCGAACCCGTAGGGTCTACACACTTAAGGTTTGATGACGCTAGGGTTATAAAGGAAGCTTGTATGTGGTTACCGAATGTTTTTCGGAGTCCCGGATGAGATCCCGGATGTCACGAGGAGTTCCGGAATGGTCCGGAGGTAAAGATTTATATATGGGAAGTCATGTTTTGGTCGCCGGAAAGGTTTCAGGATTTATCGATAGTGTACCGGGACCACCGGAGGTGTCCGGGGGTCCACCAAGTGGGGCCACATGCCCCGGAGGCTTGCGTGGGCCAAGTGTGGGAGGGGACCAGCCCCAGGTGGGCTGGTGCGCCCCCCACAAGTGCCCAAGGCGCAAGGGAGAGAAGAGGGGGCAAACCCTAAGGGCAGATGGGCCCTAAGGCCCATGCTCCCTGCGCCTCCCTCTCCTCCCCTCTTGGCCGCCCCCCTTTTTTCCCATCTAGGGCTGCCGCCCCCCCTAGGGGTGGGAACCCTAGTGGGGGCGCACCCTCCTCCCTCTCCCCTATATATAGTGAGGCCTGGGGCTGCCCATAACACGTGATCTGATCTCTCCCTGTTGGTGCAGCCCTACCTCTCCCCCTCCTCCTCTCTTGCGGTGCTTGGCGAAGCCCTGCAGGATTGCCACGCTCCTCCATCACCACCACGCCGTTGTGCTGCTGCTGGATGGAGTCTTCCTTAAACCTCTCCCTCTCTCCTTGCTGGATCAAGGCATGGGAGACGTCACCGGGCTGTACGTGTGTTGAACGCGGAGGTGCCGTCTGTTCGGCACTAGGATCATCGGTGATCTGAATCACGACGAGTACGACTCCATCAACCCCGTTCACTTGAACGCTTCCGCTTAGCGATCTACAAGGGTATGTAGATGCACTCTCCTTCCCCTCGTTGCTGGTTTCTCCATAGATAGATCTTGGTGACACGTAGGAAAATTTTGAATTTCTGCTACGTTCGCCAACACTCCTTTCCTCTTTTGGTGCAAAGGGAGCAAGCGCAGGCGGGAGCATCAAGCAAAGGCACCCGTTTCGATGAAACGAGACCAAGACCAGCCCAACGGCAGGGAAGAAGTCATTGTGGAGCCCAAGCCGGCGTCACCACCAGAGCCTTTGGCAGGCGAAGACCAACTTTAGTCAGGATAAGTGTACCAGATGTTCCCCTTCAAAATGGCCAATTGTTGGCGCCCTTCCCGCTCAATATTTGCGAAGAGGCCCAGGGCCTTTACCTATAAATAGGACTAGCCACCCCTAGGGTAGAAAGAGAGGGAGAATAGGACAAAGAATTAGAATTAAATTGGAATTAGAGTAAGAGCCAAAGAGAGAAGGGTGACTGAACTCCTCCTAGCTGTTCATCGCCCCAGCCAAGAACAGACCCTCGCGAGGCTGTTCTTCCTTGTATTGCTCATCATCATCAACCCAAGAGGCAATCCACCACACCACAAACTGGAGTAGGGTATTACACCACATCGGTGGCCCGAACCAGTATAAACCCTGTGTCTCTTATGTTGTTCTTTTGATAGCTTAGATCTTAGCATGGCGGTGGGGTACTGGTAGGTAGAAGGCGAAATCTCCGCGCGCACCCTAGTGTTCGAACCTCAAGGGTCTGCCGGAACCCGAAATCCGACATACATCAATACATAGAACAACATCCGGCTACGGATGAATCACAAACAGAAGCTCACATGACATCCACCCTGCTAGCTCAGGCTGCTGACCAGGAACCTATCCCTTGAACGAAGAAGAAGCGGAACAAGAACTCCAAAACAATAAACATCGCTCTTGCGTCATGATCATCGTGTTACCTGCACCTACAACTGTTGGTGTAGAAATCTGTGAGCCACAAGGAATCAGCAATCTCATTACCATGGGTATCAAGACTATCAAAGCTTAATGGGTATGGACAGGAGAAGTGGTGAGGTTGCAGCAGCGACTAAGCATTGTATGGTGGCTAACTTATGAGTACAAGAGTAAGATGAGAAACTACGCAAGCGGTCGCAAACTAGTAATGATCAAGATGTGATCCTGAGCTACTTACGTTCAAACATAACACAACCGTGTTCTCCTCTCGAACTTCCCCAAAAAGAGACAATCACGGTTACGCACGCGGTTGGTGTATTTTAATAGAGTTTACTTCAAATCTTGTACAACCGGATACTAACCAATTTCCATCTGCCACATAACCGCGGGCACGGCTTTTGAAAGTTTGAACCCTGTAGGGGTGTCCCGGCTTAGCCCAGTACAAGCTCATGATCCACGGAGACAATCCTCCATCGCGGGACATCCGATCAGACTCGGGGTCCAGGTGCACAAGACATTTTGACAATGGTAAAACAAAAACAGCAAGACCTCCTGATGCACCGACCTAGCCTGATAGGAGTTGCGTGATCTCGTTCTCAGGGTACACCGGATGAGTGAAGCGTACATGTATATACCAGATACCCCAAGTTGCCAAGGGGCGGTCCCGCATGTTGCTCTAGTTTGGACCAACACTCATGTGGAGCACTGGCCCGGGGGGTTGACTAAAAGACCTCGGGTGCCGACGGGTCCCTATGCAAGTTTTAGTTGTTATTAGCGAAATGGTAAAACCAATGTTGGGCCTTGCTGGAAGAGTTTTATTCAAGGTGAACTGTCAAGAGGGTCTCACACCCCTCACCGTGTTAGGGATGCAAAATCAAGGAACATAACACCGGTATGACGGAAACTAGGGCGGCAAGAGTGGAACAGAACACCAGGCATAAGGCCGAGCCTTCCACACTTTACCAGTATATAGATGTATTAATTAAATAAGAGATATTGTGATACCCCATGATTTCCATGTCCCAACATGGAACAACCTGCAACTGCACCTGCAACTAGCAAAGCTATAAGAGGGCTGAGTAAAGCGGTAACATAGCCAAACAACAGTTTGCTAGGAAGGTGGAAAATATTAGAGGCTACCATGGCAATTTGGGAGGCTTGATAAACAAGTGGTTGGTAGCGCGATATAGCAATAGCATCGAGACAACTAGCATAGCAAATATAGTAGTGAGATCCAAGGTGACGGTCATCTTGCCTGAAATCCCGCTAGGAAGAAGAACGAGTCCATGAAGTAGACGAACCAACATAGTCGAACGGGTCCTCACAATCGCAACATAACCGAAACTATCAGAAGAAGCAACACCAGAAATAAGCAAACAACATGGTAAACAATCATCACATAAATATGGCATGATGCACAAACAAGTATGATCCATGTCCGGTTTAATGATTCATGGCATGGCAAAGTGCAACAAACAACACAACAGATTAAGTGGAGTTCAATATGTAGGGGGTTGCATATTGACGAACACGACATTCAATTTATTTAGTTCTCTCCCGTTTATGTACCCAACAATATTAAATGTTTTTAAAAATGACAAGAGGTAAAGAATAATAAAACTACTTATCTAGGCAATTTAAATAGGGTCGGATATAACAAACAACAAATCCGGAAAATCCCCATGTGCATATTTTGGTTATGGTACTGTTCTACCCTAAACCATATTTTAATGTTCCTAAACAGTAAAACAAGGTGCACCAAGTTAATCTAGACATTTTTCTACCACATTTACATATATAGATTAATCAAACAACATTTTTACATGACATTTGAGCAAAGTTAATCAAACAACATTTTTAACATTTTAACCATTGATGAAAGTGGCATATTATGAAAGTACATGAAAAAATAAGCATTTTACATATTTAAAACAATTTGAAATGATGCACGATTGTGGAGTTATTAAATGCATGATCATGAAGGGGTTTTCTGAAAAACTACAGTTCTCTGAAATATTAGCCAATTCGCAGATCTAGAAAAATGTATGCAGGCTGAATCTTGCTGGCCTGATAGTGTACAGGAGAGGGGCTGGAGGGGACCGCTCACCCATGGGCTTCGGCCCGGTTCGGTGGAGAGGGAGGCTGGAAGGGGGCGCTGGGCCTTGGCGCTTGTCCACGATGGCACTGGAACGGGTCAACAGGGACGAGAGGGCGATGCATAGCAGCACGACACGGGCCAGCAGACGCGGCGGCACGATGGAGAGCAGCGCACGAGCTTCGGCGAGCGGGCAAGGCGGAGGGTGATGGGCGGCTCAGGCCGGCCGGCGCTCCATGCGGATCCAGGCAGAGAAGGCAAACGCACGGAGAGGGAGAAGTATTAGAGAGAGAGCATGGGAGAGAAAATAAAGGGGAGGGAGGAGGAGAAAAATGAGACGGCGACCTGACGGCGACGAAGCAGAGGAACGGCAACATGGCAGGGCGGCGGGAGCTCCTGCTTCTGCTGCACACCAGCGGGACGACGGCGAGGGCGGAGCAAGGCGACAGCATGGGCGACGAGGTGGAGGTCGGGGCGAGGAGGTCTTGGTCAATGAGGTGACCTGCAGCGGCTGCAGTTCCCGCTCGCTGCAGACAAGATGCGTCGTGGTGAGGGACTTGGCTGGGCGACGGCTCCCTGGCAGCGGAGGCCGGCACACGATGAGGAAACGGGCGGAGGCAGCGACTCAAATGGAGACTATGCAAACAGAGGAGGCCAGCGGGAGGAAGAGCATCTCAGGCACGCTCGGGGTCGAGCTCGCGCGCAAGGCCCTCGGGCACGAGGAGCTGGGGTACGCTGCAGGCTCGGGGAGGCACCGGAGGTTCGATCGGAGGCGGCCATGGCGTTCCCTAAGAATCAGTAACAGAAAGAGAGGGAATCCTCAGCGGCGAGAAGAACCAGGGGAAGGAAGGTAAAGCAAAAGAAGGAGGGGGCGCGACGAAGAGTTCCTGGGGCGTTGGGGGCGACACCGGAGGCGGGGCATGTTGGGGGTGGTGCGGAGCTTTGGTGAGCGCGGCCATGGCCGTGCTTGCTCGGGCAGGAGGATGGTGGTTGGCTGCTGCGATTTGGGCGGCGCGAAAAACCAGGGAGGCGGCAGCAAGGTGAGGAAGGGGATTGGATCGAGGACCATCGAGGAGGGAGATGGCTACGAGTGGATCAGGTCTGGGAGGATCCTGAGAGAGAGTGGCGGCGGTGCTAGGGTAGGATCCCTAGAAATTAGGTGGTTTGTCTTGATTTGGTTAGTGGTGGACTATATATAGCCAATGGATTTTGGGTAGGGGCATTTGGTCCCTCCGATCTTAATCGGATGGTTCCGGGTAAATAGTAGAGAGTCCAAACAAAGAACCGGAGATATTTTAGGGATGTTTGAGGATGATTCGGACCCATCGGTAACGACAGCCTGGTTCAGGTTCGGAGCAGTATCAGATGCGCGCGAGGGGTTGCGAGGGGGGTCCATGGTTGTGCAGATAGGTAAGGCGGTCAAACAAGCGGGAAACGAGAACCTGGTTGGTCTGAGAAAAGTCAACGGAGACAAGGGGGAACGCGACAACTACAAACGGATGCGAGCTTTATGAAAACATGCAGACACAAAAAAGATTATCTGGATACTTCAAAATATACTGACTGAATTGAGTGGATAGACATTGACATATACTGTTCTCGGGACTCACCACACACCAAAAGCGGCAGCACTAAACAATACAGGGTTCACACACACAAATCAAGTACTGAACAATAGTACTTACTACAGACAAACAAAGTTGCACTAATTAAACTTTGCAGACTATTTCTTGCCACCGACCTATGGGATGAACCCCGCATAACTGACTAGGCCATGGACTTCGTGAGAGATGTCAACCAGCACCATCACCATCTCGTCAACCTTGAGAACCTATCAGAGTGGCCTTTCCACTCATAAACATGATAATGAAGATACTCCACGTCAGATTTGTTGGGAAGCTTTACAAGAACCTCACCCTTCCTAATTGAAGGCACATCCAGGAAATTGTTGTGGTCAAGTACACCTTCTAGAACACGCCTGACAACAATGCTACAGGAAAACACTAGTTCAGGATACGTGGCAACAAGGACACAACAACTGGATAGTTTAGTAGTAGAACTCATCCTCAGGTCTTCCAGTTCACATGACGTGAAATTAAGAACTTCATCTCCATCGCAGACCTGGTTCTAATTCAAATAGGAACCAAATATTCCATTACTACCTCCTTTTCAGAAATATAAGATGATTTTTGATATTTTACTACATATAAGACTACATATACGCACAGAAATGAGTGAACAGAGACACTAGAACATGTCTTCAAAGACATGAGAGCAGAGGGATTACTTGCAATATCCATAACACAAGTTACTGAGGCAAATATACTCTCTTCAAAGGTAGGATTGATGTTCATAAAGTAGTTGAAAGTAATCTATAAGAAATCAGTGTCAACCTCTCGCATGATTTGGTCAAAAGAGGAATTTAGAACCATCATTTTGCACACAAAAATCACATGCAATATAACCCATAAAAGTTGTACTACTAGTACTAGTATTGCACGTTAGATGAAAAAATACGATCAAGATTGAGAAAAAGATCGTCAAGAAGAGATATTACCTGGACTTGCTTAATCAGGGATCCCGGAGAGGGGGCCTTGGACAAGGCGATGGCCTTGATCTTGTCTGCGGTAGTCTCGGCGGGGTGCTTGTGCCACTTCGCACCCTGAGCCTCGACGGTTTTGTCCAGAGCCATAGACATCACTTCGGTTGGTGCTCCAGGGTCCATCAAGAAACTGTCAAATAGAAATAAAAGAAAAGAAACCATAATCACAAACCCAAAAGAAGAAGAGAGAGGGAGTTACAGGATCAGTCTCGGGGTTGCAAGACCGGGCCTTGGCCAGAATCAACACCATTGATGCGCTCACCTTTCCTTCTTTGGGAGAGAAGAACAATGGCAGAAGCATGTGGGGGTTTTCTTGAAGAAATGAGGAACAAGATGAGGGAGAAGCGAGTTGGGGTTTTCTTCAAGAGAGGAAGCTGAGGGAGTGAAATGATGGTTGCTTCATCCGTCCAACTTACTGCTGGAAAGGTGGGGTTTTTTTGATTTGATGGCTCATTGGACATTACTGCGACGCTTCGATCGGGGTAGTCTACCATGCAGTTGGGCACTCTAGTACGGAATAATTTAGTGCATGGCTAGTGGACCCCGATGCTGGCTGTCCCGCAGGTCGGTGAAAGTGAGTAGAAAGCTTCACGATGACCGTTGAGGAGGATCGGCACAGTAGAGCGTGTCCACTGTTTCTAAAGAAAAAAATGATTACAGCAAGCGCTTCCACTCTTACGACGGAGGAGTGCGAAACGCGGAAGCCACTTGAACTTACACAGTGCTCCTACTACTAGGCATGTGTAGTGGTTCATACGTCAATACTACATAATCTTGTTCCTAGTGTATTAAGATATGACGATAACAAATGATGTTGTGCGCATGTCAACTATATGAACAGTAATGTAAAATAGTACCCCCTTTTTTGACTGTCCGGTCGAGAATTAATGATGAGATAAATGTTGACAGAACTAGTTCTACAGCGCACGGAGAGTACGGTGCTACAGTACTCCACAGAACATGAACCATATGAAGCACGAATCAGTGTTAGGCAGGGTGTATGAAGGGTGCATGGGATGGGAGCAAAAGTGCCCTTCTCGACCCACTTTTGGGTGTTTGGCAAAGTGCACGAAGAGTGCACGAGTCCAGACTAGTAGGTTAACACAAATACACTAGGAGCATGCATGAAGAGGGGTGCTGAGATGAGCATGCATGAAGAGGGAACAACTATATTGAGATGAGAATGCAACCAAACACACCCACACACTTTGTGCTACAATGACTGGTCTGCACCGTCTGAGTTTGATCCAACGTTCATGTTGCACCAAGACATGGACATGCCGATGTAGAGGATGCCTAAACACCACCTAAGTCCCTCTTCTTCTCGAGGCGCACGACGTTGGTGATGCAGGGTACCACCGCCCGTAGAGCCCGCTCCCGGTCGACGGGAGCCAGCTCATCAAAGACGATGTCCAACGGCACGAATGGATTCCGGTGATGGAGCCCTGAGAGGATTTGCCCGACAACGGCGATGGCAGCCCGCAACCCCTCCTTGTCCAGCTCCGCCCCCACCATCGCGTGGAGACGGCTCAGCTCCTCGGAGATATAGGTGAAGAAGGAGACCGGGTCAGGAAGCCGCAATGACTATCGATGAACAATAGAGGGATGCTTTAGTAACTAGACAACGTTACCTACCGTGTTGAGCATGGTTCAATTCCCTCGGTCGCCGCTACCCAAGGTCACCCATCAACTCCATTGCCTAGTACTAATAGGAGTACTACACCATGATGAGCACAGAATTGGGCCCCGTTTGTTCGTGCCTAGTACTTGAGTTAAGATATCAGGAAATGCACTTGTATGGAGGGATTATCCTTTTACTCAGCATATATAACTTGTCTGAAGTCTAACTAAGCAAAATGTTTGACCAAATCCTTTCTTAAGAAATACAACAAGAAAGATGTATCACTTGAAAATTTATTGGATGATGCAGGTTATGATATTCCTTTGAATCCTAGATTTTAAATTTCAAAAAATCCAAAAGTGACCGGAAATTCATGAAACTTAGCATGTTCTCGTGATATGGCACAAATATTCCTACGTATTTTTTTGTTCAATTTGAGACAAGCTGCTTATGAGAAGTAGCACAAATGAAGAGCCAAGGTATTTTGGAACAAAGACATGTCACGTTAAGGCAAACGCTTTCACTATTCAAAATGTGGGCGTTTACGTGCCGCCACGAGTCCCTCTTCTCATCGGCAGGCGCTGTCCGAGCAAGCGTGTGAGTCGACGGGAGGCGTGCGAGCAGACCATTGCACTGGCTGACCGAGAGGCGTGCGAGAAGACCGCTGTGCAGTCTCATCGGGAGCCGAGCCTTTTGGCAAGGCTCCGCCGCCCACCTTCGTCCCAACTGCCCCCACTTTTAATGGCGTCAGTGCCACAGTTTAAAATCAACCCCGCACTACCCGGTATGGCTACAATCTTATCTCTTCCTGTCCGATTCTCCTGTCGTCTACCTCCAACCAGCCTGACCTAACCGTATGCCATGCCGCATCATGATGGTCTGCCCGTAGTCTTCTACTTTCCTGAGGAAGACACCCAGCCGGAGTCTCAAGAACATAAGGCGCTCTGGTACGAGCTTGAACCGGCCTTGCGGAAAGACACCGCGCTTGTCCCCGCTCCCATTGCGGCTCTCGTCGCCCCAACTGCGCCAGCGCCCATCCCCATGGAATCGATGGGCTAGGAGCTGCACATTGTCACCGAGCATGATGCCATACGGTTCCACGATGTCCTGCCGACTTTCACGCGCATGTGCACCTGCCAGCGCATGCGCCTGCACGTGTACTGACTCGCGCGCCCGTGCACCTGCCAGCACATGCGCCTGCGCATGCACTGACGCGTGCGCCCGTGCCAGTGCCCGTGCACACGAATGTCTCCGTCGTGTCGTTGCCAGCGCATGTCCCCACGCGGGTGCCAGTGCCCCCCTCAGCGGCATGGATGGTCGCCGTCGACCGCTTCCTTGCACCAACGTCAGTCGCCTCCTCCCGCCAGTTGACTTGCTCATGGAGACCAAAGTCCATAACATTCTAGCCTTCCTTGAAGCTAGGGCCAATGTCCAGAAGTACGCCAACAACGGCGCAAGATGCTGTCGTCGCTGTCGCCGTCGGTCAGAGGCCCGACGACACAAAGCATGGCAGTGGAGCCGCTTCCCACCGCAAGACACCCCCGCCGCCGCCGCGTAATCTAAATTTGCCATGAAAAAACATTCGGAATGCCATGCTTATGTCTGAAAGTTTATCATTTCCGTTTATTTTAGATCGACCGTCGTATGAATGTAAAGTTGGAGTCAGTCTGAATGAAATATATGGTTTGATTGATTGAATGTTCTGCTAGAGTCGTAACAAATTAAATATAAAACGTCATCAAGCCACATGTATTCCTTCTCATCCAATGACCTAGACTGCTTCAATTTCGAGCGATCAACACGTTTAGCTTGCAGTTAATTTCATGCCAAAAATAGTGCTAATCACATAATAACACGCAAATAATATCCGCATGCACTTAATATACCTCCAAATTAACGTGCCTGCACGTACACATTGACTAGTACTACTAGTACGTGAACCTGGTGCCGTAACTTGTGAACGCATCCAGATATGGTCAATGTTAACATCACCCGCGAGTTCTTCGTGTTTGCCCGTGCGTCTAAGCGTAGAAGGGGAGGAGAGAAAGAGAGAGCAGACATGTAACGCACCAGTAAGTGAAGACGAATAGTACATGCTAACGAGCCTGTCCCACTAATGTACTAAAATAATATTACATGTTATCCATTAAATAGACTCTGGGAATATAAAAACATTATATCAACAAAGGCGGGTACAACAAACATTGATGTACTATGTTTCCTATTGACGTGCGGCTTGACGGCCCCGATCGCATGTTCAATCCTCGTCCTTTTAATTTTTAATTTATATATGGGTCCAAATTTGTTTCATGACTGGTGGGCCCCTCGGTGTGTAGTTTGTAGCACTTTAATTTGTGGGTTGAAATCTGTTCCATTACAGGTGGACTATCTGTGTGTAGTTTTGTAGCTTATTGTCATAACTAAAGAGAACAACAGAGTTTTTTTGCAAAAATACCAGGGTGCGACATTGAAGGCGAGAAAGGACGTGCGAGAGAGCGATGACCGAGCCAGAGGGAAATCAATTGGGGGAGGTGTGGGGTTTGCAATGGTGTTTGGAGTAGTTGTGGGTTGAATGCTGCGAAAATATAATCTAAACCCACTGGAATAAATGCCTTCAAAAATTAATCCAAGGTTGGAGTCCCCCTCGCAATATAAATAGCTCCGGCTTTGCGAGGGATGGAGAGGTAGCTTCAATGTGTGGAAGATACAGTGTGAGAAAGCGAGGTCAATCGAGACACTGATAGATAGAGAGACAAAGTGAGTGTGGTCCGACATTAGCTAAAAAGATATATATGCTCTGGAGAGATATTGCATGATTGAGCTTTTGGTAAGGGTGAGGGCTATAAGATAGAGCTTGAGAGATGATCCAGTCACATACATGTAGATATATTCTGTGCATGGGAGGAAGCAAGGTCAATCGATTACATATATAAAGGAAGAGAGATTGAGCGAGTGTGGGTCGCCATGCGATCGAAAGAGTGAGACGGGTTGGAGAGAGTGACCTAGATAGACAATGTGCATGCGAGAGTATACAATATGAATATGTTGAATTGGGCTCAAACATGGAGATATATCGTTTGTGTTCGAGAAAGAGCGAGGTCATTCGAGACATACAGAGAGAGAGAGAGAGAGAGAGAGAGAGAGAGACTGAGAGAGCGTGGCCCGCCATGAGGTTGAATGAGTGGGGCGGCTTGGACAAACTGACCTAGATAGACAATCTGTGTTAGAGAGTATAGGGTGTCGATCGTGGCCCGAAGAGGGAGATATATCATTTGTGTGTGAATGAAAGCGAGGTTAATCGAGACTCAGATAAAGAGAGCGAGATTGAGCGAGTGTGGCCCGCCGTGTGGAAGAAAGAGTGAGACAGTCTCGAGGGAGTGACCTAGATAGACAATGTGCGTGCATGCGCATGAGAGGGGGGTTGCTAGATAGGCAATGCATGTATCTAGCGAGAGAGGGTGGGAGGGAGGGAGAGAGAGAGAGAGCTCGACATGGGGTGCAAGGGCGGGTGTGTGAGGTAGATACATTTGGTAACATAGTGGAAAAAGGGGGTTGTGTAGTTGAGAGAATTAGAGATCGAAACATGGAGAGAAATAATGAACGTGTGTCGGAAACCGATAGCTTCCTAAGGTGTTTTGGAGAGGAAGATTGATCGATACAAGAAGTATGTAGTGTGTGTGCCGAGGGGGGTGGTGGGGCTAAAAACAACATTTGAATGTAGATAGTACGACACTTAATAACGACGTTTCAATTTAGTGTACATTGTTGGATTTGAATTGAGGACCATGCATATGGGTAACTATTTTGAATTCGTGCCATACTAGGTTTTGAAAAGTTCACATTAACTCGATTGTTGTGCTATTTTGTATGTCATATGTTTGAATCCATCCAAAGTTTTCTCACTACCATGGTGTTCATCATATACATATGAATTTGTATTAAAAAAGTAGCATGGATACCGTGAAATGCGAAATCCACGTTAGAATTGGAGATTGCTATGTGACACACACTCTATTTCAAATAATTCCTCATTAACTAATTTATAGTATCTCGTTGCGAATGACTAATTATTTGCAAGCAAAACACGGGCATGGTAATACATGCAAATTCGTTTGCAAATGAAAGAAGGTTCATTTACATTCTCAAATTTAGGCGCACCATGCAGACCAGGGTCGTGTCGTGGTTGTCGCGTGTGTCGTACGGACGCTAGCACCCAGCCACCCACCCCTCCCTCCCCCCCCCCAAAAGAAAGAACAATGACAAAATAAGTTCGCTCTCCCATGTTTCGGATTGAAATATCTAGCGACCCCAATTCCAGCCCTCAAAATATCCCTTCTCCATCGTCCCCTTCCGTGCCTAGAGTGGTCAAATCCCTAATTCGTAGCCAACCCAAGCAAAGTTCGAATCGCCCCTCGTCTCGTCTCTTTCCCCACCTCCGAGCCGGACGGCGACGACAAAGACGACAGTCGCGCTTCACCACCCCACTAGAGCTACTTCATCTACGCCCTCGTCCACCGCACTGGGTGGTCCACCGACAACGTCGGCTGCCACAACCGACGTGCCTCACACACACCGAGTTTCACCGCATTAGGTGCGCTTCACCGACTCCGCCTCCCACCTCACCAAGGCTACTTCACCGAGCACATCATCACACCTCCGCCCCCCCGAGGCCGTTGGGGCTTCACCAATAGTCTCGTACACCGCATCATAGCGCGACCACTCAAGATCTACATCCATGCGCGGCCAGCCAGCGCATCACCATCAACGGCTCTGAAGTGACCCGCACTCTAGCTAGGCGAGCATGCCCAAATGCCGGCCTCAACTAGGTATCCACATATCACTCCCTTGTGCACTATTCCGACGATGTTTGGATATCCTTTCACTGCTCTCTTAGCTTACACGCCTATGCAACTCTGACTTTAACTCTTATTTCTTCTAGAGATATCATCCGAAACAAGAAAAACCATTTTTTAGCGAAACATGACGGCGCTACGGGATCTAGTACACATCCTGCACACCTGTATAACATTGTAAGTATCTGTCCTCCAGTACAACAGCAAGGTCGATTCCTCTTATTTGATCAACCATTCGCCGTGTCAAAAATGTAGAGGAGGATGCATGGAGCAGAAGGCCTGCACATCCAAGCATGTGGTAACATGGACTTGTACATGGAACATCTCAAGCGCAAGCAGAGCTGCAGTGAGCATGTACAACGAGCTAGCGTAAGTCCCTGCATTTAATTTTAATTCATACTGGCATGCGTGTATGATTTGTGTGGAGTAGCGGATCCACGAATTCAAGTCACCAGGGGTGAAATTTTAACTTAAAAAATACAAAGGCACTTGCACTACGGAAATCAACATAACTTAAGAAATGTGAAGCTACATGCACTTGGAAAACCAGCTAATGATCCAAAGTAGTTGAGATTATAAAAGAATAAATGATGTAAGCACCAAAAAGCACAAAATGCAACATGGTGTACAAGGACTACTAACATTGTATGTACCTGCTTGAACTATTCGTTTTCTGGCTTAAAATATCAAAGTGTAATTGCACCTACAACTAGTGCGCAAACTGCATATCAATATATCTATCCAGCACAAGTATGCTAATAGTTTCAAACATCAGATTAAAGAAGTATTTATGCTACGTTGTCATGATACGGGGACTTTCTGGTAGATGGCCTCGACGTTTCCTCAAGCCATGAAAATGTACTATAATTTTCATGACATCAATGCCTGCAAGTCTCTTTATCTCTCTCAACATAGCAGATCATCATTAGACACTAAATTCTTCAATGGGAGCTTGCAAAATGCTTGCATTAGATCCCTCATCAGACATTATATGTTCATCACCAGGAGCATGTAAAATGTTTGCATCAAGTCCTTCATTAGTGGTCTGATCATTAGACACTTCAGGCTCAAGAACAACATGAGCTTGTATGTTTGCACCGGAAACTTGATTAGATACATCAGTTCTGTCAATTCAGTATTAATTGGGGGAGTTATAAAATAAGCAGAAATTGGTTTCATTTTCTCATAGATTCCCTACATACAAGAAGTTTTACAACACTGTCAGGTTTAACTACTAGCCAGAAATTGAACAGTTGAATTAGATATAATTAGGGAGGTGATGTACTGCTCGTTCCGCATGCTGCTCTTGCAAGCTGCAAATGTCCATTTGTGCAAGCTTGATGCCATGCCCGTGCTGCCGCCGCTACCTCCCACGCAGGCTACACCCAGGGTTGGATCTCCATCTTCGTGTCCTTCCATTCACTTGAAGCCCGGCGACCGCCCTCCAACGAGGGTGTGAGGAACTGATGTGTCAGTCTGTCCAGCGGCGGCTAGGTTAGGAGCGAACCAGACTGGAGGCTGGAGCGAACGAATTGGGATTTTTCCTGCTGTCGATCGATATGGGAGGCGACCGTTTGGGCCGCGAGCCTACCATAGGGCCTGCCTTGCACTTACTTTATTGGCTCATCCAAATTGAAATGTTTTTCTTCATTTTTTACATTTCCTGCTCGTGTGTTGGGACAAACAAAACTAGCCTGGGCCAACTTGGACAACTCAAACTACGTGCACACTTTCCAGCCACCTGAGGCGGCCGCCCATACCAGCCCCTATGGTGGCGTCACCCCTTTTTTGCGTGTATGATTGGGGTAGTGAAAATACTATAGTGGCGCTTTTGATTTACCCACAGGATGGTTGAATTGCTTGTTTCTATGAACTGAGTTCGCCAATAATGTAAAGGATGGTAGTCTTTTCATCCTAATGTATATTGCTTAGATCTCGATATGCCAAATGTAATCGCATGAAATATACAGTAAAAGCCAATGTGATGTGTGTGGCTACAACTAGTATGACAACCCGTCCTCATATAACATATCAAGGATGCACCATCTTATCAGATTAACCATTCGACTTACCAATGCAGTGTGGGAAGAAAGAAGTATTGGGACAGCCTATCCAAGCATTGATGCCATGGAGTCCTTCGTAGAACCTCGTAAGCGAAAAAGAAGTTGCAGTGTGCCTATACAAAGAGCTAGCATAAGTTTAGTTACCCGCTTCTCGGAATTTTAGTTAGCCACTTATTGCCAAATTGTTCAATTACTTTGCTTGGCTTAATTTAGTTTGCTACTGATTACATAATGCCATAGCCTGTTAATCCTATTATAGACTGCGCCTATCTATGTGTTTGATATTTAATGTCAAGAATTACCTGTTTGCCTTAATTTAAATAGCTACTTAAGCACGTAGATAGCTGGTCATATGTACTTCTAGGGTGCAGCAGAATTCACGTGTAATCTACATTCTGATACCCTGTTTGTTTAAATGGTTTGTTGTTATCAGTTGTAGCACTAGTAATGTTTGCATGTTCATAGATAGACAACTATCAGGTCTATATGAGGTACACGGCCTTTTTAACTTATATATATATGTGTGTTGGAATCATTTTTCTTACATCAAAGAAATTTACAGATGTCTGTTTTGTTGGTACACGGTACCGGCTTGTTACTTTAATACGTTGCCAAGAACTTGTTAGTTTTACTAGTTCATGTGTAATTAAATACGTTGCCAAAACTGGTTAGTTTTACTAGTTTGATGTTAGTTTCTTATGGCTCTTACAACACTTTATTTATGATTGCTAACATTCAAGTTTGCAGGATCCAACTGAAACTACGTTGGCACAACATGTATGTTTTCAGAAACTTCCTTGTTTACCTGGTTTGCTGCTGTAACTTGTTGCTGTAATCATCTTACCAACTTCAAGTTTTCAGGATCCAATTGGAAGTCCAATTACACAGCAGGTACATTTTCAAAAATATATTTGTGTAACGGATTTGCTGCTGTAACTTGTTGCTGTAATCAAGTTACTAACTACTCAACTTTTCAGGATCCAAGAGAAACTCCAATTCGACAACAGGTTCCTTTTGCAAAACTTGTTTGTTTAACTGCTTTGCTGCTGCCACCGGTTGCTCTAATCATGTTACTGTCTACTCACTTTTCAGGATCCAAGAGAAACTCCAATGCCACAACAGGTACCTTTTGCAAAACTTGTTTGTTTAACTGCTTTGCGGCTGCAACCGGTTACAATGATGTTAATAACTACTTTTCAGCATCCAATTGAAATTCTTTAATTCCTTGTTTGTTTAACTGGTTTGCTATTATAACTCCCAGTTGAGATGTTTTGCTAACTTCAAATTTTCGGAATCCAATCGGAACTGTAATGGCAAAACAGGTCAGCCCAAGATCAAAGAGCGAGGTCCCCATGGACGTTGTATCATCCCACAGCAGTGGCACTAGCCCAATTGTGCATCATGAATTGCCAGCTTGCTCTAGAGGCTAAACTATTGGTAGAAAGAGATTCTACTTCTACACTTAGAGATGAAGTTGACATGTTGGGGAAGCAAATAGCACAATCACAAGTAGTACACCAGACAACCATTAAATATTTGGTGGATTTCAAAACGAAGCAAGCTGAGACTGACGGCATTGTTAAGGTCCCGAAGGACAAAAAGAAATTAAATTCCCACTTGGTAAATCATAGGTGAAATGTTCTTTCCATCATTGAATAACCTTTGTGTTGTTTGTTCATGTAATCGATCAAACCATTTGTTTTAGAGATCATGTAATAATAGTTTTTTGGTTTTTGGTTTGTAATTTTTTTAGCACAAGCCTGTATTAATTGATAAGAATCTGAGACATTTCATTTTGATTGTTGTGCCAGACCTACAAATATGCCAATCGGGCTGAATGTGCATTCAACAATAATAGTAGTATAGATGGACCCTAAGTGGCACGCATCGGAAAGGGCCAAGATGTTGTACTAGCTTCGCTAAAAAAGGATGCTCTTCTAGCAAAAAAAAAATACAGTGGCCTGGCTTATGTATGTTAGTTGATATTATTGATCCATATACTCTATAAGTGTTTATATGTTTGTTAGTTTTGTACATTATTGGTTGACTGACTCGGTATTTGAATCCTGATACATCGCTTGTGTAAATATCTAAATGAGAGTACACATTATGCTGCATGTGACACTTGAGTTGGACATAAATTGGTTTCAAATATTCAAATTCACCTTAAACTGGATTCGAGCTTCTGAATTCGAGTATCAGCATTGGTAAATCATATTCATATATGACAGTGGAATACATTTTTGTCGTGCTTTTGAAAATAAATTAACACACATAGAATGATTTATAAAGATTCGTATAGGAATACTAAATGGATTCGAATTTAGTTTCCAGGGTAAATGTGGATGCTTATTGTCCCAAAATTCGAAAGAAGCGGCAAAATGTCCACTCCCACATCGGCTGCCTGAAGCCAGTGTTTGGGAGATGGAAATTAATGTATACACCTTACACGGACAATCCATTGGCTCGATTTCCACTGCTCTCAATAGGTGTAGGTTAGTAACTTCAATTAGACATGACACGACCGCCTCTAAGCCCATTCCGACACGGTGGGCTCCAAACATGGGTGGCAAAACACATTTGATTCAAGCTCGTCCGAAAGACCCCTATTTCTCCCTCCATTTCCCCATTCCTACATGGTGGGCGCAAAACAAACTCGACTCGGCCTAAATTGATGTAGGCAAATATTTTCAATAGGGGTAGGTTTGTAACTTCACTTAGACATGACACAACCGCCCTACCTACCAACCCCGTTCATTCACCGTGGGCGCCAACCGTGGGTGCCAAAACACCCTCTCCTCGCCCGAAATCACTCTAGGAAAATATTGGCAAGGTGCGAGATTACCGTCCTATCCCCAACCGATGACACATCCAAATTTTAAACGGGGGCTAAGTTTGTAGCTTCCCCATATTTCAGACAGGCGCGTCCCAAAAACATGGTTTCCCGTACCTCTCCCTCCATTTTCCCATTCATACACCGTCCGCGCTAGAACACCATCCCCACACCAGCCTCCTATGTCCGCCACCCCATCCATCGCCGCCATCCTCCACACCATCCATCGCCACCATCCTCCACCATGCAGGAGCGCCTACCAAGACTGCATCATCCACTGCTAGAGATGGACGTTTCGCATCCACAGCGACAGACTAGGAGCCTTGCATCGCATCCTCTCGCTTCATCGGCGCCATCGTCCTCTTTGTCGAGGCCGCTCACACGACCTTCTCGTCCACCGCAATGGGACTTATCCCCTGATGCATCCATCTACCGTTACAGATCTGCTTCAATGCCACCAATAGCCATCGCACCCCCTATGCCTACATGGCACCGCAAGAGAGGTGGTACATCATATCTCCTCAACTTTTTGGTCTGAACCAGAAAATAGATTGTAACTTGGTTACTGTACTTTCTTTTCAGCTCTTAGAATTTAGTTCTTAGTTCGAAGCAAATAATGGATGCTAAATAGCATTTCTGTCGTTTGCAGCTTTAAATCTGCCATAGCACAGTCATAATAGGGTTTAATTGATCATGCTTAGGGTTTAATTGATCATCTTCGTTCCGTGGTGGTTTGTTTAAGAGAAATCGGAGTGGAAACCCTCTTTTGCTCAAAAAATTGCTTAGGGTTTCCCCCTTTTATGACCACAATATGATCAGCATACGTGCTTCGTGTCATAATAGCACTGCTCCACCCATCAAGCTAAACAACATTAGTTGGTCAAATACGAATCTGATATTATTAAAACACGGTCGTTTGATTGGTCAGCTAAATGTTCCTAATTTAGTTTGGAAAATGCATGTACGCCGCTCGGGTGTGTATCCCTACAGGGTGCCCACGGTGGGCCGCGGCCCACCCTAGGATTTTGGGTCAGCCCAGGCCCCGATTCCCCTCTGCTTTGCTGCGCTTCCGATCTCTACTCGCCCCCAGCCGCCTACCTCGTTGGCGACTTGCCGTCCCCGAACGGCATGACTATAGGAGGAGACGCCAGACTAACAGGAGGTCTGGAGCCGCTCTCCCAACAGTGTCACCGCTGCCCGGGCCCCCGCCGTGCGTACCTTCCAAGTCCGTTCAGGGCTCAGGCCTGCAGCAGCCACTAAGCCAATCCGGTTTATCCTGAGATATGTCCTCAACACTCAGCAGCCACTCCTCATCACCCATTTTCTAATTGATTCATTACTCATTAGGCAGGACTGTCATTAGGGTTTGTTGTGTACTAAGTGCTACCTACACTTAATGGTCAGATGTATTTCATTAATCTTTAGTACCAGTAAAGTTCACAGGGTTTCAAAATTCCGGCCCTAGGAAGAGACACTAGTCATTTTGGATTGTTGGTCATAGTGACATTAACCCAGATTAATATTGCAGGCCAGGTTTGTTGACACTTTTACTTGTCTTTCTTACTCATTCGATATGATATCCAATTATTCATGTCGATTAGTGGCAAACAATAAATGCTAGACCAACTTCTTGATTCAGATTTTGGACGGTCTCTTACTGCAGTTACAATTCTTCATCCTTGTCCTAGTAAGCTCACAAGTAATGATTGATTCACTACATCTATGCTTGCCTTGTCATATTTGTTGTCAATATTCTTTCAGGGTGAACCACCCTGTTTCAAAATACTGGAACCGCAGACATGAGTGAATAGTATTTCTCTGTGTGACCTCTTCCATCATGTGTGGGCAACGAACACAACATTGTATAGAAAGAAATTAAGTGTCATTTCCACCTTTTACATAGACTACGATCTTTTACATGGAATACAATCTGCCTACTTGCTTTGTGTCGCACTACCAGCACTCCACCCTGGAGGCTAAACATTATGCCACTCATAATTCCTTAGTTTATTTGTTCAAATACGAATTTGATATGATTCTAATGTTCCTACTTAAGTTTTTAAATGTGTGTCTGCCTGTTATAGAGACATAAGAGTTTTGTATTTCTGTGTGGTCTGGTCAGCATGGTTGGGGGTGAACTTTCATATGGAGGGGTTTATAGGGAGACACTCTTCGAGTTGAATCCGCAATGCATTCTGTCGGCGTTCTGGGAACGGGGGTCCCCAGACTTGCCTGCCTGCGGCCTACGGCGTGGCTCGAGTGGGGGCCCAACGTGGGCCATCTTCATCAACACAAGTCTCAAGACCCTCGCGAGGGGCCAAGCCTCGCGAGGCGGACGACATGGAGCTTCCTCCAGCACGGCCTCCTTAGGCTGGCTCGCGAGGAGGCGGAGAGATCAAGGTGGGGTACCTCACGAGGTGCCCATGACGCAAGCCATGATGATCAAAGGTGCGAGGCGGGCGCCAGCCCGCGCAGTGTCCTCCCTTTCCTCTTTATTGCAAAGGGGGCAAGCGCAGGCGAGAAGATCAAGCAAAGGCATCCATTTGGGTGCAACGAGACCAAGACCAACTCCACGACAAGGAGGAAGTCACTTTGGAGCCCAAGCCGGCGTCATCACCAGAACCTTTGGCAGGGGAAGACCAACTTTAGTCAGGATAAGTGTACCCGATGTTCCCCTTCAAATCGGCCAATTGTTGGCGCCCTTCCCGCTCAAATATTTGGGAAGAGGCCCAGGGCCTTTGCCTATAAATAGGACTAGCCACCCCCAGGGTAGAGGCATCTGGAAGAAGAGGGAGGAGAAGACCTAGAGCAAGTAGAGAGAGAGAGAGAGAGAGAAGGGCGATCGAACTCCCCCCAGCAATTCATCCCGTAGCCAAGAACAGACCCTCGCGAGGTCGTTCCCCTTTGTACTGTTCTTCCTCATCAGCCCTAGAGGCAATCCACCACACCACACTGGAGTAGGGTATTACACCACAATGGTGGCCCGAACTAGTATAAACCCTGTGTCTCTTGTGTTGTTCTTGCAGTAGTTTAGATCCCAGCGAGACGGAGAGGTAGAGGGCACGATCTCCGCGCGCACCCCAGAGTTCGAACCTTAGGGGTCTACCAGAACCCGTGATCCGACATTTGGCGCGCCAGGTAGGGGTGCGCCGTAATCTGCTCTTCACCGCTCCGCTCTCCTTCGACCGCCGCATCCATGTACGGCGCACGTCGAGCCCGCGCCACGCCAGCAGCCCTCGCTGGCGGATGTTCTCGCCGTTCCCCGCCGCTCGCCGTCAACACCGCCACCGGCCTGGTGGGAGGCGAGCAACAAGCGCCACCCCGGCGCCTGCTTATGCGACCGGGCTGCTGCACAGCAACGTCGACGCTCCCGGTCGTCGCGGCCCTCCTGGGCGGCTCGCAGGCGCCACCAACAAGCCGCCACGTCAAGGCGTTTGCCCGCCAGATCGGCGTCGTTTCCGCACGGCAGGGGGCTCCCACGGACCGGGCGGCGCACAATGTCGGCCTGACCTTCAGCTCGGAAGATCACCCAGCTAAGTTGGCTGGTTCGGGCGCGCTCCCCCTGTTGTGCACCCCCACCATCTGCCAGGTGGCCGTCACCAGAAACCTCGTCGATGGCGGCACGGGCCTCAGCGTGCTTTCGGTCGAGACCTTCAACCTCCTCCGCATACCCCGGGAGCGGCTGCAGCCCAGCCGATCCTTCTTGGGCGTCGGGGGCGGGTCGTCCGACTCCTTGGGACAAATCCGGCTCCCGGTGACCTTCGGCACCTACGACAACTTCCGCACAGAGATGGTCGACTTCGACATCGCCCCCATCGGCCTCCCTTACAACGCCATCCTCGGCTACCCGGCACTGGCTCAGTTCATGGCCACCACGCACCCAGCGTACAACCTCATGAAGATGCCCGGGAGCCACGGTACCCTCACCGTGCACGGAGACACCGGGGACGCCCTGCGAGTACTCAAGCTCGCCTTCAAGACGGCGGCATCGGCGCAGCCCGCCGACGCGGGGACCCCTGAGCCCAAGGGGGCTGCGCCACCAAGAAGAAGCAGTTGTTCACCCAGGACAAGGCAGAAACCAAGCAGATACCCGTAGACGAGGACGGGTCCTCCAGCGCCACTTTCACCATTGGCGCCAACCTGGGGCCTGACCAGGAGGAGGCCCTGGTCAAGTTCCTACGTGCAAACAAGAAGGTGTTTGCTTGGGAGCCCGACCAGTTGGCAGGGATCCCCAGGGACGTCATCGAGCACCACCTCAACGTATGCCCAAACATGCGCCCCGTGAAGCAGAAGCCCAGACGGCAGTCCGCAGAGAAGCAGGCCTTCATCATCCAAGAGACCCGCAAGTTGGAGGCCGCTGGAGTTATCCGCGAGGTCCGGTACCCAGATTGGTTGGCCAACCCTGTCGTTGTACCCAAGAAAGGGGGGAAGGAACGCATGTGCGTAGACTTCACCAACCTCAACAAGGCATGCCCGCAAGATCCATTCCCGCTCCCCCGCATCGACCAGATCGTCGATTCCAACGCCGAATGTGACCTACTGTGCTTTTTGGATGCCTTCTCAGGATATCACCAGATCAGGATGGCGATAGAAGACGTTCAGAAGACCGCCTTCTTGACCCCGTGCGGGGTATACTGCTATACGTGCATGCCGTTCGGGCTACGCAACGCAGGGGCAACTTTTCAGCGGCTGATGCACATCACCTTGGGCCCGCAGCTAGGGAAGAATGTTGAAGCATACGTTGATGACATTGTGGTGAAATCTCGAGAGACCAGGACACTGATACAAGACCTTGAGGAGACCTTCGTGAGCCTTGACGCAGTGAACCTGCGGCTCAACCCGGAGAAATGCGTGTTTGGCCTTCCCTCGGGAAAGCTTTTGGGATTCCTCGTGTCTCACCGTGGCATCGAGGCCAACCACGAGAAGGTCAAGGCGGTCGAGGACATGAGTCCGCCAAAGACCCTCAGAGAAGTGCAGAAGCTCACCGGGCATGTGACCTCACTACGGCGCTTCATCTCCAAGTTGGGAGAACGAGCGCTGCCCTTCTTTCAGCTCATGAAGAAAAGGGGGCCCTTTGAATGGACTGAAGAGGCGGATAAGGCGTTTCAAGATCTCAAGAGGTACCTAACCAATCCCCCAGTCATGGTGGCCCCGCGCCCTCAGGAGCCTCTGCTGCTTTACCTTGCCGCCACTCCTTACTCTGCCAGCGCAACACTAGTGGCGGTTAGGAAGGAGCGCCAGTCCAAGACCACAGCGACAGCCCGAGGTCAGACGAGACGGGAATAGGGAAAGCGCGAGAAAGCTACAGATGAAGAGAGCCAACCGCTGAGGGACGCACAAGAGACAGGAGAAGCAGCAGGCCAGGATGGTTCACCTCCCGAGGACGCAACATCTCGCGAGGTGTCCTCACCTCCCGAGGGCGCTGCGACCCAAGCTGCTCACAGCCTAGTTGAGCACCCGGTCTACTTCGTTAGCACAGTGCTGCAGTACGCGAGGGCCCGATATCCCATGCCCCAGAAGCTCCTCCTCGCGCTGCTGGTGGCCTCGCGCAAGCTGTGGCACTATTTCCAAGCTCATCCGATCAAGCTCATCTCTTCGTACCCCCTAGAGAGGGTGCTCAGGAGCCCTAACTCAGCCGGAAGGGTCGCCGAGTGGAACATAGAGTTGCAAGCGTTTCAGCTCGAGTTCAGCACAACTAGGGTCATCAAAGGAGCCGCGTTGGCGGATTTTGTGGCGGAATGGACAGAGGCGCCGAACCTCAAGGATGACGAGGATCGCTCCCTCTCCCCAGGGAGTGAGGCGCCAGAGGGCTGGGTCATGTACTTCGATGGGGCATTCTCCAGGCACGGCGCGGGGGCTGGTGCTGTACTGATATCACCCACTCAGGATAAGCTTTGCTACGCAGCACAACTCTGTTTCCAGCAAGGAGAAAAGGTCTCCAACAACATAGCAGAATATGAGGGACTGATAGCAGGGCTGAAGGCCGCAACGGCCCTGGGAGTGAAGCGCCTCACTGTCAAGGGCGACTCGCAGCTCCTAGTCAACTTCTCCAACAAGGTGTACGAGCCGAAGGACGAGCATATGGAGGCCTACCTAGCAGAGGTACGCAGGATGGAAAAGCAGTTCTGGGGGCTAGAGCTGAAGCACGTGCCCCGTGGCACCAACCAGGAAGCTGACGACATAGCTGGACGGGCGTCCAGGCGGCTGCCGCAGAAGCCCGGCGTCTTCAAGGAGCGGCTCTTCGAGCCTTCAGCACAGCCAACGCTATCAAGCACAGCTCAGCCTCGTGAGGAGCTCCCTCAGCCGCCAGCCTCGGGAGCCCCGGCCTGCGGGCCGACCTCAGGAGCACGTTTGCTCCTGACGATGGAACCTCAGGAGGAACGCAGGATCACTGAGCTCTGGAGTTACCTGATACATGGGACCCTACCAGAGAAGGAGGAGGAAGCAGAACGTGTGGCGCAGCAGGCCACGACATACTGCATCACAGACGGAGAGCTCTACCGGAAGCGACCCAACGACGTATCTCTGCGCTGCATCTCCAGGGAGCAAGGAAGGGAGCTACTGGGGGACATACACGGCGGAGACTGCGGACACCACTCGTCATCACGAACCCTCGTCGGCAAAGCCTTCCGTAGTGGGTTCTATTGGCCCACCGCGCTCAACGACGCGATCGAGTTGGTGAAGGCTTGTGAGGCCTGCCAGTTCCATTCCAAGCAGATCCATCAGCCGGCGGGGAGCCTGCAGACTATACCCCTCTCGCGGCCATTCGCAGTTTGGGGGCTGGATATTCTGGGCCCGTTCCCTCGGGCGCCAAGGGGCTACCGTTACCTCTACGTCGCCATTGACAAGTTCACCAAGTGGGCGGAGGTGAAGGCTGTCCGAACCATCCCCGCAGGCTCCGCGGTCAAGTTCATCAGGGGCATCGTGAGCCGGTTCGGGGTGCTGAACCGCATCATCACAGACAACGGTTCGCAGTTCACCAGTAACCTCTTCAAAACATATTGTGCTAACCTTGGAACGCAGATATGCTGCGCTTCGGTGGCACACCCGCGAAGCAATGGGCAAGCCGAACGAGCCAACGCGGAGGTCCTGAGAGGCCTCAAGACCAGAACGTTCAAGAAGAAGCTGGAGGCCTGCGGCAGGGGTTGGTACGATGAGCTCCAATCCATGTTGTGGTCCATCCGCACGACCGTGACCAAGCCAACCGGGGAGACTCCGTTCTTCCTGGTCTACGGAGCTGAAGCAGTCCTTCCTCACAAGGTCAGGCGTCGCTCCGCGTGGGTCCTGGCGTTCGACGAGGCGCAGCAGGACGCCATGCGGGGGATGGACCTCGTGCTGGGGGAGGAACGCCGCCGGGAGACCGCGCTGCGAGCGGCAAGGTACCAACAGGCGCTACGACGATATCACTGCCGCAACATCCGCCCCAGGACCCTTGAGGTAGGAGACTTCGTACTCAGGCGGGTCCTCTCCAGGGAAGGGCTGCACAAGCTCTCTCCCATGTGGGAGGCCCCGTTCAAAGTTGTTCATGTTTCCAGGCCAGGCTCCTTGCGCTTGGATACTCAAGAGGGGGAGTCGATCCAGAACGCGTGGAACATCCAGCACCTCAGGAGGTTTTACCCCTAAAAGGCCCTGAGCCTGTGAAGAAGGCGAACGCCTATGAAGACCTCCTCTTTTTTGGAAAAGGCCCTGAGCCTGTGAAGAAGGCGAACGCCTGTGAAGACCTCCTCTTTTTTGGAAAAGGCCCTGAGCCTTTGAAGAAGGCAAACGCCTGTGAAGATCTCACCTCTAAGGAGAAAGGCCCGGAGCCTGTGAAGAAGGCCAATGCCTGTGAAGCTCGCCGCCCCGTGACACTCTCACGTAATAATGAGTGGGGCTGTACAGGCCCCCGAGTCTCAGGAGCGCCGGCTCAGGCCCTGGGGCTCCCTCCCATGCCCAGTGGCAGCACTTAGCTCTGCGCTGGTGAGAAGACGTCGAAGACTAGACTAGGTGCCGTACGCGGCTTTTTCATTTGCTTTCCGCATTTGGCGTGTTCTACTTGCATTTGAGGTCTTATCGAAGCTATCGCCGTTGTTGATTCGTGGTTTGTTGATTTTCGCTCCTCGTTTTGATTCTCTCTCACGAAGGCCTCGCGAGGGGAGGGGCTCAAACGCCCTCGCGAGTGTTTTTCTCTAGCCATTTAAAGGCTTCACGACTCGGGCTCTCTACAAGAGCACCCCTCTAGTCCGTGCCCCTCGGGCATCGCGACGTACACACAGGGCCTGGGTCGGTCGCCCCCCAGCTGGGGCCGTGAACTACCTACGCGAGGGCAAATAGTTGTGAGGCGCGACAACAAAATTAAGGTAACAACTACAAACGGTAATAGTTCTTAAACACGCCCCCGCGGGGCTCCACGCTGTTGTCTTATCTTACACAGGAAGCAAAAGGAAAGGGAAAAGGGCGAGCCCGGCGCGGCCCGCCCCACATCGGTCAACGGAGGGGACACCCGATGCCTCCTGAGCTCAGGCGGACTCCCTCTCGCGCTTCACCGGAGCACGATGACGGGCGACAGAACAGCCACCCCCAAGCAGGCACGGAGGCGAGGGGGCTGGCTGCGGCCACCGCTGGAGGAGTCACCTGAAGGGGAGTAGGCGAAGCTCGGGGAGCCTCGAGCGTCGCCAGCGGCGCGAGCGCTGTCCCCTTCGTTGTCGCCCTCGGGGCAGCATCCCGCACGGCGACCGTCTTCCCCAAACACCCTCACGTAGAGAGTTTTGCCGCCATCGAACTTGAAGTGCAGGGTGCACCGTTCGCCCAGGCCGCGCGCGCGGGCAAACGTCTGCCAGCCGCAGGTCAGGGGCCCGTTCCCAGAAGGGGAGACCTCGAGCGAGACCCAAGAGGCCCTGCTGCAGCAGCCGTCGGCCTGAAGCCAGAAGCCGCACCGGGCGCCGGCCGGCAGCTCGCTGATGAAGAAGCGAGGGAGCTGGAGCCAGGTGCCGGCCGGATCCGCCGACCACACGACGAACTCCGGCAGCACTTCTGCCGAGCGAAAGCGCGGCCTGGGAGGCCGCGCAGCCACAACCCGCCTCTCCATGGAGGCAGAGCGCTCACCACCGCGCGGAGAACCGCCCCTGTGTCCGCGGGGAGCCTCAGCGGGGACCTCGGGATGCTTGCGGGGACGACCCCGGCCACGCTTGGCCGGAGGGGAGTCGGGCCCCGCCCGACTAGCCTTCCCCTTCTCTGCAGCTGAGAACCTCTTCAGAGCCATGCGGGCGGTGGCGGCGAGGGAGAGGGGGAAGAAGAGAAGCAGGAAAGGATGGACTGGCGGAGCTCGTGCGGCCTCACACTTATAGCCGGAAAAGGCCAACCGTCGAGCACCACGATCGCAGGTAATAATGGCCCGTATCTATGCATGCAGGGACTAGTCAAGTCACCAAGTTGCCGAGGCGTCGTGGGGAAGTGGAGACGCCCACGTCCTGTCAAACCGCCACGCGGCGCCCAAGGCCATAGGCTGTTAGGGCCCGCGGCGCTTCGCCCTTGCCCTTTCGCCTTTCGACACGGCCAAGTCCATGCGCGCCTTGGGCCCGGGGGCTACTGTCGGCGTTCTGGGAACGGGGGTCCCCAGACTTGCCTGCCTGCGGCCTGCGGTGTGGCTCGAGTGGGGGCCCAACATGGCCCATCTTCATCGACACAAGTCTCAAGACCCTCACGAGGGGCCAAGCCTCGCGAGGCGGACGACATGGAGCTTCCTCCAGCACGGCCTCCTTCGGCTGGCTCGCGAGGAGGCGGACAGATCAAGGTGGGGTACCTCACGAGGTGCCCATGACGCAACCCATGACGATCAAAGGTGCCAGGCGGGAGCCAGCCCGCGCAGTGTCCTCCCTTTCCTCTTTGGTGCAAAGGGGGCAAGCGCAGGCGAGAAGATCAAGCAAAGGCATCCATTTCAGTGCAACGAGACCAAGACCAACTCCACGACAAGGAGGAAGTCACTGTGGAGCCCAAGCCGGCGTCATCACCAGAACCTTTGGCAGGGGAAGACCAACTTTAGTCAGGATAAGTGTACCCGATGTTCCCCTTCAAATCGGCCAATTGTTGGCGCCCTTCCCGCTCAAATATTTGGGAAGAGGACCAGGGCCTTTGCCTATAAATAGGACTAGCCACGCCCAGGGTACAGGCGTTTGGAAGAAGAGGGAGGAGAAGACCTAGAGCAAGTAGAGAGAGAGAGAGAAGGGCGATCGAACTCCCCCCAGCAATTCATCCCCTAGCCAAGAACAAACCCTCGCGAGGTCGTTCCCCTTTGTACTGTTCTTCCTCATCAGCCCTAGAGGCAATCCACCACACCACACTGGAGTAGGGTATTACACCACAATGGTGGCCCGAACCAGTATAAACCCTGTGTCTCGTGTGTTGTTCTTGGAGTAGTTTAGATCCCAGCGAGACGGAGAGGTAGAGGGCACGATATCCGCGCGCACCCCAGAGTTCGAACCTTAGGGGTCTACCGGAACCCGTGATCCGACACATTCCATAGATAATCTGACTACTTTTTATGTTTTCATGAATCTCAGATACTAAACAACATCATAATGATTATGAGCTTGCGCACATGAAAAGAATAAAGCAGAACAATGCCATGGCTGTCAAACTTGGCATTAAGGGACTGAAATCAAGTATGGATGCAATGCAATGCAAACGCTCTCCACCTACAGATTCCCGCTCAGAATATGATCCTAACAGTGATTCTGAGCTAGAGGAAGACCTAAGTCAATGTAGCTCCCTAGTGGAGGAGTCAAAGGCAAATGCCCTATCTTATTCACCCATCAAGGTACTTGCTCTAACTTTCCAAGGTTATATTGGTCGCACATATCTTGCAACTGTTGCTTTGCGTTGCTTCTACTTTGTTGCACTGCCATTAGCTTAGTTTACACATTGTGTATGTGAATACGCCCTGTCTATCCATTTTAAGTACATATTCCATCTGTCATCATACCATATTTATCCATTCAAATGTTGTTCTTATGTATCAGATGTTCAAAAGGAAGAGTGTGATTGCTGATCGTGGAGGAGCACGAGCAAAGTATTTGGAAAAGCTAGTGACACCTGATAAATCAAATAGCCCATTAGGTGTATGTCGGATTTCGGGCTCCGCAAAACCCTCAAGATTCGAACACAGGGGCGTGACGAAGATCTCTCCCACTACACGTCTACCTAGGGCCTCGCTCTTCTCCTAGTGGAGGAATGGGATGCAAGCAAGCAAACTAGTAGAACACACAAGAGTTTACCCAGGTTCAGGCCACCTTGCGGTGTAAAGCCCTACTTCCTGCTTTGGTGGATTGGCCTCACAAGGGCACGAGTATGAACAAGTACAGTGGTTTCCTGAGCTGAGGAGGCGAGCCCAAGAAGGATGAGGAGGTTTGTGTTCTTGCTCCTTCGCAGTGCTAAGTGCTAATGGGTTCGTCTCCCAATCATTCGTCCTCCTCTATGCTAGGAATCCTAGCTACTTATATAGACGGGCAGGGTCCTCTTTCCCCGAAATGTTTAGGCGGGAAGGGAATCCCACAACGGCCATTTGAGCGGGAACACAAGGACGCTCCTATCCTGACAAAAGGTGGTCTTCACCTGCAAAGAGGGCAGGTGGTGACGTGGTGGTGGGATCGGTGATGACATCCTTCCTGCCGTCCTTGCGCTCTTCGGTCTTGTTGCACCAAAGGGGAAACCTTTGTCTCGCCCCTCGGGAACCTGCGCCTGCGCGGTCTCCTTTGCACCGATATGGGAACTGCGCTCGCTGGCACGCGCTGGCATGGTTCGTCATGGCTTGCGTCACTGCCTCCTCCTGAGGAAGCCCTTGCCTTGAGATCTCCGCCCTCCCGAAGCAGCCTAGCTGAGGCACTCTTGGGGAGAGGTCTTGGTCGCCCCTCCGGAGCAGCCTAGGTGAGGCCGCTCCCCGAGGTGGTCTTGATTGTTCCCCTCGTGATGGCTGGCCCCCTCGCGAGGGTCTTGAGCAGCTGGTCGATCAGCTGGGCCCTACCGGGCCATACCAGGAATGCGACGTGGGCAGCAGACAGGCGAGTCTGGGTACCCTGGTTCCAAGTACGCCGACAGTAGCCCCCAGGCCCAAGGCCGAGGACAAAGCGCCGCGGGCCCAAAAGACTACGGGCCAGGCTGAAGCGTGACGGTTGGATGGGACGTGACGACTCCACACCCCACGCAGCTTTGTTAACCCTATGACTTGACAAAAGAGATTGTCTTCGCCACAAAGGGGTTATTGCTCCCCTTCCTTCTTGCTTAGATCCCCTTCTCCTCCGCCTCCAATCTTCTCGAATCCCTTGCCTTCCCCGACGCCTTCGGCAATGGCGAAGAAGGGAAAGGGCGCCGCGCAGGTGTGTGGGTCTGCTTCCTCTCCCGTGGCAGCGCTCGAGGAATCTTCTGTCGCCATGGAGGGGGACTACGCGGAAGTCCAGTCCTTCCTGTCGAGCGAGCATAACGAGCATGGCCCGACGAATATCCTGGTTGGGTCGGCTACCGCGCTGGCCTTGACAGCGACCTACTACCCCTTCTTCCTCCACAGCAACGCCGTTGGCTTGTGTCACCCTTCTCTGAATTCTTCTACGCCATCTTGGACCATTACCAGGTGCACGACCTTCATATCCAGCCTCGCTCCCTCCTCGTCTTGTCGCTGTTCGCCTTCTACTGCGAGGCATTCTCGGGGGTGAGGCCGACTGTCGCCCTCTTCCGCCATCTCTTCGTCGTCCGGCTGTACGAGGAGGGCCCGTGGTCAGCATGCATCTCCTTTGTCTTTCAGCGCAAGGGCTGCCGGTTGATGAAGGCGGGGAAGAAGATAGATACCCATTGGAAGAGATGGGTCTATCTGGATGCTCAGCGCTCATACCCCTTGCTGGCGCTGCCTACCGCCCATTTGCGGAAGCGCGCCTGCTGGAGCCATGTGAAGATTACTGCGTCCGAGGCTGGGCCCGTCTTGGCAAGGATTGAGGCCGATATGGCCTCGAGGCTTGAGGGGGGACAAATCGTGAAGGAGTTCCTAAGGCGGCGCCTGGCGCCACTCCACGCGCACTCGCGTCCCATGTGGGAATTGATGGGGGACGACGACAAGCTCCGGCTATGCTCGGGGATGCTGCCCTCTTCCGATCTAGATTTCACCTCAAGCATTCTCCTGGAGACGATGCCTGCGGACCTCTCGGTGGCCCACCTGCCCCTATACCGCCCTCCTGACAAGGCCGAGCAACTGAAGGCCGTGTCGGGCTATGTCGAGGTGGTCGCGCCTGCTCCGGCCATGGTTGATGTGTCTTTTGGTGGCGAAGAGGAGAGCGAGGATGAGGAGGAGGATTCGGAGAAGGCCCTCAGGGACCTGGACCTGAATCTTGATGACGCCTCCTCCGCGGGATCCGTAGAGCAGCTGCCGCCGAGGGCTGGAGCCGCCGGGCAGCCCAAGGCCGTCACCCCGCATCGATTTGGACGCTCTTCGTCCGGAGGGGGCGACGCAGCGACTCCTGGGTGGAGTTCTGCCCCGGCAAGGCCAGCGGCCACTGTTGTGCCCAAATCCTTGGCCTCGCGTCTTGACAACATTCGGGCCAACGGCGTGCCCCCGACGAAGGAAACCGCTGCCGATCTGCTGGCAAGGAGGAGGGCGCGCCAGGCCTCTGACGCGTAAGCGCAGGTTCTTCCGTTGTTCTATTGCCCGTTGCACTTCTGACGCGCGTTTCTTGATGCAGTAGCATTGGTGGCGTGCTGAAGAAGATGAAGGGAGGGGCCACTTCTCGAAGCCCCGCCCCTCCTGCTGCTGCTGCCGCTGCCGCCGTGGTGCCACACACCTCGGCTAGCCAAACTGCTGAACGCGTGGTGGCGACGTCTCCAGTGGACCCCGCTGTAGCTCCTCGCGAGTGCCAGGAGACCCCTACTCCCACCATGCCAGCGAAGGGACCGGGAGCCCACAAGCCCTTAGCGGAGCAGGCGTTCGTGGTGGCGCCTCCTCGTCAGCAGGTGGGATCTGGTCCCGAGGCCGTGGAGGCGGCCTGTGCTGCGCTGAACCAGCTCCGCGTTATCTTTCGGGACGGAGATGATCGTGCGGTGGACGCCCACTTGGGCCTACTCTTGGGGTGGCTGCAAGCGGAGGAGTCCGTGTAGGCCACCTGGAGCCAGGCTTCAGCGGCCATCACCGAGGGTCGAGAGGAGGCTGCCTCGGCTGCACGGGCGGGGGAGACCGCGGAAGCCCATGCAGCATAGTCCGAGAAGCATCGTCAGGAGGCGGAAGACGAACTTAAGACCCTCCGTGAGGAGGGCCCGAAGCATGCCCTAGAACTTGAGAGGTTGGAGAAGGAGCTCCAGGACGAGAAGGCCGAGACATTGCAGTTGCAGGAGGAGCAGCTCGCCGACCGCGCGACCCTGGAGAAGCTGAAGACAGAGGCCGAGGAAGCCAAGGCGTCCCAAGCCAAGCGCGAGGACGAGCTGAAGGCCAGGGAGGACGCCCTCATAGCCTTGGAGAAGGCGGCGACAGTGGGTCATGAGGCCCTCGCCGCCTTGGAGCTCGAGGCCCGCAGGCTGCTGCGGATCGCCTATGGGGAGGGGTTCGTAGAGCCGCTGGCGACCCGGAGGATGGCGCCACCGGTATACTATATGCACTCGTGAAGCCCCTGGGCGACGTGGCATCTGCAATTGGTCAATTAGCTGATACTGAGGGCCGATCGCTTCTTACCTCTGCCTTGGCACAGGTGTGCGGCCATTTCTTCCTTCGTGACCCCAGCTTCGACCTGGCCACGCTATCCCAGCCGCTGGCCGAGAGCCTGGAGGGCGCGGCTGCTGAGTGTGTGGCGGAGAAGGTCAAAGAGCTAGTGGAGGCGTTCCTTCCGGCTGTTGCTGATGCGTCTGAAGAGGCAGAAGCTGATGCCGGCGCGTTCGACAATGCCTGACCTGTTCCTGCTGAGAAGAATGCGAGTGCCTCGGGGAGTCATGAGACTTGTTTGTACTTGATGAACTTGAGCTTATTGTAATAGCTAGGCTTTGAATTCTGTGATTTCCGTGCTTGCTTCCATTCATGTTTGCTTAAGTGCTCTGCGTTGGCAGGGCCCAGCCCCGCGCATACCTCGATCGCCATTGAGCCCTCCGGGTCACCAGGGCAGGCTCAAGGAATGAGGGGCTACGTGACTAGTGAGGCCCCTGAGTCGTGATGCCCAGGGGTCCCCCTTAACGCTCAAGCGACCCGTTTGCGTTCTGCGTCGGCAGGGCCCAGCCCCGCGCATACCTCGACCGCCGTTGAGCACCGGGCCCAAGGAGTGAGGGGCTACGTGACTAGCGAGGCCCCTGAGTCGTGATGCCCAGGGGTCCCCCTTGACGTACGAATGGCTCTCATGAGGGAGAACGAGCACCATACCTTGCTCACGAGCCTTCTCCTAGGATGGAGGCGCGAGAAAGCCACGTGTCTGGGCACCTGGTAGGGTGGCGTCTGCCAGGCATGACCTGAGCATATCCACCGTGCCTAGCCCCCCTCGCAATCCCCTGCCAAGGAGAAGCTGTGAGCGTCGATAGCTGAAAATCTCCTTGAGTTTGGTGCGACCACTGGGGGCCACCCTCAGTTGTTTATAACTAGCGTGGAGCATAGAGCTACCACACTTGCGCGGAGTGCGGGCATAACCGCTCCTTTGTCGTATCGGCCATCGTGGAGCTTGGTGCTTCCACTGGTTCGTGGGCACAACCGCTCCTCGGTCTTGCCAGCGGGGAGCTAAGCACTTCCGCTGGATCGTGGGAGGGTAGCTTCCCACCGGGAGAGACTCCCGGGCGTGTACAGCCCGTCCGGACACGTGGCTTGCACGGCGGGATAGCCAGGGTGTATATGGGCCCTCCTCGGGACGAGCTGAACGACTCTGAGGAAGTTCTCGTGAGCTTATGCATCACTCACGAGACCCTACCCTGAGGCGGGTTGTGCCTGAGGCGGGTTGCGCCTAAGTCTTCTTCTGCAAAATGTGAAAAGAGATGGGTTTCCTAGACCTGCGCCGAATGCATCTCCAGAGGGCATTGCATGAGAAGGCCGCAACACCAACGACCCCAGGAGGTGACATTAGCAGGACCGGCCCGTAAAACAGAGCTCAGCCGCTGGATTTATCAACGCTGCAGGGACGGACCCGAGCACATACGCCATGCCCAGTCTTCTCATGCTATAGTCCAAAAGATAAAAAACCGGCGCGCGGTTCCCACGGGAGCGAGGCACCTGCCACGGGCCCCTACTTGCCCACCGACGATTAGCCCATGCGAGAACAAGGCACCAAGGACCACGGGAGGTGACTTCACTTCAATGGCTCGTGAGACAGAGCTCAGCCATTGGGTTTAGCGACGCTGCAGGGACGGACCCGAGCACAGATGCCGTACCACTCCTTAATCATGAGGCGGTCGCGGATGGGCTCACAAGGGCTCATGACCTTAGTGGCGGTGAGGGTGCCAACCATATAGATAGTGTGAAAGGAAGAAACCAATTCTGATTCATGTGCCAAAAGAGACGGCCGTGGGGATAAGCCCCCAGCAGCTCGAGGATGATGCAGCCCGAGGGCCGCCCTCGACGGAATACCGGAGACATCACCTGGTACTTGCCGCTGAAGAGGAGTCGAGGTAGCTGGAGATGCGAGACATGCGGGTTGCTCCTGAGGAGAGCCGAGCTCCCAAGGCCCAGGGGCTCCGGAGGCCCTCAGCGGTCGCGGGGGTCCTGGTCCTGCTCCGTCAGGACCGCCTGCTACTGAGCCTCCTGAGCACCCAAGGCCTGTTGTATGAAGTGCTGGTATGTGGCGACCGCGCTGCGGAGGCCAGAAGGGAAGGCCCTCCTCCAGCCGACCGCCATCGGCTGGAAAAGGCCCTGGGTGACAGCCCTGTTGAGGCTCGGGACGTCGATGCAGACGCGAAACTGGTTGCTTGGTTCTTGAATAGGTGGGTAAGGTTTCTTGGTAGCTTGATCGATGGGGTCCTGAGCCCCCAGCGTTATGAGACTCACACTGGGCTCATGACGACGGACACCTCCCTCATGACCAGGTCAGGGGTCCCCCTATGGGGAGCCCCCGAGTCCGTCATGAGAGGGGCGCCGGGCGCGCCTCCCTTTGCAAGGGCGGAGGGCGCCTCGTCAGCAGGCGCGGAGCTTGAGGTGGTTCCGACGGGAGCCCCCGAGGCCTGAGGGTCGGGCAGCTACTTCCTCTTCTTGGGGCGGTCATCAGGGTGAAGACGGCTTCGTCTCCGTCGGAGCTCTCGATCGCCGCAGTCTGGTAGGCGCGCTCCAAAGAATGTACTGCTTCCTTCTCATCGCAGGCGATCGTGATGACTCCACCACTTTCCAGGCATCTTGAGGACGTTGTAGCCGTGATGGGTCGCCGCCATAAACTTGGAGAGGGCTGGGTACCCTAGGATGGTGTTGTACGGGAGGTTGATGTTAGCGACGTCGAAATCGATGAGCTCGGTGTGGTAGTTATCGCAGTCGCCGAAGGTGACGGGGAGGCAGACCTGCCCCATTAGGAGGGTGGAGCCATCTATAACCCCGTACAATGGCTTGGTCAGGTGCAGCTGATCGTAGGGTACTTGAAGAGTCTCGAAGATCTGTACGGAGAGGACGTTGGGCCCTGCCCCACCGTCGATGAGGGTCTTGGTCACGCTGATGTTGCTGATGGTCGGGGTACAGAGCATCGGGAGAGTGCCTGGCACGGCGGTGCACCTGAGCTGATCCTTGGGGTCAAAGGCGATGATCTGCTTGGACCACCTAAGGTTGCGCGCGGTGTCAGTCCTGGGGAGCGCCGCATTCACCTCACGAGCAAACTTCTTGAAGATGCGGTGAGAAGCCGGAGCGTGGGCTCCTCCCAGGATGCACGCGACCCCCTGTGGCTCTTGGAAGCCCCCTGCTTCGTCGCCCTGACAGTCGTCGTCGTTTCTTCTTAGCGGTGGTGGCAGCGGAGGCAGGCCTGCGTTGCCCTAAGGGCGACCCTCACGAGGCTGGTCACGCCAGGGGGCGTCACGAGGCGGCTCCTGCCAACGGTCTTCACGAGGCTGATCGCGCCATCCTTGATGCGAGTTCCTGGCGTCCCAGCGTCCTCCGCCACGGCCTCCTCCGCGACCATAGCCGTGGTTGTCGTGCTCAGGGTGCTACCCGCCGCGCCCGCCGCGCATCGCCCTGGGCTCTTGGCAGTCGTTGGTGTTATGGCTATGGACATCATGGAAGATGTAGTACGGACGGTTGTCTCTTGGAGGGTCGTTGTAGCCGCACCGCGCTTCACTTCTGGCTCCACAGCCAGCACGGCAGGTGCCTTGCGCTTTGCTTCCTTGGCCTTGGTCTTCTTGTCGCCGGCGTCCGCCTCGGGTAGTTCCAGGAGAGAGAGGCGGCCTTCCTCTGCCCTCGCGCACTTTGTCGCGAGATTGAACATCTCGAGGGCTGTGCACAGGTCCTCGTGGATGGCGAGTTCCTCCTTCATCCTAACGTCGCGGACACCGTCGGAGAACGCCGAGATGATGGCCTCGTCGGAGACCTTGGGGATCTTGAGGCGCACGGTGTTGAAGCGTTGGATGTACTTCTGTAGGGTCTCCCTAGGCTGCTGCTTCACGCGGCGCAGGCCTGCGGCCGCTGGAGCTCGGTCGCGGGTACCTTGGAAGTTGGCGACGAAGCGCTCGCGAGGCTCCCCCCAAGAAGAGATCGATCCTAGAGGAAGGTTCAGGAGCCATGAGCGCGCGCCATCTTTGAGGGCCATGGGGAACCAATTCGCCATAACCTGCTTAGTGCCGTTCGCCGCCTCGATGCTGAGCTTGTAGAGCTAGAGGAACTCTGCCGGGTCGGCGGTGCCGTCGTAACATGGAGGCGGATCTGGCTTGAACTTGCCGGGCCAGGCGAGGCGCCGTAGCTCAGGAGCTAGGGCGCGACATCCACGCTCACAATTGCGGGCTCCCCCTACGCCTGCGGTGCTGGATCTTGGAGTGCGGGCGCCACCACCTCCTGTGGGGCGCGGTTCTGGTGTTGCGGAGCGGGGAGCACACGCGCTTCTGCCTGGGGGCTCAGGACCACCTGGCAGCTCTCCTCGTCGCCTGCGGGGGCCCTGCGGGGCTGTTCGTGCCGTGGAGCTTCGCGCGTTAGCCCCTGGCCGGTGCCGCGCTGTGGAGGTGGAGGCGGAGCGCCGTGGTCATTGTTCCCCACCATGGTCGACAGAGGGCGAGAGGAATAGGTCGGTGCGGGCGCCTCCCTGGCTGCGTTGACGAGCTTGGTGATGCGGTGAAGCCACTCGTCGTAGAGGTCGTCCGCCGGACGGTAGCGCAGGAGCTCCCGCGCCAACAGTAGCGCAGGCTGCTAGTAGACCGGCCCGTGGCGGACCAGCGAGGACGACACCACGGCCGGCGAAGGTGACGGGGTCGCCGTGCGGCCTTCGCGCCGCACGGACAGCGACAGCGACGAGTCCTGCTTCTCGTGGACGGCTGGGTCCGTAGCCGCGTTGGCGACCGGCGAGTTGGGGCGGAGTGGTGCGCCGTTACCCGCGGGCGGCGTTTGAGCAACGTTGGCGGCGCGGCGGGTGGCGCGTGCTCGGCGAGTGTTCACCATGGTGGCGAAACGAGGTCGATGGAGAAGAGCAGAGCGAGGTCGTCAGAGAAGCGAGATTTCGACACGCCCCCTACCTAGTGCGCCAAATGTCGGATTTCGGGCTCCGCAAAACCCTCAAGATTCGAACACAGGGGCGTGACAAAGATCTCTCCCACTACACGTCTACCTAGCGCCTCGCTCTTCTCCTGGTGGTGGAATGGGACGCAAGCAAGCAGACAAGTAGAACACACAAGAGTTTACCCAGGTTCAGGCCACCTTGCGGTGTAAAACCCTACTTGCTGCTTTGGTGGATTGGCCTCACGAGGACACGAGTATGAACAAGTACAGTGGTTTCCCGAGCTCAGGAGGCGAGCCCAAGAAGGATGAGGAGGTTGGTGTTGTTGCTGCTTCGCTTTGCTAGGTGCTCATGGGTTCGTCTCCCAATCATTCGTCCTCCTCTATGCTAGGAACCCTAGCTACTTATATAGATGGCCAGGGTCCTCTTCCCCCGAAATGTTTAGGCGGGAAGGGAATCCCACAATGGCCATTTGAGCGGGAACACAAGGACGCTCCTATCCTGACAAAAGGTGGTCTTCGCCTGCAAAGAGGGCAGGTGGTGACGCGGTGGTGGGCTCAGCGATGACATCCTTCCTGTCGTCCTTGCGGTCTTGGGTCTTGTGGCACCAAAGGGGATACCTTTGTCCCGCCCCTCGGGAACCTGCGCCTGCACGGTCTCCTTTGCACCGATATGGAAACTGTGCCCGCTGGCATGGTTCGTCATGGCTTGCGTCATTGCCTCCTCCTGAGGTAGCCCTTGCCTTGAGATCTCCGCCCTCCCAAAGCAGCCTAGCTGAGGCCACTCTTGGGGAGAGGTCTTGGTCGCCCCTCCGGAGCAGCCTAGGTGAGGCTGCTCCCCGAGGAGGTCTTGATCGTTTCCCTCATGATGGCTGGCCCCCTCGCAAGGGTCTTGAGCAGCTGGTCGATCAGCTGGGCCCTAATGGGCCATACCAGGAACGCAACGTGGGCCGCAGACAGGCAAGTCTGGGTACCCAGGTTCCCAGTATGCCGACAGTGTAGTTGCAATATCACCTGACCCACAAAACATGGCCCCAACTCTAGCAGACTCTAGCCCTACTACATTGGTCATCTCTGATGCCCCAACTCATAAGACCCCAACTACAGCAAACAATATGATGATGCCAGTTGACATAGCACCAGCTCTATGACACAAAACCCCCATTCCAGCAAAGAGTACACCAAATCCAGTTGCCAAATCCCTTTTCGAACGAGAGAGAGCCCCAATTGCAGCAAATAGGACCCCTGTTCTCAGTCAAAAAAATTAGTTCCCCTGTTCCATTTCTTCCTAGTTGAGAAGAAGAAGCTTATATTGTTGTCAGGAACTTTGTGTGCATCTTTCCTTCATGGAAATATTATACCGCAGACACAGAACTTTCCAGTCTTCCTCTGCAACTTACGCTTAAGTAATGTACTAATGTTATTCATGGTAATTACTGCATATGTTTCTGTTGATAGAAGACACAAGATTTCATTCTTTTAAATAGGCGAGGACCAAACTGGATTGTAAAGACGAGAAAGGGTTGGTTGCGCTTTTTAGGCACTCGTTGATGAATTATCATTCCTACCTGAGGCAAGCGCACTTCAATGGCAAGGCTCTAAATGAAATTTCTGTAAAGTCTCCGGTGCTACATTTATCAGATAATGACTGGAGTTATCTTGTTACACATTGGTCTCGTCTACAGCGTAAGGTACTGTCTATGATATCACATCACAATTTAAACTACATTTATACATGTGCCTTAATGTCTCACTTGTATGAAAACTGTTTGCAGAAGAACATTCTTTTTCAAGGGACCACAGAATCTCGCAACTATACTGCACACTGCATTGCTCTTGTGAGTACCTCTTGCCCTGTATGACCATACTTACTTACATAGCTGGTTGATTATGTAGTATCACTGCACATGTTAGCCTTGTTATCGTCCATTTGGTGGACATTATAAGATCCGTATGGACTCTTACATAAATTTATAATCAACTCAATGCTTTTGAAGAGGTTTAGCTCTGCAGTCCTCTTGTAAGGACTGAATGTTGTCTATCACTGTACTTACATTAATAGCTACGCCCTCCGTCCCATAATATAAGAACGTTTTGTACAGTACACCTGTGTTCAAAACACTCTTATATTATGGGAAGAGGGATTGGTTCATTGTGTAGCATTCTGCATCTTATCTCCCTCACCCACCATTTACTAAAAATATCAGATCTATATTTAATCTTACAAAAAAAATTGAATACACAGACAATGCCAATGCAGAAATGTAGCCAGTTTCTCTTGTCAGTACATTTTGTCCTGTAACGCTTGTACTTCCAGGGATTGGTAGTTGATTATCTAGCCTCCATCTGCATCTTATCTTCACTATCCTCTATCCCTTCCAGTACTATTATATATATAATTACTCTCTACAAAATGTAGACTACAGGCAATGCTTATGAAGAAGATTATGTGTTGAAATTCTTGAGTTATCCTTCCCTTGACATGGAGAAGGGCATTATAAAGCCAGTGTTAACTGCTAATGTAAGTCAGTCCTTCTAAAGCTTTTATCCTCAACTGCTATTTAATTTGCTCATACTCCCTATCATTGACTGTTGTTTAGTTTGTTGTTTCTATCAAAATGCTTGTTCGTAACAACCATAAGTTTCGAGTTTTACTTGTAAAACCAAATTCCTTATTCATATCATGCACATTACTCAATACTCCCTATATGTATGCTTGTTTTTGTGGATCTATAATCCAGTGTGTGGTGAAGCAGCCCACGTTTGCACCTTGTCATCTCATGTTTATCTTACTGATGTGGCTGATGATATGAACAACATGCCATGCACATTAACCAAAATAGATACAATGTTGTATTTGCCCTTCATCTATTCTTGTTATGTTGACATGGTAATCCAGTAGTGTGGTGAAGCTCCCCGTGTTATGAATAATGCCAATGTATGCTAATGATATTTTGAACTTACTCTTTATATTATAATTTGGAATTCGATGGAATTGACAGCACAATTATCATCATTGTTTATACACGTGCAAAACATGTCATCTCTCTGCTTGTTTCAAGGTGATATGCGAGATGGCATGCACAAGTCTACTGAAGGTTGTGATACAAAGCCAACATATATTGCAGCAAAGTAGGAAAAACATCTTCAAGATAGCGAGACAACCCCAAAGTCTTGTCTTGATGCAGTGTTCAAGTTACTTGAGACTAGAAGACAAGCTCACAGCATTTGCTATCTGAATCAGTTCAACTTCTTCACTCCCAAGTTCTAGCAGAAAGGCATTCTGCCACTCAACTTCGACTTGAAGTACTATCTCCAAGAAAGATTGCAGAGAATACCAATGAGAACATCGTTGCTAAACAGCTACACCTGGAAGCTATGACCGACATGCTAGGACGGTCTCACAGCCATGCTCAGTAGCTTGTGCAGCAGCTCCCGTGCAAGGCTAACCTTTTTGAATTGTCTTGGAAGTGGTCTTGGTTCAGTATTACTTTGATATGCTGCAATGGTGCCCAGTTTTGGTAATCTGCTTCTTGGTTGCGCTTTATGATCACTAGTGGGGAACTTGCCCAGTGGATGTAATATACCATAAATCATTTATTGTATAGTGTAGGTTTATTCTAAGTGACTATGACGTAATTTCTTTATTGTATGGAGTAGGTTTGTTCTTAATTCCTACTAGAATTTCCAACAATCGCTATCTGAAAAAAATCTGATGTAGTCGACCGAGCCGAAACATTCGCCTCTAACGGGCCTGCTTTATTTTAGCAGGACACAATTGGGCCGGCCTACAACTTTCTTGGGCCTGAAAGGCCATTGGGGCCTTCACACTTTGCGCGAGGCCACAACTTACACAGGCCTATATTCGGCCCATAGTTGTGCCTTTAGTGGACCCAGTGCTTAGTTGGGCCCAAGTAGCTTTGGGCCATTAACAGGCTGAATATTCTGCTGGCCTACTATGGTCCAGAAGAAACCATGGGCCTTTAGCAGACTGAAACGCATGTTGGGCTTCAATTTTCACTAGTCGTTGATGGGCCTTCAGCAGGCTGAAATGTAGACCGGTCCTTTTTTGGCCCAGTTATATGACGGGCCATTACCAAGCTGAAACATATCTTGGTCCTTAGTTGGCCTACTTATACCATGGTCCTTTAAGAAGCCGAAAGCTTAGTACAGGCATGAACGGGCTGGATTATACGACAGGCCTTTAACAGGCCCAAAGTCACGTTGGGCTGAACTGTTGCCACCTTTATCACGGGCCGTTAGAGGGACGGATGTCGCATCGACCATATATGGCCCATGGGTAGCACGGGGCATTCCCAGGCCAAAAGACAGACCGGGCTGAAATGGGCCCATGTCTACATCGGTCCTCTAATAGGTTGAAATGTCACTAGGCCATAACTGGGCCCAAATATTCGGCGAACAATTAACGGGCAAGATCTGGCTTCGGGCCGTAAATGGGCCATGTTTAAATAGGACATTATTGGGCTAGACCACTAGTACTTGAGTAAATACTAAGGTCCTTTGACTGGGCCAGCCTTTTTAACCTATATGGGCCTCTGTTGGGCCCTGCCACGTGTCGATGTATCATAGGAATGTCTCCTCCATTGGACGGACGACATCTGGCCCACCGAGGAGCAAACACGTGTTTCCTCCAGCCAATGATGATTTTACATGTGGAAAATCCCCATTTGGTCCGATCTGTTAACGGGTTATCGGATCCAAACCGAAACCCGATAGCTTAACGGCGGCCCGTTAAGGTGGATGCCACATGTCGATTACCCTTGACGAAAGCACTTCTATGACGCGCCATTTATCGTCATGGAAGTGGACACTTCCGTGATGATAATTTTGGTAATGTCATGGAACACTTCTACGACAGCACAGGTATGACTATCTTGATTCTGTCATAAAATCCTTATGGATGTACATGCATGACAAATAATGTGACCTAGTGTGATAAACACGTATCATCACGGAAGTGTTTTTTTGTAGTGATGTCACTGCATCGATGTCTGGCACATAGAGAAGAACGTATGTGAAAGCATCCTTGGTACTCTGCTCAAGATTAAAGGTAAAAGAAAGGATGGCGACGGTTCACAGCTCGATATGCTTGCTGATCAATCAAAACGCAAGAGTGAAGCAGAAGTTGTTGACAAATTCATCAAAGCTCGCCAGAGTTACAATTTCAGTACAAAAGAAGCAACACAGTTCTTCACCTATTGTCAGTTAAGACACCCTCTTCCTACTCCGCAAACATTAGAAGTCTCATGGATGTGAGCTCAGGTAAAATGAAGTTGGGACACATGAAGTCACATGATTGCCATGTAATGTTGACACAAATCCTCCTGCTAGCCATCAGGAATCTGATGGACAAAGATATAAGAAACACACTCATTGAGCTCTGTGATTTCTTCAACCAACTATGGCAGAAAGTTGTAGATCCCGAAGAGTTGGATCATATGCAAGACGATATTGCAAGAATATTGTCCAACCTAGAGATGTTTTTCCCACCGTCATTCTTTGATGTCATGGTCCATCTGACTATGCACCTTGTCGGCGAGATAAAGTATTGTTGCCCTGTGTTTCTTCGCAACAAGTATCACTTCGAGCGGTTCATGGGAATACTGAAGAACTTTTGTCGGAACAGAAACCATCCAGAGGCAAGCATTCTACATGGTTATACCGCGGAGGAGGTGGTTGAGTTTTGCATCGAATACATGAAACAAAGACACATAGGTTTGCCCCTCTCTCACCACGAGGGAAGGCTGAAAGGTAAGCGTTCCTTGCTGGCACACAAATGGCTGCACCCGGAGAATTGGCGGAGAAACCCCATTTGACGGTACTGCTTAACAACCCAGTTCTTAGCGCTTATGCCAAAGACACTTGGCGGAGATACGCCAAAGCTTCTTACCAATGGTGCCTTCATCAGATGTGGAGATGAAGGAGCACACAAAGAACTATGCCGAATGGCTGAAGAATCATTTGGCATAAGGATCCATCGATGACATTACTACGTGGTTGGCACAAAACCATCACCTACGGTGTTGACGTACCAAGCATATGACATAAATGGATACACGTTATACAATGAGGAACGTGATCAGAAGACCTCATATCAGAACAGCGTTGTTCGAATGGAATGCCTGACTGTGGATGAAGCTAATAAAAGGGTGCACTATGGAAATATCAAAGAGATTTGGGAGCTTGACTATGTGAAAGTTAAGGTGGCATTATTAACGTGCGCATGGATCCATCTTGGTCATGTAAGGGTTGATGATTACAGGAAGACCTGTGTTAACAGGAAAATGATGGCATATCACGCGGACCCGTTCATTCATTCTTGCCAGCGATGCTACCCAGATTTTCTTTGCGGAAGTACCATTGCATAAGAACTACCATGTAGTGATGCATGGGAATCGGAGGGTACTTGGTGTCGAGGATGTTGCCGATGAAGACGAGTACGATGAATTTTCTGACTTGACAACCAAGGTATCACGCACCCATGTAACAGAGCAGCGTAAAATCATCAGAAAACCCAAGTTCATTTGGGGTCAAGGTAATGATCCCAGTTCCCCCATGTACATGGGAATTAAGTCGTAAGACTAGTCTTTATGCCTACCCTGCAACTTAATTCGTTCAATTTAGAACTGTCGCGTGTACTGAATTTGGGGGTTATGCCTAGTTTTCTGTTGATGTAAGAACTGTTAATATGTTGACCTTGATATGATGTCATCTCAGACAATGAATATGAACTGCTATTGTTGTTATTATTATTATTATATCATAGAGGTAGCACACTCAATTGATCTCACTACAGTATGTGTGAACAAAAATATGCAATCTGGTTTACAAATAGCACAAGGTTCGTTGATGAAAGCCATCTGCTGACCAAACCCTGCCCGTGATCTGATTCGTGCTTTCTGATTGGCCGAAACCCAAACCCCATGGATCGTACGTCTGCACCGTTGGATGCTCCCAGATCGAACGACGATCCTCGTCCCTTTCGACAGCACATGCAGTTCCGGTTGCAATTTTATTTTTATGCACAAAATGCATGTTAAACTAAAAAATGTCTTAAATATAGCTAATGATACCTGAAATGCGCCAGAACATCAAACTCGCGGTATAATGGTGGTTGCGCGCCGTGGAAATTTTTATGAGGCCAAACGATGAAGTCACCGGCCGCTGGAGTTTGAATTGACACGTCTCCTTTTGGAAACCATGATATTTCATGTGAGATGCTCTGGTTTGGAAGGAGCGATCATCAAAAATCTGCCAAATTTTACCAATTTTTTTCCATGGGGTAGTGAGAGCACTCCACGGGCACATATCGATTTTGATGATGTCCGGACTCCATCTAAATTTCCTGTGATTAACATACCAACTAGGCCTACGCCAGTGGCCGCACCTCATGACCGAAATGTTTGAAACTTCTCACTGCTTCTTGAACAAACGGATGAAAACTCGCAAAGCACACACAAATGATTTGTACACCTTCTTTGCATGGCTGATCGTAATGGGAGTATCATAGCTAGCATCATGCATGCCAACTAGGCAATTTTGATGAGTTTTCATAGAATTAAATGAAGAAAGAGAGGGTTAAGTATCATATCATGATATCGTATCATAATAAATGCTATGGTACTATGTGTCATGCATGACAATAAATAGAATACTACATGATACTAACTTATGATACTATGTGCATTGCAGAGGTAGTATCATATAGTAGTATCATATGCATGATACTAGTATATGATACTCCACATTAGGCTGCTTCCAATGCATTGGTGCTTACATGAGGTGCTAAGCATATTATATACTTTCGCAACTAAAGACCCCGATGCATAGGTGCTTAACTTGTTGGTGCTAAGTATCCTTCATTTAATGATTTCGCAACTAAAGTTCTTCATGCATTGGTGGGATTCTTCCATTTAAGTGTTTTGCCTAGGTTCTCGCGCCTGGCATTGTTTCTTCCTGGGGACAACACATTCATCCCTCTCCTCTTAATTACCTTGCCACATCATATTTTTGCCTAAATGGCAGCCTTAGCACCTGTACAAGGTGGAGCATTGGGAGGGGCCTTACAACCAGCCTTATTATATACTAGTATCATGCATATGATACTATAGTATATGATAGTACCTTCATAATGCGCGCATAGTATCATAAGTTAGTATCTTAGGTTGCTTTATTAATTGCCATGCATGACACAAAGTAGTACGCCATTTAATATGATACGGGTATCATGATATGATACTACACACTCTCTTTCCTCATTTAACTGTGTGCCACTACATCATCCAAAAAGTCTAGTAGTTGGCATGCATGATACCGCTTATGATACTCCCATTACGACCAGCCTTAGGGTGGCCATAATGGGGGTATCATTGCCAGTATCATGCACTCGGGAACAGTAACATAGGTAGATACCGTAACATAATAAATATGCTATACTTCTTTGTGTCATGCATGTCCATAAATACAGTCATCTATGATACTATGCACTATGAAGGTATGTACGTAGTATACACTAGTATCATATGCACGATACTATAGTTATATGATACGCCCCACTATAAGGCTGGTCATAGTGGTGGTATCATAGCCGATATCATGCACTCGGAAATAGCAAGTATGTTGATGTGGTAAATAATTAAATAATATAGAGTTAAGTGCGATGCTAATTTGTGTCATGCATGGCAATAAATATGATCATTTATGATACTACTCTATTATACTATGCACTATAATTAAAGGTAGTATGATACACTAGTATCATATATATATATATATATATATATATATATATATATATATATGTATATGCATGATACTAGTATATGACACTCTCCACTATGAGTAGCCTAAGTATAGCCTAACTAAAACACCATGTAGGATCGGAAGTATGTCTAGAGGGGGGGGGGTGATTAGACTACTTGACCAAATAAAAATCTAGCCTTTTCCCAATTTTAGTTCTTGGAAGATTTTAGAAACTTAGCACAAGTCAAGCAATCAACCTACACATGCAATTCTAAGAGTATAGCAGCGGAATGTAAACAAATTGCATATGAAGGTAAAGGGATGAGTTTGAGGGAGCAAGCACAATGTTGACACGGAGATTTTTTATACATGGCTCTGATAGGTGGTGCTATCGTACATCCACGTGCATGGAGACTTCAACCCCAAAGGGTAACGGTTGCACGAGTCCATGGAGGGATCCACCCACGAAGGGTCCACGAAGAAGCAACCTTGTCTATCACACCATGTCTGTCGCCCACGAAGGACTTGCCTCACTAGTGTAGATCTTCACGAAGTAGGCGATCTCCTTGCCCTTGCAAACTCCTTGGTTCAACTCCACAATCTTGTCGGAGGCTCCCAAGTGACACCTAGCCAATGTAGGAGACACCACTCTCCAAGAAGTAAAAAAATGGTGTGTTGATGATGAACTCCTTGCTCTTGTGCTTCAAATGATAGTCTCCCCAACACTCAACTCTCTCTCATAGGATTGGATTTGGTAGAAAGAAGATTTGAGTGGAAAGCAACTTGGGGAAGGCTAGAGATCAAGATTTATGTGGTTGGAATGGAATATCTTGACATCAACACAAGTGTAGGTGGTTCTCTCTCAGAAAATATGTATGGGAAGGCATGCTCTGATGGCTCTCTCCATGACTGAAGAGTGGGTGGAGGGGTATATATAGCCCCCACACAAATCCAATCATTACACACAAATCACCAAACTCGATAGGACCGAATCATTAAACTCGGTCGGACCGATTTAGTTCAAAATGTGAACGTTAGGATTCTCGGTGGGACCGACATGTTAACTCGGTGGGACCGATGTTATTAGGGTTAGGGCATAACGTAATCTCGGTGAGACCGATTACACAAACTCGGTGAGACCGATTGCACAAACTTGGTGAGACTGATTTCGGTAATAGCCAAACAGAGAGTTGGTCAGGCAAACTCGGTGGGACCGATTCGCTCATCTCGGTTGGACCGAAACGTTACCAAAAGGAAACAGAGAGTTTGCATTGCAATCTCGGTGGGATCGATCGCTCATCTCTGTTTAACTGAAACGTTATGAAGGGAAACAGAGAGTTTGCAATCCCATCTCGGTGAGACCGAGATCCCTATCGGTGAGACCGAATTGATTAGGTTTTCTGGCAGTGGCTATGTCAACTGAAATCGGTGGCTCCGGATGGAAAGAATCGGTGAGGCCGAGTTGGGCTTTTTGGTTTGGGACATATGTGGATATGAGAAAGTAGTGGAGGGTTTTGGAGCATATCACTAAGCATTTTGAGCAAGAATCTCATTAAGCAACACCTCATCCCTTCTTAATAGTATTGGCTTTTCCTATAGACTCAATGTGATCTTGGATCACTAAAATAGAAAATGTAGAGTCTTGTGCTCTGAGCTCGAGCCAATCCTTTGTCCTTAGCATTTTGAAGGGTCCACTTTCTAATCCATGCCATGCCAAACATTGAGCTTTTCTGAAATATTTATCTTGGAATAGCATTAGCTCAATGAGCTATATGTTGTTAGGAATTACCAAAACCACCCAGGGATAGTTGCACTTTCAATCTCCCCCTTTTTGGTAATTGATGACAACATATAGGTCAAAGCATCGACAAATGATAAATAAGATTGAAAAACATCATCGCTTCGAGAAGTATGTGATAAGCAAGAGCTCCCCCTAAATTTGTGCATTATTTAAGATTTGCTTTTGAATGCAAATGCACAATCGATTAGGATCATGGGTTACTCTTCCATGTCACATACATCTTGGTGGAGCGCTCAAAATGATAGAGACTAAAGGCATGCACTCATCACCAAGCAAAGTGAATGATCATAATAGGATATGAAAGATAGCATTATCCAACAAGCATTAAGGGTAGCATATGATCAAACACTTGAACAAATAAGTATCTCACGAGGACACAAAGTAGTGTCACACAAGCACGCAGTAAAGTTCCAAACCAACCAAAAAGAGTGCAAAGAGAGATAAAACCCAACACTCTCTCTCTCGAAGCCTATGATCTATACATTTTTCTCCCCCTTTGGCAACAAGTTACCAATTTTTTTGAAAAAGCATAGTGCTAAACGACTCTCAGGCTTGATCTTCGGGAGGTGGTGTTGAGAGAACGCCGAGGACGGAAGCTTCTGATGAAGTGGCTGGAGCTGGTGGAGTAGCTGCTGGAGTTGGAACTGGAGCTGTAGCTGCTGGTGCTGATGTTGTAGCTCTAGTGTTTGTCACTCGCACTGCAGCAGATCTCTGTCCTCCGGGCACTCTAGAAAATGCATTTGTGGTAGACTTTCCCTTCTTCTCCTCTGCTTCCTCCTGAAGTTGCTCAACTGCAGTTTGGATCTGTGTGATCTTGACATCAAGGTCATAGAATTTTGTCTCAACAATCCTTTCCAAGCTCTCCTGGTTCTTGGTCAGGGTGGCCAGGCCCTGCTCAATCCTCAGAGTGGATTCGATTAGATATCCAAGCTGATCTTTCTTGCTCTTCAAGAAGACCTGAGATGCCTCTTCCATAGTTGGCATCTTTCCAGCCTTCTCAGCTTTAGCTTTGGCTTTCTTCTCTTGTGCTTGCATAGATGATGGCTCATTCTCAGTCATGACAACTGTGTTGTCCTCAAATTCAGGATAGATGGGTAGATGCTCCTTGTCCAAGATGTACTTGCCATTGCCCATTTTTTAGTTTATGAGCTCCTGGATGTGTGGGGCATATCCACAAGTTCTCTTCTGATCAGTTGCAGTCTCTTGATTGTTTCCACAATCGGGCTCATAACCTTGAACTTTTATGGGACATCAAATATGTGCAGCAAGTTGATAGCATGTACTCTGATCATCTTCTGATCATCTGACTTGGGAAGAAGTGTGTGCCTCAGAATCCAATTGATTGTTGGCAGACCAGACAACAAATAGTGTACAGATCCAAACTTATGTGTGTCCAAAGCAGCATCAGGGATCTCTTTGTACATATTTGCCATAGAGTTGTGGTCTTTCTTCTTCTTGGCATAGACATCCAAGTCATCCTCATGTTCCTCAGGAGCATTTATGAGTTTTCCCCATTCTTCAACTATAGACTGGTACCTAGTAGATTTTTTGACTTTATATGCACTAAAATGCAAGGTAAGTGCAAAGAATGATTTAAACATGGCAGACGAGACCTGAAATGGGCCGGAAAATCAAACCAAGGGTATATCCGCGATTGCTTACCATGATTTTTTTCTGAGGCGGAACGATGTAGTAACTGATAATTTGGAGTCCGAAGTGTCGCGTCTCCTTTTGGAAACTATGATCCTTCTTATGAGATGCTCTGGTATGAAAGGTGCGAGCACCATAACTTGTGCCAAACTTTACGAAATTTTTTCCATGCGATCGTGAGAGCACGCCATAGTGACACAATGTTCTTTGTTATTTTTCGGACTCTATATGCATTTACTGAAATTAAAATACCAACAAGGCCTACGCCTCTGGCCGAACCCTACGGCCGAACTGTTTGATGTTTTTCCCCGTTTCTTGGACAATGAATGAAAACTCGCAAAGCGACACACAAATGATCTTGCTAACACCCACGTGTAGTTGTGACTATATATAGACACACACACACACACACACACACACACACACACACACACACAAACACACACACACACAAACACAAACACAAACACAAACACACATATAAATGAGATCTCTTTTTTTGCATATTCAAAGTTTGAGATTGCTAGCCAGGAATGCCGCCTGGTAAAATGTACCAGAAAATTAAACCATAGGGTACAATCGTGATTTCTTACCGTGGAAAAAATTGGAGGCAAAACGATGAACTAATGTTTTCATTCAAACAAAAATATGTTGTTAGTTAATGTAAATGTGCCCCCCGCCCCCTGCCACGCGTGCAATCTGAGTCGTGCGTTCTGATTGGCCAGAACCCAAACCCCATGGATCATACGTCTGCACCGTTGGATGCTCCTTGGTCGAACGATGATCCGCATTCCTTTCGACAGCACATGCAGTTCTGGTTCATGTAAATGTTTTCAAATAGCACACAATTCACTCACAAAAGCCGTGTGCCTACCAAACCATGGCCGATGATCCCCCTTGCTGCGCGCGCGATCTGAGTCGTGCGTTCTGATTGGCCAGAACCCAAACCTCACAGATCGTACGTCTGCACCATTGGATTCTCCCAAATCTAATGGCAATCGTCATCCCTTTCTACAAGGAATGCAGTCCGGCTATTCTTTGATTTATATGCCAAAATGCATGGTAAATGCCAAAAAATGTCTTAAATATAGCACACGAGACCTGAAATGCGCTAGCAAATCAAACTCGTGGTGTAATGGTGATTGCTTAACGTGGGAAAAAGTTAGAGGCTAAACGATGAACTTACGTCTTCATTTCAAAATTAGTATGTCTTCATTTTAAAAAATATCTTTGTGCACGAGTGTTTAGAGGCAACCGTTTGCATAGGCCTGTCCGTGCGGCAACTAGGGATATTTTTCACCCTTTTCACCTAGGCCGCCAACACCCTCCCCACCGCCCGCCCGTGTTTCACTCAACTAGTCCACCCAATCTCCATCGGCAGCTCCCCCCTCCCCCAGATCCACAGCAAAACCCACCGCCCGCCCGTGTTATCTTGTTACACATTGGTCTCGTCTACAGCGTAAGGTACTGTCTATGATATCACATCACAATTTAAACTACATTTCTACATGTGCCTTAACGTCTCACTTGTATGAAAACTGTTTGCAGAAGAACATTCTTTTTCAAGGGACCACAGAATCTCGCAACTATACTGCACACTGCATTGCTCTTGTGAGTACCTCTTGCCCTGTATGACCATACTTACTTACATAGCTGGTTGATTATGTAGTATCACTGCACATGTTAGCCTTGTTATCGTCCATTTGGTGGACATTATAAGATCCGTATGGACTCTTACATAAATTTAGAATCAACTCAATGCTTTTGAAGAGGTTTAGCTCTGCAGTCCTCTTGTAAGGACTGAATGTCGTCTATCACTGTACTTACATTAACAGCTACGCCCTCCGTCCCATAATATAAGAACGTTTTGTACAGTACACCTGTTTGCATAGTCCTTCGCTACTGCTGCTAACTGAAGCTGATCGATGCTGCCTCTGGATGAACAGTGAGCGTTGCTGGGGGGTCTGGATGACTAGTTCCCGGTGGGGGTGGATGAACAGGACCCCGTGGCGTTGCCTCTGGATGAACAGTGAGCGTTGCTGGGGGTTTGGATGAACAGTTCCCGGTGGGGGTGGATGAACAGGACCCCGATTGTTCGAGCCGGTTGGGGCTGGATGAACAGGACCCCGTGGAGGGCAGGATGACCAATACACGGTGGAGGGCTGGATGAACAGTAGCCCGTGGAGGGGTGGTTGAACACGAGCCCATGGAGAGGGCTGGTTGAACAGTAGCCGGTGGTGTAGCGCGCGGTGGAGGCTGGATGAACAGGAGCCCGTGGATGAACAGTCGCAGGTGGAGGCTGGAGGAGGTCGAGGGTGGATGAACAATAGCCTATGGAGGCTGGAGGGGGTCAATGGTGGAGATGAATAGTATCCCGTGGAGTCCCGTTTTGCGGTACGCCACACCCCTCCCAGTGAACAGGACCCCCGTTTCGACCGTAGAGCTCTAACACAAGTATGTTTCCTCTGTTTTGCGGTACGCCACACCCCTCCCAATCAACAGGACCCCTGTTTCGAACGTAGGAGGTATGTTTCCTCTGTTTTGCGGTACGCCAGACCCCTCTCGACGAACAGGATCCCGTTCCGAACGTTGCCGTTCGAACATAAGGCCGTTTCCTCCGTTCTGCGGTACGCCAGGCCTCGTTTCCACGCCGGTTTCGAACATAAGGCCGTTCCATCCAAGCCGGTTGGCTCCCACGAGTTTTGTTGCCTCCCGATGAACACGACGCATTTCGTTGCCTCCCCATGAACACAACGACGACGTTGTTTGTCCGTTCCGACGCAGCCATGCACACGAGCCCTGGTCGTACGTATGCGCGAGTAGGAGTTCGAGACCCCGCCCGTATGTACGTACGTGGCCGTATTTACTTTCTTGCATGCTCGCTGTTGTACGTATGTGTACATGCTACGTGCGCGCCTCTACTACGACACGTGCGCGCCTCTACATCGCCCAGTATGTACGTACATGTTCGGACCAGAATGACAACGCTACGTACACTTCGACCAGGTGGGTCCCGACTGTCAGGCACTTCCTTACGCGCGAAGATGTAGCTGGTGGGTCCCAACAGTTAGGGTGGCGAATCATTTTTTCCCCGGACGCACTTCCTTGAGTGCGAAGATGTAGCTGGTGGGTCCCAGCAGTCAGGGGAAACGTTTTTTTTTCACGGAATACGGTGGCCCGTCCGGTGGGTCCCCGCTGTCAGGTGGAGGAATAATTATTTTGTGCGTAATAAGGAGGCACTTCCTTGCTGTGGCCGTGGACCCAACTGTTAGCCTCTCCACGTACAGTCCACGTCCGATGGAAGCCGTCCTTGACCACGTTGACCACGCCGCGCCGAGAACACCAGGCTGGTGGACGACGGCGAGGCCTAGGAAGGGGATGACGCGGAGTCGGGGAAGACGTGGTAGTGGAAGCCCGCGTGGAGAGGAGTACGCGGGTTCACTGGTTTGGCTGCGGTGTGAGGCTGCCGTCGCCGAAGGGCCTGGCCAGTAGTGGGAATAGTAGGGTGCGGTGAGGCCTCTGCGGCAGCACAGCCGGCCATGGGAGGCAGGAACATGCGGCATGACCGGTGCTTCTTTGGGCAGTTGGAGAAACAAGACCAGAGGTTGAAGAAGCACTACGGCCATTGGATGGACACCGTACGGTCACTGGAGCTAGAATCGTTCATATTTACTAAGTTGACAGAGCACTCCGTCCCCGTCAACTTAGTAGGCCCACAAGTCAGCCTCCCACCAAGGTGGGTCCCAACCTGCAGGGGGAGTATTCATTTTTTTTGTGTAATAAGGAGGCACTTCCGGTGGGTCCGACCTGACGGCGGGGGGAACGTTTTTCTCATGCAATACGGTGGCCCGTCCGGTGGGTCCCAGCAGTCAGGGGGAAAACATTTTTTTCCGAAATATGGTGGCCCTTCTGGCGGGTCCCTGCTGTCAGCTGGAGGAATCATTATTTTCCGTGTAATAAGGAGGCACTTCCTTGCTACTGTCGTGGACCCAGCTGTCAGCCTCTGCACGTACAGTCCACGTCCGATGGAAGCCGTTCCTTGACCACGTTGACCACGCCGCGCCAATAGCACCAGGGCGGTGGACGACAGCGAGGCCTAGGAAGGGGACGACGCGGAGCCGGGGAAGACGTGGTAGTGGAAGCCCGCACGGAGAGGAGTACGAGGGTTCACTAGTTCAGCTGCGGTGTGAGGCCGCGGTCGCAGCGGAATGAGTAGAGGGATGGCCTGGCCAGCGGTGGGAGTAGTAGGGGCGGTGAGGCCTCCGCGGCATCACAGTCGGCCACGGGAGGCAGGAGCACGTGGCATGACCGGCGCTCCTTTGGGCGGCTGTAGCAAGAAGACCAGAGGTTGAAGAAGCACTACGGCCGTTGGATGGACATCGTACGGTCACTTCAGCTAGAATCGTTCATATTGACTAAGTTGACAAATCCCTTGGTACGCGTCAACTTAGTAGGCCCACAAGTCAGCTTCCAAAACGGTGTGCCCCAGATGTCAGGGGGAGGAATCATTTTTTGGGTGGGTGAAGCTAGAATATCTGAGATTGAAGAAGAAGCACGACATCCGTTGGATGGACATCCAACGGCCACTACTGCTAGAACCGTGTGTTGACTATAATAAGTTGACAAAGCCTTGCATACGCGTCAACTTCTTTTTTTAGGGGACGCGTCAACTTAGTAGGCCCACAAGTCTGTGGGAGAGAACTTATAGCCCATTTGCGATTTGTAAGAATGTACAACCCATTTTTGAATTCTAATGGAATTTACTACAACCCATTTACAATTTGTTAAAAGTACAACCCATTTTCTAGCTAGGACAACGATTAATAATTTCAACCATCCATTTAAGACAGAATTCAATAAAATTTCCCACATTTTGATGGGTTCTGAAATATTTTAATCCCGAAATTTCTAGTCAGATTAAATATAAATTTGTATTACATAAAAATCTAACGAAACATTGCGCGCGCAACAATTAAAAATTAAGATTTTCAACATCCATAAATAATATTTTATAAACTAATTCCGTGCTTGGTGCATTTTTTATAGTTACTGCCTAGTTTTTATAATTACATCCCGTTTATTATTTTTTAAAGCCCATTTTCCTGTTAAGCCTAATGCATCCCTCCTAGGAAATATTTGCAGCCCAGCGGGGCAGAGAATAACAAGTTGACCTTGCCTGGGTATTCCTCAAAAGAACGTATAGCTAGGCTAGGCATTTTCATCTTGAAAAAAATTAATATCTGGGCTGGATATCTGTCCTGGGCTAGACGGGCCACAACCCGCCCAGTTAATACCCTGCTCTCCTCTGAACAACAAGGAAAACATCGCCAAGAAAAACTCTGCAATGCTCATGCCTCAATAATACAAATACTGCTCGAGCTGCTTGGTCCCAGCTGTCGGCCGCACCTTGTGCAATTCTCTCGTTTATTGACTACATAGGTTGACAATGGTGTGGGACCGTGATGTCAGGAAACCAGGAGGAAGCAAAAAGATATAGTTGTACATAATAAGGAGGCACTTGCGTACGTACGGCTATGGCCCTAGTGGGGCCCTACTGTCAACCAGTCAAAATAAAGTCATCTCCTGAATCCTCATATTCATTGACCATGTTAACAATGCTCGGCGCCATAGCGAGCGCAACAACTCGAAGGACGACGGAGAGGGCCTCGGGGCCCTACGGATGGTCTGATACAGCGCCCGCTGCTCATTCAAGAAGCCAGGATCATCGGACACCTATGAGCACCTTCGAGAGATTGAGACGACATGAAACGGCAAGGCTGCGCTTGGGAGCTCTTGTTTATTTCACAACTGTATTAAGATACAAGTGTAATTTACTCGTCATCGGAAACAACGCGTATAATACAGGCGTAATGAAACCAAGGGCCCGAGGTCTGTAAGTAAAACTGGCGAGTTACGCGTGTAATTTGAGAGACCGGTGCATATTTTACTAGTCGAAATCGACCAACCAAGCGCTTCGCCCGAGACCATCTGCTTTTATTTACAAGCGTCAGTTTTACAAGTGGTTTTGGTTGGAAAACGACGATCCAATCAAGAACTAAGATGATGAGTTGGTTGGAAGATCATATGGTTTCACCTCTAACCTACCCGACTTGTCGTATAGGCTATGAATGAAACATAAGACGGTGAACTTCTTAAGCACGGAAACAACAGAGGAGGATGATATTCCTAACAAGCAAATCACTGGCATTAGATCGACATTCAAAACAATACGAAGCATTATTCTCAGGAGGCACGGTGAACAGCTCGTGATGCCGCATGCCATAACATTCCAAGCTCAACTTTGCAATCAAACACAAGGCCTGGCATTACATAGACAATATTCAGAACAAACTCTTAAAATATCTTACATAAGTCAACATTCATGTGACTATGCATCTCAGCAGCGTAAATATTTACTTCTGAATATATTAAAATGATGTTAACTTTGACAAGCTTTTCCCATTCAAAATATGTAATTTCTATGATTGTGGAACGGGCAGGGTTTGTCATCAGTTTGTCATCTGATAGTCCGGTGGCTCAAGGTGACGACAAATTATTAGAGAACCATTCGATGTATTGTGCATGATGAAGTATTATTATGGAGGACATTAACCATCTGAATATTTTATGAAGTTCCACTAAAATCAAGCTGAGCATCCCTGTGGACTTCGTATTTATATGCTGCCAGAAAACAAAGACACATCAGCACACACATGAATATTGGCCCCAGTGTCAACCCACCAATCGGTGGACTAACAAATTGAAAGTACGGTAAACAGATTACAATACCCAGATGCCCCATCATTGTTGCTTAGAGTGACATAGACAGACTTGGAGTCATGTCCTGGCTGCTTGTACTTGTTTGGGCACTTGTTTGCCTAGTGTTCTCCGAACCACAAGTAAAGCAGCCAACTCCGCAGACTAGTCATGTCACCAGTGTCTACTAATACTCTGTAAAGCTTCTTGATCATTACTTGTGTAATGTAGCGCAAACAGTGACCGCTTCTTTCTGCAAAGTTGTAAGGCCAACTGGACCCACTAATGTAGCAGTTTGCCTTAGACACATTGGCTCCTTTTGTGCAGTTGAACTAAAATCAAAGTCGGAATAAAACTAAGCTTTAATTTTGATATCCCTGTAAGCAACAAAAGGTATAAGGGAAACAATTACTGAGAAATAACGGTTGATGACTTGAACTCCCACAAGAAAAACATCTACTGATCTACCTTATCTTAATGGGAAACAAAGCAGGAGAGTAGCAATTCTCAATCAGTGTGATTCATTCATAGTAACTGATACATTATTTTATCAATGCCTTGTTTCAACATGTATAAAGAACGACAAAGCAGAAATGTATCATTCCTAAAACAATGCGACTGATTCATTTTAACAGAGACATTATCTTAACAATACCTTGGTTAAACATGTAGAAAGAACTACAAAGCAGGATAGTACCATTTGTAAAACACTGTAACTGATATATAATAACAGATGCATTATCTGAACAATACATTTCTTAAACATGTACTCCGCCCGATCCCTAACAGAAATGGTACTCCCGCTGATCCCTAACAAGTGTTGCAGTTTTGAACTAAGATTCAGTAGTTAATTCTGAGGAAAGTAGGTACTGACCTTTCAAGACCGAGATTTGAAACAACGCCTAAGGTGGATCTAAAAGATATCTCAACACATATATGGAAATCCGGTCTCATTTTGTGTAGTTCCACCAAAATTAAGCGAAGCAATCGCAATAGCAACAAGTTGAATAGATATCCCTATTTTAACAGAGGCAAAAAAGGAATCAATTACTGGCCAACAAAGGAGGATGAAACATGCGGCTACAAAAATGGTAATCCCACCAATCCCTAACAAGTGTTGCAGTTTTGAAATAAGATTGAGTAGTTAATTCTGATAGTGGCGTTGCTTAATTTTACCAGCGGCATTAGGTTAACAAAAATCATAAACAGTTCCAGGGGAAAGTGGGCCCTAATAAGTGTTGCCATTTTGAAATAAGATTCAGTAGTTAATTGTGATAGTGGCATTGCTTAATTTTACCAGTGGCTTTAGATTAACAAAAAGCATAAACAGTTCCAGGGGAGAGTGGGCGCAACAACAACATGTGCTTCCATCTAATTTTAAAGGGGGTGATGCAGAGTTTGTTGTAACAAAGCAACAAGCATAATTTCTAGGTTGGTCCCATTTTTGTTCACTACTTAATGGGAAAAGACAGCAATACAATAGCTTAAATTCAACATTTATTTAAAACAGTACCAATACAAGTAGCACAACATCTCAAAACACATTGCACGATCATGTGGATGAAGGCAAGTACCAACCTGTTGTGACGCACACAAGATCACGTACGAATCTGCCAACACGAACAGGAAATCCAATCCCGTTTTGTGCAGTTACTCTGAAATCAAGTAAAGTCGCCGGTGAGACATTTAAGTTTGCTATAGCAACAAGTTGAATAGATATCCCTGATTTAACAGAGGCAAAAAGGAAACAATTACTGCCAATAAAGAAGGATGAAACATGCGGCCACAAAAAGAAGCATCTACCTTATCTTGATGGAAAACAAAGTATAGGACAATAGCATTTCTAAAACGGTTGCATTGATTCATATTAACAAAGAAATTCTCTTGAAATAGTTCAGTAATTAATTCTGAAAGTGGCATTGCTTAAAATACAATAGCTTCAATTCAACATTTATTTAAAACAGTACCAATACAAGTAGCACAACATCTCAAAACACACTGCACGATCATGTGGATGGGACATGGGACATGCCAGCACCATGTGCGTCCACACGTATAAATGGGTGATGCAGAGTATGTATCCAAGTAGCATATCTACGTTGGTCCCATATTTGTTCACTTTGAAACTTTTTCTGATGTGAGGGCAGCAAATCTAGTCCTGCACCAACTACCCGACCCCCCAATTTCTTTCCATTTTCAACAAAGAGTTGGGTTCCTTACAGATGTGTGTACTGGGTTACCCCCTTTTTTCATTTTCGACCAACAAAGCGGCTGGATAGCTAGTCTATACTACTTTCCCTCCCTCCTTTCCTCATTGAACCACGTCCTAGATTCATGCTCCACCCCACCGCACCCTTCTTTCCTCTTTGAACCAAGACCTAAATTCGACTACAGAATCGAAAAAGGTCAGCATGCAGCTAGACCAATGACGGTTTCAAAGAAACTTAGGGTCGTCGGGATGTGTCAAGGCGTGCGGCGGGAGGTCGGATCTGCTCACACTATGTACGACAGCGAGGAAGAAGGGGTCGGTGGCCCTCCCGCATAGGCGTTGGGTGAAAGAGAAAAGCACAGCCGGCAGTGGATTGCCTCCCTCGCCGAAGGCGATAGAGTGAACGCAGCACCTCCTCCCCTTCCTGGTGCGACGGGATCCGGACGCCTCCTTCACCATATGTCTGTGAGGGGGGTGAGAGAGACAGAGTACACAATGCAGTCTTGTTTAGATCCGGTGAAGAGGGTGAGAGACCGTGAATATAGGAAACCCTAGCAAAGGAACGGTGAGCCTCCAGCGTGTATATATATATATGTAGTGCGGCGAGAGTGTGGAGAGTGCAAACCCTAGTGAACAAGCACTGAGGCTCCAGCTTATATATATACTGTAGTATGGACTGAGCTCCGGTGCCTTAACTGCACCTGCTTCTGGCTGTATGACAGGTGGGCCAGCCACATTTTGGGCCCACCTATCATAAACCCAAAGGCAGGTGCACTAAAGTCAATGAAGCTGCGTCCATATAGTACTCGTGTATACAACTAATATATAGTGGAGTGGTTTTCTTATTCTCTCCATAACTATCTTTTTGCATTGTGTAAGTACGAAACGAAACTCTTTATTTAATGTGTCAGTGAAGAAAACTACTACTCCCTCTGTTCCTAAATATTTGTCTTTCTAGAGATTTCAACAAATGACTACATACGGAGCAAAATGACTGAATCTACACTGTAAAAAATGTCTATATACATCCGTATGTGGTAGTCCATTGCAAACCACTTGACAGACAAATATTTAGGAACGGAGGGAGTACTTCCGATGAACTAATGATCCACGCGTCCTGGTCGCACTTCCTGTCCTTCACGTGTTGTACACTGCCCTCCCTTAAGTGAACAACCACACATGCGCCAAATTATCGGAAACATGTGAGACTGTGTACAAATAAAGAATTTTAATTTCAATTATCGGAAAGGTTTGAGAGTATGTATAGTTTGCCCTCTGTAATAATTATGGTTTGTTGTGTTCAGCCTAAACTTGGTCAAACTTTACAAAGTTTGACTTCAGTAAAATCTAATATGCGGAGTAAATAAAAATGGAGGGCTACTCCGTCCATCCGGGTTTTTAGTCCACACCATTTTTTTAATCAAAGTTAATACCTGGACAAATAAAATTACAGAGGAGCTGGAGACAAAGTTGTGATAAGGCTTAGAAATCAATACATAACTTATGCTCTTAGTACCAACGCCGATCCTTCTTCGACGAAACATTTGGTTCATAGCCAATTGTGTGATAAAATTGCACCAACGTGAAAGACGACTGCGTCTCCAACGCAACCAAGGTGAACCGACGAAGGATATCATCTTTATGGGTAACAAGCAAAGAGCACTGATGGAAGATAGCTTGTTTTTCATTGAAAATCGATCAGCTTCACCAGCCGACACAACCATGAGGCGCAACCATGAGCATCGATAGGTCATCGTGGTGATGCATCATCTATTTGGCATCAAGTTTGGGTGAGGCACCTATGAAGTTCGATAAATCCTCACCGTGGTCTGTTTCTTCTCAATAGTCAAGCTCGAGGAAGGAAGAACCACGTGGCAGAGGATAGTGAGGCGGAACAACAATGGCCATCCAATTTTGTGTAGTTCCACTAAAATTGAGGAAGACATGCCCGGGTATGGAGATACGCATCGCTGTTTCGAAAAATATAAAAAAGGTATATAGTGTTGTTACTTTGTATTACAAGATTAACAACGACATCTCAATTGTCAATAAGAACTATGAAAAGTACACAAACAAACAGAAGCATCATGATTATCTTGATGGGAACTAAACCAGGATACTTGAGAAAAAAAGCATTTCTTCATTTAGCCAGTGATAGTATTAGATTAGCAGCAGCAATAGGAGCATATGGACAATGACCGCACAACCACCATGTACTTTTTGTCGAAACAAAATGTGTACCTCCACCGAGGCATAAACATGACAACTTTTCGAGTGGCATTTCCTCTATAATAGTAGGTGATGTTGGACCAGCCCACGGACCATAGCTACTATACATGGGGAGCTGGGGAGTAGTCGCATAGAAGAAATCCCGCATGCAGGGACCTGGGGAGCTGGACCAGTACAATAAGTTATACCTCAGGTGGGCGAGATGTCGCTTAGGCGGGCGGGCAGGATCTGCCCACACGATGGCAGCAAACAAGGGCGCGGTGGACCTTCGTCCGCACCAATGCCGGCTCCAAGAGGACGGTGCGCATCGGCTTCCTCCATCGCCGACTGTGACAACGTCAACGCTGCACCTCCTCACCTCCCGCAGCGGAGGGGATTCGTCCGGATCTGTGACCACCGGTGAGGAGAGAGATAGTGTGGACACTGTCATCTTGTTTTGATATGGAGAGGGTGAGAGAGTGAGACGTGAGAAACTCTAACAAACAAGAGGCTATAATGGAGTAAAACAATCTCTATAGTAGTGGTTTTAAATAGAATACGCGTGTTCCCAAAAAAAAGAAACGAAAACTAGCGGACAATTTTTTAATGTACCAAGAAAGAAAACTCGATCAAAAACACGCCCCCGCTTCCAGGTCGCGAGAGTCGTCGTGCACACACACATAGACATAGACATGCATATCCGTGTTTACGTAAAATTCCATTTCCATCTCCATCTCCAATCATATTTGTCCAACTGGCACATTATTTACGTTGTTAATTATATACGCGGCAATATTAACGTACAACATCTCTGGTTTGCGGGCGTCCGGACCGCTGCCACGGCCGCTCCTGACCAACACGAACCCTCTTCATCACCCACGTGTGCTTCCCGCCCGATACGGTCAGTGGCGCATTCATGCTCGGCCATAGCGGACGCGACCTCTAACTGGCGTCGGCATTGAAGCGGCATGCCGGCCAAGAGAGCGTTGCCCGCGCCGCTTCCTGGTGCACGTGAGTGCTCCGCGTTCAATGGTCGCAATAGCCGGCCACAACATGCATGTAAAAAGTTCTTGGGAGTCCGTGCTACAGCTAGCTGTCCTCCCCAACTTGTCAATCTCATCCAGTAGTAATACTACTCCATGGCGCGATCCATCGACAAGTAGGCGGGAAGTTATCGTATACCCAGTTTGCGGTGAGTGGAATGCCGAGCGACCATGTGGGGTCGAGCCATGGAGGACGGTGAGACACGAACGCCACAAACATGATTTAAACGTTGGTTTTGCTCGATGGCACGATCCAACAAAACAAAACGTTGGTTTCTCTCCGTTTCCATTTTTTCTTCGGAAAAACGAAAACCTTCCTCTCCATTTTCATTCCTACTCCAAGGTTGCCCCGTTACAACATTCCATCAAATACAAAGGAAAACTAACACGCATGCTGATGCATCTCAATGATTCACAGATCATAGCCAATATTTACTTCACAACTAAATACAAAAGTTGTGAGAGCGTATACGATAGAAAAACTACTGATGGGGTCATTACGACTCAAACCCAAAACCCTAAACAGGATTTAATTTCCTGGCCAGGTAGAACCTGTCGAAGGAAAGACGGCTGACACCCTCGGATCATACGATGCTTTTGTGCAGTTCCACTAAAATCGAGCTGAGCATCCCTGATAGCAAAGATATTGAAGAAGTGTGATTAGAATAATAGTACTGGCACTAGTTCATGAGACATAAACTCATCACAAGTAGAAGCCGGTAGAAGTAGAGAAAGATCGACATGGAGATGGAGCTACGTGGGGAGCTGCGGCAGTGGAGCAAGCCAGCTCCAAAAGGAAGTTGGACTACCTGGGACGCCGGGCTGTAGCTAGAAGGGCGGTTGGGACGCGGCATCGACCCATACCGCGGTTACCCCCGATTGGGATGCACCGACTGTGGATTTTCTCCGTCGCCGATGTCGACCGCGCCTACGCATAACATTGTTCCCTTCCCCCAGCTACGGGATCAGGCCGGATATGTGACCAGCGGTGTGGCCACCGTCGTTCTATGCTTGTGAAGAGAGCAACCCAAGCAAGCAGATATGGAGAGAAAAATGTATATATTGAGCGCAATGAGTGTATTATGAAGTCCACTGACCGTATTTTTACAAATATACAGTGACAGATAGTGTAATTATCTCGTTTGAAATTAAGCCATATTAACCGGAGAGGAGGCAGTATGGACTAGCATTACTTTCTTTTGTCTTGTCAACTTAACGAACGAGGAGAAGTGTCACGCCCAAGATGCGACCCTATCCTAAAGGAACTCGAAGGTCCCACCAAGGATAGAAGCGCATCTTGAAGACGCTTTTGCAAGGTGGATATCATTACATCAACATTACATAATAGTGGGGATACATCCAATACATACAATGTCACATGAATACAACAATACAACATACAAGATCGACATCCGACTACGGATGGAACATAAACAGAAACTCAAACAATATCCACCCTGCTAGCCCAGGCTGCCGACCAGGAACCTAACCCAAGATTGACGACGAAGAAGAAGAACTCCAACACAAGTAAACATCGCTCTCGCGTCATCATGATCATCGCAAACCCTGTACTTGCAACTGTTGGTGTAGTAATCTGTGAGCCACGAGGACTCAGCAATCCCATTACCATGGGTATCAAGACTAGCAAAGCTTAATGGGTAAGGAAGGGGTAAACTGGTGAGGTTGCAGCAGCGACTAAGCAGAGAATGGTGGCTAACTTACGCAAATAAGAGTGAGAAGAGAAGCAAAGCAAGCAGTCATCAACTAGCAATGATCAAGAAGTGATCCTGAACTCCTACTTACGTCAAACACAACCCAGAAACCATGTTCTCCTCTCGAACAACCCCGAAAACAGACCATCACGGTTACGCACACGGTTGGTGTATTTTAGAAGAGTTTACTTCAAGTTTACTACAACCGGACATTAACAAATTCCCATCCGCCACATAACCGCGGGCACGGCTTTCAAAAGTTCAAACCCTGCAGGGGTGTCCCAACTTAGCCCATTATAAGCTCTCGCGATCAACGAAGGATATTCCTTCTCCCGGGAAGAACCGATCGGTCTCGGAATCCCGTTTACAAGACATTTCAACAATGGTAAAACAAGTCCAGCAAAGCCACCCGATGTGCCGACAATCCTGATAGGATCTGCACATATCTCGTTCTCAGGGCAACACCAGATAAGTCAAGCTACGAGTAAAACCAGGCCTCGAGTTTCCCCGTGGTGGCCCCGCAGGCTGCTCGGTTCGAACCAGCACTTAGAGAAGCACTGGCCCGGGGGGGATAAATAAAGATGACCCTCGAGAGAGCGACTCCCAAGGGAAAAGTAGGTGGTGGTGAGGCAAATGTAAAACCAATGTTGGGCCTTGCTGGAAGAGCTTTATTCAGAGCGAACTATCAAGGGGGTCCCATAAATCACCCAGCCGCGTTAGGGACGCAAAATCCGGGAACATAATACCGATATGACGGAAACTAGGGCGGCAAGAGTGGAACAAAACACCAGGAATAAGGCCGAGCCTTCCACCCTTTACCAAGTATATAGATGCATTAATAGTATAAGAGATATTGTGATATCCCAACATAAACATAAACATAATCCAACATGGAGCAATCTTCATCTTCACCTGCAACTAGCAACGCTATAAGAGGGGCTGAGCAAGAGCGGTAACATAGCCAAAAAACGGTTTGCTAGGAAGGGTGACAAAGGTTAGAGGTTCATGGCAATTTGGGAGGCTTGAGGAGCAAGTGGTAGGTAATGCAGCAAAGCGATAGAACAAAGCAACTAGCATAGCAATGATAGTAATGAGATCCAAGGTGAGGGTCATCTTGCCTGAAATCCCGCAAGGAAGAAGAATGAGTCCATGAAGAAGATGAAGCCACGAAGTCAAACCAAACGTAGACGAACGAATCCTCACGATCGCAACGAAACGGAAACTATCGAGAAGAAGCACACAATACGGTAAACACACCTCACATGAACAAGGCATTATGCTCAACCAAATATGATGCATGACAAGGCTACATGAAGCTACTCATGGCAATAGATGACACATACAAGAGCAACACAACAAAGCAAGTTTAAATGAGGACGGAAGCAACATAGAACAATTCCGGTAAGTCCTCATATGCAAATTTCGAAATTGGTCCAGATCTGAATAAACCTTATGTTCAAGTTGTTAAACAGCAAGTTAAGATGCACCACGATGAGCTACGCGAAATTCTAGTCAAGTTACATATAAAGTTTGTTAGATTCGGAGCTACGGCCTAGAAGATATGAGCAAAAACAAGTTGAGCATGGCATTGATGCAAAATGCATTCAAACATCAAGAAAACACACTCAAAACATGTATGCAACAAGGTAACATGAAAGTACATGCAAAAATAAGCAAGTTTCATATAGAGCACACTCAAAACGGAGCAACGGTTCAACATATACACTCCATACAAGTTTAAAGGACAAGCTGTCCAAAACAGCAACTAGGCATATTGCAAGCATCAAAACAACATGCTACAGGATATCAACATGAAAAAAAGGCATGGACATGATGCACATGTAAAGCATAACAAAGCATGAACACTGAGCTATCTCCAGAAACTACTAGAGCATGCTCAAAAGGACATGGCAAGATTGCAATTAATAACAGGTTCACGGACTTAGCAGAATTCACAGGACATGGCAGAAATAACATCAGGTTGCAGTGTTTAGAGCTATCAAACAACATGTTACAGCAAGCTATCATGTCAAAGAAAAGCATGGCATGAATCTACTCAAAGCATAGAACAAAAGTCCCTTAGAGACCATAAGCCAAAAGAGATCATCAAATACAGTTGCAAGCATGTGAACATAGCAAAACATAAACAGATTCAGACTTTGTGAAAAACTGGAGCATGGCAAAACAGATAACAAGTAGGCATGTTTACGAGCTCGATGCACTCACTACGAGGCATTGCATGACAAACTAAGCATACATCCAGTAACTAGACATGGCATAGAATCTAGACATGGCAAGAAAAACAACATAGCATGCACGGGTCAACAACAACAAGCTAGGCAAATTTGCTAAACATGTTAGCAATCTGCCAGGAACATTTTATAGCAAAAGTAGAGCAAGATCAAGACATGCTATAACACTCTATAAATACAAACAGAGGCACGGATGGATAGAGAAAAACCATGTGAACAAAACATCCTTACTAAACATCCTCAAAAGAGGCATGCATTTCACAGTATCAACATGAATACATGGCATAAGAATAACAGCAGACAAAGAGTTGGTGAAATTCCAAGTCTCTGAAATCAGCAACATCGAGGGGGCTAATTTGCAAGTTTGAAACAATCAACACCTGGCATATCATGAATAATAGATTGCCCCACAGCAAAGATGGCATGTTGTATCTCATAATACATATAGACATTATGTTTAAAAGAAAATCGTACAAAAAGATGCGAAAATGACAAATGAGCATGTTTTGATAACAGGCAGAAGACAATATCATATAGCAGTCTTGCAACGATGATTAGGGCATCGATATGAACTCAAATGAACATGGCACAATGGAATGCAATGAAGACCACATCAAGGTGAACATTTGAATATATTATATGCATGATTCGGAGCAGTATGCAGAGAGTTATGGCATATCAAAGTGGACACCAGAATATAGGAAAACAGGGACTTGGAAGAATTTATACCCCGCGAAAACTGGACGGAGAAGACCCGGGACGGAGAGATCCGGGACGGCTGGGGCGTTTGGATGGCGGGGTTGGTGGATCTGATCCAACCCCGGCCAGATCCGGCGATGACGAACTCCGCGAGCGCGGACTCCGGCGACGGGAAGCGGGCACGCGGCGGCGGCCGGCGGGCGCGGCGCGCAGGGGAGCGAGGGCCTCCGGTCCCCGTCGACGAGAAGAGGTGGCGCGGCGCGGGGTTCGGGGGCGGCGCGCGGCGCCGGAGCGGCGACCGGGCGGTGAGGTCGCCGGCCGGCGCGGGACGAAGGCGGCGGCAGGGACCCGGGAGGCGGGGCGCTGCACGGTGTGCGGCGGCGGTGCAGGCGCGGGAGGGCGGTGTAGGCGGCGGCCGCGGGGCGCGCCGGCGAGGGCGGCAGGCGGCGAGCTAGCGGCGGCGGGGGTCCGAGAGGCGACCGGGGTGGCGAGGGGTCGCTGGCGCTGGAAACGCGCGGCGGCGGCAGGGCGCTCGGGGTGCTCGCAGACGGGCGGCGGCGCGCGCCTGCTCGTCCGGGCCCCGATGGGCTCGGCGGGCCCCGATCTGGGCCGGGAGGGCCAACGCGGTGGAGACGGCGGCGGGGGGAGAGAGAGAGGGTGACGTGGCGGCGCGGGATTCATCGGGGACGGCGGCGCGGACATGTCCGGCGACGGGGGGATTTTGTCCGGCGGCGCGAGGTAGAAGGAGGCTATGTTTAGACCGAGAATTTCGGGGGAGAGGGCATATATATATAGGTAGAGAGAGCTAGGAGGCTCCAAATGGAGTGCGGTTTTCGCCCACACGATCGTGATCGAACGACCGAGAGGATGGAGGGGGTTAGGATGGGTGGTTGGGCTGTTTTGGAGGGGTGTTGGGCTGCACACCAAAGAGACCTTTGGGGCTACCCGGTTAACCGTTGGAGTATCAAACGGACTCCAAATGGCACGAAACTTGACAGGCGATCTACCGGTGGTATACCAAGGCCGCTTGACAAACCTCGTTCCATTCCGAGAAAGTTTAACACCCGCACACGAAAAGAGGTAAAAGGGGGCGCCGGAGGACATAGGAGTGCCGGATTGGAAAACGGACAACGGGAAAAATGCTCGGATGCATGAGACGAACACGTATGCAATGCAATGCAATGCGTATGATGACATGGCAAAATGCAACACGCAAGCAAATGACATGGCAACGCTCACGAATAACTGGCGGACACCTGGCGCATCGAATCTGGGGTGTTACAAGAAGCTTGCAGGACGAGAGAAGCTTGCGCGCGGTGGCTCACAGGACAAGGAGAAACTTTTGACTAATGCAAGTTGTCCTTCGCTCAGGTGGTGGACGTGCAATATTTAATTCGGTGTCAGATTGCCAGAAGCATATACTATACTAGTACTATTATTGTTGCAGTTCCGGAAGAGGCGAACAACCAAGCCCAAAGTTTACTAGTACTACTACTATAGTCTATAGAGGTACTATACTAGTACTAGGAATCGTATGGAGGAGCGTCTGCACTCTTATTATATTTTTAAAATGTGATAAAGCAATCTTCAACACATTTGGTTATCTTCGAGGGTTCTGGCATGTGATAATGGAAGTTGATTGCATGGAACACTCGCCACAATTCTCTCTTAATTCTGACTCATATCCTGTTACAAATAGGAGCGCTCGGTAATATTTCCTCTTTTTTTGTTATTCAGCATGTAAATAGGTCAGCAAACCTTGCGACACATCTTTGTGCGAACCATGCTTGCTGCACTTCGAATGTGGTCGAGAGCTGGCTTGATGAAACACCTCGCTTCCTACTTCTTTTTTTGCGGGGTACCTCGCTTCCTAGTGACCAGTGTCTTGGCTAATCGTCCTAAGAATGCTTATATATGAATAAAGCTCTCTCATTTACCCGCAAAGAAGATTAAGCCATATTAACCGAAAAGGGGGGAGTATGGACTAGCAGTACTTGTTGGTGTGTCCCGTTAATTCGCAGAACGAGGAGAAGCTTGCAGGACAAGGTGAAGCTCGCTTACGCCTTTTGACTAATGCAACGTTCCCTCGCCCAGGTGGTGGACATCCATCAGTTCATTCGGTGTCAGATTGCCAGAGGCATACACTATAGTACCGAACATAAGGAGTACCATCATTGTTCGACTTCACGAAGGGGCGAAGAGACAAGCGCAAGGTTTAGTAGTACGAGTACTGCTGCTAGTAGAACCGCATGGTGGAGCCTCTTTGCTCTTGTTTTTCTTAATCTTTGATAAAGTACACATTTATTCTTGAGAAGGGCGGAAAACGGCAGCCCATGTAATGATGATATCGATCAACCATGCTCGAATATATCTTGGCCTCCGTGCGAGCCCGTCTGTGTGTTCTCGCTCCTCGTCTCTCTCAAGGAACGGCGATTGGCCATTTTGTCGTCAATTGAGATCGGTTTGCTCACACTCCGGTCCCACATGTCAGTGATATGCCAAGAGGTGGTGCGTTGACCGACTGGCCATACACGTACTTGGTTTTGCACCTTCATACTACTCCTCCCTCCGTCACAGTTTATCGGGCGCGCTTCATTATGATGCATTTCTCTCGATGCATTTCCACCACCAGAGAGACTTTAGACGCGTTTGTTTTAGTGCTCAATTAATTAGGGTGTGGTAACCGCAATTTTCTCTCGATGTAGTACTACGGAGTGGAGTAAGTGCATGCATGTGTCTACCCGGGGTGGAAGCACTGCATGCATGTGTGTACGCATTATTTCCTCTAGTAATAGACGTGGTGCTATAACTACCAATGCTATTTTTCAGGCCGATCGCTAGTCGCCTTGGTCCCAGAGATTTTGTCTTTTTCTGAAGTGCGCTCTATAAACAGTGACGGATGGAGTAGTATGAGTGGATTCAAAGAAGAGCGTATTGATGGTTGCTTCTTCCGAGCAACTTACAGTGGGAAAGGTGGGGCATATGATTTGACTGCTCATTACTCACTATTAATGCGGGGAAACGACCAGTCTGAGTCTCCCATGCGGCTGTGCACTACCACCTCGGTTCTTAAATATACTCCGGAGTATTTGTCTTTCTAGAGATTTCAACGAGTGACTACTTATATATTTATCTTTTTAGAGATTCAAATGGGCTACTTCATACAGATGTATATAGACATATTTTAGAGTGTGGATTCACTCATTTTGCTCCGTATGTAGTCACTTGTTGAAATCTCTAGAAAGACAAATATTTAGGAACGGATGGAGTACACATACGAAGCAAAATGAGTGAATCTACACTCTAAAATATGCCCATTTGAAATTTGTAAAAAGACTAATATTTAGGAACGAAGGAGTATAATTTTGTACATGGTACATGGACCCGGATGCCGAAGAGGCTTATGGCAATGCTATGAAGCTTCCAACATTTGTTTACATAATTGACGTACTATGCAAATAATTTTCCAGCGACATGAAATTGTACAATGGTGTGAGCTTTCAGCTTTTGTTTCGTGTGTCTTGCCATCAATGATCTTTTGGAAACAATACAAAACTAACTTCCTTGCTAATCAGAGCTAATATTTACATCACAACTGAAGACAAAGTTGTGAGAAGGTGTTAAATTAAAATTGATCCATGCTTTCATTGGCAGCAATGTCCCCCCAACTCTGTCTAAATCAACAAGGCATGTTGGGAAAAAAAGTAGCTGCGTGGAGCATGCAACATTCCGATCATTTTGTGCAGTTCCACTAAAATAGAGCTGAGCGTCCCTGTTCCAAAGATATTAAGTGTGATTACGATAATAGAGGACTGCTTATGAAACAATAAACACACAAATATAAGCCGGTCACCTTTGTAGTCTCTCTTAATACTAACTAGTTGGAGAAGATTAGGCTCAGAGTTGGATGAGGATAATAGAGCAAAACCATTCTCCCTTTGTGCAGTCGCAATGAAATGTAGAGACGTTGCCCGTGTGATATTTTGGCAGAACTGCACAAAACACTCTTAAGGAAAAAACTGATTTGTGCAGTTCACCAAAAGGTCGCAATAGCAACGAGGTGAAATGGATAGCCATGTTTGCAAAAAAGAGGTAGAAAGGAAACAATTACTGGCCAATAACAGTTGATGACACATGCAACGACAAATAGGAAGATAACAACACGGTTGTGTTTGTCTAAAACGGTGTGAGGACGAGATTGCAATATGGATAGTACGGCGAACGAGCTATGTTTTGGGCAAAGAACTATGGAAGATCCACATGCAGTGACGAGGGAAGACGGGCAGTGGAGCAAGGCCGGAGGGGATACCTAGAGGTCGTCGGGATGTAACTAGGTGAGCGGCAGCGGGCGGAATCTGCCCATACTGCGGCAGCGAGCATGTGGCATAAGCCCTACCATGCCGGAGCTTGGTCAGTGAGAACGGCGTGTACCGCATATCGGGACGTGCTGCCTCGGCACCGTCGAACGGAGAAACGATGCACGTCCTCCCTTTCCATCGGCGGACGAGATGTGGCTGGATCAGTGACCAACGGTGAGAGAGAGAGGCCACCGCAGCCTTGTGTGAGATACTCTGAAGAGAGACAAACCACGCAGGCTGGCTCCATTGGATATAGTGGAGCGGACTACCTTTTTCTCCATAAAAATCGTTTTATATTCTGTGTACGTGTCATTGAGCGATATAACTTTATTTAAAAATAACGCGCCAATGCATCAAGTCGAACTTTGTTTCGTGCACGCGTGGTACACGACCTCCGTAGGTAAACAACCGCTACACACGTTCAATTTAACACGTGGGCTGCCATTTCGTACAAAAATGAGCTCCACCTTGTACCCGCGCGGGTGCGGCTGGGCACGAAGCATGAGTACATGCACGGTGCACCTATTCTCTTCTTGTATACGAACACCACCTACATGGGTTTGTGTGAGAGAGATACAAACATAGAGAGATATAGTGTGTGGGTTCGTGAGAGTTCTTTTGGGGGGGGGGAGGGTGGGTCAATCAAAAAATGTAACATATGCAATGTGCGTGAAATAGAGTCCTGGATATATCATATATATATAGAGGGGGCGATCCACGAGAAGAGAGTGGAGGTATAATCGGCTTGAGGTGTCCATAGAATCGAAGAGAGGGATGATGAGTGTGTGTGCGCGCGTGATCGATAAAGAGTGCCATCGAACTTGTGTGTGCCCGCGTCAAGGATATAGAGTGGCCGGCCTACTGGAACGTGAGAGGGGACAGGTGCAGCTTGTCTCTGTGGCATGGATACCTACCTACAGCGCTTGACTATCGGTGTGTGGTGGGGGGGGGGAGGGAGGCCTAATTAACTATAGAGGTACAATGGCTGGTATATGTGTGGAGGAGGAGAGAGGCCTACCTCATGTATTAAGGGAGACCGATCTACCTCATGTATTATGGGAGATCGATCGTCATCCATGCATATGTGTAGGAGAGGAATAAGGTTGGGATAGAGACAGAGCTAGAGTGTTGGAGGGGGTGGTAGTGGAGTTGCTTCTAACAAATAGTGGGATAGGCTTGCTAGACAACCGAAGGGCACGCCTGCAATATCAATAAGAGAGGGGATGGCTGCCTGTCTGTGCACGTGCATGTGAGAGACGGGTCAGGAGGCTTGCATGAATGATGGGGGCGATATGGATGTGGTAAGCAGACATAACTACATAGGAAGATCAATCGTCTTTTGTCAGAGAAAGGAGATGCATAACTTGTGAGGTACGTCAATCGATGGGGGGGGGGAATAGTTAAAGTCGACCTAGGTATATGTTGGGAGATCGATCGGTATACAAGCATGTGTGTGTTAGAAGCAAATGAGGCACGGGGAGAAGGATAGAGAGAGAGAGAGAGAGAGAGAGAGAGAAGGATGCATCTAGGAGGTGGTGCGAGAGTCATACTATATCGAGGGGGGAGAAGTGTGCGAGTACGAGATCGATGAAAATAGTGGTGGGAGTGAGGCATGGACGATGATAAGAGAAGAGGGGAAGCTTGTGTTTTGTGCTAGGCACACCTGGCTAGAGAGGCATATCGATCGATGTGTGCCGTAAAGAAGGAGTTGGGGGACCTATACACACCGTGGGTGAACGACATAAAGTGAAAAGACGAATTTGCGTGATGGAGCTAGAGAATGCTGAGGGAGGGTAAGAGGGATGCGGGCGTATGCATGCATGAGAGAAAGTTAGCGCTAGCTAGCTACAAAGATAAGAGCATTGTGTGGGTGTTAAAGACGAATAGAGATCATACTTCATTATAAAAAGCGAATTCGGATATTTGAAGAATTTATCATAGTGTTTTAAACCGACGCATGTGTGAATATATATAACGGTGATACACATGGTGTGGTTATGAACATGTTATACTACATATAATATATTTTATCTCTACTCTTATAAAAACGGAGTTGTTGGTGATGGTGCCATCCTGCAATATAGGCCGTCCTATTTATATCTGACGGATAGGAAGGAAACTATGGCAATTTTGAAAAAGGATACCCACACCCCTCTCCATATTTGGAAATTAGGCCTCCCCTTGATCATGTTGATGTTTTGTGGAACACATGGGCATCTTGCTAGTACTACGTATAACATATAGAACATTGATCATCATTTGGGCTAATGTGTGGCTTTTGCATCTCAGGTTAAAATACTTGTCATAATGTAGGGGGCGGGGCACTATACTATGTATGATAAACACGGCGTACACGTATGGAACATGGTTTAGATTATGAATATATAGTTAGTACATCAAATGTACTATTATTTCGAATCAACATCAAGTGTATTCAAAATATAGAATTCGAGTTCATGTAGTACACATAGTTCATATCTATCTCTATAGTAATCATGTGGTGTGTTATTAAGGTAATACACGAATGATGGTTGAAGTTGGCAACAATCATGATTGTAGATTTGTAATTGAAATAGAGAAACGAATTCAAATTCAGTTCAAATTGCAGCGGTAGTATATACATTTGGAATGCACTAAAATGTTGGTATGAGTAGGTTACATGCATTATACAACAAGCGAAAAAAAATTTAATTGGACATAACATGGATTCGTACTATCGAATAGCATTTAGTTGCACTAAATTGTTGGTATGAGTAGCTTTAAATAGCATTTTTATAGTAAAACGGGGCAAGACTCTCTCTTTGTGTGGTGTCAATAGTTTTATTTTTTTTTGTTTTCTTTTTGGTTGAGGGAAGTGTGAATTGGTTTGGTACGTACAAGTACAATATTACACGTTAGGCTTGTCCCTAAAATGCAACCCGCGCCTTGTTATATCCCGAAAATTCAGATATCGTGCTCCCAAAACTTGTGCCTTCACAACCCGCGCCTTGCTATCCCGAAATTACAACACGCGCGAAAACTCCCTCCAGCTGCCAAATCCCGACACGCGAAATCCCCCTTCTAACCCTGGGCCGAAAGGGCCGCTAGTTCAAATCGGTGCGGGGTACTTTTCTAACACAACCTACATTTTGGACAAGCGCGTCCGTAAGTCATGGTTCACCCCCTCCGATCGCCTCCTTTTTGCCATTCAAAATCCCAGGCCGCCATAACCACTCCGCTCCAGCTGCGAAACCCACCCTCCTCCATCCGCCACCTCACCGCTGCCCAGCCGGAGCCTCTACCCCGACGATGCCGTCAACCGCAACAGCTCGACGTCCCTCGTCCACCTCCCCGGATGAGGATCCGTCGTCCATCTTGTCGTGCCGCCGATTCAGCCTGCCTGTCCTCTGTTGGGTTCTATGGTAGGGTGCATCGGCTGCAAATTTTCATTTTCCTACGCGCAGAACAACCAGGAACATGCTACGGGAGATGGATCACAGATCGTTACCACTAGACGCGCAGTGCCGTGCAGCGGAAGAAGAGTTGGGCCAGCGCGTCCGCGTGGATTGTCTCCTCCTCATCCGATCTCTCTCGAACAGCCGGTCGTCAGTTCCCACGTACAGGTTCGCCGGAGCAGCGCAGGTGCACCACCTCTAACGGTATGCGCGCGTGTAGGAGGAACACCGTGTGGCGGACTGCTAGGTCCGATCACACAGTCGGCGGCGAGTGGAGGTGTCTATTCGCAACACATGCAAACCCTAGTGACAACGCCGAAGCGATCAGCCTCATGAGTGTGCGGCACCTCCACTTTATATAGGCGTCTGTCGCAGGCTCAACACTTGGGCCTCGCACGGACCCTAAAGCACATAAGTCTACTCGGCCACAATCCGGATACAACTCGGATCACATCCGACCAGTGTCCCCAGATCAGACCTCATAGGTTCCTTCCCTTAAGCACGCGACCCCTTAGGTTCAAGTCTGCTTGGTCGCAGTTAGGATCACCTCCGAACTGCACGGTTGGTAGCGGCCTCTAGCAAGTCATGCCAAACACCAAGAAGACTATGAAGCTGGTTAGCGAACCTGTACATCACACATCCATTCCTCTTACCGCACGATATATGTTGTCGAGCTCAAGGCGAGTCTGTCATCCTTGTGCTAGCCCGACCTCTTTCTCGTTCCAGTGATGTCGACCACTATCTGGATTATCTCATAATCCTTGTCGCATGGCCATGCTTATCCTGGTCGGATCACACGAGGGGCCCAGAGTATATCTCTCCTGATCGAAGGGGCAAATCCCATCTTGCTTGACCATGTCTCGCAGCATGGGTTTGGACAAGCCTGTAACCTACCTTTGTAACTACCCAGTCACGGAGTAGCGTTTGGTCGGCCCAAAGAAAGTATGTCACCATCCCGAGCACATGCGCCAGCTCAGGTCTTAGGACATAGAACTTATGTCGTACTAGAGACTCACAGATGACATATCGCTGCGTCTCATAGTTGGGTCTGTCCGACTCGGACCTTATCTCGACCCGGATCCGACTATGTCGAGTCCGACCAGATCCTTCTAAGTCCATTTTATCGGGTTAGCATCTAGTACTCCATGGCTAGTGAGACAAAGCCATCGACCATGTCATATGCTAGTCTTGTCGGCTGCGCGTCCACACAACCCTTTCGACTAGGGACCTTTTAGGACAGTCATCATACAATCCATAGTCCCACAAACAAGTCACGTACTTGCTCATACACATCATTGATAATGTCCAAGGATTATCTTTATTCATAAACAGATAGGAAATATCATCATACATGATTGCCTCTAGGGCATATTTCCAACATCCTCCATCTCCAAGGAGCTACTCCGACGATCACCTCGTCTATCGCGGTTGCTCCATCCCCACAACGCTGCCTTAACCTGCTCCACCGGAACCGCCACATCCTCGCCGACTCCTCGAACGAAGCCGAGGCCTACTCGGCACCACCAAAGAGGTTGTACACTCATCGCATCGCACCTTCTCCTTAGCTCGACCTCCCGGCGCTGACGGTGCTCCATCGTGCACCCCCATGGAGCGGCTACCTTGAAGCCGGTGTTGCGGGCAACATCTCCATGGCGGCTCTACCCATGAGCGAGGCCCCTTCGACGGCGGCGTCCATACCAGCCGGATCTGCTGCTACTGCTTCGGCTCTCGCTCGCTCGCTCGCGCTGCCGTTGCTGCTCCAGCTCTCGCTCGTCCAGCTGCTGCTCCGGCTCTCACTCGCGCTGCTATTGCTACTCCGGCTCTCACTCGACCTATCGCTCGCTCGCCTAGCTGCTGCTGCTCTGGATCTCGCTCGCTCGCTCGCGCTGCTACTGCTGCTGCTCTCCCCCTCGCTCATGCTGCTGCTCTGCTCCAATTTAGCTACACTTCAGTCGACTGAATCGACATTTGGGTCAGACGATTTTCAGGGGGTGGGGGCGGCTCGCCGGAGTTCAGGAAGAACCACCCGCAGCGGGGACTGGGGCTCGCCGGAGAGGTACCCCACTATCTATCTTAGGGTTCACGGTGGGGGTGGGGGCCTATAGGGCTGGCCAGGGCGGCGGCGGATCGGCGGTGGGGAGTTGTTTCGGGGCGGCGAGGCTGCGCAGGGGCCGGCGGTTCGGCCGGTGGTGGCTGGCAGCTCAGGGGGTGCAGGTGGAAGTTGAACTGCAGTCCCTCCCGAAACTAGATGTCAAGTGCCTCTCTGCTACCATTGCGTTCAGTTTCGACAGTAACATTCAGATTCCACAGTAAATTTCAGTTTTGACAGTTAAGTTCAGAGTCAACAGTTTTTACCTCATCTGTTGTAGTCAGGTGGTTTTTGGTGATGTAAATTTTACATCATCTATTGGAGATGCTATTAGAATCCCACTTGAGATTGACGATGTCTGTCTTGTGCTACTTCAGCCTTGACGTCTTACGGCTCACCGGGGCTGCTCCAATGACAGAACGATCCATCACAACAGAGCAGTGCCCTGGACACCGTCTACAGATTCCTCAGATCTTCCTCCACACCTCTGACAACCACCTCTGCCTCAACTGCTTCAGGGACCAACCCAATGATGTTGAGGTCGACACGGCTATGGCAAAGAGGTTGTACACTTGTTGCATCACTTATTACTATACATTCATGTCGATCCATTAAGGCTATTTTGGTTCGATGGAAAAACATACCAATAGGGAATTTTCCAATGGCACTCTACTATTCAATTCTTCATGCATTTTGTTGAAAGGAATGAAGCAAAACATCCACCTGGACCTACTTTTCATAATCCTATGCATGAAAACAAGACCAATTGCATTAGTGGCAGAATAACATTCTAACTGTACACGCTTTCATATGGTTTCACTTTATTTTGGCCATGTTTCTTTGCATTCCTCTGCTCTTCCAATTCCTATAAACCAAACACCCAAGTTGACAGAAATCATGTGTTTACAAATGCTCTGTTTACCATGTGCATTCCTATCCTATTCCGATGTTTTTCCTATCCCTGCATTTTTAGAATCATGCAAGCCAAATGAGCCCTTACAGAATTACTTCAGTTACAGGTAGGTGTCGAAGGGAACTTTGTGTGGTTTGTCCTGATCCTTCCTCGATGTCGTCCACCTCACCTGAGGTGCTCCATCGACAGAAACATCCACCAAACCAGACATCATGACTCATGACCGTCTTTCGTCGCCTCAGATCTCCTTCCCTGCCGACGGCACCAACCGCAACGGCATCACCATCATCGACTCAGCAGATGAACCTGAGTACACGGGTCCACAAGAGATGTCGCACTCTTTTGATTATGATTATGTTATGCATTGCTTAAATTACCTGCTACTTTATCGTCCTGTTCACCTCTTGGACTCCAAGTCAGGTCCAAATTAATGTTCAAACTTGAGTTCTAAATTAGTTATGAGGCACATATCAAGGAAGCAATGAATAGTATCTCTCTCTAATATCTGGTTCACCTAGGGCATGCCTATGTTGTTCATCTTGGGTGGGAAACAAATAGTAAAGCAATCATCATCTGTCTTTTTATTAAATTAAAGAAATCATCAGCCTGCTATCATTATTTTGGATCCATCCACTGGTTGTTACCATCACTCTAAATTTCGGCATGCTCTCCTTACATAATCTCACCTTATTTTTTTCGTATGCATGTTAGATATTGTGCACAGTCATGCTGAACATGTGGAGAAAAAGAGAAGAGTTTTGTGTGGAAATACAATGTCATGCAGACATCGCTCCATGGTGGGTTCAATGGAAAACCCTCCCCACCCCTCTCCAGATTGTAATCCAGAGGAAGATATCTAATCTGAGGCGGATTCAGACGCTGCTGACCACTCCTATTTACCCCCAAGGTGTTTGCTCTACCTTGGCATGATGATGTTAGTCATATCATGCATATGTTGCCTTGCAGTGCCTACTTATAAATCATATACATCATCTACTTAGTTTAGACATGTCCTGTAATGCCACCTGTTTAGTTTCTATATCATATATGGGAATTATGTAGTCTCATGTCTTTTAGCCAGCCATAATATATGTGAAATGTGCAATGTCATCCTATTTAACCAGGCATCATATATTTGAATGATATCTTGTCTATCCTTTTCTTCATTACATTTCCATTTGTCGACAATGTTTGTACATTAAACTACTCTTACTATGAATCAGCCATTTGGGTGGGAGATTGAAAAATCTGGAGTGAAAACAAGGCCTTCTGAGCAGACAGTGCTACCTGTCGGAGCAGATCTCTTGTTGGGTCCTGATAGCTCCTCAGAGATGGATTCAGAGACAGATGACCAGTCCTATTCCCCCACCGAGGTATATGCTCTAACTTGGCACGGTTATACTGCTCATATCATGCATATGGTGTCTTGCATTGCATAGATTAGACATCATATACACAATATTCAACACAATGTTCTTAGTTCGAACATCATATCTAATGCCCTATGTTTAGCATATAAATCTCATATGTTAATTAAATGGTGCGATCCTGATTACTTAGATAACATGTAGGTGAATTATGCCATGCGATTTTGTTTAGTTATTCATCATATCTTTGAATTATGTTATGCTATGCTATCCAGTTTAGATAGACATCATATATGTGAAATTAAGTCATGCTATCCGTTTTAGTTAGACAATATACATGTCAACTATTTCATGCCCTCTTTTTTCCACACTATCTATTGCATCTGTCTCTCATACAATGTCTGTACATGCAACTATGTTTCCTGTTTATCAGCCATTTGAATTGGAGCGGGTGATGCCAGCATCTAGCGGACTAAAAACACGGTTTTCAAATAAAACAGTGCTACCTCTTGGTGGAGATAGCACCCCGGTTGTACATGCACGAGAACCAGCCCTACCACACATAACCCAAACTCTCGCAGATTGTACCCCTACTGCGATGGACAGAGAACCAGCTTCACCCAATCTAACCCCAACCCCAGCACATAGTAACCCAGTTCCTGTTGACACATCACCATCTCCACCATTGAGCTCCCAAACAAGAGCAGTTCGCAAGGCAGCTCCAGTGCCCGAAGGGACAGTACTACCACGGAGAACTCCAACTCCACCAGTTAGTACGCCTATTCCTGTGGAGGAAGCGCAACCAGCTAGTCGTAGTTTAGCACCTATCGCATTTGATGTTGTTAAATCGTATGTGTGTATCTTCCCATCTTGGAAATATTATACTGAAGATGAATGAAAATGCCAGTTGCAGGTGTTTGTCCAGGAGTTATGTGTAAGTAATGTTATTCATGGCAATTACTTTGCTTTGTCCCATACACCCTACCTCCATGATGGTTATAATACAACAAATTTTCCCATTTTTCTCTATAGAGAAGGACTGATTTGGAAACTCACGATGAGGTAACCTGTGCTAATACCTCTGCTATCTTCAAGAATGCTTGGTGGCAGTATCGGAATTACCTCAAGAAAACGTACTTCACCGGCAAAGAAACTCATCAAATTCCCTTACGTTCTCCTGAGACACATTTACTGGAAGATGACTGGGAACACCTTGTTCTATACTGGTCCCGAACCAAGAATGTGGTAAGGTCCATGAGCTCATTTTCTATTTTTAAGTACTATATACTTGCGTCTTACTGTACTCTGTTCATGTAGAACAAGTGCCTAAACCTGGAGAACAACTATTCTAATTTAAGATTCCATTGCTATCATGGTTCAAAAAAGTGCTATGTGTTAATTGTGCATTTTGCCATCGCCTTGCGCTTTACTGACCAAAGTGCATGCTTATGCGCAGTTATGCAAAGATTAAGCGTAGTTATGCGCAATGTGTTTCGCCAACGACTAGAACCTAGGCGCACATACGTGCTCGCTTAGGCACGCCTTTTTTAACTATGATTGCTATCGTGCATACTGCTTTGCTCTTGTATCACTGTATTTACTCATACAAACTTATTTTTAAATTGAAGGATCCAATCGAAACTGCAATGGCACAGCAGGTATGTTCACGCATGTTTCTTTAAAAGGCTTGCTCTTATCAATAGCTCTGTTGATTTCAATTTCAATTGTGTATACAGTTAACTTCTCATATCATGCACATTACTAGCATCACAACAGAGCCAATAGTGTTGTTGTACATGTAGACCCATGGTACCCATCTGAAATCTTGTTGTGCCGTGTAGTTTCCCACGCTTTGTATTCTTTCACTGCTACTTTGTCTTGAACTGATATGATTTGAACCGTGTCTCTATTTTGATTTGGCAAGACAATGCAATGACCATAGGACATAGATATATGTTTTTTATGCTTTTATTATGTACTAGTACTTGGCAATAGAAGACTTGGTAGTTTAATCCTATCCGCCTTACTAATGAACTGGTTCACCGAAATGAGTTTCATATACTAGTACATGCTAAACTGTTATGTGTATGCTTGTTTCTTCTTTTAGAATGCTGACAGAATATTGGGGAAGAGTGCCTTATTAAGCAATGGTAAAGGAAGTAATGTAGATAAGGTTCAGGATAGTGACACATCCTTGTTGGTCTCCAACAAAACTGATAAAACAGCTAAGGAAGACTATCTCGAAGACAGTGAGACAACCCCAAAGTCCTATCTTGGTTTAGTGTTGGAGTTACTGGCCACTACCACTTGCACAAGCTATTCAAACTCACTGTTTGAATCAGTTCGGTTTCTTGAGTCTCAACTACAAGATGAAAGACATCAATCAACTGTGTTGCGACAAGAAACAGAAGGAATGCGGAAGTCCCTGGAGCATTCATATGCATACTTTCTGGTGCAACAACAAGCGTTGGAGGATTTTAGCACCAAACAGGACAAAGCTAATAAGCTTGCTAAGCTTATTGCCAGCATGGTGGATACCACGTTTCTTGAGCACTTATGAAGTTGTTTCAGTTATGCTCTTGTTTTGTTGCCGCGTTTATTTGCATTGGTGGCCAATTTTGACGGCCAGTGTATGTAATATGCTTCTTTGTTCCCTATATTTGCACTGGTGGTGAACTTTGATGCCTAGCGGATGTAATATGTGTAATAGGGGTAATAGGCTAGCGTTAATTGCTTGCTTATTGATTTCCTTATTGTCTTGTTTAGTTGTTTGCTTGTAGTCACTTCAGTTCTTTTTCCGTGTTTTTCTAGTGGCCACAATAACCTATATCTGGAAACTAGGCCAAAATAATCATGGCAACACACGGACTGTTGTAACCATGGGCCTCCTGCGGGCCGTATGATCCATGGGCCTTCTACGGGCCGTAGGACCCATTGGCCTTCTATACGGGCCGTAGGATCCATGGGCCTTCTATGGGCCATACGATCCATGGGCCTTTTACGGGCCGTAGGATCCATGGGCCTTCTATAGGGTGTATCATCATTTCGCCAGTCATGGGCCGTACTATTCGTGGACAATAATGGGCCGCTTATTGGCCGTATTTGATAACTCTATGAAAACAGCCCAACGGGTTTATTTTACATGAAAACGGCCCAACGTATTAACTGGACGCAAACGGACCGACTGTAAAAACGGCCTGAATTTGGCCCACAAGCAGAAAATGACAGTAACGGGCTGTAAGTAACCGAATGCTGGAAATGAGCCCAAGATTAAATGACCCCTGAGAAGGCCGAAAGATATCATGGGCTGGAAACGGCCCAATGGAATAATGGGTCGTTAATGGGTATAAAGTGATACACTGTTCATTACGGTCTAGTTTTACCACGGTCCGTTAAGGGGTCGAGGGTTACTAAGGCCTCATATGGGCCTAAAGACGTCATGGGCCATACATGGGTCGGAAGTTAAAATGGGCTGGAATTATATTGGACGGCCCAGATGACGCTACTGGGCCTAATTCGGAGAGGCCGTACACGAGCCCTGGGATAGCCGGCTATTGTCGGATCACGGGTTCCGGCAGACCCTTAAGGTTCGAACTCTGGGGTGCGCGCGGAGATCGCGCCCTCTACCTCTCCGTCTCGCTAGGATCTAAACTACTGCAAGAACAACACAAGAGACAGAGAGTTTATACTGGTTCGGGCCACCATTGTGGTGTAATACCGTACTCCAGTGTGGTGTGGTGGATTGCCTCTAGGGCTGATGAGGAAGAACAGTACAAAGGGGAACGACCTCGCGAGGGTCTGTTCTTGGCTAGGGGATGAACTGCTGGGGGGAGTTCGATCGCCCTTCTCTCCCTCTCTCTTTACTTGCTCTAGGTCTTCTCCTCCCTCTTCTTCCAGATGCCTCTACCCTAGGGCTGGCTAGTCCTATTTATAGGCAAAGGCCCTGGGCCTCTTCCCAAATATTTGAGCGCGAAGGGCGCCAACAATTGGCCGATTTGAAGGGGAACATCGGGTACACTTATCCTGACTAAAGTTGGTCTTCCCCTGCCAAAGGTTCTGGCGATGACGCCGGCTTGGGCTCCATAGTGACTTCCTCCTTGTCGTGGAGTTGGTCTTGGTCTCGTTGCACCGAAATGGATGCCTTTGCTTGATCTTCTCGCCTGCGCTTGCCCCCTTTGCACCAAAGAGGAAAGGGAGGGCACTGCGCGGGCTGGCGCCCGCCTGGCACCTTTGGTCGTCATGGCTTGCGTCATGGGCACCTCGTGAGGTACCCCACCTTGATCTCTGCGCCTCCTCGCGAGCCAGCCCAAGGAGGCCGTGCTGGAGGTAGCTCCATGCCGTCCGCCTCGCGAGGCTTGGCCCCTCGCGAGGGTCTTTAGACTTGTGCTGATGAAGATGGGCCACGTTGGGCCCCCACTCGATCCACGCCGCAGGCCGCAGGCAAGCAAGTCTGGGGACCCCCGTTCCCAGAACCCCGACAGTAGCCCCCGGGCCCAAGGCGCGCATGGACTTGGCCGTGCCGAGAGGCGAAAGGGCAAGGGCGAAGCGCCGCGGGCCCTAACAGCTTGCGGCCTCGGGCGCCGCGTGGCGGTTGATTGGACGTGGGTGGCACCGTTTACCCACGCTCCCTTATTCTGCGCCGTGCTAGGTTGCCCCGCCGTTGTACACAGCCGTCCCTCTCCCTGTTGCCTGACCGTCTCCTGTTCTTCCTCCCTTCGAACTCAGACCCTTGCTTCCAATCCCATCTCACATCCTCTCTCTTCCGCCCGCCGCCATGGCTCCAAAGAAAGGGAAGGGGAAGAAGCCCGCGGCTCCATCTCGCCCGCTGCCGCCAGTGGCGCCTGCCGTCGGCTGCTCGATCATACTCAACCTGGAGTGCCTGGACAAGCTCAATCCGGCTCTGTCCACCGCCTTCAACGAGTGCGGGAGGACGACGGCATGGCCTACGTGTCACCTCCCCACTGATAGGATAATCACCGAGGTCCCTCACTTTGTCGACGCCTTGTGGGCAGGCTTGGTGCCTCCCTTCTCCGATTTCTTCAATGCCGTCCTTGATCATTATCAGATCCACATGATGCACATGGGTCCTGAGTCCATAGCTCTTCTTTCTGTCTTCGCTTTTGTTTGCGAGGCGATGGTGGGCATCCCCCCTTCTGTTGCCCTGCTGCGCCACTTCTTCTCCTTGCATCTGTTCGACCCCACGCAATGCTCGGCATGTGTGAGCTTCGTAGCTTCGTCCGAGACCGCAGCCTCTGGTATCGACTTCAACCTTCCTCCACCTTCTGCCGAGTTCCACGAGCAGTGGTTGTACATTGATGTCGGGGTGCCCAGCCCCCGGCTTGCGAAGCCGACATCGCCTGTTGTGCCTAATTCGGGCTGGGGCTAGGAGACGCTCACAAGTCCCCGGCTCGCCTTCGTCTGGCATCGCTTCATGTCTTTGAAGAAGCTTGGCGTAACGGCGCCCAAAGTGGTGAAGGAGTTCCTATCGCGCCGCATCGCCCCCCTCCAACGCCATTCTCGTAGAATGTGGGCCTTCAGCGAGCATGGTGATCGCATGAGGTTTCAGGGAGAGGACCTAGCGCCCGAGGTGCTGAGGAGGATGCTCTTGGTCTTGACAGGCGATCCCAACCCCGGGGGTGTCTGGCAGGGGGAGCCTTGCTGTACCTCTGCCACAATAGGGATGATTCGTGAGGCAGATGCCCTCTTTCGACGAGTGGGGGTTACGCCCTGTCGGCCTCTAGGGGCGTCGCGAGAACCCCGTGGTGGTGATTTCCCTTTCGGTCGGCCTGGGTGAATCCTCCTCGAGTGGTGGCGCAGGGAGACAGCGAGGGTCGAGGGAGCCGCAGACGATGTGACCGCACCTGGTGATGCTCTTGACGGGGTGGCTCAGGAGGTCCACGCTCCCGAGGCCACGGGTGAGGTGACGCCGCCTCTGGTGCTTGAGGCCGAGGCTCCTGAGCCTCCAGCCGGGATTTCTTACGAGGCAACTGCCCGTGCGTTCCAGGCATGCGCCCTTGACGCAAGTGACCCTGGCGCTCCGTCCTCTTTGCAGGCTGGCTCCTGCGCGCCTCTCCTGGGTCGTTTCCGTGTGGACTTTGAGGCCCTCCGGTGAAAAAGGGAGGCCTTGGGCGACGACTCCCCCTGCCGCTTGCTGAAGCGCCGGAAGTACTTTGTCATTGATGAGTGAGTTTTCTCCCTTTCTGTTTCTTATCCTGCTTGCCGCATCCGCTGATCCTTGCCCTGCAGGCCTCTGCCTACTGAGCTCGATGAAGTCCTCGGGCCGGCGCCCTCCTTGACTCCGTCTCCTCCACCACCCTTGAGTGTCTTGAGCGGCACTACCCTTGTGGTTTGGGCAGGTGATGGCGTGGACCGCCGCGTGGCGCGCGGCGACTCCCCCGCCCCTGCGATCTCCCTCCGCGGGCCTTCCCTCGACATAGGCAGCCTGCCATGGGCTCCCCATTTGGTCGCGGGCTGCGATTGGCTGAGGCTCCTCCGGGGCCCTTCTCCTGAGGTCGGGTGGGACTCAAGTCGGTCTTCTGATGTGGCGCGACTGTCCGTCGGGAAGGCGCCAGCCTCCAGCCCCTTGCCCGGGGCCGGAGCGATGATCCGAGGTCCTCGACGCCTGCCTGGGGCGGATGGTGGCGCGGCAGACGTGCTTGAGCGTGCTCGGGAGCGTCGCGCCCGTCGCCACGAATTCCTCCGGGGGGCGAGTGGTGTCGTAGACCTGCTTGGGCAGGAGCTTGCTGAGGAAGACGCGCGCCTGGAAGCTGAGGGCTTGCGCCTGGCTGTCGAGCGGCGCGAGCTGGAGGCAGCCGCTGCCCTCGCGCATCGTCAGCGCGTCCTTGATGACGAAGAGGCGAAGGCGTCACTGAAGGCTTCTCTGGCGGCTCGGTCTCGGGCCGTTGAGAAGGCCCGGGGAGCAGACCGACGGCGAGGAGCAGCAGAAGAACAGGCTCAGGAGCTCTTGGCCTGGTGTCGCTCGTTGGAGGAGCAAGCGGAGCTGCGCGAGGCAGCCCTTGCATCGATGGAGGTGGCTTCTGGCGACCCGGCTGAGCTTCGGAAGCGCGAGGAAGCGTTGGTGTTGGATGCCACCGAGCGCGCTCGCGAGCTCGAGCAGCTGGAGACGAGGGAGCGCCTGGTGACGCAGGCGGAAAACGTTGTCGCCGCGCGAGAGACGCGCGTCCTGGAGGAGGTTTGCCGTCGGGTGGCGATAGCACGCCAAGGCCTCGAGCGTGAGTTCGAGGGGAAGCTGGGGATGATCCGAGTCGAAGCCGAGGGCAGAACCGCCGCCTTGAGGGTCCAGCGGGATGATGCGACGCAACGAGCGGATGCCTCCCGGGTCGCTCTTGAGGTAGCGCAGAAGGAGCTGGCCTCCTCCCAGGCCGAGGTGCTCCGTCTACGCCAGCGTGTGGAAGAGGCCGTGGCCATCGAGCGCCAGAATGCCGATGAGATACGCCAGCGGCAAGTCCTGGAGCACCAGCATGGCCGCATGCTCACCAAGCTCCGTGATAGGGCCAACATTGCCCTGGGCAACTTCTGCGAGGCTGCTGTGGGCGAGCCGCACACGATTAACTACGGCGGCAACCTGCAGTTCTTTACCACCGTGGTGATACAGCTGGAGGCGCGGTCGGCCAGAGCCGACAGCTTGGTGGAGGAGAGGAGCCGCGCCCTGCTCGGGCGCGCCTTCTCCCGCGTCTTCAGCCATCTTCGAAACATGGATCCCCACTTCGACTTCGACGCCGGCATCGCCCCAGTTCCCCAAGCTGTTCGAGGAGACCTGGCTGAATGGGTGGAGAGCAACGTAGATGCGCTCGTCCGGGCCTTCACTTCGGACGATGATGGCGTGATCGTGGGCGCTGACGAAGGTGGCTTGGTGGAAGACCCCAATGCCGCTGACGGGGGCGCGGGCAATGAAGGTGAGTTCAGCGACGCCAGCGACAGCTCGGGAGGTGCCTCTGAGGATGCATTGGGGGATTTATCAGATGGACCATGCGTTATCCTCGCCTTTTTACCCTGCATAGATAGAACTCAGGCTTTTGGCCCGACGGTTGTGAGAGCATTTTGGGAGGGGGAGCCCCTCATGTATGAGCTTGTATATAATGTATCTGTAGTGATTAAATCGTACGCGTGTTCAACGGTAGGCTGGCTCGCCTTTGTTCCTTGCTGGCTCCCGGGCTGCCTTCTGGAGGGCGCCACGTCCCGGGCGCTGGGTAGTTGAAACCTCGGGAGGCGGGGTCGTTGCCGGCAGGAAACCCCGCAGGCTTGGGCTGTCCTTGCAGGGTCCGTGCTCTTTATCGAGCGAGACGTCTTCACAGGCGTTCGCCTTCTTCACAGGCTCCGGGCCTTCTCCCGAGGGGGATGGCTTCACAAGCGTTCGCCTTCTTCACAGGCTCTGGGCCTTCTCCCGAGGGGGATGGCTTCACAGGCGTTGGCCTTCTTCACAGGCTCCGGGCCTTCTCCCGAGGGGGATGGCTTCACAGGCGTTCGCCTTCTTCACAGGCTCCGGGCCTTCTCCCGAGAGGGATGGCTTCACAGGCGTTCGCCTTCTTCATAGGCTCCGGGCCTTCTCCCGAGGGGGATGGCTTCACAGGCGTTCGCCTTCTTCACAGGCTCCGGGCCTTCTCCCGAGGGGGATGGCTTCACAGGCATTCGCCTTCTTCACAGGCTCCGGGCCTTCACGAGAAAACGATCTCCGTAGGCTCCAATGGTCACCTCGCGAGGGAGCGGCAGCGGCAATCTGGGCCGTGCTTAAGCTAGGCCTGGCCCGGCTCGCGAGGGGCTCGCGAGGGGAGGCAGCTGTGATGAGATGGTGACCAGAACTCGGGAAATGATTCAAACAAGACCAAGCACCCCTTCCCCGAACACACGCAAAGCTCAAATTCGAATTCAACTTAAATCCAGCGGGGAAAAAGGTTAAAACCAAAGGAAGAAGGCAATGAAAGCAAACAAAAGGCCGCGTCCGGCACCTAATCTAGTCTTCGACGTCTTCTCACCAGCGCGGAGCTAAGTGCTGTCCACTGGGCGTTGGAGGGAGCCCCAGGGCCTGAGGCCGGTACCCCTGAGACTCCGGGGTGTGTACAACCCCACTCATTATTACGTGAGAGTGTCACGGGGCGGCGAGCTTCACAGGCACTGGGCCTTCTTCACAGGAACCGACCTTGCTTCATATCACCAGACGAGGGCCCCGCCTTGCGCCACACTCTAGTGCCACCAACAACAACCGGAAACCAGGACGCCGCCGGTGGGGTAGAGCGGTCGCCGGCGGTTCCCCCGACGACCACGGGTCCTCCGCCAGAGGCAGGCCCTCGGGCGCCTCCCCAGCGGAGGGCCTATCCTCTAAGAACGCCTTGCTCCAAACGCCGCGGTGGTGAGGTAGGATCTCTGCCCCTTTCCTGCAGCCCCCTGCGTCCTCCTCCTGAGGGGTAGGAGACCGTAGGGGCGGGGCAGCTGCTCGTCGCGGCGACCTGCACCTCCTGTGACCCATGATTAGCGTATGCCTGCTCTTGAGGAATTAATGGTACCCAATAGTTGTTGCCACCAGTGTGACCGACGGAGCCGTCCCGGGGTTCCTGGAGGGGCTCGGCCTCTGGCGTCTCGTCCTCCCAGCTGGGGCTGAAGAGCGAGCTCTGTTCGCCCTCGTGAGCGTGTCCTTGGTCCATCATGTGGGGCACGTACTCCTCTGGCGCCGGCACCCTGAATGCTATGCTGTAGTGCTCCATGCGCCATGCAGCGTTGCTTGTCGTGCCCGCCGCGTGGTGGTAGCGCGGCTGGCCGCTGGCGCAGTGGGACGCGCTGAGCCCCTCTCCTTCACACGTCGGGGGCGGGGGTAGCGCCACCGCCAGTCTGGTGCCGGCGGATTCGCCGGTGTTGGGGTAGTCTTGAGGTCCGCGCGGGTGCGCGGGGCTACCTAGTGCGTCGCCCTGAACTTGGGGTGGAAGCTGGACGCAGAAGGGGTGAGCCCCCGAAGCGGCGAAGCCCAGGAGCTCGGCGACCCGCTCCAGCAGCACGTCGCGGCCGCCTTCCAGTAGCCTGCACTGTAACAGCTCTCGCGCTACCGTGAGCGCGGCCCTTGAGTTTGCCTGTTCTCGGCGGGTGTACGGTGTCGTAGCCGCGGCGTTGTTGGAGGCCCTCGCCGCCGACCGCGCCTGTCGCGGTGTGAGGGTCGCAGAAGCTTGCCGGCGTCGCCCGCGGCCCGCAGTGCCCTGCGGACCGCGAGCTGCCTGTGGCGCGGGGCTGCCCGGTGCGGGAGGCTCCGCGCAGATGGGCCACGCCACCCATGGGCCTTGGTTTCCCGCCTGGTCGCCGGACATGGTGACAACGACGTAATGGGAGACGGAGTGATGGGAAGGCGGATTCCGGTGCACCCCAACCTGGCGTGCCAAATGTCTGATCACGGGTTCCGGCAGACCCTTAAGGTTCAAACTCTGGGGTCCGCGCGGAGATCGCGCCCTCTACCTCTCCGTCTCGCTGGGATCTAAACTACTACAAGAACAACACAAGAGACAAAAGGTTTATACTAGTTCGGGCCACCATTGTGGTGTAATATCCTACTCCAGTGTGGTGTGGTGGATTGCCTCTAGGGCTGATGAGGAAGAACAGTACAAAGGGGAACGACCACGCGAGGGTCTGTTCTTGGCTAGGGGATGAACTGCTGGGGGGAGTTCGATCGCCCTTCTCTCCCTCTCTCTTTACTTGCTCTAGGTTTTCTCCTCGCTCTTCTTCCAGATGCCTATACCCTGGGGGTGGCTAGTCCTATTTATAGGCAAAGGCCCTGGGCCTCTTCCCAAATATTTGAGCGCGAAGGACGCCAACAATTGGCCGATTTGAAGGGGAACATCGGGTACACTTATCCTGACTAAAGTTGGTCTTCCCCTGCCAAAGGTTCTGGCGATGACGCCGGCTTGGGCTCCACAGTGACTTCCTCCTTGTCGTGGAGTTGGTCTTGGTCTCGTTGCACCGAAATGGATGCCTTTGCTTGATCTTCTCGCCTGCTCTTGCCCCCTTTGCACCAAAGAGGAAAGGGAGGACACTGCGCAGGCTGGCGCTCGCCTGGCACCTTTGGTCGTCACGGCTTGCGTTATGGGCACCTCGTGAGGTACCCCACCTTGATCTCTCCGCCTCCTTGCGAGCCAGCCCAAGGAGGCCGTGCTGGAGGAAGCTCCATGTCGTCCGCCTCGCGAGGCTTGGCCCCTCGCAAGGGTCTTGAGACTTGTGCTGATGAAGATGGGCCATGTTGGGCCCCCACTCGAGCCACACCGTAGGCCGCAGGCAGGCAAGTCTGGGGACCCCCGTTCCCAGAACGCCGACAGCTGTAAATGGGCTATACGCGAACAGGCCATTCACAGGCTTGTCGTGGGCCGGCCGGCCACCTTTTGACCAAGTCAAACGGGCCAACCTTTTTCACAGGAATGGGCCTCTATTGTGCCGTGCCACGTGTCGGCGTATCATAGGCGCTTTGGGTCCAATGAGTGGATGACATCTGTCCCAACAGTGAGCCGACATGTGTTTCCTCCCGCCAATGATGATTTTACACGTGAAAAATCCCCATTGGTCGGGGTTGTTAACGGGTTATCGGATCCAAAACCGGACCCGATAGCTTAACAACATTCCGTTATGGTGGATGCCACGTGTCGGTCACCCTTGATGAAGGCACTTCTGTGACGTGCGATTTATCATCATAGAAGTGGACACTTCCGTGATGATAATTTTGGTAATGTCATGGAACACTTCTACGATAGCACAGGTATGACTATCTTGATTCTGACATAAATTTGTCATGGATGTACATGCATGACAGAAAACGTGACCTTCTGTGACAAACACGTATCATCACAGAACTGTATTTTTTTGTAGTGTTAGTTACTGCTCTCCATCGCGGTGAGGCATATTTCCTTGCAATCCTTCCTCCTATTTTATTCCATATGTTCCAAAATTGGCTATAAAATAACGCAGAGCGTATATATGTTCATTATCTACCTTCCTGACTAGTACATATAACCTGTATTTGTTCCAATAATTTACTTCTGATTTACAGATCGCGGGCGCCCGAGTCACACAAACATAACAAATTAGCCGTACATTTTCTAAATTATTGCATGACATGTTTATACAGCTTCATACCAAGTTGTTAGTTTTATTCTTATCCTCCTTTCCTGAGTTTCGCATGTGTTCTCTGTAGATGCCGAGTAGCAGCGACAACACTCATGCTTCAGGCGATGTATCTTCGTCTGATTCTGACAACCCTAGGTCTTCAGCAGATTGTGAGAGATCAAGTAATCTTGAACGGGACACGGAGGAACGCTCCAAGTAAGCTCACACACCAGCCTAAAGGTGTATATGAAGTAATCGAGATCGATTTAAAGTGTTGGGCTCCAATTAAACTAGATAAAGCACGCATGAGGTTCAGGAGTGTGTGTGGATTTGTTGGTAGGGCAAGGCTCAACATTTATCTCCTGGGGTTTCAGAAGGCTGACACAGAAACACGGTGAAGGATAGTCTAGGAGATCATGGATCACTTCAACATTCCAGAGCAGTGGAGAATGCAAGAGGAACACACTACACTGAAGAAGGCTAGGGTTGATTGGAGAAACTGGAAGCACGTGTTGTACAAGAAGTACTTGAGTGATGGAAAGGACCCAATCCCCGCATACCCCCAAATTACAAAGGCAGACTGGGCAAAATTCAAAAGGATCAGGGCAACTATAGAGTTTGCTGAGAAGAGTGCCAAGCAATCGGAACTTCAGAAGAAGAACATACACCCCCACCGTATGGGTGTGGCAGGATACTACAGCATGAAACCGATATAAGACCAGGAGGACAAAGAAGCAGTAGCAGCGGGTGGGCAACTGGCCTTTAGTGAAATCAGGGGTGAACGCGCCAGAGACTACTTGCGGGCACGTGCAAAGAGGCGTGATGAAGGAACTTATTACTTTGAAGTTGGGCTGTGTGAAGTGCTATGTGACTGAAGTAAAGCCTGGATTCAATGAATTTGCCCTGAAGAATGTCCTAGGAGACTTTGATGAGCAAAGGACCTTGGGAGAAACAATGTTACATCATATCCAGTGGCCACGAAAGGAAATAGAGTTCATCGATGAGATCCCTGAAGCCTCGCCAATAGCAATCAATGTCTCCCCTCAACCGGTTACGCTCTCCTTGCCACAGCGGCTCTCGCATGCTTCCCCCAAAGAACCTAATACTCGTAATCCGACGGCTGATGCATCAACCTATGATCAGCCGACCCGACATTGTGCCGTATAGGACATGTCAGCCTACACCCCAGAGAAGCCAGTGGCAAGGCCTACAACTACTGAAAACGCACCACCGGTTTAGATGTCGGCCGCTGAAGCAGCGGGGGGAGAGCCAGCTGCAGCACATGCTCAGCAGGCCAACCTGGTGGAACGGACTGCTAAGCGGTCTGATGCTTCGGAACCACCTGCTAAGTAGTCTGTAGGTCCAGAACCGACTGCTCATCAGTCTGTCGGTCCGCAGTCACATGATCAGCATACGAATGTGTCAGCACTTCCTGGTCGGCAAAGAAACGTGTTGGCACAGCCTCCTCATCACACCGACAAGTTGGCACCACCTACGCAGAAACACGACATAGCTTCCACGCATGGTCAGCAGTCTGATGCGTCTGCTCCTATAGCCCAGCAGTCCGTCATAGCAGGACCGCAAGCTTTGTAGTCCAACATAGATAAACTATCTACTAAGAAGTTCATCGAAGCTTCACCGTCTGCTTGGAAGTCTACCTTGCAGCGAACCAGATGTTCTGCCAGAAATGCTTCAAGTACCAAGAAGGAAGCAGCCAAAAAGGCTACACCCGCGAGGAAGCGCGGCGGGAGAGCGAAGGAGAAAGATAACGGTTGCCTCTTACTTAAAGCACTCATCGCCCAGAACAAAATTAATAGCAGGTTGTTCGAATCGGGGAGTAATATTATTTCTGACGTCATGGATGAAGAAGAAGTAGATTTGTTGCTTGCTAAAAGAAAAGGAGACGTACTTCAAGCATGCAATTACGTCCATGGCCAGCCATTTCTTGTTGGCGAATACTTTGATGAGTGGAGCTCCAGTTGCCGCGAGTTACATGAGTATTGCATGGATCAAATGTCAGCATGTCATCATGGTTTGCTAGTCCACTACAACAGAGATCATTTCCGACATGATGTTGGTTCCATCAATGTGAGTTTCAAGGACTTGCAACTCTTCTTCAACTTCAGCGAGTTGGATGCCACTCTTGTTAGATGCCTTATTTTGTATGTATTTAGCAAACTCTAATCAACTTCTCCATACAAGGATGTAAATGATAAACAACTAACTGTATTCCTCTCAGGGGATTAAACGCGCAGAGAAGAAAAGGGAACGTGTGTATTTCATAGATCCTGCATTAGCAAATGGCACAACATTAGATGGTAAGGACCTACGGGACTGGACCCTTAACACGGTTGTCCGTCTCTTCGAAAACATGTCCAATGCAGAATCATTTCTCTGGCCATATCATGAACGATAAGTCAAGTAAAGAACAATGCATGCACTGATTGTCTTTTAGATTTCGACATAATTCGTAAGTTCATGGCTTTCTTAATATGTAGCGAAAACCGGATACTGGTATTCATTGTTCCAAACAAGAACACAGTTTACTACATGGATTCTCTCAAAGAGTCAACAAACGCTCAGGATCTGAAGCATCTTTAGCAATTCATGGCAGTTATTGAATTCTATGATGTTGAAATTAATTTGCATTCATATCTGGTTCAATAATTGATGTTGTCAAAATTCATCTTCATTTGCATGTGCTTGCATTGTGGAAAACTAAACCAGGGAACCTGTTCAAGAGGGAACTACCTCTACAGCATGAGATCGTTTCTCTGGTAACACACCGAAATCCGTTATTTTTGGAAAATTTATCCAATAGTCTGCAAATACCTTTTCTTACGCTAGTCAAATGTTCAAGCTTTTATATAAACCTCTTTCTATTTTTTCCAAAGAAAAAAATAATACATCTAACACCGGTTAGGTTGTTCCTAATAGGACAAATACATTACTAATTATGTACAAAAACTTCCAGTGTCCTCAGCAACAAGAAGGGACCAACCATTGTGGATACTATGTTTGCAGGCACATGATCTCCATCTGCAAATCTGCTGATAGTTGTGACGATCCTCGCGAAATAGTACGAGTAAGTCTATCTTAATTAATATCTTCTACTCCACACATATGGCACATTCTGATCTTAAAAATATTGCAGCTCATCTTAGAACCGAGGACCCCTGAACCGCTCCCGGCTGGTGAATTGTTGATGGTTCGGAGATTTATCAGCGACTTCTTCCTGAATCACTACATGAATCCCACTGGTGATAATGAAGGTTTCAGCATGCGTTCTCCTGAAACATTGGGTAAGATTTAGCCACTAAACATATACGCATGGATCCATTGTTTTCCATCTGATGAGGTCTTCATATTTCGTACACTATGATTAATTATGTAATGCATATATATGTGGACAAATCATTTGAATTTAGCTACCATATGTTCACTTGCAATTGTTGCGAAATCTGATGGATGTTCTTCCTGTGGACACTATTTGTTCAATTGAGTATTGTGGCGAATTTTCTTTTTGCATGCCGATTCAAAATGGGATATTATTGTTTTAACATGGCAATTGGTCACAAGGTTCAACTAAATGAGTGTGTGCGATCCACATCGAAAAACATACGTCAATCGTAGCGGAACCGTCGGTGATACATAGCAGATTGCAAACGATTTTCAATGCTACTACGTGTGAGTAGGGTCTCCGGAACCGTTTGTGATATCACGGTATCGCACACGAGAGCTCGGAGTAAACCGTGCCCAATGTAAAATACAATCTGAGTCGTACTTTTTTCAGGAAACGTGTGGGATCCAAAACAAAAAGCACACATCACTCTTGCCGCAACCATCGATGATACACAACAAATTACAAACGGTATGCAGAACTTGTATGTGTGCGAAGGGGCTCCTGAACCGTTTGTGATAGAACATTATCGCACACGGTAATTGTTGGGCAATGTGTGCGATGGAATCTTGCATGGCAGACAGGTTCCGCAGAAAACACATGTGCGATGGGGCACATATCACACACAGTTCATATTTTGGCCCATGTGCCTTACATACTATTTCCCAAATGGTTCATTACGACACACCATTTGATTTCACTGCGTCATTAGAAATGTTTAATCACCGATCCCACACGTGCGAAAGAATTTAGTGTGTGCTGCATCGCAGATGATTACACTTTGCAAGGCGATCATGGCTGCATATCCCCGACTGTTTCTGGGTTGTGTGGAAAGGACCCCCTATTGCCCACACTCACTTGGTGACAGTTCCAAATGCCGTCCCGGAAAGGGGTTAAAAATCGTGTGTATATCACCAACGCGTACCAGTGATCCTCTCTCCTCTGAGTGGTGGAGGAGACGCCTCTCCTGGGGACACGACCGCCGTCCCCATCACGGGAGACCACGTGTCAGGTTCCAGTGTGTTGCTCTCCAGTCCCCGCGTGTCCCGGAGGACGGAGGAGTCCGGTGGCCGTTGCAGCCCTGCCCCGAGGGCCCTGAAGAAGATGAAGTGGATCGTCGTGGATCAGTAAGCGCCCGGCCTTCCTTGATCCTCGCACATTATGTTTCTTTGACTCTTGTTCCTCAGGTTCCCCTCTAACAAAGGAATGGGCGTGCCTCAGCAGCCACCTCTGGAGGGCGCCGGTCCCGTGGTGATCTCACACCTCGCGAGCCGCGTGGCTGTGTGTCATGGCAGAACACGATCACGTATGGGGCCATCAACCCCTTTGTGGTTTGGCAAGGTGGAGGGGCATGTTGCACAAATAGAGTACACCATAGAGCATCACGACAATGGTGACGCGGGTGGTTTTTACCCAGGTTTAGGCCGCTCCGAAGCGTAAAACCCTACTCCTGCTTTGGTGGATTTGATGGGGAACCGTAATGAACACGCGCCGCTCGAGCCCAGCAAGGTCGCCTCGGGGAGAGCAACTATGCGCGTAAGAGTGTACAAGGGTTTGAATCCTATTTTAGGTCTCCTTGGCCCTCCTTTTATAGGCTAAGGGGTTACCACAGTGGCAAATCAGTCATTATACACTGATTAGATAGCCAACAGTGCTATCATACCTAACACTGGCAGGTAGGACAAAGTGCATTAAATGCACTACTAGGTGTCACGCTGAGGATGAAGCCCGGCAAGCCTGTCGCGCCGCTCAACCCCCCTCTTGTTTGTCTGCATGACACGCCTATGGACAGGTGTCATACAGGGTGAATCTTCTATCCAAATGGATGCCATGTGCAAAATGATAGCCACTTAATTACTTGGAGGCTCGACACCGCACTGATAAGTGACTTGTGTCACTGTGCGGTGGAGTCTTGGAGGGGTATCTTGTCCTTGGCGACCCGGCAAGCCTGTCGGGGAAATCTTGGGACTTGTCTTTGGTGAAGCCTCGACCTGACCAGGCTCCCCTGCCCGGAAAGGGAGGTTTTTCCTTAGTAATATATTGTTCCTTTGTCTTGTCTTGGTCTTCTTGATCTTCCCTTTGATTTCTCAAAGAGCTATCTCTTCAGCTTGGTCTTGTCTTGTTGCTGCAACCTTGCCCTTGGGAGTGTGTAGAGTTCGGGCAACACATGCCAAGGTTAGTTGCACCTACAGGAGCCCACGGGCTTGGCCTGAACATGCTGCTGAGCATCATTGGGGTAGGCCCCATCAGGTACACAGGCACGGTGCTTGTGGTAGCTTATTTCTTGATATTTTCCTTGCTTCTTCATTAACCTGTGCTTGAGTCAGTTTCCAATTTTTACGTGCATCGTGCGAGACGCTATGGGGAAGGTTTAAGCCATGACCTGTGGGCTACCCATGTCCCACGTTCACGGGGCGATAAGTGCCATTCCACTAGCTTCTCCGCTCCTGGCATTTCCGCGATGTATGCTGCATGCACCGCGCAAGGTTGGTGGCGGACGCGGAGGGCGTGGAAATGAGTGCCATGGAAGAAATCCAGGCACCATCGATTGGTGCAGGGGTCGGTCTTGATTCCGTGTGCTGTTGGTGGCACAGAGGAATCAGATTGGCGGAGCAGGGCGGTTGCCCCTCGAGTGAGGAGCCAGCCCCTGCCCGTTTTGCCTATAAAAGGGGGCGTGGGCGTGGAGTACGCTCACACCCACCTCCTTCTTTTCCCTTCTGATTTCTTCTCTCAACCATGGCAAGGGGGAGAGGTCGTGGTGGCACTCCAGTAGCGACTACAAGGGTTTCCACTCGACAACGTCTTCCTCCACCTGTTGAGAACGCGGGGGTGGATCCGGGCATGAGAAGAGGTGGTAGAGGACAAGGACGCGGTCGTCGTGGTGCTTGGGGACAAGGAGGGATGGGAGGTGTCTTGATCGCTCCCCCTCCAGTTGCCATGGGTCGAAACAAACGCCACGTTGGTGACCAACCACTTGAGTTCATCGTGAAGCTGCATAGCCCCCCATGCAGTTGCCTTCGGTTTCCACCTCCATTCGCGAGGCTGATGGAGGTTGAACAACCACCGGGTCGGAGGCTGCGCATGAGGGGTTGCTGTAATGGTAGCATGTGGGCGAACGTGGAGTTCCTTGCACCTCATGTCATGCTTCTCCGGCATGGCTGGAAGACCTTCACTCGTGCCCATAGGTTGGCGGCGGGGCACGTTCTTCATCTCAATGGACGCCACCTTGCTCTCTGTCAAGCTCTTCGAGCATTCGGGTGCTCGCTTAGGGGGCTGTGCGGAGAGCTCGACTGACGATGAAAGCTCCTCCTCGAGCGATAGTGACGAGGAGGACAGTGACGACGATGACGGCGGAGCTGGTGGGGAGGATGACAGCTCCGACTCCGGCTAAACACCAGCCGCACCGTCACTGTTAGCCAGCGGCCCCACCATCTGCACCTGCATCTCCTCCCCGGCAAGGCAATTTGCTGGGGTGTTAAGTGCGGGTGGTGTCTCCGCTTCCTCCAGCAGTCTTCCAGCTAGACCCCGGCAGGCTTCCTCGCAGACTCCGGCTTCGTCCTTCCTGCTGGTGTCCATGCTGCCATTCCCTGCTGGCCCTCGTGGCGGTGACTAGGGCATCGCCTAGCCTCTCTCGCCACCCATCATCTGCGTCTGCACCCTCCCGATCTTGTCAGGCTCTGTCCCGCGGGGCCTGACGGGGTCAGGCTAGGCTTCTGCCCAGGCGCTCCTTTTGCCCTCTTCACCTTCCATTGTAGCTCCTAGGAGGAGAGGGACAAGAAAGGGCTTACGGGGCACTTATCTTTTTTCAATCTAAAATACGTAGGCACTTGCCAAATTTTAGTTTTAAATATGTAATCTACTTTATCCATGTTTCTGCTCTGTAAGATCTGTACTTGCTTATCTGCATATTAATGAAAAATATAAGCCTTGTCGGGTACTTGTGCATGTATCCTATCCATGCAGAGGACATACGCCTCTATACTCTCTAGTAAACAAGTTTACTCGGCAAGCTATCTTCCCGGTGCCTTCCATTGTTGCTGTGGGGCCTGGCCTTTTGGGCTTGTCAACCTTTTTCTGTCAAATGCTACTAGAACCTTCCTGACCAAAGCAACATTCGGGTCAAAGGATGGGAGCACAAATGCTTTGAAGGTGACAAGGTTTCTCTATGCACAAGTTTTCTTCTTACAAAGACATGTATGGATAAAAAGAAAACTTATCTGTTTGGCTCGTAGAGGATCGACATGTAAGCTTGCTTTCCGTCTCTTCCTCCCAAGATTGGATCCGCGGCAAGAGTCATGTAATTAGTGTAGGGGGAAAACATAGTAGCATATGACCTCATCTAAATGATCATGGCATGCTTATGCTAAGCTAATCATGCATGCATGTTGTTTTTAGGGTGCCAGCGCTTCGTTTTTTATCTGCTGCTTAGGGTCTATGCCTGGCTTTGTACGAAGAGTTACATGCGACATCATCAAGGCTTGTCCAAAAGGTTGGTTGCCGGGGTAGGGCCCGGCAACCGTGCCTTATGGGTAGAACTTGCAAAGATACTCAATATTCCATGAGTTTTGCATTTTGATGCCATATTTGGTCTCCAGACAGACTGCGCCAGGTCTGGTGACTCGTACTACCCGGTAAGGTCCTTCCCACTTTGGCGACAACTTGTTGGAACCCTTGGCGGACTAAACACGCCTAAGTACAAGGTCACCTTCCTCAAGGCTCCAGGCACGGACCCTGCGTCTGTGATAGCGACGCAAGGCTTGCTGGTATCATGCAGCATGTACAGCAGCCCGGAGATGGTTCTCCTCAAGGAGCACGTCATCGTCACGCCGGTGCTTCTCTGGCGCTACTTCATCATAGGAAAATACTCGAGGTGACCCGTATATGAGTTCTGTGGGGAGCACTACTTCTTCCCCATAGACTAGGTAGAAGACAGTCTGGTCGGTAGCTCAATTTGGTGTCGTACGGAGGGACCAAAGAACCGCCGGCAGCTCGTTGATCCATCGTCTATCACACTTTTGTAGCCTATCAAATGTTCTTGTCTTGAGTCCTCGCATCACTTCAGCGTTCGCCCTCCCAGCTTGTCTGTTGCTTCTGTGATGGGCAATAGAGGCGAATGAGACCTTTCTTCTGAGGGCTTGAACGTATTGCATGAAGGTGCGGCTTGTGAATTGGGTGTCGTTGTCAGTGATGACTCTAGCGGGTACTCAGAAACGGCACACCAATCCCTTCAAGAACTTGATAGTTGATTCTGTTGTCACCTTCCTCACGGGCTCCACTTCCGACCGCTTTGTAAACTTGTCGTTGCAACGTACAAGAATTCAAAGCCCCCGATAGCACGGGGGAATGGGCTCAGGATGTCGAGCCCCCAGACCAAACATGGCCATGATAAAGGGATCGTTTGGAGAGCTTCAGCATGTTGATGGATGTTCTTGAGGTGGAACTGGTAGGCTTCACATCTGGTGACTAGCTCGGTTGCATCTTGGAGGGTCATGGGCCAGTAGAAACCTTGCCGAAAAGCCTTTCCAACCAAGGCTCTTGATCCAATATGACAGCCACACGTGCCTTTGTGTATCTCTACAAATAGTTCCTTCCCCTCTTCCTGGCAAATGCACTTCAATTTCACATTGTTGGGCCTCCTACTATATAACGTGTCATCGACAAGCTGATACATACTGGCCCTCTGGGCTACTCTTTCAGCTTCTTCTTACTCTTCGAGAAGTTCTCCAGATTGGAGGTAGTGGACGATGTGATGTGCCCAGGTTGGAGCTTGTGGCTCGACAACTGGGGCCAATGGCATCACCTCACTCGTGGGACCGCTTTCCTCGATCGTAAAGATTTGTGGTCCTACGGAAGAGTATGGCTCGCCAAGCGAGGTGGACTTGTTCCCGGCAGCCCCCTTACCGGGGACCTCTAACGGTTCTGCTAGTAAGGGATTTCCGGAGTCCAGCTTCCTCATCTTCCTAGCCATTCCTAATGGAGATACCAATGGCTGAGTTAGATGGAGGACAGAGGTCCCTAGTTCCACAGGGAGCTTTTGTGAGGCACACTTCGATAGATAATCAAGAGTGTTGTTTTCTGCATGTGGCAAGTGCTCCGTTTGCAACCCATCAAAGTGCTCGTCTAACTTCCTCACCTCTTCAACGTATGCCTCCATTAACGAGCTCTGATAATCCTTGTTGACTCGTGTCGGTGTCAAAACCAGCGGATCTTGGGTAGGGGGTCCCAAACTGTGCATCTAAGGCGTATGGTAATAGGAGGCAGGGTAATGTTTACCCAGGTTCGGGCCCTCAGGATGGAGGTAATACCCTACTTCCTGCTTGATTGATCTTGATGATATGAGTAGTACAAGAGTTTATCTACCACGAGATCGCAGAGGCAAAACCCTAGAAGATAGCCTATGGTATGATTGTTGTTGTCCTATGGACTAAACCCTCCGGTTTATATAGACACCGGAGGGGGCTAGGGTTACACAGAGTTGGTTACAATGGGAGGAGATCTACATATCCGTATCGCCAAGCTTGCCTTCCATGCCAAGGAGAGTCCCATCCGGACATGAGATGAAGTCTTCAATCTTGTATCTTCATAGTCCAACAGTCCGGCCAAAGGATATAGTCCGGCTGTCCGGATACCCCCTAATCCAGGACTCCCTCAGTAGCCCCTGAACCAGGCTTCAAAGACGATGAGTCTGGCGCGCAGATTGTTTTTGGCATTGCAAGGCGGGTTCCTCCTTCGAATACTCTATAGAAGATCTTGAACACAAGAATAGTGTCCGGCTCTGCAAAACAAGTTCCACATACCACCGTAGAGAGAATAATATTTCCACCAATCCCATCTGCCGACGTACTCGATATCATGACATCATACCACAGCCCGGTCATTATTCGAACCGTTTTTCTCAACCAGCCTTGGCGCATATCACGAGGCAGTTTCTTTGGCACGTCTTGTCGAAGCAGAGATCGTATCCCCTTATCACGGGATTCTCATCAATACGGACGTGGGTAACCCAACCGCGCCATCAATCGCGGCGCTTGGGGAATAAGGGAGTTAACGGGGCTAGTGGGGGCGTATAGTTTCGTCCGCCTTTATAAAGGGATAAGGGTTCACCTTTTTTCACCTACGCCTTCTTCCTCCTCGCTCATCCATTCTTGCGCACTCGAGCTCCAACACCCAAGTTCGCGCCTTTCTCCTCACACCACTCCAACCATGTCCGGAGCGGGAGGCAAGTGGATGAAATCCACCGTCACGGAGGAGGACATTAGCAAGCTGCGGCGAGCCGGATACTTGGCCGCGGATATCATGCACCGGCTGCCCGACGAAGGGCAGATCGTCCCTACCCCGGAATTTTACGAGAGGGTAGTTTTCCTCACCCACTTCGTCCGCGGACTGGGATTCCCCCTTCACCCGTTCGTCCGCGGCATCATGTTCTACTATGGGCTGGACTTCCATGATCTAGCCCCGAACTTTATCCTCAACATCTCGGTGTTTATCATCGTGTGCGAGGCCTTCCTCTGCGTCCAGCCCCACTTCGGCCTATGGCTGAAGACCTTTAATGTCAAGTCGAAGGTTGTGGGCGGTCAGTAAGCGGAACGGGGAGGCGCCATGGTGGGAAAAATGCCCAATGTCACATGGCTCGAGGGCTCCTATGTGGAGACCATAAAGTGGTGGCAATCGGGGTGGTTCTACATCACCGAGCCGCGCGACACCAACTGGGTGGCGACCCCCGAGTTCCGATCTGGGATCCCCATGCATCTTACCTGCTGGAAAGATGTGACACTCCAAAAATTTTCATTTGGTCTTTAGCAAAACCTTTGTTGGTTTTGAAAAGAGGGTATTTAAATTTTTTTTCCTTTCAGAAAAACCTTCCTCTTAAAAACTTCTTTTTTTTGGGCAAGGATTTTTATTTCTGTGTCATCTTCAAACTAAGGTGTTTGATCTCTTAAAACTTTTTCTCTAATGACTCCCTGCTCAAAACATCTTTTTGGGATTTATTGTTTTTCTTTTAAAAAGAAACTCTATGAGAATTGGGGATTTTCATATATTGAAAACCACCCATGACTTTGCATTTTTGCCCATGTGGTAAAACCCATTCAAAACCTCCCCTCCTCCTTGAAAACAACCTAAGTCCTCTGTCCCTTCTAAACCAAACAAGTTTTGGATTTCATTTTAATTATTTCACCTCTCAAATCTTTCCCGATCTTTATTTTGAGCCTGAGTCATTTACAAAGCAAGTAACCTATAGCATTTGTATTTGGACCTCAGACCAACTCTACTGGCTAGTCCTTGGTACCCTCAACCTGGAACCATCTTGATCCACTCATTTTTTTTTCAAATTTTTCAACTTCCACTCTCTGCAAGTTTGGACCAGATTTGCCAAATTTGGTGAAATTCATATTTCCACTTACCCAAAAATTCCACCAAAAATCAGGCAGCCTTCTGGAGCAATGAGGAGCTACTCCACCAAAAATCAGCCCAAGGAAAAATCCCTACATGCCTGGATCATTCTGTCGAACACCATGCATGCACTGTCTCAGTCATTTTCAGTTAAATTCAGATTTCAGTATAGATCTTCGTCAGTTAAGTTTAGTCACATGCTCACAGTGCCCTTGGCACGTTGCTCGCCGCCTGGCCTGCTTGTCTGGAGCTCCACACGCGCGCTTGGCGCCTTCCTGGCGTCGGTGGCGCCCTGGCCCACCTGCGCCGACGTGTCTTGCGGCGTCCGAACTACCGTAGCGGCCGACAGGGAGCAGAACGGCGGCATAACGCCGTTCAGCGCTGCCCAAACCCCCTAGTGGCTCCGCGTGGCCATTTCCTTGCCAGCGCACGCATGCAGCACCGCCACCGTGGCCTGGCACGCGCAGAGCGCGTTCTCTGCCGCCGGCGTGCCGTGCCGCCGTTCTGTCGAGGACAGGCCGTAACTCTCCCTCCCGTGCTGAGTTGGACACTGGGATGGCACCAGTGCTCCACCTAGTCGATGATCAAGCCCGTAAGCCGGCCTTCCACCCACAGCTCCGCCGTAATCGCCCGCCAGACTTATCCGTTCACGGCAACCGCCTCGGACCGGCTATATATAGCCCCCCGAGCTTGCTCTTGCCCCCGTACAACTCCACCACCTCGCCAGACCCCGCCTAACCACTGGAGGGGGATCGAGGGGCCTTTCTTCCTCGACTCCGGCCACCTCCACCCACCTCGGGCTCCGGCAACGTTCTCTTCGGTGAGGCCGTCCCCGGTGCCCAAACTCCGTCAATCTCCTCCTCTAGCTACCAGAGGCCTAACCCCCACCTCAATTTGATGCTTGCAGCCCTCTCCGACGAGCTCCATCCTCGCCCGAACCGCCGTCCGCCGGAGCAGGAGCCACCGTTGACGTGGTGCTCGCCGACGACCACCACCACCACCACCCGACGCGGAATGGCGCCCTGAGCATGGAGTTACCCTCCGATCCCTCTGCCTCGCCGTGGATCGCCGCCGGCGATCGCCGCGGCCCTCTGGCGCCAAGTCTCTGCCTTCATTTTCAAACCTGACGGGTGGGTCCATCCCGTCAGCGTTTTAATCTTTTTGAAACATTTTCTGAAAGCGCCTTCGGGCTAAAATACGTTTTCTCCACTGAGCTGGCGTATTCGGGACTGAAGCGTTTTCTGTTTTTATAAAAAGAACCCTGGGAAGTTTCTATTTCATTACAGATGAGTCCCTGGGCAAAAACCTTAATAACTTTTAAACAGAAGCATATTCTTGAGTGATTCTTTTTCTGTTCTCTTCAAAATTTTGTCTAGTTTTTTATCAGATTTATTTGAAAATTATTTGGATTAATTTCTTTGCACCTCTTGGTATTTACGATAGTGCGTGTATCCTCTTTATACCGTAGATACCGACGGAGGTGACGGGACCGTAAACTTCACCGAGCTAGACTCCGACTACTCTGAACCAGGCAAGCATGTTTGAACTTTTGATATGATGAGTGTCTTGGCATGTTTTGCATTTAGCTAGTTGCATGGTATATTGAGGAGCATATCGAGGAACGTTATTTCCATGCATTGTTAAAGCAAGTGAGTTCGATGATCCAAACGTTGTTGGATGTGAATATGCATGGCCATGTGTTGGCATGAGGATGGATAAGATGGCAGTGTTGTAGCATGCCAGTCTTATGCCATACTATTGACTTCAGTGGCAGCCCGTATCGGTTCGGTTCCCGTCCACATTCCCTTCCTGTACGACCACATGTTTTCCGCAAGGAATATGGTTTAGTAAGTTGCAAACCGCTTTCCTGGTACACACCAAAATGAGAGGCCGGGATGATGGTTCCATGGCCCTGGATTAAAGCCAGTCATCCGGTCAGGGGGCATGGGTGTTTCAGGTTGGGACCGAGAGGGGGCACCCCTTAGAGCACGCGTATATAAATTTGATCCCATGCTATTCGAGATTGTGATCTCCCCGTCTCAAAGGTTTTTCTTGGACGATGTCTAGGGTGATTCCTGGCATTGAGAGGTTGGATGGGTGTGTACTGGTTAGCTGTGTTTACTTCCGAAATACCGTAAACGGAACTAGTCCTTCGTGACTACGGAAATCAGTTGGCTATGGGAAATTTTTGTACAAACTCTGCAGAGTCATAAATTCTTCAAATCATCCTATCCATATCCAAGTTCTGTGCTAACTTATTCTGTCAAGTGCCAGTTTTGGTGACAGATACTCCGGTGAATCATAAGAATGCTGAGTCCGGTTAAATGTTTATCCCTGTGGAGGGACTCACCCGTATATTGACCTGAGCAGATTAATCTAACATGTGTATTATTTTTCCTTATGAAGAAAGCCCTTTCTGTGATGTCGCTCAGACGTCCGACTGCGGCAGTGCTGTTATTTACTTTCCTCATAAGCCCTTTCTGTGATGTCGCTGAGACGTCCGACTGCGGCAGCGCTGTTATTTACTTTCCTCATAAGCCCTTTCTGTGATGTCGCTCATACGTCCGACTACGGCAGTGCTGTTATTTACTTTCCTCATAAGCCCTTTATGTGGTGTCGCTAAGACGCCCGACTGTGGCATTTCTTTTAAAGCCCTTTATGTGGTGTCGCTGAGACGCCCGACTGTGGCATTTCTTTTAAAGCCCTTTATGTGGTGTCGCTAAGACGTCCGACTGTGGCATTTCTTTTAAAGCCCTTTATGTGGTGTCGCTAAGACGCCTGACTGTGGCATTTCTTTTAAAGCCCTTTATGTGGTGTCGCTAAGACGCCCGACTGTGGCATTTCTTTTAAAGACCTTTATGTGGTGTCGCTAAGATGCCCAACCGTGGCAAGAATTTTCTTTTATATAGTTGTTCACCTTTCGTGGCGTCGCTTCAGCCACACGATCGGTTTCCATTTATATTTCTGTTGGGATTTCAAGCGGACTACCGCCGATTCCCATTCTTACTCACCTTGCCTGCTAATATTTGAATGTGCTTTTGGTAAATTATTCATGACACATTCATGCATGCATTTGTTATATCTTACGTCCGAACTGTCTTGCGAGTACTTTCAAAGTACTCACTGGCTTGTTGATTTGGCCAGATGCTGACGAAGGTGATCTCATGGATGAAGAGTTCGATAGCGAGTCCGACGCCTAGAGGAATACCAGTCAGTCTCGTGCGACCCTGGATTTGGTCACTATATTATATCCGCTTATTCCCCGAGTCAGTCTCGTGCAACCCGAATAAAGTACATTGAGCCTCACCTCGACGCTCGATGAGATGCTAGTTTGAGAGCCATGTTATCTCACTCCCCACTGTATTATTCCACCATCGCTTATTCCCCGAGTCAGTAGTATGCCACCACACCATTGTGATAAATCCGCCATTATGTATAATTATTGGCGCGCTTGTAATAAATTGTTGAGCACCCTTAGCTCAACCCTGTAATATATCCTGTGCTACTGGCTTATTGTATCAAGAGTTTGTCTACCAGTGAGGAGGATTTTCTCTCATACTGGATCCAAAAGATTGGTTTCTCAATAAATATTTTTATTGGAAAACCGGTCGTGACAAGCCTGGTACCAGAGCCAGGCTGACTGTAGGAAGCCACTAGGTGCGATCGCTAATTGATTATTAGCATGTTAGAGTTAATTTGTATCTTTGCAATTGTAGTCATTTTTTCTGACAGTCAGCATATATTTATGATCTGACCATTCAGAATTCCTGCCTACTTTTGTAGATAGCCGACAACAGCTGCGAGTCTCAGTCCTTCGCCAACGTACCCGATGGGTTCGTCAAGCTTCTATCCTTCATCGTTTAGGTCGCGATGGGGCCATCTGTGCGCCCAGTGGTCTCTCTCTGCCAGCACAAAGTCAACGACAGTCTGACCACGCACCAGGCCTCGGTGCAATTCAGGGGAGGGCGGGGTGAGTTATGCCGCTTCCGGTTTGTGGGAAGAGCCATGCCCACGGAGAAGCATGCTATCCAGATGGCAGCCCGCGAGTCGATAGCTCATCTCAGGGATATCCTTCCCGTGATGAAGGCTCGTCGTTACCGCTATCTTCCACGCCACGTGCCCTACACCTGTCACTACGCATACTCCTGCCCAGAGGAGAGCGAGACGAGGCCTTTGAGATGCTTATTGAGTATCTTCGGGCCCTGGAGGCCGCCTTCGATAACTTGGTGGACGACTTCGTGGCCGCCCGCATGGACTCAGTCCATGGCTGTGCTGCCAACAGGAGGGAGCTCCTGCCCACAGCACCGCCATTGACTTATGCCTCATCATCTGCATCTTATGCGCCTGCTCGTCGCCTGCCTTCTACTGAGGAGTTCAACCAAGTCATTGCGCCCACTCCAGCGCGCACTGCACCGCCACTCACGCCGACTCCTATTCGTCTTATTCCACCCCTGGCTCCCGCTCCATCTACTCGGCGCAGCACTACTCGTATGGAGCCTATTAGCGAGGAGGAAGTCGAGTCCCCAGCCTCGCTACGCCTCACTCTTGGCAGGGCCAAGGACATCATCAACATCTTCGACTAAGTACGCTTAGCCATCACGCGATGTATCGCCATGTAAGATATGGGAAGTAGCCTGTTTGCGCATAATGTAGGAAGTGGAGGAGTGCACTAGCCTAAATAACATGTCAGGGTTATGTACGCATATCCTGAGTGGTGTATTGTATAATTATCGCCCGCGTGTAAGATAGGTAATGAGCAATCTTTCTCCGCGCGCAAATTAAATTGTTTTCCCTTAAGCAATCTTGGCTATTTTGATTTATTTGCCAACCTTGTGTTTTTATGGAATTAAATTTAGGCACCCCTTTTCGTTTTTCTTATGGGTTTTACAAAATATATCCCCAGAGTGAAAAAAATGTCTCGTCCTTGGACTCGCTCCATGCCAGCCCCGCCAGAGGAAAATTATGGCACTCAACCGGACAACAATTTTGCACAAGGGCAGTCGAGTCAATATCATGACACTCAACCAGGCAACAATTTCACTCAAGGTCAATCAAGTCAACAGGGCAGTGAAACGGCACTTCCTCAAATGTGCCGCCTTTATGAACAAAGTCAGCAGCAGCATCGGGAAATGATGAACCAAGTCATCAACATGAGAAATCACCATGGGCAGTATCAACAGCATTCCAAGTTATCTGAGCTATAGAAGAGCACGCGGAACATCTCAGAATGGTACTAGGCGAACTCAGGAAACATCAATTGTATGCCCAGTTCAGCAAGTGCGAATTTTGGCTAAAGCAAGTAGGCTTTCTAGGCCATGTGCTGACCCAAGACGGTATCACAGTAGACCCGGAAAAAGTCAAGGCCGTACTTGGCTGGAAGTCACCAGCCAGTGTAACGGACATACGAAGTTTCTTGGGAATGGCAGGATATTACCACAGATTTATTGAAGGATTCTCCACCATCGCCAAGCCTATGACACAGTTACTCAAGAAAGACAAGAAGTTTGAATGGACAGAAGCCTGCGAGAAAAGTTTCCAAGAGCTAAAGAGGAAATTAACGACAGCACCAGTATTAATTGTGCCGGACATACACAAGAATTTTGAAGTATATTGTGATGCGTCCAGAAAAGGTCTCGGATGTGTATTGATGCAAGAAGGCAAGGTTGTTGCCTATGCTTCAAGGCAGCTTCGCAAGCATGAGGAAAATTATCCCACTCATGACTTAGAGATGGCAGCCGTCATTCATGCACTTAAGGAATGGAGGCACTTCCTACTTGGAAATCGATGTGAAATATATACGGACCATAAAAGTCTCAAATATATTTTCACGCAGCCAGAACTGAATTTACGGCAACGACGCTGGTTGGAATTGGTAAAGGATTATGATGTTGGTATCCACTACCATCCAGGTAAAGAAAATGTAGTAGCCGATGCCCTTAGTCGGAACCCCGGCTCCGACGAAAGCAGTCTGCAAAGCTTGAGAACCGAGTTCCAACTGGAATTTGCCAAACTTATTAATGGTAGTGGAAGGCACCATGACAAACTTGGCAATACAACCCGACCTTGTGGAGAAAATCAAAGGAGCTCAACTTGGTCACCCCAGCATCGAAGGCATCAAAAGAAAGGTGAGTAAGGGCAAAGCCTCGGAATTCGTCGTAGACGATGGAGGAATATTATGGTACGGGGAGAGACTCTGCGTGCCAGACATAGAAGACCTTAAACAGCAAATTTTAGCTGAAGCCCACACCGCCCCGTACTAAATCCACCCAGGAGGAACCAAAATGTATAAAGATATTCAGGAAAGATTTTGGTGGCACGGTATGAAGAGAGACATAGCCACTCTCATTGCATGTTGCGACTCTTGCCAACGCATTAAAGCTGAGCATCAGAGACCAGCCGGATTACTGCAACCAAACAAAATACCTAAGTGGAAATGGGATGAAATATGGATGGATTTCATTGTCGGGCTACCTCGGTCACGACACGGAAATGATGCCATATGGGTCATCACCGACAGATTAACCAAGGTGGCACACTTTATTCCAGTAAAGACGACCCACACCACTCAGAGGCTTGCCAGGATATATCTCTCCCGTATAGTTTGTTTGCACGGTGTTCCGAAGACCATAATATCTGACAGAGGCACTCAGTTCGCCTCGAGATTTTGGGATCATTTACAACAGGCTCTGGGAACTCAACTAGCCTTCAGTACAGCATACCACCCCCAGACCGATGGACAGACAGAACGCATAAAACAGATTTTAGAGGACATGCTGAGAGCATGTGTCCTCACATATGGAGCCAGTTGGGAAGAGAGCCTGCCATATGCCGAGTTCGCGTACAACAACAGTTACCAGGCTAGACTGCAAATGGCACCATTTGAGGCTTTGTATGGACGGAGATGTCGTACCCCGTTAAATTTGTCAGAAACTGGAGACAGCCGTATCTTCGGACCAGACATGCTCAGAGAAGCCGAGGAAAAGGTCAAGCTAATCAGAAATAGACTCAAGACCGCTCAAAGCCGACAGAAGAGTTATTACGATCAGAAGCATCGTGGGGTGAACTTCGAACCTGGTGAATTCGTATACCTACGAGTATCCCCTATGAGGGGGTTACAACGATTCAAAATAAAAGGGAAGCTAGCGCCAAGATTCATCGGACCATTCTGTATAGTGGCCCGAAAAGGCATAGTAGCATATCAGCTAGACTTACCTAAGGAACTGTCAGATATCCACAACGTGTTCCACGTTTCGCAGTTAAGAAAGTGCGTAAGCAACCCAGAGAAACAAGTATCCCATGAGAGCATTGACGTGCAACAAGACCTCACTTATAGGGAACGTCCCGTGAAGATATTAGAGGAGTCTGAAAGGAGGACCCGACAGAAGACCATTAAATTTTTCAGAGTTTAGTGGAGCAATCACACTGACAGCAAAGCAACTTGGGAAAGAGAGGATTTTCTTCGAGCAGAGCATCCGCACTTATTTATGGAACAGCTGAAATCTCGGGGACGAGATTTTTCCTAAGGGGGTAGGTGTTGTGACACTCCAAAATTTTTCATTTGGTCTTTAGCAAAACCTTTGTTGGTTTTGAAAAGAGGGTATTTTTTTTCCTTTTAGAAGAACCTTCCTCTTAAAAAAAAAATTTTGGGCAAGGATTTTTATTTCTGTGTCATCTTCAAACTATGGTGTTTGATCTTTTAAAACTTTTTCTCTAATGACTCCCTGCTCAAAACATCTTTTTGGGATTTATTGTTTTTCTTTTAAAAAGAAACTCTATGAGAATTGGGGATTTTCATATATTGAAAACCACCCATGACTTTGTATTTTTGCCCATGTGGTAAAACCCATTCAAAACCTCCCCTCCTCCTTGAAAACAACCTAAGTCCTCTGTCCCTTCTAAACCAAACAAGTTTTGGATTTCATTTTAATTATTTCACCTCTCAAATCTTTTCTGATCTTTATTTTGAGCCTGAGTCATTTACAAAGCAAGTACCCTATAGCATTTGTATTTGGACCTCAGACCAACTCTACTGGCTAGTCCTTGTTACCCTCAACCTAGAACCATCTTGATTCTTTTTTTTTCAAAATTTTCAACTTCCACTCTCTGCAAGTTTGGACCAGATTTGCCAAATTTGGTGAAATTCATATTTCCACTTACCCAAAAATTCCACCAAAAATCAGGCAGCCTTCTGGAGCGATGAGGAGCTACTCCACCAAAAATCAGACCAAGGAAAAATCCCTACATGCCTGGATCATTCTGTCGAACACCTTGCATGCACTATCTCAGTCATTTTCAGTTAAATTCAGATTTCAGTGTTGATCTTTGTCAGTTAAGTTCAGTCACATGCTCACAGTGCCCTTGGCACGTTGCTCGCCGTCTGGCCTGCTTGTCCGGAGCTCCACACGCATGCTTGGCGCCTTCCTGGCGTCGGTGGCGCCCTGGCCCGCCTGCGCCGGCGTGTCTTGCGGCGGCCGAACCACCGTAGCGGCCGACAGGGAGCAGAACTGCGGCATAACGCCGTTCAGCGCCGCCCAAACCCCCTGGTGGCTCCGCGTAGCCATTTCCTTGCCAGCGCACACATGCAGCACCGCCACCATGGCCTGGCACGCGCAGAGCGCGTTCTCTGCCGCCGGCGTGGCGTGCGGCCGTTCCGTCGAGGACAAGCCGTAACTCTCCCTCCCGTGCTGAGTTGGACACTGGGATGGCACCAGTGCTCCACCTAGTCGATGATCAAGCCCGTAAGCCGGCCTTCCACCCACAGCTCCGCCGTAATCGCCCGCCGGACTTATCCGTTCACGGCAACCGCCTCAGACCGGCTATATATAGCCCCCCCGAGCTTGCTCTTGCCCCCGCACAACTCCACCACCTCGCCAGACCCCGCCTAACCACTGGAGGGGGCTCGAGGGGCCTTTCTTCCTCGACTCCGGCCACCTCCGCCCGCCTCGGGCTCCGGCAACGTTCTCTTCGGTGAGGCTGTCCCCGGCGCCCAAACTCCGTCAATCTGCTCCTCTAGCTACCAGAGGCCTGACCCCACCTCAATTTGATGCTTGCAGCCCTCTCCGACGAGCTCCATCCTCGCCCGAACCGCCGTCCGCCGGAGCAGGAGCCACCATCGACGTGGTGCTCGCCGACGACCACTACCACCACCACCCGACGCGGAATGGCGCCCTGAGCACGGAGGTACCCTCCGATCCCTCAGCCTCGCCGTGGATCGCCGCCGGCGATCGCCGCGGCCCTCTGGCGCCAAGTCTCTGCCTTCATTTTCAAACCTGACGGGTGGGTCCATCCCGTCAGCGTTTTAATCTTTTTGAAACGTTTTCTGAAAACGCCTTCGGGCTAAAATACGTTTTCTCCACTGAGCTGGCGTATTCGGGACTGAAGCGTTTTCTGTTTTTATAAAAAGAACCCTGGGAAGTTTCTGTTTCATTACAGATGAGTCCCTGGGCAAAAACCTTAATAACTTTTAAACAGAAGCATATTTTTGAGTGATTCTTTTTCTGTTCTCTTCAAAATTTTGTCTAGTTTTTTATCAGATTTATTTGAAAATTATTTGGATTAATTTCCGTGCACCTCTTGGTATTTATGATAGTGCGTGTATCCTCTTTATACCGTAGATACCGACGGAGGTGACGGGACCGTAAACTTCACCAAGCTAGACTCCGACTACTCTGAACCAGGCAAGCATGTTTGAACTTTTGATATGATGAGTGTCTTGGCATGTTTTGCATTTAGCTAGTTGCATGGTATATTGATGAGCATATCGAGCAACGTTATTTCCATGCATTGTTAAAGCAAGTGAGTTCGATGATCCAAACGTTGTTGGATGTGAGTATGCATGGCCATGTGTTGGCATGAGGATGGATAAGACGGCAGTGTTGTAGCATGCCAGTCTTATGCCATACTATTGACTTCAGTGTCAGCCCGTATCGGTTCGGTTCCCGTCCACATTCCCTTCCTGTACGACCACATGTTTTCCGCAAGGAATATGGTTTAGTAAGTTGCAAACCACTTTCCTGGTACACACCAAAAGGAGAGGCCGGGATGATGGTTCCATGGCCCTGGATTAAAGCCAGTCATCCGGTCAGGGGGCATGGGTGTTTCCGGTTGGGACCGAGAGGGGGGCACCCCTTAGAGCGCGCGTATATAAATTTGATCCCATGCTATTCGAGATTGTGATCTCCCCGTCTCAAAGGTTTTTCTTGGACGATGTCTAGGGTGATTCCTCGCATCGAGAGGTTGGATGGGTGTGTACTGGTTAGCTGTGTTTTCTTCCGAAATACCGTAAACGGAACTAGTCCTTCGTGACTACGGAAATCCGTTGGTTGTGGGAAATTTTTGTACAAACTCTGCAGAGTCATAAATTCTTCAAATCATCCTATCCATATCCAAGTTCTGTGCTAACTTATTCTGACAAGTGCCAGTTTTGGTGACAGATACTCCGGTGAATCATAAGAATGCTGAGTCCGGTTAAATGTTTATTCCTGTGGACGGACTAACCCGTATATTGACCTGAGCTGATTAATCTAACATGTGTATTATTTTTCCTTATGAAGAAAGCCCTTTCTGTGATGTCGCTCAGACGTCCGACTGCGGCAGTGCTGTTATTTACTTTCCTCATAAGCCCTTTCTGTGATGTCGCTCAGACGTCCGACTGCGGCAGTGCTGTTATTTACTTTCCTCATAAGCCCTTTCTGTGATGTCGCTCAGACGTCCGACTATGGCAGTGCTGTTATTCACTTTCCTCATAAGCCCTTTCTGTGATGTCGCTCAGACGTCCGACTGCGGCAGTGCTGTTATTTACTTTCCTCATAAGCCCTTTATGTGGTGTCGCTTAGACGCCCTACTGTGGCATTTGTTTTAAAGCCCTTTATGTGGTGTCGCTAAGACGCCCGACTGTGGCATTTCTTTTAAAGCCCTTTATGTGGTGTCGCTAAGACGCCCGACTGTGGCATTTCTTTTAAAGCCCTTTATGTGGTGTCGCTAAGACGCCCGACTGTGGCATTTCTTTTAAAGCCCTTTATGTGGTGTCGCTAAGACGCCCTACTGTGGCATTTCTTTTAAAGCCCTTTATGTGGTGTCGCTAAGACGCCCGACTGTGGCAAGAATTTTCTTTTATATAGTTGTTCACCTTTCGTGGCGTCGCTTCAGACACACGATCGGTTTCCATTTATATTTCTGTTGGGATTTGAGGCGGACTACCGCCGATTCCCATTCTTACTCACCTTGCCTGCTAATATTTGAATGTGCTTTTGGTAAATTATTCATGACGCATTCATGCATGCATTTGTTATATCTTACGTCCGAACTGTCTTGCGAGTACTTTCAAAGTACTCACTGGCTTGTTGATTTGGCCAGAGGCTGACGAAGGTGATCTCATGGATGAAGAGTTCGATAGCGAGTCCGACGCCTAGAGGAATCCCAGTCAGTCTCGTGCGACCCTGGATTTGGTCACTATATTATATCCGCTTCTGCAACCCGAATAAAGTACATCGAGCCTCACCTCGACGATCGATGAGATGCTAGTTTGAGAGCCATGTTATCTCACTCCCCATTGTATTATTCCACCATCGCTTATTCCCCGAGTCAGTAGTATGCCACCACACCATTGTGATATATCCGCCATTATGTATAATTATTGGCGCGCTTGTAATAAATTGTTGAGCACCCTTAGCTCAACCCTGTAATATATCCTGTGCTACTGGCTTATTGTATCAAGAGTTTGTCTACCAATGAGGAGGATTTTCTCTCATACTGGACCCAAAAGATTGGTTTCTCAATAAATATTTTTATTGGAAAACCGGTCGTGACGAAAGAGAAGGGCTTGTCCTGGGGTTCATCGGTGGAGCTAACCGGACTCCAAAAGTGTGTCCGGAACATGATAAGCAAGAAACTTAAGCTTGTCAATGTGGTCCAGGTCATGCTCTTCCGCTAGATCCTCCCATGTCAACAACGGGCGTTTAATTTATAGGAGTTCGACCCGGCCCAGCACCAGCCTCTGCACAAGCTCTTCGACACGACACACAAGGACGTCTGGAGGGTACTATTCAAGGGCATTGAGGTCCCTCCTTCCCTTACCGAGGACCGAGGGCATAGCGCGAAGCTTCCTGCGAATCCGGTAAGTTTCCTAAACCTTGTAGGATGTTTACTTTCCCCAACTTAATCGTGTGCGGGATCTGAGCTTCTATGCCTTTGACAAGACTGGGAGGAGACAACACAGTAGATCAACTGCCCGGCACCCCTGCCCGAAGATCCAGCAGATGCTCTCCTAACGGAGATGCTGACTCTGGCACCCTACGAGGTGCCAGAGAAGAGGGCCAAGAAGAAGGCCGCGGGGACTCTAAAGAGTTCCCGCCGTCAGGTGGTATCGGATTCATCGTCCGATAACTCCAAGACGCACTCCTCTCATGAAGACGAGGAGGAGGAAGATGAAGATTCTCCCCCTCCAGTCGGGGGATTCAAGAAGTGGAAGGCAGCCCCAACCTGGGAGGCCGGAGGGTCCAAGAAGGGAAGGACTCTCCTTCCGGACTGCTCCGTGACCGCCGCTCACAGCGAGGATGAGTGGTTGCCCAGGGACAATCCCCTGGCGAAGTCGTAAGTATACAGATACCAGAGTAATTCATGGCATGCTTTTATAACACTTCTCCTCCTTACGCTGAACATGATTATGCAGTCCGTCCTGAGCCCGTAGCGAAGTATCTTCGTCGGACGGTTCTTTGGACCCGTCGGATATGAATAGTGAATCACTTCCGACCGCCTCCTCCCCTCGCCCTACGGACAACGTCGAGGTGTTGTCTCAAAGGGAACCAAGCTGAGGGGAGGTAGTCCTGGAGGCGCCTCAAGGCGACCTTCTGGACCCTGGGCGCAAAGGGAGCAAGACTCCCACCGGCTGCAAGTTCGGCCCTCAGCCGAACACCGCACAGGACCCACCAGCGGTCCCGGACTCCGGCAGGCGACCCCCTGCTAGGAGGGGCAAGCCGTCTGTGTCGGTGACCTCTGTCCACCCAGAGGCACCGGACAACTTGCTGGAAGTGCTTCACGGTGCTTCCATCGACGAGGAGCACCGCACTATCATGAGTGCGGTGATCAAAAAGGTTCAGTCTGTCAAGAGTGGATTGACTGAAGCCAGTGCTAGCCTCCTAACAGGCTTTGAGGAGAGTACTCACAATGTAGGAAAATATTGCCGCATAGACAGTAGCCCCTGATGCTCTGTTCGGCGTTCGGAAAGAAAAGCCGAATAGAGGATCAAATAATAATGGCAGGAGTCTAATCCGAATATGTCTATATGCGTATGCAGGCTTCACTGCTGGTTGTGGCCGCACGTACTGCGGAGGTCGCCGCACTGAAGCAGAACTTCAAGCGGTCCGAGGAGGAACTCAGCCGTGCCAAGAAGCAGCACGAGGAGAACGAAGGTAAGCAATACCTTGTTTATAAAGAAGAAGGGGAAAATTTGGTTGCAAGATAATAGGATCATCATGAATGTGCCAGGGACCACGACCGAAGTGGTGACCCTGAAGCAGGCGCTGTCTGAGGCGGAAAATAAAGCGGCCATGGAGCGCATCGAGCGAGAAAAACAAGAAGCCCGAGTAGGCGAGGTGCAGCAAGAGCTCCAGGCGCTCGTGAAGAAGCACGAGTCCTTGGAGCTTGACTCGAGGACGCGAGAGTCCGAGCTTGCCAAGGCCCTCGAAAGCGCAAAACATGCCAAGGGCAAAGCCCAAAAGGCCCTCCGGGAAATTGAGGTGGTGAAGAAGATAGCGGCGGTTAAGGCATTCATTATGCAAAGAAAGGATGTAAAAGAAAATTTCATTTTACTTACCCAAGTTCGGAGCTCTCCAGGAGCGTTCGCAGATCTGCCCCACGGTGTGTCTGATGCCGCGGAGTTCTACCGGGCCGAGGAGGGGAGCTCGACGGAGAGGTTGTTCTGGTCTCAGTATACTGGGACCGAACACCCGATACCCGTGAGCGACCAACTGAAGCAACTGGTCGAGCTCCACAAGGCGGCCGAACAGGCCATGAGGGGCCTTATAGTCCAGATGTGGCCTGGCGATTCCCTTCCCAACATCTACTTTGGTCTGGTGAGGCGGCTTGTGGATGCCTACCCACGGCTGGAAGTCATAAAGCGGTCCATCTGCATCGAGGGTGCCCGCAGGGCTTTTGCCCGTGCGAAGGTGCACTGGGCCAAGATGGACGCCGAGAAGCTGGTGAAGGAGGGGCCGCCGCAGGGCAAGGAGCATCGCCACCCTGAAATGTATTATGAGGGTGTCCTGAAGGGTGCCCGTCTTGTAGTGGAAGAGTGTGCGAAGGATGTAATTTTTGAATGAACTTGCTCGTGTGATCATGTATTATGAAAACTAGTTCATTTGCGCTATGCAATGCTTTCGAATTTAAAATATTACCTTCTGTGCGGCCATTTATAAAATTTGAGAGTTGCTAGTCGTCGGCTTCAACACCCGTGCAACTAGTGCTGGGGTGTTCAGGATAAATCTGGGCACTCTTTTTCCCATTTATGGGTCCTTTGAGGGAGGTGCTCAGCGCAGCGAACCAGGCAATCGGACTGTAATGCTTTATCGCTCTCACTTGGCCATAGAAATCTACAATTTTAAATTTTGGCGAAGCCCCTAGTATTCGGAAGGCCGAATTTGGGGCGCTATACACGCCTAAGTCGGACAAGGCTGACTCCTCGCCCGAAGCGGAAAAAGTCTTTAGGGACTTGAGATCTCTCGAACAGCGACCAGCTCTCACCTCATCATGCCAGTCAGTTTTAGCTTTCTCTACTTAGGTGCTCAACCAGAAGAACCAGGGCACAATCGCAGTAGTTCTCCCAATGCTACCTTAGCTCATATAGCGGAATGTAAGGTACCAAAACATGGGAGCCGGGCAAACCCAACTATTGACCCAAGACATGATTCGGAGCTGATGCATATAATGTCATAAGTTCGGGGTGCCGCATTGTCGGAAGTGTTCGGACTTCTCACGCCGAATTATGGGGTATACGGAAGTCCCTGGCATACTACCGTACCAGAGTGTACGGGTGCTAATTGTCATAAATGAACATATATATATATAAGAAGATAGAATGCAATAATAGACTAGTACTATGCATTGTTTATTTAAGAAATGCGTCGCAGCATACTGATACAAGTAATGCGGTAAGCAAAAAATAGGACTATTTGATATGTCCCATCCAAGGGCAAGCTGCAGACTGGTATCTTAAAATAGGTATTTAACTCGTTATCAGAGACCACCTGGGGATTCCATTGTACGACGTAGCTTCCTGCCCCCTTGGGTGTTGTATCATGAGCCCGACACTCATGCTGCCTGATTGGCCTTTCAGAGAGTAAAGTCCTGAAAGAGAGAGTGATGTCGGTGTACTAAAGTAGGGGTACCTTAGTACCCCGAACTTGTGCACGGGCAGTCGTAGCACCCCGCGGCAAGGCTTGCCAGGCGATCGCCAAAACACTCCATGTCCCTTTTTGGGCCATCCAAGAACAAAGTATTTGAGCCAAGGCCCCGGCAGGAGGAGCTTGCCGGGAAGGCCACCCGAAGAGAGCAAGGCCCCGGCAAGAGGAGCTTGCCGGGACGACCGCTCGAAGCACAAGGCCCCGGCAGGAGGAGCTTGCTGGGAAGGCCGACCAGGGCACGACAAGAGACTTGCTGCGACGCGCCACGCGTCCCGGCAAGGACCGGTGAGCAACAAGCTCCCGGGCGCGACAAGGCATCAACCGCGGCAAGGCGCTTGCCGCGGCAAGTCACCACCTCGCGCCTGCGTTCCAGCTCATCCACCCACGTGTCGCTCTGGGGCCATTCCAGGCGTATGTGGCGAGAGGCTGCGCAGCCAGGGGCATGCGGTGGCGAAGCAACGCTGACAGGATAGCCGTCGTGGCAAACGGTGGCGCCCCTGACGGTCCCTTTTCTGCACTGTTTGGGCGACCTAGACGGGCATTTAATGCCCTTGTCCCCTGCCGTCAGAGTTAGGTATGATAGCACTGTGCAAATAGCTGTACCCAACACAGCGTTTTCCAGTTTTACCCCCGCCTACGTTGCCACCTGTGGGTAACCCCTTGCGCATATAAAAGGAGGCCCCATGCGCAACGTAGAAAGGGGGGAGAGGGAGGCCACTAACACTCGGTCGGATTAGTTGCCTGAGTGTACTGTAGCACTGAGCGCTCCCGAACAAGAACACAATACAAACCACAAAGCAGCAGTAGGGTTTTACGCATCCGTGCGGCCCGAAGCTGGGTAAACCCCTTGTGTGCATCGCCTCGATCCACTCTTCGCGTGACCTCCGCCCCCCGCCGAACCAGAAAGGGGCTCGGTACCCATAGGTGTTCGTGGAGGCAGATTTCCCCCGACATCTTTGGCGCGCCAGGTAGGGGGCGTCGAGGTTGTGTGAACCCGATCCGGCATTTACACGGGCTAGCTCTCCATCATCTTCATCGACATGCCACCAAAGAAGAAGGCTCCGGAGGTGGCTGGTCCGTCCGCGTCGAACCCACCGCCCTTGGAGCAAACGGGTGGTGGGGACGGCACCGGCGGCGGAACGGGCGTCGCCGAGCCAGCTCATGGTGCCACGGCGTCCGAACATGCACCGAGCTCATGGTGCCATGGCGTCCAAACATACGCCGACACCTCTCGGCGCAGGTAAGCCCTGGTATGACCAGGCAACCTTTCGCTCTATTCCATGGAGCGGAGTCAGTTAGCCCCACGGATCTCGCATACGGTCCACCTCGAGTGTTCGCTCACGCTGAGCTCGAGCGAGAGCAGCTGCGGCGAGATGACGCGCTGCTCCTCGAGGAGGACCGTCTTCAGGCCGCTGTGCGAGCTGCTCGCTACCAGCAAGCTTTGCGCTGCTTTTATAGCCGCAAAGTTAGTGCCAGAAGTTTCGAGGAAGTGGGAAGGCCCTTACCGGGTGAAACAAGTCGCTAAGCCTGGCGCTGTCCGCCTTGAGACCGAAGATACCACTCCGGTGAGCAACTCCTGGAACGTTGGGCATCTTCGTAAGTTTCGCCCATAAGGCGCGGTTGTCGGACCCCGTCCGGCAACCACCCTTTTGTACAAAGTCTTGCCGCTGTTGCATGTGATCCTTTGTACAGAACGAGGCGCAGACCCTGTGCACAGATTAAGTTCATGTGTTCCGTGCATCTTGTCGATCTCATGCTTCCTATTCTTTGCATGCATTATCCGACACTCTGTGCAGCACTGAGCCCCGGTAAGCGATGACGGGCCATGGGGCTCCGAACCTTTATTTTCTCTTCTTCCTTTTCTACTCAAGAAAAGGAAGGTTCCCTCGCCCACAAGTTTGCCGGGGAGGGAAGGGGGAAGATAGTGGTGAGGACCAGGCGACGTTCGATGAAGATTCGCCTTGCCAGAAAGCGACCTTGCCGGGCAGTGAGCCACGGAAAAGCTAAGTAGCCAAAGTTTGAGCAATCAAGTTTTTAAATTCTAAGGTTATCTTCCTCGAACGACCGTACTTTGTATGGAAAACCTGTGCGCGGAGGAACCAGCTCGTGGCTAGTCGCACCCTTACTTCGTTTCGAGTCCGCTCAACGATTTAAGTATGCTGCGACCAGACTCGCGCCCTTACTTTGTTTCGAGCTTGCTCAGCGACTTGAGTGTGCTGCAACTGCAGTTGCGCCCTTATTTCGCTTCGAGCCTGCTCCACAACTTAAGTGAACCGCGGCTAGTCACGACAAGGTTTCTTGCCGGCAACGGCACCGCCAGCGGGCTGCTGATGTCCCGCACTCAGCAAGTGTGCCTACGCCGGCAAGTTCCCTAAAAGCATAGGGCAATAACATACAAAGGAGGGAATCAAATAGAGGAAGTAACAATGCATTCACTACCTAAGATAAAGTTATATTACAAGATAGCTTGTCGCAGCCCTAATGAATTGTTTTCATAACTCGGCCAGCGGCGACAAGAAAAGAAAAGGGCGGGCGGCCTGATCCACACGGTCGCCCTCGAACCTCTTGATCCCGGCCACCCTTTCCACAATGGGCGCGACGAGGGCCCTGATCTCCTCCAGGTCAGCGTCTGACGGCAGGGATCTGAGGACGTTGGTGAGCTTGAGGCCTGGGTTGCGGAAGACGATCTTCACCAACACCTTCTCAAGGGCTCCAGCGCAGGCATCACGCGTCTCGTCGGCCAGCCGCTCTGGGATTGCATCCCGGGGTGCCTGAAGGGCCGTCGCCACGCCTTTGAAGAACGAAGTGAGCTTGGCGCTGGGTGGGAGGTTCGCGCCGGAGGGATACTCGTGACCCTCCATCCCCAGCAGCGATAGCTCCTTATCGATGGAGGCGGCGATGTCCACCAGACCCTCCGTCCACTGCTCCACCGTCGCCCTGAAGATGTATTGGGTAACTGCGGCGCTCTTCAACAGCGCCTCGTTGTCCGTGATCTCCTTCCGCAAGGTCGCCTCTCGCTCCTTGGCGCTATCCAGCGTCTTGGACAAGGTGGCCAGCTTCATCTCGAGAACAGCATTGGAGTCCTTGGCAGCGTCAAGCTCCCTGATCTTATCGGCGCAGCGTCCTTGCAGCTCGCCGAGGGTATAAGCACCCTTCTCGCGCTCTTGTTTGAGCGCGGCGAGCTCCTCACCGCTCGCCTTAAGATCAGTGTCGAGCTGCGCCACCCTCGTCTCCAGCTCCTTCTTGGCGGCCTCGGCGGCCGCGACAGCATCTTGCGCTTCCTTGAGGGCTCCGCCAAGCGCTTGCTCGCGCGCGGCGACCTCCTCCTCGTGGCTGGCGAGGCTGGCTTTCAGCTGCACCAGCTCGCCCACCCGCGCGGACAGCCCCTCGGTGGCAAGCCTCTGCTACTCTTCGGATTCGGCCTTCTCGAGGATGAAGGCCGTCCGCGCCTCGTCGAGTTGCCTCCGCTCCTCCGCCAAGGATCGGAGGGCCTCCTGATTGAGCTCCCGAAGCTCCTCGGCGCGCTTCTCCATGTCCACTCCCGCCTTCGCGACAAGCGCTTCCCGGCATTCCACCTTGGCTTGTCGGGCGCGGTAGAGTGACACCAGCTTCCGGAGCAGTCGCTCCTCCTCAGGCTCGCCGCCGCTGCTGCTTGGCGCATCAACCAGCGTCAGCCCGGCGGAGGCGAGCACCTCTCCATCCAAGATCTCCCCCTCGACCGGCGCCCTGGAAGTAGACTCTCAGGGGAGCTTGATGAAGATATCATCGCCGGCCTTCAGGTAGACGCTTGGCTGGGGTTCCTCGGGGTCCGACGCTGCGGGGGAAACAGGATCGGCGATCGGCGCAGCGCCTGGAGACCCTGCGGGCCCAGGGCCGTCAGTACGATCGCCGGCCCCCTCGCCAGTGGCTGCTGCGGCAGCCTTGGCGGCCTCTTCGCCAGCCAGATCTTCAGCACCGTCCGCCTCTCCGGTGACGGCCACGTCGTCGGTATAGTCGCGCACATCCTCCTCGACGACGACCTCGGTCTCCATCGGGTCTGTGGCAGGCGGGTCTGAAGGCCGAAAGAGGGAGAGAAGTCAAGCAACAATCCAAAAGAGAAGAACCCCAGGGGAGTTTCGAAGCAAGAAGGTTACCTGCGCCAGGGTCTGCGGTCATGGTCTCCGTCGCCAAGGGGTCGCCGATGTTGTCCCTTGCCGGAGACTGCTCCCTTGCCGGAGACTGCTCCCTTGCCGGAGACTGCTCCCTTGCCGGGGATTCCTCCCTTGCCGGGGAACTCCCCCTTGGCAGTGTAGTTGTAGCAGGTGGCGCATCGGGGGCGGCCTCCGGACGCTCCTGGTGGGGCTGCTCTGCTCCTACGCAAATCAACAGTAAGATATCAAAAAAACGAAGAGTACCCAGGCGTGCCCAACGATAGGAAGCAAAATCATATGCTTATGATGGGGGCTTCTTTGAGGATTATTTGGTGGGTCCGACAAGGTCATCTCAGGCGCACCCCCTGCCGTCACGGTGGGCTCGTCGTCAAGGATGACCACCGGGACCTTGGCTCTCTTTGCCGCCCTCTGAGCCAGAGTCCTGGAAAGGAGTAAATTCAGAGGAAAGCAAATGAGATGCGAGACACAACTGCAAGAATTGAAGAAATACAAGTACAACGAGGATCTTACTCCTCTCCCTCTTCCTCGTCGGAGCTAAGCGCGGAGAAGTCGAAGACTGGCCCGCTTCTGGCACGAGGAGGCGGAGGAGTAGGCTCCCTCGGCCGCTTGGCGGAGGCAGTGGTGGCGCTAGCCTGAGACGGCCTTGCCCCGGCTGCCGCCGTGGCGCGAGGGGCGGCAGGAGCAGAAGCAGTGGCCTGCGAAGACCCCGCTCCTGCTGCCACAGCGGAGAGTGTCACGCGGCGCTGCGGCTGTTGGCTCGTCTGCCGCCCCACCACGTCTCCGGCCTTGCGGAGACGCCTCCGTGGTTGAGCCGGGGGCTCCGCTTGCGACGAGCTGCCCAAAGGTTGGGAGGAAGAGGCGTCCGTCTCCGGCAAGCCGCTCGTGTCCTCGGTGGGCTTGTCCGCCTCGACGCCGGGCCCGGCAGGCTCTTCCTCGCCAACAAACTCCGCTTGATCGGCAAGGCTTTCCGCCTCCACTGCGTCCGCCTCCGCCAATGTGAATCCAAATTCGCCCACGGCCGCGGCTGCCGCCACCTCTTCCATCCTGGAGGCGATGCGCGCCAACTCCTCGTCGGTGGTGTCCCGGGTGAGGCCCTATTGCTCGGCGGGGTCGACTGGCACCTCCACCAAGTCGTCGAAGAACGCCCGCACGACGTCGCCAGCAGGCTCCTGCCAAGTGGATTCGATCCCGTGCGAGTCGCACAGCGGCATCATTGCAAGGATGCAGCTGAGCGACGAATTGTTGCACAACGGGATGACGCCTTGCGGCAGCCTGAACCATTCGGGGTGATCGGGGTCGTGCATGAACAGCTCCCTGAGCGTCCCGTCAAGTTCCAAGACAGTGAAATTGAAGTTGAGGCGAGGGCGCAGCCTCATGATGTCCGCCGCATTCTGGAACTCCCAGGCGGGTCTCCCTTTCTCCTGCAGGGGAGCGGTGCGGCAACGGAGGAAATCTGCGCCAACGGCGCCAACTGTGAGCCCGGCACGCCTAAGCCGCAGGATCCGGGTAACGGCAATCTGCAGCTTGTCGTCGTCCGAAGCCACGTCGCTCCAATCCCTGCCGCGCACCACAGGAGTTCGGCACACGACAGTGAATGGCTGCGGGTTCTCCTCGACGATCAGGCACCAGTCTGCTCTCCACTCCTCCCATTTGCTGCGGAGCTCTCCCTCCAGATAAGCATCCTTCTTGTCGGGCTTCGAGATCCAGGCGATTCCGCCGGAGAGAGGCTCTTCTCTCTCTACTCGAGGCGTGAAGAAGTGGCGGAAGAGGGCTACGTTTGGATAGACTCCGACAAAGTGTTCGCAATGATGTGCGAAAATTGCCATGGTCAGGACAGCATTGGGGGTGAAATCAAGGAGATGGAACCCGTAGGTGTTCATGATGTCGCAGAAAAATTCAGAGAAGGGCGGGCAGAGCCCGCAATAGAAGAACAGAGGAAAGAAGGGATACCCAGTCGGATACTCCTTCTGGGCGGTGGCGGGAAGAACCCTCGTGCGCGGATGCGCTCGCGTCCCCGTCGACCAGAAGAGGTAGAATTCCTCCCTCAGGTCCAACGCGTCGAGCTGAGGGGGGAAGGTTGCCTGCTCCTTTCGCAGCGCCTCAAGCCGCTGCGCCTCGGCCGACTTCACAGCCTTCCCTTTCCCCTTGTCGCCCTTCGGGGCCATGGCGAAAGCAGGGAGGGAGGTCGACGGCGTCGGTAGCACTGGTGGTGACGGAAGGGGCGGAACGCTGCTCCCCTTGGGAAGTGCCGAAGATTTTCGAGGAATAGCAACTGGCGGGTGGGCGGACTGCCCCTGTTTCCCCTGCTTATAAGGGGGAGGGGGGCGTTTCGCCTTTCCGAATAAACAAATCACCTGCGACATGACGCCTGCCTGCGGGGCTCAACCCCGCGCACGCTGCCCACGTCATGCACGCCTCTCCCCACGATGCCGCCATTCGACGCGTGCCGTTCGGGGGGAGGGGGACGTGGTGGATGCAGAAGAGGATGCAGCGTGACCCAGGCCGCGCGTGCCCGTGCACTGTTTTGGGCCTGGCCCAATAGCGCTCGGCACCGTGTATGGCCCAGGCCCGGGGGCTCCTGTCGGTGTACTAAAGTAGGGGTACCTTAGTACCCCGAACTTGTGCACGGGCAGTCGTAGCACCCCGCGGCAAGGCTTGCCAGGCGATCGCCAAAACTCTCCATGTCCCTTTTTGGGCCATCCAAGAACAAAGTGTTTGAGCCAAGTCCCCGGCAGGAGGAGCTTGCCGGGAAGGCCACCCGAAGAGAGCAAGGCCCCGGCAAGAGGAGCTTGCCGTGACGGCCGCTCGAAGCACAAGGCCCCGACAAGAGGAGCTTGCCGGGAAGGCCTACCAGGGCACGACAAGAGACTTGCTGCGACGCGCCACGCGTCCCGGCAAGGACCGGTGAGCAACAAGCTCCCGGGCGCGACAAGTCATCAACCGCGGCAAGGCACTTGCCGCGGCAAGTCACCACCCCGTGCCTGCGTTCCAGCTCATCCACCCACATGTCACTCTGGGGCCATTCCAGGCGTACGTGGCGAGAGGCTGCGCAGCCAGGGGCATGCGGTGGCGAAGCAATGCTAACAGGATAGCCGCCATGGCAAACGGTGGCGCCCCTGACGGTCCCTTTTCTGCACTGTTTGGGCGACCTAGACGGGCATTTAATGCCCTTGTTCCCTGCCGTCTGAGTTAGCTATGATAGCACTGTGCAAACAGCTGTACCCAACACAGCATTTTCCAGTTTTACCCCTGCCTACGTTGCCACCTGTGGGTAACCCCTTGCGCATATAAAAGGAGGCCCCATGCGCAACGTAGAAAGGGGGGGAGAGGGAGGCCACTCACGCTCGGTCGGATTAGTTGCCTGAGTGTACTGTAGCACTCAGCGCTCCCGAACAAGAACACAATACAAACCACAAAGCAGCAGTAGGGTTTTACGCATCCGTGCAGCCCGAAGCTGGGTAAACCCCTTGTGTGCATCGCCTCAATCCTCTCTTCGCGCGACCTCCGCCCCCTGCCGAACCAGAAAGGGGCTCGGTCCCCATAGGTGTTCGTGGAGGCAGATTTCCCCCGACAAGTGATGAAGGTAATAAGCCCCTAGCGCGATTGAGCCGCATTGTGGGACGCGACATGATCGTGCCCCCGCCTAGACCTGGGCGGGGGCCAAATTGCTGGGCAAGCTCTGAACGCGCCAGGCGATCCTGTTGCAGGTTACTACGGATGCACTTGACAGTGTCCGGGGGTTTTATCACCGAACTGGTGGACTGCCTTAAAAGGCTGCTTTGTGCCTGCGGTGCGAGGGCCGCAGTGTGCTCCTCCGTATGGAGTGAGCGCTCTGTGTTTCCATTGACTATTGTCGGATCACGGGTTCCGGCAAACCCTTAATGTTCGAACTCTGGGATGCGCGCGGAGATGATGCCCTCTACCTCTCCGTCTCGCAAGGATCTAAACTACCAAAAGATCCGCACAAAGAACACAGAGTTTATACTAGTTCGGGCAACCGTTGTGATGTAATACCCTACTCTAGTTTGTGGTGGCTGGATTGCCTCTTGGGCTGATGATGATGATGATCAATACAAGGGAGAACGGCCTCGCGAGGGCCCGTTCTTGGCTAGGATGATGAACTGCTAGGGGAGTTCAGCCGCCCTTCTCTCTCTCCCTCTCTCTACTTGCTCTACCATTGCTCTGAATACCCCCCTCCCCTGGGGGTGGCTGGTCCTATTTATAGGCAAAGGCCCTGGGCCTCTTCCCAAATAATGAGCGGGAAGGGCTCCAACAATTGGCCAATTTGGAGGGGAACATCTGGTACACTTATCCTGACCAAAGTTGGTCCTCGCCTGTCAAAGGCCCTGTGGTGACGTCGTTCTGGGCTCCACGATGAGCTCATTCCCACCGTTGGACTGGTCTTGGTCTCGTTGCACCGAAATGGGTGCCTTTGCTTGATCCTCACGCCTGCGCTTACGCCCTTTGCACCAAAGAGGAAAGGGAGGACACTGCATGGTCTGGCGCCTGCCTGGCACCCTTGGTCGTCATGGCTTGCGTCATGGGCACCTCGCGAGGTGCCCTACCTCGATCTCTCTGCCTCCTCGTGAGCCAGCCAGAGGAGGCCGCGCCTGAGGAAGCGCTGCGTCGTCCTCCCCGCGAGGCTTGGACCCTCGCGAGGGTCTTGAGTCTCGTGTTGATGAAGGTGGGCCGTACTGGTCCTCCTTTGAGCCACGCCGCAGGCCGCAGGCAGGCAAGTCTGGGGACCCCCGTTCCCAGAACGCCGACAGTAGCCCCCGGGCCCAAGGCACGCCTGGACTTGGCCATGCCGAGAGGCGAAAGGGCAAGGGCGAAGCGCCGCGGGCCCTGATAGCCTGCGGCCTCGGGCGCCGCGTGGCGGTTTGATAGGACGTGGGCGTCTCCGCTTCCCCATGACGTCTTGGCAACTGCGTGACTTGACTAGTCCCTGCATGCGTAGATACGGGTCATTATTACCTACGATGGTGGTGCTCGACGGTTGGCCTTTTCCGGCTATAAGTACGTGGCCGCGTAAGCTCCGCCAGTCCGACCCTTTCTGCTTCTCTTCTTCCTGCTCTCGCTTGTCGCCTGCCGCTCGCATGGCTCCAAAGAGGTTCTCAGCCGCGGAGAAGGGGAAGGCTAGTCGGGCGGGGCCCGACTCCCCCTCGGCCAAGCGTGGCCGGGGTCGTCCCCGCAAGCATCGCGCGGTCCCCGCTGCGGCTCCCCGTAGCCACAGGGATGGTTCTCCGCGTGGTGGTGAGCGCTCGGCTGCCAAGGGGAGGCAGGCTATGACTGCGTGGCCCCATAGGCCACGCTTTCGCTCGGTGGAGGTGCTGCCGGAGTTCGTCGTGTGGTCGGCGGACCCGACCAACACCTGGCTCCAGCTTTCTCGCTTCTTCATCGGCGAGCTGCCGGCCAGCGCCCGGTGCGGCTTCTGGCTTCAGGCTGATGGTTGCTGCAGCAGGGCCTCCTGGGTTTCACTTGAGGTATCCCCTTCTGGGAATGGGGCCCTGACCCGCGGCTGGCAGACGTTTGCCCGCGCGCGCGGCTTGGGCCAGCGGCGCACCCTGCACTTCAAGTTCGACGGTGATGGCACCCTCTATGTGAAGGTGTTTGGGGAAGATGGTCGCCGTGCAGGATGTTGCCCTGAGGGCGACGACCGTGGCCAGGGGCCTCGCTCCGACGACGACGGAGAAGACAGCGCTCGCTCCGATGGCGGCGCCCGGCGCTCCCCAAGCTCCACCAACTCTTCTTCAGGCGGCTCCTCCAGCGGTGGCCGCAGCCAGCCCCCTCGCCGTCGCGCCTACCTGGGGGGTGGTTGTTCATCCGTCCGTCGTCGCGCCCCGGTGAAGCGCGAGAGGGAGTCCGCCTGAGCCTCGGAGGCATCCCATGTCGCCTCTGCTGGCCGATGTGAGGCGGGCCACGCCGGGCTCGCCTCTTCCTTTTCCTTTTGCTTCCCGTGTAAGACAAAACAGCTGCATGGAGCCCCGCAGTGGCGCGTTGAGAATCATTGCCGTTGTAGCTATTACCTTGACTTTGTTGTTGCGCTTCTCAACTATTTGCCCTCGCGTAGGTAGTTTTCGGACCTTGCCGGGGGGGGGGGGCGGGCGACCGACCCAGGCCCTGTGCGCGTGTCGCGGTGCCCGAGGGGCACGGACTGGAGGGGTGCTCCTGAAGAGGGCCCGGGTCGTGAAACCTTTAAGCGGATAGGGCGGAAACGCTCACGAGGGCATTCGAGTTCCATCCCTCGCGAGGCCTTTCATGAGAGAAATCAAAAACGGGGAGCAAATATCAACGAACCAAAAATCGACAATGGCGATAGTTTCGATAAGATTTCATATGCAAATAAACACGTCAACTGCGGAAAGGAAATAAAAAAGCCGCGTCCGGCACCTAATCTAGTCTTCGACGTATTCTCACCAGCGCGGAGCTAAGTGCTGCCACTGGGCGTGGGAGGGAGCCCCAGGGCTTGAGGCCGGCGCTCCTGAGACTCCGGGGCGTGTACAACCCCACTCATTATTACATGAGAGTGTCACGGGGCGGTGAGCTTCACAGGCATTGGCCTTCTTCACAGGCTCCGGGCCTTTCTCCTTAGAGGTGATCAGCTTCACAGGGGTTCGCCTTCTTCACAGGCTCTGGGCCTTTTCCAAAAAGGGTAGGTCTTCACAGGCGTTCGCCTTCTTCACAGGCTCTGGGCCTTTTAAAAAAGGGAAGGTCCTCACAGGCGTTCGCCTTCTTCACAGGCTCTGGGCCTTTTCCAAAAAGGGAAGGTCTTCACAAGCGTTCGCCTTCTTCACAGTGTCGGCATTCTGGGAACGGGGGTCCCCAGACTTGCCTGCCTGCGGCCTGCGGCGTGGCTCAAAGGAGGCCCAGTACGGACCACCTTCATCAACACGAGACTCAAGACCCTCGCGGGGAGGACGACGCAGCGCTTCCTCAGGCGCGGCCTCCTCTGGCTGGCTCACGAGGAGGTGGAGAGATCGAGGCAGGGCACCTCGCGAGGTGCCCATGGCACAAGCCATGACGACCAAGGGTGCTAGGCGGGCGCCAGACCGCGCAGTGTCCTCCCTTTCCTCTTTGGTGCAAAGGGGGCAAGCGCAGGCGTGAGGATTAAGGAAAGGCACCCATTTCGGTGCAATGAGACCAAGATCAGTCCAACGGTGGGAATGAGCTCATCGTGGAGCCCAGAACGGCGTCACCACAGGGCCTTTGACAGGCGAGGACCAACTTTGGTCAGGATAAGTGTACCAGATGTTCCCCTTCAAATTGGCCAATTGTTGGCGCCCTTCCCGCTCAATATTTGGGAAGAGGCCCAGGGCCTTCGCCTATAAATAGGACCAGACACCCCCAGGGGAGGAGGGGGTAATGAGAGAGCAATCGTAGAGCAAGTAGAGAGAGAGAGAGAGGGGAGACTGAACTCCCCTAGCAGTTCATCGTCCCAGCAAGAACACACCCTCACGAGGCTGTTCACCTTTGTACTGTTCATGATCATCAGCCCGAGAGGCAATCCACCCACCACACTGGAGTAGGGTATTACACCACATCGGTGGCCCGAACCAGTATAAACTCTGTGTTCTTTGTGTTGTTCCTTTGGTAGTTTAGATCCTTGCGAGACGAAGAGGTAGAGGGCAGAATCTCCGCGCGCACCCCAGAGTTCGAACCTTAAGGGTCTGACGGAACCCGCGATCCGACATTTGGCGCGCCAGGTAGGGGTGCGCCGGAATCTGTCTTCCACCGCTCCGCTCTCTTCCGACCGTCGCATCCATGTCTGACACTCGTCGGGCCTGCGCCGAGCGCCGGGCTGCCATCGCTTCCCGCGTCGCCCAGGCAGCTCCCGTCGGCAGGCGTCCTCGTCGTTCCCCGTCGCCCGCCGTCAACGCCGCCACCGGCCCGGCGGGGAACGAGCAACAAGCATCATCTCAGCACCCGTCTGTGCGGTGAGACGGCCGCACCGCTACTCCGCTAGCTCTTCGTCCCACGCGCTCCGCGCGCCCTTGGAGGCTCGAGCTGCACTCATCGCGGCAAACGATCTCCTGCACTACCGCCCCGTCGACGACGTCTACGAAGAGTGGCTCGACCGCGTCGCCGAGCTGGTCCGCGCCGCAGGGGGTTCTCCTGCACCGTCCGCTCCGCTGCGCCGCACCCCACCCCACGTAGGCCATGAAGCTCCGGGGCCATACCAGCCGCCTCCACTCCAAGAAGACGCCATGGCTCCAAGGAGCATGGCCCCTGGGCAGAACCCGCTCCGCCAGGCGCCAGCCTAGAAAGAATGGAGCTCCCAAGAAGTCCCTCGACCGCAAGAGGCTGCCCGAGCGCTCCCTGCTCCAGCTCGCCGCGACCCTGCTCCATCTCTGGCACGTCCAGACCCCGCGCTGCTCCCAGCTGCAACGCAAGGGGACCCGCAAGGCCAAGCTCCCCCTCAACCGAAGCCTCCCGTGGCCACCGCAGGCTGCCGCGCCTACACCATCGAACTGCATAGCGTCGCGTGGCCCGGCAAGTTCAAGCCGGACCTGCCTCCTCGCTACGACGGCACGACTGATCCCGCAGAGTTCCTTTAGCTCTACGAGCTGGGCATCGAAGCTGCCAGCGGGGATGAAAAGGTCATGGCGAACTGGTTCCCCATGGCACTGAAGGAAGGAGCCCGCACCTGGCTCCTGAATCTGGCTCCAGGCACGGTCTCCTCCTGGGACCAGATGCGCACCCGCTTCATCACCAACTTCCAAGGTACTCGCGACCGATCGCCCGCCGTAAGCGACATGCGCCGCATCAAGAAGCAACCTGGGGAGACCCTGCAAAAGTACATCCAGCGCTTCAATAGTGCGCGCCTCAAGATCCCCAAGGTGTCCGAGGAAGCCATCATCTCGGCCTTCTCCGATGGCGTGCGCGACGTCAAGATGAAGGAGGAGCTGGCGATGCATGAAGACCTCTGCACCTCCCTGGAGCTATTCAACTTGGCGACCAAGTGCGCCAGGGCTGAGGAGGGACGTCTCTCCCTCCTCGAGCTGCCCGCCGCAGATCCAGAAGAGAAGAAGCCCAAGGCCAAGGACGTGAAGCGCAAGGGGGCTGCCGTACTCGCGGCAGAACCGGACACCAAGCGGGGCAAGGATCTGCCCGAATCCTCCAGGGGCAGCCGGTACTGTGTGTACCACGACCTCCGCACCCACAACACCAACGAATGTCAAGAACTCCGCGCCGTGCGAGAAGGAAGGATCGGCCGTCGCCCTGACCGCGCTGACCGGGGATATGGCCGAGGAGGAAGAAGAAACCCAGGACGCTGGGAAGATCGCGGCCCGCGCCAGGGGTGGCGCGACCAACCTCGCGGGGACCACTGGCGGGACCTGCCTCGCAAGGGGGACTGGAGGGATCAGCCTCGTGAGGACCGCCCTCATGGCAACGTAGGCCTCCCTCCGCTGCCACCTCAGCCAAGGAGGAACGAAGACCGCCATCAAGACGAGGGGGTTGGGGGCTTCCAAGAGCCGCACGCAATCGCCTGCATCCTAGGCGGAGCTCAAGCCCCAGCCTCCCAACGCATCTTCAAGCAGTTTGCCCGTGAAGTCAATGCAGTCCTCCCCAAGCTCGAAGCAACACGCCCCCTCAAGTGGTCGACGTGCGCCATCACGTTCAGCTCAGCAGATCATCTCAAGTGCGCGGCCACAGCCAGGGTCATCCCGATGCTTTGCTCCCCAGTCATCAGCAACGTACCAGTCACCAGGACCCTCATCGATGGTGGAGCAGGGCTCAACGTCCTGTCCGTGGAAACATTCAACAACCTCCAAGTGCCCTATGACCAGCTTCAACCAACCAAGCCTTTCACCGGAGTCACCGACGGTTCCACAATCCCGATCGAGCAGGTCCGCCTCCCTGTCACCTTCGGGGTCCGCAGCAACTACCGCACCGAGCTCATCGACTTTGACGTCGCTCACATCCGCCTGTCTTACAATGCCATCCTCGGGTACCCAGCACTGGCCAAGTTCATGGCCGTAACTCACCATGGCTACAATGTCCTCAAGATGCCAGGGAGTGGCGGCGTCATCACGGTGCCATGTGAAGAGAGGGATGCAGTGTGTTCCCTGGAGCGAGCCTTTTAGGCCGCGCCGCTAGAAGACCCAGATCGCGGAAGCAGGAGGCTTCCCGAGACCACACCCAAGAAGAAGAAGACGTCGTCAGGCTCCGCCCCTCAGGAGGCAGGCCCCTCAGGGCCCGTGCCTGCCCAGGGGGACCCTCCTTCCATCGCATAGGAAAGCATGCCCGGCGCCCTCCTTAAGCAGGGCTCGGGGGCTCTCTCCCTGAGGGCCACCGACCTAGCCAGGGTCACGAGGGAGGTGCTTGGGCATGACGTGGAGGCGTGCTTCGAAGCACGCTTCCCTCAAGAAGGAGCAAGGCAAGCAGAGTCGGACCAGCAGGAGTTTGTTAACCAGGCCGTTCAAGAACTATAGGAGTCGAGAATCATGAGAGGTTGCCGCCGCTTACCGGCTGTGGCTCCCCATCCAGGCGAGGATGGTGGGTTGCGTGTCTGCATTGACGTACCAGGGCTCAATCAAGTCACCACGACGGAGCGCCTCTGCCCCTCACGAGTGGGGCGTTGTGGGGGTCCACCCCACAGCTATGTTTGCATGCCTTACGGCTTGCCGAGCGTGGCTGCTGCGTACCAGCGCCTCATGAGGGGCATCATGGAGACTCAGGAAGACAAGCGTTCCGCAGTCCTGGCAGAGATGGAGATGATTCGCGAGGAGCCACCAGCGCCTCCGGAGCCTCCCGAGGCCCCAGTGCCTAGGGGCTCGTGAGGATCGGCTTCCGCAGCCCATCGAGTCTGACGCACCAACGCCATTTCGCCGTCGACATCTTCAGGTGACATCTTTCAAGCTTCATTCCCAGCTGGGAGCGCCCTCCTAGGGCTGCATTACTCCCAGGCCGTGTGGGTCCGTCCCTGCGGCGTGTATCCCTTTTTAGTTTTCGATCGTTAGCTTGCTTTGTTGGGGGCGCCCCTCGGGCTACATCATCCCCAAGCCGCTCGGACTAGGCCCAGCGGCGTGTATCTCCCTCGTGTTTATTTCTAACTATGCATTCGCCTATCATGCTTGATCACTTGATGCCTGTCCACTACAACTCTTCTTCTCCATGTCGACCACTTGCACGTTAAAGGGGGGTGCCTGAGCATCGCGACTCAGGGCTCTTACCGGCTCTCCAGCCCTCACCCTCTGGCCTTGTCCACGGCATCGCGACCTGGCATACCAGCGACGGCTGAGACAAGCTCGAGGGGCGGGACCCGAGGACGTAGAGTGCCGGCATCTAACCGAATTTTGCAGGAACACATCTCAAGATACGGCCCAGTGCCAGGCGCAACCCGCCTAGAGGTAGGGCCTCGTGGGTCCCGCGCTGGCTCACGGGCGCCCAGATACACCTCACCTGCCCCAGCCAACGACCTCTCGAGCGACTAACGGTTGACTAATGACTGTCATGGCAGCCCCTTCTTCTTTCTGTGATGAGTCTACAGGATCCTTGGAGGGAATTGCGCTAGCCGAGGCCCTCACGGAGTCCTCTTCACCCTCGCCTGCATGAACCGCTTGCGCCTTAAAAGGGGGGTGCCTGAGCATCGCGACTTAGGGCTCTTACCGGCTCTCCAGCCCTCACCCTCTGGCCTTGTCCACGACATCGCGACCTGGCATACCAGCGACGGCTGTGACCAGCTCGAGGGCCGGGACCCGAGGATGTAGAACGGAAAGGGGAGTAGAGGCGAGGAAGAAGGGGCACGCGAGGACCACGCCGAGCAACTCCTTTCTAACTACCCCACGGACCCGACGATGCGTTGGGGACGACCTCCGATCCTCCAGATAAGTCACCATCCAAAGCACTGGCTACCGTGGCCCTACCCCGGCACCTAATGCAATTCCTTACTAGCGACGTCGCTTCCCTTTCTCACCGAACGACGACTGCTTGGGCGCCAAAGGGGACCTCCTGAGCATCGCGACTCAGGGGCTCTTGCCGGACCCCGGGTCGCTCACCTCCTAGCCTTGACCACGGCATCGCGACCTGGCATACCAGCGACGGCTGACGCCGCCTTGGGACTGGGACCTGTCGACGCAGAGCGCCAAGCCCTCGCGAGGTTCGAAAGGGAAGACTAAGCTACGACGGAATTAGCGACCCGCACAGTTCCATAGCAAAAGTCACATATTAACAGAAAGGATCACAGACATCTTACAAGCCCCCATGGGGCGCAGTATGATTCCTTGCAGGAAAAAGATCCAAAGGGATGCTATCTACATGCGCCCCAGCAGACGATGCCGTCATCAATAGTGGGCCATCAGGCATCGGCGCCAACCCCATCCAGATCAGAGTCGGCGGCGGCCGAGCGAGCCCGCCCTGCTCCAGGAGCGGCGCTGGCTCGCGGGCTCGTAGTTGTCGTCGCTCGTCTCAGGAGTCGCAAAGACCACGCTGGGATCACTGGATCCTCCGGCACTTCCGTCGCTCGTGGAGCTGCCCAGGGAGTGGCCGGCGGGCCTGGCCCTCACCGCGGCAGGGTCCTGGCCACCTCCCTTGGGGCAGCACTCTAGTCGGCGCCAGCTCACGTCGAATACCTTGAAGAACATCACCGAAGCGCCGTCGTACTCCAGGTGGATCATGAGAGCGCCCCTTGTTCTGCAACCCCGAGCGATCTCGCCCCAGCCACGAGTCATGAAGACCTCGCCCGAGGCGAGCATCGCGACCTCTGCCTCGGTCGCGGGGGTGCTGCAGTCGGCGTGCTGCAACCACAATTCCAGGAGTCTTCCCTGTGGGAAGACGGAGGCGAAGAAAGGAGGAAAGCGAATCCAAGTTCGCGGAGGCATGGCGGCGTGGAGCACGAGCTCGCGGGAGGAGCCCTCGGCATGGACTCCAGGGGGAACGACCCACAGCTTCGTGACCCGGCGGCGACGGCGCCTGCCGCTTGGATCGACGTTACCCCCTCCAAGGCCCTCGGCATGGGCAAACAAGGGAAGCAGAAACCCCGGCGGAGGCCGCTCGTACCAAGGCCTTGACACCACCAGGTGGTCTCCTTCGCCTCGGCAGCGAAGGGCAAGTCGCTTCTTCGGTGGGAGCGGGTCTGGCACTTCATGGAGAGCCTTTCCCTTCTCCTCTGCAGAGAACCGGCGAATCAGAGCCATCACGGCAAGACGGAGCAAGAATCAAGGCAAAGGAGAAAACAAGAAGAGATGGACTGGTGGAGCTTACGCGGCCCCGTACTTATAGCCGGAAAAGGCCAACCGTCGAGCACCACGATCATAGGTAATAATGACCCGTATCTACGCATGCAGGGACTAGTCAAGTCACGCAGTTGCCAGGACGTCGTGGGGAAGTGGAGACGCCCACGTCCTATCAAACCGCCACGCGGCGCCCGAGGCCGCAGGCTATCAGGGCCCGCGGCGCTTCGCTCTTGCCCTTTCGCCTCTCGGCACGGCCAAGTCCAGGCACGCCTTGGGCCTGGGGGCTACTGTCGGCGTTCTGGGAACAGGGGTCCCCAGACTTGCCTGCCTGCGGCCTGCGGCGTGGCTCAAAGGAGGCCCAGTACGGCCCACCTTCATCAACACGAGACTCAAGACCCTCGCGAGGGGCCAAGCCTCGCGGGGAGGACGACGCAGCGCTTCCTCAGGCGCGGCCTCCTCTGGCTGGCTCACGAGGAGGCGGAGAGATCGAGGCAGGGCACCTCGTGAGGTGCCCAAGATGCAAGCCATGACGACCAAGGGTGCCAGGCGGGCGCCACACTGCCCAGTGTCCTCCCTTTCCTCTTTGGTGCAAAGGGGGCAAGCGCAGGCGTGAGGATCAAGAAAAGGCAGCCATTTGGGTGCAACGAGACCAAGACCAGTCCAACGGTGGCAATGAGCTCATCGTGGAGCCCAGAACGGCGTCACCACAGGGCCTTTGGCAGGCGAGGACCAACATTGGTCAGGATAAGTGTACCAGATGTTCCCGTTCAAATTGGCCAATTGTTGGCGCCCTTCCCGCTCAGTATTTGGGAAGAGGCCCAGGGCCTTTGCCTATAAATAGGACCAGCCACCCCCAGGGGAGGGGGGTATTCAGAGCAATGGTAGAGCAAGTAGAGAGAGGGAGAGAGAGAAGGGCTCCTGAACTCCCCTAGAAGTTCATCGTCCTAGCCAAGAACGGGCCCTCGCGAGGCCGTTCTCCCTTGTATTGATCATCATCATCATCAGCCCAGGAGGCCATCCAGCCACCACAAACTAGAGTAGGGTAGTACATCACAACGGTTGCCCGAACTAGTATAAACTCTGTGTTCTTTGTGCGGATCTTTTGGTAGTTTAGATCCTTGCGAGATGGAGAGGTAGAGGGCATCATCTCCGCGCGCATCCCAGAGTTTAAACCTTAAGGGTCTGCCGGAACCATGGGTATAAACCCTGTCAAAGGCCCTGTTGTGACGCCGTTCTGGGCTCCACGATGAGCTCATTCCCACCGTTGGACTGGTCTTGGTCTCGTTGCACTGAAATGGGTGCCTTTGCTTGATCGTCACGCCTGCGCTTGCCCCCTTTGCACCAAAGAGGAAAGGGAGGACACTGCACGGTCCGGCGCCCGCCTGGCACCCTTGGTCGTCATGGCTTGCGTCATGGGCACCTCGTGAGGTGCCCTGCCTCGATCTCTCCGCCTCCTCGTGAGCCAGCCAGAGGAGGCCGCGCTTGAGGAAGCGCTGCGTCGTCCTCCCCGCGAGGCTTGGCCCCTCGCGAGCGTCTTGAGTCTCGTGTTGATGAAGGTGGGTCGTACTGGGCCTCCTTTGAGCCACGCCGCAGGCCGCAGGCAGGCAAGTCTGGGGACCCCCGTTCCTAGAACGCCGACAACTGTGATGACCCCCCTAGGTCCTGACATCTTGAGCTTGAGGTATGCGTAATGCGGTACCGCATTGAATTTTGCAAATGCGGTTTGCCCCAGCAGTGCGTGATAGCCGCTGCAGAACGGGACGATATCGAAGATTAACTCGTCGCTTCGGAAGTTGTCCGGAGATCCGAAGACCACTTCCAGCGTGATTGAACCTGTATAGTGGGCTTCTACACCTGGGATGGCGCCTTTAAAGGTCATTTTTGTGGGCTTGATCCTCGAGGGGTCTATACCCATCTTGCGCACTGTATCCTGATAGAGCAGGTTCAGGCTGCTGCCGCCGTCCATAAGGACTCGAGTTAGGTGAAATCCGTCAATGATGGGGTCTAGGACCAATGCGGCAGATCCGCCATGACGTATACTAGTGGGGTGGTCTCTGCGATCGAAAGTGATCAGACAAGAGGACCATGGGTTGAACATTGGGGCGACGGGCTCCATCGCATATACGTCCCTTAGTACACGCTTCCGTTCCCTTTTGGGGATGTGGGTTGCGTATATCATGTTCACCGTCCTCACTTGTGGGAGGAACCTCTTCTGTCCTCCCGTGTTCGGCGGCCGTGGGTCCTCCTCGTCATCGCTATGCAACCCCTTCTCCTTGTTTTCGGCGTTTAACTTGCCGGCCTGCTTGAACACCCAGCATTCTCTGTTGGTGTGATTGGCTAGCTTATCAGGGGTGCCGTGTATTTGACACGAGCGATTGAGTATGCGGTCCAAACTGGACGGGCCCGGAGTGCTTCTTTTGAATGCCTTTTTCCGTTGACCAGATTTAAAGCCTCTGAATCCAACATTGACTGCCATATCCTCGGCGTTATCACCGTTGCTGCGACGCTTGTGTTTGCTGCGATGTGGCCTGTCATTACTGTCCTTGGTATCCGAAGTGCCGAGGTTCCTCGATATGTTATTGCTACGAGCCAGCCAGCTATCCTCTCCCACGTAGAAGCGGGTCATGAGTGTCGTGAGTGCTTCCATAGACTTCGGCTTTTCCTGGCCGAGGTGCCGGGCAAGCCACTCGTCACGGATGTTGTCCTTGAATGCCGCTAAGGCTTCTGCATCCGGGCAGTCGACAATTTGATTTTTCTTTGTTAGGAACCGTGTCCAGAATTGCCTGACCGGTTCCCCTGGCTACTGAATTATGTGGCTCAAGTCATCGGCATCTGGTGGTCGCACATAAGTTGTAACGCCCCGGATCTGATGCGCCAGGTGTCCGCCAATTATTCGCCGTCGTTGCCATGTCATGTGCTTGCGTGTCGCTCTTTGCCATGTCATCATCTGCTTTTCATATCATGTCATAATGTGCATCGCATTCGCATACGTGTTCGTTTCATGTATCCGAGCATTTTTCCCGTTGTCCGTTTTGCAATCCGGCGCTCCTATGTTCCCCTGCGTCCCCTTTTACCTTTTTCCGTGAGCGGGTATTAAACTTTCTCGGAATGGACCGAGGTTTGCCAAGCGGCCTTGGTATAGCACCGGTAGGCCGCCTGTCAAGTTTCGGGTCAATCGGAGTCCGTTTGATACTCCAACGGTTAACCGGGTAACCGCAAAGGCCTCTTTTGGTGCAGCCCAACACCCCTCTCAAAGTGGCCCAAAACCCATCTAAGTCATCTCCATCCTCTAAGTCGTTCGATCACGATCGCGTGGCCGAAAACCGCACTCCATTTGGAGCTTCCTAGCCCCCTCTACCTATAAATATGTGTCTCTCCCCGGATTTTCGGGCAGATGAAACCCTAACCCGCTCCTCTCCGCCGCCGGACACGTCCGTCTGCGCCGGACACGTCCAACTTCCACCTCACCCCGGCCAATCCGCGAGCGCCACCTCAGCTCCGCCGCCGCCCGCGCCCAATCGAGATCCGCCACCTGTCCCGCCGCCGCCAGGGCCCGCGCAGGCCCAGATCCGGCCCGCGGGGCCCGAGTCGCCGCCGCCACCCATCGCGGGAGGCCCGCGCCTCCCCGCACCTACCCGCCGTCCAGCCGAGCCCGGGCTCGCCGCCGGCGCGCCGCCCCGCGCCAGCGCCCGCGCCTCCGCCGCCGATTCCGCGAGCGCCGCGCGCACGCACCGCCGCCCCACCGCCTCGCCGTCCGCCCGCGCCGCGCGCCTCACCGCGCCACTGCGCCGCCTCCTCCTCCGCCGCGCGACGCCGGTGCGCCGCCGCCCGCCGTCTCCGCGTGCCGCTGCCCGCGCCGGAGTCCGGCAGGATCCAGATCCGCCGCCGTTGACTTTTCTCGCGGGGTAATTTTCCCTAAGTCCCCGAGATTTTATCATTTTATTGCCTTGTTCATCATGCCATATCTCTGCATCAGCTGCTCCGTTTCGGGCGTGTAATATTTCAAATTGTTTTCCTCGATGAGTAAATCATTTCATCTCATTGCATCATTTTCATATGAGCACATCTTGATGCCCGAAGTGCTGTTAGAAGAGGGCTATGTGATGTTAGTTTCAGATCTGTTTCAGTAGATGCACTTTTGTCATTTTTGCCATGATTGATGTGTGCATCCTATGAAGTTGAGTCCTACATGTGCTTTGTAATATGCCATGCCATCTTCCCATAGAATTATGCCATGTATTTTTGTGGTCTATGTGGTGACTAGCACAAGCATGCAAACTAGGTTACTTAATGTTGCTGATTTCAGAGACTTAGTAATTTCACTAAGTCCCTGCCTGCTGTTATTTTTATGCCATATGTTCATGTTGTTTCAGAGAGATCTATGCCTCTTTTGAGCATGATCAGTAAGAGTGTTTTGAGAATATGGATTTGCTATATCCATCCGTGCCTTTTCTTGTAATTATGGAGTGCCATAGCTCGAGTCAATCGAGCTCTACTTTTGCTATAAAATGTTCCTGGCAGATTGTTTACATGTTATTCGATTTTGCCAAGGTTGTTGTAGTTGATCCTTGCATGATATATTGTTTTTATTGCCATGTATAGCTTCTATGCCATGTCTTCTTGATGTATGTGTGCTTAGCTTATCATGCGATGCTCTGTAGTGAGTGCATCGAGCTCACGGACATGCCTACTTGTTATCTGTTTTTGACATGTCCAGTTTTCTGTTGTCTGAAACCTGTATCGAAACTTGCTTAATTGACATGGGTGTTATTATATTTTCTATTCCTTTTTGGCTTATGGTCAGTAAGGGACTTTTGTTAAGTGCTTTGAGTAGATTCACGCCATGCCTTATTTTGCAATGTCCTATTCCGGTAGCATGTTGTTTCATTGCTCTAAATATGTCATCCTGATGTTGATTTCTGGCATGGTATTTTCACAAAGTCTGTGAACCGTTATCTTTTGCACTTTTGCCATGCTTGTTTGAACCTGTTGTGGTGTGATTTAGCCGTAGCTCAGTGTTCATATTTTGTCAAGCATCTTGAGTAGATCACTGTCATATGCTTTGTTGATCCGTTTGAGTGCAGTAGCGAAGCTACTTGTTGCATGTTAAGTGGCAACCTGCTGTTAATGGCAGATTCTTGTCATTCTTGTTTCGCTTGTCATTTGCAAACCGTGCATCCGATTCCGGTGATCTTTATATCGTTTTCAACCGAAATCACCTCACCTTTCCAGTGGCATACTTGGTTTGCCAAGATTATGCCTTGTTCATCTTTTCCCTTCCCGCGCATGCATATGCATTGCATACCACATCTAGCATATCATGCCATGTTTATGCGATGGTTGTTTTACTATGTTGTTTGTTTGTTTCCGGGTTGCTTCTCTCGTTAGCTTTGGTTTCGTTCCGGTGTTGTGAGGTTTCGTTCGTCTACGTCCGTTTGTTTTCTTCATGGACTCGTTCTTCTTCCTTGCGGGATCTCAGGCAAGATGACCATACCCTCGAAATCACTTCTATCTTTGCTTTCTAGATTGCTCGCTCTTTTGCTATGCCTATGCTGCGATACCTACCACTTGCTTATCATGCCTCCCATATTGTTAAACCAAGCCTCTAACCCACCTTGTCCTAGCAAACCGTTGTTTGGCTATGTTACCGCTTTGCTCAGCCCCTCTTATAGCGTTCTTAGTTGCAGGTGAAGATGAAGTTTGTTCCTTGTTGGAACATGGAGATGTTGTTCCTTGATTGGAACATCTTTACTTGTTGGGATATCACAATATATCTTATTTAATTAATGCATCTATATACTTGGTAAAGGGTGGAAGGCTCGGCCTTATGCCTGGTGTTTTGTTCCACTCTTGCCGCCCTAGTTTCCGTCATATCGGTGTTATGTTCCCGGATTTTGCGTCCCTAACGCGGTCGGGTGATTTATGGGACCCCCTTGACAGTTCGCTTTGAATAAGACTCTTCCAGCAAGGCCCAACCTTGGTTTTACCATTTGCCTACCACCTATCCCTTTCCCTTGGGTCTGATCAGCCTGAGGGTCATCTTTATTTAGCCCCCTGGGCCAATGCTTGTCTAAGTGTTGGTCCAAACTAGAGCACCCTGCGGGACCGTCCATTGGCAACTTGGGTTATGTTGGTACCTGTACGCTTAGCTTATCCGGTGTTGCCCTGTGAACGAGATATGTGCAGCTCCTATCAGGATGTCGGCGCATCGGGCGGCTTTGCTGGACTTGTTTTATTGCTGTCGAAATGTCTTGTAGCCGGGATTCCGAGACTGATCGGGTCTTCCCGGGGAGAAGGAATATCCTTCGTTGATCGCGAGAGCTTATCATGGGCTAAGTTGGGACACCCCTGCAGGGTTTGAACTTTCGAAAGCCGTGCCCGCGGTTATGTGGTAGATGGGAATTTGTTAATGTCCGGTTGTAGAAAACCCGAAGTTGATCTTAATTAAAATACACCAACCGCGTGTGTAACCGTGATGGTCTCTTCTCGGCGGGGTCCGGGAAGTGAACACGGTTGTTGGAGTTATGTTTGACGTAAGTAGTTCAGGATCACTTATTGATCATAGTTGTTCGAACGTGCTTTGCCTTCTCTTCTCGCTCTCATTTGCGTATGTTAGCCACCATATATGCTAGTCGCTTGCTGCAGCTCCACTTCATACCGTTTACCCTACCTATAAGCTTAAATAGTCTTGATCTCGCGGGTGTGAGATTGCTGAGTCCTCGTGACTCACCAGATACTTCCAAAACCAGTTTGTAGGTGCCGATGAATCCGTGCAGGTGACGCACCCGAGCTCAAGGAGGAGTTCGGTGAAGATCCTATCCTATATGTTGTTTCGTTCTAGTCGATCAGTAGTGGAGCCCAGTTGGGGTCGATCGGGGACCTTTGTCGCTTTTGGGGTTTCTTCTTTTATTTTGGCTCCGTAGTCGGGCCCTGATTGTAACTGTATGATGTAATGTTTTATTCATGCATTTGTGTGAAGTGGCGATTGCAAGCCAACTATGTATCTCTTTCCCTTATGCATTACATGGGTTGTGTGAAGATTACCTCACTTGCGACATTGCTTTCAATGCGGTTATGCCTCTAAGTCGTGCTTCAACACGTGGGAGATATAGCCGCATCGAGGGCATTTCAAGTTGGTATCAGAGCCTTCCCCGACCTTAGGAGCCCCCACTGATTGATCATTTTTAGCGGCCGAGTTGTGTCTAGAAAATGTTTTGAGTCATTTAGGAATTATATATCGGAGAGTTTAGGAATTCTTTTTACTTCCCAGTCTCCTCATCGCTCTGGTAGAGTTTTGACTCTTCTCTTCTCAAATTTCACTAAAAAAAATTTTAGGATCACGCGGGTATCTTAGAATCGTTCCGATGGTTTTATGATGACAACATTGTCTTGGTTGCCTCCCGTCAGCAGGGGTTTTAGTGGAGGTGTCCCGGGGAGTTGAGCTCCGAGGTGTTGTCGTCATAATTTTATCGTTACAGTTCTGGAATACCTGAGTTTAGTACGCCGACATCGAAAAACTCTTTTGTACAGTTGTTGGTGAGATAACCCTGATAGCCCAGTACTGAGGCGAGTGCGGGAGTATTGCCATGACTCATATAACGGATGCTTTTTCGAAGGTTGAGGTAGACGATTTCCGAAGGTTTCTTGGTTATGTGTTGAAGGATGGATACAGCTGGATCTAGGTATTGTTGGTTTGGGTGATATATTTTGTGTCCCCTGTATCCCCAACACCTGATTGCATAACCAGAAGGTTTCGGGAGTTCATAAGTGGGAATTCAAGTAGCTCTTAGGATATCTTTCCAACAGACACATGATACGATATGGGATCTATCATATGTTTGTTCCGGCTTATTCTGCAAGCCAAATCCTTTGTTTTTGTTTGGTTTTATGGTATTCGAGTTGCTTCAATGTCAAGTGTTGATTCCATACCTTTTCTACGTGGTGTTCTCATATTCCTATGTGGATACTAATCCTTCTTGAGCATTGAGGTGTCATGCCAATTCTTTTTCAACCGGTGTGTCTCTCTTCAAGTGGACCCGATCACTTCAACATTCACAAGATCACCTCTCAGTCTTTCCCAACGTTGCTTGTTTCATCCGTCCCAAATTGTCTTTGATTTTCCCACCCTCCCACCCTCTTTCCTTAAGGACTCGGATTTCTTAATCAAGTATCCTTTTTATTGATGGAAGTTTCTTCATTCTTTCCTTTAATGTTCTTATCCGGTGATTATCATGAAGATTCTAACCGAGCTTCAAGTTCATCAATCTTCGTTCTTTTTTCTCCGGTGGATTCAGTTCAAGCTTGTCGATCATATCTTTCCTTGTTTCAAATGTTTTCTAATGTCGGTGTATCTCTTAATCGTTCATCTCTCGCTATTCATTTGTTCCGAAGTGATGAAGATATCTCAGAAGATTCAAGTTTCCATTCTCAATTCACTCAATTTCTTTTGAGGATGCTATCTCATTCAAGTCATTTAATTCAACTGGTGCAATCTCTCTTTTCAAGCAATTGATCAATGGTGTTTCTTTTGAGTGGGCCCTAACCCACAGGTCTTTTCCCAGTATCTTACCTGACCCTTCTAATTTTCCCAGAGCTATTCCCAAATTCTTTTCAAAGTTTGATGTAAGAATGAATTTTCATCAGTCATATGTCTTTCTCCAAGATCTTTCAAATTCTTTTCATTATTGGTTCAACCTTTTCTATTCTTCATTCCGTAGTGTCTCTACAATTCGCGGTGGTGTTTCTCGTCGTCATTCTCAGATTTTGAAGACCGAAGAAGAGTTTCTCTTAAATCTTGCCCCATTCTCTTCAAGATTCATTGTTATAGCTTGATGCCATCCTCTCATAATTGTTTTCGATTGTGAGAATAATTTCCACCCATCCGGAGCATTTCAGGAGTCTTTGCAGTTTGATTCTCCGAAGGCCATCATTTCATAATTCCTCATTCTCAGCTTTCAGCTCGTGTTTTCCAAATCTTACTGGTGCATCATTCAAGTTTTCCCTAATCAGCTCGGCACCTCTACGTTCACTTGTATCTAAATTCTCTCAAGTATCTTCGTTCATTTTCAATTCTTATGGTGGTTCGTCAAGATCCTTCTTCCTTTGTTAATATATAGATTCATTCGTTCTTTCCTAATCCTACCGGTGGCTCGTTGAAGACTTTTCTCAAGTTTACGCTATATTTATCTTAATCCTTTCTATGAGAATAAGTGGTATGCCAAATCCGTTGCTTGTCATCAATTTAAATTGGTGAAGGATACGCATAACATAATTCTTGTTCTTGTTTCATCCAAGTGATCTAGTTTCTTCTTTCCAGAGTTGTTCATCATGTCACATTTCTCAGTTCGAGATGCTTCATCTTTTTCATTTCCGGAGTTCCAAGTTTTCCGCATTATCTCGTCGCTAAGCTCCATCTTAATCATCGCAAGGCTTCACCTTGTGTTTTCAACTTCTCTTTCTTTCTATCATGTTTTTATTACCGGTGTTCTTCATGGAGGCTCTACATGATGGTTCATCAAGGATTTAATTCCTTCTCGAAGTGTTCATCGAGATTCTTTTCAGAGGAGCTCGAGTATTCTTTATCTTGCATTTTTAAGTGCAATTCTTTCAACCGTATCATTCGAGGTGGTATTATGTCATTCTTGATAATTTGAGTTCACGTCTCATGATTCACATGTTGTCAAGAATGAGGTATTTTAAATCCATCAACGTCTTCATTGGAGTTATCTTGGGTTATATTTCACCTAAAGCCTTCCATTGAGAATGTTGCTAATTGTGGTGCTTATCAATGACCCAAGTTCTTCTTTTATCCTCCCGGCGAAATAAGCTTTCTCGTCTCCTTGTTCTTATCAATCCAATTCTTTTCCCGTGAGTGGCAGGTTGTCACCTCATATTTTGAGATGATTCCATAAGCCTGCTACAAGCTTACTCGTTTCGTTGTTGGTTTTCCAACAACTCCGTTCTAACCTTCTTGGAAGGGTGCTCTCCAAGATCATTTGTGGCAGAAGTTGTCATTTTCTTCTTTGTCCTTTATCCCAACGATCTATCTTCTATTTCTTCTTCCGGAGGCATTGTGATGTTGTTCCTTTCATTCTTCTGCTCGAATGGTGAGGATCATGTTCTTTGCTTTTGCTTATCCATTCAACCGGAGTGTGGTGTTCTCTTTTCAAGTTTTTTTTCATCTTATCAAGTCTTGCATCGCTTCTCAACCGGAGTGCTGTCTGAAATCTATCTTACCCCTTGTGCCATTCTTTTAATAGTTCAGGAGGCAGTGTGTTGTTAATTTTAGCAAGTATCCTCTCATCTTGGCAAGATCATGTTCAAATCCCTTCCATTTTCAGTCGAAGTGTTGCCTAAATTATATCATTCTTATTCATTCTCTATCTTATTTTAACCAGAGTGGTTTCTATTTCTATCTTCTCTCTTAACCGCCGGGTTCTCGTCATATCCCATGTTCCTCTTTCCTAACGGAGTGTTTTCAACTTTGTTCATCTTCGTTGTTTTCGTTCTTTCATTTTGTTCAACCTCTCCAGGCTCTTTGATTTCACTCGTTTGTCAAAGAAGCAACTTTGTTTTACCTCTTCTCTTTCTCTTCCGTTTTCCCCTCCGGTGCCATTCTAGATCTCGGGACGAGATCCTCTCGTAGTGGTGGAGTGTTGTAACGCCCCGGATCTGATGCGCCAGGTGTCCGTCAATTATTCGCCGTCGTTGCCATGTCATGTGCTTGCGTGTCGCTCTTTGCCATGTCATCATCTACTTTTCATATCATGTCATCATGTGCATCGCATTCGCATACGTGTTCGTTTCACGTATCCAAGCATTTTTCCCATTGTCCGTTTTGCAATCCGGCGCTCCTATGTTCCCCGGCGTCCCCTTTTACCTTTTTCCGTGAGCGGGTATTAAACTTTCTCGAAATGGACCGAGGTTTGCCAAGCGGCCTTGGTATAGCACCGGTAGGCCGCCTGTCAAGTTTCGGGTCAATCGGAGTCCGTTTGATACTCCAACGGTTAACCGGGTAACCGCAAAGGCCTCTTTTGGTGCAGCCCAACACCCCTCTCAAAGTGTCCCAAAACCCATCTAAGTCATCTCCATCCTCTCGGTCGTTCGATCACGATCGCGTGGCCGAAAACCGCACTCCATTTGAAGCTTCCTAGCCCCCTCTACCTATAAATATGTGTCTCTCTCCGGATTTTCGGGCAGATGAAACCCTAACCCGCTCCTCTCCGCCGCCGGACACGTCCGTCCGCGCCGGACACGTCCAACTTCCACCTCACCCCGGCCAATCCGCGAGCGCCACCTCAGCTCCGCCGCCGCCCGCGCCCAATCGAGATCCGCCACCTGTCCCGCCGCCGCCAGGGCCCGCGGAGGCCCAGATCCGGCCCGCGGGGCCCGAGTCACCGCCGCCACCCACCGCGGGAGGCCCGCGCCTCCCCGCACCTACCCGCCGTCCGGCCGAGCCCGAGCTCGCCGCCGGCGCGCCTCCCCGCGCCAGCGCCCGCGCCTCCGCCGCCGATTCCGCGAGCGCCGCGCGCACGCACCGCCGCCCCACCGCCTCGCCGTCCGCCCGCGCCGCGCGCCTCACCGCGCCACTGCGCCGCCTCCTCCTCCGCCGCCCGACGCCGGTGCGCCGCCGCCCGCCGTCTCCGCGTGCCGCTGCCCGCGCAGGAGTCCGGCAGGATCCAGATCCGCCGCCGTTGACTTTTCTCGCGGGGTAATTTTCCCTAAGTCCCCGAGATTTTATCATTTTATTGCCTTGTTCATCATGCCATATCTCTGCATCAGCTGCTCCGTTTCGGGCGTTTAATATGTCAAATTGTTTGCCTCGATGAGTAAATCATTTCATCTCATTGCATCATTTTCATATGAGCAAATCTTGACGCCCGAAGTGCTGTTAGAAGAGGGCTATGTGATGTTAGTTTCAGATCTGTTTCAGTAGATGCACTTTTGTCATTTTTGCCATGATTGATGTGTGCATCCTATGAAGTTGAGTCCTACATGTGTTTTGTAATATGCCATGCCATATTTCCATAGAATTATGCCATGTATTTTTGTGGTCTATGTGGTGACTAGCACAAGCATGCAAACTAGGTTACTTAATGTTGCTGATTTCAGAGACTTAGTAATTTCACTAAGTCCCTGCCTGCTGTTATTTTTATGCCATATGTTCATGTTGTTTCAGAGAGATCTATGCCTGTTTTGAGCATGATCAGTAAGAGTGTTTTGAGAATATGGATTTGCTCTATCCATCCGTGCCTTTGCTTGTAATTATGGAGTGACATAGCTTGAGTCAATCGAGCTCTACTTTTGCTATAAAATGTTCCTGGCAGATTGTTTACATGTTATTCGATTTTGCCAAGGTTGTTGTAGTTGATCCTTGCATGATATATTGTTTTTATTGCCATGTATAGCTTCTATGCCATATCTTCTTGATGTATGTGTGCTTAGCTTATCATGCGATGCTCTGTAGTGAGTGCATCGAGCTCACGGACATGCCTACTTTTTATCTGTTTTTGACATGTCCAGTTTTCTGTTGTCTGAAACCTGTATCGAAACTTGCTTAATTGACATGGGTGTTATTATATTTTCTATTCCTTTTTGGCTTAAGGTCAGTAAGGGACTTTTGTTAAGTGCTTTGAGTAGATTCAAGCCTTGCCTTATTTTGCAATGTCCTATTCCGGTAGCATGTTGTTTCATTGCTCTAAACATGTCATCCTGATGTTGATTTCTGGCATGTTATTTTCACTAAGTCTGTGAACCGTTATCTTTTGCACTTTTGCCATGCTTGTTTGAACCTGTTGTGGTGTGATTTAGCCGTAGCTCAGTGTTCATATTTTGTCAAGCATCTTGAGTAGATCACTGTCATATGCTCTTTTGATACGTTTGAGTGCAGTAGCGAAGCTACTTGTTGCATGTTAAGTGGCAACCTGCTGTTAATGGCAGATTCTTGTCATTCTTGTTTTGCTTGTCATTTGCAAACCGTGCATCCGATTCCGGTGATCTTTATATCGATTTCAACCGAAATCACCTCACCTTTCCAGTGGCATACTTGGTTTGCCAAGATTATGCCTTGTTCATCTTTTCCCTTCCCGCGCATGCATATGCATTGCATACCACATCTAGCATATCATGCCATGTTTATGCGATGGTTGTTTTACTATGTTGTTTGTTTGTTTTCGGGTTGCTTCTCTCGTTAGCTTTGGTTTCGTTCCGGAGTTGTGAGGTTTCGTTCGTCTACGTCCGTTTGTCTTCTTCATGGACTCGTTCTTCTTCCTTGCGGGATCTCAGGCAAGATGACCATACCCTCGAAATCACTTCTATCTTTGCTTGCTAGATTGCTCGCTCTTTTGCTATGCCTATGCTGCGATACCTACCACTTGCTTATCATGCCTCCCATATTGTTAAACCAAGCCTCTAACCCACCTTGTCCTAGCAAACCGTTGTTTGGCTATGTTACCGCTTTGCTCAGCCCCTCTTATAGCGTTCTTAGTTGCAGGTGAAGATGAAGTTTGTTCCTTGTTGGAACATGGAGATGTTGTTCCTTGATTGGAACATCTTTACTTGTTGGGATATCACAATATATCTTATTTAATTAATGCATCTATATACTTGGTAAAGGGTGGAAGGCTCGGCCTTATGCCTGGTGTTTTGTTCCACTCTTGCGCCCTAGTTTCCGTCATATCGGTGTTATGTTCCCGGATTTTGCGTCCCTAACGCGGTCGGGTGATTTATGGGACCCCCTTGACAGTTCGCTTTGTATAAGACTCTTCCAGCAAGGCCCAACCTTGGTTTTACCATTTGCCTACCACCTATCCCTTTCCCTTGGGTCTGATCAGCCTGAGGGTCATCTTTATTTAGCCCCCCGGGCCAATGCTTGTCTAAGTGTTGGTCCAAACTAGAGCACCGTGCGGGACCATCCCTTGGCAACTTGGGTTATGTTGGTACCTGTACGCTTAGCTTATTCGGTGTTGCCCTGAGAACGAGATATGTGCAGCTCCTATCAGGATGTCGGCGCATCGGGCGGCTTTGCTGGACTTGTTTTATTGCTGTCGAAATGTCTTGTAGCCGGGATTCCGAGACTGATCGGGTCTTCCCGGGGAGAAGAAATATCCTTCGTTGATCGCGAGAGCTTATCATGGGCTAAGTTGGGACACCCCTGCAGGGTTTGAACTTTCGAAAGCCGTGCCCGCGGTTATGTGGCAGATGGGAATTTGTTAATGTCCGGTTGTAGAAAACCCGAAGTTCATCTTAATTAAAATACACCAACTGCATGTGTAACCGTGATGGTCTCTTCTCGGCGGGGTCCAGGAAGTGAACACGGTTGTTGGAGTTATGTTTGACGTAAGTAGTTCAGGATCACTTATTGATCATAGTTGTTCGACCGTGCTTTGCCTTCTCTTCTCGCTCTCATTTGTGTATGTTAGCCACCATATATGCTAGTCGCTTGCTGCAGCTCCACTTCATACCTTTTACCCTACCTATAAGCTTAAATAGTCTTGATCTCGCGGGTGTGAGATTGCTGAGTCCTCGTGACTCACCAGATACTTCCAAAACCAGTTTGCAGGTGCCGATGAATCCGTGCAGGTGACGCACCCGAGCTCAAGGAGGAGTTCGATGAAGATCCTATCCTTTATGTTGTTTCGTTTTAGTCGATCAGTAATGGAGCCCAGTTGGGGTCGATCGGGGACCTTTGTCGCTTTTGGGGTTTCTTCTTTTATTTTGGCTCCGTAGTCGGGCCCTGATTGTAACTGTATGATGTAATGTTTTATTCGTGTATTTGTGTGAAGTGGCGATTGTAAGCCAACTATGTATCTCTTTCCCTTATGTATTACATGGGTTGTGTGAAGATTACCTCACTTGCGACATTGCTTTCAATGCGGTTATGCCTCTAAGTCGTGCTTCGACACGTGGGAGATATAGCTGCATCGAGGGCGTTTCATAAGTGCCCTGGAAATTGTCGAGGAATGCGTCTTCCAGATCCTCCCAACAGCCAACTGAGTCTGCTGGCAAGCTATTCAGCCATTGCCGAGCTGGTCCTTTAAGTTTTATCGCGAGGCACTTGATGGCATGTAGATCATCACCGCAGGCCATGTGGATGTGGAGGAGGAAGTCCTCGATCCATACCGCGGGATCTGTTGTACCATCATATGATTCGATATTTACAGGTTTAAAACCTTCTGGGAATTCATGCTCCATTACTGCATCTGTGAAGCATAGGGGGTGTGCCGCGCCTCTGTGCTGGGCTATGTCGCGACCCAGCTCGTATGAGTCATGCCTGCTGTATTCGACCCGTCCGGACTTGCTTTTACTATGTCCAGTGAGGCCGTCACCGTCCCTTGTAGGGGCACGGCCTCGTGATCTGTAGATCGATCTTTGCGTGTTTTGCCATGTGTTCCAATACGTCTTGCAGGTCTCGCGTGTTTCCCGGTGCCTTGGTATTTTTGTTTGAATGGTGGCGGGGTGCAGGCTGATTTTCAGGCCGGGCTGCCTCTCTATCTTGGCCACGAGGTGGCCGGTCAGCCGCATCATACGCTGGTGATGTAGGTTTTCATGCTTCCTCCTCAAGTCGGGGTAGCAGCCTGCGCTTTGGGTGACCCTTGGAAGGTCGTTCGAGTTCATATTCGTCGGCCGCAAGGACTTCAGTCCATCTATCTGCTAGCAGATCCTGATCAGCTCGAAGTTGTTGCTGCTTTTTCTTCAGGCTATTTGTTGTGGCTATAAGCCGGCGCTTAAAGCAGTCCTGATCGACGGGATCCTCAGGCATGACAAATTCTTCGTCGTCGAGGCTCGCTTCGTCTTCGGAGAGAGGCGGGGTCTATCCTCCCGTCCTTGGATGGCGCGATCCGTTCCGGACTAAGGAGGGAGTAGTTGTTGGCGTGATCTCCCGAACAATGTCCGACAGCAGAGCTATATCGTGTTCGTCGTGATCGTGCTGCACACCAGGCATGGGGCCAAATCCGTTGAAGATCAAGTCTCCGCGGATATCGGCAGTGTAATTCAAGTTTCCAAACCTGACCTGATGGCCAGGGGCGTAGCTCTCGATCTGCTCCAGATGGCCAAACGAGTTGGTCCGCAGTGCGAAGCCGCCGAATACAAAGATCTGTACGGGGAGGAAGACCTCACCCTGGACCGCATCGTTGTCGATGATCGAAGGAGCCATCCGGCCTTATGGTGACGACACAGTGGAACTCTCAATAAAAGCACCAATGCCGGTGTCAAAATCGGCGGATCTCGGGTAGGGGGTCCCGAACTGTGCGTCTAAGGCGGATGGTAACAGGAGGCAAGGGACACAATTTTTACCCAGGTTCGGGCCCTCAAGATCGAGGTAATACCCTACTTCCTGCTTGATTGATCTTGATGATATGAGTAGTACAAGAGTTGATCTACCACGAGATCGTAGAGGCTAAACCCTAGAAGCTAGCCTACGATATGATTGTTGTTGTCCTACGGACTAAACCCTCCGGTTTATATACACACCGGAGGGGGCTAGGGTTACATAGAGTCGGGTACAATGGGAGGAGATCTACATATCTGTATCGCCAAGCTTTCCTTCCACGCCAAGGATAGTCCCATCCGGACACGAGACGAAGTCTTCAATCCTGTATCTTCATAGTCCAACAGTCTAGACAAAGGATATAGTCCGGCTTTCCGGATACCCCCTAATCCAGGACTCCCTCAAATTGCCTCGCCACAAGTTGTGAATCTCCACGGAGGACCAACTTCTTAATCCCCAATTATATCACAATCCTTAGCCCGACAAGGAGCCCTTCATATTCAGTAGTGTTGTTTGTAGCATCCTTCTGGGAAAGTGCATTTGGACCACATACTTCAGGTGCTCTCCGGTGGGTGCGATGAAGAGCACGCCAGCCCCTGCACGCTGAAGTGAGAAAGCACCATCAAGGTACATGATCCAATCTTGGGGCACTTCTTTGTCGGGGATAACTGTTTCCAGTGTCTCTTCGTCTGGGGTAGGTGTCCACTCTGCAATAAACTCCACCAGTGCTCTGCTCTGAATGGTCGAGGTGCTTTCATACTTCAGTCCAAAGCTTGATAACTCCAGTGCCCATTCAACTATCATGCCGATGGCTTCAGGGTTCCTCAATATGTGTTGTAGAGGGAAATGGGTGACAACTTTGATCTCATGGGCTTGGAAGTAGTTGCGCAGCTTCCTCGAGGCCATGAAGAGGCTGAAGATTAGTTTTTGCACCCCAGAATACCTTGATCTAGCCCCTTGCAATAGCGACCTTACAAAGTAGACTGGTCTCTGCACCACCTTCTTATTTGTCATGGTCTAGTGATTTCCTTCACTACTCTGCTCTTCCTTCTCTTGATTTGCACTCAATCCTGCTGTGACTGGTTCACTTCCTTCTCTGGGGAGGACAATAGCTGCAGCTGCTCCTTCTTCCACTTCCTGATGTGCCATCAGTGCTGCACTACCCACCTGATTGGTTGCTGCAGATATAGCAGCAACACTCTTGTGGTTTAGGCGCGACAAAGGTGGGAACAGAGGAAAGGTATGCTTTTAAGTCCTACAGCGCAGCTTCTGCCTCCGGGGTCCACTTCATGGGCCCTGCCTTCTTCAAAAATTTGAAGAACAATATAACACGCTTGGCAGACTTGGAGATGGACCTACTCAGGGCGACAACACATCTAGTCAAACGCCTCACGTCCTTGACTGTCTTGGGTGCTCGAATTTGCTCAATTGCTCTGATATTGTTGGGGTTGGCCTCTATCCCCCAGTGAGACACAAAGAAGCCAAGTAGCGGGAACGCCAGACACACACATTTCTGGGTTAAGCTTCTAGTTGACCTTGCGCAGGTTTGCAAAGGTTTCTTCACTGTCTTGAATGGGTGTTGATCTGTCCTTGGTCTTGACCACTATGTCATCCATGTAAGCTTCAATATTCCTATGCAGATGAGATTCAAAACCAATTTGCACTGCTCTTGCAAAGGTGGACCCTGAAAGGATCGAGAAGAGGTGTCTAGAGGAGGGGGGATTAGACCCTCAACAAAGAAAAGTAGCAGTTTTTAATTTCTTCAAGTTATAGCACAAGTTTAAACATTCACAATATATTTCAAGCAAGCATGACAAGAGTATATGAGCAGCGGAAAGTAAAGCATGCAATTTGCAAGAAAGTAAAGGGATGGGATTGGAGTGTGCAAACGCAATTGGAGACACGAAGATTTTTTCCGTGGTTCTGATCGGTGGTGCTATCGTACATCCACGTTGATGGAGACTTCAACCCATGAAGGGTAACGGTTGCGCGAGTCCACGGAGGGCTCCACCCACGAAGGGTCCGCAAAGAAGCAACCTTGTCTATCCCACCATGGCCATCGCCGAAGAAGGACTTGCCTCACTAGGGTAGAGCGGTAAACCTTTTGGTCAACGGATTTGCCATCCCTGGTCAAGTCAAGATGTCCACTAGTAGGCATGGGCGTTCTCATATCTTTGCTTTCTTGCATGTTGAACTTCTTGAATAAGTTCTTGGTGTACTTTGTTTGAGAGACAAAGGTGTCCTCCATAGTTTGCTTGATTTGCAAACCAAGAAAGAACTTGAGTTCACACATCATAGACATCTCAAACTTCTTCGACATTAGCTTCCCAAACTTTTCACTAAAATGAGGGTTAGTCTAACCAAATATGATATCATCAACATAAATTTGGCACACAAATAATTCACCATTAACCCTTTTAGTAAAAAGAGTACAATCAATTTTTCCAATCAAAAAGCCTTTTTCAATAAGGAAATTGGTCAACCATTTATACCATGCTCTAGGAGCTTGTTTAAGACCATAAAGAGCTTTGTGAAGTTTGTAAACATGGTCGGGTTTATTAGGATTAACAAAGCCGGGAGGTTGTTTAACATAAACTTCCTCCTCAATTTCACCATTTAGAAAAGCACTTTTAATGTCCATTTGGTATAAGGTGATATCATGGTGATTAGCATAGGCAAGTAAGATGCGGATGGACTCAAGTCTAGCAACAGGGGCATATGTATCACTATAGTACATACCTTCGACTTGAGTGTGGCCTTGGCCGGCGAGACATGCTTTGTTGCGAACGACTTGTCCATCTTCGTCTTGCTTGTTGCGAAACACCCATTTGGTATCAATGATGTTGTGGTTGCTGTCGGGCTTCTCGACCAATGTCCACACTTGGTTTCTCTCAAAGTTGTGTATCTCTTCATGCGTGGCATTTATCCAATCCGGATGTTCCAATGCTTCTTCAACCTTCATAGGTTAAATGCTAGAGATGAATTAATAATGTTCACAAAAGTTTGTCAAAAGAGATTTAGAGCGAGTGATTCTCCTGGTTTGGCTCTTGAGACTCTTGCTCGAACTCGTGAGAGCTTTTGCTTGGGTCGGGGTGGAAAATCTTCATCATCATCTTGTTCTTCTTCTTGGCCTTCTTCATTGTTGACGTTGCCGTTCTCTTGTCTAGGTGGACAAGAAGGTTGATGAGGTTCATCTTGGTGTAATTCCTCGTTCTCTTCATCTTGGCGTGTCCCACTTGTGGATGCTTCCATGTCAACCCTTGGTTCACCTTGTCGTGAGGTGGGAGCTTCCACTTGGACGGACGAGGTACTCTCCTTCACCTCCGTTGGACGAATCTTGCCAATAGACAAGTCTTGGATTACTTCCGAAGGGTCTTTATCTCCTACATAAATTGGCAATTGCTCTAGTTGTGAGCCGTTAGATTCATCAAACTTCACATCTACCATCTCTTCAATCTTTCGGGTGAAATTGTTGTAGACACGGTAAGTGTGGGAGTTTGAGCCATAACCAAGTAGGAAACCCTCATGAGATTTCGGAGCAAATTTAGAACGACGATGCTTATCAAGAATATAGCAGTTTGAGCCGAATACTCCAAAGTATCCAACTTGGGGTTTGTTACTGGTGGGAACCTCGAATGCCATCTTGCCGAGTAGCTTGTGAATATACAAGCGATTTGTTGCATGACAAGCTGTCTCAACCGCTCCCGCCCAAAAGAGTTTTGGACTCTTGTACTCATCATGCATCATTCTCGCCATCTCAATAAGAGTCCGGTTCTTCCTCTCAACAACTCCATTTTGTTGAGGTGTGTACGTTGCCGAGAACTCGTGTGAAATCCCCTCTTCGTCAATAAAGGTATCCACATTTGCGTGCTTGAACTCCGTTCCGTTTGCGCTGCGATCCTTCTTGATCTTCACTTCAAATTGATTTTGGGCATTCCTAGCGACGTTCTTGTAGATCTTTTGGACCTATCCTTATCTCTGGTCATGTGATCGCTACATCCACTATCAACGACTCATTCCTTGCCTCCAGCCATGTAGCCGCGAAGATTAGACATAAGACCAAAGTGTCTCATAGGCTCATCGAGATCAAAGTCACTATCATCATCCTCATCATAGTATCCATGTTCAACATCGTCTTGTATGGATCAATTCCTAGAGAGGGTGATTCATTAGATAAATGATCATCACAATTTTCATCTTTACGGATTCTAATGGCTTCGGAGATGACATTGCTAATAATTCCAACACCTCCTTTTGCACGCATGAGGTTAGTAAGCTCAAATAGACAATCACCAAACTTAGGATCATTGGAATTCATCTTACTCAAGGCAATAGACTTATCAAGAATTTCATCTAAGTTTTGCAAGGAATAGTTTGGAAATTGTTCCTAAAGAAATCTCCATATAGTGTAGGCACAATCAAGAGTAGGCAAGCAACCAATCAAGTTTCTAGGCAAACCTCTAGTGATAAGATTAACAGTTCTAAGGTTGCGGGTCATGTCAATAGATTCATCAAGGGTAGGATGCAAAGGATCAACATGGGGTGCACAAGGGCTAGTAATGTACTTGTTCAAATGATATACATTGAAAATTACAAGCATCTCATTTTTTCACTCATGACAGAACTCTCCATCAAGTATAGGCAGTCTATGTCTAAGACTCCCCAACGTAGACTCAACCATCTTCCTCCAATGGTGATTAAACCAAAGCAATGCAGACTGAGGGAGTCCTGGATTAGGGGGTGTCCAGGCAGCCGGACTATAACCTTTGGCCGGACTGTTGGACTATGAAGATACAAGATTGAAAACTTCGTCCCGTGTCCGGATGGGACTCTCCCTGGCGTGGAAGGCAAGCTTGGAAATACGGATATGTAGATCTCCTTCCTTGTAACCGACTCTGCGTAACCCTAGCCCCCTCCGGTGTCTATATAAACCGGCGGGTTTAGTCCATAGGACACAACAACAATCATACCATATGATAGCTTCTAGGGTTTAGCCTCTCTGATCTCGTGGTAGATCTACTCTTGTACTACCCATATCACCAATATTAATCAAGCAGGAGTAGGGTTTTACCTCCATCGAGAGGGCCCGAAACTGGGTAAAAACATCATGTCCCTTGTCTCCTGTTACCATCCGCCTAGACGCACAGTTCGGGACCCCCTACCCGAGATCCGCCGGTTTTGAAACAGACATTGGTGCTTTCATTGAGAGTTCCTCTATGTCATCGTCATTAGGTTTGATGGCCCCTTCAATCATCATTAGCGATGCAGTCCAGGGTGAGACTTTCCTCCCCGGACAGATCTTTGTATTTGGCGGCTTTGCACTGCGGGCCAATTCGCTTGCCCATCTGGAGCAGATTGAAAGTTACGCCCCTGGCCATCAGGTCAGGTTTGGAAGCTCGAACTACACGGCCGATACCCGCGGAGATTTGATCTTCGACGGATTCGAGCCCCGACCGAGTGTGTCACACTGTCACGACATGCATGATTTAGCTCTGCTGCCGAACAGTGTCCTGGAGACCGCACCTGCATCCGCTCCGACCTTTAATTCGGAGCCAACTGCACCATCCGAGGGCGGGTGGTTAGACCCCGCCATGGAGGCAGCAGCCTTAACGGTGATCGAGCCGAACACCAACCTTACCCTTCGCGAGCTCCGTCACTCCACCTTGCCGGACTCTCCTCCGGACTCTGAACCATCCGCGCCACTGCCAATCAAATCCGATTGGGCGCCGATCATGGAGTTCACCGCCGCGGATATCTTTCAGCACTCGCCCTTTGGCGACATACTGAATTCACTAAGGTCTCTCTCTTTGTCAGGAAAGTCCTGGCCGGATTACGACCGGCAGGATTGGGATGCGGACGACGAAGAAATTCGTTGCCCACCCACCACCCACTTCATAGCCACTGTCGATGATTTGACCGACATGCTCGACTTTGACTCCGAAGACATCGACGGCATGGACGGCGATGTAGGAGACGAACAGGAACGATCGCCTATAGGGCACTGGAAAGCAACCTCGTCATATGATATATATATATGGTGGACACACCCAAAGAAGGCAATGGCGATGGAACAGCGAACGATAACCCCTCCAAGAAGCAACCTAAGCGCCGACGTCAGCGGCGCCGCTCTAAGTCTCGCCAAAGCAAAAACGGTGATTCGGGCACAGGAGATAATAACACCCCGGACAGTGCCGAAGACAACCCCCTCCAGCAAGATTCAGCGCAGGAGGATGGAGAAGCCAGCCCTCATGAGAGAGCGGCGGATAGAGAGGAAGAGGATGATAATTACATGCCTCCCTCTGAAGACGAGGCAAGCCTCGACTACAAAGAATTGGTCGTGCCTGAGGATCCCATTGAGCAAGAGCGCTTCAAGCGCCGGCTTCACTACAAGGATACCCCCTATAAAGCAACACATAGTGTACAACATTTTGATTATATGTTGTAAAATTCACAGTAGATACACATATATAACCATTGTAGGATATGCGTTGTAGACTCGTAGCTCGTGACCCACATACTAGATTGTAACCGGCCACAACTAAGTAAAGCCCAAATTCACTAACCCAGCCCAGCCCAAGTTAGCTTTCACGATTAGGTCATTCCTTGTCCCCACAGCGTCGCCTATTCCTCTCGAGCCTGCCATGCCGGCCGCCGCCGCCCCTCGTCACCGCTCCCCTGCGACCAACTCCTTTGCACGGCTGTGACCTACCTGCATCCTGACGCGCCGCCCCTCACAACTCCCCTGCGATCCTCCGTCCTGGCGCGCCACACCTTGCCACAACCCTGCGACCCTCCATCCGGGCGCGCCGTCGCTCGTCACCACTCCCCTGCTGCCCTGCATACCGCGCGCCGCCCCTCGTCATGGCACTCCTGCAACCAACGACGAATCTAAGGTACGACCATGTACAGTATCGGGCCTGCCCACCAAGTTTTCCCCCAAACCCAAGCCAATCTCATGTACCAACGGCGCATGTTCTTGGCGCGCGAGCCGTCATCCAATTCGTAGCTGCTGCCGATGTAACCAGCGGGCCATGCCCAAAATACCTGCCTCACAAATATACTTTGCTAAATTGACCATCCACCTCCACATTACTATGCATGTAAACGCCATCTGAATTGGCATGATGAGTCAGAGAGGTAAGCAAGGCAGGACCTGAGCACGCTTACTAATAGGACTGGATGGATACTGCTGCCACAGATCTCATTCTAGGTATGACTACATCTATTTTTTTCTTTGTAAAGGAAAGAAGATCAGCAAGGTAGCACCCAATCTGTTCAACCGTTCATTAACGCACGATTAAGCTCGCAAAGTAGCACCCAATCTCAATAGTGATTCGTCCACTTATTAATATTGCATGCAAGGTAATGATCGGGCCTCTCTATACTATGAAAATTGATATGCTTGAGCAACAACAAAGTGCAGCAATTAATTTAACTAACATATATTAACTACAAACATATCAGAGATTGTAAATCAAGTTTACTATCATGCACTATATATAAGAATTTTACTATTGTACATCTTAACTTAGTCTGCATGGCTTGCAGTGCACTTGCTGCAACCAGAGTATGTATATGGTTTCTTCTGTATTGCCATGTTGGCTTTGAAATTGAGCAGAATTATTTAATTTGCTTATTATTATTAGTTATTTATTTATATTTTGCAGATTGGTCCTTCTTTTCCTTTCTAAAATAAAAGTTGATCTTTGAGTTATTTTAGTCAGATATGATTATTATGCCAGACTATATCATCAGCAAGGTGTTTTAGTACCAAATGATGAATATTTTAACCACTATTTCACTACTAGGAAAAGGGCTATTGATAGGATGGACACTAATGGCGCACTGTACATGTGGTGCGCCATTAGTAAATACTAATGGCGCACCATGTGTCGGTGCGCCATTAGTGTGCAAATACTAATGGCGCACCACATCCCACGTTGCGCCATTAGTAATTTTTTTTTTTTCAAAACTACTAATGGCGACCGCGAGAGTGGTGCGCCATTACTAACTTGACATAGTAATGGCGCACCACACCCACCGTGCGCCATTAGTAGTTTTGAAAAAAAAATTGTTAGTAATGGCGCACCGTGAGAGTGGTGCGCCATTACTAACTTGACATAGTAATGGCGCACCACACCCATAGGTGCGCCATTACTAAGTTTTTTTCAAAAAATCATTTTTTTTCTTTTTTTCTTTTCAGAACTAGTAATGGCGCACCGTGGGTGTGGTGCCATTACTAGTTTAACTAGTAATGGCGCACCACCCCACGGTGCGCCATTACTAACTTGGCCCAAAAGTTCCCGATGCACCCCCCCATGGACCGCCTTTTCAGTTTTAAAAAGAATAAAAGAAAATGATAAAAATGTCAAAAAAATAAAATAAAATAAGTTTCCCATGTGAAATGTGGTCTAGTTGTTGGGAAAATTTACAAATATGAATTTCGACTTTATTTGCAAAATCTATCTGAAAATTTGTAAAATGGCCATAACTTTTGCATACGAACTCCGATTAAAAAGTTTTTTGTATGAAAAATCATCTACTCGAAAAGTTACATCCAAATTTAACTGGGGGAACCCCGCTAAACATTTTCAAAATCCCCAAAAACCTAACAGAAAAGAAGTTACGGGGCTTTCAAGATCTAGAGGCAAAAAAATTCAAAAAAAATTGGTTTTGAATTTCTTTTCTAAAAATGATACGTAATATGACCGGGAAGTTTGAAATATTTTTCAAAAATTTCATCATAGTCATGAACATGAACAAAGTCCTAGACATCAACAAGGTATAATAGGATTGATATGCTAGATATATCAACAAGTGCGTGTGAAGTGAGCTGTTGCTGGGGTTGGATAGAACTCTAAAGTAAAGCGTGCTTGGGCTGGAGTAGTGTGAGGATGGGTGACCTTTCGGGAAGTTTGACCACGGAGTACGATTTGACATGAGATTAAGCATAATGACACGAGATTAAGCCATAGTGACCTGAGATTAATAAAATAACGAAAAAAAAATTTAAAAAAATTTAAAAAAATATTAAAAAAATTGAAAACAAAATGTTACTAATGGCGCACTTCTATGTGTTGCGCCATTAGTATCTAATGGCGCACCATGGGCTATACTAATGGCGCACTGCGTGGTGCGCCATTAGTATACCAGATACTCATGGCGCACCAGTGGTGCGCCATTAGTAAAAAATACTAGTGGCGTGCTACTAATGGCGCACCGGTAGTGCGCCATTAGTAGGCAAAACCGGTGCGCCATTAGTAGGCCTTTTTCTAGTAGTGTTTGGCGGTAAGTTAGATGCTTTCGCTTACTTTCCAAAAATAATATAGGTGGTTCTGTTACAGTTGGGAGTTGATGTATTGTTATCTCAGTATGATGGCCAATACAAATTATATTCTATATTCATATGCACTTTGAGACCAGATAAAGCGTAATTGTATTATCTTTTGACTCTCTTCGTGGTAACATGGTATCTTGATGTATCCTCTTAAAAAAATCATGAGAAATATTTTAATATTAGAAGTTTTCCTTTTCAACTAAAAATGGATATTAGTATTTGTGGATATCATGAGTTCAGTACACGGTGCTCCTATAGAAGTATTTTTTGGGGTACTATTCTGCATTAAAAGTCAGGAACATGTTCTATTCTGCCTATTGTATGTATGAATGATGGAAAGACCAAACAGTTTTGTTTTGCAAATTCCATACGGGAAGGGAAAGAACAAACTAGATAAAAGGATTAACCTGTGATGTACTGCTATTTTTCAGTACTATGTACTCATGAAATACACTCCAAGGAAACAAGCGCCTACAAATTGTCCCTAAAATTAAGGTATTCCTGTAGCCATTCCATGATAAATTAGTTACCCTTTAGCAATTTCAATATAAATTTGCTGGTTTTGCCCAATAAGATATTCCTAGAAAGCTAGAACAGTACACACACTATCGATTTGCAACCATCCTTTTTTGGGTCCAGAGATTCAACTCTCACTTTTGCTCGTTGCCCACAAAATATTTACTCATCATTATTTGTGCCATTTGGAATATTTATGTCACTATGCATCACAAAAAACATATGTTCTATTGTATTTGCAGCACATGAATTATCATGGTTTGTTTTCAGTTTAAAAGAAAACAAATGTTTACTTGAGCTAATTACCACGTGTACCAGTTAGGTATGTGGCATGCAAGTAGAGGAGAGGATGAACTTGAGAATTACCAACTTTGCCTCATATTTGATCTGATAAGGTAAGTTTCTTCATAGCTTTTGTCGATGGATGTGAAAATATATGTGCCATCAAGCATACTTTTATTTTCTATGATCATATCGATGCTTTAAATCTTAGGCCTAATATATTGCAAATTCTAAAGACATACGAATCTTCTTGCACATGGTCTGTAAATCTAAGAAATTTCCCACCAATCCTTTTTGGTGTCTTCTCCTAACCATACCAGACCATGGCCACTGTCATGAGAATAAGTGTGCATTGTACAAGGTTTCCGTTGAAGCTAACTGTTGATGTCATAATGAAGCTAACTATTTTAGATCACCATAGTAGTTATTCCCAGCAAACAATGTGTAACACAAAATGTTAGTCTGTGCATGGGTTCATGACTAGTATGAATAGTAGAATGACCGTACTAGCCTTTTTTCAATGTTTGAAGAAAATTCCGCGGTTGGTCCTTGCATTGTCGAAGAACGATATAATTGTCAATTCTATTGTACGACAATAGGGATTAAATCACAAATCCGATATTCATATGCTAAGCTTTTGCAATTCATTCATGGTTACACCGGCAGTAATAGTTGTTATTTTTATGCAGTGTGCAATGGATATAGAATTCAACAAATTACTAATGTGATTTCCTAGATAAAGTAAATAGTACTCAGCTTGTGTAGATGAATTTCTGGATTGAGTTTGCATAGAGAGATATATCAACATATACAATGACTAATATTCTATCTCTACAACTACTTGCATCATGTCAATGCACTGTGTGTTAACAGTTCATTTTGAATTTTTTGTTTGTAGATGCAAGAAATAAATGGATGATTATATGGGTGTGTGAAGATGATGATGCTCCTGTCCATGATGATGATGATGATGGATGCTTTTATTGTTCGTTAAGTTGTAGGGATGTTCACTTTGGGTGATGGGTGATGTTCCTCGGTTAAGTTTTAGATAAGTTGTAGGGATGTTGATGCATGCTTTCGGTTGAACTTTCTATGTGTAGAAAATATTTAGATTATGCATCACATTCCGATGATGTTCCTCCTGTAATATCCAATATTGTAACCCACAATTTTATCAAATATATGATTTCTTCATTATATGTGAGTAATATTCTCTTGCTTTTTCTTCACTTGAAATACACATCTATCACCAATTACGTGGAGCATTAATTTAATTGCTGGCAATATATATAAAAATAATAATATAATTCACATTATATATGTACAACACTTGAACTGTTGCAATTTTTTTGTTGCCAAGCAATGGGATTTTGATTACCGTACATTAATCACCAACGTATAAAACTGTTGCACAAGTATGTTTTATGTGTTGCATTTTTGCAACGGTACCTTTTACCAACGCCGGTATAAGCGTTGCATTACGCACTAGCAACACTGGATAAGGCAACGCATCCCAAACCGTTGGTAAATACACTAACAATGCATATATGGACTTCTAGATACGGAAAAAAGCGTTGCTATATTGGGGGTCCTGTTGTAGTGCTTATAGCCACGACAAATAGCCTTAAGAAAAAGTAGCAGCAGCTTAGAGCTGATCAAGACTTGCTAGCTGACAGATAGACTGAAGTCCTTGCGGCCGAGGAATACGAACTCGAACGCCCCTCCAAGAGCTACCCAAAGCGCAGGTTGCTACCCCGATTAGAGGAGGAAGCATCTAAACCTACATCTCCAGTGTATGACGCGGCTGACCGGCCACCTCGTGGCCGCGACAGAGAGGCCTCTCGGCCCACAGCTCAAGCCGCACTCCGGCGTCACTCAGAAAATACGAAGGCACGGGGACACGCGTTAGACCTGCGAGATATATTGGAGGACAAAGCAAAGCAAACAAGATCGATCTACGGATCGCGTGGGCGCCCCACTGCACGAGACGATAACCGTCACGCCGGATACAGTAAAACTAAATCCGGCCGGGCCCGAACACAGCAGACAAAACTCATTTGAGCTACGTCGTGATATAACCCAATACAGAGGTGCCGCACACCCGTTATGTTTCACAGATGAAGTAATGGATCATCAAATCCCAGAGGGTTTCAAACCCGTGAACATTGAATCATACGATGGTACGACAGATCCCACGGTATGGATAGAGGACTACCTCCTTCATATCCACATGGCCCGTGGCGACGATCTACACGCCATTAAGCTTAAAGGACCAGCTCGGCATTGGCTCAACAGCTTACTAGCAGAATCCATTAGGTGTTGGGAAGATCTGGAAGCTGCATTCCTCGACAACTTCCAGGGCACCTATGTGCGACCACCAGACGCCGATGACCTGAGCCACATAATTCAGCAGCCAAAGGAATCGGCCAGACAATTCTGGACACGGTTCCTAACCAAGAAAAATCAAATCGTCGACTGTCCGGATGCAGAGGCCCTAGCGGCTTTCAAGCATAACATTCGCGAAGAGTGGCTTGCCCGGAACCTTGGACAGGAAAAGCCGAAATCTATGGCATCCCTCACGACACTCATGATCAGCTTTTGCGCGGGAGAAGACAGCTGGCTGTCTCGCAGCTATAACATGTCAAAAATCCCTGGTAATTCAAATACCTAGGACAACAATGGCAGGTCACGTCGCAACAAGCACAAGCGCCGCATTAACAGCGACAATACTAAGGATACGGCAGTTAATGCCGGATTTAAAAGCCATTCAAAAGAATCACTCCGGGCCCATCCAGTTTGGACCGTATACTCGATCGCTCGTGTCAGATACATGGCACCCCCGACAAGCCAGCCAACCACACCAACAGGGATTGTTGGGGGTTCAAACAGGCTAACAAATTAAATGCTGAAAACAAAGACAAGGGGCTACATATCAACGACGAGGAGGAGTCCCGGCCGCCGAACAACAGAGGACAGAAGGGTTTCCCCCCACAAGTGCGGACGGTGCACATGATATACGCAACCCACTTCCCAAAGAGGGAGCGGAAGCATGCGTTAAGGGACGTATACGCGTTGGAGCCAGTCGCCCCAAAGTTCAACCCATGGTCCTCCTGCCTGATCACTTTCGATCGCAGGGACCACCCCACTAGTATACGCCATGGCAGATTTGCCGCATTGGTTCTAGACCCAATCATTGACGGATTTCACCTCACTCGAGTCCTTATGGACGGCGGCAGTAGCCTGAACCTGCTTTATCAGGACAAAGTTTGCAAAATGGGCATAGATCCCTCAAGGATTAAACCCACCAAAACGACCTTTAAGGGCGTCATACCAGGTGTAGAGGCCCATTGCACAGGCTCAGTCACACTATAAGTGGTTTTCGGATCCCCGGATAATTTCCGAAGCGAGGAGTTAATCTTCGATATAGTCCCGTTCCGCAGTGGCTATCACGCACTGCTCGGGCGAACCGCATTTGCAAAGTTCAATGCGTTGCCTCACTATGAATACCTCAAGCTCAAGATGCCAGGACCTTGGGGAGTCATCACAGTAAATGGAAACACCGAGCGCTCCCTCCGGACGGAGGAGCACACTGCGGCCCTTGCAGCAGAAGTACAAAGCAGCCTCTCAAGGCAATTCTCCAGTACGGTGATAAAACGTCCGGACACCGTCAAGCGCGCTTGGAGTAACCTACAACAAGACCGCCTGGCACGTTTCGAGCAAGCGTAGCAATGCGGCCCCAACCCCAGCCCTAGCGAAACGGTGAAATCTGTGCTACACGTACATAATTACGCTCTGAAAATACCATGGGCACAGGGAGAGGGGCACGACCACAGCACGCCCCAAAACGCGGCTCAACCGCACTAGGGGCTCCCGATTTTATCATCTTTTATTACTTTCAGGACTTTACTCTTCGGAAGACCTGTTCGGCAGTACAATTGCCGAACACACGTTACAATAACCAGGGAGCCAGACAGCTACGTCACACTGTGGAATTCCCAGGTGGTCTCTATAACGAGCAAAATACCTGTTTTAAATAGCATTCCACAGCTCGCCCCTCGAGGGGACATGTCAAATAGGCCCACATCCGACGGGAGTGGCGTTGGAGAGGAGCAATGCGGCATAACAGGAACTCCTTCACCACCTTGGGCGCTGTCACGCCGACCGACTTCAAGAACGCGAAGCGGTGCCAGACGAAGGCGAGATGGGGGCTCTCGAGCGTCTCCTGGCCCCAGCCCGAATTGGGGACAGCAGGCGAGGTTGGCTTCGACAGCAGGAGGCTGGGCACTCCAACATCCACATACAGCCACCGCTCGCGGAACCCAGCCGAAGGCGAAGGGAGCCCGAATTCGATCCCTGAGGCCGCTGTCTCAGACGCGTCGACGAAGCTCACGCACGCCGAGCATTGGGTAGGGTCGATAAGGCGCAGAGAGAAGAAGTGGCGCCGCAAGGCAACCTACGGAAGGATGCCCATCATTGCTTCGCAAACAAAAGCAAAGACCGAAAGAAGGGTGATGGATTCAGGACCCAGATGCTTCATGTGGATCTGGTAATGGGAAAGCACGGCCCTGAAGAAATCAGAAAAGGGGGGAACCAGACCCGCCCACAGGGCATCAGTAGAATAATGGACCTCGGTGATTATCCTTTCAGTGGGGAAGAGATACGTGGGCCAGGCCGTCGTCCTCCCGCACTCGTTGAAGATAGTAGCCAGAGCCGAGCTGACCTTGCCCAGGCCCTCTCGATTGAGTATGATCGACCAGCCGACGGTGGGGGCCACCAACGGTGGCGAGCGAGGCGGAGGCGTGGGTTTGTTCCCTCTTCCCTTCTTCGTCGGAGCCATGGCAATGGGAAGGGGGAGAGATGGTTTGAGATTGGGCTCAGGACAGGAGCTGGAGTTCGAGCGGAGGAAGGACAGAGGGCGCACGAACAAAAGGAACGGAGCGGCTGTGTACAACTACGAGTCCACCTAGCATGGCGCCGGATAAGGGGGCATGGGGGAACAGTACCGCCCACATCCAATCAACCGCCACGCGGCGCCCAAGGCCGCAGGCTGTTAGGGCCCGCGGCGCTTCACCCTTGTCCTTTCGCCTCCCTGCACGGCCAAGTCCGGGCGCGCCTTGGACCCAGGGGCTACTGTCGGTGTTCTGGGAACGGGGGTCCCCAGACTTTCCTACCTGCGGCCTGCGGCGTGGCTCAAAGGGGGCCCAGCATGGCCCATCTTCATCAACACAGACCCAAGACCCTCGCGAGGGTCCAAGCCTCGCGGGGCGGACGACACGGAGCTTCCTCAGGCACGGCCTCATCAGGCTGGCTCGTGAGGAGGCGGAGAGATCAAGGCGGGGTACCTCACGAGGTGCCCATGACGCAAACCATGACGACCAAGGGCGCCAAGCGGGCGCCATCCCGCGCAGTGTCCTCCCTTTCCTCTTTGGTGCAAAGGGAACAAGCGCAGGCGAGAGGATCAAGAAAAGGCACCCATTTCGGTGCAACGAGACCAAGACCAACTCCGCGACAAGGAAGAAGTCATTGTGGAGCCCAAGCCCGTGTCATCCCAGAGCCTTTGGCAGGCGAGGACCAACTTTGGTCAGGATAAGTGTACCATATGTTCCCCTTCAAAATGGCCAATTGTTGGCGCCCTTCCCGCTCAATATTTGGGAGGAAGCCCAGGGACTTTGCCTGTAAATAGGACTAGACACCCCCGGGGTAGAGGCATCTAGCCAGAGATCGAGAAGCAGATTGATTGGCAATCAGACAGAGAGAGAGAGAGAGAAGGGCGACTGAATCCCTCTAGCTGTTCATTGCCCCAGCCAAGAACAGACCTTCATGAGGCTGTTCTTCCTTGTATTGTTCATCATCAGCCCAAGAGGCAATCCACCACACCACCACACTAGAGTAGGGTATTACACAACATCGGTGGCCCGAACCAGTATAAACTCTGTGTCTCTTGTGTTGTTCTTCTGGTAGCTTAGATCCTTGCGAGGCGGAGGGGTACAGGTAGGTAGGAAGCGTAATCTCCGCGTGCACCCCAGAGTTCGAACCTCAAGGGTCTGCCGGAACCCGAAGTCCGACAGATGACCCCAAGCGAAGGACAGGCATCCACAAGCCGCCTTACCAGCCCGGAAGTAGCTCCCAAGCAGGTCCTCTCCAGGCCTGTTCGGCCGCCTTGTGGAGCTCGACCAATTGCTTTAGTTGGTCGCTTAAGGGCACCAGGTGTTCGACCTCAGTATACTGAGACCAGAACACATTTTCTGTTGAGCTCCCCTCCTCGGCTCGGTAGTGCTTTGCAGCATCCGACACACTGCGGGGCAAATCTGTGAACGCTCCTGGGAAGCTCTGGACTCGGGTAAGCAACAAGTAATTTACTTTCACATGCTTGCTTTGCATAATGAATGCCTTACCTGCCACTATCTTCTTCATCTCCTCAATTTCCTGGAGGGCCTTCTTGGCTTTTGCCTTAGCATGTTTGGCGCTCTCATGAGCCGAGGCAAGCTCGGACTCTCCCGTCTTCGAGTCAAGCTACAAACTCTCATACTTTCTCACAAGAGCTTGGAGCTCTTGCTGCACCTCGCCCACCTGCGCCTCTTGCTTCTCTCGCTCGGTGCGCTCCATGGCCGCTTTGTTTTCGGCCTCGGACAGCGCTTGCTATAGGGACGCCACCTCGGTCGTGGCCCCTAGCACATCAATAACGATGCTATCATTTTTGCAACTGCATCTTTTTTATATGTACACATATAGACAAGGCATTCCTTACCTTGGTTCTCCTCGAGCTTCTTCTTGGCAAGCCCAAGCTCTTTCTCGGACTGCTCGAGGTTATGCTTCAGCGAATCGACCTCTACAGTCAGTGTGGCAGAGGTCAGAAGCGAAGCCTGTATACGCATATCGACATAATTATGTTAGACTCCTACAAATATTATTAGGTCCTCTATTCGGCTTTTCTTTGTGAACACCGAACAGAGCATTAGGGGCTCCTGTCTATGCGGTAATATTTTTATATATTTTTTACATACCTCAAAGCCTGTTAGAAGGCTGGCACAAGCTTCAGTTAGTCCGCTCTTGGTAGACTGAACCTTCTGGACCACCGCACTCATAATAGTGCGGTGCTCCTCGTCGATGGAGGCGCCGTTCAGCACCTCCAGCAAATTATCCGGTGCCTCTGGTTGGACGGAGGTCACCGGCACGGGAGGCTTGCTCCTCTTAGTGAGGGGCCGCCTGGCGGAGCCCGGAACCATTGTAGGTTCCGGCGTGATGTTCGGCTGAGGGCCGAGCTTGGAGCCCTTGGGAGCCTTGCTCCCTTTGCGCCTGCAGTCCGGAAGGTCGCCTTGTGGCGCCTCCAGGACTACCTCCCGTCATCTTGGTGCTCGTCGGGACAACACCTCGCGTTGTCCGTAGGGCGAGGGGTGGAGGCGGTCGGAAGTGACCCTCCGCTGCTCATGCCGGATGAGTCCAAAGAACCACTCGACGATATGTCGACACGGGCTCGAGGCGGACTGCATGATTATATTCGGCGTTAGGAGGAGCTGTGCAAATAAAGGAGCGCTATGAGTCACTCTAGTGTCTGAATACTTACGACTTCGCCAGGGGTTTGGCCCTGGATGGCCACTCCTCCCCGCTGTCGGGGGCGGTGGCGGAGTAGTCCGGAGGGAGAGTCCTTCCCTTCTTGGAACCTCCGGCCTCCCCAGTTGGGGCGGCCTTCCTCTTCTTATCTTCCCCGGCTGGAGGGGAAGAACCCTCATCTGCCTCCTCCTCGTTTCCATGGGAGGAGTGCGTCTCGGAGTTATTGGACGATGAGTCCGATAACACCTGGCGCCGGGAACTCTTTTGGGTTCCCGTGGCTTTCTTCTTGATCTTCTTATCTGGCACCTCGTAGGGCGCCAGAGTCAGCATCTCCGTCAGGAGAGTGTCCGCAGGGTCTTCGGGCAAAGGGGTCGGGCAATCGATCTGCTCCGATGTCTCCACCCATTTCTGTCAAAGACATGGAAGCTCAGACCCCATACATAGCTAAACTATGAAAATTGAATACTCTATAGAAGATAAAATAGCTTACCACGCTGGCTTGGCGCTCCACGCTGAATCCGCGGTCCTCTGTAAGGGGAGGGGAAACTTCGTCGCTCTTAAACAGCACTTTCCAAGCATCCCCGTGTGTTGTGTCGAAGAGCTCGCTCAGAGTTTGGTGCTGGGTTGGGTCGAACTCCCACACGCTAAACGCCCGTTGTTGACACGGGAGGATCCGGCGGATGAGCATGACCTGGACTACGTTGACAAGCTTAAGCTTCTTGTTGACCATGTTCTGGACATAGGTTCGGAGTCCGGTCAGCTCCCCCGGGCTACCCCAGGACAGGCCCTTCTCTTTCCAGGAGGTGAGCCATGTGGGGATTCCAGATCGGAACTCGGGGGCTGCCGCCCATTTAGGGTCGCGCGGCTCGGAGATATAGAACCACCCCGATTGCCACCCTTTTATGGTCTCCACAAAAGAGCCCTCAAGCCATGTGATGTTGGGCATTTTTTCCACCATGGCGTCTCCGCCCTCCGCCTGCTGGCCGCGCACCACCTTCGGTTTGACATTAAAGGTCTTCAGCCATAAGCCGAAGTGGGGCTTCATGCGGAGTAAGGCCTCGCACATGACGATAAACGCCGATATGTTGAGGATGAAATTCGGGGCCAGATCGTGGAAATCCAGGCCGTAGTAGAACATGAGCCCCCAGACAAATGAGTGGAGAGGGAATCCCAGTCCGCGGAGGAAACGGGAAAGGAACACTACCCTCTCATGGGGCCTGGGGGTAGGGATGAGCTGCCCTGCATCGAGGAGCCGGTGTGCGATATCGTCGGACAAGTATCCGGCTCCCCTTAGCTTCTTGATATGTCCCTCCATGATGGAGGAGACCATCCACTTGCCTCCCGCTCCGGACATGGTTGGAGAAGGTTGGGGAAGAAAATGTGAGCTTGGGCGCTAGAGCTCAAGTGTGCGAGAATGAATGAGCAAAGGAGGAAGAAGGCGTGGATGGAAAAATGTGAACCCTTGTCCCTTTATATGGACGGGCGAAACTATGCGTCCCCACCAGCCTGGTAAAACACGCTCATCCCCCAAGCGCCGTAATTGATGGCGCGGTTGGGTTACCCTCGTCCGTATTGATGAGAATCCCGCGATAAGGGGACACGATATCTGCTTCGACAAGACGTGCCAAGGAAACCGCCTCGCAAAATGTGCTGAGATTGGCTGTAAAAACGGTTCGTATAATGGCTCGGCTGTGGTGTGATGTCACATTGCAGGATACGTCAGCAGATTAGATTTGTGGAAATGCTATTCTCTCCACGGTGGTATGTGGAACTTGTTTTGCAGAGCCGGACACCATCCTCGTGTTCAAAATCTTCTATGCAATATTCGGAGGAGGAACCCGCCTTGCAATGCCGAAGACAATCTGCGCGTCGGACTCATCGTCATTGAAGCCTGGTTCAGGGGATACTGGGGGAGTCCTGGATTAGGGTGTGTCCGGGCAGCCGGACTATACCTTTGGCCGGACTGTTGGACTATGAAGATACAAGATTAAAGACTTCGCCCCGTGTCTGGATGGGACTCTCTTTGGCGTGGAAGGCAAGCTTGGCAATACGGATATGTAGATCTCCTTCCTTGTAACCGACTCTGTGTAACCCAAGCCCCCTCTGGTGTCTATATAAACCGGAGGGTTTAGTACGTAGGACACAACAACAATCATATGATATCATCAACATAAATTTGGCACCTAAATAATTCACCATTAACCCTTTTACTAAAAACAGTAGAATCAATTTTTCTAATCTCAAAGCCTTTTTCAATAAGGAACTTGGTCAAGCATTTATACCATGCTCTAGGAGCTTGTTTAAGACCATAAAGAGCTTTGTGCAGTTTGTAAACATGGTCGGGTTACTTAGGATTAACAAAGCCGGGAGGTTGTTTACATAAACTTCCTCCTCAATTTAACCATTTAGAAAAGCACTTTTAATGTCCATTTGGTATAAGGTGATATCATGGTGATTAGCATAGGCAAGTAAGATGCGGATGGACTCAAGTCTAGCAATGGGGGCATATGTCTCACCATAGTCCATACCTTCGACTTGAGTGTAGCCTTGGGCGACGAGACGTGCTTTGTTGTGAACGACTTGTCCATCCTTGTCTTGCTTGTTGTGAAACACCCATTTGGTACCAATGATGTTGTGGTTTTTGTCGAGCTTCTCGACCAATGTCCACACTTGGTTTTTCTCAAAGTTGTGTAGCTCTTCATGCATGGTATTTATCCAATCCGGATCTTCCCATGCTTCTTCAACCTTCATATGTTCAATGCTAGATATGAATGAATAATGTTCACAAAAGTTTGCCAAACGAGTTTTAGAGCGAGTGATTCTCCCGGTTTGGATATCATTGAACATTTGTTCGACGGGGTGGTCTCTTGAGACTCTTGCTCGAGCTCGTGAGAGCTTTTTCTTGGGTCGGGGTGGAACATCTTCTTCATCATATTGTTCTTCTTCTTGGCCTTCTTCATTGTTGACGTTGTCGTTCTCTTGTCTAGGTGGACAAGAAGGTTGATGAGGTTCATCTTGGTGTAATTCCTCATTCTCTTCATCTTGGCGTGTCCCACTTGTGGATGCTTCCATGTCAACCCTTGGTTCACCTTGTCGTGAGGTGGAAGCTTCCACTTGGACGGACGAGGTACTCTCCTTCACCTCCGTTGGACGAATCTTGCAAATAGACAAGTCTTGGATTACTTCCGAAGGGTCTTTATCTCCTACATAAATTGGCAATTGCTCTAGTTGTGAGTCGTTAGATTCATCAAACTTCACATCTACCATCTCTTCAATCTTTCGGGTGAAATTGTTGTAGACATGGTAAGTGTGGGAGTTTGAGCCATAACCAAGTAGGAAACCCTCATGAGATTTCGGAGCAAATTTAGAACGACGATGCTTATCAAGAATATAGCAGTTTGAGCCGAATACTCCAAAGTATCCAACTTGGGGTTTGTTACTGGTGAGAACCTCGTACGCCATCTTGCCGAGTAGCTTGTGAATATACAAATGATTTGTTGCATGACAAGCTGTCTCAACCGCCCCCGCCCAAAAGAGTTTTGGAGTCTTGTACTCATCATGCATCATTCTCGCCATCTCAATAAGAGTCCGGTTCTTCCTCTCAACAACTCCATTTTGTTGAGGTGTGTACGTTGCCGAGAACTCGTGTGAAATCCCCTCTTCGTCAAGAAAGGTATCCACATTTGCGTGCTTGAACTCCGTTCCGTTTTCGCTGCGATCCTTCTTGATCTTCACTTCAAATTAATTTTGGGCATTCCTAGCGAAGTTCTTGTAGATCTTTTGGACCTATGATTTATCATCAAGAAAGAACACCCACATAAATCTTGAAAAATCATCGACTATGACTAGACCAAACGAGTTTCCACCAAGACATTTGTAGGCATTGGGACCAAACAGATCCATATGAAGTAGCTCCAGTGGTCTTCTTGTGGTGATGATATTCTTCACGGGGTGGCTTTCTCCAACTTGTTTTCCTACTTGACAAGCACTGCACAATCTATCCTTGTCAAATATAACATCTTTTACTCCAAGGATATGATCACCTTTAATAAGCTTATCAAGATTTCACATGCCCACATGACCTAACCTTCTATGCCACAACCAACCTTTAGAAGATTTAGCAATTAAGCAAGTTCTAGGTTGAGCCTTTTCAGTGAAATAAACATTGTAAACATCACCATTACGTATACCGGTAAAGACCATATTGTGTTTATCTCTACCAAACACTTGGCAATCTACTTAAGTGAATAGGACATTGAAGACAAGATCAGCAAATCTAGATACGGAAAGTAGATTATAGCCAAGAAATTCAACGAGCATAACATTTTGTATGGAGCTATCATGTGAGATGGCCACCTTACCAAGGCCAACCGCCTTACCATTTGAGTTATCACCAAAGGTGACATACTTTTGAGGGCAATCGTTTTCAGCTAGCTCATGAAAGATATCCTTATCTCCGGTCATGTGATCGGTACATCCACTATCAAGGACCCATTCCTTTCCTACAACCATGTAGCCGTGAAGATTAGCCATAAGACCAAACTGTCTCATAGACTCATTGAGATCAAAGTCACTATCATCATCCTCATCATAGTATCCATGTTCAACATCGTCTTGTGATGGATCAATTCCTAGAGAGGGTGATTCATTAGATAAATGATCATCACAATTTTCATCTTTATGGATTCTAATGGCTTCGGAGATGATATTGCTAATGATTCCAACACCTCCTTTTGCACGCATGAGGTTAGTAAGCTCAAATAGACAATCACCAAACATAGGATCATTGAAATTCATCTTACTCAAGACAATAGACTTATGAAGAATTTCATCTAAGTTTTGCAAGGAATAGTTTGGAAATCGTTCCTCAAGAAATCTCCATACAGTGTAGGCACAATCAAGAGTAGGCAATCAACCAATCAAGTTTCTAGGCAAACCTCTAGTGATAATATTAACAGTTCTAAGGTTGTGGGTCATGTCAATAGACTCATCAAGGGTAGGATGCAAAGGATCAACATTGGGTGCACAAGGGCTATCAATGTACATGTTCAAATGATATTCATCGAAAATTACAAGCATCTCATTTTTTCACTCATGTAAGAACTCTCCATCAAGTATAGGCACTATATGTCTAAGACTCCCCAACGTAGACTCATCCATCTTCCTCCAATGGTGATTAAACCTGTCAGATTTCGAGTTCCGGCAAAACCCTTGAGGTCCGAACACTGGGGTGCGCACGAAGATTTCCCCCTACCAAACCATGCCCTCAGCCTCACCATGATCTCAAAGCTTAGCTCGACGAACTCGCAACACAAGAGACACGAGATTTATACTGGTTCGGGCCAATGTTGTGGTGTAATACCCTACTCTAGTGTGGTGTGGTGGATTGCCTCTTGGGCTGAGGATGAACAGTACAAGGGGAAGAACAACCTCCTGAGGCGAGGTGTTCTTGTGATTGCCGAGTGTGAGGATGACCTGAATCAGTTTACCCCTACTGTGGTGGCTAGTCCTATTTATAGAGGCCCTGGTCCTCTCCCCAAATATTGGGCGGGAAGGGATGCCACAACGGCCAATTTGAAGGGGGACAGCTAGTACAAGCTATCCTGACTAAAGGTGGTCTTCGCCTTCCAAAGGCTCTGGTGGTGACACTGTCTTGGGCTCCACGGTCACCTCCGCTCTGCCGTCCTGCTGGTCTTTGTCTCGTTGCACCAATATGGAAACCTTTGCCTGATGCCTCGGTACTCCTAGCCTGTGCTTGCCTCGTTAGCACCAAAGAGGAAGCGAGGACACTGTGCGTGCTGGCGCCCGCCTGGCGCCCGCTTGGTCTTGGTCGTCATGTCTTATGTCATTGGAACCTCGCTAGGTTCGCCTTGCCTTGATCTCTCCGCCCCTCGCGAGCCAGCCTGGTGGCCCCCGAGGAGGTCTTGTGTCGTCCGCCTCGTGAGGCTTGGCCCTTCACGAGGGTCTTGAGCGTTTGTTGGTGAAGACAGGCCGTACTGGGTCGTGGGTAGAGCCACGCCGTGGGCCGCAGTTAGGCAAGTCTAGGGACCCCCATTTCAAGAACATCGATAGTAGCCCCCGGGCCCAAGGCGCGCTCGGACTTGGCTTCGAGGTGAAGCCAAAGGGCAAGTGCAGAGTGTCGTGGGCCCCAACAGCCTGTGGCCTTGGTAGACGCGTGGCGATTGATTGGATGTGGGCGTCTCCGCTTCTCCATGCTGGCTCGGTGACTGCCCATCTGACAAAAGGCTGGCACGGGCAACGCTTGCCTTCATTGCTTCCTTTCGCCTTGCTCCAGATTCCCTTTGTCGCTCTCTGCTTCCGAAACCTCTAGATCTACTGCAATCCTTTCCCTCCAGCGACCAATGGCGGCCCGCAAGGTCAAGGCCGCTTCATCGCCGGCTTGGTACGAGCCGGCTCTGGAAGCGCCCAACGTCTCGGAGAAGAACCTCGCCGCCACGCACCTGATGACGGCAGGGAAGAGCAACGAGAGGGGGAAGACCGAGCTTTGGGTTGTCTCCGCCGAGCTAGAGGCCTCGAACAGCACCTTCTACCCCTTCTTTATGAGCAGCATCATCGCGGGCCAGGTTCCCCCTTTCTCTGACTTCTTCTACGCCATCCTCCGCCATTACTGGTTACACGCCCTTCATCTCCATCCCAACTCCGTCCTTCTCTTGTTGATCTTCGCCTTCAACTATGAGGCGTATGTCGGCGTGATGACGTCCGTGGCTCTGCTACGCCACTTCTTCTTCCTCTGCATCAATGAGCGTCGTACCTCCGGGTGCGCCAACTTCATCGCGGCCGGCAAGGACAACGTGATCTCAAAGGCTGGGAAGAAGGCAGACAGCTTAAGGAGCAAGCAAGTGGGTCATGATGGATGCCAAGTGCGTCCACCCACGCTTGAGTTTGCCGACGAAGATGCCCCATTCTGACAAGGGGTGGTCTTGCGCGAAGCTCGCTAATGACCGGGCAATGTTGGTGCTGGAGAAGATGAACACCGACCTGAAGCCTGGCAAAGCAAAGGTGGCGAAGCTGATGGAGGTCATGCTCCTTAGGGAGTTCCTAATGCTGCAGATGGCTCCGCTTCAGGCGCACTCGCGGCTCTTGTGGACACTTGGGGGTGAAGAAGACAAACTTCGCCTGAGTCCGGGAGCCTTGTCGGATGAGGAGCTGGCTGTAGCTCTCCGCCTCCTGGTCGGGGATGACCAAGAGTATCCGCCGAACGCCATCGTTCCCTTGTTCCGTCGCATGGACGAGGTGCAGGTTGTGGCCGCCATGCCCACCTTCGATGAGCGCGGCCTGGTGCCGCCGCCGCGCCTTGTGGCCCCGGTGGCGACGGTGCTGGTGGAGGTGTCTTTTGACGACTCTCGCAAGGAGGGGGAAGATGAGGATCGCGACTCGGAGGCGACCCCTGAGGGGATGGGGGAGACCTCCCCCTTGCGCAAGGCTTACCTCCTCCACACCTTGCCTGATGACGACGACGAGACTGATGCCCTCCGGAGGAAGGGAGAGCCGCCCGTGATCCCGACGAGGGGCCGGTCGGCGCTGATCTCCCGAGATGTTGCTTCTCTTCCAACGCCGCCTGGAGCCGGTTCCGGCCCACCTGCTGCTCCTTCTTCTGCTCCTGGGGCCCGTGTGCCCGCGCCTTAGGCTGGGAGGCTCTAACACTTCAAGCTTAGCAAGAGGAGGGTGGACTACACTGCGGTGGACTAGTAAGCGTTCATGCTCCCTCTTGCTCTTGATTATGCTGCTAATTCTTGATGCTTCTCCGTTGTGCGATTAGGCCATCGCCTACGGCGAAGAAGAGGAAGGAGGAGATGATGGTGCTGCTTGGGACCAGCCTGGCTGCTTCGGCTGTGCCCCCTCCGTGGGGAAGGGCAGCGTTGGTGCTTATGTTTCTCCAGCTCGGTCGTCCTCGCGAGGCCTGGGGGAGGATCCTCGGGAGGAGTCAGCCCCCATGGCCCCGTTGGCTCCGGAGGCACCTGTGTCTGGCTCGGCTGCTGAGGTCTCCAAGGCTCAGGAGGACCCAGTCTACCAGGCTATGGTGACGATACCTTCTCCTCCTCCTCCCATTGTACCGCTGATTTCAGGTCCTTCCGCCTCCCCTGACGTCTTGGAGCGCGCTCTTTCCGAGATGACCCGGCTGCGAGAAGATCTTCAGGGCGCCGACCCCCACCTGGTGGCTGGGTGCCTGGAGCTAGTCTCTGGCTGGCTCTATTCTGATGTGTCCATTCGGGCGGCGCTGAGCCAGGCCACGGCAACCTCCAAGAAGGAGAAGCAGCCCGCCGCCAAAGTAGCGGCTGCTCACGAGGCGGTGCTGAAGGACATCGAGGCCGCCTAGGATCGCTGTCGGGCGCTAGAGGCCGAGCTGAAGACCCTGGGCAACGAGCGTGCAGAAGAGGCCCGTAGCCGCAAGGCGAAGGAGGAGAAGATGAAGGCTCGTGAAGATGCCATCAAGGGTCGCGACGCCGAGCTGGAGTAGTCAGCGAAGGCGCAGGCCACTGAGCGTGGCCGACTGGAGGAGCTGGAGCGGAAGGTGAAGGTAGAGAAATCCGATCTTGACACCAAGGCGAAGGTTCTGGCCGAGGACCGCGCGGCCTTCGCGCTCCTCGAGGAGAGGTGTCGCGTGGCGCTGAAGGCACTCTACGAGAAGGGCTTGGAGAAGTCGCTGACCACCGACGAGGACGGCCCCGCCCAGCTGCTTCCCTACTTGGTCGAGGCGCTTGACGAGGTCGTCAGCAGCATCGGCCCCATGGCAGAGGAGGAAGCTCGCGTCCTCTCCTCAGCTGCGTTGACGCGCATCTTCAGCCACCTCCATCTTTGCGATCCCACCGCCCGCCTCGACGAGCTGCTGGAGCCTGTGGACAACAAGCACTGCGTAGCCGCTGCTGCACCTGTGAAAGGCCAGGTGGAAGCCCTGCTGAAGGAGTTCCGCGCCTTCGCTCCCGCGCCTTCGACCGGCGGTGCTACCGATCCTGCAGCTCCGGCCGGTGGTACAGGTGAAGGCGGCGCCACCAAGGAAGGAGCACCCCTTGCGGGCGATGGAGACATCCAGGGATGACTTGCTCACGACTGCTTTCCTGTTTTACTCCTGCAACATGCATCATGCCTCGTGGAGGCGTTTAAACTTGCGTTTGGTATTGTGAGAACAATATGTCTTGTAATGTTTGCTTGAGATTTTGCGGTTTTCTTCCTATTTGCTTTTCGTTCTACGTCGGCAGGGCCCGGCCCCAGGCATACCTCAGCCGCCGTTGGGTCATCCGGAGACCAGGACAAAACCAAGGAGTGAGGGGCTACGTGACCAGTTAGGCTACTGAGTCGCGAAGCTCAGGAGTCCCCCTTGATGCACAAACAACTTATAGGGAGGAGACACAGGAATAGGGCTAGTGTTGTACGTCAGCAGGGCCCGGTCGCGCACATACCTCAGCCGCCGTTGGGTCGTCCGGAGACCAGGACGAGACCAAGGAGTGAGGGGCTACGTGACCAGTTGGGCTCCTGAGTTGCGATGCTCACGAGTCCCCCTTGACGTGCAAACAATCCTCATACCTTTGTCCTCGCCGAGGCTCGGCTCGGGAGGGGCGCACGATGACCAGGTGCGGGGAACCTCGCTGGGTGGCATACGCTTGGGCGTGACCCAAGTGCAGCCCCCGTTCCCAGCACCCTCGCGCGACTCTCCCGTGGGAGGTGTTGTGGTGAGGCCGGACACTGAGCTCAAGGGCTCCCTGAGGTTGATACGGACGTGGGGCCACCCTCAGTTGTTTATCACCAGCGCAGAGCATAGCGCTTCTACACTTGCACGGGCATAGCCGCTCCTCGGCAGTGTCGACGGCCAGCACGGAGCATGGTGCTTCCACTAGTACGTGGGAGGGGACTCCCTACTGCGGAGAGCCCCCGGGGCGTGTACAGCTCCGCCCTGACACGTGGTTTGCACGGCAGGGCTAGACGAGGTGTGTCTGGGCACTCGTGAGCTAGCGCGGGACTCATGAGGCCCTACCTCAAGGCAGGTTGCGCCTGGTCTTGATTTTTGTTTGCTGTGGCGGTCCTGCGAGGTGGTTAGACGACATGTGCCGAACGAATCTCCTGAGGTTATCGCGTGAGAAGGCCAAGCACCAACGGCCCCAGGAGGTGACGTGAATGGGGCCGGCCCACCAGACAGAGCTCAGCTGTTGGATTTATCAACGCTGTAGGGATGGGCCCGAGCACAGACGCCGTACCTAACCCCCTCACGCGAAGGGTCCTGAAGAAAGACGGTCGGCGCGCGGCTCCCGTGTTATGTGACAATCAAGCAGGTTATATTCACAGATTGATTAAGCATGAAAAGCAAACTAGCTTAGGTAAATGCACGAACGATACATGCCACTGGGTCAGACCCGAGCGGCTTGGAGATGATGCAGCCCGAGGGGCACCACCAGCAAAGCGAGCTAAAGACATAAAAAGGAGATACATGTCGCAGGGACGGACCCACGCGGCCTGGGAATGATGCGGCCCTGGGGGCGCTCCCAGCTAAATAAACATGGAAAATGTCACCTGGTTCCGTTGTAGAAGGGGTGTTGGGGCAGCTAAAGGTGCATGGAGAAGGGGATTGGGGGAGCTGAAGACGCGTGATGAAGGGGTTGCTCCTCACGAGCCACCGGGCCCCTGAGCCTCAGGAGGCTCTGGGTGTCCAGGTGGTTCCTTGAGGACCGTCTCCACCTCCGCCAGTACTGCGTGGTGCTTGGCCTCCTGAACCGCTAGGATGCTCCGCAAGTTGCGTTGGAAGGCGAACACCACGATCGGCAAGACAAAAGGCATGCAAACATAGTTATGAGGTGGGCCCTCACAGCAACCCACGCACAAACGCCAGAAAAGCTCCTGAGATGCGGCCCTATTGAGCCCTGGGACGTCGATGCAGACACACAGCCCGCCATCCTCGCCTGGATGGGGGGCCACGCCAGGTGAGCTGCGGTCGCTGCGCATGGCTCTAGCATCCTGCAGTTCCTGTGTGGTCTTGGCGATGAACTCCTGAGCGCCGGGCGCTCCTCATCTGGCGTCCTCTTGAGGGAAATGTGCTGCGAAGCACGCCTCCACGTGGTGCCCGAGCGCCTCCCTCATGATGTTGGCAAGGTCGGAGGCCCTCCAGAAGAGAGCCCCGGAGCCCTTCCCGAGGAGGGCATCGGGCGCGCCTTCCTATGCAAGGGAGGGAGACGCCCCAGGCGTGGGCGCTGATCCTGACGTGGCTCCACTTGCGGCGCCGCTCTCCTGAGGCCCTGTGCAGAGTAGCTGCTTCTTCTTCTTGTGGACGACCCAGGAGGGTACTGTGCTGCATTGCTGTCAGGGTCATCGATTTACGCTGCTTGGAAGGTGCGCTTGAGGGAGCACACCACATCTTTCTTTTCGCAGGGGACTGTGATGATCCCGCTGCTTCCTGGCATCTTGAGGATGTTGTAGCCGGGGTGCGTCACCGCCATGAACTTGGCCAGGGCCGGATACCCGAGGATGGCATTTTATGGCAGACGGATGTGGGCGACGTCGAAGTCAATGAGCTCGATGTGGTAGTTGTTGCACTGTCTGAAGGCGACAGGGAGGCGGACCTGCCCTATCGGCATGGTGGAACCGTGGGTCACTCCTGAGAAAGGCTTGGTAAGCTAAGGCTGATCATAGGGCAGTTCAAGGTTGTCGAGTGTCTCGAAGGACAGGACGTTGAGCCCTACACCACCGTCGATGAGTGTCTTGGTAACTTGCACGTTGCTGATGACAGATGAGAAAAGCATCGGGAGGGCGCGAGCAGTGGCCGCGCACTTGAGCTGATCTGACGAACGGAAGGTGATGGCGCACTTGGACCACCTAAGTGGGCGCATGGCCTGGAGCCTGGGGAGGACTGCGTTCACCTCGCGAGCATACTTCTTGAAGATTCGCTGAGAGGCCGGGGCTTGAGCTCCACCCAAGATGCAGGCGATAGCTCACGGCTCCTAGAAGCCCCCAGCCCCCTCGTCCTGATGGTGGTCGTCGTTCCTTCTTGGTGGTGGCGGCAGTGGGGGAAGGCCAGCGTGGCCCTGAGGATGGTCCTCGCGAGGCTGGTCTTGCCAGCGGTCCTCACGAGGTCGGTCACGCCACTCCTGGCGAGGGCCACGATTGTCCTAGCGTCCTCCGCCACGTCCTCCTCCGTGGTCGTAGCCCCGGTCATTGCGCTCGGGGCGTCGACCGAGGCGTCCATCTCAAATTTCCCTGAGCTCTTGACAGTCGTTGGTGTTGTGGCTGTGAACGTTGTGAAAGGCACGGAATGGCCGGCTGCTCTTGGATGACTCGGGCAGGTCCCGTCCGCGCTTCGTGTCTAGCTCCGCCGCGAGCATGGTAATGCCCTTGCGCTCCACGTCCTTGTCCTTGGCTTTCTTCTCCTCCAGGTCGGCAGCCGGTAGCCCGAGAAGGGAAAGGTGCCCTTCCTCAGGCCTTGCGCACTTGGTTGCCAGGTTGAACAACTCCAAGGACGTGCACAACTCCTCGTGGATGGCGAGCTCCTCGTTCATCTTGACATCGCTGACGCCATCAGAAAACGCGGAGACGATGGCCTTGTCCGTCACCTTGGGGATCTTGAGGCAAACATTGTTGAAGCGTTGGATGTACTTCTGGAGGGTCTCCCCTGGATGCTGCTTGACGCGGCGCAGGTCACCCGCGGCCGGAGGGCGGTCGCGAGTGCCCTGGAAGTTGGCGACGAAGCGGTCGCGCACCTCGTTCCAGGAGGAGATGGAGCCGGGAGGCAGGTTCAGGAGCCATGAGCGGGCACCATCCTTGAGATCCATGGGGAACCAGTTCGCCATGACTTCTTCGTCGCCGTTGGCCGCCTCGATGCTTAGCTCATAGAGCTGCAGGAACTCCACGGGGTCGGGGGTTCCGTCGTAGCACGGAGGCAGGTCTGGCTTGAACTTGCCCGGTCGTGCGACGCTAACCAGCTCAGGAGTGAAGGCACGACAGCCTACGGGGGGACCCTTTGCTGCAGTGGAGCCTGGCCTTGATGCCCGTGCACCGCCACCGCAGGCGGCGCGCGGTCCTGTCGTAGTGGTGCTGGGAGCGCGGGAGCATTTTCTGGGTGGACGAGGAACTTCTTCGAAGCTTCCTTCTTCGCGCACGGGTGCCCGACGTAGTCGGTCGCGCTGGGGGGCCACACGCCTTGGCGCCAGGACGCCGTCTTGGTGCGGAGGTGATGGTGGTGGCACTCCGTGCGCCACGTCGCCCACAGCTGGCGGAGGGCGAGGCAGCGAGAGGGACGGTGCAGGGGAGCCCCCTGTGGCGCTGACGAGCTCGACGATGCAGTCCAGCCAATCCTCGTAGAGGTCGTCGATGGGGCGGTAGCGCAGGAGTTCGCGTGCCATGCATAGCGCAGCCTGTGCGTCCGTGGGAGCGTGACGGGCGTGAGATGATGAGCCGGTCGGGGTCAGTGACGGGGTGGCGGTGCGGCCATCCCGCCGCATCGAGGGGTGCAGCGAGGACGCTTGCTGCTCGTTTCCCGCCGGGCCGATGACGGTGTTGGCGGCAGGCGACGGAGAACGACGGGGTGGCCCGCCGACAGGATCCGTCTGAGCAACGCGGGCGGCGAGGGCGGCCCGGTGCTTAGCGCGAGCTCGGTGAGCGTCCGCCGTGGAGATGACGAGGCGACGGGACGCGGATCAACGGAAGGAATGCTTTGGCGCAGCCCTACCTGGCACGCCAAATCTCGGATTTCGGGTTCTGGCAAAACCCTCGACGTTCGAACACTGGGGTGCACATGAAGACTTCCCCCTACCAAATCACGCCCTCAGCCTCACCACGATCTCAAAGCTTAGCTCGACGAAGTCGCAACACAAGAGACGCGAGATTTATACTGGTTCGGGCCACCGTTGTGGTGTAATACCCTACTCCAGTGTGGTGTGGTGGATTGCCTCTCGGCCTGAGGATGAACATTACAAGGGGAAGAACAACCTCCTGAGGTGAGGTGTTCTTGTGCTTGGCGAGTGTGAGGATGATCTGAATCAGTTGCCTCCTACTGTTCTGGCTAGTCCTATTTATAGAGGCACTGGTCCTCTCCCCAAATATTGAGTGGGAAGGGATGCCACAACGGCCAATTTGAAGGGGGACAGCTAGTACAAGCTATCCTGACTAAAGGTGGTCTTCGCCTGCCAAAGGCTCTGGTGGTGACGTTGTCTTGGGCTCCACGGTGACCTCCGCTCTGCCGTCCTGCTGGTCTTGGTCTCGTTGCACTAATATGGAAACCTTTGCCTGATGCCTCGGTACTCCCTGCCTGCGCTTGCCTCCATAGCACTAAAGAGGAAGAGAGGACACTATGCACGCTGGCGGCCGCCTGGCGCCCGCTTGGTCTTGGCCGTCATGGCTTACGTTATTGGAACCTCACGAGGTTCGCCTTGCCTTGATCTCTCCGCCCCTCGCGAGCTAACCTGGTGAGGCCGCCCCAAATGAGGTCTTGTGTCGTCTACCTCGCGAGGCTTGGCCCCTCGCAAGTGTCTTGAGCGTTTGTCGGTGAAGACGGGCCGTACTGGGCTGCGGGTAGAGCCACGCTATGGGCCGCAGGCAGGCAAGTCTGGGAACCCCCGTTCCCAGAACACCAACAAAACCAAAGCAATGGAGATCAATGTTCTGATGCCAATTGAAAGGATCGAGAAGAGGTGTCTAGAGGGGGATTAGACCCTCAACAAGGAAAAGTAGCAGTTTTTAATTTCTTCAAGTTAAGGTGGAGTTTTAGCACAAGTCTAAACATTCACAATACATTACAAGCAAGCATGACAAGAGTATATGAGCAGTGGAAAGTAAAGAATGCAATTTGCAAGAAAGTAAAGGGATGGGATTGGAGTGTGAAAACGCAATTGGAGACACGAAGATTTCTTTCCGTGGTTCCGATAGGTGGTGCTATCGTACATACACGTTGATGGAGACTTCAACCCACGAAGGGTAACGGTTGCGCAAGTCCACGGAGGGCTCCACCCACGAAGGTTCCACGAAGAAGCAACCATGTCTATCCCACCATGGCCGTCACCCACGAAGGACTTGCCTCACTAGGGTAGATCTTCATGAAGTAGGTGATCTCCTTGCCCGTACAAACTCCTTGGTTCAACTCCACAGTCTTGACGGAGGCTCCCAAGTAACACCTAACCAATCTAGGAGACACCACTCTCCAAAAGGTAATAGATGGTGTGTTGATGATGAACTCCTTGCTCTTGTGTGATAGTCTCCCCAACAGTCAACTCTATCTCACAGATTTGGATTTGGTGGAAAGATAATTTGAGTGGAAAGCAACTTGGGGAAGGCTAGAGATCAAGATTCTTGTGGTTGGATTGGATGGTCTCAACACATGAGTAGGTGGTTCTCTCTCAGAAAATGAATGTTGGAAGTGTAGGCACGTTCGGATAGCTCTCTCCACAAACGAAGAGTGGGTGGAGGGGTATATATAGCCTCCACACAAAATCAAACCGTTACACACAAATCACCAAACTCGGTGGGACCGAATCAAGAAACTCTGTCATGCCGATTTAGTTCAAAATGTGAACATTAGGAATTTCGGTCAGACTGATATGATCAACTCGGTGGGACTGATGTGCTAGGGTTAGGGTTAGGGTTAGGGACCGATTACACAAATTCGATGGGACCGATTTTGGTAATAAGCTAAATAGAGAGTTGGTTAAGCAAACTCGGTGGGACCGATTGCATATCTCCATGGGACCAAAATAATTGCAATTGGCAACAAAGTGTTTGCGAGCCCATCTCGCTGAGACCGAGATCCCATCGGTGAGATCGAACTGATTAGGGTTGCTGGCAGTGGCTATGTCAAGCTAACTCGGTGGAGCCGGATAAATCAAATCCGTGGGGCCGAGTTTGACTTTTGGTTTGGGACATATGTGGATATGTGAAAGAGGTTGAGGGCTTTGGAGCATATCACTGAGCACTTTGAGCAAGCAAGCCATTAAGCAACACCGCATCCCCTTTTAATAATATTGGCTTTCCTATGGACTCAATGTGATCTCCGATCACTAAAAGGGAAATGCAGAGTCTTAAGCTTTCGAGCTTTTGCCAAACTTCTGTCCTTAGCATCTTGAAGGCGTTCCACATCCTCTTGTCCACGCCACTCCACTGTTGAACTCATCTGAAATATACTAGATAAGAGTATTAGTCCAACAAGAGATATGCTGACAGTAATTACCAAAATCACCCAGGGAGCACTTGTGCTTTTAGACCCAGCGCTTTTTAACCCAAAGGGCATTCATACAAAGCAGTATGTGCTACATGGGGTTATGAACGCAGTCTTCTCTTCCTCTTACTTGGACATCAATATCTGGGTGGTACCCGGAGTAGGCAACCAAGAAGGAAAGAAAATCACATTCGGAGGTGGAATCCTCGATCTGATCGATGCGCGACAAGGGGAATGGGTCCTTCGGGTATGCTTTATTGAGATATGTGAAATCTATGCAAAGCCTCCACTTCCCATTCACCTTGTGCACTACTACTGGGTTTGCCAACCATGTTGGATGCAATACTCCTCTGACCAAACCAGCTGCTTCAAGTCTCTTGATCTCTTCGACAATGAATCGCTGCCGCTCCAAGGCTTGCTTCCTTACCTTCTGCTTGACGGGTCGGGCATGATGGCAGATAGCAAGGTGGTGCTCAATTACCGCCCTGGGAACACCGGGGATGTCATATGGTTGCCAAGCAAACAGTTCGACATTCGCCCGCAGGAAGGCAACGAGCACGCTTTCCTATTTGTCGTCGTGGGTGGAGCTGATAGTGAACGTACCATCAGCGCCCACCAGCCCTGCCGGGACCTTCTTCACAGCAGGTGCAGCAACCTTGGATCTCTTGCTAGTCGAACTATTCCGTAAGTCATCAACAGGCGCAGCGCACTCCGAAGAGGCACACTTCCCGGATTCCTTGCCAGTGTCCTTGCTAGCTTTTCTCCCTTGCTTGTTTTCCTTGGCGGGGACTGCAGCTTCAGCAGCCTCAGCAGCAATAGCATCCTGGTACATCTTATCCACACATATAATTGCGTCCTTCTTGTCTGACGGGATCAAAATGACGCCCATTGGTCCTGGCATCTTTAGGGTGTTGTAGGCATAGTGGGATGCCGCCATGAACTTTGCCAGGGCAGGTCGTCCAAGTATCCCATTGTACGGCAACGGAAGCTCGACCACGTCGAACACAATCTTCTTAGTCTAATAGTTCAATTCTCCTCCAAAGGTCACCGGCAATGTGATCTTCCCCTTTGGACAACTCCTGCGGGGTTGATCCCTTGGAATGTGCTAGTAACCTTGCGCTCTTCATCTGATATCTGCAGCTTGCTTATTACCTTGGGGGAAATTAGATTCAACTTGGCCCCGTTGTCAACCAACATCTTTGTCATCTTGAGGTTGCAGATTGTTGGCAAAAGCAACAACGGCAAGCACCCTACCGCAGTGGTGCGGTCAGGGTGATCCTCTTCGTCAAATATGATGGGCGTGCGAGACCACTTAAGTGGTTTCCGGGAATCTGTCGCTGGCTCCACAACATTGACTTCTCCTGCCCACTGTTTAAGCTGGCGGTGAGAGGAGTGCAAAGATGTGCCTCCGTCAATGCACAGGGTGTCAGTGACTTTCTGAAACTCCTAATCACCGGTTTCCTCTTCATCCTCTTCATCGCTTTCGTCGTCACATTCCTTCTTCTCACGGCCTTTAGCAGGTTTTCCTTGATGTTGAGGGACCTTGCCGGGGCGGCCTCCTCGGTCGCCTCGGCCCCTCCTGCTAACGTCATCTTGTTCTCTCTCCTTGTCACGCTTCTCGTACTCAACTTTTCTCTTCTTGAAGAGTTGCTCAACTTGATGACAGTCTTGGAGATCATGGCCCTTGTCCGATGGATCTTGCAGTATGGCCCGTCAGCCTACCCAGCCTTCTCGGCCATCGCAACTTCCCGACAGTCAGTGCATGCGACAACTTCCTTGATGGGTGCTTTCTTCTTGGCCTTCTTGCCGATACTAGGACTGCCAGATCCCTCGACAGCCAGTATTGCCTTCTCCTTGCGCTTCTTGTTGCGTTTCTAGTTCCTCTTCTTCTGGTTGGCAGCATCGTCGTCATCTTCTCAGTCAACGTCGATGCCATCTTCTTCTCCGAGGAGTCGCCTTCCCTACTCTGTACGGGCACACTTATATGCCAAGGTGTAAAGCTCATTCACAGTATTGGGCAACCGTACGTTCATCTTAGAACGTATCCTGCGGTTGCGTACGTTGGACTGGAGCGTGGCAATCACAGCTGCGGGGTGGATATCTGCAATGTTCCTGTGCACCCGACTGAATCTACGCATGTATTTCTACAGACTCTGTCCTTCTTTTTGTGGAAGGAGCTGCAAATCGCTGGGCCGCCCTGGTTCTTGATGGCCGCCCGTGAAGGCACCAACAACCTCATTTCACAGGTCAACCAAAGTCGAGATGGAGTTCTCCGGCAAGTGCATCAACCAGGACCTCATGTTTGGCTTGAGTGCGAAAGGGAAGTATTTGGTGAATACATTTTCATCTCTTCCTTCGGCGGCTTGAACGGCAATGGTGTAGATGCTCAGGAACTCTGTCGGGTTCAGTCTTCCATTGCCGGGGTTTTCTGGCTCCCCGAGCACCTATGGGGACGGAGCCCCTTCTCGGTTCGGCGGGGGGCGGAGGTCGCGCGAAGAGCGGATCGAGGCGAGGCATGCGGGGGGTTTTTACCCAGCTTCGGAGCTCTCCGGAGAGATAATACTCCTACTGCTGCTTTGTGGATTGTATTGGGTTCTTGCTCGGGAGCGCTGAGTGCTACAGTACACTCAAGCAGCTAACGAGACCGAGCGTTCTTCTCTTTTCCTCTCAGAGATCGCTCTCCGGGGTCCGATCCCCCCTACGTTGTGCATGGGCCTCCTTTTATATGTTCAAGGGGTCTCCAAAAGGTAGCAACGTAGGTAAGGGCAAAAATGGAAATATGTTGTGGTAGGTACAGCTACCTACACAATGTATCATACCTAACCCTGACGGCAGGGGACAAAGGCATTAAATGCCTATCTACGTCGCCCAGACGGTGCAGAAAAGGGACCGTCAGGGGCGCCACCGCTTGCCACGATGGCGATCTTGTCAGCGCTGCATGCCATAGTGTACCCCTGGCTGCACAGCCACCACCAGGTACGCCAAGAAGGGTCCCGGAGCGACACGTGGGTGGGTGAGCTGGAGCGCGGGTACAGAGTGGTTGCCCGCTGCGGCAAGTGCCTTGCCGCGGCCGTTGTCTTGCCGTGTCCGGGAGCTTGTCGCTCACCGAGTCCTGCCGGTACGCGTGGCGCGTCGCGGCAGGTTCTTTGAGATGCTGTGGTTGGCCTTCCCGGCAAGCTCCTCTTGCCGAGGTCTTGTGCCTCGAGCGGCCTTCCCGGCAAGCTCCTCTTGCCGGGGTCTTGTCTCCTTGGCTTAAATACTTTGTTCTCGAATGGATCCAAAGGGGCCATAGAGAGCCTTGGCGATCACCTGGCGGGCCTTGCCGCGGGGTGCTGCGACTGCCCGTGCACAAGTTCGGGATACTAGGGTACCCCTACTTTAGTATACCGACAGGGACACAAGAGACTCTTTGTTAATTGGTTGCAGGGTTGATTGAGAGAGACCATCTTCATCCTACTCCTCCCACGGATTGATAAACCTTAGGTCATCCACTTGAGGGAAATTTTCTACCGTCCTACAAAACTCTAGACTTGGAGGGCCAACAACGTCTACAAGAAGAAGGTTGCGTAGTAGACATCAAGCTCTTTTCTGGCGCCGTTGCCGGGGAGGCTTGGTAAGCGGCACTCACACCCCGTCAACTAAGCTCTTTTCTGGCGCTGTTGCCGGGGAGGTTAGTGCTTGAAGGTATATATTTAGATCTTGCAATTGAATCTTTTTGTTTCTTGTTTTAGCACTAGTTTATTTTATAAAAGAAAACTACAAAAAATGGAATTAAGGTTTCCTCATATGCTTCACCTTTTTAATGTCTTTCGTGAAAATGATGGAAAGGAAAATTGTGCTCAAGTGCTAGAAGAAGAATGCATTAGAATGTTTGGCACTAAATATTTGAATGATGAGCATGATTGCAATGTTGTTAGTATGAATTCCTTGAATATCCATGATGCTAATGATATGCAAAGCCACAAGCTTGGGGATGCTATGTTTGATGAAGATGATATTTTCAGTCCCCCAAGTTTTAATTTGCAAATTTATTATGATGAAAGCATGCCTCCTATTTATTATGATTATTGTGATGACATGTATGCTATAAATAATAAAGATAACCATGAATCTTGTCATCATGATTTTAATTTTCAATTGGATTATGTCTCACATGATAGTTATTTTGTTGAGTTTGCTCCCACTACTATTGATGAGAATAAATTTGCTTATGTGGAGAGTAGTAAAATTTCTATGCAAGTAGATCATGAAAAGAATGCTTTAGGTGCTGGTTATATTGTTGAATTCGTTCATGATGCTACTGAAAATTATTATGAGGGAGGAATATATGCTTGGAGTAATTGCAATAATATCAAGTTTCCTCTCTATGTGCTTAAAATCTTTAAGTTATGCTTGTTTTGCCTTCCTATGCTAGTTGATTATTGTTCCCATAAGTTGTTTGCTCACAAAATCCCTATGAAAAGGAAGTGGGTTAGGCTTAAATGTGCTAGTCATATTCTTTATGATGCTCTCTTTATATTCCAATTCCTATCGTTAATGTGAGCATCATTGAAATCATCTTGCCTAGCTAGGGGCGTTAAACGTTAGCGCTTGTTGGGAGGCAACCCATTTTTTTATTTTAGTTTCTTGCTTATGTTTAGTAATAAATAATCCATATAGCTTCTGTTAAGATGTGTTTTCATGTTTTAATTAGTGCTTGTGCCAAGTAAGACCTATAGGATCTTCTTAGATGAGATTTATTTGATCTTGTTGAAAATTCCAGCAACTTTCTGTTCACAAAAACAATTGTTAAAAATCACTAGAACGTGATAAAATATTGATTCCAATTGAAGAAGATCTTTAAACAAATTTTCTAGGTCTTCCTATTTTGGTAGATTTTTTGGAGTTGCAGAAGTTTGCGTTAGTTACAGATTACTTCAGACTGTTCTGTTTTTGACAGATTCTATTTTTCGTGTGCTGTTTGCTTATTTTGATGAATCTATGGCGAGTAAAATAGTTTATAAACCATATATAAGTTGTAATACAGTAGATTTAACACCAATATAAATAAAGAATGAGTTCATTACAGTACCTTGAAGTGGTGTTTTGTTTTTTTCGCTAACGGAGCTTACGATTTTTCTGTTGAGTTTTGTGTTGTGAAGTTTTCAAGTTTTGGGTAAAGATTCGATGGACTATGGAATAAGGAGTGGCAAGATCCTAAGCTTGGGGATGCCCAAGGCATCCCAAGGTAATATTCAAGCATAACCAAGAGCCTAATCTTGGGGATGCCCCGGAAGGCATCCCCTCTTTCATCTTCGTTCATCGGTAACTTTACTTGGAGCTATATTTTTATTCACCATATGATATGTGCTTTGCTTGGAGCGTCATTTTATTTTCTTTAACTTTGCTTGCTGTTTGAATAAAATATCAAGATATGAAATTATTGAATGAGAGAGAGTCTTCACATAGCCATTATTATTTAACTACTAATTGATCTTCACTTATATCTTTTTGGAGTAGTTTGTCATTTACTCGTGTGCTTCACTTATATCCTACGAGTAAATGGTTGAATGAATTGAATATCATAAATCTGAAATTATATATGTTTCATATGCTTATCCCATGGGGAGTAATGATTTTACATATAAGAAGTAGAGGTGGTAAATTTATTGAAGGTTGGCAAACATTGTATTGGTCACTTGAACAATTCATGAAAGAATATTGAAGGAAGAGAGATTTCACATATAAATATACTATCCTGGACATCTTCTATGATTGTGATCCCCATTAATTATTTTCAAACCTGAGCAAATAAGTTGAAGTTGGACAAGGAAGACAACATAATGAGTTATGCTTGGGTATATTTGTATAGAAGTTATATTGTTATGGATCCTCTAGCATGTGGTGCTTGCTATTTAGAATCCTTTGCTAGCCAAAATATCTGTACTAAGCGAGAATACTGCTTGTGCATCCAAATTCCTTGAACCAAGTTTATTCCATGAGTGTTCACCATAACTACCTATATGCGGTATTTACCTGACGTTCCAAGTAAATTTGCATGTGCCAAACTCTAAACCTTCAAATAATAATCTGTTTTGTATGCCCGAATCACTCATGTAGCAACTAGGGGCTGTTAGTATCTTCCATGCTAGGTGGGTTATTCTCGCGATGAGTGGACTCCGCTCATCATTCACGAGAAAATGGTTGGTAACTGGGATGCCACGTCCCACGATCAAAAGATCAAAATCAAATAAAAAATAATTGCAAAAAAACTCCCCCAGGATTGATGTTAGTTGGAGGCACCCGTTGTTTCGGGAAAGCCATGGATTGATGATTGTTAGTGGAGGGGGAGTAAAATCTTTACCTTTATGTTTGGGAACAGCCTATAATGTATGTAGTATGGAAGATATTGGGAACTCTTGATCGTTATGTTGACAATGAAAGCATACCTCTCAAAATTATTTTCATCTCTGTTTTGCTTCGAGCTCTGGCACCTCTGCAAATCCCTGCTTCCCTCTGCGAAGGGCCTATCTTTTACTTTTATGCAAGAGTCAGTAGTATTCCTTCTCATTCCAACCCACTCTTTAGTTGGCAAGCATCATGTGATGGAAAGATCTAAGCATATATGGCCATTCAAATATATTTGAGCATGAATTATTACTATTGACATTACCCTTGAGCTAAAAGGTTGGGAGGCGAAACATTAAGCCCCTATCTTTCTCTGTGTTCGATGAATACTATTTGTTCTAAAAATATGCTTTGAGTGGTAGCAATCATGGAAGACTAAATGATAGTTGAGTATGTGGGATTTGCTAAATCAAAGCTCTAACATAGACTCTTCTTGAAAATAAGATGAATTGTAATTGTTTGATGACTAATAACACGGTTTGTTAGTTTTCAAGAAAGTTTATGATCTATACTTTAACATGTGAATAGCTTGTTACTTGATCATGAAAACTTCTATGAGTTGAGCTACTGTTATGACATATGATGATGCTAGAAAGGGTGATTGAAATTATCATTGATCAAACTTGTGCACCTGCTAGCATTGACACTTCATAAATTCTTTCTTTTATCATTTACCTACTCGAGGACGAGCAGGAATTAAGCTTGGGGATGCTGATACGTCTCCAACGTATCTATAATTTATGAAGTATTCATGCTATTATATTATTTGTTTTGGTTCTTTATGGGCTCTATTAAACAATTTTATATTATTTTTGGGACTAACCTATTTACCTAGAGCCTAGTGCTAGTTCCTGTTTTTTCTCTTGTTTCGTTGTTTCGAAGAAAAGGAATATCAAACGGAGTCCAAACGGAATGAAACCTTCAGGAGAAGTTATTTTTGGGAAGAAAGAAATCCAGGAGACTTGGAGTGCACGTCAGGGGATCACCCAGGAAGGCACGAGGCAGGGGGCGCGCCCACCCCCCGTGGGCGCGCCCTCCACCCTCGTGGGACCCTCATCGCTCCCCTTACCGACTTCTTGTGCCTATATATCTCCATATATCCTAAAACCACCGGGGAACAGAATAGATCGGGAGTTCCGCCGTCGCATGCCTCTGTAGCCACCAAAAACCAATCGGGACCCTGTTCCGGCACCCTGCCGGAGGGGGAATCCCTCACCGGTGGCCATCTTCATTATCCCGGCGCTCTCCGTGACGAGGAAGGAATAGTTCACCCTCGGGGCTGAGGGTATGTAGCACTAGCTATGTGTTTGATCTCTCTCTCTCTCTCTCTCTCTCTCTCTCTCTCTCTCGTGTTCTTGAGGTGATACAATCTTGACGTATCGCAAGCTTTGCTATTGTAGTTGGATCTTATGTTGCTTCTCCCCCTCTACTCTCTTTTAATGGATTGAGTTTTCCCTTTGAAGTAATCTTATCGGATTGAGTCTTTAATGATTTGAGAACACTTGATGTATGTCTTGTCGTGCGCATCTGTGGTGACAATCGGATATCACGTGATTCAATTGATGTATGTTTTGGTGATCAACTTGCGGGTTCTGCCCATGAACCTATGCATAGGGGTTGGCACACATTTTCGTCTTGACTCTCCGATAGAAACTTTGGGGCACTCTTTGAAGTACTTTGTGTTGGATTGAATAGATGAATCTGAGATTGTGTGATGCATATCGTATAATCATACCCATGGATACTTGATGTGACATTGGAGTATCTAGGTGACATTAGGGTTTTGGTTGATGTGTGTCTTAAGGTGTTATTTTACTACGAACTCTAGGGCTGTTTGTGACACTTATAGGAATAGCCCAATGGATTAATCGGAAAGAATAACTTTGAGGTGGTTTCGTACCCTACCATAATCTCTTGTTTTGTTCTCCGCTATTAGTGGCTTTGGAGTCACTCTTTGTTGCATGTTGAGGGATAGTTATATGATCCAATTATGTTATCATTGTTGAGATAACTTGCAATAGTGAAAGTATGAGCCCTAGGCCTTGTTTCAACGCATTGCAATACCGTTTACGCTCACTTTTATCATTAGTTACCTTGCTGTTTTTTATATTTTCAGATTACAAAAACCTATATCTACCATCCATATTGCACTTGTATCACCATCTCTTCGCCGAACTAGTGCAGCTATACAATTTACCATTGTATTGGGTGTGTTGGGGACACAAGAGACTCTTTGTTATTTGGTTGCAGGGTTGTTTGAGAGAAACCATCTTCATCCTACGCCTCCTACGGATTGATAAACCTTAGGTCATCCACTTGAGCGAAATTTGCTACTGTCCTACAAACCTCTGCACTTGGAGGCCCAACAATGTCTACAAGAAGAACGTTGTGTAGTAGATATCAGCGTGTCTTCCTTCCGCCTGTCTTCCAGGACCTGCCGCTGATCTCGATGGGCTCGAGGATCAGATGAAGCCATCGACACCTCGTCAGGCTCTTGGTCACGTTGCTATGGCTGCAGCCTCTGCACTGGCTGTCGTGGAGGGGACTGCAGGATCGGAGTGGCCCCTTCAGCACGGCCAGCGGCTCGGGGCGTTGTTGCTGCTTGTGGGTGCCGTGGTGGGCCCGCCCATAGCGATCCTCCAGCCTCGGCGAAACGAATAAAAACATGGATGGTAGCTCTCAACTCATCCATTTGATTGGCCGCTGGCGGGAACCTCAGCAAGAGCTAGGCTTGCGCCGTGGATTCTGAAGCGGTGCTTGGCATGGACGGTGACATGGATCGTGACGTCACCCGACTTCTGACGGTACCGATAGTGGCAGTGTCGTGTTCTCGTCGCCCCGAGCCAGTCGCCATGGTGGTGTGACGACGAGAATGATGTTCCTCGGGGTTGACGACCCTATTCGGCGCTTCGTCTTGATTATCTTTCCCTAGGGAAGGCACGTGCCCCGTAGCTGCGCCCGCAGCAGGGGCTGCTAGGAGGTTGTGATTCCCGCCAGAGTGGGCACCATTGTTGCGGTTGCGTCCTCTAGTGAGGTGGAGAGGAGGAGATTGAATATTCTTCCCACCCGCATCTTGTTGAGCATGGCCACTAGGATGATGTTGATGTTGTCCTCCTCCGGCGCCCCCTGCTCCCACTTCGGCTGCTGGGGGAACAGTGATGGGGCCGCTTGCAGCGGTCATGTTTCCCGCGACGTCCATGTCCCCTGACGCCCCCACAGCTCCTGCGGTATCAGTGGCTGCATGTGAGAGGGACTTCGAGGTGGAAGGGTGAGCTGTTGCGCTGGACTTTTCTTGGGCACCATAGATGATGAAGCCATCAAAGAATAAGATCATGATGAAGGTCGACGCACCGTTTACGAACACGGGTTTGTGCAAGCGCCTCCCGCTACCTGGCGCGCCAAAGATGTCATTGCAGAACATGATCGCCTATGGGGCCATCAATCCCTTTGTGGTTCGGCAAGGGGGAGGGGCACGTTGCACAAAGATCAGAGACCATAGAGCAGCACGACAATGGTGATGCGGGTGGTTTTTTCCCAGGTTCGGGCCACTGCGAAGCATAAAACCCTACTCCTACTTTGGTGGATTGGATGGGGGACCGTAATGAACAGGCAGCTCTCAAGCCCGGCAAGGTTGCCTCGGGGAGAGAAACTATGCGTGTAAGTGGGCACAAGGGTCTGAATCCTATTATAGGTCCCCTTGGCCCTCCTTTTATAGGCTAAGGGGTTACCACAGTGGGAAATCAGTCATTATACACTGATTAGATAGCCAACTATGCTATCATACCTAAATCTAGCAGTTAGGACAAAGTGCATTAAATGCACTACCCGGTGTCACACTGAGGATGAAGCCCGGCAAGCCTGCCGCGCCGCTCAGCCACCCTCTTATCTGTCTGCATGACACGCCTCTGGACGGGTGTCATACAAGGTGAATCTTCTGTCCAAATGGCTGCCACGTGCCAAATGATAGCCACTTAATTACTTGGAGGCTTGACACCGCACTGATAAGTGACTTGCATCATTGTGCGATGGAGCGGTGGAGTCTTGGCGGGGTATCTTGCCCTTGGCGGCCCCGGCAAGCCTGCCAGGGAAATCTTGGGACTTGTCTTTAGTGAAGCCTCGACCTGACCAGGATCGCCTGCTCAGCAAGGGAGGGTTTTCCTTAGTAATATCTTGTTCCTTTGTCTTGTATTGTTCTTCTTGATCTGCCCTATGATTTCTCAAAGAGCTATCTCTTCAGCTTGGTCTTGTCTTGTTGCTGCAACCTTGCCCTAGTGCCTGTGTACAGTCCGGGAAACACACGCCATGGTTTGTTACACTGACACTGTATGTAAGGAGGCATCCGCACCCAAGCTGGGGCCACCCTAGGGAGCCTCGGGCCCTCACTTCTGGATCCTTCTTCTGGGGCGTCATCCGGATTGCTGAGGCAGTGCCAAGGGCTCCCCCGCTGATCCTTACCGGCGGCTAGGCGGCTCACGTGACGGCGCCACCTTCAAGCAGTGGAGTGAGCCCGCGTTGGGCCCTACCTCGGACTGGAGGACCGTGCGATGAAACCCCAGCCCCCGGGCCCTGCCGGAGATGGGTGAGCCTTCACGCGCCTCGCCTGCTGACTGGGGCACGGAGGGAAGCCCCGGCCAGGCGATGGAGCTCGCGCGCGGGCGCAGCACCGTCCGGCACGACCTTCTTCATGATGCAGAAAGTGTGTTGGGCCTCCTTGGGGTGGAGCTCGACGACGTCGACATGCGCCTTGAGGCAGAGCATTTGCGCTTAGCGCACGAGTGGCGCCAGCTCGAGGTCACTATCAACTTCGGTCATCTGCAGTGCGAGCATGCTCGTGCAGAGGCTGAGCAGTCCCTTGCCACAACGAGGGAGGCTCACGATCGTGCCCTTGAGGAGGCCCGAGCCACGCACTACCGGCGCGAGGCGACCAAGAGGTGCGAGAAGGAACCTCAAGCTTCAAACGCTGCCCTTGAACGGCAAGTCCACGCACGTAAAGCCACGCTCGCCGCCTCGGCGGGTGAGCCGTCTGTGGGCGAAGCGAGGCTCCGCACATTCGAATACACGCTGACGTTGGAGGCGTTGGAGCAAAGCCTGGAGCACGAGCGGCTGGAGGTGATGATCCAGGGAGAGGCCAATGAGAGGGTGGCAGGGGTCTGCAGGGCCCTCCCGAAGGACTACCACCAGAGGCTGAAGCTTCAGGAAACTCGTTTCTGCACGTGGCGCAGCAGGGCGAGGCTTGCAGCCTCAAGAAGAAGCTAGCCGCGGTGGAGCAGCGCGAGAAAGCTACAGTGGATGCTCAGGCCATGATCGAGGCCGAGCTATCTTTCCTCTATAAGCAGGTGGAGGACGTCACTTCCCTCATGGAGAAGGCTTCGGACGAGGCAGACTAAGCCCAGGGACTGCAGCACACGCACTCCGAGATGTTCCACGCCCTTGAGCATAGGGCCAGTCGGGCCCTGAGCAGCATCTGTGATGAGAACGTCTCGAGCCCGCTTGTTGCCGATGACGCCGGCTATCTCGGTTTCTTCACCAAGGGTGTGGAACTTCTTGAAGGTGGGGCTGAGAAGGTGCGCCAGTTTGTCGAAGAGAAGAGCTGCAACCTTCTTGCGCGTGCGGCCTCGCGCATCTTCAGCCACCTTCTTTGCTTCGATCCTGACTTTGACTTCGAGGTCGTGACAGCCCCCATGCCCAGGGTGATCCAAGGCACCCGGGCGGACTGTGTAGAAGATCACGTGGACGACCTGATCACACAGTTTTCCCTTGCCGGAAACAAGGGCCAGCCGGTGATCAAGGGGCGTGGGGCTGATGATACGATAGCGGCAGCAGTGATGGTGAGGACGCATCCCCTAGGCCGTCTTTCCCCTGTTTCCCTGTTAAGACTTTGAATGTGACCCCGCGGGGATGTGAAAACACTTTGGAAGGAACTTCTTTGTGATGTATTAAGTAGTATTGTACTCCCTTATGGTGCCTTCCCTTGGGGTGGATCATTATCGTTACACCGGGTCGCAATGCCTGGACAAGGTCAGGAGGCGGATGCTCGTTGGGGACCTCGGGCCATGCGCACCAATAGGTTCGCTCAAGAGCATCGTGCGAGGACTTGGACGCCAAGGTCTTGGCGAGATGTGAGCATGGGCGGGCCCGCAGCCGTTGCGGCCTCTGTCCTCAGGGCGTCTTCAGTGCCGCTGGGCTAGCCCAAGCGTGCACACCGTGCCCCTGCTCGCGAGGTGTGTTTGAGAGAGAGAGAGAGAGAGAGAGAGAGAGAGAGGCTGGCAGCCGCCATACCCCTTAAAACAAGACTCAAAATGGTAAACGTTGTGAGGAGAAAAATTCCCACCCCTTTCTAGAATAAAGATGAAAGAGCTCCAAATTTCAGTCCAGGAAATGGAAATTTCGATTACAGAAGAGGGCGAAGAACAACCATGTCCAGCACCTATACTAGTCTTCCCAGTGACGCGGAGCATGGGGCCTCCACTAGGCGTCGGCATTGTCGTTGTAAGACCATGTCGTCCGCAAGCGCGGAGCATGGGGCTTCCACTAGGCGTGGACATAGTCGTTGTAAGACCATGTCGTCCACCAGCGCGGAGCACGGGGCTTCCACCGGGCGTGGGCATATTCACTGTATGACTGTGTTGTCAACCGGCGCGGAGCATGGGGCTTCCACTTGGCCATGGGTGGGAACCCCCACGGGGCCATGGAGCCGTGCGCTAGGAGACTCCGGGGCGTGTACAGCCCCACTCATTATTATGTCAGAGTGTCTGATACGTCTCCAACATATCTATAATTTTTTATTGTTCCATGCTATTATATTATCTATCTTGGATGTTTTGTATGCGTTTATATGCTATTTTATATGATTTTTGGGACTAACCTATTAACCTAGAGCCCAGTGCCAGTTTCTGTTTTTTCCTTGTTTTTGAGTTTCACTGAAATGGAAAATCAAATGGAGTCCAATCGAGCTGAAAATTAAAGTGATTTTTTATGGACCAAAAGAAGCCCCCAAAGCAAAAAAGTTGGGCTAGAAGAGCCACGGAGCCTCCACAAGGGTGGAGGGTGCGCCCGACCCCCTAGGAGTGGCCTCCGACCTTGCGGTTGACTCGTGGACCCCCACCTGACGTGAAACCGACGCCCAAAATTCCTATTAATATGGAAACCCCCAAAAAGAAACCTAGATTGGGAGTTCCGGCACCCTACTAGAGGGGAAACCATCACTGGTGGCCATCTTCATCATCGCGGTAGTCTCCATGACGAGGAGGGAGTAGTTCACCCTCGGGGCTAAGGGTATGTACCAGTAGCTATGTGTTTGATCTCTCTCTCTCTCTCTAGTGTTCTTGATTTGGTACGATCTTGATGTACCGCGAGCTTTGCTACTATAGTTGGATCTTATGATGTGTCTCCCCCTTTACCTTCTTGTAATGGATTGAGTTTTCCCTTTGAAGTTATCTTATCGGATTGAGTCTTCAAGGATTTGAGAACACTTGATGTATGTCTTGCATGTTCTTATCTGTAGTGACAATGGGATATTCACGTGATCCACTCGATGTATGTTTTGGTGATCAACTTGCAGGTTCTGTGACCTTGTGAACCTATGAATAGGGGTTGGCACACGTTTTCGTCTTGACTCTCCGATAGAAACTTTGGGGCACTCTTTGAAGTTCTTTGTGTTGGTTTGAATAGATGAATCTAAGATTGTGTGATGCATATCGTATAATCAAACCCGCGAATACTTTTGGTGACATTGGATTATCTAGGTGACATTAGGGTTTTGGTTGATGTGTATCTTAAGGTGTTATTTTAGTACGAACTCTAGGGCTGTTTGTGACACTTATAGGAATAGCCCAATAGATCGATCAGAAAGAATAACTTTGAGGTGGTTTCGTACCCTAAAATAATCTCTTCGTTTGTTCTCCACTATTATTGACTTTGGAGTGACTCTTTGTTGCATGTTGAAGGGATTATTATATGATCTAATTATGTTATCATTGTTGAGAGAACTTGCACTAGTGAAAGTATGAACCGTAGGCCTTGTTTCCAAGCATTGCAATACTGTTTTCGCTCACTTTTACAACTTGCTACCTTGTTGTTTTCATACTTTCAGATTACAAAAACACATATCTACCATCCATACTGCACTTGTATCACCATCTCTTCGCCGAACTAGTGCACGTATACAATTTACCATTGTATTGGGTGTGTTGGGGACACAAGAGACTCTTTGTTATTTGGATGCGGGGTTGCTTGAGAGAGACCATCTTCATCCTAGGCCTCCCACGGATTGATAAACCATAGGTCATCCACTTGAGGGAAATTTTCTACTGTCCTACAAACCTCTGCACTTGGAGGCCCAACAACGTCTACAAGAAGAACGTTGCATAGAAGACATCAAGCTCTTTTCTGCCGTCGTTGCCAGGGAGGTGAGTTCTTGAAGGTATATCTTTAGATCTTGCAATTGAATCTTTTAGTTTCTTGTTTTATCACTAGTTTAGTTTATAAAAGAAAACTAAAAATGGAATTGAGGTTGCCTCATATGCTTCATCTTTTTAACGTCTTTCGTGAAAATGATGGAAAGGAAAATTGTGCTCAAGTGCTAGAAGAAGAAATTTATAAAATGTTTGGCACTAAATATTTGTATGATGAGCATAATTGCAATGTTGTTAGTATGAATTTCTTGAATATCCATTATGCTAATGATATAGAAAGCGACAAGCTTGGGGATGCTATGTTTGATGAAGATGATATTTTTTGTCCCCAAGTTTTGCTGATCAAATTTATTATGATAATAGCATGCCTCCTATTTATGATGATTATATTGATGAAAGTGGGTTTGGAAGAGTGTGATCTTTAGGAAGTAATGCTCCCACTATTTTGGAGGGTGTTGAATCTTATTGTTATAATTATGAAAGTGGATTTGGAGAGGTCATGACTTTATTTAATGATGATTCCACTATTTCGGAAGAGGTTCCAATTGATTATGATAACAAAGTTGCTATCTATGATGATTATTGTGATGACATGTATGCTATGAAGAATAATGATAACCATGAAACTTGTCATCATGATTTTTATTTTCAATTGGATTATACCTCACATGATAGTTATTTTCTTGAAATTTCTCTCACTATTCTGAATGAGAATAAATTTTCTTATGTGGAGAGTAACAAAATTTCTATGCTTTTAGATCATGAAAAGATTGATTTGTGTGATAGTTATATTGTTGAATTCATTCATGATGCTACTGAAAAATATTATGAGGGAGGAATATATACTTGTAGGAATTGCAATAATATCAAGTTTCCTCTCTATGTGTTGAAGGTTTTGAAGTCATGCTTGTTTTGCCTTCCTATGCTAGTTGATTCTTGTTCCCATAAGTTGTTTGCTCACAAAATCCCTATGCATAGGAAGTGGGTTAGACTTAAATGTGCTAGTCATATGCTTCATGATGCTCCCATTATGTTTCAACTCTTATCTTTTATGTGAGCATCATTGAAATCATCATGACTAGCTAGAAAGGCATTAAAGAAAAACGCTTGTTGGGAGACAACCCAACACCATTACCTACTATTTTTGCATTCTCACATGATTAAGCTACTGTAGTAATCATGTTTTATAGCTTCTGTTTTAATAAAGTGCCAAGTAAAGCCTTTGGGATAGTGTGGATGATAGTTAATTCTGTTCTGTCTAGAAATAGAAACCTTTGCGCCCAGTCACAGAATTGTTTAAATTCACTGGAGCATGATAAAAGTCTGAATCTTCTACACATGATTGATATACAAATTGTCTATGTTGTCCTAATTTTTCAGAATTTTTGGAGTAACAGAAGTATGGTTGTTGTTCAGATCTTTACAGACTGTTCTGTTTTTGACAGATTCTGTTTTCGATGCATAGTTTGCTTGTTTTCTAGTCTCTATGGCTTATACTGCTTAATATAAATAGTGGAAATGATAGGGTACAGTACGCGTCATGTGAGAAAAATTATGAATCTTGTCTTGAGAGTACCAAAGTGAATGTTTTGCTTTATTATACTAACGGAGGTTATGATTTTTCTGCTAAGTTTTGTCTTGTGAAGTTTTCAGGTTTTGGGAAAAGTTTTGATGGACTATGGAATAAGGAGTGGAAAGAGCCTAAGCTTGGGCATGCCCAAGGCAGCCCAAGGTAACATTCAAGGACAACCAAGAGCCTAAGCTTGGGGATGCCCCGAATGGCATCCCCTCTTTCGTCTTCGTTCATCGGTAACTTTACTTGGGGCTATATTTTTATTCACCACATATATGTGTTTTGCTTGGAGCATCATTTTATTTTATTAGGATTTGCTTGTTGTTACTTAGAGTAATGTTTTGCATCTTTTAGTTCAATGAAAATGTCAAGTATAGCATTTACCATGCTTATTTTGCAAGTCCATATGTTGATGTTTTGAAAATAGAAAGTTTTCTATCATTGTCTGAATTGTTTAAAAATGTCAGAAAATGATAAATTTTGAATTTTTTACACAATGAGTAACAACAAATTTTCTACCGTGTGGTAATTTCTCAGAATTTTTGGAGTTAGGGAAGTATGATTCCGCTTGCATTCTTTACAGACTGTTCTGTTTAGACAGATTGTTGTTATGTTTGCATTGTTTACATATGTTTGCTTGTTTAATGATTCTATTTGAGGATAGGACTATTAAATATGCAGAGGCATTTAGTATGCAATGTCAAATAATAATTTTAGTGATTTACTACAGTAGAGAATGATAAGGTTTTGCATTGGTTTATACTAACCTATCTCGCGAGTTCTTGTTGAGTTTTGTGTGGATGAAGTTTTTAAGATTTAGGGAAACCGTGATATGAAAGGAATTAAGGAGACACAAAAGCTCAAGCTTGGGGATGCCCAAGGCATCCCTAGCTAATATAGAAGTCTCAAGCATCTAACCTTGGGGATGCCCCGGTTGGCATCCCACCTTTCTTCTTCAACAATGGTCGGTCAGTTTTGGTTGAAAGTAAGTTTTTGCTTCTTCACATGATATGTGCTATCCTTGCAATGTCATTTTATTTTGTTTTTCTTGATGTTCGAATAAAGTACTTAAGATCTGAAATACTTAAATGAGAGAGAGTCCTCGCATAGCTAAATAATTATTTGACTACTCATTGTTCTTCACTTATATCTTTTGGAGTAGTTTGTCATTTACTCATGTGCTTCACTTATATATCCCATGAGTAAATGGTTGAATGAATTGAATATCATAAAACAGAAATTATATATGCTTCATATGCTTATCCCATGGGGAGTAATGGATTCAAATCTAAGGAGTATAGGTGGTAAATTTATTGAAAGTTAGCAAACATAGTATTGGTCACTTGAACAATTCATGAAAGAATATTGAAGGAAGAGAGATTTCACATATAAATATACTATCTTGGACATCTTCTATGATTGTGAGCCCCATTAATTATTTTCAAACTTGATCAAATTAGTTGAAGTTGGACAAGGAAGACAACTTAATGAGTTATGGTTGGGTATATTTGTATAGAAGTTATATTGTTATGGATGCTCCAACATGTGGTGCTTGCTTTTTAGAATCTTTTGCTAGCCAAAATCTCTGTACTAAGCGGGAATATTGCTTGTGCCAATAATCCTTGATTCATATTGCATGAGTATTGCTTGTGCCAATAATCCAAAATCCTTGAACCAAGTTTCATCCATGAGTGTCCACCATATCTACCTATATGCGTATTTACCTGCAGTTCCAAGTAAATTTGCATGTGCCAAACTCTAAACCTTCAAATAATAATCTATTTTGTATGCCCGAATCGCTCATGTAGGGACTAGGGGATGTCCATATCTTCCATGCTAGATGGGTTATTCTCACGATGAGTGGACTCTGCTCGTCATTCACAAGAAAATGGCTCGAACTGGGATGCCCAGTCCTATGATCAAAAGATCAAAAACAAAATCACAAATAATTTAAACAAAACTCCCCTAGGATTGTTTATAGTTGGACGGCACCCGTTGCTTTGGACAAGCTGCAGAGTGTGATTGTTGGTGGAGGGGGAGTAAAAACTTTACCTTTCTATTTGGGAACCACCTATAATGTATCTAGTATGGAAGATATTGGGAACTCTTGGTCGTTATGTTGACAATGAATGCATGCCTCTCAAAATTATTTTCATCTTTGTTTTGAAAGCTTCGAGCTTTGGCACCTCTGCATTTCCCTGCTTCCCTCTACGAAGGGCCTATCTTCTACTTTTATGCAAGAGTCAGTAATATTCCTTCTCATTCCAACCTACTCTTTAGTTGGCAAGCATCATGTGGTGGGAAAAGATCTAAGCATATATGGCCATTCAAATATATTTGATCATGAATTATTATTGTTGACAATGATCTATATGATAAATAAGTTGGGAGGTGAAACATTAAGCCCCTATCTTTCTCTGTGTTCAATGGATGCTATTTGTTCTAAAAATATGCTTTGAGTGGTAGCAATCACGGAAGACTATATGATAGTTGAGTATGTGGGATTTGCTAAATCAAAGCTCTTACATAGACCCTTCCTAAAAATAAGATGAATTGCAATTGTTTGATAACTGAGAATCTAGTTTGTTAGTTTTCAAGAAAGCTTATGGTTTATGCTTTAACATGTGAATAGCTTTTTACTTGATCATGAGAAGCTTTACGATATGAGCTACTGTTTATGATTATAATGATGCTAGAAAAAGTGACTGAAATTACAACTTGTGCACTTGATAGCATTCCACATCAAAAATTCTTTTTTCATCATTTAACTACTCGAGGACGAGCAGGAATTAAGCTTGGGGATGCTTGACATGTCTCCAATGTATCTATAATTTTTTATTGTTCCATGCTATTATATTATCTATCTTGTATGTTTTGTATGAATTTATATGCTATTTTATATGATTTTGGGACTAACCTATTAACCTAGAGCCTAGTGCCAGTTTCTATTTTTTCCTTGGTTTGAGTTTCACAGAAAAGGAATATCAAACGGAGTCCAATTGAGCTGAAAATTTACGATGATTTTTTATGGACCAGAAGAAGCCCCCGAAGCAAAAGAGTTGGGCTAGAAGAGCCACGAGGCCTCCACAAGGGTGGAGGGCACGCCCTAACCCCTGGGAGCGCCCTCCGACCTTGTGGTTGACTCGTGGACCCCCCTGACGTGAAACTGATGCCAAAATTCCTATAAATACAGAAACCCACGAAAAGAAACCTAGATCAGGAGTTCCGCCGCCGCAAGCCTCTGTAGCCACAAAAAACAAATTGGGAGCCCGTTCCAGCACCCTGCCGGAGGGGGAAAGCATCATCGGTGGCCATATTCATCATCTCGGCGGTCTCCGTGACGAGGAGGGAGTAGTTCACCCTCGGGGCTGAGGGTATGTACCAGTAGCTATGTGTTTTATCTCTCTCTCTCTGTCATGTTCTTGATTTGGCACGATCTTGATGTATCGCGAGCTTTGCTACTATGGTTGGATCTTGTGATGTTTATCCCCCTCTACCTTCTTGTAATGGATTAAGTTTCCCCTTTGAAGTTATCTTATCGCATTGAGTCTTTAAGGATTTGAGAACACTTGATGTATGTCTTGCATGTGCTTATTTGTGGTGATAACTGTATATTCACGTGATCCACTTGATGTACGTTTTGGTGATCAACTTGCAGGTTATGTGACCTTGTGAACTTATGCATAGGGGTTGGCACACGTTTTCATCTTGACTCTCCTGTAGAAACTTTGGGGCACTCTTTGAAGTTCTTTGTGTTAGTTTGAATAGATGAACCTGAGATTGTGTGATGCATATCGTATAATCAAACCCGCGGATACTTGTGGTGGCATTGGAGTATCTAGGTGACATTAGGGTTTTGGTTGATGTGTATCTTAAGGTGATATTTTAGTACGAACTCTAGGGTTGTTTGTGACACTTATAGGAGTAGCCCAATAGATCGATCAGAAAGAATAACTTTGAGGTGGTTTCGTACCCTACAATAATCTCTTCGTTTGTTCTCCGCTATTAGTAACTTTGGAGTGACTCTTTGTTGCACGTTGAGGGATTGTTATATGATCTAATTATGTTATCATTGTTCAGAGAACTTGAACTAGTGAAAGTACGAGCCCTTAGCCTTGTTTCGAAGCATGGCAATACCATTTTTGCTCACTTTTAAAACTTGCTACCTTTCTGTTTTTATATTTTCATATTACAAAAACACATATCTACCATCCATATTGCACTTGTATCACCATCTCTTCGTCGAACCAGTGCACCTATGCAATTTACCATTGTATTGGGTGTGTTGGGGACATAAGAGACTCTTTGTTATTTGGTTGCAGGGTTGCCTCAGAGAGACCATCTTCATCCTACGCCTCCCACGGATTGATAAACCTTAGGTCATCGACTTCACAGAAATTTGCTACTGTCCTACAAACCTCTGAACTTGGAGGCCCAACAATGTCTACAAGAGTTGCGTAGTAGACATCAGTGTCATGGGTTGGGACTTGGGAGGCGCAAGGTGCTCCGTGCCTCCGGGGCGGGGAACCCCGTCCCTCGCCTCCAGGCATGCGGTGGCGGGGAATGACCGTTGTTTTGTCCTTCCACCGGCGACAAAGCGGGTCCCAGGCACGGCAGCCCGACGCATTTCTCTAGGGGGTTCCCAGGATCGTGGGGGGCCCCTCCTGGTCCTGAGCCGGAGGGGCTCTGCGGTCTTGTGGAGGGGGAGGAATCGGGGCCCTCGCGAGCGCCTCAGTTGGGCTGGCACGGGTCAAGCCTTTCCTAGCCGAACCCACTATGAGTTCCCAGATTTCTCCCGAGACCCTTGCGAGGGCCCCGGCCTTGGGGCTCCTGAGGGCTCCATGTTTGGGTGCCTTGGGGCTTCCGAGGGCTCCGTGTCGGGGCATCCGGCCTAGCCGCCATTCCGCAAGTGCGCCACCGAAGCATCATCTCCCTGTGTTCCGAGGTTAGTGCAATATGTTTCGGAGAGACTAGTTGCAAACGGGGTTGTCGTCGCCGGCGACGTGGCCGGGGGCACCACATTGGGTCATGAGGGGCCCTAACCTCACGGAGTCCCGACGATCTCTACAACCAAGCCGCGAGGAGTGGCACGCTCGGCCTTCGCTCCTGCCGCAGGGTGGATTTGTTGACGACGGGGCGGGGGCAGTGGTGTCCATCACCCTGGTGTCAGCCCCTGATGCTTCCGCCTTATTGACCGCTATTGTCACCGTCCGACCGCACTGGCCGGGAGGTGGCCTGTGGGGGTAACCTTCCCTATCCAGCATCCGAGCGAGTGCCTCATGAGTTGGAGGGGAAACCCAGCTTGTAGCCCTATGGGGCCCTCCGGGTCCTCTCCTGAAGGACGAGCAGGTGCAACAAGGGCGAGAGCAGGTCCAGGGTGGGGGCCGCGACTTCTTAAGAAAATGGGAGGGCTCCAGGCCTCTGCACGCGGTGTCGAGCAGCTCGGCGACTCGGTCGAGCCATGCATCATAAACACCATTGGTGGGGCGGTGGCGCAGAAGCTCATGTGCCACGAAGAGTGCGTCTTGCGCGCTCATAAACTCGTGATGAGTGTGAGATGACAACATCGTGGCGGGGCCGAAGGTGGGGGCGGCGGTGTGACCGATGTACTGCACGAAAGGTGGTGGCGACAGGTTCTGCCATCGACAAACAGCGGTGCCTGTGGCGGCGCTAGCCACGGGTCGAACGCTGCGGTCAGGAGCGCCATGTCCAAGGGGCGCCGTCTGAGCGGTGCGAGTGGCCCAACGCTCAGCGCAGGCTCGGTGAGCTTTGGCCATGGGGTTGACGAAGCGGAGACGAAGCGGAGGTAAAAGGAGGACTTTGACACGTCCCTACCTGGCGCGTGAAATGTCGAATTCAAGGCTCCGCAAACCCAAGAACATTCTAACTTTGGGGCGTGTGCAAAGGTCTCCACCTCTCAAGTCTCAGGCCCATCGGCCTACAGCCTAGCCTCGCCGAATACGCGCTCAAGCAGGGAAGAAGACGAACACAACAATTTACCCAGTTTTGAGCCACCTTGCGGTGTAAAACCCTACTCCTGCTTTGTGGTGGATTGGCCTCACGAGGGGCTGATGATGAACAAGTACAGTGGATAAGCAGCCTCGCGAGGGATCTAGTGGTGAGGGTGGAAAGCATCGGATTCCCCCTCGCTGTGGTGGTGGTTAACCTATATTTACAGCGTCCTCGATCCTCTTCCGTCGAAACTTAGGCGGAAAGGGATCCCACAGTGGCCAGTTTGAAAGGGGACAACAAGTACATCTAATCCTGATGACAGGTGGTCTTCACCCACAAAGCTTCTGGTCGTCACGCAGAAGTGGGCTCGGTGATGACATTCGTCCTGCCGAGTTTGTGGTCTTGGTCTTGTTGCACCGGAATGGAAACCTTTGGCGGATTCCTTGGGAACCTGCACTTGTCCTTGCTACCGTAGCACCGAAAGGGAAACTGTCTCCTCTGCGCCCGCTGGCGCCCGCCTGTCTGTGGTCCTCATGGATCACGTCTTCACGACCTTGTGAGGCTGGGTACCTCCATATAGATCCCCGCTCCTCAGGAGGTGACCTGGGGAGGTCGCTCCTCTAGAGGTCTTGGTGTCGTTCTCCTCATGAGGTCGGGGCCCTCGTGAGGGTCTTGTCTTGGAGGCCATGCCACTGGGCCGTACCAGGCCGTCGAGGGAGCCACTCCATGGGCCGCAGGCACGTAGATCTGGGTGCCCCCGTTCCCAGAACGGCGACAGTCATTTCTTAAAGTTTGGAGATGCAAAGTTTATGTTAAATGGCTTCAGCCTGATAATCTTGAACCCAAATCGGAGAAGTGTGTCTTCATAGGATACCCTAAGGAACCTATTGGGTACACCTTCTACCACAGATCCGAAGGCAAGATCTTTGTTGCCAAGAATGGGTCCTTTCTAGAGGAGTTTCTCTCAAAAGAAGTGAGTGGGAAGAAAGTAGAACTTGACAAGGTAGATGTACCTTCTCTCGAATTGGAAAGTGTCGGTGTCAAAACCGGTGGATCTCGGGTAGGGGGTCCCGAACTGTGCGTCTAAGGCAGATGGTAACAGGAGGCAGGGGACACGATGTTTACCCAAGTTCGGGCCCTCTCGATGGAGGTAATACCCTACTTCCTGTTTGATTGATCTTGATGATATGAGTATTACAAGAGTTGATCTACCACGAGATCTAGAGGCTAAACCCTAGAAGCTATCCTATGGTTTGATTGTTGTTGTCCTACGGACTAAACCCTCCGGTTTATATAGACACCGGAGGGGGCTAGGGTTATACAGAGTCGGTTACAAGGGAGGAGATCTACATATCCCTATTGCCAAGCTTGCCTTCCACGCGAAGGAGAGTCCCATCCGGACACGGGACGAAGTCTTCAATCTTGTATCTTCATAGTCCAACAGTCCGGCCAAAGTATATAGTCCGGTTGTCCGAGGACCCCCTAATCCAGGAATCCCTTAGTATCCCCTAAACCAGGCTTCAATGACGATGAGTCTGGCGTGCAGATTTGTCTTCGGCATTGCAAGGCGGGTTCTTCCTCCGAATACTCCATAGAAGATTTTTGAACACAAGGATAGTGTCCGGCTCTGCAAAACAAATTCCACATACCATCGCAGAGAGAATAATATTTCCACAAATCTAATTTGCTGACACGTTTCGGCAGCATGACATCATACCATGGCCCGGTCATTATTCGAACCATTTTTCTCAATCAACCACTGCACATATTGAGAGGCAGTTTTCTTGGCACGTCTTGTCGAAGCAGAGATCGTGTCCCCTTATCACGGGATTCTCATCAATACGGGCGTGGGTAACCCAACCACGCCATCAATTACGGCGCTTGGGGAATAAGCGGTTTTACTAGGCAAGTGGGGAGGCGCAGAATCCTTGCTGCCTCTATAAGGGGATAAGGACTCCTCTTTTTACCAACGCCTCTTCATCCTTGCTCATCCATTCTCGCGCACTCGAGCTCCAGCGCCCAAGTTCGCACTTTCTCCTCAAACCACTCCAAGATGTCCGGAGCGGGAGGCAAGTGGATGGTCTCCTCCGTCACGGAGGAGAACATCACAAATCTACGGGGAGCCGGATATCTGGCTGCGGACATCGCACACCGGCTGCTAGACGCGGGGCAGATCGTCCCTACGCCAGAACCCCATGAGAGCATGGTTTTTCTTACCCACTTCGTCCGCAAACTAGGATTTCCTCTCCACTCGTTTGTCCGCGGGCTCATGTTCTATTACGGGCTAGTTTTTCATGATCTGGCCCCCAATTTCATCCTCAACATCTCGGCGTTTATCGTCGTGTGCGAGGCCTTCCTCCGCATCAAGCCCCACTTCGGCCTGTGGCTGAAGACCTTCAATGTTAAGCCGAAGGTGGTGGTCGGCCAGCAAGCGGAGTGCGGAGGCGCCATGGTGGGCAAAATGCCCAATGTCACCTGGCTCGAAGGCTCCTATGTGGAGACCACAAAGGGGTGGCAATCGGGGTGGTTCTACATCACCGAGCCGCGCGACACCAACTGGGTGGCGGCCCCCAAATTCCAATCCAGAATCTCCACGCGGCTCACCTCCTGGAAAGAGAAGGGCCTATCCTGGGGTTCATCGATGGAGCTGACCGGACTCCAAAAATACATCAGAAACATGATGAGCAAGAAAATCAAGCTCGTCAACATGGTCCAGGTCATGCTCTTCTGCCGGATCCTCCCGTGTCAACGACGGGCATTCAATTTGTGGGAGTTCGACTCGGCCGAGCACTAGACGCTGCGAGAGCTCTTCGATACGACGCACAAAGACGTCTGGTAGGTGCTGTTCAAGGGCGCCGAGGTACCTCCTCCCCTCACCGAAGATCGTGGGCTTAGCGCAAAGCGTCCTGCCAATCCGGTAGGTCTTTTATATCTCATAAGATGTTCATTTTCCCCACTTTTAACCATGCGTGGGACCTAAGCCTCCATGCCATTTAACAGGACTGGGTAGCGACAGTGGAGCTGATCGATTGTCCATCCCCCTACCCGAAGATCCAGTAGATGCTCTCCTAACGGAGATGCTGGTTCCGGCGCCTTACGAGGTGCAGGTGAAGAAGGCCAAGAAGAAGGCCACGGGGACCCGGAAGGGTCTCCGGCGCAAGGTTATATCGGACTCATTGTCCGAAAACTCCAAGGCGCACTCCTCCCATGAAAACGAGGAGGAGGAAGAGGAAAGTTCTCCCCCAGCCGGGGGAGACAAAAAAGGAAGGCCGCCCGATCCGGGGAGGCCAAAAGGTCCAAGAAGGGAAGGACCCTCCTCCCGGACTTCTCCACGACAGCCGCCTACAACGACGACGAGTGGTTCCCCAGGGACAAGCCCCTGGCGAAGTCGTAAGTATCCGGGTACCATAGTAATTCATGGTATGTTTTATTGTACTGCCTCTCATCACGCCGAACATGATTATGCAGTCCGTCCCGAGCCCATATCGATGTATCTTTGTTGGATGGTTCTTTAGACCTGTCAGATTTGAACATCAATTCACTTCCGACCGCCTCCTCCCCTCGCCCAACGGACAACGTCGAGGTGTTGTCTCAAAGGGAACCAAGTCGAGGGGAGGTTGTCCTGGAGGCGCCTCAAGGCGGTATTTCGGACCCTGGGCGCAAGGGGAGCAAGACTCCCATGGGCTCCGATGGCGGGGGTAGCACATTTGGCCCTCGGCCAAATACCGCGCCAGAACCTCCAGTGGTTCCAGACTCTATCAGGCGACCCCTGCCAAGAGGGGCAAGCCGCCTGTGCCGGTGACCTCTGTCCATCCAGAGGCACCTGACAACTTGCTGGAAGCGCTTCGCGGCGCTTCTATCAATGAAGAGCACCGCACTATCATGAGTGCGGTGATCGAGAAGGTACAGTTCGCCAAAAGCGGACTGACTGAAGCTTGTGCTAGCCTCCTAACGTGCTTTCAGGTAAGTAATTAAATTATGAGAAAATTTACCGCATAGACAGTAGCCCTGATGCTCTGTTTGGCGTTCCCGAAGAAAGGCCGAATAGAGGATCAAATAATGACTGCAGGAGTCTAATCAGAATATGTCTATGTGCATATGCAGGCTTCACTGCTGGCCGTCGCCGCATGTACTGCAGAGTTCGCTGCACTGAAGCAGGACCTTGAGCGGTCCAAGGAAGAGCTCGGCCTTACTAGGAGGCAGCTCGAAGAGAACATAGGCAAGCGATACCCTGTCTGTATATTAAAAAGAAATTTGGGTGTAAAATGATAGGATCATCATGAATTTGACTAGGGGCCACGACTGAAGTGGCGACCCTGCAGAAGGCGCTATCCGAGGCCGAAGACAAAGCGGCCAAGGAGCGCAGCGAGCGAGAGAAGCAAGAGGCCCGTGTGGGGGAGGTTCGGCAAGAGCTCCAGGCTCTCGCCGAAAAACACGAGTCCTTGGAGCTTGACTCTAAGACACGAGAGTCTAAGCTTGCAAAGGCCCTCGAAAGCGCACGAAATGCCAAGGCCAAAGCCCGGAAGGCCCTCCAGAAAATTGAGGCGGTTAAGAAGATAGCAGTGGGTAAGGCATTCATTATGCAAAGCAAGCATGTGAGGGAAACTTTCCTTTTACTTACCCGAGTTCGGAGCTCTCCAGGAGTGTTCGCAGATCTTCCCCGCAGTGTGTGGATGCCGCAGAGTTCTACCAGGTTGAGGAGGGGTGCTCGACGGAGAAGTTGTTCTGGTCTCAGTATACTGGGATCAAACACCCCATGCCCTTGAGCGACCAGCTGAAGCAACTGGTCGAGCTCCACAAGGCGGTCGAACAGGCCATGAAGGGTCTTATGGTCCGGATGTGGCCTAGCGAGCCCCTGCCTGGTAGCTACTTCGGCCTCGTGAGGGGGCTTGTGAACTCTTGCCCACGGCTTGAATTCATAAAGCGGTCTGTCTGCATCGAGGGTGCGTGCAGGGCTTTTACCCAGGCGAAGGTGCATTGGGCGAAGCTGGACCCGTAAAGCTGGTGAAGGAGGGGCCACCGGAAGGCAAGGAGCATCGCAACCCCGAAATGTATTATGATAGTGTCCTGAAGGGTTCCCGCCTTGTGGCGGAGGAATGTGCTAAGGATGTGATATTCGAATGAATGTACTCACGTGATCCTGTAATGTGAAACGAGTTCATTTGTGCTATGCAACGCTTGTTAATTTAAAATATTACCTTATGTGCAGCCGTTTATCAAATCTGAGGGTTGGCCAGTCGTCGGCTTCTGCCCCCATGTAAATAGTACTGGGGTGTTCGGGGTAAACCTGAACACTCTTTATCCCACTTTTGGGTCCTTCGAAGGAGGTGTTCAGCACAGCGAACCAGGCAAACAGACTATAAAGCTTTATCACCCTCACTTAGCCATAGAAGTCTACAGTTTTAAATGTTGGCGAAGCCCCTAGTATTCAGAAGGCCGAATTTGGGGCGCTATATACGCCTAAGTCGGGCAAAAGCCGACTCCTTGCCCGAAGCAGAAAAAGTCTTTAAGGACTTGAGACCTCTCGAACAGCGACCAGCTCTCGCCTTATCATGATAGTCAGTTTTTGGCTTTCTCTACTGACGTGCTCATCCGGAAGAACCGGGACACAATCGCAGTAGTTCTCCTAGCGCTACCTTAGCCGATATTGCGGAACGTAAGGTACCAAAACATGGGAGCCGGGAAAAACCAACTATTGGCCCAAGACATGATTCGGAGCTGATGCATATAGTGCTATAAGTTCGGGGTGCCGCACTATCGAAAGTGTTCGGACTTCTCTCGCCATATTATAGGGTATACTGAAGCCCCTGGCGCGCTAGTCGTACCAGAATGTACGTGTGCAATCAGTCGTAATGAAGCAGACAATAGAAGGAAAAAAAGAAAGGGTAATGCAATAATAGGCTAACGCTACGCATTGTTATTAAATAGTACGTCGGAGCATACGGATACAAGTAGTGCAATAAGCAAAAAAAATAGGACTATTTAACATGTCCTATCCAAGGACAAGCTGCGTATGGGTATTTAAAACAGGTATTTCGATCGTTATCAGAGACCACCTAGGGATTCCCTTGTACGTCAGAGCCTCTTGCTTCCTCGGTATTTTCTTCCCGTAGTGCGTCCAGCAATCAGACGCCGAGAAGGGCTTCTAGAGAGTAAGGTCCTGAAAGAGAAAATGATGAAGGTACACAGCTCCTGGGGCGGTTGAGCCGCATTGTGGGACGTGCTGTAGTGGTGCCTCCGCCTATGCCCATGGTATCTTGAGTGCGTAGTTATGTACGCGTGGCACGAATTTCACCACTTGACTGGGACTAGGACGGAGGCTGAATTGCTAGTCGAGCTCAAAACGTGCCTGTCGATCTGCCTACGGGGTACTTCGGACTTGCTTGAAGGTGTCCGGGGCCTTTTTCGCCGAATTGGCGGTTTGCCTAATAAGGCAGCTTTGCGCTTCTGCTGGGAGGGTTGCAGTGTGCTCCTCCGTGCGGAGCGAGCGCTATGTGTTTCCATTGACTATTATTACCCCACGAGGTCCTGGCATTTTGAGCTTGAGGTATGCATAATGCGGTACCGCATTGAATCTTGCAAATGCGGTTCGCCCAAGCAGTTCGTGATAGCCACTGCGGAACGGGACGATATCGAAGATTAACTCCTCTCTTCGGAAGTTGTCCGGAGATCCGAAGACCACTTCCAGTGTGATTGAGCCCGTGCTATGGGCCTCTACACCTGGGATGACGCCTTTAAAGGTGGTTTTAGTGGGTTTGATCCTCGAGGGGTCTATACCGATTTTGAACAATGTATCCTGATAGAGCAGGTTCAGGCTGCTACTATCGTCCATAAGGACTCGAGTGAGGTGAAATCCATCAATGATGGGGTCGAGGACCAATGCGGCAGATCCGCCATGATGGATACTAGTGGGGTGGTCCCTGCGATCAAAGGTGATCAGACAAGAGGACCATGGGTTGAACTTTGGGGCGACTGGCTCCATCGCATAGACGTCCCTCAGTGCACGCTTCCGTTCCCTCTTGGGAATGTGGGTTGCGTATATCATGTTCACCGTTTAACCTTGTGGGGGGAACCTCTTCTGTCCTCCCATGTTCGGCGGCCGGGGCTCCTCCTCGTCGTCGCTATGCAGCCCCTTGTCCTTGTTTTTGGCATTCAACTTGCCGGCCTGCTTGACCACCCAGCATTCTCTGTTGGTGTGATTGGCTGGCTTGTCGGGGGTGCAGTGAATTTGACACGAGCGATCGAGTATGTGGTCCAAACTGGACGGGCCCGAAGTTCTTCTTTGAATGGCTTTTTCCACTGACCGGATTTAGAGCCACTGAAGCCGGCATTAACTGCCGTATCTTCGGCGTTGTCACCGTTGTTGCGGCGCTTGTGTATGTTACGACGTGGTCTTCCATTACTATCTTTGGTATCAAAAGTGCCAGGATTCCTTGATGTGTTGTTGCTGCGATCCAGCCAGCTGTCCTCGCCCGCGCAAAAGCGGGTCATGAGTGTCGTGAGGCCTGCCATGGACTTCGGCTTCTCCTGGCCGAGGTGTCGGGCGAGCCACTCGTCACGGATGTTATGCTTAAAAGCCGCTAAGGCCTCTGCATCCGGACAGTCGACAATTTGGTTTTTCTTAGTTAGGAACCTGGTCCAGAATTTCCTTACCGACTCCCCTGGCTGCTGAATTATATGGCTCAAGTCATCAGCACCTGGTGGCCGCACATAAGTGCCCTGGAAGTTGTCAAAGAATGCATCTTCCCAATCCTCCCAACTGCCAATGGAGTCTGGTGGCAAGCTATTCAGCCAATGCCGAGCTGGTCCTTTGAGTTTTAGTGGGAGGTACTTGATGGCATGTAGATCATCACCGCGAGCCATGTGGATGTGGAGGAGGAAATCCTCAATCCATACCGCGGGGTCTGTTGTACCATCATATGATTCAATATTTACGGGTTTAAAACCCTCTGGGAATTCATTATCCATTACTTCATCGGTGAAGCATAGGGGGGTGTGCGGCACCTCTGTGCCGGGCTATATCACGACGCAGTTCGTATGAGTCTTGTCTGTTGTATTCGGCCCGGCCGGATTTGGTTTTAGTATATCCGGCGTGACGGTCATCGTCCTGCATTGGGGCGCGCCCCCGTGATCCGTAGATCGATCTTGCATATTTTGCTTTGTTTTCCAATACGTCTCGCTGGTCCCGCGTGTTGCCCCGGGCCTTGGTATTTTTGTTTGAGTGGAGGCGGGGTGCAGGCTGGACTTCGGGCTGATATGCCTCTCTGTCTCAGCCACGGGGTGGCCGATCAGCCGCATCATACGCTGGTGATGTAGGTTTCAATGCTTCCTCCTCGAGTTGGGGTAGCAACCTGCATTTTGGGTAACTCTTGGAGGGGCGTTCGAGTTCGTATTCCTCGGCCGCAAGGACTTCGGTCCACCTATCCGCTAGCAGATCTTGATCAGCTCGAAGCTGTTGTTGCTTTTTCTTCAGCCTATTTGCTGTGACTATAAGCCGGCGCTTGAAGCACTCCTGCTCGACGGGATCCTCTGGCACGATAAATTCTTCATCACCGAGGCTCACCTCGTCTTCGGAGAGAGGCATGTAATTGTCATCCTCCGTTTCCCCGTCCGCTGCCTGTTCTGGAGGGATAGCTTGTTCATCCTCCCACCCTAAATCTGACTGGAGGGGATTGTCGTCATCTTCGGCACTATCCGGAGTGTTATTGTCTCTTGTGCCGGTATTGCTACTTTTGTTAAGGCGGGACTTAGAGCGGCGTCGCTGACGCCGGTGCTTGGGTTGCTTCTCGGAGGGGTCCTCCTCCGATGTCTTACCGCCATCGCCTTCTTTGGGGGTGTCCACCATGTATATATCATATGATGAGGTGGTCGTACAGCACCCTGTGGGCGGTGGTTCTTGTTCGTCTCCTGCATCATCGTCCATACCGTCGATGTCTTCGTAGACGAAGTCGAGCATGTCGGTTAAGTCATCGACAGTGGCTACTAAGTGGGTGGTGGGTGGGGAGCGGATATCTTCGTCGTCCGCATCCCAATCTAGCCGGACATAGTTCGGCCAAGGATCTCCTGACAAGGAGAGATACCTTAATGAATTTAGCACATCACCAAAAGGAGAGTGTTGGAAGATATCTGCGGAGGTAAACTCCATGATCGGTGCCCAATCGGATTCGATAGGCACGCACGCAAGCGGCTCGAAGCCCATGGCCGGGGACGAATCCAACGGTTCGGCAACACGGCTCTCATAGGAGGTGAAGTCAGTATTTGGCTCTATCGCCACTGAGAGTGCGACCTCCGTGGCGAGGTCTATCCACAAGTCCTCAGATTGCGCAATTTGTTCCGGAATGAGGGCTGGAGTAGTTGCAGGTGTGATCTCTCGAACACTGTTCGACGCCAGAGTTAAGTCATGCTCGTCGTGATTGTGTGGTGCACCTGACATGGGTTCGAATCCATCGAAGATCAAGTCTACGCGGATATCGGCACTATAGTTAAAGTTTCCAAACCTGACCTGATGGCCAGGGGCGTAGCTCTCGATCTGCTCCAAATGGCCAAGCGAGTTGGCCCGCAGAACAAAGCCGCCAAATACGAAGATCTGTTCGGGGAGGAAAACCTCACCCAGGATTGTGTCATTGCTGATGATCGAAGGAGCTATCAAGGCTTACGGTGACGGCACAGTGGAACTCTCAATGAAAGCACCAATGTCGGTGTTAAAACTGGCGGATCTCGGGTACGGGGTCCCGAACTGTGCGTCTAAGCCGGATGGTAACAGAAGGTGGGGGACACGATGTTTACCCAGGTTCGTGCCCTCTCGATGGAGGTAATACCCTACTTCCTGCTTGATTGATCTTGATGTATGAGTATTACAAGAGTTGATCTACCACGAGATCGTAGAGGCTAAACCTTAGAAGCTAGCCTATGGTATGATTGTTGTTGTCCTACGGACTAAACCCTCTGGTTTATATAGACACCGGAGGGGTCTAGGGTTACACATAGTTGGTTACAAGGGAGGAGATCTACATATCCGTATTGCCAAGCTTGCCTTCCACGCCAAGGAGAGTCCCATCCGGACATGGGACGAAGTCTTCAATCTTGTATCTTCATAGTCCAACAGTCCGACCAAAGTATATAGTCCGGTTGTCCGAGGACCCCCTAATCCAGGTCCCCCTCAGAAAGTAGCACATTAGAGAAAAATGTTCAAGTGATGCCCACACCAACTAGAGAGGAAGCTAATGATGATGATCATGAAACTTCAGATCAAGTTACTACTGAACTTTGTAGGTCGACCAGAACACGTTCTGCACCAGATTGGTACGGTAATCCTGTGCTGGAAGTAATGTTATTAGACCATGGTGAACCTACGAACAATGAACAAGCTATGATGATAACAGATTCCGATAAATGGCTTGAGGCCGTGAAATCTGAGATAGGATCCATTATGAGAACAAAGTGTGGACTTTGGTGGACTTGCTTAATGATCGGCAAGCCATTGAGAATAAATGGATCTTCAAGAGGAAGATTGACGCTGATGGTAATATCAATGTCTATAAAGCTCGACTTGTCGTGAAAGGGTTTTGTCAAGTTCAAGAGGTTGGCTACGATGAGACTTTATCACCCGCATCGATGCTTAAGTCTGTCTGAATCATGTTAGCAATTGCCGCATTTTATGATTATGAAATCTGGGAAATGGACGTCAAAACTACATTCCTTAACGGATTTCTCAAAGGAGAGTTGTATATGATGCAACCAGAAGGTTTTGTCGATCCTAAAGTTGCTGACAAAGTGTGCAAGGTCCAGCGATCCATCCATGGACTGGTGCAAGCATCTCGGAGTTGGAATATATGCTTTGATGAGGTGATCAAAGCATATGGTTTTATACAGACTTACAGTGAAGCATGTATTTACAAGAAAGTGAGTGGGAGCTCTGTAGCATTTCTGATATTATAAGTGGATGACATATTGTTGATTTGAAATGATATAGAATTTCTAGATAGCATAAAAGGATACTTGAATAAGAATTTTTCAATGAAAGACCTCGGTGAAGCTGCTTATATATATTGGGCATCAAGATCTATAGGGATAGATTGAGATGCTTAATAAGACTTTCACAAAGCACATACCTTGACATAGTTCTGAAGAAGTTCAAAATGGACTAGTCAAAGAAAGGGTTCTTGCCTGTGTTCCAAGGTGTGAAATTGAGTAAAACACAAAGCCCGACCACGACAGAAGATAGAGAGAGAATGAAAGTCATTCCCTATGCCTCAGCCATAGGTTCTATAAAGTATGTCGTGCTGTGTACCAGACCTCTTGTGTGCCCAGCCATGAGTTTGGCAAGGGGGTACAATAGTGATCCAGGAGTAGATCACTGGACAGTGGTCAAAATTATCCTTAGTTACCTAAGAGGACTAAGGAAATGTTTCTCGGTTATGGAGGTGATATAGAGTTCGTCATAAAGGGTTACCTCGATGCAAGCTTTGGCACTGATTCAGATGACTCTGAGTCTCAATCTAGATACGCATTGAAAGTGGGAGCAATTAGATGGAGTATTTCCATGCAGAGCATTGTAGACATAGAAATTTGCAAAATACATACGGATATGAATATGACAAACCCATCGACTAAACATCTCTCACAAGCAAAACATGATCGCACCTTAGTACTCTTTGGGTATTAATCACATGGAGATGTGAACTAGACTATTGACTCTAGTAAACTCTTTGGTTGTTAGTCATATGGTGATATGAACTATGGGTGTTAATGAGATGGCGATGTGAACTAGATTATTGACTCTAGTCCAAGTGGGAGATTGACGGAAATATGACCTAGAGGATATATAAAATGGTTATTATTATATTTCCTTAATCATGATAAAGGTTTATTATTTATGCCACAATTGTATTGACCGGAAAGTTAAATACATGTGTGGATACATAAACAAAAACCGTGTCCCTAGTAAGCCTCTACTAGACTAACTCGTTGATCAAACATGGTTAACGTTTCCTAACCATAGACATGTGTTATCACCTGATAACGGGATCACATCAGTAGGAGAATAATGTGATGGACAAGACCCATCCGTTAGCTTAGTTTATATTTTCATATTACAAAAACCCATATCTACCATCCATATTGCACTTGTATCACCATCTCTTCGCCGAACCAGTGCACATATACAATTTACCATTGTATTGGGTGTGTTGGGGACACAGGAGACTCTTTGTTATTTGGTTGCAAGGTTTCTTCAGAGAGACCATCTTCATCCTACGCCTCCCACGGATTGATAAACCTTAGGTCATCCACTTGAGGGAAATTTGCTACTGTCCTACAAACCTCTGAACTTGGAGGCCCGACAATGTCTACAAGAAGAAGGTTGCGTAGTAGACATCAGTGTCATGGATTGGTCCTTGGGAGGCGCAAGGTGCTCCGTTGTCACTGTTCGACCGCACTGGCCGGGAGGTGGCCTGTGGGGGTAACCTGCCCTGTCCAGCATCCGAGGGAGTGCCTCATGAGCTGGAGGGGAAACCCGGCTTGTAGCCCTGTGGGGCCCTCCGGGTCCTCTCCGGAAGGACGAGCAGGTACAACAAGGGCGAGCGCGGGTCCAGGGTGGGGGCCGCGACTTCTTAAGAAAATGGGAGGGCTCTAGGCCTCCGCACGCGGTGTCGAGCAGCTCGGCGACTCGGTCGAGGCATGCGTCGTAAACACCATTGGTGGGGCGTTGGCACGGAAGCTCATGTGCCACAAAGAGTGCGTCTTGCACGCTCATAAACTCGTGATGAGTGTGAGATGACAAAATCATGGCGGGGCTAAAGGTGGGGGCGGCTGTGTGACCGATGTACTGCACGAAAGGTGGTGGCGACAGGTTCTGTCATTGATAAAAAGCGGCGCCTGTGGCGACGCTGGCCGCGGGTCGAACGTAGCGGTGAGGAGCGCCATGTCCAAGGGGCACCATCTGAGCGATGCGAGTAGCCCAACGCTCAGCGCGGGCTCGGTGAGCTTTGGTCACGCGGTCGACAAAGCGAGACAAAGCGGAGGTAGAAGAAGGACTTCGACACGTCCCTACCTAGCGCGTGAAATGTCGAATTCAGGGCTCCGCAGACCCAAGAACGTTCTAACTTTGGGGCCTGTGGGAAGGTCTCCACCTCTCAAGTCTCAGGCCCATCGCCCTATAGCCCAGCCTCGCCGAATACGCGCTCAAGCAGGGAAGAAGACGAACACAAGAATTTACCCAGGATCGAGCCACCTTGCGGTGTAAAACCCTACTCCTACTTTGTGGTGGATTGGCCTCACGAGGGGCTGAGGATGAACAAGTACAGTGGATAAACAGCCTCACGAGGGCTCTAGTGGTGAGCGTGGAAAGGATCGGATTCCCCCTCGCTATGGTGGTGGTTAACCTATATTTACAGCGGCCTCGGTCCTCTTCCGTCGAAACTTAGGTGGAATGGGATCCCACAGTGGCCAATTTCAAAGGGGACAAGAAGTACATCTAATCCTGATGACAGGTGGTCTTCACCCACAAAGCTTTTGGTCGTGACGCAGCAGTGGGCTCGGTGATGACATCTGTCCTGCCGAGTTTGTGGTCCTGGTCTTGTTGCACCGGAATGGAAACCTTTGGCGGATTCCTCGGGAACCTGCACTCATCCTTGCTCCCGTAGCACAGAAAGGGAAACTGTCTCCTTTGCGCCCGCTGGCGCCCGCCTGTCCATGGTCGTCATGGCTCACGTCTTCACGGCCTCATGAGGCTGGGTACCTGCATATAAATCTCCGCTCCTCAGGAGGCCACCTGGGGAGGCCGCCCCTCTAGAGGTCTTGGTGTCGTTCTCCTCGAGGTCGGGGCCCTCGTGAGGGTCTTGTCTTGGAGGCCATGCCGCTGGGCCGTACCAGGCTGTCGAGGGAGCCACGCCATGGGTCGCGGGCACGCAGATCTGGGTACCCCCGTTGCCAGAACGGCGACAGTCATTTCTTAAATTTTGGAGATGCAAAGTTTGTGTTCAGAGGCTTCAGCCTGATAAGCTCGAACCCAAATCGGAGAAGTGTGTCTTTATAGGATACCATAAGGAACCTATTGGTTACACCTTCTACCACATATCCGAAGGCAAGATCTTTGTTGCCAAGAATGGGTCCATTCTATAGGAGTTTCTCTCAAAAGAAGTGAGTGGGAAGAAAGTAGAACTTGACGAGGTAGTTGTACCTTCTCTCGAATTGGAAAGTAGCACGTTAGGGAAAAACGTTCCAGTGATGCCGGCACCAACTAGAGCGGAAGCTAATGATGATGATCATGAAACTTCAGATCAAGTTACTACTGAACTTCGTAGGTCGACCAGAAAACGTTCTGCACCAGATTGGTACGGTAATCCTGTCTTGGAAGTCATGTTATTAGACCATGGTGAACCTACGAACTATGAAGAAGCTACGATGATAACAGATTCCGATAAATGGCTTGAGGCCATGAAATCTGAGATAGTATCCATGTATGAGAACAAGGTGTGGACTTTGGTGGATTTGCCTAATGATCGGCAAGCCATTGAGAATAAATGGATCTTCAAGAGGAAGATGGACGCTGATGGTAATATAATTGTCTATAAAGCTCGACTTGTTGCGAAAGGTTTTTGACAGGTTCAAGAGGTTGACTACGATGAGACTTTCACACCCGCATCGATGCTTAAGTCTGTCTGAATCATGTTAGTAATTGCCGCATTTTATGATTATGAAATCTGGGAAATGGATGTCAAAACTACATTCCTTAACGGATTTCCCAAAGGAGGGTTGTATAGGATGCAACCAGAAGGTTTTGTCGAACCTAAAGGCGCTGACAAAGTGTGCAAGGTCCAGTAGTCCATCCATGGACTGGTGCAAGCATGTCGGAGTTGGAATATACGCTTTGATGAGGTGATCAAAGCATATGGTTTTATATAGAATTACAGTGAAGCCTGTATTTACAAGAAAGTGAGTGGGAGCTCTGTAGCATTTCTGATATTATATGTGGCTGACATATTATTGATTTGAAATGATAAAGAATTTCTAGATAGCATAAAAGGATACTTGAATAAGAATTTTTCAATGAAAGACCTCGGTGACGCTGCTTATATATATTGGGCATCAAGATCTATAGGGATAGATTGAGATGCTTAATAAGACTTTCACAAAGCACATACCTTGACATAGTTCTGAAGAAGTTCAAAATGGACTAGTCAAAGAAAGGGTTCTTGCATGTGTTGCAAGGTGTGAAATTGAGTAAAACACAAAGCCCGACCACGACAGAAGATAGAGTGAGAATGAAAGTCATTCCCTATGCCTCAGACATAGGTTCTATAAAGTATGTTGTTTTGTGTACCAGACCTCTTGTGTGCCTTGCCATGAGTTTGGCAAGGGGCTACAATAGTGATCCAGGAGTACATCACTGGAAAGTGGTCAAAATTATGCTTAGTTACCTAACAGGACTAAGGAAATGTTTCTCGGTTATGGAGGTGATAAAGAGTTCATCATAAACGGTTACCTCGATGCAAGCTTTGACACTGATTCAGATGACTCTGAGTCTCAATCTAGATACGTATTGAAAGTGGGAGCAAATAGATGGAGTACATGCAGAGCATTGTAGACATAGAAATTTGCAGAATACATACGGATCTGAATATGACAGACCCATTGACTAAACCTCTCTCACAAGCAAAACATGATCACACCTTCACATGGCGATGTGAACTAGATTATTGACTCTAGTAAACTCTTTGGGCGTTAGTCACATGGCGATGTGAACTATGGGTGTTAATGACATGGCGATGTGAACTAGATTATTGACTCTAGTGCAAGTGGGAGACTGATGGAAATATGACCTAGAGGCAATAACAAAATGGTTATTATTATATTTCCTTAATCATGATAAAGCTTTATTGTTCATGCCAGAATTGTATTGACTGGAAAGTTAAATACATGTGTGGATACATAAACAAATACCGTGTCCCTAGTAAGCCTCTACTAGACTAGCTCGTTGATCAAACATGGTTAAGGTTTCCTAACCATAGACATGTGTTGTCACCTGATAACAGGATCACATTATTAGGAGAATAATGTGATGGACAAGACCCATCCGTTAGCTTAGCATATGATTTTTTGGTTTATTGCTATTGCTTTCTTAATGTCAAATACAAATTCCTTCGACTATGAGATCATGCAAATCCCGGATATCGGAGGAATACCTTGTGTGCTATCAAGCGTCACAATGTAACTGGGTGATCACAAAGATGCTCTACAGGAATCTCCGAAGGTATTTGTTGAGTTGGCATGGATAGAGATTAGGATTTTTCACTGTGTATCAGAGACGTATCTCTGGGCCCTCTCGGTAATACACATCACAAGAAGCTTGCAAGCAAAATGACTAAGGAGTTAGTTACGAGATGTTGTATTACGGAACGAGTAAAGAGACTTGCCGGTAACGAGATTGAACTAGGTATGAAGATACCGTAGATTGAATCTCGGGCAAGTAACATACCGACAGACAAAGGGAATTGCGTATGTTGTCATAAGGTTCGACCGATAAACATCTTTGTAGAATATGTAGGAACCAATATGGAAATCCAGGTTCCGCTATTGGTTATTGACCGGAGAGGCGTCTCGGTCATGTCTACATCATTTTCGAACCCGTAGGGTCCTCACGCTAAACGTTCATTGACGATATAGTATTATATGAGTTATGTGATTTGGTGACCAAACGTTGTTCGGAGTGCCCGCTGAGATCACGGACATGACGAGGAGCTCCGGAATGGTCTGGAGGTAAAGATTGATATATATGATGATGCTATTTGTTCACCGGAAAGGTTTCGGGATGTATTAGGTAGTCATCGGATCTCCGGAAGGGTTTCCGGGTAGCCCTAGGGGGTTAATGGGCCTTATGGGCCAAGAGAGGGGAACATACAAGCCCACAAGGGGCAAGCGCACTCCCTCCTTTTAGGCGTCGACCCGATGGATGGAAAGGAGGAGGGCTAGCCCCTCTTTCCTTCCCTCTACCTAAGAGGAAGGAAAGGGGGGCACCACCCCCTCCTGCCTTCCCCTCGCAGGCAAACAAGGAACTCATATAATACTATATCGTCAACGAACGTTAAGTGTGTGCGGTGCCCCTCTTAGGGTACCAAATCAGATAACTCACATAACTCATATAGTATTATATCGTCAATGAACTGACGACAATCTCTTAGCCGTGTGCGGCGCCCCTCTCCACAGTTTAGTCCTCCATCCAGTTTGTTCGCAGTGCACAGCAAAGCCCTGTGGGAACTAGTTCACCAGCACTGTGACCACACCGTCGTGTTGTCGAAACTCATCTACTACTTTGCCCGTCTTGCTGGATCAAGAAGGCGAGGATGTCATCGAGCTGAACATGTGTTGACCGCGCAGGTGTCGTACGTTCCGTACTTGATCTATTGGATCACGAAGGTGTTAGACTACACCAACCGCGTTAATAAATGCTTTTGGTTTACGGTTTACAAGGGTACATAGACATACTCTGATACATCTCCAACGTATCTATTATTTTTTATTGTTCCATGTTGCTATATTATCATTCTTGGATGTTTTATAATCATTTTATAGTCATTTTACATCATTTTTTGGTACTAACCCATTACCATAGTGCCAAGTGCCAGTTGTTGTTTTCTGCATGTCTTTTACATCGCAGGGAATCAATACCAAATGGAGTCCAAACGCAGCAAAACTTTTTGGAGATTTTTTGGACCATAAGACATCCAGTGGGCCGGAGAAGCACCTGGGGGTGCTCTGAGGGGAGCACAACCCACCAGCCCCCAGGCGCACCCAGGAGGGTTGTGCCAACCTCGGGTGCCCCCCGAACCGCCTCTTTGCTCTATAAATACCCCAATATTCCAGAAACCCTAGGGGAGTTGACGAAAATCAATTCTAGCCGCCGTAGAGTCCAGAACCACTAGATCCAATCTAGACACCATCACGGAGGGGTTCACCACTTCCATTGGTGCCTCTCTGTCGGATTTCGGGTTCCGGCAAACCCTTGTGAGGTTCGAACTCTAGGGTGCGCATGAAGAACACTCTCTTCCTAGCTCGCTCGCTCAACGATCCCACGGCCTTGCTCGACAGACCCAAACAATAAGAGACACGGGGGTTTATACTGGTTCGGGCCACCTTGCGGTGTAATACCCTACTCCAGTGTGTGGTGGATTGCCTCAAGGAGCTGAGGATGAACAGCCTCAAGAGGTGAGGTGTTCTTGGGATCGATGAGCTGGTGTGTGTGAGGATGATCTCAATGATCCCCACTTGCTACGTTGGTGGCTAGGACCTATTTATAGTGTCCTTGGTCCTCTTCCCAAATGTTAGGCGGGAAGGGATCCCACAACGGCCAAGTTTGAAGGGGGACAACTAGTACAAGCTATCCTGACAAAAGGTGGTCTTCGCCTGCCAAAGGCTCTGGTGGTGACATTGTTGTGGGCTCCGTGATGACCTCATCCTGTCGTTCTGCTGGTCTTGGTCTTGTTGCACCGATATGGAAACCTTGCCTCATGCCTTGGGACTCCGCGCCCGCGCTTGCCTCCTTGGCACCAAAGAGGAAACCGGTACACTGCACCCGCTGGCGCCCGCCTGGCCTTGGTCGTCATGGCTCACGTCACGTGAACCTCCCGAGGTGCCGCTTGCATAGATATCCCCGCTCCTCGGGAGCCAGCCTAGTGAGACCGCCCCCAGGGAGGTCTTGGTGTCGTCCGCCTCGCGAGGCTTGGCCCCTTGCGAGGGTCTTGAGCTGATGCTGGCGAAGTTGGGTCGTACCAGGCCGTTGGTGGAGCCACGCCTCGGGCCGCAGGCAGGCAAGTCTGGGAACCCCCAGTCCCAGAACACAGACAGTAGCCCCTGGGCCCAAGGCACGCTCAAACTTGGCTTCGAGGTGAATCCAAGGGGCAAGTGCACAGCGTCACGGGCCCCAACCACCTGCGGCCTTGATTGACGTGTGGCGATTGATGGGACATGGACGCCTCTGCTTCCCCATGTTGCCTCGGCAACCGTTCGACTTGAAGAGACCCTGCTATATGCAGAAGAAAACCATCATTACCTGCGGTCGTGGAGGCCGGGGGTTGGCCTCCTTCTGGCTATAAATGAGGAGAAGGGCAGATCCCCCGTTGCTCATCTCCTTCTCCTTGTCTCCTGCTTCTTCTTCTTCTTCCTCCTCGTCTTTCCATGACACTCATGGCACCGATAAGGAGATTCTCCGTCGCTGAGAAAGGAAAACCTCCCGCGAAGAGCAGGTTCCACTTCCGCCGGAGAAAAGGTTAGGCTGCTCTCGCGATGTCATCATGAGGCAGGAGGTGACGGGGCCTTGGTATGAGCGGCCTCCTCCCGGCTACCCGCTGCCCTTGTACGCCCATGTGCAAGGCTCCGGAGGAGGAGGCAGCACCCCGCGCCGCTCGCGTCACGGTCGTGGTGGCCAGGCTGTGGTGGCACGTGTCGCTGGCCCACAGACTCATGTTGTGGGCTCCTCACGCGAGCTCGTGGTGCGGGCGGTGATGCCACCATGCTCATGGATCAGATTCCCATAGTTCTTCGCCGAGGAGATGCCGTCGAGTGGGCCTCTCGAGGTGTGGTTGCAGCATGCCTAGTGCAGCACCCCGGCAACGGGGGCCGAGGTCGAGGTCGTCTCCCCAGGCAAGAGCTTCATGACTCGTGGATGGGGCGAAGTTGCCCGCGCTTGCCGTACGGAGGGGGCCCTCACCATCCACTTTGAGTACGACAATGCCTCCATGATGTTCTTCAAGGTCTTTGATGAGGAAGGCCACCGCCTGGAGTGCTGCCCTGGAGGGGGCTGCCAGGATGGCGCGGCAGCGGGCGTCGAGCCCACCCTCGGCTCTGCCTGCAGTTCCTCCAGCAGTAGCGACGGCTCGTGGGAGTCCAGGGAATCTCCCGAGCTTGACGAGTCTCGGGAGACAAGCGACAACAGCTGTGTGCCACCGAGCTCTCGTCGTGCCAGGAGCGCGGCAGTGGCGTCTGCTCGTCGTCGCCGATGATCTGGATGGGGTCGGCGTCTGCCCCTCGTGGCCCACTATTGATGATGGCGTCGACGGCGACGCTTGTTCTAGCGACCCATCCTCAGACGATCAAGTCTCTGTGCTTAAGTATCATCCCTGGATCGGTATGCTGACACACACCGTACTCGAGGATTTATAACAGAGGTAAATCACATGTAAAAAGTAACGTAAATACTATTACCTCAATCCATAAAGCGGAAGTAACAAAGGTTGCGGATTCCCATCAACACCAATGGCAAAGTTGAGTGTATAAATCGTAACCCTAATGTATCACTTACTCGTCGTAAGATTCCTGCAACAGGAGACGTTGCAACCACAAAGGGTTAGTACATTCAATGTACTGGCAAATTCACACCATAGGATAATGATGAACAATAGCTATCACTACATGCATATTTGGCTGGTGGAAAGCTCTAAGTTTGTTTTTGCATAAAGCCAATTTTTTTCCTACAACAAAGGAATATATTTTATTTAACTACAAATTTCCTTTGAAAATATTGAGAAGGTATTTCCCCAACTCAATCCCAAAAATAATAATCATTAACCCAATCAAATTACTTAAATAGAGTGTTGAGATAAACCTGATAATCCAAGAACCAGATACTCAAAACGTCCATAACCGGGGACACGTCTAACCGTGATTAGTTTGTACACTCTGCAGAGGTTTGCGCACTTTTCCCCACAAGACTCGATCTCCTCCATTGGATTTCTCGCACTACAAGGTGTTTGAGAAACGGATGACCGAGACACAGTCTTTCAGAAGCATTAACTCTAACCCCGGGTAGACAGTACCAACCTACATCCCCTACATCTGCTAGCCTACCACAGGAAGAGGTCATGGAACTTAATCAACTATGCTAGAGCCCATAATAGCTTGTGGCTGCACATGGAAGTTTCTAGCATGAATAATCTAATGATCCCTTTGAGCCTGGGTGGCGAACCATAGGAGGATCACACGGTATAACCCCAGGATCTCCTAGGACAACACTGGTATAACCCCAGGTGCCCAAACCAACAATCCACCCAGATGTGTATTAAAGTTGCCACCTTAAGTTGAACCATTTATTAAACACTCACATCTGTCATTGATCTCTCAAACCAAACCACGTCTACGAGCATTGCATGGCAATAATAGCATCACGTAAAAGTAACTCCCAAGGGTTTAGTAATAAACAGGGCAATAGGTTCTACCTCATCATCTACTTCCCAATACCCACATGTTATCAATTCCTAACCATGCAATGTTTGTGGGTTGAGCTAATGCATAAAAACTGGGTAATAAAGGGATATGATCAAAGTGTGAACTTGCCTTGCACTATTGATGAAGATGATCCGCACTCATAACTCCTGATAGTTCTACTCGTCACACTCCGTTTCAATCTATCAAGCAATAGCAATCAAACATAAGCTATCACTCCAAAGATCGGCAAGAACGAAAAAAAGAATTCCGAAAACTTCAAAATCAAGCAAATAAATCTTGCAACAGAAAACAATTTCTAACAGTACCAAAATTAAGTGAATTTGGCCTTATCGGAAAGTTTAGGTCAAGAGCTTCGATTTGCAAAAAGAATCATCTCAAACGGAATTATAGAACTCAAGTTACGATCAAACGAAGTTCAAATACAAATTTGTTTGAATTCAAATTTAAAACTTTCAAAAATATGTTTAAGTTGTTTTACTGGATAGAGGGGATCATAACAAAGAAGTGGGCATTGGTTTCATTGGATTTGCATAAACGAGCAAGAAGTAGAAGGTTTGAAGAACAGGGACTAATCTGTAAAGAAAATAATCATAGGTAGGTCCTTGACCGAAATTAAAACAGAAAAAGAGAAAACTATCGGACGAATGTCCGCTACATAACGCTAACCAATGAAACTGTTCGCTCCAAAGACTTATCTAGCGAGCGTTCGCTAATTCAAAAAAATGTTTCGAATAAAAAAAAAAGTAAAAGCGAGATCTAATCCTAGCCGTTGATCCTAGATCTAACGGATGAGGGAGGAGCCGGACTTACCGCGGCGATGGGTGTCGATGTCGCCGGAGAAGGAGGTGGCAGCCGCGTCGGGGTTGTCGGGGTGGGCTCTCCGGTTGTCCTCCAGCTTAGGCCAAACCATGGGGAGGCACGGCGCGACGAGGGGACTCCGATGGTGGTGGCGGCATCGGGCCTAGGCGGCGGTGGAGCGCGGGGCAATGGCGGCAGGTCTCGACGGAGCTCACAACTCCGGCGAGGCTTGGCGTGGCATAGGGGCGGTGGTGGCTGCGGTTTGAGGAGGAAAACGGGGCCGGGGTCGAGGGTTTATAAAGGGCGCGATGCATGGGCGAGGGGCAAGGCGAAGAGCAGAGTCCAGGGCGGACTCGACGTCGGCCGGCGTCGGCGTACGGGAGCAGGACTCCTGCTACCTTGCGGAAGGAGGAAGAAGACACGGGGCTTGCCTGTCGGCGTCCACGGGAGAGAGAGGGAGGGAACGGGCGACCGAAGCGTAGCGCTTCGGCGCTCGTGCGGCTTGAGGCTGGGCCTTAGGCCGGAGAGAGAGAGAGAGAGAGAGAGAGAGAGAGAGAGAGAGAGAGAGAGAGAGAGAGAGAGAGAGAGAGAGAGAGAGAGAGAGAGAGAGAGAGAGAGCAGGGCTGGGCTTCGGCCTAGCACTGTTCGAAGATGTTTTTTTTTGTTTTTTAAACACAGAGAGTCAAAATAATAAAAACAAAAGAAAATAAAATATTATATGGTGATATAATATATCAAAGTTTTCAGAAAATGATTTTCTACAACAAGAACATTTTTGTTACGTCAAATAGAATCCACAAAAATTTCTATAAAGCAAAGAGTGCTTCTGCTATAGTAAAACCCAACAAAAATCATTTTATAAATACCAAAATGATTCCAAATTTATTTCTCTCCAATTTACTATTGTAGGGAATCATTTTACCCTATTTTCCATATATTTTATTTTTGGAGAAAAATAATTTGAATAAAACCCAAATAACTCCAAATTGAAAATAATTTCAACGGGACTTTAAATTTGACTCTTTGAAACTTCCAACTTATATTTCATATAATTTGAAGAAGTCATTTTATCTTCTCTCATGAAAATCATTGAGTTTCTTAAAGTTTCTCAATTTGGAATATTTTCAACAAAACCCTTTTCATTTATTTAAATGGAAGAAATCATGGCATCTTCTCTCTAGCGTTTTGTATTTGAAAAGAATTTGAATTCAAGGAGATCATAAATGCAAAATGAAAGTTTGGGAAAGTCCTTTTAGTCCCTCTCATTTAACTTTCAAAAAGTTTCAAATTTCACTCAATTTCACAAAAGCAACCACACCACAATCAAACAATCAATCAAATCTATCTATTTAATATAACATTCCAAAATTTAGAATTTTGGGATGTTACAAACCTACCACCCTTAAAATGAATCTCGTCCTCGAGATTCGGAGAGGCTAGAAAGAAATAGGTTAGGTTTGGGAGTCTGCTCGAAATCCATTGATCGTCTCAGGGGGTCTGGGGTGCTACCACCTTTTGAAGCATGGTTACGGTTCCATCAAAACTCATATACTCCATCCTTATTCTTGACAGTGTCGGTCTTCTCATATTCTCGGAAAAATTCCTTCTCTGGGCTCTTCCGGTAGTGGCATAACCTTTTTCCTCAATCCTCGTTTCCTTTCATCTTGGTACGGTTATTCCGACACTGGGTCTTCTAAGCTGACGGGTCTGGCGCCAATACTAAACAACTATTGATATCCCATGGTGGTCAACAATTTATGGTTTTCCCCTGCAGGAAATGGGTCTGGGCTTCATTCTCACCGTATGACCTACGATTGGCAACAGTTGACTTGTACAAGGGGAAAAGTTGGCATACCATTCTAAGGCTCAAACAAGGTTTTGATCGTTGTCTCTCTACTATAGGTAAGTCACTCAGATTTACCATCCCATATAGCAAGGCGAATAATAAGAGTAAGTTGGCATGGTGATCAATCCACCCCGCACCCAAATCATTACCTTGTAATGGTTTAGCGAATCTTGTATTCTAACACTCAGTCATCCTCAAAAGCATTGCAGAATTTCTCTTACCGACGAACTAGGTTCGGATAAATCCAGTGATTCTGCAAGCCCAACAAACATCTATCATTCCTTCACAACTCTCAGGTTTGTGTAAACTCCTATAAGATCGTCTATTGATACAGGCATATCCTCTTCCAGGGTTTTTCCTTCAGCAAGAATGTGCTTGCTTCTTGGTAGGTCCTGGGGCATGTTGGTTATGGCCCATCTCATCACTTGTAAACCTTGAACTCATCATCGGGGCAATTGATCATTATTCCAACATCCAGCTTCCTAGTATTCTTAAATCCACCCAATTGTACTGTCCTTCTCCCTTCTATTGGTACCAAACTAAGATGTGATTACTCAGGCTCATCATGGAGTTACAATTGCTCCCTATTACCAACATTGTACCTCCTTTATATCCAATAGTACTTCATCGCTTCATACTCTTGGGATATCCCACATATCGAGACAAAACTCATACTTATTTTGTCCGAAGTCCACTTCGTGGAATATCATTATCCTTTCAATGGGTCAAGGGTTCTCATAGGGTACTGCCACCCGTAAAGTGCTCCAATTCTTCCATAGACCATATTTCTCATATCCTCGAAAATGGTCAAAATCTTTCCTCATAGAGTAACAACTTATAAATTCCAGTCAGTACCAACGATGCTAACTTCATTTACTCTCAGGTTATTACAATCTCCTGCACTTCCATTACATGCCTCAACTCAACACCTCAATATAAAGGAAATGTTCCCACTGCTACTACTATATTTCTCACAGACACAACTAATTATCACAAGTATCCTTCTCCTTTGGACAATCTCTGGCAAAGTGCCCTGCTTCATTACAACGGAAACATATTACTTCTGACAAGTCTCGAGGTTTCCTTTTTGGGCAACCGCTGAAGTAATTCCATGACTCCTTGCACCTGAAACTGGTGATGTGACTCAGGTCCTTCCTGGAATCCAATCTACTTCTCTTCCTGGACTTTTCCGTTCAAATCAGGGCTTTTATTTCCTACGGGTCATACTCTACTTCCTCTGTCGGGAATTCTACTAGGTCCTCATTTCGACAATTTTAGGAGATGTATCCTTCTTCTCCACATGAATAACATGACTTAGTGCAGGGTCTAATTGGTCCTTCTTTAGGTGTGTCGTCCACCTCTTCCTTCATCACAGGTTCTTCTAAAATTTCCATGAGGGCTCCTTTCATTGCTTCTTTCTTCTGTTGGATGGTTCTTTGTGCCATGGGGTAAAGGTGACACTGAGCAGGGTAGTGGGTAGTTCCTTCACACAAGAAACAAGTCACCTGCCTGGTGGGGCATTCTTCAGTTGGGTGAATTTCTTCACAATGAGGGCATTCATCCTTGTGTCCTTTATGGTTGTGTCCTATTTCTCCACAAAGCTTACATGCCTAAGCTTTCTTCTTATCATTTTCATAAGGCTTCAATTTCTAGGACACAGGCCGAGAGTTTAGCAGAGTCAACTTAGATTCTTCCCAAGTGGTTGCTCCTTGCCATCCATTGATGGTTTGGGACATCCTCCACCAAGTAGCAGCACCTCTTTCAAAGTACTGAAGAGCATGTTGGGTCATATCATTTCTGGCTATAGTGTTATTCTCCATACGATCCTCCATGTTCTGAATCCATCGGTTTGTCTCAAATTGGGTTATCGGTCCCGGAAATGTGAGTTCATCTCCATTCATCCTCTATTGGTTCTAATGGTTTTGGGGTGAGATAAGAGAGATAGATAGGGATACACACAATACAAACAATAGTTTTGAAAAGATAGATTTATTTTGTGGTTGTCGGAAAAAACATCAAACAAATGACAGCTCACAAACGTCGCATCTAACTTAGGTATATCATAGGGGTTTGGTCTTCTAAAGGTCAATAAATCTTCAACGTCGCCAAACTCTTCAAGTCTTGTTCATGTCTCCGATGGCTTCTTCCGATCGTGCTTATCCTTCTCAAGTTCTTTTGAAAGATCCTCTTTGCTAACGTGAAGTCTCTCATGACGTCCTTTAATATTTCTGGAGTTGCGTTCCAAACTTCTGGGTTTCAACATCCTTGGCATGAACCACGGTACTACTGTCCTTCAGTTCCTGACAAATCTCCTGTATCTCGAGGTATTGCTCCTCCAGCTTGGCTACTTTTCGCTTCTGGTTCCTGAGTTTCTTCACGAAATGCTTCCTTGTCAAATATAGCTTCCTGCAGGTCCATCTTAACTTGATGTAACGCTCCAGATCTTGGCGATACACCAGCTAAGGTTAAAACTTCGTCTTGCTGATAGGTGCTCCATCAGCCTTCTTGTCATCGATCCTTCCAAAGAAATGCATGCTCAACTCAGCATGGTAGCAATAGCATAAGCGAGCGATAACACCATGGTTAGCCATGTCTATGCCCATGTTACTTCCATGAGCTTTCATTCCATAGTTGATATCTCCTGCCTTAGGGTTTTCTTGACAAAAACTTTGAGTTTTAACGCTCCATGTTCCGATCTTTCTCTGACACACCTTGATCTCAGGTATTGACAGCTTTAATAGTCTGACAAGTTCCATAAGGGTAGCCTTCCTAGGTCATACCAATCTGGGAATTCTTCAGAGCCTTTAATTTCTCCTAGTCTTCGGAGTCTTCAATCGTTGTAGTATCCCTATTATTAAAATGCACGGTAAAATCCACTTCATTCCAAAGTGGTCTTAGTTTGTCTGATATCTTGTACTTCTTGGAGTGATCTCATTAGTCGAATCTCCGTGTGGTCAAAAGGGAAAGGGGTGTAGTCTAACTAAAAGGGAATGTTTGAATAAGCTCAGAAGAGCAGAGAGGCAAAAGTTCTTTTTGAAAATGAAGTTGTAGAGAAAATCTTTCATATGGGCTTGCCAGTTTCTAGGGGTCACATCCTACAGTCAGCATGTGCATTGATACCATCTTGTAGAGACCGACCTCAGACGGTCAAGTCTCTGTGCTTAAGTGTCATCCCTGGATCGGTATGCTGACACACACAGTACTCGAGGATTTATAACAGATGTAAATCACATGTAAAAAGTAACGTAAATACTATTACCTCAATCCATAAAGCGGAAGTAACAAAGGTTGTGGATTCCCATCAACACCAACGGCAAAGTTGAGTGTAGAAATTGTAACCCTAACGTATCACTTACTCGTCGTAAGATTCCTGCAACATGAGACGTTGTAGCCACAAAGGGTCAGTACATTGAATGTACTGGCAAATTCACATCATAGGATAATGATGAACAATAGCTATCACTACATGCATATTTGGCTGGTGGAAAGCTCTAAGTTTGTTTTTGCATAAAGCCAATTTTGCCTACAACAAAGGAATATATTTTATTTAACTACAAAGTTGTTTTGAAAATATTGAGAAGGTATATCCCCAACTCAATCCCAAAAATGATAATCATTAACCCAATCAAAATAATTAAATATAGTGTTGAGATCAACCTGATAATCCAAGAACCAGATACTCAAAATGTCCATAACGGGGACACGGCTAACCATGATTAGTTTGTACACTCTGCAGTGGTTTGCGCACTTTGCCCCACAAGACTCGATCTCCTCCATTGGATTTCTTGCACTATAAGGTGTTTGAGAAATGGATGACCGAGACACAATCTTTCAGAAGCATTAACTCTAACTCCGGGTAGACAGTACCAACCTACATCCCCTACATCTGCTAGCCTACCACTGGAAGAGGTCATGGAACTTAATCAACTATGCTAGAGCCCATAATAGCTTGTGGTTGCACACGGAAGTTTCTAGCATGAATAATCCTATGATCCCTTTGAGCCTGGGTGGCGGACCATAGGAGGATCACATGGTATAACCCTGGGATCTCCTAGGACAACACCGGTATAACCCCAGGTGCCCATACCAACAATCCACCCAGATGTGTATTAAATTTGCCACCTTAAGTTGAACCATTAATTAAACACTCACATCTGTCATGGATCTCTCAAACCAAACCACGTCTACGAGCATAGCTTGGCAATAATAGCATCACGTAAAAGTAACTCCCGAGGGTTTAGTAATAAATAGGTCAATAGGTTCTACCTCATCATCTACTTCTCAATACCCACATGTTATCAGTTCCTAACCATGCATTGTTTGAGGGTTGAGCTAATGCATAAAAACTGGGTAATAAAGGGATATGATCAAAGTGTGAACTTGCCTTGTACTGTTGACGAAGATGATTCGCACTAATAAATCCTGATAGTTCTACTCGTCACACTCTGCTTCAATCTATCGTAAGCAAGCAATAGCAATCACACATAAGCAATCACTCCAAAGATTGGAAAGAACGAAGAAAACGATTCGGAAAACTTCAAAAATCAAGCAAATTACTCTTGCAACAGAAAACAATTTCTAACAGTACCAAAATTAAGTGAATTTGGCCTTATCAGAAAGTTTAGGTCAAGAGCTTCGATTTGCAAAAGGAATCATCTCAAACGGAGTTATAAAACTCAAGTTGCGATCAAACGAAGTTCAAATACAAATCTGTTTGAATTCAAATTTTAGAACTTTCAAAAACATGTTTAACTTGTTTTACAGGATAGAGGGGATCATAACGAAGAAGTGGGCATTGGTTTCGTTGGATTTGGATAAACAAGATGGAAGTAACGAAGGTTTGAAGAACAGGGACTAAAGTGTAAAGAAAATAATCATAGATAGGTCCTTGACCGAAATTAAAACAGAAAAAGAAAAAACTATTGGACGAACGTCTGCTACAGAACCCTAACCGATGGAACCGTTTTCTCCAAAGACTAATCTAGCGAGCGTTCACTAATTCAAAAATACGTTTCGAATAAAAAAGTAAAAAGAAGATCTAATCCTAACCGTTGATCCTAGCTCTAACGGACGAGGGAGGAGCCGGGCTTACCGCGGCGGTGGGTGTCGACATTGCCGAAGAAGGAGGTGGCAGCCGCGTCGGGGTTGTCGGGGTGGGCTCTCTGGTTGTCCTCCATCTTAGGCGTAACCACGGGGAGGCGCGGCGCGCCGCGGGGACTCTGATGGTGGTGGCGTCGTCGGGCGTAGGCGGCAGTGGAGCGCGGGCCAACGGTGGCAGATCTCGGTGGAGCTCGTAACTCCGGCGAGGTTTCGTGCGGCATAGGGGTGGTGGGGCTGTGGTTTGAGGAGGAAAACAGGGCTGGGTCGAGGGTTTATAAAGGGCGTGATGCATGGGCGAGGGGCAAGGCGAAGAGGAGAGTCCAGGGCGGACTCGGCGTCGGCCGGCGTCGGCATACGGGAGCAGGACTCCTGCTGCCTTGCGGGAGGAGGAAGAAGACGTGGGGCCCGCCTATCGGCGTCTGCGCGAGAGAGAGGGAGGGAACGGGCGACCGAAGCGTAGCACTTCGGCGCTCGCGCGGCTGGAGGCTGGGCCTTAGGCCGAAGAGAGAGAGAGAGAGAGAGAGAGAGAGAGAGAGAGAGAGAGAGAGAGAGAGAGAGAGAGAGAGAGAGAGAGAGAGAGAGAGAGAGAGAGAGAGAGAGAGAGAGAGAGAGAGAGAGAGAGAGAGAGAGAGAGAGAGAGAGCAAGGCTGGGCTTCGGCTTGGCACTGTTCGAAGATGTTTTTTTAACACACAGTCAAAAAAATAAAAAGAAAAGAAAAGAAAATATTATATAGGCATATAATATATAAAAAAAATTAGAAAAAGATTTTCTACAACAAGAACATTTTTCTAATGTCAAATAGAATCCACAAAAATTTCTATAAAGCAAAGAGTGCTTCTGCTATAATAAAACCCAATAAAAATCATTTCATAAATACCAAAATGATTCCAAATATATTTCTCTCCAATTTTCTATTGTAGGGAATCATTTTACCCTATTTTCCATATATTTTATTTTTGGAGAAAACTAATTTGAATAAAACCCAAATAATTCCAAATTGAAAAGAATTTCAACGGGACTTTAAATTTGACTCTTAGAAACTTCCAACTCATATTTCATATAATTTGAAGGAGTCATTTTATCTTCTCTCATGGAAATCATTGAGTTGCTTAAAGTTTCTGAATTTGAAGTATTTTAAAATGAAATTCAAATATTCTCAACAAAACCCTTTTCATTTATTTAAATGGAAGAAGTTATGTCATCTTCTCTCTAGGGTTTTGTATTGGAAAAGAATTTGAATTGACGGAGATCATAAATGCAAAATGGAAGTTTGGGAAAGTCCTTTTATTCCCTCTCATTTAACTTTCAAAAAGTTTTGAATTTCACTCAATTTCATACAAGCAACCACACAACAATCAAACAATCAATCAAATCTATATATTTAATATAACATTTCAAAATTTAGAATTTTGGGATGTTACACTTGTAGCTAGGACCCCTTGATGTTTTTCTTCTTTTGTTACCTGCGAGGAATCAGAACAAACCCCGTGGGGGTGTGTAAAGAATCTGTAATACTTTTGCTCTGATGCTTATTGTCCCTTACTATGAGATTTGTGGTTGCGTGTCTCGCTTTGGCACTGTCCCCCCTTTTCGTTCTCGCGATAGCTTAGCGCTCTACGCTGGCTGGTCCCAGTCCCCAAGCGGCTTCAGCCATCGCTGGTATGCCAGGTCGCGATGCCGTGGTAAAGGCCAGGAGGTGAGCGGCCTGAGGTCCAGTAAGAGTTCCCAAGGCGCGATGCTCAAGAGGTCCCCATTGGCGTGCAAGCAGCGCCCCAAAGGCAGAAAAGGAAGGCGGCATTGCCAGAGCAAGGCTGCCCTAACTAAAAAATTCCAATTGCGGCGTTGTGCTATGTGAATATGTGACTTATCTTGTCGAGTCCGAGGTGGTCCCTCCTACGGTGTCCGATTTGCGCTTCAGCGGCAGCGTTGTTGCGTGAGGCTCACGCCGGCTTCCCTCTTCCTTGCTCATCTAAATGCTCTGCGTCCTCGGGTCCCGACCCTCGAGTAAGCTCAGCCGCCGCTGGTATGCCAGGTCGCGATGTCGTGGTCAAGGCTAGGGGTGAGGGCTGGAGAGTCAGTGGGAGCTCTTGAGGCGCGATGCTCAGGAGCCCCCCCTTTAACGCACAAGCGAATCGCGCGAATGGAGGGCGGCCGGCGAGGCCACCCGTAGCCGAGCCCCATAGATCCCTGTGGGTTAGTGCGAGGGGAGATAATAGCCTGTAATCGCGTTTGTTGCCCTGCCACTGGTCTTTCTACAAGAAGATGAAGGCACTGAGGGTCTAGTGAGGTGACGTGCGCAGGGCGTGTCGCGAGATAGAGCTCGACCACTCTGGTTTGTCAGCGTTGCAGGGACGGACCCGAGCACAAGCGTTGTGCCAGCATGTGTAGCCCCCGTTGCGAGATGAGCAGAAGGCGGGTCAGCAACGCGGGTGGCCGCGAAGGGCAACAGGAAAGCAGGTGATAATCACTAGGTAAGTCATGAAAGGAGGCAAGCTACTTCATATAAATGCAAGGACGATACATGCCGTAGGTACGGACCCATGCGGCATGGGGATGATGCAGCCCAAGGGCCGCCCCCAACATAGTATGCTAGAGATGCAAAAGGATACATGTCGCAGGGACAGACCCGTGCGACTTGGGGATAATGCTGCCCGAGGGGCGCCCCCAACTGAATGAATCGGAAAGAGTCACCTGGTACCGTTGCTGGAGAGGTGTTGAAGTAGCTGAACGCACATGCTGAATAAGTTGCTCCTCACAAGTCGCCTGGGTCCTGAGCCTCGGGAGGCTTCGTGGGTCCGGGCGGCTCATTAAGAACCGTCGCCATCTCTGCCAGGACTGCGTGATGCCTGGCCTCCTGAGCCGCCAGAACGCTCCGCAAGCGGCGCTGGAAGGTGACAGCCACATTCGGCAAGCCGAATGGAATGCGAACATAGCTATGAGGTGGACCCTCGCACTGACCAATGCACGAAGGCCAGAAACACCCATGAGATGCCGCCCTGTTAAGTCCTGGGATGTTGACACAGACGCGCAGCTCGTCGTCCTCACCAGGACGAGGGGCTGCACCAGGTGGTGGGCGGCGGTCGCCATGCATGGTTCTCTCCTCTTGGAGTTCCTCGATCGCCTTGGTGATGAACTCCTGAGCACCAGTCACTCCATGCCTTGTGCCCTCTTGAGGGAAGCGTGCGGTGAAGCATGCCTCCACATGGTGCCCGAGCGCCTCCCTCGTGACATGGGTAGGTCAGAGGCCCTCCAAAAGAGGGCCCCCAAGCCCAGCCTGAGGAGGGCGCCGGGCGCACCTTCCTATGCGAGGGAGGGAGGCGCCCCATCCGTGGGCGCAGGTCCTGAGGTGGTGATGCTGGAGACACCGCTCTCCTGAGGCCCTTGGTAGAGTAGTTGCTTCTTCTTCTTGGGGACTGCCTTAGGAGGGTAGACGGCACCTTCGTTGTCTGGGTCTTCGGCCGCCGCAACCTGGTAAGCATGCTCGAGAGAGCACACCATGTCCTTTTCCTTGCAGGCGGACGTGGGGATGCCGTAGCTCCCTGGCATCTTGACAATGTTGTAGTCGTGATGAGTTACTGCCATAAACTTGGCCAGGGCTGGATTCCCAAGGATGGCATTGTATGGCAGGCGGATGTGGGATGAGCTCGGTGCGGTAGTTGTCGCGCTTGCCAAAGGTTACAGGGAGGCGGACCTGCCCTATTGGGGTGGTGAAGTCGTCGATTACTCCTGAGAAGGGCTTGGTAGGCTGTAGCTGATCATATGGCACTTGGAGGATGTCGGACATCTCAACGGACAGGACATTGAGCCCTGCACCACCGTCGATGAAGGTCTTGGTGACTTGGACATTGCTGATGATGGGAGAGCAGAGCATCGGGAGTGCGCCGGCAGTTGCCGCGCACTTGAGCTGATCGGATGAACTGAAGGTAATGGTGCACTTGGACCACCTGAGCGGGCACGTGGCCTCAAGCCTGGGGCGGTCGTGTTCACCTCGCGAGCAAACTGCTTGAAGATGCCCTGAGAGGCTGAGGCCTGAGTGCCACCCAAGATGCAAGCGATGGCGCGAGGCTCCTGGAAGCCCCCAGCCCCCTCGTCCTAGTGATGGTCTTTGTTCCTCCTCAGTGGTGGTGGTGGTAGTGGAGGGAGTTCGGCCTTGCCCTGCGGATGGTCCTCACGAGGCTGGTCTTTCCAGGCACCCTCGCGAGGCTGGTCCTACCAGCGATCCTCGCGAGGCCGGTCACGCCACTCCTGGCAGGGCCGCGGTCGTCCCAGCATCCTCCACTACGGCCTCCTCCGCGGTCGTAGCCTCGGTCCTTGCGCTTGGGGCGTGGACCGAAGCGCCCGTCGCGGATGGCCCTGAACTCCTGCAATCATTGGTGTTGTGGCGGTGCACGTTGTGGAAGGATCAGAACGGTCGGTTGGCCTTGCATGACTCGGGGTAGTCGCAGCCACGCTTCATCTCTGGCTTCATCACGAGCACGGGAGCCCCCTTGCGCTTCACATCCATGGTCTTGGCCTTCTTGTCCTCCGGGTCAGCAGCTGGAAGCTCGAGGAGGGAGAGGCGTCCCTCCTCAGGTCTCGCGCACTTGGTCGCCATGTTGAACATATCCAGAGCCGTGCACAGGTCCTCGTGTATGGCGAGCTCCTCCTTCATCTTGACATCACGGACTCCATCTGAGAACGCTGAGATGATGGCCTCGTCCGTCACCTTGGGGATCTTGAGGCGAACGCTGTTGAAACGCGGGATGTACTTTTGCAGGGTCTCGCCCGGTTGTTGCTTGATGTGCCGCAAGTCACCAGCGGCAGGCGGGCGGTCGCGACTGCTTTGCAAGTTGGCAACGAAGCGCTCGTGCATCTCTCCCCAGGAGGAGATCGATCCTGCGGGCAGGTTCAAGAGCCACGAGCGTGCGCCGTTTTTTAGAGCCATGGAAACCAGTTCTCCATAACCTTCTCATCGCCGTTGGCCGCCTCTATTCTCAGCTCGTAGAGTTTCAAGAACTCAGCAGGGGTGCCATTGTAGCACAGAGGCAAGTCGGGCTTGAACTTGTCGGGCCAGACAACGCTGCGCAGCTCGAGCGTGAAGGCGCGGTAGCCCGCCGTGGTCATCGGAGCCCGTTGTGGAGGTAGAGCCTAGTCTTGGTACCCACGCGCCGCCGCCGCAGGCGGCGCGCGATCTTGACGTGGTGGTGCGGGGAGTGCAGGAGCATCTTCTTGCGTCTGCGGGATTTCCGGGCAGCTTCCTTCTTCACACGCGGGCGCCCTGCGTAGTTGGTCATGTCGCGGGGCCGTGCGTCTTGGTGCGAGGGCGGCGTCTTGATGTGGAGGTGGTGGAGGGGCTCCATGGGCTACGTCGCTCGTAGGAGGAGGTGGACAAGGTAGCGAGAGAGACGGTGCGGGAGAGCCCCCAGTGGCGCTGACGAGCTCGGCGATGCGGTCCAGCCAGACTTCATAGAGGTCGTTGACGGGGCGGTAACGCAGGAGCTCGGGCGCCATAAGTAGCGCGGCCTGCGCGTCCGTGTGTGCGCGACGAGCATGGGACGACGAGCCAGCCGGAGTCAGCGGCGTGGTGGCGGTTCGTCCGTCTCACCGCACGGAGGGGTGCACCGACCAAGCTTGCTGCTCGTTTCCCGTCGAGCCAGTGGTGTAGGACCTTGAAGTATGTCTAGAGGGGGGGTGATTAGACTACTTTACTAATAAAAACTTAACCTTTTCCCAATTTTAGAGTTTGGCAGATTTTAGCTACTTTAGGACAAGTCAAGCAATCATCACACAATTCAAGCAAGCATGCAAAGAGTATATAGGCAGCGGAAAGTAAAGCATGCAACTTGCAAGAATGTAAAGGGAAGGGTTTGGAGAATTCAAACGCAATTGGAGACACGGATGTTTTTGGCGTGGTTCGGATAGGTGGTGCTATCCTACATCCACGTTGATGGAGACTTCAACCCACGAAGGGTAACGGTTGCGCGAGTCCACGGAGGGCTCCACCCACGAAGGGTCCACGAAGAAGCAACCTTGTCTATCCCACCATGGTCGTCGCCCATGAAGGACTTGCCTCACTAGCGGTAGATCTTCACGAAGTAGGCGATCTCCTTGCCCTTACAAACTCCTTGGTTCAACTCCACAATCTTGTCGGAGGCTCCCAAATGACACCTAGCCAATCTAGGAGACACCACTCTCCAAGAAGTAACAAATGGTGTGTTGATGATGAACTCCTTGCTCTTGTGCTTCAAATGATAGTCTCCCCAACACTCAACTCTCTCTCATAGGATTTGGATCTGGTGGAAAGAAGATTTGAGTGGAAAGCAACTTGGGGAAGGCTAGAGATCATGATTCATATGGTAGGAATGGAATATCTTGAGCTCAACACAAGGGTAGGTGGTTCTTTCTCAGAACATGTGAGTTGGAAGTGTAGATGTGTTCTGATGGCTCTCTCCACGAATGAAGAGGAGGTGGAGGGGTATATATAGCCTCCACACAAAATCTAACTGTTACACACAATTTACCAATCTCAGTGGGACCGAATCAACAAACTCGGTCGGACCGATTTAGTAAACCTAGTGACCGTTAGTGATTTTCGGTGGGACTGACATGCAACTCGGTAGGACCGATATGGTTAGGGTTAGGGCGTAACGTAATCTCGGTGAGACCGATTACACAAACTCGGTGAGACCGATTTGGTAATAAGCTAACCAGAGAGTTGGTTAGGTAAACTCGGTGGGACCGATTTGCTCTTTCGGTGAGACCGAAATGTTACAAAAAGGAAACAGAGAGTTTACATTGCAATCTCGGTGGGACCGAACCGCTCTTTCGGTGAGACCGAAAAGTTACGAAAAGGAAACAGAGAGATTACAATCCCATCTCGGTGAGACCGAGATCCCTATCGGTAGAACCAATTTGCTTAGGGTTTGGCAGTGGCTATGACATGTGAAACTCGGTGGCGCCGGATTGAAAGAATCGGTAGGTCCGAGTTTGGCTTTGGGTTTAGGTCAAGTGTGGATATAGGAAAGTAGCTAAGGGTTTTGGAGCATATCACTAAGCACATGAAACAAGAGGCTCATTAAGCAACACCTCATCCCTCCTTGATAGTATTGGCTTTTCCTAAAGACTCAATATGATCCTGGATCACTAAAATATAAAATGAAGAGTCTTGAGCTTTTGAGCTTAATCCAATCCTTTGTCCTTAGCATTTTGAGGGATCCACTTTCATCATCCATGCCATGCCAATCATTGAGATTTCCTGAAATAATCATCTTGGAATAGCATTAGCTCAATGAGCTATATGTTGTTATGAATTACAAACCACCTAGGGATAGTTGCACTTCAAGTGGCAGCGTTGGCAGCGGGTGATGGAGAGCGGCGGGGAGGTCTGCCAATGGGTGCCGTCTGGGTGACGTGAGCAGCAAGGGCGGCCCGACGCTCGGCATGGGCCCGGCGAGCGTCAGCCATGATGCGGTGGAGCAGTGGTGCGTCGATCAATGGAATAAAGGCTTTAGCGCACCCCTACCTGGCATGCCAAATGTCGGATTTCGGGTTCCGGCAAACCCTTGTGATGTTCGAATTCTGGGGTGCGCACGAAGAATAGTCTCTTCCTAGCTCGATCGCTCAATGATCCCACGGCCTAGCTCGACGGACCCAAAGAACAAGAGACATGGGGGTTTATAATGGTTCAGCCCACCTTGCGGTGTAATACCCTACTCCAGTGTGTGGTGAATTTCCTCAAGGGGCTGAGGATGAACTAGTACAGTGGATGAACAGCCTCAGGAGGTGAGGTGTTCTTGGGCTCATGCCTGGCCTTGGTCATCATGGCTCACGTCACGTGAACCTCGCGAGGTGCCCCTTGCATAGATATCTCCGCTCCTCGGGAGCCATCCTAGTGATACTGCCCCCACGGAGGTCTTGGTGTTGTCCGCCTCGCGAGGCTTGTCCCCTCGCGAGGGTCTTGAGCTGCTGCTTTCGAAGTGCGACCGTACCAGGCCGTTGGTGGAGCCACGCCTCGGGCCGCAGGTAGGCAAGTCTTGGCACCCCAAGTCCCAGAACGCCGACACTCTCCGGTGATGCGTGAGTAGTTCTTTGTAGACCTACGGGTTCGTAGTGAGTCGCTAGATGGCTTCCTCTCTCTCTTTTGATTATCAATACAATGGTATCTTGGAGATCCATATGATGTAACTCTTTTTGCGGTGTGTTTGTTGGGATCGGATGAACTTTGAGTTTATGATCAGATCTATCTTTTTATCCATGAAATTTAATTGAGTGTTCTTTGATCTCTTATATGCATGATTTCTTATAGCCTCGTATTTCTTCTCCGATATTTGGGTTTTGTTTGGCCAACTTGATCTATTTATATTGCAGTGGGAAGAGGTGCTTTGTAGTGGATTCGATCTTACGGTGCTTGATCCCAGTGACAGAAGGGGAACCGACACATATGTATCATAGCTACTAAGGATAAAACGATGGGGGTCTATTTCTACATAAATAGATCTTGGCTGCATCATGTCATCGTTCTTATTGCATTAGTCCGTTTCTGCATGAACTTAATACACTAGATGCATGTTGGATAGCGGTTGATGTGTGGAGTAATAAGAGTAGATGCAGGCACGAGTTAGTCTACTAATCTTGGACGTGATGCCTATATAATGATCATTGCCTAGATATCGTCATGGTTATTTGAAGTTCTATTAATTGCCCAACAGTAATTCGTTCGCCCACCGTTTGCTATTTTTCTCGAGAGAAGCCACTAGTGAAACCTACGACCCCCGGGTCTCTTCTTTAATATATTTGCCTTTGTGATCTACTTCTCCTTTGCTTTTATTTTCAGATCTATTAAACCAAAAATACAAAAATACCTTGCTGCAATTTATTTTATTTGGCGTTCGATCTATCAATATTTACAACTCTCCCACATTCGTTTGCCTATCTCTCATGCCGTTGCCCGAAAGGGATTGACAACCCCTTTTACACGCCGGGTTGCGAGTATTTGTTATTTGTGTGCAGGTGTTGTTTTACGTTGTGTTGCTTGGTTGTCCTACTGGTTCGATAACCTTGGTTTCATCACTATGGGAAATACCTACAATTGACGTGCTGCATCATCCCTTCCTCTTTGGGGAAATACCGACGTAGCATCAAGCCGCATCAAAAGGATTTGTTGGTGCCATTGTTGGGGAGGGATTGACAACCCCTTTTACACGTCGGGTTGCGAGTATTTGTTATTTGTGTGCAGGTGATGTTTACGTTGTGTTGCTTCGTTCTCCTACTAGTTCGATAACCATAGTTTCATCACTGAGGGAAATACCTACCACTACTGTGCTGCATCATCCCTTCCTATTTGGGGAAATACCGACGTAGCTTCAAGCTGCATCAAAAGGAATTGCTGGCGCCATTGCCAGGGAGGATCTTCAACATACACTAGTGCGTGTCGGTCCTAAACAAACGGTTTTTTACCTCTTTCCGCGACGGCATTTGGAACCGTCGCTTGTCACATCCCTAGTTCTGGTATGCTCTGAGCTAGCTAGTCATGTGTTGCATCATGTTTAAATTCTTTTGAATTTGAAATGGGGATTGATCAAACCCTAGCACTTTGAAATTCAATTAGGTCTAGTAAAAAATTCTTTCAATGACCCAAAGTACCCCTCATCAATGTTTGCTAATTTTGGCAAGGCTTTGGATCCAAACCAAAAATATTGAACATTTTTAAGGAAGATTTTGGGCACTGAAATTAAATCATAATGTATTTGAATTTGAATTTATATCCCTAATATATAGAATATATTTTCAAATGTATCAGAAATACTTGTGTGCATTGGAAAAGTCCATATAAGCCACATAAGTATTTACAGAAATTTTTGGCACTGATTTGAATTTGTTTTGAGTTTAAACAGTGGCAAAACAAAACAAAACAGAAAAGCGGAATAGAAAAACAGAAACAAAAGAAAAATGAAAGGCCACCGGGCCTCTTACCCGCAACTACCTGGCAGCCCACCTACCTAGTCCAGCCCACCTACCCCCACCGCGTCGTCTTCCTCCTGCCAGTAGGAGCAGGTGCGTGTCGACGCACGCGCAGCTACGACCACCTCCTGCTTCGCGCTGGAGGCCCGTCCTTCTTCCTGATCCCGCGCTTGGAGATGCCCTGGAGCCCCTCTGTATTCCTCCTGCTTCTCTGGCCCCTCTCCCCCTCTCCAGCTCCTCCCCGAGCTCCGTCCGAGAGCAGCAGCCGGCCGCCTTCGCGCGTACGCGTAGCCACCGTTCCCCTCTCGCCGCATCGCCATGTTCAAAAGCTCCTTCATCGCGCACCTCGTCTCCACGCCGAAGGAAATGAGCCGGAGTATTCATTTCGCCGCCATCTTCGTCATCTTCACCGCCGGGCGCCGGAGATCTCCCTCGCCGCTCAGCTCGCTCCGGTGCTTCCCCAAGCTCACCGACCCGCCCATCGTGCTCACTGTGAGGCCACGATCCGAACCCCCCTTTCCTTCTCCTCGCTTGCACGCAGTAGACGCTGCTTCGCCGATGACCGTAGCCGCCGCCTGAGCTCGTCGCCGGGCTCGATTCTGGTCACCCTTCACCCAAACACAGCCACCACTAGATGCGCGCGAGCGCTAGCAAGCTGCAGCAACAAACCACGCTCAAAACGGCGCCCCGTGGGCGATTTCCGAGCCCTCCGCTGCGACTGCCGTCGCCGGCGGCTAACCACCGGTCGTTTGACCGGGTTTGACCGCCCTTTGACTCCCTGGAGTCATTGACACGTGGGCCCACTCACTGGTCAAAGCTAGGTTAGTTGCTAATTTAACCTCTAATTAGTTAGTTAACTAAAACTGTGCCACTAACGTGCGGGACCCGCGCATCAGGTTTGACCTAGACCGGGCCTTTGACCAGCTGACGCAAGGATGACACGATGCTGACGTCATGAAGCTTTTCTGGATTTAAAATAAATCTAAATGATTTATTTATTTTCAGAAAATAACTAAAACTTCAAAAAATCATAGAAATTAAACCGTAACTCCAAATGAAATAATTTATATATGAAAAATGATCAGAAAAATCCAAAGAATCTGTTTATGCCATATTCATGCATGTTTGAGCAAGTTAGCTCCACTGTTTAGGATAGAACATGATTAGAGTAAATCTGGAAATTAGGTTTGGAGTTGGAATTTGATGTAGTTTGAATTCCACTTCAATTAAAATGACTTTCTGTTGCATTAGCCCAAATCATAGCATATTGCCATGTCATGATCATGCATCATATTGCGCATTGCATTGATTGTGTTTTCCTTCTCTGTTGTCGGTATTGTTCCCCTCAGTAGACGTGGTTCCGACGATGAGTTCGATGACACCGATGAAGAGTTATATCATCTTCAGAAGTGCCAGGCAAGCAAAACCCCCTTGTTCATTCCGCTACAATCCCACTCTCTCGCTCCTGCTCTCTTTTACTGCATTAGGACAACAACGATTCAACTGTTACATTGAACAGTTACTACCACGCATTGGAATGCTTAACTTCCCCTCTCGACTTATTAATCAACATGATCTGTGTCGAGGAGTTGCAACTAGTTTCTGGTGTTTGTAGGTAGTGTTAGTAGTCTACCAAGTGGTACCTACTACAGGTGGGCTTGGGACAGACTAGGCACCATGGCACGGTGTACCAAGCGTAGATCCATCCGTCTAGGTGGGCTTGGGAACCCTGCACACATCGTTTGGGGCCGTGAGCGACACCCCGGCCGGATCTCCTTGCGGATGGAACCCGAATAGGCCATAAACCTGGACTAGAGACTTGTGTGGTTAGTCAGGTCGTGGCCGACTCCCTCGCCAGGCTTCCGCTTGAAGGTTGCCGAGATACACGACGTGTACATGGTGGTAAGTGGCGAGAGCGTGTGTGAAGAAGTACACCCCTACAGGGTTAACATCATCTATTTGAATAACCCTGTCCGCGGTAAAGGACTTCTGGGTTGCCTGTACAGTTCATAGACAAGTGAAAGTGGATACTCTAAAATGCGCAAGATAAGAGTGAGTGCTATGGATGGCGTTCTCGTAGGAAGACGGGAGCGGATCCATAGTAGTGTATTGATATGGTGAATATGTGGACTCGTGTGTGCCACCTCAAAAGAGTTACTTGCAGTCATAGTTCAGGATAGGCACCGAGTCAAAGCTGGCTTGCTGCAGGTAAACTCCACCACCCCTTTGTTGATACCGATGCATATGTAGCTAGTTCTGATGTAAGTCTTGCTGGGTACATTTGTACTCACGTTTGCCTATTTTATATTTTGCAGAGAGACGTCAGTCTCGCTAGTAGTTCCGTGTGGACTTCAACGTTTAGCTTGATACCTCAGCTACGATCTTGTGCCCTCGGCATGATCTGGTAGATAGTCAGGCTTCTCAGCCTTTTTCATTTGTAGATGACTGTACTCAGACATGTTAAGCTTCCGCATGTGCTTTTACTTGTATGCTCTGAATGTTGGGTCATGAGACCCATGTTTGTAATATCTCGCTCCTCGAAGCCTAATGAATAAATACTTGAGTCGTAGAGTTATGTTGTGATGCCATGTTGTATTTACACATATCGAGCATATTGTGTGTATGATTGAAATGCTTGGTATGTGTGCGATCCGACAACCTAGTTGTTTATCCTTGGTAGCCTCTCTTATGGGGAAATGTAGTCTTGTGCTTCCATGAGCCATAGTAGTCCACTACAGCCCGGTTCACCGGAGTCCTGCTAGCCCGGCACTACTGCTCCGGAACACTTGACTGGCCGGCATGTGATTCACTTCGTTCCTGTGTCTGTCCCTTCGGGGAAATGTCACGCGGTGACATCCGGAGTCCGCCTAGCCTGCTACAGCCCGGGTTCCCGGAGTCCTGTTAGCCCAGTGCTACAGCCCGGATTCACACGCTGCTGACCGACATGCTCGATGTTGTTTCATGTATGCATGTCCCTGTAAGTTAGTGCCACTTTGGGTTCACAACTAGTCATGTCAGCCCTGGTTCTTTGTCATATGGATGCTAGCGACACTATCATATACGCGAGCCAAAAGGCGCAAACGGTCCCGGGCCAGGTAAGGTGGCACCCGTGGGAATACCGTGCGTGAGGCCGTAAAGTGATATGATGTGTTACATGCTAGATCGGTGTGACTTAGGATCGGGGTCCTGATAGCTTTGGTATCAGAGCCTGACTGCCTGTAGGATTACCAAGCCAACTGGTCGAAGTTGAATCTAGAAATGCTTTAGTTATATAAGGGAATTGATTGTGGAAGATAACGTAAGGCTCTTTTTACTCCTTATACCTCATGGCCTTCTGATCTGAGTCGTCCTATTCTCTTCTACGGGGATTAAGAACTAGGCCTTCTCATCTATCTATCAGGATGACGAGTTACTATGGTAGAGACTTATAGGATTGTTGAATTCAAGCCTCAGTTCATTTTCTACTACTTTTAGTATGTTGTCAGTTGAACCAGAACCTTGATATGGTGTTGTTAAGTGACTATGTAAATCCTTGTGAATGTCTCAAATCTTTTTCTGAGCATTTACAGCCGTTATGCTGTCCGAGTCATCCCAGGTTTCTAAATAGTCTGATGCATTTGCAAATCCCTTCTTTCCGTTCTTGATGTTCCTTTGGGCCAGATTAACCACACTAACCAGTGTGTTGAGATACTTCACTGTTGCCTCGACATATATGTTGGAAGAATTATTATCGCCAAAGGTGACTTAGAGAATCACCCAGTAATCTAGCAATGCTTTATATTCCTAGTGTGATGATTCTGGCCATTCTTCTCGAAAGCATCCCGTGATGTTATTAGTTAGTAGGTATTCTACTCCTAGGTTCTTGAACCCGAGATTCACCCTACTTACTTCATGTTGATAGTGTTTGCTAGTCCCTTTAGGATATTAGTAACCTTGCGACAGTCCTCGAAGTCCGTGGTATTTCTCCATTATATTGTGAATCTGCTAGTTCTACCATTTTGCATGGGTTATCCGGAAGAAATGTTGAGCCTTGCCCGACATACTAATCTATGCATCCACAACTCAAAAAGATATATGTCCCTTTGAGTTGTTCCTCTTTAATTGTATTTTGACCTCCGTCTATCATTTGATAGTCAAGAGTATGTGTGCATTCGTTCACCGATGCCTATTATTCTTGTGGTCTGTCAAGCCATCCTATTCCAGAATGACTAGGAGAAACAAACTCCAGAACCTCATCCATATCTAGGATTGGGTCAAAGCAATTGTATTCCGTAGATCAAAATGCCAACCCAGCTTTTGCTCTATTCTACCTTGAAGTGTTACCATCTTTATGTCAAGAATGTCATGAGAATTGCACCACCTCTTATGAATTCTTGACGGAGTGATACTTCTCGCCATCATTATTCATTCCTCGGTCCCGTGTTGTTGTAACCAGAATGCCGACAAGTGAACTGTGATGTGTGAAATCAATACTCCTAGCAACCCTGTTGATTGGTAGTTAATGGACGATAATCCCATTCTTAGTGTGTTGGTTATTGAATCATCATCCTAAGAATGATCGTGCTACCTAGTCCTTATTTCTGGTGCACTCCTCTATCAATGAGTTAGGATTGTGTCAAACCCTCACTCTTTTGATCATATCATCTTGCCTTGAAAAGCAAGGTTGTTCTCGAGATTAGTAATATATCGGTGGTTCGTAATGTTCTGAATATCTTCTCGGAAGTATTACCAGGTTGTCACCTGACCGCTATGTTGAGTTCGTGATCATGTTGGTTTTCCTCCAAACCACCCATTCTCCAAGAATATGTGTTGGATACCCCTGAGCTAGTTAGTTAAGCTAAAACAACAACTTGGAGAGTTGGAAGATAGAAGCTTGTCTGACTTAGTTCATGTTAAGGGATGTCCTTTTGTGTGTGTGTGTGTGCTGAAGAAAGGTGACATCTCCATCAATTGGTCCTCGTGATCAGTTATTGGATCTATCATCTTATCCAAACTTTGATTGAGTATGGGCTATCCTCAAATCAAATCAGAACCAACGATGTTCGTAATGTTGTCTTACTCGAGGTTGATTCCTCGGGCATACACCATTACATCCTTTTGTCTGACCAATGCTATCACCGTGTTCACTTAATTGTGGAATTCCATCTTCATGGGAACCTGGATGAATTGTTGTTGAGCCCATCGACAACATCCTTATCTTGTCCATGATTCATGTCGAACATCTAAGTAGTGTTGGAAACTTCTATAAGCATTAACTTCATGTCCCGTTCATGAAGCATATGTTCAGATGAAAGAAGTGACTTCCCCGAATACATGTGCATTTGATGCAAGTTGCCGCCGTGAATTCGAGGAAGCCAATGTTGGTTCCTCTGGAATCATCCCAAGTCAGTCATACATGTGCGAAGTATTTTATGGTTTGACAGGCTCGCTACCTCCATTCCATATGTATCTCCTAGTACACCAAGGCACCGATTGATTTGTTCAAGGAAAAGAAGCTCCTTCTTAAGACCCGGGGCTTATACAAGGACTTAGATATCCTCGATGATGGTTCCCCACCTGAACTCGGTAGTGTTTTATTATAAGACTACTACATGGTCAGGCTTGTCTTGGACAACATGTTCACACGTATGTAGCAGAACCAGCTCATGATTTTAAGCTTGCTATCGTAGTTCATTCACCGAGAATCTCGCAACTCCGTCTCGTCGGTTTGTGTTGCAAACTTTCTTTTCCAGACATGTTGTCTACAATATACTGTTTCCAACCAGATCTGAATCTCATGCAAATATGATGGTTGGAACATTCCCAACATTTGCATTTTGTTCCCAGCTTGCACCCCATTGTGCCAATTTCCTATGGGTTGTCCTTCTCAGTAGTTGATGTCAAGGATCATCTTCAAAAGTGGACTTACCATGGGTCCCATACATTTCTGATGATAAGCAAAAGTCATCCATTGCTTTGTCTTCAACAAGGTAGTCCACATCATCCATCCTAGTCGGAGTATGCCATTCTTTCGAACCCCTTCCAACGATCGATTGTGATTACCTCAGGCTGGTATAAAGAGTTTCAATGATCTTTGTATCAAAAGTAATTCTTTTTGCCACTTAAGGGAATAGCTCTATGAGTCACCTTTCCCTAAGGTTCCCCGTTACGGGATCATGACAATTATTTCCTCGCCACCTTGACACCATCCACCATCTTTCTAAGCGTGGAATTGTTGCCCACCAAATCAAACCCCGTCGTTCGTTCATCCATCCCTCTCGGTGTGTTTTGTGTCTCAACTCGAGATGTTTCAACATCTCATTCTGCGAGTTGAGATTGTATAGTTTGATCTTTGAGAAGATCAATCCTAGTAAAGTTTCTTCCCGTCGTGATCGTGTGGATGAAGATCTCAAAAGCGAGGATGTCAAGATCAACGTATGCAACGAATCAACAACCTTATGAGGTGCAAGTTGGATCATGAAGATCATGTTAGTTTTGTGTCCCCTCTGTCATCTTACCCTATGCTTGAATCTCGGGACGAGATTCTTGTCTAGTGGAGGTGAGTTGTCACATCCCTAGTGCTGGTATGCTCTGAGCTATCTAGTCATGTGTTGCATCATGTTTAAATTCTTTTGAATTTGAAATGGGGCTTGATCAAACCCTAGCACTTTGAAATTCAATTAGGTCTAGTAAAAAAATGCTTTCAATGAACCAAAGTACGCCTCATCAATGTTTTCTAATTTTGGCAAGGCTTTGGATCCAAACCAAAAATATTGAACATTTTTAAGGAAGATTTTGGGCAGTGAAATTAAATCATATTGTGTTTGAATTTGAATTTATATTCCTAATATATAGAATATATTTTCAAATGTATCAGAAATACTTGTGTGCAATTGGAAAAGTCCATATAAGCCACATAAGTATTTACAGAAATTTTTGGCACTGATTTGAATTTGTTTTGAGTTTAAACAGTGGGAAAACAAAACAAAACAGAAAAGCAGAATAGAAAAACAGAAACAAAAGAAAATTGAAAGGCCACCAGGCCTCTTACACGCAACCACCTGGCAGACCACCTACCTGGTCCAGCCCACCTACCCCCACTGCGTCGTCTTCCTCCTGCCAGTAGGAGCAGGTGTGTGTCGACGCACGCGCAGCTAAGGCCACCTCCTGCTTCGCGCTGGAGGCCCGTCCTTCTCCCTGATCCCGCGCTTGGAGATGCCCTAGAGCCCCTCTGTATTCCTCCTACTTCTCTGGCCCCTCTCCCCCTCTCCAGCTCCTCCCCGAGCTCCGTCCGAGAGCAGCAGCCACCATCTTTCCCCTCTCGCCGCATCACCATGTTCAGAAGCTCCTTCATCGCACACCTCGTCTCCACGCCGAAGGAAACGAGCCGGAGTGCTACGTTTTGCCGCCATCTTTGTCATCTTCACCGCCGGACACCGGAGATCTCCCTCACCACTCAGCTCGCTCCGGTGCTTCCCCAAGCTCGCCGACCCGCCCATCGTTCTCACTGTGAGGCCACGGTCCGAACCCCCTTTCCTTCTCCTCGCTTGCACGCCGTAGCCGCTGCTTCACCGATGACCGTAACCGCCGCCGCTTGAGCTCATCGCCGGGCTCGATTCCGGTCACCCTTAGCCCAAACGCAGCCACCACTAGATGTGCGCGAACGCTAGCAAGCTGCAGCAACAAACCACGCTCAAAACGGCGCCCCGTGGGCGATTTCCGAGCCCTCCGCCACGACTGCCGTCGCCGGCGGCTAACCGCCGGTCATTTGACCGGGTTTGACCACCCTTTGACTCCCTGGAGTCATTGACACGTGGGCCGAGTCACTGGTCAAAGCTAGGTTAGTTGCTAATTTAACCTCTAATTAGTTAGTTAACTAAAACTGTGCCACTGACGTGCGGGACCCGCGCGTTAGGTTTGACCTATACTGGGCATTTGACCAGCTGACGCAAGGATGACACGATGCTGACGTCATGAAGCTTTTCTGGATTTAAAATAAATCTATGATTTATTTATTTCCAAAAAATAACTAAAACTTCAAGAAATCATAGAAATTAAACCGTAACTCCAAATGAAATGATTTATATATGAAAAATGATCAGAAAAATCCAAAGAATCTGTTTATGCCATGTTCATGCATGTTTGAGCAAGTTAACTCCATTGTTTAGGATAAAACATGATTAGAGTAAATCTGGAAATTAGGTTTGGAGTTGGAATTTGATGTAGTTTGAATTCCACTTCAATTAAAATGACTTTCTGTTGCATTAGCCCAAATCACAGCATATTGCCATGTCATGATCATGCATCATATTGCGCATTGCATTGATTGTGTTTTCCTTCTCTGTTGCCGGTATTGTTCCCCTCAGTAGACGTGGTTCCGACGATGAGTTCGATGACACCGATGAAGAGTTATATTATCTTGAGAAGTGTCAGGCAAGCAAAACCCCCTTGTTCATTCCGATACAATCCCACTCTCTCGCTCTTGCTCTCTTTTACTGCATTAGGACAACAACGATTCAACTGTTACATGCTGCGGTAGTTGAACCCCTTTCCTCCGCATGATCTGTCATTGCCACAGTAAATAGATGAAACCCACTAGCATGAGTAGGAGTTGTTTGAGCCCTGATGTGCCTACTCATTCATGCTTGTTGTCATGCCTGGTACTGCTTAGAGTTGAGTCGGGTCTGATTCATCGGGAATGAATTGGAATGTGGTGAACATGTCCTACTGTTGAGAGCTAAGTGTGTGAACACGATTTGGTAAAGGTAGCGGTGAGAGGGCATGTAGGAGTACATGGTGGGTTGTCTCATTGCAGCCGTCCTCAGGAACTGAGTTCTGTGTTTGTGATCCATGAACAGTTACTACCATGCATTGGAATGCTTAAGTGCCCCTCTCGACTTATTAATCAACATGATCTCTGTCCAGGAGTTGCAACTAGTTTCTAGTGTTTGTAGGTAGTGTTAGTAGTCTACCAAGTGGTACCCGGTACAGGTGGGCTTGGGACACACTAGGCACCATGGCATGGTGTACCAAGCATAGATCCATCCGTCGAGTTGGGCTTGGGAACGCTGCACACATCGTTTGGGGACGTGAGCGACACCCCGGCCGGATCTCCTTGCGGATGGAACCCGAATAGGCAATAAACCTGAACTAGAGACTTGTGTGGTTAGTCTGGTCGTGGCCGACTCCCTTGCCAGGCTTCTGCTTGAAGGTTGCCGAGATACACGACGTGTACATGGTGGTAAGTGGCGAGAGCGTGTGTGAAGAAGTACACCCCTGTAGGGTTAACATCATCTATTCGAATAGCCGTGTCCGCGGTAAAGGACTTCTGGGTTGCCTGTACAATTCATAGACAAGTGAAAGTGGATACTCTAAAATGCGCAAGATAAGCGTGAGTGCTATGGATGGCGTTCTCGTAGGAAGACGGGAGCGGATCCATAGTAGTGTATTGATATGGTGAATATGTGGACTCGTGTGTGCCACCTCAAAAGAGTTACTTGCAGTCATAGTTCAGGATAGGCACCGAGTCAAAGCTGGCTTGCTGCAGGTAAACTCCACCACCCCTTTGTTGATACTGATGCATATGTAGCTAGTTCTGATGTAAGTCTTGCTGGGTACATTTGTACTCACATTTGCCTATTTTATGTTTTGCAGAGAGACGTCAGTCTCGCTAGTAGTTCCGTGTGGACTTCGATGTTTAGCTTGATACCTCAGCTACGATCTTGTGCCCTCGGCAGGATCTGGTAGATAGTAAGGCTTCTCAGCCTTTTTCATATGTAGATATCTATACTCAGACATGTTAAACTTCCACATGTTCTTTGACTTGTATGCTCTGAATGTTGGGTCATGAGACCCATGTTTGTAATATCTCGCTCCTCGGAGCCTAATGAATAAATACTTGAGTCATAGAGTTATGTTGTGATGCCATGTTGTATTTACACATATCGAGCATATTGTGTGTATGATTGAAATGCTTGGTATGTGTGGGATCCGACAACCTAGTTGTTTATCCTTGGTAGCCTCTCTTATGGGGAAATGTAGTCTTGTGCTTCCATGAGCCATAGTAGTCCGCTATAGCCCGGTTCACCGGAGTCCTGCTAGCCTAGCACTACTGCTCCGCAACACTTGACTGGCCGGCATGTGATTCACTTTGTTCCTATATCTGTCCCTTCGGGGAAATGTCACGTGGTGACATCCGGAGTCCGCCTAGCCTGCTACAGCCCGGGTTCCCGGAGTCCTGTTAGCCCAGTGCTACATCCCGGATTCACAAGCTGCTGACCAACATGCTCGATATTGTTTCATGTATGCCTGTCCCTGTAAGTTAGTGCCACTTTGGGTTCACGACTAGTCATGTCGGCCCAGGTTCTTTTTCATATGGATGCTAGCGACACTATAAAATATACGCGAGCCAAAAGGCACAAACGGTCCCGGGTGTCGGATTTCGGGTACCGGCAGACCCTTGAAGTTCGAACACTGGGGTGTGCGCAGAGATTACGCCTTCTACCTACCTGCACCCCTCCGCCTCGCTAAGATATAAGCTATGGAAAACACAGCGCAAGAGACACAGGGTTTATACTGGTTCGGGGCACCGTTGTGGTGTAATACCCTACTCCAGTGTGGTGTGGTGGATTGCCTCTTGGGCTGATGATGATGAACAATACAAGGAAGAACAGCCTCGCGAGGGTCTGTTCTTGGCCGGGGCGATGAACTGCTAGGAGGAGTTCAGTCATCCTTCTCTCTCTCTCTCTGATCTAATTGCCGATCGATCTCTCTTCAGTTCATTTGCTACCTCCTATCTTGTCTCTGATCCCACCTCTCCCTGGGGGTGGCTAGTCCTATTTATAGGCAAAGGCTCTGGGCCTCTTCCCAAATATTGAGCGGGAAGGGTGCTAACAGTTGGCCATTTTGAAGGGGAACATATGGTACACTTACCCTGACTAAAGTTGGTCCTCGCCTGCCAAAGGCTCTGGTGGTGACGCTGGCTTGGGCTCCACAATGACTTCATCCTTGTCGCGGGCTGGTCTTTGTCTCGTTGCACTGAAATGGGTGCCTTTGCTTGATACTCCCGCCTGCGCTTTCTCCCTTTGCACCAAAGAGGAAAGGGAGGACACTGCGCGGGCTGGCGCCCGCCTGGCGCCGTTGGTCGTCATGGCTTGCGTCACGGGCACCTTGTGAGGTACCCCGGCTTGATCTCTCCGCCTCCTCGTGAGCCAGCCCGATGAGGCCGTGCCTGAGGAAGCTCCGTGTCGTCCGCCCCGCGAGGCTCGGCCCCTCACGAGGGTCTTGGGTCTGTGTTGATGAAGATGGGCCATGCTGGGCCCCCTTTTGAGCCACGCCGCAGGCCGCAGGCAGGCAAGTCTGGGGACCCCCGTTCCCAGAACGCCGACAGTAGCCCCCGGGCCCAAGGCGCGCCCGGACTTGGTCGTGCAGCAAGGCGAAAGGGTAAGGGCGAAGCGCCGCGGGCCCAAACAGCCTGCGGCCTTGGGCGCCGTGTGGCGGTTGATTGGACGTGGGCGCCTCAGTAACCGCGCGGGTTGATAAGGGAGCGGCATCTGCCCAGGCTTTGCTCTTTTAGCTTTCTCCGGTTGCTGCTCAGATCCCCTTTCTTGTGCCTCTCCTTCCTTCCTCCAAAACATCAGTTCTACCTCATCTACGCGACCTAGGAAGCCATGGCGCCTCGTCAGTCCCCGGCCGGAGCTTGGTACTCGCCTGCCCTGGAGCCGCCGAGTGTGTCGGAGGCGAGCTTCACCCGGCTGCTCCGGATGGCGGTGGCGCAGGGCATCGACAGAGCGAGGGCGTTCAAGGCCGGCTCTGCCACCCCTGAGGGCAAGAAGAGCACCTTCTACCCGTTCTTTGCCAGCGCCATTGCTGCCGGCTTGGTGCCTCCCTTCTCCGAGTTCTTCTTTGTTGTCCTCCGCCATTACAGGTTACTAGCTCTGCATCTCCACCCCAACTCTGTCCTTCTCCTGGCAGTCTTCGCCTACTACTGCGAGGCTCACGTAGGGGTGCAGCCCTTAGTGGCTCTGCTGCGCCACTACTTCTACCTCCGGACCTCCCGCGGTCCTGCTTCCACGTGCGCGAGCTTCATCGCGTATGGTGGTGCCATCGCCATTTCGAGCCCCGGGAATAGGATTGAGGGCTTCAGGAGCAAGTGGGTCTTGGTAGATGTTGGGCGCATCCACCCTCGGCTGATCTTGCCCACGGAGCAACCCGCGAGCTCCAGCGATTGGGGTCGAGCGGAGCTCATGGATCCCCGCGCGAAGATGGTGTTGGAGAAGATGGACGCGGATCTGAAGCCGGCCAACTTGGCGATGGCGAAGCTGACCAGCGCATCGCTGCTGAGGGAGTTCCTAGAGCACCAGCTGGCTCCGATTTGGCGGTACTCGCCTCCGATGTGGAGGCCTCATCCGAGCCCCGCGGCTTTGTCCGGCGAAGATCTGGCCGCGGTCCTCCAATCTCTGGTCGGGGGCGATGTGGCGAGGTTGGAGGGCGCTCCTACGCCCTTGTTCCTCCGCGACGACTTGGAGCAGGTAGTGGAGTCCATGCCCGTCTTCAACGGGGACGGGCCCGTGCCCACTGAAGCTCCCGAGGAATCGGTGGACGTGTCCTTCGATGACTCCAGCGAAGAGGAGGAAGGAGGGGAGCGGGGAAAAGGGCCTGACTCCGAGGCCGACCCCTCCAGCCGGCTTTCGGGCTTCAAATTTGGTCGGAGGCTGTTCGAGCCCGCTGGCGACGATCTGTAAGTGCTCGATTCTTGTCTTTGTTTCTTGTTCTGCTGCGGAGGCTTGACGTCCGCTTCTCTTGGATAGGCTGGCGCCCTCAGCAAAGAAGCTGAAGGGAGCTCATGAGGTTCCATCCGGGGCAGCGCCTCCGCCCGCGAAGGAAGGTTACAACGACGCACGGGCCTCTCCTGCCCGGTCGTCCCCGCGAGGCCAGGCTGAGCTGGCTGGGGCGAGCTCAGCCCCCATGGCCCAAGCGACTCCCAAGGTGCCTCTGCCTGGCGCCGCCTCCGCAACCGTGGGGGCGCAGCAGGCTTCGCCTCGAGATGCTGTGGTCGAGCGGCCATCTTCTCCTCCTACTCCACCGACTGCTGTCTCTCCGACTCCTTCTGCCGTTCTGGATTGTGCTACTGCTGAACTAGACCGGCTACGGCAGGATCTTCTTGGCGTCGACCCTCGCTTGGTGGGAGGGCGCTTGGAGCTGGCTTCAGGGTGGATTCGCTCTGATGCTTCGATTCGGGCGGCGCTGGTCCAGGCTACGACGGCTTGCGACGAGGAGAGGCAGGCCATCCTTGAGGCGAAGGCTGCTCGTGACGCAGCCCTGGGGGAGGCGGTCGCCGTCCGTGGTCGTTGCAAGGAGCTGGAGGAGGAGATGCAAGGCATGCGGGAGCAGCTCGCGAAAGAGGCCCACCTTCGCCAAGAACAAGAGGAAGGCGTGAAGGCTCGCGAGGCGGCCGTCAAGGGCTGGGAGGCCAAGCTCAAGAAGCGCCATGATCGCCTGGGTGCGCTGGAGCAGGAGTTGGGGGCGAGGAAGGTCGAGCTGGACAACAAGGCCCGGGTTCTTGCCGAGGACCGCGTGGCCTTCGCAGAGATGGAGAAGAAGGCTCGCGCCTCGCTGAAGACGCTCTACGAGAGCGGCCTGGAGAGCCCGCTGGCTGGCGCCGAGGACAGCCCCGCCAAGCTGCTTCCCTTCCTGGTTCGTGCTCTTGAAGATTTCGCCCTTGGCCTTGGCCCCACAGCTGAGGCCGAGGCGTGTGTCCTATCTTCTACAGCGCTGGCGCGGGTCTTCACCCACATCTACCTTCGGTACCCCAGCGTCGACCTCGACAGCCTGCTGGAGCCAGCAAGCGGCGAGCGTGCCGCTGCCGCTGCCAAGGCCGTGAAGGGTCGCGCGGAAGCTCTGCTGGGGAAGTTCCGGGCCTTCAGCACCAAGCTGAAGCAAGGCGCTACCGACCCTGCTGCTCCATGAGGCGAACCCACTCCGCGCTGCTCCACCGCCCTCGAGCGATTCCGTCGTGGCTCCTGTCCTGTTTTAAATTCCTGCACATGTACCATGCCTCGGGGAGGCGTTTAAACTTGCGCCTGGCGTTGAGATAACAGTGTGGACTATAATATTTGCTTCTGAATTCCTTGAAATTTACGCTATTCCTTCCTACTTGCTTATGTTCTACGCCGGCAGAGCCCAGCCCCGCGCGTACCTCACCCAGCACTAGCCCCGACCGGAAACCAGGACGGGACCAAGGAGTGAGGGGCTACGTGACAAGTTAGGCTCCTGAGTCGCGATGCTCAGGAGCCCCCCTTGGCGCTCGAACAGCAAGTAAGGAGGCAATCCTTGAAGTTTACGCTTTTCCTTCCTATTTGCTTATGTTCTACGTCGGCAGAGCCCGGCCCCGCGCGTACCTCACCCAGCATTAGCCTTTCGGAACAAAGGAGTGAGGGGCTACAGGACCAGTTAGGCTCCTGAGTCGCGATGCTCAGGAGTCCCCCTTGGCGCGCGAACAGCAAGTAGGGAGGTGAGATGTGGGTGGATCTACCGTTCTACGTCTGCAGAGCCTGGCCTCGCGCGTACCTCACCCAGCGTTAGCCTTTCGAAACTAAGGAGTGAGGGGCTATGGGACCAGTTAGGCTCCTGAGTCGCGATGCTCAGAAGTCCCCCTTGACGCTCAAACGGCCTTCGTACCTTGGCTCCGCTCGGGGAGAGACGCGCGACGAACCAGGCCCGGGGGGGGCCTGGCTGGGTGGCGTGCGTCTGGGCGTGACCCAGGCGCAGCCCCCGTGCCGACGCCCCTCGCACGGCACTCTCGAGTGGAGGCGTTACGATGAGGCTAGACAATAAGCTCTGGGCTCCCTGAGGTTGATGCGGACCGGGGGCCACCCTCAGTTGTTTATCACCAGCGCGGAGCATAGCGCTTCCGTATGTGTACGGGCATAGCCGCTCCTCAGCAGTGTCGTCAGCCAGCGCGGAGCATGGTGCTTCCACTATTACGTGGGGGGGCTCCCCTCCGGGAGGAGCCCCCGGGGCGTGTACAGCCCCGCCCTGACACGTGGCTGGCATGGTAGGGCCTGGCGAGGTGTATCTGGGCACCCGTGAGCCAGCGCGGGACTCACGGGGCCCTACCTCTAGGCGGGTTGCGCCTGGCACTGGGCCTTATCTTGTGATGTGTTCCTGCAAATTTGGTTAGATGCCGGCACTCTACGTCCTCGGGCCCCGGCCCTTGAGCTGGTCTCAGCCGTCGCTGGTATGCCAGGTCGCGATGCCATGGACAAGGCCAGAGGGTGAGGGCTGGAGAGACAGGAAGAGCCCTGAGTCACGATGCTCAGGCAGCCCCCCTTTAACGTGCAAGTGGTCGACATGGAGAAGAAGAGGTGCCGTGGACCGGCATCAAATAATCAAGCATGGTAGGCCGAACGCATAGCTGGAAATAAACGCAAAAGGGGTACATGTCGTTGGGTCTGGCCCGAACGACTTGGGGATGATGCAGCCCGAGGGGCGCCCCCAACAAAGTATGCTAACGACATGAAATAAAAGGGATACATGCCGCAGGGACGGGCCCACGCGGCCTAGGAGTGATGCAGCCCTGGGGGGCGCTCCCAGCTGGAAATGAAACTTGAAAGATGTCACCTGATGATGTTGAGGACGAACGAGTGTTGGTGTAGCAGACTCGGTGGGCTGCGGAAGCCGATCCTCATGAGTCCCCAGGCCCAAGGGCCTCGGGCGGCTCCGGAGGCGCTGGTGGCTCTTCGCGGGCGAACTGCTTGAAGATGCGCTTTGAGGCTGGGGCTTGAGCTCCGCCCAGGATGCAGGCGATCGCGCGCGGCTCCTGGAAGCCCCCAGCCCCCTCGTCCTGATGGCGGTCCTCATTTCTCCTTGGCTGCGGCGGCAGCGGAGGGAGGCCTGCGTTGCCTTGCGGGCGGTCCTCGCGAGGCTGATCCCTCCAGCCTCCCTTGCGAGGCGGGTCTTGCCCGCGGTCCTCGCGAGGTCGATCGCGCCACCCTTGGCGCGGGCCGTGGTCTTCCCAGCGTCCTGCGTTCCTTCCTCCTCCTCGACCGTAGCCCCGATCATCGCGGTCGGGACGACGGCCGATCCTTCCTTCTCGCACGGCTCGGAGCTCTTGGCATTCATTGGTGTTGTGGGTGTGGAGGTCATGGTACACACAGTACCGACTACCCTTGGAAGACTCTGGCTGATCTCTGCCCCGCTTGGTGTCTGGTTCTGCCGCGAGCACGGCAGCCCCCTTGCGCTTCACATCCTTGGCCTTGAGCTTCTTCTCTTCTGGGTCCACGGCTGCAGCTCGAGGAGGGAGAGACGCCCTTCCTCAGCCCTGGCGCACTTGGTTACCAAGTTGAACAGCTCCAAGGAAGTGCACAGGTCTTCATGCATTGCCAGCTCCTCATTCATCTTGATGTCACGCACGCCATCAGAGAAGGCTGAGATGATGGCCTCCTCGGTCACCTTGGGAATCTTGAGGCGTGCGTTGTTGAAGCGCTGGATGTATTTCTATAGGGTCTCTCCGGGTTGTTGCTTGATGCGGCGCATGTCGCTCACGGCGGGTGGCCGGTCGCGAGTACCTTGGAAGTTGGCGATGAAGCGGGTGCGCATCTCGTCCCAGGAGGAGAGCGTGCCCGGAGCCAGGTTGAGGAGCTAGATGCGGGCCCCGTCCTTAAGCGCCATGGGGAACTAGTTCGCCATGACCTTCTCGTCTCCATTGGCAGCTTCGATGCCCAGCTCATAGAGCTGGAGGAACTCCGGAGGGTCAGCCGTGCCGTCGTAACGAGGAGGCAGGTCTGGCTTGAACTTGCCCAGCCACGTGACGCTGCGTAGTTCGGTGGTGAAGGAACGGCAGCCTGCCATGGCCACGGGAGGCCTTGGGTGGCGGAGAGCTTGGTCTTGCAGGTCCCCAAGCGCTACAGCTGGGAGCAGCGCGGGGTCCTGTTGTGCGGGAGCAGGAGCATAGTCGCGATGTGCTGGAGCATGGAGCGCCCAGGCAGCTTCTTGCGGGCGAGGGACTTCTTGGCAGCTCTGCTCTTGCCGCGCTGGCACCTGACGGAGCGGGTTCCGCCCAGGGGCCACGCGCCTTGGAGCCGGGGCGCCTTCTTGAGGAGGAGGCGGCTGGGGCGCCCCCGAAGCTTCGTCGCCCGCGCGGGGCGGGGTGCGGTGCAGCAGAAAGGATGGCGCGGGAGAACCACCCGCGGCGCGGACGAGCTCGGCGACGCGGTCGAGCCACTCTTCATAGATGTCGTCGACGGGACGGTAGCGCAGGAGCTCGTTCGCCGCGATGAGCGCAACTCGAGCCTCCATGGGTGCGCGGAGCGCACGGGACGAAGAACCAGCTGGGGTGAGCGAGGGAGTGGCGGTGTGGCCGTCTTGCCGCACGGACGGATGCTGAGACGACGCTTGCTCCTTGTTCCCCGTCGGGCCGGTGGCAGCTTTGATGGTAGGTGACGGGGAACGGCGAGGATGTTGGGGAACGTTGCAGAAAATTAAAATTTTTCCTACGGTTTCACCAAGATCCATCTATGAGTTCATCTAAGCAACGAGTCGTGGGGAAGAGATTGCATCTACATACCACTTTGTAGATCGCGAGCGGAAGCGTTCAACGAACGGGGATGATGTAGTCGTACACACCGTGATCCAAATCACCGGAGATCCTAGCACCGAAAGCACGGCACCTCCGCGTTCAACACACGTACGGTCAGCGTATCGTCTCCTTCTTCTTGATCCAGCAAGGCAAAGGAGAGGTTGGGGAAGAAGACTCCAGCAACAGCACGACGGCGTGGTGATTGTGGAGCCGCAGTACTCCGACAGGGCTTCGCCGAGCTCTTACGGAGGAGGAGGAGGTGTTGGAGAGGGAGAGGGAGGCGCCAGGGCATAGGGTGTTCAGCCCCCTCTCCCCTCCCCCCTTTATATAACCCCTTGGGGGGGCGCCGGCCCTAGGAGATGGAATCTCCTAGGGGGGGCGCCGGCCCTAGGAGATGGAATCTCCTAGGGGGGGCGGCGGCCAGGGAGGGGGGCTTGGCCCCCAAGCAAGGGGGGCGCCCCCTTTAGGGTTTCCCCTCCCAACCCTAGGCGCATGGGCCCTTGGGGGGGGAGGCGCACCAGCCCACTATGGGCTGGTTCCCTCCCTCATACAGCCCATGGGGCCCTCCGGGATAGGTGGCCCCACCCGGTGGACCCCCCGGGACCCTCCGGTGGTCCCGGTACAATACCGATAACCCCGAAACTTGTCCCGATGTCCGTATGATGACCAAGGCGGCAGTGCCACAAATATGTGGGACTATTGTTATCAACTTTAGTTGTTTTGGTATTCACACTATGAATATGTGTATCATCACGTACGAGATTCATTAAGAATAAACCATTAACCATCGGAGCATGACCATAAAACATATCTCTCATATAAATAGAACAACCATTATTCTCGGATTTAAATGAGTAGCCATCTCGAATTAAACGAGATCCAGACACAATGTTCATGCTCAAACTTGGCACTAAATAACAATTATTGAGGTTTAAAACTAATCCCGTAGGTAAATGTAGAGGCAGCGTGCCGACGGCGATCACATCGACCTTGGAACCATTCCCGACGCGCATCGTCACCTCGTCCTTCGCCAGTCTCCGTTTATTCCGCAGCTCCTGCTTTGAGTTACAAATGTGAGCAACTGCACCGGTATCAAATACCCAAGAGCTACTACGAGTACTGGTAAGGTACACATCAATTACATGTATATCACATATACCTTTGGTTTTGCCGGCCTTCTTGTCTGCTAAGTATTTGGGGCAGTTCCTCTTCCGGTGAGCACTTCCCTTGCAATAAAAACACTCAGTCTCGGGCTTGGGTCCATTCTTTGGCTTCTTCCCGGCAACTTGCTTACCGGGCGCGGCAACTTCCTTGCCGTCCTTCTTGAAGTTCTTTTTACCCTTGCCCTTCTTGAACTTAGTGGTTTTATTCACCATCAACACTTGATGCTCTTTCTTGATTTCTACCTCTGCTGATTTCAGCATAGCATATACCTCAGGAATGGTCTTTACCATCGCCTGCATATTGTAGTTCATCACAAAGCTCTTGTAGCTAGGTGGAAGCGACTGGAGGATTCTGTCAATGACCACTTCATCCGGGAGATTAACTTCCAGTTGAGTCAAGCGGTTGTGCAACCCAGACATTCTGAGTATGTGCTCACTGACAAAGCTATTTTCCTCCATCTTACAGCTAAAGAATTTGTTGGAGATTTCATATCTCTCAACCCGGGCATGAGCTTGGAAAACCATTTTCAGCTCTTCGAACATCTCATATGCTCCATGTCTCTCAAAACGCTTTTGGAGCCCCGGCTCTAAGCTGTAAAGCATGCCGCACTGAACGAGGGAGTAATCATTGCAGTGTGATTGCCAAGCGTTCATAATGTCTTGTTGTGCAGGGAGAATAGGTGCGTCACCCAGCGGTGCTCGTAGGACATAATCTTTCTTGGTAGCTATGAGGATGATCCTCAGGTTCCGGACCCAGTCCGTATAGTTGCTACCATCGTCTTTCAGCTTGGTTTTCTCTAGGAACGCGTTGAAGTTGAGGACTACGTTGGCCATTTGATCTACAAGACATATTGTAAAAAATTTAGACTAAGTTCATGATAATAAAGTTCATTTAATCAAATTATTTAATGAACTCCCACTTAGATAGACATCCCTCTTCTAGTCATCTAAGTATTACATGATCCGAGTCAACTAGGCCGTGTCCGATCATCACGTGAGACGGACTAGTCAACATCGGTGAACATCTTCATGTTGATCGTATCTTCTATACGACTCATGCTCGACCTTTCGGTCTTCTGTGTTCCGAGGCCATGTCTGTACATGCTAGGCTCGTCAAGTCAACCTAAGTGTTTCGCGTGTGTAAATCTGTCTTACACCCGTTGTATGTGAACGTTAGAATCTATCACACCCAATCATCACGTGGTGCTTCGAAACAACGAACTGTCGCAACGGTGCACAGTTAGGGTGAACACTTTATTGAAATTATTATGAGGGATCATCTTATTTACTACCGTCGTTCTAAGTAAACAAGATGCAAAACATGATAAACATCACATGCAATCAAATAATAAACGTGACATGATATGGCCAATATCACATAGCTCCTTCGATCTCCATCTTGGGGCTCCATGATCATCTTGTCACCGGCTTGACACCATGATCTTCATCATCATGATCTCCATCATCGTGTCTCCATGAAGTTGCTCGCCAACTATTACTTCTACTACTATGGCTAACGCGTTTAGCAATAAAGTAAAGTAATTTACATGGCGTTTCTCAATGACACGCAGGTCATACAAAAAATAAAGACAACTCCTATGGCTCCTGCCGGTTGTCATACTCATCGACATGCAAGTTGTGATTCCTATTACAATAGCATGAACATCTCATACATCACATATAGATCATTCATCATTCATCACAACTTTGGCCATATCATATCACAAAGCACTTGCTGCAAAAACAAGTTAGACGTCCTCTAATTGTTGTTGCAAGTTTTACGTGGCTGAATTAGGGTTCTAGCAAGAACGTTTTCTTACCTACGTTAAAACCACAACGTGATTTGTCAACTTATATTTACCCTTCATAAGGACCCTTTTCATCGAATCCGCTCCAACTAAAGTAGGAGAGACAGACACCCGCCAGCCACCTTATGCAACTAGTGCATGTTAGTCGGTGGAACCGGTCTCACGTAAGCGTACGTGTAAGGTTGGTCCGGGCCGCTTCATCCCACAATACCGCTGAAGCAAGATAATACTAGTAGTGGCAAGAAAAGTTGACAACATCTACGCCCACAACAAATTGTGTTCTACTCGTGCAATAGAGAACTACGCATTGACCTAGCTCATGATGCCACTGTTGGGGAACGTTGCAGAAAATTAAAATTTTTCCTACGGTTTCACCAAGATCCATCTATGATTTCATCTAAGCAACGAGTCATGGGGAAGATATTGCATCTACATACCACTTTGTAGATCGCGAGCGGAAGCGTTCAACGAACGGGGATGATGTAGTCGTACACACCGTGATCCAAATCACCGGAGATCCTAGCACTGAAAGCACGGCACCTCCGCGTTCAACACACGTACGGTCAGCGTAACGTCTCCTTCTTCTTGATCCAGCAAGGCAAAGGACAGGTTGGGGAAGAAGACTCCAGCAACAGCACGACGGCGTGGTGATGGTGGAGCCGCAGTACTCCGACAGGGCTTCGCCGAGCTCTTACGGAGGAGGAGGAGGTGTTGGAGAGGGAGAGGGAGGCGCCAGGGCATGGGGTGTTCAGCCCCCTCTCCCCTCCCCCGTTTATATAACCCCTTGGGGGGGCGCCGGCCCTAGGAGATGGAATCTCCTAGGGGGGCGGCGGCCAGGGAGGGGGGCTTGCCCCCCAAGCAAGGGGGGCGCCCCCTTTAGGGTTTCCCCTCCCAACCCTAGGCGCATGGGCCCTTGGGGGGGAGGCGCACCAGCCCACTATGGGCTGGTTCCCTCCCTCATATAGCAAATGGGGCCCTCCGGGATAGGTGGCCCCACCCGGTGGACCCCCCGGGACCCTCCGGTGGTCCCGGTACAATACCGATAACCCCGAAACTTGTCCCGATGTCCGTATGATGACTTTCCATATATAAATCTTTACCTCTGGACCATTCCGAAACTCCTCGTGACGTCCGGGATCTCATCCGAGATTCCGAACAACATTCAGGTTACTGCATATACATATCTTCACAACCCTAGCGTCACCGAACCTTAAGTGTGTAGGCCCTACGGGTTCGGGAGACATGCAGACATGACCGAGACGGCTCTCGGGCAATAACCAACAGCAGGATCTGGATACCCATGTTGGCTCCCACATGCTCCACGATGATCTCATCGGATGAACCACGATGTCAAGGATTCAATTAATCCCGTATAGGATTCCCTTTGTCAATCGGTATTTTACTTGCCCGAGATTCGATCGTCGGTATCCCAATACCTCGTTCAATCTCGTTACCGGCAAGTCACTTTTCTCGTTCCGTAATGCATGATCCCGTGATCAAACACTTTGATCACACTGAGCTCATTATGATGATGCATTACCGAGAGGGCCCGGTGATACCTCTCCGTCAAGCGGAGTGACAAATCCCAGTCTCGATCCATGTCAACCCAACAGACACTTTCAGAGATACCCGTAGTATACCTTTATAGTCACCCAGTTACGTTGTGACGTTTGGCACACCCAAAGCACTCCTACGGTATCCGGGAGTTACACGATCTCATGGTCTAAGGAAAGGATACTTGACATTGGAAAACTCTAGCAAACGAACTATGCGATCTTTATGCTATGTTTAGGATTGGGTCTTGTCCATCACATCATTCTCCTAATGATGTGATCCCGTTATCGATGACATCCAATGTCCATAGTCAGGAAACCATGACTATCTATCGATCAACGTGCTAGTCAACTAGAGGCTCACTAGGGACATATTGTTGTCTGTTATTCACACATGTATTACGATTTACGGATAACACAATTATAGCACGAATAAAGACAATTATCATGAATAAGGAAATATAATAATAATGCTTTTATTATTGCCTCTAGGGCATATTTCCAACAGAGGACGCCCGCCGACGGGAGCCGTCTGGGCGACGCGGGAAGCGAGAGCGGCTCGACGCTTGGTGCGGGCCCGACGAGCGTCAGACATGCACGCGATGGTCGGAGAAGAACGAGGCGGTGGAAGACGAATTCCGGCGCACCCCTACCTGGCACGCCAAATGTCGGATTTCGGGTTACGGCAGACCATTCAACTTCGAACACTGGGGGGCGCGCGGAGATTACGCCTTCTACCTACCTGCACCCCTCCGCCTCGCTAAGATCTAAGCTATGGAAAACAGAGCGCAAGAAACACAGGGTTTATTCTGGTTCGCGCCACCGTTGTGGTGTAATACCCTACTCCAGTGTGGTGTGGTGGATTGGCTTTTGGGATGATGATGATGAACAATACAAGGAAGAATAGCCTCGCGAGGGTCTGTTCTTGGCCGGGGCGATGAACTGCTAGGAGGAGTTCTGTCACCCTTCTCTCTCTCTCTCTCTCTCTCTCTCTCTGATCTGATTGCCGATCGATCTCTCTTCAGTTCATTTGCTACCTGCTATCTTGTCTCTGATCCCCCCTCTCCCTGGGGGTGGCTAGTCCTATTTATAGGCAACGGCCCTGGGCCTCTTCCCAAATATTGAGCGGGAAGGGCGCCAACAATTGGCCATTTTGAAGGGGAACATATGGTACACTTATCCTGACTAAAGTTGGTCCTCGCCTGCCAAAGGCTCTGGTGGTGACGCTGGCTTGGGCTCCACAATGACTTCTTCCTTGTCGCGGGGCTGGTCTTGGTCTTGTTGCACCGAAATGGGTGCCTTTGCTTGATACTCCCGCCTGCGCTTGCTCCCTTTGCACCAAAGAGGAAAGGGAGGACACTGCGCGGGCTGGCGCCCGCCTGGCGCCCTCGGTCGTCATGGCTTGCGTCATGGGCACCTCGTGAGGTACCCCGCCTTGATCTCTCCGCCTCCTCGTGAGCCAGCCGGATGAGGCCGTGCCTGAGGAGGCTCTGTGTCGTCCGCCCCGCGAGGCTCGGCCCCTCGCGAGGGTCTTGGGTCTGTGTTGATGAAGATGGGTCGTGCTGGGCCCCCTTTTGAGCCACGCCGCAGGCCGCAGGCAGGCAAGTCTGGGGACCCCCGTTCCCAGAACGCCGACACCGGGCCAGGTAAGGTGGCACCCATGGGAATACCATGCGTGAGGCCGTAAAGTGATATGATGTTTTACATGCTAGATCGGTGTGACTTAGGATCGGGGTCCTGACACCAAGTGAGTGTGTGCGATAGGGTGTCCTTCCCACACGACCCATGAATCGTTGGGTATAGGCCATCCTGGGACCCAGGCTGGGGCCTTGTGCGATCGGGTGAGGCATCGAAACCCAATCATTTCCGTAGGTATGTACATCCCACACGGTGAATCGCAGAAATCATTCCCGTAGGTATGTACATCCCACATGGTGAATCCCAAAAATCATTTCCGTAGGTATGTACATCCCACACGGTAATCCGAGAAAATCATTTTCGTAGGTATGTACATCCCACACGGTGAATCCCAGAAAAACATTTCAGTTCGTATGTATATCACACAAAGTCAATCCAGGGAATACGTTTCTGTACTTATGTACATCCCACACAGTCAATCCAGCGAAAATGTTTCCGTTCGGACGTAGATCCCACATAGTTTTATGTGTAGGCTCGTGTGTGAAAGGTGTAACTATCGCACACAATCTTCCATGGTTAACTGTTTGCTTTTATCAAGTATATCACACACGATTTGATGAAGAAAACTGTGTGGCATTGGGCTATCCATCGCAACCGCTTTTACTACTAGAACCGTTTGCAAAGGTCCATGACACATTTAGCAGGTCTATTAGTTTACAATTAATAATTCCAGTATTACGCAAATTCAGATTTCATATCGAATAGTTGTTTGCCAATTTCATATCAGGCACATAAATATATTATAACATCACAGTATGGTAGCTACATGAAAACAACACAGTACAACACATAGCTAGTTCAACTTCATAAGAACAATATATTCATTTCCCAAATCGAGATCATCCAGGCTCGTCTTATCCACCTCTGCTTTCAGTTCAGTAAGAACCCGTTTTGCATGGGCCAACTGGTAAAGTGCCTCCTCCTTCGCCAACACCATCTTAGCAAAGTCTTTAAAAAAAATCTGAGCTCATTCTCCACCTTCAACTTTTTATCCCGCATCTTGAAATATTATTCAGCGTTGACAAGACTTTCTCTAAGCCTAGTTGTGTTCACTTCCTCATACATGCTCCAGAGCTTTGTTAGGCACATCTTCAAAGACTGTGGCCACTCTTGATCAACCCACTCCAAGTAAGAACAATTCTGTTCATCATATAATATTTAAAACTAGATCAGTAACAATTGTAGGGGAAATGGGTTTATAGCACATAGAAAATCACCAATGCTTATTTTGAAAAACTGAAGAAACATGTTAATTATGGCATATCTTCTCAAAAAGATCAATGTGCAAATGAAATAATTCGTACCGAGACAACAACCAAATTCTACAACATCGGAAGCTATAACTAACTACAACGACGCTACAAGTTCTTACTCATGTACAATAAATAACAAATTGAACATTTTATGAGGAAGGTAAATATAACTGCAACAGCATAGCGACAGTGTTTGGATGACAGAAATTGATACTAACAGGTGTGTACATGCACAAATTTAGTAACATATAACTAATAGAACTAAGGCCGTGCACTATGTATGCCAAAACTGGTGTAAAGACAACTGTTGCTACAACTTGCACCGGTGCCCTGAACTGGCGAGCCGATGTAGCGGGAAAAAATCAGGGACCCGGACTCCGGAGCACATAGTTGCACTGATGCCCAGTTCCTTCGTGCCATAAAGATTTAGTATTTTCTTGCTTGGCTGCTCGGATGTGTGGACCAAAGCTGGCTGCACAAACTGCTGAAGCAATGCCAAATAATTTTCTAATGGCACCGCTGATGAGATGGCAACAATTTAAGATACTAGGTACAAACTGTGACACTGTCTTAGGATGCGTTTGGTTGAAGGTGTGGTACGAATGGGTTGGGACCGTGATAGTGTCTGAATCACATCTAACAAATGATTTGTAACAATGGAAGAGGGTCTAACCTTCTCTGCACATGCCAGAAACTTCCTCCCAGTGTCCACAGAATCAAACGCAAGTAGCTTCACGCATGGAGATTGATGGTGACAACGAGCAGATAGATCTTCAGCCACCCCGCTCCATACGTTGCCACTAATGGTATTAGGGAGCTACAAGAGGAAGAAACGACTCAAATCGACCTCCGGGTAAAAATCCTTCATTCCAAGTCACAGCCCGAGAGAGAAGAGAGGCATACCCGGGTGGTGAAGTAGTAGTCGCCAGAGGAGGAACCGCTAGAGATGTCTTTGAAGAAGACCATGGCGACCCCGGCGGTAGGATGGGAGACGGCGAGAGCGAGGAAGCAGCTATAGCTTAGCAAGGAAGGAGAGAAGGAGGAAACAGGGGAAATGTGACTTGTGGTCGGGGAGAAAAGGGGGTGGGGAAGGGGGCGGGGGGAGTGGGTAGATATTTTGGCGGTAGGCCAAAATTTTGGAAATGTGAAGGGAAACTTTGCGCGTGGTGCCGCCGGACCATTCACTTTGAACGATTGTGTGCATCGCAAACGATTCTTCTGCTTTACACGCATGGGATGAGTTTGATCATTCAAATTTTGGTCTCAAGGCATGGGAACATTCACTTTGAACACGCATGGTGCCGCCGGACCATTCACTTTGAACGATTGTGTGCATCGCAAATGATTCTTCCACTTTACGTGCATGGGATGAGTTTGATAATTCAAATTTTGGTGGAAATTTCCCCGGGTACGTCATTGCATAATTTAACATCGCTTGTTAATTTGGGCACACTAAAGAGCGTACAGCAGACAAACCACACTTACTGAATCGAGCAATTTTAGTAATTACACAGAGCCAGTTGACCTAAACATTGTTCTAACAAAAGACCAGCATTAAAAACAAAGCCTAAGTACGCATAACTAAAAATCCGCCGCCGCGCCGGCCTGTGCATCGCCGGTGTGAGATGAGATGTTGATGAATTGTCCTGGCGACATGCCGCCATTGGTGGACTCCGCGTCCCCCTGCTGAAGTTGACCGCGTCCTTGTCCTCGTCCTCGTCCTCGACGCCGCTCTCAAGGTTGTAGTACTCGTAGTAGTGGTTGCGCCACAGCTCGCGTTGGTACTCCACCGCTGATTCCTCAACGGATATATTCTTATTTACCTCAACCTCGGCCACGCGCAACTCCTCCTCCCGGCGCTCCTCGATCTCCGCCGCCTCCTGCATCTCCAGCTCCCGCTCGGTGATCTCATGAGGAAGCAGGTGCTCCATGGCCACCACCGCCTTTTTAGATGTTGGCTGCATGCTGGAGTCCGAGGTGGCTTGGAATATCTTGGCGTGTGCATCCTCGATCTTGGCATGGATGGCCTCGACCTGGGCCAGGGCGACATTAGTGGCACAGACGGCAGCTTGAGCGCTCTGAGCGTTTGCAACCGCCGTCGCAGCAGCAGCTGCAGCCGTCTCGGCTGCTACTGCTGCCCTGTCGGCTGCTGCAGATGCCCTCTCGGCGAAAGCGGCCGCGCTCAATGCGGATGCGGCGGCCCTCTCGGCGTAGGCGGCCGCGCTCTCGCCACAGGCGGCAACGCTCGGGGGGGACGCGACCATCGTACGGGCCTTCACAAAGCGTTTCCATAGCCTCATCTTTGCAAGAAGGGGCTGCGGAAATGGGGATCGGGATTTGTGGATTCGGGGGTTGTCGTCACTGGAGCCGACGAGCTGGCGAAGCTTAAGGAGGGAGACTTAAATGGACCCAGATATTTTCATCGCAAACGGTTCCTAGAAAACAACTGTGTGTGATGTTGTAGATATTTTTTATTAGCTATGAAAGACGAATTTGGAATAAAGTGCCAACGGATGGTGTATTAAATGAAGGAGAAATTTTGTAGTACTAATACAACTGTCATGTCAAATTTTGGAAAATTTCAGGGGTCATTTGACCTTCTAAGACATTTCAGTGATTTTCTAGCCATTTAACGACCGTAATTGAAATTTGAACTACATGTACATGCAACAGCTAACCATAACGGTTTGAAAACTCATATTTCGTGTACTTGTGTGCGATTTAATCTCATGTGCAGTAAATTGGAAGGAATTTTCAAACATATTCGTCTAACGGCTATGACATAATTAAGCATGGAGTGACATGGCATATTAATTCCAAAAAATTTAAAAAAATCAGAAACACGTGAAACCTTGGTTGATGTAATGTCATGCCACCAAGATGATTAGGTAAAACAATTGGCATGTTTGAACAAAGTTTGGACACACACCCCTCACAAACCGGAGCAATTTACTAGAAGGCTCGTGGTTCTGAGAGGGAACAATGCATGTTTGATGACGAACGGGAGATAGCTTCCTCTTACGGCCTTCAATTTTTTTCTACATCTAACGTGCACTACTACAACTGTAATGTGATATTTTGGAAAATTCTATGGGTCATTTGACCTTTGAAAGACATTTAAGTGATTTTCTAGCCATTTAATGACCGTAATTCAAATTTGAACTACATCTACATGCAACGCATAACCGAAACGGTTTGAAAAATCATATTTATGTACTTGTGTGCGAGTTAATTCCATGTGCAGTAAATTATAAGGAATTTTCAAACATATTTGTATCACGACATGGACACATATGCATGAATATGTATGCATGGAGTGGCATGGCATTTTAATTCCAAAAAAAAACACATGAAACCTTGGTTGATGTAATTTCATGCCACCAAGATAATGTGGTAAAGAAATTGGCATGATTGACGAAAGTTTGGACACACACACCCCTCACAAACCGGAGCAACTCGCTAGAAGGTTCGTGGTTCCGAGAGGGAACAATGCATGTTTGATGACGAACGGGAGATAGCTTCCTCTTACGGCCTTCAAATTTTTTCTGCGTCTAACGTGCACTACTACAACTGTAATGTGAAATTTTGGAAAATTCTATGGGTCATTGGACCTTTTCAAGACATTTAAGTGATTTTCTAACCATTTAATGACCATAATTCAAATTCGAACTACATCTACATGAAATGCCTAACCAAAACGTTTTGAAAAATCATATCTGTGTACTTGTGTGCGAGCTAATTCCATGTGCAGTAAATTAGAAGGAATTTTCAAACATATTGGTCTCACGACATGGACACATGCATACGTATGCATGAGGTGACATGGCATTTTAATTCAAAAAATAGAAAAATGATGAGAAACACATGAAACCTTGGTTGATGTAATGCCATGCCACCAAGATGATGTGGTAAAGAAATTGGCATGTTTGACAAACGTTTGGACACGCACCCCTCACAAACCGGAGCAACTCGGTAGAAGGTTCGTGGTTCCGAGAGGGAACAATGCATGTTTGATGACGAACGGTAGATAGCTTCCTCTTACGGCCTTCAATTTTTTTCCTATACGTTTAACGTGCACTAATACAACTGTCATGTGAAAATTTGGTAAATTTCAGGGGTCATTTGACCTTTTAAAGACATTTAAGTGATTTTTTAACCATTTAATGACCGTAATTCAAATTTGAACTACATCTACATGCAACGCCTAACCATAACGGTTTGAAAAATCATATTTTTATGTACTTGTGTGCGAGTTAATTCCATGTGCAGTAAATTCGAAGGAATTTTCAAACATATTGGTGTCAAGGCATGGGCACATGCATGGAGTGCATTCCATGGCATTTTAATTCCAAAAAATTAAAAAATGATCAGAAAAACATGAAACCTTGCTTGATTTAATGTCATCCACCAAGATAATGTGGTAAAGAAATTGGCATGATTGACGAAAGTTTGGACACACACACCCCTCACAAACCGGAGCAACTCGCTAGAAGGTTCGTGGTTCCGAGAGGGAACAATGCATGTTTGATGACGAACGGGAGATAGCTTCCTCTTACGGCCTTCAAATTTTTTCTGCGTCTAACGTGCACTACTACAACTGTAATGTGAAATTTTGGAAAATTCTATGGGTCATTTGACCTTTTCAAGACATTTAAGTGATTTTCTAACCATTTAATGACCATAATTCAAATTCGAACTACATCTACATGAAATGCCTAACCAAAACGTTTTGAAAAATCATATATGTGTACTTGTGTGCGAGCTAATTCCATGTGCAGTAAATTAGAAGGAATTTTCAAACATATTGGTCTCACGACATGGACACATGCATACGTATGCATGGAGTGACATGGCATTTTAATTCAAAAAATAGAAAAATGATGAGAAACACATGAAACCTTGGTTGATGTAATGCCATGCCACCAAGATGATGTGGTAAAGAAATTGGCATGTTTGACGAACGTTTGGACACGCACCCCTCACAAACCAGAGCAACTCGGTAGAAGGTTCGTGGTTCCGAGAGGGAACAATGCATGTTTGATGACGAACGGGAGATAGCTTCCTCTTACGGCCTTTAATTTTTTTCCTATACGTTTAACGTGCACTAATACAACTATCATGTGAAAATTTGGTAAATTTCAGGGGTCATTTGACCTTTTAAAGACATTTAAGTGATTTTTTAACCATTTAATGACCGTAATTCAAATTTGAACTACATCTACATGCAACGCCTAACCATAACGGTTTGAAAAATCATATTTTTATGTACTTGTGTGCGAGTTAATTCCATGTGCAGTAAATTCGAAGGAATTTTCAAACATATTGGTGTCAAGGCATGGGCACATGCATGGAGTGCATTCCATGGCATTTTAATTCCAAAAAATTAAAAAATGATCAGAAAAACATGAAACCTTGCTTGATTTAATGTCATCCACCAAGATAATGTGGTAAAGAAATTGGCATGATTGACGAAAGTTTGGACACACACACCCCTCACAAACCGGAGCAACTCGCTAGAAGGTTCGTGGTTCCGAGAGGGAACAATGCATGTTTGATGACGAACGGGAGATAGCTTCCTCTTACGGCCTTCAAATTTTTTCTGCGTCTAACGTGCACTACTACAACTGTAATGTGAAATTTTGGAAAATTCTATGGGTCATTTGACCTTTTCAAGACATTTAAGTGATTTTCTAACCATTTAATGACCATAATTCAAATTCGAACTACATCTACATGAAATGCCTAACCAAAACGTTTTGAAAAATCATATATGTGTACTTGTGTGCGAGCTAATTCCATGTGCAGTAAATTAGAAGGAATTTTCAAACATATTGGTCTCACGACATGGACACATGCATACGTATGCATGGAGTGACATGGCATTTTAATTCAAAAAATAGAAAAATGATGAGAAACACATGAAACCTTGGTTGATGTAATGCCATGCCACCAAGATGATGTGGTAAAGAAATTGGCATGTTTGACGAACGTTTGGACACGCACCCCTCACAAACCAGAGCAACTCGGTAGAAGGTTCGTGGTTCCGAGAGGGAACAATGCATGTTTGATGACGAACGGGAGATAGCTTCCTCTTACGGCCTTTAATTTTTTTCCTATACGTTTAACGTGCACTAATACAACTGTCATGTGAAAATTTGGTAAATTTCAGGGGTCATTTGACCTTTTAAAGACATTTAAGTGATTTTTTAACCATTTAATGACCGTAATTAAAATTTGAACTACATCTACATGCAACGCCTAACCATAACGGTTTGAAAAATCATATTTTTATGTACTTGTGTGCGAGTTAATTCCATGTGCAATAAATTCGAAGGAATTTTCAAACATATTGGTGTCAAGGCATGGGCACATGCATGGAGAGCATTCCATGGCATTTTAATTCCAAAAAATTAAAAAATGATCAGAAAAACATGAAACCTTGCTTGATTTAATGTCATGCCACCAAGATAATGTGGTAAAAAAATTGGCATGTTTGACGAAAGTTTGGACAAACACCCCTCACAAACTGGAGCAACTCGCTAGAAGGTTCATGGTTCTGAGAAGGAACAATGCATGTTTGATGACGAACGGGAGATAGTTTCCTCTTATGGCCTTGAAATTTTTTCAACGTCTAACGTGCACTACTACAACTGTAATGTAAAATTTTGGAAAATTCTAGGCGTCATTTGACCTTTTAAAGACATTTATGTGATTTTTTAACCATTTAATGACCGTAATTCAAATTTGAACTACATCTACATGCAACGCCTAACCAAAACGGTTTGAAAAATCATATTTGTGTACTTGTCTGCGAGTTAATTCCATGTGCAGTAAATTAGATGAATTTTCAAACATATTGGTGTCAAGGCATGGGCACATGCATGGAGTGCATGCCATGGCATTTTAATTCCAAATAATTAAAAAATTATCAGAAAAACATGAAACCTTGCTTGATTTAATGTCATGCCACCAAGATGATGTGGTAAAAAAATTGGCCTGTTTGACGAAAGTTTGGACACACATACCTCACAAACCGGAGCAACTCACTAGAAGGTTTGTGGTTCCGAGAGGGAACAGTGCATGTTTGCTGACGGGCGGGAGATAGATTCCCCTTACGGCCTTCAAATTTTTTCCTACGTTTAACGTGCACTAATACAATTGTCATGTGAAAATTTGGAAATTTTCAGGGGTCATTTGACCTTTTAAAGACATTTAAGTGATTTTCTAAGCATTTAATGACCATTATTCAAATTTGAACTACATCTACATGCAACGCCTAGCCAAAACGGTTTGAAAAATCATATTTTTGTGTACTTGTGTGCGAGTTAAAAAATCATCAGACGATGTAAATATCTGGTGTTCAAAAAAGAAAATGTAAAGATCTGGCAAGACAACCGGCCCCACAGGATTGGCACTCTATCTCGCGGCTCGAGGTTTGGTAGGTGATTTGCGGGGGTCATTAATCAGACACGGTTCTGTATTGGAAACCGTCAGCTATTATGTTCACACACTGATTTGCTGCGGGAATTGTGTGTAATTCAAACTATAGTACTCGTAAATTCCGGCGACCGGTGTGTGTACTATCCCCGTCGATATAGATTCCGGCCGCCAATAAATACTACCTTGATCACGTCGTCCCGCCTGCATTCTCATCTACATCCTCCCCTCGCTCGCCCTCTCTCTCTCTCAAATCTCTGCCATGGCGCCACCGGTCTACCCACGCGCCGACGAGGACTCGCCCCCCCCCCCCCCCCCGAGGACGCTCACTTGGTTTGGTTTTGGGGCCAGTACAATCTTTGTCTGTAGAAGTCGTTGCCGCCGGCTGAGAAAGCCAGGCAAGTGGCGTTTAAGAAGGAGATGGCGGAGGAGGAAGCCAGGTACGAGGCGGCCTATGAAGCCTGTGATGCCGCCTGGAAAAAGGAGGCGGCGGAGCTTTGGGGGCGGGCGCGTCGTCGTGCCGAGGAGGTGTACGAAGACGGGTACTTCGCTAGGAAGATCATATTCGCTGGGCGCCTCGTCGCTGCATGGTGGTGGGCTGATAAGCTCCAGCGTGCCACCGACGAGGAGCTCCGATGGGCGCCCAACAAAATGGCAAGATCGGCCGCGCGAGTCCGCCAGCAAGAGGCAGATCGGTACGTCAAGCACTGCAAGGCGGAGGAGTCGGAGTACTGCCTCCGCACTGGGAAGACGCCGCGCACCAGGGAGCTGCTGGCGAGGGGCTGCCGGAATACTGGCCCTAGGAGGGATTATTAGTTTTAGTATTGTTCGTTTTCAATTTTATGCATTGTTCCTAGTAGTTAAGTATCATCATATATGTATATATACATATATATATATATTATCTGTGATGATCTAATGAACAATTAATATATATATATATATATATATATATATATATATATATATATATATATTACGAATTCCATTTGCTATTTGTTTTTGTATACTAATTTGAATCTAGCTGTTATCATCAACATATACAGAATGGAAAGTGTATATACACACATTGAAACAGAACATATAAGAATGGAAAACAGATTACACACATTGAAACAGAGCAATACTATGATTGCCGTGAATACAAAGCTATCCACATCGAAACAACTTTTCAAAATAAAACGCGTCCATGAGACCATGACCAGCAGCCCTTGCCTAGGGTAGCTCTTGGCTCTGCCTGAACTCGTGCAGGCGTTCGTCCAAGCGGTCGACACGCTCGCAGTATATTTGGAGCGTGATCTCGAGCTCCAAGTTGGCTATTTCATCGGAGATCACCAGCTCAAGGATGCGACAGCCATGTTCCTCTACTGCGCCCAGGTGGACACCTGGGCCAAGGAGACAGTCAAGCCTACCGACCAGCGCGTTGGCATCCAACGGGACACGGACAGGGCGAACGGCGGCACCCATGCGAATGGCACGGCGGGCGTCCGGTGCAAGTACGGCGTGGCTGGCACCTGGTGAAAGTACGGCATTGAGGGCCTCTGCCCACTCCTGGCAAGGAATGGGGGTACTGACAGGACGTGTACCCAGCTGCGATGCCGTGTCGACAGCAGGCAAGCGCCGATGGATCCGCTCTTGCTGTGCGGCATGCCGCGCCTCTCGCTCTGCGGCGCTCCAATGGTCTCACCGTGTGGCGAGCCGCAGCCTATCGGCACGGACGCGCCTAGCTTGCTCTGCGGCGTGCCATCAATCATGTTGTGCGGCGAGCTGCAGCCTGTCGGCGCTGACATGCCTATCTTGATTCGCAGAATTCAAGCGTCATGCGCCCAAGGTCTGCTCAACCCTGGCGATGACGCGCATCACAGCGTCGTCCATCATGTTGCCGGGGAGCGCTTCAGCCTCGACGGGCCATGGCGCCTGCTCATTTTCCTTGTCGACGAGGTTGATGGAAGAGGCGGCGCTTTGGTGGGTTGGCATGCTTGGAAAAGGTGAATGTGCTACAGGCTGCGCTTGTCACCTCCGTGCGTCGCGCGCCCCCTCTGCGCAATATAGCAGGGTGGCAGGAAACAGGTGAGGATATGGCGGGAAACGGTGGCGTGTTCATAAAATGCCATCAATTAATGGAAACTTAGCATCGAGCTAGCATAAGAAGTAGATGATGATCAGATGAACACGGACCACACTAGGGATCCCGTCGGTGATGAATTCATCAATCTCAAACGGTTGAATACTAGCAAGCGTTTGCCCACAACACACACGCCCTATTCCATCACAAATAGGTCGGATGGATCAACAGTATGCCACGTATCGCACTTTGTCAAAAAGTAATGCGGTAGACCTTCTTTAACATGTGTTAAAAATGAAAATAAAATAAAATAACAAGGACCTCGAGGTTAAATTAGCTGAGGGAATGGGGCATTTCGGTCATTTGACCGAAATGACCCATCCCATCACCTAATTTAACATCGACACAACTTCCCATCCAGTCACCCATCCGATGGCTGCTCCAGCCTGAGCACACTTAACTTGATAGTTTTCTTACATAAACTACTAGTGGAACAACTAGTCCTTGATGATAGGAATGCCTCTTCGCATCCTTATGGCGTATCCGGATGACCGCCCATCCCACAATGGCCAATAGATGTTGTGTAGACAGAGCATATCACATACGTCTTATTAGAAGCAATCGTCTATGTTATTATCGGTCTTTTCACACATTTCTGATTACAGACCTGTTTGCCGCGTATCACACACATCTTGTTATATTGAACCATTTCTGTTCTCTTGCCTAATCACAAATAGTTCATCCGAGTGAACCGTATGCTGCACATCGCACACACCTTTGATCTGGCTGACCGTTTCTTTTGTGTCGCCTAATCACAAACAGTTCATCCGAGTGAACCGTATGCTGTGTATTGCACACGCCTCCATCTGGCTGCCCGTTTCTTTTGTTCCTCCTCGTCGCAAACAGTTCATTGAACTAAACCGTATGCCCTTCATCGCACACGCAACTAAAACCTGAACCGTGTTTGATACATCCATCATCGTAAACGTTTTACACATTTCTGACGGTTTTCATACAACACCGTTTGCGATTATGGCATTGCACACAGTTTCTCGAAGGGTCTCTGATTGTAGTGTCGCGTTAGCAGCATCCTGCATTAGTTATATACCAGGTTCCTAATCACAAATGTCATTTCCTCGCAATTTACATTATTTGCCATTTGCCTCTAGTTTTCCTCTCCCCCACTTAACAAAAATTCACCTTTTTATTCGTCCTCTTTTTCGTTCATCGTTTTCTTGCCAGATCTGTTTCTGAGTGCAATCTTGTTGTGTAGTCACAATGACTCAAGAGAACACAAAATTGTGTGCTTTCTCAAATACCAACAACAATGATTTTTATTGGCACTCCGATTGCTCCTCCTGCCACTAGTGCAGAGTCTTGTGATATTAATACTGCTTTTCTGAATCTTGTTATGAAAGACCAATTTTTCGGTACTCCTAATGAGGATTTCGCGTCCCATCTTAATACCTTCGTGGAATTATGCGATATGCAAAAGAAAAAATATGTGGACAATGATGTTGTGAAGATGAAATTATTTCCGTTTTCTTTGCGTGATTCTGCAAAAATTTGGTTTTCTTCTTTGCCTCACAATAATATCAATTCTTGGAATAAGTGCAAAGATGCTTTTATCACTAAGTATTTTCCTCCCGTGAAAATTATTTCCCTTAGAACCCAGATCATGAATTTCAAGCAACTTGAACATGAGCATGTTGCACAATCTTGGGAAATGATAAAAATGATGCTAAGGAATATCCCAACTCATGGGTTAAATCTTTGGATGATCATAAAAAAAATTATGCGGGGTTGAATTTTGTTTCTCGTAATCTTTTAGACTCCGCCGCGGGTGGTACTTTTATGGAAATTACTTTGGGTGAAGCCACCAAATTTCTTGATAATATCATGGCAGCTAGTACTAGTAAGGAAAAGTTAATCCAGTTGAAGAAATTTCTTCTTTGAGTGAAAAAGTTGATGCTCTTATGAAATTGGTTGCTAGTAAAAGTGCTCCTATTGATTTCAATGATATGCCTTTGGCTACTTTGATTGAGCAAAATAGTGATTCCATAGATGTGAATTTTATCTCGTGAAATAATTTCAACAATAATGTTTATAGAGGTAATTTTAATCCTCGGCCTTTTCCAAGTAATTCCTCTAATAATTATGGTAATTCACATGGAAATTAACCTTACAATATTAATAGGAACACATCTGATCTTGAGAATAATATTAAAGAATTTATCAACACGCAAAAATCTTTCAACACAACAATAGAAGAAAAGTTGAATAAGATTGATGATTTTTCTAGAAGTGTTGATAGAATTTCTCATGATGTGGAAAATCTCAAGATGAAAATTTATGTGCCTCAAGTTGAGGAATCAATTAAAGCTCTTTATGTTTCTATGGATGAAAGTAAGAAACGAACCGCTATGCTTAGAGCTAGAAGAGAATTTTTAGAAAAGGCGTTTTTTAGTGATTGCTTTCATAAAAGTGATGAAGATCTTAAAATGGTTGGTGTTTCTTCTATTGATACCTTGTTTAGTAAAATTAAGATTGATGAAAAAGGGACTGGCAAAGAGTCAACTTTAGCTAGAAGGCGTCCTGATAATTCGGAGGGTGAAAATCTTGTTTAGAAAATTGAGAAAAGTGGGTTTGAAGAGGTAGAGACTTTAACTAGTGATGTGCCCAATATTTTGGATTACAAAGACTTTAATTATTATAGTTTCTCTTTGATTAATTGTATTTCTTTGTTACAATCCATGATAAATTCACCCCATGCTTATGAACTAAATAAACCTTTTACTAAACAAATTATTGATGCTATGATGAAAGCTTTGGAAGAAAAGTTGGAATTAGAAGTTTCAATTCCTAGAAAATTACATGATGAGTGGGAACCTACTATCAAAGTCAAGATTAAAAATTATGAGTGTTTTGCTTTATGTGACTTGGGTGCTAGTGTTTCTACAATTCCGAAATCCTTATGTGATGTGCTTGGTCTTACCGATATTGAAGAATGCTCTTTAAATTTGCACTTGGCGGATTCTGCTATTAAAAAGCCTATGGGAAGAATTAATGATGTTCTTATTCTTGCAAATAGGAAATATGTGCTCATAGATTTTATTGTTCTTTATATTGATTGCAATCCGTCTTGTCCAATTATTCTTGGTAGACCGTTTTTACGCACTATTGGTGTCGTGATCGATATGAAAGAAGGCAATATTAAGTTTCAATTTTCACTAAGGAAGGGAATGGAACACTTCCCTAGAACAAGAACTAGGCCTCCATATGAATCAATCATGAGGGCATATTATGGATCCTGAACCGAAGATGACAAAACTTAGATCCTTGCTTTATGCCAAGCTAGGGGCGTAAAACAATAGCACTTGTTCGGAGGCAACCCAATGAATAAATTTTATTTTTGCCTTTTGATTTCTGTTATTGAGTGTTTGCACAATTATGATACTTTTATGATTGTATTTTTGTGTTTAAATTAGTGTTTGTGCCAAGCAAAGCCTTTAGGATTTTCTTGGGTGATACTTGTTTGATCTTGCTGAAAAACAGAAACTTTTACGCCCAGAAAAACAATTGTTAAAAATCACAGTAGCGTGATAAAATACCCATTCTTTTTGAAGAAGATTAATATATAAATTTCTCACGTGGTCCTAATTTTTTCAAAAAAATTGGAGTTACAGAACTATTCGAAATATCCAGATTACAACAGACTGTTCGGTTTTTGACATATTCTGTTTTCTTTGCGTTGTGAGCTTATTTTGATGATTCTATGGTTTTCTTTGATGACTTTTTGCCATAGAAAAGTTGGAATACAGTAGATATAATGCAAGAATAAAATATTAATTGGTTTGATATAGTACTTATAGTAGTCATTTGTTTTCTTATACTAACGGATCTCACGAAGGTTTTGTTTGAGTTTTGTGTGATTGAAGTTTTCAAGTTTTGGGTTATCTTACGATGGATTAAGGAATGAGGAGTAAGCTAAGCTTGGGGTTGCTCATGTCATCCCAAGATATTATCCAAAGAGAAGCAAGCAACTAAGCTTGGGGATGCCCCGAGTGACATCCCCTCTTTCTTGTAACGACCATCAGTATTTTACTCGAAGCTATATTTTTGTTCGTCACATAATATGAGTTTTGCTTGGAGCGTCTTGTATGATATGAGTCTTTGCTTGTTTTGCTTTTCTTTTTAAGTATTCAACCCTTGCTAGACACACCTATTTGAGAGAACCAAAATTATGCCATGACTTGTTAGAATTGCTCTCTATGCTTCACTTAAATCTTTATGAGCTATGGATTTGCTCTAGTACTTCACTTATATCTTTTTTAGCACGGTGTGCTTACTTACTTTTGAAGAAATGTTCTATTGCTTCACTTAGATTTATTTGAGAGCTAGTAAATGTTTTAAGAATTTCTCTCTTGCTTTGCTTAAATTAATTTGAGAGAAAGAAATACTATGCTCATGATCTTCACTTATATTTGTTTGAGCTTATCAAAAGCAACACATGAAAATTATCCCCAAGGTGATAGATATCCAAGAAAGATATAATAGAAACTTTCATGAAGATCATTGGACAAAATAAACTTGATTCCTTGTAATAGTTTTGAGATATGATGATGTGGTATGTGAGTCATGTTGATGAGTAATTGTGCTTTAGTAAGAATATTGGTGTTAAGGTTTGTGATTCCCTATGCAAGCACGAAAGTCAATAGTCATGCAATGAAATTACATCATACTTATGGTGCATTATTCGGTGTTAATTATGCCTAATGCTCGCTTATGAGATTATTCATTTCTTGGTTGGTCGCTTCTCAATATTTTGCTAGCCTTCATTTTGCACTAAGTATGATCACTACTTGTGCATCCAAAAACTTTTAAACAATTTTTGCCACATGAGTCCACTATATCTACCTATATGCGGTATTCTTTTGCCGTTCTAAGCAAATTTGTATGTGCCATCTCCAATTTTCAAAATAAACTTCTCTTGTGTGTGTTCGTGCCGCTCGCGAGGCGGTGAGGGGTGGCTAATACTTTCCATGTTAGATGTGTTATTCTCACGATGAGTGTTTATTCACTTGTCATTGCACGAGAGTAAGGCAAAGGTATTAGGGATGCCCAGTCCCGAAATGAAAAAAGAATTTACTTTATGTTGTCAAATAATAAATTCCTTGGAAAGTGTTGGTATGGAGGGCACCCATGGATACGGTTAACCATGGAAAGTGAAAGTATGGTGGAAAAGGAATAAACTTTATTTTCTGTTTGGGAACCGCCTATGATATATCTATCATGCAAAGTGTTGGGAACTGTAAGTCATTTTCGTTGGTGGGAAAGCCACACCTCCCAAAAAGTTTTTATCTCTAAGTTTTTCGCTTTGAGCTCTGGCACCTCTATAAATCCCCGCTTCCCTCTGCGAAGGGCCTTTCTTTTACTTTACGCAAAAAAATATTTTTAATTTGAGTCTCCATCTTCTCTTATAAAAGCACCAACTAGGAGGCACTATGATCGTACTTGAGTATTGGCTGTAGTTAATATGCGAGTGTGTTTCATGAATGGATCAATGGTTGAGCATGATGAGCTAGGGATAACTTATTTTAGCGTTGATATTTTGAAAGACATGGTTGCTTGTTAATATGCTTGAGTATTTAAGTCACCATGTCAAAACTAGACTATTGCTTTGAACCATATAAAAGTCCAAATGTGCATGCTATAAAGAAAAGAATATGAGATGACATGTTAGGAAGCCTTCCACATCAAAAATTCTCTTTTTATCATTTACCTACACGAGGACGAGCAGGAATTAAGATTGGTGATGCGGATACGTCTCCAACGTATCTATATCTTGTGATTTTTCCATGCTGTTATATTATCATTCTTGGATGTTTTATAATCATCTTATAGTCATTTTATATCATATTTTGGTACTAACCTATTGACATAGTGCCAAGTGCGAGTTGTTGTTTTCTGCATGTTTTTTCCATCGCAGGAAATCAATACCAAATGGAGTCCAAATGCAACGAAACTTTTTGGAGATTTTTTTTGGACCAGAAGACATCCAGTGGGCTGGAGAAGCGCGTGGGGGTGCGCACAACCCACTAGTGCGCGCCTGGGGGCCCAGGCACACCCAGGTGGGTTGTTCCCACCTCAGGTGCCCCCCGAACCGCCTATTTGCTCTATAAATACCCCAATATTCCAGAAACCCTAGGGGAGTCGACGAAAATCAATTCCAGCTGTTGCAGAGTCCAAAACCACAAGATCCAATCTAGACACTATCACAAAGGGGTTCACCACTTCCATTGGTGCCTCTCCGATGATGCGTGAGTAGTTCTTTGTAGACCTTCGGGTCCGTATCTAGTAGCTAGATGGCTTCCTCTCTCTTTCTCTCTCTTGATTATCAATACAATGGTCTCTTGTAGATCCATATGATGTGACTCTTTTTGCGGTGTGTTTGTTGGGATCAGATGAACTTTGAGTTTATGATCAGATCTACCTTTTTATCCATGAAAGTTATTTGAGTCTTCTCTGATCTCTTATATGCATGATTTCTTATAGCCTCATATTTCTTCTCCGATATTTGGTTTTTGTTGGCCAACTTGATCTATTTATCTTGCAATGGGAAAAGGTGCTTTGTAGTGGGCTCGATCTTACGGTGCTTGATCCCAGTGACAGAAGGGGAACCGACACGTATGTATCATTGCTACTAAGGGTAAAACAATGGGGTCTATTTCTACATAAATATATCTTGTCTACATCATGTCATCGTTCTTATTGCATTTCTCTGTTTCTCCATGAACTTAATACACTAGATGCATGTTGGATAGCGGTTGATGTGTGGAGTAATAGTAGTAGATGCAGGCAGGAGTCGGTCTACTAATCTCGGACGTGATGCCTATATAATGATCATTGTCTGCATATCATCATGATTATTTGAAGTTCTATCAATTACCCAACAGTAATTTGTTCACCCATCGTTTGCTATTTTCTCGAGAGAAGTGCTACCTCTTGAGCACTGCGTTGGTTTTCCCTTGAAGAGGAAAGGGTGATGCAGCAAAGTAGCGTAAGTATTTCCCTCAGTTTTTGAGAACCAAGGTATCAATCCAGTAGGAGGCTATGCTCGAGTCCCATGCACCTACACAAACAAATAAGAACCTCGCAACCAACGTGATAAAGGGGTTGTCAGTACCTTCACGGCCACTTTCGAGAGTGAGATTTGATAGATATGATAAGATAATATTTTTGGTGATAGAGAGAAATAAAGATGCAAAGTAAAATAAAAGGCAATAGAAATAGCTAAGTGTTGGAAGAATAATATGATGGAAAATAGACCTGGGGGCCATAGGTTTCACTAGTGGCTTCTCTAGAGAGCATAAGTATTATGGTGGGTGAACAAATTACTGTCGAGCAATTGATAGAATTGAGCATAGTTATGAGAATATCTAGGTATGATCATGTATATAGGCATCACGTCCGCGACAAGTAGACCGAAACGATTATGTATCTACTACTATTACTCCACACATCGACCGCTATCCAGCATACATCTAGAGAATTAAGTTCATAAGAACAGAGTAATGCTTTATGTATGATGACATGATGTAGAGGGATAGACTCATGCAATATGATATAAACCCCATCTTTTTATCCCAGCTGTCACTGGGAAAGGACACTGCAAGATTGAACCCAAAGCTAAGCACTTCTTCCATTGCAAGAAAGATCAATCTAATAGGCCAAACCAAACTGATAATTCGAAGAGACTTGCAAAGATAACCAATCATACATAAAAGAATTCAGAGGAGATTCAAATATTGTTCCTAGATAATCTTGATCATAAACCCACAATTCATCGGTCCCGACAAACACACCGCAAAAGAAGATTACATCAAATAGATCTCCAAAAGAATTGAGGAGAACTTTGTATTGAGATCCAAAGAGAGAGAAGAAGCCATCTAGCTAATAACTATGGACCCGAAGGTCTGAGGTAAACTACTCACACATCATCGGAGAGGCTATGGTGTTGATGTAGAAGCTCTCCGTGATCAATGCCCCCACCTGCAGGACACCGGAAAAGGCCCCAAGATGGGATCTCACGGGTACAGAAGGTTGCGGCGGTGGAACTACGTTTTCAGGGATGCCTATGATGGTTTGGGGGTACGTAGGTATATATAGGAGGAAGAAGTAGGTCGGTGGAGCCACGAGGGGCCCACAAGGGTGGAGGGCACGCCTGGGGGGTAGGCGCGCCCCCTACCTCATGGTCTCCTCGTTTGTTACTTGACGTCCACTCCAAGTCCTCTGGATCATGTTTGTTCCAAAAATCACGTTCCCGAAGGTTTCATTCCGTTTGGACTCCGTTTGATTTTCTTTTTCTGCGAAACTCTGAAATATGCAAAAAAAACAGCAATTTGGGTTGGGCCTCCGGTTAATAGGTTAGTCCCAAAAATAATATAAAAGTGTATAAATAAGCCCATTAAACATCCAAAACAGAATATATATAATAGCATGGAACAATAAAAAATTATAAATGCGTTGGAGACGTATCAAGCATCCCCAATCTTAATTCCTGCTCGTCCTCGAGTAGGTAAATGATAAAAACAGAATTTTTGATGTGGAATGCTTCTTGGCATACTTCTTAATGTAAATCTTTATTGTAGCATGAATATTTAGGTCCGAAAGATTTAAGATAAAAGTTTAATGTTGACATAAAAAAATACTTTGAACATGCTAACCAAGCAATTATGTCTTATCAAAATAACATAGCCAAAGAAAGCTTATCACTACAAAATCATAAGTTAGGCTATGTTTCAATATTGTCACATAAACATTCTCATCATGCATAACCCCGATGACAAGCAGAGCAATTGGTTCATACTTTTAACGATCTTCACCCTTTTCAACTCTTACGCAATACATGAGTGTAAGCCATGGATATAGCACTATGGGTGGAGTAAAGTATAATGATGGGGGTTATGAGAGAAGACGAAAAAGGTAGAAAGTCTCACATTGACGTGGCTAATCAATAGGCTATGGAGATGCACATCAATGGATGTCAATGAGAGGAGTAGGGATTGCCATGCAACGGATGCACTAGAGCTATAAATATATGAAAGCTCAACAAAAGAAACTAAGTGGGTGTGCATCCAACTCGCTTGCTCACGAAGACCTAGGGCATTTTGAGGAAGCCCATCATTGGAATATACAAGCCAAGTTCTATAATGAAAAATTCCCACTAGTATATGAAAGTGACAACATAGGAGACTCTCTATCATGAAAATCATAGTGATACTTTGGAGCACAAGTGTGGAAAAGGATAGTGACATTGTCTCTTCTCTCTTTTTCTATCTTTTTTTCTTTGGGCCCTCTTTCTTTTTTTGGCCTCTTTTCTTTTCCCTTTTTCTTCATTTAGTCCGGAATCTCATCCCGACTTGTGGGGGAATCATAGTCTCCATCATCCTTTCCTCACATGGGATAATGCTCTAATAATGATGATCATCACACTTTTATTACTTACAACTCAACAATTACAACTCAATATTTAGAACAAAATATGACTCTATGTGAATGCCTCCGGCGGTGTACCGGGATATGTGATGAATCAAGAGTGACATGTATGCAAAAAATTATGAATAGTGGCTTTGCCAAAAAATACGATGTCAACTACATGATCATGCTAAGCAATATGACAATGATGAACGTGTCATGATGGAATGGTGGAAAGTTGCATGGCAATATATCTCGGAATGGCTATGGAAATGCCATAATAGGTAGGTATGGTGGCTGTTTTGAGGAAGATATAAGGAGGCTTATGTGTGATAGAGCGTATCATATCACGGGGTTTGGATGCACCGGCGAAGTTTGCACCAACTCTCAATGTGAGAAAGGGCAATGCGAGGTCCCATAGAGGCTAGAAAATTGTGGAAGGTTGAGAGTGCGTATAATCCATGGACTCACATTAGTCATAAAGAACTCATATACTTATTGCAAAAGTTTATTAACCCTCGAAGCAAAGTACTACTACGCATGCCCCTAGAAGGATAGATTGGTAGGAAAAGACCATCGCTCGTCCCCGACCGCCACTCATAAGGAAAGCAATAAAAGAACACCTATGTGTCAAAATTGTTACACAACTTTTACCATACGTGCAGGCTACAGGACTTGCCAACTTTAACACAAGTATTTCTCAATTTCACAATTACTCAACTAGCACACTCTAATGTTACCACCTTTATATCTCAAAACACTTATCAAGTATCTAACTTCTCATGATATTTAATGAACTCAATATGGAAGATTAATTTCATGATTAAAGAAAATTACCATGCTGTTTAAGACTCTCAAAATAATATAAGTGAAGCATGGGAGATCAATAATTTCTATAAAATATAACCACCGCCGTGCTCTAAAAGATTTAAGTAGAGCACTAGAGCAAAACTATATAGCTCAAAGGATATAAGTGAAGCACATAAAGTATTCTAACAAATTTCGAATCATGTCTGCTTCTCTCAAAAGGTGAGTACAGCAAGGATTATTGTGGAAAACTAACAAATAAAGACTCAAATCATACAAGACGCTCCAAGCAAAACACATATCATGTGGTGAATAAAAATATAGCTCCAAGTAAATTTACCAATGGATGCGGACGAAAGAGGGGATGCCTTCCGGGGCATCCCCAAGCTTTGGCTTTTTGGTGTCCTTGGATTACCTTGGGGTGACATGGGCATCCCCAAGCTTAGGATCTTGCCACTCCTTGTCCCATACTCCATCGAATCTTTACCAAAACTTGAAAACTTCACAACACAAAACTTAACAGAAAATCTTGTGAGCTCCGTTAGCGAAAGAAAACAGAACACCACTTCAAGGTACTGTAGTGAAATCATTATTTATTTATATTGGTGTTAAACCTACTGTATTACAACTTATATATGGTTTATAAAATATTTTACTAGTCATAGATTCATCAAAATAAGCAAACAACACACGAAAAACAGAATCTGTCAAAAACAGAACAGTCTGTAGTAATATGTAACTAACGCAAACTTATGGGCCTCCAAAACTTCTACCAAACTAGGAAGACCTAGAAAATTTGCTTAATGATCTGCTACAATTGGAATCAATATTTTATCACGTTCTGGTGATTTTTAACAATTGTTTTCGTGAATATAAAGTTTCTGGAATTTTCAGCAAGATCAAAGAACTATCATCCAAGAAGATCCTATAGGTTTAACTTGGCACAAACACTAAATAAAACATAAAAACAAATCTAACCAGAGGATAGATAAAAGATTTATTCCTAAACAGAAGCAAAAAGCAAAAAAACTAAAAATAAAATTGGTTTGCCTCCCAACAAGCGCTATCGTTTAACGCCCCTAGCTAGGCATAAAAAAACACGGATAGATCTAGGTATTGCCATCTTTGGTAGGCAATTCTTCAATAAGGAGCCTATCACCCCTAGGAGTTTCTTCCTTTTTATTAATAATCAAAATTCTAGGCACGAAATCAAAGAAATCTCTTGTGGAAAAAGGTTCCTTAAGGATAGCAAACAAATCGGGGTGAACACTTATAGATTTGAGGTCCGCCTTCCCTTTGCTAGAAATTTCACCCTTATTCTTAGGAAAATACATTAACTTGGAAATATTGGCATTGGAAGAAGTGTTTTTCACGAAAGAAAAGGCAAATCCTAGGTTAGTAATAATATCCTCAATTTTATCAATTCTAGTGGAATCTTGATATATCCTTTCAATAACCATTGGTCCCTTTTCTTAAAAAAAATTAAGAGCAACTCCTACCTTAGACCCGTATTGGGTAATTTGGTTATGGATCTTTTTATCCAAATTTTCAATCAACTCTACGGTGGCAATTTTATTTTCAATAATTTCAAGCCATTGCATCACATGTTCCAAAGTTAAAATAGTTCCATTAACCAAAAGAGGTGGTGAGCCAAACAAATCTATCATAGCATTATAAGAACCAAAAGTATGGCTACCCAGGAAGTTTCCTCCGGTAATGGTATCAAGAATATACCTATGCCAAGGGGTGACGCCTACATAAAAATTGCGAAGAAGAATGGTAGTAGATTGATTTCTAGCAGATTTATTTTGAGGGTTGTCGGCGTTCTGGGAACGGGGGTCCCCAGACTTGCCTGCCTGCGGCCTGCAGCGTGGCTCAAAGGAGGCCCAGCATGGCCCATCTTCATCAACACAAGACCCAAGACCCTCGCGAGGGGCCAAGCCTCGCGGGGCGAACGACGCAGAGCTTCCTCAGGCGCGGCCTCATGAGACTGGATCACGAGGGGGCGGAGAGATCAAAGCGGGGTACCTCACGAGGTGCCCGTGACGCAAGCCATGACGACCAAGGGCGCCAGGCGGGCGCCAGCCTGCACGGTGTCCTCCCTTTCCTCTTTGGTGCTAAGGGAGTAAGCGCAGGCGGGAGGATCAAGCAAAGGCACCCATTTCAGTGCAACGAGACCAAGACCGACTCCGCGACAAGGAAGAAGTCATTGTGGAGCCCAAGCCAGCGTCATCACCAGAGCATTTGGCAGGCGAGGACCAACTTTAGTCAGGATAAGTGTACCAGATGTTCCCCTTCAAAATGGCCAATTGTTGGCGCCCTTCCCGCTCAATATTTGGGAAGAGGCCCAGGGCCTTTACCTATAAATAGGACTAGCCACCCCCAGAATAGAGGATCGACGAATCGACCGGCAATCAGACAGAAAGAGAGAGAGAGAGAGAAGGGCGACTGAACCCCTCTAGCAGTTCATTGCCCCAGCCAAGAACAGACCCTCGCGAGGCTGTTCTTCCTTGTATTGTACAACATCAGCCCAAGAGGCAATCCACCACACCACCACACTGAAGTAGGGTATTACACCACATCGGTGGCCCGAACCAGTATAAACTCTGCATCTCTTGTGCTCTGTTTTTGATAGCTTAGATCTTTGCGAGACGGAGAGGTAGAAAGCATAATCTCCGCGCGCACCCCAGAGTTCGAACCTCAAGGGTCAGCCGGAACCCGAAATCCGACATTTGGCGCGCCAGGTAGGGGTGCGCCGGAATTTGTTTTCCACCGCTCCGCTATCCTCCGACCGTCGCGTCCATGTCCGACGCACGCCGGGCCCGCGCCGAGCGTCGTGCCACCATCACTTCCCGTGTTGCCCGGACGGCTCCCATCGGCGGGCGTCCTCGTCGTTCCCTGTCGCCCGCCATCAACGCCGCCCTCGACCCGGCGGGGAACGGGCGGCAAGCTTCGTCTCAGCATCCGTCAGTGCAGCGAGACGGCCGCGCCGCTACACCAACACCCCCGGTCATCGCGGCCCTCTTGGGCGGCTCACAGGCGCCGCCCACAAGTCGCCACTTCAAGCCGTTTGTCCGCCAGGTCAGCACCGCTTCCGCGTGGAAGGGGGCTCCCCCGGATCGGGCGACGCCCAAGGTCGGCCTGACCTTCAGCTCGGAAGACCACCCCTCCAACCCGGCAAGCTCGGGCGCGCTCCCCATGTTATGCACCCCCACCATCTACCAGGTGGCTGTCACCAGAACCCTCATCGATGGTGGCGCAGGCCTCAGCGCTTTCGGTTGAGGCCTTCAACCTCCTTCGCATACCCCTGGAATGGCTGCAACCCAGTCGGCCCTTCTCGGGCGTTGGGGGGGGGGGTCATCCAGCTCCCTGGGACAGATCCGACTCCTAGTAACCTTCGGCACCTACGACAATTTCCGCATGGAGATGCTCGACCTCGACATCCCGCCCATCGGCCTCCCCTACAACGCCATCCTCGGGTACCCTGCGCTGGCCAAGTTCATGGCCGCCACGCACCCGGCGTACAACCTAATGAAGATGCCCGGGAGCAGCGGCGTCCTCACCGTGCACGGGGACGCCGGGGACGCACTGCGGGTGCTCGAGCTCGCCTTCAGGACAGCGGCATCGGCACAGCCCGCCAACTCAGGGACCCCCGAGCCCAAGGGGGCTGCGCCCGCCAAGAAGAAGCAGTTGTTCACCCAGGACAAGGCGGAAACCAAGCAAATACCCGTCGATGAGGACGGGACCTCCAGTGCCACTTTCACCATACGCGCCAACCTCGAGCCTGAGCAGGAGGAGGCCCTGATCAGGTTCCTGTGCGCAAACAAAAAGGTATTCGCCTGGGAGCCTGATCAGTTAGCAGGGATTCCCAGGAGCGTAATCGAGCACCACCTCAACGTGTGCCCAAACGTGCGCCCCGTGAAGCAGAAGGAAAGGCGGCAGTCCACAGAAAAGCAGGCCTTTATCGTTCAAGAAACCCGCAAGTTAGAAGCCGCTGGGGTCATTCGCGAGGTTCGATACCCGGATTGGTTCGCAAACCCTGTCATGGTGCCAAAGAAGGGAGGGAAGGAGCGCATGTCTGTCGACTTCACCAACCTCAACAAGGCATGCCCGCAAGATCCATTCCCGCTTCCCCGCATCGACTAGATCGTCGATTCCACCACAAAGTGCGACCTGCTATGCTTCCTGGACGCCTTCTCTGGGTATCATCAGATCAAGATGGCGGTGGAAGACGTCGAGAAGACCGCCTTCCTAACCCCTTGTGGGGTGTACTGCTATACATGCATGTCGTTTGGGCTGCGTAACGCAGGGGCAACCTTTCAGCGGCTGATGCACATCACCTTGGGCCCACAGCTTGGGAAGAATGTCGAAGCTTACGTTGACGACATTGTGGTGAAGTCTTGGGAGGCCAAGACCCTGATACAAGACCTGGAGGAAACCTTCGTGAGCCTCGACGCAGTGAACCTGCGGCTCAACCCAGAGAAGTGTGTGTTCGGAGTCCCCTCAGGCAAGCTCTTGGGTTTCCTCGTGTCCCATCGAGGCATCGAGGCTAACCCGGAAAAACTCAAGGCGGTCGAGGACATGAGCCCGCCAAAGACCATCAGAGAAATGCAGAAGCTCACCGGATGTGTGACCGCGCTAGGGCGCTTCATCTCCAGGCTGGGGGAACGGGCGCTGCCTTTCTTCCATCTAATGAAGAAAAAGGGGCCCTTTGAATGGACTGAAGAGGCAGACAAAGCGTTTCAAGATCTCAAGAAATACCTGACCAGCCCTCCGGTCATGGTGGCTCCGCGTCCTCAGGAGCCCCTGGTGCTCTACCTCGCCGCCACTCCTTACTCCGCCAGCGCGGCCCTGGTGGCGGTTAGGGAGGAGCGCCAAATCAGAACCACAACAGCAACTCGGGACAAGGCAAAACAGGAACAAGGAAGGCCCCGAAAGGCCGCAACCGCGGTTGAGGAAGATCAGCCAAAAAAGAGTGCGCTGGGAGCAGGAGAGGCCACTCACCTGGATGGTCTGCCTCCAGAGGCCTCGTCGCCTCGCGAGGCGCCCTTGCCTCCGGAGGGCGCCGCGAGCGCTGATGCACTCAGCCTTGTGGAACACCCAGTGTACTTTGTTAGCACGGTGTTACGGGACATGAGGGCACGGTATCCCTTGCCTCAGAAGCTCCTCCTCGCGCTACTGGTGGCCTCGCGAAAGCTGTGTCACTACTTCCAGGGTCACCCCATCAAGGTTGTCTCGTCATACCCCTTAGAAAGAGTGCTTAGGAGACCTAACTCAGCCGGGAGGGTCGCTGAATGGAACATAGAACTGCATGCGTTTCAGCTCGAGTTCGGCACGACCAGGGTCATCAAGGGAGTAGCATTAGCGGATTTCGTGGCAGAATGGACGGAGGCACCTGGCCTTAAGGACGACGAGGATCGGTCCCTCTCCCCAGGGAGCGAGGCGCCGGAAGGCTCGGTCATGTACTTCGATGGGGCGTTCTCTAGGCATGGCGCTGGGGCTGGTGCGGTGCTGATATCACACACTCAGGACAAGCTCTACTACGCTGTACAACTCTGCTTCCAGCATGTTGAAAAGGTCTCCAACAACATAGCGGAGTATGAAGGCCTGATAGCGGGCTTGAAGGCCGCAGCCGCCCTGGGGGTGAAGCGCCTCACCATCAAGGGCGATTTGTAGCTCCTTGTCAACTTCTCCAACAAGGTGTATGAGCCAAAAGATGAGCACATGGAAGCCTATCTAGCGGAGGTCCGCAGAATGGAGAAACAGTTCTGGGGATTGGAGTTGAAGCATGTGCCCCGCGGCACCAATCAGGAGGCCGATGACATCGCCGGACGGGCGTCCCGGCGGTTACCTCAGGCACCTGGCGTCTTCGAAGAGCGGCTCTTCAAGCCCTTAGCCTAGCCGTCATTATCAAACACTGCTCAGCCTCGCGAGGAACTCCCCCAGCCACCTCCCTCGGGAGCCCCGGCCTGCGGCCCGGCCTCAGGAGCATGCCTGCTCCTGACAATGGAACCCCAGGAGGAGTGCTGGATCATGGAACTTAGGAGTTATTTAGCACAAGGGACCCTGCCGGAGAAGGAGGAGGAAGCGGAGCGCGTGGTGCGGCAGGCCACGGCATACTGCATCAGGGATGGAGAACTCTACCGGAAGCGACCAAACGATGTATCGCTGCGCTGCATCTGCAGGGAGCAAGGAAAGGAACTGCTGGGGGACATACACGGCGGGGATTGTGGGCATCATGCATCATCACGGACCCTCGTTGGCAAGGCATTTCGCAGTGGGTTCTACTGGCCCACCGCGCTCAACGACGTTGTCGAACTGGTAGAGGCTTGTGAAGCCTGCCAATTTCACGCCAAGCAGATTCATCAGCCGACGGGAGGCCTGCAGACTATCCCCTTTCATGGCCATTCGCAGTCTGAGGGCTGGACATTCTGGGCCCATTCCCTTAGGCGCCAGGGGGCTACCGCTACCTCTACGTCTCCATCGACAAGTTTACCAAGTGGGCAGAAGTCGAGGCCGTCCGCACCATCCCAGTGGGTTCCGCGGTCAAGTTCATCAGAGGCATCGTGAGTCGGTTCGGGGTGCCGAACCGCATCATCACAGACAACGGTTCGCAGTTCACCAGTAACCTTTTCAAAACATACTGTGCTAACCTTGGAACGCAGATATGCTACGCTTCGGTGGCGCACCCACGAAGCAACGGCCAGGCCGAACGAGCCAACGCAGAGGTCCTGAGGGGCCTCAAGACCAGGACGTTCAAAAAGAAGCTGGATGCATGCGGCAGAGGTTGGTACGACGAGCTCCAGTCCGTGTTTTGGTCCATCCGCACAACCGCGACCAAGCCAACTGGAGAGACCCCATTCTTCCTTGTCTACGGAGCTGAAGCAGTCCTCCCTCACGAGGTCAGACGTCGCTCCGCGCGGGTCCTGGCATTCGACGAGGCACAGCATTACGCCATGCGGGGGACGGACCTCGTGCAAGGGGAGGAACGCCGCCGAGAAGCCCGTTTCCCCTAAGAAGAAAGGCCCGAAGCCTGTGAAGAAGGCCAACACCTGTGAAGCTCGCCGCCCGTGACACTCTCACATAATAATGAGTTGGGGCTGTACACACCCCGGAGTCTCAGGAGCGCCGGCCTCAGGCCCTGGGGCTCCCTCCCATGCCCAGTGGCAGCACTTAGCTCCGTGCTGGTGAGAAGACGTCGAAGACTAGATTAGGTGCCGGACGCGACTTTTTCATTTGCTTTCCGCAGTTGGCTTGTTTGTTCGCATTTGAAGTCTTGTTGAAACTATTGCCGTCGTTGGTTTGTGGTTCGTCGATTTTTACTCCCCCCATTTTGATTTCCTTTGAGCAAGGCCTCGCGAGGGGGGATAGCCGAGCGCCCTCGCGAGCGTTCCTACCCTAGTCATTCAAAGGTTTCATGACCTGGGCCCGTTACAGGAGCACCCCTCCGGTCCGTGCCCCTCGGGCACTGCGACACGCACAGGGCCTGGGTCGGTCGCCCCCCGCGGCTGGGGCCGGGAACTATTTACACGCGGACACATAGCCAAAAGGTGCGAGAGCGGAATCAAGGTAATGGTTAACAGCAATAAACCCGAACACGCCCCTGCGGGGCTCCACGCATTTGTTTTCTTTTACACGGGAAACAAAAGGAAAGAAAGGACAAGTCCGGCGTGGCTCGCCTCGCACCCGCCTATGGAGGAGACTCGGGCTGCTTCCAGGGCTCAGGCGGACTCCTTCTCGCGCTTCACCGGGGCGCGACGGCGGGCGAACGTGTTGCCGCCTCCTGAGCTGGCGCAACGGCGAGGGGCTTGGCTGCGCCCACCACTGGAAGAGTCGCTTGAAGAAGAGTCGATGTAGCTCGGGGAGCCTTGGGCGCCGCCAGCCGCGCAGGCGCTGTCTCCTCCATCGTCGTCGGGGCTGGGTCCCCGGCCGCGGTTGTCGCCTTCAGGAAAGCACCCTGCGCGGCGACCATCTACCCCAAACACCCTCACGTAGAGGGTAGCATCGCCGTCAAACCTAAAGTGCAGGGTGCACTGGCGCCCCAGGCCACGGGCACGGGCGAACGCCTGCCAACCATGAGTCAGGGCCAAGCTCCCGGTGACGGAGACCTCCAGTGCGGCCCATGAGGCCCGGCCGCAGCAGCCGTCCGCCTGAAGCCAGATGCCACCCGGGGCGCCGGCCGGGAGCTCACCAAGGAGGAAGCGAGGAAGCTGGAGCCGGGCGTTAGCCGGCTCCGCCAACCATACGACGAACTCCGGCAGCACCTCCGCGGTGTGAAACCGTGGCCTTGGGGAGCGCGCGACCAATGCGCGTCCCTCGGCCGCAGCAGCTCGCCCGTCACCGCGCTGGGAACCACCTCCACAACCGCGGGACGCAGCCGCGGCGGCCATGGGATGCTTCCGAGGGCGTCCTCGGCTGCGCTTGAGCGGGGGGGAGGCAGGCTCAACCTGGCGGGCTTTCCCTTCTCTGCAACCGAGAACTTCCTCGACGGAGCCATGATGAAGAAGGAAAAGCAAGGAGGGATGGACCGGAAGGGCACGAGCAGTTCCGTACTTATAGCCGGCGGAGACCAACCGTCGGCCTCCACAATCATAGGTAATCATGACACGATTTCCATGCAGGGACTTGTCCAATCCACGCGATCACTGAGGCGTCGTGGGGAAGCGGAGACGCCCGTGTCCCATCAACCACCACGCGGCGCCCGAGGCCACAGGCTGGTTGGGCCCGCGGCGCTTCGCCCTTGCCCTTTCGCCTCTCGGCACGGCCAAGTCCGGGCGTGCCTTGGGCCCGGGGGCTAATGTCGGCGTTCTGGGAACGGGGGTCCCCAGACTTGCCTGCCTGCGGCCTGCGGCGTGGCCCAAAGGAGGCCCAGCACGGCCCATCTTCATCAACACAAGACCCAAGTCCCTCGCGAGGGGCCACGCCTCGCGGGGCGAACGATGCAGAGCTTACTCAGGCGCGGCCTCATCAAGCTGGCTGACAAGGGGGCGGAGAGATCAAGGCGGGGTACCTCATGAGGTGCCCGTGACGCAAGCCATGACGACCAAGGGCGCCAGGCGGGCGCCAACCTGCACTGTGTCCTCCCTTTCCTCTTTGGTGCTAAGGGAGCAAGTGCAGGCAGGAGGATCAAGCAAAGGCACCCATTTCGGTGCAACGAGACCAAGACCGACTCCGCGGCAAGGAAGAAGTCATTGTGGAGCCCAAGCCAGCGTCATCACCAGAGCCTTTGGCAGGCGAGGACCAACTTTAATCAGGATAAGTGTACCAGATGTTCCCCTTCAAAATGGCCAATTGTTGGCGCCCTTCCCGCTCAATATTTGGGAAGAGGCCCAGGGCCTTTGCCTATAAATAGGACTAGCCACCCCCAGAATAGAGGATCGATGAATCGACCAACAATCAGACAGAAAGAGAGAGAGAGAGAAGGGCGACTGAACCCCTCTAGCAGTTCATCGCCCCAGCCAAGAACATACCCTCGTGAGGTTGTTCTTCCTTGTATTGTTCAACATCAACCCAAGAGGCAATCAACCACACAACCACACTGGAGTAGGGTATTACACCACATCGGTGGCCCGAACCAATATAAACTCTGTGTCTCTTGTGCTGTGTTCTTGATAGCTTAGATCTTTGCGAGACGGAGAGGTAGAAAGCGTAATCTCCGCGCGCACCCCAGATTTCGAACCTCAAGGGTCAGCCGGAACCCGAAATCCGACAAGCGTTGCCAATTCTATACCAAGCATCTTTTAGATTTTGTCCCTCCCTTTGTTTAAAATTAAGAACTTCATTCCCGGGAGACACAGGAGGAGATAAAGGACTATCCATGACGACAAAGAAGGCGAAAAAGAGGCAAACGGAAAGAGAGGGCGAATAAAACAGCAAGGGTGAAGTGGTGGAGAGGAAAACGAGAGGCAAATGGCAAATAATGTAATGCGAGCGATAAGGTTATGTGATGGGTACTTGTTATGTTGACTTTTGTGTAGACTCCCCGGCAACGGCGCCAGAAATCCTTCTTGCTACCTCTTGAGCAGTGCGTTGGTTTTAACTTGAAGAGGAAAGGTCATGTAGCAAAGTAGCATAAGTATTTCCCTTAGTTTTTGAGAACCAAGGTGTCAATCCAGTAGGAGGCTATGCTCGAGTCCCACGCACCTACACAAACAAATAAGAACCTCGCAACCAACGCGTTAAGGGGTTGGCAATCCCTTCACGGTCACTTACGAGAGTGAGATCTGATAGATATGATAAGATAATATTTTTTGGTATTTTTATGATAGAGAGAAATAAAGATGCAAAGTAAAATAAAAGGCAATATAAAAAGATAAGTGTTGGAAGATTAATATGATGGAAAATAGACCCGGGGCCATAGGTTTCACTAGTGGCTTCTCTCAAGAGCATAAGTATTACGGTGGGTGAACAAATTACTGTCGAGCAATTGATAGAATTGAGCATAGTTATGAGAATATCTAGGTATGATCATGTATATAGGCATCACATCCGCGACAAGTAGACCGAAACGATTCTGCAACTACTACTATTACTCCACACATCAACCGCTATCCAGCATGCATCTAGAGTATTAAGTTCATAAGAACATAGTAATGCTTTAAGTATGATGACATGATGTAGTGGGATAAACTCATGCAATATGATATAAACCCCATCTTTTTATCCTCGGTGACAACAATACAATACGTGCCTTGCTGCCCCTACTGTCACTAGGAAAGGACACCGTGAGATTGAACCTAAAGCTAAGCACTTCTCCCATTGCAAGAAAGATCAATCTAGTAGGCCAAACCAAACTAATAAATCGAAGAGACTTGGAAAGATAACCAATCATACATAAAAGAATTCAGAGGAGATTCAAATATTGTTCATAGATAATCTTGATCATAAACCCACAATTCATCGGTCCCGACAAACACACCGCAAAACAAGATTACATCAAATAGATATCCAAGAGAATTGAGGATAACTTTGTATTGAGATCCAAAGAGAGAGAAGAAGCCATCTAGCTAATAACTATGGACCCGAAGGTCTGAGGTAAACTACTCACACATCATCGGAGAGGCTATGGTGTTGATGTAGAAGCCATCCGTGATCAATGCCCCCTCCGGTAGGACACTGGAAAAGGCCCCAAGATGGGATCTCACGGGCACAGAAGGTTGTGGCAGTGGAACTAGGTTTTCCTGGATGCCTCTAATGGTTTGGGGGTACGTAGGTATATATAGGAGGAAGAACTAGGTCGGTGGAGCCACGAGGAGCCCACGAGGGCGGAGGGCGCGCCTGGGGGGTAGGAGCGCCCCCCTACCTCGTGGCATCCTCGTTTGTTAATTGACGTCCACTCCAGGTCCTCTGGATCACGTTTATTCCAAAAATCACGTTCCCGAAGGTTTCATTTCGTTTGGACTCCGTTTGATATTCTTTTTCCGTGTAACTCTGAAATAGGCAAAAAAACAGCAATTTGGGCTGGGCCTCCGGATAATAGCTTAGTCCCAAAATAATATAAAAGTGTATAAATAAGCCCATTAAACATCCAAAACAGAATATATAATAGCATGGAACAATAAAAGATTATAGATACGTTGGAGACGTATCAAGAAGCCACTAGTGAAACCTACGGCCCCCGGTTCTCTTCTTTAATATATTTGCCTTTGCGGTCAACTTTTCCTTTGCTTTTATTTTCAGATCTATTAGACCAAAAATACAAAAAATACCTTGCTGCAATTTATTTTATTTGGTGTTCAATCTACCAATATTTACAACTCTCTCATGTCTGTTTGCCTATCTCTGGCGCCGTTGCCCGAAAGGGATTGGCAACCCCTTTTACACGTCGGGTTGCGAGTATTTGTTATTTGTGTGCAGGTGTTGTTTACATTGTGTTGCTTGGTTCTCCTACTGGTTCGATAACCTTGGTTTCATCACTGAGGGAAATACCTACGCTATTGTGCTACATCATCCCTTCCTCTTTGGAGAAATACCGAGGTAGCTTCAAGCCGCATCATACTCTCCCCTCTCGTAGCTATGCATCTCCATGGATAGATCTTTCATGTGCATAGAAATTTTTTGTTTTCCATGCAACGTTCCCCATCAAGAGCGTGTCAAGATGATAAGCAGAAGCTGGCTAAGTGGCGATATAAGCTTGCCGGGGAAGCACCCCCGCACGCCATGTAAGGTACAATTTATGGCATTTTGTCCTTAGTGCCAGAGTTAGGTATGATAGCACTGTAGGATATCTAATCACAAGATAATGTTTTTTTGCCATTTTTGTTACCCCTTGGGCTATAAAAGGAGGTCCAAGGCAACCTAGAGGAGGATTCAGGCCCTCTCACACTTGTACTCGCGTAGTAGCTCTCCCCGAGGCCACCTTGCTGAGTTCGAGTGCTGCGTGTCGACATGTTCCTCTATCCAATCCACTAAAGCATGAGTAAGGTTTTACGCCTCTCAGTGGCGTGAACCTGGGTAAAAACCACCATAGTCTCATCGTCATGCTGCCTCATGGCCTCCGCTCTTTGTGCAACATGATCTCCCCCTGCCAAACCACAAGGGGCCCGTGGCCCCATAGTGCTCGTGTCCACCTGCGACATGGATAGCCTATGCCACACAGTTTCTTCTAGGCACCGTGCGTGATGCATTCAATAACACAAATGATAAAAAAATTAATATCGTATGCAATGGCAACGCTATCACAGATGATTTGATGGGGAAAATTGTGTGTTATGTACGTGCGAGTGGAAAGGTTTGTCTGGGATTCACCGTGTGGGGTGTACATAAGAACGGAAATGTATTTCGTGTATTGATTGTGTGGGATGCACATAGGAATAGAAACATATTTCTTGGATTGACTATGTGGGATGTACATCCGAACGAACATGTATGTCTTGGATTCACTGTGTGGGATGTACTTACAAACAGAAACGATTGAGCCTGCATAATTGTGTGTGATGGCTTGCACAATCACACTGTCGGATTTCGGGTTCCAGCAGACCCTTGAGGTTCGGACACTGGGGTGCGCGCGGAGATCTCTCCCCTACCGATCTACGTCAGATCTTCTCGTGCGAACTGAGATGAAAACGATGAACAACACAAGGGACACAAGATTTATACTGGTTCGGGCCACCGTTGCGGTGTAATACCATACTCCAGTGTGTGGTGTGGTGGATTGCCTCTGGGGCAGATGATGAACAGTACAAAGGAAGAACAGCCTCACGAGAGGTGTTCTTGGGCTGGTGCGATGAACTGCTTGGGTCAGTTTAGTCACCTCTCTCTCTATCTCTCTGCTTGGGCTCTATCGGATTTCTCTACACCTATGGCCGGACAGCTAGATGGATGCCAGCTGGATCTACTCTGTGGTGGCTAGCTCTATTTATAGAGGCCCTGGGCCTCTCCCCGAAATAATTGAGCGGTAAGGGCGCCAACAATTGGCCATTTTGAAGGGGAACGTCTAGTACAAGTTATCCTGACCAAAGGTGGTCTTCGACTGCCAAAAGCTCCGGTGGTGACGCCGTCTTGGGCTCCACGGTGACCTTCGCCCGGCCGTCCGACTGGTCTTCGTCTCGTTGCACTGGAATGGTAACCTTTGCCTGATACCTTGGCCTGTGCTTGCCCCCTTTGCACCAAAGGGGAAACAAGGACTCGGCACAGGCCGGCGCCCACCTGGCCTTGATCGTCATGGCTTGCATCACTGGATCCTCGCGAGGTACCCTTGCATTGATCTCTCCGCCACCTTGCGAGCCCTGCCTGATGAGGACATACTTGAGGAATCTCTCTGTCGTCCGCCCCGCGGGGCTTGGCCCCTCGCGAGGGTCTTGAGCTTGTGTTGATGAAGATGGGCCTTGCTGAGCCCCCACTTGAGCCACACCGCAGGCCGCAGGCAGGCAAGTCTGGGGACCCCCGTTCCCAGAACGTCGACACACACACGAGATCTTTTTGCCCTGCGTGTGTGATCGGGCTTGGCTTAGCAAAGAAGCGAAGGGGCAAGCGCGAAGCGCCGCAGGCCCTAACAGCCTGCGGCCTTGGGCGCCGTGTGGCGGTTGATTGGACGTGGCCGTGTGCGCTTCGCCACGATGCCTTGTTATGCGCTCGGCTAAGCGGACCCATAGTTGCACACAGTTGTTCCTCCTTTAGCTGCCCACTCGCCTCCTACCTCTCCTTCTTCTCCGAGTTCCAACCTCCACTGCCAATCCCGCTCGAGCTCCTCCCCCTCCCCAACGCCATGGTGTCGGCAAAGAAGGGAAAGTGAAAGAAGCCCGCGCCTTCGTCCTCTGCTCCCCCGGCGGCGGCTCCCGCCGTCGATCGATCAATAATACTTAGCATGGAAGCCTTGGACAAGGTCCAATCCGCCCTTGCTTCCGTCTTCAACGAGTGTGGCCGGACCATAGCTTGGCCCGCAGCTTGCACCCTTCTTGCTAGGACCGTCACGGAGGTCCGATTCTTCGCCGACGCCTTATGGGCGGGTCTGGTTCCCCTCTTTTCTGTTTTCTTCAATGTTGTGCTCTCCCATTACCAGATCCACATGATGCACCTTGGCCGGAGTCCATTACCCTTTTGGCCGTCTTTGCTTTTGTATGCGAGGCGATGATAGGCATCCCTCCTTCTGTTGCCTTGCTGCACCACTTCTTTTCCTTGCGCCTGAGCGACCCTACTCAATGCTCGGGGTGTGTGAGCTTCTTCGCCGTGCCGAGGATGGCTGCTTCAGGGATCGACTTCAGCCTTCCTCCTCCTCAGGCCGGGTTCAGAGAGCGGTGGCTGTATGTGGACGTCGGGGTGCCCAGCCCCCTGCTCTCGCACCCGACCTTGCCTGTTGTCCCCAATCCAAGCTGGGGTCATGAACCACTCGCGAGCCCCCAGCTCGCTTTTGTCTGGCGCCGGTTCGAGGGTTTGAGGGCGCTCAATGTGACAGCTCCCAAGGTGGTGAGGGAGTTCCTTATGTGCCACGTCGCTCCTCTCCAGCATCACTCTCACCGGATGTGGGACTTTGCGGGACGCGGAGACCGCATGCGGCTTCAAGAGGAGGATTTGGCGCCCGAAGTGCTGCGGACGGTGCTTCGGGTCTTGATTGGTGATCCCTCCCCGGGTAGCATACGGAGCGGCGGCGCCCTTCTGTACCTTTGTTTCGGCAGGGCTGATTTTGTGAGGAAGATGCCCAGCTTCGACGAGTGGGGGTTGCGCCCAGCTGGCCTCACAGGGCCACGTGAGAACCCGGTTGCTGTGATAGTTCCCCCCGTCGCTCGCAGCGGTTCCTCCTCAGGTGACCGGGTGGGGGAAGAGCCAACAGGAGCTGAGGTGTCCGCTGCCGAGGTGGTGGCGCCGCGTGAAGCTTCGGAGATGACGCCTCGGGAGGCCCGCCCCGAGGCGGTGGTTGATGCAGGGTCCAAGTCTTTGGCTCCCGAGGCTAGGGCTTCCGAGCCCCCAGCCGTTCTTCTCGAGGTGATGCCCAAGATACTCATAAAGCTGACTCCTCTGGCGCCGATAATCCTAAGGCATCTCCTTTGTCCCGGGCCGACCCCCGTCCCAGGCACTTGGGTCGGTTTCGCATAGACTTCGAGGCCCTTCGCAAGAGGAAGGAGGCCTCAGATGGCAGTGACCGCCCTCGCCGCCTGCTGAAGCGCAGGAAGTACTTCGCCATGGACGAGTAAGCCTTCTTCTTTCCTTGCTCATTTGCTCTGTTGCCCTTGTTGCTGACTGTGGCTCTTCAGGTCCCATCCGGCTGAACCCGCCGGGTCGGCTCGGGAGCTAGCCCCTTCAGCTTCGCCTCCTTTGCTGGCTCCGAGCCCGCCGTGCCCCGATGGCACTCTTGTCGCTGGACCGGTTGGCGCAGTGATCTGCCCCATGGGGCACCCCAAACCCGTTCACCCGGTGCCCCGTCTTCACGAGTCTTCTTGGGGCGTGCCAGGCTTGGCCCGCACCTTCCCTCTGATCATAGAAGGTGAATGGCTAAAGTCTGCTCTTGGCTCCTCCTCCATGAGTGAAATGACGCCTGGCCGAACTGCCGAAGGGGTTTGTTCGGCGATGGATGGGGCGGCAGCCCCCAGCCCCACGCCTGGCGGGGGCCTGCCGCCTCGAGGCCCTCCGCATGCTCCAATGGAGGAGGGTGACGCGGAAGATGTGCTCAGGCGCGCTCGCGAGCATCGCGTCCTTCGCGAGAGGTTCCTCTAGGGGGCAGCGGATGCAATAAACCGGGTCGGTGAAGAGCTTGCCGCCGAAGATGCGCGCCTTGAGGCCGAAGGCCTACACCTCGCTAAGTAGAGGCACAAGTTGATGGTCGCCATTGCCCTCGCGCGCCACCAACGCGATCGCGACAACGCGGAGGCCGAAGTGTTGCTAGCGGCGTCGCGGGAGGCCTACTCCCTGGTCGTCGAGGAGGCTTGGGAGGTAGAGCGGCGGCGTAGGGACGCGGAGGAGTGCGTATGGGAGCTCCAAGCCCGGAGGAACTCCCTGGAGCAGCAAGTGGAGCTGCGCCACGTGGCCCTTGGGTTGATGCAGGAGGTCGTCGTCGGCCAAGCGGAGCTCCAGAGGCGCGAGGAGGCGCTGACGCTCGAAGCCGCCGAGCGCAGCCTTGACTTGGAGCGGTTGGAGACGAGGGAGCGCCAGGCGGCCCAGGCGGAGGACGACGTGGCGGCGCGCGAGGCCCTGGATCCAGGAAGAGGTCGACCGCCGCGTGGCGGGTGCTCAGTCGGCCCTCGAGCGTGAGTACGAGGCGAAGTTGACGCTGATCAGGGCCGAGGCCGAGGGCAGGACAGCGGCCATCAAGGCCAAGTTGGTTGAAGAGACGCGGCGCGCGGATTCCTCCGCAGCCGCCCTTGACGCGGCGTGGGCGGAGCTGCCCTCTTCCCAGGATGAGTTGCTTCTTCTTCGACAAAGGGTTGTTGATGCCGAAGCCACCGCATGGCAGAATGAGGACGAGATCCGCCAGCGGAGGCTCCTGGAGCCCGAGCATGTTCCCATGCTTTAGACGCTCAGGGAGAAGGCCAACTTAGCCTTAGGTGAGATTTGTGAGGCCTCCGCTAAGGAACCGCCTGAGACCAAGTACGCCGGCAACCTTCAGTTCTTTACCGACGTGGTGACGCTTCTGGAGGACCGCTCCGAGAGGTCCCATTGGCTCGTTGAAGAGAGGATCCGAGACTTGCTTAAGCGTGCCTTCTCCCGTGTCTTCAGCTATCTTCAGGAAAGGGACCCTCACTTCGACTTCGATGCCGCCATCGCACTCGTGCCCATAGCTGTCCGGGGTGACCTGGCGCAATGGGTGGAGAATAACATGGATGCCCTCGTCCGGTCCTTCACGTCTGACGATGATGGGGTGGTCGTGGGTGCTGATGCTGGCGGTGTTGAAGGCGCGCCTGGTGCTGACGGAAACGCGGGCGGTGGAGGCGACAACATCAGTGATGCCAATGATGCTTCTGAGGACGCCCCAGAGGACGCGGTGAGTGATATGTCCGACTGACTGCATGTCTCCGCGGTTCATCCTGCACGGAGAAGACTCGGGCTTAGCCCTGAAGAGTGTAAGAGCATTTTGAGAGGGTAGGCCCCTCATGTAAAGATTTTTAATCGGTACCCTGGCGAGTACAACATTGCGCGTGAGTTTGGCCGCTAGCCTGGCGATGGTTCTGTCGATTTATTTACCTTTAAGCCCTGGCGAGCCCTGAACGGGCCTGCGAAGGGGGCGTCGCGCCTTGGGCGCCTTTTGATTAACCCGCCGATCCTGCAATGAGAACTTCCGGAGAGGGAGCGGGGACAGTGGTCCTGGTCGCAGGCGTGCCTGGCCCGGCCCAGCTCACGAGGGGCTCGCGAGGGGGGAGGCAGCCGATGCTAACTCGAGGCGTAAAAGCAGAAATCAGAATGCGAGAGATTGCTCGAACGAGACTAAACACCCCTTCCCCAAACGCATGCGAGCTTCGAACTCAAATCCAACTTAAATTCAAACCGAAGAAACTTGTCAACAAGGAAGAAGCAAAAAGCAAAAGGCCGCGTCCGGCACCTAGTCTAGTCTTTGATGTCTTCTCACCAGCGCGGAGCTAAGTGCTGCCACTGGGCGTGGGCGGGAGCCCCAGGGCCTGAGGCCGGCACCCCTGAGACTCCGGGGCATGTACAGCCCCACTCATTATTACGTGAGAGTGTCACGGGGAGGCGAGCTTCACAGGCACTCGGCCTTCTTCACAGGCACCGGCCTTGCTTCATATCGCCAGACGAGGGCCCCGCCTTGCGCCACACTCTACCGCCATTGGCGGCGACTGGGAACCAAGGACGACGCCAATGGGGTAGAGCGGTCGCCAGCGGTTCCCCCGACGACCACGCGTCCTCTGCCGGGGGCAGGCCACGAGGCACCTCCCCGGCAGAGGGCCTACCGCCTGAGAACACCTTGCTCTGAACGCCGTGAGGGCGAACCTTGATCATGGCCCCTCTCCTGCAGCCCCCTGCGCCCCCCTCCTGAGGGGTAGGAGGCCGCAGCATTAGGGCAGCCATCTGTTGTGGCGACCTGTACCTCCTGCGACCCATGGTTAGTGTAAGCTTGCTCCTGAGGGATGAGTGGTACCCGACAGTTGTTGTTGTCAGTGTGTTTGTCGAGGCTCTCCTGAGGTCCCTGAAAGAGCTCTGCTTCCGGCGCCTCCTCGTCCCAGCCGGGCCCGAGGAACAAGCCGTGATCTTCCTCCAGCGTGCGTCCCTGATCCACCATGCGGGGGACATAAGCTTCCGGGGCCACCACCTCGTGGATCCCACCGTAGCGCCCCACTTGCCATGCAGTCTGGTTGGGGGCGTCGGCTTGGGGGTGATGGCGCGGTGGTCCACTGAAGACGAAGGCTGCGGCACGCATCCCTTCGCCGGCCTGAGGAAGGGCCGGCGCGACCTGCCGCCCGATGCTGATGGTGGCGTTGGCGCTGGACGGGCCCGGGAGTCCTCTTGGAGTGGCATGAGCACGCACAACGCCGTCTTGCGATCCGTCTTGGGCATGGGGCGGCAACTGGATGCAGAAAGGGGGTGCTCCTGAGGCGGCAGCTTCCAGGAACTCGGACACTTGCTCCAGCAGCACGTCGCGGCCGCCTTCCAGCAAGTGGCACCGTAGTAGCTCTCGGGCCACCGTGAGCATGGCCCTAGAGTTCGCCTGCTCCCGCCGGGTGTACGGCGCTGTGGCAGCGGCATGGTTCGAGGCCCTTGCTGCGGCCCGCACCTGCCGTGGCGTGAGGGCAGGCGGCGTCTGGCCGCGTCGCCCGCGCCCTGCAGCGCCCTGCGGAGCGCGGGCTGCCTGAGGCGCAAGGTTGAGGTCGCCCTGAGACGGCCACACGGCATGGGCGAGCCACGCGGCCCAGCGGTCGGCGTCGGCGGCTGGGTTGCTTGACATCTGGGCGGTGAAGCGGCGGAACGTGATGCGGAGGAGGAAAGATTCCGGCACACCCCTACCTGGCGTGCCAAATGTCGGATTTCAGGTTCCGGCAGACCCTTGAGGTTCGAACAATGGGGTGCGCACGGAGATCTCTCCCCTACCGATCTACGTCAGATCTTCTCGTGCGAACTGAGATGAAAACGATGAACAACACAAGGGACACGAGATTTATACTGGTTCCGACCACCGTTGCAGTGTAATACCCTTCTCCAGTGTGTGGTGTGGTGGATTGCCTCTGGGGCAGATAATGAACAGTACAAAGGAAGAACAGCCTCGCGAGAGGTGTTCTTGGACTGGTGCGATGAACTGCTTGGGTCAGTTCAGTCGCCTCTCTCTCTATCTCTCTACTTGGGCTCTATCAGATTTCTCTACGCCTATGACCGAATGGCTAGATGGATGCCAGCTGGATCTACTCTGTGGTGGCTAGCTCTATTTATAGAGGCCCTGGGCCTCTCCCCGAAATAATTGAGCGAGAAAGGCGCCAACAATTGGCCATTTTGAAGGGGAACATCTGGTACAAGTTATCCTGACCAAAGGTGGTCTTCAGCTGCCAAAAGCTTCGGTGGTGACACCGTCTTGGGCTCCACGGCGACCTTCGTCCGGCCGTCCGGCTAGTCTTGGTCTCATTGCACTGGAATGGTAACCTTTGCCTGATACCTTGTCCTGTGCTTGCCCCCTTTGCACGAAAGGGGAAACAAGGACTCTGCACAGGCCGGCGCCTGCCTGGCCTTGATCGTCATGGCTTGTGTCACTGGATCCTTGCGAGGTACCCTTGTATTGATCTCTCCGCCTCCTCGCGAGCCCTGCCTGATGAGGACGTACTTGAGGAAGCTCCTTGTCGTCCGCCCCGCGAGGCTTGGCCCCTCGCGAGGGTCTTGAGCTTGTGTTGATGTAGATGGGCCTTGCTGGGCCCCCACTTGAGCCACGCCGCAGGCCGCAGGCAGGCAAGTCTGGGGACCCCCGTTCCCAGAACGCTGACACACACGAGATCTTTTTGCCCTGCGTGTGTGATCGGAGGGTCTATCTCTGATGGTTTCTCTGTCGTGTGGGAAGGACCCCCCTATCGCACACATAGGCAAGGCGGTGGTTTAAAACTCCGTCGCGGAAAGGGGGTAAAATCGTTTGTATAGTAGGTCGCTGCACTGGTGCATGGACGTCCATATCGACCTCTATGAGTACACAAATGACATTCGAGTGGACCTTTGGTTATCATGTGATGTTCCCTTTGCTTCGTGATACTTTACGAAATCAGAGGCGAGATGTGATGCGGAGCATCCTTCGAGCAACCCCATGGGCGCTCCATCACCACCACAAGCACGAAGAGTACCAATGACAAGAGCACGCGTGTGTAGCGTCGAAACCGAGGTTAACACTTTTCTCTTCGAACTTCATTCGGATTCACATGAGAGTGGGATTCTACCTCAAATAGATACATTGTCCACGCAGGATATGACCAAGGATATGACCACGAAGAAGCTACGAGGGAGACTCAAACACCCACGGATGAGGAGGAGGAGAAAAGACCCGCACGCGCGAAGCTCCGGAGGCCTTAGACCACCCCGGGTGCCCGGCATCCTATGCCCCGGGTGCCCGGACCCCGGGCCCCAAAGGGCACGGCCCCTTTGTCCACCCTGGGTGCCCGCACCCCCAAGTGCACGCACTCCAAGCACCGGGTGCCCGCACCCCCTCCCAGGCGTCACCCCGGGTGCGATCTTCTATTCCCCGACGACCCCGGGTGCCCGGACCACTTTACTCCGGGTGCCCGGACTCCACCGAAAGTGCATGCGTGCATCTTGGGCTAAATGACCCTTGTACCCCCGTTTTCCTCTTATCTCATCCCTAGACTATAAGTACTTTTCCCCTAACTCATTAGAGAGGATAGCAAAGTATTGTATAGACAAAGAGAGAGATTTTCTCATCTTCCTCCTCTTGGAGATCATGACCAGCTAAGGGAGAAGATCCTCTTGTGGATTTCAAGGCATCCTCTTGGAGAAGGATCCTCATCATAGGATCATCAAGACCTCTCTCCTCATAGGATTGGGATGAACTAGTTACCTCTTGTATCTCCTCATAGGATTTGTACCTCTCTTTGTGTGATTGGATCTAGCACATGTGTGATTGGATCCATTTGAGTGTTCCTCTTTTTTTCCCTTTGTGTTCTTCTTGTTCTTGGGGGTTTCCCCTCCAATCCGTGAAAGATCTCCATCTAGGGTTCCACCCTACAACATTTTGGTATTGTGAGCCTTGGTTTCTCATGAAATTGAAGCCCCCTCCTTGTTCTCTAACCTAATTTTGTTGTGTTCTCCCCCAATTTCGAAAATTCCCCACCAAAAATAGCCCCATTTTTTGTGATTTGTTGGTTTGATGAGGTTTTGTTGGATTTGATCCATGGATTTGCTTGGCTTCAAGTGGATCTTGTCGGTGTTCTGGGAACGGGGGTCCCCAGATTTGCCTGCATGCGGCCCGCGGCGTGGCTCAAAGGGGGGCCCAGCACGGCCCATCTTCATCAACACGGACCCAAGACCCTCGCAAGGGGCCGAGCCTCGCGGGGCGGATGACACGGAGCTTCCTCAGACACGACCTCATCGGGATGGCTCGCGAGGAGGCAGAGAGATCAAGGCGGGGTACCTCACGAGGTGCCCGTGATGCAAGCCATGACGACTAAGGCGGGCGCCAGCCCGCGCAGTGTCCTCGTTTCCTCTTTGGTGCAAAGGGAGCAATCGCAAGCGAGAGCATCAAGCAAAGGCACCCGTCTCAGTGCAACGAGACCAAGACCAGCCCAACGGCAGGGAGGAAGTCATTGTGGAGCCCAAGCCAGCGTCACCACCAGAGCCTTTGGCAGGCGAAGACCAACTTTAGTCAGGATAAGTGTACCAGATGTTCCCCTTCAAAATGGTCAATTGTTGGTGCCCTTCCCGCTCAATATTTGGGGAGAGGCCCAGGGCCTTTGACTATAAATAGGACTAGCCACCCCCAGGGTAGAGGCAGATCGAGGAATCGGCAATCAGAGAGAGAGAGAGAGAGAGAGAGAGAGAGGGGTGACTGAACTCCTCCTAGCAGTTCATCGCCCCAGCCAAGAACAGACCCTCGCGAGGTTGTTCTTCCTTGTATTGCTCATCATCATCAGCCCAAGAGGCAATCCACCACACCACAAACTATAGTAGGGTATTACACCACAACGGTGGCCCGAACCAGTATAAACCCTGTGTCTCTTGTGCTGTTCTTTCCATAGCTCAGATCTTAGCGAGGCAGTGGGGTACAGGTAGGTAGATGGCGAAATCTCCGCGCGCACCCCAGTGTTCGAACCTCAAGGGTCTGCCGGAGCCTGAAATCCGACATTTGGCACGCCAGGTAGGGGTGCACCAGAGTTTTCCCTTCCGCCACCGCCACGACCTGCCTCGCGATGAGTAGCGCGTCGCCCGCTCCGGCCGCCGGTGCCAGCACGGGGGCTAGGGGCTCCGAGCCCTGGCCCCAACCCTGCAACGGGTACGATGGCCGGACAAGTTCAAGCCAACGACACCGCTGCGCTACAGCGCGCGACTGATCCGCTGGCCTTCTTGCTGGCGTACGAGGAGGCCATCCTCGAAGCTGGAGGTGATGATAGGGTCATGGCCAACTGGCTTCCCATGGCCCTCACTGGCGCTCCGCGCGCATGGCTGCTCCACCTGCCGGCAGCCTCCGTGGCCTCTTCGGAAGAGCTCCGCGGCCTCTTTCTCGCCCACCACGCTACACCAACACCTCCGGTCGTCGCGGCCCTCCTGGGCGGCTCGTAGGCGCCGCCTACAAGTCACCACGTCAAGCCGTTCATCCGCCGGGCTAGCGCCGCTTCCACACGGCAGGGGGCTCTCCCGGACCGGGTGGCGCCCAAGGCCAGCCTGACCTTCAGCTCAGAGGACCACCCCTCCAACTCGGCCTGCTCGGGTGCGCTCCCCATGCTGTTCACCCCCACCATCTGCCAGGTGGCCATCACCAGAACTTTCATCGATGGCGGCACGGGCCTCAGCGTGCTCTCGGTTGAGGCCTTCAACCTCCTCTGCATACCCCTGGAACAGCTGCAACCCAGCCGGCCCTTCTAAGGCGTTGGGGGCGGGCATCCAGCTCCTTGGGACAGATCCGGCTCCCAGTAACCTTCGGCACCTACGACAACTTCCGCACGAAGCTGGTCAACTTCGACATCGCCCCCATCGGCCTCCCCTACAACGCCATCCTCGGCTATCCAGCGCTGGCCCAGTTCATGGCCGCGACGCACCCGGCGTACAACCTCATGAAGATGCCTGGGAGCGGCGGTGTCCTCACCGTGCACGAGGACACCGGGGACGCACTACGAGTGCTCAAGCTCGCCTTCAAGACGGCGGCATCGGCACAGCCCGCCGACCCGGAGACCCCCGAGCCCAAGGGGGCTGCACCTGCCAAGAAGAAACAGTTGTTCACCCAAGACAAGGCAGAAACCAAGCATATACCCGTCGATGAGGACGGGTCCACCAACGCCACTTTCACCATAGGCGCCAACCTCGAGCCCGAGCAGGAGGAGGCCCTAGTCAAGTTCCTGTGCACGAACAAGAAGGTATTCGCTTGGGAGCCTGACCAGTTGGCGGGGATCCCTAGGAGCATAATTGAGCATCACCTCAACGTGTGCCCCAACGTGCGCCCTGTGAAGCAGAAGGAAAGGCGGCAGTCCACAGAAAAGCAGGACTTCATCGTCCAAGAGACCCGCAAACTAGAGGCTGTTGGGGTCATTCGCGAGGTCCGATACCCGGATTGGTTGGCCAACCCTGTCGTTCTGCCAAAGAAGGGAGGGAAGGAGCGCATGTGTGTCGACTTCACCAACCTCAACAAGGCATGCCCGCAAGATCCGTTCCCGCTCCCCCGCATCGACCAGATCGTCGATTCCACCGCAGAATGCGACCTGCTATGCTTCTTGGATGCCTTCTCTGGGTATCACCAGATCAAGATGGCGGTAGAAGACGTCGAAAAGACAGCCTTCCTAACCCCGTGTGGGGTGTACTGCTACACATGCATGAAATTTGGGCTGCGTAACGCAGGGGCGACCTTTCAGCGGCTGATGCACATCACCTTGGTCCCGCAGCTCGGGAAGAATGTTGAGGCTTACGTCGATGACATTGTGGTGAAGTCTCGGGAGGCCAGGACCCTGATACAAGACCTGGAGGAAACCTTCGCGAGCCTCAACGCAGTGAACCTCCGGCTCAACCCAGAGAAGTGTGTGTTCGGAGTCCCCTCTGGCAAGCTCTTGGGTTTCCTCATGTCCCACCGAGGCATCGAGGCTAACCCGGAAAAGGTCAAGGCGGTCTAGGACATGAGCCTGCCAAAGACCCTCAGAGAAATGCAGAAGCTCACTGGGCGCGTGACCGCGCTAGGGCGCTTCATCTCCAAGTTGGGGGAGCGAGCGCTGCCCTTCTTCTAGCTAATGAAGAAAAAAGGGGCCCTTTGAATGGACTGAAGAGGCCGACAAGGCGTTCCAAGATCTCAAGATATACCTGACCAGCCCTCCGGGCATGGTGGCTCTGCACCCTCAAGAGCCCCTGGTACTTTACCTCGCCGCCACTCCCTACTCCGCCAGCACAGCCCTGGTGGCGGTTAGGGAGGAGTGTCGAGTCAAAACCACGGTAGCAGCCCGGGACAAGGCAAAACAGGAACAAGGAAGGCCCACAGAAACCACCACCGCGGCTGGGGAGGATCAGCCGCCACAGAGGAGTGCACCGGAGTCAGAAGAGGCCCCTCTCCCAGATGGCCAGCCTTCGGAGGCCTCATCGCCTCAGGAGGCACCATGGTCTCCGGAGGGCGTCACCAGCACTGACGCACCCAACCTCGTTGAGCACCCAGTGTACTTCGTCAGCACGGTGTTGCGGGACGCGAGGGCACAGTACCCCATGCCTCAGAAGCTCCTCCTCGCGCTACTGGTGGCCTCGCGTAAGCTGCGGCATTATTTTCAGGGTCACCCCATCAAGGTCGTCTCGTCATACCCCTTGGAGAGAGTGCTCAGGAGCCCTAACTCAGCCGGGAGGGTCACTGAGTGGAACATAGAACTGCAAGCGTTTCAGCTCGAATTCAGCACGACCAGAGTCATCAAGGGAGCAACATTAGCAGATTTCATGGCAGAATGGACGGAGGCACCAGGCCTCAAGGCCGAGGAGGATCGATCCCTCTCCCCGGGAAGCGAGGCGCCGGAAGGCTGGGTCATGTACTTCGATGGGGCGTTCTCCAGGGATGGCGCTAGGGTTGGGGCGGTGCTTATATCGCCCACTCAGGACAATCTCTACTACGCTGTACAGCTCTGTTTCCAGCAAGGTGAAAAGGTCTCCAACAACATAGCAGAGTATGAAGGTCTAATAGTGGGCTTGAAGGCCGCAGCTGCCCTGGGGGTGAAACGCCTCACCATCAAGGGCGATTTGCAGCTCCTTGTCAATTTCTCCAACAAGGTGTACGAGCCGAAAGATGAGCACATGGAAGCCTACCTTGTGGAGGTCCGCAGGATGGAGAAGCAATTCTGGGGGTTCGAGTTGCAGCATGTGCCCCGTGGCACCAATCAGGAGGCCGACAACATCGTCAGACGAGCATCCAGGCAGTTACCTCAGGAGCCTGGCGTCTTCGAGGAGCGGCTCTTCAAGCGCTTAGCCCTGCCGTCATTGTCAAACACGGCTCAGCCTCGGGAGGAGCTCCCCCAGCCACCTGCCTCAGCAGCCCCAGTCTGTGGCCCGGCCTCGGGAGCGCGCTTGCTCCTGACGATGGAGCCTCAGGAGGGGTGTTGGATCACGGAGCTCCGGAGTTACTTAACACAAGGGACCTTGCCGGATTAGGAGGAGGAAGCGGAGCGTGTGGCACGGCTGGCCACGGCATGCTGCATCAAGGATGGAGAGCTATACCAAAAGCAACCAAACGATGTATCCCTGCGCTGCATCTCCAGGGAGCAGGGAAAGGAACTGCTGGAAGATATACACGGCGGAGACTGTGGACATCATTCATCATCACGGACCCTTGTCGGCAAGGCGTTCCGCAGTGGGTTTTATTGGCCCACCGCACTCAATGACGCCATCGAACTAGTGAAGGCTTCTGAGGCCTGCCAGTTCCACGCCAAGCAGATCCATCAGCCAGCAGGAGGCGTGCAGACTATACCCCTCTCGTGGCCATTCGCGGTCTGGGGGCTGGACATCCTGGGCCCGTTTCCTCGGGCGCCAGGGGGCTAACGCTACCTCTACGTCGCCATGGACAAGTTCACCAAGTGGGCTGAAGTGGAGGCCGTCCGCACCATCCCCGCGGGTTCCATGGTCAAGTTCATCACGGGCATCGTGAGCCGGTTCGGGGTGCCGAACCGCATCATCACAGACAATGGTTCGCAGTTCACCAGTAACCTCTTCAAAACATACTGTGCTAACCTTGGAACGCAGATATGCTACGCTTCGGTGGCGCACCCCCGAAGCAACGACCAGGCCGAGCGATCCAACGCAGAGGTCCTGAGGGGCCTCAAGACCAGGACATTCAAGAAGAAGCTGGAGGTCTGCGGCAGAGGTTGGTACGATGAGCTTCAGTCCGTGTTGTGGTCCATCCGCACCACCGCGACCAAGCCGACTGGGGAGACCCCATTCTTCCTGGTCTACGGAGCTGAAGCGGTCCTCCCTCACGAGGTCAGACGTCGCTCCGCACGGGTCCTGGCGTTCGACGAGGCGCAGCAGGACGCCATGCGGGGGATGGACCTCGTGCTGGGGGAGGAACATCGCCGAGAAGCCGCACTATGAGTGGCGAGGTACCAACAAGCACTGCGACGATATCACTGCCGCAACATCCTCCCCAGAACTCTCGAGGTAGGAGACCTCGTGCTCAGGCGGGTTCTCTCCAGGGAGGGACTGCACAAGCTTTCTCCCATATGGGAGGGACCGTTCATGGTTGTTCATGTTTCCAGGCCTGGCTCCGCGCGCTTGGAGACTCAGGAGGGGGTGCCGATCCAGAACGCATGGAACATCCAGCACCTCCGGAGGTTCTACCCCTAAAAACGCCCAGAGCCTATGAAGAAGGCGAACGCGTGTGAAGATCATCCTTTTTTGAAAAGGCCCAGAGCCTGTGAAGAAGGTGAACGCCTGTGAAGATCATCCTTTTTGGAAAAGGCCCAGAGCCTGTGAAGAAGGCGAACGCCTGTGAAGATCATCCTTTTTGGAAAAGGCCCAGAGCCTGTGAAGAAGGCGAATGCCTGTGAAGATTATCCTTTTTGGAAAAGGCCCAGAGCCTGTGAAGAAGGCGAATGCCCATGAAGATTATCCTTTTTGGAAAAGGCCCAGAGCCTGTGAAGAAGGCGAATGCCTGTGAAGCTGTCGCGTTTTGGAAAAGGCCCCGGGCCTGTGAAGAGGGCAAATGCCCGTGAAGCTCGCTTCCCCCCAAGAAAGGCCCGGAGCCTGTGAAGAAAGCCAACGCATGTGAAGCTCGCCGCCCGTGACACTCTCACGTAATAATGAGTTGGGGATGTACACGCCCCGGAGTCTCAGGAGCGCTGGCCTCAGGCCCTGGGGCTCCCTCCCACGCCCAGTGGCAGCACTTAGCTCCTTGCTGGTGAGAAGACGTTGAAGACTAGATTAGGTGCCGGACGCGGCTTTTTCATTTGCTTTCCGCAGTTGGCTTGTTCATTCTCATTCGAAGTTTTGTTGAAGCTGTTATCGTCTTTGACTTGTGGTTCTTTGACTTTTCACTCTCCTGCCTCGATTTCTCTTATGCAAGGCCTCGCGAGGGGGGGAAGCCGAGCGCCCTTGTGAGTGTTTCTGTCCTAGTCGTTCAAAGGTTTCGCGACCTGGGTTCATTACAGGAGCACCCCTCTAGTCCGTGCTCCACGGGCACCGCGACACGAACACAGGGCCTGGGTCGGTCGCCCCCAACGGCTGGGGCCGGGAAATATCCATGCGCGGGCACGTAGCCGGAAGGCACGATAACGAAAGCAAAGCGATGACTAACAACAATAACCCAAAACACGCCCCTGTGGGGCGCCACGCTATTGTCTTTTTACGCAGGAAAAAGGAAAAGAAAGAGCAAATCAGGCGCTGCTCGCCTCACACCGGCCTGCAGGGAAGACTCGAGCCGCCTCCGGGGCTCAAGCAAACTCCCTCTCGCGCTTCACCGAGGCGCGGCGGCAGGCAGACGCGCCACCACCTTCCAAGCAGGTAAGGTGGCGTGGAGGCTGACCGCGGCCACTGCTAGAAGATTCGCCGCCTGAAGAAGAACCGGTGAAGCTTGGGGAATCCCGAGCGCCGCCAATCACGCGAGCACTGTCCTCTCCGTCATCGCCGGGGCTGGGTCCCCGGCCGCGGTCGTCGTCCTTAGGGTAGCACCCTGCGCGGCGACCATCTTCCCCAAACACCCTCACGTAGAGGGTGGGATCGCCGTAAAACTTGAAGTGCAGGGTGCACCGACGGCTCAGGCCACGCGCGCGGGCAAACGTCTGCCAACCGCGGGTCAAGGCCAGGCTCCCGGCTGCGGAGACCTCCAGTGAAGCCCATGAGGCCCGGCTGCAGCACCCGTCTGCCTGAAGCCAGAGGCCGCCCGGGGCGCTGGCTGGGAGCTCGCCGAGGAGGAAACGAGGAAGTTGAAGCCAGGCGCTGGTCGGCTCCGCCGACCACACAACAAACTCCGGCAGCACCTCTGCAGCACGAAAGCGCGGCCTAGGGGGACGCGCGACCGAAGTGCGCCCCCCGGCCGCAGCTGTCCGCCCGTCACCGTGCTGGAAACCATCTCCACGGTCGCGGGAGCTGCCGTGGTGGCCACCGGATGTTTGCAAGGGCGTCCTCGGCCGCGCTTGGGCAGGGGAGAGGCAGGCTGAACCTGGCGAGCCTTCCCCTTCTCTGCGGCCGAGAACCTCCTCGACGGAGCCATCACAGCAAGACGGAGCAAGGACCGGGAAGAAGGAGAAGCGAGAAGAGATGGACTGGAAGGGCGCATGCTGTTCCGTATTTATGGCCGGCGGAGGCCAACCGCCGACCTCCACAATCGCAGGTAATCATGACCCGCTTTGCATGCAGGGACTTGTACAATCCGCGCAGTTTCCGAGGCGTCGTGGGGAAGCGGAGACGCGCACGTCCAATCAACAGCCACGCGGCGCTCAAAGCCGCAGGCTATTAGGGCCTGCGGCGCTTCGCCCTTGCCCTTTCGCCTCCCTGCACAGCCAAGTCCGGGCGCGCCTTGGGCCCGGGGGCTACTGTCGGCGTTCTGGGAACGGGGGTCCCCAGACTTGCCTGCCTGCGGCCCGCGGCGTGGCTCAAAGGGGGGGCCAGCACGGCCCATCTTCATCAACACGGACCCAAGACCCTCGCGAGGGGCCGAGCCTCACGGGGCGAACGACACAGAGCTTCCTCTGGAACGGCCTCATCAGGCTGGCTCGCGAGGAGGCGGAGAGATCAAGGCGGGGTACCTCACGAGGTGCCCGTGACGCAAGCCATGACGACTAAGGGCGCCAGGCGGGCGCCAGCCGGCGCAGTGTCCTCCTTTCCTCTTTGGTGCAAAGGGAGCAAGCGCAGGCGAGAGCATCAAGCAAAGGCACCCGTTTCGGTGCAACGAGACCAAGACCAGCCCAATGGCAGGGAGGAAGTCATTTGGAGCCCAAGCCAGCGTCACCACCAGAGCTTTTGGCAGTCGAAGACCAACTTTAGTCAGGATAAGTGTACCAGATGTTCCCCTTCAAAATGGCCAATTGTTGGCGCCCTTCCCGCTCAATATTTGGGGAGAGGCCCAGGGCCTTTGCCTATAAATAGGACTAGCCACCACCAGGGTAGAGGCGGATCGAGGAATCCGCAATCAGAGAAAGAGAGGGGTGACTGAACTCCTCCTAGCAGTTCATCGCCCCAGCCAAGAACAGACCCTCGCGAGGCTGTTCTTCCTTGTATTGCTCATCTTCATCAGCCCAAGAGTCAATCCACCACACCACAAACTGGAGTAGGGTATTACACCACAACGGTGGCCCGAACCAGTATAAACCCTGTGTCTCTTGTGCTGTTCTTTCCATAGCTTAGATCTTAGCGAGGCGGTGGGGTACAGGTAGGTAGAAGGGGAAATCTCCGCGCGCACCCCAGTGTTCGAACCTCAAAGGTCTGTCGGAGCCCGAAATCCGATAGATCTAGCCTTCCCCCATCCATCTCCAACTTTCCCACCACAAAATCCACCAATTTCTTCCACTTTTCCACAAATTTCCGCCCAAATACGTGACCCCCGGGCACCTGAGCCTCAAACCCGAGCACCCGGACCCCCCGGGCAAGTTACGCCCAACCCCGCTGACCACCCCGGGTGCCAGCACCCCTTACCCCCAGGCACACAGACCCCTGGGCCACCTTTTCCGCCCAACCCCGCTGACCACCCCGGGTGCCCGCACCTCCGATCCCCGGGCACCCGCACCACCCAGAATCAGCCCACCAACAAACACCATTTCGGCCATAACTTTCACTCCTGAAGTCCAATTTTGACGTTTGTTAGCTCGTTGAGTAGCTGTTGACATCCCCATCCATCTAGATAGATTCCAACATCATTTGACTCCATTAAAAGTTTGGCATTTTGACATCTTTGCCTAGGCCATCCACCATATCATCCAAAAAACCACCATAGCTTTCCGCAACATAACCCATTTTAGTTCCATATAACATTTGTGGTTGCCTGAGGGGTGACTTGAGTCTCCTAAGGTGTTTCGGCTACTTAGGGACAGTTTCTTCGTCATCAACCCCCACCACCACTTCCGCATTGCTAACTCCGGAACCACCAACGCATTCCGCTACCACCATTTGACATTTTCCTTTGGGATTTCGAGTTTGCCGTTTTTTCTGTTTCCTAGGGTGTTTCGGCTAACTAGGAACGGTTCGAAATTGACAACACCGTGCTCAACTTCGACAAGGATTCGACATTGACCACGTTCACCATTTCGACACCCTAACCGTAAGCAAGAACGATAACCTCTATATCATCTTGGTATCATGGTATCCCATTGTTCATTCATTCTTGCCCAACATTACTTGTGCACATTAGTGATCATCGATCAACACCTTCCATTGCATACATACCATATCATCTTGGTATCATCGTACCATCCCTTGTGTCACAAGATTGTTCCCGCATATACACAATAGCTATCTTGGTTTGTGCATTTCGCATAAGTGGCCATACAAAAAAAGAGCAAAGAAGCTTGTAAGCAAGAGACATAGCATCGCCACATTGCATACCATACTACCATACTGATCATCATGGATCATCGTGTGTGAAACACTGGAACATCATACATATATAGCAAACTTGGAATAGAAAGTTGACACATTTTGCATCTTCTAGGTTGTGCACAAGTGTCGTATCTGCCTATTGAGCAATCATGCTAACGTCTCTCTAGAGTTACGCAACACGAGTGAGGGAGTCCTGGATTAGGGGGTGTTCGGATAGCCGAACTATATCTTCAGCCGGACTCCAGGACTATGAAGATACAAGATTGAAGACTTTGTCCCGTGTCCGGAAGGTTCTTTCCTTGGCGTGGAAGGCAAGCTAGGCGTGCGGATATTCAAGATCTCCTACCAATGTAACCGACTCTGTGTAACACTAACCCTATCCGGTGCCTATATAAACCGGAGGGTTGTAGTCCGTAGGACGAACACATCATAACCATCATCATACCCATTGGCTAGCTTCTAGGGTTTAGCCTCCTTGATCTCGTGGTAGATCTACTCTTGTACTACCCATATCATCAATATTAATCTAGCAGGAGTAGGGTTTTACCTCCATCGAGAGGGCCCGAACCTGGGTAAAATAAAGTGTCCCTTGTCTCCTGTTACCATCCGACCTTGACGCACAGATCGGGACCCCCTACCCGAGATCCGCCGGTTTTGACACCGACATTGGTGCTTTCATTGAGAGTTCCTCTGTATCGTCGCCTTTAGGCCCGATGACTCCTTTGATCATCAACAACGATGAGGTCCAGGGTGAGACTTTTCTCCCCGGACAGATCTTCGTCTTCGGCGGCTTCGCTCTGCGGGCCAACTCGCTTGGTCATCTGGAGCAGATCGAGAGCTACGCCCCTGGCCATCAAGTCAGGTTTGGAAGCCTAAACTACACGGCAGATATCCGCGGAGACTTCATCTTCGACGGATTCGAGCCACAGCCAAGCGCACCGCACTATCTCGAGGGGCATGATATAGCTCTGCCACCGAACAGTGTCCTGGAGGCCGCATACGCTCCGGCCCCGATCCTCGATCCGGAGCCCGCTGCGTTCTTTGAGGATGAACGGTTGGACGTCACCTCGGGGGCTGCGATCTTAAAAGACATTGAGCCAAACACAAGCCCCGCACTCCGCATGGCACATGACTCCAAGGTGCCGGACTCTTCTCCGAACTCCGAACCTCCCGCGCCCCTGCCAATCGAATCAGATTGGGCGCCGGTAATGGAGTTCACCGCCGCGGACATCTTTCAGTATTCACCCTTTGGTGATATTCTGAATTCTCTCAAGTCTCTCTCTTTGTCAAGAGAGCCCGGGCCAAACTATGGCCTGCGAGGTTGGGATTCGGATGACGAAGAAATTCAAAGCCCACCCACCGCCCACTTAATAGCCACTGTCGACGATATATCCGACATGCTCGACTTCGGCTCCGAAGACTTCGACGGTATGGACGACGAAGGAGGAGACGAGCAAGAACCAGCACCTGTAGGGCGCTGGACCGCCACCTCGTCATACGACATATACATGGTGGATGCTCCAAAAGATGGAGATGGCGATGGAACAGCGGAGGATGGCACTTCGAAAAAGCCTCCAAAACGCCGACGTCAGCGGCGCCGCTCCAAATCCCGCCACAGCAGAAACGGTGATTCCGGCACGGGAGATAATACTACCCCGGACAGCGCCGAAGAACACCAAAACCAGCAGGATTCGGCACAGGAAGATGGAGAAGACCGCCCTCATGAGAGAGCGGCAGAGCGAGAGGTCGAGGACGATAACTACATGCCTCCCTCCGAAGACGAGGCAAGCCTCGGCGATGACGAATTCATCGTACCATCAGACCCCGCCGAACAAGAGAGCTTTCAATGCAGGCTTTTAGCCACAACGAATAGCCTAAAGAAAAAGCAACAACAGCTTAGAGCTGATCAAGATTTGCTAGCTGACAGATGGACTGAAGTCCTTGCGGCCGAAGAGCACGAGCTTAGACGCCCCTCCAAAAACTATCCTAAGCGCAGGCCGCTACCCCAGTCAGAGGAGGAAGCTCAAGACATGGCAGATCGGCCACCTCGCGGCCGCGACAGAGAAGCCTGTCGAACATCCAAACAAGCCATGCCCCGCAGCCGCTTTACCAAGGCACGGGAACACGAACCAGACCTGCGAGACGTCTTGGAGGACAAAGCAAGGCAAACAAGATCGATCTATGGATCGCGCGGACGCCCGACGGCACGTGATAGTTTTCACTCCGGACACAATAAATCCGGCCGAACACAACAGGCACAGCTCCTCCAAACTGCGTCGAGACATAGCCCAGTACAAGGGCGCCGCACACCCACTATGCTTCACAGACGAAGTAATGGATCATAGAATCCCAGAGGGTTTTAAACCCGTCAACACCGAGTCGTACGATGGTACGACAGATCCGGCAGTATGGATTGAGGACTATCTCCTCCACATCCACATGGCACGTGGCGATGATTTGCTCGCCATCAAATATTTACCCCTTAAGCTTAAGGGACCAGCCGGGCACTGGCTTAACAGCCTCCCCGCAGATTCGATCGGCTCTTGGGAGGACCTGGAGGCCGCATTCCTTGACAACTTCCAGGGGACCTACGTACGGCCACCGGACGCCGACGACCTAAGCCACATAATCCAGTAGCCAGAAGAATCAGCCAGGCAATTCTGAACACGGTTCCTAACAAAGAAAAGTCAGATAGTCGATTGTCCGGATGCAGAGGCCTTAGCAGCCTTCAAGCATAACATCCGTGACGAGTGGCTTGCCCGGCACCTGGGACAGGAAAAGCCGAAATCCATGGCAGCCCTCACGACACTCATGACCCGCTTTTGCGCGGGCGAAGATAGCTGGCTAGCTCGCAGCAACAACTTATCGAAGAAGCAAGGTAATTCAGATACCAAGGACAGAAGTGGCAGGTCGCGACGGAATAAACAGAAACGCCACGTCAGCAGCGACAGCAATGAAGATACGGCAGTAAACGCCGGATTCAGAGGCCATAAATCCGGTCAGCGGAAAAAGCCATTCAAAAAGAATACCCAGGGCCCGTCCAGTTTGGACCGAATACTCGACCGCTCGTGCCAGATTCACGGCACCCCCGAAAGGCCAGCCAATCACACCAACAGGGATTGTTGGGTCTTCAAGCAGGCAGGCAAGTTAAGAGCCGAACACAAAAACAAGGGGCTAGAGAGCGATGACGAAGAGGAGCCCAGGCCGCCGAACAACAACGGACAGAAGGGGTTTCCCCCACAAGTGCGAATGGTGAACATGATATACGCGACTCATATTCCCAAGCGGGAGAGGAAGCGTGCCCTATGGGACGTATACGCGATGGAGCCAATCGCCCCAAAGTTCAACCCATGGTCCTCTTGCCCGGTCACCTTCGATCGAAGGGACCACCCCACTAGCATCCGTCACGGCGGTTTCGCCGCATTTGTTCTTGACCCAATCGTTGACGGATTTCACCTTAGAAGAGTCCTCATGGACGGCGGTAGTAGCCTGAACCTGCTCTACCAGGATATAGTGCGAAAAATGGGCATAGATCCATCAAGGATCAAGCCCACAAGGACGACCTTTAAAGGCGTCATCCCAGGTGTAGAGGAAAATTGCATAGGCTCCATAACACTTGATGTGGTCTTCGGATCTCCTGACAACTTCCGAAGCGAAGAGTTAATCTTCGACATAGTTCCGTTCCGCAGTGGTTATCATGCTCTGCTTGGACGAACCGCATTCGCTAAATTCAATGCGGTGCCGCACTACGCATATCTCAAGCTCAAGATGCCAGGCCCTGGAGGTGTAATCAGGGTCAGCGGAAACACCGAACGCTCCATCCGTATGGAGGAACACACGGCGGCCCTCGCAGCAGAGGTACAAAGCAGCCTGTTAAGGCAGCTCTCGAGTTCGGCCGCTACAAAGCAGGACAAAGCAAAACGCGCCCGGAGTAACCCGCAGCAAGACCGACTGGCGCGTTCAGAGCGCGCGTAGCAATACGGCCCCAACCCCAGCCATCGCTACATAGCGGAGCTAGTACCTCGAGTACACAATTACGCCCTTACAATTCCATGGGCATAGGGGAAGGGGCAGATAAAACGGCATGCCAACAATACGGCATCAAACGTACTAGGGGCTGCCGGGTTTTTCTTTTCTTTCAGGACTCCATACTCTGGATACAATGTTCGGCCTCGCTGCCGCACAGATGATACAGGACCCAGGAAAGCAGACAAAACAATGCCGCATCATGGAACTCTCAGGTGGTCTCTATTTCGAGCGATATATCTGTTTCTAAATTCCGCGGCCTGCGCCTGGTCAGGACATGTTAAATAGTCTAAATTTTTTTCACACTACTTGTACCGTTCGGCTTGAATAAACAGCCTCCTCATAAATAATGATAGCTTTTCGTCTATTTTTTGCATTATCTTCTTTTAATATAAATATGTTTACTCAAATAACATGATCGCACCCGTACACCATGGTACGGCAACCCACGCCAGGGGCTTTATTACCCTTCTATCTGGTGTGAGAAGTCCGTCCACTTTCACAAGTGCGGCACCCCGAACTCATAGCATTATATGCATCGGCTCCGAGTCATGATTTTGGTCATATGTTGGGTTTGCCCGGCTCCTATGTTTTTGTGCCTTACGTTCCGCTCTATCGGCTAAGGTAGCACTAGGAGAACCACTGCGATTGTGCCCCAGATCAGGTGGGTGAGCACCTCAGTGGAGAAAGCTAAAACAGACTGTCATGATAAGGCGCGAGACCGGTCGCTGTTCGAGAGGTTTTTCGAGTCCCTAAAGGCTTATGCCGCTTCGAGCGGACAGCTGGTTAAGTCCGGCTAAAGGCGTGGATAGTGCCCCGAATTCGGCCTTCCGAACTAGGGGCTTCGCCGAAATTTAAAATTATAACGTTCTATGGCTAAGTGAGAGTGTTCAAGCATTATAGTCCGATTGCCTGGTTCGTTGTGCTGAGCGCCTCCCTCGAAGGACCCAACTATGGGAACAAGAGCCCTCAGGTTTATCCCGAACACCCCAGCACTAATTGCATGGGGGCAGAAGCTGACGACTTGCCATCTCTCAGTTATTGATAAACGGCCGCACAGAAAATAATATTTTAAATTCAGAAAGCATTGCTTAAGCACATATGAACAAGTTTTCAGCGCACAGGAAACAAACGAGCGAGTTCATTGAAATATCACATCTTTGGCACACTCATCCGCGACAAGGCGAGCTCCAGCGAGAACTTCCTTGTAATAGTTCTCGGGCTTGCGATGCTCCTTCCCCTGCGGCGGCCCGTCCTTCACCAGCTTCTCTCCATCCAGCTTGCCCCATTGTACCCTTACACGGGCAAGGGCCCTCCGGGCACCTTCTATGCAGACGGAGCGCTTGATGACCTCAAGCCGTGGACAGGCCTCCACCAGCCGCCGCACCAGCCCGAAGTAGCTCCCAGGCAGGGCCTCTCCAGGCCACAGCGGAACTAGTAAGCCCTTCATGGCCTGTTCAGCCGCCTTGTGGAGCTCGGCCAGCTGCTTCAGCTGATCGCTTAAGGGCAAAGGGTGTCCGGCCTCAGAATACTGAGACTAGAACACACTCTCCGTCGAGCTGTCCTCTTCAGCTCGGTAGAATGCGGCAGTGTCGGATGCACTGCGGGGAAGATCGAAGAACGCCCCTGGAGAACTCCGGATTCGGGTAAGTAATAGGTATTTCACCTTTATATTCCTACTTTGCATTAAGAATGCCTTACCCGCTGCTAGCTTTTTCACATCCTCCAACTCTTGGAGGGCCTTTTGGGCTTCGGCCTTGGCACTCTTGGTGGTCTCAACAGCCGACGCGAGCTCGGATGCTTGCGTTTTTGCCTCAAGCTCCAAACCCTCATGTTTCTTCATGAGAGCTTGCAGCTCTTGCTGCACCTCGTCGACTTGGACCCCAAGCTTTTCTCGCTCGCGCGCTCCTCGGCCGCTTTCCTCTCGGCCTCAGTCAGCGCCTGCTTCAGGGTTGCCACCTCGGTTGTGGCCCCTACAATAAGCAGTACAATCCTGTTATTTCTTTTTGCAATGAAGCCTCTCTATAGGCACCTTTTTTCTTTTTTCTTTTTCTTTCTTTCTTCTAAGGGGTATTTCTTACCTTCCTTTTCCACGAGCTGCCTTTTGGCAAGGCCGAGCTCTTGCTCGGACCGCTCGAGGTCCTTTTTCAGGACTTCCACCTGCGCAGTCAGTGCGGCGGTGGACAGCAGGGAAGCCTGCATACGCATATTAGACTTTTTATTAGACTCCTGCGAAAATTGTTGGATCCTCTATTCGGCTTTTCTTTCCGAACACCGAACAGAGCATCAGGGGCTACTGTCTATGCTGTAATGAATTTAGCATATTTTTTGCTTACCTGGAAGCCTGCTAGAAGGCTAGCGCAAGCTTCATTCAGTCCGCTCTTGGCGGACTGAACCCTTTGGACCACCGCACTCATAACAGTACGGTGCTCCTCGTCGATGGTGGCGCCTTCAAGCGCCTCCAACAGACTATCCGGCGCCTCTGGTTGGATAGAGGTCGCCGGCTCAGACGGCTTACTCCTCTTGGAAGGAGTTCGCCCACCGCGAGCCAGGACGGTTGAGTCCGGCGCGGTGTCCGGCACAAAGCCGGACTGGGAGCCCTGGGGGGTTTCATCCCCTTTACTCCTGGGGTCCTGAGGATTGCCTTGCGGCTCCTCCAGGACCACCTCCTCCTGCCCTGTTCGACAGGACGCCGCTTCGGCGTCAACCGCCCCGCTGGGGGAGACTGCGGGCAGGACAGAGTTCATGTACGACGAATCCAGGGAGCCGCTCGATGAATCATCGAGTGCGGCTCGGGGCGGGCTGCGCAAATAACATTCGACATTAGGGTAAGCTGCGCACTTGAAGATACTATGAGTCATTCTGGTATGTGAATACATACGATGTCGCCGGACGCTTGGTTCTATCCGGCCACTCCTTTCCGCCCTCTTCGGAGTTGGGGGAGTAGTCCGGCGGAGGGGTCTTCCTTTTCCTCGACCCCTCGGCCTCCCCTGTTGGGGCGGCCTTCTTCTTTTTCGCTCCCCTCGCTGGAGGGGGAGAGCTTCCTTGTTCCTCCTCCTCGTTTTCACGAGAGGAGGGCGTCGCAGACTCGCCAGATGACGAGCTCGACACCACCACATTGCGGGCACTCTTTCGAGTCCCGGTGGTCTTCTTCTTCTTGACCTTCTTCTCCGGCACCACATAGGGCGCCGGAGTCAGCAGCTTCTCTAAGAGAGCTGGGGCTGGGTCTTCGGGCAGAGGAGCCGGACAGTTGATTGGTCCGGCTATCTTCAGCCACGCCTCTCAAAGGCAAAGGGAGTTTTTAGATCCCACATAGAGTTAATCTATGTAGAAAAGCTTAACGAACCTGTGAAAGGTATAAATAGCCTACCTCGCCAGCATTGCGCTGCGAGCTGTATTCGCGGTCCTCGGAAGCGGATGTGGGGCACTCGGCGCCTTCGGTTAGCACCTTCCAGACGTCTTCATACGTCGTGTCGAAGAGCCTATTGAGGGTTTGGTGCTGCGCTGGGTCGAATTCCCACAAAGTGAACTCCCGTTCTTGGCACGGGAGAATCCGGCGAACGAGCATGACCTGGATGATGTTGACATGCCGGATGGGCTTGTTCATCAGGGACCGGATGCAAGTTTGCATTCCGGTCACTTCTTCTTCGTTGCCCCACGATAGGCCCGTCTCTTTCCAGGACATGAGCCGCGTGGGGGGTCCGGATCGGAACTCAGGGGGCGCGACCCAATTCAAGTCGCGTGGCTCAGTGACGTAAAACCACCCTGCCTGCCACCCCTTTAAGGACTCCACAAAGGAGCCATCGAACCAGAGTGCGTTGGCCATTTTGCCGGCCATAGCACCTCCGCACTCCGCCTGGGTGCCGGACACCACCTTGGGCTTGACGTTGAAGGTCTGGAGCCAGAGGCCGAAGTGGGGGCGGATGCGGAGAAAGGCCTCACACACGATGATAAACACCGAGATATTGAGGATAAAGTTCGGGGCCAGATCGTGGAAGTCCAGGCCGTAGTAGAACATGAGCCCCCGGACAAAAGGGTGAAGTGGAAAACCCAGTCCGCGGAGGAAATGGGGGAGAAAAAATACCCTCTCATGGGGCCTTGGGGTGGGAAGAAGCTGCCTCGCCGCGGGAAGCCAGTGCGGGATGTCCTTGAACAGATATCCGGCCTCCCTAAGATTTTTGATTTGACCCTCCGTAACGGAGGAAGCCATCCACTTGCCACCCGCTCCAGACATCGCTGGAGCAGGTTGGGGAAGAAAGAGCGAACTTGGGCGTTGGAGCTTGAGTGCGCAGGAGATGGATGGGCAAGGGAGGAAGAAGGCGTAGGTGAAAGAGGTGGATCTTTATCCCCTTATATAGGCTGATGCCGTTATGCGTCCCCACCTGCCTAATAAAACTCGCTTGCCACTCACACGCCGTGGTAAATGGCGCGGTTGGGTTACCCACATCCGTATTAATGAGAATCCTGTTAAAGGGGGCACACTATCTCTGCTTTGACAAGACGTGCCAAGGAAACTGCCTCGTTGAACGTGCTGCGGTGGGGCAACAAAAAATAATCCATACAGAAGGCTTGGTCGCAGTGTTATGATGCACTGCGGAATACGTCAGCAGATTTGATTTGTGTTTGTATTATTCTCTATATGGCAATAAGTGGAAACTTGTTTTGCAGAGCCGGACACTATTTTTTGGTGTTTATTATCTTCTTGAAGAATTTGGAGAGGGAACCCGCCTTGCAATGCCGAAGACAATTTGCGCGACGAACTCATCGTCATTGAAGCCTGGTTCAGGGGCTACTGAGGGAGTCCTGGATTAGGGGGTGTTCGGATAGCCGAACTATATCTTCAGCCGGACTCCAGGACTATGAAGATACAAGATTGAAGACTTTGTCCCATGTCCGGAAGGTTCTTTCCTTGGCGTGGAAGGCAAGCTAGGCGTGCGGATATTCAAGATCTCCTACCAATGTAACAGACTTTGTGTAACCCTAACCCTATCCGGTGCCTATATAAACCGGAGGGTTGTAGTCCGTAGGATGAACACATCATAACCATCATCATACCCATAGGCTATATTCTAGGGTTTAGCCTCCTTGATCTCGTGGTAGATCTACTCTTGTACTACCCATATCATCAATATTAATCTAGCAGGAGTAGGGTTTTACCTCCATCGAGAGGGCCCGAACCTGGGTAAAATAAAGTGTCCCTTGTCTCCTGTTACCATCCGACCTTGACGCACAGATCGGGACCCCCTACCCGAGATCCACCGGTTTTGACACTGACAACGAGTGTTTTCCGTGGATTCCACATTTTGTGCTCATTCCTTGGTTGCACGACCACATTTATCTATTCGTGTGCGTGTTTCTGTGTGCCACCCATTTGTATTGGTCTACTTGTTTCACTTGCGAATTTGTGAATCTTTTCCAACATTATTAAGTCTTGCTAACATTTTGCATCAAATTTTTGTGCCACTTTCCTCACCAAACTACTCCATAAGCCTTACTTATGTAGTGTGAGAATTGACAAGATCCACACTACTAGGAAAAGGGCTATAGCTGATATGGGCATTAATGGCGCACCATGTATGTGGTGCGCCACTATTATATAGAAGTGGCGCACCAGATACAGGTGCGCCATTAGTGTCCTCATTACTAAGGCGCACCAGACACACGGTGCGCCATTACTAGCAAATTCTATTTTTTTTATTTTTCCAAAACTATTAATGGCGCACCAGGGCACAGTGCGCCATTACTAGTTTTAACTAGTAATGGTGCACCACACGCTCTGTGCGCCACTACTGACATTTTTTTTCTTTTTTTTCAAAAGTAGTAATGGCGCACCAGGGTGAAGTGCGCCATTACTAGTTCAAACTAGTAATGGCGCACCACAACCATGGTGCACCACTACTGACAGTTATATCTTTTGTTTGTTTTGCAAAACTAGTAATGATATTTCTTCTGTTCTAGTCCTCATGAATATTTATTTATGTGTTTATTCTGGTATTGAATTTCTAACTCACAAAAAGTATTGAATTTGTTAATATTTTTTGAACTCATGAATATTTTTAATTCATGGGCACTTTTTGAATTCATGAATACTTTTTCAAATCGTAGTCTTCATTTCTCGATTGTAGTTAAATCGTAGTTTTCATATTCATAAATGTTTTCTAAAAAAATATTAGATGCAATTAAAAATTCAAATAAAAAATTTGATGATATTTTTTCATATTCATAAAAGTTTTCGTATTCATTTTTTTTCATAAATGTTTTGAAATCTGATGATATTTTTCCACATTCATAAATGTTTTCAAATTTGATCGTCATTTTCTAAAAAATTATTAGATGCAACTAAAATTACTAATGGCGCACCGCTAGGTGGTGCGCCATTGCTATCCAAAAAAAAGTTACTAATGGCGCACCGCTAGGTGGTGCGCCATTGCTATCCCTCCCCCCACTAAAATCCCCAATCCCCGATCCCCAATCTCACATCTCTCTCAGCCCCGACCCACTGCGCCGCCGCCCCTACGTGCGCTGCCGCCCCCGTGCCCCCGCCGCCTCCCTCTCCCCATCCTCCCCTTCCTCCCCCGATCCCACCCCTACGCGTCTCCGTCTCCACGTCGTCGAGCACCGAAGCAGGCCGGAGAAGTCCAGCACAAGCGTCTACGTCGTCTCCGTCGGATACGTCGACGAACCGGACCGGAGCCGAGCCGAGGAGCACCGCAAACCCACCACCGAGCCCTTCTTCCACCTTGGATTCCGCCACCTCTCCTTCAAGTCCGGCCGGCCTGCTGCTCCTAATCCACCGTCGGGCCTTCGTGTGCCCCCGCGGTGAGCTCCCCTCGCTTCCCCTCTTCTGTTTCCCCTCGTCCCGAGCGCTGTAGACCCCTCGTGCACCCGCTCGCCTGCGCGTACCGCCCGCGCTGGCCGCGTCCACCCTGCTGCTCCTGAACTATTTGAGGAAGCAAAAGCAGAGGAAGCCAGGACAAAGCAGGGTTGAGAACACAGAGGCACCAGAAGAAGAAACAAATTACCAAATCGCCTCTGAATTTACGGTGGCCGACCGATCCGTGCGGTGACTCGAGCGATCAGACATGTGGTGGTCTATCGGAGCAGAGGAGTCGTGAGAGAAAAGACGCCGGAGAGGCGGCGAGCCAATGTTTCTGCCGGCGGCGATGGCGGAGGTCGCCCGGAGCCGGAGTCATCCCGTCCCTGGGCTCGAGTGGAGAGACTCATGGCGGCTTGATCTGTAACCACTTGATCTGTAGCCACAAGCTAGGTTTCCTGAATCCCGATGGTATCGAGGTTCAGGTGGGGGTGTGGTCTTAGTTTCTCATTCAGAACATAGTCTAGTCGTCTCTTCTGTTCATGAGGACGAAGATGAAGTTGCTGGAGCAGAGCGGTCTCCATTTTTTTCTTTTCCTTCAGACATAGTAATATACTAGCCTAACCCGCGCGACGGCACGCCGTGCTCGATGATCACTCGCAAATGTGCAAACTACTCATAGCAAATACTGCCATGGCAACTACTACAGAATTTGGCCATGTCAAAAACTCGTAGAGATTCTATCCATGGCAACTACTCATAGCAAAGTCTGACATGGCATCTTTCATAAAAACATTCAGTTTGCCATGGTACTTGAAATAAGTTTGACATGTTGTGGAAATTTCAGAATTTGTCGTGTTTTTAGCTAAGAGCAATCCTACATTTGCCATGTGACCATGGTCCCAAGATTTGCCATGGCAAAATATTGTAGCTCTGTAAACAAAAAAAGTGTGATAGCTCAAAAAATGAGATCTGAACCTACTACACAAAAATTCAGTTATGTATCAAGGTGGCAAAATGTTTGTTTGTTCTGTAAAATAGCATGGCAAATTTTTATCTAATAGTTTGTTCTATTTGTATTTATCTAAAGATTAGCATGGAAATTTTCTACATGGCACAATCTTTCAGCATGGCAAAATATAGGATGATAGCATCCTAATTTTTTCATATGGAAAAAATGAAGAAAAGCATCAACTTATACCTGAGGAAAAAATCTGAAGCTAGTGACAGCGCAGTGGCCAAGCTTGTTGACTTATGTCTCTGCGCTCGACTCTGTTTTCCATACGGGCTGTTTTGTTGTTTGTTCGATCGAAAGAAAAAAATGTTCCTTGATACGTTCCAGACACTAGAATATAGGTCTGTATAGCACAGAGAGCACCACAAGTTAAACACCTCAATCTGTTAGTATTTGTCTGCATTTTCTCACATTCTTCTTGTATCTGATCCAGTATTGCTTCTCGTGGTTTGTCCAAAATGTTGAATGATACTGCCTGGAGATGCATATATTGTCTTGTAAATAGCATTGGACAGAGATTTAAGCAAGTAGCACATTGCCTTGTCCACCTGGGATAATGATTTTGCAGGTACCCCAAGAGGGCCTTGAGTTTGCCAAAATGTCAATTAACTTCCGTTCCGGCAAATTCGGGTACTCCATATGTCCTATTTTCAGCAAAGGTCATGCTGAAATTTTCCGTGAATTTTAGCATGACTTTGCTAAAAATAGGACATATGGGGTACTTGCGACTAATGCATGGGTCGGGGTAGCTTAGTACTTAATGAAGTAGGATCAAATATCTATTGTGTTATACAAATAGAAGTGTGATATCAACTCATAGTTATTACTAATGTCAGTTGCTCGTCATCGATAAACCCTAATCTGGTAGGATGACCTACTAAAAAAGCCCATACCACATATTCTATTTGGATGGCCCTGCTAACCCTTGACCATAAATACTTGAGATGGATGTAGCAGGCTTAAAGAAACAAATGTTTTTAGGCCAACTCCACTGGGCCTATCTGAAAATGCACAAGTGTGCATGACTAACAATATTCTATTGTAAAGCTAAACAAGAAAGAGGAACCACTCATCCTAACCATTTGCTCTCAAAATTACCACTTCACTTCTTACTACTGAAAATCTTAGACCATCTCCATTCACCAATTGCTCAAACCATTTCGAAGGGCGTAGATTCACCACACTGTGGATTATCTTATTGGACCCAACAGAGATGATGTAGTTTTGAATTATGAACGTAGGAAATGTCGTCATCGGACGACGAAAGTCTCCCGGGGGAGTGCGGCTGGTGCCACGACGATCAAGGTTTGTGCGACAGGCCTCACCTGAACGATGATCAGCGCTTCAGCATTAAGCTTGAGGAGACCTTCAAAGTTGAAACGGTACGCAACAACGACAAGTTTTTTTTTCATAATTAAGCATGACTTCAACTATTTCAACGTGTAATTTTCATCTTTTACAATTCGAGTATAGCTTATCCCATGCCATGCAAGACGCTATGTCTTGGAGACGATGGATTTTGAAGACCATGAAAATTATGAAACAAAGAAAATTCACCTAAGGACTCATCATGATGTGGATTTTGAAGTAAATCTATATAATTCTGGGAGCGTAACCCATTTTGGTTGCAAAAATTGGGAAGAATTTTGAAAGACGTATGGTTTTGATGAGGGTATGCTTGTCACCATGGATCTTGGTTGATCCTGACATCGACCAAGACAATATGGACATTTGGGTCCTTGTTGATACGCCTCCAGTTCTACCGTTATGTGAATTTCTCAAACATAGTTAATTATTAACTAATTTATATTGTTCATTTCAAAATAGTTGACAACTTATTTCCATTGACAGCTTATTTTGATTGTTCAAACAATGTGCGGAACATGGTAGAAAAAACCCACTACACCGATGGCTCCGAGTTAACTTATCAGGAGAAAAATCATCTGGTCGGATTTTGTACTGATCTTGAGAATTACAATATCTATTGTAAAACTCCTCAGCATTATGGTCAATACGTGCCACTACTGCACGTGTTGAACTACGGTAACTACTATGGAGATACCCTGGTAAGATTTTCTACTATTACGACATTTGTGCATCTTTTGCATACTTCTAAAACTAGTACATCATTGCTAACTATGAATTTATTACTATATTTTTCAACAGAGAATCCCGACAGATTGTGTGCCTCATTTGATGTATGAGTATGGTAGCCTTCATGTTTTGAACATACAACCAGGTCATCCTACGAATCTCAACTGTCCATACCGGATTTCTAAAAGAAGTGGAGACAGGCTAATCAGAGAATGGAAAAATGTATGGACAGTCGTAAGGAGGTTCTTGGAAGCAAAAGGAAGCGCCGCGCAAGAATTGGAGACATGATGATCTCCATTCTCCATAATGGAGAGTCACAGTCTATATTGTTTTATGCTATTTTACCTTAAATAGGGTATTTAGGTCCTGCCTAATACTGATGATCATGTGCTAAGAACAATTAAGTAGGGTTGGTTCGATGACTGTCAGGATGATGACCGTATGACTTGTTATTAATAACAAGTAGAAGTTGTATGATGATGATTAGTAGGACTTGTTAGGATTAGTATTACTTTCGACAAACTCGCTACTCGCGGTCTCGAGACTTGTAATGTTCTAACTTTGTTCGGTCTTTTGAATTCGAAGACTAATATGATGAATTGTATTCGGAGACTAATCTTCTACCGTATTTGATGAATCTGTTGTTTATATGTTGTGCTGACTATATTCTGTGCAGTAATATATTTTGTAACCTGTGCAAATATCAGAAAAGAAAAAATCCTAATATTCATACTAGTGGCGCACCATACAGCACATTAGTGGCGCACTGCTATAAAAAATACTAGTGGCGCATTATCTGTGAGTGCGCCATTAGTAACCCAGAGCACAAGGTAAATATGGCCCCCTAGGAGGCATACTAATGGCGCACCGTGTGACATACTAATGGCGCACTGCCTGGTGCGCCACTATAGTCTGGTATACTAATGGCGCACCAGGGGTGCGCCATTAGTATATGTTTTTTTTACTGAACACTGTAGGGAAAGCCCTCACAGCCTTTTATTGATTTAAATAAGCATAATTACAAAGATTACAAAAGCTACCAGAAGTAGCAAAGGAAAAAAGGAAAATCTAAAGAACTACGAATACATTTAAGGAGGGAGATAAGAGACCCATCTAATCAGGCCCTCCTTGTACCTCACCTTGATTCTATGAGATAGCAAAAGCATATCATTCACAAAAGCTCCTCTCCATTTATGAAAACTTGGCCTTTCCTTTCGAAAAACCTTTCCATTCCTTATGATCCAGATGTTCCAACAAGCAGTAAAAACCACTTCAGCAAAGAAAGGATGAGCAAAGTTCCTTTTAGCATTAAGCACAATCTGACTCATGTCATTTCCAGCCTCCCAATCAATCTGAAGAAAGTTCCAAACTCTCTGACTGAAATTACAATTGAAGAAGAGGTGATCTCTATTTTCTCTGGTGTGAGTGGGACAGAGCACACAATTTACTCCATCATCAATATGCCAATGCCTTCTTTCCACCATATCTTTGGTGTTGAGTCTATCCATGATTAGCATCCAGGCAAAGACCTTAATCTTCATGGTACAACAACTTCTCCAAATCCAAGTCAAAACAGGATTAAAGGCATGATGAATGAACCTGGAGACATAAAACTGTTTAGGGGTATATGGTTTGTCAGAGCCATGCCAAGACCAAACATCCTTCAAATCAGAATCCCTCTGATGGTTCAACATCAAAGATTTCAAAACCAAGAGCTCATTGTGAGCCTGCTCTGAAAGAGGAAGATGGAACCAAGAGGTCAGATCCAGGGTATATGTTACTAGTGGCGTGATGATAGTGGCGCACCTGTAGTGCGCCATTAATGGCCAAAACAAGTGCGCCACTAATACGCCTTTTCCTAGTAGTGCCAGTACCAATTGTGTTATTTCCTTGATACATTATTGAGTGATCATTGATCCATCTTCAACATTGGAAAGGTACATTTGGTCTAGTTCTTTCCTTTCTTCCACTCACATTTGCTTGAGTCTTGTGATGGATAGGCGAAGCATTTCATCTCTGGTCTTCCACGACAATGACGGCGCGAACAGCTACATCACTAAAACGTCCATCTTTGGACTACCACGAGCAATGCAAGGCATTGAGCGAATCGCCATTGACATTCGCCAAAACAAAGCAAGGAAAAGGGACTACTTCGACACCAAGTTGGACAAACAAATGGAAAAAGTACGACACATGGAGGCCAACTACAAGTCGTCTTCCCCTTCGTCATCTTCAAGGCGACGACGCTCAAGTAGACAATCTTCGGAACGCCATCGAGCTCAAGAACTACAACACCATCAAGATGAGGATTCTCGCGATGCGTACACCTACAAGTCCCAAAAATCTCTACATCAAGCTACGACCAAACTTCATGAGCACAAGAGAAGACCATGAGATGAGCACCAACAAGACGGAGCTATGACTACTACCACCACTTCAGCATCTTCCCCAAGTGTTATCAAGGCATCTTCGCCTTTGGACGTACGGCATCTTCGCCTACTTCCCATGAATTCGCCTACATCGACATCTTCAACAACAAGGTGACCACCTACAAGCGAGGGCAACACTACCATCATCGGAAGCCCCTCAAGGAAGATGGCCGAGCATGGGAAATTCCCTTCGGTCATGGATATGAGCTATGAGGTGCCACATCATATGGGCCTCCTACAACAATACAGCGACAAGATGGTCGAGCAAGGGCCATGCCCTTTGACCATGGTGACAAGCACAAACCTCTTCTACAACATGAAGACTGTGCCCAAATAGGACTCATACTCCGAGTCGAGCTACGAGACCACTCATGAGACTTTCTCTTTGGTCTCGGAGGAGAGTGATGACATATGCCAACATATTGAGATTGGAGAGTGCCCATTTCGAGCTTCAACATGATAAGTGCTTGGTGGTCGTCCACTTCTACACGGTGACACCCTCTCTTTCCCATGGTGATGAAGATCACGATCCATGGACGGATCTCTCCCAAGGGGGGGAGATGATGCGGAGCATCCTTCGAGCATCCCCATGGGTGCTCCATCTGTCGGCGTTCTGGGAACGGGGGTCCCCAGACTTGCCTGCCTGCGGCCTACGGCGTGGCTCAAAGGGGGGCCCAGCACGGGCCATCTTCTTCAACGCAGAATCAAGACCCTCACCAGGGGCCAAGCCTCGCGGGGCGGACGACACGGAGCTTCCTCAGGCACGGCCTCATCAGGCTAGCTCACGAGGAGGCGGAGAGATCAAGGCGGGGTACCTCACGAGGTGCCCATGACGCAAGCCATGACGACCGAGGGCGCCAGGCGGGCGCCAGCCCGCGCAGTGTCCTCCCTTTCCTCTTTGGTGCAAAGGGAGCAAGCGCAGGCGAGAGGATCAAGCAAAGGCACCCATTGAGGTGCAACGAGACCAAGACCAACTCCGCGACAAGGAAGAAGTCATTGTGGAGCCCAAGCCAGCGTCATCACCAGAGCCTTTGGCAGGCGAGGACCAACTTTAGTCAGGATAAGTGTACCAGATGTTCCCCTTCAAAATGGCCAATTGTTGGCGCCCTTCCCGCTCAATATTTGGGAGGAGGCCCAGGGCCTTTGCCTATAAATAGGACTAGCCAGCCCCGGGGTAGGGGCATGCATCGATCCATCCATCGATCTAGCGAGAGGCAGCTTCCAGAGATTCAGGCATCTAGAGATCGAGAATCAGAGAGACAGAGAGAGAGAAGGGCGACTGAACCCCTCTAGCAGTTCATCGCCCCAGCCAAGAACAGACCCTCGCGAGGCTGTTCTTCCTTGTATTGTTCATCATCAGCCCAAGAGGCAATCCACCACACCACCACACTGGAGTAGGGTATTACACCACATCGGTGGCCCGAACCAGTATAAACTCTGTGTCTCTTGTGTTGTTCTTCTGGTAGCTTAGATCCTTGCGAGGTGGAGGGGTACAGGTAGGTAGGAAGCGTAATCTCCGCGCGCACCCCAGAGTTCGAACCTCAAGGGTCTGCCGGAACCCGAAATCCGACATTTGGCGCGCTAGGTAGGGGTGCACCGGAATTCGTCTTCCATCGCCCGTTTCTCCTCCAACCATCGCGTCCATGTCTGACGCTCGTCGGGCCCGCGCCGAGCGCCGAGCCGCTCTCGCTTCCCGCGTCGCCCAGACGGCCCCTGTCGGCGGGCGTCCTCGGCGTTCCCCGTCGCCTGTCGTCAATGCCGCCACCGGCCCGGCGGGGAACGAGCAGCAAGCGTCATCTCAGCATCCGTCCGTGCGGCAAGACGGCCGCACCGCCACTCCCACGCTCACCCCAGCTGGTTCTTCATCCCGCGCGCTCCGCGCACCCATGGAGGCTCGAGCTGCGCTCATCGCAGCAAACGAGCTCCTGCGCTACCGTCCCGTCGACGACGTCTACGAAGAGTGGCTTGACCGCGTCGCCGAGCTCGTCCGTGCCGCGGGGGGCTCCGCTGCACCGTCCGTCCCTCTGCACCGCACTCCGCCCCGCGCGGGCGACTAAGCTCCGGGGGTGCCCCAGCCGCCTCCTCGCCAAGAAGATGCCCCGCCCGCAAGGCGCGTGGCCCCTAGCTGGAACCCACTCCACCAGGCACCAGCGCGGCAAGAGCAGAGCTGCCAAGAAGTCCCTCGCCCGCTAGAAGCCGCCTGGGCGCTCCATGCTCCGGCACATCGCGACCACGCTCCTGCTCCCGCACGTCAAGACCCCGCACTGCTCCCAGCTGCAGCGCGCGGGGACCTGCAAGATCAAGCTCTCCGTCACCCAAAGCCTCTCGTGGCCACGGCGGGCTGCCGCGCCTTCACCACCGAGCTGCGCAGCGTCGCGTGGCCCGGCAAGTTCAAGCCAGACTTGCCTCCTCGCTATGACGGCACGACCGACCCTGCGGAGTTCCTCCAGCTCTATGAGCTGGGCATCGAAGCCGCCAACGGAGATGAGAAGGTCATGGCGAACTGGTTTCCCATGGCTCTCAAGGATGGGGCCCGCACCTGGCTCCTCAACCTGGCCCCAGGCACGATCTCCTCCTGGGACGAGATGCGCACCCGCTTCATCGCCAACTTCCAAGGTACTCGCGATCGGCCACCCGCCGTGAGCGACATGCGCCGCATCAAGCAGCAGCCCGGAGAGACCCTACAAAAGTACATCCAGCGCTTCAACAACGCACGCCTCAAGATTCGCAGGGTGTCCGAGGAGGCCATCATCTCAGCCTTCTCCGACGGCATGCGCAATTTTAAGATGAAGGAGGAGCTGGCGATGCATGAAGACATGTGCACTTCCTTGGAGCTGTTCAACTTGGCGACCAAGTGCTCCAGGGCAGAGGAAGGGCGTCTCTCCCTCCTCGAGCTGCCTGCCGCAGACCCAGAAGAGAAGAAGTCCAAGGCCAAGGATGTGAAGTGCAAGGGGGCTGTCGTGCTCGCGGCAGAACCGGACACCAAGCGGAGCAGAGATCAGCCCGAGTCTTCCAAGGGCAGTCGCTACTATGTGTACCACAACCTCCACACCCACAACACCAACGGATGCCAAGAGCTCCGAGCCGTGCGAGAAGGAAGGATCGGCCATCGCCCCGACCGTGTCGACCGGGTCTACGGTCGAGGAGGAGGAAGGAACGCAGGGCGCTGGGAAGACTGCTGCCCATGCTAGGGGTGGCGCGATCGACCTCGCGAGGACCGCTGGCAAGTCCCGCCTCGCGAGGGAGACTGGAGGGTTCACCCTCGCGAGGATCGCCCGCAAGGTAACACAGGCCTCCCTCCGCTGCCGCCGCATCTAAGAAGAAACGAGGACCGCCACCAGGACGAGGGGGCTGGGGGCTTCCAGGAGCCGTGCGCGATCGCCTGCATCCTGGGTGAAGCTCAAGCCCCAGCCTCTCAGTGCATCTTCAAGCAGTTCGCCCGCGAAGTGAACGCAGTCCTCCCCAAGCTCGAAGCCACACGTCCTCTCAGGTGGTCATCATGCGCCATCACGTTCAGCTCAGCGGATCAGCTCAAGTGTGCAGCCACAGCCGGAGTCCTCCCGATGCTTTGTTCCCCAATCATCAGCAACGTGGTGGTCACCAGGACCCTCATCGACAGCGGGGCAGGGCTCAACGTCCTGTCCGTGGAAACATTCAACAATCTCCAAGTGCCCTACAACCAGCTTCAACCGACCAAGCCTTTCTTCGGAGTCACTGACGGCTCCACGGTCCCGATCGGGATGGTCTGCCTCCCTGTCACCTTCGGGGCACGCGACAACTACCGCACCGAGCTCATCGACTTCGACGTCGCTCACATTCGCCTGCCGTACAACGCCATCCTTGGGTACCCGGCGTTGGCCAAGTTCATGGCCTTAACTCAACATGGCTACAACGTTCTCAAGATGCCAGGAAGTGGCGGAGTCATCACGGTGCCCTGTGAAGAGAAGGACGCAGTGTGTTCCCTGGAACAAGCTTTTCAGGCCGCGTCATTGGAAGACCCGGATCGTGGAAGCAGGAGGCTTCCCAAGACCACCCCCAAGAAGAAGAAGAAGACATCGTCCAGCCCGGCCCCTCAGGAGGCAGGCCCCTTAGGGTCCGTGCCTGCCCAGGGGGATCCTCCCTCCATCGCATAGGAAAGCGCGCCCGGCGCCCTCCTCAGGCAGGGCTCGGGGGCTCTCCCTTGGAGGGCCACCGACCTGGCCAAGGTCACGAGGGAGGCGCTTGGGCACCACATGGAGGCGTGTTTCAAAGCATGTTTTCCTTAAGAAGGAGTGAAGCAAGGAGGGTCAGGCCCTCAGGAGTTCGTCAGGGAAGCCATTCAGGAGCTACAAGAGTTAAGAGTCATGAGAGGCGGCCACCGCCTACCAGCTGTGGCTCCCCATCCAGGCGAGGATGGTGGGCTGCGCGTCTGCACCGACATACCAGGGCTCAATCGAGTCGCCTCGCTGGAGCGCCTCTGGCCCTCGCGAGTGGGGCGCTGCGAAGGTCCACCCCACAGCTATGTTCGCATGCCTTACGGCTTGCCGAATGCGGTTGCCACATACCAGCACCTCATGAGGGGCATCACTGAGGCTCAAGAGGCCAGGCGTTCTGCAGCCTTGGCGGAGATGGAGATGGTCCGCGAGGGGCCACCAGCGCCTCCGGAGCCTCCCGAGGCCCCTGGGCTTGGGGGCTCATGAGGATCGGCTTCCGCAGCCCACCGAGTCTTCTGCACCAACACTGCTTCGTCCTCAACATCACCAGGTGACATCTTTCAAGTTTCATTTCCAGCTGGGAGCGCCCCCCAGGGCTGCATTATTCCCAGGCTGCGTGGGTCCGCCCCAGCGGCATGTATCCCTTTTATTTCGTGTCGTTATCTTACTTTGTTGGGGGCGCCCCTCGGGCTGCATCACCCCCAAGTCGCTCGGGCCAGACCCAGCGGCATGTATGCCTTTCGCATTTACTTCCGGCTATGCATTCAACCCACCATGCTTGATTATTTGATGCCAGTCCACGGCACCTTTTCTTCTCCATGTCGACCACTTGCACTTTAAAGGGGGGTGCCTGAGCATCGCGACTCAGGGCTCTTACTGGCTCTCCAGCCCTCACCCTCTGGCCTTGTCCATGGCAACACGACCTGGCATACTAGCGACGGCTGAGACCAGCTCGAGGGCCGGGACCGGAGGATGTAGAGTGTAGGCATCTAACCCAATTTGCAGGAACACATAAGGCCCAGTGCCAGGCGCAACCCGCCTAGAGGTATGGCCCCGTGAGTCCCGCGCTGGCTCACGGGTGCCCAGATACACCTCATCAGGCCCTACCGTGCGAGCCACGTGTCCGGGCGGGGCTGTACACGCCCCGGGGACTCCTCCCGGAGGGGAACCCCCTCCCACGTACCAGTGGAAGCACCATGCTCCATGCTGGCTGACGACACTGCCGAGGAGCGGCTATGCCCATACGCATACGGAAGCGCTATGCTCCGTGCTGGTGATAAACAACTGAGGGTGGCCCCCGGGCCGCATCAACCTCAAGGAGCCCAGAGCTCAGTGTCCAGCCTCATCATAACGCCTCCCCCCGGGAGTGCCGCGCGAGGGGGCTGGGCACGGGGGCTGCGCCTGGGTCACGCCCAGATGCACGCCACTCAGCCAGGCCCCCCCAGGCCTGGTTCGTCGTGCGTCTCTCCCCGAGCGGAGCCAAGGTACAAAGGTCGTTTGAGCGTCAAGGGGGACTCCTGAGCATCGCGACTCAGGAGCCTAACCGGTCCCGTAGCCCCTCACTCCTTAGTTCCGAAAGGCTAACGCTGGGTGAGGTACGCGCGGGGCCGGGCTCTGCAGACGTAGAACAGTAGATCCACCCACATCTCACCTCCCTACTTGTTGTTCGAGCGCCAAGGGGGACCCCTGAGCATTGTGACTCAGGGGCCTAACTGGTCCTGTAACCCCTCACCCCTTAGTTCTGAAAGGCTATTGCTGGGTGAGGTACGCGCGGGGCCGGGCTCTGCCGGCGTAGAACCTAAGCAAGTAGGAAGGAAAAGCGTAAACTTCAAGGATCGCCTCCCTACTTGCTGTTCGTGCGCCAAGGGGGACTCCTGAGCATTGCGACTCAGGAGCCTAACTTGTCCTGTAGCCCCTCACTCCTTTGGTCCCGTCCTGGTTTCCGGTCGGGGCTAATGCTGGGTGAGGTACGCGCGGGGCCGGGCTCTGTCGGCGTAGAACACGAGCAAGTAGGAAGGAATAGCGTAAAATTCAAAGAATTCAGAAGCAAATATTACAGTCCATATTGTTATCTCGACGCCAAATGCAAGTTTAAACGCCTTCCCGAGGCATGATACATGTGCAGGAATTGAAAACAGGACGGGAGCCACGACGGAATCGCCAGACAACGGTGGAGCAGCGCGGAGTGGCTTCACCTCATGGAGCAGCAGGGTCGGCAGTCCCTGGCTTCGGCTTGGTGCTGACGGCCCAGAACTTCCCCAGCAGAGCCTCCGCGGGACCCTTCACGACCTCGGCAGCGGCAGCAGCACGCTCGCCGCTCACTGGCTCCAGTAGGCTGTCGAGGTCAATGTTGGGGTCGTGAAGGTGGATGTGGGTGAAGACCCGCGTCAGCGCTGCAGAAGACAGGACACGCGCCTCGGCTTCGGCTGTGAGGCGAAGGCCAAGGGCGACATCCTTAAGAGCACGAACCAGGAAGGGAAGCAGCTTGGCGGGGCCGTCCTCGGCGCCAGCTAGCGGGCTCTCCAGGACGCTGGCGTAGAGCATCTTCAGCGAGGCCCGGGCCTTATCCTCCATGTCTGCGAAGGCCACGCGGTCCTCGGCAAGAACCCGAGCCTTGTCGTCCAGCTCGACCTTCCTCGCCCCCAACTCCTGCTCCAGCACGTGCAGGCGGTCGCGGCGTTTCTTGAGCTTGGCCTCTCGGACCTCGACGGCCGCCTCGCAAGCCTTCATGCCCTCTTCTTGCTCTTGGCGAAGGCGGGCCTCTTTCGCGAGCTGGTCCCGCAGGCCTTGCAGCTCGCCCTCCAGCACCTTGTAGCGACCACGGACGTCGGCCACCTCCCCCTGGGCCGCGTCACGAGCAGCCTTTGCCTCAAGGGTGGCCTGCCTCTCCTCATCACAAGCCGTTGAGGCCTGGACCAGCGCCGCCCGAACCGAAGCGTCGGAGCGAATCCATCCTGAAGCCATCTCCAAGCGCCTGGCCACCAAGCGAGGGTCGGCGCCAAGAAGGTCCTGCCGGAGCCGGTCCAGCTCGGGAGCAACACGATCCAGAACGGCGGGAGGAGTCGGAGAGACAGCAGTCGGTGGAGTAGGAGGAGAAGGCGGCGGCACGACCACAGCACCCTGAGGTAGGGTCTGCTGTGTCCCGACGACTGTGGTGGTAGCGACAGGCAAAGGCACCTCGAGAGTCACTTGGGCCGTGGGGGCTGGGTTCGCCCCAGCCAGCTCGGCCAGACCTCGCGAGGACGACCGGGCAGGAGAGGCCCGTGCATCGCGAGAACCTTCCTCCGCTGGCAGAGGCGCTGCCACAGATGGAACCTCAGGAGCCCCCTTCGGCTTCTTCATCGCGGGCGCCAACCTATCAAAGAGACGCGGACGTCAAGCCTCAGCAGCAGAACAAGAAACAAAGACAAGAGTCAAGCACTTACGGGTCGTCGCCGGCGAGCTCGAGCTGCCTCCGGCCAAAATTGAAGCCTGAAAGCCGGCTGGAGGGATCAACCTCGGAAGCAGAAGGCATGTCCGTGGAACGCCCCGGGGCCGGGGCAGACTCGCGGGGGATTAGCCCGGTCCTGTCCTTCTTCGGGATCGGGGGCGAGCTCCCGCTGCCCAGCACGTCATCATCCTCGTCGTCATCGCTCGGAGAGAGGCAGAGAGCGCGGGGCCTGCGCCGGGAGAGGGGAGCCCTCGACTCTCCGTTAGTCGCCTCGGAATCAGGCCCCTTCCCCCGCTCCTCTCCGTCCTCCTCTTCGCTGGAGTCGTCGGAGGACACGTCCACTGGTTCCTCGAGGGCTTCAGCAGGCAAGGGCCCGTCCCCGTTGAAGACGGGCACGGACTCCACTACCTGCTCCCAGTCGTCGCGGAGGAACAAGGGCGTGGGAGCACCCTCCAACCTCGCCACATTGCCCCCGATCAGAGATTGGACCACCGCGGCCAGATCTTCGTCACCCAAGGCCGCGGGGCTCGGATGAGGCCTCCACATCGGAGGTGAGTACTGCCGAAGCGGAGCCAGCTGGTGCTCCAGGAATTCCCTCAGCAACGACGCGCCGGTCAGCTTCGCCGCCGCCATGCTGGCCGGCCTCAGAGATGCGCCCATCTTCTCCAACACCGGCTTCGCGCGGGGGTCCGTGAGTTCCACTCGACCCCAATCACCGGAGCTCGTGGGCAGCTCCGTGGGCAAAATCAGCCGAGGGTGAATGCGCCTAGCGTCAGCCAAGACCCACTTGCTCCTGAAGCCCTCAATCCTCTTCCCGAGCTTCGAAATGGCAATGGCGCCATTGTACACAATGAAGCTCGCGCACGCGGAAGGAGAACCGCGAGAGACCCGGAGGGAGAAGTAGTGGCACAGCAAGGCCACTGAGGGCTGCACCCCTACGTGAGCCTCGCAGTAATAGGCAAAGATCGCCAGGAGAAGGACGGAGTTGGGATGGAGATGCAGAGCTTGTAAGTTGTAATGGCGGAGGACAGAGAAGAAGAACTCGTAGAAGGGAGGCACCAGGCCAGCAGCAATGGAGCTTACGAAGAGCGGATAAAAGGTGCTCCCTCGACCCTCAGGGGTGGCGGAGCCGGCCTTGAACACCCTCGCCCCGCCGATGCCCTGCGCCGTCGCCATCCGGCGCAACCGGGCGAGGCTCGCCTCCGACTCGTTTGGCGACTCCAAGGCAGACGAGTACCAAGCTCCGGCCGGGGACTGACGAGGCGCCATGGCTTCTGGATCACGCGGTTGAAGCAGATCTGGAGATTTCGAGGAAGGAAGGAGAGGAGCAAGAAAGGGGATCTGAGCAGCAACCGGAGAAAGCAGAAAGAGCAAAACCAGGGCGGATGCCGCTTCCTTATCAACTCGCGCGGTTACGGGGACGCCCACGTCCAATCAACCGCCACGCGGCGCCCAAGGCTGCAGGCTGTTAGGTCCTGCGGCGCTTCGCCCTTGCCCTTTTGCCTCCCTGCATGGCCATGTCCGGGCGCGCCTTGGGCCCGGGGGCTACTGTCGGGGTTCTAGGAATGGGGGTCCCCAGACTTGCCTGCCTGCGGCCTACGGCTTCTTCAATGCAGGCTCAAGACCCTCGCGAGGGGCCAAGCCTCGCGGGGCGAACGACACGGAGCTTCCTCAGGCACGGCCTCATCAGGCTGGCTCGCGAGGAGGCGGAGAGATCAAGGCGGGGTACCTCACGAGGTGCCCATGACGCAAGCCATGACGACCGAGGGCACCAGGCGGGCGCCAGGCCGCGTAGTGTCCTCCCTTTCCTCTTTGGTGCAAAGGGACCAAGCGCAGGCGAGAGGATCAAGCAAAGGCACCCATTTCGGTGCAACGAGACCAAGGCCAACTCCACGACAAGGAAGAAGTCATTGTGGAGCCCAAGCGAGCGTCATCACCAGAGCCTTTGGCAGGCGAGGACCAACTTTAGTCAGGATAAGTGTACCAGATGTTCCCCTTCAAAATGGCCAATTGTTGGCACCGTTCCCGCTCAATATTTGGGAGGAGGCCCAGGGCCTTTGCCTATAAATAGGACTAGCCAGCCCCGGGGTAGGGGCATGCATCGATCCATCCATCGATCTAGCTAGAGGCAGCTTCCAGAGATTCAGGCATCTAGAGATCGAGAATCAGAGAGAGAAGGGCGACTGAACCCCTCTAGCAGTTCATCGCCCCAGCCAAGAACAGATCCTCGCGAGGTTGTTCTTCCTTGTATTGTTCATCGTCGGCCCAAGAGGCAATCCACCACACCACCACACTGGAGTAGGGTATTACACCACATCGGTGGCCCGAACCAGTATAAACTCTGTGTCTCTTGTTTTGTTCTTCTGGTAGCTTAGATCCTTGCGAGGTGGAGGGGTATAGGTAGGTAGGAAGCGTAATCTCCGCGCGCACCCCAGAGTTCGAACCTCAAGGGTCTGCCGGAACCCGAAATCCAACACCATCACCACCACAAGCATGAAGAGTACCAACTACAAGGGCACACGCGCGTAGCGTCGAAACCAAGGTTAAATCTTTCCTCTTCGAACATCATTCAGATTCACATGAGAGTGGGATTCTACCTCAAATAGATACATTCTGCATTCTTAGGTACCAAGGGCATGACTATGAAGAAGCTATGAGGGAGACCCAAACACCCACGGATGAGGAGGAGGAGAAAGGACCCGCAAGCGCGAAGCTCCGGAGGCCTCGTCCCACCCCGGGTGCCCCGGGTGCCCGGACCCCGGCCCCAAAGGGCGCGGCCCCTTTGTCCACCCCGAGTGCCCGCACCACGACCACTGGGTGCCCGCACCCCGATCACCGAGTGCCCACACCCTCGGGTGCCCGCACCCCCAGGTGCACACACCCCAAGCACCGGGTGCCCGGCCCCCCTCCCAGGCGCCACCCCGGGTGCCCGGTCTTCTACTCCCTGATTACCCGGGGTGCCCGGACTCCATCGAAAGTGTCTGCGTGCATCTTGGGCTAAATGACCCTTGTACCTCTGTTTTCCTCTTATTTCATCCCTAGACTATAAGTACTCTTCCCATAGCTCATTAGAGAGGACAGAAAAGTATTGGATAGAGAAAGAGAGAGCTTTGCTCATCTTCCTCCTCTTGGAGATCATGACCTCCTAAGGGAGAAGATCCTCTTGTGGATTTCAAGGCCACCTCTTGGAGAAGGATCCCCATCATAGGATCATCAAGACCTCTCTCCTCATAGGATTGTGATGAAACTAGTTACCTCTTGTATCTCCTTGTGTTGGATTTAGACCTTTGTGCGTCTCTTTGTGTGATTGGATCTAGCACATGTGTGATTGAATCAAGTCCATTTGAGTGTTCCTCTTGTTTTCCCCATTTGTGTTATTCTTGTTCTGGGGGATTTCCCCTTCAATTCGAGGAAGATCTCCATCTAGGGTTCCACCCTACAACAAGATGTATCGCTATCCTCTTGAGTCATACGCATGCTCACTATACCGCTCTCCTCGTTACCAGTTTTGTTCTTATTTCTCATTCACATGTTGCCGCATCTTCGTGACATAGTCACCTGTGTCTGTCCAGATGATGATGGATGTCGTCACACCGAGAGGGCCCGAAGAATATCTCTCTAGGGGTAAATTCCACTCTCGAGCTATCTAGTCCCTTGACAAACTTTCTGATGAACCTATAAGTTGTCGTTATGATCACCTAGTTACAGATGATGTTTGAGCAACCCCAAAGTCCATCATACAGTAAGAAGTGACTATGATACTCTCGTGGTCTTAACACTCCATCTTATAACAATTGACTACTAAGGATTGCATCTCAAAGTATAACAAACATGTTTGGGTCGATTTAATATGATCGGTCTTCAAACATCATATTATATATGTTGTTTTAGGACTATCCTTACACTTAACGATATCCTAAGATCAGGAAAACATGATCAGCAACAACACTTGAACTAGTCTTAGAGGCAAGACTAGGAATCATATTTAGTCGTCTATCATTCTACACATGCATATGAGTTTTCCACTGAATTGCATATTCCAGTATCATAGAAATTATAACATAGAATATAAACTCTTCCTTACAAACATGGAAATATAATAATATTATATTATTGCATCTAGGGCATATTTCCAACAGGGAGGTGGAACATGTATCCCTATTTAGAGTCGTCATCTGCTGCTCCTGAGGTGGTGTCCATATCATCCTTGTGGTTTGTTCGACGTACCCTAGAGTCATCTTTGGATGCGCCATGAACTGGGTTTGGACGATTGTAGGGTCTCGGCTGCTAGATCCATCTCGGGCCTTCGATGCTTCATCGACAGCCTGAAACTCGGCCGTGAAGGTCGTGGTCTGTTCTTCTATTCAGAGTGAGCGTTCCGTGCTACCATTTACTGTTATGACTCCATGGGGTCCTGGCATCTTTAGCTTTAGATAACCGTAGTAAAGGATGGCATGGAAGCGAGCGAAAGTCGTTCTTCCGAGGAATGTGTGATATCCGCTCCTGAAAGGAACAATATCGTAGGTTAACTCTTCATTTCGAATTTTCTTTGTGTGTACCAAAGACTATGTCCATGGTCACCCTTCCCAAGCACTATGTCTTGAAGGTGGTATTACTAGGATTAATTCTTGCTGGGTCTATGTTAATCTTCTTGACCATATCTGCATATATTAGGTTGAGGTTGTTGCCACCGTCCATGAGGACTCGAGTTAGGTGGAAGCAGTCAACTATACGGTTGAGGACCAATGCCAATGTGCCGCCATGACGGATGCTGGTCGGGTGGTCTCATTGGTTAAAGATGATCAAAATTTCAAACCATGGGATATACTTTGGCGCAGTATGCTCTAAAGCGTACACATCACGAAGCGCACACTTCCTCTCCTTTCCTGTGACGTGTGCGACATATATCATATTCACGTCCTCTACCATGGGAAGGAATTGTTTTTGGCTAGCATTGACCGACCTTGGCTGGTCTCCATCCTCATTACGAGGTTGGCCTTTGCCCTGGTTATCGGTCGCAAATTTTCTCAACCTGCTTAATGACCTAGTAATTCCGATTCATATGCGTGGCCGGCTTATCGGGACTGTCGTGGATGGCACATGGTTTCTCCAAGATTTTGTCTAGTTGAGTTGGACCGTCCCTACCTCCTTGGAAATGCTTCCTTTTGTTGCAGCCACGCTGATTGCTCAAACCAGCATTAACCATGGTCTCCTCGGCATCACTGCTACTTCCTCCATTGCGGCGCTTATTATTTCTGTTGCGTCGAGGTTTTCCGTTCCCGTCACACACTTCGGAGGTGCGAGGGTCCCTGTTATGGTTGCTCTTCTGAGCCAACCAATTGTTCTCACCAGCGCAAAACTAAGTCAATGTGTTAGAACTGCCATTGTTCGTGGCTTTTCTTGTCTGAGCTCTCTGGCCAGCCATTCTTTACGAATGGTGTGCTTGAATATGGCTATCACCTCTGTGTATGGACCATCCACTATCTGGTTTTTCTTAGTTAAGAATCGATTCTAGAATTTTCGGGCTGACTCCCCCGGCTTTTGCATGACATGAGCAAGGTCCTCGGCATCTGGGGGTCAACCATAAGTACCTTGGAAGTTTTATCGGTGTCGGAGTAAATGACCATGGGTAGCCTCATCTTCTCCCCATGGCGATTCAAGACATCAGGGCCGGCTGCGCCCCTCAAGCCTCAAAGACGAAGAGTCGCCTTCTCAGGGTCGGCTGGTCCAAGCGGCTAGCTGCTAGAGGGCGGCAGTCCCCAAAGGACAGCCATGAGATGGGTCGACTCCTAGCAGGCGGCCTCCAGAGAGGTCGGCTCCTAGCAGGCGGCCCCCCTCCGTTCCCTTTAAGTTTGCACCACATTATAACAACAAGACGGGGCGTGGCTACAGTACAGACTGCCACCCCCGAATGCAGGGCAGAGCGTGGCCACAGTGCAGCGTACTGGGCGGACATCCCTCGCCCGACGCGACATTGTTGCCACGCAGCCCATGACATCACCCACGACAGAGAAGGCCATGCTCCCACTACGGGCTGTCGGTACGGCCCGCATGCGGCGGGCCCTACCTGTCCGTGAGAAGCTAGAAGGCGGCGAGCCCTGACCAGTCGGCACGGGGGAGGTCGACTCCCAGCAGGGGCCCTCCCCCTCCCTTAGAGTCTGTGCACCATTAATCAGAAGAGATGGGGAGTGGCTATAGTGAACGCCCACCAGGTGGCGGCACTGTAGCCATGCTCTCCCCGACAAAGCATGCATCATCAGTGGCGCGGCCATGGTACTTAGCAGCCGGCAGGACCCACAAGCGCCGGGCACGGCCTGTCGGTGAAGTACGAGACAGCCGGCGGGACCAACCAAGCGGCGGGACCCAGCAGCCGACGGAGAAGCCGGCGACCATAGACAATGACAGTCGGGTCCTACACCCGGCCAAATTACCATTGTACCCCTGGGGGTAGGCCTATATAAACCCCCAGGGCACCCATGCAAAGGGTTTAGCCTCTTAGAGACCACACAAACACAGAGAGAGAGAGAGAGAGTGAAGCTAGGGCTACCCTTGTTCTTCTTCCTCCTCTATAGAAATAGCTCAAGGAGCAAGGTTGTAGCTACTTGTTGAGATAATGATCATGCGGAGACCACGCAGAGCAGGACTAGGGGTGTTATCTCCTCGGAGAGCCCCGAACCCGGGTAAGATGCGTCAGCATACATGTCTACACCTTATCCCGTTTCCAGGCAACGGCGACGTCTTACTCTCCCCCACCATGATTAGCCATCACCCCCGACGTTTGGCGCCCACCGTGGGGCTAGGTGCACCGTCGTCCGGAGATCTGTTCTGGATGGGAACCCTTTTCCTCCCTAGCGAGCACAGCCATCCCGGCACGCCCGATGGCGTTTGCGCTGACGCGCTGCATGGCGCGGAAGTCGTGTGCGCGGTGAGCCGCCTCGCTGATCTCATCAGCGAGGTCCGCCTCTCCAACGAGCCCATGCCCGACGCGAGAGCGTCCAGCTCCAAGAGCTGTCCTTGTCGACCTCCTTGGCAAGCTTCACATCGCCAACGAGCCGGCCTCCGACCTAGAGTAAATCGGCTCCACCGACCTGATGCTTGTCGACTCCGCACGGCATCCCTCGGCGCCTTCCCCACCAACGTGGTGGTCATCGACGACCCACTCCCTTGCGCGGACAACAACTGCAGCACTGTAACGGAGGTGCTCGTCATCAGCCGCAACAGAGCCTCTGGTGGGGTGAAAGTGCAACTATCCCTGGGTGGTTTTGGTAATTCCTAAAAACATATAGCTCATTGAGCTAACATTATTCCAAGATCAATATTTCAGGAAAAGCTCAATGAATGGCATGGCATGGATGAGGAAAGTGGATCCCTCAAAATTATAAGGACAAAAAATTGGCTCAAGCTTCAATATCAAGACTCTACATTTTACATTTTTAGTGATCCAAGATCACATTGAGTCCATAGGAAAAGCCAATACTATCAAGGAGGGATGAGGTGTTGTTTAATGAGCCTCTTGCTTCATGTGCTTAGTGATATGCTCCAAAATCCTCAACTATCTTCCCACATCCACATATGACCTAAACCAAAAGTCAAACTCGGCCCCACCGATTCTTTCTATCCGGCGCCACCGAGTTTCACATGTCATAGCCACGGCCACAAACCATAGCAATTCAGTTTCACCGATAGGGATCTCTGTCTCACCGAGATGGGATTGCAATTTATCTGTTTCCCTTCGTAACATTTCGGTCTAACCGAAGTGAGCGATCGGTCCCACCGAGATTGCAATGTAAACTCTCTGTTTCCCTTTCGTAACATTTCGGTCTCACCGAAAAGAGCGAATCGGTCCCACCAAGTTTACCTGACCAACTCTCTGGTTAGCCTATTACCAAATTCGGTCCCACTGAGTTTGTGTAATCGGTCACACCGAGATTACATTATGCCCTAACCCTAACCATATCGGTCCTACCGAGTTGCATCTCAGTCCCACCGAAAATCCTAACGGTCACTAGGTTTGCCGAATCGGTCCGAGCGAGTTTAACTATTCGGTCCCACCGAGTTTGGCAGATTGTGTGTAACGGTTAGATTTTGTGTGGAGGCTATATATACCCCTCCACCCACTCTTCATTCGTGGAGAAAGCCATCAGAACACATCTACACTTCCAATACACATGTTCTGAAAGAGAACCACCTACACTTGTGTTGAGGTCAAGATATTCCATTCCAACCATATGAATCTTGATCTCTAGCCTTCCCAAGTTGCTTTCCACTCAAATCTTCTTTCCACCAAATCCAAATCCTGTGAGAGAGAGTTGAGTGTTGGGGAGACTATCATTTGAAGCACAAGAGCAATGAGTTCATCATCAACACATCATTTGTTACTTCTTGGAGAGTGGTGTCTCCTAGATTGGCGAGGTGTCACTTGGGAGCCTCCGACAAGATTGTGGAGTTGAACCAAGGAGTTTGTAAGGGCAAGGAGATCGCCTACTTCGTGAAAATCTACCGCTAGTGAGGCAAGTCCTTCGTGGGCGACGGCCGTGATGGAATAGACAAGGTTGCTTCTTCGTGGACCCTTCGTGGGTGGAGGCCTCCGTGGACTCGCGCAACCGTTACCCTCCGTGGGTTGAAGTCTCCATCAACGTGGATGTACGATAGCACCACCTATCGGAACCACGCCAAAAACATTCGTGTCTCCAATTGTGTTTGAATCCTCCAAACCCTTCCCTTTACATTCTTGCAAGTTGCATGCTTTACTTTCCGCTGCTCATATACTCTTTGCATGCTTGCTTGAATTGTGTGGAGATTGCTTGACTTGTGCTAAGATAGCTAAAATCTGCCAAGAACTAAAATTGGGAAAAGGCTAGATTTTTATTTGGTCAAGTAGTCTAATCACCCCCCCTCTAGACATACTTCCGATCCTACAAGTGGTATCAGAGCTTTGGTCTCCATTTGCTTTGATTTCCATAGTTTTTGGTGGTCATAGCCTTGGTTTCACAACCTAGGAGAGTATGGCGTCTAGCGAGGGAAATTATCACCGTACAGGTCCTTACTTTGATAGAACTAATTTTGCTAGTTGGAAGCATAAGATGAAAATGCATATTCTTGGACATAACCCCGTCGTTTGGGCTATCGTGTGTGTTGGCTTGCAAAGTGACTTCTTTGATGGGAAAGAACCAAACCATGAAGCTACCGCGGAAGAGTTGAAGATGCCGCAATACAACGCTCAAGCTTGTGATATCCTCTTCAACGGATTGTGCCCCGAAGAATTCAACAAAATCAGCTATCTTGAGAATGCAAAGGAAATTTGGGATACTTTGATTGATATGCATGAAGGTACCGACTCCGTCAAGGAATCCAAATTGTATGTGCTTCAAAGTCAACTTGAAAAGTTCAAAATGAAGGGTGGTGAAGGTGTCGCTGAAATGTACTCTAGGCTTGCTCTTATCACAAATGAGATTGCCGGCTTAGGGAGTGAAGAGATGACCGATAGATTCATTATCAAGAAGATCCTAAGAGCCTTGGATGGAAAATATGATACTGTGTGCACATTGATCCAAATGATGCCCAATTACAAAGATCTCAAGCCAACGGAAGTCATTGGAAGAATTGTTGCTCATGAGATGTCACTCAAGGATAAAGAGGAACTTCACAACAAATCAAGTGGTGCTTACAAAGCCTCACGTGAAGCTCCCACATCATCAAGTGAGAAACAAACCTTCAATGAAGAATTGAGCTTAATGGTGAAGAACTTCAACAAGTTCTACAAGAGTAGAAGCAAAGATAAAAGCTCTAAGTCAAGGTCCTACAATGACAAAAGATCCTCTAGTCGAGAACGAAACTGCTACAATTGAGGAAGGCCCGGACACTATTCCAATGAGTGTACGGCTCCCTACAAGAGAAGAGAAGATTCTCCCAAGAGAAGAAGTAGAAGAGAAGAATCACCATCTAGAGAAAGAAGGAGTAGAAATGATCGTTATGAACGAAGGCACTCACGGAGAAGCAAGGATTCGGAAAGAAAGGACAAGTCATCAAGGAGCTACACAAAACGAAGACATCAAGCTCATGTTGGTGAATGGGTATCCGGCTCCGACTCCGACAACCACTCCGAGAGAAGCTATCACTCCGATTCCGAATATACTCAAGATGAAGGTGTTGCTGGTCTAGCACTTGTGTCAACCAACTCCTACGACATATTTGACTCACCAAATGAAGGAGTTGGAACATGCTTCATGGCTAAAGGCCCAAAGGTATCACATCCCGAGTATGTTGATTTCAATAGTGATGAAGATGACTTGTTAGGTGATGATGATTTACTTGTTGACAACTCTAGTGATGAATACTACGATGAAACGTTAATTAATCATGCTAATCTAGATAAAACGAATGAAAATGATAAGGAGAAGATTGAGTCTCTAATTAAAGAACTAAACACTCTGAAGTTAGCTCATGAAACTATCTTAGGAGATCATCGAGAACTTTTAAGGGCGCATGAGAAATTACGCTTTGAAAATCTCAACCTTGAGCAAGAGCATGAGTTCTTAAAAGCAATCAATGATGATCTTCGTAAGAAAAGTTCTTCTTACATTGCCAAGCGTTTACTTTTATCCACTTACATACCTCAAGTCAAGTCTAGTAACAAAAACAAGAAAGATTCTTCCTCTAGTAGTAACAATGATCATGCTAAATCCAATATTGTTGCTTCTAGTAGTTCTCTTGATTCCAATAATGATTCTCTTAGCCAAGTTACACTTGAGCAAGAAAATAGCTTATTGAAGGGAATTATAGAGAAAGGAGTTTACAAGAGCCTTGCCGGAAGTAAGCAATTCGAGGAAATTGTTCGCAAGCAAGGAAGGCACTGGAAGAATCAAGGTGTTGGTTTTGAATGAAAGTTCAATGCCAATGGAGTTGAGTGGGAAGAAGATCAATACCCCAAGACGAAGTTTGTTCCTCAACAAGAGAAGTATGATCCCACTTCTTTCAAAGGGACACAAGCTCAAGATGATCTTCCACCACAAGACTACAAGCAAAAAGGCAAGGACAAGCTTCAAGAGGAAATTGATGCATTTGAAGAAGCTCCTAAGACCTTAGTCAAGTAGATTCCCAAGACTACTTCAAGTTCCACTTCATCAAGTACAACTACAACACCAAGGATTCCCATCAAGATGGTGTGGATCCAAAAGAAGAAGAACTAGAGAGTTCTTGAGGGTGACTCCGCCAACATACTTCACTCTCATCATCATCTTGGCAAGAACAAGTGCAATCAACTTCCACATCTTGCACTAGTTCAAGGAGTCACAAACCCTCTTGTTGGTAAGACAAGGGACAAGGTAATCTAAAAGCTTTCATAGACATCATCTTGTGTGTGCATCACTCTATGTCTATGGATATCCTTGTTTGTTCCTTGTGGGACCAACCCATGTAGATATTGAAAGTGCAACTCACTCCAATGGATAGCTCCAAATGATCTACATCGACATTGAGCATCCACATCTTCAACATCTACATGAATTCATCATCGACAAAACCCAAGGTTAGTTCATCCCTCTTAGGGGGGATATCACATCTAGGGGGAGCTTTACTCTAAGAATTGAGCTAAAGCAACTCTAATGGTGTGAACACAACAATGCTTTATGTAAAAGTGGTAACCTCACTTGTGCTTAAACGATGAGTATGACCTATGATCAAATGTTCTCATTTGACTCCTAAGTCAATGTACTCATATATAGATGACCTAGTCATCGCAAATTGCTTGATAGATGCTAGAATTGGTTGTGCATGCTTTGTCACATATCTCAATTGCCATTTTATTGTGTGAGCATGTTGATTGCATATTTTACTCATTCAAGGATATCCACTTGTTGTTTTGATTAATTGGTTTTCTTTTCTTTTGCCAAGTGGATGGACAAGAATGCCAAAGAACCCTCTCTAGCTATCTATGCTTTTCTCGTCTCAAACTCTATACATGTTACATCACAAAATTTGATCAAGTCAGATTCAAACCACTCTGTGTGAGGAGCACTCGGAGTTCCCGATTTGTCATAGACTTAAACTTCCAAAACTTCTTTGTGCTTTTCGGTCTGACCGATTCCTCCATTTCGGTCAGACCGATATCACTAAGTCGATCTAGGTTTTCACCTCGGTGCAACCGACTTGAACTTTTCGGTCACACCGAGTTGCTATAACTGTCAACAGTTATGCATCTCGGTGCCACAGAGTTGTTCCACTCGGTCACACCGACAGGGTCGGGCTATATATACTCATAGGAAAAAAATTGGAAATTTCTCCGAAACCTCTTCGCCCGCGCATAGCTCGCTCTACCTACTGGGTCTCCGGATCGTCTTCCTCGTCGCCAGCCGCCTCCTGTCGCTGGTCTCCGCCGCCGTCAACGGATTTCGTCTCCGCTGTTGCCGCCGTAGTGAGTTCACCGCCGAACTAGGGTATGGACTCGATCACAGTGCTATCCCCATCTGATTCCTAGCACATTGTGTTCATTATGATTCTTGCTACAATTGAAACACTTCTATCCAGTCAAAACAATCCTTAGAATAGATGCGATTTGAAAATTTAGGTTTAGGTTTCCGCCGAAACCATCTCGGACCCACCGGGTTGCGGAACTCGGTTCCACCGATTCGGCCATGGCCATTGCACATGTGGTTCTCGGTCTGACCAAGAATTGCAAATCGGTGTGACCGAGTTCAGGACTTTGTGAAACCCTAGCAGTCTCGGTGCCACCGAACTTTGACTCGGTCTGACCGAGTTCACTAGTTTTGGTTCCGAAAGCTGCTTCGGTATCACCGAGTTTGCAAATCGGTTGATCCGAAATGCTTTTTGTGGAAAACTAAAACCAAGTTTTTGACTCATTCTTTTGCAAAAATCTCTGCATTTTGTGATGCTCATCCACTCTATCTCATCTACAATCTATTCACAAGGTCTGCAGTCAGTATTTGCGACATGTATGATCAAAGTGACAGCCAGAACAAATCAGAGGAGCAGGTTCACATGAGTGAGGGCACTAGTCCCTCTAGTAGCTCTGATGAGGGTAGCAGAAGCACCCCAAGCAACTTGCCCAAGGCTGCCACTAGAGCAAGCAAGAAGAGAACTTCTGAGTCTGAGGATGAAGATTATGTGGCAGAGGAAGAGGAAGCCACCTCAAAGAAGAAAGTGCTCAAGAAAGAATATGGCTCAGCTCCAGCCACAAAACCAGGTATGCATAAGAAGGCACATGCAAGGAGAGTTCCTACTTCCAAGCCTAGGAAGGTTGCCACTGGAGAAACCTTGAAATTTACCATGGAGTCTGAAGAAGAAGCAAGTGGCCAAGACGAGAAGAAAAAGAGAGTCAGAACCACTACTGCTAGAGTTCTTGGCAAACCCTCCATGAGGAGAGACTCTGAGGGAGAAGAAGAGGTTGCTGCACCAGCACCCAAGGCACAGAAGCTTATGGGTGATGATATAAGGTCAGGGGCTGCATCATCAAAGCCCAAAGAAGCACCCAAAGCTGCCTCCAAGCCCAAGAGTGCACCTAAGAGGAACACTAGGAACATATCTGCTGCTGAGAAGAACAAGGCCCCAGTGCCTGATGTTGCTGCTGAAGAAGAAAAAGAAGGACAAGTTCTCAGGAAGCTCAAGCCCAAGATTCCAGACCACAACGATGCTCATCCTGTGGCTGAGGACATGAAAATCAGGAGAGATTCAGGGCTGAGGAAATGGAGAGAGGCAGATCCATATGCTTCAAGGAGAAGAACTGTTGTTGATTACAGATTCCACACCAAGGAACCGCAAGACTTCTATGAGACAGTGCTGCTGGACAAGAAACCCATAGTGTGTCACTTGAGATGGGTTGACTGGGAGTATATCAAGGAGAATGAAGAACACTATCCTGGAGTGCTTGACAGCTTGAAAGCTTGTGGAGTTGCAGACTTTGTTGGGCAGAAGCTCACAAAGTGGAATGAGGAGCTCATAATGCAATTCTACTCCACAACACATTTCTATCCAGATGGCAGGATAGTATGGATGACTGAAGGCACAAGATACCAATCTACAGTTGCAGAATGGGCTCAGCTAATCAATGCCCCAGAAGAGCTAGAAGATGACTTGGATGTCTATTCCAAGAAGAAGATGGATCACAATTCCATGTCAAACATGTACAAGGAGATCCCAGACAAAGCTCTTGAGACTTTCAAGTTTTGGTCAATTCACTTCCTTCTGTCAGGGCTGCCTACAATCAACTGGATTCTAAGGCACACTATCTTGCCCAAGTCAGGTGATCACAAAATGATCAGAGGCCATGCAATAAACTTGCTTCACATATTTGATGTGCCACAGAAGTTCAAGGTAATGAGCCTCATAGTTGAGACCATCAAGAGGACAGCAGCTGATCAAAAGAGGAGCTGTGGATATGCCCCACAAATTCAGGAGATGATTAACTCGAAGATGGGCATAGGCACATATCTGTTGGATAAGGAACACCTGCCCATCCATCCAGACTTTGAGGAAAATCAAGTTGTGATGAAAGAGAATGAACCATCATCTGCACAAGCTCAAGCAAAGAAGGAGAAGGCAAAGATGGAGAAAGCTGCCAGGATGCCAACTCAAGAGGAGGCATCTGAGTACTTTTTGAAGAACAAGCAGGAGCAGCTCGGTTACCTGATAGCATCAACTCTGAGGATTGAGAAAGGACTGGCCACCCTGACTCGAAACCAAGAGAGCCTGGAAAGAATCATGGAACAAAAGTTCTATGACCTAGATATGAAAGTAACTGATATTCAGTCTGCTGTGGAGCAACTACAAGATGATATGCAGGAGAGGAAGGGCAAGACCACAACTGATGCATTTGCCAGAGTGCCTAGAGCTCAGAGATCATCTGCAGTGCCAGTTCCTGACACCAGAGCTACTACTTCTGCACCAGCTATAGCCTCAGTTCCACCAGCTCCAGCTCCTACCCCAGCAGCTCCAACTACTTCTACTGAAGCCCTCGTCCTTGGTGTCATCCGGACTCCACCACCTGAAGACTAAGACTGAGACTCGTTTTAGTGCTATGCATTTTCCTATGAACTTTTTGGTAACTTGTTGCCAAAGGGGGAGAAAATGTATAGATCATAGGCTTCAAGAGAGACAGAGTTTGCATTTGTTCTCTCTTGTCTTCTTGGTTGAACTTTATTTGCTTTTGAGTGCTTGAGATACTATGCTTTTATCTGTGAGACATTGATGATCATGTGTCTGATCATAAGCTACACTTAATGCTTGTTAGACGTTACTATCAGTTTATCCTTATTTTGATCTTTCACTTTGCTTGGTGATGAGTGCATGTATTTAATTCTTATCATTTTGAGCGCTCCACCAAGATGTATGTGACATGGAAGAGTAACCCATGATCCTAACTCATTGTGCATTTGCAGTCCAAAGCAAATCTTAAAATATGCACAAATTTAGGGGGAGCTCTTGCTTATCACATACTTCTCAAAGCGACGATATCTATCACTCTTATTATCATTTGTCAAAGCTTTGATCTATATGTTGTCATCAATTACCAAAAAGGGGGAGATTGAAAGTGCAATTATCCCTGGGTGGTTTTGGTGATTCCTAACAACATATAGCTCATTGAGTTAACATTATTCCAAGATCAATATTCTAGGAAAAGCTCAATGAATGGCATGGCATGGATGAGGAAAGTGGATCCCTCAAAATTATAAGGACAAAAGATTGGCTCAAGCTTCAAGATCAAGACTCTACATTTTACATTTTTAGTGATCCAGGATCACATTGAGTCCATAGGAAAAGCCAATACTATCAAGGAGGGATGAGGTGTTGTTTAATGAGCCTCTTGCTTCATGTGCTTAGTGATATGCTCAAAAATCCTCAACTATCTTCCCACGCCCACATATGACCTAAACCAAAAGTCAAACTCGACCCCACCGATTCTTTCTATCCGGCGCAACCGAGTTTCACATGTCATAGCCACTGCCACAAACCCTAGCAATTCAGTTTCACCGATAGGGATCTCTATCTCACCGAGATGGGATTGCAATTTCTCTGTTTCCCTTCGTAACATTTCGGTCTAACCGAAGTGAGCGATCGGTCCCACCGAGATTGCAATGTAAACTCTCTGTTTCCCTTTCGTAACATTTCGGTCTCACCGAAAAGAGCGAATCGGTCCCACCAAGTTTACCGGACCAACTCTCTGGTTAGCTTATTACCAAATTCGGTCCCACTGAGTTTGTGTAATCGGTCACACCGAGATTACGTTATGCCCTAACCCTAACCATATCGGTCCTACCGAGTTGCATCTCAGTCCCACCGAAAATCCTAACGGTCACTAGGTTTGCCGAATCGGTCCGAGCGAGTTTAACTATTCGGTCCCACCGAGTTTGGCAGATTGTGTGTAACGGTTAGATTTTGTGTGGAGGCTATATATACCCCTCCACCCACTCTTCATTCGTGGAGAAAGCCATCAGAACACATCTACACTTCCAATACACATGTTCTGAAAGAGAACCACCTACACTTGTGTTGAGGTCAAGATATTCCATTCCAACCATATGAATCTTGATCTCTAGCCTTCCCAAGTTGCTTTCCACTCAAATCTTCTTTCCACCAAATCCAAATCCTGTGAGAGAGAGTTGAGTGTTGGGGAGACTATCATTTGAAGCACAAGAGCAAGGAGTTCATCATCAACACACCATTTGTTACTTCTTGGAGAGTGGTGTCTCCTAGATTGGCGAGGTGTCACTTGGGAGCCTCCGACAAGATTGTGGAGTTGAACCAAGGAGTTTGTAAGGGCAAGGAGATCGCCTACTTCGTGAAGATCTACCGCTAGTGAGGCAAGTCCTTTGTGGGCGACGGCCGTGATGGAATAGACAAGGTTGCTTCTTCGTGGACCCTCCGTGGGTGGAGCCCTCCGTGGACTCGCGCAACCATTACCCTCCATGGGTTGAAGTCTCCATCAACGTGGATGTACGATAGCACCACCTATCGGAACCACGCCAAAAACATCCGTGTCTCCAATTGTGTTTGAATCCTCCAAACTCTTCCCTTTGCATTCTTGCAAGTTGCATGCTTTACTTTCCGCTGCTCATATACTCTTTGCATGCTTGCTTGAATTGTGTGGAGATTGCTTGACTTGTGCAAAGATAGCTAAAATCTGCCAAGAACTAAAATTGGGAAAAGGCTAGATTTTTATTTGGTCAAGTAGTCTAATCACCCCCCCCCCTCTAGACATACTTCCGATCCTACATGGGGCTGCCCAAGACCCACTACAGGAAGCACTGCGAGACCTGTCCGCACCCATCGCAGCAGATGCCAACGCCGAGACGCTAGAAGCTTGCCGCGTCTCGCTCGTCGAGAACGCCAAGAAGTTGGCCACCATGAGACACCTCTCTGAGGCCTACCAATGTGAGATCGACCGCGCTGTCGGCGGCACGCCGGCTGGTGGCGAGCCCAGCCGTGTGGCACGGTCCGCCAGGACGGCGCTGCCATCGCCAGCATGTTGGGAGTAGACCACCCTGTCTACGCCACGCCTGCAGGGAACATACGTGTTGCCCAGGCGGCAGCAGACGAGCTGGATCACGTGGAGGGTGACGAGCAACGATGCATGACGGTGCATGTCTAGCATCTCCTCGACGCGGCTCCCGAGCAGCAAGAAGCTGCCCGTCGTGCAGATGAACCCGGCCAGCTGCCGAGAACCTCCCCCCTCGCCAAGAGCATGGCGCGACCTCCCGAACGCCGACAGGCGGCACCCTCGACTAGAGAGACAAAGAGCCGGTTGCCAGCCGCAGCCGGACACGCATCACCATCGAGCGTGACCAAGACAGCCGCCCGCGAGCGGTGGAACAGCTGAGCAATCTCCCGCCTCCCCCACGCAGGGAGAGGCGCGCCTCCCTGCCGCCTGTTGAGCACCTGACTCTCGGAGACCGACTGGGCCGCCGAGAAGGAGTCAGAGAGAATGATGCCTGCCACCGGATCGACCGCCTCGCACGGTCCTTGGCGCTAGAATAAGAAGACGTGATGGGTCGCCTTGTTTCGGCCCCCGCATCCGCGACGAGCCCTTCCCGAAAGGGTTCTCGCTCCCCCGAGACACGCCCAAGTATAACGGCTCCGTGAAGCCGGAAGATTGGCTGGTTGACTACTCCACAGCTGTCAGCATAGCAAATGGCAACAAGCATGTTGTCGTGAAGTACGTTCCGCTCATGCTCCAAGGCACGGCCCGGACATGGCTGACCAGCCTGAAGCCCCGCAGCATCAATAGTTGGGTAGATTGCACCGAAGTCTTCATCCGCATCTTTACCAGCACATACAAATGGCCGCCCAAGCCCCGCCAGCTCTTGCTGCGCGTTCAAGGCCCGTATGAGACCACCCGCGACTACTTGACGCGGTGGCCTGAACTGCGCAACTCCTGCGAAGGGGTGCATGTAACGCCCTCGATGCGGCTATATCTCCCACGTGACGAAGCACGACTTAGAGGCATAACCGCATTGAAAGCAATGTCGCAAGTGAGGTAATCTTCACAAAACCCATGTAATACATAAGGGAAAGAGATACATAGTTGGCTTACAGTCGCCACTTCACACAATACATAAATAAACATCCATCATCCAAATTACACTCAAGGTCCGACTACGGAACCAAAATGAAAGAAGACTACCCCAAATGCTACACAGATCCCCGATCGTCCCAACTGGGCTCCACTACTGATCATCAGGAAAAGACACATAGTAACGACCACGTTCCTCGTCGAACTCCCACTTGAGCTCGGATGCGTCATCTGCACTAGCATCGTTGGCACCTACAACTATTTTGGTAGAATCTGTGAGTCACGGGGACTCAGCAATCTCACACCCGCGAGATCAAGACTATTTAAGCTTAAAGGTAGGACAGGGTTGTGAGATGGAGCTGCGGCAAGCGACTAGCATATATGGTGGCTACATTCGCAAAAGAGAGCGAGAAGAGAAGCAAAGCACGCTCGTGAAGCTAGAAGTGATCAAGAAGTGATCCTAGAACAACCTACGTCAGACATAACTCCAACACCGTGTTCACTTCCCGGACTCCGCCGAGAAGAGACCATCACGGTTACACACGCGGTTGATGTGTTTTAATTAAGGTCAACTTTGGGTTTTCTACAACCGGACATCAACAAATTCCCATCTGCCTCATAACCGCGGGCACGTCTTTCGAAAGATAATACCCTGCAGGGGTGTCCCAACTTAGCCCATTATAAGCTCTCACGGTCAAGAAGGATATTCCTTCTACCGGGAAGACCCGGTCAGTCTCGGAATCCCGGACTACAAGACATTTCGACAATGGTAAAACAAGACCAGCAAAGCCGCCCGGATGTGCCGACAAATCCCGATAGGAGCTGCACATATCTCGTTCTCAGGGCACACCGGATGAGCCAGACGTCGGGTTGGCATAGACCTTGGTTGCCCAAGGGGCGCCAGACATCGCTCGGTTTGGACCAGCAATCGAAGGAGAACTGGCCCGGGGGTTAAAAATAAAGATGACCCTCGGGCTCGCGAAAACCCGAGGGAAAATGGCTTAGGTGGCAAATGGTAAAACCAAGGTTGGGCCTTGCTGGAGGAGTCTTATTCAAAGTGAACTGTCAAGGGGGTCCCTTAAATCACCCAACCGTGTAAGGAACGCAAAATCAAGGAACATAACACCGGTATGACAGAAACTAGGGTGGCAAGAGTGGAACAAAACACCAGGCATACGGACGAGCCTTCCACCCTTTACCAAATATATAGATGCATTAATTAAAATAAGAGATATTGTGATATCCCAATATAATCATGTTCCAACATGGAAGAAACTTCATCTTCACCTGCAACTAGCAACGCTATAAGAGGGGCTGAGCAAAGCGGTAACATAGCCAATCAACGGTTTGCTAGGAAAGGATGGTTAGAGGTTTGACATGGCAATATGGGTGGCATGATATAGCAAGTGGTAGGTATCGCAGCATAGGCGTAGCAAAAGAGCGAGCATCTAGCAAGCAAAGATAGAAGTGATTTCGAGGGTATGGTCATCTTGCCTGCAAGGTTCTTAGAGTTGTCGAAGACTTGATCCTCGTAAGCGTTCTCAACAGGTTCTTCATTCATGTACTCGTCTCCCGGCTCTACCCAAGGCAAGAACACAAGCAAAGGAACAACTATCAACCACGATGCAATGCGCAATCAACATGATGCAAAACATGGCATGATATGCGAGATGTGGTATGCAATGCATATGCGTGCTACGGAAGGAAAAGATGAACAAGTCATAATCTTGGAAAACCAAGTATGCCACTGGAAAGGTGAGGTGATTTCGGTTGAAATCGATATAAAGATCACCGGAATCGGATGCACGGTTTGCAAATGACAAGCAAAACAAGAATGACAAGATTCTGCCATTAACAGCATGATGCCACTTAGCATGCAACAAGAAATTAAGCTACTGCATCCAAACATATCAGCAAAGCATATGGCAGTGATCTACTCAAGATGCTCGACAAAATATGAACACTGAACTACGGCTAAATCACACCATAACAGGTCCAAACGAGCATGGCAAAAGTGCAAAATATATCAACTTCACAGACTTAGTGAAAATACTATCATGCCAGAAATTAACATCAGGATGACATGTTTAGAGCAAGGAAACAACCTGCTATAGTAACAGGACATAGCAAAATATGGCATGACATGAATCTGCTGAAAGAATTGAACAAAAGTCCCTTACTGACCAAGAGCCGAAAAGGACCAGAAAATATAATAGCACCCATGTCAATTAAGCAAGTTTCGTTACAGTTTTCAGACTTGGCAGAAAACTGGACATGTCAAAAACAGATAACAAGTAGGCATGTTTACGAGCTCGATGCACTCACTACAGAGCCTTTCATGATAAAATAAGCACACAACCACCAAGAAGACATGGCATAAAAGCTAATCATGGCAAGAACAACATCATAGCATGCAAGGATCAACTACAACAAGCTTGGCAAAATCGAATAACATGTAAACAATCTGCCAGTAACATTTTATAGCAAAAGTAGAGCTCGATTGACTCAAGCTATGACACTCCATAATTACAAACAAAGGCATGGATTGATAGACCAAATCCATATGTTCAAAACACCCATACTGATCATGCTCAAAATGGGCATAGATCTCTCTGTAACAACATGAACACATGGCATAAAAATAACAGCAGGGAATGACTTAGTGAAATTACTAAGTCTCTGAAATCAGCAACAATATGATCCCTAGTTTGCATGCTTGCGCTAGTCACCACAAAGATCAAAAAAATACATGGCATACACCCCTGTAAAGATGGCATGGCATATTACAAAACACATTTAGGACTCCAGTTCATTGGATGCACACATCAATCATGGCAAAAATGACAAAAGTGCATTTACTGAAACAGATATGAAACTAACATCACATAGCCCTATTCCAACTGCATTTCGGGAAACAAGATGAGCTCAAATGAAAATGACGCACTGAGATGAAATGATTTACTCATTGAGACGAACAATTTGACATATTACACGCACGAAACGGAGCCGTATGCATCAAGTTATGATGCGATGAACATGCAACAAAATATCTGCAGAAAAATGACTTAAGAGGAATTTTGACCTCCAAGATCTAGGGTTGACCCGGCGCGGAAAACGAGGCGGCGGCGCGAGCTCGCCGGAGTTGGGCATGGGGGACGCCGGAGATGGCGGATCCGGGCCGGATCTCGCCGGATCCGGCCGGATCCCGGCGCGGGGAGGCGGAGGACGGCGGCGGCGCTGCTCGTCGCGGGCGGCGGCGGCGGAGGACGGCGTGGGGCGCGCGGCGGCGGAGGCGCGAGGCGGCGCGGGCTGGCCGGAGTTGCTGTGGCGGCGGGGCAGCACGGCGGCCGGCGAGGAGGAAGGCGGCGAGGCGCGCCGGGGCGCGGGCCTCGAGGGCCGGCCGCGGGCTCGGCGGGCCGCGGGCGGCGTGTGTCGGCCGGGGCCACGTTGAGGCCTGCGATTGGCGCGGATGCGTCCGGCCCGATCCGGACGTGTCCGGCGGCGCGGAGGGGAGCGGGGCTAGGGTTAGGGGCGGATTTGATCCGGGATTTCGGGGAAGGGGTGTATTTATCGGTAGGAGGGGCTAGGAGGCTCCAAATTGAGCATGGTTTTCGCCCACACGATCGTGATCGAACGGCCTAGAGGATGGGAGTGACTTAGATGGGTTATTGGTCTGTTTTGGAGGGGTTTTGGGCTGCAACCCAAAAGAGGCCTTCGCGGTTACCCGGTTAACCGTTGGAGTATCAAACAACCTCCAAATGACCCGAAACTTGACAAGCGGTCTACCGGTGCTATACCAAGGCCGCTTGGCAAACCTCGGTCCATTCCGGGACCGTTTAACACTCGCACATGGAAATAGGTAAAAGGGGGCGCCGGAGGACGTAGGAGCGTCGGATTGCAAAACGGACAACGGGGAAAAGGCTCGGATGCATAAGACGAACACGTATGCGAATGCGATGCACATGATGACATGACATGAAATGCATGACGAGGACAAAATGCAAAATGAAGGGAAACCCAACCACGGAGGGAATATCATATCACATTGCCGAAAATGACAAGAGTTGGAGTTACAAATATGGCAAGTTACATCCGGGGTGTTACAACACTCCACCACTACGAGAGGACCTCGTCCAGAGATCTAGGACTGAAAGAACTCCGGATATTTGGAACGGGGGTGGTCCTCACGTTCCCAGGTGGCTTCTCGGTCGGAATGATGAGACCACTTCACTTTGAGGAATTTGATGGACTTGTTGCGAGTCTTGCGCTCAGTTTCTTCAAGAATAGCAACGGGATGCTCACGATAGGACAAATCTTCTTGAAGATCAATCTCTTCGAAGTTGATGGTGCGCTTAGGCGTCTTGAAGCACTTGCAAAGCTGTGACACGTGGAACACATCGTGCACATTTGCAAAGTTGGGGGGAAGCTCAAGTTGATAGGCGAGATCGCCTCTTTTGCCGACGATCTTGAAAGGGCCGACGTATCTAGGGGCAAGTTTCCCTTTGATACCGAAGCGACGAGTGCCTTTCATTGGAGAGACGCGGAGGTAGACATGGTCTCCGATCTCGAAAACCAAATCACGGTGTTTGCTATCGTAATAGCTCTTCTGGTGCGATTGAGCGGCTTTGAGATTCTCATGAATGACTTTACACATATCTTCAGCCTCTGTGATCAAGTCGTTGCCAAGAAGTTGGCGTTCGCCCGTCTCAGACCAATTGAGAGGAGTATGACACTTTCTGCCATAGAGAATCTCGAATGGGGCTTTGCCCGAGCTCGCTTGAAAGCTGTTGTTGTAAGAGGACTCTGCATATGGAAGACAATCCTCCCACTTCATGCCGAAAGAGATAACACAAGCCCTAAGCATATCCTCAAGAATTTGGTTGACACGCTCGACTTGTCCACTAGTTTGAGGATGGAAAGCTGTGCTGAAGCGAATATTTGTGCCCATGGCCTTCTGAAAGGAATCCCAAAACTTGGAGGTAAAGATGCTGCCACGGTCCGAAGAGATCAATTGTGGAATGCCGTGCAAGGAGACAATTCTGGAGGTGTAAAGCTCTGCCAGCTGTGCTGCTATGATAGACTCTTTGATAGGAAGAAAATGAGCCACTTTAGTGAGCTTGTCGATGACGACGAAGATGGCATCATTTCCACGCTTGGACTTAGGAAATCCAGTCACGAAGTCCATTTTGATATGATCAAACTTCCATTCTGGAATAGCAAGAGGTTGGAGTAGACCAGCTGGTCGTTGGTGTTCTGCTTTCACCCTTCTGCAGACATCACATTCATTCACGAATTGAGCAATTTCTCGCTTCATTCGAGTCCACCAATACGACTGCTTGAGGTCATGGTACATCTTCGTACTTCCAGGATGAATGGATAGGAGTGAATTGTGTGCCTCGTTCATAATGACTTTTCGTAGATCACCCTTTGGAACCACAATCCGGTCCTCGAAGAAAAGAGTATCTCTGTCATCAACGCGATAACACTTGTATTTGGAAATGCCCTTGTCAATACCATGTTTCACCTTCTTCACCATGGTATCCAGGAGTTGAGCCTCGCGAATTTGATCTTCCAAAGTAGGAGAGACTATGAAGTTGGCAAGAAAACCTTGAGGAACAACTTGAAGATTCAGTTTGCGGAAAGCTTCACAAAGATCCGGTTGAAAGGGCTTGAGGATTAAGCTGTTGCAATAAGCCTTCCTGCTCAATGCATCTGCAATCACATTAGCCTTGCCTGGAGTATATTCAATACTCGGATTATACTCTTGAATCATTTCGACCCATCGAGTTTGCCTGAGGTTGAGGTTGGGCTGAGTGAAGATGTACTTGAGACTCTTGTGATCGGTGAAAATGTCCACTTTCCTTCCCAACAAGAGATGTATCCATGTTATCAACGCATGGACAACTGCCGCCAACTCTAGTTCGTGAGTGGGGTAGTTCTTTTCGTTGGGCTTCAACTGACAAGAGGTATAGGCCACAACCTTCTTCTCTTGCATTAACACAGCACCGAGACCTTGAAGAGAAGCATCACAGAAAACTTCATAAGGCTTGGATTCGTCAGGAGGAGTCAAAACTGGAGCAGTGACGAGTTTCTCTTTGATAGCATTGAAAGCAACGTCACACTCAGGAGACCAGACATACTTCACATGCTTCTGGAGGAGGTTGGAAAGAGGCTTTGCAATCTTTGAGAAATTCTCAACGAATCTTCGGCAATAGCTTGCAAGTCCAAGAAAACTGCGAAGCTGCTTGACATTCTGAGGAGGTTCCCAATTCAAAACTGCAGACACCCTCTCGGGATTAATAGCAATGCCCTTGGCAGAGATGATATGCCCAAGGTAAAGAACTTCATCAAGCCAGAATTCACATTTGGAGAACTTCGCATAGAATTGATACTCTCTGAGCTTGTCGAGCACCAATCGCAAATGTTTGGCATGATCCTTCTTATTCTTGTAGAAGACCAATATATCATCGAGATAGACCAAGACGAATTCATTGGTGTAGGGGTTGAAGATGAAGTTCATCATTCGAGAGAAAGTTGGAGGAGCATTGACAAGGCCGAATGACATGACAGTATATTCATAAGAACCAAAGCTTGTTCTGAATGCTGTCTTGGGAATATCTTCTTCACGAATGCGAATTTGATGATAACCCATACGAAGGTCAAGATTGGACAACACTTTAGCACCTTTAAGTTGCTCGAATAACTCATTGATGTTGGGAAGTGGGTACTTGTTCTTGATTGTCTTCTTGTTCAATGGACGGTAATCCACGCAAAGTCGGTTCGTGCCATCCTTCTTCTGCACAAAAAGAACTCCACAACCCCAAGGAGATGAACTCGGTCTGATCAGACCCAGACGCTCTTGTTCATCGAGTTGTTTCTTCAATTCCTTCAACTCTTTTGGCCCAAGCTTGTATGGACGCTTGCAAACGGGTTCCCTGCCAGGCTCAAGATCAATAACGAATTCAACTAGCCGGTGAGGAGGCATTCCCGGAAGTTCTTCTGGAAAGACATCTTGGTACTCACAAACGACTGGAATCTGAGAGATAGCATCCAATTCGCCCTTCTCATTGAGAGAAAACAACCGAATGGTTTCATCACGAGCGGCATAAATGATCACATCGTCAGAAGAGAGAGTCAATTGAATTTCCCTGGCAGCACAATCAAGCTGAGCCTTGTGCTTAGAAAGCCAGTTCATCCCGAGAATTAGATCAATATCAGAGTCACCAAGAACAATTCGAGAAGACACAAATCTATAGTCTCCCATCTTGATGGAAACATTTGGAACTAAGGAGCTTGCGTTCATGAATTTACCCGGAGATACAACTGATATCGGTCTAGGAAAATCTTGGAAAGACAACTCATGCTTCGATGCAAAAGGTCTTGAAATGAAAGAATGCGATGCACTAGTATCAAATAAGACTTTTGCAGGGATATCATTAACAGGAAGGTTAACCATGATCACTTCTGAAGAATCCTCTGCTTGAGATGCATTCATCATGTTCACCTTTGCAGACTTGGAATTATGCTTGACCACTGCATTGCTTGAAGATCTCACAGGAGGAGGAGGCGGAAGGCGCCTTTGATTGAAGCACTTGTTCGCATAGTGACCCTTTTGCTGACATTTGTTGCAAGTCACCTCTGAGAGCGGACGATGATAAGGAGCATTTGGCCTTGGAGCTTGATTCTGAGACTTGTTCTGATAGCCAGGGTTGGGTGGGTGGGAAGATCCACGACCACCTGAGTTCTTCTGCTGGTAAGGCTGACGGAACGGAGGAGGAGGAGGCAACCAGAACTTCTGTTGCTTGGCCGCCACTAGTGAGGAAGAAGAGGACTGAACTGCGTCCCTGACTCTCTTCTTAGAAGCCTCACACTTCAGCTGGGCAGCCTCTTGTTTCAGTGCCATGTTGTAGAATTCATCATACTTTAACGGCTCAAAAAGCACGAGAGCTAGTTGCAGATCTTCTCTGAGGCCACGCCTGAATTGGTAAATCATGCTCTTCTCATCAGGGATGTCTTGCTTAGCAAAACGAGAGAGCTTCTAGAACTGAGTGATGTATTGATACACAGACATGTTGCCTTGCTTGAGATTGCGGAACTCCTCACGCTTAGTCTCAACAACACTTTCTGGAATGTGATGAGCTTTGAAGTCACGGCAGAAATCATCCCAGGTAATCACACGGCCTCCTCTGGAATCTTTGTATTGTTGGTACCACTCAACAGCTTGATCCTTGAGTTGAAAAGAGGCAAACTTGACAAAATCCTCAGGTCTGACATTGCTACATTCGAAGTGCTTGTTGATGTCCACGAGCCAATCATCGGCGTCTGTGGCCTCGACACAGTAGCTGAAAGTCTTTGGCTGATTTGCAAGGAACTGATTGAGGGTAGCAAAATGTGGCTGATTGTTGCCTTGGCCTTGATTTCCCTGATTACCTTGCCCTTGGTTGCGATCTTGCAAGAGCTGAATCAGAATCTGAGCGTTGGCATTGGTGGCTGTCATCAAGGCTTGCCATGCCTCCGGAGGCGGAGGTGGTGGCAGAGGGTTAGCCTGACTTCCTTCATTGCGTTCCGGATTCTGACGCGTTGGCGGAGCCATCCTGAAGAGGGTGACATCCATTAGCATCTTGAAAGACATATATTCAAGATGAATCAAAGGATCGAAATTCGAACAAGAATGAACGAATGAATTCCAAAGTAAAGCATCACACTTCCATAAGCTGAGAAGCCATTTAGATAAAGGTATGGAATCACCATCTGCCTCGAAACAACTCGAATATTACAACTGAAAACAAAACAAAGGATTGGCTTGTAGAATAAGCCGGAACAAACACATGATAGAGATTTCGCCCAAAGTATTCGTGGTGGAGCCCACACGGGCATGACGTACAGCAGACGTCACGAATGACAAACAAGACGTCCCTGAATCAGCATAGCCAAGGATTCTTTAAGACGCCTCGCGACCACTGTAAATCGGCCGTGAATAGGCAGACCACTAGCACGTTAGGCCCCAATCTCAAATCATACATCTGTCGGAAAGATATCCTATAAGCTATTAGAATTCCCACTTATAAACTCCCGAAACTTTCTGGTTATGCAATCAGGTGCTGGGGATACAGGGGACACAAAATATATCACCCAAACTAACAATACCTAGATCCAGCTGTATCCATCCTTCAACACATAACCAAGAAACCTTCGGAAATCGTTTACCTCAACCTTCGAAAAGCATCCGTTATACGAGTTATGGCAATACTCCCGCACTCGCCTCAGTACTGGGCTATCAGGGTTATCTCACCAACAACTGTACAAAAAAGATTTTCGATGTCAGCGTACTAAACTCAGGTATTCCAAAACTGCAACTATAAAATTATGACGACAACACCTCAGAGCTCAACTCCCCGGGACACTTCCACTAAACCCCTGACAGGAGGCACCAAGACAATGTTCTCATCACAAAACCATCGGAACGATTCTAAGATACCCGCGTGATCCTAAAAAAATTTAGTGAAATTTGAGAAGACAAGAGTCAAAACTCTACATCAGGATGCCTTACCAGAGCGATGAGGAGACTGGGAAGTAAAAAGAATTCCTAAACTCTCCGTTACATAATTCCTAAATGACTCAAAATATTTTTCTAGACACAACTCGCTGCTAAAAACGATCAATCAGTGGGGGCTCCTAAGGTCGGGGAAGGCTCTGATACCAACTTGTAACGCCCTCGATGCGGCTATATCTCCTACATGTCGAAGCACGACTTAGAGGCATAACCGCATTGAAAGCAATGTTGCAAGTGAGGTAATCTTCACACAACCCATGTAATACATAAGGGAAAGAGATACATAGTTGGCTTACAGTCTCCACTTCACACAATACATAAATAAACATCCATCATCCAAATTACACTCAAGGTCCGACTACGGAACCAAAATGAAAGAAGACTACCCCAAATGCTACACAGATCCCCGATCGTCCCAACTGGGCTCCACTACTGATCATCAGGAAAAGACACATAGTAATGACCACGTTCCTCGTCAAACTCCCACTTGAGCTCGGATGCGTCATCTGCACTAGCATCGTTGGCACCTGCAACTGTTTTGGTAGAATCTGTGAGTCACAGGGACTCAGCAATCTCACACCCGCGAGATCAAGACTATTTAAGCTTAAAGGTAGGACAGGGTTGTGAGATGGAGCTGCGGCAAGCGACTAGCATATATGGTGGCTACATTCGCAAAAGAGAGCGAGAAGAGAAGCAAAGCACGGTCGTGAAGCTAGAAGTGATCAAGAAGTGATCCTAGAACAACCTACGTCAGACATAACTCCAACACCGTGTTCACTTCCCTGACTCCGCCGAGAAGAGACCATCACGGTTACACACACGGTTGATGTGTTTTAATTAAGGTCAACTTCGGGTTTTCTACAACCGGACATCAACAAATTCCCATCTGCCTCATAACCGCGGGCACGGCTTTCGAAAGATAATACCCTGCAGGGGTGTCCCAACTTAGCCCATTATAAGCTCTCACAGTCAACGAAGGATATTCCTTCTACCGGGAAGACCCGATCAGTCTCGGAATCCCGGACTACAAGACATTTCGACAATGGTAAAACTAGACCAGCAAAGCCGCCCGGATGTGCCGACAAATCCCGATAGGAGCTGCACATATCTCGTTCTCAGGGCACACCGGATGAGCCAGACGTCGGGTTGGCATAGACCCTGGTTGCCCAAGGGGCGCCGGACATCGCTCGGTTTGGACCAGCAATCGGAGGAGAACTGGCCCGGGGGTTAAAAATAAAGATGACCCTCGGGCTCGCGAAAACCCGGGGGAAAAAGGCTTAGGTGGCAAATGGTAAAACCAAGGTTGGGCCTTGCTGGAGGAGTCTTATTCAAAGTGAACTGTCAAGGGGGTCCCATAAATCACCCAACCGTGTAAGGAACGCAAAATCAAGGAACATAACACCGGTATGACAGAAACTAGGGTGGCAAGAGTGGAACAAAACACCAGGCATCCGGCCGATCCTTCCACCCTTTACCAAGTATATAGATGCATTAATTAAAATAAGAGATATTGTGATATCCCAACATAATCATGTTCCAACATGGAACAAACTTCATCTTCACCTGCAACTAGCAACGCTATAAGAGGGGCTGAGCAAAGCGGTAACATAGCCAATCATAGGTTTGCTAGGAAAGGATGGTTAGAGGTTTGACATGGCAATATGGGTGGCATGATATAGCAAGTGGTAGGTATCTCAGCATAGGCATAGCAAAAGAGCGAGCATCTAGCAAGCAAAGATAGAAGTGATTTCGAGGGTATGGTCATCTTGCCTGCAAGGTTCTCAGAGTTGTCGAAGGCTTGATCCTCGTAAGCGTTCTCAACAGGTTCCTCGTTCACGTACTCTTCTCCCGGCTCTACCCAAGGCAAGAACACAAGCAAAGGAACAACTATCAACCACGATGCAATGCGCAATCAACATGATGCAAAACATGGCATGATATGCGAGACGTGGTATGCAATGCATATGCGTGCTCCGGAAGGAAAAGATGAACAAGGCATAATCTTGGAAAACCAAGTATTCCACTGGAAAGGTGAGGTGATTTTGGTTGAAATCTATATAAAGATCACCGGAATCGGATGCACGGTTCGCAAATGACAAGCAAAACAAGAATGACAAGATTCTGCCATTAACAGCATGATGCCACATAGCATGCAACAAGAAATTAAGCTACTGCATCCAAACATATCAGCAAAGCATATGGCAGTGATCTAATCAAGATGCTCGACAAAAGATGAACACTGAACTACGGCTAAATCACAACATAACAGGTTCAAACAAGCATGGCAAAAGTGCAAAATATATCAGCTTCACAGACTTGGTGAAAATACTATCATGCCAGAAATTAACATCAGGATGACATGTTTAGAGCAAGGAAACGACCTGCTACATTAACAATACATAGCAAAATATGACATGGAATGAATCTACTGAAAGCATTGAACAAAAGTCCCTTACTGACCAAGAGCCAAAAAGGACCAGAAGATATAATAGCACCCATGTCAATTAAGCAAGTTTCGTTATAGTTTTCAGACTTAGCAGAAAACTGGACATGTCAAAAACTGATAACAAGTAGGCATGTTTACGAGCTCGATGCAGTCACTACAGAGCTTTTCATGATAAACTAAGCATACAAACACTAAGAAGACATGGCATAAAGTCTAATCATGGCAAGAACAACATCATAACATGCAAGGATCAACTACAACAAGCTTGGCAAAATCGAATAACATGTAAACAATCTGCCAGTAACATTTTATAGCAAAAGTAGAGCTCGATTGACTCAAGCTATGACACTCCATAATTACAAACAAAGGCATGGATGGATATATAAAATCCATATGTTCAAAGCACCCTTACTGATCATGCTCAGAATGGGCATAGATCTATCTGTAACAACATGAACATATGGCATAAAAATAACAGCAGGGAATGGCTTGGTGAAATTACTAAGTCTCTGAAATCAGTAACAATATGATCCCTAGTTTGCATGCTTGTGCTAGTCACCAAAAAGATCACAAAAATACATGGCATACACCCCTGTAAATATGGCATGGCATATTACAAAACACATTTAGGACTCCAGTTCATTGGATGCACACATCAATCATGGCAAAAATGACAAAAGTGCATTTACTGAAACAGATCTGAAACTAGCATCATATAGCCCTCTTCCAACAGCATTTCGGGCATCAAGATGAGCTCAAATGAGAATGATGCATTGAGAAGAAATTATGTACTCATCGAGGCGAACAATTTGACATATTACACGCACGAAACGGAGCCGTATGCAGCAAGTTATGATGCGATGAACATGCAACAAAATATCTGCAGAAAAATGACTTTGAGGAATTTCGACCTCCGAGATCTAGGGTTGACCCGGCGCGGAAAACGAGGCGGCGGCACGAGCTCGCCGGAGTTGGGCGTGGGTGACGCCGGAGATGGCGGATCCGGGCCGGATCTCACCGGATCCGGCCGGATCGCGGCGCGGGGAGGCGGAGGACGGCGGCGGCGCTGCTCGTCGCGGGCGGCGGCGGCGGAGGACGGCGTGGGGCGCGCGGCGGCGGAGGCGCGAGGCGACGCGGGCTCGCCGGAGTTGCTGCGGCGGTGGGGCAGCACGACGGCTGGCGAGGAGGAAGGCGGCGAGGCGCGCCGGGGCGCGGGAGGCGAGCGGGCGGCGAGGCGCGGGCCTCGGGGGCCGGCCGCGGGCTCGGCGGGCCGCGGGCGCGCGCGGCGGCCGGGGCCACGTGGAGGCCTGCGATTGGCGCGGGCGCAGCGGCGGACGCGTCCGGCCCGATCCGGACGTGTCCGGCGGCGCGGAGGGGAGCGGGGCTAGGGTTAGGGGCGGATTTGATCCGGGATTTCGGGGAAGGGGGTGTATTTATAGGTAGGAGGGGCTAGGAGGCTCCAAATTGAGCACGGTTTTCGCCCACACGATTGTGATCGAACGGCCTAGAGGATGGGAGTGACTTAGATGGGTTATTGAGCTGTTTTGGAGGGGTTTTGGGCTGTAACCCACAAGAGGCCTTCGCGGTTACCCGGTTAACCGTTGGAGTATCAAACAACCTCCAAATGACCCGAAACTTGACAAGCGGTCTACCGGTGCTATACCAAGGCCACTTGGCAAACCTTGGTCCATTCCGAGACTGTTTAACACTCGCACATGGAAATAGGTAAAAGGGGGCGCCGGAGGACGTAGGAGCGTCGAATTGCAAAACGGACAACGGGGAAAAGGCTCGGATGCATAAGACGAACACGTATGCCAATGCGATGCACATGATGACATGACATGAAATGCATGACAAGGGCAAAATGCAAAATGAAGGTAAACCCAACCACGGAGGGAATATCATATCACATTGCCGAAAATGACAAGAGTTGGAGTTACAAATATGGCAAGTTACATCCGGGGTGTTACAGTGCATGAGGTCCAAGCAATCGAGTACTTCACCGTCGGGTGCCGAGAGGGCACCCTCCTCAAGCACCGGCTCCTCTGTGACGAGTCGGCTACACTCGACGAGTTGCTGATCATAGCAGACAAGTACGCCACTGCCGACTCTTCCATGAAGTCGGAGCTCCGAGTGGGCGCTTCTGGGAAGGTGCTCCCTCTAGCTCCTCGGACACCGGCTGGTGACAACAGTCGGCGCCAGCAGCCGAACGACATCAAGCGCAAGGCCCCGCGGCCGGCTTCCACCAGCCTGCAGGTAGCAACAGTTGAAGACCAGCAGCCTAAAGGACAACCCGGTCCCAAGTGTCAGAAGGTTGGCAAGCCCGCTTGGCTGCCTGCCTTCTCCTTTGAGCAGACCCTCGATGCTCCCTGCAAATTCCACAGCGGCGCAAACCCGTCCAACCATACAACCTGGAAATGCCATTGGCTTGTCCGCATTGCCAAGGGTGAAGGACTGCGTCTTTGCCTCCTCAGCAGCCAGCGGCCCGTCTGGCAGTCGGCGCCATCCAAGATGAATTCCCTGAAGAGCACGGAGCCTACGTTGACTTCACCAGCGTGGCTGGAGACAGGCACAGCCGATGTCAGCAGCACCGTGAAGTAAACGCCGTTGCCTCAAGTGCCCCTGAGTTCATGCACTGGTCCGAGAAGCACATCAGCTGGAGCCGAGCTGACCACCCAGAAGTGATGCCTTCCCCGGGTTCCTATGCCCTGGTGTTGGATGCCTTGCAACAGAGAGGCGAGTTGCTTGTTTCTCCAGGATTCTGATAGACGGCGGTAGCAGCATCAACATCCTTTACCGCGACACCATGGAGAAGTTGTGCATCAAACATAAGCATTTCCAGCCCAGTCGGACTGTCTTTCATGGCATTTTGCCCGGCCTTTCCTGCTCACCAATCGGCAAGATCAAGATAGATGTCCTCTTCGGAGACAAAGATCACTTCCGCCGCGAGGCAATTTGGTTCGAGGTGGTTGACCTGTAGAGCCCTTACCATGCGCTCCTAGGCCGGCCAGCTCTAACCAAGTTCATGGCGGTACCACATTATTCCTACCTCAAGATGAATATGTCGGGAACCAAGGGCATATCACAATAGCTCGAGACTACGAGAAGTCGGCTGCCTGTGCTGCAGCCAACAACCGGCTGGCCGAGTCCCTTGTGATTGCCGCTGAGAAGAAGCTCCTGGACCGGGTGGTGGCCATGGCCAGCAAGTAGTCGGACCTGTCACCAGACCCAAAAGAGTCGGAGACCCAGGGATCCTTCCAGCCGGCCAAAGAAACAAAGAAGATCCCCTTGGACCCCGAGCACCCGGAGAGGCACGCTATCATAGGTACCAACCTCGATAGCAAATAGGAAAGAGAGCTCATCGATTTCCTCTGTGAGAACCGGGACATCTTTGCATGGTCTACCAAGGACATGTCGGGTGTTCCAACGGATTTCCCCGAGCACAAGCTACATGCCAGAGCAGATGCCAAACCGGTCAAACAACCCCTCCGCCGCCTGTCGAAAGAGAAGAGAAGAATTGTTGGTGAAGAGATAGCCCGGCTTCTAGCAGATGGCTTCATTATGGAAGTTTTCTTCCCAGAATGGCTTGCCAACCCAGTCCTTGTACTAAAGAAGAACAACAAGTGGCGCATGTGCATTGATTACACCAGTCTCAACAAAGCCTGCTCCAAGGATCTGTTTGCTTTACCTCGGATTGACCAAGTGATAACTCCCAGCCGGATGCGAGTTGCTGCATTTTTTATGCCTACTCAGGTTACCACCGGATCACATTGAACTTGGTCGGCCGCCTGAAGACCGCCTTCATCACACCATTCGGAGCCTTCTGCTACCTGACCATGACATCCGGCTTGAGAAATGTCGGTGCCATGTTTTAGCGTTGCATGCAGAAGTGCCTCCTCAAGCAACTCGGCAGAAATGCCCACGTCTATGTAGATGATATTGTGGTGAAGACGGAGAAGCGTGGTACCCTCTTGGAAGATCTCAAGGAAACTTTTGATAATCTGCGCCGATTTAAAATCAAGCTCAACCCGAAGAAGTGTGTTTTTGGAGTACTAGCCGGCCAGCTCCTTGGCTTCCTGGTCTCAGAACACGGCATTGAGTGCAACCTTGTGAAGGTCAAGTCCATTGAGAGGACGGAGAGACCCACCCGACTGTGACACGTCCAGAAATTCACCGGCTATTTGGCATCCATCAGCCGCTTCATCAGTTGGTTGGGCGAGAAGGCCCTTCCCTTGTACCAACTCATGAAGAAAACCACTCACTTCGAGTGGAATGACAAGGCAGACGAGGCCTTTCTCCAGCTGAAGAAGATGTTGACCACGCCGCTTGTCCTGGCGGCTCCGACTGCTAAAGAACCCATGTACCTCTACATCGCCGCCACCAGCCGGGTGGTCAGCACTGTCATGGTAGTAGAGCGCCCAGAAGACGACAGAGCACAGCCAGTCCAGAGGCATGTGTACTATTTGAGCGAGGTGTTGTCAACCTCCAAGCAGAACTACCCCCACTACCAGAAGATGGGCTACGGCATGCACTTTGCCGCCAAGAAGCTGAAGCCATACTTTCAAGAGCACCCAATCATGGTTGTCTGCACTGCCCCGCTTGCTGAGATCATAGGCAACAGAGATGCATCTGGCCGAGTGACCAAATGGGCCATCGAGTTGGCCCCCTACACCATCTTCTACCAGCCATGCACCGCCATCAAGTCCCAAGCACTGGCCAACTTCCTCGTCGACTGGGCCGAGACCCAGTACCTGCTGCCAGCTCCAGACTCCACTCATTGGCGAATGCACTTTTATGGCTCGAAGATGCGCACCGGCTTGGGAGCTGGCGTTGTCCTCACCTCTCCCAAAGGCGACAAGCTCAGATACACATTACAAATCCACTTTGCCGCCTCCAACAACGTGGCTGAGTATGAGGCGCTAGTACACGGCCTCCAGCTAGCCAAAGAGATCGGCATCCGCCGGATCTTGTGCTGTGCCGACTCAGACTTGGTGGTCCAACAGTCGTCTGGCGACTGGGACGCTAAGGATGCAAATATGGCAAGCTACCGCTTCCTCGTCCAACAACTCTGCGGATACTTTGAGGGGTGTGAGTTCCTTCACGTGCCACGGATCGAAAACGAGCCAGCTGATACCCTGGCACGGATTGGCTCCACCCGTCAAGCAATACCAGCCGGCGTCTCCCTTTAGTGCCTCTGTAAGCTGTCTATCAAGCCTTCTCCAGAATCCGGGTCCATCTTCGTGATGGCTGCCCCCGAAGTAGTCAGATCCGACTCGGGGGCTGCGGTAGCCGGCTCAGGGACTTCAGCAGGCGGCACGGGGATTGCAGCAGTCGCACCCGGCCCGGGGACTTCACAACCCGGCCCATGGGTTGAAGCAGCTGGCCCAGGGACTTCACCAAGCGGCTCGGGGACTGCAGTAGTCACACCCGGCCCGGGGACTTCACAGCCCAGCCCGGGGACTCTGACGATGCAACAAGCGGCAGCCAACTCCAACCCGCTGCCTCCCAACCCAACTGCCCTAGTACCAGTGGCTATAATGGCAGTAATGGAAGTCAGAGCACCATCATGGGCGCAACCCATCCTCAATTTCCTAGTGAACAGAGAGTTGTCGGCTGATGAGATCTCGGCCCAGCAAGTGCAGCGCCAAGCAGGAGCCTACACAATAGTAAACAGAGAGCTTGTCAGACGCAGTGTGACTGGGGTCTTCCAACGCTACTTAGAACAAGAGAAGGGCCAAGCAATCCTCAAAGATATCCGCCAAGGCGAGTGCGGCCACCACACGGCCTCTAGATCCCTTGTCGCCAAAGCTTTCTGCCATGGTTTCTTCTGGCCGACTGTTTTGGAGGATGCCAAGGACTTGGTCAAGCACTGCAAGGGGTGCCAGAAATTCAGCTCCAAGCAAGATCTGTCGGCTTCTGCACTCAAGGCCATCCCCCTCACCTGGCCTTTTGCCGTGTGGGGGCTGGACATGGTGGGACCATTCAAGACAGCATGCGGCGGCATGACCCGTCTGCTTGTCGTCGTGGACAAATTCACTAAGTGGATTGAAGCGAAGCCAATCAAGAAACTGAACGGTCTGACTGCTGTGACCTTCATCGCAGATATCACCGTCCGATACGGTGTGCCACACAGCATCATTAGCGATAATGGCACAAACTTCGGCAAAGGCGCCTTGACCCGTTTCTGCGCAACGCATGGCATCCAACTAGACTTAGTGTTTGTTGCCCATCCGCAGTCAAACGGCCAGGTCGAGCGAGCAAACGGCCTCATCCTCTCCGGCATCAAGCCCCGATTGGTCGAGTTGCTGGAGCGCTCGGCCGGCTGCTGGATCGACGAGTTGTCGGTCGTCCTCTAAAGCCTCCGCACCACTCCGAACAAGTCAACCGGCTTCACTCCATTCTTCCTCACATACAGGGCCGAAGCCATCATCTCAACTAACATTGATTTCGACTCACCTCGCGTCACCATGTACACGGAGGCGGAGGCGAAAGAAGCATGAGAAGACGACGTTGATCTGTTGGAAGCGGGCCAGCTGTTGGCACTCAGCCGGTCCGCCATCTACCAACAGAGCCTGCCCCGCTACCACAGCCGGAAGGTCAAACCAAGATCCTTCCATGAGGGAGACCTTGTGCTCCGGCTGATCCAGCGAACAGCCGGCCAACACAAGCTCTTGGCCCCTTCGGAAGGCCCCTTCATCATCAGCAAAGCTTTGGGAAACGACTCCTACTACCTCATCGATGCACAGAAGCCCAGAGCACCCAAGAGAGACGACTCCGACAAGGAATCGGAGCGCCCATGGAATGCAAATCTCCCCCGAAGATTTTACAGTTAATGCAGTATGTACCATGCTATCTTTTTGTATTAAGCGCTAAGACATCGGGTCCCTCGAGGAGCACTCGGGGGCTACCCTTTTTATCTATATGATAAGTTCTATGCCTATGAATGTGTTGTTTCATCATTTTGCCTGGCACCGGGTTCGACCAGTCAGCCCGGGGGCTTGCCGCCTTGTATTATGTCGGTGCTACCTACAGTCGGACAAGTAGTGTGCCGGCATCTAAGCCCCCTCTTGCCATAGGCCGCAGCTCGCAGAGCGACTGTTCGGTTGGCAAGAGTAAGGGAAGGAAATGGTGCCCAGACGAAAAATGACTAAGGACCAAAGCACTCACATAAACCAAGACGGCTTCTCACTTAACTTGCTACGTTCCAAACGGCCGAAGTACTTGCCTTCCCAAAATGGCCAAGTACTTGACCCAGCCACAGACTGTAGAGCGGCTGTCTGGGTGGCAAGGCGGCAGCCAAGGGAAGGCGGCAAAGGAAAAAACCAAAGGAGCAGAAAAGCAATACAAGTTAGAACTCGGCAAAATTAAAATACATAGCAAAAGGCCCTCGGCCAACATTCAACAGAGTTTGAATACACCCCTAGTGGGTGGAACTACGCAAATTTAACAAGTCTGTTCGAGACATTACAAAACAGGAAAGAAAGATAACTCGGCCGCCTAGGCCAGAGGCGCAGCAGCCGGATCGGAGGGGTCGGCGGAGGTCGAGGCTTCGGGTGGTGGAAATCCTCCTAGTTCGTCTCAGCCTGGTCAGCACCAGCAGCAGTCGGCTCGCCGGCACACAGCTCGTTGGTCGAGACTTGGTTGGCCTGAGGCCGGCTATTCGCTCCATCATCCGGCACATCGTCTTTGCCGTCCTCGCCCTCCACTTCCTCACCCTCATCCCTGGAGGTGATCTCCTCCACCGAGTCCTCGCCGTCTTCTGGGTTCAACCCGAACCAGTTGGGCGGCACCTCGGCACCCTCCTCCTCTAGCTCGGGGAGGAAGACACTGGTATCAGTGTACTCGGAAAATGGCTACGGTGTGATGATAGAGCGCGGGCGCCGCCGCTGCCAACTCTTCGCTGGCTTCAAGCCGGAACATGGCCAACTGGGCTAGGCTCAGCCCAGGGTGCCACGCCTTGACGAACTCCAAGGCCTGTTGTGCGCCTGCCCGGGCTGAGGAGCCCTACCACGTCTCGAAGCGGCCGACAGCCACCTCTAACTAGTCGGCGGTCGGACTGGGGGTGCGCAGAGCTGGAACCCCTGGCCAGAGGGCGGAAACCACCTGGGCTCTGACGCGCTGCAGACGGCGGAGCGCCCGATGAGCTGGCTGGAGATGAGCTTGAATGGCGAGAAGCTGCTCGCCGAGGGTCCGAGGGGCGTTGGGCGCGATTTCTGCACCAACCAGCTTTCGCTCGTCGCGGCGAGCCTCGATGGCTTGGCTGGCGGCAATGGCGTGACCAGGAAAGTACTCTGCGCAAGAAGGAAAAAGAAGTATGAAGTTAGAAGCCGGCTCATATGAGAAGTCGGTAGGCAAAAGAAAGGAAAGGACAACTCACCATCGAGCATGTCCTCGATCTTGCCGTAGCCGTCAGACAGAGCCTTCTCCTTCTCGGCCCAGTTCGAGCGCTGAGTCTCGAACTCGACGTGAGGGAGTCTTCCGCCTCCTTGAGATTCTAAAGCTCCGCCTTGTGCTGGTCCGCCTGGTCTGCCAACTCCTTAACCAGGCGGTCGCGCTCTTGCGCCACCTTGCTGCATTCCTCCTCCTTGGCGTGCAGCGCAGAATGGGCTTCGCCCAGGTGTTGCTGCAAGGTGCCGTTGGATCCTATAGAAGACAAGAAACAAAAGACAGTCAGCAAATCAACAAAAGAAAAAAGTAGTTGCTGGAAGAACTGGCCCGACTGCTTAGCAGTCAGCCCGAATCTCGGGGGCTACACCCAGCAGGTGCGCTGGCGCGCCCCCGCGGTAATAAGGACGGAGTGCTTACTCCGGCTTTTGGCCAAGTCAGCGGTCCGCTTGGCCAGCTCCCGGGCATGAGAGTTGAAGGCGGCAGCGCGGATGTTGTGTTAGTCCTGCAACAAAGACAACAAAAGAGAAAAGAAAAAGTCAGCACTCGGAACTTACCTTTAAGTTCCGAGCCGCCTGCTTAGCAACCGGCACGGAACTCGGGGGCTACACCCAGTGGGTGTGCTCGCGTGCCCCCACGAAAGATTACAAGAAGGTTACAAGAATCAAAAACAAGCAATCAAGAGACATACTCGGACGGTTGTATGCGTCGCAAGAACTCCTTCATGTACTATTGGAGGGCGGCGCCTTGGGCCTGAAGATGGGCCTGGACGTCATGCGCGGCCCGGTTCAGCATGCTCATCCCGCCCCCAGGAGTCCACTCTGGTGGGGCGACGCTGGTGGCCTCGGTGTCAGGGGCCGAAGAGCTTGCGGCCCCGAAGTCCAGCGGCCTTGGCGCTGACGCCGCCTTCTCCGAACGACGGCGCCCCAGTGTGCGGACCACCGGAGTCGAGCCCACCACCACCTCATTGGCAGCTGGTGGTGCTGGTAGCACTTCAGGCCGGCTGCGCTGCGCGCCAGCAGCCGGCGCGCGAGGAGGCACTTCCGCCCCCAAGATGATGACGTCGCCCCATCCCCTCTCCATGACTGGCTGTTCGTCGCCGGTTCCTCCAGTCGGCGCCTAGATCTCTGGCGCCGGTGGCACGGCACGCAGAGGGATGATGAGTTGTGGAGTCCGGCCTCGTCCGCATGCGCCTTGGCGGCTACGTCCTCTTGGGCCTTGGCTGCGGCGTCCTCTTGGGCCTTGGCTGCGGCGTCCGCCTGGGCCTTGGCGGCGGTGTCGGCTTGGGCTTTGGCCGCCGCATCCGCGTCAGCCTGTGCCGCCTTGGTCGCCGCCGCCTTCTGTCGTTCCGCCTCCTCCCACTCCTCGCGCGCCTCCAGCACGTTCCTCTCAGTCGCCTCTCGGAGGTCGGCGAGCGGGTCCATGCGGCGGGTGTTGGCAGAGCCCTCCGCCTCCTCCACCATGGAAGCAGAGGCGGACCGCTCAAGAGAGAGCGGGGCCCTGTTCGAGCAAGATAAGAAGAAACTCAGCAAAAGTTTGCAAGAAAGACAAAAGGAAAATGTAAGAGAAAGCAGGCACTTATGCGAACACCGTTGGGGGCTACTTCGGGGAACTGGGCCGCCTTCGCGGCGGCCTCTCGCTGCTTGGTTGCAGCGGCTGGGTTCTTCGGCTTCTTCGGCCGGCTGCCGAACAAATACGAGTCAGCTCGGCGCTTCGGCGTGCCGCCTGGCGCAGTGCAGCGGAAGAGCTCGCGCCCGCCTTGTCGGGGCCATGCGGCAGGTGCGGCTTGGCCTCCTCCTCGTCGTCATTCGGCCAATCCTCATACCGCCTCCTTCGGAGCCGCTTGCTCCGCCACCGCCACCTGTGGCATCGTCCTCCTCCATGGTGGTCGCCCCCAAGTCGGGGTCGTCCGCATGACTTACTGACCGGTCCGGCAGGTACTCATGACCCTGTTCCTGGGCGTTGGCTGCCCGCTGGGATGTGAGGATCTGCATCGTGACCGACTGATTAGGCGGCAAAGCAGAACCCGACAAATAAAGAGAAAAAAGAGTTAAGGAGTCACCACGGGCGGCGGGTCTGCGCGGGAGTATGGCCGCTTGCCGAACTGCCACTCTGACTCCGAGACTTTGCAGTTCGAGGTGTCGTTCACCAGCCAGGCCACCTCCATGTCCAGCATCTCCTTGGTGCACATCCGGCACAGGTCTTGATGCCCGCTCATTCGGCTGATCATGTGAGGCCGGAACTAAAGAGGGAGCACTCGGCGCACTATGAAGGCGGTCAGCAGGTCCGAGGCCTTGGGGCCCTCCGACTCTGTCATCACCTTAAGCCGGGCGAGGGCGGCAGTGGAGGCGGCCGACAGCGTCCTCGGTTTGAAAGTCCAGTTGGTGCGGTGCTCAGCCGGCGGGCCGGCTGTATAAGCCAGCAGATTGACGAAGTCCTGCTTCGGGTGGACATTCTTGAGGTAGAAATAAGATTTTTGCCACAGCTTGACCGACTGTGACAAGTTGATGGCCGGGAAGCAGTTCCCGGCGCCCGGGCGTCGCACCGCGATGAAGGCTCCGCAGTGAGCTGCCTCCTTCTTGGCAGCGGTGCCGAGCTTGGTGTAGAAGAACTCCCCCCAGAGCTCGAGGGTGGGGAGAGCACCGAGGCAACCTTCGCAGAGCGTAACGAAGGCGCACAGCAGCACCACCGTGTTCGGTGTGAGGTGGTGCAGCTAGAGTCGATAGAATTGGAGAAAGGAGCAAAAGAAGTTGCTTGCTGGCAGGCCGAGGCCGCAAAGGAAGTGTGAATGGAAGACGACACGTTCGCCGTCCTCCGACGCCGGTGAGATCTCCGTCTCGCGTGGAACACGTACCCGTACGTATTTCTTGCCGGGAAGCCGCCGTGTCTGGAGGAGGAAAGCGAGGTGATCCTCATGGGTGTTGGAGCCATCCCAGGCACCGGCCCGGTCGCGCGCCATGAGAGCTTGAGCTCGACAAAGGCACGGCGCGACCATGAACACATGAGCCCGCGGCGGAGCAACGACGCTGCGGGGAGGATACGATCGACGACTATGGGCTGCGGCAGTACTTCGAAGAGAGGCAGGAGTGCTGCAGTAGCAGCGAGAAGAAGAAGAAAGGAGAAGGGAGAGGAGGGCACGCGTGCGTCTGCAGCCACCCTCCTCCCCCTACTTATAGCCCCAAACGGCGGAGTTGAGGAGGCGTGAACGTGGGGGCGTGGGATTAACTGCGCCCACTCCCCCACGGTCCCACAATTACCGCGCCATAAAGGCGAATATTAACTGCAGCGGGAGCCCAAGCGCTCGCCTCGGCAGCAGCAGATCCGTGCGCTTGCCGAGGCCCTGTAGTGGCGGGCCCCGGCCTGCGGCGACACCCTGTCGCGCGTGTGGGCTGGCAGGCTGGCCCGGCTTGCTGGCGCCATGTGGCGGGCAAGCAACAGGCGGTAGGCTAACCATCCGGCTGGCATGCCGTCCGGCTCATCGCAAGTGTTTCGAAATCACCAGGCGGACTGCCCGGTCATGGCCGACTCCTAGCAGTCGGCACCTCGGAAGATGGACGAATCAGAGCGACCAGACTACTCGGAGCAGGAAGCTGCTAAGGCTCCTCGCCCTCTCAGCGGCGACGCCCCACCAGCTTTGGGGACTACTGTTGGAGTAAATGACCACGGGTAGCATCATCTGCTCCCCATGACGATTCAAGACATCGGGGCCGGCTGCACCCCTCAATCCTCAAAGACGAAGAGTCGCCTTCTCAGGGCCTGCTGGTCCAAGCGGACGGCTGCTAGAGGGAGGTAGTCCCCAGAAGATAGCCATGAGGTGGGCCGACTCCTAGCAGGCGGCCCCCTCCGTTCCCTTGAAGTTTGCACCACATTATAATGATGAGACGGGGCGTGGCTACATTACAGACTACCACCCCCGAATCCAGGACGGAGCGTGGCCACAGTGCAGCGTACTGGCCGGACATCCCTTGCCCGGCATGGCACTGTTGCCACGCAGCTCATGACATCACCCACGGCAGAGAAGGCCATGCTCCCACTATGGGCTGTAGGTATGGCCCGCAGGTGGCGGGCCCTACCTGTCCGTGAGAAGCCAGAAGGCGCCGAGCCCTGACCAATCGGCACGGGGGAGGCTGACTCCCAGCAAGTGGCCCTCCCCCTCCCCCGGAGTCTGTGTGCCATTAGTCAGAAGATACGGGGAGTGGCTACATTGAATGCCCACCAGGCGGCGGAACTGTAGCCATGCTCTCCCCGACAAAGCATGCATCATCAGTGGCTCAACCACAGTACCTAGCAGCCGGCAGGACCCGCAAGCGGCGGGCGCGGCCCGTCGGTGAAGTACGAGACAGCCGATGGGACCCACCAAGCAGCGGGCCCCAGCAGCCGGCGACCATAGACACTGACAGCCGGGTCCTACACCTGGCCAGATTACCATTATACCCCTGGGGGGTTGTCGGCGTTCTGGGAATGGGGGTCCCTAGACTTGCCTGCCTGCGGCCTACGGCGTGGCTCAAGTGGGGGTCCAGTGAGGCCTATCTCCATCAACACAAGCTCAAGACCCTCGTGAGGGGCCAAGCCTCGCGGGGCGGACGACAAAGAGCTTCCTCAAGTACGTCCTCATCAGGCAGGGCTCGCGAGGAGGCGGAGAGATCAATGCAAGGGAACCTCGCGAGCATCCAGTGACGCAAGCCATGACGATCAAGGCCAGGCGGGCGCCAGGCGGGCGCCGGCCTGTGCAGAGTCCTTGTTTCCCCTTTGGTGCAAAGGGGGCAAGCGCAGGCCAAGGTATCAGGCAAAGGTTACCATTCCAGTGCAACGAGACCAAGACCAGCCGGACGGCCGGACGGAGGTCACCGTGGAGCCCAAGACGGCGTCACCACCGGAGCTTTTGGCAGCCAGAGACCACCTTTGGTCAGGATAACTTGTACTAGATGTTCCCCTTCAAAATGGCCAATTGTTGGCGCCCTTCCCACTCAATTATTTCGGGGAGAGGCCCAGGGCCTCTAAAAATAGAGCTAGCCACCACAGAGTAGATCCATCCATCGGTCCATTGTCGCGACCGGATTTTCCGGACACTGATTTCCAGAAAATGGTCGTCGAGCCCATCAGCCCCAGGATTACTGTTAGCTGATGAGGCATCAACTTGATACAGAAATTCCAAGCAAGAGTACAAAATATGTAGTACAAGACCATTGTGGCTTATGAGTACAACAAATGGTTTCTAGTGGTTGAGGGCGGAAGCGGTTTGTGGATCACCACGGTCTATGGGACTCCATTTCCCACGGGAACAGCTGACCAGGTTAACTCCTATCTCCGCGAGGCTGCTATCACCGCTGCTTAAGTGACGGGGCTGTCTTCGCAACGCTCCTCTCCAAGCAAACAATCTGGCCAAGACAATAGCCAGGGACAAGCCAGTGAGTACTTTGAATGTACTCGCAAACATTATGAACATAGGTATAATATCACAACGATATGTTGAAAATATTTTATACTCATGACGTTAGTCCACAAAAGATAAGTAAAACTCTGATGCATGCAAACATGTTATTTATGAATGAGTAATAACATAGCAGTATTAATATTTATGAAATAATCAAGAAGCATGCCACAGTCGGGCGTCTTAGCGACACCACAAAAAGTGCTTGAAAGAAATGCCACAGTCGGGCGTCTTAGCGACACCACAGAAAGGGCTTTAAAAGAAATACCGCAGTCGGGCGTCTCAGCGACACCACAGAAAGGGCCTTAAAAGAAATACCACAGTCGGGCGTCTCAGCGACACCACAGAAAGGGCTTTAAAAGAAATGCCACAGTCGCGCGTCTAAGCGACACCACATAAAGGGCTCTAAAAGAAATGCCGCAGTCGGGCGTCTTAGCGACACCACAGAAAGGGCTTTAAAAGAAAACCCACAGTCGGGCGTCTGAGCGACACCACATAAAGGGCTTTAAAAGAAAAGCCACAGTCGGGCGTCTTAGCGACACCACATAAAGGGCTTTAAAAGAAATAAATAATCACAATGAATATCCAGGAGGTAGAACCATCCCGGGGATAATCGACAATAATAATAATAATAACACGGGTTAGCCAATAATGATAATAATTCATGAATATCACAAGTCACAGATAGTACTTCCAGTTCCTGTTAGACAATTTCACCTCCGAAGACCGACACCAAGACCAACACTTAACCCATCCCAGACTGTAATCCTTAACCATGGACCCGGCTATTCGAATAGGTTTAATCTCTGCAGAGGGTGTACTCTTTACCCACGAGTAACGGATTCCTTTAGTCCATCGGGACTAATTCCGTCTATGGCCTTTTAGTTGAAAACACGCCTAACTTGCACACACCAGCTTAACTCATCGGTGTCTGGAATCACCCACGACACTTGTTAAGCAAAACTCTAAGTGGGGAGGCTACAACCTCGCGTAGCATGGGATCAAATTTATATCGCGCGCTCTAAGGGGTGGCCTCCCCTCTTGGTCCCAACCGGAAAACACCCATGCCCCCTGACCAGGTGGCATGCCTACCGGCTACGACCGATATCTTCCACCATGGCCTCTCTGTACGGTGTGTCCTGGAAAGGGGTTGACGACTTACTGAACCGTACCCTACCTGCGGCAGGGACGAGTGGTAGTACGAGGCAAGTATGGGGGTTACTGGAACAAGACTCGATCTACGGTCGACTCAGGAGGTTTATAAGTTCCTGCATGACATGTATATTAAATATATTTCAACTAAAGAAATCACCACTCAATGTACCTTACCATGCCATACCGGACATAACCGTCCCGACGGGGACCGGCGACAAGCTCACGCCTACCCAAGGCCGAGGCTTTCCCGGATTCCTTTCCGGCATGCATGCAAGGCACATGAGGATGATTACCATCACAATCATTTTCATTTCCAACAGCAAGGAAATCACTAATATGCTTCCATGCAAATGATCAAGTCACATGAAATAACAAGTCATCTGAATTAAGGTGGTGTTATAAACGTGTCAAATAACACACCAAAAACATTATGCCAGGGTTCAGAATGCTTGCCTTTAAGTTGTGGAGGGGTAAGGTGCTCTCCAAAACTTCTGAAAGTTTCTTCTCTCTCTCCAAAATCCTATTTTAAAAATATATTTGAATTAACACACATTTCAAAAACAGTACAAAAAAGTTGTTTGGAAAATTTTGAAATAAATCTTAAAATAAACTAGACCAGATTTGAAGAAGGTAGGAAAAAGAATCAACTCATTTGGAGTTGTATTTAAAAAGTTATAGGCAGTCAAAGTTCTGGTCAAATCTGTGTTTAAAAATAAAACAGAAAAGAAAACGTTTCGGGGAAAAATACGCTTTCGGAGCGAAGGAAATGTACTGGGGAGTTATACGCCTTCACTTAAACACGTGGACCGGTGCGGGGGTCACTGACAGTGGGCCCGCCTGGCCCACTGGTCAGGTTTGACTAGTCCATCCCTCCCTCCTCTTCCTCTGCCCGAACAGCGGCGAGGCAACGGCGATCAACGCCGGCGAACGGTGGCTTCCCGCGGGTTCCAGAGGGTTTGGATGGATCCGCGAGACCAGGGCGGTCCTTTCGGGGGTCGTTGGGTCGGTGGGGACGGATGGAGCTGCCGGCGGCGAGCTTCGCGGCGGAGGAAGTTTCGGTGGCAAAGTGCTTTTGGGGCTGCGGTGGCTCTCGATCAAAATCGAGCAGGGGGTTGGGTTCGTGGGAGGAAGGGGAAGTTCCCGGTGAAGAGAACGGAGAGGGGGAGCCTCTGGTGGCGCCGGAATGGCCGAAGCAGTGGCGGCGGCTGCGGTTGTCGGAGTTGGGGAAGACGGCGCTTCCCCGACGATTGCGGGCTGTGGGGGTGCCCTGGGGGTAGCCTGAGGTCGCCTGCGTGCTCGAATGGTCTCGGGGCGTCCTTATATAGCACGACGAGGTCGGTTCCGCGGCGGCCATGGATAAGCTCTCCGGCGAACCGCCTCTCTGTAGCTAGGGTGACGTGGCGGCGACGAGGGCTAGCAGACACGCTTGCGGATGAGTTCGCACTGCTCGAGGGGCCAGGTGGCGAGCCGGGGTGGCTCGGGCGGCGCCGACATGAGCAGGGGCTGTCGGGCGGCCGTGGCGTGCCGCCAAAGGGACTCTGGTGGCGGCGCTGTTGGCTGCCAGGGCGGCTTGGCGCGTTGCTGCGAGGAGGGTAGCGCGTGGCGTGGCGCTGCAGAGCGGGCCAAAACCAGGGGGCCAGCGTGTCGGATCGGGCGCGGTATCGTGCAATACGCGCGCTCTGGGCGCGTCCAGTGCACGCACGGAGATGTTCGACGCAATGCCGCGGCATTCTACAGGTCACAGGTGAGGTTGGGGTTTAGCAGATCGGGGTTAGGAGCAACTGGGAGTCTAGTGGACATGTTAGTTTGATCAGAGGTGCAAGATCATAGTGCAATGACAAGAATCATGCCAAAACAGATCATGCCCATAAGGTGTTTGACAAAATGTCAAGGGCACTTAGGCAAGTCTTGGAATGGTCAAAAACTCCAGATGGAAGTCTCTTTAGATGAAAGAGAGAGTGGTGAGGTTAGTTGGTCTAATGTAGCAACTTGTTAGTGCAAGTTTTGCTGAACTACAATTCTGGACAGGGAATAAATGGCATCATTTCATGAACCAAAAATGATCCAAAGGGTGCATGCTCCTGGACTTAGGGGTTTGGTAGGGTGGTCTACAAGCAGGTGAAAGCACAAGGTCACTGGAGCAAAAATAAATAGGGTTGCAGTAGAAATCAGAGGGCTGGACCAGAATGAAGATGATGCTGATACACTCAAAATTTTCAAAGAACAACACCAGGTTTTTGCATAAAGTTGAATCACAGGCTATTACTAACATCCCATAATTTTGGTGGAGGCTAGAAGAAAATATTTAAATGGGTTGTAGTGCAAAATTGCCCACTAGACCAGAGAAGAAAAAAGGGTGTAGAGCTCAAAATATTTCATGAAATAAAGATGTTTTTGCACAAAAGTTATTTAATAACATCACATGACATCTCCAAATTTTTGTGGGAATTTTAAGTGAATTTATCAAATGGTTGTAGTTCAAATATGGCCATTTAACCTTGAAAAACCATTTTCAAGAAAGTAAAGATCAAGCAACTTAATTATTTAATTAGTTATATTAAATAAGGAAAAGTTTCTCTTGAGAGATCAAATAAGTCCAATAACATATTTGAAAAGTTTTCTCCTTGGGAAAAGCTCATCACAACAGGGAAGAAAATGATTAAAAAAATCAAAATGGAGCTCAGAAATTCAAAGTTTTAATTCCTGACAAAATTTTAATTCATTAAAACAAGGTCAAATTTTTGGGGTGTCACAACACTACCCCCCTTAAGAAAAATCTCGTCCTCGAGATTTGTTAAAAGCTGTTTTCAAGAAAATTATATGCAATAAAAAAATGTGGCTACAGTGAGAGGGCAATAAGTGGTGAAAACCACAGTGTGAATACTGGTGCTGCGTGGAAAAATCTACGGTTCGGGACAAAAACGTGAGATTTCTATGCTGGATATAAATTTAGAATAGTTTCTAAATTTAAATATACGTTGGTCGTACCCGAGAGCACAGTGCTCTCTCTGGCTGACAGGTGGACCCGGGGTCCACAGTCAGCCTCTTCTTCTTCCTCTGTTTCTCTCCTCTTCCTCTCTCCCGCACGTTTCCCACGATTTCTCCACCGGCGACGTCTAGCGCGTAGGGCATCTAGGCCGTACCGCAGTAGTGCGCGGCGTGCTAGCTGCCGAGGCAGTGTGCACTCACCTCGCGGGCCAGCGTGCTGTCGGCACTGCTCGCGGATTCGACTCCGAGCACCAGCGATCGGGCGACGAGCGGCGTTGGTGGACTTTGCCCACCGAACACCGAGCTCGAGCTATAAAACGGCCGAGGTGTCTCTCTTCCTCACACCTGGCCTCGCTTCTCTTCCTCCTTCTACTTACAGGAGCTCGGGTGAGGCTCTGATGGCGGAGGCGATGCCGGACTGGTTCGCGATCCTGGTATGCGGAGGGCTGGCGACACTGCTAGGGCTCTCCGTGCTCCTGTGCGCGATGATCCTCGACGAGCGTGGTGATGCTGTTGCTCGGGTGTTGGCTCTCCGCGGTGGTGACGATCACGAGGAGTAGGTGGGGTGTGCCGGGTGCTAACTGTTGTTAGAGGGTGGTTAGCCAGATGTAACACTGTTGCAAAGTTTTTTGTAACCGGTGTATGCGCTCGGATGATTATGGTCGAGTGTCTGTGGTTGTTGTGCTGTGTGAAATAAAATAATCCATGTCTTGAGAAGATGCAGATGTAGTGGCTTGGCGAAAAGAACACTCATTCCAGGATTATTCGCGAAAGAAAACAGTAATGCAACAAAATCACTCATATTAATTGAAACTAAAGATTTACTCAATGCGCACATTCGATTACCACGCGTAAGTTACATCGGATAAATAAATGTTGCAACAATTTAAACGTAGCAGCGACGTCTATAATGCAAAGGGTAACTGGATGGAATCCCGAGAAAATGTCTCTGGTACTGAGACACACTCTTCTTCTATCGGGGAAAGTGGATTGACCAGTCGATGCACGTGTCTCTCCTGGTCGGCCTTAATGTTCTGCCGATGGCGATCTGAGGATTTAAATCTGCGAGGCTCTGGAGATAACCCATAACGCGTTGGGTTAAATGCTCTTGCGCGATGACGTACTGGACGAGGTTGGCCAGGACTGGGTCTCTCTCAAATCGTCCACCGGGAAAAGATGTTACTCCTCCGGGCGCTGCACGGCTCGGGAAGTAATAATATCCTCGTTCGCTGGCATAAGGTACTGCGAATCGAAGACGAGCAAGCGCTTCGTAAGCCACAGTTTCCACGGCCATCTGTGGGGTTGGCATAGATTTCCCCATGAAGGAAACCTCTGTTGGGTCTTGGGCTGAGTTTACGGGAGGGATGTGCACTGCGGCCCAATATCTCGAGGTGGAAGAGGTGATCCTCGATTTGAACAGCTCGTACTGGGGTGGCTGGGTAGCGCCCATGGTACTGTAGGTAAAATCCCACAATATCTTGACAAAACTACCCGGGGTTGCATCTGGGGTTCTCAGGTAAATGCTGGGGATTGGCATGGCAAGAAAAGTTTGTGAGGATGGTGCACAGGATGAGAAGTGTTTGGCAAGGTCACGCGGCGGCCTCTTTATAGCACCGGAGCTGGGTCATTTCTACCATTGTGAATGGTAACAAAACTTCTAGCTCTGTTCTGCAGGTCGAAGTCAATGCCACAGATACACATATTTCATCGAGGTGACGTGTTACTGTGGGGGTTGTCGGGAAGGTTTTTGGTAACTGTGACTGGGATGGAAATCTTATACTTCATACTAGCGTATCCAGGCAAGGCTACTATTAAAATAGAGGCACGACAACAGGCGGCGTTTAATTACAAGGCCAGACGATTATAAAGCGAGGGTACACTCGGACTCGATACGACTCGGGTGACTTAGTCTACCTCGTTCACATCCAAGCGGGCGTGCCTTGTGGATGTCGAGGCTTCTCCACGGGTCTCGCCGTTGGAATTAGCTAGAGTGGGCTGAGGGGCTGCAGGCTCGGGGTAGCGATGAGGACCATCTCGGGGATTGTTGGCCACAACCCCGTTGGAGTGTGCTCCCAAATATGCGACGAAGCACTTCTGGGGTTATCGCAACACCTTGGCCGATGGTTGGGGCAGCTCTCAGGGACTCGATCGGCTGTCCAAACAGCACGACTGGGTTGTCGGCATTGGGCTCGTCCTCTTCTCTCGCCGGGGCTTGACGAACCAGCTCTCCACGAGCTGCGATAAGATCAATAGTGACCTGATCGCACAGTTCCTCTAGTGCATTTACATAGCGCACTAGGTGCAACAATGCAGGATCTGTTTCGTGATCTCCGTTGGCAACTTGGGGTGGTCTTCCGTACCCTTCACGTCTGGGGTAGTAGTGGAACGAGCGACAGTCAACTCTGGGCGACAAGTGCCGGAGATGAACTATAGCTTCTCGAGCGGCTAGTTGGATGGCTTGGGGCTCAAAGGAAGTCGTTCTTCCTGTGAACCTGTAGGGGCATTCAGGTGCAAGACCCCTACCATAAATGTGCACAGTGGCCCAAAATTGACGGCTCTCACCGCTCATGGACCCTTGGTACACAACATATTCTGGGGGCTCTTCTAACGCATAGGCACGACGGGTGAGCTTTGCGAGTATGGTCACAAAACCTCCAAGGTTGGTTGCTGTGGTCTCATGGTGCACGACAGGACCAGGCATTGTGGCTCGGTTTAGGATAGCGACTGCGTTGTGCTGGGTTGGTCCTAGCGTGCCCTTTTTATAGGAAAAAGGGGACGGAGTCTTTCTTCGCACACTTGCGAGAAAGGACTATTTAGGGGGGCCGGTCACTGGCGCGTGATCGACGACTATGTTGCTAGGTTGGGCACCGACTGCCAAAAGGTGTCGGGTCACGGTGGGGCTATCTTGCAGGAGAAGCTTGACTAGGGTTTGGTTTGCCTAGTTTTATTGACCTGGCTGAGATAGGATTAGCCAATGGTCAGCTTGGCTCTGATACCAAGTCTGTCGCGACCGGATTTTCCGGACACTAATTTCCAGAAAATGGTCGTCGAGCCCATTAGCCCCAGGATTACTGTTAGCTGATGAGGCATCAACTTGATACAGAAATTCCAAGCAAGAGTACAAAATATGTAGTACAAGACCATTGTGGCTTATGAGTACAACAAATGGTTTCTAGTGGTTGAGGGCGGAAGCGGTTTGTGGATCACCACGGTCTATGGGACTCCATTTCCCACGGGAACAGCTGACTAGGTTAACTCCTATCTCCGCGAGGCTGCTATCACCGCTGCTTAAGTGACGGGGCTGTCTTCGCAACGCTCCTCTCCAAGCAAACAATCTGGCCAAGACAATAGCCAGGGACAAGCCAGTGAGTACTTTGAATGTACTCGCAAACATTATGAACATAGGTATAATATCACAACGATATGCTGAAAATATTTTATACTCATGACGTTAGTCCACAAAAGATAAGTAAAACTCTGATGCATGCAAACATGTTATTTATGAATGAGTGATAACATAGCAGTATTAATATTTATGAAATAATCAACAAGCATGCCACAGTCGGGCGTCTTAGCGACACCACAAAAAGTGCTTGAAAGAAATGCCACAGTCGGGCGTCTTAGCGACACCACAGAAAGGGCTTTAAAAGAAATACCGTAGTCGGGCGTCTCAGCGACACCATAGAAAGGGCCTTAAAAGAAATACCACAGTCGAGCGTCTCAGCGACACCACAGAAAGGGCTTTAAAAGAAATGCCACAGTCGGGCGTCTGAGCGACACCACATAAAGGGCTTTAAAAGAAATACCGCAGTCGGGCGTCTTAGCGACACGACAGAAAGGGCTTTAAAAGAAAAGCCACAGTCGGGCGTCTGAGCGACACCACATAAAGGGCTTTAAAAGAAATGCCACAGTCGGGCGTCTTGGCGACACCACATAAAGGGCTTTAAAAGAAATAAATAATCACAATGAATATCCAGGAGGTAGAACCATCCCGGGGATAATCGACAATAATAATAATAATAATAATAATAATAACACGGGTTAGCCAATAATGATAATAATTCATGAATATCACAAGTCACAGATAGTAATTCCAGTTCCTGTTAGACAATTTCACCTCCGAAGACCGACACCAAGACCAACACTTGACCCATCCCAGACTGTAATCCTTAACCATGGACCCGGCTATTCGAATAGGTTTAATCTCTGCAGAGGGTGTACTCTTTACTCACGAGTAACGGATTCCTTTAGTCCATCGGGACTAATTCCGTCTACGGCCTTTTAGTTGAAAACACGCCTAACTTGCACACACCAGCTTAACTCATCGGTGTCTGGAATCACCCACGACACTTGTTAAGCAAAACTCTAAGTGGGGAGGCTACAACCTCGCGTAGCATGGGATCAAATTTATATCGCGCGCTCTAAGGGGTGGCCTCCCCTCTCGGTCCCAACCGGAAAACACCCATGCCCCCTGACCGGGTGGCATGCCTACCGGCTACGACCGATATCTTCCACCATGGCCTCTCTGTACGGTGTGTGCTGGAAAGGGGTTGACGACTTACTGAACCATACCCTACCTGCGGCAGGGACGAGTGGTAGTACGAGGCAAGTATGGGGGTTACTGGAACAAGACTCGATCTGCGGTCGACTCAGGAGGTTTATAAGTTCCTGCATGACATGTATATCAAATATATTTCAACTGAAGAAATCACCACTCAATGTACCTTACCATGCCATACCGGACATAACCGTCCCGACGGGGACCGGCGACAAGCTCATGCCTACCCAAGGCCGTGGCTTTCCCGGATTCCTTTCCGGCATGCATGCAAGGCACATGAGGATGATTACCATCACAATCATTTTCATTTCCAACAGCAAGGAAATCACTAATATGCTTCCATGCAAATGATCAAGTCACATGAAATAACAAGTCATCTGAAATAAGGTGGTGTTATAAACGTGTCAAATAACACACCAAAAACATTATGCCAGGGTTCAGAATGCTTGCCTTTAAGTTGTGGAGGGGTGAGGTGCTCTCCAAAACTTTTGAAAGTTTCTTCTCTCTCTCCAAAATCCTATTTTAAAAATATATTTGAATTAACACACATTTCAAAAACAGTACAAAAAAGTTGTTTGGAAAATTTTGAAATAAATCTTAAAATAAACTAGACCAAATTTGAAGAAGGTAGGAAAAAGAATCAACTCATTTGGAGTTGTATTTAAAAAGTTATAGGCAGTCAAAGTTCTGGTCAAATCTGTGTTTAAAAATAAAACAGAAAAGAAAACGTTTCGGGGAAAAATACGCTTTCGGAGCGAAGGAAACGTACTGGGGAGTTATACGCCTTCACTTAAACACGTGGACCGGTGTGGGGGTCACTGACAGTGTGCCCGCCTGGCCCACTGGTCAGGTTTGACTAGTCCATCCCTCCCTCCTCTTCCTCTGCCCGAACAGCGGCGAGGCAACGGCGATCAAAGCCGGCGAACGGTGGCTTCCCGCGGGTTCCAGAGGGTTTGGATGGATCCGCGAGACCAGGGCGGTCCTTTCGGGGGTCGTTGGGTCGGTGGGGACGGATGGAGCTGCCAGCGGCGAGCTTCGCGGCGGAGGAAGTTTCGGTGGCAAAGTGCTTTTGGGGCTGCGGTGGCTCTCGATCAAAATCGAGCAGGGGGTTGGGTTCGTGGGAGGAAGGGGAAGTTCCCGGTGAAGAGAACGGAGAGGGGGAGCCTCTGGTGGCGCCGGAATGGCCGAAGCAGTGGCGGCGGCTGCGGTTGTCGGAGTTGGGGAAGACGGCGCTTCCCCGACGATTGCGGGCTGTGGGGGTGCCCTGGGGGTAGCCTGAGGTCGCCTGCGTGCTCGAATGGTCTCGGGGCGTCCTTATATAGCGCGACGAGGTCGGTTCCGAGGCGGCCGTGGATAAGCTCTCCGGCGAACCGCCTCTCTGTAGCTAGGGTGACGTGGCGGCGACGAGGGCTAGCAGACACGCTTGCGGATGAGTTCGCACTGCTCGAGGGGCCAGGTGGCGAGTCGGGGTGGCTCGGGCGGCGCCGACATGAGCAGGGGCTGTCGGGCGGCCGTGGCGTGCCGCCAAAGGGACTCTGGTGGCGGCGCTATTGGCTGCCAGGGCGGCTTGGCGCGTTGCTGCGAGGAGGGTAGCGCGTGGCGTGGCGCTGCAGAGCGGGCCAAAACCAGGGGGCCAGCGTGTCGGATCGGGCGCGGTATCGTGCAATACGCGCGCTCTGGGCGCGTCCAGTGCACGCACGGGAGATGTTCGACGCAATGCCGCGGCATGCTACAGGTCACAGGTGAGGTTGGGGTTTAGCAGATCGGGGTTAGGAGCAACTGGGAGTCTAGTGGACATGTTAGTTTGATCAGAGGTGCAAGATCATAGTGCAATGACAAGAATCATGCCAAAACAGATCATGCCCATAGGGTGTTTGACAAAATGTCAAGGGCACTTAGGCAAGTCTTTGAATGGTCAAAAACTCCAGATGGAAGTCTCTTTAGATGAAAGAGAGAGTGGTGAGGTTAGTTGGTCTAATGTAGCAACTTGTTAGTGCAAGTTTTGCTGAACTACAATTCTGGATAGGGAATAAATGGCATCATTTCATGAACCAAAAATGATCCAAAGGGTGCATGCTCCTGGACTTAGGGGTTTGGTAGGGTGGTCTACAAGCAGGTGAAAGCACAAGGTCACTGGAGCAAAAATAAATAGGGTTGCAGTAGAAATCAGAGGGCTGGACCAGAATGAAGATGATGCTGATACACTCAAAATTTTCAAAGAACAACACCAGGTTTGTGCATAAAGTTGAATCACAGGCTATTACTAACATCCCATAATTTTGGTGGAGGCTAGAAGAAAATATTTAAATGGGTTGTAGTGCAAAATTGCCCACTAGACCAGAGAAGAAAAAGGGTGTAGAGCTCAAAATATTTCATGAAATAAAGATGTTTTTGCACAAAAGTTATTTAATAACATCACATGACATCTCCAAATTTTTGTGGGAATTTTAAGTGAATTTATCAAATGGTTGTAGTTCAAATATGGCCATTTAACCTTGAAAAACCATTTTCAAGAAAGTAAAGATCAAGCAACTTAATTATTTAATTAGTTATATTAAATAAGGAAAAGTTTCTCGTGAGAGATCAAATAAGTCCAATAACATATTTGAAAAGTTTTCTCCTTGGGAAAAGCTCATCACAACAGGGAAGAAAATGATTAAAAAAATCAAAATGGAGCTCAGAAATTCAAAGTTTTAATTCCTGACAAAATTTTAATTCATTAAAACAAGGTCAAATTTTTGGGGTGTCACATCCATCCATCCATCGATCCATCCATCCATCGATCCATACATCCATCGATCATTGGATCGAGCCATCCGGCCATAGGCATAGAGAAATCTGATAGAGCCTAAGTAGAGAGATAGAGAGAGAGGCAACTGAACTGACCCAAGCAGTTCATCGCACCGGCCCAAGAACACCTCTCACGAGGCTGTTCTTCCTTTGTACTGTTCATCATCAGCCCCAGAGGCAATCCACCACACCACACACTGGAGTAGAGTATCACACCACAACGGTGGCCTGAACCAGTATAAATCTCGTGTCCCTTGTGTTGTTCATTGTTTTCATCTTAGTTCACACGAGAAGACCTGACGTAGATCGGGAGGGGAGAGATCTCCGTGCGCACCCCAGTGTTCGAACCTGAAGGGTCTGCCGGAACCCGAAATCCGACATTTGGCGCGCCAGGCAGGGGTGTGCCGGAATCCTTTTTTCCGCCGTTTGCGTGAGGTCTTCCGTCCTGTCCATGGCTGACGCTCGTCGGGCTCGCGCCGAGCGCCAAGCTGCTCTCGCCACCTGCGTCGCCCAGATGGCGCCCGTCGGCGGTCCCCCTCGTCGTTCCCCATCGCCCGCCGCCAACGCCGCCACCGGCCCGGCGGGGAACGAGCAGCAGGCTTGGTCCCAGCATCCTTCGGTGCAGCGGGATGGCCGCACTGCCACCCCGTCGCTGACCCCGACTGGCTCGTCATCCCACGCCTGGCGCGCCCCCATGGATGCGCGCGCCTCGCTGCTCTTGGCGAAAGAGCTTCTCCGTTACCGCCCCGTCGACGACCTCTATGAGGACTGGCTCGCCCGCATCACTGAGCTCGTCAGCGCCGCAGGGGGATCCCCCTTGTGGTCCCCCTCGCTACCACGCCCTCTGTTCCGCGCAGGAGGCGATGATCAGGAGGTGTCTCCACCACCTCCTCCCCAAGAAGGCGCCTTGGCTGCATGGCGTGCAGCCCCAGGTCGAGACCCACTACGTCCAGCACCTGCGCAGCAAGAAAGGAGCTGCCAAGAGATACCGCGTCCCCGAGATGGTGCTCACGCGCTCCCGGCACCGGCGCGCCAAGATCGCGTCCCAGCGCTTCCACAACAAGACCCCGCGCTGCTCCCAGCGGCGGCGCATGGTGACCTGCAACAGCAAGATCGGCACCAGCCAAGGGCGCCGGTGGCCACAGCGGGCTGCCTCGCCTTCACCCCCGAGCTGCGCGGCGTCACGTGGCCAGGCAAGTTCAAGCCTGACCTCCCTCCTCGCTACGATGGCACAGCGGACCCTGCGGAGTTCCTGCAGCTCTGCGAGTTGGGCATCGTGGCCGCCAGCGGGGACGAAAAGGTCATGGCGAATTGGTTCCCCATGGCGCTCAAGGACGGAGCCCGCACCTGGCTCCTGAACCTGGCCCCCGGCACCATCTCCTCCTGGAGCGAGATGCGCACCCGCTTCATCGCCAACTTCCAGGGCACTCGCGACCGGACCCCGGCCGTGAGCGACCTGCGCCGCATCAAGCTACAGCCAGGGGAAACCCTGCAGAAGTACATCCAATGCTTCAACTATGCTCGCCTCAAGATCCCCAAGGTGACTAAGGAAGCCATCATCTCAGCTTTCTCCGACGGCGTGCACGACATCAAGATGAAGGAGGAGCTAGCCATCCATGAAGACCTGTGCACATCCCTGGAGTTGTTCAACTTGGCGACCAAGTGCGCCAGGGCTGAGGAAGGGCGCCTTTCCCTTCTCGAGCTCCCGGCAGCCGACCCAGAAGAAAAGAAGCTCAAGGCCAAAGACGTGAAGCGCAAGGGGGCTGTTGTGCTAGCAGCAGAGCCAGACACCAAGCGAGGCAGGGATCAGTCTGAGTCATCCAAGGGTGGACGCTACTGTGTGTACCACTGTCGGCGTCCTGGGAACGGGGGTACCCAGACTTGCCTGCCTGCGGCCTGCGGCGTGGCTCAAATGGAGGCCCAACGTGGCCTATCTTAATCAACGCAAAGCTCAAGACCCTCACGAGGAGCCAAGCCTCGCGAGACGGACGACCCAGCGCTTCTTGAAGCACGGCCTCCTTAGGCTGGCTTGCGAGGAGGCGGAGAGATCAAGGTAGGGTACCTCACGAGGTGCCCATGACGCCAGCCATGACGATCAAAGGTGCCAGGCAGGCGCCAGCCCGCGCAGCGTCCTCCCTTTCCTCTTTGGTGCAAAGGGGGCAAGCGCAGGCGAGGGGATCAAGCAAACGTATCCATTTCGGTGCAACGAAACCAAGACCAGCTCCGCGACAAGGAGGAAGTCACTGTGGAGCCCAAGCCGGCGTCATCACCAGAGCCTTTGGCAGGCGAAGACCAACTTTAGTCAGGATAAGTGTACTAGATGTTCCCCTTCAAATTGGCCAATTGTTGGCGCCCTTCCCGCTCAATATTTGGGAAGAGGCCCAGGGCCTTTGCCTATAAATAGGACTAGCCACCCACAGGATAAACGGGGATCGATCATAGAGAGAGAGAAGAGGGTGATCGAGCTCCCCTTAGCAGTTCATCCCCTAGCCAAGAACTGGCCCTCGCGAGGCCGTTCCTCCTTGTACTGTTCTTCCTCATCAGCCCTAGAGGCAATCCATCCACCCACAAACTAGAGTAGGGTATTACACCTCAATGGTGGCCCGAACTAGTATAAACCTTGTGTCTCTTGCGTTGTTCATGCGGTAGCTAAATCCTTACGAGACGGAGAGGTAGAGGGCACGATCTCCGCGCGCACCCCAGAGTTCGAACCTTAAGGGTTTGCCGGAACCCGTGATCCGACATTTGGCACGCCAGGTAGGGGTGCGCCGGAATTTTTCTTCCACCGCTCCGCTCTCCTCCGACCGCCGCACCCATGTACGGCGCACGTCGAGCTCGCGTCAAGCCAGCGGCCCTCGTTGGTGGACGTCCTCGTCGCTCCCCGTCGAACGTCGTCGACACCACCTCCAGCCCGGCAGGAAGCGAGCAACAAGCACCACCCCGGCGCCTGTCTATGCGAACGGGCTGCCGCGCAACAACGTCGACGCTCCCGGTTGTCGTGGTGCTCCTGGGCGGCTCACAGGCGCCACCCACAAGCCGCCACATCAAGCCGTTTGCCCGCCAGGTCGGCGTCGTTTCTGCACGGCAGGGGGCTCTCACGGACCGGGCGGCGCGCGAGGCTGGCCTGACCTTCGGCTCAGAGGACCACCCCGCCAACTTGGCCGGCTCGGGCGCGCTCCCCGTGTTGTGCACCCCCACCAACTGCGAGGTGGCCGTCACCAGAACCCTCGTCGATGGCGGCGCGGGCCTCAGCGTGCTTTCGGTCGAGACCTTCAACCTCCTCCGCATACCTCGGGAGCGGCTGCAACCCAGCCGGCCCTTATCAGGTGTCGGGGGCGGGTCGTCCGACTCCTTGGGACAGATCCGGCTCCCGGTGACCTTCGGCACCTACGACAACTTCCGCACGGAGATGGTCGACTTCGACATCGCCCCCATCGGTCTCCCTTACAACGCTATCCTCGGCTACCCGGCATTGGCTCAGTTCGTGGCCGCCACGCACCCTGCGTACAACCTCATGAAGATGCCCGGGAGCAACGGTACTCTTACCGTGCAGGGAGACACCGGGGACGCCCTGCGAGTACTCAAGCTCGCCTTCAAGACGGCGGCAACGGCACAGCCCACCGGCGCGGAGGCCACTGAGCCCAGGGGGGCCGCGCCAACCAAGAAGAAGCAGTTGTTCACCCAGGACAAGGCAGAAACCAAGCAGATACCCGTCGACAAGGACGGGTCCTCCAGCGCCACTTTCACCATTGGCGCCAACCTGGGGCCTGAGCAGGAGGAGGCCCTGGTCAAGTTCCTGCATGCAAACAAGAAAGTGTTTGCCTGGGAGCCCGATCAGCTGGCAGGGATCCCCAGGGACGTCATCGAGCACCACCTCAACGTGTGCCCGAATGTGCGCCCTGTGAAGCAAAAGGCCAGGCGGCAGTCCGCAGAAAAGCAGGCCTTCATCGTCCAAGAGACCCGCAAGTTGGAAGCCGCTGGAGTCATTCGCGAGGTCCGCTACCCAGATTGGTTGACCAACCCTGTCATTGTGCCCAAGAAAGGGGGGAAGGAACGCATGTGTGTCGACTTCACCAACCTCAATAAGGCATGCCCGCAAGATCCGTTCCCGCTCCCTCGCATCGACCAGATTGTCGATTCCACCGCCGAGTGTGACCTGTTGTGCTTCTTGGATGCCTTCTCCAGATATCACCAGATGAAGATGGCGATAGAAGACGTTGAGAAGACCGCCTTCTTGACCCCGTGCGGGGTGTACTACTATACATGCATGCCATTTGGACTAAGCAACGCAGGGGCAACCTTTCAGCGGCTGATGCACATCACCCTGGGCCCGCAGCTCGGGAAGAATGTTGAAGCATACGTCGATGACATTGTGGTGAAATCTCGAGAGGCCAGGACCCTAATACAAGACCTAGAAGAGACCTTCACGAGCCTCGACGCAGTGAACCTGTGGCTCAACCCGGAGAAATGTGTGTTTGGCGTTCCCTCGGGCAAGCTTTTGGGGTTCCTCGTGTCTCACCGTGGAATCGAGGCCAACCCTGAGAAGGTCAAGGCGGTCGAGGACATGAGTCCATCAAAGACCCTCAGAGAGATGCAGAAGCTCGCTGGGCGTGTGACCGCGCTAGGGCGCTTCATCTCCAAGTTGGGGGAGCGGGCGCTGCCTTTCTTTCAGCTTATGAAGAAAAAGCGACCCTTTGAATGGACTGAAGAGGCAGATAGGGCGTTTCAAGATCTCAAGAGGTACCTAACCAGTCCCCCAGTCATGGTGGCTCCTCGCCCTCGAGAGCCTCTGCTGCTTTACCTTGCCGCCACCCCCTACTCTGCCAGCGCGGCACTGGTGGCGGTTAGGGAGGAGCGCCAGTTCAAGACCACCGCGGCTGCCCGAGGCCAGACAAGACGGGAACAGGGAAAGCTCGAGGGAGCCGAAGCTACGGATGAAGAGAGTCAGCCGCCGAGGGACGCACCAGAGACAGGAGAAGCAGCATGCCAGGATGGTTCACCTCCCGAGGACGCAACATCTCGCGAGGTGTCCTCGCCTCCCGAGGGCGCCGCGACCCAAGCTGCTCACAGCCTTGTTGAGCACCCGGTCTACTTCGTTAGCACGGTGCTGCCAGACGCGAGGGCCCGATATCCGATGCCCCAGAAGCTCCTCCTCGCGCCGTTGGTGGCCTCGCGCAAGCTGCGGCACTACTTCCAAGCTCACCCGATCAAGGTCATCTCATCATACCCCCTAGAGAGGGTGCTCAGGAGCCCTAACTCAGCCGGAAGGGTCGCTGAGTGGAACATAGAGTTGCAAGCGTTTCAGCTCGAGTTCAGCACAACTAGGGTCATCAAAGGAGCAGTGTTGGCGGATTTCGTGGCAGAATGGACAGAGGCGTCGGGCCTCAAGGATGACGAGGATCGCTCCCTCTCCCCAGGAAGCGAGGCGCCGGAAGGCTGGGTCATGTACTTCGACGGGGCATTCTCCAGGCACGGCGCGGGGGCTGGTGCTGTACTGATATCACCCACTCAGGATAAGCTTTGCTATGCAGTACAACTCTGTTTCCAGCAAGGAGAAAAGGTCTCCAACAACATAGCCGAATATGAGGGACTGATAGCAGGGTTGAAGGCCGCGGCGGCCCTGGGAGTGAAGCGCCTCACCATCAAGGGCGACTCGCAGCTCCTAGTCAACTTCTCCAACAAGATGTACGAGCCGAAGGACGAGCATATGGAGGCCTACCTAGCAGAGGTCCGCAGGATGGAAAAGCTGTTCTGGGGGCTGGAGCTGAAGCACGTGCCCCGTGGCACCAACCAGGAAGCTGACGACATAGCTGGACGGGCGTCCAGGCGGCTGCCGCAGAAGCTCGGCGTCTTCGAGGAGCGGCTCTTCAAGCCTTCAGCGCAGCCAACGCTATCAAGCACAGCTCAGCCTCGTGAGGAGCTCCCTCAGCCGCCAGCCTCGGGAGCCCCGACCTGCGGGCCGACCTCAGGAGCAGCTCCTGGCGATGGAACCTCAGGAGGAACGCTGGATCACTGAGCTCCGGAGTTACCTGATACATGGGACCCTGCCAGAGAAGGAGGAGGAAGCAGAACGTATAGCGCGGCAGGCCACGGCATACTACATCAGAGACGGAGAGCTCTATCGGAAGCGACCCAACGACGTATCTCTGCGCTGCATCTCCAGGGAGCAAGGAAGGGAGCTACTGGAGGACATACACGGCGGAGACTGCGGACATCACTCGTCATCACGAACCCTCGTCAGCAAAGCCTTCCGTAGTGGGTTCTATTGGCCCACCGCGCTCAACGACGCGATCGAGTTGGTGAAGGCTTGTGAGGCCTGCCAGTTCCATTCCAAGCAGATCCATCAGCCGGCGGGGAGCCTGCAGACTATACCCCTCTCGTGGCCATTCGCAGTTTGGGGGTTGGATATTCTGGGCCCGTTCCCTCGGGCGCCAGGGGGCTACCGTTACCTCTATGTCGCCATTGACAAGTTCACCAAGTGGGCAGAGGTGGAGGCTGTCCGAACCATCCCCGCAGGCTCCGCGGTCAAGTTCATCAGGGGCATCGTGAGCCGGTTCGGGGTGCCGAACCGCATCATCACAGACAACGGTTCGCAGTTCACCAGTAACCTCTTCAAAACATACTGTGCTAACCTTGGAACACAGATAAGCTACGCTTCGGTGGCACACCCGCGAAGCAACGGGCAAGCCGAACGAGCCAATGCGGAGGTCCTGAGAGGCCTCAAGACCAGGACGTTCAAGAAGAAGCTGGAAGCCTGCGGCAGGGGTTGGTACGATGAGCTCCAATCCGTGCTGTGGTCCATCCGCACGACCGCGACCAAACCAACCGGGGAGACTCCGTTCTTCCTGGTCTACGGAGCCGAAGCGGTCCTTCCTCACGAGGTCAGGCGTCGCTCCGCGCGGGTCCTGGCGTTCGACGAGGCGCAGCAGGATGCCATGCAGGGGATGGACCTCGTGCTGGGGGTGGAATGCCGCCGGGAAGCTGTGCTGCGAGCGGCAAGGTACCAACAGGCGCTACAACGATATCACTGCCGCAACATCCGCCCCAGGACCCTCGAGGTAGGAGACCTCGTACTCAGGCGGGTCCTCTCCAGGGAAGGGCTGCACAAGCTCTCTCCCATGTGGGAGGGCCCGTTCAAGGTTGCTCATGTTTCCAGGCCTGGCTCCATGCGCTTGGAGACTCAAGAGGGGGAGCCGATCCAGAACGCGTGGAACATCCAGCACCTCCGGAGGTTTTACCCCTAAAAGGCCCTGAGCCTGTGAAGAAGGCGAACGCCTGTGAAGATCATCTCTTTTTGGAAAAGGCCCTGAGCCTGTGAAGAAGGCGAACGCCTGTGAAGATCATCTCTTTTTGGAAAAGGCCCTGAGCCTGTGAAGAAGGCGAACGCCTGTGAAGATCATCTCTTTTTGGAAAAGGCCCTGAGCCTGTGAAGAAGGCGAACGCCTGTGAAGATCATCTCCTTTTTGGAAAAGGCCCTGAGCCTGTGAAGAAGGCGAATGCCTGTGAAGCTCATTACCTCTAAGGAGAAAGGCCCGGAGCCTGTGAAGAAGGCCAATGCCTGTGAAGCTCGCCGCCCCGTGACACTCTCACGTAATAATGAGTGGGGCTGTACACGCCCCGGAGTCTCAGGAGCGCCGGCCTCAGGCCCTGGGCCTCCCTCCCACGCCCAGTGGCAGCACTTAGCTCTGCGCTGGTGAGAAGACGTCGAAGACTAGACTAGGTGCCGGACGCGGCTTTTTCATTTGCTTTCCGCATTTGGTGTGTCTTACTTGCATTTGAGGTCTTATCGAAGCTATCGCCGTTGTTGGTTTGTGGTTTGTCGATTTTCGCTCCGCGTTTTGATTTTCTCTCATGAAGGACTCGCGAGGGGTGGGGCTCGAACGCCCTCGCGAGCGTTTTTGCTCTAGCCATTTAAAGGTTTCACGGCCCGGGCTCTCTACAGGAGTACCCCTCTGGTCCGTGCCCCTCAGGCACCGCGACATACACACAGGGCCTGGGTCGGTCGCCCCCCGGCTGGGGCCGCAAACTACCTACGCAAGGGCAAATAGTCGTGAAACGCGACAACGAAATTAAGGTAACGGCTACAACGGCAATAATTCTTAAACACACCCCCACAGGGCTCCACGCAGTTGTCTTATCTTACAAAGGAAGCAAAAGGAAAAGGAAAAGGGCGAGCCCGGCGCGGCCCGCCCCGCATCGGTCTACGGAGGCGACACCAGATGCCTCCGGAGCTCAGGCGGACTCCCTCTCGCGCTTCACCGGAGCGCGATGACGGGCGGCTGAACAGCCACCCCCCAAGCAGGCGCGGAGGCGAGGGGGCTGGCTGCAGCCACCGCTGGAGGAGCCGCTAGAAGGGGAGTAGGCGAAGCTCGGGGAGCCTCGGGCGCCGCCAGCAGAGCGGGCGCTGTCACCTTCGTCGTCGTCCTCAGGGCAGCATCCTACGCGGCGACCGTCTTCCCCAAACACCCTCACGTAGAGGGTGCTGTCGCCGTCGAACTTGAAGTGCAGGGTGCACCGCTCGCCTAGGCCGCGCGCGCGGGCAAACGTTTGCCAGCCGCGGGTCAGGGCCCCATTGCCAGAAGGGGAGACCTCGAGCGAGACCCAAGAAGCCCTACTGCAGCAGCCGTCGGCCTGGAGCCAGAAGCCGCACCGAACGCCGGCCGGCAGCTCGCTGATGAAGAAGCAAGGGAGCTGGAGCCAGGTGCTGGTCGGGTCCGCCGACCACACGACGAACTCCGGCAGCACCTCCGCCGAGCGGAAGCGCGGCCTGGGAGGCCGCGCAGCCATAGCCTGCCTCTCCATGGCAGCCGGGCGCTCACCACTGCGCGGGGAATCACCCCTGTGCCCACGGGGAGCCGCAGCAGGGACCGCGGGATGCTTGCGGGGACGACCCCGGCCGCGCTTGGCCGGAGGGGAGTCGGGCCCCGCCCGACTAGCCTTCCCCTTCTCCGCAGCTCAGAACCTCTTCGGAGCCATGCGAGCGGCCGCGGCGAAGGAGAGGAAGAAGAAGAGAAGCGGGGAGGGATGGACTGGCGGAACTTGCACGGCCTCGCACTTATAGCCGGAAGAGGCCAACCGTCAAGAACCATGATCGCAGGTAATAATGAACCGTATCTATGCATGCAGGGACTTGTCCAATCCACGCAGTTGCCGAGGCATCATGGGGGAGTGGAGACGCCCACGTCCTGTCAAACCGCCACGCGACGCTCGAGTCAGCAGGCTGTTAGGGCCCGCGGCGCTTCGCCCTTGCTCTTTCGCCTCTCGGCACAGCCAAGTCCATGCGCACCTTGGGCCCGGGGGCTACTGTCGAGGTCCTGGGAACGGGGATACCCAGACTTGCCTGCCTGCGGCCTGCGGCGTGGCTCAAATGGAGGCCCAACGTGGCCCATCTTCATCAACGCAAAGCTCAAGACCCTCGCGACGAGCCAAGCCTCGCGAGGCGGACGACCCAGCGCTTCTTCAAGCACGGCCTCCTTAGGCTGGCTCGCGAGGAGGCGGAGAGATCAAGGTAGGGTACCTCACGAGGTGCCCATGACGCCAGCCATGACGATCAAAGGTGCCAGGCGGGCGCCAGCCTGCGCAGCGTCCTCCCTTTCCTCTTTGGTGCAAAGGGGGCAAGCGCAGGCGAGGGGATCAAGCAAAGGTATCCATTTCGGTGCAACGAAACCAAGACCAGCTCCGCGACAAGGAGGAAGTCACTATGGAGCCCAAGCCGGCGTCATCACCAGAGCCTTTGGCAGGCGAAGACCAACTTTAGTCAGGATAAGTGTACCAGATGTTCCCCTTCAAATTGGCCAATTGTTGGCGCCCTTCCCGCTCAATATTTGGGAAGAGGCCCAGGGCCTTTGCCTATAAATAGGACTAGCCACCCACAGGATAAACGGGGATCGATCATAGAGAGAGAGAAGAGGGTGATCGAGCTCCCCTCAGCAGTTCATCCCCTAGCCAAGAACTAGCCCTCGCGAGGCCGTTCCCCCTTGTACTGTTCTTCCTCATCAGCCCTAGAGGCAATCCATCCACCCACAAACTAGAGTAGGGTATTACACCTCAATGGTGGCCCGAACTAGTATAAACCTTGTGTCTCTTGGGTTGTTCATGCGGTAGCTAAATCCTTACGAGACGGAGAGGTAGAGGGCACGATCTCCGCGCGCACCCCAGAGTTTGAACCTTAAGGGTTTGCCGGAACCCGTGATCCGACAACCACGACCTCCACAGCCACAACACCAACGAATGTAAGGAGCTCAGAGCCGTGCGAGACGGGCGAATCGGCCGACGCCCCGAGCGCAACGACAGGGGCTATGGCCGAGGAGGAGGAAGAGGTGGAGGACTGTAACGCCCCGAGACCGACGCTTCAGATGCCTTCCATGTATTTCGAGTTTCGCCGTGTGTTTCAATTGCTTTGTTGGCTTCATCATGTCATCTCTTGCATTGCATCATGTCATCATGTCAGCATGTGTTTTAATTTTTAAAACCTCAACTAAATAAATTGCATGGATCTTCGGTCCATTTAAATTGAGGGAACTCACATGGTGGTTTCTCTTTAAAAGATATACTCCCAATATTATTAGGGAGCTATAATAAATATTCCATTCTTTTGGAATTAACCATCACACACTTGCAAAAATAATTCCCATGCCTATTCCTCTTCGAGTTTGACCTTCAAATCTTGTCCACAATTCTTTATCTCTTTTATCGAGGCTCCTCCTAAATTCTCAACATTTTTGAACACTTCTAAATCCTAGTCCTTGTTCAAACCTTCTGAATTAAATTCAAATGACTTTGAATTTAATTCTTGCAATCTTGCCCACTCCATTTTTCTTGGGTCAAGCTCATTTTTATGAGTCCGGAAAAATAATCCTCTTGTCCAACTTCTTTCCCTATCCCTCTTTTTCTTTTCTTCTCTTTAATTCTTTTCTGTTAAAGAAAGTATGAGAGAGAGAGAGAGGAGAGAGAGCCCAGCAGCCCAATCGCACCGCACCGGCCCATTTGCCTCTCAAATCCCAACCGCTGCTCTGTTAACCCTAGCCCGCTCGATCCCTCGCTCTCCTCATTCCCCCTCCTCGTTCCCTTCCGCCGCCACCACGCACTCCCGCAATGCCCGCTTCTCATCTCTCCCTCCTCGCGCTGCACCCCTCACCCTGATCCCTCCTCCTCATTCCCTCGCGTCGCCACGAGACCCTGCTGCCTCTCTGGTCGGCGAGCCCATGCTCCGGCGCTGCGCCACTGCACCGTTCTACACGCTGAGGCGCTGCTTCCCTTGCTCCACGCCAAGGCCGCCGCCCGCTCCCCCTCGACCTCGCCGGGATCGAGCGCCTCCGAGCAACTCACTCACCTCCGCCTCGTCGCCGTCCTCCCACGACAGCCGCGCCAAGCCCCTCTCCATCGACCCCACACGTCCTCGCAGAAACTTCGTCGCCGTTAGTACCACGGCCGACCTCGCAGGCCACTCCATGCTTCTCCTGGATGCCCTTGTTTCCTCCTCTGTTCGGCCACAAGTGCATCGACCGGTGTACAGAGCACCGGGGCACTGGTTGCCTCTATTTGTGGGTGCTTCGTTTTGTGCTTCATGGAAACGTCGCCAAGTACCTGTACGATCACTGTATCACCGAGATCACCCGGTCCAAGACCACCTCAAGTTCGTCTACATGAAACTGCCAAGCACCTCTTACGCACGGATGCGCAAGACCGTCCCGGACATCGCCAAGTACCACAACAATATGAGTACAACTACCATCAACGTGCATTTCGCCAAGTACCTCTCGGATCCGACAAGTACCCCGATGACGTGTGTACCACTACCGTTGACCCTCGAAGACCACGTGGACGTCAAGTTCCTCACTACGACCCCGAACATCTATGGATTGTGTACGACTACGTACACTACGGCCGTGTACCACTACTTCCACTACCATCGTGAGAACGTCTACTTCCTCTACATTGCACCGAACCCAAACCATCCCGTTTGAACGCTTCGAAGGTATAACCGCCGAGATGACCTTTCGAGAACGAATGTGTGTTGTATGAGATGCCCGTGTTCGAGTTGTTCCTTGCGCGTTCCTCCTCGTTTGCCATGCCATCGATCCGTGGGAACCCAGTCGCCGGGATCACCCCACCATCTTGCATGTTCCGCACACTTGCTTCTTTTGCACCGATATCTCAATGAGCTACCGGAACCGATATGTTGTCGTGGCATCATTTTCGGATTCGTTGCCGTGGCACCCCTTTCTTTCTACCACGGTGACAAATGCTTCATAACATGCTCATGTCTACATTTTCATAAAAATTTGCATAAACTTGCATATGTCATCCGCATCATAATAACAACATTTAAAATGTTTATATTTGGTGTTTCCATTAATTTGCTAAATGCATATGGGGATTTACCGGATTTGTTGTTTGTTGTTCCGGCCTCATTTAAAATTGCCTAAATAGTTAGTTTAGTTATGTTTCACCTCTTTCCATGTTAATCAACATTTAATATTTTGGGTACATAACCGAGAGAGAACTAAATAATTGATGTGGTGTTCCGTCAATATGCAACCCGTTGCATATTGAGCTCCACTTAACTTGTAGTGTTGTTTGTGCACTTTGCCATGCCATGCCTCATTAAATCGGACATGCATCATACTTGATTGTGCATCATGCCATATTTATGTGATGGTTGTTTACTATATTGTTTGCTTCTTTCCGGTGTTGCTTCTTCGGGTTAGTTCCCATAACGTCGCATTTGTGAGGATTCGTTCGACTACGTCCGTTTGTCTTCTTCATGGACTCGTTCTTCTTCCTTGCAGGATCTCAGGCAAGATGACCATACCCTCAAAATCACTTCTATCTTTGCTTGCTAGTTGCTCGCTCTTTTGCTATGCCACGATATCTACCACTTACTGTATCATGCCTCCCCTGTTGCCATGTCAAGCCTCTAACCATCCTTTCCTAGCAAACCGTTGTTTGGCTATGTTACCGCTTCGCTCAGCCCCTCTTATAACGTTGCTAGTTGCAGGTGAAGTTGAAGATTGCTCCATGTTGGATCATGACTATGTTGAGATATCACAATATCTCTTATTTTAATTAACGCATCTATGTATTTGGTAAAGGGTGGAAGGCTCGGCCTTATGCCTGGTGTTTTGTTCCACTCTTGCCGCCCTAGTTTCCGTCATACCGGTGTTATGTTCCTTGATTTTGTGTTCCTTACACGGTTGGGTGATTTATGGCACCCCCTTGACAGTTCGCTTTGAATAAGACTCCTCCAGCAAGGCCCAACCTTGGTTTTAACTTTTGCCACCTAAGCCTTTTTCCCTTGGGTTCTGCAGACTCAAGGGTCATCTTTATTTTAACCCCCGAGCCAGTGCTCCTCTGAGTGTTGGTCCAAACTAGAGCACCGTGCGGGACCGTCCCTTGGCAACTTGGGTTATGTTGGTACCTGTACGCTTAGCTTATCCAGTGTGCGCTGAGAACGAGATATGTGCAGCTCCTATCGGGATTTGCCGGCACAGCGGGCGGTCTTGCTGGACTTGTTTTACCATTGTCTAAATGTCTTGTAGCCGGGATTCCGAGACTGATCGGGTCTTCCCGGTAGAAGGAATATCCTTCGTTGACCGTGAGAGCTTGTGATGGGCTAAGTTGGGACACCCCTGCAGGGTGTTATCTTTCGAAAGCCGTGCCCGCGGTTATGAGGCAGATGGGAATTTGTTAATGTCCGGTTGTAGAGAACCTGAAGTTGACCTTAATTAAAATACATCAACCGCGTGTGTAACCGTGATGGTCTCTTCTCGGCGGAGTCCGGGAAGTGAACACGGTGTTGGAGTTATGCTTGACGTAGGTTGTTCTAGGATCACTTCTTGATCATAGTTCATCGACCGTGCTTTTTCCTTCTCTTCTCGCTCTCTTTTGCGTATGTTAGCCACCATATATGCTAGTCGCTTGCTGCAGCTCCACCTCATACCTTTTACCCTACCTATAAGCTTAAATAGTCTTGATCTCGCGGGTGTGAGATTGCTGAGTCCTCGTGGCTCACAGATTCTACCAAAACAGTTGCAGGTGCCGTCGATCCCAGTGCAGATAACGCAACCGAGCTCAGGTGGGAGCTCGATGAAGATCGTGTTCATTGTGTTGTTTCGTTTCCTGTTGATCAGTAGTGGAGCCCAGTTGGGACGATCGGAGATCTAGCAGTTGGGTTATCTTCTTTTCTTTTGGCTTTGACTGTAGTCGGTCTATGTGTGTACTCTGAATGATGTATGTTTTATTTCAGTATTGTGTGAAGAGGCGATTGTAAGCCAACTCTCTTTATCCCATTCTTGTTCATTACATGGGATTGTGTGAAGATGACCCTTCTTGCGACAAAACCACCATGCGGTTATGCCTCCAAGTCGTGCCTCGACACGTGGGAGATATAGCCGCATCGTGGGCGTGACAAGTTGGTAATCAGAGCCATCCCCGACTTAGGAGCCCCCTGCTTGATTGAATCGCTGACTTTGTTGAGTCTAGAACAAAATGTTTTGAGTCTTAGGATTATATATATCGGAGAATAGGATTCTTTTTACTCCTCAGTCCCTTCGTCGCTCTGGTGAGGCCTCCTGACGTAGAAGTTTTGACTCTACTCTCCTCAAGTTTCACTAAAAAAAATTAGGATCATGCGGGTATCTTGGAATCATTCCGATGGTTTTGTGACGAGAACATTGTTCTTGGTGCCTCCTGACATTTAGGGGTTGTGGCAGTGTCCCGGGGAGTTGAGCTCCGAGGTGTTGTCGTCACAATTTCATCGTTGCAGTTCTGGAATACCTGAGTTTTGCCAACATCGAAAATCTCTTTTATGTAGTTGTTGGTGAGATCACCTCGACGCCACCCAGTACTGGGGCGGGAGTTCGGGAGTATTGCCATAACTCGTATAACGGATGCTTTTCGAAGGTTGAGGTAAACGATTTCCGAAGGTTTCTTGGTTATGTGTTGAAGGATGGATACAGCTGGATCTAGGTATTGTTAGTTTGGGTGATATATTTTGTGTCCCCTGTATCCCCAACACCTGATTGCATAACTAGAAAGTTTGGGGAGTTTATAAGTGGGAATTCAAGTATCTCGTAGGATATCTTTCCAACAGGCACATGATACGATATGGGATCTATCATATGTTTGTTTCCGGCTTATTCTGCAAGCCAATCCTTGCTTTGTTTTGATTTGTGGTATTCGAGTTGCTTCGAAGTCAAGTGTTGATTCCATACCTTTCCTAAGCGGTGCTCTCATACTTCTATGTGAATACCAAATCCTTCTTGATCATCAAGGTTGTCTTTTCAATCCTTTCCAACAGGTGTGCTTCTCTTCAAGTAAATCCGATCATTCCAACATTCGCAAGATCAATTCTAAGCTTTTTTTCAACGGTGTTCGTTTCATCCGACCCAAGTTGCCTTTGTTTTCACACCCTCCCACCCTTTTCTTTAAGGACTCAGATTTCTTAACCAAGTATCTATCTTATAGATGGGAAGTCTCTCCATTCTTTTCCGTCAATGTTCTTATCCGGTGATTCTCAGGAAGATACTAACGGAGCCTTAACTTCATCATTATTCATTCTCTTTCTTCTCTAGTGGATTAAATTCAAGCTTTGTCGATCATATCTTTTCCTTGTTTCAAATGTTTTTCTCATGCCGGTGCACCTCTTAATCATCCACCTCTCGCTATTCATTTGTTCCGAAGTGCTGAAGATATCTCTGAAGATTCGTGTTTCCACTCCGCATCAATTCTAACTATTTCGAGGTTGTTACCTCATTCAAGCCATTTAATTCAACCGGCGCAATCTCTCTTTTAAATCGTTCAGCAGTGTTGCTTTTGAGTGGGCCCTAACCCACAGGTCTTTTTCCAGGATCTTACCTGACTCTTCTAATTCTTTCCGGAGTTATTCTCAAATTCTTTTCCAATTTTGACGTAAGAATGAGTTATCATCAGTCATATGTTTTTCTCCAAGATCTTTCGAATTCTTTTCATTGGTGGTTCAACCTTTCTAATTTTCATCCCGGAGTATCTCAACAATTCATGGTGGTGTTTCTCATCATCATTCTCTTCTCTTAAATCTTGCTCTATTCTCTTCAAGTTTCATGGTTCTAGCTTGATGCCATCCTCTCATAATTGTTTTCGATTTTGAGAATTCTTTTCACCCATCCGACGCATTTCAGGAGTTGCTTCCTATCTCGATCATCCGAAGGCCATCATATCTGAATATTACTCATTCTCAGCCTTCAGCTCTTATTTTCCAAATCTTACCAGTGCATCATTCAAGTATTCTCTAATTAGATCATAATCTCTTCGTTTCACTTGTATCTAAATTTTCTCAAGTATCTCCGTTAATTTTCTAATTCTTCCCGGTGTTTCTTTATCTTTTCTTCGTTCATTTCAATTCTTATGGTGGTTTGTTCAAGAGTTCTCTTCCTTCGTTATCATATAGATTCATTCGTTCTTTCCAAATCCTACCGGTGGGTCCATCAATACCTTCTCAAGTTTACGCTATATCTCTCTTAATCCTTCCTACGAGAATAAGTAGTATGCCAAATCCGTTGCTTGTCATCAATTTAAATTGATGAAGGATACACATAACGTAATTCTTATTATTGTTTCATCCAAGTGATCTAATTTCTTCTTTCCAAAGTTGTTCATCATGTCACATTCTCGGTTCAAGATGCTTCATCTTTTCTTTTCCGGAGTTCCAAATTTTTTGCATTATCTCGTCGCGAAGCTTCATCTAAATCATCGCAAGGCTTCACCTTGTGTTTTCAACTTCTCTTTCTTTTTATCATCCTTTCATTACCGGAGTTCTTCATGTAGGGCTCTACATGGTGGTTCGTCAAGGATTCTTTTCATTCTTCATTTGTTCTTCAAGATTTTCTCGGAGTTAAGATCCGCCAAGCTATACTCTAAAATAAACATGGTGTTCAACACATGTTTTGTTTTGAAGAGCTCAAATATTCTTCTTCCTGCATTCCAAAGTGCAATTCGTTCTACCTTATCATTTGAGGTGGTGTTATGTCATTCTTGACAATTTGAGTTCACGTTTCATGATTCACATGTTGTCAAGAAATGAGATATTTTAAATCCACCAATCTCTTCGTTGGATTTATCTTGTGTCATGTTTCACCTAAAGCCTTCCCTTAGGAATGTTGCTATTATGGTGTCTATCAATGATCCAAGTTTTCTCCTATCCTCTCGGTGAGAGAAGTTTTCATCTCTTCGTTGATCTCAAGCAAGCAATTGTTTTCGTTAGTGGCAGAATTTCACCTCAAGTTTTGAGATGTTTTCCATAAGTCCACTACAAGCTTATTCTTTTCGTTGTTGGTTTTCCAACAACTCCGTTCAATCCTTCTTTTTAAGGAGGCTCTTTCAAATTCAATTGTGATAGAAGTTGTTGTTCTCTTCTTTGTTCTCTTGATTCCACTCTTTCATTTGTCCCAAAGGCATTGTGATGTTTTCTTCGACCCATCATCTCATTTTGGAGATCGTGTTCTTTTCCTTGCTTATCCATTTAACCGGAGTGTCGTGTTTTCATTCGAGCTCTCTCATCTTAGCTAGTTTTGCCTCCCTTCTCAACCAGAGTGCTATCTGAAATCTTTCTTACCCCTTGTGCCATTCTTTCAACAGTTCCGGAGGTAGTGTGTTGTTGATTTCATCAAGTATCCTCTCATCTTGTCAAGTTCATGTTCAATTCCTTCCATTTACATTCGGAGTGCTGTCAAAATTATATCATTCTTATTCATTCTTATCTCGTTTCAACCAGAGTGGTTTCAATTCCTTCTTGTCCACTGTGCTCGTCATTCATAGCTTTGCAACCTCCATCGTTAACATGGTGTTCCTTGTTTCTCTTTTCTACTGGTATGCTCTCAATTTCGTTCAACTCTATTGTGTTATTCTTTCAAGTTTTCTTCTCTTTTCTACGAAAGTGTTGTCCAAATTCTGTCATTCTTGTTCCTTGGCTATCTCATTATACCGGTGTGGTCATATTCGTTTGGTTCTTGAAGCTCTTATTTCCATGTCTTTCAACCTACAAGGTTCTCGTAATGTTCCTTGTTCCTTTTTGCTAACAGAGTGTTTGCAATTTCGTTAACCTCCATTGTATTCTTTCTTTCGATTTGTTAAACCTCTCAAGGTTTGTGGGTTTCACTCGTTTGTCAAAGAAGCAACTTTGTTTTACCTCTGCCTCTCCCGTTTTCCCTCCGGTGCCATCCTAGATCTCGGGACGAGATCCTCTTGTAGTGGTGGAGTGTTGTAATGCCCCGAGACCGACGCTTCAGACGCCTTCCATGTATTTCGAGTTTCGCCGTGTGTTTCAATTGCTTTGTTGGATTCATCATGTCATCTCTTGCATTGCATCATGTCATCATGTCAGCATGTCTTTTAATTTTTAAAACCTCAACTAAATAAATTGCATGGATCTTCGGTCCATTTAAATTGAGGGAACTCACATGGTGGTTTCTCTTTAAAACATATACTCCCAATATTATTAGGGAGCTATAATAAATATTCCATTCTTTTGGAATTAACCATCACACACTTGCAAAAATAGTTCTGATGCCTATTCCTCTTCGAGTTCGACCTTCAAATCTTGTCCACAATTCTTTATCTCTTTTATCGAGGCTCCTCCTAAATTCTCAACATTTTTGAACACTTCTAAATCCTAGTCCTTGTTCAAACCTTTTGAATTAAATTCAAATGACTTTGAATTTAATTCTTGCAATCTTGCCCACTCCATTTTTCTTGGGTCAAGCTCATTTTTATGAGTCTGGAAAAATAATCCTCTTGTCCAACTTCTTTCCCTATCCCTCTTTTTCTTTTCTTCTCTCTAATTCTTTTCTGTTAAAGAAAGTATGAGAGAGAGAGGAGAGAGAGCCCAGCAGCCCAATCACACCGCACCGGCCCATTTGCCTCTCAAAGCCCAACCGCTGCTTTGTTAACCCTAGCCCGATCGATCCCTTGCTCTCCTCATTCCCCCTCCTCGTTCCCTTCTGCCGCCACCATGCACTCCCGCAGCGCCCGCTTCTCATCTCTCCCTCCTCGCGCTGCACCCCTCGCCCCGATCCCTCCTCATCATTCCCTCGCATCGCCCCGAGACCCCGCTGCCTCTCTGGTCGACGAGCCCATGCTCCGGCGCCGCGCCACTGCACCCGTTCTGCACGCCGAGGCGCTGCTTCCCTTGCTCCACGCCAAGGCCGCCGCCCGCTCCCCCCTCGACCTCGCCGGAATCGAGCGACGCCGAGCAACTCCCTCACCTCCGCCTCATCGCCGTCCTCCCACGACAGCCGCTCCAAGCCCCTCTCCATCGACCCCACACGTCGTCGCAGAAACTTCGTCGCCGTCAGCCGGTGCAGCAGCGCCACCGCAGTACCACGGCCGACCTCGCAGGCCACTCCACGCTTCTCCTGGATGCCCTTGTTTCCTCCTCTGTTCGGCCACAAGTGCATCGACCGGCGTACAGAGCACAGGGGCACTGGTTGCCTCTATTTGCGGGTGCTTCGTTTTGTGCTTCATGGAAACGTCGCCAAGTACCTCTACGATCACTGTATCACCAAGATCACCCGGTCCAAGACCACCTCAAGTTCATCTACATGAAACTGCCAAGCACCTCTTACGCACGGATGCGCAAGACCGTCCCGGATATCGCCAAGTACCACGACAACATGAGTACAACTACCGTCGACGTGCATTTCGCCAAGTACCTCTCGGATCCGACAAGTACCCCGATGATGTGTGTACCACTACCGTTGACCCTCGAAGACCACGTGGACGTCAAGTTCCTCACTACGACCCCGAACATCTACGGATTGTGTACGACTACGTCCACTACGGCCGTGTACCACTACTTCCACTACCATCGTGAGAACATCTACTTCCTCTACATTGCACCGAACCCGAACCATCCCATTTGAACGCTTCGAAGGTATAACCGCCGAGACGTCCTTTCGAGAACGAATGTGTGTTGTATGAGATTCCCGTGTTCGAGTTGTTCCTTGCGCGTTCCTCCTCGTTTGCCATGCCATCGATCCGTGGGAACCCGGTCGCCGGGATCACCCTACCATCTTGCATGTTCCGCACACTTGCTTCTTTTGCACCGATATCTCAATGAGCTACCGGAACCGATATGTTGCCGTGGCATCATTTTCGTATTCATTGCCGTGGCACCCCTTTCTTTCTACCATGGTGACAAATGCTTCATAACATGCTCATGTCTACATTTTCATAAAAATTTCCATAAACTTGCATATGTCATCCGCATCATAATAACAACATTTAAAATGTTTATATTTGGTGTTTCCATTAATTTGCTAAATGCATATGGGGATTTACCAGATTTGTTGTTTGTTGTTCCGGCCTCATTTAAAATTGCCTAAATAGTTAGTTTATTTATGTTTCACCTCTTGCCATGTTAATCAACATTTAATATTTTGGGTACATAACCGAGAGAGAACTAAATAATTGATGTGGTGTTCCGTCAATATGCAACCCGTTGCATATTGAGCTCCACTTAACTTGTAGTGTTGTTTGTGCACTTTGCCATGCCATGCCTCATTAAATCGGACATGCATCATACTTGATTGTGCATCATGCCATATTTATGTGATGGTTGTTTACTATATTGTTTGCTTCTTTCCGGTGTTGCTTCTTCGGGTTAGTTCCCATGACGTCGCGTTTGTGAGGATTCGTTCGACTACGTCCGTTTGTCTTCTTCATGGACTCGTTCTTCTTCCTTGCGGGATCTTAGGCAAGATGACCATACCCTCGAAATCACTTCTATCTTTGCTTGCTAGTTGCTCGCTCTTTTGCTATGCCGCGATACCTACCACTTACTGTATCATGCCTCCCATGTTGCCATGTGAAGCCTCTAACCATCCTTTCCTAGCAAACCGTTGTTTGGCCATGTTACCGCTTCGCTCAACCCCTCTTATAGCGTTGCTAGTTGCAGGTGAAGTTGAAGATTGCTCCATGTTGGATCATGACTATGTTGGGATATCACAATATCTCTTATTTTAATTAACGCATCTATATATTTGGTAAAGGGTGGAAGGCTCGGCCTTATGCCTGGTGTTTTGTTCCACTCTTGCCGCCCTAGTTTCTGTCATACCGGTGTTATGTTCCTTGATTTTGCGTTCCTTACACGGTTGGGTGATTTATGGGACCCCCTTGACAGTTCGCTTTGAATAAGACTCCTCCAGCAAGGCCCAACCTTGGTTTTAACTTTTGCCACCTAAGCCTTTTTCCCTTGGGTTCTGCAGACTCAAGGGTCATCTTTATTTTAACCCCCGGGCTAGTGCTCCTCTGAGTGTTGGTCCAAACTAGAGCACCGTGCGGGACCGTCCCTTGGCAACTTGGGTTATGTTAGTACCTGTACGCTTAGCTTATCCGGTGTGCGCTGAGAACGAGATATGTGCAGCTCCTATCGGGATTTGTCGGCACAGCGGGCGGTCTTGCTGGACTTGTTTTACCATTGTCGAAATGTCTTGTAGCCGGGATTCCAAGACTGATCGGGTCTTCCCGGTAGAAGGAATATCCTTCGTTGGCCGTGAGAGCTTGTGATGGGCTAAGTTGGGACACCCCTGTAGGGTATTATCTTTCGAAAGCCGTGCCCGCGGTTATGAGGCAGATGGGAATTTGTTAATGTTCGGTTGTAGAGAACCTGAAGTTGACCTTAATTAAAGTACATCAACCGCGTGTGTAACCGTGATGGTCTCTTCTCGGCGGAGTCCGGGTAGTGAACACGGTGTTGGAGTTATGCTTGACGTAGGTTGTTCTAGGATCACTTCTTGATCATAGTTCATCGACCGTGCTTTTTCCTTCTCTTCTCGCTCTCTTTTGCGTATGTTAGCCACCATATATGCTAGTCGCTTGCTGCAGCTCCACCTCATACCTTTTACCCTACGTATAATCTTAAATAGTCTTGATCTCGCGGGTGTGAGATTGCTGAGTCCTCATGGCTCATAGATTCTACCAAAATAGTTGCAGGTGCCGTCGATCCCAGTGCAGATGACGCAACCGAGCTCAGGTGGGAGCTCGATGAAGATCGTGTTCGTTGTGTTGTTTCGTTTCCTGTTGATCAGTAGTGGAGCCCAGTTGGGACAATCGGGGATCTAGCAGTTGGGTTATCTTCTTTTCTTTTGGCTTTGACCGTAGTCGGTCTATGTGTGTACTCTGAATGATGTATGTTTTATTTCAGTATTGTGTGAAGTGGCGATTGTAAGCCAACTCTCTTTATCCCATTCTTGTTCATTACATGGGATTGTGTGAAGATGACCCTTCTTGCGACAAAACCACCATGCGGTTATGCCTCCAAGAAGTGCCTCGACACGTGGGAGATATAGTCGCATCGTGGGCGTGACAAGGACGATGGGAAGACCGTGGCCCGCGCCAGGGATGGCGTGACCGCCCTCGCATGGACCGCTGGCAGGACCAGCCTCGCGAGGGGGGCTGGAGGGACCAGCCTCGCGAGGATCGCCCGCACGACAACGCAGGCCTCCCGCCTTTGCTGCCACCACCAAGAAGGAATGAAGACCAGCATCAGGACAATGTAATTGGGGGCTTCCAGGAGCCGCGTGCAATTGCCTGCATCTTGGGTGGCGCTCAGGCTCCGGCCTCACAGCACATCTTCAAGCAGTTTGCTCGCGAGGTGAACGCAGTTCTTCCCAAGCTTGAGGCCACGCGCCCTCTCAGGTGGTCTACGTGCACTATCACGTTCAACTCAGCGGATCAGCTCAAGTGCGCGCCAACGGCTGGAGCCCTCCCGATGCTTTGCTCCCCAGTCATCAGCAATGTGCATGTCACCAAGACCCTCATCGATGGTGGTGCTGGACTCAACGTCCTATCCGTCGAGATGTTCGATAATCTCCAAGTGACATACGATCAGCTTCAGCCAACCAAGCCTTTCTCGGGAGTCACCGATGGTTCTACTGTTCCGATTGGGCAGGTGCGCCTTCCAGTCACCTTCGGGCAGCACAACAACTACCGCACCGAGCTCATCGACTTCGATGTCGCGCACATCGGCCTACCGTACAACGCCATCCTCAGGTACCCGGCCCTAGCCAAGTTCATGGCAGTGACTCACCATGGTTACAATGTCCTCAAGATGCCTGGAAGTGGTGGAGTCATCACCGTGCCCTGTGAAGAAAGAGATGCAGTGTGTTCACTAGAGCGTGCGTACCAAGCCGCGGCAATCGAAGACCCAGACCACAGGGGCGGGAGACCTCTCGAAGCGACCCTCAAGAAGAAGAAGACCTCGCCAGGCTCAAGCCACAAGGGGGCTGGCGCCTCCGGAGGTGTTGTGTCGAGCTCCGCCCTCGATCAGGGAGCGCCACCCTCTCATGCATAGGAAAGCGCACCGAGCGCCCTCCTCAGGCGAGACTCGAGGGCTCCTCCTTGGAGAGCCACCGACCTTGCCAGGGTCACGAGGGAGGCGCTGGGGCATCACTTGGAGGGGCGCTTTTAGGCGCTTTTCCTTCAGGAAGGTACAAGGCAAGGGAGACCAAACCCTCAGGAGTTCGTCGCAAGAAACACTCAAGAGCTGCAAGAGTCAAGAGTCATGCGCGACAGCCGCCGCCTACCTGCCGCAGCCCCACATCCAGGCGACGATGGTGGGCTGCGCGTCTGCATCGACGTCCCAGGGCTCAACCGAGCCGCGTCTCAGGAGCGCCTCTCGCCTTCGCGCGTGGGGCGTTGTGAGGGGCCACCTCACAGCTACTTTTGCATGCCCTTCGGCCTGCCGAACGCAGCCGTCGCTCACCAGCGCCTGCTGAGGAGCATTCTGGAGGCTCAGGAGGCCAGACACCACGCGGTCCTGGCAGAGATGGAGATGGCTCTCGAAGACCCGCTTGGGCCCGCGGAGCCTCCCGAGGCCCCAGGGCCTGGGGGCTCATGAGGGCCGACGTCTCCACCACGCATCGCTCGCTTCCTCAGCATCACTTCATCTTCAACGGCGTCAGGTGACATCTTTCAGAGTTTTACTTTCAGTTGGGAGCGCCCGCAGGGCCGCACCATTCCCAGGCCACGTGGGTCCGTCCCCATGGCATGTATCCATTTTGCTTATGTTTTTTACTTACCTTGTTGGGGGCGCCCCTCGGGCTGCATCACCCCCATGCCACTTGGGCCCGACCCGGCGGCAGCTGCATCTTTAATATTTGCCTTAGGATGAAGTGTTCTCTCGCGTTAATTTCGGTTCTCGTAAGTTATCGCCTACTGCATATTGTCATGCAAAGCGCTTGCACGTTAAAAGGGGGGCACCTGGGCATCGCGACCCATGGGCTCCTACTGGCTCTCCAGCCCTCACCCCCTGGCCTTGACCCACAGCATCGCGACCTGTCATACCAGCGGCGGCTGAGCTCGCTCGAGGGCCGGGGCCTGAGGACGTAGAGCATTTGCATTCTAACAACCCTGCAGGAACACACCAGTTGATAAAGGCCCAGAGACAGGCGCAACCCGCCTCGAGGTAGGGCCTCGTGAGTCCCACGTTGGCTCACGGGTGCCCAGATACACCTCTCCTAGCCCTACCGTGCCAGCCACATGTCAGGGCGGGGCTGTACACGCCCCGGGGGCTCCTCCCGGAGGGGAGCCCCCTCCCACGCACCAGTGGAAGCACCATGCTCCGCGCTGGCTGACGACACTGCCGAGGAGCGGCTAGGCCCGTACACATACGAAAGCGCTATGCTCCGCGCTGGTGATAAACAACTGAGGGCGGCCCACGGCCGTACCAACCTCAGGGAGCCCAGAGCTCAGTGTCCGGCACCATCGCAACGCCTCACCTCGGGAGTGCCGCGCGAGGGGGCTGGACACGGGGGTGCGCCCGGGCCTCGCCCGAGCATGCCACCCAGCCGGGTCCCTCGGACCTGGTCGTCGCATGCCACTCCTTGAGCGGATCCAAGGTACGAAACCCATTTGAGCGTCAAGGGGGACTCCTGAGCATCGTGACTCAGGAGCCTAACTGGTCACGTGGCCCCTCACTCCTTAGTCTCGTCCTGGTTTCCGGTCGGGGCTAATGCTGGGCGAGGTACGCGCAGGGCCGGGCCCTACCGACGTAGAACGGCCAATCCACGCTCCCCCCTTCCCTACTTGTTGCTCGCGCGTCAAGGGGGACTCCTGAGCATCTCGACTCAGGAGCCTAACTTGTCACGTAGCCCCTCACTCCTTAGTCCCGTCCTGCTTTCCGGTCGGGGCTAACGCTGGGTGAGGTACGCGCGGGGCCGGGCCCTGCCGACGTAGAGCACAAGCAAGTAGGAGAGGAAAATGCAAATTTCAGGAAATTCAAAGCAAATATTACAAGCCATAGACTGTTCCATAACGCCAAACACAAGTTTAAACGCCTCCGCGAGGCATGGTGCATGTTGCAAGAATAATAAACAGGACAGAAGTTGCGAGGGGATCACTCTCCAGTGGTGTCGCCGCCTGTGGTGGAGTCATGCTGGACGGCTTCGCCTCTCGAGGTCGCAAGGCCGGCAGCGCCGCATCCGGGCAGGACGCTGCGGGAGTGGAACTTCCCCAGCAAAATCTTGGCTCGGCCTTTCACGGCCTCAGCGGCAGCAGCGGCACGGTCGCCGCTCACGGGCTCCAGCAGGCTGTCGAAGTCAACATCGGGGTCGCGCAGATAGACGTGGCTGAGAACATGCGTCAGCGCCGCGGAAGACAGGGCGCGCGCCTCGGCCTCGACCGTGGGGCCAAGGTCGTCTGCGACGTCCTCGAACGCGTCAACCAGGAAGGGGAGCAGCTTGGCAGGGCCATCCTCCACACTAGCTAACGGCTCCTCCAGGCCGCTCTCATACAGCGTCTTCAGTATGCCGCGGGCCTTCTTCTCCTCCTTCGCAAAGGCCACCCGGTCCTCTCCCAAGACCTTCGCCTTGGTGTCCAGCTCGACCCTCTCCGCCTTCAGCAACTGCTCCAGCATCTCCATTGGCGATGGCGGTCGTCGAGCTTGGCATCCCGGTCCTTAGCGGCGGCCTCCTTAGCCTTCATCTCCTTCTCCTTCTCCTCCCGGCTATGCACCTCCTTGGCGAGCTCGTCGCGCAGGCCCTGCAGCTTGGCCTCGAGCGCCTTGCAGCGGCCCTGGGCGGCTGCAGCTCCGCCCAAGGCAGCGTCGCGAGCGGCCTTGGCTTGGTTGGCGGCCTGCTTCTCCTCGTCGGAGGACGACACAGCCTGGCTCAGCGCCGCTCGGACGGAGGCAGCAGAACGAGCCCAGCCAGAAGCCAACTCCAGGCGCCCGGCCATAAGACGAGGATCCGCGCTCAGGAAATCCTTCCGTAGCTGGCTTAGCTCATTGGCAATTTGATCCAAGACAACAGCAGAGGGAGCAGAAGAGACGAGGACCTGTGGAGCAGGCGGAGAGGACGGCAGCGTGACCATGGCTTGGCAGGAAGGGACCTCCTGAGCCTTGGTTGCATCGGCCGCAGCGTCAGGCATAGTCGACTCCAGGCCTAGCGGGGCCACGGGGGCAGATTCCTCGCCAAGGTGCCCCGGTTGGCCTTGCGAGGGCGGCGTGATCAGGGAGGTGCGAGCTTCGCCGTCCCCTCCCCCAGCAGCCGAAGGCGTCACCCCGGCGGACGGGTTCGCCCCAAGCGGGGCCACAGAGGCCTCTTTCAACCTCTTGGCCACGGGTGCCGACCTGGCAAGGAGCGCAAACGTCAAGTTTCAGCAGCAGAGACCAAGCAGAGCATAAATCGAGCACTTACTGGGCTTCGTCCGTTGGCTCAAGCAACCTCCGACCATACTTGAAGCCCGAGAGCCTGCTACGGGGATCGGTCCTTGGTGGCCCGGAAGCAGAAGGTGCCTCAGGAGGGATGGCGTTGACCTTGGACCCGTCGGGGACCAGAGCAGACCCTGGGGGAACCAGGCTCGACCTGCCCTTCCTCGTGACCGAGGAGGAACCCTCCCCTCCTTGCCTGGCGTCGGCCTCGTCGTCGTCCGACATGGAGCGGAGGGCCCGGGACCTGCGCTGAAGGAGGGACTCCCCCCAGTCCTCGCCAGTCTCCTCCGAGTCAGGCGCTTCCTCCTCCACCTCTTCTTCCCCCTCTCCCCCGCTGGAGCTGCCGGAGGACAAGTTCACCGTCGCTAGAATCGTCAGGTCATCAGGGGCCGCCGCGGGCACCAGCCCCTCGCCGTTGAAGGTGGGCATGGCGTTTACCACCTGCTCCCAGTCGTCACGAAGGAACAGGGGGACAGGGGCGCCCTCAGGGCTCGCTACGTCTCCCCCAACCAAGCAATGAAGGGTCGCAGCCAGATCCTCGTCGGTCAGCGCCTCAGAGCTCAGGCGCATGACGGCGTCCGCCCTTCCAAGCTTCCACAGTGGGAGCGGGTGCTCCTGGAGTGGAGCCACCCGGTGCTCCAGGAACTCCCTCAGGAGCGAGGCCCCGGTCAGCTTCGCCGCCCCCAAGTTGCTTGGCTTCAGGTCCGCGTTCATCCTCCTCAGCACCTCCTTCGCGCGAGCGTTGACGAGCTCCGCACGGGACCACGCGTTGACGGACTTAGGCTGCCTTGTGGGTAATACCAGACGAGGGTGGAGGCGCCCGACGTCCATCATGACCCACTTGCTCCGGTAGCCCTCGATCCTCTTCCCAGGCTTCGAGATGGCGTTGGAACTGGAGTATGCAATGAAGCTCGCGCATGCAGAGACCTGTGCGCCGGAGACCCGGAGGGAGAAAAAGTGGCGCAACAAGGCCACCGAGGGCTTGACACCAACATGAGCCTCACAGTAATAGGCGAAAATCGCCAGGAGAAGGACGGAGTTGGGGTGGAGATGCAGGGCCTGCAAGTTGTACAGGCGGTGAACGGCATGGAAGAACTCAGAGAAAGGAGGCACCAGACCAGCGACAATGGCGCTCATGAAGAACGAATAGAAGGTGCTCCCCTTGCCCTCAGGCTGGTCGGAGCCAACCTTGAGCGCAGTCGGCCCCTCGCTGCCCTGTGCCACCGTCATCAGGCGCGCGAGGGCGAGGTTCTTCTCTGACAAATTCGGGGAATCCAAGGCCGGCGAGTACCAGGCATCAGCCGAGGACTTGCGAGGTGCCATGGCGTGCTGGATGCGAAGGATATGAGACGGATCTGGAGGATTTCGGGAGCAAGAGGAAGGAGAGCGAGAAAGGGGATCTAGGGCAAGACAGACGAGAGCAGGGTAAGCAAGCCTGGCCCGGGCATCCCCTTTTGTCAGTCGCGCAGTTGCCAAGGCGTCATGGGAAGCGCAGACGCCCACGTCCAATCAACCGCCACGCGGCGCCCAAGGCCGCAGGCTGTTAGGGCCCGCGGCGCTCCGCGCTTGCCCCTTCGCTTCTTTGCTAAGCCAAGCCCCCGCGCGCCTTGGGCCCGGGGGCTACTGTCGGCGTTCTGGAAACGGGGGTCCCCAGACTTGCCTGCATGCGGCCTGCAGCGTGGCTCAAGTGGGGGCCCAGCGAGGCCCATCTCCATCAACACAAGCTCAAGACCCTCGCGAGGGGCCAAGCCTCGCGGGGCGGACGGCAGAGAGCTTCCTCAAGTACGTCCTCATCAGGCAGGGATCGCGAGGAGGCAGAGAGATCAATGCAAGGGCACCTCGCGAGGATCTAGTGACGCAAGCCATGACGATCAAGGTCAGGCGGGCGTCGGCCTGTGCAGAGTCCTTGTTTCCCCTTTGGTGCAAAGGGGGCAAGCGCAGGACAAGGTATCAGGCAAATGTTACCATTCCAGTGCAACGAGACCAAGACCAGCCGGACGGCCGGCCGGAGGTCACCGTGGAGCCCAAGACGGCATCACCACCGGAGCTTTTGGCAGCCGAAGACCACCTTTGGTCAGGATAACTTGTACTGGATGTTCCCCTTCAAAATGGCCAATTGTTGGCGCCCTTCCCGCTCAATTATTTCGGGGAGAGGCCTAGGGCCTCTATAAATAGAGCTAGCCACCACAGAGTAGATCCATCCATCGATCCATCCATCCATCGCTCCATGGATCGAGCCATCCGGCCATAGGCATAGAGAAATCTGATAGAGCCTAAGTAGAGAGATAGAGAGAGAGGCGACTGAACTGACCCAAGCAGTTCATCGCACCGGCCCAAGAACACCTCTTGCGAGGCTGTTCTTCCTTTGTACTGTTCATCATCAGCCCCAGAGGCAATCCACCACACCACACACTAGAGTAGGGTATTACACCACAACGATGGCCCGAACCAGTATAAATCTCGTGTCCCTTGTGTTGTTCATCGTTTTCATCTTAGTTCGCACGAGAAGACCTGACGTAGATCGGTAGGGGAGAGATCTCCGCGCGCACCCCAGTGTTCGAACCTCAAGGGTCTGCCGGAACCCGAAATCCGACAGGGGTAGGCCTATATAAACCCCCCAGGGCACCCATGCAAAGGGTTCAACCTCATAGAGACCACACACACACACACACAGAGAGAGAGTGAAGCTAGGGCTAGCCTTGTTCTTCTTCTTCCTCTGGAGAAACAGCTCAAGGAGCAAGCTTGTAGCTACTTGTTGAGATAGTGATCATTCGGAGACCCCGCAGAGTAGGACTAGGGGTGTTATCTCCTAAGAGAGCGCCAAACCTGGGTAAGATGCGTCGGCGTACATGTCTACGCCTTATCCCGTGTCCAGGCACCGGCGACGTCTTACTCTCCCCCACCATGATAAGCCATCCTTTGGCATATGTCGCACGACACCCCCGACAATCAAAAGGCATCTTCGAGGTCCTCCCAACTACCGACAGAGTCCTCGGGGTGTTGTTAAGCCAATGTCGAGCATATCCTTTGAGCTTCAAGGGCACACATTTGATGGCATGGACATCATCGCCACCGTCCATGTGTGTGTGTCTGTTTTTCTGTCATATTGCTTGATATTTATGGGTTTAAACCCTTCTGGGAACTAGTGCTGCATCACCTTGTCTATGAAGCACACGGGATGGGCAACTCCTCGGACCCTGGCGGTAGTGTGATGAACATTGGATATCTTTACATTTTAGCTGCACATGTAATCGCGTATATCACCATTCTTGGCCAACCAAGCTAGGTATCCCGCCTGTCCAGCAAGTAGGTGTTCCCTAGATTTGTAAATCGACCAAAGTGGAGCCGATGGCCTTGAAGGTAGCTTCTCCCTCAGATCGTATTTCTTCAGGGGTCGTGGTGGATCTATTACACCTCAGTGCCAAGGGGGCTTCATGGATATTCTTCTTTTCGTGGGCCGTATCTTGGCCCCGGGGTGTGCGGTCGGGCTACTCGGCCCACTCGCGCTTAGATAACACGTTGTCTTCGCGCTCCTCCTCAAGCTCTAGAAGCAAACTCATTCAGGGGTGAAATCTATTGGCCCCGGTTTTCCCAAGCTTGTCCTCAAGATCCTGTTCAACCCTGAGGAGCTCGGCCCATCTTTTGTTAAGCTCGTCTTATTCAAATTTAAGATGCTGGTTTTTTGTTTAATGCTCTTGGTCGTTGTCGGTGTCAAAACCGATGGATCTCGGGTAGGGGGTCCCGAACTACGCGTCTAGGCGGATGGTAACAGGAGACAAGGGACACAATGTTTTACCCAGGTTCGGGCCCTCTTGATGGAGGTAAAACCCTACGTCATGCTTGATTAATATTGATGATATGGGTAGTACAAGAGTAGATCTACCACGAGATCAAGGAGGCTAAACCCTAGAAGCTAGCCTATGGTATGATTGTTGTATGTTGGAGTTGTTGTCCTACGGACTAAACCCTCCGGTTTATATAGACACGGAGAGGGTTAGGGTTACACAAAGTCGGTTACAATGGTAGGAGATCTAAATATCCACATCGCCAAGCTTGCCTTCCACGCCAAGGAAAGCCCCATCCGGACACGGGCGAAGTCTTCAATCTTGTATCTTCATAGTCCAGGAGTCCGGCTGAAGGTATAGTTTGGCTATCCTAACACCCCCTAATCCAGGACTCCCTCAGTAGCCCCTGAACCAGGCTTCAATGACGACGAGTCCGGCGCGCAGATTGTCTTCGGCATTGCAAGGCGGGTTCCTCCTCCAAGTTCTTCATAAAAGATTGTAAACACCAAGAGTAGTGTCCGGCTCTGCAAAATAAGTTTCCACATATTGCCATAGAGAGAATAATATTAACACAAATCTAATCTGCTGAAGTATTCCATAGCGTGACATCACGCTACAGCCAAGCCTTTATTCGAATCGTTTTCACTTCTCCACCTCAGCGCGTTTTGCGAGGCGGTTTCCTTGGCACGTCTTGTCAAAGCAGAGATCGTGTCCCCTTTATTTACGGGATTCTCATCAATACGGACGTGGGTAACCCAATCGTGCCCGTTTAGCATGTTTTCTCGATTAAAGGCGAGTCCCAAACGGTCACGGGGAGGGCTCTTGGTATTCAACCTCTTATAAAGAGACCAAGGCCTTACTCCTTTTTTCCAACGAGTTTGCACATCGCCTCGAGTTCCAACACCCTAGGCCCCCAGATTCCAGGCGCTTTGGACCATCGACAATGTCCGGTTCCGACCTTCAAGGTCGATGGATGCCCTCCTCCGTCACGAAGGAGGACGTGCTAAAGTTGAGAGAGGCTAAGTTCTTGACCGGCGAAATTCCGCATAGGTTGCCTGCCCAAGGGCAGGTGGTTCCCAGTCCCCAGCCCAGTGAGAGCGTGGTGTTCAAATCTCACTTCCTTCGGGGGTTAGGCTTCCCAATGGATCCCTTTGTGAGGGGGCTGTTGTTCTCTTATGGGCTGGAATTTCACGACTTAGCTCCGGAGTCCATCCTCCATATTTCCTCATTCATCATTGTGTGTGAAGCGTTCCTCTGGGTTACCCCTCACTTCAGATTATGGCTTAAAACCTTTAAAGTGGAGCCGAAGATGATCGAGCGACGGCACGCTGAGTGCGGAGGCGCTGTTATAAGTAAGAATGCTGATGCTCCCTGGCCCGAGGGCTCTTTTCAAGAGGAGCTCGGCTTATGGCAACGGGAGTGGTTCTATATCACCGCTCCCAGGGGCACCAAATGGGTGGTGCCGCCTGCTTTTCGCTCGGGTCCCCCACATCTGCTAGAGTCATGGGTCAATAAGGGCCTAGACTGGGGGCCTTCCCAAGACGTGCCTTTGTTGCAGGGCCGCGTCAGGGATCTCTTGGAAAGAGACCTCAGCCTGATCAAAGTGACGCAGGTCATGCTGATCCGCCAAACCCTGCCCGGCAAACGTCGCTCCCTTCATCTATGGGAGTTTAATCCAGAGGGACCACGAGCTCTCCAGCACTTTATGGGCGCAACGCCCGTGGAGATGTATAAACTGTTCTTCGGATCACAAGCAATGTGTCCGGATTTGACCGAGGACGCGGGTCTAAGCTGCAATTGCCCGGTTACTCAAGTAAGTAGCCTCATGCCCGGACTTGTTATCCATATATTTGTCATAAACTTGCCCCTTAAAAGAGTTGTGCCTTTTAAACAGGAGTGGATAGCGAAAGCAAAGCTGATAAGGTGTCCAGCATCCCTCCCTGAGACCAGGCCGGATTCCGTCCTGGTCAGGATGTTGAAGGTCGTGCCTCTGGAGGAAAGCAAGGGAGGGGACAAGGCAGCTACGGCCTCCTCGAAGGAGGCTGTTCGGAGGGAAGGAACCGAAAGTCCCTCTCATCCGGGGAAGAAAAGGACTGCCTCTGAACACCCGGAGGCTATAGCTTCCAAGCGGGGGGGAAAATCCTCGCCAAAGGGTCCTATGCCCGGGGATACCTCGGCCGAACTATGCCCTCAAAGGGGCCAGCCCTCCAGCGAGCCGTAAGTAGAGAAAGATTGTATATTTAAGACAAAGGTCCTTACTTTAAACCTGAGAAGATTAACTGTCACAGCCCTAGAATTTGCTTGTCATTAGTTGCATTAAGGCATTCATGTCATCATGTTTAAATTTCTCAGAAAGTTGAAATGGGGATTGCCTAAACCCTAGCATTAAAGGAATTCACTAGGTTCAACCAAAATATTTCCAGTAAATCCAAATGGCTTTAAAAAAATGTTCATCATTCTTGGAAAAAGCTGGAAACAGTAACCAGTGGTGATGCACATTTTTGCATGACATATTTGCGCTCTGGATTAAATCATACTCTATTTGAATTTGGGCATTTAAATGCTATTAAATATTTAAAATGCTCAAATAATCATAAACTAAAATGTTTACTGTAGGATATATTCCCAACAGTGATCATGAGTAGTTTCATGATTTTTGGAAGTGTCTAAATATTTTTAATAAAGCCCTAAAGACTACAGAATAATAGAAAAAAAGAACTAAAAGAGAAAGAGGGAGAACTTACCTGGCGGGCCAACCGGCCCACCACTGTAGCAGCCCAGCCGGGCAAAGCCAGCCCAGCCCACCTCCTCCTCCCTGTCGTCTTCCACCTCCTACCAGTAGGCAGGAGGGTGTGTGCCTCGCACGCGCGCACGCGGCCCCGGCCACCTCCTGCTTACCGCTTGCTCCTGGACGTCGCTAGGTGTGCCACGCAGACCCCCTGGACCCCTCGACCGCTCCACCCCCTCCCTGCCCTGCCTCCCTCGCTCTCTCTCCCGAAGCAGGGCGAAGCCGTCGCCGCCGTTCGTCGCCACCGTGACCACCGTGCTCCCCTCGCCTCACTGACCCGTCCAAAAGCCCCGCCTCATTGCCCTCGTCCTCTCCGCCGAGCCACGCGGCACCGGACGCCCCCAAACGTCATCACCGCGGTCGTCTTCTACCTCGAGCAACCAAGATCGCCGGCGCCCGTCCGTCGCCCACGACGCCTCCCCTGAGCTACTGACCTGCTCATCGACTCCGCCGTGAGCTTCTCTCTCTTTCCCCTCTTCTTTAGAATTCGCCCTTGTCCCCTAGCTCCGTTCCACACCGTGGCCGAAACGCACCGCCGCCTGCGCTCGTCGCCGGTGACGCTCCGGTGACCATTTGGTCCTGGGCGTGCGCCCAACATGTTCACCACCGCGCGTAGAGTCTTCCCAATGCCACGCTGCGCTCGTTTGCACGCCGTAGCGCCTAACCCGAGCGGGCCCGAGCTCCGGCCGCCGCTGCACTGCTCGCCGTCGTCGTTTCCGCCTGCCCCAGGCCCGGCGACCACCACCGTTGGATGCGCCGCTCCTCTAGCGTCCTGAAGAACCCAGCCGCGTGCCAAACGGTGCACCAGAGGGGTTCTCCGAAGCCCCTCGCCGCCGCTGGCCTCGCCAGCGTCGCGTCGCCGGCGGGTTTGACCTACTGACCAGGGGTTTGACCCCGCTGACCGAGTTAACCCCCGGGTGAGCCCAGTTTGACCCTTCTGGGTCAATGACAAATGGGACCCGCCTGCTAATTAAGTTAGGATTAGGATTAACTAAAAACTAGTTAGACTAATGACACTGACACGCGGGACCCACTGGTCAGGTCTGACCCTGGCCGTCCTGTTGACCCGCTGACGTCACTGTGACGTGATGCTGATGCAATAAAACATTTTTTGGATTTAAGTTTATTCAGGTAATTTCAGAAAATAGTGCTAACTTCAAAAATTCATATAAAATCAACTGTAACTCAGAATGAAATAATTTATATATGAAAAATGATCAGAAAAATCCAATCTATCCATCTGTACAGGTTTCATGCATGATAGAGCAACCTAACCTTGCTGTTTACATGAAACATGATAATGCACTTATATGAGTTCATATTTTAGGTTTGTATTTGAATCCTTGATTCAAATAAGCTCAAAACCTTCTAATTGTAGTTGCATTAGCCCAACACACCCATTTTACCATGTCATGATCATGCATCATATTGTGCATTGCATTAATTGTGTTTCTTTCTCTGTTGCCGGTATTTGTCCCCTCTCGATAGACGTGTTCCGACGACGTGTTCGATGACACCGATGAAGAACTATATTATCTTCAGAAGTGCCAGGCAAGCAAAACCCCCTTGTTCATTCCGATACAATCCCACTCTCTCGCTCCTGCTCTCTTTTACTGCATTAGGACAACATCGATTCAACTGTTACATGCTGCGGTAGTTGAACCCCTTATCCTCTGCATGACCTATCATTGCCACAGTAAATAGATGAAACCCACTAGCATGAGTAGGAGTTGTTTGAGCCCTGATGTGCCTACTCATTCATGCTTGTTTGTCGTGCCTGCTATTGCTTAGAGTTGAGTCAGGTCTGATTCATCGGGAATGAATTGGAATGGTGATGAACATGTCCTACTATGTGTGAGCTAAGTGTGTAAACACGATTTGGTAAAGGTAGCGGTGAGAGGCCATGTAGGAGTACATGGTGGGTTGTCTCATTGAAGCCGTCCTCAGGAACTGAGTTCTGTGTTTGTGATCCATGAAACAGTTACTACCACACATTGGGATCCTTAATTGACTCTCTCGGCTTCTTAATCACCCTTGTCCTCTGTCCAGGAGTTGCAAGTAGTTTCTGGTGTTTGTCGTATGCTGGGGGCCGCACGCAGCGCTGACCGTAGGGGTGGGCTGTGTTGCGGTAGGCACGTGGCACGGTGTACCGGGCGCCCGTTTGGTGTCTCGGGAACCCTGCTCACATCGTTCGGGGCCGTATGTGGAAACCTCGCCAGACTCCCTGCGGATGGAACCTGAATAGGTGATAAACCTGGACTAGAGACTTGAGTGTTTAGGTAGGCCGTGGCCGACACCCTCACTGGGTTTCCGCTTGAAGGTTGCCGAGTACATGTCATGTAAACGGCGATAAGTGGTGAGAGCGTGTGTGAAGAAGTACACCCCTGCAGGGTTATAATGATCTATTCGAATAGCCGTGTCCGCGGTAATGGACTTCTGGGTTGCCTATAACAGTTCATAGACAAGTGAAAGTGGATACTCTAAAATGCGCAAGATAAGCGTGAGTGTTATGGATGGCGTTCTCGTAGGGAGACGGGAGCGGATCCATAGTGGTGTATTGATATGGTGAATATGTGGACTCATGTGCGCCACCTAAAAAGAGTTACTTGCAGTCGTAGTTCAGGATAGCCACCGAGTCAAAGATGGCTTGCTGCAGTCTAACTCCACCGCCCATTTGTTGATACTGATGCATATGTAGCTAGTTCTGATGTAAGTCTTGTTGGGTACATTTGTACTCACGTTTGCCTATTTTATGTTTTTGCAGAGAGATTTCAGTCTCGCTAGTAGTACCGCTTGGACTTCGACGTTTAGCTTGTTACCTCAGCTACGATCTTGTGCCCTCAGCATGATCTAGTGGATAGCCAGGCTTCTCAAGCCTTTTTCATTTGTAGATGTCTGTACTCAGACATGTTAAGCTTCCGCATGTGCTTGTTGCTTGTATGCTATGAATGTTGGGTCATGAGACCCATGTTTGTAATATCTCGCTCCTCGGAGCCTAATGAATAAATATTGGAGTCGTAGAGTTATGTTGTGATGCCATGTTGTATTTACACATATCGAGCATGTTGTGTGTATGATTGAAATGCTTGCTATGTGTGGGATCCGACAATCTAGTTGTTTATCCTTGGCAGCCTCTCTTATGGGGAAATGTAGTCTAGTGCCTCCTTGAGCCATAGTAGTCCGCTACAGCCCGATTCACCGGAGTCCTGCTAGCCCAATACTACTACTCGGAACACTTGACTGGCCGGCATGTGATTCACTTCATTCCTATGTCTGTCCCTTTGGGGAAATGTCACGCGGTGACATCCGCAGTCCTGCCTAGCCTGCTACAGCCCGGGTTACCGGAGTCCTGTTAGCCCAGTGCTACAGCCTGGATTCACACGCTGTTGACCGACATGCTCGAAGTTTATTCATGTATGCCTGTCTCCATGGGTTAGTGCCGCTTTGGGTTCACGACTAGCCATGTCGACCTGGGTTCTTTGTCATATGGATGCTAGCGACACTATCATATACGTGAGCCAAAAGGCGCAAACGGTCCCGGGCCAGGTAAGGTGGCACCCGTGGGAATACCGTGCGTGAGGCCACAAAGTGATATGATGTGTTACATGCTAGATCGGTGTGACTTGGGATCGGGGTCCTGACATTAACCGAAATTTTACCTTGTAGTTCGGACCTCAACCCTTCTCAGCAGAGCTCGTCTTCGGGGGACCTTCTTCCGGAGATGATGGAGAGCGGGACGCCTCCCCTTGCCGTACCGCCTAGCGAGGCAGGCGACCCTGAGCTGTCGTCGCGGAGGGTTGCTCCGAATTCGGCAGGGGCGGAAGATAGCTACGTGGCCCCCCAAGGTTCTCCATGTCCGGCCTTCAAAAGAGGCCATAGGATAAGTCCGGCACCGTCTGGTGCTCGGGAGGAGGAGCTGAAGAATCTGCTGGGGCGAGCTTCTATCTCAGAGGAGCACCGTGCATTGATGGGCATGGTGATTGAAAGGATTTCGTCCGCGAAAAGCGGATTGCACGAGGCCATCAGAAGTTTACTGACGGGATTTGAGGTACATTAGATAATGTACACTTTTGTCAGTTGCGCATAAATAAGATGCGCCCTGTGTAGATAGTAGCCCCTGAGACTCTGTGCGTTGTCAGAAGTGACAGCGTGCAGAGGATCATAACCCCAGGTCTAAAATGTCGCCTTTAAATGTAGGTGGCGAAGTGTCCGGAATCGAGCCGAACTGATGATTTTGCCGAACTAAAGCGGCAACTTGACGTGGCAGATGCCGACATCGCGCTCGTCAACAAGCGGCTTGATGAGGCTCAAGGTATGTAACTCCTTGGGTGGCACCTGGTAAGATGAGATTGATGCCAATATCTTACAATGTGTGTGCTTGATGAAGATGCTGCGGCCGCCGTGGAGCGTCTTCGGGCGGAACTTGCCCGAGCTAAGGAACAAGCCAGAGAAAGGGATGCGGCTGCCAAGAAGGCCCTTGAAGAGCTGAGAGCCGAACAGGCTGCTCACTGCCGAAGCAAGAAGGAGATGGCCGAGATGGCCATGAAGTTTAAAGAGTGCTGCTGACCGTTGCGAGCTTCTTGAGAAAGAAGACCGGGCGAGGCAGACGGACTTAGAGAAGGCCGTTGCTGATGCCAAGGACGCTCGCTCTGCGATGAGAGCTGCGAAGGAGGAGCTGCGCAAGGCCGGACAAACTGCGGTTGGGAAGCCCTTTATGCTGAGGAGGAAGTTTTGCGATCAGAAGTTTGCTCCATTGGACCGGATGTGGAGTGTGGAGGACACCTATCTGGATTTGGCAGCAAGTGCCGCTGATGCGATCGAACACTTTCGAGATCAAGAAGATCGCGAAGTGGAAAAACTTTTCTGGTCGCAGTTCCACAATCCAGAGCGTCCACTGGCGATGGACGATCGTCTGGCTCAGTGGGCCGAACGGAATAGGTTGTCTGGACTCGCCATGAAGTGTGTCATGGGTCATTTATGGTCGGGGAGATCGGAGCCGAGGAGTTATTTCAGCTTGGTGCAGGGATTCCTCGATGCGATGCCACGTATCAATGCAATGAAGAGCTCAGCGTGCATAGAGGGCGCACGGATGGCTCTTGCCCGTGTCAAGACATACTGGGCGGAGATGGAGACCACCGTTGTTGCATCCCGAGATTCGGACAAAAGCCGAGTTCCCTCCGAGCACAATTTTCAGGAAGTACTTGAAGGCGCTCGTGTAATAGAGACGCAGTGCTCGAAGGATGCTATGTTCTGATAGCATATGTAATTATAAAGCAGTATTTTGATGCATTGTAGTAGGCTTTTATACTTGTGCCTTCAAGTATGTGGAACACCTCCTGTGCGGCCGTTTTAATATATATATATATATATATATATATATATATATATATATATATACATAAACACTATTCTGATCACAGGATCAGAATAATATTCTGATCACAACCCGAACTTCCCGAGTAACGCGCCTGACCTTCCCCGAGTACTAGGTTGAACTTCAGCTAAAAGGTGTCCAAATGGGGCTTGCGATATACCGTTGGAAAGCTATGAACACCAGTATCATCACCTAAGTTAAATTTTTGGCAAAATGTAAGCGGTTTAAGAGCAGTTTTGAAAATCGTTTTTTCTTCACACAAAAACGTGAATCATATTTTCGATCGCATTTTTAAACTATTTATCGGAATGAGGCAAATAATATGGCGTTGGAAAGCTACTGCAAAATCGCTCCTTCCATATGTTGAAAGTTTTCTCTAATTCCCTATGGTTAAAGCGTAATTTGGAAAATCGTAAAATTTCGCAAACCGAACAGCCGACTTCGTATTTTTGATGTGATTTCTAAACGTCTGGTCCAATTGAGGCAAATGATATGGCGTTGGAAAGCTTATAGAATTGCGCTACTTTTTCATGTTAAAAGTTTTTTCTAATTTTCAATGGTTTAAAATTAATTTAGAAAACGATACAAGTTCCTCCGAGTTCGTATTTTCGAGCTAATTTTTTAACCGTACGTCCAAATGCAGCAAATGATATGGCGTTAGAAAGCTTGAAGAAATGCGAAACTTTTTTTATATATTGTTTCTCCTAATTCATTAAGGTTTTATGTCAGTTTTGAAAATGGCTAAAAATGTATTTTTGCCGTAATTTCTATAAATTTGATCGGAATGGGGCAAATAATATACCGTTGAAAAGCTAAGGAAAATGCGAAACTTTTTCATGTTTATGGTTTTCTCTGATTATCAGCCGTTTTCAAGTAATTTCGAAAACGGCTGGATCATTCGTTCTACCTTTATTGCGAAACAGATCCTTCGAAAATGCACCACGTGAAGTACCTGAACTTCTCGGCGCGTGTACCTGAACTTCACTCTGTTTTTTCACGTGATTTTTTTGCTCGTAGGTCTCCATCCACTGCTCGTAGCTCTCCATCCATTCACCGGAATTGAGCAAGTGATACACCGATGGAAAGCTACTGTAAACACGCAACTTTCCCGTGTTGATCATTTTTTCATACTCGCAACGATTTTAAAAGTTTTTCATCTAAAATTCATTCAGCGTAGTAGTTGAAATTCCTGCTGTTTTCACGTTGAACTTCTGTGACGTATTTTTGTTTGTACGCGCGCCTGAACTTCTCTCTGTACGAACCCGACCTTCGTGCTATCTTCGCAACCGTGCCTTCTACCGCGAGTTTTTCTCGTTAGTCGTGTTCCATGTGATGTAAGTGTAATCTTCAAACGATTTTTAGCAACTAAATACTCGTTTTAGATAGGAATCTCGCTCATAGGCGGATTTTGCACTCGGGTCGTGAGGAACTCGCGTTTTTTGCGATTTTACTGCTTCAGTTGTTCGACCTGAACTTCCCCCTGTTCTAGGTTGAACTTCCCACAACATTGCCCAAATAGGGCTTGCTATGTACCGTTGTAAATCTATGGACACGAGTATCATGACCCAAGTTAAATTTTTCGCAAAATGTAAGCGGTTTAAGAGCAGTTTTGAAAACCGTTTTTCCTTCACACAAAAAACGTGAATCGTAATTTCTATCGCATTTCTAAACCGTTTATCGTAATGAGGCAAGTAATATGGCGTTGGAAAACTGCTGCAAAACCGCTTCTTCCACATGTTAAAAGTTTTCTCTAATTCCCAACGGTTAAAGAGTGATTTGAAAAAACATAAAATTTCACAAACCGAACAGCCGTGTCTGTATTTTCGATGTGATTTCTAAACGGCTAACCCAATTGAGGCAAATGATATGGCGTTGGAAAGTTTATGAAATTGCGCTACTTTTTCATGTTGAAAGTTTTTTCTAATTGTAAATGGTTTAAAAGTGATTTATAAAACGGTCCAAGTTACACCGAGTGTGTATTTGTGAGCTAATTTTTTAACCGTACGTCCAAATGTAGCAAATGATATGGCGTTGGAAAGCTTGAGAAAATGCGAAACTTATTGGTATATATTTTTTCTCCGAATTCCTTACTGTTTTAAGTCAGTTTGAAAATGCATAAAAACGTATTTTCGTCGTAATTTCTACAAACTTTATTGGAATGGGGCAAATAATATACCACTGAAAAGCTACGGAAAATGCGAAACTTTTTCATGTTGATGGTTTTCTCTAATTCCTAGCCGTTTTCATGCAGTTTTGAAAACGACGAGATCATTTGTTCTACCTTTATCGCGAAACAGATTTGTCGGTGTACTAAAGTAGGGGTACCTTAGTACCCCGAACTTGTGCACGGGCAGTAGTAGCGTCCCGCGGCAAGGCTTGCCAGGGGAGCGACAAGAGTCTCCACGGTCCTTTCTGGGCCGGACGAAGGCCAAGTGATCGAGCCAAGAAGACCAAGCCCGGGCAAGAGGAGCTTGCCAGGCCAAGAAGGTGAGGTCCGGCAAGAGGAGCTTGCCGGGCCAAGGCAACAAGGCCCCGGCAAGAGGAGCTTGCCGGGACGGCTAAGCCGAAGCACCAAGGCCCCGGCGGGAGGAGCTCGCCGGGACGGCCAAACCAAGGCACCCCAAGAGAAGCCCGCCGCGGCGCGCCACGCGCCCCGGCAAGGCCTGACGAGCGGCAAGCTCTCAGGTGCGGCAAGACAACCACCGCGGCAAGCCACTTGCCGCGGCGAACCACCACCTCAGACGTGCGCCCAACCTCACCTGCCCACGCGTCACTCTGGAGCTTCCCCAGAGACACGTGGCGGGGCGCCGCGCAGCCTGGGGCGCGCGCGTGGCATGCGACGTTGGCGGAGTCGCCCCCGTGGCAAGCGGAGGCGCCCCTAACGGTCCGCCTCGGCACTGTTCAGGCGATCCAGACGGGCATTTAATGCCTTTGTCCCCCACCGTCAGAGTTAGGTGCGATAGCACTGTGCGGCCACTGTTCGCACAGTTCCTTGCCATTTCTACCCTCACCTGCGTCGCTGCCTGTGGAAGACCCCTTAGCATATAAAAGGAGGCCCATGCGCACGTAGGGGAGGGGAGGGGGAGAAAAAACCTAGAAGGGATCCAGACCGGAAGGAGGACACCCAGTAGACCCTCGTCTACGTCCAGCTCCAGCTTACTGTAGCTTCTTGCGCTCCAGAGCAAGAACTCGAATCAACCAGACATGCAGCAGTAGGGTTTTACGCATCCGTGCGGCCGGAAGCTGGGTAAAATCGTTGTGTGTGTGTGTGTCGCCTCGATCTGCTCTTTGTGCAACCTCATCCCCCCGCCGAACCGACAAGGGGCTCCGTCCCCATAGGTGCTCGTGGAGGCCGATATCCCCCCACAAGATTCTTCGGAAATGCACCACGTGCAGAACCTGAACTTCTTGGCGCGTGTACCTGAACTTCACTCTGTTTTTCACGTGATTTTTTTGCGCGTAGCTCTCCATCCAGTGCTCGTAGCTCTCCATGCACTGATCGGAATTGAGCAAGTGATATACCAATGGAAAGCTGTTGTGAACACGCAACTTTCCCGTGTTGATCGTTTTTTCATGCTCGCGATGATTTTACAAGTTTTTCATCTGAAATTCATCCACTGTAGTAGTTGAACTTCCTACTGTTTTCAGTTGAACTTCTGTGACATATTTTCGTTTGTAATTTTCTCATCCATTCTTCAGTTTTACACAAATGATATTCCTTTTGTACAAATCTCTCTCAGAATAATTTTTTAAACTTTCTCCAATGAAGGACTTGAACTTATAACAACAAACTTTTAGCGTTTGCTTTTTTATTCTTTTTTTAATACAAAATGCACACCGTGTAGTACGTGAACTTCTGTTAGTTATGAACCTGAACTTCTCTCGGTTACGTGAAAATATCTGAGTTTTTTATGAATTTTTAATCTGATTTTTCTTAATCCTTTTTTATGAATTTTGAAGCGCTCTATTTATTATAAGTTGAACTTCTTGTTATTTCATTTTTGAACTTCTTGTTTCCATTCTTTAATAACAAGAAAAATCTGAGTTTTCTATAATCATCGAACGTCTCCATCTGTTTAACCTGGACTTCCTGGTTTTATTTCCTAATCCGTTTTTATGAAATTTTAGAGCATCCTACTTTTAAATGTTGAACTTCTTTGTTTTTTATTTTTGAACTTCTTGTTTCCATTCTTTAGTATCAGGGAAAATCTGAATTTTAAAAAAAAGGGAAAATCTTTTCTTTGTTATTCCCTTATTTTAATTTGAACTTATTAGTTATTCTTTAGAACGAGAATCTGAGGTTTTTATCAACTTTGAACTTCTCTGTTACTTTAATTTGAACTTCTTAGTTTGATTTTTTTAGTAACGATAAAAATAAAGTTTTTTGAACTTCTTGGTTTTATTTTTTTATAATGTGAAAAATCTGAATTTTTTATAGACATCGAACTTCACCATTTTTTTAACTTGAGCTTCTTAGTTTTATTGCTTAGTAACGGGGAAAATCTTTTTTATATAAACCGCACCATTATTTTAATTTGAATTTCTAGTTTTTATAGAATGGGGGAAATCTGTTTTTATAAAATATTTTTGAAATGCTCCTCTTTTTTAATTTGGACTTCTATGATTTTTTTTATAAACGTGGAAAATCCGTTATAATGATTTTTGAAGTACTTTTTTATTTGAACTTCTTGCTCAAATTCTTGACCTTCCAAATTTGACTTTTAGATATTAAAAACTTCATTTTTGAACGTCGACCTGCTTCGGTTTTTAAATTTGAACTTCTAATAGAATTTTGTCCTGACATTTTTATGCATTTTTTTCTTTTCAGTGAAATGGCCTCGGCGGTCTTTTTTTTTCATTTGATTGTTTTTCTTCTGCATGTACTACACGTGAACTTCAGAATTTCTGAAACATGAACTTCACGTGCTATTAAATTTTTTATGAAACTCCATAGTAATTTTGTGGTTTTGTAATAAATATCTAATCGCTTTTTTGTTATTTTAAATTTAAACTTTTAGTTTTTTTAAACAATGCAACCCCATTTTTTCCTATAAACCATTAACTGCTCATCCAAAGTGTGTGTTATTTCAAAAGTGAATATTCTAAACTATGCGCAACAGAAAATATGAACTTCTCATCCACAATTTTTGTGTGTATCAACATCTTTTCGAACACACATATTTTTGGAAACAGCTTTGCAACTCTCTTCTCTTCTCTGTTCTTTCTTCGTTTCTACATGAGAAAAAAAAGGTTCTCTCAATTTGTGTACTAAGCACACACATGCACAGAACATCCATAGTTTTTTGGGTAGTCACATAAAAAGGTCATAGTCCAACAGGCATAAACAATCGAACTCCCCTGAATTTGAGCAGTAATACATGGACTTCTCCTATACAAAATTGTTCGTCTTTGATACATCGCCATGGCCTGCTGAAAATTGACACTTTGGACTGCAGCATACTTTGAGCCAGCAGGGGAAGAGGTACTTGAAGGTGCCTGCCGGAGCTGTGATGTGGAGGCGATGGTGGCGAAAGAAGCCGGACCAGGTTGGGGAGCAGGGACATGGATCTCCATTGAGGATGATCTTAAGGTGAGGAAACAAGATGTACCGGAGTTGGCAGAGGAGATGTGGGGATAACCGGTGGTGGGGCTGCAGCGCCGGACGAGGGCCGCGGCGGCACGTGGTGGCAGGGGCTGGCAGCGGCATCGCGGGAGGAGGCAGGCAGCGGCGGCGCAGCGGTAGCGGCACCTGGGTTCCCAGGGCAGCGGATCGCGTGGTTAGCGGGTACGGCGGAGCCTGGGGTTCGCGGGGACGGCGGCGGCCGGCGTGGTTGGCAGGGGCGACGGCGAGCGGGGCACCTTCGGCTGGGGGTACGGGATGGAGAGGTGGGGCGGGGCACCGGCGACGGGAGCGCCAGACTCTCACTGTTTGCGCCGGCATGGCGCCGAAGAAGAAAGCTCCGGAGGCGACCGGTCCGTCAGCGTCGAACCCACCGCCCATGGAGCGGACGGGTGGTGGGGAGGACGCCGGCGAAGGAACGGGCGCCGTCGAACCAGTTCTTGGTCCCGCAACGTCCGAGCCCGCCCCACGCCCCTCTCAGGAGGCGCGAAACCAGCAGCGTCATGGTACCCATGGTACCATACGCTCGCTGGACCCAGATCGTGCTGGTGGGTCCCAAGGCGCTCAGGACCAGCATGCGATCCAGCGTGCCGGAACGAGCATCGCGAGGCTGCCTGGACCGGGTGCTGCTCCTTCTAACATGGTTAGGAGTTTGAGCACATCCCGCTCCTCGCGCCGTTCGCCGCCTCTGCCCGCCACCCCAGCGGAAGCTCTCGCGCGAGCTCAGCTACTCCTAGACTACCCTCCGGCGGCGGACAAGCTCGACGACTGGAGGGCAACTATCCAGAGCCTCATCGGTTTCGCCAACGGCGACACTCCGCGGCAGCACAGCGCGTCGCAGCCGCGGCCAGTCACCCAGGCGAGAACCGATGGCGCCAAGAATGGCGGGGGTGCAACCACCGTGCACTCCCCGCCCCAGAAGCCGCGGTCGCTAACTCGCCGGGCTCACCTCGACAACGACTCCACCGCGTCGTCGAACCCGCGAACTCGCCGCGACCAACGCCAAGTCCTTCACGAACGAAGGGAAGAAGACGCTCGAACTCGCATCGAGCGCAGAAGAGAGGCGCGGCGTCAATCAGACCAGCGCGTTGAGCCCGCTGGAAACATGCACGCACCGGGGGAACCAGGCGAACTGCCGTATTCGGTAGGCTGCCTCGCGTTCACCCGCGAGCTGCGGCAAGTCCAGTGGCCCAGCACAAAGAACTTCAAGCCCGACGTGCCCGAGAAGTACGACGGCAAGTCGCATCCGTCTGAGTTCCTCAGCATCTACACCATTGCGGTGCAGGCTGCCGGGGGACGGGACGATAAGATCCTTGCCAACTACTTCCCGCTGGTACTCAAGCCCAACGTCAGATCCTGGCTCATGCACTTGCCGGACGGCTCCATCTCCTCCTGGCCAGATCTATGCCATCAGTTCGTTGGCGCCTTCACGGGCGGCCACAAACCCCACGGCCAGGCAAGCGATCTTCATCTGCTTGTTCAGAAGGAGGGGGAGCCTTTGCGCAAGTTCATCCAGAGGTTCAGCCATGTGCACTACAACATCCCAGATGTCCACCCCGCCGCGGTGATCAGCGCGTTCCATCAGAACGTGCGCAACCGCAGGATGCGGGAGGAGATGGCGATGTGCAAAATCAAGGAGGTTAGCGAGCTTTACGCCCTGGCCGACAAGTGTGCACGCGCTGAGGAGGGGAGGAAACTCCCCGGAGAAAGTGTTGGAGAAGGAGAATCCGACAGTGAAGGTACCGCCCCGGCAAGGAGAGGCCGGCGGCGGAACGGCAAAAAGAAGAAAAACCCAGAGGTACTGGTTGTCGAGAAGTCCGGCAGCGAGGGCTCCGCCAAAAAAGCCCAGGCGGGAGGCCCCGGCAAGGAGGTTGTCGGGTGCGCCAACTGCCGGGCGGTGGCTGCTGCCGATAAGCGGGACGGTACCGACAAGAAGTACTGCAAGATCCACCGTACCAGGGGCCACGACCTCCAGAGTTGCAAGCAAGTCGAGCGACTCATCGACCTGCAGAAGGCCGAGTACGCACGACGCGACAAGGAGAGAGCCCAAGCAGGCGGCGGGGGATCCGGCACGAAGCGTCCCGGCCCGGGGGAGCGCCGCGGCAAGGACAAGCAGCGGCAAGCAGACAGACCTCCCCGGGGACGCGACAAAAGCGAAGACGATGACGACGACGAAGATATGGAAGACCCCGAGACCAGCGAGTAGGAGTTTCAGAAAGCCACTGAGGTCTTGTGTGTGGACGGCGGTGCCTCCCTGCACACTTCCCACCACCAGCTTAAACGGTGGGTGCGGGAGGTCAATGCAGCGGAGCCACCCGTCGAGTCACGCAGACCCCTGAGATGGTCTAGCACGCCTATCATCTTCGATATTGAGGACCACCCTGATCGCACAACCGCGGTCGGGTGCTTGCCGATGTTGGTTTCCCCAACAATCCGCAACCTCAAGGTCACTAAGATGCTAGTTGACGGCGGGGCCGGCTTGAATCTGATCTCCTCCGCTGTTCTCCGGAGACTCCAAGTTCCCGACAGCGAGCTCGAAGAAACCGGCACATTCCAAGGAATCAACCCGGGAAGGAGCAAGCCGAAGGGAAAGATCACGCTGCCGGTAACATTTGGCAGCGAGCTGAATTTCAGGACTGAGAAGGTCACCTTTGATGTCGCCGACTTTCCGTTGCCTTACAACGGGATCCTCGGCCGACCAGCGCTCGCCAAGTTCATGGCGGCCTCTCACTACGCGTATAACATGCTCAAGATGCCTGGCCCGATAAGCGTCATTTCTGTCCCCGGCGACAAGAAGGATGCCCTTATCTGCGCCGACCAAATATACCGGGACGCAACAGCAGCAACGGCCCGCGGCCCACCTGCTGCTGGAGCTTCCGGGGGAAAGAAGAAGTCCGGCAAGTGCTCTGGCGCCCACTCCGGCAAGCGCGCCTCTTCGGAGTGCTGCGCTACCGTCGAGGACGTGCCATCGAGCCCCGCCGGCGTGAAGACCAAGTCCGGCAAGTGCTCTGGCGCCCACTCCGGCAAGCGCGCCTCTTCGGAGTGCTGCGCTGCCGTCGAGGACGTGCCATCGAGCCCCGCCGGCGTGAAGACCAAGTCCGGCAAGTGCTCTGGCGCCCACTCCGGCAAGCGCGCCTCTTCGGAGTGCTGCGCTGCCGTCGAGGACGTGCCATTGAGCCCCGTCGGCAAGAAGACCAAGTCCGGCAAGTGCTCTGGCGCCCACTCCGGCAAGCGCGCCTCTTCGGAGTGTTGCGCTGCCGTCGAGGACGTGCCATTGAGCCCCGCCGGCAAGAAGGCCAAGCCCGGCGAATGCTCTGGTGCCCACTCCGGCAAGCGCGCCTCTTCGGAGTGCTGCGCTGCCGTTGAGGACGCACCATCGAGCCCCGCCGGTAAACACAAGGAGACGACGGCTGCTCCACCAGCGACCAAGAAGGTGCCCGCCAAGGAGGACGGCACTGGTGGTACCTTCACCATTAGTGCCACTCTCGACCCCAAATAGGAAGGCGCGCTCGTTGCTTTCCTGCGGGCGAATGTCGATGTGTTTGCCTGGCAACCATCTGACATCCCCGGCGTTCCCAGGGAAGTGATTGAGCACCACCTTGCCGTCTGCCCTCATGCGCGGCCCGTCAAGCAAAAGGTCAGGAAACAAGCAGTGGAGCGCCAAGAGTTTATCGCGGAGGAGATCAGGAAGTTGGAAGCGGCAGGCCTCGTCAGAGGCGTGCTCCATCCGACGTGGTTGGCCAATCCTGTCGTCGTGCGCAAAGCAAATGGGAAGTGGAGGCTTTGCATCGATTTCACCGATGTCAACAGAGCTTGCCCTAAAGATCCATTCCCCTTGCCGCGCATCGACCAGATTGTTGACTCCACGGCCGAATGCGACCTGCTTTCATTCCTTAACGCCTACTCCGGGTACCACCAGGTCTTCATGGCCGAAGAAGACGAAGAGAAGACTGCGTTCATCACTCCATGCGGCACGTACTGTTTTGTGCGGATGCCTTTTGGACTGAAGAATGCAGGCTCGACGTTTGCGAGGGTTGTCCACACTGCTTTCGAGCCACAGATCCACAGAAATGTGGAGGCCTACATGGACGACATTGTGGTCAAGAGCAGAGACAAGGCAACCCTGGTTCAAGACTTGGAAGAGACCTTTGCGAACTTGCGCAAGATCAGCCTCAAGCTCAACCCCGAGAAGTGCGTGTTCGGAGTTCCCTCCGGCAAGCTTCTCGGGTTCTTCGTGTCTCAGCGTGGGATCGAAGCCAACCCCGACAAGATCAAGGCCATCGAGCAGATTGAAGCACCAACGCGTGTCAAGGACGTGCGAAGACTTGCCGGATGCGTGGCGGCTCTCAGCAGGTTTATTTCCAGGTCTGCGGAACGCGCCCTGCCATTTTTCAAAATCTTGAAAAAGGCAGGTCCAGTAAAATGGACTCCGGAAGCGGAGGCTGCGCTGCAAGACTTGAAGAAATACCTGTCCTCCGCTCCTATACTTGTCGCGCCTAGACCGCAAGAGAAGTTGCTGCTCTACCTAGCGGCAACCAATCAAGTGGCTAGTGCTGCGTTAGTAGCGGAGAGGGAAGCTGATGACGAGCCATCAACCACGGCAAGCGCGTCCGACGGCAAGCAGGAGGCTTCCCCGACAAGCTCTGGCCCCGGCAAAGGCGAATCCGCGCAAACGCAAGGGGAAGTGCAGAAGAAGAAGATGGTGCAGCGCCCAGTTTACTTCGTCAGTTCCCTCCTGCAGGGGGCTAGGTCGAGGTACTCTGGTGTGCAGAAATTGCTCTTCGGCCTTCTCATGGCCTCGAGGAAGCTGCGCCATTACTTCCAAGCACACGAGATCACAGTGGTCACTCGCTTCCCGCTTAAGAGGATACTGCAGAATCCCGAAGTGACAGGCAGGATTGTCGAGTGGGCACTAGAACTGTCAAGCTTTGGCCTCAAGTTCGAGAGCACATCGACCATCCAGAGCAGAGCATTGGCAGAGTTCATAGCAGAGTGGACGCCGACACCGGACGAAGAAATTCCAGAGACGAGCATCCCCGGCAAGGAAGCAACCAAAGAGTGGCTGATGTACTTTGATGGTGCCTTTTCGCTGGAAGGCGCCGGTGCCGGCGTGCTGCTCGTCGCGCCCACCGGAGAGCACCTCAAGTACATCGTCCAGATGCACTTTCCCAAGGAGCAAGCAACCAACAATACGGCAGAGTATGAAGGTTTGCTCGCCGGTCTCAGGATCGCGGCGGAACTTGGGATCAAGAAGCTCATTGTCAGGGGTGACTCGCAGCTCGTCGTCCGCCAAGTGAATAAGGATTACCAGTGCCCGTTGATGGAGGCTTACGTTGATGAAGTGAGGAAGCTGGAAGAGCGCTTTGACGGCCTGCAAATGGAATACGTTCCAAGAGCAGAGAACGACATCGCCGACGGCCTGTCAAAATGCGCCGCACTAAAGCTACCTATGGAACCAGGGACTTTTGTGCTCAAGCTGACTCAGCCATCCGTGACACCATCGACTGGGCCAAGCAAGAAGAGAAAATCGGTCTCTGGTGACTATCTCCCGGCAGAGCTTCCCGAAGCCGCCGCCAAGAGAGTCCCCAAGATCGACGCCAAGAGTGCTGAGGAGCTGCCCACTCCGGCAAGCCCCAGGGTTTGTCCCGACGAAGCGGGCGCTCCCGGCAAGTCATGCCCCGGCAAGCTTGCCGGGGAACGTCAAGCTCCGGCTGAGCCCCAAGTCCTCGCCGTAGAAGCTGATGTTCCCGCAGCCGCCGACATGCCTTTAGTCCTCGTCGTCGAGCCACAGGCTCCGACGTGGGCACAGCAGATCGCCCGTTTCCTCCAGACAGGAGAACTTCCCGAAGAACAAGAAGAAGTGGAAAGAGTAGCTCGGCAGTCCAGTATGTACCAGTTCGTCGACGGCGCACTATACAGAAGAGGACGCAATGGGGTGAAATTGAAGTGCATTCACCGGCAAGACGGACAGAAGCTGTTGGCGGAGATACACGGAGGCATATGTGGACACCACATTGGCGCCAGAGCACTTGCCGGCAAAGCGTTCCGGCAAGGTTTCTTCTGGCCCACAGCCCTCCAGGATGCAACTGCACAAGTAACCAAGTGTGAAGCGTGCCAGTTCCATTCCAAGAAGATACACCAGCCAGCTCAAGCTCTCCAGATGATCCCTTTGTCCTGGCCCTTCTCGGTCTGGGGGCTCGATATCCTCGGCCCCTTTCCCCGAGCCGTCGGGGGCTTTGAGTACTTGTTCGTTGCCATCGACAAGTTCACAAAGTGGCCAGAAGTGGAGCCGGTGAGGAAGGTGACTGCCCAGTCCGCGATCAAATTCTTCAGGTCGATTGTTTGCCGCTTCGGGATCCCCAACAGGATCATCACCGACAACGGTACGCAGTTCACAAGCCACGCTTTCATGCAGTACACCCAAAACCTCGGCACCAAGGTCTGCTTCGCTTCTGTTGCTCATCCCCGGAGCAACGGTCAAGCGGAAAGGGCCAACGCCGAGGTACTGCGCGGGCTCAAGACCAGAAGTTTTGACAAGCTGCTCAAGCGCGGACGGAACTGGATCGAGGAGCTGCCGGCGGTTCTTTGGTCGGTCAGAACGACGCCAAATCGAGCCACCGGCCAGACACCATTTGCTCTAGTCTATGGAGCAGAAGCAGTTACCCCCACGGAACTCGTATAGGGTCACCTCGAGTGCTCGCTTATGATGAGCTTGAGCAAGAGCGGTCGCGTGAAGATGACGCACTGCTCCTCGAGGAGGATCGTCTCCAGGCTGCTGTGCGATCCGCTCGCTACCAGCAAGCTCTGCGTCGCTATCATAGCCGCAAAGTTAAAGCCAGGAGCCTCGAGGAAGGCGACCTTGTTCTTCGGCGTGTTCAGTCGGCCAAGATACACAACAAGTTGACGCCGAAGTGGGAAGGCCCTTACCGGGTGAAACGAGTCACGAGGCCCGGCGCCGTCCGCCTCGAGACCGAAGATGGTACTCCGGTGAGCAATTCCTGGAACATTGAGCATCTTCGCAAGTTTTACCCGTAAGGCGCGGTTGTCGTACCCCGTCCGACAACCAACTCTTTGTACAAAAGTCTTGCCGCAGTTGCATGTAATCCTTTGTACAAAGCCAGGCGCAGACCCTGGCAGCAATGAAGCGCTGGCGCCCCCAAGTTTTAGCATGCATGCTGAGTCGAGTCTCGTCCTTGGTTAGGGTTGATAGTGCCTAACAGTCGCTAACCCCTAACTTAGAGGTCGAGTCCGCGTCTTTTTCCCGTCCTTTCCCTTTGGCTCGCAGGAGTTGCATACCCTTGCCGAGCCGCTCAAGGACGAAGAAGGGGAGAAGGGCGAGCCAGCACCCGCACCCCGGCAAGCCAGAGTTGCCGGGGGCTGCAACCTCAGATAAGTCTTTGCATCCCTTATCATGCATTCTCTCGTGAGCTGCGGGATGCGAAAACCTTGCTTCCTCCTAAAAGCTGCCGTGCTCTCTTAAGCGACAAACCCCGGAGCGCGTTCCCGAGGCCCGTTCCTGATAGTAGCCGCGGCGGCAAGAGGAGGAAGCAAGGGGCCAGAACCTGCCTTCTCCCTGCCTCCGCCAAGAGCGTGAGGAGGGCCAAGGGGCGCGGGAAGACGGCAGGGTCCGTTGCCGGGCGGGGAAGTGTCTATCTTAACGATGCAAAGGGTTCGCTCCTTGCCGCGGGATGTACCCGCGAGACAAATGGTCCGGCAAACACTCCCTTTTCATTAAAAACATTCCACTCAGGTACAGCTCAGAGAGAATGAAAAACATGAAAGATGGGATTACAAGATTTAAACACAACTAAGGCCCGAGGGCTTACAAGATAAAAAGAGATAAGGTGCCCGTAATCCCTTTCTTGTCTCTCTCCTCAGGAGGTAGGACAAGGAGGCGAGAAGGGCAAAAGGGGCGCCTAGACGAGCTACGGGTGGCAGAAGACGCCAAGAGAGCATCCGGGGCTCCGCCACGGGGCTCCGGAGGCCGGATGGAGACGGCAACGCCGGAAGCGGAGCTCGAGAAGGAGGCTGCGGGACGTCAACACGCTGTCGAGGGCATCTAGCCCTCATACTCCGAGTTGACGGCCTTGCCGCCAGCCTCTTCCGCAGCCTCGCCACGCCGGCCACCCGAGAAGACGAAGCCCCGGCAAGAGGAGCTTGCCGGGCCGGAGAAAAGACCCCGGTGGTCGTCGCCGCTAGCAGGGGTGGTGACGGCGTCTGGGGCGAAGTTGGAAGACGAGGCAGCGGCCTTGCCGCCCGCCCTCTTCCTCTTCCGCAGCCTCCCTACGCCAGCCGCCCAAGGGGACGACCCCGGGGAGTTCACGGCGCCAGCGACGCGGACGACGGGGGCCGCCGGTGCCACGCGGAGCTGCGACCGGCACCTAGTCGGACCCGTCATCCCGGCGGCCGCTCCCCTCATCGTCGCTGTCGCTCCCCTCCCCGTCACTCTCGCTCGAGGGGGAGCCTTCGCTGTCGGAGGAGCTATCCACGCAGCACCGGGCCCGGGTGCCGAGGTCCCCGAAGGCCTTGACGGAGAGGAGATCAACCTCCATCAGCTTAAAATGGAGGGTGAACCCCTCCATCAAGCTGTGGATCCGGGCGAACGTCTTCCACCCTCGGCCAAGACACACCACGCCGGGGGCTCGGGATTCGACGTGGACTCGCGTACCACTGATCCCGCAGCCCCTCATGCGCAGTCTCAGCGTCTTGTGTTGTTCCGCCTCCAAGACGTCCGCGAAGGGAGCCGGGAGGCGGAGGCGACGGCGAGGCGCCCGGCGCAGCTTGATGATGAACTCGCAGGGGTCGTCCCCAAGATGAACCGCCGGGGAAACGGAGCCGCCGGCGGAGGCGAGGCCGGCGCGCCGCCCCGCCCGCCTCGAGCGCCTCGGCCCCGTCCACGGCCTCGTCCACGACCTCGCCCCCTCCCCCTTCCCCTTACGGTTGGCTCCGCAACCGCGGGTGCAAGGGGAGGAGGGGCGCGCTGCCTGGCGTCAACCCTTGCCGCCACCGAAGAAGGACCAGGGTTCCCTTCCTCCATGACAGTTGGGGAGAGGGGACCAGGGCTCTAAGAGAAGAAAGAAGGAAGGGGTGCGGACCCTCGTCATCCCCTTCCGCTCCTTATAAAGTGGCGGAGTGGGGGCTCGGCCGCCCCGCCCAACCAATCAAAGTAGAGGAAGGGCAGGCGACGGGGCCGACCCTCTACTTCGGCCCGCGTCGGCCCGGCTTCCTGCCTCCACCACCGCAACCCCAAGCGCATGGAGGACGCGTGGTGGGCGAGCAGGGCCGAGGCGACAGATGAGGCGACCTCTCCCCCCCCCCCCACTCGAAAGTGGGGGCGGACGTTTCGCCTTTCCAAATAAAGGGATCGTGCCCGACGTGACGCATGCCTGCGGGCCTCAAGCCCCGCGCACGCCACCCACGTCACGCACGCCTCGCACGCCTCGCCCCCCCCCCCCCACGACGCCGCGATAAGCGCGCGCCACTTGGGGAGGGCGCGACGGACGCGGAGTTAAGGAGCAGCGCAACCCAGGCCACACGTGCCCGTGCACTGTTAGGGCCTGGCCCAACAACGCTCGACACCGTGTATGGCCCAGACCCGGGGGCTCCTGTCGGTGTACTAAAGTAGGGGTACCTTAGTACCCCGAACTTGTGCACGGGCAGTAGTAGCGTCCCGCGGCAAGGCTTGCCAGGGGAGCGACAAGAGTCTCCACGGTCCTTTCTGGGCCGGACGAAGGCCAAGTGATCGAGCCAAGAAGACCAAGCCCCGGCAAGAGGAGCTTGCCGGGCCAAGAAGGCAAGGTCCGGCAAGAGGAGCTTGTCGGGCCAAGGCGACAAGGCCCCGGCAAGAGGAGCTTGCCGGGACGGCTAAGCCGAAGCACCAAGGCCCCGGCGGGAGGAGCTCGCCGGGACGGCCAAACCAAGGCACCCCAAGAGAAGCCCGCCGCGGCGCGCCACGCGCCCCGGCAAGGCCTGACGAGCGGCAAGCTCTCAGGTGCGGCAAGACAACCACCGCGGCAAGCCACTTGCCGCGGCGAACCACCACCTCAGACGTGCGCCCCAGCTCACCTGCCCATGCGTCACTCTGGAGCTTCCCCAGAGACACGTGGCGGGGCGCCGCGCAGCCTGGGGCGCGCGCGTGGCATGCGACGTTGGCGGAGTCGCCCCCGTGGCAAGCGGAGGCGCCCCTAACGGTCCGCCTCGGCACTGTTCAGGCGATCCAGACAGGCATTTAATGCCTTTGTCCCCCACCGTCAGAGTTAGGTGTGATAGCACTGTGCGGCCACTGTTCGCACAGTTCCTTGCCATTTCTACCCTCACCTGCGTCGCTGCCTGTGGAAAACCCCTTAGCATATAAAAGGAGGCCCATGCGCACGTAGGGGAGGGGAGGGGGAGAAAAAACCTACAAGGGATCCAGACCGGAAGGAGGACACCCAGTAGACCCTCGTCTACGTCCAGCTCCAGCTTACTGTAGCTTCTTGCGCTCCAGAGCAAGAACTCGAATCAACCAGACATGCAGCAGTAGGGTTTTACGCATCCGTGCGGCCCGAAGCTGGGTAAAATCGTTTTGTGTGTGTGTGTCGCCTCGATCTGCTCTTTGTGCAACCTCCGCCCCCCGCCGAACCGACAAGGGGCTCCGTCCCCATAGGTGCTCGTGGAGGCCGATATCCCCCGACAAGATTCTTCGGAAATGCACCACGTGCAGAACCTGAACTTCTTAGCGCGTGTACCTGAACTTCACTCTGTTTTTCACGTGATTTTTTTGCGCGTAGCTCTCCATCCAGTGCTCGTAGCTCTCCATGCACTGTTCGGAATTGAGCAAGTGATATACCAATGGAAAGCTGTTGTGAACACGCAACATTCCCGTGTTGATCTTTTTTCATGCTCGCGATGATTTTACAAGTTTTTCATCTGAAATTCATCCACTGTAGTAGTTGAACTTCCTACTGTTTTCAGTTGAACTTCTGTGACATATTTTCATTTGTAATTTTCTCATCCATTCGTCAGTTTTACACAAATGATATTCCTTTTGTACAAATCTCTCTCAGAATAATTTTTTAAACTTTCTCCAACGAAGGACTTGAACTTATAACAACAAACTTTTAGCGTTTGCTTTTTTATTCTTTTTTTAATACAAAATGCACACCGTGTAGTACGTGAACTTCTGTTAGTTATGAACCTGAACTTCTCTCGGTTACGTGAAAATATCTGAGTTTTTTATGAATTTTTAATCTGATTTTTCTTAATCCTTTTTTATGAATTTTGAAGTGCTCTATTTATTATAAGTTGAACTTCTTGTTATTTCATTTTTGAACTTCTTGTTTCCATTCTTTAATAACAAGAAAAATCTGAGTTTTCTATAATCATCGAACGTCTCCATCTGTTTAACCTGGACTTCCTGGTTTTATTTCCTAATCCTTTTTTATGAAATTTTAGAGCATCCTACTTTTAAATGTTGAACTTCTTTGTTTTTTATTTTTGAACTTCTTGTTTCCATTCTTTAGTATCAGGGAAAATCTGAATTTTAAAAAAAAGGGAAAATCTTTTCTTTGTTATTCCCTTATTTTAATTTGAACTTATTAGTTATTCTTTAGAACGAGAATCTGAGGTTTTTATCAACTTTGAACTTCTCTGTTACTTTAATTTGAACTTCTTAGTTTGATTTTTTTAGTAACGATAAAAATAAAGTTTTTTGAACTTCTTGGTTTTATTTTTTTATAATGTGAAAAATCTGAATTTTTTATAGACATCGAACTTCACCATTGTTTTAACTTGAGCTTCTTAGTTTTATTGCTTAGTAACGGGGAAAATCTTTTTTATATAAACCGCACCGTTATTGTAATTTGAATTTCTAGTTTTTATAGAATGGGGGAAATCTGTTTTTATAAAATATTTTTGAAATGCTCCTCTTTTTTAATTTGGACTTCTATGATTTTTTTTATAAACGTGGAAAATCCGTTATAATGATTTTTGAAGTACTTTTTTATTTGAACTTCTTGCTCAAATTCTTGACCTTCCAAATTTGACTTTTAGATATTAAAAACTTCATTTTTGAACGTCGACCTGCTTCGGTTTTTAAATTTGAACTTCTAATAGAATTTTGTCCTGACATTTTTATGCATTTTTTTCTTTTCAGTGAAATGGCCTCGGCGGTCTTTTTTTTCATTTGATTGTTTTTCTTCTGCATGTACTACACGTGAACTTCAGAATTTCTGAAACATGAACTTCACGTGCTATTAAATTTTTTATGAAACTCCATAGTAATTTTGTGGTTTTGTAATAAATATCTAATCGCTTTTTTGTTATTTTAAATTTAAACTTTTAGCTTTTTTAAACAATGCAACCCCATTTTTTCCTATAAACCATTAACTGCTCATCCAAAGTGTGTGTTATTTCAAAAGTGAATATTCTAAACTATGCGCAACAGAAAATATGAACTTCTCATCCACAATTTTTGTGTGTATCAACATCTTTTCGAACACACATATTTTTGGAAACAGCTTTGCAACTCTCTTCTCTTCTCTGTTCTTTCTTCGTTTCTACATGAGAAAAAAAAGGTTCTCTCAATTTGTGTACTAAGCACACACATGCACAGAACATCCATAGTTTTTTGGGTAGTCACATAAAAAGGTCATAGTCCAACAGGCATAAACAATCGAACTCCCCTGAATTTGAGCAGTAATACATGGACTTCTCCTATACAAAATTGTTCGTCTTTGATACATCGCCATGGCCTGCTGAAAATTGACACTTTGGACTGCAGCATACTTTGAGCCAGCAGGGGAAGAGGTACTTGAAGGTGCCTGCCGGAGCTGTGATGTGGAGGCGATGGTGGCGAAAGAAGCCGGACCAGGTTGGGGAGCAGGGACATGGATCTCCATTGAGGATGATCTTGAGGTGAGGAAAGAAGATGTACCGGAGTTGGCAGAGGAGATGTGGGGATAACCGGTGGTGGGCTGCAGCGCCGGACGAGGGCCGCGGCGGCACGTGGTGGCAGGGGCCGGCAGCGGCATCGCGGGAGGAGGCAGGCAGCGGCGGCGCAGCGGTAGCGGCACCTGGGTTCCCAGGGCAGCGGATCGCGTGGTTAGCGGGTACGGCGGAGCCTGGGGTTCGCGGGGACGGCGGCGGCCGGCGTGGTTGGCGGGGGCGACGGCGAGCGGGGCACCTTCGGCTGGGGGTACGGGATGGAGAGGTGGGGCGGGGCACCGGCGACGTGAAGGTCTAGGGCGGGGAAGGAGAGGCGGGGGCGAGGCGCGGCACCGGCGTCCTAGTGTTTCCGCGGCGGGCCAGAGGCGAGTGGATCTGGGGCGGGGAATCGGCGGCGTGGGGTCCGGGGCGAGATCGGCGGCGATTCCATCAGGGGATCGGGGGAGGTGGTGGGGCAGTTCCTGGTCGTGGCCTCGTGGGCCGATTTTTTTCCAGTGCTGTGGGGCAGTTCGGGGAGTTCAGAAGCACCCTCGCGCGCTCTATATAGGGCCTGACGTGATCCAAATAACTATTCTGATCCCATGATCAGAATAGTGCTACTATATATATATATATATATATATATATATATATATATATAATCTAAAAGATGGCAGTCGTTGGCTTCAGCCCCCATGCACATAGTGCGGGGGTGCTCGCAGAAGGCGCTTTTTCACACTTAATCCAACGTCTTGGTCCTACAAAGGAGGTGATGGCGCACCGAGCTAGGCAACCGGACTATAATGCTTTAACACTTTCACTTAGCCATAGGAGCTTGACAGTGGGACTCTTTAGATAGCCCTTGGTGGCGACTGCGCTCGCCTGAATTTGGGGCACGTGTGTGCCTGGCCGGGAAACGGCCCTTCGTTAATGCGGAGGAATCCTATAGATTCCGGAGAGTCATCGAGTGGTTGACCAGTCTCACGCTATATCATGACAGTCAGTTTTCGGCTTTCTCTACTGAGGTGCTCGCCTGGCCGAACTGGGGCACGATCGCAGTAGTTCTCCTGGTGCCGCCTTAGCCGATAGAGCGGAACATAAGGCGGCCGAACACAGGAGCCGGGCAACCCAACATTGACCAAAATCATGATTCGGAGCTGATGCATATAAGGCCAAACTCGCGACGCCGAACACTCCCTAAGGTATTCGGTCTTTATGAGAGCGGGCAAAGTAATGCTCTTAGGTATAAGCCCCTAGTGTCCAGGTACGCGCAGGAATTCTGACGTGGCCACATGCCAAGACGCCAGCCTCCTCCTTGGTTATAGAACCAGGGGATGTGTAGCAACAAGAGACAGTAAAAAAGGTTTGCGCAGGGTCTTAATCTGAAAAGAATCCTTGGAACGGGTCCCTACTACACGTCTGCGCCTGTGTCTCCGTTGTGTCATATCCTGGACGGGCGCAGCACGATGTTCATCTGTAAAAGAGAGGAACTAAGTTGAAAGAAAAAAAGAAAGGCGCGCCGAACAAAGGTTGTATTAAATAAACAAATATAAAGTAAAATATGTAAAATTGAGCTTTATTGTCTCTTATATATGCGGAGCCCCTAGGGCATGCCGGGCTCGTCTATCCGTGCCCGTGGTCTTAATGACCTGTTCGGATGTTCTGGCTAGTGAAGCCATTGTATTGTGGGGCTGTTAAAGCGGCCGCACAATCCTCCGCTCGGGGGAGGAGCGCTCAATGCTTCCCCTTCAAGGAGATGATGCCTCGTGGACCGGGCATCTTAAGCGTGAGAGATGCATAATGAGGTATTGTGTTAAAGCGGGCGAAAGCTTCGCGCCCCAGAAGTGCTTGATAGCGACTTGAGAATGGGACGATGTGGAAAGTCAGCCTTTCGCAGCGGAAGTTATCGGTAGAGCCGAATATAACTTCGAGCCGGATAAAACCCATGCAATGGGTGTCCGGACCAGGCGTTACCCCTTGAAAGGAGGTTTTGCTGTGGCGGATTCTTGTTGGGTTTATCCCCATGTGACGGATTGTGTCCTGATATATCAGGTTTAGTCCACTGCCGCCGTCCATTAGGACATTTGAAAACTGGAGCCCGCCAATTATTGGATCGAGTACCAAGGCAGTCCAGCCTGCGTTCCTGGTACTTCTAGAATAATCTAGATGATCGAAGATGATTGGTTTTGACAACCAGTGGCGGGACCCCTTTGGGATAGGTCGTGTGGCGCGTACCTTTATGGGCGTCGCACGTTTTGTTATGTGAAGTAGGTTTACTGTTTGTACTTCTTGTGGGAAATTCTTCTGTTTCCTCGTGCTCTGCTTTTGGGGTTCGTCCTCGTCTTCGCTTGGTGTGTCGAGCCCCTTGTGTTCGGGGCTAAGTCTGCCGGATTGTTTGAAAACCCAACAATCTCTGTGGGTATGGTTAGCAGGCTTCTCGGGAGTACTGTGTATTTGACATATCCTGTCCAAGATTTTGTTTAGGTTGGATAAATCATCTTTGTTATCCTGGAGGGGCGGCCTTTTCTGATTCTGCCGTGAGCCTTTGAATCCGGCGTTGACTGTCGTGCTCTTCGGACTGTTTTCCTTAGTCCAGCGACGATCCTTGTTGCGTCGCGGTTTTCCGTTTCCATCCCTAGTTTCGGATGTACTTGGGTCGCTGGTGCTACATCTTGCCAACCAGCTGTCCTCTCCTGCGCAAAAGCGGGTCATGAGGCTTGTTAATGCGGCCATTGTTCTTGGCTTTTCTTGGCCGAGGTGTCTGGCGAGCCATTCGTCTCGGACATTGTGCCTGAAAGCTGCTAGGGCTTCGGCATCCGGACAGTCGACTATCTGATTCTTTTTAGTAAGAAATCTATTCCAGAACTGCCGAGCTGACTCTCTGGGCTGTTGTGTTATGTGACTGAGGTCGTCTGCATCCGGAGGACGGACATAAGTCCCTTGAAAATTTGCTCGGAAAGCGTCCTCGAGCTCTTCCCACCTTCCAATTGTGTTTTCAGGAAGGCTTTTAAGCCAATGCCGGGCTGGTCCTTTAAGCTTTAGGGGTAAATATTTGATGGCGTGGAGGTCATCTCCTCTAGCCATATGTATGTGGAGGATGTAATCCTCTATCCAGACTCCAGGGTCTGTTGTTCCATCATATGCCTCTATGTTTACGGGTTTGAATCCCGCTGGAAATTCATAATCCAGGACCTCATCGGTGAAACATAGGGGGTGTGCGGCGCCCCTGTATTTGGGTGTGCTGAATTCCGATAATGGCTTTATTGCATTGCTTACGAGAGCTTGTTTTCTTGGCCCGTAAATGGAACTGGCTGGGCCATCTTTTTGATGCCAATCCGTAAGTGGGTCACGTGTCGGTTTAAGTGCGGCGCCGCTTGCCGCTTTATGCTGGCCATGGGGTCGTCTATCCGACCGTGTGGCTTTCTTACTTTTTGAGTGTGAGGGCTCTAAGTCATCTTCGTTGAATTCAGGCAGTAGCTTTCGCTTCGGATAGCTTTTAGTGCGGCGACTATCGCCGTATTTGTCTGCGGAGTTGATTACTTTACTCCATCTGATCTTGAGTGCATCTTCTGCAGTTTTTAGCTTCCGCTTCTGCTTTTTCAGGCTGCGTGCGGTTGCAACGAGCCTCTTGTGGAGGTTCTTCTTCTCCGTGGGTTTATCCGGCGTAAGGTCGTCCGGAATGCCATTTTCGCCAGGGGAGGGATGTTCGGTTTCTTCATCCGGGCTGCCCTGTTCGGACGGTTGCTCTAGGGCCTGCTCGTCGTCTGCTGGCTCATCCTGCTCTATGGCTGGGTCTGTATCGAGGCGGGGCTTGGGTCGGCGTTTACGCCGACGCTTTGATTGTTTTTTGAGGGATTGATCCTTCGTTCCATCCCCGTGTTCCTCGTTGTCGCTACCTTTAGGGGTATCCACCATGTACACATCATGAAATGAGGTGGCTGTCCAATGCCCTATAGGCGTTGGTTCATCTGTGTCTCTTGCATCGTCGTCCATGCCGTCGATGTCTTTGGAGTCGAAGTTGAGCACGTCGTTTAAATTATCGACGGTGGCTACCAAATGGGTGGTGGGTGGGTTTCGAATTTCTTCGTCGTCCACATCCCATCCTTGCTGACCGTAGTCCGGCTAGGGCTCTCCTGATAAAGAGAGAGACTTTAGTGAGTTCAGGATGTCGCTGAAGGGCGAGTGCTGAAAGATGTCCGCGGCGGTGAACTCCATGATCGGCGCCCAATCGGATTCGATCGGCAGGGGCGCGGGGGGTTCGGAGTCCGGATACGAATCCGGATCCTCGGAGTCACAGGTCATGTAGAGTGCAGGGCTGGTGTTCGGCTCGATCGCCTTTGAGATCGCAGCCCTTGAGGTGGTGTCCGACCGCTCATCCTCGATCGACGCAGCAGGCTCCGAATTAAGGGTCGGAACCAACACACGTGCGGCCTCCAGGACACTGTTCGGCGGCAGAGCTAGATCATGCCCATCGAGACAGTGCGGCGCGCTTGGCTGTGGCTCGAATCCGTCGAAGATCAAGTCCCCGCGGATGTAAGTCGTGTAGTTTAAACTTCCAAACCTAACTGGCCAGGGGCGTAGCTTTCGATCTTCTCCAGGCGGCCAAATGAATTGGCCCGCAGTGCGAAGCCGCCGAAGATGAAGATCTGTCCGGGGAGAAAAGTCTCACCCTGGACCGCATCGTCGTTGATGATCAAAGGAGCCATCGGGCCTAAAAGTGACGACACGGAGGAACTCACAATGAAAAAGCACCAATGTCGGTGTCAAAACCGGCGGATCTCGGGTAGGGGGTCCCGAACTGCGCGTCTAGGTGGATGGTAACAGGAGACAAGGGACACAATGTTTTACCCAGGTTCGGGCCCTCTTGATGGAGATAAAACCCTACGTCCTGCTTGGTTAATATTGATGATATGGGTAGTACAAGAGTAGATCTACCACGAGATCAAGGAGGCTAAACCCTAGAAGCTAGCCTATGGTATTATTGTTGTATGTTGGAGTTGTTGTCCTACGGACTAAACCCTCCGGTTTATATAGACACCGGAGAGGGTTAGGGTTACACAAAGTCGGTTACAATGGTAGGAGATCTAAATATACGCATCGCCAAGCTTGCCTTCCACGCCAAGGAAAGTCCCATCCGGACACGGGATGAAGTCTTCAATCTTGTATCTTCATAGTCCAGGAGTCCGGTTGAAGGTATAGTTCGGCTATCCGAACACCCCCTAATCCAGGACTCTCTCAGTCGTGCTGGCCAATCGCCTACGAAAAGTTTCAGCTGAGGGGCCTCAGTGGGCTCCTCAATAACATCAAATTCATCGGGAGCTTCTATCCTCCTCGGACTCCGAATAATAATCGACATCCTCGGGGTCGTCATCGTCCCCTTTGATCGGATCATCATCATTGTTGTTCCGGCGCCAGCATCATTGCTAGCATTCTGGTCGTTGTTGCCGTCCCGAGCAGCATCGTCGTTGGTGGTTTCGTCGTTTCCCATGCCACCATTGCTCGCCTCACCATTGTCGGTGCCTCCGTTTACAGCGGCCCCTATGAAGGCGCTTGGGCGATTTTGCGCTTCCTCCTCCGTTCTTTGGGGTATCGACCATGTAGACATCATAGGTGGAGGTAGCTGCCCACTTGCCAGTATTAGTGGTGGTAGGGGGTGAGGTAGTGTCCGACATTTCGTCGACATCTTCATCCATGTCGGTTGCATCCTTGGAGGTGTATGCTAGAACATGGGTTAAGTCTTCGACGATAGCGACTAGGTGGGTGGAGGGTGGGTTGAAAACCCTAGTTTCTCTAGATTTCTCCCAAATCCGATGGTATACCGAGGCCCGATCATCCAAGATAGTGAGTATCTGAATCCGATATAACATCTCGTTCCGAAGCGCCTTGTCGGCCTCACCCATATCTTGATTGAGGACTGGACTTAGTTGAAGCTTGTCCGAGGTCCCATCCGCATGGCCTCGAGGATTTTGTCAGCCGAACTTGAGATCTAATCCGATGAGGCAGTGTTCGGCTCCGAGGTTGAAGCCAGATCCAAAGTGTGATCCGTGCCATAGTTCCGATCCGAGATTGAGTCTGAGATAAGCGTGACAGTGTCGGTGATGTCCTCGGACTGGTCTGACACCCAGCCCGAGAACGTGAGTTCGTCGTGGGCATCTGTCAAGTATTCCAGTTTCCAAACCCGTTGGCCTGACCTGGAGTGAAATTCTCGATCTGGCCGAGGTGGCCAGTCGCATCGCATAGAGCGTGACGCTGCCAAAGACAAAAAACTGTCTGAGAAAGAAGGTCTTCCCACTGCCAATATTGTCGAGAATCCGAAGATGAGCCATCGAGCTGCCTTGAACACACAACAGGACCTGCATGGGCAACCATTGCCGGGGTTGAATCCGGCGGATCCCGGGTAGGGGGTCCCGAGCTGTGGATCTTAGCTTGATGGTAACATGACAGAAGAGGGACATGATGTTTACCCAGGTTCAGGCACTCTTGAAGAGCTAAAACCATATGCCATGCTTTGATTGTATTGATGTGATGGGGGTACAAAGTACAGGGTGATCTACCTCGAGATCGTATGTGTATGTATCTAACTTCTCTACCCTATGGACTAAACCACTCAACTTATATGGGGACTAGGGGTACCTAGGGTTACATGTAGGCCGGTTACATCTAGGGATAAGCTTGTCGAAGATTTGGATATGTCTTGAAGTGTGCGCCAAGTCTTTGGAGGATGCCATCTTGAGTATGCTGACAGTCATGGTAAACACGACCCATTCTTCGATGGTCTAGGGGTCCTCGGCCCGGCCCATAACTAGCAGGTCGACGTGCTGAGTAACCCCTAGTCCAAGACATCGTTAGATGGTATGCCACGGCGTAATGTTCATTTGGCATATCGCCACATAGGCTAACGCTGTGGTTGGAGTACATCCGGCCTCATCGTTGCGTTGCTTAGTGGTTGCAATTGGTCTTCAAGTAATAGGAAGCAAAGCAACTTATGAAGGCAGATGCGGTGGGGAGAGCCTTGGTGATCATCACATCCTATCACATGGCAGGTGTGACGTCCACCCGATGAGTACGTTTGTGACCGGTGGGTTGTACCCTCCTGTTCACGCCATCCACAGTCATTACTTGACGCACACTCTACGGTGCAGTGAGTGGTTGTGAGTGGCTGGATGCGGAGAAGGGACAAGTCCAGGATCTTAACGGGCTACCCCAACAAAGGATGAGTGAGAAATGACACAACATGACAATAGTCATTGGCATGTATTTTGTGGATGATTTGAAAAAAGACTTCTACTAATTGTTCATCTACCCTTTTGGTTGCATTTCTTGATAATGTCATTTGGGGATAATTCATAAAAGGAATCCACTGCATGGCCGCCATAGCTTACTTAATCTTCACCTAATAATAAAGGATGGAAACTTTCATAGTTCTCCATACGTCAGCCTTTTATAACCGTTAATAAAAAAATTGATGGTTGAGATTTAAAAGGATCGAAACTATCTTCTTCTATAAAAAAAGTAGCAGAGAACGATGGATCTTTCCATGCCGCAGCCAGTGTAGAGCCCTTACCATCCCATAGGAGCCCAACAGAGTCCTTTTCTTTTCACCCGTAGACCAAAAACCAAGGGCTGTCCGAGTTGGACAGGGAACAACCAGCTAGCTTTGTGCGATATATACGTATACTTCTATAATCAATTCAGATCAAATGAAAGGAGAAAAAAAAAACTGGGCAACACGCCCCTGTTGGTAGGTGATGCGTACACATACGTGACTAAGGTACTTCTTATATGTATGTCACTACAACGCCGAGGCAAATCCTACGGGGCGACATGCAGAACAGAGAGACAACATGCCTGCCATGGACGAAGATTCATGTCGAGGCGGATGGCGACACATCCCACACCGTCACCTACTCTCCAACTCAGGCGCGAGATCTTGCATGGCGGAAAAGCTGCACCAAGGCCAACGGCAGCGATTCCCATGCTGACGGGGATCCTTTCCATCACCGAGCCTGCAAGCATCAGTACCTCCGCCCACACGACGACGCCGGAGCACTCCAACCTGTGTCAAGTCAATGTTTACGGTGACTGATCTGCTCCCGTTGGAGTGAGCACCGTCAGCAAGGTGGCGTTCTAATTCACTACTGCTATTGGTAACAAGACCTTCCTCTCCCGAGCCTGCACCACGGCAGCACCAATGCAGTCCGCGCGGCGACGCCAGAGCACAGCAACCTGGTTCACATTGATGTTTCTGTAGGACGTGAATGAGCTGCTCATGTTGGAGGCTAGCGGGGCCATCCCAATGGTGTTCTACTTCACTCCTGCTAGCGGTAACATGGCGTATCATTTAGCTGTAGCTCTTTCTACAGTCTGCACTTTCTGAAATACTGCTGAATTTGGGATCCCCAAACCCGATGATAACACGATTGACGCTTGAGGAAAGACAATTTTTTGTTTAACAAGATTTTCATTTGGAGGCGGCTATTGTGAACTATTAGCACTTGATGAAGTTGCAAGGCTCGGAAATGTTACATGCCGTGTCAGTTAGCTCTAGCTCTCTCTTTGTGTAGTCAGTCAACTATATATGTACTAACATACTCATGTTCGTCGCTGTGATTTGTTCGAGTAGTTTGCTTCTTTGAATATTCAAGTATTTCTAAAGATAGGAAGTTGCTAATTCTATGTCATGTTAGGAGCACCCGGGTTTGTCCAAAGAGGAGAGGTGTGCAATGCAAAACGACTGGATGCCGCTCTGGCTCATCGTGCAGGTTCTATTCATGTAGCAAATGCACATGCACGACGCCTTCATCAAGCGCTTGATTCAGCTCCGGTGTGTGGTCTCCGTCGATCTTCTCCTAGGCATCGCGAGCCAACCTTTGAACACCACTCGCCCATACAAAGACACAACTGGACGGGGGAATCTTTGTGCCCTCGACGACAATGCATTGGACTACGACACGGTGAGCTACAGCCTACAGGACCCAGGCTCTGGACCAATAGATCATCATGGTGAAGTAGACCCTATGCGGCCTGACTCCAGTAGGGAGGAGTTCGTCGTGTCCTTTAGGATCGACCACGACTAGCTTGATGACGCACGACAAACTCCAAGATCGATCAAGGTGAACAAAACTTAGTTGTTGTGTGTGTTCTATTCCTTATTTGAGTTTGGGCCGTCAGTCATGAATCTTCAAACCTCCTACTGTTGAAACTTTATTTTAATGGGACTGCGGTTGAAACTTTGAAGGGATAATTGATATTATGCCCCTAGTTGGGTCACACTCGACAGGTTTACCCCTACTTTTCGAATATACTCGCTCCTGCCCAAACCACTTTGCTTCTCTTGTGTTTTTGCCCTTCCGTCTCAATTCCGTCTGGTCAAAGGCGTTTGACTGTTAGAGAGACATTTTTCTGGACAATTTTACCCCTCCTTACGACTCCATTTAAAAATCAAAGAAAAAAACAATGTTACACTTACATGTGGGACCCGATTAAATGCAAGAGAAAAAAAGCATTCCCTCTCTCTTCCATGTGGGACCCACGCCCCCACCCCCTTCCTATCTTCTTCCTCCCCTAGCTCCAGCATGGCTCCCCCACTCTCCCCGCAACCGATCACCCACGTCGGTGCCTCTCCGACCTCGAGCCATTGGACAAGCAGCTGCTGCCCATCTGCTCGGCGCCATTCGCCAGTGCTTCCCCAACCTCCATCCCGACCAGATCCGTTCCAGCCCAAGCCTCCCGCGGCCGGGTTTGCCGCCTCCGCCGCGCCTCCATGCCCCGCACCGATCCTGGCCCCCTGCATCGCACCGCCGCCCCTTGCCCAAGGATCCCCGCAACCCGTCCCTGGACCCACCTTGTCCCGGTGGCTCTGGCCATCCGCGTCGAATCTCGGGCACTCTAGCCAAACCTCGCTGCCAACTACCTCTAGCGACGCATCGGATCGGGACCTCCTGCATGCCTTGCGGTGGCGCTGCCTCTGCCACGTCCATCTCGGACAAACATCGTGGCCTCGAGGTCCAGCGTGTGCTCATCGGAGGCACCCGATGGCGAGAGGTCGGCGCCCCCGCCATTCAGTCCCTCAGCGCGGAGGTCGGCAGAGCAGGGCGGTGTCTGGGGTGGGAGAGGGAGGTGGTAGTAGGGGTCGCCGACGGTAGGTCATGTGACGCCGGCGGCACGGGTGTGACGACAACAGGATGGGGAAAGTGGGGTGTTTCGGGAGGGAGAGAGAGTGTATGTTTTTCTATTTTTTTTCTTTTGCATTTAGTTGGGTCCCACATGTAAGCGTCACATTGCTTTTTTCTTTAATTCTTAACTGAACTTGGAAGGAGGGGCAAAATGGTCCAGAAAAATGTCGCTATGACGGTCAAAAGCCTTTGACCAGACGGAATTGAGACGGAAGGGCAAAAACACAAGCAAAGCAAAGTGGTTTGGGCAGGAACGAGTATATTCGAAAAGTAGGGATAAACCTGTCGAGTGTGACCCAACTAGGGGCATAATATCAATTATCCCAACTTTGTACCCCTAGAGCCATAGTATTGTCTCTCCTGATAAATTAGGTGAGACCAAATCAAATCAATATAGAAAAACTGAATGTTGCTACTCTCAAAAGTTCTATTGACCTTATACGTATCATTTAATCATCCATTTGATTCGTTTAGCCGCATAGTGGCCGGGTTCATGGCAGTTGGTGTTTGCTCTGTAGGGAAGCATGGACGATGATATTTCTTGCGTCCTTTTATTATATACATATTAGTTGTGAGCGTGTGGTTGGGAAGGTCAAGGTGGTATGATGGGACATGAGTAGGATATGCCTTCTCATGAGACAAGTTCAATGTCAAAGCTGGCCAATGTATAAGGTAGTGAGGGTGGTCAGATCAAGAGATTAGTTGAAAATCCCATTGCCTGCCGCAGTTCAGTGATACGTGTCATGAGGTGGCCAAGCTCATCACCTTGAATTGATCACGTCTACACGCTTGTGACCAGGTGGACAAAACGACCATCTTAGGCAAAGGCGGAAAGGAGGACGGATGGGGTGCTGATAAAATAGAGGACGTGGAATGGGGGGAGGGGCCATTGAGGCATGCTTACTAGGTAGTGGCTTATAATTTTTTTTCCCGTTGCAACGCACGGGCATATTGACTAGTTTCTTGGCTAAAGTTGCTCTTTGCACAAATGACACAACGGATGATCTAATATAGTGAAACATGGTTCCAGTGTGTGCATGTGGTAACGTGACGTTGCACATGATATTTGTCATCAGAAAATAAAATAACCATTATCCTTAGATGTTTCTTACTCGCAGATTCTAGAAACCAAAAGAGAAATCGCGTTTGTGAACGAAACAAAAAGAAGCAACGAAGGGCAAAGAAAAACCAAGCAAAACATACAAAAGCCAAAAGACTGGCCATGTTTTATATACTCCTCCAATAAATCCTCCCCACTTTCTCTTCATGAAAGTCCCTTCTTTATCACCCTCACATGGATCACAGGTACAGGCCAGAGCCAGAGTCAGTGCCAGAGGTGTGTGTGGGAAGGCAGCCATCAGCATCGGAGATTCGGAGGGAGTCAAACCCTTCTACACAGTCCACCTCACTCACTCGCGCCGCCCACTTTACTCCACTCGGCCCATGCGCTGCCGCCGCCGCCGGTGACCGACCCCCATGGGCTGCGTCCACGGCCGCCCCTCCGCCGTTCCTACTCCCGACCGCCCGCCTCCCGAGCCGAAGCCTGAGCAGGCGCCGCCGCAAGAGGGCGACAAGGGCGACCAGCCTGCCCCAGTCCCGGCCCCGGCCGAGAAGCCCGCCAGGAAGGAGAGGCGGTCCCGGTCGTCGCGCTCGGTGGCCGAGGCCCGCCTCGGCGGCAGCTTTGCCAACAGGGCACGCGGGGAGCAGGTCGCCGCCGGCTGGCCCGCCTGGCTCTCCGCCGTCGCGGGCGAGGCCATCGACGGCTGGACCCCGCGTCGCGCCGACTCTTTCGAGAAGATCGACAAGGTATACGCGCCCCTTCCCCAGGCCCGGTTCCTTTTGCATTTAGCAGCCGCCATTGGGTCTGAAGAAAGCTTGCGCCTTTTGGGGGCAGATCGGGCAGGGCACGTACAGCAATGTGTACAAGGCGCGGGATACCGTGAGCGGCAAGATCGTGGCGCTCAAGAAGGTGCGCTTCGACAACCTCGAGCCCGAGAGCGTTCGCTTCATGGCCCGCGAGATCCTCATCCTCCGCCGCCTCGACCACCCCAGCGTCATCAAGATCGATGGCCTCGTCACCTCTCGCATGTCCTGCAGCCTCTACCTCGTCTTCGAGTACATGGAGCACGACCTCGCCGGGCTGGTCGCCAGCCCGGATATTAAGTTCACCGAGCCACAGGTCTCCAAGATCCCAATGCTGCTGCCTCTGGTGCCCCTGTGACACCGTGCAATGAAATGTGAGCCTAATCGAGGTGTCTGGCTTTGCTGACCTGCAGGTTAAGTGCTATATGAACCAGCTGTTGTCGGGGCTGGAGCACTGCCATGACCGCGGGGTGCTGCACCGTGATATTAAGGGGTCGAATCTGCTTTTGGATAACAATGGCATGTTGAAGATTGCAGATTTTGGTCTGGCGTCATTCTTTGATCCGAGCCGTAAGGAACCTATGACAAGCAGGGTTGTGACACTATGGTACCGCCCACCAGAGTTGCTTTTGGGCGCGACCGATTATGGGGTGGGCGTGGACCTATGGAGCGCGGGATGTATACTCGCCGAGTTGTTGGCTGGGAGGCCTATTATGCCAGGCCGAACCGAGGTTAGCAATAATATACCCAACTCCTTGAAATGCCTCTTTATCTTGTTTGTGGCATATAATTCCTATGTAACCAAGTCATGTCACTACATCACCGTAGACGTTGGTGAAATCAGTGAACACCTGATGTGGCCAGAGACACATTGATCCGCCTTGAAATCTTCTTTCTTGCTGCATGTTTTGTGTGTTTAAGCATTCATGTGTCAGCTTAGTTTAGCATGATCTCACACTATTTATACACTAAGCTGTTCCGACTTCAGACCAACCAATCCAGTGAACAGGTACTGCTTTTATCTTCCCATGTATCATTTTGTTGACCATGCCTGCCCCTTTCAGGTGGAACAGCTGCACAAAATTTTTAAGCTGTGTGGCTCCCCCACAGAAGAATATTGGAAAAAGTCAAAGTTGCCTCATGCAACGATATTTAAGCCTCAGCAGCCATACAAAAGACGAATAACGGATACATTCAAAGATTTTCCACAATCCGCACTGCGGTTGATTGAAACACTACTTGCCATTGACCCGGCTGATCGTTTGACAGCGTCCTCTGCATTAAGAAGTGATGTAAGCTAGCTATGAGCTCTTACTATCCTGTCCTAGCAACTTAAAATTCTATATTTATTTTGAAGCCATTGTCTTTTTATAAACGCAATATTTATTGATTTAGGCGACCTGAATGCCATGCAGAATTATGTATGCATGTTAACAATAGCTAAATGTTCCTGTTGTAAACTACTCCCTCTGTCACATAATATAAGAGCATTTTTGACACTACACTAGTGTTCAAAACGCTCTTATATTACGGAACGGAGGGAGTAGTTGAAAACATAATATTTCCGCCAGAGTATATTTTTTTTAGTCGGGAGCTGTTGGTGTAGATATAGGTTTGAGATGACAACCGGACAAGCATATTGCACTTGTAGCCCATGTGAATAATTGGCATTCTATTCATACTGAAATAACCAGTTTATTCTGGAACCTGACAAGCCATCACATGGTTAGTAGCATGATAGTCTCATTTGGACCATGGGTCTTATCACAACCGAACACATTGACCCTTTGTTTTGTGCGTCCATAGTCCATACTGTCTAAAATCCCAGATTGCACTCAAAGCTTCACTGTTGGTGCCACATTGATGTGTGGCTGTAAATTAGTCAACTTTTGAAAGAGCATTGAAGAACCTTCCTGTCCCACCAGATATGACCACCGTTGTAATCTAGGTTAGTGCAGCCATTCTGGAGATTCTACTTGTATGTCTGTGGATGATCAAAGTCTCAATTTTGCCTTCAGTTTCGTATTTTTGATTTTCGAATAACATATAAAATTGGATAATGTGTTATCCATATGTGTTGATTATATAGGACTATTTTACTAAACAATTCTTAATTGCTATTCGCACAGTTCTTTACCACTGAACCTTATGCATGCGAATCATCGAGTCTCCCAAAATATCCCCCAAGCAAAGAAATGGATGCAAAGCGAAGAGATGAAGAAGGCAGACGGTTTGTCACCTTGGCACTCACTCTGTTAGCTATGTTATTTTTTTGTTTTATGCTTTGTCCCTTGGCATCTCTTTGTCGGTGTTGTTCATATGCCATATTTTTTGGCCTTTCAACATATTTTTGCATATATAAAATTCTTAGTTCATGATGCTAGTACATGATCATTTGCTTGATAAAATAGAATATTTTCTCTGCTGGCAAACTCCATTTATTACTATATCAGTGCTTAGTGAACTGTTGAAGGAACAAACTTCGATTCATAGGTATTATGTATTGCATCTACATCTGAATAGTTCAATAGTCTCTTGGCTCTTGGGCGTATTGGAAGATAGTATTCTGGTTACTATTATAGCATAGTATGTGGGTCCCTCATTCTCCCGGTAGCCTTGTTTGCCTGGTCTATGGGCTGGCCCTGGTTGCAAAATAAAATGTAGGAGTAACGTCAAAAAATGTCTACATTTTGAGACAGAGGGAGTAATTCTTACCCAGTAGATTGTTGCACTATAATTACTAATAAAGGTTAAAAATTTAAGAGCATACTCCTATTTGTTCTTAAAGTAGTACGTATTATTTGTTATGCCAAGATTCCAGGATTTATGTGGATATGCTATGTAGACTTCATTGTTGGGTCAAAAGCCAATTAATCTCGCATTCCCAAGCAATTCTATGAAGTCTCGAGTCATCAAATCCCCCCTTTATGCAAATAACCAAATTTCCTTGAAGCTCCGTTCCCTGTTCATGGTCTCATATGAGTTGAGCGCTTGAATGCTGCCTTACTTATTCATGGCATGATCAACAGTTCAAGAGCTGCTGGTGGTAGACCTAATGGTGATGGAGCTAGCAAGGCAAGGACACGTGACCGGCCCAGGGGAGCTGCAGCTCCAGAGGCAAATGCCGAGCTTCAAGTAAATATTGATGTATGTTCAATGAACTTGCTTCCTCACTAACTCTGAATTATTTTATATTTGTTTCTATGAGCTGGATGGATGAAGTGGCGCCAAGCTTCTGGCATTCTCTGTGACAAGAGAGTGCCACAAAAGCTAAAAGGCAAGTTCTACAGGACGGCGGTTCGACCCGCAATGTTGTATGGCGCTGAGTGTTGGCCGACTAAAAGGCGGCATGTTCAACAGGTGTGCCGAAGATGCGTATGTTGAGATGGATGTGTGGCCACACGAGGAAGGATCGAGTCCGGAATGATGATATATGAGATAGAGTTGGGGTAGCACCAATTGAAGAGAAGCTTGTCCAACATCGTCTGAGATGGTTTGGGCATATTCAGCGCAGGCCTTCAGGAGCTCCAGTGCATAGCGGACGGCTAAAGCGTGCGGAGAATGTTAAGAAAGGGCGGGGTAGACCGAATTTGACATGGGAGGTGTCCGTTAAGAGAGATCGGAAGGATTGGAGTATCACCAAAGAGCTAGCTATGGACAAGGGTGCGTGGAAGCTTGCTATCCATATGTCAGAGCCATGAGTTGATTGCGAGATCTTATGGGTTCCACCTCTAGCCTACCCCAACTTGTTTGGGACTAAAGGCTTTGTTGTTGTTGTTTTTTTTTGTTTCTATGAGCTAGTTTTCTTTGGAAATTAGGGCATGTACAATGGTGGCATATGGATACAGATGCTCCATGATAATATGTGGTTTGAGGCATCTATATTGATTTTTTCTCCCCAATGAAAACTACTATTAGTGGGCATCATCAAAGAATGAAAAGTAAACTCCCACTACACATGCATACCTACTTTTCACTTCAACTTTTCACCTTTATGCACCGGACCACACTTTTTCTTCCCAAACACCCGCCTCTTGCCGAGGATCCCGCTACACCATCCGAACCTACTTTTCCTGATATCCGATCCTACATGGCCTGCGGAGCATGACCCTAAGACTATGCATTGGCCATGCCCTTAGTTGTCTAAGTTTAAGTTGAGTTGCCTACTGAGCTGAGGTGGTGGCATCACTCGCTTGGTCCCAGTTCTTCACATAAGCAATAAGCCAATTTTATTCCCTCGTCCCAAGTATATGAGCTGTAGTTTTCATGATGAACCTCTTACTGGGAATGACCGAAAAAGGTACCGTGCTCTCGTAATGCTGTTAACTCGTGTCTATTTTTCTTTCTTACAGAAAAGGAGGATAGCAAGTCATGCAAATGCGAAAAGCAAGAGTGAAAAGTTTCCTCCCCCGCATCAGGATGGTGCAGTTGGTTTCCCTTTGGGTTCTTCAAATCAAATGGACCCACTGTATGAACCCCCAGACCCAACTTCCTTCAGCACTGTGTTTTCTCATGAGAAAAGCTCCGTGCCTACTTGGTCTGGACCATTGGTCAATTCTTCCACAGTTGGGAACCAGAAGCGGAAACACAAGTCCAGCCGCTCATCAAAACAACCGTCCACTGCACGTGCTCGGTAAGTTGCCGAGAAGTGGTACTTCTAGAGAAAACGAACAAAAGCGGAAACACAAGTCCAGCTGCTCATCAAAACAACCGTCCACTGCCCGGTAAGTTGCCGAGAAGTGGTACTTCTAGAGAAAACGAACAAAAGCGGAAACACAAGTCCAGCTGCTCATCAAAACAACCGTCCACTGCCCGTGCTCGGTAAGTTGCCGAGAAGTGGTACTTCTAGAGAAAACGAGTGTCCACTCCGCGCTGTTGCCTGCACAATGTTTGGCAAACAAGGTGTGTGATGATAAATTAATTTGTCGCTTCATGAATTATTTTGGTGCACTTTTTTCTCGTGGAATTTCATTGTATAGACTGGGGAAGGAACTCAAGCAGTTACTTGTGTACATTAGGTTCTCCTTTTTCTATTCTTATAAGCAGGTGCATTTGATGTTGGATTCAATTGGGTGGAAGCTTAGATCTCTAGCATTTCAGGACATCCCCTTCCATTGTAACACTTTTTACAGTTGAACCTCTATGATCATTTCTCATCAATTCCAGTTGTAATTTTGAACTTGTGGTACTTGCAATGTTCCAGTTTAATCTAGCCAGGAAGCTAGGACATCCGACACCAAAGTCTTCTCAATTTATTTGGCCCGTGACAAAGTGCCAAACTGAACTATGCCTGCAAGTTCTCGTGTTCTGTGTCCAGAATGTTGTTTTTATCACATACGCTGATGCAACTCCAGTCATAAAACGGATGAATGTAAACAAAATATCTGTTCGTTTTCTTACTCCTATATAAAGGATGGTGAAGTACCAGCCTCCCGCGCGAAGAGAGGCTCCTGGACGTCCGTTGCGTGGTGGCGTGCCGCAGGAGCCTCTCGGGTCGACGCGAGCCGTCTGATTTGCCCGGGCAACCCGGCTTGATGGTCCGTGACGGGTGTACTGTCTGGCTCGCCCGGGGTCAGTGTCATTGGGTCGAGGCAGCCGCACACGTGCCCGAGGCATCGCGCGCTTTCTTACGCGCAAAGATGTGTTCGGACCCGCCTGGAGGTATCCTCGCCTCGTGCTTGGCTTGTCCGGTCGCTCCAAACGGCCCGTGCGTTGCGGTCGCACTGACGACTCGTGTGTGGTGCCCACGCCGTCCGTTACCGGGTGGTGTGCCACAACGGCTGGCCAGTGAGGCCTTGGCCAATGATAGTGGCCTCGAGCGCACCACGCGGTCTACCCGTCATGGAGCGTCCAGCCCGGCCGCTTGGGTCTGAGTTGCCGGGCAGATCGGTCTGTTCGGAACGGCATCGAGAGATCGCGCGGCAAGCTACTGTCCGGGCGCAGAGCGGTCAGCCGTTCTTGGACGACTCAGTCTGATTTCTGCCTTGTTTGGTGTCGGGCTCCGCTGCGAGCACCGATGCTTCTTTGCGCTTCACGTCCTTGGTCTTGGCCTTCTTCTCCTTCACTCCTGCAGCTGGCAGCTCAAGGAGAAAGACGCCCTTTCTCAGCTCTTGCGCATTTGGTCATCAGGTTGAACAGCTCCTGAGATGTGCAAAGCTTCTCGTGGATAGCCAGCTCTTCATTCATCTTGACGTCACGGACGCCGTCTGAGAACGCGGAGATGATGGCTTCGTCCGTGACCTTGAGGATCTTGAGGCGGGTGTTGTTGAAGCGCTGGATGTACTTCTGCAGGGTCTCTCCTGGTTGTTGCTTGATGCGGCGTAGATCACCCGCGGCCGGTGGGCGGTCGCGAGTGCCCTGAAAGTTGGCGACGAAGCGGTCGCGCATCTTTTCGCAGGAGGAGATTGAGCCGTGTTGCAGGTTCAGGAGCCAGGAGAACTCCGCAGGGTCGGTGATGCCGTCGTAACGAGGAGGTAGATCCGGCTTAAACTTGCCTGGCCAGGCGACGCTACACAGCTCGGGGGTGAAGGCTCGGCAGCCGGCTGTGGTCGCCGGGGCCCACTTTTGGGGCGGAGCTTGGTCTTGGCGAGGTCCGCGCTGCGCCACCGCAAGCGGCACGCTGTCTTGACGAGGTGGCGCAGGGAGCGCCGGTACAACTTCTCGCAGCCGTGGGATTTTTTGGTAGCTTCTCTACATAAACACATATTACACCTTGCCCTTTTTGATTGAGAATTGTACGCGCGGGCGCCGGGCGCGGTGGATCACGCCGCGGAGGCGCGCGCCTTGGTGCCAAGGCACCGTCTTGGGGTTGAGGCGGTGGAGGCATGCCATGAGCCCCGCCGCGCGCGACTGGTTGAGGGGGAGGCAGAGAGTGGGACGGCGCCGGAGAGGCCCCTGCGGCACGGACGAGCTCGGCGACGCGGTCGAGCCACTCCTCATAGACAGCGTCGACGGGACGGTAACGCAGGAACTCGTTCACCGCGATGAGCGCGGCCCGTGCCTTCATGGGAGCACGGTGCGCGTGAGACAAAGAACCAGCAGAGTTGAGTGATGGAGTAGCGGTGCGGCCGTCCTGCCGCATTGAAGGATGCAGTGAGGACGCCTGCTGCTCGTTCCCCGCCGGGCCGGTGGCAGCGTTGGCGGCGGGAGACGGAGAGCGACGAGGTGGCTCGCCTACGGGAGCCGTTTGAGCGATGCGGGCGGAGAGGGCAGCCCGACGCTCAGCTCGAGCACGGCGAGCGTCCGCCATGGAAGCGACGGAGCGACGGAGCAACGAACCGACGGAAGGGAAACTACGACGCACCCCTACCTGGCGCGCCAAATGTTGGATGTGGGGTTCCGGCAAACCCTTAAGGTTCGAACACTGGGGTGCGCGCGAAGTCTTTCCCTCCTACCGATCTACGCTCTACCTCGCTAAAATCTTGCGAACGAACTCGACAAACTCACAACACAGAAAGACACAGGGTTTATACTGGTTCGGGCCACCGTTGTGGTGTAATACCCTACTCCAGTGTGGTGGTGATGGATTGCCTCTTGGGCTGATGATGAACAGTACAAGGGAAGAATTGCCTCCTGAGGTTGAGGTGTTCTTGCGTTTGTGTGGCTAAGGAATATTTGAACCGGCCCTCGATCCTCCTTTTCCTACTATGGTGGATAGTCCTATTTATAGAGGCCCTGGTTCTCTTCCCAAATGTTGAGCGGGAAGGAAGCCAACAACGACGGGTAAATTTAAAGGGGGACAGCTAGTACAAGCTATCCTGACAAAAGCGGTCTTCGCCTGCGAAAAGCTCTGGGGTGACGCCGTCTTGGGCTCCACGATGACCTCCGCCTTACCGTCCTCCTGGTCTTGGTCTCGTTGCACCAATATGGCCACCTTTGCCTGATGCCTCGGTACTCTTCGTCTGCGCTGGCCTCCTTAGCACCAAAGAAAAAATAAAGACGTTGCGCGCACTGGCGCCCGCCTGGCACCGTTCGTGATGGCTCACGTCACGAGCGCCTCGTGAGGTTTGCCCCGCCTTGATATCTCCGCCCCTCGTGAGCCTGCCTAGCCAGGCCGCTCTAGAGGGGGCCTTGCGTCGTCCACCTCGCGAGGCTTGGACCCTCGCGAGGGTCTTGGGTACCTTGTTGATGAAGATGGGCCGTACGGCCTGCTGCTTGGCCACGCCGTGGGCCGCAGGTAGGCAAGTCTGGGGACCCCCGTTCCTAGAACGCCGACAGTAACCCCCGGGCCCAAGGTGCGCTCGGGCTTGGCTTCGCGGCGAAGGCAAGGGTCAAGTTCGGAGCACTGCGGGCCCCAAAAGCCTGCGGCCTCGGTTGACGCATGGCAGTTGATTGGACGTGGGCGTCTCCGCTTCCCCACGCTGCCTCGGCAACTGCCTGCCCTGACAAAGGCCGGCGCGAGCAGTTCTTTCCTTCATTGCTTCTTCCTCGCCTCGCTCCAAATCCCCTTTCTCGCCCTTCGCCATCGCTATCTTCAGATCTGCTCCACCCTTGCTCTGCTTCTGCCGCCCATGGTGCCGCGCAAGGTCAAGTCTTCCTCGGCACCGTCTTGGTATGATCCGGCCCTTGAAGCGCCCACCATTACGGAGAAGAGTCTCGCCTCCGTGCGCTTGCTGACAGCGGACGAGGGCAATGAGTGGGGGAAGACGGAGCTCCGGCTTGCCTCCGACGAGCCGGAGCCTGATGGGAGCACCTTTTTCCCCTTCTTCTCGAGCAGCGTCGCCGTTGGGTTGGTCCCTTCTTTCTCCGATTTCTTTTATGAAGTCCTCGACCACTATGTTCTGCAGGCGTTGCATCTCCATCCCAATTCTGTCCTCCTCCTGTCCATCTTCGCCTACTACTGTGAGGCATACCTGGGCGTCATGTCATCCATGGCGCTCTTGCGTCATTTCTTTTTCCTCCGTGTCAGCGGCGAGCACATCACCAGATGCGCTAATTTCGTCGCCTACGGCAAGGCCAACTCGATCTCGAGCACCGGGAAGAGGGCCGACAACATCCGACCCAAATGGATCATGATGGATGCCCAGCGCGCCGACCCACGTCTGGCGTTGCCAACAGTGGTGCCTCCTCCCAACGAGGGGTGTCCCAAGGAGGAGCTTGTCGACGAGCGGGCGTCGTTGGTGTTGGGGCAGATGATGACCGACCTGAGGCCGGGTAACGCGAGGGCGGACAAGGTGACAGGGGGCGATGCTTCTGAGGGAGTTCCTTATGCTGCGGGTCGCCCCTCTCTAGGCGCGCGCGCGCCCCCTATGGGAGCTCGAAGAGGGGGGAAACAAGACCCGCCTGAGGCCGGGGGACCTGCCCGACGATGAATTGGATGCCGTCCTGCGCCTCATAGTCGGGGACAACCAGGAGTACCCGCCTAGTGCCTTTGTCCCCTTGTTTCAGCGCAGGGATCAGGAGGAGATCGTCGCCTCCAGGCCAACTTTTGACGCGCACGGGCTGGTGCCGCCAATGTTTCCCGGAGCTCCTTTGGCACAGAAGCCGGTGGAGGTGTCTTCTCGTGAGCCCCGCGGCAAGGGAGAAGAGGAGGAGGACTCAGAGAAGACTCTGGAATAGGTGGGGGAGACTCCCCCCTGAGCAAGGCCGAGATTCTCCGCGCCCTTCCTGATGATGCCGAGTGTCGGTGTCAAAACCGGCGGATCTCGGGTAGGGGGTCCCGAACTGTGCGTCGAGGTCGGATGGTAACAGGAGACATGGGACACTTTATTTTACCCAGGTTTGGGCCCTCTTGATGGAGGTAAAACCCTACTCCTGCTAGATTAATATTGATGATATGGGTAGTACAAGAGTGGATCTACCACGAGATCAAGGAGGCTAAACCCTAGAAGCTAGCCTATGGTATGATTGTGTATGATGATGGTTGTTCTACGGACTACAACCCTCCGGTTTATATAGACACCGGATAGGGTTAGGGTTACACAGAGTCGGTTACAATGGTAGGAGATCTTGAATATCCGCACGCCTAGCTTGCCTTCCACGCCAAGAAAAGATCCTTCCGGACACGGGACGAAGTCTTCAATCTTGTATCTTCATAGTCCTGGAGTCCGGCTGAAGGTATAGTCCGGCTATCCGAACACCCCCTAATCCAAGACTCCCTCAGTAGCCCCTGAACCAGGCTTCAATGACGACAAGTCCGGCGCGCAGATTGTTTTCGGCATTGCAAGGCGGGTTCCTCCTCCAAGTTCTTTAAGAAGATTATAAACACCAAAAAATAGTGTCCGGCTCTGCAAAATAAGTTTCCACATATTGCCATATAGAGAATAATATTAACACAAATCAAATCTGCCGACGTATTCCGCAGTGCGTCATAACACTGCGGCCAAGCCCTTTATATAAATTGTTTTCATTGTTCCACCTCAGCTCGTTTAGCGAGGCGGTTTCCTTGGCACGTCTTGTCGAAGCAGAGATCATGTGCCCCCTTTAACGGGTTTCTCATTAATACGGACGTGGGTAACCCAACCACGCCATTTACCACGGCGTTTGGGAGGCAAGTGAGTTTTATTAGGTAGGTGGGGACGCCTAACCGTACCTGCTTATATAAAGGGATAAGGATTCACCTCTTTAACCTACGCCTTCTTCCTCCTTTGCCAATCCATCTCTCGCGCACTCAAGCTCCAGCGCCCAAGTCCGCTCTTCCTTCCTCAACCTTCTCCAACAATGTCCGGAGCGGGAGGCAAGTGGATGGTCTCCTTCGTTACGGAGGCTCAAGTAAAAAGGTTAAGGAAAGCCGGATACTTGTCCAAGGACATCCCGCATCGGCTTCCTGATAAGGGGCAGCTTCTTCCTGTCCCAAGGCCCCATGAGAGGGTAGTTTTTATTCCCCACTTCCTCCGCGGACTGGGCTTTCCACTTCACCCATTTGTCCGGGGGCTCATGTTCTACTACGGCCTGGATTTCCACGATCTGGCCCCAAACTTTGTTCTCAACATCTCGGCGTTTATCGTCATGTGTGAGGCCTTTCTCCGCGTCCGCCCCCACTTCGGCCTCTGTCTCAAGACCTTCAACGTCAAGCCCAAGGTGGTGTCCGGCACCCAGGCGGAGTGCGGAGGCGCTATGGTTGGCAAGATAGCCAACGTCCTCTGGTTCGATGGCTCCCTCGTGGAGTCCCTAAAGGGGTGGCAGGCTGGGTGGTTTTACATCACCGAGCCCCGCGATCCGAAATGGGTCGCGGTCCCTGAGTTCAGATCCGGACCCCCCACGCGGCTCATGTCCTAGAAAGAGACAGGCCTGTCGTGGGGCAACGAGGAAGAAGTGACTGGGTTGCAAACATGCATCCAGTCCCTGGTGAACAAGCCAATCCGGCTTGCCAATATAGCCCAGGTCATGCTCGTTCGCCTGATCCTCCAATGCCAAGAACGGGATTTTACTTTGTGGGAATTCGACCCGGCGCAGCACCAAACCCTCAGTAGGCTCTTCGACACGACGTATGAAGACGTCTGGAAGGTGCTGACCAAAAGCGCCGAGTCCCCCACATCCGCCTCCGAGGATTGCGGATACATCTCGCAGCGTAACGCTGGCGAGGTAAGCTATCTATACCTTTGACAGGTTCGTTAAGCTCTTCTTCATAGATTATCTCTATGCGGGATCTAAAATCCCTTTACCTTTGACAGGCTCGGCGGGCTATATCCGGACCAATTAACTGTCCGGCTCCTCTGCCCGAAGACGCGGCCCCAGCTCTCTTGGTGAAGCTGATGGCTTCGGCACCTTACGTGGTGCCGGAGAGGAAGGCCAAGAAGAAGAAAACCATCGGGACCCGAAAAAGTTCCCGCAACATGGTGGTGTCGGACTCGTCATCTGACGAGTCCGCAACGCCCTCCTCTCGTGAAAACGAGGAGGAGGAACAAGGAAGCTCCCCCCCCAGCGAGGGGAGCAAAGAAGAAGAAGGCCGCCCCAACGGGGGAGGCCGAGGGGTCAAATAAAAGGAAGACCCCTCCGCCGGACTACTCCCACGACGCCGAAGAGGGCGGAGAGGAGTGGCAGGACAGAACCAAGCGTCCGACGAAATCATAAGTATTTATACACCAGAGTGACTCATGATATTTTTTTAGTGCGCGGCTTTCCCTGATATCGCACGTATTTTATGCAGCCCGCCCCGGGCCGAACTCGACGATTCGTCGAGCGGCTCCCTGGATTCGTCGGACGTGAACTCTGTTCCGCCCGCGGTCTCCCCCCGCGGGGCGGACGACGCCGAAGTGGCGCCCCGCCAAGCTTCGGGGCAGGAGGAGATGGTCCTGGAGGAGCCACAAGGCAATCCTCCGGACCCCAGGAGTAAAGGGGATGAAACCCCCTAGGGCTCCAAGTCCGGCTTTGTGCCGGACACCGCGCCGGACTCGACAGTCCTGGTCCGCGGTGGGCGAACTCCTTCCAAGAGGAGTAAGCCATCTGAGCCGGCGGCCTCCGTCCAACCGGAGGCGCCGGACAATCTGCTGGAGGTGCTTAAGGGCGTCGCCATCGATGAGAAGCACCGTACTGTTATGAGTACAGTGATCCAAAGGATTCAGTCCGCCAAGAGCGGACTGAATGAAGCTTGCGCTAGCCTTCTAACAGGCTTCGAGGTAAGTGAAAATATGTCAAATTATTTACCGCATAGACAGTAGCCCCTGATGCTCTGTTCGGTGTTCGGAAAGAAAAGCCGGATAGAGGATCTAGTAATTTTCGCAGGAGTCTAACAAAAAAGGTCAAATATGCGTATGCAGGCTTCACTGCTGTCCACCGCCGCACTGACTGCGCAGGTGGATGTCCTTAAAAAGGACCTCGGGCAGACCAAGCAAGAGCTCGGCCTTGCCAAACGGCAGCTCGAGGAGAAGGAAGGTAAAAATTACCTAAAAAAAAGAAAAAGACAAAAAGGATGCCTATAGAGAGGCTTGATTGCAGAAAAAAATAACAGGATTGTATTGCTTATTGTAGGGGCCACAACCGAGGTGACAACCCTGAAGCAGGCGCTGGCTGAGGCCGAAAAGAGAACGGCCGAGGAGCGCACCGAGCGAGAAAGGCTTGGGGTTCAGGTCGGCGAGGTGCAGCAAGAGCTGCAAACTCTCATGAAAAAACATGAGGGTTTGGAGCTTGAGGCGAAGGCGCAAGCATCCGAGCTCGCGTCGGCCATCGAGACCGCCAAGAGTGCCAAGGCCGAAGCCCAAAAGGCCCTGCAAGAGTTGGAGGAGGTGAAAAAGATAGCAACGGGTAAGGCATTCTCAATGCAAAGTAGGAATATAAAAGTAAACTACCTATTACTTACCCGAATCCGGAGTTCTTCAGGGGCGTTCGCTGATCTTCCCCGCAGCGTATCCGACGCCGCCGCGTTCTACCGAGCTGAAGAGGGCAGCTCAACGGAGAGTGTGTTCTGGTCTCAGTATTCTGAGGCTGGACACCCTGTGTCCTTAAGCGATCAGCTGAAACAGCTGGTCGAGCTCCACAAGGCGGCCGAACAGGCCATGAAGGGCTTACTAGTTCGGCTGTGGCCTGGAGAGGCCCTGCCTGGGAGCTATTTCGGGCTGGTGCGGCGGCTGGTGGAGGCCTGTCCACGGCTTGAGGTCATCAAGCGCTCCGTCTGCATTGAAGGTGCCCGGAGGGCCCTTGCCCGTGTAAGGGTACACTGGGGTAAGCTGGACGGAGAGAAGCTGGTGAAGGACGGGCCGCCGCAGGGGAAGGAGCATCGCAAGCCCGAGAACTACTACAAGGATGTTCTTGCCGGAGCCCGCCTTGTCACGGATGAATGTACTAAAGATGTAATATTTGAATGAACTCGCTCGTTTGTATCCTGTGCGCTGAAAACTTGTTCATATGCGCTAAGCAATGCTTATTGAATTTAAAATATTATTTTCTGTGCGTCCGTTTATCAAAAATTGAGAGATGGCAAGTCGTCGGCTTCTGCCCCCATGCCACTAGTGCTGGGGTGTTCGGGATAAACCTGAGGGCTCTTGTTCCCATAGTTGGGTCCTTCGAGGGAGGCGCTCAGCACAACGAACCAGGCAATCGAACTATAATGCTTGAACACTCTCACTTAGCCATAGAACGTTATAATTTTAAATTTCGGCGAAGCCCCTAGTTCGGAAGGCCGAATTCGGGGCGCTATCCACGCCTTTGGCCGGACATAGCCAGCTCCTCGCTCGAAGCGGCATAAGCCTTTAAGGACTCGAAAAACCTCTCGAACAGCGACCGGTCTCACGCCTTATCATGACAGTCTATTTTAGCTTTCTCCACTGAGGTGCTCAACCCACCTGAACTGGGGCACAATCGCAGTGGTTCTCCTAGTGCTACCTTAGCCGATAGAGCGGAACGTAAGGTACCAAAACATAGGAGCCGGGCAAACCCAACATGTGACCAAAATCATGACTCGGAGCCGATGCATATAGTGCTATAAGTTTGGGGTGCCGCACTTGTGAAAGTGTACGGACTTCTCACACCAGATAAAAGGGTAATGAAGCCCCTGGCGTGGTTTGCTGTACCATGGTGTACGGGTGCGATCATGTTATGTAATAAACATATATATTCAAAGGGGACAATGCAAAAAATAGACGAAACGCTATGCATTGTTTATAAAGAGGCTATTTATCAAAGCCAAACGATACAAGTAGTGCGATAAGCAAAAAAAGATATTAGACTATTTAACATGTCCTGACCAGGCGCAGGCCGCGGAATTTAAAAACAGATATATCGCTCGAAAAGTCGAAATAGAGACCACCTGAGAGTTCCGGAATGCGGCATAGCTTTGTCTGCTTTCCTGGATCTTGCATCGTCTGTGCGGCAACAATGCCGAACAGGTTATCCAGAGTATGGAGTCCTGAAAGTAAAAAAGAAAAATCCGGCAGCCCCTAGTACGTTTGACGCCGTGTTGTAGGCATGCCGTTAATGTGCCCCTCCCCCTGTGCCCATGGAATTTTAAGGGCGTAATTGTGTACTTGAGGTACTTGCTCCGCTATGTTGCGATGGCTGGGGTCGGGGCCGTATTGCTATGCTTGCTCTGATCGTGCCAGGTGGTATTGTTGCAGGTTACTCCGGGCGCGCTTTGCATTGTCCGGTTTTTTAACGGCCGGACTAGAGAGTTGCCTTGAAAGGCTGCTTTGTACTTTCGCTGCGAGGGCCGCCGTGTGCTCCTCCGTACGGATGGAGCGTTCTATGTTTCCGCTGACCGTAATTATTCCTCGGGGGCCTGGCATCTTGAGCTTGAGATATGCGTAGTGCGGTACCGCATTGAATTTAGCGAATGCGGTTTGTCCGAGCAGGGCATGATAGCCACTGTGGAACGGCACTATATCGAAGATTAACTCTTCGCTTCGGAAGTTATCCGGAGATCCGAAGACCACATCAAGTTTTATCGAGCCTGTGCAATTGGCCTCTACACCTGGTATGACACCTTTAAAGGTCGTCCTTGTGGGCTTGATCCTTGATGGATCTATGCCCATTTTCCGCACTGTATCCTGATAAAGCAGGTTCAGGCTACTGCCGCCGTCCATGAGGACTCTTGTGAGATGAAATCCGTCCACGATTGGGTCGAGGACCAGTGCGGCAAAACCGCCGTGACGGATGCTAGTGGGGTGGTCCCTTCGATCGAAAGTGATCGGGCAGGAGGACCATGGGTTGAACTTTGGGGCGACTGGCTCCATCGCGTATACGTCCCGTAGCACACGCTTCCTCTCCCGCTTGGGAATGTGGGTCGTGTATATCATGTTCACCGTCCGCACTTGTGGGGGAAACCCTTTCTATCCATTGTTGTTCGGCGGCCTGGGCTCCTCCTCGTCGTCGCTGTTCAGCCCCTTGTCCTTGTGTTCGGCTCTTAACTTGCCTGCCTGCTTGAACACCCAACAATCCCTGTTGGTGTGATTGGCTGGCCTTTCGGGGGTGCCATGAATCTGGCACGAGCGGTCGAGTATCCGGTCCAAACTGGACGGGCCCTGGGTATTCTTTTTAAATGGATTTTTCCGCTGACCGAATTTATAGCCTCTGAATCCGGCATTAACTGCCGTATCCTCATTGCTGTCGCTGCTAACGCGACGCTTTTGATTATTTCGACGTGACCTGCCACTTTTGTCTTTGGTATCCGAATTACCGGGCTTCTTTGATAAGTTGTTGCTGCGAGCTAGCCAGCTATCTTCGCCCGCGCAAAAGCGGGTCATGAGTGTCGTGAGGGCTGCCATGGTTTTCGGCTTTTCCTGTCCCAGGTGCCGGGCAAGCCACTCGTCACGGATGTTATGTTTGAAGGCTGCTAGGGCCTCTGCGTCCGGACAATCGACTATCTAATTTTTCTTTGTTAGGAACCGTGTCCAGAATTGCCTGGCCGATTCTTCTGGCTGCTAAATTATGTGGCTTAGGTCGTTGGCGTCCGGTGGCCGCACATAGGTCCCCTGAAAGTTGTCGAGGAATGCGGCTTCCAGGGCCTCCCAAGAACCGATTGAGTCCGCTGGTAGGCTGTTAAGCCAGTGCCGGGCTGGTCCTTTAAGCTTAAGGGGTAGGTATTTGATGGCGTGCAGATCATTGCCACGTGCCATGTGGATGTGAAGGAGATAATCCTCAATCCATACTGCCGGATCTGTCGTACCATCATACGAATCGATATTGACGGGTTTAAAACCCTCTGGGATTTTATGATCCATTACTTCGTCTGTGAAGCATAGTGGGTGTGCGGCGCCCCTGTACTGGGCTATGTCACGACGCAGCTCGGAAGAGCTGTGCCTGCTGTGTTCGGCCTGGCCGGATTTATTGTGTCCGGAGTGAAGATCATCACGTGTCTTCGGGCGTCCGCGCGATCCATAGATCGATCTTGTTTGCTTTGCTTTATCCTCCAGTACGTCTCGCAGGTCTGGCTCATTTTCCCGTGCCTTATTCGAGCGGCACTGGGGCATGGCTTGCTTAAGGGCTCGACAGGCCTCTCTGTCATGGCCACGGGGTGGCCGGTCTGCCATGTCATATGCTTCCCCCTCTGATTGGGGTAGCGGCCTGCGCTTAGGATAATTTTTGGAGGGGCGCACGAGTTCATACTATTTGGCCGCAAGGACTTCAGTCCATCTATCAGCTAGCAGATCTTGATCAGCTCTAAGCTGTTGCTGCTTTTTCTTTAGGCTGTTGGCCGTGGCTAGAAGCCTGCGTTGAAAACGCTCTTGTTCGGCGGGGTCTGATGGTACGACAAATTCGTCGTCGTCGAGGCTTGCCTCGTCTTCGGAGGGAGGCATGTAGTTATCATCCTCAACCTCTTGCTCTGCCGCTCTCTCCTGAGGGCTGGCTTTTCCATCTTCCTGCGCCGAATCTTGCTGGTTCTGGTGTTCTTCAGCGCTGTCCGGGGTAGTATTATCTCCCGTGCCGGAATCACCGTTTCTGCTGTGGCGGGATTTAGAGCGGCGCCGTTGGCACCGGCGTTTTTGCGGTTTTTTCGAGTTGTCGTCTTCCGCTGCTCCATCGCCATCCGCATCCTTTGGAGCATCCACCATGTATATGTCATATGACGAGGTGGCGGTCCAGCGCCCTACAGGTGCTGGTTCTTGTTCATCTCCTCCTTGGTCGTCCATACCGTCGAAGTCTTTGGAGCCGAAGTCAAGCATGTCGGTTAAATCGTCGACAGTGGCTATTAAGTGGGTGGTGGGTGGGCTTTGAATTTCTTCGTTGTCCGAATCCCAACCCCGCAGACCATAATCCGGCCTGGGTTCTCCTGATAGAGAGAGAGACTTGAGAGAATTCAGGATATCACCGAAAGGTGAGCACTGAAAGATGTCCGCGGCGGTGAACTCCATTACAGGCGCCCAATCAGATTCGATCGGCGGGGGCGTGGAAGGCTCGGAGTTCGGAGAAGAGTCCGGCTCCTTGGAGTCCTGGGCCGTGCGGAGTACGGGGCTGGCGTTCGGCTCGATCGCCTTTGAGATCGCAGCCCTCGAGGTGACATCCAACCGTTCATCCTTAGAGAATGCAGCGGCCTCCGAGTCAAAAATTCGGGGCCGGAGCGTGTGCGGCCTCCAGGGTGCTATTCGGAGGCAGAGCTATATCATGCCCCTCGAAATAGCACGGCGCGCTTGGCTGTGGCTCGAACCCGTCGAAGATCAAGTCTCCGCGGATATCAGCAGTGTAGTTTAAGCTTCCAAACCTGACTTGATGGCCAGGGGCGTAGCTTTCGATCTGCTCTAGATGACCAAGCGAATTGGCCCGCAGAGCGAAGCCGCCGAAGACGAAGATTTGTCCGGGGAGGAAAGTCTCACCCTCGACCTCATCGTTGTTGATGATCAAAGGAGCCATCGGGCCTAAAGGTGACGACACAGAGGAACTCTCAATGAAAGCACCAATGTCGGTGTCAAAACCGGCGGATCTCGGGTAGGGGGTTCCGAACTGTGCGTTGAGGTCGGATGGTAACAGGAGACAAGGGACACTTTATTTTACCCAGGTTCGGCCCCTCTCGATGGAGGTAAAACCCTACTCCTGCTAGATTAATATTGATGATATGGGTAGTACAAGAGTGGATCTACCACGAGATCAAGGAGGCTAAACCCTAGAAGCTAGCCTATGGTATGATTGTGTATGATGATGGTTGTTCTACGGACTACAACCCTCCGGTTTATATAGACACCGGATAGGGTTAGGGTTACACAGAGTCGGTTACAATGGTAGGAGATCTCGAATATCCGCACGCCTAGCTTGCCTTCCACGCCAAGAAAAGATCCTTCCGGACATGGGACGAAGTCTTCAATCTTGTATATTCATAGTCCTGGAGTCCGGCTGAAGGTATAGTCCGTCTATCCGAACACCCCCTAATCCAGGACTCCTTCACCGAGGCCGACGCCTTCCGAGGGGAGAGGGGGAAATCCTTCATCCCGACGAAGGGCAGGTCATCGCTGGTGGTGATGCCGCCCCTTCCTGGCGTCTTCTGGGGCGGGTTTCGGTTCTGTCTCTACTCCGCCTGGCGCCGCCGGAGCCCGAACGCCTACTCCTCAGGTCCCGACGCTGTCAGGCTTCAAGCTTCCCAAGAGGTCGGTGGAATACATCGCGGTGGATTGGTAAGTGTCTTAAGCTTCGCCTAGCCCTTGCTTGCACTCGTTGTTTCCTGATGCTCGCCCCCGGTTGATCAGGCCGACATCTTCGGCAAAGAAGAGGAAGGAGGATACGACGGCCGTGCCTCCCTTCGCAGGGAAAGGAGGCAGCAGCGCCCGCATCTCCCCAGCCCGGTCGTCCTCGCGGGTCCAGGAGGAGCATCGCCGCGTGGAGTCGGCCCCCATGGCCCTACTGGCTCCGGTGGTGCCGGTACTCGGCGCGGTTGATGAGGTCCCGGCGGCTCCGAAACCCGCAGTCTCCCAAGCCCTGGTGATGATGTCGCTTCCTCCTACTACTGCATCTCCACTTCCTGGTCCTTCTGCTCCTGTTGCCGTCTTGGAGTGTGCCCTTTCGGAGATGACCCAGCTGCAGGCAGATGTTCTGAGCGCGGACCCGCGCCTGGTGGTCGGGCGTCTGGGGACCCCCGTTCCAAGAACACCAACACTTTGGAATCATTCCGGTGTCCGAATATAACCTTCCAATATATCGATCTTTATGTCTCGACCATTTCGAGACTCCTCGTCATGTCCGCGATCACATCCGGGACTCCAAACAAACTTTGGTACATCAAATCACATAACTCATAATACAACGTCATCGAACGTTAAGCATGCGGACCCTACGGGTTCGAGACCTATGTAGACATGATCGATACACATCTCCGGTCAATAACCAATAGAGGAACCTGGATGCTCATATTGGTTCCTACATATTCTACGAAGATCTTTATCGGTCAAACCGCATAATAACATACGTCATTCCCTTTGTCATCGGTATGTTACTTTCCCGAGATTTGATTGTCGGTATCATCATACCTAGTTCAATCTCGTTACCGGAAAGTCTCTTTACTCATTCCGTAATGCATCATCCCATAACTAACTCATTAGTCACATTGCTTGCAAGGCTTATAGTGATGATCATTACCGAGAGGGCCCAGAGATACCTCTTCGATACACGAAGTGACAAATCCTAGTCTCGATCTATGCCAACTCAACAAATACCATCGGATACACCTGTAGAGCATCTTTATAATCACCCAGTTACGTTGTGACGTTTGATAGCACACAAGGTGTTCCTCCGGTATTCCGGAGTTGCATAATCTCATAGTTAGAGGAACATGTATAAGTCATGATGAAAGCATTAGCAATAAAACTAAACGATCATTTGTGCTAAGCTAGCGGATGGGTCTTGTCCATCACATCATTCTCTAATGATGTGATCCCGTTCATCAAATGACAACACTTGTCTATGGTCAGGAAACTCAACCATCTTTGATTAACGAGCTAGTCTAGTAGAGGGATACTACGGACACTCTGTTTCTCTATGTATTCACACATGCACTAAGTTTCCGGTTAATACAATTCTAGCATGAATAATGAACATTTATCATGTTATAAGGAAATATAAATAACAACTTTATTATTGCCTCTAGGGCATGTTTCCTCCAGTATCCCACTTGCACTAGAGTCAATAATCTAGATTACATAGTAATGATTCTAACACCCATGGAGTCTTGGTGCTGATCATGTTTTGCTCGTGAGAGAGACTTAGTCAACGGGTCTGCAACATTCAAATCCGTATGTATTTTGCAAATCTCCATGTCTCCCTCCTTGACTTGATCGCGGATGGAATTGAAGCATCTCTTGATGTGCTTGGTTCTCTTGTGAAATCTGGATTCCTTTGCCTTGGCAATTGCATAAGTATTGTCACAAAAGATTTTCATTGGACCCGATGCACTAGGTATGACATCTAGATCGGATATGAACTCCTTCATCTAGACTCCTTCATTTGCTGCTTCCAAAGCAGCTATGTACCCCGCTTCACACGTAGCTTTGCTTAGAACTGCACCAACTGACAACTCCACCATTCAATATAAATACGTATCCGGTTTGTGACTTAGAGTCATCCGGATTAGTGTCAAAGCTTGCATCAACGCAACCATTTACGATGAGCTCTTTGTCACCTCCATAAACGAGAAACATATCCTTAGTCCTTTTTAGGTATTTTAGGATGTTCTTGACCGCTGTCGAGTGATCCACTCCTGGATTACTTTGGTACCTCCCTGTTAAACTAATAGCAAGGCACGCATCAGGTCTGGTACACAACATTGCATACATGATAGAACCTATGGCTGAGGCATAGGGAATGACTTTCATTTTCTCTCTATCTTTTGTAGTGGTCGGGCATTGAGTCTGACTCAGTTTCACACCTTGTAACACAGGCAAGAACCCTTTCTTTGCCTGATCCATTTTGAACTTCTTCAAAACTTTATCAAGGCATGTGCTTTGTGAAAGTCCAATTAAGCGTCTTGATCTATCTCTATAGATCTTGATGCCCAATATATAAGCAGCTTCACCGAGGTCTATCATTAAAAATTCTTATTCAAGTATCCTTTTATGCTATCCAGAAATTCTGTATCATTCCCGATCAACAATATGTCATCCACATATAATATCAGAAATGCTACAGAGCTCCCACTCACTTTCTTGTAAATACAAGCTTCTCCAAAAGTCTGTATTAAACCATATGCTTTGATCACACTATCAAAGCATATATTCCAACTCCGAGAGGCTTGCACCAGTCCATAAATGGATCCCTGGAGCTTGCAAACTTTGTTAGCACCTTTTGGATCGACAAAACCTTCCGGTTGCATCATATAGAACTCTTCTTTAAGATATCCATTAAGGAATGCATTTTTGACATCCATTTGCCAAATTTCATAATCATAAAATGCGGCAATTGCTAACATGATTCAGACAAACTTAAGCATCGCTACGGGTGAGAAGGTCTCATCGTAGTCAACTCCTTGAACTTGTCGAAAACCTTTTGCAACAAGTCGAGCTTTGTAGACAGTAACATTACCATCAGTGTTAGTCTTCTTCTTGAAGATCCATTTATTCTCTATGGCTTGCCGATCATCGGGCAAGTCAACCAAATTCCACACTTTGTCCTCATACATGGATCCCATCTCAGATTTCATGGCTTCAAGCCATTTTGTGGAATCTGGGCTCATCATCGCTTCCTCATAGTTTGTAGGTTCGTCATGGTCAAGTAACATGACCTCCAGAACAGGATTACCATACCACTCTGGTGCGGATCTTACTCTGGTTGACCTACGAGGTTTGGTAGTAACTTGATCAGAAGTTTCATGATCATCATCATTAGATTCCTCACTAACTGGTGTAGGAATCACTGGAACTGATTTCTGTGATGAACTACTTTCCAATAAGGGAGAAGGTACAATTACCTCATCAAGTTCTACTTTCCTCCCACTCACTTCTTTCGAGAGAAACTCCTTCTCTAGAAAGGATCCATTCTTGGCAACGAATATCTTACCATCGGATCTGTGATAGAAGGTGTACCCAACAGTCTCCTTTGGGTGTCCTATGAAGACACATTTCTTCGACTTGGGTTCGAGCTTATCAGGTTGAAGCTTTTTCACATAAGCATCGCAACCCCAAACTTTAAGAAGTGACAACTTGGGTTTCTTGCCAAACCAAAATTCATATGGTGTCGTCTCAACGGATTTAGATGGTGCCCTGTTTAACGTGAATGCAGCCGTCTCTAAAGCATAACCCCAAAACGATAGCGGTAAATCAGTAAGAGACATATAGATCGCACCATATCTAATAAAGTACGATTACGACGTTCGAACACACCATTACGCTGTGGTGTTCCAGGTGGCGTGAGTTGCGAAACTATTCCACATTGTTTCAAATGAAGACCAAACTCGTAACTCAAGTATTCACCTCCACAATCAGATCGTAGAAACTTTATTTTCTTGTTACGATGATTTTCCACTTCACTCTAAAATTCTTTGAACTTTTCAAATGCTTCAGACTTATGTTTCATCAAGTAGATATACCCATATCTGCTCAAGTCATCTGTGAAGGTCAGAAAATAACGATACCCGCTGCAAGCCTCAACACTCATCGGACCACATACATCAGTATGTATTATTTCCAACAAGTCTGTTGGTCGCTCCATTGTTCCGGAGAACGGAGTCTTAGTCATCTTGCCCAAGAGGCATGGTTCGCAAGCATCAAGTGATTCATAATCAAGTGATTCCAAAAGCCCATTAGCATGGGGTTTCTTCATGCGCTTTACACCAATATGACCTAAACGGCAGTGCCACAAATAAGTTGCACTATCATTATTAAACTTATATCTTTTGGCTTCAATACTATGAATATGTGTATCACTACTATCGAGATTCAACAAAAATAGACCACTCATCAAGGGTGCATGAACATAAAAGATATTACTCATATAAATAGAACAACCATTATTCTCTGATTTAAATGAATAACCGTGTCGCATGAAACAAGATCCAAATATAATGTTCATGCTTAACGCTGGCACCAAATAACAATTATTCAGGTCTAAAACTAATCCTGAAGGTAGATGTAGAGGTAGCGTGCCGACGGCGATCACATCGACTTTGGAACCATTTCCCACGCGCATCGTCACCTCGTCCTTAGACAATCTTCGCTTAATCCGTAGCCCCTGCTTCAAGTTGCAAATATGAGCAACGAAACCAGTATCAAATACCCAGGCGCTACTACGAGCATTAGTAAGGTACACACCAATAACATGTATATCAAATATACCTTTCACTTTGCCATCCTTCTTATCCGCCAAATACTTGGGGCAGTTCCGCTTCCAATGACCAGTCCCTTTGTAGTAGAAGCACTCAGTCTCAGGCTTAGGTCCAGACTTGGGCTTCTTCACTTGAGAGGCAACTTGCTTGCCGTTCTTCTTGAAGTTCCCCTTCTTCCCTTTGCCTTTTTTCTTGAAACTAGTGGTCTTGTTAACCATCAACACTTGATGCTCCTTCTTGATTTCTACCTCTGCGGCCTTCAGCATCGCGAAGACCTCGGGAATTGTCTTATCCATCCCTTGCATATTATAGCTCATCACGAAGCTTTTGTAGCTTGGTGGCAGTGATTGAAGAACTCTGTCAATGACACTATCAACCGAAAGATTAACTCCCAGTTGAGTCAAGTGATTGTGGTACCCAGACATTTTGAGTATATGTTCACTGACAGAACTATTCTCCTCCATTTTGCAGCTATAGAACTTACTGGAGACTTCATATCTCTCAATCCGGGCATTTGCTTGAAATATTAACTTCAACTCTTGGAACATCTCATATGCTCCATGACGTTCAAAACGTCGTTGAAGTCCCGGTTCTAAGCCGTAAAGCATGGCACACTGAACTATCGAGTAGTCATCAGCTTTGCTCTGCCAGGCGTTCATAACGTCCGGCGTTGCTCCTGCAGCGGGTCTTGCACCTAGCGGTGCTTTCAGGATGTAATTCTTCTGTGCAGCAATGAGGATAATCCTCAAGTTACGGACCCAGTCCATGTAGTTGCTACCATCATCTTTCAACTTAGCTTTCTCTAGGAACGCATTAAAATTCAAAGGAACAGTAGCACGGGCCATTGATCTACAACAACATAGAAATGCAAAATACTATCAGGTACTAGTTTATGATAAATTAAAGTTCAATTAATCATATTACTTAAGAACTCCCACTTAGATAGACATCCCTCTAGTCATCTAAATGATCACATGATCCATATCAACTAAACCATGTCCGATCATCACGTGAGATGGAGTAGCTTTCAATGGTGAACATCACTATGTTGATCATATCTACTATATGATTCACGCTCAACCTTTCGGTCTCAGTATTCCGAGGCCATATCTGCATATGCTAGGCTCGTCAAGTTTAACATGAGTATTCTGCGTGTGCAAAACTAGCTTGCACCCGTTGTATGTGAACATAGAGCTTATCACACCCGATCATCACGTGGTGTCTCGGCATGACGAACTGTAACCACGGTCCATACTCAGGGAGAACACTTGTACCTTGAAATTTAGTGAGAGATCATTTTGTAATGCTACCGCCGTACTAAGCAAAATAAGATGCCTAAAAGATAAACATCACATGCAATCAAAATAAATGATATGATATGGCCATCATCATCTTGTGCCTTTGATCTCCATCTCCAAAGCACCGTCATGATCACCATCGTCACCGGCTTCACACCTTGATCTCCATCGTAGCATCGTTGCCGTCTCACCAACTATTGCTTCTACGACTATCGCTACCGCTTAGTGATAAAGTAAAGCAATTACATGGCGATTGTATTTCATACAATAAAGCGACAACCATAAGGCTCTTGCCAGCTACAGATAACTTTTACAAAACATGATCATCTCATACAACAATTTATATATCATCATGTCTTGACCATATCACATCACAGCAAGCCCTGCAAAAACAAGTTAGACGTCCTCTATTTTGTTGTTGCAAGTTTTACGTGGCTGCTACGGGCTTCTAGTAAGAACCATTCTTACCTACGCATCAAAACCACAATAATTTTTCATCAAGTGTGCTCTTTTAACCTTCAACAAGGACCGGGCGTAGTCAAACTCGATTCAACTAAAGTTGGAGAAAAAGACGCCCACTAGCCACCTGTGTTCGAAGCACATCGGTAGAACCAGTCTCATGAACGCGGTCATGTAATGTCGGTCTGGGACGCTTCATCCAACAATACCGCCGAATCAAAGTAGGATGTTGCTGGTAAGCAGTATGAGTATTATCGCCCATAACTCATTGTGTTCTACTCGTGCATATAACATCTACACATAGACCTGGCTCTGATACCACTGTTAGGGAAAATAGTATTTATAGAACTTGCCTACGATCACACAAGATCTGTCTAGGAGAAGCATAACAATGAGCGGGGAGAGTGTGTCCACATACCCTCGTAGAATGAAAGCGGAAGCATTTAGTAACATGGTTGATGTAGTCGAACGTCTTCACGATCCAACCGATCCAAGTACCGAACGTATGACACCTGCGCGATCAGCACACGTTCTGCTCGGTGACGTCCCCCGAACTCTTGATTGAGTTGAGGCCGAGGGAGAGTTCCGTCAGCACGACGGCGTGGTGACGGTGATGATGAAGTTACCGGCGCAGGGCTTCGCCTAAGCATTACGACAATATGACCGAGGTGTGTAACTGTGGAGGGGGGCACCGCACACGACTAAGAGAAACTTTTGTGTGCCTTTGGGGGTTGCCCCCCTCCCACGTATATAAAGGGGGGAGGAGAAGAGGCCGGCCATAGGTGTGGCGCGCCAAGGGGGGGGAGTCCTACTTGGACTCCCAGTCCAAGTAGGATTCGGCCCCCCTTTCCTATTCCCACAAGGAGAAGGGGGGAAAGAGGAGGAGGAGAGAAGGAAAGGTGGGTCGCCCCCCAACCCTAGTCCAATTCGGTTTGGGTTTGGGGTTGGGGGGGGGGCGCCTCCACCTAGCCGCTACTTCCTCTCTTCCACTAGGGCCCATGAAGGCCCATTAACCCCCCGGGGGGTTCCGATAACCTCCCAGTACTCTGGAAAATACCCGAAACACTTCGGAACCATTCCGGTGTCCAAATATAACCTTCCAATATATCGATATTTATGTATCAACCATTTCCAGACTCCCCGTCATGTCCGTGATCACATCCGGGATTCCGAACAAACTTCGGTACATGAAATCACATAACTCATAATACAAATCGTCATCGAACGTTAAGCGTGCGGACCCTACGGGTTCGAGAACTATGTAGACATGACCGAGACACATCTCCGGTCAATAACCAATAGCGGAAACTGGATGCTCATATTGGTTCCTACATATTCTACTAAGATCTTTATCGGTCAAATCGCATAACAACATACATCATTCCCTTTGTCATCGTATGTTACTTGCCTGAGATTCGATCGTCGGTATCATCATACCTAGTTCAATCTCGTTACCAGCAAGTCTCTTTACTCGTTCCTTAATGCATCATCCCGTAACTAACTCATTAGTCACATTGCTTGCATGGCTTACAGTGATGATCATTACCGAGAGGGCCAAGAGATACCTCTCCGGTACATGAAGTGACAAATCCTAATCTCGATCTATGCCAACTCAACAAACACCATCGGAGACACCTATAGAGCATATTTATAATCACCCAGTTACGTTCTGATGTTTGATAGCACACAAGGTGTCCCTACGGTATTTGGGAGTTGCATAATCTCATAGTGAGAGGAACATGTATAAGTCATGATGAAAGCATTAGCAAAAAACTAAACAATCATTTGCGCTACGCTAACAAATGGGTCATGTCCATCACATCATTCTCTAATGACGTGATCCCATTCATAAAATGACAACACATGTCTATGGTCAGGAAACTTAACCATCTTTGATTAACGACCTAGTCTAGTAGAGGCATACTAGGGACACTCTGTTTGTCTATGTATTCACACATGTACTAAGTTTCCGGTTAATACAATTCTAGTATGAATAATAAACATTTATCATGATATAAGTAAATATAAATAACAACTTTATTATTGCCTCTAGGGCATATTTCCTTCAGTTTGTGTCTAGCTCGGTGTGTTCGGAGTGGGGATGCTATTTTGCTCGCGCGAGCCAGGCAAAATGTCGTTTCTTCCTCATGAGAATGTGCTCGATGTCGGTACCGTGAACACTAAGGTCCCATGAACCTTGCTGTGCACCGTGGGCAGTGGCCTTGTTGGCAAAGACACTTCAAGGAGAGCCACCCTGAAGATCGTGTTTCCCCTCCAGGGAATGCCTGAAAGGATGCCACTCTACGGGAAGAATGTTTCCCCAGGAACGTGCTCCGTGGGCCTAATCCCATGGACTGTGGCCTTCATAGAATCGACACTCGTATACCGGCCCGGCCTGTCTCTCACCAGCAACCTAGGCCACACGCAGAATTGTCGCTGGCACACTGGAGGGCTCATGCCCCTTAAGCGGTTGCAGTGTGTCGAACCCCTAGCTATGTCTAGTGCAAACGAGGTAATTGTTGTGGTGCATGGCACTATAATAAGAGGCAATTATGTCGAAGGATGGGTGATGGGACATGCGTTTGTTCCCGGACCCCGGAACAGAAGACACATGCCCCCACATGTAATGCAGTTGGCGTGCGACAGACTCCTTACAGAACCTCAATGACACTCATCACAATCCTCAGCTACTGTGGTGACCCCTTCATACTATAAAAGGAGGCCCAAGCTACCATAACAATGGCCGGACCCTGAAGCAGTTAGACAACAACATATAGTTCTTCCTCTCCCTTCTCGGGAAGGTCGAACCCCCTCCCCATCCAATTTGTATTCATCCACCACTGAATCGACCAAAAAGCAGGAGTAGGGTATTACGCACGATGCAACCCGTGCTTGGGAAAAGATCACCATGTTCGACTGGTCGCTACCAACGTGACCTCGGCGTTCGCCATGCCGCCCTACCGAACCAAAAAATAGGGAGCAAAATCTTGCCCCTGGTGTCACAAGTGCCCACGAGCACCCACCCAACATCTGGCGCGCCAGGTTGGGAGCACGCTCGCTGACTCGTGTCGATTCGATCTTCAACACCATGTTCATCACCCATCGCGGCTAGATGGCACCCAAGAAGAGGGGCGCCAGTACATCCAAGGCGCGTACCATATCAAAGACGTCCGAGGCACCTGCGGCGTGCTACTTGTGATAGGCGTTGGATTTCTCCGAAGAGGAAGAGTGATGTAGTATAGTAGCAGATAGTATTTCCCTTAGTTAAGAACCAGTGTTTATCGAACCGGTAGGAGACACACGCAAACAAAGGTAGACAATACCCCCCCACACAACTAATACTTGCACCCAACGCGGGCAAGAGGGTTATCAATCCCATTGTACTCATTAATTGCACGGATTAACTCTGATAGTGCTAGATAGATAAATATAAAAATAAAATAAATTGCAACAAGTATTTTTAGGGACTTAGTAAATATAAAGTGAATGGACCAGGCGACCATAACGTTCACTAGAGGCATCTCTCTCATGAGCATAGTACGGTGGGTAGACAAATTACTATTGGGCAATTGAAAGAATAGCACATAGTTACGATGATATTCATGGCATGCTCAATACATAGGCATTACGCCCGAGACAAGTAGATAGTTAATCTTATTAAATCTACTACTATTACTTCACCCCTCGACCGCTATCCATCATGCGTCTTAAGGTATGAAGTTCATAACAAACAGAGTAATGCTTCGAGCATGATGACATAATGCAGACAAAGTAAATCAATTAATATGATTGAACCCCACCGTTTTACCCATAATAGCAACAATACAAATACGTGCCTTGCAACTCAACCTGTCATAGAGTAAGGACAACACAAGATTGAATCTACTACCAAGCACCTCTCGCACTGAAGATAAATCAATCTAATTGGCCAAAAGAGATAGATAGACCAGAGAGAAATACAAGGCTATAAAATCGCACACAATAAATCTAAAAAAAAAGACTCAGTTACTTTCAATTAATAATCTGAATAAACCCATATTTCATCGGATCCCAACAAACACACGACAAGAATTATATCGGATTGAACTGCGAAGAATCATTGTATTGAAGATCGAAGAGAGAGAGAGAGAGAGAGAGAGAGAGAGAGAGAGAGAGAGAGAGAGAGAGAGAGAGAGAGAGAGAGAGAGAGAGAGAGAGAGAGAGAGAGAGAGAGAAAGAGAGCCATCTAGCTATTGCTATGGACCCGTAGGTTCCGTGGGAACTACTCACACATCATCATGGAGGGAACAAGGTTGATGAAGATGGCCTCCATGATAGAAGAGTACCTGCGGAGGCCTCCAGATGAGATTGTGGAAGAACAAAGGATTGCGGCGGCGATAAATTGTTTCGGGTCTCACCCTGGGGGATTCTCAATTTTAGAGAATTTATAGCACTAAAATTAGGTCAAACGAGGCCTCATGGGACCCACAAGCTCACATGGCGTGCCCCCTGGGGGCGCGCTACCTGAGTTTGTGCCTCCCTGAAATGTGCTCTGGTGCATCCCCAAAGCTTCTATGATCTCTTCTGGTCCAGGAAAAATTGCCGTAAAATTTCATCGTGCTTGGACCTCGTTTGGTATTGTTTTTCTGCGAAACAAAGAAATAGGAAAAAACAGGGACTGGCACTTGACACCGAGTTAATAGGTTAGTTCCCAAAAATGATATAAATTGGCCTATAAAGCATACAAGATTGGTAACATAACAACATGAAACATTACAAAATTATAGATACATTGGAGATGTATCAGCATCCCCGAGCTTAATTCCTGCTCTTGCTCAAGTAGGTAAATGATAGAAATAGAATATTTGATGTGAAATGCTACCTAACATGTCTTAATCATGTAATACTTTTGGGTATGAATGTTGAGAAGCAATGACTTAATAGATATCAAAATGATAATATAAAAGAATGCTAGAAAACTCGTCAAAGTAAACAATGTTAAAGATCATGTAAGCATGTCGTAACTCGGTCTTCCTAGCGTAAAATATAAATTATGAACACCCTGGTGCCAAACCAAGCAATTGTATCATACTTCTTCTCGCTTTAGCATTTTCAACTCCACTCAATACCTGAGTGTGAGCCATGACTTAGCACTTTGGATGGGAAAGACAATGATGATAGGTCACAAAGTAAATTCCAGTAAGATCCCTCAGTAGGGTTCATGACGAGACATGAAGTATCAGAATGGAGTCTACACACACAATCTACCTAGGTTCGGGCATTCAAAGAGTAATACCCTACATTCTTATTTGTCTTGTTATTCATGGTGAGGGGATACCTCGTGCAGAGGATTACAATGGTGTTTGAGATGTCTACCGAGAGTTGAGTTTCCAATTGGATCTCTAATGAGGACCTAGGCCTCCCTTTATATAGACAGGAGAGGTCTAGGGTTTACACAAGGAGGGTAGATCAGATCAGTTTGGCCGCCGCCCTCTATCTTGGGGAACACGCTCGTCGCTGCTACTTCTTGAGCTTGCTTTGATTTTTCCCTTCAAGAGGAAAGGGTGATGCAGCAAAGAAGAGATAATTATTTTCTTCAGTTACGAACTAAGATATCAATCCAGTAGGAGGCACAAGCAAGTCTCCAATATATGCACCTACACAAACTAACAAACACTTGCACACAACGCAAAAAAGGGGTTGTCAATCCCTTCACGGTCACGAACAAGAGTGAGACCTAATAGAGATAGTTATAAAAGATAAATAAAAGAGCAAACTAAAGTAAATATAAATAAATTGCAGCAAGGTATTTTTGGGTTTTTTGGTTTATAGCTCTGCAAACATATGATGGAAAACAGACCCGGGGGCCATAGGTTTCACTAGAGGCTTCTCTCTTGAAGAAAACAAACGGTGGGTAAACAAATCACTATTGACCAATTGATAGAAAAGCGCAAAGTTATGACGATATCTAAGGCAATGATCATGAATATAGGCATCATGTCCGTGACAAGTAGACCGAATCTCCATGCATCTACTACTTTTACTCCACAAATCGACTGCTATCCAACATGCATCTAGAGTATTCATTTCATAAGAACGGAGTAATGCCTTAAGCAAGATGACATGATGTAGAGGGATAAACTCAAGAAATATGATATAAAACCCATATCTTTATCCTTGATGGCAACAATACAATACGGTTGGTAAATATGATATACCCAAAGAGGAAGGGATGATGCAGCACAACAACGGTTGGTATTTCCCTCAGTGATGAGACCAAGGTTATCGAACCAGTAGGAGAACCAAGCAACACTACGTAAACAACACCTGCACACAAATAACAACTACTCGCAACATGACGTGTTAAAGTGGTTGTCAATCCCATTCGGGCAACGACGCCATAAATTGGCAAAAGGACGTGATAAAATATGATAGATGGGGTAAATAGATCTCAAATAAATTAAAATGCATCAAGCTATTTTTGTATTTTTGGTTTAATAGATCTGAAAATAAAAGAAAATAAAAGTAGATCACAACGGCAAATATAATAAAGAAGAGACCTGGGGGTCGTAGATTTCACTAGTGGCTTCTCTCGAGAAAAATAGCAAACGGTGGGTGAACAAATTACTGTTGGGCAATTGATAGAACTTCAAATAATGATGACGATATCCAGGCAATGATCATTATATAGGCATCACGTCCAAGATTAGTAGACCTACTCCTGCCTGCATTTACTACTATTACTCCACACATCGACCGCTATCCAGCATGCATCTAGTGTATTAAGTTCATGGACAAACGGAGTAATGCAATAAGAACGATGACATGATGTATACACGATCTATTTATGTAGAAATAGACCCCATCGTGTTATCCTTAATAGCAACGATACATACATGTTGGTTCCCCTTCTATAACTAGGATCCAACACCGTAAGATCGAACCCATTACAAAGCACCTCTTCCCATTGCAAGATAAATAGATCAAGTTGGCAAAACAAAACCCAAATATCGGAGAAGAAATACGTGTCTATAAGAAATCATGCATATAAGAGATCAAAGAAGACTCAAACAACTTTCGTGGATAAAAAGATAGATCTGATCATGTAGCGACCCGACCTCAGACGGTCAAGTCTCTGTTCTTAAGTGTCATCCCTGGATCGGTAATGCTGACACACACAGTACTCGAAGGATTTATAACAGAGTAGCAATCACACACTTATACATCGATAGTCTCCAAAGAGAACTTATTACAATAAATATGGCTTAAGGCCATCTATAAGATAACCGCGCAAGGCTTGGAAGATAAAGTGAGTCCATCAACTCCAACGACATAGCTGAGTGCACGACAACGGCCTAGCAAACCTTACTCTTCGTCTGAAAAGTCCGCAACATGATACGTTGCAGCCTGAAAATGGGCCAGCACATGGAATATGCTGGCCTAGTAACACAGTAAAGTAATGAACAGATAATTGTTGTGACTACATATAGGGCTGGTGGAGGCTGTATGGTTAATATGTTTTTGCGAAAAGCCAATTTTTCCCTACAACAAAGGAATATACTTTATTTAACCATCATGCTAGTTGAACAACATTGAGAAGGTTCCTCCAACTCAAATCCCAATTAAAAGTAATTATCAACCCAACAAAATTAAACTTAGAGTGATGAGATCCATATGATAATCCAAGAACCAGATACTCAAGATGTCCATAACCGGGGACATGGCTAACCATGATTAGTTTGTACACTCTGCCAAGGTTTGCGCACTTTTCCCCACAAGACTCGATCTCCTCCGTTGGATTTCTTGCACTACATGGTGTTTGAGAAATGGATGACCGAGACACAGTCTTTCAGAAACATTAACTCTAACCCCGGGTAAACAGTACCAACCTACATCCCCTACATCTGCTAGCCTACCACTGGAAGAGGTCATGCAACATACTCAACTATGCTAGAGCCCATAATATCTTGTGGCTGCACATGAAAGTTTCTAGTATGAATAACCTTATGATCCCTTGAGCCTGGGTGGCGGACCGTAGGATGATCACACGGGTACTCCGGGATATCCTAGGACAACACTGGATTCTCCAGGTGCCCACAAGCAATCCACCCAAATGTGTATTAAACTTTCCACCTTAAGTTAACCATTAATTAACAATCTCACATCTGTCATGGATTCACTCACCCAAACCACGTCTACGAGCATAGGTTCTACCATTAAGTAACTCCCAAGGGTTTGATAACCATTAAGTAACTCCCAAGGGTTTGATAATAAACATGGCAATAGGTTCTACCTCAAAAACTACTTCCCAATACCCACAAGTTAATCACATCCTAATCATGCAATGTTTGAGGATTGATACTAATGCATAAAAACTGGGTATGAAAAGAGTATGATCAATGTGTTACTTGCCTTGCTGATGATCCGCAAAACCTAGAGACTCGTAGTAGCACGCTTCGCACTCCGAGAATTCTATCGCAATCAAACAATAGCATACATGAGCAATCAATCATAGATGCACGGGTAAAACTCAAATAAGAAAATCGAATCCTAAAAACACAACTGGAGAGATTCGATCTGCAAAAAGAATCAAAACAAACGGAGCAACGAAACTCAAACTACGAAAAAAAGGCCCGTTTACTAATTTGGACTAAAGTCAAATTTTACAATACCAAAATCTTGTTCAAGTTGGTTAAACAGAAAGAGGTATTAGAGACGAAGATCTAGACTCTTGTTTCACCTGATTTGGATAAACGTGCGAAAAGATAACCCAAAACGAAGATTAGGGCTGGAATCGCGATCGAAAATAATCACGGAAAAACCCTGGGAAAAGAAAAGCTGACAAACAGGCTAACGAACGAACGTTCGCTGCCTGCAGCTAATGGACGAACAACATTCGTTAAAACGAATGTACGAACAAACGTCCACTATTTAATCGAACCAAGAAAAACCGAACGAACCGATCTAAAAAAACAAAACTAGTTTTTTTTAAAAACCGGGGTTTTACCTAGAAACCGAAAAACACCGAACGGCTCCGGATCGGATCGGCGGCGGCTCCGGCGGCTTCAGTGGCAGCGCGGCAAGACGGGGCAGCGCGGGGCGGTGGAGGGCGACGCGGGGCGGCGCGACAGCGGCACAACAACAGGTGGCGGCAGCGGCACAGCAGCACGCGACGGCTTGCGGCGGCGGCGGCATCAGCGGGACAAGGCGGCGGGGCGGCGGCTTGCGGGCGGCGGCAGCTGGCGACTTGGGGCTCCAGGGGGCCCCGAGTCGGCTTTTAAGGAGGGGAGGGGAGGCGGCTTGCGGCAGGGGGCGGGGAGGCGTGGCCGAGTGGGCCACGACAGGCGGCGGCGTGCGGCTCACGGTGCCTAGGCCAACTGGGCCTCGGCCCAGTTCGGTCCGGTGGGGAAACTTTTTTTAAAACAAATTCCGCCGAAAATAAATCTTAGAAAAATAAATAAAAATCTAAAAATACCAAACAAATTTTCACCGTCTAAATAAAATATTTAGAATAGGGTGACCATTTTCTTGGCCTAAATTGCAATTTTGAAAAATGCATATTTTTTCTAATTCAAATAAAATAGCAATAAAATCCAAATAAAATATACTATTTGATTTTGGTATTTTTCCTCCAATGTTTCATTTATTTTGGAGAAGTCATATTATCTCCTCTCATATATTTTTAATATTAAATATTTCCGGAGAGAAAAATAATTAAAACGAAAGTGATCCTTTTTTCGATATTTGATAAAATTCAAATATGAAAACGGTGAAATCCCCAACTCTCTCCATGGGTCCTTGAGTTGCTTAGAATTTCAAGGATCGTAAAAATGAAATACAATAAAATATGATATGCATGAATGACCTATGTATAACATTCCAAATGGGAAATTTGGGATGTTACAGATCATAAACTCAAAGTTCATCGGGTCCCAACAAACACACCGCAAAAAGAGTTACATCATATGGATCTCCAAGAGACCATTGTATTGAGAATGAAAAGAAAGAGAGGAATCCATCTAGCTACTAACTACGGACCCATAGGTCTACAAAGAACTACTCACGCATCATCGGTAGGCACCAATGGACATGATGAACCCCTCCGTGATGGTGTCTAGATTGGGTCTGGTGTTTCTGGAACTTGCGGCTGCTGGAATTGATTTTCATCGACTCCCCTAGGGTTTATGGAATATTGGGGTATTTATAGAGCAAAGAGGCAGTGCGGGAGGCCACTGAGGTGGGCACAACCCACCTGGGCGCGCCCGGGCCTCCAGGCGTGCCTTGGTGGGTTGTGCCCCCCTCGGGGCACCCCCAGGTGCTTCTCCGGCCCACTAAATGTCTTCTGGTCCATAAAAAATCCACAAAAAGTTTCGCTACGTTAGGACTCCATTTGGTATTGATTTCCTGCGATGTAAAAAACATACAGAAAACAACAACTGGCACTGGACACTATGTAAATAGGGTATTACCAAAAAATGATATAAAATGACTGTAAAACATACAAGAATGATAATATAACAACATGGAACAATAAAAAATATAGATAGGTTGGAGACGTATCAGCATCCCCAAGCTTAATTACCGCTCGTCCTCGAGTAGGTAAATGATAATTTTTTTTTAATGTGGAATGCTGCCTAACATATTCATCACATATTCTTTTTTATGTAGCATGGACATTTGGACTTTTATATGGTTCAAAGCAATAATCTAGTTTTGACATGATAATTTCAATACTCAAGCATATCAACAAGCAACCATATCTTTCAAAATATCAATGCTAAAATAAGTTATCCCTAGCCCATCATGCTCAATCATTGATCCATTCATGAAATACACTCGCATAATAGCTACACCCAATGCTCAAGTACGATCACAGTGCCCCCTAGTTGGTGCTTTATAAGAGAATATGGAGACCAAAAAAATTGCATAAAGTAAAAGAAAGACCCTTCATGGAGGGAAGTAGGGATTTGTAGAGGTGCCAGAGCTCAAAGCGAAAAAGTTCGAGATAAAACATTTTGGGAGGCATGCTTTTCTTGTCAATGAGAATGATCGAGTAGTTCCCAATAATTTCCGTGATAGATATATGCTACCTCTTGACCATGCATTGGTTTTCCCTTGAAGAGGAAAGGGTGATGCAGCAAAGTAGCGTAAGTATTTCCCTCAGTTTTTGAGAACCAAGGTATCAATCCAGTAGGAGACTAGACACAAATCGCCTAGTACCTGCACAAACAATCAAGAACCTTGCAACCAACGCGATAAAGGGGTTGCCAATCCCTTCACGGCCACTTGCAAAAGTGAGATCTGATAAAGATAATAAGATAAATATTTTTGGTACTTTTGGTTGTATAGATTGGAAAATAAAGATTGCAAAGTAAATAGTAAACTAGAATTGTAGATTCGAAACTTATATAATGTAAAGTAGACCCGGGGGCCATAGGTTTCACTAGTGCCTTCTCTCAGGATAGCATATATTACGATGGGTGAACAAATTACTGCCGAGCAATTGATAGAAAAGTGCATAGTTATGATGATATATAAGGCAAAGATCATGAATATAGGCATCACATCCATCTCAATTAGACCGAAACGATCCTGCATCTACTACTATTACTCCACACGTCGACCGCTATCCAGCATGCATCTAGAGTATTAAGTTCATAAGAACGGAGTAACGCATTAGGCAAGATGACATGATGTAGAGGGATAAACTCAAGAAATATGATATAAACCCCATCTTTTTATCCTCGATGGCAACAACAGAATACGTGCCTTGCTGCCTCTGCTGTCACTGGGAAAGGACACCGCAAAATTGAACCCAAAGCTAAGCACTTCTCCCAATGCAAGAAAGATCAATCTAGTAGGCCAAACTAAACTGATAATTCGAAGAGACTTGCAAAGATATCAAATCATGCATATAATGATTCAGAGAAGAATCAAATAATATTCATAGGTAATCAAGTTCATAAACACACAATTCATCGGATCTTGGCAAACACACAACAAAAGAGTATTACATCGAATAGATCTCCAAGAAGATCGAGGAGAACTTTGTATTGAGATCCAAAGAGAGAGAAGAAGCCATCTAGCTAATAACTATGTGTCGGCGTTCTGGGAACGGGGGTCCCCAGACTTGCCTGCCTGCGGCCTGCGGCGTGGCTCGAATGGAGGCCCAGCGTGGCCCATCTGCATCAACACAAGGCTCAAGACCCTCGCGAGGGGCCAGGCCTCGCGAGGCGGATGACACGGCGCTTCCTCAAGCACGGCCTCCTTAGGCTGGCTCGCGAGGAGGCGGAGAGATCAAGGCAGGGTACCTCGCGAGGTGCCCATGACGCAAGCCATGACGATCGAGGGTGCCAGGCGGGCGCCAGCCCGCGCAGCGTTTCCCTTTCCTCTTTGGTGCAAAGGGGGCAAGCGCAGACGAGAGGATCAAGTAAAGGTATCCATTTCGGTGCAACGAGACCAAAGACCAGTCCAACGGTGGGAAGGAGGTCATCATGGAGCCCAGGACGGCGTCACCACAGGGCCTTTGGCAGGCGAAGACCAACTTTAGTCAGGATAAGTGTACCAGATGTTCCCCTTCAAATTGGCCAATTGTTGGCGCCCTTCCCGCTCAATATTTGGGAAGAGGCCCAGGGCCTTTGCCTATAAATAGGACTAGCCACCCACAGAGAAGGGGGGGAATCCAGCATCTAGAGAGAGAGAAGGGCGATCGAACTCCCCCTAGCAAGTTCATCCCCAAACAAAGAACAGACCCTCGCGAGGTCGTTCTTCCTTGTATTGTTCTTCCTCATCAGCCCAAGAGGCAATCCACCCGCCACAAACTAGAGTAGGGTATTACACCACAATGGTGGCCCGAACTAGTATAAACCTTGTGTCTCTTGTGTTGTTCTCGCAGTAGTTAGATCCTTGTGAGATGGAGAGGTAGTGGGTGCGATCTCCGCGCGCACCCCAGAGTTCGAACCTTAAGGGTCCGCCGGAACCCGTAATCCGACATTTGGCGCGCCAGGTAGGGGTGCGCCGGAATCTGCCTTCCCATCGCTCCGTCTCCCGTTACGTCGTCGTCACCATGTCCGGCGACCAGGCGGGCAACCAAGGCCCATGGGCGGCGTGGCCCATCTGCGCGGAGCCTCCCGCTCCGGGCGACCCCACGCCACAGGCAGCTCGCGGTCCGTAGGGCGCTGCGGGCCGCGGGCGACGCGGGCAAGCTTCTGCGACCCTCACACCGCGATAGGCGCGGTCGGCAGCGAGGGCCTCAAACCACGCCGTAGCTACGACACCGTACACCCGCCGAGAACAGGCGAACTCAAGGGCCGCGCTCACGGTAGCACGGGAGCTGCTGCAGTGTAGGCTACTGGAGGGCGGCTGCGACGTGCTGCTGGAGCGGGTCGCCGAGCTCCTGGGCTTCGCCGCTTCGGGGGCTCACCCCTTCTGCATCTAGCTTCCGCCTCAAGTTCAGGGCGGCGCACGAGGGGGCCCCGCGCACCCGCGCGGGTCTCAGGACTACCCCAACACCGGCGAATCCGCCGGCACCAGACTGGCGGTGGCGCTACCCCCGCCCCCGACGCGCGAAGGAGAGGGGCTCAGTGCGGCCCAGGGCGCCAGCGGCCAACCGCGCTACCACCCCGCGGAGGGCACGACAAGCAACGCCGCATGGCGCATGGAGCACTACAAGACAGCATTCGGGGTGGCGGCGCCAGAGGAATACGTGCCCCACATGATGGACCAAGGGCACGCTCACGAGGGCGAACAGGGCTCACTCTGCAGCCCCAGCTGGGAGGACGAGGCGCCAGAGGCCGAGCCCCTCCAGGAACCCCAGGACGGCTCCGTCGGTCACACGGGAGGCAACGACTATCGGGTACCATTAATTCCTCAAGAGCAGGCATACGCTAATCATGGGTCATAGGAGATGCAGGTCGCCGCGACAAGCAGCTGCCCCGCCCCTGTGGTCTCCTACCCCTCGGGAGGAGGATGCAGGGGGCTGCAGGAAAGGGGCAGAGATCCTGCATCACCACCGCGGCGTTCGGAGCAAGGCGTTCTTAGAAGGTAGGCCCTCCGCTGGGGAGGCGCCCGAGGGCCTGTCCCTGGCGGAGGACCCGTGGTCGTCGGGGGAACCGCTGGCGACTGCTCTACCCCACCGGCGGCGTCCTGGTTTCCGGTCGTCGTTGGTGGCACTAGAGTGTGGCGTAAGGCGGGGCCCTCGTCTGGCGATATGAAGCAAGGCCGGTTCCTGTGAAGAAGGCCCAGTGCCTGTGAAGCTCGCCGCCCCGTGACACTCTCACGTAATAATGAGTGGGGCTGTACACGCCCCGGAGTCTCAGGGGTGCCGGCCTCAGGACCTGGGGCTCCCTCCCACGTCCAGTGGACAGCACTTAGCTCCGCACTGGTGAGAAGACGTCGAAGACTAGATTAGGTGCCGGACGCGGCCTTTTTGTTTGTTTTCATTGCCTTCTTCCTTTGGTTGTAACCTTTTTCCCCCGCTGGATTTAAGTTGAATTCGAATTTGAGCTTTGCGTGCGTTCGGGGAAGGGGTGCTTGGTCTTGTTCAAATCGTTTCCCGCGTTCTGGTCACCATCTCACCACAGCTGCCTCCCCTCGCGAGCCCCTCGCGAGCTGGGCCAGGCCTAGCTTAAGCACGGCCCAGACTGCCGCTGCCGCTCCCTCGCGAGGTGACCATTGATGCTTGCGGAGATCGTTTTCTCATGAAGGCCCGGAGCCTGTGAAGAAGGCGAACGCCTGTGAAGACATCCCTCTCGGGAGAAGGCCCTGAGCCTGTGAAGAAGGCGAACGCCTGTGAAGACATCCCTCTCGGGAGAAGGCCCGGAGCCTGTGAAGAAGGCAAATGCCTGTGAAGATCGTCTCTTTTTGGAGAAGGCTTGGAGCCTGTGAAGAAGGCGAACGCCTGTGAAGACATCCCTCTCGGGAGAAGGCCCTGAGCCTGTGAAGAAGGCGAATGCCTGTGAAGACATCCCTCTCGGGAGAAGGCCCGGAGCCTGTGAAGAAGGCAAATGCCTGTGAAGATCGTCTCTTTTTGGAGAAGGCTCGGAGCCTGTGAAGAAGGCGAACGCCTGTGAAGACATCCCTCTCGGGAGAAGGCCCGGAGCCTGTGAAGAAGGCGAACGCCTGTGAAGACATCCCTCTCGGGAGAAGGCCCGGAGCCTGTGAAGAAGGCAAATGCCTGTGAAGATCGTCTCTTTTTGGAGAAGGCCCTGAGCCTGTGAAGAAGGCAAATGCCTGTGAAGATCATCTCTTTTTGGAAAAGGCCTGGAGCCTGTGAAGAGGGCGAACGCCTCTGAAGACGTCTCGCTCAAGGAAGGGCCCGGAGTCTGCGAAGACGGCCCATGCCTGTGGGGTTCCCTGTCAGCAACGACCCCGCCTCCCGAGGTTTCAACTACCCAGCACCCGGGACGTGACGCCCTCCAGAAAGCAGCTCTGGAGCCAGCAAGGAACAAGGGCGAACCAGCTTACCGTTGGACACGCGTACGATTTAATCACTGCAGATACATTAGATACGAGTTCATACATGAGGGGCTTCCCCTCCCAAAATGCTCTCACAACCGTCAGGCCAAACGCCTGAGTTCTATCTATGCAGGGTAAAAAGACGAGGATAGTACATGGTCAATCTGACAAATCCCCCAATGCATCCTCGGAGGCGCCTCCCGAGCTGTCGCTGGCGTCGCTGAACTCACCTTCATTGTCTGCGCCCCCCATGTAACGCCCTCGATGCGGCTATATCTCCCACGTGTCGAAGCACGACTTAGAGGCATAGCCGCATTGAAAGCAATGTCGCAAGTGAGGTAATCTTCACACATCCCATGTAATACATAAGGGGAAAAGATACATAGTTGGCTTACAATCGCCACTTCACACAAATACATGAATAAAACAATACATCATACAGTTACAATCAGGGCCCGACTACGGAGCCAAAATAAAAGAAGAACCTCAAAAGCGACAAAGGACCAAGATCGACCCTAACTGGGCTCCACTACTGATCGACTAGAACGAAACAACATAAGGAACAAGATCTTCATCGAACTCCTCCTTAAGCTCGGGTGCGACACCTGCACGGTCTCATCGGCACCTGCAAACTGGTTTTGGAAGTATCTGGTGAGTCACGAGGACTCAGCAATCTCACACCCGCGAGATCAAGACTATTTAAGCTTATAGGTAGGATAAAAGGTATGAGGTGGGGCTGCAGCAAGCGACTAGCATATATGGTGGATAACTTACGCAAATGAGAGCGAGAAGAGAAGGCAAAGCACGGTCAAACAACTATGATCAATAAGTGATCCTGAACTACTTACGTCAAGCATAACTCCAACAACCGTGTTCACTTCCCGGACCCCGCCGAGAAGAGACCATCACGGTTACACACGCGGTTGGTGTATTTTAGTTAAGATCAACTTCGGGTTTTCTACAACCGGACATTAACAAATTCCCATCTGCCCATAACCGCGGGCACGTCTTTCGAAAGTTCAAACCCTGCAGGGGTGTCCCAACTTAGCCCATGATAAGCTCTCGCGATCAACGAAGGATATTCCTTCTCCCCGGGAAGACCCGATCAGTCTCGGAATCCCGGCTACAAGACATTTCGACAGCAATAAAACAAGTCCAGCAAAGCCGCCCGATGCGCCGACATCCTGATAGGAGCTGCACATATCTCGTTCTCAGGGCAACACCGGATTGTCCAAACTTCCGGTAGGCGAACCCAGAGTTGCCCCTGGTGGCCACCGGCGGCTGACGGTTTGGACCAACACTTAGACAAGCATTGGCCCGGGGGGGCTAAATAAAGATGACCCTTGGGTTAATTACTCCCAAGGGAAAGTAGGTGGTGGTGAGGCAAATGGTAAAACCAAGGTTGGGCCTCGCTGGAAAAGTCTTATTCAAAGCGAACTGTCAAGGGGGTCCCATAAATCACCCGACCGCGTTAGGGACGCAAAATCCAGGAACATAACACCGATATGACGGAAACTAGGGAGGCAAGAGTGGAACAACACACCAGGCATAAGGCCGAGCCTTCCACCCTTTACCAAGTATATAGATGCGTTAATTAAATAAGATATATTGTGATATTCCAACAAGTAAACATGTTCCAACAAGGAACAACATCTCCATGTTCCAACAAGGAACAAACTTCATCTTCACCTGCAACTAACAACGCTATAAGAAGGGCTGAGCAAAGCGGTAACATAGCCAATCAACGGTTTGCTAGGGCATGGATGGTTAGAGACTGACATGGCAATATGGGTGGCATGATATAGCAAGTGGTAGGTATCGCATCATAGGCATAGCAAAAGAGCGAGCAATCTAGCAAGCAAAGATAGAAGTGATTTCGAGGGTATGGTCATCTTGCCTGAGATCCCGCAAGGAAGAAGGACGAGTCCATGAAGAAGACAAAAGGATGTAGTCGAACGAATCCTCACAACTCCGGAACGAAACCGAAGCTAACGCGAGAAGCAACCCGGAAAGAAACAAACAACATAGTAAACAAACACCACATACACATGGCATGATGCACAAAACAAGTATGATGCATGTCCGGTTTAATGAAGCATGTCATGGCTAAAATGCACAAGCAATCGTACAAATTAAGTGGAGCTCAATATGCAACGAGTTGCATATTGACAAAACACCACATTCGATTATTTGGTTCTCTCTTGTTTATGTTCACATCAATATTAAATGTTGCTTAACATGGCAAGAGGTGAAACATAATAAAACTACCTATTTAGGCAATTTTAAATGAGGCCGGAAATAACAAACAACAATTCCGGAAAAGCCTCATGAGCATATATTAGATTTGGTACTATTCTGACCTAAAGCATATTTTAGAGTTGTTAAACAGGAAAATAAAGTGCACCATGTTAAACTAGGCATTTTTCCACCCCATTTACATATAAAGTTTATTAAATTCTGAGCTACGGTTAATTAGTTATGAATTAAATCATTTTAACATGGCATTTAGCAAAATAAATGCAAACAACAATTTTAATCATTTTAAATGTTGTTATCATGATGCGGATGACAATTGCAAGTTTTAAGCAATTTTATGAAAATGTTGACAAGAGCATGAAGAAGCATTTGTCATCCTGGCGGAAAGAAAGTGTGCCACGGCAACGAATCCGAAAATGGTGCCCCGGCAGCGAATCCGAAAATGGTGCCACGGCAACGAATCCGAAAATGGTGCCACGGCAACATATCGGTTCCGGTACCATGAAGATATCGGTGCAAAAGGAAGCATGACGGAAGCGAGTTGAACATGATGGTGGGGTGATCCCGGATACCGGGTTCCCACGAGACGATGGCATGGCAACGAGGGACAATTTAGACACGGTGAAAACGGTGCAAACAAAGGGGCATCTCATACAACATGCATACGTTCTCCGAAGGTCGTCTCGGCGGTTATACCTTCCAAGGGAGCATTCTCGAGCGGTTCAAGTTCGTGGAGGAGGTAGTTGAAGTAGTTGTTCCGCGGTGGTAGTAGTGGAAGTAGTCGTTCTCGCGGGCGTAGTGGAAGTAGTGGTACAAGGCGACGGTAGTGGTACTCGTTTTCGTAGAGGAACTTGACGCCCACGGGTATGTAGTCGTACACGTTCGGAGAGGAACTTGGCATTACCATGTTCTTCGAAGTCACTGTGTAGTCATTCGGGCGTCGCCGGTAGTTGTACACGGTCGTTGTTGGACTTGATGGATCCGAGGGATCCGGGCGTCGTGGTACTTGGCGAAAAACCACGAAGGGGATACTTGTACTCGCATCATCGTGGAAGTAGTCGTTCGGGCTCCCGTGCGGACTTGGTGGTCTTGGTCTCCGCAGCGTAGTTGTACAAAAAAACATCATCGGACTTGGACGAATCCAGAGGCGTGCACAGGCAGTGGTGGTCGTCCATGGAGGGGCGCTAGTTGCCAGAGAAGGGCCACGCCACGGGGCTCAGCGAGGAAGGCAGCGCGCAGGAAGAGCAGCTGCAGCAGGGCAGCGTCGCTGCAGGCACTGGAGGAGGAAGACAGGGCACGGGCGACGTCTCCCTGGTTCCGCGCGACGAGGAGGAAGACAGGGCGCGCGGGTGGCCGGACTCGAGGAGGCCGTCGGCCATGGCGCGCGGAGGAAGAGCTGCTTCGGCGGGACTGCTTGCTGACGACGGTGGGTGGCGATGGGGCTCCGGCCTGGCAGGGAGGCGGCAAGCCTAGCGCGCCGGAGGTGGGGACGGGGCCCTGCCGGCGGCTGGGTCACCGGAGCGGCGCGGTGACGAGGGCGAGGACGCGGGCGGCGTCGGGCGCGCAGGGCGAGGAGGATTGGGGTCGAGGATCCCCCTGGTGGCGAGCTTGAGGGGATCGGGCGCTGACGCTCCCCTCGTGGCGATGCAAGGAAGAAGGAGAGGGGGGATCGAGAGAGATGCGGGTGCGGTCTCCCTGGCGGCGCTGGGGAAAGGAACGGAGGAGGAGGAGGATCGAGGGATGCGGGTTCGAGCTAGGGTTAGTAGCGGGGCGCGGCTGGGCCTGATTGGCTTGGGCTGCAGATGGGCCTGAACAGAGAGGCCCAAGGGGCACTGCTGCTAACTCCCTCTCTCCCTAATTATCTCTCTATTTCAAGGAAACAAAGCTTAGAAGAAATGTCGAGAGAGATTAGAGTGGAGTTTGGGCATGGGGATAATTTCCCCGAACTCACAAAAATACGCTTGTTCCAAGAAAATAGAAAAAGGCAAGATCGAAAGATGTAAATTCAAACTCATTTGAATTTCACTCAATTGGTTTGAATTAGGACTTGGAAAAGGAAGTTCCAAAAATGTTGAGATTTTTGGTGAAGCTCCGGAAAATGCCGAAAGGATTTATGGGTAGAGTTGGAGACCAAGAATTGAGATAACAAAGGCATTGGGATTTATTTTGCAAGTGTGTTATGGTTAATTCCAAATAAATGGAATAATTAATATAGCTCCCTAAAATATTGGGAGGATATGTTATAAAGAGAATTCACCATGTGAATACCCTCGGTTTAAATGGATCAAAGATCCATGCCATTTATTTATTTGAGTTACGAAAATAAATAACTTGATGGCATGATGACATGATGCAATGCACATGATGCAAAGCTGAACGCAATAAACCAACAATTCACATGACGAAAACCCAGAAACCCTGGAAGGCATCTGGAGCTCCGGTCTTGGGGCGTTACAACACTCCACCACTACGAGAGGATCTCGTCCCGAGATCTAGAATGGCACCGGATAGAAAACAGATGGGAAAGAGAAGAGGTAAAGCTAAGTTGCTTCTTTGACAAAAGAGTGAAACCAAGGAACCTTGAGAGGTTGAATCAAAATGAAAGAAAGAATACCATGGAGATGAACGAGATTGCAAACACTCCATTATCAAAGATAGACAAGGAACATTCGAGAACCTTGTAGGTTGAAAGGCATGAAACAAGAGCTTAACGAACGAAAAGAATATGACCACGTCGGTAAGATGAGATAACCAAGGAACAAGAATGATAGAATTTGGACAGCACTCCGGTAGAAAAGAGAAGAAAATCTGATGGGATGAAAAGATATTGAAGAGATGATACAACACTTCGGTTAAATGGATAAGCAAGAAAAGAACATGATCCTCACAAAACGAGGTGATGGGTGAAGAGCACAACATCACAATGCCTCCGGCAGAGAGAATAGAAGATAGATCATTGGAATAAAGGAATGTAGAAGAAAATGACACCTTCTGCCACAAATGATCTTGGAAGCACCCTTCCAAGAAGGTTAGGACGGAGTTGTTGGAAAAACCAACAATGAAAGGATAAGCTTGTAGTGGGCTTATGGAAAAGACCTCAAAATTATGAGTTGAGCTTCTGCCACCAACAGAAACAGATGATTGGACTGATATCAACAAAGAGACGCGAAACTATATCACCGGGAGGACAAGAGAAGAACTTGGGTTATTTATAAGCACCATAAATAGCAACAAACCTTAGGGAAGGCTTTAGGTGAAATATAACCCAAGATAACTCCAAGGAAGAAATAGATGGATTTAATATACCTCATTCTTGACAACATGTGAGTCATGAGACATGAACTCCAATTATCAAGAATGACATAAAACCACCTCGAATGATACGGTTGACAGGATTGCACTTTAAAATGGAAGATAAAGAATACTTGAACTCCTCAAGACAAAACATGTGTTGAAACACCATGTTTATTTTAGAGTATGGCTTGACGAATCATAGCTTTGAGAGAAATCTTGAAGAACAATTGAAGAATGAAAAGAATCATTGGCGAACCACCATGTAGAGCCTCCATGAACAACTCCGGTAAACAAAAGGATGATAGAAAGAAAGAGAAGTTGAAAAACACAAGGTGAAGCCTTGCAATGATTTAGATGGATCTTCGTGACGATATAACCGAGAAAAAAAACTTGGAACTCCGGAAAGAGAGTTGAACGAAAGAAATCAAGAATTTTGATGAACCTCCGGAATAAGGAATTAATCACTTGGTTGAAACAAGAATAAGAATTACACTATGCGTATCCTTCACCAATTTAGATTGAAGACAAGCAACTGATTAGGCATGCAACTTATTCTCGTATAAAGGATTAAGAGAGACATCGCACAAACTTGAGAAGGTCTTCAACGAACCAACGGTAGGATTGAAAAGAATGAATGAATTGGTATGATAACAACGGAAGAAGGATCTTGAACGAACCACCGTAAGAATTGAAAATGAACGAAGAAAAGATACAGAAACACCGGGAAGAATTAGAAAAAGACGTTGATACTTGAGGGAATTTAGATACAATTGAATGCAGAGATGAAGAGCTGATTAGAGAATATTGAATGATGCACCGGTAATATTTGGAGAACGATAGACAAAGCTGAGAATGAATAATTCTGAGATAATGGCTCTGGAGAATCAAACTAAAAAGGCTCCTGAAATGCTCCGGATGGGTGAAAAGAATTCTCACAACCAAAACAATTATGAGAGAATGGCATCAATCTAGAACCACGCATCTTCAAGAGAATGGACAAGATTTAAGGGAAACTCTTCTTCGGTCTTCAAATGTTGAGAATGACGACGAAAAACACCACCATGAATTTGTTGAGGCACTCCGGAATGAAAATTAGAAAGGTTGAACCAACGATGAAAGAATTGAAGGATCTTGGAGAAAGACATGACTGATGACAATTCATTCTTACGTCAAACTTTGAAAAGAATTTGGGAATAGCTCCAAGAAAATTAAAAGAGTCAGGTAAGATCCTGGAAAAAGACCTGTGGGTTAGGGCCCACTCAAAAGAAACACCGTTGAACGATTACTGGAAAGGAGAGATTGCACCGGTTGAATTAAATGGCTTGAATGAGATAGCATCCTCAAAAGAACTTAAGTGAATTGAGAATGGAAACTTGAATCTTCTGAGATATCTTCATCACTCCGGAACAAATGAATAGTGAGAGGTGAATGATTAAGAGATACACCAGCATTAGAAAACATTAGAAACGAGGAAAAGATATGATCGATAAAGCTTGAATTGGAACCACCGGAGAAGAAAAGAATGACGAATGATGAACTTGAAGCTCCTGACCATCTTCATGATAATCACCGGATAAGAACATTAATGAGACGAATGGAGAGGCTTCACATCAATAAGATGGATACTTGATCAAGAAACCTGCGTCCTTGAAGAAATAAGGGTGGGAGGGCAGGAAATCAAAGGCAACTTTGGTCGAATGAAACAAACACCGTTGAGAAAACCAAGAATTGGTCTTGCGAATGTTGAAAATGATCGGATTTACTTGAAGAAAAACGCACCGGTTGGAAAGGATTGAAAAGACAACCTTGATGATCAAGAAGGATTAGCATCCACATAGGAATATGAGAACACCACTTGGAAAAGGTATGGAATCAACACTTGACTTCGAAGCAACTCGACTACCACAAACCAAATCAAAAACAAAGGATTGGCTTGCGGAATAAGCCAGAAACAAACCTATGATAGATCCCATATCGTATCATGTGTCTGTTGGAAAGATATCCTAAGAGATACTTGAATTCCCACTTATAAACTCCCAAAACTTTCCGGTTATGCAATCAGGTGTTGGGGATACAGGGGAAGCATAATATCTCACCCAAACTAGCAAATCCTACAACCAGCTGTATCCATCCTTCAACACATAACCAAGAAACCTTCGGAAATCGTCTACCTCAACCTTCGAAAAGCATCCGTTATACGAGTCATGGCAATACTCCCGCACTCGCCACAGTACTGGGCTATCAGGGTTATCTCACCAACAACTGTACAAAAGAGATTTTCGATGTCGGCGTGCTAAACTCAGGTATTCCAAAACCGCAACGATAAGATTATGACGACAACACCTCGGAGCTCAACTCCCGGGACACTGCCACAACCCCTAAATGTCAGGAGGCAACCAAGACAATGTTGTCATCATAAAACCATCGGAACGATTCTAAGATACCCGCGTGATCCTAAATTTTTTTTAGTGAAATTTGAGAAGAGAAGAGTCAAAACTCTACGTCAGGATACCTCACCAGAAGGTCGAAGGGACTGGGGAGTAAAAAGAATTCCTAAACTCTCCGATATATAATTCCTAAATGACTCAAAATATTTTTCTAGACACAACTCGGCCACTAAAAACGATCAATCAGTGGGGGCTCCTAAGGTCGGGGAAGGCTCTGATACCAACTTGTAACGCCCTCGATGCGGCTATATCTCCCACGTGTCGAAGCACGACTTAGAGGCATAACCGCATTGAAAGCAATGTCGCAAGTGAGGTAATCTTCACACATCCCATGTAATACATAAGGGGAAAAGATACATAGTTGGCTTACAATCGCCACTTCACACAAATACATGAATAAAACAATACATCATACAGTTACAATCAGGGCCCGACTACGGAGCCAAAATAAAAGAAGAACCTCAAAAGCGACAAAGGACCAAGATCGACCCCAACTGGGCTCCACTACTGATCGACTAGAACGAAACAACATAAGGAACAAGATCTTCATCGAACTCCTCCTTAAGCTCGGGTGCAACACCTGCACGGTCTCATCGGCACCTGCAAACTGGTTTTGGAAGTATCTGGTGAGTCACGAGGACTCAGCAATCTCACACCCGCGAGATCAAGACTATTTAAGCTTATAGGTAGGATAAAAGGTATGAGGTGGGGCTGCAGCAAGCGACTAGCATATATGGTGGATAACTTACGCAAATGAGAGCGAGAAGAGAAGGCAAAGCACGGTCGAACAACTATGATCAATAAGTGATCCTGAACTACTTACGTCAAGCATAACTCCAACAACCGTGTTCACTTCCCGGACCCCGCCGAGAAGAGACCATCACGGTTACACACGCGGTTGGTGTATTTTAGTTAAGATCAACTTCGGGTTTTCTACAACCGGACATTAACAAATTCCCATCTGCCCATAACCGCGGGCACGGCTTTCGAAAGTTCAAACCCTGCAGGGGTGTCCCAACTTAGCCCATGATAAGCTCTCGCGATCAACGAAGGATATTCCTTCTCCCCGGGAAGACCCGATCAGTCTCGGAATCCCGGCTACAAGACATTTCGAAAGCAACAAAACAAGTCCAGCAAAGCCGCCCGATGCGCCGACATCCTGATAGGAGCTGCACATATCTCGTTCTCAGGGCAACACCGGATTGTCCAAACTTCCGGTAGGCGAACCCAGAGTTGCCCCTGGTGGCCACCGGCGGCTGACGGTTTGGACCAACACTTAGACAAGCATTGGCCCGGGGGGGCTAAATAAAGATGACCCTTGGGTTAATTACTCCCAAGGGAAAGTAGGTGGTGGTGAGGCAAATGGTAAAACCAAGGTTGGGCCTCGCTGGAAAAGTCTTATTCAAAGCGAACTGTCAAGGGGGTCCCATAAATCACCCGACCGCGTTAGGGACGCAAAATCCGGGAACATAACACCGATATGACGGAAACTAGGGAGGCAAGAGTGGAACAACACACCAGGCATAAGGCCGAGCCTTCCACCCTTTACCAAGTATATAGATGCGTTAATTAAATAAGATATATTGTGATATTCCAACAAGTAAACATGTTCCAACAAGGAACAACATCTCCATGTTCCAACAAGGAACAAACTTCATCTTCACCTGCAACTAACAACGCTATAAGAAGGGCTGAGCAAAGCGGTAACATAGCCAATCAACGGTTTGCTAGGGCATGGATGGTTAGAGACTGACATGGCAATATGGGTGGCATGATATAGCAAGTGGTAGGTATCGCATCATAGGCATAGCAAAAGAGCGAGCAATCTAGCAAGCAAAGATAGAAGTGATTTCGAGGGTATGGTCATCTTGCCTGAGATCCCGCAAGGAAGAAGGACGAGTCCATGAAGAAGACAAAAGGATGTAGTCGAACGAATCCTCACAACTCCGGAACGAAACCGAAGCTAACGCGAGAAGCAACCCGGAAAGAAACAAACAACATAGTAAACAAACACCACATACACATGGCATGATGCACAAAACAAGTATGATGCATGTCCGGTTTAATGAAGCATGTCATGGCTAAAATGCACAAGCAATCGTACAAATTAAGTGGAGCTCAATATGCAATGAGTTGCATATTGACAAAACACCACATTCGATTATTTGGTTCTCTCTTGTTTATGTTCACATCAATATTAAATGTTGCTTAACATGGCAAGAGGTGAAACATAATAAAACTACCTATGTAGGCAATTTTAAATGAGGCCGGAAATAACAAACAACAATTCCGGAAAAGCCTCATGAGCATATATTAGATTTGGTACTGTTCTGACCTAAAGCATATTTTAGAGTTGTTAAACAGGAAAATAAAGTGCACCATGTTAAACTAGGCATTTTTCCACCCCATTTACATATAAAGTTTATTAAATTCTGAGCTACGGTTAATTAGTTATGAATTAAATCATTTTAACATGGCATTTAGCAAAATAAATGCAAACAACAATTTTAATCATTTTAAATGTTGTTATCATGATGCGGATGACAATTGCAAGTTTTAAGCAATTTTATGAAAATGTTGACAAGAGCATGAAGAAGCATTTGTCATCGTGGCGGAAAGAAAGTGTGCCACGGCAACGAATCCGAAAATGGTGCCCCGACAGCGAATCCGAAAATGGTGCCACGGCAACGAATCCGAAAATGGTGCCACGGCAACATATCGGTTCCGGTACCCATGAAGATATCGGTGCAAAAGGAAGCGTGACGGAAGCGAGTTGAACATGATGGTGGGGTGATCCCGGATACCGGGTTCCCACGAGACGATGGCATGGCAACGAGGGACAATTCAGACACGGTGAAAACGGTGCAAACAAAGGGGCATCTCATACAACATGCATACGTTCTCCGAAGGTCGTCTCGGCGGTTATACCTTCCAAGGGAGCATTCTCGAGCGGTTCGAGTTCGTGGAGGAGGTAGTTGAAGTAGTTGTTCCGCGGCGGTAGTAGTGGAAGTAGTCGTTCTCGCGGGCGTAGTGGAAGTAGTGGTACAAGGCGACGGTAGTGGTACTCGTTTTCGTAGAGGAACTTGACGCCCACGGGTATGTAGTCGTACACGTTCGGAGAGGAACTTGGCATTACCATGTTCTTCGAAGTCACTGTGTAGTCATTCGGGCGTCGCCGGTAGTTGTACACGGTCGTTGTTGGACTTGATGGATCCGAGGGATCCGGGCGTCGTGGTACTTGGCGAAAAACCACGAAGGGGATACTTGTACTCGCATCATCGTGGAAGTAGTCGTTCGGGCTCCCGTGCGGACTTGGTGGTCTTGGTCTCCGCAGCGTAGTTGTACAAAAAAACATCATCGGACTTGGACGAATCCAGAGGCGTGCACAGGCAGTGGTGGTCGTCCATGGAGGGGCGCTAGTTGCCAGAGAAGGGCCACGCCACGGGGCTCAGCGAGGAAGGCAGCGCGCAGGAAGAGCAGCTGCAGCAGGGCAGCGTCGCTGCAGGCACTGGAGGAGGAAGACAGGGCACGGGCGACGTCTCCCTGGTTCCGCGCGACGAGGAGGAAGACAGGGCGCGCGGGTGGCCGGACTCGAGGAGGCCGTCGGCCATGGCGCGCGGAGGAAGAGCTACTTCGGCGGGACTGCTTGCTGACGACGGTGGGTGGCGACTGGGCTCCGGCCTGGCAGGGAGGCGGCAAGCCTAGCGCGCCGGAGGTGGGGACGGGGCCCTGCCGGCGGCTGGGTCACCGGAGCGGCGCGGTGACGAGGGCGAGGACGCGGGCGGCGTCGGGCGCGCAGGGCGAGGAGGATTGGGGTCGAGGATCCCCCTGGTGGCGAGCTTGAGGGGATCGGGCGCTGACGCTCCCCTCGTGGCGATGCAAGGAAGAAGGAGAGGGGGGATCGAGAGAGATGCGGGTGCGGTCTCCTTGGCGGCGCTGGGGAAAGGAACGGAGGAGGAGGAGGATCGAGGGATGCGGGTTCGAGCTAGGGTTAGTAGCGGGGCGCGGCTGGGCCTGATTGGCTTGGGCTGCAGATGGGCCTGAACAGAGAGGCCCAAGGGGCACTACTGCTAACTCCCTCTCTCCCTAATTATCTCTCTATTTCAAGGAAACAAAGCTTAGAAGAAATGTCGAGAGAGATTAGAGTGGAGTTTGGGTATGGGGATAATTTTCCCGAACTCACAAAAATACGCTTGTTCCGAGAAAATAGAAAAAGGCAAGATCGAAAGATGTAAATTCAAACTCATTTGAATTTCACTCAATTGGTTTGAATTAGGACTTGGAAAAGGAAGTTCCAAAAATGTTGAGATTTTTGGTGAAGCTCCGGAAAATGCCGAAAGGATTTATGGGTAGAGTTGGAGACCAAGAATTGAGATAACAAAGGCATTGGGATTTATTTTGCAAGTGTGTTATGGTTAATTCCAAATAAATGGAATAATTAATATAGCTCCCTAAAATATTGGGAGGATATGTTATAAAGAGAATTCACCATGTGAATACCCTCGGTTTAAATGGATCAAAGATCCATGCCATTTATTTATTTGAGTTACGAAAATAAATAACTTGATGGCACGATGACATGATGCAATGCACATGATGCAAAGCTGAACGCAATAAACCAACAATTCACATGACGAAAACCCAGAAACCCTGGAAGGCATCTGGAGCTCCGGTCTTGGGGCGTTACACCCCATCAGCGGCATTGGGGTCTTCCACCACGCCACCTTCGTCGGCGCCCACGATCACGTCGTCATCATCCGAAGTAAAGGCCCGGACGAGAGCATCTACGTTGCTCTCCACCCATTCAGCCAGGTCGCCTCGAACAGCTTGGGGAACTGGGGCGATGGCGGCGTCGAAGTCGAAGTTGGGATCCATGTTTCGAAGATGGCTGAAGACGCGGGAAAAGGCGTGCCCGAGCAGGGCGTGGCTCCTCTCGTCCACCAACCTATCGGCTTTGGCCGACCGTGCCTCCAGCTGTGTCACCACGGTGGTGAAGAACTGCAGGTTGCCGGCGTAGTTAATCGTTTGCGGCTCGCCCACGGCAGCCTCACAGATATTGCCCAGGGCAATGTTGGCCCTTTCCCGGAGCTTGGTGAGCATGGGGCCGTGCTCGTGCTCCAGGACTTGCCGTTGGCGTATCTCGTCTGCATTCTGACGCTCGACGGTCGCGGCCTCTTCCACACGCTGGCGAAGGCGGAGCACCTCGGCCTGGGAGGAGGCCAGCTCTTTCTGCGCTGCCTCAAGGGCAACCCGGGAGGCGTCCGCTCGTTGCGTCGCCTCATCCCGTTGGGCCCTCAAGGCGGCGGTTCTACCCTCAGCTTCGACTCGGATCATCCCCAGCTTCCCCTCGAACTCACGCTCGAGGCCTTGGCGTGCTGTCGCCACCCGACGGCAAACCTCCTCCAGGACACGCGTTTCTCACGCGGCGACATCGTTTTCCGCCTGCGTCACCAGGCGCTCCCTCGTCTCCAGCTGCTCGAGCTCGTGAGCGCGTTCGGCGGCTCCAGCACCAACGCTTCCTCGCGCTTCCGAAGCTCAGCCGGGTCGCCAGAAGCCACCTCCATCGATGCAAGGGCTGCCTCGCGCAGCTCCGCTTGCTCCTCCAACGAGCGACACCAGGCCAAGAGCTCCCGAGCCTGTTCCTCTGCCGCTCCTCGCCGTCGGTCTGCTCCTCGGGCCTCCTCAATGGCCTGAGACCGAGCCGCCAGAGAAGCCTCCAGCGACGCCTTCGCCTCTTCGTCATCAAGGATGCGCTGACGACGCGCGAGGGCAGCGGCTGCCTCCAGCTCGCGCCGCTCGGCGGCCAGGCGCAGGCCCTCAGCTTCCAGGCGCGCGTCTTCCTCAGCGAGCCCCTGCCCCAAGCAGGTCTACGGCGCCACTCGCCCTCCGAAGGAATTCGTGGCGACGGGCACGGCACTCCCGAGCATGTTCAAGCACGTCTGTCGCGCCATCATCCGCCCCAAGCAGGCGTCGAGGGCCTCGGATCATCGCTCCAGCCCCGGGCAGGGGGCTGGGGGCTGGCGCCTTCACGACGGCCGGCCGCGCCGCATCAGAAGCCCGACCTGAGTCCAACCTGACCTCAGGAGAAGGGCCCCGGAGGTGCCTCAGCCGGTCGCAGCCCACGACCAGACGGGAAGCCCACGGCAGGCTACCTATGTCGAGGGAAGGCCCGCGGAAGGAGATCGCGGGGGCGGGTGAGTCGCCGCGTGCTACGCGGCGGTCCGCGCCGTCACCTGCCCAAACCACAAGGGCATTGCTGCTCAAGACACCCAGGGGTGGCAGAGGAGACAGAGTCAAGGAAGGCGTCGACCCTGCGACTTCATCGAGCTCAGTGGGCAGAGGCCTGCAGAGCAAGGATCAGCGGATGCGGCAAGCAGGATAAGGAACAGAAAAGGAGAAGACTTACTCGTCGATAGCAAAGTACTTCCGGCGCTTCAGCAAGCGGCAGGGGAAGTCGTCGCCCAAGGCCTCCCTTTTTCTCCGGAGCGCCTCAAAGTCCACACGGAAACAACCTAGGAGAGATGCACAGGAATCAGCCTGCGAAGAGGACGGAGCGCCAAGGCCACTTGCGTCGAGGGCGCATGCCTGGTACGCACGGGCAGTTGCCTCGTCAGAGATCCCGCCCGGGGGCTCAGGAGCCTCGGCCTCAAGCACTGGAGGCGGCAGCGCCTCACCCGTGGCCTCGGGAGCGCGAACCTCGTGAGCTGCCCCATCAAGAGCATCACCAGGTGCGGTCACATCGTCCGCGGCTCCTTCGACCCCCGCTGTCTCCTGCCTCCCTGCGCCACCACTCGAGGAGGATTCTCCCAGGCCGACCGAAAGGGAAATCACCACCACAGGGTTCTCGCGAGGCCCCTGGAGGCCGACAGGGCGTAGCCCCCACTCGTCGAAAGGGAGCATCTGCCTCACGAAGTCATCCCTGTTGTGGCAGAGGTATAACAAGGCTCCCCTCCTGCCGGACACCCCCGGGGTTGGGATCGCCTGTCAGGACCAAGAGCACCTTCCTCAGCACCTCGGGCGTCAGGTCTTCTCCCTGAAGCCTCATACGATCACCATGCCCGCTGAAGGCCCACATTCGACGAGAATGGCGTTGGAGAGGGGCAATGTGGCGCAAAAGGAACTCCTTCACCACTTTGGGCGCCGTTACACCAAGCTTCTTCAGGGACATGAAGCGGTGCCAGACGAAGGCGAGCCAGGGACTTACGAGCGTCTCCTGGCCCCAGCCCGAATTAGGCACAACAGGTGATGTCGGCTTCACGAGCCGGGGGCTGGGCACCCCGACATCAATGTACAACCACCGCTCGCGGAACTCGGCTGAAGGCACAGGGAGGTTGAAGTCGATACCAGAGGCTGCGGTCTCGGGCGAAGCTACGAAGCTCACGCATGCCGAGCATTGCGTGGGGTCGGCAAGATGCAAGGAGAAGAAGTGGTGCAGCAGGGCAACAGAAGGAGGGATGCCCACCATCGCCTCACAAACAAAAGCAAAGACTGAAAGAAGACCAATGGACTCAGGACCCATATGCATCATGTGGATCTGATAATGATCAAGAACGGCGTTGAAGAAATCAGAGAAGGGAGGCACCAAACCCGCCCACAAGGCGTCGACAAAGTAATGGACCTCGGTGATTATCCTATCAGTGGGGAGGTGACACGTAGGCCACGCCGTCGTCCTCCCGCACTCGTTGAAGGCGGTGGCCAGAGCCGGATTGAGCTTGCCCAGGCACTCCAGGCTGAGTATGATTGAGCGGCCGACAACAGGCGCCACCGGCGGCAGCGGGCGAAATGGAGCCGCAGGCTTCTTCCCCTTCCCTTTCTTTGGAGCCATGGCGGCGGGTGGAAGAGAGGAGATGCGAGATGGGATTAGAAGCAAGGGTCAGAGGTCGAAGGGAGGAAGAGCAGGAGGCGGTCAATCAACAGGGAGAAGGGCGGCTGTGTACAACTGTGGGGCAACCTAGAGCGGCGCAGAATAAGGGAGCATGGGTAAACAGTGCCGCCCACGTCCAATCAACCGCCACGCGGCGCCCGAGGCCACAGGCTGTTAGGGCCCGCGGTGCTTCGCCCTTGCCCTTTCACCTCTCGGCACGGCCAAGTCCATGCGCGCCTCGGGCCCGGGGGCTACTGTCGGCGTTCTGGGAACGGGGGTCCCCAGACTTGCCTGCCTGCGGCCTGCGGCGTGGCTCGAATGGAGGCCCAGCGTGGCCCATCTGCATCAACACAAGGTTCAAGACCCTCGCGAGGGGCCAGGCCTCGCGAGGCGGCCGACACGACGCTTCCTCAAGCACGGCCTCCTTAGGCTGGCTCGCGAGGAGGCGGAGAGATCAAGGCAGGGTACCTCGCGAGGTGCCCATGATGCAAGCCATGACGATCGAGGGTGCCAGGCGGGTGCCAGGCGGGCGCCAGCCCGCGCAGCGTTTCCCTTTCCTCTTTGGTGCAAAGGGGGCAAGCGCAGGCGAGAGGATCAAGCAAAGGTATCCATTTCGGTGCAACGAGACCAAAGACCAGTCCAACGGTGGGAAGGAGGTCATCATGGAGCCCAGGACGGCGTTACCACAGGGCCTTTTGCAGGCGAAGACCAACTTTAGTCAGGATAAGTGTACCAGATGTTCCCCTTCAAATTGGCCAATTGTTGGCGCCCTTCCCGCTCAATATCTGGGAAGAGGCCCAGGGCCTTTGCCTATAAATAGGACTAGCCACCCACAGAGAAGGGGGGGGGGGGAATCCAGCATCTAGAGAGAGAGAAGGGCGATCGAACTCCCCCTAGCAAGTTCATCCCCTAACCAAGAACAGACCCTCGCGAGGTCGTTCTTCCTTGTACTGTTCTTCCTCATCAGCCCAAGAGGCAATCCACCCGCCACAAACTAGAGTAGGGTATTACACCACAATGGTGGCCCGAACTAGTATAAACCTTGTGTCTCTTGTGTTGTTCTCGCAGTAGTTAGATCCTTGTGAGATGGAGAGGTAGTGGGCGCGATCTCCGCGTGCACCCCAGAGTTCGAACCTTAAGGGTCCGCCGGAACCCGTAATCCGACACTATGGACCTGAAGGTCTGTGGTAAACTACTCACATATCATCAGAGAGGCCCTGTTGATGTACAAGCCCTCCGTGATCGAATCCTCCTCCGGCAGATCGCCGAAAAAGGCCCCAAGATGGGATCTCACGGGTACAGAAGGTTGCGGTGGTGGAAAAGTGGTTTCGTGGCTCCCCTAGATGTTTTTAGGGTATAAGAGTATATATAGGCAAAAGTGTAGGATCGGAAGGTTGCACTTTCAAAAAGAAGTAGGTCGGTGGAGCCACGAGGGGCCCATGAGGGTGGGGGGCGCGCCTACCCCCTGGGCGCGCCCTCCAGCCTCGTGGCCGCCTCGTTGCTTCCTTGACGTCCACTCTAACTCACCTGGATTGCGTTTGTTCCAAAAAAGATCCTCGCGAAGGTTTCATTCCGTTTGGATTCTGTTTGATATTCCTTTTGTGTGAAACATTGAAATAGGCAAAAAAATAGCAAATTGCACTGGGCCTTCGGTTAATAGGTTAGTCCCAAAAATAATGTAAAAAGCCCATTAAACATCCAAAACAGATAATATAATAGCATGGAACAATAAAAAATTATAGATACGTTGGAGACATATCAAGCATCCCCAAGCTTAATTCTTGCTCGTCGAGTAGGTAAATGATAAAACAGAATTTTTGATGTGGAATGCTACGTAACATAATTTTTCAATGTAATTCTCTTTATTGTGGCATGAATGTTTAGATGCAAAATATTCTAGACAAAGTTTTAATATTGACATAAAAATGGTAATACTTCAAGCATGCTAACTAAGCATTTATCTCTTATCAAAATAACATAGCCAAAGAAAGCTTATCCCTACAAAATCATATAGTTTGGCCATGCTTCATTTTCGTCACACAAAATGCTCCCATCATGCACAACCCCGATGACAAGACGAGCAATTGGTTCATACTTTTTAACGCGCTTCAGCCTTTTCAACCCTCACGCAATACATGAGCGCAAGCCATGGACATAGCACTATGGGTGGAATAGCATATGATGATGGGGGTTATGTGAGAAGACAAAAAGGGAGAAAGTGTCACATTGACGCGGCTAATCAAGGGGCTATGGAGATGCCCATCAATTGATGTCAATGCGAGGAGTAGGGATTGCCATGCAACGGATGCACTAGAGCTATAAATATATGAAAGCTCATCAAAAGAAACTAAGTGGGTGTGCATCCAGCTTGCTTGCTCACGAAGACCTAGGGCATTTTGAGGAAGCCCATCATTAGAATATACAAGCCAAGTTCTATAATGAAAAATTCCCACTAGTACATGAAAGTGACAAAATAAGAAACTCTCTATCATGAAGATCATGGTGCTAATTTGAAGCACAAGTGTGGAAAAAGGATAGTAACATTGTCCCTTCTCTCTTTTTTTTTGTTTGGCTTCTTTGGTCTCTGTTTTTTATTTGGGCTTCTTTGGCCTCTTTTTTATTTTTTTTCATCCGGAGTCTCATCCCGACTTGTGGGGGAATCATAGTATCCATCATCCTTTCCTCACATGGAACAATGCTCCAATAATGATGATCATCACACTTTTGTTTACTCATAACTCAATATTACAACTCGATACTAGAACAAAAATTTGACTCTATGTGAATGCCTCCGGCGGTGTACCGGGATATGCAATGAATCAAGAGCGACATGTATGAAAGAATTATGAGGGTGTCTTTGCCACAAATACGATGTCAACTACACGATCATGCAAAGCAATATGACAATGATGGAGCGTGTCGTAATAAACAGAATGGTGGAAAGTTGCATGGCAATATATCTTGGAATGGCTATGGAAATGCCATAGGTAGGTATGGTGGCTGTTTCGGGTTAGATATAAGTAGGCTTATGTGTGATAGAGCGTATCGTATCACGGGGTTTGGATGCACTGGCGAAGTTTTCACCAACTCTCGAGGTGAGAAAGGGCAATGCACGGTATCGTAGAGGCTAGCAAATTGCGAAAAGGTAAGAGTGCGTATAATCCATGGACTCACATTAGTCATAAAGAACTCATATGCTTATTGCAAAAGTTTATTAGCCCTCGAAGCAAAGTACTACTACGCATGCCCCTAGAGGGATAGATTGGTAGGAAAAGACCATCGCTCGTCCCCGACCGCCGCTCATAAGGAAAGCAATCAAAGAACACCCCATGCTTCAAATCTGTCACACAACGTTTACCATACGTGCATGCTATGGGACTTGCAATCCTCAACACAAGCATTTCTCAATTCCACAATTACTCAACTAGCATGACTCTAACATTACCACCTTTATATCTCAAAACAACTATCAAGTATCATAGTATTCTATGCACTCTATATGAAACTTTTATTATACCCATCTTGGATGCCTATCATATTAGGACTAATTTTATAGCCAAAGCAAATTACCATGCTGTTCTAAAAGACTCTCAAAATAATATAAGTGAAGCATGAGAGATCAATAATTTCTATAAAATAAAGTCACCACCGTGCTCTAAAAGATATAAGTGAAGCACTAGAGCAAAATTATCTAGCTCGAAAGATATAAGTGAAGCACATAGAGTATTCTAATAAATTCCGATTCATGTGTGTCTCTCCCAAAAGATGTGTACAGCAAGGATGATTGTGGTAAACTAGAAAGCAAAGACTCAAATCATACAAGACGCTCCAAGCAAAACACATATCATGTGGTGAATAAAAATATAGCCTCAAGCAAAGTTACCGATAGACGAAGACGAAAGAGGGGATGCCTTCCGGGGCACCCCCAAGCTTAGAATTTTGGTTGTCCTTGAATTTTACCTTGGGGTGCCTTGGGCATCCCCATGATTAGGCTCTTGCCACTCCTTATTCCATAATCCATCAAATCTTTACCCAAAAACTTGGAAACTTCACAACACAAAACTCAACAGAGAATCGCATGAGCTCCGTTAGTATAAGAAAATAAACCACCACCTTAAGGTACTATAATGAACTCATTCTTTATTTATATTTGTGTTAAACATATTGTATTCCAACTTCTCTATGGTTCATACCCCCCGATACTAGCCATAGATTCATCAAAATGAGCAAACAACACACGAAAAACAGAATCTGTCAAAAACAGAACAATCTGTAGCAATCTGATTTGTTCGAATACTTATGGAACTCCAAACATTCTGAAAAACTAGGAAAACAAGGATAATTTGTATATTGATCTACTGCAAAAAGAATTGGTATTTAATCACGTTCTGGTGAATTCTAACAATTATTTTTGTGAGTTGTCTGTTTCAGCAAGATCAAACAACTATCACCCAAGAAGATCTTATTGGTTCTACTTGGCACAAAGACCAATTAAAACATAAAACCACATCTAAACAGAGGCTAGATGAATTATTTATTACTAAACAAAAACAAAAAGAAAGGAACAAAAATAAAATTGGGTTGCCTCCCAACAATCATCAAATTCACGGAAACCTAGCACATTACACAAAGTTTTTGGAATCGTGGAAACACTAGCACCCAAATCACATAAGGCATAACATTCATGATTTGGAATCATAATTTTAATAGTAGGTTCTTGTCGGATGTGGGGTTCCGGCAAAACCCTTAAGGTTTGAACTCTGGGGTGTGTGCGAAGTTCTTGCCCTCCGACCGATCTACGCCCTAGCTCGCTAAGATCTCGCGGATGAACTCGATGAACTAGCAACACAGAAAGACACGAGATTTACACTGGTTCGAGCCACCGTGGTGTAATACCCCACTCCAGTGTGTGGTGGTGGATTGCCTCTTGGGCTGATGATGAACAGTACAAGGGGAAGAACAGCCTCCTGAGGTTGAGGTGTTCTTGTGCTTGTCGAACTTGTGTGGGTGAGGTGTCTCTGAATGCGCTATCCGATGCCCCTACTGTGGTGGCTAGTTCTACTTATATAGGCCCTGGTCCTCTCCCCAAATATTGAGCGGGAAGGGAGCCAACAACGGCGGGCAATTTGAAAGGGGACAACTAGTACAAGCTATCCTGACAAAAGTGATCTTCGCCTGCAAAAGGCTCTTGTGGTGACGCCGTCTTGGGCTCCATGGTGACCTCCGTCCTGCCGTCCTGCTGGTCTTCGGTCTCATTGCTCTGATATGGAAACCTTTGTCTGATGCCTCGGTACTCCGCGCCTGCGCTTGCTTCCTTAGGACCAAAGAGGAAACAAGGACACTGCACGCGCTAGCGCCCGCCTGGCGCCCGCCTGGTGTCGATCGTCATGGCTCACATCACGAGAGCCTCGCGAGGTTTGCCCTGCCTTGATAACTCCGCTCCTCGTGAGGCAGCCTGGCGAGGCCGCTCTTGAAGAGGTCCTGCGTCGTCCCCCTCGCGAGGCTTGGCCCCTCGCAAGGGTCTTGAATGCCTTGTTGATGAAGATGGGTCATACTGGCCTGCTCGCCTAGCCACGCCGTGGGCCGCATGCAGGAAAGTCTGGGGACCCCTGTTCCCAAAACACCGACAGTAGCCCGCGGGCCCAAGGTGCGCTCAGGCATGGCTTCGAAGCGAAGCTAAAGGTCAAGTACGGAGCGCCGCGGGCCCCAAAAGCCTGCGGCCTCGGTTGACGCATGGCGGTTGATTGGACGTGAGCGTATCCACTTCCCCACGCTGCCTTTGAATCCGCCTGGCTATGCGCCCCCTGCAATCTACACAGTTATTCTTCCCTCGTCCACGCCTGGCTTCCCCAATCTCTCTTCTTTCTCGAGACTCTGCTCCTCCCCTCCAATCTGATCTGCGCCCTGCTTGCCTCGCCGCTATGACGTCGGGACGAGCAGACAAGGGGAAGAATCCCCTGCCTTCGCCAAGTGCGCCTCCCTCCTTCGATCCTGCGCTCGGCCGACCACGGGTGCTCAACGGCGAGGCCATGGACAAGGTGCGCCCCATGCTCGCCTCCAATTTCAACGAATGGGGAGAGACGGTGGCTTGGCCCGCGTCTCGCACTCGCATTGCCCGGGCAACCACTGAGGTCCCAATCTTCATAGATGCCCTCTGGGCTGGCCTGATTCCTCCCTTCTCCGCTTTGTTCAACGCGATGCTCGAGCATTATCAGATCCACATGCTGCATCTCGACCCCCAATCCGTGACTCTTCTCGACGTCTTTGCCTTTGTGTGTGAAGCCATGGTTGGCATCGCTCCTTCTGTGGCCCTCCTCCGCCATTTCTTCTCATTGCATCTGACCGACCCTTGGCAGAGCTCGGGGTGCGTGAGCTTCCAGGCTGTGGCTGCGACAGCGGGCGCGGGGATCGACTTTGAGCTTCCTCCATCCACGGGCGTATTTCGGACACGATGGGTGTTTATCGACGCCGGTGTGCTCAGCCCTCTACTCCATGCTCCGCCAGGGCCTACTGTTCCCAACTCTTGTTGGGGCCACCAGAGGCTCGCGAGCCCCCGTCTCGTCCCCGTCTGGCTCAGGCTGAGGAGGTTGAAGGACCGCGGCGTGACTGCGCCTTTGGTGGTGAAGGAGTTCGTCAAGCGCCGAGTCGCTCCGCTTCAGCGCCACTCCCACCCGATGTGGGCCTAGCTCAGCAGTCAGGACCATATGAGGTTTCAGGAGGAGGGGCTTCCTCTTAAGACGCGGCAAACAGTGCTGACGGTCCTGAAGGGTGTCCCTCTGCCGGACGACATGCCCATGAAGAGTTGTCTGGTGTACCACTGCGAGAACGAAGCCGAATTTGCCGAGAGCATGCCCTCCTTTGATGAATGGGGCTTGTGCCCAATCAGCCTGGTGGGGCCCCGCGAGAACCCTGTCGACGTGTTTCCCTTCCTTGCCGCTGGTGCCGAGCTCGCCCCAAGTGAGGGTGCAGGAGGGCGAGCTCCGACGGAGGCGGGCGGCCCAAATGCTGAGGAGCACATGCCGCGTGGTGATCCCGGGGCGTCGTCCTCGGGAAGCTGCGATCCCTTCCCTGGGGCGTCGGTTACTGAGGCGGCGCAACATGCGGTTCCCAAGGTCAAAGCCACGAAATCCTCTAGAGGTCTTGGTGAGATGGCGTCCGACTGCTCACCGTAGCCGGGCACCCCTAAAGTAGTCCCTCCATGCCCTTCCTCGGCCTCGCCCCGCGCTGGTCACCATGTCCAGCGCTTCAGTCGGCTTTGCGTGGACTTCGAGGAGCTCCGCAAGAGGAAAGGATCCCCGAGCGGCAATAGCATCTTCAGGCCGTTGAAGCGACGCAAGTACTTCGTTGTCGACGTGTAAGTACTGCACCTTGTGGTTTCTTGATTGCTGCTTTCCTTCCTTACACTGGCTCCTCAGGACCCCTTCCGCCAGGGCCGTCGAGCCCTCCGAGAAGCAATCCTCGTCTTCCTCGGCACCCCCGTTGGCCTTGTGTACCCCGAGCCTGCATGCCGCGCCTGGAGCCATGCCGGTTGAGGGGGTGCGCTCGCCTTCATAGAGCCTCGAATCTACGGCTTCGTTGCCCTTCCTGCACGACCTGGCTTGGAGCCTAGCGGGCGTTCCCCGTTCTCCTCCTTTGGTTATGGACAACAGCTGGTTGGGCTCGGCCTTCAGCTCCTCCTCCAGCGACGGGCCCCGACTGGCTAGGGCCCCTGCAAGGATTGGCTGGCACCTGGGGCAGTACCAGCCCCCAGCCCCTTGTCGAGGGGTGGTGCGCCGCTTGATGTCCCGCCTGCAGCTCCCGGGGTGGAGGATGAGGTGAGCCATGTGTTCGAGTCCGAGCACGGGCGAAGCGTCGTTCACCATGAGCTCTTCCAGGAGGCGATGGGCACGATGAGCCGACTTGGCGAAGAACTCGCGGGTGTCGACTCGCGTCTTGAGGATGAAGTTCTTCGGCTGGCGGAGGAGTGGCGCAAGCTGAGGGTGGCTGTCAAACTGGGCCGCTACCAGCGTGATCTGACAATGCGGAAGCCGAGGCGTTCCTCAAGGTTTCCCGCGAAGCTCGCTCCCGAGCCTTGGAGGAGGCTCGCGAGGCTGACCGTCGTCGCGAGGCTACGGAGAAGCGCGCGTGGGATCTCCAGGACTGGAGTGGGTCCCTCAAGCAGAAGGTGGAGGCGCGCAGAGCCGCCCTTGCATCGCTGAGGGGGACGCCCGCAGAAGAAGAGGAGGTCCGGAAGCGCGAGGAGGCGCTGGCTCTGGAAGCCGTGGAACGCAGCCTTGAGCTCGAGCAACTGGAGACGAGGGAGCGTCAAGTTGCTCAAGCAGAGGATGCCGGCGGGGCTCGCGAGGCCAAGGTCCAGGAGGAAGTCGATTGCCAGGTGGCCCGGGTTCGCGCGGATCTTGAGGATCAGTACGACCTGAAGCTGAAGCTTGCAGGAACTGAGGCGGCGGGCAGGACCGCCGCTCTCAGACCCAGGTTAGATGCAGCGGAGAGGCGTGGGGAGGCAGCGGCTGCCGCCTTGGTCACGGCGCAGGCGTACTTGGCCTCCGCCCGCGCCGAGCTGCTTTTACTTCAAAAACGGGTTGATGATGCCGAGGCCGTCGCACGGCAGAACAAGGAGGAAGTGCTTCAATGACGGACGCTGGAGCGCGAGCACGCCCCCATGCTTCAGGATCTCCGAAACAGGGCTAACACCGCCCTGGGCTTCATCTGCGACGAGAATGCACCCCCACTCAAATGACTACGCCAGCCACCTGATCTTCTTCACCAATGTGGTGACGCGCCTGGAAGCCTGGTCTGATAGGGCTCGCCAGCTCGTGGAAGAGAGGAGTCGGGGCCTGCTCGGGCGCGCGTTCTCCCGCGTCTTCAACCATCTCCGAAACACCTTCCCTGACTTCAACTTCGACGCCGCCATTGCCCCGTGCTACAGGCCGTCCGAGGCGACCTGGCGCGATGGGTGGAGGACAAAGTGGATGCGCCGGTCAGAGCCTTTGCCTCCGACGACGACGCGGTGGTGGTCGTCGCGGACGAGTGCGACGTGGTTGATGACGGCGACGGAGGCGTCACCGAAGGAGGCGATGGTGATAGCGAAGACGATGACGACGCGAGTGACGCATCCGAGGGTGATGTAGCGAGCGACATATCTGGCTGATCCCGTGTTCTCTTGTCGTTTTATCCTATACTCAAAAACTCGGGCATGGTGCCTAAAGATTGTGAGAGCATTTTGGGAGGGGGAGCCCCTTATGTAAGCAAATCATGATTTCTACTCCTTTATGCCGGACCGAGGGTGTGTTTTGGTTGGTCATGAGTCCGACGGCAAGTTTTGCTGTTGCGGCTTACCTTAGTTGGAGTGAGCCCTGGATCCTATTGTAAGGTCCAGAGTCACCACAGCACTTCGGAAGGGTCTGCTGACCCGCTCGGGAGTGCCTCGCGAGGTTCCTGCGCCAATAGGCGCGCGAGGCGCGTGCGCTGTGCCCAGCCCCGCTCGCGAGGGGCCCGCAAGGGGGAGGCGACGAGCGTGAGCTCCAGAACAAGGCAATAACTAGATGGCAAGACATTGCTCGAACAGGAAAATACACCCCCCGCACGCATCTACAAAAGCTCGACTTCAACTTAAATCCAAATCCAGAAAGCCAGGCTACAGAAGAAGAGATCCAAAGCAAATGGCCACGTCCGGCACCTAGTCTATTCTTCTGGTCTTCGAGTCTTCTCACTAGCGCAGAGCTAAGTGCTTCCACTAGGCGTGGAAGGGAGCCCCAGGGCCTGAGGCCAGCACCCCTGAGACTCCGGGGCATGTACAACCCCACTCATTATTACGTGAGAGTGTCACGGGCGGCGAGCTTCACGGGCACTGGGCCTTCTTTACAGGAACTGTCCTTGCTTCATATCGCCAGACGAGGGCCCCACCTTGCGCCACCCTCGACCACCTTTGAGCCGACCAACAACCTGGACGACACAAAGGGGGGAAAGGGGACGCTAGCGGTGACCTCGGCGACCACGAGTCCTATGCCGGGGGAAGGCTTGCCGGCACCTCCCTGGCAGAGGGCCTACCTCCGGGCATTGCATGGCTTCGCGCGAAGTGGGGAGGGGCCTTGCTCCTGGCTCCCTCCTCGTGGACCCCCAGTGTGCTTCCCCCGGCGGGAGGGATGCTGCTGCGCTGGGGTCGTCGACCGACGTCGTGACCTGATTCACTTGCAGCCCATGGTTAGCGTAAGCCTGCTCCTGAGAGATTAGTGGTACCCTGTAGTTGTTTTTGCTGGCGCGATCATCGTGGTTCTCTGTCGGTTCCCGAAAGGCTTCAACTTCTAGCATCCCTTCTTCCCAATCTTCTCCGAGGAACGAGCCGGGGTCATCTTCTGGTGCGTACTCCTGGTCCATCATGCGGGGCACGTAGGCTTCCGGGGCCGTTACCCCGAACACCTCGCCGTAGTGCCCCACACTCCATGTTGCCCAGCCTAGCATGGCGTCCTGAGGATGGTAGCGCGGCATCCCACTGGGACCATGGGAGGCGATGCTTGTGCCCATGCTTGTCGCGGGCGGCATGGGGGCGGTGGAGCCCCCGACGCCGTCAGTCGTGCTGGTGTTGACGAAGCTCCAGGCGCACCTGACGGCGCGTGGTTGCGGTGAGTCCTGCCATGAGGCCCCATAGTGGCCTAAGGAGGAAGCTGATAGCAGAAGGGTGGCACTCCCGAAGCCACCACACCCAGAAGCTCAGCAACGCGTTCCAGCAGTGCTTCCCGGCCGCTTTCCATCAGCCGGCATTGTAGCAGCTCTCGCGCCATCGTGAGCGCTGGCCGCATGTTCGACTGCTCTCGCCGTGAGTGTGGCGCCATTGCTGCAGCGTGGCTTGCTGCCCTTGCAGCGGCTCACACTTGCCGTGGAGTGAGGGTGGACGACGCCTGGCCGTGCCGCCCGTGCCCGTAGCATCGGACAGCGCTCGCGCCGCCTGGAGCGTGGGGTCGAGGTCTTCGTGGGCAGGTGGCACCGCTCGGGCTGGCCAAGCTGCCCAGTGGTCGGAGTCTGGCCTTGGATTGTCGGACATCAGGGCACGGGGTGTCGGTGGATCAATCAAAAGGGAAGAGGCTCCGGCGCACCCCTACTTGGTGCGCCAGATGTTGGATGTGGGGTTCCGGCAAAACCCTTAAGGTTCGAACTCTGGGGTGCACGCGAAGTTCTTGCCCTCCGACCGATCTACGCCCTAGCTCGCTAAGATCTCGCGAACGAACCTGATGAACTAGCAACACAGAAAGACACGAGATTTATACTGGTTCGGGCCACCGTCGTGGTGTATACCCTACTCCAGTGTGTGGTGGTGGATGGCCTCTTGGGCTGATGATGAACAGTACAAGGGGAAGAACAACCTCCTGAGGTTGAGGTGTTCTTATGCTTGACGAACTTGTGTGGGTGAGGTGTCTCTGAATGTGCTATCCGATGTGTTGGCGTTCTGGGAACGGGGGTCCCCAGACTTGCCTGCCTGCGGCCTGCGGCGTGGCTCAAAGGAGGCCCAGCACGGCCCATCTTCATCAACACGAGACCGAAGACCCTCGTGAGGGGCCAAGCCTCGCGGGGCGGACGACACAGAGCTCCCTCAGGCGCGGCCTCATCAGGCTGGCTCACGAGGAGGCGGAGATCAAGGCGGGGTACCTCACGAGGTGCCCATGACGTAAGCCATGACGACCACGGGCGCCGGGCGGGCGTCAGCCTGTGCAGTGTCCTCCTTTCCTCTTTGGTGCAAAGGGGGCAAGCGCAGGCGAGAGGATCAAGCAAAGGCATCCATTTCGGTGCAACAAGACCAAGATCAGCTCCGCGACAAGGAGGAGGTCATCATGGAGCCCAAGCTAGCGTCATCACCAGAGCCTTTGGCAGGCGAGGACCGACTTTTGTCAGGATAAGTGTACCAGATGTTCCCCTTCAAAATGGCCAACTGTTGGCGCCCTTCCCGCTCAATATTTGGGAAGAGGCCCAGGGCCTTTGCCTATAAATAGGACTAGCCACCCCCAGTGTAGGGTAGAGAAAGATAAAGGCATCGACGAATCGACCGACAATCAGACAGAAAGAGAGAGAGAAGGGCGACTGAACCCCTCTAGCAGTTCATTGCCCCAGCCAAGAACAAACCCTCGCGAGGCTGTTCTTCCTTGTATTGTTCATCATCAGCCCAAGAGGCAATCCACCACACCACCACACTAGAGTAGGGTATTACACCACATCGGTGGCCCGAACCAGTATAAACCTTGTGTCTCTTGTGCTGTGTTCTTGATAGCTTAGATCTTTGCAAGACGGAGAGGTAGAAAGCGTAATCTCCGCGCGCACCCCAGAGTTCGAACCACAAGGGTCTGCCGGAACCCGAAATCCGACATTTGGCGTGCCAGGTAGGGGTCGTCTCAGCATCCGTCCGTGCGGCAAGATGGCCGTACCGCTACTCCGTCGCTCACACCCGCTGGTTCTTCGTCCCGCGCGCTCCACGCGCCCTTGGAGGCTCGAGCTGCGCTCATCACGGCGAGCGAGCTCCTGCGCTACCGTCCCGTCGACGACGTCTACGAAGAGTGGCTCGACCGCATCACCGAGCTCGTCCGCGCCGCAGGGGGCTCTCCCGCGCCGTCCGTTCCGCTGCGCCGCGCCCCGTCCCGCGCGGGCAACGAAGCTCTGGGGGCGTACCAGCCGCCTCCTCTCCAAGAAGACGCCCTGGCTCCAAGGCACGCAGCCCCTGGAAGGAACCCGCTCCGTCAGGCACCGGCGCGACAAGAGCAGAGCTGCCAAGAAGTCCCTCGCCCGCAAGAAGCTGCCCGGGCGCTCCCTGCTCCGGCACGTCGCGACCCTGCTCCTGCTCCCGCGCGTCAAGATCCCGCACTGCTCCCAGCCGCAGCGCATGGGGACCCGCAAGACCAGGCTCTCCCTCACCCAAAGCCTCCCATGACCACCGCAGGCTTCCGTGCCTACACCACCGAGCTGCGCAGCGTCGCATGGCCCGGCAAGTTCAAGCCAGACCTGCCTCCTCGTTACGATGGCACGACCAACCCTGCAGAGTTCCTCCAGCTCTATGAGCTGGGCATCGAAGCTGCCAGTGGGGACGAGAAGGTCATGGCGAACTGGTTCCCCATGGCGCTCAAGGAAGGAGCACACACCTGGCTCCTGAATCTGACTCCAGGCACGATCTCTTCCTGAGACCAGATGCGCACCCGCTTCATCGCCAACTTCCAAGGTACTCGCGACCGGCCGCCTGCCGTGAGCGACATGCGCCGCATCAAGCAACAACCCAGTGAGACCCTGCAAAAGTACATCCAGCGCTTCAACAGTGCGCGCCTCAAGATCCCCAAGGTGTCCGAGGAGGCCATCATCTCGGCCTTCTCCGATGGTGTGCGCGACGTCAAAATGAAGGAGGAGCTGGCGATGCATGAAGACCTGTGCACCTCCTTGGAGCTGTTCAACTTGGCGACCAAGTGTGCCAGGGCTGAGGAGGGCTGCCTCTCCCTCCTCGAGCTGCCTGCCGCAGACCCAGAAGAGAAGAAGCCCAAGGCAAAGACGTAAAGCGCAAGGGGGCTGCCGTACTCGCAGCAGAACCAGACACCAAAAGGGGCAAAGATCTGCCTGAATCCTCCAGGGGCAGCCGGTACTGTGTGTACCATGACCTCCACACCCACAACACCAAAGAATGCCAAGAACTCCATGCCGTGCGGGAAGGAAGGATCGGCCGTCATCCCGACCGTGCTGACCGGGGCTACGACCGAGGAGGAGGAAGAAGCGCAGGACGCTGGGAAGACCGTGGTCCGCGCCAAGGATGGCGTGATCAACCTCGTGAGGATCGCTGGCATGACCTGCCTCGCGAGGGAGACTGGAGGGATCAGCCTCGCGAGGATCGCCCGCAAGGCAACGCAGGCCTCCCTCCACTGCCGCCTCAGCCGAGGAGGAATGAGGACCGCCATCAAGACGAAGGGGCTGGGAGCTTCCAGGAGCCACGCGCAATCGCTTGCATCCTGGGCGGAGCTCAAGCCCCAGCCTCCCAACGCATCTTCAAGCAGTTTGCCCGCGAAGTGAATGCAGTCTTACCCAAGCTCGAAGCAACACGCCCTCTCAGGTGGTCGGCGTGCACCATCACGTTCAGCTCAGCGGATCAGCTCAAGTGTGCGGCCACAGCCGGAGTCCTCCCGATGCTGTGCTCCCCAGTCATCAGCAACGTACTGGTCACCAGGACCCTCATCGATGGTGGGGCAGGGCTCAATGTTCTGTCCGTGGAAACATTCAACAATCTCCAAGTACCCTATGACCAGCTTCAGCCAACCAAGCCTTTCTCCGGGGTCACCGACGGCTCCACGGTCCCGATTGGGCAGGTCCGCCTCCCTATAACCTTCGGAGCACGCAACAACTACGGCACCGAGCTCATCGACTTCGACGTCGCTCACATCCGCCTGCCGTACAATGCCATCCTCGGGTACCCAGCGTTGGCCAAGTTCATGGCCGTAACTCACCATGGCTACAACGTCCTCAAGATGCCGGGAAGTGGCGGAGTCATCACGGTACCCTGCGAAGAGAGGGATGTAGTGTGTTCCCTAGAGCGAGCCTTCCAGGCCGCGTCACTGGAAGACCCAGATCGCGGGGACATGAGGTTTCCCGAGACCACCCTCAAGAAGAAGAAGACATCGTCTGGACCGATTCCTCAGGAGGCGGGTCCCTTGGGGCCTGTGCCTGCCCAGGGGGATCCTCCCTCCATCGCATAGGAAAGCGCGCCCGGCACCCTCCTCAGGCAGGGCTCGGGGGCTCTCCCCTGGAGGGCCACCGACCTGGACAAGGTCACGAGGGAGGCACTAGGGCACCACATGGAGGCATGTTTCAAAGCACGTTTCCCTCAAGAAGGAGTGAAGCAAGGAGGGTCAGACCCTCAGGAGTTCGTCAGCGAAGCCATTCAGGAGCTACAAGAGTCAAGAATCATGAGAGGCTGCCGCCGTCTACCGGCTGTGCCTCCCCATCCAGGCGAGGATGGTGGGCTGCGCGTCTGCATCGACATACCAGGGCTCAACCAAGTCGCCACGATGGAGCGCCTCTGGCCCTTGCAAGTGGGGCGCTGCGGAGGTCCACCCCACAGCTATGTTCGCGTGCCTTACGGCTTGCCGAACGCAGCTGCCACGTACTAGCGCCTCATGAGGGGCATCCTGGAAGCTCAAGAGGCCAATAGTTCCGCAGCCTTGGCGGAGATAGAGATGATTCGCGAGGAGCCACCAGCGCCTCCGGAGCCTCCCGAGGCCCCTGGGCCTGCGGGCTCGTGAGGACCGGCTTCCGCAGCCCACCGAGTCTGCTGCACCAACACCCTTTCATCCTCGACATGTTCAGGTGACACCTTTCAAGTTTCATTTCTAGCTGGGAGCGCCCTCCCAGGGCTGCATCATTCCCAGGCCACGTGGGTCTGTCCCTGCGGCATGTATCCCTTTTTATTTCACGTTGATTAGCTTGCTTTGTTGGGGGTGCCCCTCGGACTGCACCATCCCCAAGCCGCTCGGGCCAGGCCCAGCGACATGTATCTCCCTTGCGTTTAGTCCCAGCTATGCATTCACCCACCATGCTTGGTTACTTGATGCCTGTCCAGGGCACTTTTTCTCCTCCATGTCGACCACTTGCATGTTAAAGGGGGGGGGGGGTACCTGAGCATCGCGACTCAGGGCTCTTACCGGCGCTCTAGCCCTCACCCTCTGGCCTTGTCCATGGCATCGCGACCTGGCATACCAGCGATGGCTGAGACCAGCTCGAGGGCCGGGACCCGAGGACGTAGAGTATAGGCATCTAGCCCAACTTGCAGGAACACATCACAAGATAAGGCCCAGTGCCAGGCACAACCCGCCTAGAGGTAGGGCCCCGTGAGTCCCGCGCAGGCTCACGGGTGCTGAGATACACCTCGTCAAGCCCTCAGTGCCTCGCCACCCCTCGGAAGCAACTAACGGCTGACTAATAATTATCATGGCAACCCCTTCTTCCTTCTGTGATGAGTTTACAGGATCCCCAAAGGGAGTTGTGCCAGGCAAGGCCCTCGCGGCGTTCCTTTCACTCTCGTCCACGCAAACCGCTTGCACGTTAAAGGGGGGGTGCTTGAGCATCGCGACTCAGGGCTCCTACTGGCTCTCCAGCCCTCACCCTCTGGCCTTGACCACGGCATCGCGACCTGGCATACCAGCGACGGCTGAGACTCGCTCGAGGGCCGGGACCCGAGGACATAGAGCAGAAGGGGGAGCAAAGGCGAGGGAGAAGGGGCACGCGAGGACCTCGCTAGGCGGCTCCTCTCCTACTGACGCACGGACACGACGATGCACCAGCGATAATCCCCGATTCACGAAGATAAGTCATCACCCAAAAGCACCTGCTACCGTGGCACTACCCCCGCATCTAATGCAATCCTGTGTTAGAGACGCCGCTCTCCTTTCTCGCCAAACGACGGCTACTTGGGCGCCAAAGGGGACCTCCTGAGCATCGCAACTCAGGGGCTCTTACCGGACCCCGGGTCGCTCACCTCTTGGCCTTGACCACGGCATCGCGACCTGGCATACCAGCGATGGCTGACGCCGCCTTGGGACTGGGACCTGTCGGCACAGAGCACCAAGCCCTCGCGAGGTTTGAAATGGAGAACTGAGCTAAGACGGAATCGACAATTCACATAGCTCTACAACAGGGGTTATATATTGATAAACAGGATCATAGGCACCTTAGAAGCCCCCATGGGACGTATTTTGATTCCTCGCAGGGAACGGATCCTAAGGGATGCTAACTACGCGCGCCCCCGCAAAAGACGCCATTATCAACAGTGGGCCGTCAGGCGCCGGCACCAACCCCATCCAGATCAGAGTCGGCCACGGCCAGACGAGCCCGCCCTGCTCCAGGAGCGCCGCCGGCTCGTAGGCTCGTAGTTGTCGTCGCTCGTCTCCGGAGTCGCGGGGATCTCGCTGGAGTCATTGGATCCTCCGGCACCCCCGTCGCTGCTGGAGCCGCCAAAGGAGCGGTCGGCGGGCCTAGCCCTCGCCGTGGCAAGGCCCTGGCCGCCCCTCCCAGGGCAACACTCCAGCCGGCGCCCGTTCGCGTCGAAGACCTTGAAGAACATCACCGAGGCGCCGTCATACTCCAAGTGGACCATGAGGGCGCCCCTCGCTTTGCAACCACAGGCGATCTCGCCCCAGCCTCGAGTCATGAAGACCTCGCCCGAGGCGACGACCGCGACCTCTGCCTCGGTCGCGGGAGTGCTGCAGCCGGCGTGTTGCAACCATAGCTCCAGGGCCCTTCCCTACGGGATAACGGAGGTGAAAAGGGAGGAAGACGAATCCAAGATTGAGGGGGCACGGCGACGTGGAGCACGAACTCACGAGGGGAGTCCTCGGCGTGGACCCCAGGAGGAACAACCCACACCTTCGTGACCAGTCGACATCGAATACGGTGCTGACCGCGGTGGTCGGCATCAACTCCTTCAGGGACCTCGACCCGGGCATACAGGGGAAGCGAGAACCCCGGCGGAGGCCGCTCGCACCAAGGCCTTGACACCACCAGACGGTCCTCATTGTCTCGGCCGCGAAGGGTGAGCCGTTTCTTCGGTGGGAGCGGGTCTGGTTCCTCTGGAGGGGCCTTTCCCTTCTCCGCAGCAGAGAACCGGCGGATCGGAGCCATCGCAGCAAGACGGAGCGAGGATCGGGAAGAAGGAAAAGCAAGGAGGGATGGACTGGAAGGGCGCGAGCAGTTCCGTACTTATAGCCGGCGAAGACCAACCGTCGCACCAACCGTCGACCTCCACGATCATAGGTAATCATGACACGATTTGCATGCAGGGACTTGTCCAATCCACGCGATCACCAAGGCGTCGTGGGGAAGCGGAGACACCCACGTCCCATTAACCGCCACGCGGCGCCCAAGGCCGCAGGCTGTTAGGGCCCGCGGCGCTTCGCCCTTGCCCTTTTGCCTCTCGGCACGGCCAAGTCCGGGCGCGCCTTTGGCCCGGGGGCTACTGTCGGCGTTCTGGGAACGGGGGTCCCCAGACTTGCCTGCCTGCGGCCTGCGGCGTGGCTCAAAGGAGGCCCAACACGACCCATCTTCATCAACACGAGACCCAAGACCCTCACGGGGCGAACGACACAGAGCTCCCTCAGGCGCGGCCTCATCAGGCTGGCTCACGAGGAGGCGGAGAGATCAAGGCGGGGTACCTCACGAGGTGCCCATGACGTAAGCCATGATGACCACGGGCGCCGGGCGGGCGTCAGCCCGCGCAGTGTCCTCCTTTCCTCTTTGGTGCAACGGAGGCAAGCGCAGGCGAGAGGATGAAGCAAATGCATCCATTTCAGTGCAACATGACCAAGACCAACTCCGCAACAAGGAGGAGGTCATTGTGGAGCCCAAGCCAACGTCATCACCAGAGCCTTTGGCAGGCGAGGACCGACTTTAGTCAGGATAAGTGTACCAGATGTTCCCCTTCAAAATGGCCAACTGTTGGCGCCCTTCCCGCTCAATATTTGGGAAGAGGCCCAGGGCCTTTGCCTATAAATAGGACTAGCCACCCCCAGGGTAGGGCAGAGAAAGATAGAGGCATCAACGAATCGACCGGCAATCAGACAGAAAGAGAGAGAGAAGGGCGACTGAACCCCTCTAGCAGTTCATCGCCCCAGCCAAGAATAGACCCTCGCGAGGCTGTTCTTCCTTGTATTGTTCATCACCAGCCCAAGAGGCAATCCACCACACCACCACACTTGAGTAGGGTATTACACCACATCGGTGGCCCGAACCAGTATAAACCTTGTGTCTCTTGTGATGTGTTCTTGATAGCTTAGATCTTTGTGAGACGGAGAGGTAGAGAGCGTAATCTCCGCGCGCACGCCAGAGTTTGAACCACAAGGGTCTGCCGGAACCCGAAATCCGACACGATGCCCCTACTGTGGAGGCTAGTTCTACTTATATAGGCCCTAGTCCTCTCCCCAAATATTGATCGGGAAGGGAGCCAACAACGGCTCGCAATCTGAAAGGGGACAACTAGTAAAAGCTATTTTAACAAAAGTGGTCTTCGCCTGCAAAAGGCTCTGGTGGTGACGCCGTCTTGGGCTCCATGGTGACCTCCGTCCTGCCGTCCTGCTGGTCTTCGATCTTGTTGCTCTGATATGGAAACCTTTGCTTGATGCATCGGTACTTCGTGCCTGCGCTTCCTTCCTTAGCACCAAAGAGGAAATAAGGACGCTTCGTGCGCTGGCGCCTGCCTAGCGCCCGCCTGGTGTCGATCGTCATGGCTCACGTCACGAGAGCCTCGCGAGGTTTGCCCTGCCTTGATAACTCCGCTCCTCGCGAGGTAGCCTGGCGAGGCCGCTCCTGAAGAGGTCTTGCGTCGCCCCCCTCACAAGGATTGGCCCCTCTCGAGGGTCTTGAATGCCTTGTTGATGAAGATGGGCCGTACGAGCTTGCTCGCATAGCCACGCCGTGGGCCGCATGCAGGAGAGTCTGGGGACCCCCGTTCCCAGAATGCCGACAGTTCCCACTCATCATAAAGTTTTCTAGGGATAGAAACTTCTAATCAAGCTTTTCTTTATTGGATTGCATTAAAGCATCAACGATATGTTTGGTAAAAGCTTTATTTTGATTATAAGCATGAGGAGAATTTAACACGAATTGCAACAAGGAAATACAATCTATTAAAGAACAATTATCATAATTAAATTCCTTGAGATCCAATATAGTGGGTTCATTGCTATGTAAAGTTTTGACCTCTTCAATCCCACTTTTACCAATCTTTGCATCAAGATCTAAAAACTCCGAATCATTGGGACGCCTTTTAACTAAAGTTGACTCATCTCCAGTCCCATATTTATCAAGATTCATATTGGAAATCAAAGATTTAATAGGAGACACATCAATTACTTTTAGATCTTCATTATTATTGTCATCTAAATCTTCCGGTTTAGCAGCCATCTTATTTACTAAGGTGGCTTGCTTATCCGAAATTTGGGATACTAAGTTTTCAATATGAGCAAACTGAGATTTCAAACCATAAAATTCCTTAGACATATCATCGAGCTCTTTATTCATATACTCCATAAAACTTTTCTATTCTTTAAGCTCATTTCTGAAGAAATTATTATGCTCAAATTGCAACGACATAAAGCTTCTAACATTGTTTTCAATTTCTTCCAACCTTCTAAGGTGAGGATCAACGCTTTCTGGTGGGGCCATCGTGACAAACAATCAATCAAACACACAAGCAAACAAGAAGCAAGCGGAAGGAAGCGAACGAAAAAGGGCGAATAAAACAGCAAACATGAAGTGGGGGAGAGGAAAACGAGAGGCAAATGGCAAATAATGTAATGCGAGGGATAAGAGTTTGTGATGGGTACTTGGTATGTCTTGACTTGTGCGTAGATCTCCCCGGCAACGGCGCCGGAAATCCTTCTTGCTACCTCTTGAGCATGCGTTGGTTTCCCCTTGAAGAGGAAAGGGTGATGCAGCAAAGTAACATAAGTATTTCCCTCAGTTTTTGAGAACCAAGGTATCAATCCAGTAGGAGACTACACGCAAATCGCTTAGTACCTGCACAAACAATCAAGAACCTTGCAACCAACGCGATAAAGGGGTTGTCAATCCCTTCATGGCCACTTGCAAAAGTGAGATCTGATAAAGATATAAGACAAATATTTTTGGTTGTATAGATTGGAAAATAAAGATTGCAAAGTAAATAGTAAACTAGAATTGTAGATTGGAAACTTATATAACGTGAAGTAGACCCGGGGGCCATAGGTTTCACTAGTGGCTTCTCTCAAGATAGCATAAATTACGGTGGGTGAACAAATTACTGCCGAGCAATTGATAGAAAAGCGCATAGTTATGATGATATCTAAGGCAATGATCATGAATATAGGCATCACGTCCGTGTCAAGTAGACCGAAACGATTCTGCATCTACTACTATTACTCCACACATCGACCACTATCCAGCAGGTATCTAGAGTATTAAGTTCATAAGAACGGAGTAACGCATTAGGCAAGATGACATGATGTAGAGGGATAAACTCAAGCAATATGATATAAACCCCATCTTTTTATCCTCGATGGCAACAATACAATACGCGCCTTGCTGCCCCTGCTGTCACTGGGAAAGGACACCGCAAGATTGAACCCAAAGCTAAGCACTTCTCCCATTGCAAGAAAGGTCAATCTAGTAGGCCAAACTAAACCGATAATTCGAAGAGGCTTGCAAAGATATCAAATCATGAATATAAGAATTTAGAGAAGAATAAAATAATATTCATAGATAATCAAGTTCATAAACACACAATTAATCGGATCTTGGCAAACACACTGCAAAAGAGTATTACGTCGAAAAGATCTCCCAGAAGATCGAGGAGAACTTTGTATTGAGATCCAAAGAGAGAGAAGAAGCCATCTAGCTAATAACTATAGACCCGAAGGTCTGTGGTAAAGTACTCACACATCATCGAAGAGGCTATGGTGTTGATGTAGAAGCCCTCCGTGATTGAATCCCCCTCCGGCAGATCGCGGAAAAGGCCCCAAGATGGGATCTCACGGGTACATAAGGTTGTAGCGGTGGAAAAGTGGTTTCGTGGCTCCCCTGGATGTTTTCAGGGTATAATAGTATATATAGGCGAAAGAAGTAGGTCGGTGGAGCCACGAGGGGCCCACGAGGGTGGGGGCGCGCCTACCCCCCTAGGCGCGACCTTCTGCCTCGTGGCCTTCTCGTTGTTTCCTTGACGTCCACTCCAAGTCTCCCGTATTGCGTTTGTTCCAAAAAAGATCCTTGCGAAGCTTTCATTCCATTTGAATTCCTTTGATATTCCTTTTCTGCGAAACACTGAAATAGGCAAAAAAATAGCAAATTGCACTGGGCCTTCGGTTAATAGGTTAGTCCCAAAAATAGTATAAAAATCCCATTAAACGTCGAAAACAGATAATATAATAGCATGGAACAATAAAAATTTATAGATACGTTGGAGATGCATCAATATATCATAGACCGGTCCCAAACAGAAATTGAAGTTTATTCATTTTTCAACCATACTTTCACTTTCCATGGCTAGCCGTATCCACGGATGCCTTCCATACCAACACTTTCCAAGTAATTTATTATTTGACAACATAAAGTAAATTCATTTTTCATTTCAGGTCTGGGCATCCCTAATACCTTTGCCTTACTCTCGTGCAATGACAAGTGAATAAACACTCATCATGAGAACATCATATCTAGCATGGAAATATATTAGCCACTCCCTACCGTTTCATGAGCGGTACAAGCAAACAAAAGAGAAATTTGTTTTGAAAATTAGAGATGGCACATGCAAATTTGCTTAGAACGGCAAAAGAATACCACATATAGGTAGGTATGGTGGACTCATGTGGCAAAACTAGTTTAAAGGACTTTGGATGCGCAAATAGTGATCATACTTAGTGCAAAATGAAGGCTAGCAAAAGATTGAGAAGCGACCAACCAAGAAACAAAAAAATCTCATAGGCGAGCATTAAGCATAATTAACACCGAATCATGCACCACAAGTAGGATGTAATTTCATTGCATAACTATTGACTTTCGTGCTTGCATAGGGAATCACAAACCTTAACACCAATATTCTTACTAAAGCATAATTACTCATCAACATGACTCACATATCACATCATCATATCTCAAAACTATTACAAGGAATCAAGTTTATTTTCTCCAACGGTCTTCATGAAAGTTTTTATTATATCTTCCTTGGATATCTATCACTTTGGAACTATATTTCATAAGTTTCTTTTGATAAGCTCAAACAAATATAAGTGAAGATCATGAGCATAGCATTTCTTTCTCTCAAAATAGTTTAAGTGAAGCAAGAGAGAATTTCTAAAAAATACCAACTCACAAATAAATATAAGTGAAGCATGAGAGAATTTCTTCAAAAATACTAAAGCACACCATGCTCAAAAAGATATAAGTGAAGCACTAGAGCAATTCCATACCTCATAACGATTTAAGTGAAGCATAGAGAGATATTCTAACAAGTCATGACATAATTTTGGCTCTCTCAAATAGGTGTGTGCAGAAAGGATTCAAGACTTAAAACAAAAAGCAAAACAAGCAAAGACTCATATCATACAAGACGCTCCAAGCAAAACTCATAGTATGTGACGAATAAAAATATAGTTCTAAGTAAAATACCGATGGTCGTTAGAAGAAATAGGGGATGCCACTCGGGCATCCCCAAGCTTAGTTTCTTACTTCCCTTTGGATAATAGCTTGGGATGCCATGGGAATCCCCACGCTTAGGCTCTTCTTACTCCTTATTTCTTCATCCATCGTAAAACCACCCAAAACTTGAAAACTTCAATCACACAAAACTCAACAAAACCTTCGTGAGATCTGTTATTATAAGAAAGCAAATCACTACTATAAGTACTATAGCAAACCCATTCATATTTTATTTTTGCATTATATCTACTGTATTCCAACTTTTCTATGGCAAAAACTCTTCAAAGAAAACCATAGAATCATCAAAACAAGCACATAACACAAAGAAAACAGAATTTGTCAAAAACAACATAGTCTGTAGCAATCTGGATATTTTGAATACTTCTGTAACTCCAAAAATTCTGAAAAATTAGGACCACGTGAGCAATTTGTTTATTAATATTCTGCAAAAGGAATTGGTATTTTATCACGCTTCTGTGATTTTAAGTAATTCTGGGACTGGCGTGCAAAGTTTCTGTTTTTTAGCAAGATCAAATCAACTATCACCCAACATAATCCTAAAGGCTTTGCTTGGCACAAACATTAATTAAAACACAAAAAACACAATCATAACAGTAGCATAATTGTGGAAACACTCAAGAACCGAAAGCCAAAGACAAAAATAAATTTTATTCATTGGGTTGCCTCCCAACAAGCGCTATAGTTTTACGCCCTTAGCCAGGCATAAATCACGGATCTAAGTACTGTCATCTTTGTTTCTAGATCCATAAGATGCCCTCATGATTGATTCATATGGTCGCTTAGTTCTTGTTCTAGGGAAATGTTCCATACCCTTTGATACGTCTCCAACGTATCTATAATTTTTGTTTGTTCCATGCTATTATATTATCTGTTTTGGATGTTTTATATGCATCAATATGTGATTTTATATTATTTTTGGGACTAACCTATTAACCTAGAGCCTAGTGCCAGTTTCTGTTTTTTCCTTGTTTTAGAGTTTCACAGAAAAGGAATACCAAACGGAGTCCAAACGGAATGAAACTCTCGAGATGATTTTTCTTGGACCAGAAGACATCCAGAGGACTTGGAGTACACGTTAGGGAATCCATGAGGTGGCCACAAGGTCGGAGGGAGCGCCCCCCTCCCTTGTGGGCCCCTCGTGACTCCACCAACCTATTTCTTCCGCCTATATATTCTCAAATATTCCAAAACCTATCAAGAGAGCCACGAATACACTTTTCCACCGCCGCAACCTTCTGTACCCGTGAGATCCCATCTAGGGGCCTTTTTCGGCGTCCTGCCGGAGGGGGATTCGATCACGGAGGGCTTCTACATCAACACCATTGCCTCTCCGATGAAGCTTGAGTTGTTTACCACAGACCTACGGGTCCATAGCTAGTAGCTAGATGGCTTCTTCTCTCTCTTTGATTCTCAATACCATGTTCTCCACGATGTTCTTGGAGATCTATACGATGTAATACTCTTTTGTGGTGTGTTTGCCGAGATCTGATGAATTGTGGATTTATGATCAGCTTACCTATGAATATTATTTGAATCTTCTCTGAATTCTTATATGCATGATTTGATATCTTTGAAAGTCTCTTCGAAGTATCAATTTGGTTTGGCCAACTAGATTGGTTTTTCTTGCAATGGGAGAAGTGCTTAGCTTTGGGCTCAATCTTGCGGTGCTCGATCCCAGTGACAGAAAGGGAACCGACATGTATTGTATTGTTGCCATCGAGGATAACACGATGTGGTTTTCATCATATTGCTTGAGTCTATCCCGCTACATCATGTCATCTTACTTAATGCATTACTCTGTTCTATGAACTTAATACTCTAGAGGCAGGCAGGAGTCGGTCGATGTGTGGAGTAATAGTAGTAGATGCAGGCAGGAGCCGGTCTACTTGATACGAACGGGATGCCTATATTCATGATCATTGCCTTATGTATCGTCATAACTTTGCACTTTTCTATCAATTGTTCGGCAGTAATTCATTCACCCACCGTAATATTTTATATCTTGAGAGAAGCCTCTAGTGAAACCTATGGCCCCCGGGTCTATTTTCCATCATATAAGTTTCCGATCTACAGTTTTAGTTTCCTATTTACTTCCTTTGAAATCATTTACTTTGCGTTCCATAAACCAAAAATACCAAAAATATTACTTTACCGTTTATCCATCTCTATCAGATCTCACTTTGCAAATAACCGTGAAGGGATTAGCAACCCCTTTGTCGTGTTGGGTGCAAGTTGGTGTTTGTTTGTGCAGGTATTCGGTGGCTTGAACATTGTATCCTACTGGATTGATACCTTGGTTCTCAAAAGCTGAGGGAAATACTTACTCTACTTTGTTGCATCACCCTTTCCTCTTCAAGGGAAAAACCAACGCAAGCTCAAGAAGTAGCAGGAAGAATTTCTGGCGCCGTTGCCGGGAAGATCTACGTCAAGTCAAGACATACCAAGTACCCATCATAAACTCTCATCTATCGCATTACATTATTTGCCATTCGGTCTCGTTTTCCTCTCCCCCACTTCTAAAAAAGAATTTCAAAATAATTTTCCTTTGCTTCGCCTCTCTTTCGTTTGTCTCTACCTCCATGGCCGAATATAGAAAGGCTAAGGGTTTTCTCCCAAGTTCAAGTACCTTGGATGACCCATCTGTCCTTTCTAAGCTCATAAATAATGATGTTGTGGAAAGACTTACTAGGTAGTTAAGGTGGATTTCAAATTTGACGAAGATGATCCCGGAATTTTTCGTTATTTGCTTGACGAATCTTTGAAAGATGCTTGGGATAGGCTGTTGAGGATTCGAGCTAGCTATGTGCCCCAATATCAAATTGAGATATATTTAAAAGGCTTTTATATTGGCCTACCTCCTTCTTTTAAGCAAGTTTTGGATTCTATATTTGAAAATGGTTTTCTTGGAGGGGATGCCATCGATACTTATGAGAAGATGAGAACCATATTTGGTCACCCCAAGGAAAAGGGTGTTGAATCAACCGCTATAATTAGTTTCTATCAAAATGAAATAATTAAAGAGATGACGGCTAGTTTAGATGCAGATTTTTGTAATGTGCTTAATCTTTCTTCTACAATTAATGGCCATGTGCTTTCACAAAATATAAAGATAAATGCCTTATATAAGAAATTTTCTCTTTACTTCCCAAAAGGGGAGGTGATAATATCTAGATCTATTCGTGTTTCACGCCTAGCTAAGGGCGTTAAACAATAGCGCTTGTTGGGAGGCAACCCAATTTTACTTTTATGTTTTTTTCTTTTTAGGTTCTGTTTTGATTTAGATAATTCATCTAGCCTCTGGTTAGATGTGGTTTTGTGTTTCAATTAGTGTTTGTACCAAGTAAGACCTTTGGGATAGCTTACGGTGATAGCTGATTTTATCTTGCTGAAAAACAGAAACTTTTGCGCTCAGTCCCAGAATTATTAAAATTCACAGAAGCGTGGTAAAGTACTTATTATTTTTGCAGAAGATTAATAAACAAAATTCTTAGGTCGTCCTATTTTATCAGAATTTTTGGATTTACAGAAGTACTCTCAATATCCAGATTGCTAGGCTGTTGTGTTTTTGATAGATTCTGATTTCTATGTGTTGTTTGCTTATTTTGATGAACCTATGGCACGTATGGGGGGAGGGATATGAACCATGGAAAAGTTGGAATACATTAGATATTACACCAATATAAATAAAGAATGAGTTCACAACAGTACCTAAAGTGGTGATTTATTTTCTTATACTAATGGAGTTTATGAGATTTTTTGTTGAGTTTTGTGTTGTAAAGTTTTCAAGTTTTGGGTAAGGCTTTGATGGACTATGGCATAAAGGGTGGCAAGAGACTAATCTTGGGGATGCCCAAGGTAGGCCAAGGTAATATTCAAGGATAACCAAGAGCGTAAGCTTGGGGATGCCCCGGAAGGCATTCCCTATTTCGTCTTCGTCTATCGGTAATTTTACTTGAGGCTCTATTTTTATTCACCACATGATATGTGTTTTGTTTGGAGCGTCTTGTATGATTTGAGTCTTTGCTTTTTAGTTTTCCACAATCATCCTTGCTGTACACACCTTTTGAGATAGACACGCATGAATCGTGATTTATTAGAATGCTCTTTATGCTTTACTTACATCTTTTGAGCTAGGCAATATTGCTCTAGTGCTTCACTTATATCTTTTTAGAGCACGATGGTGGTTTTATTTTATAGAAATTGATGAACCCTCGTGCTTCACCTATATTATTGTGGGAGTATCTAAACAACATGGTAATTTTCTTTGGTTATAAATTTAGTCCTAATATGATAGGCATCCAAGATGGATATAATAAATTTTTTCATATAAACTGCATTGAATGCTATGAGAAGTTTGATTCCTTATAATTGTTTTGAGATATGAAGATGGTGATATTAGAGTCATGCTAGTGAGTAGTTGTGAATTTTATAAATACGTGTGTTAAAGTTTTTGATTCCCGTAGCATGCACGTTTGGTGAGCCATTATGTGATGAAGTCGGAGCATGATTTATTTATTGATTGTCTTCCTTATGAGTGGCGGTCGGGGATGAGCGATCGTCTTTTCCTACCAATCTACCCCTCTAGGAGCATGCGCATAGTACTTTGTTTCAATGACTAATAGATATTTGCAATAAGTATGTGAGTTCTTTATGATTAATGTTGAGTCCATGGATTATACGCACTCTCACCCTTCCGCCATTGCTAGCCTCTCTAGTACCGCGCAACTTTCGACGGTACCATACACCCCCATATACCTTCCTCAAAAAAGCCACCATACATACCTATTATGGAATTTCCATAGTCATTCCGAGATATATTGCCATGCAACTTTCCACCATTCCGTTTATTATGACACGCTCCATTATTGTCATATTGCTTTGCATGATCATGTAGTTGACAGCGTATTTGTGGCAAAGCCACCGTTCATAATTCTTTCATACACCGAATGGGGCTAGGGTTACACAGAGTCGGTTACAAGGAATGAGATCTACATATCCGTATTGCCAAGCTTGCCTTCCACGCCAAGGAGAGTCCCATCCGGACACGGGATGAGGTCTTCAATCTTGCATCTTCATAGTCCAATAGTCCGGCCAAAGATTATAATCCGGCTGTCCAGATACCCCATAATCCAGGACTCCCTCACCCATCATTACCTTCCTCAAAACAGCCACCATACCTACCTATTATGGCATTTCCATAGCCATTCCGAGATGTATTGCCATGCAACTTTCCACCATTCTGTTTATTATGACACGCTTCATCATTGTCATATTGCTTTGCATGATCATGTAGTTGACATTGTATTTGTGGCAAGGCCACCATTCATCAGTCATACACGTCACTCCTGATTCATTGCATATCCCGGTACACCACCGGAGGCATTCACATAGAGTCATATTTGTTCTAAGTATCGAGTTGTAATTCTTGAGTTGTAAGTAAATAAAAGTGTGATGATTTTCATTATTAGAGCATTGTCCCATGTGAGGAAAGGATGATGGAGACTATGATTCCCCCATAAGTCAGGATGAGACTCCGGACGAAAAAATAAAATAAAAGAGGCCAAAGAAGCCCAAATAAAAAAAGAGGCCAAAGAAGCCCACCAAAAAACAAAAAAAATGAGAGAAAAAGAGAGAAGGGGCAATGCTACTATCCTTTTACCACACTTGTGCTTCAAAGTAGCACCATGATCTTCATGATAGAGAGTCTCCTATGTTGTCACTTTCATATACTAGTGGGAATTTTTCATTATAGAACTTGGCTTGTATATTCCAATGATGGGCTTCCTCAAATTGCCCTAGGTCTTCATGAGCAAGGAAGTTGGATGCACACCCACTTAGTTCCCTTTTTGATCTTTCATAAACTTATAGCTCTAGTGCATCCGTTGCATGGCAATCCCTACTCACTCACATTGATATCTATTAATGGGCATCTCCATAGCCCGTTGATACGCCTAGTTGATGTGAGACTATCTCCTTCTTTTTGTGTTCTCCACAACCACAGTCTATTCCACCTATAGTGCTATGTCCATGGCTCACGCTCATGTATTGCGTGAAAGTTGAAAAAGTCTAAGAACATCAAAAGTATGAAATAATTGCTTGGCTTGTCATCGGGGTTGTGCATGAATTAAATATTTTGTGTGATGAAGATGGAGTATAGCCAGACTACATGATTTTGTAGGGATAAGCTTTCTTTGGCCATGTTATTTTGCAAAGACATAATTATTTTGTTAGTATGCTTGAAGTATTATTGTTTTTATGTCAATATTAAAATTTTGTTTTGAATCATAAGGATTTGAACATTCATGCCACAATAAAGAAAATTACATGGACAAATATGTTAGGTAGCATTCCACACCAAAATTTCTATTTTTATCATTTAGCTACTCGAGGACGGGCAAGAATTAAGCTTGGGGATGCTTGATACGTCTCCAACGTATCTATATTTTTTTTATTGTTCCATGCTATTATATTATCTGTTTTTGATGTTTTATATGCATTAATATGCTATTTTATATTATTTTTGGGACTAACCTATTAACCTAGAGCCGAGTGCCAGTTTCTGTTTTTTCCTTGTTTTAGAGTTTCGTAGAAAAGGAATACCAAATGGAGTCCAAAGGGAATGAAACTTTCGCGATGATTTTTCTTGGACCAGAAGACATCCAGAGGACTTGGAGTACACGTCAGGGAAGCCACGAGGTGGCCACAAGGTCGGAGGGCGCGCCCTACCCCCTCGTGACTACACCAACCTATTTCTTCCGCATATATATTCTCAAATATTCCAAAACCTATCAGGAGAGCCACAAAAACACTTATCCACCACTGCAACCTTCTGTACCCGTCAGATCCCATCTAGGTGCCTTTTCCGGTTCCTGCCGGAGGGGGATTCGATCATGGAGGGCTTCTACATCAACACCATTGCCTCTCCGATAAAGCGTGAGTAGTTTACCACAGACCTACGGGTCCATAGCTAGTAGCTAGATGGCTTCTTCTCTCTCTTTGATTCTCAATACCATGTTCTCCTCGATGTTCTTGGAGATCTACCTGATGTAATACTCTTTTGCGGTGTGTTTGACAAGATCCGATGAATTGTGGATTTATGATCAACTTATCTATGAATATTATTTGAATCTTCTCTGAATTCTTATATGCATGATTTGATATCTTTGCAAGTCTCTTCGAACTATCGATTTAGTTTGGCCAACTAGATTGGTTTTTCTTGCAATGGGAGAAGTGCTTAGCTTTGGGTTCAATCTTACGGTGCTCGATCCCAGTGACAGAAGGTGAACCGACACGTATTGTATTATTGCCATCGAGGATAACAAGATGGGGTTTTCATCATATTGCTTGAGTCTATCCCGCTACATCATGTCATCTAACTTAATGTGTTACTCTGTTCTATGAACTTAATACTCTAGATGTAGGCAGGAGCCGGTCGATGTGTGGAGTAATAGTAGTAGATGCAGACAGGAGTCGGTCTACTTGATATGGACATGATGCCTATATTCATGATCATTGCCTTAGATATCGTCATAACTTTGCGCTCTTCTATCAATTGTTTGACAGTAATACGTTCACCCACCATAATATTTTCTATCTTGAGAGAAGCCTCTAGTGAAACCTATGCCCCCCGGGTCTATTTTCCATCATATAAGTTTCTGATCTACAGTTTTAGTTTCCTATTTACTTTCTTTGCAATTTTTTTACTTTCCATTCCATAAACCAAAAATACCAAAAATATTACTTTACCGTTTATCCATCTCTATCAGATCTCACTTTGCAAATAACCGTGAAGGGATTGACAACCCCTTTGTCGCGTTGGGTGCAAGTTGGTGTTTGTTTGTGCAGGTATTCGGTGGCTTGAACGTTGTATCCTACTGGATTGATACCTTGGTTCTCAAAAGCTGAGGGAAATACTTACTCTACTTTGCTGCATCACCCTTTCCTCTTCTAGGGAAAAACCAACGCAAGCTCAAGAAGTAGCACCCTTCCTTAGTGCAACTTGAAATTAATATTGCCTTCTTTCATATCAATCACGGTACCAATAGTACATAAAACCGGTCTACCAAGAATAATTGGACAAGACGGATTGCAATCAATGTCAAGAACAATAAAATATATGGGCACATAATTCCTATTTGCAAGAACAAGAACATCATTAATTCTTCCCATAGGCTTCTTTTTAGTAAAATCCGCCAAGTGGAAATTTAAAGAACATTCTTCGATATCAGTAAGACCAAGCACATCACATAGAGATTTCGGAATTGTAGAAACTCTAGCACCCAAGTCTCATAAAGCAAAACACTCATAATTTTTAATCTTGACATTGATGGTAGGTTCCCATTCATCATGTAAGTTTCTAGGAATTGAAACTTCTAATTCCAATTTTTCTTCCAAAGCTTTCATCATAGCATCAACAATATGTTTAGTAAAAGCTTTATTTTGTTCATAAGCATGGGGTGAATTTATCATGGATTGCAACAAAAAAATACAATCAATCAAAGAGCAACTATCATAATTAATGTCTTTGTAATCCAAAAGAGTAGGCACATCACTAGTTAAAGTTTTGACCTCTTCAAACCCACTTGTATCAATTTTCTCAATAACATTTTCACCCTCCGAATTATCAGGACGTCTTCTAGCTAAAGTTGACTCTTCTCCAGTCCCTTTATCATCAATATTAATTTTACTAAACAAAGAAGCAATAGGAGAAACACCAATCATTTTAAGATCTTCATCATTTTTATGAAAGCAATCACTAGAAAACACTTTTTCTAAAAATTCTCTTCTAGCTATAAGCATAGCGGTTCTTTTCTTACTTTCATCCATAGAAACATAAAGAGCTTTAATTTATTCTTCAACCTTATGCACACAAATTTTTATCTTGAGATTTTCTATATCATGAGAAATTATATCAATACTTCTAAACAAATCATCGATCTTATTCAACTTTTCTTCCATTGTAGCATTGAAAACTTTTTGAGTATTGATAAATTCCTTAATATTATTCTCAAGATCAGAGGTGTTTCTATTATTATTGTAAGAGGGATTACCATAGGAATTATCATAATTATTAGAGGAATTACTAAGAAAAGGCATAGGGTTTAAATTACCTCTATAAGCATTATTATTGAAATTGTTTCGCGAGATAAAATTGACATCTATGGCATCACTATTTTGCTCAGTCAAAGTAGACAAAGGCACATCATTAAAATCAATAGGAGCACTTTTATTAGCAGCCAATTTCATAAGAGCATCAACTTTTTCACTCAAATAAGAAATTTCTTCAATCGAATTAACTTTTTACTAGTAGGAGCTCTTTCGGTATGCCATTGTGAATAATTTGCCATAATATTATTAAGCAATTTGGTGGCTTCACCCAAAGTAATTTCCATAAAAGTACCCCCCACGGCGGAATCTAAAAGATTACGAGAAAGAAAAGTCAACCCCGCATAAATTTTTGTATGATCATCCAAAGATTTAACCCATGAGTTGGGCAATTGCTTAGCATCAATTTCATCCTTTCCCAAGATTGTGCAACATGCTCATGTTCAAGTTTCTTGAAATTCACGATCTGGGTTCTAAGGGAAATAATTTTGCACGTTCTCAGTAATAAAAGCATCCTTGCACTTATCCCAAGAATCGATACTATTGCGAGGCAAAGAAGAAAACCAAAATTTTGCATGATCTTGCAAAGAAAACGGAAATAATTCCAACTTCACAACATCATTGTCCACACTTTTTTCTTTTGCATATCACATAATTCCACGAATGTGTTAAGATGGGACGCGATATCCTCATTAGGAGTACCAGAAAAAATGATCTTGCATGAAAGATTCAGCAAAGTGGTATTAATATCACAAGACTCCGCACTAGTGGTGGGTGGAGCAATCAGAGTGCTAATAAAATCATTGTTTGTCGCAGGATATCCGCGGCCACCTATGGGACCGGGTGGCCCCTTGCTGATTTGGCGGGGGGACGTCGTGTTGCACAAAGAGCAGATCAGCGTGCGGCAGCACGGCGGGGAGCACACAAGCAATTTACCCAGGTTCAGGCCGCCGCGAGGCGTAAGACCCTACTCCTGCTTTGGTGGATTGATGGTGGAATAAGCATGGTGACGCGCAGTACACTTGCCTGGCAGAGTTTGCCTCGGGACTGCGGTGACTACGTGCGTATGGTGGCTTGGGTTCATCCACTCTCTAACCCCTTCTACGAGTGCCATGGGCCTCCTTTTATAGATTAAGGGGTCACCACAGTGGCAAAGTGGTCATTATCCACTGATATGATAGCAAACAGTGCTATCATACCTAACTCTGCGGGATGACATGGTGCATTAAATGTGCCGCTTAGTGTCACATCGCTGGTTGCCCGGCAAGGCCTGCCGGGCTATCTTGCCAGCTCCGCACCTGTTCTCTTGACATGTCATAGGACGGGTGTCATCTGCGGGTTTCTTCTATAGGAAATGGCTGCCATGTGGCGAATGGCTGCCACTTAATCATCTTGCGGCTTGACACCGCACTGATTGACAACTTGGGTCGTGCTTGAGTGGTTGGTGGGGTGGTCCAGCCCCCGCGAGCCTCGGCAGGCTCTGTCGGGGAGCCTTGATTGCATGCTTCTACTGGTGGCTTCGCCCCTTGCCGGGCTCGCCTGCCCGGCAAGGGAGGCCCTTCTCTTGCCGATATCTTGCTCCTCTGGCTTGATCTTGGTCCCTCTAGGCTGCATGTTTGTTCTTCAAATCTCTTGGTTCTTTAGCACTCTAGCTTGTCCTTTGTGACGCCCCCGATTCAATCGTACACTAATCATGCACGCAAATGTGTACGATCAAGATCAGGGACTCACGGGAAGATATCACAAGACAATTCTACAAATAAAATAAGTCATACAAGCATCATAATACAAGCCAGGGGCCTCGAGGGCTCGAATACAAGTGCTCAATCATAGACGAGTCAGCGGAAGCAACAATATCTGAGTACAGACATAAGTTAAACAAGTTTGCCATAAGATGGCTAGCACAAACTGGGATACAAATCGAAAGAGGCGCAGGCCTCCTGCCTGGGATCCTCCTAAACTACTCTTGGTCGTCGTCAGCGGGCTGCACGTAGTAGGCACCTCCAGTGTAGTAGAAGTCGTCGTCGACGGTGGCGTCTGGCTCCTGGACTCCATCGTCTGGTCGCAGCAATCGGATAGAGAAAAGGGGGAAAGGGGGAACAAGGCAACCGTGAGTACTCATCCAAAGTACTCGCAAGCAAGGAGCTACACTACATATGCATGGGTATATGTGTAAAGGGCCATATCAGTGGACTGAACTGCAGAATACCAGAATAAGAGGGGGATAGCTAATCCTGTCGAAGACTACGCTTCTGGCAGCCTCCGTCTTACAGCATATAGAAGAGAGTAGACTGAAGTCCTCCAAGTAGCATCGTATAGCATAATCCTACCCGGCGATCCCCTCCTCGATGCCCTGTTAGAGAGCGATCACCGGGTTGTATCTGGCACTTGGAAGGGTGTGTTTTATTAAGTATCCAGTTCTAGTTGTCATAAGGTCGAGCTACAACTCCGGGTCGTCCTTTTACCGAGGGACACGGCTATTCGAATAGATAAACTTCCCTGCAGGGGTGCACCACATAGCCCAACACGCTTGATCCCATTTGGCCGGACACACTATCCTGGGTCATGCCCGGCCTCGGAAGATCAACACGTCGCAGCCCCACCTAGGCACAACAGAGCGGTCAGCACGCCGGTCTAAACCTAAGCGCGCAGGGGTCTGGGCCCATCGCCCTGAGCACACCTGCACGTTGCGTACGCGGCCGGAGAGCAGACCAAGCAACCTCCATTTCAAAGGAAGTCACATTACGCGGTCCAACCCGGCGCGCGCCGCTCAGTCGCTGACGTCACGAAGTGCTTCGGCTGATACCACGACGTCGGGATACCCATAACTACTCCCGCGTAGGTGGTTAGTGCGTATAGACCAAATGGCCAGACTCAGATCAAATACCCAGATCTCGTTAAGCGTGTTAAGTATCGCGAACGCCGACTAGGGCCAGGCCCACCTCTCTCCTAGGTGGTCTGAACCTGCCCTGTCGCTCCGCCACAAAGTAACAGTCGGGGGCCGTCGGGAACCCAGGCCCACCTCTACCGGGATGGAGCCACCTGCCCCTTCAGCCCCCATCTCCGAACAGTATCACATGTAATGTAACAGTGTAAAGTATATAGTATGCCCGTGATCACCTCCCGAAGTGATCACGACCCAGTAGTATAGCATGGCAGACGGACAAGAGTGTAGGGACACTGATGGAACACTAGCATCCTATACTAAGCATGTAGGATTGCAGGTAAAGGTATCAACAGCAGTATCAAAGACAGGCTATGCATCAGGATAGGAATAACGAAAGCAGTAACAAGCTACACTACTCTAATGCAAGCAGTATAGAGGAGAGTAGGCGATATCTGGTGATCAAGGGGGGGGGGGCTTGCCTGGTTGCTCTGGCAAGAGAGAGGGATCGTCAACTCCGTAGTCGAACGGGGCAGCAGCAGCATCGGTCCCGGTGTCTAGCGAGAGAAGAGGGGGAGGAAACAATAAATATTTAAGCAAGCAGATGCATAGTGATGCATGACATGACAATTAACGGCGTTAGAGGTGCCCTAACGCGGTATGGGATGATACCGGTGAAGGGGGGAAACATCCGGGAAAGTTTTCCCTGGGTTTCGCGTTTTTGAGCACAGGAGCCGGAGGGGGAAGTTGCAATTTTGATATGTTAGGAATGTGTAGTGGACGAACGGGCCGCTTATCCGGGTTCGTCTCGTCGTTCTGAGCAACTTTCTTGTAGAAAGTATTTTAATCCGAGTTACGGATTAAAAGATATGATTTTTTAAAGATTTTATTAATTTTTGGAATTTAATTAATTATTTAAATTAATTCGAAAATATATTTATGACATCAGCATGAGGTCATGCTGACGTCAGCAGTCAACAGAGTTGACTGGTCAACCTGACCAGTGGGACCCACTAGTCAGTGACACATTTTAATTAGTCATCTAATTTAACCTAATTAGTATTAATTAGGAGGGGGCCACTTTCATTGAGAATTAATTAATTGACTAACAGTTTAGTTAGTTTAGTTATTTGATTAGTTTAATTAATCAAAATTAGTTAATTTAATTATTTCTTTAATTAATTAATCAATCAATTAATTATTATTTTGTATAAGTTCTGTGGGGGGGGGGGGGTTGGGGCCCCACATGTCATAGGCAAGGGGGCCATAGCGGGTGTGGGCTACGGGCACAGGGAGTTCGGGCGCACGGGCGCAGCCACGATGACGCACCCGGTGGGGCGCGCGGGCGCCGATGGGGTCGGGGAGAGGGGCGGCCGGCCGGGCCAGAGGCCAGTTAGGCCGAAGCCCAATGGGGGAGGGGGGGTTGCTTTCCTTTTTTTATGTTTGTTTTCCTTTCATTTGTTTCTTTTTATTTATTTATTTTCCTTTCTGTTTTATTCAATTCAAAATATTTATGCATTTTCTAAAAATGTGTTTACTTCACCGTAATTATCTGTGCAATATTTGACACGGTCCGAACATTTTTGTTTTAAAGTTTGAAAACTTTGTTTGTTTGCCAAAAATTCAAATTTGAATTCGAATCGTTTTGAACTAACGCGAGATTAGCGATAGTAATGGAGTTGACAAGGCGTCATTAGCAGAGGTTACTGTAGCTTGATTATCCGGGCGTCACAATTCTCCTCCACTACAAGAAATCTCGTCCCGAGATTTAAGAGGTAGTGAAAAGGGGAAAAGGTTTGGTAACGATTCTAGCGGGTCTTCTCATTCTGGCTTGCTCTTCTCGAAGAGACCGGTCCAATACATTGATGTCTTCAATCCTCTGCTTCGGGTCATCATGAGGAAGTCGGCATCCTTTCTTCGGGATCTTCATCGTAATTACGAATAGGTAACGGGGCAGGTCGACTCCCACTTCTTCAATGTATAACCTTCCATTCACTCCTTGCTTTGATAAAGGCATTAGTGTTGAAAGTTATACCTGGTGAAATACCAGATGAGTATGACTCGTGAAAACTTCCGAGTTCACACATATAAAGGAAGGCATCGGATCAACCCGTTAGGGTATCGTGGAAACATATACCACAATATTCAAGAGTAGATATCACCAGCTCGAAAGCAGAGCATGGTTGGCCAAGCACATGATACCATTTACCAAGGGCATTATGTATCAGGTAAAGAACTCACAAGATTTTTGGTTGTGAAGGACATTGTCGGATAATAACCCGGCAACGGGTAAGGCGATCCACAACGGGGCTGATGTGAGTATCGGTACTCAATCTAAGGAAGAAGGAATGCCAAGGCATCGGATTATGGAAACAACTGACTAATTCAAAGCTTAATGCTAAGAAATTTTATTATTTCCAAATCAAGGGACCAGAAGCAATCGTGCTGATCGAAAATGAATAAGTTCAATAGACTTGGAAACACAAACGATCAAGGCATTGATTGGTCAAGATCCAGCTCATATCTAAATGACGTCTGAGCCGGAAGGATGAATCCTAGGATTCGACTGAGGAATGTGAGCATCCTCAACATATTGAATCAACAGACTTAAAATGATAAAGGCAAGGGAGGCCAATGAGATTACGAAACTTATGGGATTATCCATAATGCAAGCAAGCGAGAATTTCAAGAGCAATTGGCTGCTCGAGATTTTCGGAAGATCGAATGATATTTTCAAGACTATTGTGAAACACATGATCAACTGGGGATGAACGAATGCTCGATAAGTGAGAGGGATTATCCGTAGGGGTATTCATGTGGTACAGAACCGCAAGGCAGTGAGCTCAAAGGATTCTCGGGACAACAAAGAGTATTTCGGGACATCTTGTAATAACAAGATCAACGGGGAATGATTGTATGAATTGAAAGTGTATGCAGTTTTCATAGGGGTTGACGGTGGAAGGAAATCGCAAATGCGATGGCACAACGACTCGAGAGAACATCGTAGAGTAACTTCGGAATCTTCTAGTGCAGCAGGCGATCATCTGTAATAAGGGGCTCTCCGGGAGAAAGTATTATCGAGAACCTAGAGTCAGAGTTAGTAAAACCGTTTAACCCGAATAGAAGAGATGTCAGAGTCCCAGAGTATAGGTTGAGGAGTAAAAGATCCTAGTACCACCCGATGGCGACGTGGGCCCGTAAGGCACACAGCCAAGTTAGTAAAAGTTTTTTTTTCAATGTCTAGACTCGACTTCGGCCAAGGAGTGTGGAAGGGGGATTCCTACAGGCAGTCGGCTCTGATACCAACTTGTGACGCCCCCGATTCAATCGTACACTAATCATGCACACAAATGTGTACGATCAAGATCAGGGACTCACGGGAAGATATCACAACACAACTCTACAAATAAAATAAGTCATACAAGCATCATAATACAAGCCAGGGGCCTCGAGGGCTCGAATACAAGTGCTCAATCATAGACGAGTCAGCGGAAGCAACAATATCTGAGTACAGACATAAGTTAAACAAGTTTGCCATAAGATGGCTAGCACAAACTGGATACAAATCGAAAGAGGCGCAGGCCTCCTGCCTGGGATCCTCCTAAACTACTCTTGGTCGTCGTCAGCGGGCTGCACGTAGTAGGCACCTCCAGTGTAGTAGAAGTCGTCGTCGACGGTGGCGTCTGGCTCCTGGACTCCATCGTCTGGTCACAGCAATCGGATAGAGAAAAGGGGGAAAGGGGGAACAAGGCAACCGTGAGTACTCATCCAAAGTACTCGCAAGCAAGGAGCTACACTACATATGCATGGGTATATGTGTAAAGGGCCATATCAGTGGACTGAACTGCAGAATGCCAGAATAAGAGGGGGATAGCTAATCCTATCGAAGACTACGCTTCTGGCAGCCTCCGTCTTACAGCATATAGAAGAGAGTAGACTGAATTCCTCCAAGTAGCATCGTATAGCATAATCCTACCCGGCGATCCCCTCCTCGATGCCCTGTTAGAGAGCGATCACCGGGTTGTATCTGGCACTTGGAAGGGTGTGTTTTATTAAGTATCCGGTTCTAGTTGTCATAAGGTCGAGCTACAACTCTGGGTCGTCCTTTTACCGAGGGACACGACTATTCAAATAGATAAACTTCCCTGCAGGGGTGCACCACATAGCCCAACACGCTTGATCCCATTTGGCCGGACACACTTTCCTGGGTCATGCCCGGCCTCGGAAGATCAACACGTCGCAGCCCCACCTAGGCACAACAGAGCGGTCAGCACGCCGGTCTAAACCTAAGCGCGCAGGGGTCTGGGCCCATCGCCCTGAGCACACCTGCATTTTGCATACGCGGCCGGAGAGCAGACCTAGCAACCTCCATTTCAAAGGAAGTCACGTTACGCGGTCCAACCCGGCGCGCGCCGCTCAGTCGCTGACGTCACGAAGTGCTTCGGCTGATACCACGACGTTGGGATACACATAACTACTCCCGCGTAGGTGGTTAGTGCGTATAGACCAAATGGCCAGACTCAGATCAAATACCCAGATCTTGTTAAGCGTGTTAAGTATCGCGAACGCCGACTAGGGCCAGGCCCACCTCTCTCCTAGGTGGTCTGAACCTGCCCTGTCGCTCCGCCACAAAGTAATAGTCGGGGGCCGTCGGGAACCCAGGCCCACCTCTACCGGGATGGAGCCACCTGCCCCTTCAGCCCCCATCTCCGAACAGTATCACATGTAATGTAACAGTGTAAAGTCTATAGTATGCCCGTGATCACCTCCCGAAGTGATCACGACCTAGTAGTATAGCATGGCAGACGGACAAGAGTGTAGGGACACTAATGGAACACTAGCATCCTATACTAAGCATGTAGGATTGCAGGTAAAGGTATCAATAGCAGTATCAAAGACAGGCTATGCATCAGGATAGGAATAACGAAAGCAGTAACAAGCTACACTACTCTAATGCAAGCAGTATAGAGGAGAGTAGGCGATATCTGGTGATCAAGGGGGGGGGGCTTGCCTGGTTGCTCTGGCAAGAGAGAGGGATCGTCAACTCCGTAGTTGAACGGGGCAGCAGCAGCGTCGGTCCCGGTGTCTTGCGGGTGAAGAGGGGGAAGAAACACTAAATATTTAAGCAAGCAGATGCATAGTGATGCATGACATGACAAGTAACGGCGTTAGAGGTGCCCTAACGCGGTATGGGATGATACCGGTGAAGGGGGGAAACATCCGGGAAAGTTTTCCCTGGGTTTCACGTTTTCGAGCACAAGAGCCGGAGGGGGAAGTTGCGAGTTTGATATGTTAGGAATGTGTAGTGGACGAACGGGCCGCGTGTCCGGGTTCGTCTCGTCGTCCTGAGCAACTTTCATGTAGAAAGTATTTTAATCCGAGTTACGGATTAAAAGATATGATTTTCTAAAGATTTTATTAATTTTTGGAATTTAATTAATTATTTAAATTAATTCGAAAATATATTTATGACATCAGCATGAGGTCATGCTGACGTCAGCAGTCAACAGAGTTGACTGGTCAACCTGACCAGTGGGACCCACTGGTCAGTGACACATTTTAATTAGTCATCTAATTTAACCTAATTAGTATTAATTAGGAGGGGGCCAGTGTCATTGAGAATTAATTAATTGACTAACAGTTTAGTTAGTTAATTATTGGATTAGTTTAGTTAATCAAAATTAGTTAATTTAATTATTTCTTTAATTAATTAATCAATCAATTAATTATTATTTTGTATAAGTTCTGTGTGTGTGTGTGTGTGGGGGGGGGGGGTTGGGGCCCCACATGTCATAGGCAAGGGGGGCCATAGCGGGTGTGGGCTACGGGCACAGGGAGTTCGGGCGCACGGGCGCAGCCACAATGACGCACCCGGTGGGGCGCGCGGGCGCCGATGGGGTCGGGGAGAGGGGCGGCCGGCTGGGCCACAGGCCAGTTAGGCCGAAGACCAATGGGGGAGGGGGGTTGCTTTCCTTTTTTTATGTTTGTTTTCCTTTCATTTGTTTCTTTTTATTTATTTATTTTCCTTTCTGTTTTATTCAATTCAAAATATTTATGCATTTTCTAAAAATGTGTTTACTTCACCGTAATTATCTGTGCAATATTTGAGACGGTCCGAACATTTTTGTTTTAAAGTTTGAAAACTTTGTTTGTTTGCCAAAAATTCAAATTTGAATTCGAATCGTTTTGAACTAACGCGAGATTAGCGACAGTAATGGAGTTGACAAGGCGTCATTAGCAGAGGTTACTGTAGCTTGATTATCCGGGCGTCACAATTCTCCTCCACTACAAGAAATCTAGTCCCGAGATTTAAGAGGTAGTGAAAAGGGGAAAAGGTTTGGTAATGATTCTAGCGGGTCTTCTCATTCTGGCTTGCTCTTCTTGAAGAGACCGGTCCAATACATTGATGTCTTCAATCCTCTGTTTCGGGTCATCATGAGGAAGTCGGCATCCTTTCTTCGGGATCTTCATCGTAATTACGAATAGGTAACGGGGCAGGTCGACTCCCACTTCTTCAATGTATAACCTTCCATTCACTCCTTGCTTTGATAAAGGCATTAGTGTTGAAAGTTATACCTGGTGAAATACCAGATGAGTATGACTCGTGAAAACTTCCGAGTTCACACATATAAAGGAAGGCATCGGATCAACCCGTTAGGGTATCGTGGAAACATATACCACAATATTCAAGATTAGATATCACCAGCTCGAAAGCAGAGCATGGTTGGCCAAGCACATGATACCATTTACCAAGGGCATTATGTATCAGGTAAAGAACTCACAAGATTTTTGGTTGTGAAGGACATTGTCGGATAATAACCCGGCAATGGGTAAGGCGATCCACAACGGGGCTGATGTGAGTATCGGTACTCAATCTAAGGAAGAAGGAATGCCAAGGCATCGAATTATGGAAACAACTGACTAATTCAAAGCTTAATGCTAAGAAATTTTATTATTTCCAAATCAAGGGACCAGAAGCAATCGTGCTGATCGAAAATGAATAAGTTCAATAGACTTGGAAACACAAACGATCAAGGCATTGATTGGTCAAGATCCAGCTCATATCCAAATGACGTCTGAGCCCGAAGGATGAATCCTAGGATTCGACTGAGGAATGCGAGCATCCTCAACATATTGAATCAACGGACTTAAAATGATAAAGGCAAGGGAGGCCAATGAGATTACGAAACTTATGGGATTATCCATAATGCAAGCAAGCGAGAATTTCAAGAGCAATTGGCTGCTCGAGATTTTCGGAAGATCGAATGATATTTTCAAGACTATTGTGAATCACATGATCAACTGGGGATGAACGAATGCTCGATAAGTGAGAGGGATTATCCGTAGGGGTATTCATGTGGTACAGAACCGCAAGGCAGTGAGCTCAAAGGATTCTCGGGACAACAAAGAGTATTTCGGGACATCTTGTAATAACAAGATCAACGGGGAATGATTGTATAAATCGAAAGTGTATGCAGTTTTCATAGGGGTTGACGGTGGAAGGAAATCGCAAATGCGATGGCACAACGACTCGAGAGAACATCGTAGAGTAACTTCGGAATCTTCTAGTGCAGCAGGCGATCATCTGTAATAAGGGGCTCTCCGGGAGAAAGTATTATCGAGAACCTAGAGTCAGAGTTAGTAAAACCGTTTAACCCGAATAGAAGAGATGTCAGAGTCCCAGAGTATAGGTTGAGGAGTAAAAGATCCTAGTACCACCCGATGGCGACGTGGGCCCGTAAGGCACACAACCAAGTTAGTAAAAGTTTTTTTTTCAATGTCTAGACTCGACTTCGGCCAAGGAGTGTGGAAGGGGGATTCCTACAGGCAGTCGGCTCTGATACCAACTTGTGACGCCCCCGATTCAATCGTACACTAATCATGCACGCAAATGTGTACGATCAAGATCAGGGACTCACGGGAAGATATCACAACACAACTCTACAAATAAAATAAGTCATACAAGCATCATAATACAAGCCAGGGGCCTCGAGGGCTCGAATACAAGTGCTCAATCATAGACGAGTCAGCGGAAGCAACAATATCTGAGTACAGACATAAGTTAAACAAGTTTGCCATAAGATGGCTAGCACAAACTGGATACAAATCGAAAGAGGCGCAGGCCTCCTGCCTGGGATCCTCCTAAACTACTCTTGGTCGTCGTCAGCGGGCTGCACGTAGTAGGCACCTCCAGTGTAGTAGAAGTCATCGTCGACGGTGGCGTCTGGCTCCTAGACTCCATCGTCTGGTCGCAGCAATCGGATAGAGAAAAGGGGGAAAGGGGGAACAAGGCAACCGTGAGTACTCATCCAAAGTACTCGCAAGCAAGGAGCTACACTACATATGCATGGGTATATGTGTAAAGGGCCATATCAGTGGACTGAACTGCAGAATGCCAGAATAAGAGGGGGATAGCTAATCCTGTCGAAGACTACGCTTCTGGCAGCCTCCGTCTTACAGCATATAGAAGAGAGTAGACTGAAGTCCTCCAAGTAGCATCGTATAGCATAATCCTACCCGGCGATCCCCTCCTCGATGCCCTGTTAGAGAGCGATCACCGGGTTGTATCTGGCACTTGGAAGGGTGTGTTTTATTAAGTATCTGGTTCTAGTTGTCATAAGGTCGAGCTACAACTCCGGGTCGTCCTTTTACCGAGGGACACGGCTATTCGAATAGATAAACTTCCCTGCAGGGGTTCACCACATAGCCCAACACGCTTGATCCCATTTGGCCGGACACACTTTCCTGGGTCATGCCCGGCCTTGGAAGATCAACACGTCGCAGCCCCACCTAGGCACAACAGAGCGGTCAGCAAGCCGGTCTAAACCTAAGCGCGCAGGGGTATGGGCCCATCGCCCTGAGCACACCTGCATGTTGCGTACGCGGCCGGAGAGCAGACCTAGCAACCTCCATTTCAAAGGAAGTCACGTTACGCGGTCCAACCCGGCGCGCGCCGCTCAGTCGCTGACGTCACGAAGTGCTTCGGCTGATACCACGACGTCGGGATACCCATAACTACTCCCGCGTAGGTGGTTAGTACGTATAGACTAAATGGCCAGACTCAGATCAAATACCCAGATCTCGTTAAGCGTGTTAAGTATCGCGAACGCCGACTAGGGCCAGGCCCACCTCTCTCCTAGGTGGTCTGAACCTGCCCTGTCGCTCCGCCACAAAGTAACAGTCGGGGGCCGTCGGGAACCCAGGCCCACCTCTACCGGGATGGAGCCACCTGCCCCTTCAGCCCCCAGCTCCGAACAGTATCACATGTAATGTAACAGTGTAAAGTATATAGTATGCCCGTGATCACCTCCCGAAGTGATCACGACCCAGTAGTATAGCATGGCAGACGGACAAGAGTGTAGGGACACTGATGGAACACTAGCATCCTATACTAAGCATGTAGGATTGCAGGTAAAGGTATCAACAGCAGTATCAAAGACAGGCTATGCATCAGGATAGGAATAACGAAAGCAGTAACAAGCTACACTACTCTAATGCAAGCAGTATAGAGGAGAGTAGGCGATATCTGGTGATCAAGGGGGGGGGGGCTTGCCTGGTTGCTCTGGCAAGAGAGAGGGATCGTCAACTCCGTAGTCGAACGGGGCAGCAGCAGCGTCGGTCCCGGTGTCTAGCGAGAGAAGAGGGGGAAGAAACAATAAATATTTAAGCAAGCAGATGCATAGTGATGCATGACATGACAAGTAACGGCGTTAGAGGTGCCCTAACGCGGTATGGGATGATACCGGTGAAGGGGGGAAACATCCGGGAAAGTTTTCCCTGGGTTTCACGTTTTCGAGCACAAGAGCCGGAGGGGGAAGTTGCGAGTTTGATATGTTAGGAATGTGTAGTGGACGAACGGGCCGCGTGTCCGGGTTCGTCTCGTCGTTCTGAGCAACTTTCATGTAGAAAGTATTTTAATCCGAGTTACGGATTAAAAGATATGATTTTTTAAAGATTTTATTAATTTTTGGAATTTAAATAAATTATTTAAATTAATTCGAAAATATATTTATGACATCAGCATGAGGTCATGCTGATGTCAGCAGTCAACAGAGTTGACTGGTCAACCTGACCAGTGGGACCCACTGGTCAGTGACACATTTTAATTAGTCATCTAATTTAACCTAATTAGTATTAATTAGGAGGGGGCCACTTTCATTGAGAATTAATTAATTGACTAACAGTTTAGTTAGTTTAGTTATTTGATTAGTTTAATTAATCAAAATTAGTTAATTTAATTATTTCTTTAATTAATTAATCCATCAATTAATTATTATTTTGTATAAGTTCTGTGGGGGGGGGGGGGTTGGGGCCCCACATGTCATAGGCAAGGGGGGCCATAGCGGGTGTGGGCTACGGGCACAGGGAGTTCGGGCGCACGGGCGCAGCCACGATGACGCACCCGGTGGGGCGCGCGGGCGCCGATGGGGTCGGGGAGAGGGGCGGCCGGCCGGGCCAGAGGCCAGTTAGGCCGAAGCCCAATGGGGGAGGGGGGGTTGCTTTCCTTTTTTTATGTTTGTTTTCCTTTCATTTGTTTCTTTTTATTTATTTTTTTTCCTTTCTTTTTTATTCAATTCAAAATATTTATGCATTTTCTAAAAATGTGTTTACTTCACCGTAATTATCTGTGCAATATTTGACACGGTCCGAACATTTTTGTTTTAAAGTTTGAAAACTTTGTTTGTTTGCCAAAAATTCAAATTTGAATTCGAATCATTTTGAACTAACGCGAGATTAGCGACAGTAATGGAGTTGACAAGGCGTCATTAGCAGAGGTTACTGTAGCTTGATTATCCGGGCGTCACAATTCTCCTCCACTACAAGAAATCTCGTCCCGAGATTTAAGAGGTAGTGAAAAGGGGAAAAGGTTTGGTAACGATTCTAGCGGGTCTTCTCATTCTGGCTTGCTCTTCTCGAAGAGACCGGTCCAATACATTGATGTCTTCAATCCTCTGCTTTGGGTCATCATGAGGAAGTCGGCATCCTTTCTTCGGGATCTTCATCGTAATTACGAATAGGTAACGGGGCAGGTCGACTCCCACTTCTTCAATGTATAACCTTCCATTCACTCCTTGCTTTGATAAAGGCATTAGTGTTGAAAGTTATACCTGGTGAAATACCAGATGAGTATGACTCGTGAAAACTTCCGAGTTCACACATATAAAGGAAGGCATCGGATCAACCCGTTAGGGTATCGTGGAAACATATACCACAATATTCAAGAGTAGATATCACCAGCTCGAAAGCAGAGCATGGTTGGCCAAGCACATGATACCATTTACCAAGGGCATTATGTATCAGGTAAAGAACTCACAAGATTTTTGGTTGTGAAGGACATTGTCGGATAATAACCCGGCAACGGGTAAGGCGATCCACAACGGGGCTGATGTGAGTATCGGTACTCAATCTAAGGAAGAAGGAATGCCAAGGCATCGGATTATGGAAACAACTGACTAATTCAAAGCTTAATGCTAAGAAATTTTATTATTTCCAAATCAAGGGACCAGAAGCAATCGTGCTGATCGAAAATGAATAAGTTCAATAGACTTGGAAACACAAACGATCAAGGCATTGATTGGTCAAGATCCAGCTCATATCCAAATGACGTCTGAGCCGGAAGGATGAATCCTAGGATTCGACTGAGGAATGTGAGCATCCTCAACATATTGAATCAACGGACTTAAAATGATAAAGGCAAGGGAGGCCAATGAGATTACGAAACTTATGGGATTATCCATAATGCAAGCAAGCGAGAATTTCAAGAGCAATTGGCTGCTCGAGATTTTCGGAAGATCGAATGATATTTTCAAGACTATTGTGAAACACATGATCAACTGGGGATGAACGAATGCTCGATAAGTGAGAGGGATTATCCGTAGGGGTATTCATGTGGTACAGAACTGCAAGGCAGTGAGCTCAAAGGATTCTCGGGACAACAAAGAGTATTTCGGGACATCTTGTAATAACAAGATCAACGGGGAATGATTGTATGAATTGAAAGTGTATGCAGTTTTCATAGGGGTTGACGGTGGAAGGAAATCGCAAATGCGATGGCACAACGACTTGAGAGAACATCGTAGAGTAACTTCGGAATCTTCTAGTGCAGCAGGCGATCATCTGTAATAAGGGGCTCTCCGGGAGAAAGTATTATCGAGAACCTAGAGTCAGAGTTAGTAAAACCGTTTAACCCGAATAGAAGAGATGTCAGAGTCCCAGAGTATAGGTTGAGGAGTAAAAGATCCTAGTACCACCCGATGGCGACGTGGGCCCGTAATTATCTGTGCAATATTTGACACGGTCCGAACATTTTTGTTTTAAAGTTTGAAAACTTTGTTTGTTTGCCAAAAATTCAAATTTGAATTCGAATCATTTTGAACTAACGCGAGATTAGCGACAGTAATGGAGTTGACAAGGCGTCATTAGCAGAGGTTACTGTAGCTTGATTATCCGGGCGTCACAATTCTCCTCCACTACAAGAAATCTCGTCCCGAGATTTAAGAGGTAGTGAAAAGGGGAAAAGGTTTGGTAACGATTCTAGCGGGTCTTCTCATTCTGGCTTGCTCTTCTCGAAGAGACCGGTCCAATACATTGATGTCTTCAATCCTCATTCTAGCGGGTCTTCTCATTCTTGGCTTGTCCGTGCATGAGTCAGGGGAAAATGTATACCCCTGTATACTTTCCCCAACATTGTTGTTGGTATTGGAGAAATCACACAACTTGGTGTTCTCTTGAGTCATTGTGACTACGCAACAAGATTGCAGTAAAAAACAGATCCGGCAAGAAAACGACGAACGAAAAAGAGGGCAAATAAAATGGCAAATTTTTGTGAAGTGGGGGAGAGGAAAACGAGGGAAAAATGGAAAATAATGTAAATTGCAAGGAGATGATATTTGTGATTAGGAACCTAGTAGATGTTCATGATGTCTCCCGGGCAACGGTGCCAGAAATTCCTTTTGATGTCTGCTAGAACTACGTCGGTATTTCCCCAAAGAGGAAGGGATGATGCAGCACATCAACGGTAGTTATTTCCCTTGGTGATGAGACCAAGGTTATTGAACCAGTAGGAGAACCAAACAACACTACGTAAACAACACCTGCATACAAATAACAACTACTCGCAACCCGACATATTAAAGGGGTTGTCAATCCCTTTCGGGCAACGGCGCTAGAAATTGGCAAAAGGACGTGATAAAAATATGATAGATGGGATAAATAGATCTCAAATAAATAAAATCACCAAGGTATTTTTGTATTTTTGGTTTGATAGATCTAAAAAATAAAAGCAAATAAAAGTAGATCGCAACGACAAATATAATAAAGAAGAGACCCGGGGGCCGTAGATTTCATTAGTGGCTTCTCTCGAGAAAAATAGCAAACGGTGGGTGAACAAATTACTGTTGGGCAATTGATAGAACTTCAAATAATCATGACGATATCCAGGCAATGATCATTATATAGGCATCACGTCCAAGATTAATAGACCTACTCATGCCTGCATTTACTACTATTACTCCACACATCGACCGCTATCCAGCATGCATCTAGCGTATTAAGTTCATGGAGAAACGGAGTAATGCAATAAGAATGATGACATGATTTAGAAAAGATATATTTATGTAGAAATAGACCCCATCTTGTTATCCTTAATAGCAACGATACATAAGTGTCGGTTCCCCTTCTGTCACTGGGATCAAGCACCGTAAGATCGAACCCATTACAAAGCACCTCTTCCCATTGCAATATAAATAGATCAAGTGGGCCAAACAAAACGCAAATATCGGAGAAGAAATACGAGGCTATAAGCAATCATGCATATAAGAGATCAAAGAAGACTTAAATAACTTTCATGGATAAAAAGATAGATCTTATGATAAACTCAAAGTTCATCGGATCCCAACAAACACACCGCAAAAAGAGTTACATCATATGGATCTCCAAGAGACCGTTGTATTGAGAATCAAAACGGAGAGTGGAAGCCATCTAGCTACTAACTATGGACCCGTAGGTCTACAAAGAACTACGCATGCATCATGGGAGAGGCACCAATGGACATGATGAACCACTCCGTGATGGTGTCTAGATTGCATCTCGTGTTTCTGGAACTTGCGGTGGCTGGAATTGATTTTTGTCAACTCCCCTAGGGTTTCTGGAATATTGGGGGTATTTATAGAGCAAAGAGACGGTTGGGAGGCCACCGAGGTGGGCACAACCCACCTAGGCGCGCCTGGGCCTCCAAGCGCGCCCTGGTGGGTTGTGCCCCCCTCTGGGCACCCCCAGTTGCTTCTCTAATCCATTGGATGTCTTTTGGTCCATAAAAATTCCACAAAAGTTTCGCTGCATTTGGACTCCGTTTGGCATTGATTTCATGCGATGTAAGAAACATGCAGAAAATAGCAACTGGCACTGGGCACTATGTCAATAGGTTAGTACCAAAAAATGATATAAAATGACTATAAAATGATTGTAAAACATCCAAGAATGATAACATAACAACATGGAACAATAAAAAACTATAGATACGATGGAGATGTATCAATGATCTTAGCGGGAGGAAAATACTTGGAAATAAAAGCATCTTTACATTTATTCCATGAATCAATACTATTATTAGGCAACGATGAAAACCAAATCTTAGCATGATCTCGTAGTAACGGAAATAACTTCATTTTAACAATATCATTATCCACATCTTTTTTCTTTTGCATATCACACAATTCAATGAAAGTATTTATATGGGATGCGACATATTCATTAGGACTACCGGAAAATTGTTCTTTCATAACAAGATTCAACAAAGTGGCATTAATTTCATAGGATTCCGCACTAGTGGCAGGAGCAATCGGAGTACTAATAAAATCATTATTATTAGTGTTGGAAAAATCACACAACTTGGTGTTTTCTTGAGACATCGTAACAAAGCAAGCAATCTAGCAGACAAGCAGACAAAAAGCAAACGAAAAGACGAACGAAGAAGGGCGAATAAAAAGGCAAATATTTTTGTGATTTTCTGAAAACGTTTTAGAAGTGGGGCAGTGGAAAACGAGAGGCAAACGGAAAATAATGTAAGTGCAAGAGATGAGAGTTTATGATGGGTACCTAGTAGGCTTGATGTAGAACCTCCCCGCCAACGATGCTAGAAATTATTCCTTCTACTTCTTGAGCTTGCGTTGATCTTTCCCTTGAAGAGGAAAGGGTGATGCAACAAAGTAGAGATAAGTATTTCTCTCAGTTAAGATCCAAGGTATCAATCTTGCAGGAGGCACAAGCAAGTCTCCAATATATTCACCTGCACAAACTAACAAATACTTGCACACAACGTGAAAAGTGGTTGTCTATCCCTCATGGTCACGAACAAGAGTGATATCTAATAGAGATAGGAATAAAAGATAAATAAAAAGAGCAAACTAATGTAAATATAAATAAATTGCAGCAAGGTATTTTTGGGTTTTTTGGTTTATAGATCTAAAAATATATGATGGAAAATAGACCCGTGGGCCATAGGTTTCACTAGAGGCTTCTCTCTTGAAGAAAGCATACAGTGAGTGAACAAATTACTGTTGAGCAATTGATAGAATATAGGCATCACGAGCGTGAAAAGTAGATCGACTCCTCCCCGGAAAGAAACAAGAAACAAAAAGATTCGATTGCAAGATCTAAAGATATACCTTCAAGCACTAACCTCCCCGGCAACGGCGCCAGAAAAGAGCTTGATGTCTACTACGCAACCTTCTTCTTGTAGACGTTGTTGGGCCTCCAAGTGCAGAGGTTTGTAGGACAGTAGCAAATTTCCCTCAAGTGGATGACCTAAGGTTTATCAATCCGTGGGAGGCGTAGGATGAAGATGGTCTCTCTCAAGCAACCCTGCAACCAAATAACAAAGAGTCTCTTGTGTCCCCAACACACCCAATATAATGGTAAATTGTATAGGTGCACTAGTTCGGCGAAGAGATGGTGATACAAGTGCAATATGGAGGGTAGATATAGGTTTTCATAATCTGAAAATATAAAACAGCAAGGTAACAAGTGGTAAAAGTGAGCGTAAACGGTATTGCAATGCTAGGAAACAAGGCCTAGGGTTCATACTTTCACTAGTGCAAGTTCTCTCAACAATAATAACATAATTGGATCATATAACTATCCCTCAACATGCAACAAAGAGTCACTCCAAAGACACTAATAGCGGAGAACAAAAGAAGAGATTATGGTAGGGTACGAAACCACCTCAAAGTTATTCTTTCCAATCAATCCGTTGGGCTATTCCTATAATTGTCACAAACAGCCCTAGAGTTCATACTAGAATAACACCTTAAGACACAAATCAACCAAAACCCTAATGTCACCTAGATACTCCAATGTCACCTCAAGTATCCATTGGTATGATTATACGATATGCATCACACAATCTCAGATTCATCTATTCAACCAACACAAAGTACTTCAGATAGTGCCCCAAAGTTTCTATCGGAGAATCAATAAGAGAACGTGTGCCAAGCCCTACGCATAAGTTCATGGGCGGAACCCGCAAGTTGATCACCAAAACATACATCAAGTGAATCACGTGATATCCCATTGTCACCACAGATACGCACGGCAAGACATACATCAAGTGTTCTCAAGTCATTAAAGACTCAATCCGATAAGATTACTTCAAAGGGAAAACTCAATCCATTACAAGAGAGAAGAGGAGGAGAAGCAATATAATATCCAACTATAATAGCAAAGCTCGCGATACATCAAGATCGTGCCAAATCAAGAACACGAGAGAGAGAGAGATCAAACACATAGCTACTGGTACATACCCTCAGCCCCGAGGGTGAACTACTCCCTCCTCATCATGGAGAGCGCCGGGATGATGAATATGGCCACCGGTGAGGGTTCCCCCCTCCGGCAGGGTGCCGGAACAGGGTCCCAATTGGGTTTTGGTGGCTATAGAGGCTTGCGGCGGCGGAACTCCCGATCTAATCTCTGTTCTAGAAGTTTTAGGGTACGTAGGTATATATGGGTGAAAGAAGTACGTCGGTGGACCGAAGGGGGGGCCATGAGGCAGGGGGGCGCGCCCTAGGGGGGGCGCCCTCCACCCTAGTGAGCACCTCCCTTCTTTCCTGACGTGCACTCTAAGCTTTTGCGGTAGCTTTCCTTCCAAAAATAACTTCTCTAGTTGATTTCGTTCCGTTTCGACTCTGTCTGATATTCCTTTTCTTCAAAACACTAAAATAGGCAAAAAACAGCAATTCTGGGCTGGGCCTCCGGTTAATAGGTTAGTCCCAAAAATAATATAGAAGTGGATAATAAAGCCCAATATTACCCAAAACAGTAGATAATATAGCATGGAGCAATCAAAAATTATAGATACGTTGGAGACGTATCAAGCATCCCCAAGCTTAATTCCTGCTCGTACTCGAGTAGGTAAATGATAAAAAAGACAATTTTTGATGTGGAATGCTAGTTGGAATAATTTCAATGTAATTCTTGCTAATTGTGATATGAGTATTCAGATCCGAAAGATTCAAGACAAAAGTTCATATTGACAGAAAAATAATAATACTTCAAGCATACTAACTAAGCAATTATGTCCTCTCAAAATAGCATGGCCAAAGAAAGTTCATCCCTACAAAATCATATAGTTTAGTCATGCTCCATTTTTGTCACACAAGAATGCTCTCATCATGCACAACCCCGATGACAAGCCAAGCAATTTTTTGATACTTTAATAATCACAAACTCATAAACCTTCATGCAATACATGAGCGTGAGCCATGGATATAGCACTATGGGTGGAATAGAATATGATGATGGGGGTTATGTGGAGAAGACAAAAAAAAGGAGAAGATCTCACATCAACGAGGCTAATCAATAGGCTATGGAGATGCCCATCGATTGATGTTAATGCAAGGAGTAGGGATTGCCATGCAACGGATGCACTAGAGCTATAAATGTATGAAATCTCAACAAAAGAAACTAAGTGGGTGTGCATCCAACTTGCTTGCTCACGAAGACCTAGGGCATTTGAGGAAGCCCATCGTTGGAATATACAAGCCAAGTTCTATAATGAAAAGTTCCCACTAGTATATGAAAGTGACAAAACAAGAGACTCTCTATCATGAAGGTTATGGTGCTACTTTGAAGCACAAGTGTGGTAAAAGGATAGTAACATTGTCCCTTCTCTCTTTTTCTCTTATTTTTTGGGCCTTATATTTTTTAATGGCCTTTCTCTTTTCATTTTTTATTTATTACTCACTTGGGACAATGCTCTAGAAAATGATGATCATCACACTTCTATTTATTTACAACTCAATGATTACAACTCGATACTAGAACAAAGTATGACTCTATATGAATGCCTCCGGCGGTGTACCGGGATATGCAATGAATCAAGAGTGACATGTATGAAAGAATTATGAATGGTGGCTTTGCCATGAATACTATGTCAACTACATGATCATGCTAGAAATATGACAATGATGTATGTGTCACGATGAGCGTATGGTGGAAAGTTGCATGGCAATATATCTCGGAATGGCTATGGAAATGCCATAATAGGTAGGTATGGTGGCTTTTTTTAGGAAGATATAAGGAGGTTTATGTGTGAAAGAGTGTATCATATCACGGGGTTTGGATGCACCGGCGAAGTTTGCACCAACTCTCAATGTGAGAAAGGGCAATGCGCGGTACCAAAGAGGCTAGCAATGATGGAAGGGTGAGAGTGCGTATAATCCATGGACTCAACGTTAGTCATAAAGAACTCATATAATTATTGCAAAAATCTACAAGCCATCAAAAACCAAAGCACTACGCGCATGCTCCTAGGGGGATAGATTGGTAGGAAAAGACCATCGCTCGTCCCCGACCGCCACTCATAAGGAGGACAATCAAAGAACACCTCATGTTTCAAATTTGTTACATAACGTTTACCATACGTGCATGCTACGGGACTTGCAAACTTCAACACAAGCATTTCTCAAATTCACAACTACTCAACTAGCACGACTTTGATATTATTACCTCCATATCTCAAAACAATCATCAAGCATCAAACTTCTCTTAGTATTCAACACACTCATAAGAAAGTTTTTACTATTCTTGAATTCCTAGCATATTAAGATTAAGCACATTACCATGCTATTTAATACTATCAAAATAATATAAGTGAAGCATGAGAGTTCATATATTTCTTCAAAATAAAACTACCACCATGCTCTAAAAGATATAAGTGAAGCACTAGAGCAAACAACAAACTACTCCGAAAGATATAAGTGAAGATCAATGAGTAGTCGAATAATTATGCAACTATGTGAAGACTCTCTAACTATTAAGAATTTCAGATCTTGATACTTTATTCAATCATCAAGCAAAGCTAAATAAAATAAAATTACATGATGCTCCAAGCAAAACACATATCATGTGGTGAATAAAAATATAGCTCCAAGTAAAGTTACCGATGAACGAAGACGAAAGAGGGGATGCCATCCGGGGCATCCCCAAGCTTAGACGCTTGGTTATCCTTGAATATTACCTTGGGGTGCCTTGGGCATACCCAATCTTAGGCTATTGCCACTCCTTATTCCATAGTCCATCGAATCTTTACCCAAAACTTGAAAACTTCACAACACAAAACTTAACAGAAAACTCGTGAGCTCCGTTAGCGAAAGAAAACAAAACACCACTTCATGGTACTGTAATGAACTCATTATTTATTTATATTGGTGTTAAACCTACTGTATTCCAACTTCTCTATAGTTTATAAACTATTTTACTAGCCATAGATTCATCAAAATAAGCAAGCAACACAATGAAAACAGAATCTGTCAAAAACAGAACAGTCTGTAGTAATATGTAACTAATGCAAACTTCTGGAACTCCAAAAATTCTAAAATAAATTGGTGGACCTGAGTAATTTGTCTAGTAATCATCTGCAAAAATAATAAACTAAATATACTCTACAGTAAAAAGTTGAAGCTAATCTCGTGAGCGCTAAAGTTTCTGTTTTTTACAGCATGATCATAAAGACTTCACCCAAGTCTTCCCAAAGGTTCTACTTGGCACAAACACTAATTAAAACATAAAACCACAAGCATAACTTCCTATGCATAGGGATAAGAATTGAAACATAAAGAGAGCATCATGAATAATATGACTAGCACATTTAAGTCTAACCCACTTTCTATGCATAGGGATTTTGTGAGCAAACAACTTATGGGAACAAGAATCAACTTGCATAGGAAGGTAAAACAAGCATAACTTCGAAACTTTAAGCACATAGAGAGGAAACTTGATATTATTGCAATTCCTACAAGCATATATTCCTCCCTCATAATAATTTTCAGTAGCATCATGAATGAATACAACAATATAACCAGCACCTAAAACATTCTTTTCATGATCTACTAGCATAGAAATTGTACTACTCACCACATAAGCAAAATTCTTCTCATTCGGAATAGTGGGAGTATCATAAGAGACTTGAATACAATAAATTGTTTCCACATTAAAAGAGTAATGTTCAGAGAAAGGGTAATCATAATCATGACAAGTTTTATAAATATAATCATCACTACTCTTTATAGCATAAGTTTTATCACAATAATCATCATAAGTAGCAACTTTGTTCTCATCATAATCGATTGAAACCTCTTCCGAAATAGTGGATACATCACTAAATAAAGTCATGACCTCTCCAAATCCACTTTCATAAATATTATAAGATTCAACATCCTCCAATATTGTGGGATCACTACTTTCTAAAGTTGACACTCTTCCAAACCCACTTTCATCAATATAATCATCATAGGTAGAAGGCATGCTATCATCATAGCAACTTTGCATATCAAAACTTGGGAGGCTAAAAATATTATCATTATTAAACATAGCATCACCAAGCTTGGGACAAACATTAATTACAGAAAATATATTCTCAAATATGTCATCCTCATCAAACATAGCTTCCCCAAGCTTGGGCCTTTTCATATCATAAGCATAATCACTCTCATCATTAATAGTATAGATAGCACCAATAGTATAGCAAACATTATTGTCATATTCTTCCAAGCAAGTGCCAAAAAGATTTTCAAGATCATAAGAATTATCATTATCTTCCCAATCATAATCATCAAAACAGGCAATAGGCATAACGAGATCATCATCAAGTGCATCATCTTCCACAATTATTTTTGATTCATTTTCATGAGGCACAACAATAATAGGAGCAACATTATTTGGGAGGGATACCTTTTTACCTCACTTCCTTTTTCTTTTCTTCTTCTTTACCACATCATGTGTGGGTTCAATCCTCTTTTTGGAGCTTCTTATTAATGAGATTGGTTTAATAGAAGGCTCCTCCTCGTTACCTGATTCATCATAAGAAATAATAGGAGGATATTGGGAAGTCTCTTCCCTTTAGTTAGTATTCTCTTCATCTTCTATTTGTTTTCTTTTCTTTATGTAATTGGCAATATAATGATTTTCAATGCAATTCACCGCACAATACATATAAATCTCTTCTAGATTAAAATGACTCTAGCAAGGGAAAATTCTGGAATAACCTTAGTTATACGTTTCATTTCTTCATAACCCAAGAGCAAACTAAGTTCATTATGATGTGCAAGGGAAATCAAGTCATCACAATTTTTGGACACGATACGATCATGAAACAATTTGCATTGGGTACTAAAATGATCACGTTAATTGCAAAGTTCACAAGTATGGCTAAGAAAAAATAAATTTTCAGCACATGCATCTAGCCTTTCTTGCAACCATCTAGTTTCTAAGTTCAATCATGCTTATAGGAGATATTTTCCCTATTTGGTGTGTACTTTAAAACCCAATATACTCCACAAAAATCAACATGCTTATAGGAGCTATTTTCATCATGACTAGTGCAATCATCATTGGTACCATGGATATTCAGGGAGTTCATACAAACAACATTGCAATCATGCTTATCATTCAAAGATTTAGTGCCAAACATTTTAATGCATTCTTCTTCTAACACTTTGGCACAATTTTCTTTTCCATCATACTCACAAAAGATATTAAAAAGGTGAAGGGTAAGTGGCAAACTTAATTCCATTTTTGGTAGTTTTCTTTTATAAACTAAACTAGTGCTAAAACAAGAAACAAAAAGATTAGATTGCAAGATCTAAAGATATACCTTCAAGCACTAACCTCCCCGGCAACGGCGCCAGAAAAGAGCTTGATGTCTACTACGCAACCTTCTTCTTGTAGACATTGTTGGGCCTCCAAGTGCAGAGGTTTGTAGGACAGTAGCAAATTTCCCTCAAGTGGATGACCTACGGTTTATCAATCCGTGGGAGGCGTAGGATGAAGATGGTCTCTCTCAAGCAACCCTGCAACCAAATAACAAAGAGTCTCTTGTGTCCCCAACACACCCAATAAAATGGTAAATTGTATAGGTGCACTAGTTCGGCGAAGAGATGGTGATACAAGTGCAATATGGAGGGTAGATATAGGTTTTCGTAATCTGAAAATATAAAAACAGCAAGGTAACAAGTGGTAAAAGTGAGCGTAAACGGTATTGCAATGCTAGGAAACAAGGCCTAGGGTTCATACTTTCACTAGTGCAAGTTCTCTCAACAATAATAACATAATTGGATCATATAACTATCCCTCAACATGCAACAAAGAGTCACTCCAAAGACACTAATAGTGGAGAACAAACGAAGAGATTATGGTAGGGTATGAAACCACCTCAAAGTTATTCTTTCCAATCAATCTGTTGGGCTATTCCTATAAGTGTCACAAACAGCCCTAGAGTTCGTACTAGAATAACACCTTAAGAAACAAATCAACCAAAACCCTAATGTCACCTAGATACTCCAATGTAACCTCAAGTATCCGTGGGTATGATTATACAATATGCATCACACAATCTTAGATTCATCTATTCAACCAACACAAAGTACTTCAAAGAGTGCCCCAAAGTTTCTACCGGAGAATCAAGACGAAAACGTGTGCCAACCCCTATGCATAAGTTCATGGGCGGAACCCGCAAGTCGATCACCAAAACATACATCAAGTGAATCACGTGATATCCCATTATCACCACAGATATGGACGACAAGACATACATCAAGTGTTCTCAAGTCATTAAAGACTCAATCCGATAGATTACTTCAAAGGGAAAACTCAACCCATTACAAGAGAGAAGAGGGGGAGAAGCAACATAAGATCCAACTATAATAGCAAAGCTCGTGATACATCAAGATCGTGCCAAATCAAGAACACGAGAGAGAGAGAGAGAGATCAAACACATAGCTACTGGTACATACCCTCAGCCCCGAGGGTGAACTACTCCCTCCTCATCGTGGAGAGCGCCGGGATGATGAAGATGGCCACCAGTGACGGCCCCCCCAACGGCAGGGTGCCGGAACAGGGTCCCGATTGGGTTTTGGTGGCTACAGAGGCTTGCGGCGGAGGAACTCCCGATATATTCTCTGTTCTGGAAGTTTTAGGGTACGTAGGTATATATGGGTGAAATAAGTACGTCGGTGGATCGAAGGGGGGGCCACGAGGCAGGGCGCGCACCCTAGGGGGGGCGCCTTCCACCCTCGTGAGCACCTCCCTTCTTTCCTGACGTGCACTCCAAGCTTTTTCGGTAGCTTTCCTTCCAAAAATAACTTCTCCAGTTGATTTCGTTCTGTTTCGACTCCGTCTGATATTCCTTTTCTTCAAAACACTAAAATAGAAAAAAAAAACAATAATTCTGGACTGGGCCTCCGGTTAATAGGTTAGTCCCAAAAAGAATATAAAATTGGATAATAAAGCCCAATATTGCCCAAAACTGTAGATAATATAGCAAGGAGCAACAAAAAATTATAGATACGTTGGAGACATATTAGTCGGCCCACCACCCGCACATGCACCTTCTGAGGCATGGTTTGTATTCCAGCCTATTTAAATATCTAATGGCCACATTGGGTCCTACCTGACCCCTCTTCTCTACCGCTAGGTTCTTTGCCGGCTCCCTCTAATCGATGGTGTCTACACCTCTCTCTTTTGAAGAGTCATTGATGTCACCCTTTCCACCTCTGGAGAAAAACCCGGTCAAGGTGACCCGCTTGAGGTCGCGTTGCCGCACCTTCCTCACCCGCCCAAGTGGGTTAGCGATTGGGAGCGCTCCTCCGTCTCGCGATCCCAGCTGGAGCAATTAGTAACTATGGGGCACCTTTCATAGTTCACCGAGATGGGATGGATGGTGCCTCGATTAGGAGATAAGGTCCCGCAGCTATTGCGCTAGAACGAGGTGATGCTTGTAGCATTCATCCATCACGGGCTGAGGTTTCCACTTAATTCCTTTACCAGGGATGTGCTGGCCTTCTACGGGCTACCGCTGCATCACCTAACCATGAGCGGCGTCCTGCACCTCTCTTGCTTCATGGCCCTTTGCGAGTATTTCTTGGGCCCCACTTCGGCCTTTTCCGGTACTTCTTGGAAGTGATTCCCCAGCTCAAGGACAGAAAGATCCATTCTTGCGGCGGGGCCGTCGTCTAGCCCCGTTAGGGCTCCGGTAACTTTGGCTTGACATTGGCCCCAGAGACAGAGTCATGGAAATAGGAGTGGTTCTACGGCCTGCTACTTGTAAACTACGTTGGGATTTCCCCGAAGAGGAGGGGTGAAGTAGTACAATATAGTATTTCCCTTAATGAGAATTGTCAGGACCCCGATCCGAAGCCACATCGATCCAGCATGTAACACATCATATCACTTTGCGGCCTCACGCACGGTACTCCCACGGGTGCCACCTTACCTGGCCCGGGACCGTTTGCGCCTTTTGGCTCACGTATATGATAGTGTCGCTAGCATCCATATGACAGAGAACCCGGGCCGACATGGCTAGTCGTGAACCCAAAGCGGCGCTAACCTATGAGGACAGGCATACATGAATCACATCGAGCATGTCGGTCATCAACGTGTGAATCCGGGCTGTAGCACTGGGCTAACAGGACTCCGGTAACCCGGGCTGTAGCAGGCTAGGCAGGACTCCGGATGTCACTGCGTGACATTTCCCCGAAGGGACAGACACAGGAACGAAGTGAATCACATGCCGGCCAGTCAAGTGTTCCGAGCAGTAGTGCTAGGCTAGCAGGACTCCGGTGAACCGGGCTGTAGCGGACTACTATCGTTCAGAAGCACTAGACTACATTTCCCAATATGATAGGCTGCCAAGGATAAACAACTAGATAGTCGGATCCCACACATAGCAAGCATTTCAATCATACACACAATATGCTCGATATGTGTAGATACAACATGGCATCACAACAAGACTCTACGACTCAAGTATTTATTCATTAGGCTCCGAGGAGCGAGATATTACAAACATGGGTCTCATGACCCAACATTCAGAGCATACAAGTCAAACACATGCGGAAGCTTAACATGTCTGAGTACAGACATCTACAAATGAAAAAGGCTAAGAAGCCTGACGATCTACCAGATCCTGCCGAGGGCACAAGATCGTAGCTGATGTATCAAGCTAAACGTCGAAGTCCACACGGAACTACTAGCGAGACTGACGTCTCTCTGCAAAAACATAAAATAGGCAAACGTGAGTACAAATGTACCCAGCAAGACTTACATCAGATCTAACTACATATGCATCAGTATCAAAAGGGGGTAGTGGAGTTTGACTGCAGCAAGCCAGCTTTGACTCGGTGGCTATCCTGAACTACGACTGCAAGCGACTCTTTGAGGTGGCGCACACGAGTCCACATATTCACCATCCAATACACCACTATGGATCCACTTCCGCCTCCCTACGAGAAGGCCATCCATAGCACTCACGCTTATCTTGCGCATTTTAGAGTATCCACTTTCACTTGTCTATGAACTGATATAGGCAACCCAGAAGTCCATAACCGCGGACACGACTATTCGAATAGATGATGTTAACCCTGCAGGGGTGTACTTCTTCACACACGCTCTCACCACTTACCGCCATTTACACGACATGTACTCGGCAACCTTCAAGCGGAAGCCCAGCGAGGGTGTCGGCCACGGCCTACCTAAAGACTCAAGTCTCTAGTCCAGGTTTATCGCCTATTCGGGTTCCATCCATGAGGAGATCCGGCCGGAGTTTCGCTCACAGCCCCAAACGATGTGTACAGGGTCCGAGACACCAAACGGGCGCCCGGCTGCCCGGCCACGTGCCTACCCCACCCCTACGGTCAGCGCTGCGTGCGGCCCCCAGCATACTACAAACACCAGAAACTATGCAACTCCTAGACAGAGGACAAGGGTGATCAAGAAGCCGAGAGGGTCCATTGGTTTCGGGCCCAATGCGTGGTAGTAACTGTTTCATGGATCACAAACACAGAACTCAGTTCCTGAGGACGGCTTCAATGAGACAACCCACCATGTACTCCTACATGGCCTCTCACCAATACCTTTACCAAATCGTGTTCACACACTTAGCTCACAAACAGTATAACATGTTCATCACCATTCCAATTCATTCCCGATGAATCAGACCCGACTCAACTCTAAGCAGTAGCAGACATGACAAACAAGCATGAATGAGTAGGCACAACAGGGCTCAAACAACTTGTCGTGGATTTGTCACGGCAGATGTCCTAGCGAAAGGACTTAGTCGTGGAGCCATCGCAATGGGTTAACTTGAAGGGGTTAAAGCGGACGCAAGGACACGGAGTTTATACTAGTTCGGCCCCTTCGATGAAGGTAAAAGCCTACGTCTAGTTGTGATGGGATTGATGTGTTTCGAGGGCTAGGGAGCGATAAGCTTCGCCTAAACCTCGAGTTGTTGTTCTCTGTCCTCAAACCGCCGTCGGGTCGTCCCCTTATATACACGGGTGACGCCCGTCGGTCTGCAAAGTCCCAACCTCCGGTTCATAAACGTGCCCGGGTTGGTCTCTCTATTCCTAACTTACAATGCAAGTTTACCTCAGGCCGGTTTACGGCCGTAAACCTCTAAACCGATTATAGGCCTTGGGCCCTTCTATTTCTCCTTGGGCTTTAACATCTCGGGTCCATTGACGGAGCTAACCCGGGCCCTGCAGGCCGGTTTACCCCAAATAGCAATATCCCCAACATTAGGCCCCAGATTGATTTGAACTGGTTCATGTCAATCCTTAATAAGAATTTCTGTCTTCAAATGTCTTCCAGTGACTGTTAAACCGCCGTTTCTTCGTCTCCTCTTGCTGCGGTAAACCGATATGTCGTCAGCGCAAGTTACCGTCTCCTTTTGCTAATTCGCAATAATCAGGGCGACGGCTGGGCTCCCGAAATCACCGGCCCCTGGATTCGCGCGCCTGGCACGCGCGTCGCGCCTTATAAATAGGACTTGAAGGCCATCTTCCTTTCCTCCCTTTCGTCCCCTTCTTCGTCTTCCTCGCGACCCAGACCTCGGAGCTCCGCCGCCACCGTCAGCTACTGCATCAACTCCGGCCGCTGCATCGACCTGACCGGACCAGAGTACCGCGGCGACCCTCCACATCCGTTTGGATCCCGGTAAGGCTCCTGTTCTTCTTGCTTTAGATCTGTTCTAGGGTTCGTCATCCTGCCACTGTTCCTTGTTCATCTCCATAGCAGCTTTTGCGAACAGATTATGATACTTATATTGTGATTTGTAGTCAATCTCAATATTCGCCATAAATTTGCACTCATCTCCTTAGATCCCACTCATTTCCCTGCTTGTCGAACTTATGCTGTTCTGCTGTGAGCCAAACCTCGTATTTTTACTTCTTTTTTGCCCTAGCTGTAGATCCATTGTTTTGAAAGAATCTGTACGGGATCTGTTTCTGCTTTCATATTCACAACTGTTAGATCTGGTCGGTTTAACTTTTAGCAGAGCGAACAACCCAAACCATATATCCATTAGTCTCCTCAATGAACCGCCAGATGATATCATTGTAGATAACTTCATTCTATATAAGAGCATCTTCGGTTTACAATCACACCTGCTCTCAAACCGGAATACCTTTGTCTTGTAGATTTCCTCATGGCAAAACAGGTGTACGAATGCAACTGGGTTCCCTCTCGCATCACCGAGACCCAACTAAACAACTTAGTTCTGACTGGCGCCTTGAGTAGCAAAAATGCCATCCATTGGAGGGTTCCAGGGGATGAATGTCCTCCTACCCCACAGGAAGGAGAAGTGGTGGTGTTTGCGGATCACCTGGCCCAGGGTTTTAATCCACCCGGTTCAAAATTTTATCGGGACGTCCTGGCTAATTTTAAATTGCGCCCACAAGATGTTGGCCCAAACTCAGTCACGAATATCTGCCATTTTCAAGTGCTTTGTGAGGTGTACTTCCAGGAGGAACCTACTGTAGAGCTGTTCCGAGACTGTTTTCATTTGAACCGACATACCGAATTCACTGACGGCCCTAATATGGAACTGGGTGGTATGGCGATTCAAAAGAGGAAAGAAGTGACTTATCCTCATGCCAAGTTGCATAGTCATCTGCAAGAATGGAATCACACTTGGTTCTATTGCAAGGATACTTCCCCTGCTGAAGAAAATCCTCTGCCTGGCTTCCGTCCAGAGAGACTTAGCAATACACACCCCTTCCCCCCAAGGCTAACCGCCAAAGAGAGGAGTAAGTATGCCCCTCAGCTGTCCAAGCTCAGAGCCTTCATGGCTAATGGTTTAACGGGGGTAGATCTTGCCCGTTGCTGGATTTCATGGAGCATCCTGCCCCTTAGCATCCGCTCCGGTTTAATGTGCCAATACACGGGCCGGGTTGATGATCCTTTGAGGCACTGCAACATTCAGCTGACGGAAGACGAAGTTACAGAAGCTGTGAAAAAGATGCTGAATGAACCGGAATATGTTTGCGCCTGAACCGGCCTGCTTCCCTTTTGTGCTACAAACAAACCACCTGCTGTAAGCATCTCACCTCTGTTTGTGATAGAATTTATGATCTCCTTATATACATATTGTTAACTCCAGTCCTTTCTGAGACAGGGAGATGATCCGTTTTGGAGCAAGAAGTTTCAAGAGCCGACCGAAAAGGTAACCCGACCCAAAACAAGGGTGAAGAAGCCCGCTCAGAAGAAAAGGAACACCGCTTCCTCTACCCCGGATTTAGAGGAGGATGATGTGGGTAATCCGGACCTTGGGGTAGACCTCGATTCAGTTGGCTTACTTTTTATACGTCTTATTGATAATGATATTTGTCAGGACGACGCTGAAGCGAGTAATGCTGAAGGCCCAGAGGTAACTATTCTTTCTTCTGATGCAGTTCCTTTGCCTTTGAAAAAACCTCGCCAAGCAAACCGGAAAATTAAATTTTCTCATCCTCTTGCTTACTTGGATCCCAAATTTCTTGTGAAGACCCAGCAACATGAAGCTCGACGCACCACCCGGCATAGTGGCCAGGTAGTTACCTCCGCCGGTTTACCGAACAGCCCGGTTCGGAAACGCCGCTCAGAGGTCTCCGATTTATGCGCTAGCTTTCCTCCTAAAGCAGGTTTAACTTGTCAGCCTCTTAATTCATCTGACTCCGATTATCAGGTCACTTCCCATTCATCTTCTGGTGAATCTTCAGCCACTCAACTGCCACCGCTAAAGACAGTTATTGGGTAAGTTGGACCGATCACAACATATTTCTATATGGGTTTCTTAAGCCATCTTACACCGTTCTTTCAATCTTTGGGTCTTTCCCAGGGCTAAACCTAGACCGAGCAAGAAGGCTCGTCTGGATAACCCGGCCGAAGGAACTGCCGCTCCTGAACCGGAGAGAACTCCTGGTGCTGATGCTCTGGGTCGTGAAGACATTCAGAATTATCTATCTCCCCAAGATGACACCTATGCTGAAGAAAGGCCTACCAATCCTGCCAGCCGTACTGATCAGCCTGCCAGTCCTGTTCGGGTTGAGGAATTCATCCCCCCTTCTGGAACTGTTGATAAACCGACAGTGCCAATGCAGAGCAGCGACTCCAAAGATGATGATGTTGTGATTACCGGCATTGGTCGCTCTGAACCGGGGAACTCTGCTACTTTAGCCAAGCATACTGCCAAGGAAGAAATCTCGGCCATAAAGGGCAAATGGGACGTTGACTCCTCAACGTACGCCGCTTTAAGCGCCCAAGATCTTTATTCTGGGTACCTGAACCGACTGTACACCAGTCGCGATTATGAAGCTGGTATGATCAGGATGATGAAAGAAAAACTTGAGGTAACTCTCTTGTGCTTCCTTCTGTTGCAACCTAGCTTATCAATTTATTCCAATCCGAGATGGTGATCCGAATCATGCTGCCTTGACCACTAAGGTCCGGTTTAAAAACCCAGGGCTTCAACATAGGCCGTTAACCAGAAACATCGTCAAATAACCATTAGCCCCCAAGTACCAAGTTTAAATACTTGTATTAATCCTGGGACTTTTGTAATGGAAAACATGCGTTAAGATCAAGTATGCATTAGCCCCCAAGTATCGAGCACATAACTTGCTTGTGTGGTTGATACTTCCAAACCGTGCAATATTTTCTGAACACTGCTGACGACCTGCTGCAGGGGGATCTGAAGACCAAAGAGAAACAAGTCTCGGACCTTCAGGAAATTCTAAAAACCCAGCAGGCTGAAACTGCAAAAGCGGAGGAGGAATTGACCAATGCCTTAACCGTTATGGAACAGCTGAAAGAAAGCCGCAAAAAGGAACAAGCTGATTGGGCTACTGAAAAGGCTCTTTTGACGAAAAGGGCTGAAAATGCCGAAGCTGCTCTCAAACCGGTGGTTGATGAATTATCCACCGTGAAGCGACAAATACACTCCATGACCTCTGCCGTCTTTGGTAAGTTTCTTTTGATGCCCTTCTTCCAATTTGTACCTTGTCTGCTATATCCTATGTCCGGTTTGTAATCCATCTTGAAACACTGCAGGCACACGTATTGGACACTTGGGTTCTGATGTGCGGATGAAACTCAAAGCTGCCTATACTTTGATTGAACAGTTGTACACCGGAGCACAGAGAGCTATCACTACTGCATCGCATAACCACCCTGCACCGTCTCTGATTCAAGACACGTTAAAAAGGTTATCCATGCTTCCAGCACGGATTGAAGAGTTAAAAAGATCAGCTGCTCGAACCGGAGCCATCACTGCCTTGATCCGGGCCAAAGCGTGGGTACCAGATTTTGATCCTGTCGAAGCGGCCCAAGGATACCCCAGTTTGAAAGAAGACGGTTCAGATTTCGGCGAAAACGACTTGAGGGCGATAAACCGGGCGGTGCGCCCCCTAGCTTGTCAGTTGGCTGAGGAAGCAGATCTGACACATTATCAGGCCCAATATGATAACCAGAACAAGCGAGTAGCTGCCCCGGTCCCTGAAGCGGAAAACCTTATTCCTCCAATCCGTAAGCATACCTACGCCCCTGACATTGAACCGTCTTTGCTGATTCATGAAGAAGCTGTCTTTCAAGCGCTAATGGGAATCGACTGGACCACTGCTGATTTCCAGCCAATGGGTAGCCAAGAGAAAGCTGAAGCGGCGCAAGATGATCCACAGCCTTCGAACCGAGGCGGCGAACAGGCGTAATCAACGCTCCGGTTCACCTTAATTGGTGACGTTTAATCCATCAAAAAACAATATATTCAGGCACTACGCTGCCTTGTAATAAGATAGTTAATACCTCTGTGTTTGAATGCACCTTTGTGCATGGGTACTGATGCCCTTTCCATTGACTTTCTCTAACTTATGTTTCCTGTCTTTACTGAGTACAAAGGACGGTCTTTTGACCATACGAACCGTGCTGCGCCTTTGCCAAACCGGGCAACTTGCCTCCGGGTTAAAAAACGGACCAGGCTGTGTCAGCTGAATCGGTTTAAAAGTATTTGACGTTCCGAAGAACAAAAACACCACAATAAAGGCAGAAAACAAAAACCAAATACGAGAGGACAACGCGATAGTAAAACGCATGCAAATAGTGGTTGCTATGAACCGTTCAGAAGGCGTGACCATCGTCAAGACAAAAGAAACCAAGACCCCAAGAGGTGTAGCTACGGTTCAAGTCGACTAGGTTCCTAACTGAATCGTGGCAAATATGCCGGTCAAATGGCATTGCATTGGTTCGGATTCGACCAAGCCCCCAAGTGACTCAGTGGCCTAGGGCCGATCAAGTGGCATTGCGTTGGTTCGGACACGACCAAGCCCCCAAATGACTTATTGGCTAAAAAGCCGATCAGAAGGCATTACCATCATCAAGACATGACCGAGCTCCCATAAGGTGTAACCACGGTTCAAGTCGATTAGGTCCCCAACTGACTTAGTGACAAATGTGCCAGCCAGAAGGCATTACCGTCGTCAAGACATGACCAAGCTCCCCGGAGGTGTAGCTACGGTTCAGGTCGACTAGGTCCCCAACCGACTTTGTAAGGATAGCTATGTTCTCTTTGGTTCGAATACGACCTATGTTTGAACAGGAAGCCCCATGTTTGAACCGCGCATCATGTCAGCAGGTCCTCTTCAGTAATTTTTAACCTTTTTGCAAGAGATAAATTTTTCTTGAACCGGGATCTTGAACCGGATATTAAGAGCTTCAAAGCTTTGTGGGAGACATCTTCCCTTGAACCGGATTTTAAACCGGAATCTTCACTTTGATCTTCTGTGAAGCGACCTCAAGGGGTAAACCAGAAATTGCATTAAAGCGAATCCACTCCATGTAACCACGCATGATGTGAAGAACAGCAGAGACCCCGCTTTACTTCGAGGCTCTGGTTTATTGTATTAATCATAATATATACATGGTCATGATATGTACATAAACAGAGCCCAAGGCTCATGTATAATAAGGTCGAAGATGAGCTATGTTCCACGGCCTGCTGGTCTCCTCCTCTGATGTGCGTGAATCTTTGCGCTCTCGAATATCAATCAGGTAGTATGACCCATTATTCAGATTTTTGCTGACCACAAAAGGTCCCTCCCAAGGCGGGGATAATTTATGCTGATCAGACTGATCCTGGATGAGCCGAAGCACCAAATCCCCCTCCTGAAAGGTTCTGGTCTTAACCCGACGGCTGTGGTAACGGCGAAGATCTTGCTGGTAAATCGCTGAACGGGCAGCTGCTAAGTCACGTTCCTCATCCAACAAGTCAAGAGCGTTCTGCCGTGCCTGCTCGTTGTCCGCTTCAACATACGCTGCCACACGAGGTGAGTCATGTCGTATATCACTTGGGAGAACCGCCTCTGCTCCATAGACCATAAAAAACGGCGTAAACCCCGTGGATCTGTTAGGCGTGGTGTTGATGCTCCATAATACAGACGGTAGCTCCTCAACCCAACAACCCGGCGTCCTTTGCAAAGGGACCAGAAGCCGGGGTTTGATACCTCTCAAGATCTCTTGATTCGCTCGTTCTGCCTGACCATTAGATTGTGGGTGAGCTACCGAAGAAACATCAAGCCGTATATGCTCCCGTGCGCAGAACTCTTTCATGGCCCCTTTGGATAGATTGGTACCATTATCTGTGATGATGCTGTGTGGAAAGCCAAACCGGAAGATCACCTTCTTTATAAACCGAACCGCCGTGGCCGCATCACATTTACTGACAGGTTCTGCCTCCACCCACTTTGTAAATTTGTCAACCGCCACCAGTAGGTGGGTCTTCTTATCTTTGGAACGCTTAAAAGGCCCAACCATATCAAGCCCCCAAGTCGCAAACGGCCAAGTGATTGGAATCATCCTCAATTCTTGAGCCGGTATGTGCGCTCGTCTGGAAAATTTCTGGCAACCATCACATAACCTGACCAGGTCTTCTGCATCAGCATGAGCAGTTAACCAGTAGAAACTGTGGCGGAACGCTTTAGCCACCAATGATTTTGAACCGGCGTGGTGGCCGCAATCCCCTTCATGTATTTCACGTAATATCTCGCACCCCTCCTCAGGGGATACGCACCGTTGCAGCGCTCCTGACACGCGGCGATGATGTAGCTCCCCTTTGAGGATGGTCATAGACTTGGACCGCCGTACTATCTGCCGAGCCAAGCTTTCGTCTTCTGGCAACTCACCCCGGTTCATATATGCCAGATAAGGAAGCGTCCAATCTGGGGTGACATGAAGAGCCGCCACTAATTGAGCCTCCGGATCAGGAATAGCCAATTCCAGCTCACCGGGTAGCTGTACCGATGGGTGATACAATACATCCAAGAAAACATTGGGTGGGACCGGTTTACGCTGAGAGCCCAAGCGGCTTAAAGCGTCCGCTGCCTCATTCTTTCTGCGGTCCACATGGTCCACTTGATAGCCTTTGAAATGCCCGGCCACCATATCTACTTCACGTCGGTATGCAGCCATGAGCGGGTCCTTAGAATCCCAGGTGCCAGATACCTGCTGAGCCACTAGATCCGAATCACCAAAGCACCTAACTCGGCTCAGATTCATCTCTTTAGCCATCCGAAGACCATGAAGCAAAGCTTCATACTCAGCCGCATTATTTGTACAGGGGAACATTAAACGGAGGACATAACAAAACTTATCTCCTCGTGGGGAAGTTAAAACGACTCCAGCCCCCGAGCCTCCCAATTGTCTGGACCCGTCAAAATGAATAGTCCAATATGTGTTATCTGGCTTCTCCTCAGGTGCTTGTAACTCTGTCCAATCGTTTATGAAGTCGACAAGTGCTTGTGACTTTATGGCCGTCCGGGGTACGTATCTTAAATCGTGCGGCCCAACCTCGATAGCCCACTTGGCAATCCGACCGGTCGCCTCCCGGTTCTGTATGATGTCACCCAAAGGAGAAGAACTGACCACCGTGATGGGGTGTCCTTGAAAATATTGCCTCAGCTTCCGGCTTGCCATAAAAACACCATATACCAGCTTCTGCCAATGCGGATACCTTTGTTTGGACTCGATAAGCACTTCACTGATATAGTAAACCGGTCGCTGAACCGGATGTTCCTTCCCAGCCTCCTTTCGTTCTACCACCATCGCCACACTAACCGCTCTGGCATTCGCAGCAACATATAACAGGAGTGGCTCTTTATCTACAGGGGCTGCCAACACTGGCGGATTGACTAGCTGTCGCTTCAAGTCCTCAAACGCTTTATCAGCCTCCGGACTCCAGACAAATTGATCCGTCTTCTTGAGCATTTGATACAAGGGGATCGCCTTTTCACCGAGGCGGCTGATAAACCGGCTTAACGCTGCAATCCATCCGGCCATGCGCTGAACATCATTGACGCATTTCGGTTTGGCCAGGGAGATGATGGCTGTGATCTTTTCCGGATTGGCCTCAATTCCTCTATGGGACACTAAAAATCCCAACAACTTGCCTGCAGGTACACCAAAAACACATTTAGCTGGGTTGAGCATCATTTGGTACACTCTCAAGTTATCGAAAGTTTCCTTCAAATCGTCAACCAGGGTCTCCTTCTTTCGTGACTTGACCACAATATCATCCACATAATCATGCACATTACGACCAATCTGCTCGTGGAGGCAATTTTGCACACATCGTTGATAAGTAGCCTGCGCACTCTTAAGCCCGAAGGGCATAGAAACATAGCAGAAGGCTCCAAAGGGAGTAATGAACGCCGTTTTCTCCTGGTCCTTAACTGCCATCTTGATCTGATGATAACCCGAATAGGCATCCAAAAAACTCAAACGCTCGCAACCTGCCGTAGCATCAATGATTTGATCAATACGGGGGAGAGCAAAAGGATCCGCTGGACAGGCTTTATTCAAGTCTGTGTAATCCACACACATGCGCCAGGTGCCATTTTTCTTAAGAACCAGCACCGGATTAGCAAGCCACTCGGGATGAAAAACCTCAATAATAAACCCAGCTGCCAGGAGCCTGGCCACTTCCTCACCAATCGCTTTACGTCTTTCTTCGTTAAACCGGCGTAAGAACTGTTTTACCGGTTTATACTTAGGATCCACATTAAGGGTGTGCTCAGCGAGTCGCCTCGGTACACCAGGCATGTCAGACGGCTTCCATGCAAAGATGTCCCGATTCTCACGGATGAACTCGATGAGCGCGCTTTCCTATTTTGGATCCAGGTTTGCACTGATGCTGAACTGCTTGGACGAATCGCCAGGTACGAAGTCAACAAGCTTAGTTTCGGCAGCCGATTTGAACTTCAAGGCCGGATCGTGGTCCGTAGTTGGCTTCTTCAACGAAGTCATGTCCTCCAGGTCAACACTGTCTTTGTACTGCTTTAGCTCCTCCGTAGCACAAACCGATTCTGCATAAGTCGCATCTCCTTCCTCGCATTCTAAAGCGATTCGACGGCTCCCATGAACCGTTATAGTGCCCTTGTAACCCGGCATCTTGAGTTGCAGATATACATAGCAGGGCCGTGCCATAAATTTTGCATAGGCTGGCCGTCCGAACAAAGCGTGGTATGGACTTTGGATTTTAACCACTTCGAACGTCAGCGTCTCTGATCTGGAATCATGACTATCGCCGAAGACCACTTCAAGGGTTATCTTACCAACCGGGTACGCAGACTTGCCAGGCACCACCCCGTGGAACACTGTATTGGTCGGTTTGAGATCCTTATCTACCAGTCCCATGCGATGGAAGGTCTCATAATACAAGATGTTAATGCTGCTCCCTCCGTCCATGAGCACCTTGGTGAGCTTATAACCTCCCACCTGAGGCGCCACCACCAATGCTAACTGACCCGGATTATAAACCCTGGGAGGGTGATCTTCTCGGCTCCATATGATAGGTTGTTCCGACCAGCGCAGATAGTGAGGCGTGGCCGGTTCAACAGCACTAACTGCCCGCCTCTGAAGCTTTCTATCCCGTTTATCCAAGCCTGTAGTAAAGACATGATACTGTCCACCACTCAATTGTTTCGGGTTGCTCTGATAACCTGATTGCTGCTGTCCATAACCACTTTGATTACCTTGATTATTTTGGTTGTCCTGTCCGCCCGGATTACCATGGAACCCTGGACCGGAATTTCCGCCGCCGTATCCTGATCCGGAACCTGAACCGCCGCCAGAGCTGTGATCATATTGGAAAGTGTTTGAGCTTTTGAATTCCTTCATGATGTAACAATCCTTCCAAAGATGGGTTGCTGGCTCCTCTTTTGTTCCGTGCTTCGGACAGGGCTGGTTTAAGAAAAAGTTCAAACGCTCCGGATTAGGACCGGGATTTCCGCGAAAACTGGGCTGTTTCCCCTTACGCCGTTGGCCCTTATTCTGTGCACTTGTGTTGGCCACAAAATCCATGCTCCCATCCGGTTTACGCTTACCTCCGCCTCCATTACCTGTCGGTCGATGCTGCTGGCCTTTCGTGTTGCTACTCTTCTTTCCCTTCCCTGCTTTGTCGTCACCAGAGTTAGGATCCTTGGTACTGTCAGAATCCGCATACTTCACTAAAGCGGTCATGAGCGTTCCCATATCCGTGCAATCACGCTTCATCCGACCTAACTTTAGCTTCAAAGGGCCAAACCGACAGTTGCTTTCCAACAGCACCACGGCGGTGTCTGCGTTGATGCGATCTGACGAGTGCAAAACTTCTGATACCCGGCGTACCCAATGGGTAGTTGATTCCCCTTCTTGCTGAACGCAAGCTGCTAGGTCAACTATCGACATTGGCTGTTTGCACGTGTCCTTGAAATTCTTGATAAACCGGGCGCGCAACTGGGCCCACGAATTAATGGAATTAGGCGGTAAGCTCTTTAGCCAAGTCCGGGCCGTTCCTTCTAACATCATAGTAAAATACTTGGCACACGCCGTGTCATCCACATCCAGCATCTCCATAGCCATCTCATAGCTCTCCACCCATGTCTCCGGAGGCTGATCTGCCGTGTAGTTTGGTACCTTGCGGGGGCCTTTGAAGTCTTTGGGCAGACGTACGTTGCGCAAAGCGGGAACAAGGCACGGTACTCCCAAAGAACTAGAAACCACCCCCGGTTCAACCGTAGCAGCTGGGAAGATAGGTGTAAGCTGACGAGCCTGATGCTGCGCTGCTAATCCGGCCTCCCGCGCACGGGCGCGATCCACATTCTCCTGAGCATTGTCGACGCCCGCCGGATTGTTGCCGCGGAGCGCTTCACGCCTGGCATTACTTGAAACAGCCGGCTCCTCCATGCGCCTACTATAGCTCCCGTTGGGGCGAGGGGTGGAGTGAATCCGATCACGGCTTTGCGAATATGCTTCTTGTTGGGCCAACGTGGTCCTAAGGAGCTCCTTGACCCGGCGTGTCTCTACATCCTGCGGTGAATCGCCTTCGATCGGAATGGCTTCCAACCGAGCTGCCGCCGCGACGAGGTTATCCATCGGGTTGGAATAATGGCCCGACGGTGTTGGCACGGCCTGTGGTGTACCAGTGTTGTGACGAGGCAGGTTTATTATCCGGTGCTGAACCGGGGCGCCAACTGTCGCCTCCGCACGGTTTACCCCCGGGGTGTTGAAGAGATTTCGGGCATCGAGGGCTGCGGGCAATCGAGATCGGAATTTCCTCTTCAGGACTTCCTGAGACGCATTCTGGTCCATCATGAGCCTGTAAGCCTGTGCATCTAAAGCGGCGCGCTCCGCCGTCATCCTGGCCTCTTCTGCTGCCAGCTCCGCTTTAGCTTGAGTGATCTGTTCTCTCACTTTGGCAATCTCAGCATTGTGAACCTCCTGATCCACCGGGTTGGCTTCCGCCATGAGCGCTGCCAGTGCGTCAAACAGGTCTGACAATACTTGGGCCGGTGAATCCGCAGGGCCTCCTGCCCACGCAGCTGTTGCCGCTGCCGATCCGGAGATCACTGCTGCCGCAGTTGATGAATGTGGCGCCGCCTGTGTTCCAGCCATGAAGATCCCAACCCGATAGGGCAGATCAGAGGGGTCCGGAATACTGTCGCCATCGGAGCTGCCCCCAATCCGATCATCTTGCAGCTGGTATAGAGATTCGGTTTCCCCGGTTGACGTTTCATCGCCGGAGTAGATGGCGGTTTCGTCACCGGATTCGGATCCTTCCTCGTAGCTTCCTCCGGTGATGACTCCCACGAAGGCGCGCTTCCTGGTCGGTTTAGCCAGGGTCGATCTCGTGCACTGAGCTGTCTCGACGAGGTCGGTGCAGACGCCCAGCTCGGGGCCCGGTTCACCGATCTTGCCGATGAAAACATGGATGCCGCCAAAGGGGACCCGGTACCCGTACTCGATCGAGCCGGCGTCGGGGCCCCAGCCTGTGCTGTCGATGTAGAGTTTTCCGCGACGACTTTTGGTCATCCGACCCACAGCGTAACCCTCGAGTCCTTCAAAGCGGCCCTCCAAAAACTTGAAACCATCTCGCGATAGCCCCATGGTGGGCGCCAACTGTCGTGGATTTGTCACGGCAGATGTCCTAGCGAAAGGACTTAGTCGTGGAGCCATCGCAACGGGTTAACTTGAAGGGGTTAAAGCGGACGCAAGGACACGGAGTTTATACTAGTTCGGCCCCTTCGATGAAGGTAAAAGCCTACGTCTAGTTGTGATGGGATTGATGTGTTTCGAGGGCTAGGGAGCGATAAGCTTCGCCTAAACCTCGAGTTGTTGTTCTCTGTCCTCAAACCGCCGTCGGGTCGTCCCCTTATATACACGGGTGACGCCCGTCGGTCTGCAAAGTCCCAACCTCCGGTTCATAAACGTGCCCGGGTTGGTCTCTCTATTCCTAACTTACAATGCAAGTTTACCTCAGGCCGGTTTACGGCCGTAAACCTCTAAACCGATTATAGGCCTTGGGCCTTCTATTTCTCCTTGGGCTTTAACATCTCGGGTCCATTGACGGAGCTAACCCGGGCCCTGCAGGCCGGTTTACCCCAAATAGCAATATCCCCAACACAACTCCTACTCATGCTAGTGGGTTTCATCTAATTACTGTGGAATGACAGGTCATGCAAAGGATAAAGGGGTTCAGCTACCGCAGCAAGTAACACATGAATCGTTGTTGTCTTAATGCAGTAAAAGAGAGCAGGAGCGAGAGGGTGGGATTGTATCGGGATGAACAAGGGGTTTTTGCTTGCCTGGCACTTCTGAAGATAACATTGAGTCTTCATCAGTGTCAACGATCACATGGTCGAAACGCGTCTATCGAAAGGGGGCAATTACCGGCAACACAGAAAAAACACAATTAACACATGGCGATATGCAGCAATATGATGCATGCTATGACATGGCAATATGCTATGTGTTTGAGATAATGCATAATAGAACAGGTTGATTTGAACCCATTTGAATCAGAGATTCAAATGTGAGCTCATGTATATAGCCATAATGGTACATTATCATGTTTCACCTAAACAGCAAGGTTAAAGTGTTCTAACATGCATGCAAATGGTACAGATGGATAGATTGAATTCTTCTGATCATTTTTCATATATAAATTATTTCAATCTGAGCTACGATTGAATTTATATGAATTTTAGAAGTTTAGGCTATTTTCTGAAATTTCCTGAGTTAAAATAAATCCAGATAATACATATCGCGTCAGCATGACATCACCCTGATGTCAGCAGGTCAACTGGGCGCCTCCAGGTCAAACCTGACCAGTGGGGTCCACTGGTCGGTGACCCAGTGTTGTTTATTGTCACTGACAGGTGGGGTCGGGTCAACAGGTGACGTGGCCAGGTCAAGCTGACCTGTGGGGCCCGTGTGTTTAGTTTAATGTAAACAAAAACTAAACCAGAGTTAAATAGGAAGCAGGGCCCACATGTCAGCGAGCCAGGGTGTTAGTTAGTGGGTCAATTAGCCGCTAATGACGCGTCCACGTCAGCACGCCGGAGTTGAACGCCGGCGAGCACGCGAACGCGGCGGCGATGCTCGGGAACGCGCTACGGGCGGCGGCTGGACGCGCGAAGACTCCCCGAGGAAAACCCGCGCACGCTCGCATCTAGCTAGCCGCACGGGAGCCCGCGTGGTCGCCGGAATCGACGACGGTGAGCGCATCCGCGGTGGCCGGAGTTCGGGCAACGACAGATTCGTCGTTGTGGTGCAGTAGGGGAGGTGCTGGTGTGTGCTGCATGCTCCTGGGCGTGCGCCGCATCCAACGGAGCAGGCTGCTGGGCGAGAGGAGGCCGGAAACGACGGTTGCGACGATGGCCGGCGGCGGTGGAGCTCGGCCGCGGTGGGAACGGCGGCTATGCGGCCAAACGAGCACGGGAGCTAGGGGGAGAGGAAGAGGAGCTCACAACGGATCCAGTAGGGGCAACGGCGAGGTCGGGGAGTTGTCGGAGCGAGCGGGGCGGCGAGGCGGATCTCCGGCGACCCGAGGAAGAAGGAGGCATCGGGGCGGCGCTGCAGGGCACTTCCGCTCGCGTGGCTCGGTGGGGAGGACGATGACGTCGTGACGGTGCTCGGGAACACGTCGGTGAGGCGAGGGGGAGGGGGTGGCTACGGCAACGGTGGCCGGTGGCGACAGTGCGAGAGGGAGAGAGAACCAGAGGAGGAGAACGAGGTCCAGGGAGAGAGGGGAGAGGGCGAGGGGGTCGGGGGGGTGTGCGTGGCGTCGCCAGGGAGGGCCAAGGCGAGGCGGCAAGCAGGAGGTGGCCAGGCGCGTCGTCGGCGCTCGCCACCGAGCTGCTTCATGCGCTGGCAAGGGGAAGAAGACAAGGGGAGGCCAGGTGGGCTGGGCCGACCACTTGGGCCAAGTGGGCTGCCAGGTGAGCGCCAGGTAGGTTCTCTCTCTGGTTTCTATTAAATAATGTTTTCTATTATTCTGTAAACTTCAGGGCTTTATTAAAAATGCCAGGGAATTTCCAAAAATCATAAAACTAATCATGTCTACTATTTAGAATATATCCCACAGTAAACATTTTAGTTTATGATTGTTTGAGAATTTAAAATATTTTATATCTTTTAAATGCCCAAATGCAAATACAATATGAATTAATCCAGAGCCCAAATATGTCATGCTAAAATGTGCATCACCTCTGGTTACTGTTTCCAGCTTTTTCCAAGAATGATGAACATTTTTGTAAGCCATATGGATTTACTGGAAATATTTTGGTTGAACCTAGTGAGTTCCTTTAATGCTAGGGTTTAGGCAATCCCCATTTCAAGTTTCTTTCAAAGTTTAAACATGATGCACACATGAGGTTACCCTAATGCAATGCCAGAAGCTAGGGATGTGACAACTCACCCCCACTAAACAAGAATCTCGTCCCGAGATTCAAGTCATGAGGTAAGAAGTCAGAGGGGGCACAAGCTAACTTGATCTTCATGATCCCAGTTGCACTTCATAAGGTTGTTGATTCGTTGCATACGTTGATCGTGACATCCTCGCTTTGAGGTCTTCATCCACGCGATGACGACAGAAAGAAACTATACTAGGATTGATCTTCTCAAAGATCGAGCTATACAATCTCAACTCGCGGAATGAGATGTTGAAACATCTCGAGTTGAGACGCAAAACACATCGAGAGGAATGGAAGAACAAATGACGGGGTTTGATTTGGTGGGCAACAATCCCACACTTAGAAAGATGGTGGATGGTGTCAAGGTGGCGAGGAAAGAGTTGCTGTGATCCCGTAACGGGGCACCTTGGAAAGGTGACTCATTGGGCTGTTCCCTTAAGTGGCAAAAAGAATTACTTTTGATACAAAGATCATTGAAATTCTTTGTGTCAGCCTAAGGCAATCACAAACGATCGTGTGAACGAATTCGAAGGGATGGCATACCCATACCAGAATGGATGATGTGGACTACCTTGTTGAAGACAACGCAATGGATGACTCTTGCTTATCACCGGAAATGGATGGAACCATGACATGACCACTTTTAAAAATGATCCTAAACAGTACCTGCTGAGGTGCAAGCTGGGAACAAGATGCAAATGCTGGGAATGATTCTGGTAACTGGGAATAACTCAACGAGGGTGATTCCACCGTTTGAATGGTTATAGTGTAATCGAAGAAACTGAGGGCACGAGAATTCCTAGGAAGCAACTTCTACAATAAGTCGCACAAAATCCTCAGGGAGAAGATGGTCAAATAGTACAATCAAGATACTACCATGATAGATCTTCCGGCTAGGTGTGTCGGCCAGACACCAACCTTGTCGGGACCTACATAACAGATCTTGGAAAAGTTCCAACCATCATATCTGCCCGAGATTCAGATCTGGTTGGTAATAGGATACTTCAGACTCAACATGTCTGAAAGGAAAGTTTGCAACACAATTCGACGAGATGACGTTGCGAGATTCTCGGGAATGAACTACGATAGCAAGCTCCAAAACATGAGCAAGTTTTGCTACGCACCTGTGAACACACTGTCCTAGACAAGCGTGACCACGTGGCAGTCTTATAATAAAACACTACCGAGTTCAGGTGGGGAACCAAAATCAAGGATATTGAAGTCCTTGCATAAGGCATGCTCTTAAGAAGGAACTTCTTCTCCTTGAACAATTCAATCAGTGGCTTGGGTGCTAGGAAACACCTATGGAGTGGAGGCGGCCAACCTATCAAACCATAGAGCACTTCACACATATGCGTGACTAATTTGGGATGATTCCAGAGGAAACAAAACAAACTTTCTCGGATTCACGGCGGCAACTTTCACCATATGCACGTGAATCAGAGGTAGTCACTTCTCTCATCCAAACATATGCTTCATGAACGAAACACGAAGAAATGCTTACACAAGTTTCCAACACTAGCTTGATGTTCAACATGAATCATGGGGGAGACAAAATGCTGCTGATGGGCTCAACAACAACTCATCGGTATTTCCATATCACTGGACTTCCACCATAATGTGAACACGGTGATAGCATTAGTCAGACCAAAAGATGTAATGGTGTATGCTCGAGGGATCAACCACGAGTAAGACAACATTACGAACATCGTTGGTTCTGATTTGACTTGACGATAGCCCATACTCAAGTCAAAGTTTTAACAAGACAATACATCCAACAACTGATCACGAGGACCAATTGGTGAAGATATCATCTTTCTTCAACACACACCACAAAAGATATCCCTTAACATGAACTAAGTCAGACAAGCTTTATCTTCCAACTCTCCAAGTTGTTGTCTAGCTCAACCAACTAGCTCAGGGATATCTAACACAGATTCTTGGAGAAAGGGTGGTTCACAAGGAACCAACTTGATCACGAGCTCAACATAACAGTCTGGGGACAACCTGGTAATACTTCCGAGAAGATATTCGGAAAATCACGAACCACCGATATGTCTCTAGGCTTGAGATCAATCTTGCCTTTCAGAGCAAGATGATATGATCAAATAAGCAAGGGATTGAATAATCCCCACTCATTGATCGAAGAGTGCACCAGAATAAGGACTAGGTAGCACGTTCAATCTTAGGATGATGATTAAATAACCAACACACTAAGAATGAGAATATTGTCCATTTACTACCAAGCAACGAGTTGCTCGGAGCATTGATTTCACACATCACAATTCACTTGTCGGCATTCAAGTTACAACAACACGAGGGCCGAGTAATGAATGACGATGGTGAGAGTATCACTGCATCAAGAATTCATAAGAGGAGGTGCAATTCTTATGACATTCTTGATAAGAAAGAAGGTGACACTCCACGGTAGAACAGAACAAAAGCTGGATTGGCATTTTGATCCACGGAATACAATTTCTTTGACCCAATCCGAGAAATGGATGAGGTACTGGAGCTTGTTTCTCCTAGTCATTCTGGACTAGAATGGCTTAACGGACCACAAGAATAATAGGCATCGATGAACACGATCGCACACATACTCTTGACTATCAATTGATGGACGAGGGTCAGAAGACAACTAAGGGAAACAACTCGAGGAGCATATAACTTCCTGAGTTGTGGATTCATGGGTTAGTATGTCAAACGAGTTCAACAAATTTCTTCCGGATAACCCATGCAGGAAGGAGGAACTGGCAGAATCACAATATGGGTGGAGTGCTCCTCAAGAGTACTCTGGTTGTGATCTTTTGGTTCAGCAGAACTTCTGCCATAAGCAGTTCATGGTATTTGGAAGAATGATATACCACGGACCTCGATGACTATCGCAAAGGTTACTAATGTCCTAAAGGAACTAGCAAGCACTATCAACATGAAGTAAGTAGGGTGAATCTCGGGTTCGAAAACCCAGGAGTAGAATACCTACTACTAAACGGCATCACGGGATGCTTTCGAGAATGGTGGCCAGAATCATCACACCGAGAACACATAGCATTGCTAGATTACTAGATGAACCCCTAGGACACCTAGGGTCATAATAATAGTTCCAACATATATGTCAAGGCAATGGGGTACCTCAACAGACCGACTAGTGTGCTTATTCCGACCAAAAGGACATCGGGAATGGAAGGAAAGGATTTGCAAATGAATCAGACTAGTTAGAAACCTGGGATGACTCGGACAGCATAACGGTTGTAAATGCTCAAAATGATTTAAGACATCCTGCAAGATGGTGGCATAACCACTCAACATCACAATATCAATGTTCTGAGATCAACTAAGAACACATGTAAGTAGTAGAAACAGAACTGGGGCTTGAACTCAACAATCCTAGGCAACTACGGTTTAGTAACACGTCATCCTGAGAGTTAGAAAAGAAGCCTAGTTCTTAATCCCCGTAGAAGAGAAGAGGTTGACTCAGATCAGAAGGCCATGAGGTATAAGGAGTAAAAAGAGCCTTACGTTCCCTTCCACAATCAATTCCCTTACATAACTAAAGCATTTCTAGACACAACTTCGACCAGTTTGGCTTGGTAATCCTACAGGCAGTCAGGCTCTGATACCAACGCTGTCAGGACCCCGATCCTAAGCCACATCGATCCAGCATGTAACACATCATATCACTTTGCGGCCTCACGCACGGTACTCCCACGGGTGCCACCTTACCTGGCCCGGGACCGTTTGCGCCTTTTGGCTCACGTATATGATAGTGTCGCTAGCATCCATATGACAGAGAACCCGGGCCGACATGGCTAGTCGTGAACCCAAAGCGGCGCTAACCTATGAGGACAGGCATACATGAATCACATCGAGCATGTCGGTCATCAACGTGTGAATCCGGGCTGTAGCACTGGGCTAACAGGACTCCGGTAACCCGGGCTGTAGCAGGCTAGGCAGGACTCCGGATGTCACCGCGTGACATTTCCCCGAAGGGACAGACACAGGAACGAAGTGAATCACATGCCGGCCAGTCAAGTGTTCCGAGCAGTAGTGCTGGGCTAGCAGGACTCCGGTGAACCGGGCTGTAGCGGACTACTATCGTTCAGAAGCACTAGACTACATTTCCCCATATGATAGGCTGCCAAGGATAAACAACTAGATAGTCGGATCCCACACATAGCAAGCATTTCAATCATACACACAATATGCTCGATATGTGTAGATACAACATGGCATCACAACAAGACTCTACGACTCAAGTATTTATTCATTAGGCTCCGAGGAGCGAGATATTACAAACATGGGTCTCATGACCCAACATTCAGAGCATACAAGTCAAACACATGCGGAAGCTTAACATGTCTGAGTACAGACATCTACAAATGAAAAAGGCTAAGAAGCCTGACGATCTACCAGATCCTGCCGAGGGCACAAGATCGTAGCTGAGGTATCAAGCTAAACGTCGAAGTCCACACGGAACTACTAGCGAGACTGACGTCTCTCTGCAAAAACATAAAATAGGCAAACGTGAGTACAAATGTACCCAGCAAGACTTACATCAGATCTAACTACATATGCATCAGTATCAAAAGGGGGTAGTGGAGTTTGACTGCAGCAAGCCAGCTTTGACTCGGTGGCTATCCTGAACTACGACTGCAAGCGACTCTTTGAGGTGGCGCACACGAGTCCACATATTCACCATCCAATACACCACTATGGATCCACTCCCGCCTCCCTACGAGAAGGCCATCCATAGCACTCACGCTTATCTTGCGCATTTTAGAGTATCCACTTTCACTTGTCTATGAACTGATATAGGCAACCCAGAAGTCCATAACCGCGGACACGGCTATTCGAATAGATGATGTTAACCCTGCAGGGGTGTACTTCTTCACACACGCTCTCACCACTTACCGCCGTTTACACGACATGTACTCGGCAACCTTCAAGCGGAAGCCCAGCGAGGGTGTCGGCCACGGCCTACCTAAAGACTCAAGTCTCTAGTCCAGGTTTATCGCCTATTCGGGTTCCATCCATGAGGAGATCCGGCCGGAGTTTCGCTCACAGCCCCAAACGATGTGTACAGGGTCCGAGACACCAAACGGGCGCCCGGCTGCCCGGCCACGTGCCTACCGCAACACAGCCCACCCCTACGGTCAGTGCTGCGTGCGGCCCCCAACATACTACAAACACCAGAAACTACTTTGCAACTCCTGGACAGAGGACAAGGGTGATCAAGAAGCCGAGAGGGTCCATTGGTTTCGGGCCCAATGCGTGGTAGTAACTGTTTCATGGATCACAAACACAGAACTCAGTTCCTGAGGACGGCTTCAATGAGACAACCCACCATGTACTCCTACATGGCCTCTCACCAATACCTTTACCAAATCGTGTTCACACACTTAGCTCACAAACAGTAGAACATGTTCATCACCATTCCAATTCATTCCCGATGAATCAGACCCGACTCAACTCTAAGCAGTAGCAGGCATGACAAACAAGCATGAATGAGTAGGCACAACAGGGCTCAAACAACTCCTACTCATGCTAGTGGGTTTCATCTAATTATTGTGGAATGACAGGTCATGCAAAGGATAAAGGGGTTCAGCTACCGCAGCAAGTAACACATGAATCGTTGTTGTCTTAATGCAGTAAAAGAGAGCAGGAGCGAGAGGGTGGGATTGTATCGGGATGAACAAGGGGGTTTTGCTTGCCTGGCACTTCTGAAGATAACATTGAGTCTTCATCAGTGTCAACGATCACATCGTCGAAACGCGTCTATCGAAAGGGGGCAATTACCGGCAACACAGAAAAAACACAATTAACACATGGCGATATGCAGCAATATGATGCATGCTATGACATGGCAATATGCTATGTGTTTGAGCTAATGCATAATAGAACAGGTTGATTTGAACCCATTTGAATCAGAGATTCAAATGTGAGCTCATGTATATAGTCATAATGGTACATTAGCTTGTTTCACCTAAACAGCAAGGTTAAAGTGTTCTAACATGCATGCAAATGGTACAGATGGATAGATTGAATTCTTCTGATCATTTTTCATATATAAATTATTTCAATCTGAGCTACGGTTGAATTTATATGAATTTTAGAAGTTTAGGCTATTTTCTGAAATTTCCTGAGTTAAAATAAATCCAGATAATACATATCGCATCAGCATGACATCACCCTGATGTCAGCAGGTCAACTGGGCGCCTCCAGGTCAAACCTGACCAGTGGGGTCCACTGGTCGGTGACCCAGTGTTGTTTATTGTCACTGACAGGTGGGGTCGGGTCAACAGGTGACGTGGCCAGGTCAAGCTGACCTGTGGGGCCCGTGTGTTTAGTTTAATATAAACAAAAACTAAACCAGAGTTAAATAGGAAGCAGGGCCCACATGTCAGCGAGCCAGGGTGTTAGTTAGTGGGTCAATTAGCCGCTAATGACGCGTCCACGTCAGCACGCCGGAGTTGAACGCCGGCGAGCACGCGAACGCGGCGGCGATGCTCGGGAACGCGCTACGGGCGGCGGCTGGACGCGCGAAGACTCCCCGAGGAAAACCCGTGCACGCCTGCATCTAGCTAGCCGCACGGGAGCCTGCGTGGTCACCGGAATCGACAACGGTGAGCGCATCCGCGGTGGCCGGAGTTCGGGCAACGACAGATTCGTCGTTGTGGTGCAGTAGGGGAGGTGCTGGTGTGTGCTGCATGCTCCTGGGCGTGCGCCGCATCCAACGGAGCAGGCCGCTGGGCGAGAGGAGGCCGGAAACGACGGCTGCGACGATGGCCGGCGGCGGTGGAGCTCGGCCGCGGTGGGAACGGCGGCTATGCGGCCAAACGAGCACGGGAGCTAGGGGGAGAGGAAGAGGAGCTCACAACGGATCCAGTAGGGGCAACGGCGAGGTCGGGGAGTTGTCGGAGCGAGCGGGGCGGCGAGGCGGATCTCCGGCGACCCGAGGAAGAAGGAGGCGTCGGGGCGGCGCTGCTGGGCACTTCCGCTCGCGTGGCTCGGTGGGGAGGACGATGACGTCGTGACGGTGCTCGGGAACACGTCGGTGAGGCGAGGGGGAGGGGGTGGCTACGGCAACGGTGGCCGGTGGCGACAGTGCGAGAGGGAGAGAGAACCAGAGGAGGAGAACGAGGTCCAGGGAGAGAGGGGAGAGGGCGAGGGGGTCGGGGGGGGGGGGGGTGTGCGTGGCGTCGCCAGGGAGGGCCAAGGCGAGGCGGCAAGCAGGAGGTGGCCAGGCGCGTCGTCGGCGCTCGCCACCGAGCTGCTTCGTGCGCTGGCAAGGGGAAGAAGACAAGGGGAGGCCAGGTGGGCTGGGCCGACCACATGGGCCAAGTGGGCTGCCAGGTGAGCGCCAGGTAGGTTATCTCTCTCTGGTTTCTATTAAATAATGTTTTCTATTATTCTGTAAACTTCAGGGCTTTATTAAAAATGCCAGGGAATTTCCAAAAATCATAAAACTAATCATGTCTACTGTTTAGAATATATCCCACAGTAAACATTTTAGTTTATGATTGTTTGAGCATTTAAAATATTTTATATCTTTTAAATGCCCAAATGCAAATACAATATGAATTAATCCAGAGCCCAAATATGTCATGCTAAAATGTGCATCACCTCTGGTTACTGTTTCCAGCTTTTTCCAAGAATGATGAACATTTTTGAAAGCCATTTGGATTTACTGGAAATATTTTGGTTGAACCTAGTGAGTTCCTTTAATGCTAGGGTTTAGGAAATCCCCATTTCAAGTTTCTTTCAAAGTTTAAACATGATGCACACATGAGGTTACCCTAATGCAATGCCAGAAGCTAGGGATGTGACAAGAATCAAGGTTACTGAACCAATAGGAGAAACACGCAAATTCCCATCTCCATTACCTACACACACAAAAGCAAATACTTGCACCCAACGCGGGAAAGAGGGTTGTCGATCCCCTTGAACTCGCTATTTGCAAGAATTAATTCTGATACTGATAGATAGATAAAAAGGAAAGTAAAACAAAATAAAATTAAATAATTGCAGTAAGGTATTTTTGTTTTTATAACATGATAAGAGTAGACCTGGGGCCATAGTTTTCACTAAAGGCTTCTCCCTCGAACACAGAGCATACCGTGGGTAAACAAATTACTGTTGGGCAATTGATAGAAAAGCGCATAGTTATGACGTTATTAATGGCAATGACCACACATATAGGCATCACGTCTGTGACAAGTATATTGAATTGTGCCTGCATCTATTACTATTACTCCACCAATCGACCGCTATCCAACATGCATCTATGGTATTAAGTTCATGACAAACAGGGTAACACTTTAAGCAAGATGACATGATGTAGACAAAGTAAACCCAATCAATATGAATAAACCCTACAATTTTATCCTTAATGGAAACAATACAATATGTGTGTCGCTACCCTACTGTCACTGGGTGAGGACACCGCAAGATTGAACCCATTACAAAGCACCTCTCCCATTGAAGATAAATCAACCTAATTGGCCTAACCAAACAGATAGATCAGAGAGAAATACAAAGCTATCATAACCATGCATAATAAAGTTCAGAAAAGACTCAATTACTTTCAATGAATAATCTGATCATAAACTCATAATTCATCGAAATCGAACAAACATACCGCAAAAAGAAGATTACATCAGATAGAACTCCAAGAAAATCGAGGAGAACATTGTATTGAATATCAAAGAGAGAGAAGAAGTCATCTAGCTACTAGCTATGGACCTGTAGGTCTGTGGAAAACTACCCACGCATCATTGGAAGGCAACAAGGATGATGTAGAATCCCTCCTTGATCAATTCCCCCTCCGACAGAGTACCGGAAAAGGCCTCCAGATGGGAGCGCAGAAGAACAAAAGCTTGCGGTGGCAGAAAAGTGTTTCGAGTGGCTCTCTGTTGGTTTGGGAATATACGTGAATTTATAGTGGTCGAATTAGGTCAAACGGAGTTTCATGGGGCCCACAAGCTCTCGGGGCGTGCCCTACCCCCAGGGTGCGTCCCGTGATCTCGTGGCTCTCTCGTAACACTTCTGGCCTCCTCCTGAACCTTCTAGGGTCCCGTTTGGTCCAGAAAAAATCACCATAAAGTTTCATCATGTTTCGACTTTGTTTGGTATTGATTTTCCGAAAAGACAAAAACAAGCAAAAACAACAACTGTCACTGGGCACTAGGTTAATAGGTTAGCCCCCAAAAATGATATAAAATAGCATATAAGGCATCAAAGATTGATAATGTACTAGCATGAAACAATCAAAATTTATAGGTACGTTGGAGACACACAAGCATCCCTAAGCTTAATTCCTACTCGTCCTCAAGTAGGTAAATGATAAAAATAGAATTTTTGATGTGAAATGCTACCTAACATGTGTACCGTGTAATCTCTTTTCAGTATAATCATTGAGAAATGATGAAATAACAGTATCAACATGATAATATCCATGAATATAAGAAGCATAACCATTAATTTTTCAAAATATACAATCCTTGATGGATGTTATCCCCGCTCATTTTATCATGTTAGCATGGCATGACTCCGCCTTCACCGCATAAATATAAATCATGAGCACCCCGGTGTCAAACCAGGCAATTGGATCGTACTTCTAACGTGCTTCAGCATTTTCCGCCGCACGCAACACCAGCGTGAGCCATGGATATAGCACTATGGGTGGAATAGAATGCAGTGATAGAGATTAATAAGGGAACTCAAAAAAGGAAGAAAGTCTCGCATCAATGCGACTAATCAACAGTCTATGGATATGCGAGGAGTAGGGATTGCCATGCAACGGATGCACTAAGGGCAAATATATATGAAAGCTCAACATAAACTAAGTGGGTGTGCATCCAACTTGCTTACTCATGAAGACCTCGGGCATTTGAGGAAGACCATTAACTAAATATACAATCCAAGTTCTATAATGAAAAATTCACTAGTATATGAAAGTGACAACTCAAGAGACTCTTTATATGAAGAACATGGTGCTACTCCGAAGCACAAGTGTGGAAAAGGATAGTAACATTGCCCTTTTTCTCTTTTCTCTCTTTTTTTTGTTGGGCTCCTTTTGGACTCTTTTTTTCTTATTTTTTTAGTTTTTCGTCCGGAGTCTCATCCCAACTTGTGGTGGAATCATGGTCTCCATCATCCTTTCCTCACTGGGATAATGCTCTAATAGTGACGACCATCACACTTTTATTCACTTACAACTCGATAACTATAACAATATGACTCTATATGGATGCCTCTGGCAATGTACCAGATTGTGCAAAGATCTATCGTAACATGTATAATAATGATGAATGGTTGTTGTGCCACAAATATCATGTCAGCTCTATGATCATGCAAAGCAATATGACAATGAAAATGTATGTCATGGAAATGCAACGATGGAAGTTGTATGGAAATATATCTGTGAATGGCTATGGAAATGCCACAATAGGTAGGTATGGTGGCTGTTTTGAGGAAGTTATAAGGAGGCTTATGTGTGATATAGCATATCATATCACAAGGTTTGGATGGACCAGTGATGTTTGCATCAAATCTCGAGGTGAGAAAGGGCAATGCATGGTACCGAAGAGGCTAACAAATTGTGGAAAGGTAATAGTGTGTATAATCCATGGAATTACATTAGTCATAAAGAACTCACATACTTATTATGGAATCCTATTATCCCTCAAAGTAAAGTACCACTCGCATGCCCCTAGGGAATTGGTTGGTAGGAGTTAACCATCGCGCGCATCAAATTATAACAACACTCAGTGATTTCAATCAGAAATACAAATGCTCAAACCTCCCCACCATGCCATGATCAACACTTAGATGAGAAGTTAATAACAAGCTTTAATACCAATATTTCTACTAACAAATGATCATGAACCAACATCCTTTCATATTACTACATCAATATCATTAAACCATGTGTTTCATATTTAGTGGTCTACATGAAAGTTTTTATTATATCCTCCTTGAATACCTATGCTTCTTGGACTAGTCTTATAACACATGCACATTACCACTTCTTATTTATAGACTCTTATAAAGATTTAAGTGAAGCATGAGAGTGCAATCATTTCTATGAAATATAACCACTGTTGTGCTCTAAAAGATATAAGTGAAGCACTAGAGCAACTACCTAGCTCAGAAGATACAACACATAGGGTATTCTAACAAATCACGATAAATGCATGTCCCTCCCAAAAGGTGTGTCCAGCAAACAATGATTGTGGCAAACTAAAATGCAAACAAAGCATAAACTACTATGACACAAAATGCTCCAAGCGAAACTCATATCATGTGATGAATAAAAATGTAGCTCCAAGTAACATACCGATATATAGTAGACGAAAGAGGGGAGGCCATCTGGGGCATCCCCAAGATTAGACGCTTGGGTCTTCCTTGAATATTACCTTGGGGTGCCTTGGGCTTCCCCAAGCTTAGAGTCTTGCCGCTCCTTATTCCTTCATCCATCATGATCGCACCCAAAACTTGAAAACTTCAACACACAAAACTCAAGAGAAACTTCGTGAGATCCGTTAGTATAATAGACAACTCAAAAACTTTAGGTACTATTACGAACCCATTCATATTTTATTATTGCATAATACCTACTATATTCTAACTTCTTCATGACTTATACCCGCGATGTAATCCATAGCATTATTAAAACAACGGAACTATGAAATAGAAAACATAATCTATCTAAAACAGAATAGTCTATAATGATCTGAACAAAGACTATACTTTCGTAACTCCAAAAAACTGAAAACATAGGAGAACGTGGGAAATATTTATATCAATCACATGTAAAAAATTCTGAATTTTATCATGTTCCAGTGAATTATAGTAATTCCAGTATTGGACATAAAAGTTTATGTTTTTCATAGAATCAAGTCAACTATCAACCAAATCACTCCAAAGGCTTTACTTGGTGCAAACACTAATTAAAACATTAAAACACAATCATCATAGTAGCAATAATTGTGTCAACACACCAAAACATAAAGTAAAAGCAAAAAAATTAATATAATTATTGGGTTGCCTCCCAGCAAGCATTATTGTTTTACGCCCTAGCTAGGTGTAAGGCATTGTTTCAAGTATTATCATCCTTCACATGGACTCCTTAGATGGCCCCCCTAATATATTTTATGTAGTGGTTTAAATATCTTCTGGGGAAGTGTTCCATCCCTTTCTTAAATTGAAATTGGAGCCTTATATTTCCTTCTTTCATTTCAATATTAGCACCAATGGTTCGTAGGAAAGGCCTACCAAGTATTATAGGACAAGATGGATTGCATTATATATCAAGCACAATGAAATCCACGGGCATATAATTTCTTTTAGCATGAGAACATCATTTATTCTACCCAATGGTTTGTTAATAGTTGAATCCACTAAATGCAAATTAAGGGAACATTCATCCATATATCAGTGAGACCTAGCACGTCACATAAAGATTCTGGTATAGTAGAGACGCTAGCACCTAGATCACACAAAGCATTACATTCATAATCTTTAATCTTTACTTTAATAGCAGGTTCCCATTCATCATGCAATTTTCTAGGTATTGTTACCTCCAACTCTAGCCTTTCTTCATGAGCTTTTATCATAGCTTCTAAGACATGTTTAGTAAAAGATTTATTTTTTTCATAAGCATTAGGTGAATTTATCATGGATTGCAACAAGGAATTACATTCAATTAAAGAAGATTTATCATAATTAAAGTTCTTGTAATTCAAAGTAGTGAGCACATAATTATTTAAAGTCTTGACCTCTCCAAACCCACCTTTATCATTTTATCATTAAGATCATCACCCTTTGAACAATTGGGACACCTTGTAGCTAAAGTTGACTCATCTCCAGTCCTTTTTTCATCGAGATTTATATTACTAAGCAAGAATTCAATAGGTGTGACACCAACATTTTAATATTATCATCATGAATACGATAGAAACTGGGTGGAATAGCCTTTTCAAGAAATTCTCACTTAGCTCTCAACCTAGCGGTTTTCTCTTTACTTCCATTAATGGAGACTTGGATAGAATTTATTGACTCATTAATATCATGCTTAAGTGGCAAAGTATTAATTTTAAGAGTATCCACATCATGGGCAATTCTATCCATGTTTCTAGCCATATCATCAACTTTATGTAGTTTTTCTTCTATTATAGAATTGAAAATATTTTGAGAACTAATAAATTCTTTAATTTGGTTCTAAAGATCGGTAGGTATCTAATATGCCTCCATCATATGTACTTTTCCTAACGCTTTCACTCTTGTTCTAGACTCTGAATTGCATGAGTTGAATGAAACTAATCCGGACAGACGCCGTTTTCAGCACAACTACCGTGGTGTTGTTTTTGTGCGGAAATAAAAGTTCTCGGAATTGGACGAAACTTTTTGGAGAATTATTTTGGAATATAAGAAAAATACTGGAACCAAGACCCACTAGAGGGGGGGGCAGCTGCCCACTAGACACCATGGCGCTCCCTCGTGGGTAGTGGGGCCCATGAGGCTCCGCCGACCCTAATTCCAACTCTATAAATTCCTATTTTCGGAGAAAAAATAGTAGAGGAAGTTTCATCGCGTTTAATAATACGGAGCCACCGCCACCTCCTATTCTTCATCGGGAGGCCGGATCTGGAGTCCGTTCGGGGCTCTGGAGAGGGGGATCTTCCATCTTCACCATCACCAACCATCCTCCATCACCAATTTCACGATGCTCATCGCCAGGAGTGGGTAATTTCTTGGTAGGCTTTTTGGACGGTGATGGGTTGGATGAGATTCATCCTGTAATCGAGTTAGTTTTGTTAGGGCTTGATCCCTAGTATCCACTATTTTCTCAGATTGATGTTGATATGACTTTGCTATGCTTAATGTTTGTCACTAGGGCTTGAGTGGCATGATTTCAGATCTGAACTGATTATGCTTTCACTAATATATTTGTGTTCTGGATCCTACCATGCAAGTTATATGCACCTTTTATGTGTTATGAACCGCATACCCCAAGGCGACAATTATTGGAATTCTTTCCGGTGATGACCGTAGTTTGAGGAGTTCATGTATTCACTATGTGTTAATGCTTTGTTCCGGTCCTCTATTAAAGGGAGGCCTTAATATACCTTAGTTTCCTTATGGACCCCGCTGCCACGAGTGGGTAGGAAAAAAGATGTCATGCAAGTTCTTTTCCATAAGCACGTATGACTATTTACGGAATACATGCCTACATTACATTGATGAAGTGGAGCTAGTTCTGTGTCGCCCTAGGTTATGACTGTTATATGATGAATATCATCCAATGAAATCACCGATCTAATGTCTATGAGCTTTTCACTTATTAATCTTTGCTAAGTTACTACTGCTGCTACTACTGTTACAACTGCTAGTGTTACCATTACTACTATTGCTATCATTATCAAATTACCATACTATTGTGCTACTGATCACTTTTCTGCAGATATTTAGTCCCCAGGTGTGGTTCAATTCAAAACTCAACTGCTAATACTTACAAATATTCTTTGGTTCCCCTTATGTCGAATCAATAAATTTGGGTTGAACACTCTACCCTCAAAAACTGTTGCGATCCCCTATACTTGTGGGTTATCAAGATCTTTTTCTGGCGCCATTGCCGGGGAGCATAGCTATATTTGTTGAGTCACTTGGGATTTATATCTGTTGATCACTATGAAGAATCTTAAGGATGAAAGGACCAAGATCATTTCCTCTAAGACGAGGGGAGGTAATGAACTGTTATCTAGCTCTGCACTTGATACACCTTCTATTTTGAGTAATTTTGCAACACCATCACATGCTATTAATCCTGATATTTCGCAAGTAATTGATGATGCTACTTCTTTAATGAATGATGTTATTGATGATGCTAGTACTTTGCTTGATAAGACTGTGCCACTAGGTGAATTTCTTGATGAACAACTTGCTAGAGCTAAAGAGATTGAGAATGCTGAAGCTGATGAAATTATTGAACACAGAAATTATGGAACTCCTATTATTCCTAGTGATGCGGCTTGAACTACGTCGGTATTTCCCCAAAGAGGAAGGGATGATGCAGCATAGCTACGGTAGGTATTTCCCTCAGTGATGAGACCAAAGTTATTGAACCGGTAGGAGAACCACACAACACTATGTAAACGATACCTACACACAAAGAACAAATACTTGCAACCTGACGTGTAAGAGGGGTTGTCAATCCCACCCGAGTAAAAGACAGATTGGGTTGTAGTAGATTGGATGAATAGATCTCGCGGAAACACAAAATAAAAATGAAGCAATGTATTTTTGGGTTTTTGGAATAATAAATCTGAAAATAAAAGCAAATAAAAATATATCTCAAAGGCAAATATAATAAAGAGTAGACCCGGGGGCCGTAGATTTTACTAGTGGCTTCTCTCGAAAAAAATAGCATACGACGGGTAAACAAATGACTGTTTGGCAATTGATAGAATTTCAAATAATCATGACGATATCCAGGCATTGATCATTATATAGCATCATGTCCAAGATTAGTAGACCGACTCCTGCCTGCATCTACTACTATTACTCCACACATCGACCGCTATCCAACATGCATCTAGTGTATTAAGTTCATGGAAAAAAAATAAAGTAGTGCAATAAGAATGATGACATGATGTAGGCAAGATCTATTCAGTAGGAATAGACCCCATCTTGTTATCCTTAATAGAACGATACATACGCGTCATGTCCCCTTCTGTCACTTGGATTGAGCACGATAAGATCGAACCCATCACAAAGCACCTCTTCCCATGGAATTTTTTTTTGATCTAGTTGGCCTAACTAAATCAAAGTTTTGAACAAGAAATACAAGGCTATAAGAAATCATTCATATAAGAGATCAAAACTCAAATAACTTTCACGGATAAAATAGATCTGATCATAAACTCAAAGTTCATCGGATCCCAACAAACACACCACAAAGAGTTACATCAAATAGATCTCCAAGAGACCATTGTATTGATTATCAAAAGAGAGAGAGAGAGAGAGAGAGAGAGAGAGAGAGAGGAAGCCATCTAGCTACTAACTACGGACCTGAAGGTCTACAATGAACTACTCATGCCTCATTGGAGAGGTACCAATGAGGATGATGAAGCCCTCCATGATGGTGTCTACATTGGATCTGGTGTTTCTGGAACTTGCGGTGGCTGGAATTGTATTTCGTTGACTCCCCTAGGGTTTTTGTATTTTTTGGGTATTTATAGAGAAAAGAGGTGATGCGGGAGGCGGCCGAGGTGGGCACAACCCACCAGGGCGCACCTGGGCCCCCTGGCATGCCCAGGTAGGTTGTGCTCCCCTCGGAGCCCCCCACTGGTACTTCCTTGGTCCATCGTGTGTCTTGTAGTCCAGAAAAAATCTCCAAAAAGTTTTGCTTGGTTTGAACTTCGTTTGGTATTGATTTTCTGCAAAGTAAAAAACAAGCAACAAAACAACAACTGGCACTGGGCACTATGTCAATAGGTTAGTCCCAAATAATGATATAAAGTTGCTATAAAATGATTGTAAAACATCCAAGAATGATAATATAACAGCATGGAACTGTCAGATCGTGGGTTTCGGCAAACCCTTGAGGTTTGAACTCTGGGGTGCACACGAAGAACTCTCTCTCTCCCTAGCTCACCCGCTCAACGATCTCACGGCCTAGCTCGACGAACCCAAAGAACACGGGACACTGAGGTTTATACTGGTTCGGGCCACCGTTGTGGTGTAACACCCTACTCCAGTGTGGTGGTGGTGGATTGCCTCGCGGGCTGAGGATGAACAAGTACAATGGATGAACAGCCTCCAGAGGAGAGGTTTTCTTGAGCTTGGTAAGCTGGTGCATGTGAGGGTGGTCAAAATGATCCGTCCCCTTCCTATGGTGGTGGCTAGTCCTATTTATGGAGGCCCTGGTCCTCTTCCCAAATATAGGCGGGAAGGGATCCCACAATGACCAATTTTGAAGGGAGACAACTAGTACAAGCTATCCTGACGAAACGTGGTCTTCGCCTGCCAAAGGCTCTGGTGGTGATGCAGCTGTGGGCTCTGCGATGACCTCTGTCCTGCTGTCCTACTGGTCTTGGTCTTGTTGAACCGGTATGGAAACCTTTCCCTGATGCCTCGGGACTCCTGGCCTGTGCCTACCTCTATAGCATCAAAGAGGAAACTGGTACACAACGCCCGCTGGCGCCCGCCAGGCCTTGGTCGTCATGGCTCACGTCATGTGAACCTTGCTAGGTGCCCCTTGCATAGATATCTTCGCTCCTCGGGAGCCAGCCTGGTGAGGCCACCCCTAAGGAGGTCTTGGTGTTGTCCGCCTCGTGAAGCTTAGACCCTCGCGAGGGCCTTGAGTGGTTGCTGCTAAAGCAGGGCCGTACCAGGCCGTTGGTGGAGCCACGCCATGGGTCGCAGGTAGGCAAGTCTGGGTACCCCCATTCCCAGGACGCCGATAGTAGACCCTGGGCCCAAGGCACGCTCGAACTTGGCTTCGGGGCGAAGCCAAAGGGCAAGAGCGGAGCGCCACGGGCCCCAACCACCTCCGGCCTTGATTGATGCGTGGCCATTGATGGGACGTGGGCGTCTCCGCTTCCCCACGCTACCTCAGCAACCATTCTCCCCAAACAAAAGGCTTGTGCGTGCTGCAGAGCCTTCATTACCTTCCTTCATCTTGCTCCAGATCCCCTTTCCTGTTCTTTGCCCCTAGAGACTCTAGATCGGCACCAACTCCTCTCCGAGCCTGCAGCCGATGGCTGATACGTCTCCAACGTATCTATAATTTTTTATTGTTCCATGTTGTTTTATTATAAATCTTGGATGTTTTATGATCATCTTATAGTCATTTTATATCATTTTTTGGTACTAACCTATTGACATAGTGCAAAGTGCCAGTTGCCATTTTCCCCATGTTTTTTACATCGCAGGAAATCAATATCAAACGGAGTCCAAATGCCACGAAACTGCACGATGATTTTTATGAGCCAAAAGGAAGCAGATGGGCCCTGGTTGCACCTTGGGGGAGTCCCGAGGACGGGACAACCCACCATGGCGTGCTAGGAGGCCCTGGCGCGCCCTGGTGGGTTGTGCCCAGCTCGGGTGCCCCCCGGACCGCCTCTTTGCTCTATAAATACCCCAAAAATACTAGAACCCTAGGGGAATTGATGAAATATTCATCCAGACGCCACAGAGTCTAGAACCACCAGATCCAATCTAGACAACATCATGGAGGGGTTCACCACTTCCATTGATGCCTCTCCGATGATGCGTGAGTAGTTGCTTGTATACCTTCAGGTCCGTAGTCAGTAGCTAGATGGCTTTATCTCTCTCTCTCTCGCTGAATTCTTAATACAATGGTCTCTTGGAGATCCATATGATGTAACTCTTTTGCGGTGTGTTTGTTGGGATCTGATGAACTTTGAGTTTATGATCAGTTATATATTTTTGTATCCACGAAAGTTATTTGAGTTTCTTTGATCTCTTATATGTATGATCTCTTATAGCCTCGTATTTCTTCTCTGATATGTGGGTTTTGTTTGGTCAACTTAATCTATTTATCTTGCAATGGGAAGAGGTGCCCGGTAGTGGGTTCGATCTTACGGTGCTCGATCCCAGTGACAGAAAGGGAAACGACACGTATGTATCATTTCTACTAAGGATAAAAAGATGAGATCTATATCTACCACCATATAGATAAACGGATCTTGTCTACATCATGTCATCGTTCTTATTGCATTACTCCGTTTTTCCATGAACTTAATACACTAGATGCAATGCTGGATAGCGGTCGATGTGTGTAGTAATAGTAGTAGATGCAGGCAGGAGTTGGTCTACTTATCTTGGACGTGATGCCTATGTAATGATCTTTGCCTGGATATCGTCATAATTATTTGAAGTTCTATCAATTGCCCAATAGTAATTTGTTTACCCACCGTTTGCTATTTTTCTCGAGAGAAGCCACTAGTGAAACCTACGGCCCCCGGGTCTTCTTTCTCATATATTTGCCTTGTGATCTACTTTTCCTTCACATTCTTATTCAGATCTATTAAACCAAAAAATACAAAAATACCTTGTTGCGTTTTATCTTTATTTATTTTATTTGGCGTTCGATCTATGAATCTACTACAATTTACCTTACGCCCGCTTGCCTATCTTGAGGTGTCGTATCCCGGAAGGGATTGACAACCCCTTTAACTCGTCGGGTTGTGAGGTGTTGTCGTTTGTGTGCAGGTGTTGTTTACGTTGTGTTTCTTGGTTCTCCTACTAGTTCGATACCTTGGTTTCATAACTGAGGGAAATACCTACCATCGCTGTGCTACATCATCCCTCCCTCTCCAGGGAAATACCGACGTAGTTCCAGCTACCATCAAGAAGAATTTATGGCACCGTTGCCAGGGAGGATCTTCAACATAACCAGGTTCCTAATCATAAATCTCATCTCCTTGTAATTTACATTATTTTCCATTTGCCTCTCATTTTCCTCTCCCCCACTTCACAAATATTTGTCGTTTTATTCACCTCTTTTTTCCCGTTCGCTGTTTTCTTCCCGGATATGTTTTTATGTGTGAGATATTGTTTGTCGTTATGGATAATTCCTCCTCTACTTCTTGCACTCCCCAGAACGAGGTTCTCAACTTTAAACAAAGGGGTGGTGAAAGTTTAAAGATGCTTGGTACAAAATTTGTAATGCTCATAATAGATCTATCAGTAAGCAATCAACCATTGTGCTTTTGCATTGTTTTTATGCTGGCATCACCACTTGGTACAGATTCGTCGTTGATATGATTACCGGTGGAAATTTCTTAATGAGTCCTCCTTTTGATGCTCTTAATGCTATGGGAAATTTAGTGGGCTCACCACCTCTTATGGTTAATGAAACAATTTTGAGTCTTGAGCATGTTATGGAAAGATTAGATGCTATCGAAAAGAAAATGCTCACCGAAGATCATATGGAAATTATACATAAAAAGATGCATAATTTTTCCACTAATCTTGGATCAAAAGCGGGCGATATTTTTAAGTTGTTAAAATAAAGGGGTACTTTAATCCATGAAAGAAAAGAAGAAAATCCATCTCGGATCGATAAATTGGAAGAAATCTTTAGTAATCTAAGCACGACTTTTACTACCACTAAAAATATTGAGGAAACTCCCTTAAAGAGTAGGAGATCCAAAAATAAAGGTGCAACTCCTATTGATAGCAATAAAGAAGATCTTTGTCGGGGGATATCTGCCTCCACGAGCACCTATGGGGACGGAGCCCCTTGTTGGTTCGGCGGGGGCGAGGATGCACAAAGAGCAGATCGAGGCGACACACACACACAACGATTTTACCCAGCTTCGGGCCGCATGGATGCGTAAAACCCTACTGCTGCATGTCTGGTTGATTGGAGTTCTTGCTCTGGAGCGCAAGAAGCTACAACGAGTTGGAGCTGGACGTAGACGAGGGTCTACTGGGCGTCCTGCTGGTTCTCTCTCCTCCTCCCTCTCCCCCATGCGCATGGGCCTCCTTTTATATGCCAAGGGGTTTTCCACAGGTAGTGGCGCAGGTGTGGGTAAAAATGGCCAGGAACTGTGCGAACAGCGGCTGCACAGTGTTATCGAACCTAACTCTGACGGCAGGGGACAAAGGCATTAAATGCCCGTCTGGATAGCTTGAACAGTGCCGAGGCGGACCGTTAGGGGCGCCTCCGCTCGCCACGGGGGCGACTCTGTCAACGTCGCGTGCCACCGCACACCTCAGGTTGCGTAACGTCTCGCCACGTGCCTCCGGGGAAGCTCCAGAGTGACGCGTGGGCAGGTGGGCTGGAGCGCGGGCCTGAGGTGGTGGTTAGCCGCGGCAAGTGGCTTGCCGCGGTAGTTGCCTTGCCGCACCTGAGAGCTTGCCGCTCGTCAGGCCTTGCCGGGGCGTGCGGCGCGCCGCGGCGGGCTTCTCGTGGGGTGCCTTAGCTTGGCCATCCCGGCGAGCTCCTCCCGTCGGGGCCTTGGTGCTTCGGCTTAGTCGTCCCGGCAAGCTCCTCTTGCCGGGGCCTTGTCGCCTTGGCCCGGCAAGCTCCTCTTGCCGGGCCTCGCCTGCTTGGCCCGGCAAGCTCCTCTTGCCGGGGCTTGTTCCTCGGGGCTCGATCACTTGGCCTTCGTCCGGCCCGGAGCGGGCCGTGGAGACTCTTGTCGCTCCCCTGGCAGGCCTTGCCGCGGGAGGCTACTACTGCCCATGCACAAGTTCGGGGTTCTAGGGTACCCCTACTTTAGTACACCGACAGGAGCCCCCGGGCCTGGGCCATACACGGTGCCGAGCGTTGTTGGGACAGGCCCTAACAGTGCACGGGCACGCGTGGCCTAGGTCGCGCTATTCCTTGACTCCGTGCTCGTCGCGCCCTCCCCAAGTGGCGCGCGCTTATCGCGGCGTCGTGGGGGGTGAGGCGTGCGAGGCGTGCATGACGTGGGTGGCGTGCGCGGGGCTGAGGCCCGCAGGCATGCGTCACGTCGTGCATGATCTCTTTTATTTGGAAAGGCGAAACGTCCGCCCCCACTTTCGAGTGAGGGGGAAGAGAGGTCGCCTCACCAGTTGCATCGGCCCTGCCCGCCCGCCACGCGTCCTCCATGCACTTGGGGTCGCGGTGGTGGAGGCAGGAAGCCGGGCCGGCGCGGGTCGAGGTAGGGGGTCGGCCCCGTCGCCTGCCCTTCCTCTGGTTTAATTGGTTGGGCGGGGCGGTCGAGCCCCCACCTCGCCCCTTTATAATGAGCGGAAGGGGATGACAAGGGTCCGCATTCCTTCCTTCTTCCTCCTCTTAGATCCCTGGTCCCCTTTCCCCAGCTGTCATGGAGGAAGGGAACCCTGGCCCTTCTTCGGTGGCGGCAAGGGTTGCCGCCAGGCAGCGTGCTCCTCCTCCCCTTGCACCCACGGCGGCGGAGCCAACCGTAGGGGGAAGGGGGAGGGGGCGAGGTCGCGGACGAGGCCGTGGACGGGGCCGAGGCGCTCGAGGCGGGCAGGGCGGCGCGCCGGCCTCGCCCCCGCCGGCGGCTCCGTTTCCCCCGGCGGTTCATCTCGGGGACGACCCCTGCGAGTTCATCATCAGGCTGCGCCGGGCGCCTCGCCGTCGCCTCTGCCTCCCGGCCCCCTTTGCGGACGTCCTGGAGGCGGAACAACACGAGACGCTGAGGCTGCGCATGAGGGGCTGTGGGATCAGTGGTACGCGAGTCCACGTCGAATCCCGAGCCCCCGGCGTGATGTGCCTGGGCCGAGGGTGGGAGTCGTTCGCCCGGATCCATAGCTTGACGGCGGGGTTCACCCTCCATTTCAAGCTGATGGAGGGCGATCTGCTCTCCGTCAAGGTCTTCGGGGACCTTGGCACCCGGGCCCGGTGCTGCGTGGATAGCTCCTCTGACAGCGAAGGCTCCTCCTCGAGCGAGAGTGACGAGGAGGGGAGCGACAGCGACGACGAGGGCGGGCGGTCGCCGGGGTGACGGGCACGACTAGGCGCTAGTCGCAGCTCCGCGTGGCACCGGCGGCCCCCATCGTCCGCGTCGCTGGCGCCATGAACTCCCCGGGGTCGTCTCCTTGGGCGGCTGGCGTAGGGAGGATGCGGAAGAGGAGGAGGACGGGCGGCAAGGCCGCTGCCTCGTCTTCCAACCTCGCCCCAGACGCCGTCGCCACCCCTGCTCGCGGCGACGACCACCGGGGTCTTCTCTCCGGCCCGGCAAGCTCCTCTTGCCGGGGCTTCATCTTCTTGGGCGGCCGGAGTGGCGAGGCTGCGGAAGAGGCTGGCGGCAAGGCCGTCAACTCAGAGTACGAGGGCTAGATGCCCTCGACAGCGTGTCGACGTCCCGCCGCCTCCTTCTCGAGCTCTGCTTCCGGCGTCGCCGTCTTCTTCTGGCCTCCGGAGCTCCGGGGTGGGGCCTCGGACGCTCTCTTGGTGTCTTCTGCCACCCGTAGCTCGTCTAGGCGCCCCTTTTGCCCTTCTCGCCTCCTTGCCGTACCTCCTGAGGAGAGAGACAAGAAAGGGATTACGGGCACCTTATCTCTTTTTATCTTGTAAGCCCTCGGGCCTTAGTTGCATTAAAATCTTGTACTCCTATCTTTCATGTTTTTCATTCTCTCTGGAATGTACCTGAGTGGAAAGTTTTTAATGAAAAAAAGGGGTTGTTTGCCGGATCATTTGTCTTGCGGGTACATCCCGCGGCAAGGGGTGGCCCCTTTGCACCGTCAAGATAGACACTTCGCCCGGCAACGGACCCTGCCGTTCCCCGCGCCTCTTGGCCCTCCTCCCGCTCTGGGCGGAGGCAGGGAGAAGGCGGGTTCTGGCCCCTCGCTTCCTCCCCTTGCCGCCGCGGCTACTATACGAAACGGGCCCCGGGAACGCGCTCCGGGGTTTGCCGCTTTGAGAGAGCACGACAGCTTTTTAGGAGGAGGCGAGGTTTTCACATTCCGCAGCTCACGAGAGAATGCATGATAAGGGATGTAAAGACTTATCTAAGGTTGCAGCTCCCGGCAACTCTGGCTTGTCGGGAGGCGGGTGCTGGCTCGTCCTTCTCCCCCTCTTCGTCCTTGTGCGGCTCAGCAAGGGTAGGTTGTTCCCGCGAGCCAAAGGGAAAGGACGGGAAAAAGACGCGGACTCGACCTCCAAGTTAGGGGTTAGTGACTGTTAGGCACTATCGACCCTAACCAAGGACGAGACTCGACTCAGCATGCATGCTAAAACTTGGGGGGGCCCAGCGCGTAATTGCAGCCAGGGTCTGCGCCTGGCTTTGTACAAAGGATTACATGCGTCTGCGGCAAGACTTTTGTACAAAGAGTTGGTTGCCGGACGGGGTCCGACAACCGCGCCTTACGGGTAAAACTTGCGAAGATGCTCAATGTTCCAGGAATTGCTCACCGGAGTACCATCTTCGGTCTCGAGGCGGACGGCGCCAGGCCTCGTGACTCGTTTCACCCGGTAAGGGCCTTCCCACTTCGGCGTCAACTTGTTGTGTATCTTGGCCGACTGAACGCGCCTAAGAACAAGGTCGCCTTCCTCGAGGCTCCTGGCCTTAACTTTGCGGCTATGGTAGCGACGCAGAGCTTGCTGGTAGCGAGCGGATCACACAGCGGCCTGGAGACAATCTTCCTCGAGGAGCAGTGCGTCATCATCACGCGACCGCTCTTGCTCAAGCTCATCATAAGCGAGCACTCGAGGTGACCCGTATACGAGTTCCGTGGGGGTAACTGCTTGTGCTCCATAAACTAGAGCAAATGGTGTCTGGCCGGTGGCTCGATTTGGCGTCGTTCTGACCGACCAAAGAACCGCCGGCAGCTCCTCGATCCAGTTCCGTCCGCGCTTGAGCAGCTTGTCAAAACTTCTAGTCTTGAGCCCGTGCAGTACCTCGGCGTTGGCCCTTTCCGCTTGACCGTTGCTCCGGGGATGAGCAACAGAAGCGAAGCAGACCTTGGTACCGAGATCTTGGGTGTACTGCATGAAGGCGTGGCTTGTGAACTGCGTACCGTTGTCGGTGATGATCCTGTTGGGGATCCCGAAGCGGCAAACAATCGACCTGAAGAATTTGATCGCGGACTGGGCGGTCACCTTCCTCACTGGTTCCACTTCTGGCCACTTTGTGAACTTGTCGATGGCAACGAACAAGTACTCAAAGCCCCCGACGGATCGGGGGAAGGGGCCGAGGATATCGAGCCCACAGACCGAGAAGGGCCAGGATAAAGGGATCGTCTGGAGAGCTTGAGCTGGCTGGTGTATCTTCTTGGAATGGAACTGGCACGCTTCACACTTGGTTACTTGTGCAGTTGCATCCTGGAGGGCTGTGGGCCAGAAGAAGCCCTGCTGGAACGCCTTTCCGGCAAGTGCTCTGGCGCCGATGTGGTGCCCACATATGCCTCCGTGTATCTCCGCCAACAGCCTCTGTCCGTCTTCCCGGTGGATGCACTTCAATTTCACCCCATTGCGTCCTCTTCTGTACAGTGCGTTGTCAACGAACTGGTACATACTGGACTGCCGGGCTACTCTTTCAGCTTCTTCTTGTTCTTCGGGAAGCTCTCCTGTCTGGAGGAAACAGACGATCTGCTGTGCCCACGTCGGAGCCTGGGGCTCGACGACGAGGACCAAAGGCATGTCGGCGGCTGCTGGAACATCAGCTTCTACGGCGAGGACTCGGGGCTCAGCCGGAGCTTGACGTTCCTTGGCAAGCTTGCCGGGGCGTGGCTTGCCGGGAGCGCCTGCTTCGTCGGGGCGAACCCTGGGGCTTGCCGGAGCAGGCAGCTCCTCGGCGCTCTTGGCATCGATCTCGGGGGCTCCCTTGGCGGCGGCTTCGGGAAGCTCTGCCGGGAGAGAGCCGTCAGAGACCGGTCTTCTCTTCTTGCTTGGCCTAGTCGATGGCGTCACGGATGGCTGAGTCAGCTTGAGCACAAAGGTCCCTGGTTCCACAGGTAGCTTTAGTGCGGCGCATTTTGACAGGCCGTCGGCGATGCCATTCTCTGCTCTTGGAACGTATTCCATTTGCAGGCCGTCAAAGCGCTCTTCCAGCTTTCTCACTCCATCAACGTAGGCTTCCATCAACGGGCACTGGTAATCCTTGTTCACTTGGCGGACGACGAGCTGCGAGTCACCCCTGACAATGAGCTTCTTGATCCCAAGTTCCGCCGCAATCCTGAGACCGGCGAGCAAACCTTCATACTCTGCCGTATTGTTGGTTGCTTGCTCCTTGGGAAAGTGCATCTGGACGACGTACTTGAGGTGCTCTCCGGTGGGCGCGATGAGCAGCACGCCAGCACCGGCGCCTTCCAGCGAAAAGGCACCATCAAAGTACATCAGCCACTCTTTGGTTGCTTCCTTGCCGGGGATGCTCGTCTCGGGAATTTCTTCGTCCGGTGTCGGCGTCCACTCTGCTATGAACTCTGCCAATGCTCGGCTCTGGATGGTCGATGTGCTCTCAAACTTGAGGCCGAAGCTTGACAGCTCTAGCGCCCACTCGACAATCCTGCCTGTCGCTTCGGGATTCTGCAGTATCCTCTTAAGCGGAAAGCGAGTGACCACTGTGATCTCGTGTGCTTGGAAGTAATGGCGCAGCTTCCTCGAGGCCATGAGGAAGCCGAAGAGCAATTTCTGCACACCAGAGTACCTCGACCTAGCCCCCTGCAAGAGGGAACTGACGAAGTAAACTGGGCGCTGCACCATCCTCTTCCTCTGCACTTCCCCTTGCGCTTGCGTGGATCCGCCCTTGCCGGGGCCAGAGCTTGTCGGGGAAGCCCCCTGCTTGCCGTCGGACGCGTTTGTCGTGACTGCTGGCTCGTCATCAGCTTCCCTCTCCGCAACTAATGCAGCACTAGCCACTTGATTGGTTGCCGCTAAGTAGAGCAGCAACTTCTCTCGAGGTCTAGGCGCGACAAGTGTAGGGGCGGAGGACAGGTATTTCTTCAAGTCTTGCAGCGCGGCCTCCGCTTCCGGAGTCCATTTCACTGGACCTGCCTTTTTCAAGATTTTGAAAAACGGCAGGGCGCGTTCCGCAGACCTGGAAATAAATCTGCTGAGAGCCGCCACGCAGCCGGCAAGTCGTCGCACGTCCTTGACACGCGTTGGTGCTTCAATCTGCTCGATGGCCTTGATCTTGTCGGGGTTGGCTTCGATCCCACGCTGAGACATGAAGAACCCGAGAAGCTTGCCGGAGGGAACTCCGAACACGCACTTCTCGGGGTTGAGCTTGAGGCTGATCCTGCGCAAGTTTGCAAAGGTCTCTTCCAAGTCTTGTACCAGGGTTGCCTTGTCTCTGCTCTTGACCACAATGTCGTCCATGTAGGCCTCCACATTTCTGTGGATCTGTGGCTCAAAAGCAGTGTGGACAACCCTCGCAAATGTCGAGCCCGCGTTCTTCAGTCCAAAAGGCATCCGCACAAAACAGTACGTGCCGCATGGGGTGATGAACGCAGTCTTCTCTTCGTCTTCTTCGGCCATGAAGATCTGGTGGTACCCGGAGTAGGCGTCAAGGAACGAAAGCAGGTCGCATCCGGCCGTGGAGTCAACAATCTGGTCGATGCGCGGCAAGGGAAATGGATCTTTAGGGCAAGCTCTGTTGACATCGGTGAAATCGATGCAAAGCCTCCACTTCCCGTTTGCCTTGCGCACGACAACAGGATTGGCCAACCACGTCGGAAGGAGCACGCCTCTGACGAGGCCTGCTGCTTCCAACTTCTTGATTTCCTCCGCGATAAACTCTTGGCGCTCCACCGCTTGTTTCCTAACCTTTTGCTTGACGGGCCGCGCATGAGGACAAACGGCAAGGTGGTGCTCAATCACTTCCCTGGGAACGCCGGGGATGTCCGATGGTTGCCAGGCAAACACATCGACATTCGCCCGCAGGAAAGCGACGAGCGCACCTTCCTATTTGGGGCCAAGAGTGGAACTGATGGTGAAGGTACCACCAGTGCCGTCCTCCTTGGCGGGCACCTTCTTGGTCGCGGGTGGAGCAGCTGTCGTCTTCTCGTGTTCGCCGGCGGGGCTCGATGGCACGTCCTCGACGGCAGCGCAGCACTCCGAAGAGGCGCGCTTGCCGGAGTGGGCACCAGAGCATTCGCCGGGCTTGGCCTTCTTGCCGGCGGGGCTCGAGGGCACGTCCTCGACGGCGGCGCAGCACTCCGAAGAGGCGCGCTTGCCGGAGTGGGCGCCAGAGCACTTGCCGGACTTGATCTTTTTGCCGGCGGGGCTCGATGGCGCGTCCTCGACGGCAGCGCAGCACTCCGAAGAGGCGCACTTGCCGGAGTGGGCGCCAGAGCACTTGCCGGACTTCTTCTTTCCCCCGGAAGCTCCAGCGGCGGGCGGACCGCGGGCCGTCGCCACTGTTGCGTCCCGGTATAACTGGTCGGCGCAGATAAGGGCGTCCTTCTTGTCGCCGGGGACAAAAATGACGCTTATCGGGCCGGGCATCTTGAGCATGTTATATGCATAGTGAGAGGCCGCCATGAACTTGGCGAGTGCTGGCCGGCCGAGGATCCCGTTGTAAGGCAACAGAAGGTCGGCGACGTCAAAGGTGACCTTCTCAGTTCTGAAATTCAGCTCGCTGCCAAATGTCACCGGCAGCGTGATCTTTCCCTTCGGCTTGCTCCTTCCCGGGTTGATTCCCTGGAATGTGCCGGTTTCTTCAAGCTCGCTGTCGGGAACTTGGAGTCTCCGGAGAACAGCAGAGGAGATCAGGTTCAAGCCGGCCCCACCGTCAACTAGCATCTTAGTGACCTTGAGGTTGCGGATCGTTGGGGAAACCAACATCGGCAAGCACCCGACCGCGGTTGTGCGATCAGGGTGGTCCTCAATGTCGAAGATGATAGGCGTGCTGGACCATCTCAGGGGTCTGCGTGACTCGACGGGCGGCTCCACTGCATTGACCTCCCGCACCCACCATTTGAGCTGGTGGTGGGAAGCGTGCAGGGAGGCACCGCCGTCCACACACAAAACCTCAGTGGCTTTCTGAAACTCCTGCTCGCTGGTCTCGGGGTCTTCCATGTCTTCTTCGTCGTCTTCGTCTTCGCTCTTGTCGCGGCCCCGGGGAGGTCTGTCTGCTTGCCGCTGCTTGTCCTTGCCGCGGCGCTCCCCCGGGCCGGGACGCTTCGTGCCGGATCCCCTGCCACTTGCTTGGGCCCTCTCCTTGTCGCGTCGCGCGTACTCAGCCTTTTGCAGGTCGACGAGTCGCTCGACTTGCTTGCAACTCTGGAGGTCGTGGCCCCTGGTGCGGTGGATCTTGCAGTACTTCTTGTCGGTACCATCCCGCTTATCGGCAGCCGCCACCGCCCGGCAGTTGGCGCACCCGGCAACCTCCTTGCCGGGGCCTCCCGCCTGGGCTTTCTTGGCGGAGCTCTCGCTGCCGGACTTCTCGACAACCAGTACCTCTGGGTTTTTCTTTTTCTTGCCGTTCCGCCGCCGTCCTCTCCTTGCCGGGGCGGTACCTTCACTGTCGGAGTCTCCTTCTCCAACACTTTCTCCGGGGAGCCGCCTCCCTTCCTCAGCGCGTGCACACTTGTCGGCCAGGGCGTAAAGCTCACTGACCTCCTTGATTTTGCACATCGCCATCTCCTCCCGCATCCTGCGGTTACGCACGTTCTGGTGGAACGCGCTGATCACCGCGACGGGGTGGACGTCTGGGATGTTGTAGTGCACACGGCTGAACCTCTGGATGAACTTGCGTAAAGGCTCCCCCTCCTTCTGAACAAGCAGATGAAGGTCGCTCGCCTGGCCATGGGGTTTGTGGCCGCCTGTGAAGGCGCCCACGAACTGATGGCATAGATCTGGCCAGGAGGAGATGGAGCCGTCCGGCAAGTGCATGAGCCAGGATCTGACGTTGGGCTTGAGTACCAGCGGGAAGTAGTTGGCAAGGATCTTATCGTCCTGTCCTCCGGCAGCCTGCACCGCAATGGTGTAGATGCTGAGGAACTCAGACGGATGCGACTTGCCGTCGTACTTCTCGGGCACGTCGGGCTTGAAGTTCTTTGTGCTGGGCCACTGGACTTGCCGCAGCTCGCGGGTGAACGCAGGGCAACCCACCGAATACGGCAGTTCGCCTGGTTCCCCCGGCGCGTGCATGTCTCCAGTGGGCCCAACGCGCTGGTCTGATTGACGCCGCGCCTCTCTTCTGCGCTCGATGCGGGTTCGAGCGTCTTCTTCCCTTCGTTCGTGAAGGACTTGGCGTTGGTCGCGGCGAGTTCGCGGGTTCGACGACGCGGTGGAGTCGTCGTCGCGGTGAACCCGGCGAGTCAGCGACCGTGGCCTCTGGGCGGGGAGTGCACGGTGGTCGCGCCCCCGCCGTTCTTGGCGCCATCGGTTCTCGCCTGGGAGACTGGCCGCGGCTGCGACGCGCTGCGCTGCCGCGGAGTGTCACCGTTGGCGAAACCGATGAGGCTTTGGATAGTTGCCCTCCAGCCGTCGAGCTTGTCCGCCGTTGGAGGGTAGTCTAGGAGCAGCTGGGCTTGCGCGAGAGCTTCCGCTGGGGTGGCGGGCAGAGGCGGCGAGCGGCGCGAGGAGCGGGATGCGCTCGAATTCCTAACCACGTTAGAAAGAGCAGCACCCGGTCCAGGCAGCCGCGCGACGCTCGTCCCGGCACGCTGGATCGCATGCCGGTCCTGAGCTCCCTGGGATCCACCAGCGTGGCCTGGGTCCAGCGAGCGTATGGTACCATGGGTACCATGACGCTGCTGGTTTTGCGCCTCCTGAGCGGGGCGCGGGGCGAGCTCGGACGCCGCGGGACCAAGAGTTGGCTCGACGGTGCCCGTTCCTCCGCCGGCGTCCTCCCCACCGCCCGTCTGCTCCATGGGCGGTGGGTTCGATGCTGACGGGCCGGCCACCTCCGGAGCTTTCTTCTTCGGCGCCATGCTGGCGCAAACGATGAGAGTCTGGCTCGCGCGGACGCCGGATCTGGTTCGCACAACCTCAACGCCCCCTACCTGGCGCGCCAAAGATGTCGGGGGATATCTGCCTCCACGAGCACCTATGGGGACGGAGCCCCTTGTTGGTTCGGCGGGGGCGAGGATGCACAAAGAGCAGATCGAGGCGACACACACACACAACGATTTTGCCCAGCTTCGGGCCGCATGGATGCGTAAAACCCTACTGCTGCATGTCTGGTTGATTGGAGTTCTTGCTCTAGAGCGCAAGAAGCTACAACGAGTTGGAGCTGGACGTAGACGAGGGTCTACTGGGCGTCCTGCTGGTTCTCTCTCCTCCTCCCTCTCCCCCATGCGCATGGGCCTCCTTTTATATGCCAAGGGGTTTTCCACAGGTAGTGGCGCAGGTGAGGGTAAAAATGGCCAGGAACTGTGCGAACAGCGGCTGCACAGTGTTATCGAACCTAACTCTGACGGCAGGGGACAAAGGCATTAAATTCCCATCTGGATCGCTTGAACAGTGCCGAGGCGGACCGTTAGGGGCGCCTCCGCTCACCACGGGGGTGACTCTGTCAACGTTGTGTGCCACCGCACACCTCAGGTTGCGTAACGTCTCGCCACGTGCCTCCGGGGAAGCTCCAGAGTGACGCGTGGGCAGGTGGGCTGGAGCGCGGGCCTGAGGTGGTGGTTAGCCGCGGCAAGTGGCTTGCCGCGGTAGTTGCCTTCCCGCACCTGAGAGCTTGCCGCTCGTCAGGCCTTGACGGGGGGCGCGGCGCGCCGCGGCGGGCTTCTCGTGGGGTGCCTTAGCTTGGCCATCCCGGCGAGCTCCTCCCGCCGGGGCCTTGGTGCTTCGGCTTAGTCGTCCCGGCAAGCTCCTCTTGCCGGGGCCTTGTCGCCTTGGCCCGGCAAGCTCCTCTTGCCGGGCCTCGCCTGCTTGGCCCGGCAAGCTCCTCTTGCCGGGTCTTGGTCCTCGGGGCTCGATCACTTGGCCTTCGTCCGGCCCGGAGCGGGCCATGGAGACTCTTGTCGCTCCCCTGGCAGGCCTTGCCGCGGGAGGCTACAACTTCCCATGCACAAGTTTGGGGTTCTAGGGTACCCCTACTTTAGTACAACGACAATCTTAATATGATTAGTATCCACCCTGATTTTGTTGAAGTGATAAAAGATCCTTTTTGCAAGAATGAAATCTTTGAATTTATTCCTAGGAGTGTTGTTATTGAAAATCTTTATGCTAAATCTTTGAGGGATTCTAAGTGTTTGATTGAAGAGTTGGACAAATATGACAAAACTTAGATCCTTGTTTTATGCCTATCTAAGGGCGTAAAACTATAGTGCTTGTTGGGAGGCAACTCAATGAATAAAATTTATTTTTCATTTTTACTTTCTGTTCTTGTGTGTTTACAGAATTATGATACTGTTATGATTGTGTTTTTTGTGTTTTAATTAGTGATTGTGCCAAGTATAACCAATAGGATCTTCTTGGGTGATAGTTGTTTGGTCTTGCTGAAAAAGACAGAAACTTTGTGCTCACGAAAATAATTGTCACAATTCACCAGAACGTGATAAAATTCTAATTCTTTTTGCAGAAGATAAATATACAAATTATCTAGGTTTTCCTAGGTTTTTAGAATTTTTGGAGTTCCATAAGCATTCGAACAAATCATATTGCTACAGACTGTTCTGTTTGGACAGATTCTGTTTTCTTTGTGGTGTGTGCTTATTTTGATGGCTCTATGCTTTTCTTTGATGAGTTTTTGCCATAGAATAGTTGGAATACAGTAGATATAATACAAAAACAAAATAATAATTGGTTTGGTACAACACTAATAGTAGTGGTTTATTTTTCTTACACTAACGGATCTCAGGAAGGTTTTGTTGAGTTTTGTGTGATTGAAGTTTTCAAGTTTTGGGTTATCTTATGATGGATGGAGGAAGGATGTAAGAGCCCAAGATTGGGAATGCCCTGGCATCCTAAGCTATTATCCAAGAATGAGCAACCAATTAAGCATGGGGATGCCCCCGAGTAGCATCCCCGCTTTCTTCCAACAACTATCGGTATTTTACTTGAAACTATATTTTTATTCGTCACATGATATGTGTTTTGCTTGAAGCGTCTTGTATGATATGTGTCTTTGCTTTTTTTATTTTGTGTTTTAAGTCATCAATCCTTGCTGGACACACCTATTTGAGAGAGCTAAAATTATATCATGACTTGTTAGAATTGCTCTCTATGCTTCACTTAAATCTTTTATGAGCTAGGATTTGCTCTAGTGCTTCACTTATATCTTTTTGAGCACGGTGTGCTTTGTTATTTTTGAAGAAATGCTCTCTTGCTTCACTTAGATTTATTTGAGAGTTAGTAAAATTCTGAATAAATTGTCTCTTGCTTCACTTAAATTATTTTGAGAGAAATAAAATTTGTTATGGTCATGATCTTAACTTATATTTGTTTGAGCTTATGACAAGCAACACATAAAAGTTAGTCCCAAAGTGATATATATCCAAGAAGGATAAAGTAAAAAAATGTCATGAATATCATTGGACAAAATAAAATTGATTCTTAGTAATAGTTTTGATATATGATGATGTGATATGTGAGTCATGTTGATGAGTAATTATGCTCTAGTAAGAATATTGGTGTTAAGGTTAGTGATTCCCTATGCATGCACGAAAGTCAATAATCATGCAATGGAAATTATATCCTACTTGTGGTGCATTATTCGGTGTTAATTATGCTTAATGCTTGCTTGTGAGATTATTCGTTTCTTGGTTGGTCGCTTCCCAATCTTTTGCTAGCCTTCATTTTGCACTAAGTATGACCTCTACTTGTGCATCCAACCTTTAAACTAGTTTTGCCACATGAGTCCATTATATCTACCTATATGTGGTATTCTTTTGCCGTTTTAAGCAAATTTGCATCTGCCATCTCTAATTTTCAAAATAAACTTCTCTTTTGTGTGTTTATTTCGCTCGCGGAACGGTAACCGGTGGCTAATATTTTCCATGCTAGATGTGTTGTTCTCAAGATGAGTGTTTATTCACTTGTCATTGCACGAGAGTATGGCAAAGGTTTTAGGGATGCCCAATCCCGAAATGCAAAAAAAATATTTACTTTATGTTGTCAAGTAATAAATTCCTTGGAAAGTGTTGGTATGGAGGGCACCCGTGGATACGGCTAGCCATGAAAGTGAAAGAATGGTGGAAAAAGGAATAAACTTTATTTTCTGTTTGGGAACCGCCTATGGCATATCTACCATGGAAAGTGTTGGGAACTCTAAGTCGTTTTCGTTGGTGGGATGGATACACCTCCCAAAATGTTTTTATCTCTAATCTTTTCGCTTTGAGCTCTAGCACCTCTACAAATCCCTACTTCCCTCTGCGAAGGGCCTTTCTTTTACTTTATGCAATTTTTATTTTGAAATTTGAGTCTCCATCTTCTCTCATAAAAAGCATCAATGAGGAGGCAATATGACCGTGCTCAAGTATTGGGTGTAGTCAATATTCGAGTGTGTTTGATGAATGGATCAATGTTTGAGCATGAAGGGCTAGGGATAACTTATTTTAGCGTTGATATTTTGAAAGACATGGTTGCTTGTTGATATGCTTGAGTATCTAAATTATTATGTCAAAACTAGACTATTGCTTTGAATCACATAAAAGTCCAAATGTCCATGCTATAAATATAAGAACATGATATGACTTGATGAACAACACTCCACATCAAAATTCTGTTTTTATCACTTACCTACTCGAGGACGAGTAGAAGTTAAGTTTGGGGATGCTGATACGTCTCCAACGTTTCTATAATTTTTGATTGTTCCATGTTGTTTAATTATCAATATTGGATGTTTTATAATCATTTTATAGTCATTTTATATCATTTTTTGGTACTAACCTATTGACATAGTGCCAAGTGCCAGTTGCTGTTTTTTTTCATGTTTTTTTACATCGCAGGAAATCAATATCAAACGGAGTCAAAATGCCACGAAATTGCACGATGATTTTTTATGGTCCCAACGGAAGCAGATGGGCCCTGGTTGCACCTGGGGGAGTCCCGAGGAGGGGACAACTCACCAGCGCACGACAGGAGGCCCTGGCCCGCCCTGGTGGGTTGTGCCCACCTCGGGTGCCACCTGGACCGCCACTTTGCTCTATAAATACCCCAATAATACCAGAACCTTAGGGGAGTCGTCGAAATATTCATCCAGCCGCCGTAGAGTCCAAAACCACCAGATCCAATCTAGATACCATCACGGAGGGGTTCACCACTTCCATTCGTGCCTCTCCGATGATGCGTGACTAGTTCCTTGTAGACCTTCGGGTCCGTAGTTGGTAGGTAGATGGCTTTGTCTCTCTCGCTGAATTCTCAATACATTGGTCTCTTAGAGATCCATATGATGTAAATCTTTTGCGGTGTGTTTGTTGGGATCTGATGAGCTTCGAGTTTATGATCAGTTATATCTTTTTATATCCGTGAAAGTTATTTAAGTTTCTTTGATCTCTTATATAAATGATCTCTTATAGCCTCGTATTTCTTCTCCAATATTTGGGTTTTGTTTGGCCAACTTGATCTATTTATCTTGCAATGGGAAGAGGTGCCCGGTAGTGGGTTCGATCTTACGGTGTTGGATGCCAGTGACAGAAAGGGAAACGACATGTATGTATCGTTGGTACTAAGCATAAAAAGACGAGATCTATATCTACCTCCATATAGATAAACGGATCTTGTCTACATCATGTCATCGTTCTTATTGCATTACTCCATTTTTCCATGAACTTAATACACTAGATGCATGCTGGATAGCGGTCGATCTGTGGAGTAATAGTAGTAGATGCAGGCAGGAGTCGGTATACTAATCTTGGACATGATGCCTATGTAATGATCATTGCCTGGATATCGTCATAATTATTTGAAGTTCTATAAATTGCCCAATAGTAATTTGTTTACCCACCATTTGCTATTTTTCTCGAGAGAAGCCAGTAGTAAAACCTAAGGCCCCCGGGTCTTCTTTCTCATATATTTGCCTTGTGCTCTACTCTTCCTGCGCATTTTTATTCAGATCTATTAAACCAAAAAATACAAAAATACCTTGCTGCGTTTTATCTTTATTTATTTTATTTGGCGTTCGATCTATCAATCTACTACAATTTACCTCACGTCCACTTGCCTATCTTGAGGCGTCGTACCCCGGATGGGATTGACAACCCCTTTAACTTGCCGGGTTGTGAGGTGTTGTTGTTTGTGTGCAGGTGATGTTTACGTTGTGTTGCTTGGTTCTCCTACTGGTTCGATACCTTGGTTTCATAACTGAGGGAAATACCTACCGTCGCTGTGCTACATCATCCCTCCCTCTCCGGGGAAATAACGACGTAGTTCCAGCTACCATCAATGGCGCCCGACAAGGCTAAGGCCATGCTCTTGCCCTCCTGGTACGAGCCGACTTTGAGCGCGCCTAATGTCTGGGAGAAGAACCTCGCCGTCACGCTCCTGATGACGGCGGATGGCGGCAACGAGGGGGGAAAGGCCGCGCTCGGGCTGGCTCCGCCGAGTCGGAGGCCTCAGGCAGCACCTTCTATCCCTTCTTCATGAATAGCATCGTCGTAGGGTTGGTCCCCCCTTTCTCTGACTTCTTCTATGCCATCCTCAGCCACTACAAGATGCACGCCCTTCATCTTCATCCCAACTCCGTCCTCCTCCTGTCGATCTTCGCCTTTTATTGCGAGACATTTATGGGGGTGATGCCGTCCGTGGCGCTTCTTCGCCACTTCTTCTACCTCCGGAACAAGGAGGGTCATTGCTCGGGATGTGCCAACTTCGTCGCGGCTAATGGGACCAATGCGATCTCGAAGGCTGGGAAGAAGGCCGAGGGCTTCAGGAGCAAGTGGGTCCTTATGGACGCCAAGTGCTCCCACCCTCGGCTGGTGCTGCCGACGCAGATGCCCTCGCCTCACGAGAGATGGCTCCGCACGAAGCTCACCGATCCCTGGGCGAGGCAGGTGATGGAGAAGATGACTGCCGACCCGAAGCCTGACGACCCGAAGGCGGAGAAGCTGATGGGAGCCATGATAGTCAAGGAGTTCCTGACGTAGCGAATAGCCCCGCTCCAGGCGCACTCGCGCCGCTTGTGGAAGCATGGGAATGAGGGGGACGACCTCCGTCTGCGCCCGGGTGCCTTGTCAGACAAGGAGCTGGGTGCGGCTCTCCGCCTCCTGGTTGGGGACGGTCAGGGGTATCCACCAGACACCCAGCTTCCCCTGTACCATCGCCCGGATGGGGCGGGGGTGGCTGCCGCCATGCTTGTCTTCGACGAGCATGGGCTCGAGCCACCGACGCCCTCCGAGGCCCCGGTGGTGGCGGCCCCGGTGATGGTGTCCTCTGGCGAGTCCGGTGAGGAGGAGAGGCCCGACTCGGAGGCAACCTGGGAGGGGGAGGGAGAGACTTCTCCTCTCGTGGCGGATCTCCTCCGCACCTTCCCTTACGACGACGAGGCCGGCGACCGTCCGGTGAGGGAGTCCCTGCCCCCCGCTGGGGTCACCACGAGGTCCAGGGGCACTCCCCCGAAGAAGTCGCCGGCCGGGGTCCCGACGAAGAGCAAGTTGGCGCTGATATCCCGAGGCGGCGCCCCTATTCTGACACCGACTGGTGCCACCGTAGGGCCAGCTGCTGCAGCCTAATCCACTCTTGGGACTCGCACGCCGGCGCCCCAGGCCATGAAGCCTTCGGACTTCGTGCTTCAGAAGAGGCCGAGGGACTACGCCGTCGTGGACCAGTAAGTGTCTTGCCCTGATTTCGCTCCTTCTTCTGCTGCTGCTTCTTGACGCTTTTCCCTCGTGCCATCAGGCCGACGCTAGCGAAGAAGAAGAAGAGAGGAGGGGCGGCCGCACCCTCTGGGAACCAACAGCCTACCACGACTGCACCTCCTCCGGCATGGAAGGGCGGCAACAACACTCGCGCCTCTCCGGCCCGGTCATCCTCGTGAGGACCGGAGGACTGACCCCAGGAGGAAGCGACCTCCACAGCCAAGGCGGCTCCGGAGGCGCCCGCTCCCAGCCCGCCTGCCGAGGTCCTAAGAGTCTAGAAGCCCCCAGTTTCTTCTGCTGCTACCAACTCACAGGCCTTGTCGACAACGCTGTCTCCTCCACCTCTCATCATGCCGCTGGGCCATGATCCTTCTGCCTCATCTGACGCTCTGGAGGAGGCTCTTTCCGCGCTGACCCAGCTTTGGGACAACCTCCAAGGAACCGACTGTCGCCTAGCGTCAGGGCGCCTGGAGTTGATCGTAGGGTGGCTGCAATCCGACGCGTTCCTGATGGCGGCCTGGGGTCAGGCCGTGGCAGCTTCTGAGAAGGGAAAGCGGGCCGCCGACCTGGCCGCAACCGCCCGCGAGGTGGTGCTGAAGGATGTCGAGGCCGCCAAGGAGCGCTGCCTGGCGGTGGAGGCCGAGCTGGAGACCCTGCGCAAGGAGCGTGGTGCCGAGGTTCACCAGCACGGGGCACATGAGGAGAAGTTGAAGGCTCGGGAAGACGTAGTCGCTGGCCGCGACACCGAGGTGGAGCAGTCGGCGCGGGCGCAGGCCATGGAGCGCGGCCGCCTGGAGGAGCTGGCGAAGAAGGTGGAAGCGAAGAAGGCCCAGCTGGAAGCCAAGGCGAAGGTTCTTGCCGAGGACCGCGTGGCCTTCAAATCTCTTGAGCTAAGGTCCCGCGAGGCACTGCAGGAGCTTTACGAGAAGGGCTTGGAGAAGCCGTTGGTGACTAATGATGAGGGCCCCGCCCGGCTACTCCCTCAGCTCGTCACAACGCTCGAGGATGTCGACAACGGGATCGGCCCCATGGTGGAGGGGGAAGCCCGCGTGCTCTCCTCATCAGCCCTGACTCGCGTCCTCGGCCACCTTCATCTACGCGACCCGGATGCCGACCTTGGTGTCCTGCTCGAGCCTATGGATGAAGAGGACTGCACAGCTGCTGACAAGGCCGTGAAGGGCCAGGTGGAGGCCCTGTTGAGGAAGTTTCTTGCCATCGACCCTGCGCCTCCGGCTGATGGCGCCGTCGATCCCGCGGCCATGACTGACGACACGAGCGACGGCGATACTGCCGATGGGGAGGCGCTCCCTGACGACAAGGAGGAGGTGTGCTGGTGGATGGTGGTGCTCCTTCCAGTTTCTACTTTCCTGCGAACTTTCCTGCGATATGCAACGTGCCTCGTGGAGGCGTCAAAACTTCTGTTTGGCGTTTGAGGAACAATATGTTATGTAATATTTGTTAAGATTCCGCGATTTCCTTCCCGTTTGCTTGATGTTCTATGTCAGCGGGGCCCGACCCCGCGCATACCTCAGCGGCCGTTTGGCCATCCGGATCACTAGGACGTGACCAAGGGGTGAGTGGCTACGTGGCCAGTTAGGCTCCTGAGCCGTGATGCTCAGGAGTCCCCCTTGACGCGCAAACAGCCTACGGGAAGGAGATGCGAAAGTAGGCCTTAGTGTTCTACGTCGGCAGGGCCCGACCCCACGCGTACCTCAGCCGCCGTTGGGTCGTCCGGATCACCAGGACGAGCCCAAGGGGTGAGGGGCTACGTGGCCAGTTAGGCTCCTGAGTCGCGATGCTCAGGAGTCCCCCTTGACGCTCAAACAGACCTCCATACCTGTCCTCGCCGAGGTCCCGCTCGGGAGGGACGCGCAACGACCAGGTCCGAGGGACCTAGCAGGGCGGCGTACGCTAGGCGTGACATGAGTGTAGCCCCCGTGCCCAGCCCCCTCGCGTGACTCTCCCGAGGGAAAAGTGTTGCGACGAGGCTAGACACTGAGTCGGGTGGCTCCTGAGGTTGATGCGGCCATGGGGCCTCCCTCAGTTGTTTCTCACCAGCGCGGAGCATAGCGCTTCCGCACTTCCACGGGCATAGCCGCTCCTCGATCGTGTCGACTGCCAGCGTGGAGCATGGTGCTTCCACTGGTGCGTGGGTGAGGGCTCCCTCTGAGTGGAGCCCCCGGGGCGTGTACAACCCCACCCTGCCACATGGCTTGCACGACAGGGCTAGACGAGGTGTGTCTGCGCTCTCGTGAGACAGCGCGGGACTCAAAAGGCCCTACCTCAAGGCGGGTTGCGCCTGGTCTTGATTCCTAATAGCTGTGGTGGTCCTGCGAGATGGTTAGGCAACCTGCGTCGAATGAATCTCCTGAGGTGATCACATGAGAAGGCCAGACACCAACGACCCTAGGAGGTGACATGAACGGGGTCAGCCCGCTAGACAGAGCTCAGTCGTTGGGTTTATCGATGCTGCAGGGATGTACCCGAGCACATACACCATGCCTAGTCTTCTCATGCGAAAGATCCTGAAGAAAGACGACCGGCACGCGACTCCCGTGGTGGCGAGTGATACGTCTCCAACGTATCTATAATTTATGAAGTATTCGTGTTATTTTATTATCAACCTTGGATGTTTTATATGCACTTATATGCTATTTTATATGGTTTTTGGGACTAACCTATTAACCTAGAGACCAGTGCCAGTTTCTGTTTTTTCCTTGTTTTTGAATATCGCAGAAAAGGAAAACCAAACAAAGTCCAATTGACCTGAAAATTGACGAAGCTTATTTTTGGACGAGAAGAGGGCCATAGAGTAAAAGAGTTGGGCCAGAAGAGTCCCGGGCTGCCCACAATGGTGGGAGGCGCACCCACCCCCCTGGGCGTGCCCCCTACCTCGTGGACAACCCGAAGATCCCCCCTGACTTGTTCTCGACGCCAAAACCTCTTATATGTACAGAAACCTCCAGAAATTAACCTAGATCAGAAGTTCCGCTGCCGCAAGCCTCTGTAGCCCCGAGAAATCAATCTAGGCCCTCTTTGGCACCTTGCCGGAGGGGGCCATCATCACAAGAGGGCATGGAGGAGGATCCCGGAGGGGCCATCATCGCTATGAAGGCCAAGGACCAGAGGGAGAACCTCTCCCCATCTAGGGGGCGGCCATGGAGGAGGAAGGACAAGGGGGAGAACCTCTCCTCCTCTCTCTTGGTGGCGCTGGAGTGCCATCGGGAGGGGAATCATCACCGCGGTGATCGTCTTCATCAACATCACCATCATTATCACCATCCTCATCTCTTTTACGCGGTCCACTCTCCCGCACCCCGCTGTATTCCCTACTTGAACATGGTGCTTTATGCCACATATTATGATCCAATGATGTGTTGCCATCCTATGATGTTTTGAGTAGATATCCTTTGTCTTTAGGTTGATTAATGATCTAGATAGGTATGAGTTGTATGTTTTATTTTGGTGCTGTCCTATGGTGCCCTCCGTGTCGCGCAAGCGTGAGGGATTCCTGCTGTAGGTTGTTGCAATACGTTCATGATTCGCTTATAGTGGGTTGGTGTGTGACTGAAACACAAACCCGAGTAACGGGGTTGTTGCGTATGGGAATAAAGAGGACTTGATGCTTTAATGCTATGGTTGAGTTTTACCTTAATGATCTTCAGTAGTGCGGATGCTTGCTAGAGTTCCAATCATAAGTGCATATGATCCAACAAGAGAAAGTATGTTAGCTTATGCCTCTCCCTCATATGAAATTGCAATGACGACTATCTGTCTTGCTAACAATTGCGTAGGACAATTCCGCACACCGATCCACCATTATTCCACACTCTCTATTTATAATATTTAGTAATTTATTCTAACCTTATGATAACATCACCTACTTTTATATTTTAGCTCTGTGATATCATGCAAAGTTATCCTCTTCATACCCACAACGTAGTTTTATTTCTCGTTTCTAGTTGGAAGCAAACGTTCGGTATACGTAGAGTCGTATCAGTGGCAAATAGGGATTGAGAGAATATTGATCTTACCTTTAGCTCCTTGTGGGTTCGACACTCCATACTTATCACCTCCACCTTTGGAAATTGCTACGATGATTCCCTTCACTTGGGTATTATCAAGCTCTTTTCTGGCGCCGTTGCCGGGGAGCAATAGCGTGGGGTTGATATTCTCGTGTGTGCTTGTTTGCTTTCTTCACTAAGTAGATTTTGTTTTTCCCTTTTGTTTCTATTTAGTTGTGGGTGAAACATACAAAAAAATATTTAAAAGAATGAAAATAGAAAAAAAATACTTGCCTCTCATGCCTAAAAAGTTTTTCAAAAAGAGAAGTGATTGGAAAGTTATGCACTGAAGAAGTGAGGGTCGACCTTGAGCACTTGTGTTCATGCTCATGGAAACAATGTAGAATTTTTCATGGAAGTTTCTCTGTAAATAATTATCCCCTTGTATATATGTATTATAAAAATAATGTGCCAAGCTTTGGTTTTAGGATGATTAGATTGCTTGTTTACTATGTGCAGAACAAAAACAAAAACTTTGGCCGTAGCGCGTGATTTTACATTTTTTACTGGAAATTCAAATGGGTCTGAAACTTTTTGCACGTTACTTATGTACAAATTTTTCAAATTTTCAAATTTATTTCATAATTTGGAGTTACAGAAGTTTACTAAACCTGCAGATTACTACAGACTGCCCTGTTTTAGACGGATTCTGTTTTCTATGTGTTGATCGCTTATTTTGATGAATCTATGGGTAGTATCGGGAGGTATGAACCATGGTGAAGTTGGAATAAAGTAGATATAGTTCTAATATAAAATTCGAATGAGTTTGAAACAGTACCTAAAGGTAGTGATTTGCTTTATTATACTAACGGATCTCACAAAGTTTTTGTTAAAGTTTTGTGTGGGTGAAGTGTTCGAAGATCGAGGAGCTATCAATATGAGAAGAATAAAGAGAGGCAAGAGTTCAAGCTTGGGTATGCCCAAGGCACCCCAAGTAAATATTTCATAGGATACACAAGCATCTAAGCTTGGGGATGCCCCAGTTGGCATCCCATCTTTCTTCTTCAACAAATATTGGTATACCTCGGTTTTTGTTTTGTTCACATGATTTCTGTCCTTTGTGTTTTTCTTTTTCTTTAAGAACCATGATAGTATGATATGTCCCTTCATCAATTGATAGAATACTCCTTGTGCTTCACTCATATCTTTTAAGTATGATCTTATGGAAATTGCTCTTTGAGCTTCACTTAAATCTTTTGAGTATGGTTTTATAGAATGCTTCATGTGCTTCACTTATATATTTTGAGCTTGGATATTGGTTAGTATATATTAATTGTAGAATGCTCCATGAACTTCACTTATATCTTTTGGAGTATGAATAATACTATCATCTAAAGCGGGTTTGGAAGAGTGTCAACTTTAGGAACTAGCGATCCCGCTATTCCGAATGAGAAGAATTTTGCTTATGTGGAGAGTAGAAATTTTTTTATGCTTGTTCCTCATGAAAGGAATGATTTATGTGATGGTTATATTGTTGAATTCATTCATGATGCTACTGAAAATTATTATGAGGGCGGAATATATGCTTGTAGGAGTTGCAATAATATCAAGTTTCCTCTCTATGTGCTTAGAGTTTTGAAGTTATAGTTGTTTTGCCTTCCTATGCTAGTTGATTCTTGTTCCTATAAATTATGTGTTCACAAAATCCCTAGGCATAGGAAGTTGGTTAGATTCAAATGTGCTAGTCCTATTCTTCATGATGATCTCTTTGTGTTTCAATTCTTATCTTTTATGTGAGCATCATTGAAATCATCATGCCAAGCTAAAAGGCATTAAAGAAAAGCACTTGTCGGGAGACAACCCAATATTTACCCTTACTGTTTTTGTGTGTTTACATGATTAAGCTACTGTAGTAACCATGTTTTATAGCTTTTTCTTCAATAAAGTGCCAAGTAAGACCTTTGGGAAGACTTGGGTTAAAGTTGATGTGATCTTCATGTAAAAAACAGAAACTTTGCGCTCACGAGATTAGTTACCATTTTTTACAGAAGAGTGCTTTTGTGTTGATTATTTTTGCAGAATATTAATAGACAAAGTCCTCACGTCCACCATTTTATTTCATAATTTTTTGAGTAGCAGAAGTATGGTTGCTGTTCAGATCATTACAGACTGTTCTGTTTCTGACAGATTCTGTCTTCATTGCATAGTTTGCTTTTTTCTAGTTTCTATGGCTTATATTTCTCAATATAAATTGTAGAAATGATATGGTACAGTAGACATTGTGTGGGAACAATTATGAACTTTGTCTTTGAAAATACCAAAGTGAATGGTTTACTCTTTATCATACTAACCTATCTCATGAAGTTTCGTTAAGTTTTGTGTGATTGAAGTTTTCAAGCTTTGGGTGAGATATCGATATGAGGAGAATAAGGAGTGGAAATACCCTAAGCTTGGGGATTATCAAGGAACCCCAAGGTAATATTCAAGGAAGACTCAAGCGCCTAAGCTTGGGGATGCCCCGGAAGGCATCCCCTCTTTCGTCTTTAAAACTATCGGTATACCTTACTCAGAGCTATATTTTTATTCGTCACATGATATGTGTTTTGCTTGTAGCGTATTTTCAATTTTACTTGCTGTTTTAATAAAATCATTGGATATGAATTATTGAATGAAAAAGAATCCTCCCATTGCTAGTTAATTATTTGACTACTCAGTGTTCTTCACCTATATCTTTTGGAGTAGTTTGTCATTTACTCATGTGCTTCACGTATATCCTATGGGTAAATGGTTGAATGAATCGAATGTAATAAATCTGAATTTATATATGTTTCATATGCTTATAACATGGGGAGTAATAACTTCACACATAATAAATATAGGTAGTAAACTCATTGAAAGTTAGCAAACGTAGAATTGGTCACTTGAGCAATTCATGAAAGAATATTGAAGGAAGAGAGATTTCACATATAAATATACTATCTTGGACATCTTTTGTAATTGTGAGCACTCATTAAAATATGACATGCTAAAAGGTTTATGTCGGACAAGGAAGACAATGTAATGGGTTATGTTTTCTTATATCCGAAATAAAGTATATTATCTTGGATCATCTAACATGTTGAGCTTGCCTTTCACTCTCATGCTAGCCAAATTCTTAGCACCAAGTAGAACTACTACTTATGCTTCTAAACATCCCTTAGAACGAGTTTTGCCATGAGAGTCCACCATACCTACCTATGGATTGAGTAAGATCCTTCAAGTAAGTTGTCATCGGTGCATGCAATAAAAATTGCCCTCTAAATATGTATGATCTATTAATGTGGAGAAAATAAGCTTTGTATGATCTTGTGATGTCTGATATGTCTCCAACGTATCTATAATTTTTGATTGCTCCATGCTATATTAACTACTGTTTTAGGCAATATTGGGCTTTATTATCCACTTTTATATTATTTTTGGGACTAACCTATTAACCGGAGGCCCAGCCCAGATTTGCTGTTTTATGCCTATTTTAGTGTTTCGAGGAAAAGGAATATCAGACGGAGTCAAAACGGAACGAAATCAACTGGAGAAGTTATTTTTGGAAGGAAACCTACCGGATGGGCTTGGAGTGCACGTCAGGGAAGAAGGGAGGTTCCCACGAGGGTGGGGGCGCGCCCACCCCCCTGGGGTGCGCCCCCTGCCTCGTGGCCCCCCTTCGGTCCACCGACGTATCCCTTTCACCCATATATACCTACGTATCGCAAAACTTCCAGAACATAGATTAGATCGGGAGTTCCGCCGCCGCAAGCCTCTATAGCCACCAAAAACCTCTCGGGACCCTGTTCCGGCACCCTGCCGGAGGGGGGAACCCTCACCGGTGGCCATCTTCATCATCCCGGCGCTCTCCATGACAAGGAGGGAGTAGTTTCCTCGGGGCTGAGGGTCTGTACCAGTAGCTATGTGTTTGATCTCTCTCTCTCTCGTGTTCTTGATTTGGCACGATCTTGATGTATCACGAGCTTTGCTATTATAGTTGGATCTTATGTTTCTTCTCCCCCTATTCTCTCTTGTAATGGATTGAGTTTTCCCCTCGAAGTAATCTTATCGGATTGAGTCTTTAAAGATTTGAGAACACTTGATGTATGTCTTGCCGTACGTATCTGTGGTGACAATGGGATATCACGTGACACTTGATGTATATTTTGGTGACCAACTTGCGGGTTCCGCCCATGAACCTATGCATAGGGGTTGGCACACGTTTTCGTCATGATTCTCCGGTAGAAACTTTGGGCACTCTTTGAAGTTCTATGTGTTGGTTGAATAGATGAATTGAGATTGTGTGATGCATATCATATAATCATACCCACGGATACTTGAGGTGACATTGGAGTATCTAGGTGACATTAGGGTTTTGGTTGATTTGTGTCTTAAGGTGTTATTCTGGTACAAACTCTAGCGCTGTTTGTGACACATATAGGAATAGCACAACGGATTGATTGGAAAGAATAACTTTGAGGTGGTTTCGTACCCTACCATAATCTCTTCGTTTGTTCTCCTCTATTAGTGACTTTGGAGTGACTCTTTGTTGCATGTTGAGGGATAGTTATATGATCCAATTATGTTATTATTGTTGAGAGAACTTGCACTAGTGAAAGTATGAACCCTAGGCCTTGTTTCCTAGCATTGCAATACTGTTTACGCTCACTTTTACCACTTGTTACCTTGTTGTTTTTATATTTTCAGTTTACAAAATCCTATATCTACCATCCATATTGCAGTTGTATCACCATCTCTTCGCCGAACTAGTGCACCTATACAATTTACCATTGTATTGGGTGTGTTGGGGACACAAGAGACTCTTTGTTATTTGGTTGCTGCGTTGCTTGAGAGAGACCATCTTCATCCTACGCCTCCCGCGGATTGATAAACCTTAGGTCATCCACTTGAGGGAAATTTGCTACTGTCCTACAAACCTGTGCACTTGCAGGCCCAGCAACGTCTACAAGAAGAAGGTTGTGTAGTAGACATCAAGCTCATTTCTGGCGCCGTTGCCGGGTAGGCTAGGTAAGTGAAGGTATATCTTTAGATCTTGCAATCGAATCTTTTTGTTTCTTGTTTCAGCACTAGTTAGTTTATAAAAGAAAACTACAGAAAAATGGAATTGAGTTTGTCTCGTACGCTTCATCTTTTTAATATCTTTCGTGAGTATGATGTAAAGGAAAATTGTGCCAAAGTGTTAGCAGAAGAATGCATTAAAATGTTTGGCACTAAATCTTTGAATGATGAGCATGATTGCAATGTTGTTAGTACGAATTCTTTGAATATCCATGATGCTAATGATGATTGCACTAGTTATGATGAAAATGCCTCCTATAAACATGTCAATTTTTGTGGAGTGCATTGGGTTTGCAAGAACACACCAAATAGAGAAGATAGATATTGCAAGAGGCATAAGCATTTAGAAACTAAATGGTTGCAAGAAAGGCTAGAAGTTAGTGCTGAAAATTTAAGATATCTTAGCCGTACTTGTGAACTTTGCAATGAACATGGTCATTTAAATATCAAATGCAAATTGTTTCATGATCAAATCGTGTCCAAAAATTGTGATGACTTGATTTCCCTTGGGCATTATAATGAACTAAGTTTGCTTTTGGGTTATGAAGAATTGAAACGCCGAACTAAGCATATTCCAGAATATAACCTTGAGAAATTCCTCGATATTGATCTAGAAGAAATTTGTATGTATTGTGCGGTGAATTGCATTGAAAATCCTTATATTGCCAATTACATAAAGAAAAGAAAACAAATAGAGGATGAAGAGAATACTAATGAAAGGGAAGAGACTTCCCAATATCCTCCTATTATTTCTTATGATGAATCAGGTAACGAGGAGGAGCCTTCTATTCAACCAATCTCATTAATAAGGAGCTCCAAAAGGAGGATTGAAACCACACATGATGTGGTGAAGAAGAAGAAAAGAAAAAGGAAGAGAGGTAAAGAGGTATCTCTCCCAAATAAAGTTGCTCCTATTATTGATGTGCCTCATGAAAATGATACACTTGATGATGATCTCGTTATGCCTATTGCTTGTTGTGATGATTATTATTGGGAAGATAATGATACTTCTTATGATCTTGAAAATCTTTTTGGCACTTGCTTGGAAGAATATAATAATCGCTATACTATTGGTTCTATCCATGCTATTAATGATGAGAGTGATTATGCTTATGATACGAAAAGGCCCAAGCTTGGGGAAGCTATGTTTGATGAGGATGACATATTTGAGAATATATTTGCTGCAACTAATGTTTGTCCCAAGCTTGGGGATGCTATGTTTAATAATGATGATATTTTTAGCCTCTCAAGTTTTGATATGCAAAGTTGTTATGATGATAGCATGCCTTCTACTTACGATGATTATATTGATGAAAGTGGGTTTGAAAGAGTGTCAACTTTAGGAAGTAGTGATCCCAGGAGGATGTTGAATCTTATAATGTTTATGAAAGTGGATTTGGAGAGGTCATGACTTTACTTAGTGATGTATCCACTATTTCGGAAGAGGTTTCAATCGATTATGATGAGAACAAACTTGCTACTTATGATGATTACTGTGATAAAACTTATGCTATAAAGAGTAGTGATGATTATATTTATAAAACTTGTCATGATTATGAGTACCCTTTCTCTGAACATTACTCTTTTAATGTGGAAACAATTTATAGTATTCAAGTCTCTTTTGATACTCCCATTATTCCGAATGAAAAGAATTTTGCTTATGTGGAGAGTAATAAAATTTCTATGCTAGTAGATCATGAAAAGGATGATTTAGGTGCTGGTTATATTGTTGAATTCATTCATGATGCTACTGAAAATCATTATGAGGGAGGAATATATGTTTGTAGGAATTGCAATAATATCAAGTTTCCTCTCTATGTGCTTAAAATCTTGAAGTTATGCTTGTTTTGCCTTCTTATGAAAGTTGATTATTGTTCCCATAAGTTATTTTTTCACAAAATACCTATGCATAGGAAGTGGGTTAGACTTAAATTTTCTAGTCATATTCTTCATGATGCTCTCTTTATGTTTCAATTCTTATCTTTTGTGTGAGCATCATTGAAATCATCATGCCTAGTTAGGAGCGTTAAACGATAGCGCTTGTTGGGAGGCAACCCAATTTTATTTTAGTTTCTTGCCTTTTGGTTCTGTTTAGGAACAAATAATACATATAACTTCTGTTTAGATGTGGTTTTATGTTTTAATTAGTGTTTGTGCCAAGTAGAACCTTTGGGAAGACTTGGGTGAAGTCTTTATGATCATGCTGTAAAAAACAGAAACTTTAGCGCTCACGAGATTATGTAGAACGTTTTACTGGAGAGTGCTATTTAGTTGATTCTTTTTGCAGATGATTACTATACAAATTCCTCAGATCCAGAAATTTATTTTAGATTTTTTGGAGTTCCAGAAGTTTGTGTTAGTTGCAGATTACTACAGACTGTTCTGTTTTTGACAGATTCTGTTTTCATTGTGTTGCTTGCTTATTTTGATGAATCTATGGCTAGTAAAATAGTTTATAAACCATATAGAAGTTGGAATACAGTAGGTTTAACAACAATATAAATAAAGAATGAGTTCACTACAGTACCTTGAAGTGGTTTTTTGTTTTCTTTCGCTAACGGAGCTCACGAGTTTTCTGTTAAGTTTTGTGTTGTGAAGTTTTCAAGTTTTGGGTAAGGATTCGATGGACTATGGAATAAGGAGTGGCAAGAGCCTAAGCTTGGGGATTCCCAAGGAACTCCAAGGTAATATTCAAGGATAACCAAGCGCCTAAGCTTGGGGATGCCCCGGAAGGCATCCCCTCTTTCATCTTCGTTCATCGGTAACTTTACTTGGAGCTATATTTTTATTCACCACATGATATGTGTTTTGCTTGGAGCGTCATTTTATTTTCTTTAGCTTTGCTTGCTGTTTGAATAAAGTTTCAAGATCTGAAATTCTTTAATGTTAGAGAGTCTTCACATAGTTACATAATTATTCGACTACTCATTGATATTCACTTATATCTTTCGGAGTAGTTTGTTGTTTGCTCTAGTGCTTCACTTATATCTTTTAGAGCACGGCAGTGGTTTTATTTTGTAGAAATAGATGAACTCTCATGCTTCACTTATATTATTTTTAGAGTCTTAAATAGCATGGTAATGTGCTTAAAATCCTAATATGCTAAGCATAAAAGATTTGTAAGAATTCTTATGAGTGTGTTGAATACTAAGAAAAGATTGAAGCATGATAACTGTTTTGAGATATGGAGGTGATAATATTAGAGTCATGCTAGTTGAGTAGTTGTGAATTTAAAGAATACTTGCGTTGAAGTTTGTGATTCCCATAGCATGCACGTATGGTGAACCGTTATGTAACGAAGTCGGAGCATGAGGTGTTTATTGATTGTCCTCCTTATGAGTGCCGGTCGGGGACGAGCGATGGTCTTTTCCTACCAATCTATCCCCCTAGGAGCATGCGCGTAGTGCTTTGGTTTTTTATGGCTTGTATATTTTTGCAATGTATATGAGTTCTTTATGACTAATGTTGATTCCATGGATTAGACGCACTCTCACCCTTCCATCATTGCTAGCCTCTACGGTACCGTGCATTGCCCTTTCTCACATTGAGAGTTGGTGCAAACTTCGCCGGCGCATCCAAACCCCGTGATATGATACTCTTTTTCACACATAAACCTCCCTATATCTTCCTCAAAACAGCCACCATACCTACCTATTATGGCATTTCCATAGCCATTCTGAGATATATTGCCATGCAACTTTCCACCATTCCGTTCTTCATGACACATCCATCATTGTCATATTGCTTAGCATGATCATGTAGTTGACATAGTATTTGTGGCAAAGCCACCATTCATAATTCTTTCATACATGTCACTCTTGATTCACTGCATATCCCGGTACACCGCCGGAGGCATTCATATAGAGTCATACTTTGTTCTAGTATCGAGTTGTAATCATTGAGTTGTAAATAAATAGAAGTGTGATGATCATCATTCAATAGAGCATTGTCCCAAAAAAAGGAGAAAGGCCAAATAAAAAAAGAAGGCCCAGAAAAATAAATAAAAAATAAAAAATAAATAAAAAATAAAAAATAAATAAAAAGGGACAATGCTACTATCCTTTTTTCCACACTTGTGCTTCAAAGTAGCACCATAATCTTCATGATAGAGAGTCTCTTGTTTTGTCACTTTCATATACTAGTGGGAACTTTTCATTATAGAACTTGGCTTGTATATTCCAACGATGGGCCTCCTCAAATGCCCTAGGTCTTCGTGAGCAAGCAAGTTGGATGCACACCCACTAGTTTCTTTTGTTGAGCTTTCATACATTTATAGCTCTAGTGCATCCGTTGCATGGCAGTCCCTACTCCTCGCATTAACATCAATCGATGGGCATCTCCATAGCCCATTGATTAGCCTCGTTGATGTGAGACTTTCTCCTTTTTTGTCTTCTCCACATAACCCCCATCATCATATTCTATTCCACCCAAAGTGCTATATCCATGGCTGAGGCTCATGTATTGCGTGAAGGTTTATGAGTTTGAGATTATTAAAGCATGAAACAATTGCTTGGCTTGTCATCGGGGTTGTGTATGATGAGAGCATTCTTGTGTGACGAAAATGGAGCATGACTAAACTCTATGATTTTATAGGGATAACTTTCTTTGGCCATGTTATTTTGAGAAGACATAATTGCTTTATTAGTATGCTTGAATTATTATTATTTTTATGTCAATAAGAACTTTTGTCTTGAATCTTTCAGATCTGAATATTCATATCACAATTGAGAAGAATTACAATGAAATTATGCCAACTAGCATTCCACATCAAAAATTATCTTTTTTATCATTTACCTACTCGATGACGAGCAAGAATTAAGCTTGGGGATGCTTGATACGTCTCCAACGTATCTATAATTTTTGATTGCTCCATGCTATATTATCTACTGTTTTAGGCAATATTGGGCTTTATTATCCACTTTTATATTATTTTTGGGACTAACCTATTAACCGGAGGCCCAGCCTAGATTTGTTGTTTTATGCCTATTTCAGTGTTTCGAGGAAAAGGAATATCAGACGGAGCCAAAACGGAACGAAATCAACTGGATAAGTTATTTTTGGAAGGAGACCTACCGGATGGGCTTGGAGTGCACGTCAGGGAAGAAGGGAGGTGCCCACGAGGGTGGGGGCGTGCCCCCCTGCCTTGTGGCCCCCCTTTGGTCCACCGACGTATCCCTTTCACCCATATATACCTACGTATCGCAAAAATTCCAGAACATAGATTAGATCGGGAGTTCCGCCGCCGCAAGCCTCTATAGCCACCAAAAACCTCTCGGGACCCTGTTCCGGCACCCTGCCAGAGGGGGGAACCCCCACCGGTGGCCATCTTCATCATCCCGGCGCTCTCCATGATGAGGAGGGAGTAGTTCCCTCGGGGCTGAGGGTATGTACCGGTAGCTATGTGTTTGATCTCTCTCTCTCTCTCATGTTCTTTATTTGGCATGATCTTGATGTATCGCGAGCTTTGCTATTATAGTTGGATCTTATGTTTCTTCTCCCCCTCTTCTCTCTTGTAATGGATTGAGTTTTCCCCTTGAAGTAATCTTATGGGATTGAGTCTTTAAAGATTTGAGAACATTTGATGTATGTCTTGCCGTGCGTATCTGTGGTGATAATGGGATATCACGTGCCACTTGATGTATGTTTCGGTGACCAACTTGCGGGTTCCTCCCATGAACCTATGCATAGGGGTTGGCACACGTTTTCGTCGTGATTCTCCGGTAGAAACTTTGGGCACTCTTTGAAGTTCTATGTGCTGGTTGAATAGATGAATTGAGATTGTGTGATGCATATCGTATAATCATACCTACGGATACTTGAGGTGACATTGGAGTATCTATGTGACATTAGGGTTTTGGTTGATTTGTGTCTTAAGGTGTTATTCTAGTACGAACTCTAGGGCTGTCTGTGACACTTATAGGAATAGCCCAACGGATTGATTGGAAAGAATAACTTTGAGGTGGTTTCGTACCCTACCATAATCTCTTCGTTTGTTCTCCGCTATTAGTGACTTTGGAGTGACTCTTTGTTGCATGTTGAGGGATAGTTATATGATCCAATTATGTTATTATTGTTGAGAGAACTTTCACTAGTGAAAGTATGAACCCTAGGCCTTGTTTCCTAGCATTGCAATACCGTTTATGCTCACTTTTACCACTTGTTACCTTGTTGTTTTTATATTTTCAGTTTACAAAAACCTATATCTACCATCCATATTGCACTTGTATCACCATTTCTTCGCCGAACTAGTGCACCTATACAATTTACCATTGTATTGGGTGTGTTGGGGACACAAGAGACTCTTTGTTATTTGGTTGCAGGGTTGTTTGAGAGAGACCATCTTCATCCTACACCTCCCACAGATTGGTAAACCTTAGGTCATCCACTTGTGGGAAATTTGCTACTATCCTACAAACCTATGCACTTGCAGGCCTAACAACGTCTACAAGAAGAAGGTTGTGTGGTGGACATCAATGAGGAAGAAATAAAAGCGACAGACTACATAATAAAGGTCTATATAACAAGTGGCAATATAAAGTGACGTTCTTTTGCATTAAGATGTTGTGCATATAACCATAAAAGCGCATGACAACCTCTGCTTCCCTTTGCGAAGGGCCTATCTTTTACTTTTATCTTCTACCTTATGCAAGAGTCATGGTGATCTTCACCTTTCCTTTTTACATTTTATCCTTTGGCAAGCACATTGTGTTGGAAAGATCCTGGTATATATATCCAATTGGATGTAAGTTATCATGAATTATTATTGTTGATACTACCCTTGAGGTAAAGTTTTGGAGGTGAATCTATAAGCCCCTATCTTTCTCTGTGTCCGATTAAAACTTTGAATCCATAAATATCACGTGAGTGTTAGCAATTGTGAAAGATTAAATGATAGTTGAGTATGTGGATTTTGCTAAATCAAAGCTCTGACATAGACCCTTCCTGAAAATAAGATGAATTGTAATTGTTTGATGACTGAGAATATAGTTTGTTAGTTTCAAGAAAGTTTATGATCTATACTTTAACACGCGAATAGCTTGTTACTTGATCATGAAAAGTTTCATGAAGATGAGCTACTGATATGAGATATAATGATGCTAGAAAAAGTAATTGGAACTATCATTGATCAAACTTGTGCACTTGCTAGCATTCACACTTCATAAATTATTTCTTTTATCATTTACCTACTCGAGGACGAGCGGGAATTAAGCTTGGGGATGCTGATACGTCTCCAACATATCTCTAATTTATGAAGTATTCGTGCTATTATATTATCAACCTTGGATGTCTTATATGCATTTATATGCTATTTTATATGCTTTTTGGGACTAACCTATTAACCTAGAGCCCAGTGCCAGTTTTTGTTTTTTCCTTGTTTTAGAATATCGCAGAAAAGGAAAACCAAACGGAGTGCAATTGCCCTGAAACTTGACGGAGCTTATTTTTGGACCAGAAGAGGGCCATAGAGTAAAAGAGTTGGGCCAGAAGAGTCCCGGGCTGCCCACGAGGGTGGGAGGCCCGCCCACCCCCTGAGCGTGCCCCCTACCTCGTGGACAGCCCGGAGACCCCCCTGACTTGTTCTCGACGCCAAAACCTCTTATATATACAGAAACCTCCAGAAATTAACCTAGATCGGAAGTTCCACCGCCGCAAGACACTGTAGCCACGAGAAATCAATCTAGGCCCTCTCTGGGGTCCATCATCACCAGAGGGCATGGAGGAGGATCCCGGAGGGGCCATCATCGCTATGAAGGCCAAGGACCAGATGGAGAACCTCTCCCCATCTAGGGGGGAGGCCATGGAGGAGGAAGCACAAGGGGGAGAAGCTCTCATCCTCTCTATCGGTGGCGCCGGAGTGCCGTTGGGAGGGGAGTCATCACCACGGTGATCGTCTTCATCAACATCACCATCATCATCGCCATCCTCATCTCTTTTACACGGTCCACTCTCCCGCACCCCGCTGTAATCCCTACTTGAACATGGTGCTTTATGCCACATATTATGATCCAATGATGTGTTGCCATCCTATGATGTTTTGAGTAGATATCCTTTGTCTTTGGGTTGATTGATGATCTAGATTGGTACGAGTTGTATGTTTTATTTTGGTGTTGTCCTATGGTGCCCTCCGTGTCGCGCAAGCGTGGGGGATTCCCGCTGTAGGGTGTTGCAATACATTCATGATTCGCATATAGTGGGTTGGTGAGTGACTGAAACACAAACCCGAGTAAGGGGGTTGTTTTTTTTACTATATACTGCACGGTAACAGCCTCACAACCCTTTATTCAAACAAAAAAACAAAAGGTTCTCTGTACAACTATGGATAAAATAAAGAAAAAACAAAACTTACAAAGAGAGCTAACATACTTATAAAGAGAGTTAGGGGAGAGAGGCTATCCAAGCTAACAGATTGTCCCTATATTTACATTTGATTCTGTGAGCTAGTAATGAAAGGTCATGCACAAAATTCCTCCTCCAAGCTCTAAAACTAGGAGTCTCATTTCGAAAGGTCTTGCCATTCCTCTGCGTCCAAATGTTCCATATAGTAGTAAAAACCACCTCATAATAGAAAGGCTTATTGAAATCCTTCCTAGAAGCTGAAGCCATCATGAAATTAGACTGGTTGGGTGTTGCTGGCCAGGATATCCCAAGATAATTCTAAACTCTTTGACTAAAATTGCAAGAGAAAAAAAGGTGGACTCTATCTTCATGAAAGGAAGACTGGCATAGAACACAAGTATCATCCTGGATATTCCAATGCCTTCTCTGCGTCATGTCCCGTGTGTTAAGTCGATTCATTAATAAAAGCCATCCAAAAACCTTGATCTTGAGGGTACAAGAGCATTTCCAAATATACTTGAAAATTGGGTCAATCCTCAAATGAGAGAAGGTGAACTCATAGTAGAGTTTAGATTGATACTCTCCAGATTTAGATGGACATTTCCAAACATCCTTCTCCTCTGAATGCAAGCTGATGGGTTGTAACAAAGTCTGAAGTTGAGTTAATTCCAGATATGCCTCCGAAGAGAAAGGTAGATGAAAACCTTCAACAGCCGACTGGTAAGAAAAAAAGTCCTTGACTGTTATCGTATCATCAATGGCAAATGAATGAAGTCTAGGAAATCGATCCTTAATAGCAATCATTCTGTTGTCAATTTGCCAATGATAAGGCCAGAAAACCACAGTATCTCCAGCATGCACTTGTGGTGTGGCAAGCAAACAGAACTTTTCATACAATTTGAGCACATCACGCCACCAAAAGGAGCCACAAAGCTGAGTAACCTGTGGGGCTGAGGAATTTGAATAGGAATCCCAAATGAGGTTAACCCATGGGACATCTTTCTTATTGAAGAACTTGAACAGATGCTTGATCAGAAGAAATTCATTTTGCACTCCCAAATTAGTAAGGGGGTTGTTGCGTATGGGAATAAAGAGGACTTGATGCTTTAATGCTATGGTTGGGTTTTACCTTAATGATCTTTAGTAGTTAGTTGTGGATGCTTGCTAGAGTTCCAATCATAAGTGCATATGATCCAAGAAGAGAAAGTATGTTAGCTTATGACTCTCCCTCATACGTAATTCCAATGACGACTATCGGTCTTGTTAACAATTGCCTAGGACAATTCCGCACACCGCCACACTCGCTATTTATAATATTTAGTAATTTGTTATAACCTTATGATAAAAACACCTACTTTTATATTTTATCTCTATGATATCATGCAAAGTTATCCTCTTCATACCCATAATGTAGTTTTATTTCTCGTTTCTAGCTGGAAGCAAATGTTCGGTATACGTAGAGTCGTATCAGTGGCAGATATGGCTTGAGAGAATATTGATCTTGCCTTTAGATCCTTGTGGGTTCGACACTCCATACTTATCACCTCCACCTTTGGAAATTGCTACGATGATTCCCTTTGCTTGGGGATTATCAACGAGGCACCAGGTCGCGCACCCAGGCTTGTCTGTCCTCGATTAGCTCATGCGAGAACAAGGAACCAAGGGCCATGGGAGGTGACGTACACGGGATCTGGCCCGTGAGCCAGAGCTCAGCCTCTTGGGTTTAGCAACGCTGCAGGGACGGACCTCAGCACAAATGCCATGCCAGTCCTTAATCATGAGGAGGTCGTGGGTGGGCTTGCAAGGGCACACGAAGTTCATGGTATCGAAGTACCGGAGAGGTAGGTGATAACCATAACATAACTCATGCAAGGAGGCAACTAGTTCAAATAGACGTAAGAACGGTACATGCGACAGGGACGGCCCCATGCAACCTGGGGATGATGCAGCCCGAGGGGCGCCCTCAATAGAGGAAGCTAAAAATGCAGAAGGATACATGTCGCTGTGTCGGTGGAAAACGACACCTATGGGATCACAAGAATCCCTACTGCAGTTGCGGGGTGCGGGGTTGAGAGAAGAGCGGGTCTAACAGAGAGCACGCGGTTCATTTATCCAGGTTTGGGCCGCAAGGATGTGTAAAACCCTAGTCCTGCTTTGGTGGATGTATTATGAGTTCTTGAGCTAGCTACGGAGTGTAACGAACTCCAAAAATCCGAATCCTTCTCCTGGTCGCCTTGGGCCTCCTTTTATAGGAAAAAGGGGCTGCCACAGTGGCACAAAGGAGGTGGAAAGGTCTACAGTGGCACGAGGTTATCCCTCGTATTACAGGACAAGGTGCATTTAATGCATCGCTTAGGTGTCCTCTTGCTTTATCAGGGACGGTGGCAGGGCCCTTCCCGTCCGTCGCCGCTCCTCCAAGCTACGACACGCGCCCTGGCCAGCGATGCATGCTGCTCCATGTAGGCAGGCAGGCAGCTAAGGTGGCACGATGGTGGAGCCTCCACGAAGGGCTGCATGTTAACACGCAGGTGCCTGCCCAGATGGTTGGGTCGGCAGCTGCATGCGAACGGCGGCGGAGACTTGGCTGGTGCGGGCCTGACAGTGGCTCTGCTGGTGCACTTGGTGAGGGCCTTGCCGAGTGGCCCGGCAAGGGTATTGCAGTGGTGTGCAGGCATCCTCGGCAGGGATCTTGCTGGGGGTCTTGTGGGTTTCTTCGGTGAGGATGGCTGCCTTCCTATCCTCATTTGATTTTGACTATTCTTTGTCTTCACAAAGATCTGCATGCCACCACAGAGGTTCCTCCCGAGCCCTGTCCCAATGCCTTTGTTGAGTGTTGGTGGGCTTGAGGGTGGCTCGCTCGGCTGGCGTGGGCGAGCTGCCCCGGCAAGGGTCTTGCCGGGGCCGCTGAGGCTGCCCCCGCAAGGGTCCTTGCCGGGGAAACCTGCTTCGTCCATCTGATCTTTGTGGGCTTGGTCCTTGTTGTTGCTTTGCTTCGTCTTGTGCCTTCGGCTTCTCTCCGGCTCCTCTTTCCCTGCCCTATTATGCGCGGCCGTGGCAGGAGGCTCTGACTGCCTGTGCACAAGTAAAGGGGTCAAAAGGAGAGCCCCTACTTTTGTACACCGACAGGAGACCCCGGGCTTGGGCCACACATAAGCGCAGCACATTGTTGGGTCAGGCCCAGAACGGTGTGCGAGTAGTTGGGGCGGATATTACCGCGGTAACTGCTCCATCCGCGTTGAACGCGCGACGTGGGGGTCGTGCGCGCGCATGACGGAAGCACGCTGGCGTCATCCCGTGGTGGACAGTAAAGAGGCGGTTTGCGTGTCTCTTTGAGACCGCAGGGCCACTTCCCATTTTCTGCCCTTGCTTGGGAACCGTCGCTCCACGCGTCCCACCGCACCCGCCTCCTGCGCCACGATCGCTGCATGCATAATGCCGAGCGAATGACAGGCGCGCGAGATGTGGGAAGTTGCGCGCGTGGGTCGATTCCCACGCGCCTTCAATGGAGCGGGGAGGGCAGTCGACGGCCCCGCTTGTGGTCACTTCAACAAGCTGGATGGGCCGAGAGGGGGAAGCCGAGGCCCGCCCCGCCCCTTTATAAAGAGGGGAGCGGGAGGAACGGTGCCTCTCAACCTTTCGTCATCAGCCTCTCCCCATTCCTGCTTCCTTTCTTCTTCTGCCATGGCGAGGGGGCGTGGCGACGCCCCATCGGTGGCGGCGAGGGTTTCGGCCAGACAGCGCATCGCTCCTCCCCAAGAACTCATAGTGGCAGGGCCGGCCGCTAGAGGAAGGGGGAGGGGGCGAGGTCGAGGCTGTCATGGTGCTCGAGGGAGAGGAGGACGGGGTGGCAGATCAGCCTCTCCTCCGCCAGCAGCTCCTCCTCTGATGGAGGGCCATGCCGGGGACAACCCCTGCGAATTCTTCGTCAGGCTGCTCCAGCCACCGCACCGTCGCCTTCGCCTCCCGACTCCATTCGCGGGGGAGATAGAGCTGGATCCGCCGCAGGCATTGCGACTGCATATGAGGGGCTGCGGGAACAACGACACATGGGCTGACGTCGAGTTCCCCGCCCCTCACGTTATGTATCTCCACCGAGGGTGGAAGACCTTCGCTCGCCTCCACAGCTTGACGGATGGGCTCACTCTCCATTTCAAACTAAAGGAGGGTGGCCTCCTCTCTGTCAAGATCTTCCGGCACTTCGGGACTCGCGTAAGGTGCTACGTGGAGAGCTCTTCTGACGACGAAGATTCCTCCTCGAGCGAGAGTGGCGAGGAAGACAACGGCAGCGACGACGAGGCTAGCGGGCGGCAGGATGACGGGTACGACTAGGCGTCGGGCGCCGCTCCGAGCGGCACCGGCGACCCCATCATCCGTGTCGCCGGCTCCTTGAACTTCTCGGGGTCGTCTCATTGGGCGGCTGGCGGTGGGAGGCTGCGGAAGAGGAAGAGGGCGGGCGGCAAGGCCGTCAAGTCGGAGTATGCGGGCACGGACGCCTTCATCGCGTAACGACGTCCTGCCGCGTCGTCTTCGAGCTCTGCCTCTGGCACCGCCATCACCATCCAGCCCTTGGACGGCCACCAAGATGTTCTCTTGGTGTCTTCTGCCACTCGTAGCTCGCCTAGGCGCCCCTTTTGCCCTTTTCGCCTCCTTGACCTGCCTCCTGAGGAGAGGGAGAATAAAGGGATTACGGGCATCTTATCTCTTTTTAGTCTTGTAAGCCTTCGGGCCTTTATTAACTTTAGAACTTGTAATCCCCTTGTTCATTTTTTTCATTTCGTATGAATTGTACCTGTACGGGATGTTTTTTAATTAAAAAGGGATGTTTGCCGGGTTTTTCGTTCATAGGTAAAACCCACGACAAGGAGTAAATACTTGTTACCTTTAAGGTAAACGTTTCCTCGCCCGGCAACATGCCTTGCCGTCCCCCCACTTCGCTCGACCTTTCTCATGCCCTTGGCGGAGGCAGGGATGAGGTGGGCTTAGGCTCCTCATTTCATTTCCTTGCTGCCGCGACCACGACCAAACTCGGTCCCAGGAAACGAGTCCTAGGGTCCGAAATGAGGGTAGCACGGTAGCCTAAGGATAAAATGAGGTTTCACATACCTCAGTCCATGACAGAACGCATGATAAGGGATAGAGAACTTATCTGAATCTGCAGCCCCCGACAACGTTGGCTTGCCGCGGGTGGATCTTTGCTCTTGTAGCCCCCGGCAATACTGGCTTGCCGGGGCCCGGACGCCGGTCCGTCCCCTTTCTTCCAAAGCAGCTCGGCAAGGATATTCATGTGTCCTACGAACCAAAGAAGACAGAGAAGAACAGAGAGACGCGCACTCGACCTCTAAGCTAGGGGTTAGCCGTCGCTAAGCACTATCAACCCTAACCAAGGACGAGACTCGACCTAGCATGCATGCTATAACTTAGGGTGACAGCGCTTCGTTTATTTATGCTCAGAGTCTGCGCCTGGGTGTGTATAGAGGGTCACATGCCTTGTCGGCAAAGCTTGTACAAAAGGTGGCATGCTGGGAGGCCCGACAAGCCGCGCCTTATGGGTAAAACTTGCCAAGATGCTCGATGTTCTAGGAGTTTCTCACTGGTATGGCATCCTCGTTCTCCACGCGGACTGCGCCAGGCCTGGTGACTCGTATTACCCGATAAGGGCCATCCCACTTTGGCATCAACTTGTTGGAATTCTTGGCCGACTGAAAGCGCCGAAGAACAAGGTCGCCTTCCTCAAAGCTTCGGGCATGAACCTTGCGGCTATGGTAGCGGCGCAAGGCTTGCTGGTAGCTGATGATCCACAAGTATAGGGGATCTATCGTAGTCCTTTCGATAAGTAAGAGTGTCGAATCCAACGAGGAGCAGAAGGAAATGATAAGCAGTTTTCAGCAAGGTATTCTCTGCAAGTACTGAAATAAGTGGTAACAGAAAGTTTTGTGACAAGGTAAATTGTAACGAGCAACAAGTAACAAAAGTAAATAAAGTGCAGCAAAGTGGCCCAATCCTTTTTGTAGGAAAGGACAAGCCCGAACAAACTCTTATAATAGGAAAAGCGCACCCGAGGACACATGGGAATATCGTCAAGGTAGTTTTCATCACGTTCATATGATTCACGTTCGGTACTTTGATAATTTAATATGTGGGTGGACCGGTGCTTGGGTGATGTTCTTACTTGAACAAGCATCCCACTTATGATTAACCTCTATTGCAAGCATCCGCAACTACAACAAAAGTATTAAGGTAAACCTAACCATAGCATGAAACATATGGATCCAAATCAGCCCCTTACGAAGCAACGCATAAACTAGGTTTAAGCTTCTGTCACTCTAGCAACCCATCATCTACTTATTAGTTCCCAATGCCTTCCTCTAGGCCCAAATGATGGTGAAGTGTTATGTAGTCGACGTTCACATAACACCACTAGAGGCTAGACAACATACATCTTATCAAAATATCAAACGAATACCAAATTCACATGACTACTAATAGCAAGACTTCTCCCTTGTCCTCAGGAACAAACGTAACTACTCACAAAGCATATTCATGTTCATAATCAGAGGGGTAATAATATGCATATAGGATCTGTACATATGATCTTCCACCAAATAAACCAACTAGCATCAACTACAAGGAGTAATCAACACTACTAGCAACCTACTAGCACCAATCCCGGACTTTGAGACAAGAAATGGATACAAGAGATGAACTAGGGTTTGGAGATGAGATGGTGCTGGTGAAGATGTTGATGGAGATTGCCCTCTCCCAATGAGAGGATCATTGGTGATGACGATGGTGATGTTTTCCCCCTCCCGGAGGGAAGTATCACCGGCAGAACAGCTCTGCCGGAGCTCTAGATTGGTTCTGCCTCGGTTCCGCCTCGTGGCGGTGGAGTCTCGTCCCGAAAGGTTGCTTTCTATTTTTTTTCTCATCGAAAGACTTCATATAACAGAAGATGGACGTCGGAGACCCACCAGGGTGCCCACGAGGTAGGGGGCGCGCCCTAGTGGGGGGGCGCCCCCACCCTCGTGAGCAGGGTGTGGGCCCCCTGGACTTCATCTTTGGTGAGGATTTTTCTTTATTTATTTTAAGATATTCCATGGAGTTTCAGGACTTTTGGATTGCGCAGAATAGGTCTCTAATATTTGCTCCTTTTCCAGCCCAGAATTCCAGCTACCGGCATTCTCCCTTCTTATGTAAACCTTGTAAAATAAGAGAGAATAGCCATAAGTATTGTGACATACTGTGAAATAACATCCCATAATGCAATAAATATCAACATAAAAGCATGATGCAAAATGGACGTATCAGTAGCATGCTGCTCTCACAGCCGCCCGAAGACGATCTTCCTCAAGGAGCATCGCGTCATCTTGGTGCAACGGCTCTTGCTCAAGCTCATCATAAGCGAGCACTCGAGGTGACCCGTGTATGAGTTCTGTGGGGAGAACTGCTTCCGCCCCGTATAGCAGGGAAAAAGGTGTCTGGCCGGTGGCTCGATTTGGCATCGTCCTAATCGACCAAAGAACCACCGGCAACTCATCAATCTAGTGCCTTCCACTCTTGTGCAGCTTGTCAAAGGTCTTTGTTCTCAAGCCTTGCAACACTTCAGCATTTTCCCTCTCCGCTTGTCCTTTGCTCCGTGGATGTGCCACAAAAGCAAAACAGACCTTGCTGCCGAGGTCTCGGATGTACTGCATGAAGGTGTGGCTTGTGAACTGCATGCCGTTGTCGGTGATGACTCTGTTTGGCACACCAAAACGGCAGACCAGTCCTTTGAAGAACTTGACGGCTGACTGAGCAGTCACCTTCCTCACCGCTTCCACCTCTGGCCACTTTGTGAACTTGTCGATGGCAACGTACAAGTACTCAAAGCCCTCGACAGCGTGGGGGAAAGGGCCCAGTATGTCGATCCCCCAGACCGAGAATTGCGAGGAGAGAGGGATTGTTTAAAGGGCTTGAGCTGGCCGATGAAGCTTCTTTGAATGGAACTGGCATGCTTCACACTTGGTGACTAGTGCCATCGCATCCTGGAGGGCGGTGGGCCAGAAGAAACCTTGCCAGAACGCCTTCCCGGCAAGGGCCCTTGACCCTATGTGGGAGCCACATACGCCTCCATGTATCTCTGCCAACAGCTCAAGTCCTCCCTCCCGGGGGATGCACTTGAGTTTCACACTGTTCGGCCTTCTCCGGTACAGGACGTCATCGACGAACTAGTACAAGGAGGACCGACGGGCTACTTTCTCTGCTTCTTCCTACTCCTCAGGAGCTCCCCCGTTTGGAGGAATTCGACGGTATGTTGTGCCCATGTAGGAGCCTGAGGCTCGACGACAAGGACCAAAGGCATCTCTTCCGCCATGGGACCGGCTCTCTCTACGGCCAGGGCCTGACGCCCCGCCGGAGCCAGTTGCTCTTGGGCAGGCTCAGCGTCCGTGGCAGCACCCTTGCCGGCAGCCCCGGGGGGCTCGGTAGGAAAGTACTTGCGGGGACCTGATTTTCTCCGCTTGCTCTGCCCTGCTGATGGATCGACGGATGGTTGAGTTAACTGGAGCAAAAAGGTACATGGTTCCACAGGTAGCTTGAATGCAGCATGCTTTGATAGGTAATCGGCGATGTCATTCTCCGCTCGAGGGACGTGCTCTGCCTGGATACCGTCAAAGCGTTCCTCCAGCTTCCTCACCTCATCCACGCATGCTTCCATCAGTGGGCTCTGATAATCTTTGTTGACTTGCCTGACAATGAGCTGCGAGTCACCCCTAACGATGAGCTTCTTAACCCCGAGGTCTGCCGCGATCCTGAGACCAGCAAGCAATCCCTCGTACTCGGCGGTGTTATTGGTGGCCATCTCCCTGGGGAAGTGCATCTGGATCATGTACTTGAGGTGCTCTCCGGTGGGTGCGACGAGCAGCACACCAGCACCGGCGCCTTGCAGCGAGAAGGCTCCATCAAAGTACATGATCCAGTTGCGGTCTGCTTCCTCGCCGGGGAGAGTAGTCTCCTGGATTTCTTCGTCATGCGTTGAGGTCCATTCCGCGATGAACTCTGCCAAGACCCTGCTTTGAATTGTCGAGGTACTCTCAAACTTTAAGCCGAAGTTGGACATCTCCAAGGCCCATTCCACAATCCTTCCGGTTGCGTCCGGGTTGTGCAGTATCCGTTGCAATGGGAGGCGGGTGACGGCAGTGATCTCGTGGACCTGGAAGTAGTGGTGCAGCTTCCTCGAGGCCATAAGGAGGCCGAAGAGCAATTTTTGCACACCGGAATACCTTGACCTAGCCCCCTGCAAGATGGAGCTGACAAAGTAAACCGGGTGCTGCATCATCTTTTTCTTGGGCACCACTTCACTCGGCCACGCGGGCATCACCTTGGTGGCACCAGACTCTGCCGGGGCCATGCCTTATCGGCACAAGGCCCTGCCGGGGGAATCTTCGGCTTGCCATCCGCTGGTCCAGCCGCCATTTCTGCCTCCTCGTCGACCTTCCTCTGTGCCACTAGTGCGGCGCTGACCACTTGATTCGTCGCCGCTAGATACAGCAGTAACGGCTGTTGTGGCTTAGGCGCAACTAGTATTGGCGTGGAGGAAAGGTATTTCTTCAGGTCTTGCAGTGCGGCCTTGGCTTCTGGGGTCCACTCTATTGGGCCCGCCTTTTTCAAGATCTTGAAAAAGGGAAGGGCACGCTCGGCGGACTTGGAGATGAACCGGCTCATGGCGGCAACGCAGCCGGTGAGCCCGCGCACATCCTTGATCCGCTTGGGCGCCTCGATCTGCTCAATAGCCTTGATCTTGTCTGGGTTTGCCTCGATCCCGCGCTATGACACGAAGAACCCGAGAAGCTTGCCGGACGGGACGCCGAAGACGCAATTCTCAGGGTTCAACTTGAGGTTGATCTTGCGCAGGTTGGCAAATGTATCTTCTAGATCTTGCACAAGAGTCGTCCCGTCCTTGGTTTTGACCACTATGTCATCCATGTAGGCTTCCATATTTCTATGGAGCTGAGGTTCGAAACCAATTTGGACCGCTCTTTGCAAACGTTGAGCCAACACTCTTCAACCCGAAAGACATCCGTAAAAAGCAATATGTACCACATGGGGTGATGAATGTTGTCTTCTCTTCATCCTCTCTTGTCATGAAGATTTGGTGGTAGCCTGAGTAGGCATCATGGAATGATAACAGATCACACCCGTCCGTGGAGTCAACAATCTGGTCGATGCGCGGCAATGGGAAGGGGTCCTTAGGACAAGCCTTATTTATATCTGTGTAATCAATACACAACCTCCACTTCCCATTCGCCTTGTGCACCACTACCGGATTAGCCAACCATGTCGGATGGAGCACCCCTCTCACCAAACCTGCCGCTTCTAACTTCCTGATCTCCTCTGTGATGAACTCCGCGCATGGGGGCAGACAGCTAGGTGGTACTCAATCACCTCCCTGGGAACACCGGGGATGTCAGACGCTTGCCATGCAAACACGTCAACATTTGCCCGCAGGAAGGTGACGACCTCGCCTTCCTATTTGCTGTTGAGGGCGGAGCCTATGATGAAGGCCCCTCCCGTGCCATCCTCTTCGACGGGCACCTTCTTGGTCTGCGGCGGCTCGGCTCTAGACCTCTTGCTCTTGTCGGCTGAGCTCTCCGGCACATCCTCAACGGTAGCACAACACCCCGAGGAGGTGCGCTTGCCGGAGTGGGTGCGAGAGGTTTTGCCAGGCTCCTTCTTTCCTCCCGGGCCTCCGGAGGCAAGAGCAGGTGCATTGACGGCATCTGCTACAACTTCTTCATGGTAGAGTTGGTCGGCGCAGATCAGCGCATCCTTCTTGTCGGAGGGGACGGAGATGATGGTCAACGGCCCGTGCATCTTTAGCATGTTGTAGGCGTAGTGTGATGCCGCCATGAACTTGGCTAGTGCCGGGCGGCCGAGGATCCCGTTGTAGGGAAAGGGGATCTCGGCCACTTCGAAGATGATCCTCTCCATCTGGTAGTTCAACTCTCCTCCAAATGTCACGGGCAGTGTGACCTTTCCCTTTGGCTGACTTCTCCCCGGATTGACCCCCTGAAACGTTCCCGTTTCCTCGAGGTCTCCGTCAGTGATTTGCAACCTTTTGATCACGACACACGAGATCAGGTTCAGGCCGGCCCCGCCGTCAACCAACATCTTGTTCACCCTGAGGTTGCGTATTGTTGGAGAAACCAACAATGGAAAACACCCGACCGCGATAGTGCGATCAGGGTGGTCCTCGGCGTCAAAGATGAGGGGCGTGCTGGACCACTTTAGTGGCTTCTGAGCATGGAACGACGGCTCTGTTGCTGTAACCTCTCGCACCACTGCTTGAGCTAGCGGTGAGAAGCATGCAGCAAGGCGCCGCCATCGACGCACATGGCCTTCGTAGCCTTCTGGAACCCTTGCTCACTGGACTCGTCGTCCTCGTCGTGATCGTTGTCTTCTTGTTTCTTGTCGCGGCCTCGGGCGGGCCTCTCTTGCTGGTTGTCCTTGCCGGGGCGGTCTCCTTGGCCGCCATGCTTCTTGCCGGATCCCTCAGCACCATCCGGGTCCTTCTCCTTGTCCCGCCTTTCATACTCAGCCTTTTGCTTCTCAGCAAGCAGCTCGACTTGTCGGCAGTTCTGGAGATCGTGGCCCTTGGTGCGGTGGATCTTGCAGTATTGCTTGCCGGAGCTTCCTGGCTTGTCGGTAGCCGCCAAGGCCCGGCAGGCGGCGCACCCGGCAATCTCCTTGTCGGGGGTGTCTGCCTTGACCTTCTTGCCGGCACCGGTTTCGTCAGATCCCTCAACGGCAAGCACGGCCTTGCCTTTGCGTTTCCTGTTGCGATGTCAGCCCTTCTTCGTCGGAGCGGCGGCGTCCTCATCTGTAGAGTCAGTTTCTGTGCCGGCATCTTTGTCAGGGTACTTCCTTCCCTCTTCAGCCCGGGCGCACATGTCGGCCAGAACGTAGAGCCCGGCCACATCCTTAACCTTGGTGATCGCTAGCTCCTCGCGCATCTTGCGATTGCACATGTTCTGATGGAACGCGCTAATCACACCGACGGGATGAACGTCGGGGATGTTGTACTGCACCCGGCTGAATCTCTGGATGTACTTGCGCAGGGTCTCCCCTTCCTTCTGGAGAATGATATGCAGATCACTGGCCTGGCCATGAGCTTGGTGGCCTCCTGTGAAGGTGCCAACGAACTCATGGCACAGATCTGACCAGGAAGAGATGGAGTCCGCCGACAAGTGCATCAACCAAGACATTACATTGGTCTTGAGCGCCAGCGGGAAGTAGTTGGCAAGTACCTTGTCGTCGCGAGTCCCAGCGGCCTGCATTGCGATGGTGTAGATGCTGCGGAACTCGGACGGATGGGTCTTGCCGGTGTACTTCTCGCCGACGTCGGGGTTGAATGTGCGGTCGGAAGACCACTGGAACTGCCTCAGCTCACGGGTAAAAGCCGGGCAGCCCACCTTATAAGGTAGGCCGCCGGGGCCCCCCGGTGTCGGGTGGTCCGTAGAGGGTCCCGCCCGCTTGTCCGACTGGCAGCGCGTTTCGTGTCGGCGCTCGACGGTGGTTCGAGCGTCTTCGTCAGCTCGCTCCCGAAGGACCTGGCGCTAGTCGCGGAGGGTCCATGGATCGGACGATGCTATGGAGATGTTATCAGCAGCGTCGTCGTGACGGGCCGACGCCCGCGGCGGCTGGCGAGGAGGAGGAGAGTGCACCGTGGCCGCAGCTCCCCCGATCCTCCCAACGCCACCATGTGGTGGTTCGGTGGAGCGCCAACCCGAGGGCCCTGCCGGTCACGGATCGTCTTTGTTCGCGACGATGACGAGGCTCCAGATGGTGGCCCTCCACTCATCGAGCTTCTCCGCAGCAGGAGGGAAGTCGAGGAGCAGCTGTGCACGCGCCAAGGCTTCCGCTGGCGTGGGTGATGGTGACAGCTGAGTGGATCGCGGCGCGCTTCGACTTCTAACTATGTTAGAAGGAGCTCTGTCATGACCCAGCGGCTGTGTGCCATTTTCACCAGTGCTTGGGCGAGCGTGTTGAACTCCTTCGTCTTGCTGTCGACGCACAGGGCTCTTCCCATGGCATTGCCCAGGGTCACCAACATGGTGACGCTGTTCGGCGCGCACACCATGGGAAGAACGCGCGGTGGTCGCCGGTGTATGCGTCCTGGAGGTCGCCGCGCCGCCCGGAGTCGGCGCAATGGCACCCCTGGTGGGCCCCATGCCGCCGGCGGGGGTCCAGCTCCGTCTTTGGGTCCGGCGGCATGGGACCGATCGTCTGGCGCACGAATGACGTCGCTCGCCAGGCTCTGACTGCGTGGGTGGTGCTGGTGTTCGCTGGCCGCGGCCCGAGTCCTGTCCGCGACCGGTCCGCTGCTCGTCCGCACCGGCACGGACAGTTCGGCCCCTAACGGGACGATCGTCGTGGTCGTCTTCTTCTTAGGGGCCGTGGCAACGAAGAACCGCTAGGCTAACTACCAGACCAGATTCTCACAAACGCGCCCCCTACCTGGCGCGCCAAAGATGTCGGTGGAAAACGACACCTATGGGATCACAAGAATCCCTACTGCGGTTGCGGGGCGCGGGGTTGAGAGAAGAGCGGGTCTAACAGGGAGCACGCAGTTTGTTTATCCAGATTTGGGTTGCAAGGATGCGTAAAACCCTAGTCCTGCTTTGGTGGATGTATTCTGAGTTCTTGAGCTACCTACAGAATGTAACGAGCTCCAAAAAGCCGAATCCTTCTCCTGGTCGCCTCGGGCCTCCTTTTATAGGAAAAGGGGTTGCCACAATGGCACACATGAGGTGGAAAGGTCTACGGTGGCATGAGGTTATCCCTCGTATTACAGGACAAGGTGCATTTAATGCATCGCTTAGGTGACCTCTTGCTTTATCGGGGACGGGGCGGGGGCCCGTCCCATCCGACGCCGCTCCACCAAGCTTCAACAGGCGCCCTGGCCAGCGATGCATGCGGCGCCATGTAGGCAGGCAGGCAGCTGGGGTGGCGCGATGGTGGAGCCTCCACGAAGGGCTGCATGTTGCCACGCAGGTGCCTGCCCAGCTGGTTGGGTCGGCAGCTGCATGCGAACGGCGGCGGAGACTTGGCTGGTGCGGGCCTGATGGTGGCTCTGCTGGTGCGCTTGGCGAGGGCCTTGCCAGGTGGCCCGGCAAGGGTCTTGTCGTGGCGCGCAGGCGTCCCCGGCAAGGATCTTGCCGGGGGTCTTGTGGGTTTCTTCGGTGAGGATGGCTGCCTTCCTATCCTCATTTGATTTTGACTATTCTTTGTCTTCACAAAGATCTGCATGCCACCACAGAGGTGTCTCCCGAGCCCTGTCCCAATGCCTTTGTTGAGTGTTGGTGGGCTCGAGGGTGGCTTGCTCGGCTGGCGTGGGCGAGCTACCCCGGCAAGGGTCTTGTCGGGGCCGCTGAGGCTGCCCCGGCAAGGGTCCTTGCCGGGGAAACCTGCTTCATCCATCTGATCTTTGTGGCCTTGCTCCTTGTTGTTGCTTTGCTTCGTCTTGTGCCTTCGGCTTCTCTCCGGCTCCCCTTTCCCCGCCCTGTTATGCGCGGCCATGGCGGGAGGCTCTGACTGCCCGTGCACAAGGAAAGGGGTCAAAAGGAGAGCCCCTACTTTTGTACACCGCCACGCTGGGACAGACCCGTGTGACCTGGGGATGATGCAGCCCGAGGGGCGCCCCTAGCTGAATAAACCAGAAAGTGTCACCTGGTATCGTTGTTGACGAGGTGTTGGAGTAGCTGAAGATGCGTGCTGAAGAAGTTGCCCCTCACGAGCCTCCAGGGTCCTAAGCCTCAGGAGGCTCTTGGGGCCAGGGTGGCTCTTGAAGAACCGTCGCCACTCTGCCAGGGGCAGCATAATGCGTGGCCTCCTGAGCCGCCAGACTGCTCCGCAAGTGGCATTGGAAGGTGACAGCTGCGTTCGGCAAGCCGAATGGCATGCGAACATATCTGTGAGGTGGACCCTCGCACCGACCAACGCGCGAAGGCTAGAAACATTCCTGAGATGCAGCCCTGTTGAGCCCCGGGACATCGACGCAGACGCACAGCTCGTCGTCCTCGCCAGGACGCGGGGCTACGCCAGGTGGTGGCCGGCGGTTTCCACGTATGGTCCTTGCTTCTTGAAGCTCCTCAGTCGCCTTGTTGATGAACTCCTGAGCACTAGGCACTCCACACCTTGTGCCCTCTTGTGGGACGCGCGCGGCGAAGCATGCCTCGACGTGGTGCCCGAGCACCTCCCTCGTGACGTTGGCTAGGTCTGAGGCCCTCCAGTAGATAGCCCCTGAGCCCAGCCTAAGGAGGGTGCCGGGCGCGCCTTCCTATGCGAGGGAGGGAGGAGCCCCATCTGCGGACGCAGGTCCTTATGTGGTGCCGCTGGAAACGCCGCTCTCCTGAGGCCCTTGGTGGAGCAGTTGCTTCTTCTTCTTGGGGGCCGCCTCAGGAGGGTACAGGGTGCCTTCGTTGTCTGGGTCTTCGGCCACTGCAGCTTGGTAAGCGCGCTCGAGGGAGCATACCGCGTCCTTCTCCTCGCAGGCGACCGAGATGGCGCCGCCGCTCCCTGGCATCCTGGGTATGTTGTAGCCGTGATGGGTTACCGCCATAAACTTGGCTAGGGCTGGATACCCAACGATGGCGTCGTATAGCAGGCGGAGGTGGGCGACGTCTGTCAGGACCCCGATCCTAAGCCACATCGATCCAGCATGTAACACATCATATCACTTTGCGGCCTCACGCACGGTACTCCCACAGGTGCCACCTTACCTGGCCCGGGACCGTTTGCGCCTTTTGGCTTACGTATATGATAGTGTCGCTAGCATCCATATGACAGAGAACCCGGGACGACATGGCTAGTCGTGAACCCAAAGCGGCGCTAGCCTATGAGGACAGGCATACATGAATCACATCGAGCATGTCGGTCATCAACGTATTTATTCGGGCTGTAGCACTGGGCTAACAGGACTCCGGTAACCCGGGCTGTAGCAGGCTAGGCAGGACTCCGAATAACAGCGCGTGACGTTTCCCCGAAGGGACAGACATAGGAACGACGTGAAACACATGCCGGCCAGTCAAGTGTCCAAGCAGTAGTGCTGGGCTAGCAGGACTCCGGTGAACCGGGCTGTAGCGGACTACTATCTCTCAGAAGCACAAGACTTACATTTCCCCATATGAAAGGCTGCCAAGGATAAACAACTAGATAGTCGGATCCCACTCATACCAAGCATTTCAATCATACACACAATATGCCTGATATGAGTAAATACAACATGGCATCACAACAGTACTCTACGACTCAAGTACTTTATTTAGAAGGCTCCGAGGAGCCATACATATCATCCATACAGATAGGGGTCACATGACCCAGCACTCAAGTCATACAAACATACAAGCACATGCGGAAGCAAATTAGTCTGAGTACAGACACTAGAAAGAAAGAAGGCTTGACGAAGCCTGTCTATCTACAACGACACTTCACAAGTCTTGGATCACCACCTGGGTGATAAGTCACTCGTCAACGTCGAGGTCTACATAGAACCCATCAGAGGGGTTGGTGCAGTCATCTGAAAAACATGATTAAAGCAACATGAGTACGAAGGTACTCAGCAAGTCTTACAACAGGAACCTACTATACATGCACATTCTCAAGAAGGTAGTGGGGTTGTTGCAGCAAGCCAGCTTTGACTCTTGGCTAAGCTATCCTACGATAGACACCACTTGTAAATCTTTTGTCGCACACGAGTCCACTATCACCATCACAATACTCCACCGTGGATCCTCTCCCGCCATCCTACGAGAGGGCCATCCGCGGTACTCACACTTATCTTGAGATTTTTAGCAGTATCCATTTACTTGTCTATGAACTGTTATAGGCAACCCAGAAGTCCATTACCGCGGACATGGCTATTCGAATAGATCATTTATAACCCTGCAGGGGTGTACTTCTTCACACATGTTTCCACCACTTAGCGCCTGCACACGACATGTGCTCGGCAGACTTCAAGCGAAAGCCGACGTGGGTGTAGACCACGACCTACCTAAACACTCAAGTCTCTAGTCCAGGTTTATCGCCTATTCGGGTTCCATCCGCAGGGAGTCCGGCCAAGGTTTCCACTAACGGCCCCGAACGATGTGAACAGGGTTCCCGAGACACCAAACGGGCGAGTCGGTACACCGTGCCACGTGCCTACCGCAACACAGCCCACCCCGATGGTCAGCGCCGCGTGCGGCCCCCAGCATACTACAAACACCAGAAACTACTTGCAACTCCTGGACAGAGGACAAGGGTGGATAAGAAGTCGAGCGGGGTCATATTTCAGGGCCCAATGTGTGGTAGTAACTGTATCATGGATCACAAACACAGATCTAGTTCTTAAGGACGGCCTCAATGAAACAACCCACCATGTACTCCTACATGGCCTCTCATCGATTCCTTTACCAAATCGTGTTCAACACTTCACTCTTGTCACCGACACAACCTTTCACTCCAGTTCATCATCCCGATGAACCAGACCTGACACAACTCTAAGCATAGCAAGCATAGCATGGTAGGAATACACACACATGTATTGGCTCAATCAACTCCTACACATGCTAGTGGGTTTCATCTAGTTACTGTGGCAATGACAGGTCATGCAAAGGAAGTGGGTTCAACTACCGCAACACACAGCAGTTTGAAACGTGTTGTCTTAATGCAGTAAACAAGGGCAGAAGCGAGAACATGGGTTTGTATCGGAATGATCAATGGGTTGCTTGCCTGATGGAGTGGTAGTGGAATACTGCCCTTCAGTTGGATACTCGTGGATATCCTCGGAGGCAGAACCTACCACGAAGAACACATCGGAACACGATCAACTCATGACGATATGCAACAATATGATGCATGCTATGACATGGCATTATGGATGTGTCCTGACCTAATGCAACTTAAACCAGAAAGGAATGAACTCATTTGAACCAAAGGTTCAAATGGTAGCTCATTTAACATAGCCTAAAGGTGCATAATCTTATATTGCCTAAACAGCAGGTTTAACTTGTTCTGACATGCATGAAACCAGTACCAATGGATAGGTTGGATTTTTCTGATAATTTTTCATATATAATACTTTACATTTGGAGTTACAGATCATTTTCTATGAATTTTTGAAGTTTGAACTAATTTCTGGATTTTCCTGTATAAAAGTAAATCCAGTAATTAATTTATTGCGTCAGCATGAGGTCAGCGTGACGTCAGGGGTCAACGGGGTCGTCCAGCTCAAACTGACCAGTGGGACCCGCATGTCAGTAGTTAGTTTAGTGGATAATTAAACTAGTTTAATTAGTTTAACTAATCTGGTAATTAGCAGAAGGGGGCCCCACCTGTCATTGACTCAACAGAGTCAACCAGGGCCCACCAGTCAACGGTCAAGGTCAACTCGCCGGCGTCTAGACGCCGACGAGGCCAGACGCGGTGGAGCAAAGTGGATTTGGCCGTTCCGGCCACCAAATGGGGCGCGGAGGGCATCTACGTGGAGCTGGAGCTGACCCGCAACTCTTGGTGGAGTTGGTTGGGGTCGGGGTGGCCGGAGTTGGCGCCGGCGACGAGTTTGGCGGCGCCGGGGCTCGGGTGAAAGTGAAACCGGGGCTACGGGGCACGGGGAGGCGCGTGGAGTGGTGCGTTGGGCCCCTGGGTGTGCGGTGAGGCTAGTGGACAAGGTGGTGCGGCCGTTGGGTGGCCGGAGCCTCGTCGGCGACGAGCTCCGCGGCGGCGCGTGCGGGTGAGCTACATGTAATCTCTACGGGGCTCGAGAGAGAGAACGGGGAGGATGGGAAGGTGGCCAGGCTCACAGTGGTTGCAGCGAGCGTCGAGGCGGGCTCGGGGAAGGTCGGAGCTGAGCGGGGCGATGATGGCGATCTCGGCGGCCGGAGTTGGGGAAGACGGGGTCGGGGCGATTCCAGAGCGGGAGAGCGCTCGGGGCTCGTCTTGCTCGAAGAAGAGGAGGGTGGCGGAGCTCGTGGACACGGTCGGGTGGTGCGGGGACGACGGTGGCTATGGCTACGACGGCGGAGCGGCGACGGTGGCGTCGGCCATGGCGAAGGGGAGCGAGGGAGGCGAGGCAGGGCGAGTGGGCGTGTCCAGGGGCTCGGGGCGGCGACGTGGAACGCGTCCAGGCCAGCGGGGCGGCGAGGAGGTGAAGCAGGGCGGCGGGGAGCTGCGTGGCGCTCGCTGGTGCCGGCGTCGAGCACCTGCGCGCCTGCCTGGCCAAGCCAAGCAGCTCGCTGGCGCGGCAGCTGGGCTGGGCCGGCAGGTGGGCCGGTTAGGCGCCAGGTAAGTTTTCCTCTGCTTTTCCTTTTTCTATTTTTCTGTAACTTTGTGGACTTATTAAAAATACCAAAACACTTCTAAAAATCACCAAACTTCATCTGGTCCTTAGTTGGAATATTTCCAGCAAGGAACATTTTGGTTTGGAAATATTTGAGCATTTGAAATATTTTATAAATTTTAAATGCCCAAATTCAAATACTAATGCATTAATTCAATGACCTTCTGTTGACCTAGAAAAATATGCACCATTTTTGCCAGAGGTTTTAATCCAAGACAAAGAGGGTGAACATTTTAGAAGGGCATTTCAGGTTCATTGAAAATATTTTTAGCAAACCCTAGTTGATTTCAGGAGGGGTGCTGGGGGTTCTGCCTTCCCCATTTCAAATTTCTGTCAGAAGTAAACATGATGCACACTCTAATGCATGAGCTAGCTAGGATGTGACAACTCACCCCCACTCAAAAGAATCTCGTCCCGAGATTTAGGTTCCTCCAGAAAAAAAAGTGGGGTACTCGAGTCGAAGACGATCCTCCCTTTCCCATGTAGCTTCTTGCTCGGAATGGTGTGACCATTGAACCTTGAGAAACTTGATATTGTGGCGTCGAGTGGTACGCTCGGCTTGATCCAGGATACGAACGGGGTATTCTCGATAGGTGAGGTTATCTTGGAGATCAAGCGTTTCGTGGTCCACTCCACGGATAGGATCCGAGAAGCAACGCCTGAGTTGAGAGGCATGGAAGACATCATGGACTCTGGAGAGATGCGGAGGTAGTTCCAGTTGGTAGGCAACATCCCCTCGTTTGGCAAGAATGCGAAAGGGTCCAATGTAATGAGGAGCCAATTTGCCTTTGATACCGAATCGATGGGTTCCCTTTAAAGGTGTAACCCGAAGGTAAGCCATCTTGCCGACTTCTTAAGCCATGGGCTTATGCTTGCGGTCATACTGACTCTTTTGTCAAGACTGGGCGGTTTTCAACTTCTCACGAATAATGCGAACTTGCTCTTCTGCATCTTGGATCATGTCCGGGCCGAAGAGTTGTCTCTCGCCGGTTTCTGACCAGTTAAGAGGCGTTCGACATTTCCGTCCATAGAGAACTTCGAAAGGAGCTTTACCCAAGCTAGCTTGATAACTGTTGTTATATGCGAACTCGGCGAATGGAAGGCACTTCTCCCAATTCATACCGAAAGAGATGACAGAAGCTCGGAGCATATCCTCCAGAATTTGATTGACTCGTTCTACCTGACCACTTGATTGCGGATGGAAGGCGGTGCTAAAGGAGAGACGAGTCCCCATAGCATTTTGGAAACTTTCCCAAAATCGAGAGGTGAATAGACTTCCACGGTCTGAATTAATTTCCAATGGGACACCATGGAGAGATACTATTCGAGAGATGTACAAATCAGCTAGCTGGCTAGCGGTTATACTCTCGCGAATAGGTAAGAAGTGGGCTACTTTGGAAAGACGATCGACGACAACGAAGATAGCATTATTCCCTCTTTTGGTTCTGGGAAACCCGGTAATGAAATCCATACCGATTTTATCCCATTTCCATTCAGGAATCTCCAATGGTTGAAGGGTGCCAGCAGGCCGTTGATGCTCTGCTTTGACACGACGACAGACGTCGCAACTAGCAATGTATTGAGCGATTTCTCTCTTCATCCTAGTCCACCAAAACCTCTGGCGTAGGTCTTGATACATTTTAGTACTACCGAGATGAATGGTGAGAGGGGATTCATGAGCTTCCTTAAGGATCAATTGACGTAAATGTTGCTTCCTGGGAACCACCAAGCGGTTTTCGAAGAAGACAACACCTCGTTCATCCATGGAAAAACATTTAGCAACTCCGCTAGCGATGTTTTCCCTGATGCGGGATATGCCCTTATTGCGCTTCTGGGCAGCTATGATATTATCTGTAAGGTTAGATTTCGCCACCAGGGTGGAAAGGAATCCTTGAGGAACAATGTGAAGGTTAAGCTTACGAAATTCCTCGTGGAGAAGTGGTTGACCTTGTTGTAACACCAGATTGTTATAATAAGACTTACGACTTAGTGCATCAGCCATGACATTGGCTTTGCCTGGGGTGTAAGTTATTCCTAAGTCGTAATCCGAGATCAACTCGACCCAACGTCTTTGCCTGAGATTCAAATCCGGTTGGGTGAAGATATATTTCAAACTTTGGTGATCAGTGTAAATTTCGCAACGATTACCCAGAAGGTAGTGTCGCCAGGTTTTGAGTGCATGGACTACTGCTGCAAGCTCTAGATCATGAGTGGGATAATTATCCTCATGTGGACGCAACTGTCGAGATGCGTAGGCAATGACATGACGATCTTGCATGAGTATGCAACCTAGTCCTTGTCGCGAGGCGTCGCAATAGATAACAAAGTCCTTAGAGAAATCTGGTGGTACCAGTACGGGAGCAGATGTCAGGCGTCTTTTCAGTTCCCGAAAGCTGAACTCGCACTGTGGGGTCCACTCGAATTTTTTATCTTTCTTGAGGAGTTCAGTTAGAGGCTTAGCAACCTTGGAGAAATTCTCGACGAAGCAGCGGCAATAGCTCGCCAAACCAAGAAAACTCCGAACTTGCTTGACCGTTTCAGGTGGAGTCCAGTGAAGGACAGCTTGAACTCGCTCGGGATTGACAGCAATGCCCTTGCCAGAGATTACATGGCCCAGATAGGTCACTTCTGGCAACCAGAATTCACACTTGGAGAATTTGGCATAAAGGCGATGCTCTCGAAGTTTCATCAATACTAACCTTAGATGTTCGGCATGTTCTTCCTCATTCTTGGAGTAGATGAGTATATCATCGAGGTAAACCATGACGAATTTATCCAAATACTCCATGAAGATCGAGTTCATTAACCGAGAGAAGGTGGCTGGAGCATTGGTTAAACCGAAGGACATGACGGTGTACTCGTATTGGCCGTAACGAGTAACGAAGGCCGTTTTGGGAATGTCCCCGTTCTTGATTTTGATTTGATGGTAGCCCAACCTCAAATCCATCTTGGAAAAGACTGAGGATCCTGCGAGCTGATCATACAGATCGTTGATCCTGGGGAGCGGATACTTGTTCTTGATAGTGACCAAATTGACAGGTCGGTAATCTACAACCATCCGATCCGTTCCATCCTTCTTCTTGACGAAGAGGACGGGGCAAGCCCATGGAGATGAACTAGGACGGATGAAACCCTTTTGCAAGGACTCATCGAGTTGTTTCTTAAGCTCAGCTAGTTCTAGGGGTGCCATCTTATAAGGTCTCCTAGAGATTGGGACGGTTCCTGGAACAAGGTCTATTACGAACTCGACATCTCTGTCAGGTGGAACACCTGGCAGTTCCTCTGGAAAGACATCCGGAAAGTCATGGACTACCGGAATATCTTCAAGGTCTGGAAGGGGATTGGCGTTTAGAGAGTAGAGTTGACGCTCCGAAACTCGGGTCAAAACATTGACTGTCTTGCCCGATGGATGGGTAAGTTGAACAGTTCTAGTTGAACAGTCAATCTTGGCGTAATGAGCTGACATCCAGTCCATACCCAAGATGATGTTTATGTCTGAAGACTTGAGAGCTATTAGTGACGCAAGGAAGACCAATCTGTCAACAAGAATTTCATTTCCATGGCTGATTCTAGAGGTTTGCCACTTAGAACCAGGGGTTCGAATTACCATGGAGGTGGGCATGTCACAAAAGGTGGTGTTGTGCAAACGAGCATAGCTCTCAGAAATAAATGAATGAGATGCTCCAGTATCAAAGAGAACAGTTGCCGGATGGCAGTTAACAAGGAGCGTACCGAGAACGACGTTGGGGTCCTCTTGAGTCTCTTCAGCTGAAACGTAGTTGACATGGCCACGAGCAGTGGTGGCTGGCTTGGCGACACGCACCTTCGCTGTTGACTTACCACGTCCAACAGACTTTCCGAACTGGCTGGGGTTGTTCTGGGGACACTCACGGATGTAGTGGCCCGGCTCACCACACTTGAAGCAAGTTATTATATTGGGGCGTGGAGCAGTATTGGCAGTGGGGCCACCAAAAGTCTTGGGCGGCACATACTGTTGGTTGGGATGAGGCGCCTCAAAGGATGGCCTCGGGGTATACCTGGGTGGCATAGCAGAATTTGGGATCCAGACCCGGCGCTTCTGAGATCCAGAGCCGGATGAAGATCCATAGTCACGGGAGTGCTTGCGTGAAGCTTCAAAATCATTCTGCCCTGTCTCGGCACTGATGGCCTTATTGACTAGCTTCGGAAAGGAAGTGCATTCATGCAGACGAAGGTCACGACGGAGCTCAGGGCTAAGTCCCTTGCAGAACCTTGCCTGCTTCTTGGCGTCGGTGGATACCTCTTCGGGAGCATAACGTGCAAGCATCCCAAACTCCCGGCTGTATGCATCCACAGTCAGTCTACCCTGGGTGAAGTTGCAGAACTCCTCCCTCTTGCGATCCATGAGGCCTTCCGGGATATGATGCTCACGGAAAGCGGCACTGAAATCAGCCCAAGTAGTGAGTTGGCCGACCGGACGCATAGCTTCATAATTCTCCCACCAAAGGCTGGCAGGGCCTTCAAGGTGATAGGCAGCAAAGGTAACTTTATCATCTTCAGCTACGTTAGCAGAACGTAGCTTGTGGGCGATACTGCGGAGCCAGTCATCCGCATCGAGAGGTTCGATGGAATGATTGAACTTTGGCGGGTACAGCTTGACAAAGTCATTGATGGACACTGGATTGATCCTCTGCTGGCGTGCAGTGTTCTGCTCAATCCGCTCTAACAAGCGGTTGGTGTCGCGCCTGTTGCGCTCTGCCTCCAGCATCACTTCGGCCAGAGAAGGTGGTTGGGGAAGATTCTCCTCTCTAGGTGCACTAGCTTCTCCCTGCTCCGGAGCAGCAGGGTTGCTGCGGGTGTTGACCATCCTAGGAAACAAAACAACGATTTAAACCAGGATGGCAAAATCTGGCCAAGGAAGTGCGGAATGTAATGGATAACAAGGAATGCAGAGATGATCATCCGTGTGACATGGTAATATAGAAACTGCCATATATATACCAACGGTCATACACATCATACATAGTTTAGTACAAGCTCAAGCTGAAGTACAACTAAGACGAAAGACGTTACATCTCATCGGAGGCATTCCAAGCTCCTATACATTATTTTTCTACACCTCCGGAATTGATACACACTAAGTTATATTCCACAATCACGCAGGACGGTGGACATACAACTATTACAATACTAGCGAGACTACTACTAGCTCAGGCAGCTCCGTAGTAATCCTCATAGAAGTCACCACCCAGACCTGGAAGCGGAACATGGTCATCTGGGAACAGACGGTCCGGAGGAGCTTGCGGACCGTAGGGACTTGGGTGCGGCCTCGGTCCAACAGATGGCGGCAGAAGAGGCCCACGAGGAGGGGTGATGCCTCCCACCTCACGCCATTCCATGAAGTCTGGCAGACTAGCCCGCACAGGATACAAGTCTCTCATGTCCATGTATCCGGCTTGCACAGCAGGTGCAAACCTCGTCAAGGTGGCCCAATGATCAGCACGAGCATTAAAGAGCTCCATACGCAAGGCCCGGTTTTCACGGTCCTTATCTTCCAACATCTCAGTAGTGGTGCAAAGGAGTGAGTCCTCATGGGATGCATCACTGTACATGCCCTGAAGGTAACCATGCGCCCCAGGGAGGGATGCTGGCATGTAGCAAAAATCAGTGTTGCTCAACAAGGCAGTTCTAGCTCGCATAATGGTCATCATCGAGTAGGCTGCATCTTGAACGGACATCCCAATAGTGATCCCGAGTCCATAAGAACAGTGGAGTGGTTCCGTGGCTCCGGGATAAGATGGATATATCCTGACCGTGCACAGATATTGGCTCTGGTTAAAATCTCTAAACTGCTCTTCGACGGTGTATTCAGGGTACCATCGGTAACCTGCCTCAACCATCACTCGAACCAACATGGCGGTATGACCACATATACCGATGCAACGGGTCAGACGAACCACTTGGTTTTGGGGACGGGTAGCCATCTGAAAACACAAAATAGTGCAAAGGCATTAGAATTTCTGGATGAAATTGGACAGCATAATGGATGTAAATGCTCAGAAAAAGACTTGAGACATCCACAACAGTTTGCGAAACCACTCAACAACATCATATCAAGGTTCTGGTTCAATTGGCAACATACTAAACTTTAGTAGAACTGAACTGGGTTGTATCCAACAATCCTATAAGTTACTACGGATTTAGTAACACGTGAACCTGATAGAGAGAAGAGAGCCTAGTCCTTAACCCAAGTAGAATGAGAAGAGAATGACTCAGAATAGAGGGCATAAAGTAAAGGAGTAAAAGAGCCTTACGTTTCCTCCCACAATCAATTCCCCTACATATAACTAGAGCATTTCTAGACTCGACATCGATCAGTTTGGCTTAGCGAACCTACAGGCAGTCCGGCTCTGATGCCAACGCTGTCAGGACCCCGATCCTAAGCCACATCGATCCAGCATGTAACACATCATATCACTTTGCGGCCTCACGCACGATACTCCCACGGGTGCCACCTTACCTGGCCCGGGACCGTTTGCGCCTTTTGGCTTACGTATATGATAGTGTCGCTAGCATCCATATGACAGAGAACCCGGGCCGACATGGCTAGTCGTGAACCCAAAGCGGCGCTAGCCTATGAGGACAGGCATACATGAATCACATCGAGCATGTCGGTCATCAACGTATTTATTCGGGATATAGCACTTGGCTAACAGGACTCCGGTAACCCGGGCTGTAGCAGGCTAGGCAGGACTCCGAATAACAGCGCGTGACGTTTCCCCGAAGGGACAGACATAGGAACGACGTGAAACACATGCCGGCCAGTCAAGTGTCCAAGCAGTAGTGCTGGGCTAGCAGGACTCCGGTGAACCGGGCTGTAGCGGACTACTATCGCTCAGAAGCACAAGACTTACATTTCCCCATATGAAAGGCTGCCAAGGATAAACAACTAGATAGTCGGATCCCACTCATACCAAGCATTTCAATCATACACACAATATGCCCGATATGAGTAAATACAACATGGCATCACAACAGTACTCTACGACTCAAGTACTTTATTTAGAAGGCTCCGAGGAGCCATACATATCATCCATACAGATAGGGGTCACATGACCCAACACTCAAGTCATACAAACATACAAGCACATGCGGAAGCAAAGTAGTCTGAGTACAGACACTAGAAAGAAAGAAGGCTTGACGAAGCCTGTCTATCTACAACGACCCTTCACAAGTCTTGGATCACCACCTGGGTGATAAGTCACTCGTCAACGTCGAGGTCTACATAGAACCCATCAGAGGGGTTGGTGCAGTCGTCTGAAAAACATGATTAAAGCAACATCAGTACGAAGGTACTCAGCAAGTCTTACAACAGGAACCTACTATACATGCACATTCTCAAGAAGGTAGTGGAGTTGTTGCAGCAAGCCAGCTTTGACTCTTGGCTAAGCTATCCTACGATAGACACCACTTGTAAATCTTTTGTCGCACACGAGTCCACTATCACCATCACAATACTCCACCGTGGATCCTCTCTCGCCATCCTACGAGAGGGCCATCCGCGGTACTCACACTTATCTTGAGATTTTTAGCAGTATCCATTTACTTGTCTATGAACTGTTATAGGCAACCCAGAAGTCCATTACCGCGGACACGGCTATTCGAATAGATCATTTATAACCCTGCAGGGGTGTACTTCTTCACACATGTTTCCACCACTTAGCGCCTGCACATGACATGTGCTCGGCAGACTTCAAGCGAAAGCCGACGTGGGTGTAGACCACGACCTACCTAAACACTCAAGTCTCTAGTCCAGGTTTATCGCCTATTCGGGTTCCATCCGCAGGGAGTCCGGCCGAGGTTACCACTAACGGCCCCGAACGATGTGAACAGGGTTCCCGAGACACCAAACGGGCGAGTCGGTACACCATGCCACGTGCCTACCGCAACACAGCCCACCCCGATGGTCAGCGCCGCGTGCGGCCCCCAGCATACTACAAACACCAGAAACTACTTGCAACTCCTGGACAGAGGACAAGGGTGGATAAGAAGTCGAGCGGGGTCATATTTCAGGGCCCAATGTGTGGTAGTAACTGTATCATGGATCACAAACACAGATCTAGTTCTTAAGGACGGCCTCAATGAAACAACCCACCATGTACTCCTACATGGCCTCTCATCGATTCCTTTACCAAATCGTGTTCAACACTTCACTCTTGTCACCGACACAACCTTTCACTCCAGTTCATCATCTCGATGAACCAGACCTGACACAACTCTAAGCATAGCAAGCATAGCATGGTAGGAATACACACACATGTATTGGCTCAATCAACTCCTACACATGCTAGTGGGTTTCATCTAGTTACTGTGGCAATGACAGGTCATGCAAAGGAAGTGGGTTCAACTACCGCAACACACAGCAGTTTGAAACGCGTTGTCTTAATGCAGTAAACAAGGGCAGAACATGGGTTTGTATCGGAATGATCAATGGGTTGCTTGCCTGATGGAGTGGTAGTGGAATACTGCCCTTCAGTTGGATACTCGTGGATATCCTCGGAGGCAGAACCTACCACAAAGAACACATCGGAACACGATCAACTCATGACGATATGCAACAATATGATGCATGCTATGACATGGCATTATGGATGTGTCCTGACCTAATGCAACTTAAACCAGAAAGGAATGAACTCATTTGAACCAAAGGTTCAAATGGTAGCTCATTTAACATAGCCTAAAGGTGCATAATCTTATATTGCCTAAACAGCAGGTTTAACTTGTTCTGACATGCATGAAACCAGTACCAATGGATAGGTTGGACTTTTCTGATAATTTTTCATATATAAAACTTTACATTTGGAGTTACAGATCATTTTCTATGAATTTTTGAAGTTTGAACTAATTTCTGGATTTTCCTGTATAAAAGTAAATCCAGTAATTAATTTATTGCGTCAGCATGAGGTCAGCGTGACGTCAGGGGTCAACGGGGTCGTCCAGGTCAAACTGACCAGTGGGACCCGCATGTCAGTAGTTAGTTTAGTGGATAATTAAACTAGTTTAATTAGTTTAACTAATCTGGTAATTAGCAGAAGGGGGCCCCACCTGTCATTGACTCAACAGAGTCAACCAGGGCCCACCAGTCAACGGTCAAGGTCAACTCGCCGGCGTCTAGACGCCGACGAGGCCAGACGCGGCGGAGCAAAGTGGATTTGGCTGTTCCGGCCACCAAATGGGGCGCGGAGGGCATCTACGTGGAGCTGGAGCTGACCCGCAACTCTTGGTGGAGTTGGTTGGGGTCGGGGTGGCCGGAGTTGGCGCCGGCGACGAGTTTGGCGGCGCCGGGGCTCGGGTGAAAGTGAAACCGGGGCTACGGGGCACGGCGAGGCGCGTGGAGTGGTGCGTTGGGCCCCTGGGTGTGCGGTGAGGCTAGTGGACAAGGTGGTGCGGCCGTTGGGTGGCCGGAGCCTCGTCGGTGACGAGCTCCGCGGCGGCGCGTGCGGGTGAGCTACATGTAATCGCTACGGTGCTCGAGAGAGAGAACGGGGAGGATGGGAAGGTGGCCAGGCTCACAGTGGTTGCAGCGAGCGTCGAGGCGGGCTTGGGGAAGGTCGGAGCTGAGCGGGGCGATGATGGCGATCTCGGCGGCCGGAGTTGGGGAAGACGTGGTCGGGGGCGATTCCAGAGCGGGAGAGCGCTCGGGGCTCGTCTTGCTCGAAGAAGAGGAGGGTGGCGGAGCTCGTGGACACGGTCGGGTGGCGCGGGGACGACGGTGGCTATGGCTACGACGGCGGAGCGGCGACGGTGGTGTCGGCCATGGCGAAGGGGAGCGAGGGAGGCGAGGCAAGGCGAGTGGGCGTGTCCAGGGGCTCGGGGCGGCGACGTGGAACGCGTCCAGGCCAGCGGGGCGGCGAGGAGGTGAAGCAGGGCGGCGGGGAGCTGCGTGGCGCTCGCTGGTGCCGGCGTCGAGCACCTGCGCGCCTGCCTGGCCAAGCCAAGCAGCTCGCTGGCGCGGCAGCTGGGCTGGGCCGGCAGGTGGGCCGGTTAGGCGCCAGGTAAGTTTTCCTCTGCTTTTCCTTTTTCTATTTTTCTGTAACTTTGTGGACTTATTAAAAATACCAAAACACTTCTAAAAATCACCAAACTTCATCTGGTCCTTAGTTGGAATATTTCCAGCAAGGAACATTTTGGTTTGGAAATATTTGAGCATTTGAAATATTTTATAAATTTTAAATGCCCAAATTCAAATACTAATGCATTAATTCAATGACCTTCTGTTGACCTAGAAAAATATGCACCATTTTTGCCAGAGGTTTTAATCCAAGACAAAGAGGGTGAACATTTTAGAAGGGCATTTCAGGTTCATTGAAAATATTTTTAGCAAACCCTAGTTGATTTCAGGAGGGGTGCTGGGGGTTTTGCCTTCCCCATTTCAAATTTCTGTCAAAAGTAAACATGATGCACACTCTAATGCATGAGCTAGCTAGGATGTGACAACGTCAAAGTCAATGAGCTTGGTGCGGTAGTTGTCGCGCTGGCCGAAGGTGACAGGGAGGCGAATCTGCCCTATCGGGGTGGTGGAGCCATTGGTGACCCTTGAGAAGGGCTTGGTAGGCTACAGCTGATCGTATGGAACTTTTAGGCGGTCGAACGTCTCAACGGATAGGATATTGAACCCCGCACCACCGTCGATGAGGGTCTTGGTGACTTGGACATTGCTGATGACGGGCGAGCAGAGCATCGGGAGGGTGCCAGCAGTCGCTGCGCACTTGAGTTGGTTTGATGAGCTGAAGGTAATGGCGCAGTTGGACCACCTCAGTGGGCGTGTTGTCGGGTGGTTGGTGCGACATATGCCAACGGGTGGCTTATCTGAGTGAGAGCCAGTAAGACATCGCCGGTGCCTGGAAGCGGGATGAGGCGAAGACATGCACGCCGACGGATCTTACCCAGCTTCGGGGCTCTCCGTGGAGATAACACCCCTACTGCTGCTCTGCGGGGTCTCCGCATGATCACTCGATGAACAAGTAACTACAAGGTGCTCCTCGAGCTGTTTGGCGAGAGGAAGAAGAAGGGCAAGGCTAGCTCTACTCTTCTCTCTATGTGTGTTGGAAACTAGATGAGATCAACCCTTTGCATGGGTGCCCCGGGGGGCTTATATAGGCCTACCCCCCGGGGGTACAATGGTAATCCGGCTGGGCGCGGGTCCCAGCCGTTAGTGTCTACGCTCGCCGGCTACTGGGGCCCGCCGGCTGGTGGGCCCCGCCGGCTGCCGGCATCCTAGTCGACAGGCAGGCCCTACTGCCTAGGGCCCTGTCGACGGCTGATTACTGTTGCCTCAATCCTGATGATGAGGGATTTATCGAGGTAAGCGTGGCTACAGCGCCGCCGCCTGGCAAGCAATCGCTATTACCTCACGTCGTCTTGTCTCCTTAATGGAGTGCTTCCTTCGAGGGAGGGGGCAAGCCGACTTGGGGAAGCCGGCCATGTCTTAGGCCGACTGGAGGAGGCCTGGCCGCCTTCGGGTGTCTCTCTGCCCAAGGGGGCCTTTCGCCCGTGGACTGCGCTGACAGCCCGCCGTGGATGGCGTCATAGTCATCATGGCAACAGTGTCGCGCCGGACGGGTCAGAGCTACCCCGTATGGCGCACTGTACCAGGCGTGCTCCGGGTTTCGGGGGTGGCAGGCTTAACTGTAGCCACGCCCCGTCCCGTCGCCGTTACGTGGATGCGGACTTCGAGGGTACGATCTTGACCGCGTCGTGGGAGCCGGCCTCTTGGAGTCGGCCTTCTCGTGGTCGGCTTCTTGGAGCCGGCCCTTACGCGGCTTTCTTCATGATGGTTAAGGCTGGGCCGCCTTCCGATAGCCGGCCTGAGAGGCAGCCGGCAAGGGGAAGGCGGCCCCACGTCTTGGTTTCTTGGAGGCCGGATCGGCTCGTGATTTTTTCTGAAGTGCCAAGGGGAGCCGGCTAGGCTACCCGTGGTCATTTACCCCGACAGTAGTCCCCGAAGCTGGTCGCGCTTCGAGGTCGGCAGGGGGGCGAGAAGCTCGGTCAGCTTCCTATCTTGAGGAGTCAGCAGCTAGGAGCCGGCTCTGCTTATGCGCGCCGCCTTGGGTGGGCGCCGTGGCCTCGTCAACGAGAACGTGGGCCAACTTGTGCGCTGACCGCGCGCCTCCCCGCGTGTCACATGGCAGAAAAGGCCTGCCATGGCGTGTGCGCGACGGGATGTCGCCGCAGGCCCGGGCCCGCCACTCCTGGCCTCGGCCCAAGCGCAGATCTTCTATGGCCCAAGGTGGGTTGTTTGCCTTCCCGCAGTGGTTTCGCCACGCCGTCAAGCCGCAGTTATAGCGGGACGTGGGGGAGTGGGCGCAGTTAATCCCACGTCCCCCACACCACGCCTCCTCGGCTCCGCCGCGAGGGTCTATAAGTAGGGGGAGGAGAGGGAGCGGTAGAGGCTCGCACGCTCTCCCTCGCTCCAGCCCTTCTCACTTTCCTCCCCTGCTCTCTCCGCCGCCGCAGCGCCTCGTCGCCGCGGCGTTCCGCCGTCACCGCATCTTGCTCCAATGGCGCTGTCGAGCTCGTGGGACGGCTCCAACGTCCTTGACGAGCACATCGAGTTCCTCCGCCGGACGTGGCGTCTGCCCGGCGAGAACTATGTGCGGGTCCGGCACGCGCCGGAGAGGGAGATCTCGCCGGCACTAGAGGAGGGCGAGCGGGTGGTCTTCCGCTCGCACTGCATACGCGGCTTCGGCCTCCCGACGAGCGGATTCCTTCGCTCCTTCCTCGAATTCTACCACCTCCAGCCGCATCACCTCACCCCCAACGCCGTGATGCTGCTGTCGGCCTTCGTCACCCTCTGCGAGGGTTTTCTTAGCGTTCTACCCACCCTGGAACTCTGGGGAGAGTTCTTCCAAAGCAAGCTCGGCACCGTCATCGCGGGCATGCCCGCCCCATGCGGAGCTTTCATCGCCATGAGACGGACGGGCGAGAACAATCCGTTCCCGTCCATCCCGCTGATCCAATCGGTGAAGCTCTGGCAGAAATCCTACTTTTATGTGAGGAACGTCACCCCGCAAGGCGACTTTGTCAACCTGCCGGCTTACGCAGTCGGCCCGCCGGCTGCGAGGACACCCTCATGGAGCTACCGGGCCAGGACGCTGTCCCAGGCCGGGAACGCCGCCATCGCCCGACTCCGGGTGATGGTCCAGTCGGAGGGCTTGGTCGGAGCCAACCTGGTGGCCGCCTTCGTGGAGCGCCGGGTACTTCCGCTCCAAGGCCGGCCGCACATGATCTGCCAGATGAGCGACCGCTTCGACCCATGCCGGCTGAGCACCAGGGAGATGCCTCATGCCAAGGTGTCCTACCTGGTGAACTACATCTCCAACTGCAAGCTCGCCGAGGATTGGCGATCCGGCAAGGAGCCGTACTCTTGCGCCAACCCTCCGCCTACCGTAAGTATTTCTTCTTTCCTTCCTTTGGTGTTGCCGGCTTCAATACGACCGGCCTCTGATCAGCCGACCTGTTTTCTGCAGAATCCCCTAATTCCGTCGGCGGCGGGGGCCGCGGGGGCAGAGCGCCAGTTCCTCCCTGACCGCACGGTGGACGACGTCGATGACCCGGGTCTTGCGGCGGCCGCCATGGAAGACGCTGCCGCGGGGGAAGGCGGCGAGGCAGGCGGCACGGGGCTCGGAGCCAGCCTCGAGGGCTGGGCGGACGACGATGAGGCCGAAGCCGTCCCGCACAGCCAGCCGGCGCCGGATCTTCAAGGCGCGGGCCCTTCTGCCGCGCCGGCCGCCCGTGGCGCTGCGCCGAAGCGCCGGGCCGTGTCGACCTACTTTGGCAGCCGGCCGAAAAAACCCAGGGGCACTGCCGCGGCGACCAAGCGGGATGAGGCGGCCGCGAAGGCGGCCCGCTTCCAGAAGGTCGTGAAGCGGCCGTAGGCGGTTTCGGCGTAAGTGTTAATCGTCTTGTATTCTTGTCGTGCTCTTTGATTGGAGTTCTTCTAAATTCTTTCTTGGTTGACCGGCCAGGGCGCCGCTTTCCCTTGAACGGGGTCCTGCCGGCTCTGTGATTGAATCAGCCCGGGGGTCTTCGAGCTCCCGCCGCGTGGATCCCCGCGCCGACCTCTTGGAGGCTACGGAGCGGAACGCGCAGGAGGCGCGCGAGGAGTGGGAAGCGTCGGAGCAAAGGGCCGCCCAGGCGGCGAAGGAGCAGGCCAACGCGGCGGCCAAGGCCCAGGCGGAGGCGACGACCGCGGAGAGGGAGGCAGAAGCCTCGCGCAACCCACCTCCACAGCTCGTCATTCCGCTCCACAGCGCGGCTCCCGGCGTCCCCGTGCCTCCGCCAGAAGAAGCCAGCCGCGGCCGATCGAGGGCGGAGCGGAGGGAGGACGATGTGATTGTCTTGGAGGAGGTGCCGCGGACGGCGCCGACTGGGGCGGGCCAGGGCGGCTAGCCGGCTGTGGCGCCGGTGCAGCCGACTGGGATGAGCCGGCACCAGGAGCCGGCCTGGTGGTGCAGCCGTCATCACGCCGGCGCGCGGGGGAAGCTGCCCCCGTGCCGGAGCTGGACAGAGCTGCGGGCGCCAGCCGGACGGCGGAGGCCCTGGAGGCGGGCAGCTTTGGCACGTCCGAGTGGGCGCCCAGCGGGGGGACGGCTGAGCTGAACGCGGCGGCCCAGGAGGTCCGGAGCCGGCTTCAGGCTCATGCTACCGCGCTGCAGCGATATACCCGAGATTTCCTTGCGACGCGTGCCGTCGTCCGGGTGAGTTTTCTGGCCTTGGTTGTTTTGCTTTTTTGATTTCTTCTGTGGGGGCGCGTCAGCGCACCCACTGGGTGTAGTCCCCGAGTTCCAAGTCGGCTGCTGAGCAGGCGGCTTGGAACTTACTAGGTCCTGACAGTCGTCTTATTCCTGCGTCCTGTTTATTCCTCCAGGAGTACCATAACCAGAGCACCGCCGCCTTCGACTCCCAGGCTCAGGAGCTGCGCCAGAAGAGCGAGGATATGTCTGACAGCCGGAGTACGTGCTCTGTTTTGTTCATATCCTGTGGGGGCGCGTCAGCGCACCCACTGGGTGTAGTCCCCGAGATCCGGGCCGACTGCTGAGCAGTCGGGTCGGATCTTCCCCAACGACTTCTTCCTTATTGTTTCTTCCTTTGTCTTCATGCTTCCAGGGGCCAATGCCGACTTGAGGGAGCAGCTCGGCGGGGTCCAGACCGCCCTTTGCGCCAAGGAGGCCGAGCTCAACACCTTAGTCCAGGAGCGCGACCGCCTGGTCAAGAAGTTGGCCGACCGGGAGGAGAGCCACCAGGCGGCCCTGAAGACGGCGCAGGACAGCGAGGCCGCCCTCAAAGCCGAGTTCGAGACCGAGGCGGCGAGCTGGGCCGAGGCGAAGCAAGCGCTGAGCGAGGGTTACGGCCGGATCGAGGATCTGATCGACGGTAAGCCGCCTTCCTCACTCCTTGCTTGCCCCCTTGCCCTCTGGTTCGTCTTCTGATTTGTGCTGCATTTGTTCTTTGCGCAGACTACTTCCCCCGCTACTCCGTCATTGCCACCCAGACCATCGAGGCCCACCGCGAGGCACGCCAACAGACGGGGGTCGAGATCGCGCCGGACGCGAGCCGGACATCTGAGGAGCAGCTCTTGGCGATCCAAGCCTGGTTGCAGCCGGTACACCGCATGCTCCGCCGCCTCCAGCGTGCTGGGGCGCAGGTGCTGGCCGCCCTCTGGCCAGGCGAAGCGATTCCCTGCACCCCGAGCCGGACTACCGACTGGCTGGAGGTGGCAGTCGACCGCTTTGAGGCCTGGAAGGCCTCCGCTGCTCGATCTGGTGCCAGGCGGGCGCTGGAGTTCATCCGGGCCTGGTACCCTGGGCTGGACTTGGAGCAGCTGAGGACTTGGCGGGCGGAGGCTGACGAAGAGCTGGTGGAGGTGCGGCCGGCTATCATCCAGCGTGCTTCGGCTCTTGCCGAGTTTACCGACACTAGCGTCTTCGTTCCTGCGGTGGACGACGATGGCGTCGCCCAGCCGGAGGAGTAGTTCGGTCTGAACCCGGCGAAGGGTGAAGACTCGGCGGAGGAGGTCGCCTCCAGTGATGGAGGTGAAGACGAAGAAGGGGAGGAGGGCGAAGACGTCGAGCCGGCCGGTGAAGCAACCAGCCAGCCTCAGCATGACCGTGCCTCCAGCAACGAGGCGCGCGCTGGCGCGCCCTCTGCGGGAGGCGGTGATCATGCCGAGGTTCACCAGCTGGCCACTCCTCCAGCCGGCGCTACTGTCTACACCGACCTGCCCGACTTGCCAGTCGTCCCTGCTTGATCTGCCGTCGTTGCTTTTCCTGCTTGTTACTCTTTGAACAATTTCTATTAAGCTTGCGCAGTTCCACCTACTTGGGGTGTATTCAAACTATGTTGAATGTTGGCCTTTTCAAGGCCTTTTGTGTAAATATAATCATGCATGTGTTTGGCTTCCATTCTCGTATGCTTTTTATCCTTAGGCAGTTTCCTTTGCCGCCTTCCCCTGATTGCCGCCTTCCCAGCCGGCAGCTGCTCTGCAGCCTATGGCTAAGGAAGGACTCGGCTATCTTTTTGGGGAAAGCAAGTACTCGAGATTTCTTAGATTGTATCAAAGTGAACGGAAGCCGGCCGGCCGGCTACTCTTGTAGTCGGTCAGCAGTAGGAAAAAGCCAGCTTTTGTTATATTGGTCCGTTAATCCCTAGCCATTTTTCGTGTGGGCGTCCTTTCCTGCCTTTGGCTCTTGCCAGCCGGACAGCCGATTCTTCGAACTGCGACTTTTGGCAAGAGAGGGCTTTGGAGCCGGCACACTACTTGTCTGATCGTGGGTAGGACTTCTAATATTACTCAAGGCGGCCAGTCCCCGGGCCGACTAGTCGAACCCGTTGCCGGACGAGAGAAGTGAATGTAATGACATAATCATAAGCATGATACTCTTCATTCATAGATGAAAGATGGCAGTCCCCGAGTTCTCCTCGGGGGGCCTATTGTCTCGTACTTAGTACAAAAGTTAGCGCGATACATACTGCATTTCAGCTGTAAAATCTTCGGAGGAGGTTGGCGTTCCATGGTCGTTCCGACTCCTTGCCGGAGTCGTCTCTCTTTCGTGCCTTCGGCTTCTGTGTGTCGATCAGGTAGTAGGAGTCGTTTCCTAGCGCTCTGCTGATGACGAAAGGGCCTTCCCAAGGGGCCGAGAGCTTGTGTTGGCCGGCTGTTCGCTGGATCAGCCGGAGCACAAGGTCGCCCTCTTGGAAGAATCTTGGCTTGACCTTCCGGCTGTGGTAGCGACGCAGACCCTGCTGGTAGATGGCGGACCGGCTGAGGGCTAACACTCGGGTTTCTTCCAGCAGGTCGACGCCGTCTTCTCGTGCTTCCTTGGCCTCCGCCTCTGTGTACATGGTCACCCGAGGCGAGTCGAACTCGATGTCGGTTGGGATGACCGCCTCGGCACCATATACGAGGAAGAAAGGAGTAAAGCCGGTTGACCTGTTTGGGGTAGTGCGCAGACTCCAGAGGACGGCTGGCAGCTCATCGAGCCAGCAGCCGGCCGAGCGCTACAGTGGAACGACCAGTCAGGGCTTGATGCTGGAAAGGATGAGGCCGTTGGCTCGCTCGACCTGGCCGTTTGACTGCGGGTGGGCAACGGACGCTAAGTCCAGTCGGATGCCCTGCGTCGCGCAGAAACGTGTCAATGCCCCTTTGGCAAAATTGGTGCCGTTGTCGGTGATGATGTTGTGAGGCACGCCGTACCGAGTTGTTATATCTGCGATGAATGTCACGGAAGTCGGCCCGTTCAGCTTCTTGATCGGCTTTGCTTTGATCCACTTGGTGAACTTGTCCACGGCGACAAGCAGACGTGTTATGCCGCCGCGCGCCGTCTTGAATGGGCCCACCATGTCCAAACCCCAAACGGCAAAGGGCCAAGTGAGGGGAATGGTCTTGTGTGCCGAAGCCGGCAGGTGTTGCTTGGAGCTGAAGACTTGGCACCCTTTGCAGTGTTTGACTAATTCCTTGGCGTCGTCCAATGCAGTCGGCCAAAAGAATCCATGGCGGAAAGCTTTGGCGACTAGTGATCTTGAGGCCGCGTGGTGACCGCATTCACCTTGGTGGATGTCTCTGAGGATTTCTATGGCCTTCTCTTGGTCAATGCATCGCTGGAAGACTCTAGTGACGCTACGCCTGACGAGCTCTCTGTTGACGATTGTGTATGCTCCGGCTCGGCATTGGACTTGTCTTGCCTCTGTCTCGTCAGCCGGCAGTTCTTGGTTTGTCAGGAAGTTGAGGATGGGCTGGGCCCATGATGGAGCTGTGACTTCTTCTATTGCCAACGCGGCTACTGCAACCAGGGTGGGCGGGCTAGGTTGTGAAATGCTGGAGCCGGCCGCCGTCTGCGGTGCTGGTGCAGTCCCCGGGCCGACTACCGCAGTCCCCGAGCCGGGTTCAGAAGTCCCCGGGTTGGGTGCGACTGCGGAAGTCCCCGAGCCGCCTACTGAAGTCCCCGCGCCGCCTATCAAAGTCTCCGGGCCGCCTGCTTGGCTCTTCAAGCCGGAGCCGGCTGCATCGGGGCTAGGCGGCACGAAGATGGAATCGGACTCTGGAGACGGCTTGATAGACGGCTTGAGGAGGAGTTGTAGAGAGATGCCGGTTGGTATTGTCTGCCGAGTGGAGCCTAGTTGGGCCAGGGCATCTGCTGGCCCGTTGTCGGCTCGTGGTACATGGAGGAACTCGCATCCTTCAAAGTACCCGCTGATCTGCTGGACGAGGAAGCGGTAGCTTGCCATGTTTGCGTCCTTGACATACCAATCGCCGGATGACTGCTGGACTATCAAGTCTGAGTCGCCGTAACACAGGATCCGGCGTATGCCGAGCTCTTTGGCAAGCCGGAGCCCGTGTACGAGCGCCTCATACTCGGCCATGTTGTTGGAGGTGGCGAAGTGAATTTGCGGCGTGTATCTGAGCTTGTCGCCTTTGGGAGAGGTGAGGATGATGCCGGCTCCCAAGCCGGTGAGCATCTTGGAGCCGTCGAAGTGCAGGCGCCAGTGAGTGGAGTCGGGAGCCGACGGCAGGTACTGGGTCTCGGCCCAGTCGACGAGGAAGTCGGCCAAGGCTTGGGACTCGATGGAGGTGCGGGGCTGGTAGAAGATCGTGTAAGGGGCCAGCTCGATGGCCCATTTCACCACCCGGCCGGATGCATCCCGGCTGCCTATGATCTCGGCGAGCGGGGCGGTGCTTACGACCGTGATGGGGTGCTCTTGGAAGTAGGGCTTCAGCTTCTTGGCGGCAAAGTACACGCCGTAGCACATCTTCTGGTAGTGCGGGTAGTTCTGCTTCGTGGTAGACAGCACCTCGCTCAAATAGTACACCGGCCTCTGGACCGGCTGGGCTCGGCCCTCCTCTGGGCGCTGGACTACGATGACGGTGCTGACCACCCGGCTGGTTGCAGCGATGTAAAGGAGCATGGGCTCTTTCTCAGTCGGCGCCGCCAGGACAGGCCGCGTGGTCAGCATTTTCTTCAGCTCGTGAAAAGCTTGGTCAGCTTGGTCGTTCCACTTGAAGTGAGTGGTCTTCTTCATGAGGCGGTAGAGGGGGAGAGCCTTCTCTCCGAGCCGGCTGATGAAGCGGTTCAGGGAAGCCAAGTATCCGGTGAACTTCTGGACGTCTCGCAACTTGGTGGGAATCGCCATTCTCTCAATGGCCTTGATCTTCACTGGGTTGCATTCGATGCCGCGTTCGGAGACCAGGAAGCCTAGGAGCTGGCCGGCGGGCACTCCGAACACGCATTTCTCGGGGTTGAGCTTGATCCGGAATTGGCGCAGATTCTCGAATGTTTCCTTGAGGTCATCCAGCAAGGTGCTGCGCTTCTCCGTCTTCACCACAATGTCGTCCACGTAGACGTGGGCATTTCTGCCGAGCTGCTTGAGGAGGCACTTCTGCATGCAACGCTGAAAAGTGGCACCGGCATTTCTCAAGCCGAATGTCATGGTCAGGTAGCAAAAGGCTCCGAATGGCGTGATGAAGGTGGTCTTCAGGCGGTCGGCTGGGTCCAACTTTATCTGGTGGTATCCGGAGTAAGCATCCAAGAAACTCAACAGCTCGCATCCGGCTGTGGAGTCTATCACTTGATCTATCCTTGGCAGGGCGAAAGGATCTTTGGGGCAGGCCTTGTTGAGGCTCGTGTAATCTATACACATGCGCCACTTGTTGTTCTTCTTCAGCACGAGGACCGGGTTGGCGAGCCACTCCAGAAAGAACACCTCCATGATGAAGCCGGCAGCCAGAAGCCGGGCTATCTCTTCTCCTACAATCCTTCTCTTTTCCTCCGACAGTCGGCGGAGGGGTTGTTTGACTGGTTTCGCACCTTCTCGGACATGTAGTTTGTGCTCGGCGAAATCCTTCGGAACACCCAGCATGTCCTTGGGGGACCATGCAAAGATGTCCCGATTCTCACGGAGGAAATCGGCGAGCTCGCCTTCCTATTTGCTGCTCAGGTTTGCCCCAATGACAGAAAACCTTTCCGGGTGCTCGGGTTCAAGAGGTATCTTCTTTGTTTCCTTGGCCGGCTGGAAGGAACCTTGGGCATCACATTCTTTGGGATTGGGGGATAGGGCCGGCTGCTTGCCAGCCATGGCCACGACCGGGTCCAACTTCTTCTTCTCTTCAGCAATCACAAGGGACTCGGCCAGCCGGCTGCTGGCTGCTGTGCATTCAGAGGATTTATTGTAATCGCCGACTATGGTGATGATGCCCTTGGTGCTCGGCATCTTCATCTTGAGGTAAGCATAGTGGGGAACAACCATAAACTTAGCCAAGGCGGGTCGGCCAAGAAGTGCATGGTAAGAGCTCTCAAGGTCCACCACTTCAAACCAGATGGCCTCCCTACGGAAATGAGCCTTGTCCCCAAAGAGGACATCAATCTTGATCTTGCCAATGGGGGAGCAGGACAGGCCGGGTACGATGCCGTGGAACACTGTCCGGGTAGCCGTGAGCTTCTTCAGGGTGTCAAGGTACAGGATGTTCATGCTGCTCCCGTCGTCTATCAGCACACGGGAGAAACGGGCAGCACATCTATCTGTTGCGAGGGTGGCATTCAGAACCAACGCGTAAGAGCCGGGAGATGGCATCACCTCTCCGTGGTCGGCCCGGCTCCAGTTGATGGGTTTTTCTGACCAGTGCATGTGCTCGGAGGGGTTGACGGCAACCGCTTTAACTTCTTGGTGATCTCGGCGCCTGCTGCGCCGGTCTTCAGGCTGGCTCGTGAAGATGACATAGGCGGCATGCTCGTCGGGGAACTCGTCGTGCACGGCTCCGACTGCTGGCCGAGCGGCCGGCTGCTGCAGAGCCGGAGGCGGCGGACCAGCAGGTGGAGGCGGCACAAGCCCTTCGCCCTTGGAGATTTGGGTGAGCCGGTGGCACTTCCGGGTTGTGTGGTTGGACGGCTTCGCGCCGCTGTGGAACTTCCATGGGGCGTCGAGGGTTTGCTCGTAGGAGAAGGCCGGCTGCCAAGCCGGCCTGCCGGCTTTCTGCTTCTTGGGTGCGGGCTGCCCTTCGGGCTGCTCACCCTCGACCGTGGCTACCTGCCGACTGGTGGAAGACGGCATGGGGCCCTTGCGCTTGTGGTCATTTTGGTACGGGCGTTGGCCGGAATCCCCAGCCGGCGTCTTGGGCGCCGGGTTGAGTACCTTCCCGGACGCATCTACTTGGAGCTCGGTCTTCATTGAGGAGTCCGCGGTGGCGTACTTGTCCGCTATGACCAGAAGCTCATCGAGGGTAGTCGGCTCGTCGCAGAGGAGCTTGTGCTTGAGGAGGGTGCCCTCTCGGCACCCGGCTGTGAAGTATTCGATGGCTTGCACCTCGTGCACTCCTTCGCAAGAGTTACGGAGCTCGGCCCAATGTGTGAGGTAGTGGCGAGTGGACTCGGCAGGGCCTTGCACACACAAGGAGAGTTGCCTGGGCTCGGGAGCCCGCTTGTAGGTGCTAGTGAAGTTGCGGATGAAAGCTTCTGTGAAGTCTAGCCAGCTGTTGACGCTGTATGGCTTGAGGCTGTTGAGCCAGGTCCGTGCCGTGCCTTGGATCATGAGGGGCACGTACTTCACGGCAACGCGCCTATTGCCGTTCGTGATGCGTACTGCGGTGGAGTAGTCGATCAACCAATCTTCCAGCTTCACGGAGCCGTTGTACTTGGGCGTGTCTCTTGGGAGCGAGAACCCTTTGGGGAAGGGCTCGTCGCGGATGCGGGGGCTGAAACAAGGCGGGCCGACATCATCTTCTTCTTCTAGCGCCAGGGATAGCGCTAGGCGGTCAATCCGATGGCGTGCATCATTCTCGCCGACTCCTTCGTGGCGACCTAGTCGGCCGCTGAGAGTCGGATGCGTGACAGGCGGCGGGGTGGGATATCTTTCCCCGCGAGGCGGAGGCGGAGGCGGGTTGCCCCACCGCTCCACGGCTCGAGGGCGGCCTTCTGCGTCTCGCTCGATGGAGATCCGGGTTCAGCTTCGGCTGGCAGCCGGCTCTTTCTCGTGTCGCGCGCGGGTTTTACCCGCAGTCGGCGTCCGGGACGTCGCGTCGTGCTCTTGGCGCGTTGGAGGGCTTTCCGCGCGGGCGTCAGCTTCGTGCCGCTGTGCGGCTGCATCAATCAGCTGCTGGATGTGTCTGGTCATATAGGGGAGCTCTTCGGCCCCCGGTCCATCCAGCTCGTCTACGGCCGCCTGGGCGGCGCGCAGGTTTTCAAGTGGGGTGGCAAAGACTGGGCGGTCGACTCCAAACACGTCGGCGATGACAGCGCCGCGCTGTCTGACGACGCCGGCTCGGCTTGGCCCGCCAGGAGGTGGCGTGCCGAAGGCGGCGCGGTCGACTTCGCGCTGGTGGGCCTCGGTGAGGCGTCTCATGGAAGCTAGCTTCTGGCCCTCCGCGAGGAGGGCAAGGCGGCGAGCCTCCAGTGCTTCGGCGTCGTCATCGGCCGGGAGGGGGACGGACAAGTCGTGGGTCACCGCTCGCGGGGCGTCGTGGGTGTTCCCGCCAGAAGCGCCGCCGTGGCTAATGACCATCACCTCGGCGGTGGCACTGTCACAGCCATCGGCTCGAGGAAGCGGGTCGTCGTAGATCACGAAGTTGGTGGGGAAGGCGTCGGGCGAGGCCGTGTCGGAGTCGACAGGCATCGGATCGGTGGAGCCAACGGACTCCTGGTCCACAGCAGGCTCGCTGGAGACGTGGAGCTGGCCGAGGAAGTCGACAAGGCGGTCGGTGCCCGCGTCAGAGGCGGGATCGTCGGAGATGAGGGCCTCGCCAAGGGGATCGGCGAGGTTGCTCGCTGCGCAGGCATTGGTGACGCCTTGCAGTGCGTCGTGGCAAGCGCCATCGGGCGTGCCGGGCTGGCTACGCTCGCTGGGGAGGAAGAGGGTTCCCGTCCAGAACAGGTCTCCGAACGATGGTGCACCTGGCCCCACGGTGGGCGCCAAATGTCGGGTGGTTGGTGTGACATATGCCAATGGGTGGCTTATCTTAGTGGGAGACAGTAAGACGTCGCCGGTGCCTGGAAGCGGGATGAGGCGAAGACATGCACGCCGGCGGATCTTACCCTGCTTCGGGGCTCTCCGTGGAGATAACACCTCTACTGCTGCTCTGCGGGGTCTCCGCATGATCACTCGATGAACAAGTAACTATAAGGTGCTCCTCGAGCTGTTTGGCGAGAGGAAGAAGAAGGCCAAGGCTAGCTCTACTCTTCTCTCTATGTGTGTTGGAAACTAGATGAGATCAACCCTTTGCATGGGTGCCCCGGGGGTTTTATATAGGCCTACCCCCCGGGGGTACAATGGTAATCCGGCTGGGCGCGGGTCCCAGCCGTCAGTGTCTACGCTCGCCGGCTTCTGCGCCGGCTGCTGGGGCTCGCCGGCTGGTGGGCCCCGCCGGCTGCCGACATCCTGGTCGACAGGCAGGCCCTACTGCCTAGGGCCCTGTCGGCGGCTGATTACTATTGCCTCAATCCTGATGATGAGGGCTTTATCGAGGTAAGCGTGGCTACAGTGCCGCCGCCTGGCGGGCGATCGCTGTAGCCTCACGTCGTCTTGTCTCCTTAATGGAGCGCTTCCTTCGAGGGAGGGGCAAGCCGGCTTGGGGAAGCCGGCCATGTATTAGGCCGACTGGAGGAGGCCTGGCCGCCTTCGGGTGTCTCTCTGCCCAAGGGGGCCCTCCGCCCGTGGACTGCGCTGACAGCCTGCCGTGGATGGCGTCATAGTCATCATGTCAACAGTGCCGTGCCGGACGGGTCAGAGGTACCCCGTACAGCGCACTGTACTAGGCATGCTCCGGGTTTCGGGGGTGGCAGGCTTTACTGTAGCCACGCCCCGTCCGGTCGCCGTTACGTGGATGCGGACTTCGAGGGTACGATCTTGACCGCGTCGTGGGAGCCGGCCTCTTGGAGTCGGCCTTCTCGTGGGCGGCTTCTTGGAGCCGGCCCTTACGCGGCTTTCTTCATGATGGTTAAGGTTGGGCCGCCTTCCGATAGCCGGACTGAGAGGTAGCCGGCAAGGGGAAGGCGGCCGCATGTCTTGGTTTCTTGGAGGCCGGATCGGCTCGTGATTTTTTCTGAAGTGCCAAGGGGAGCTGGCTAGGCTACCCGTGGTCATTTACCCCGACATGTGTGGCCTCGAGCCGAGGGAGAGCCGCGTTCCCCTCACCGGCGAACTGCTTGAAGATGTGTTGGGATGCCGGGGCCTGAGCACCACCCAAGATGCAAGCGATGGCGCGTGGCTCCTGGAAGCCACCTGCCCCCTCGTCCTGATGGTGGTCGTCGTTCCTCCTCGGCGGTGGCGGCAACGGAGGCAGGCCAGCTTTGCCCTGAGGACGGTCCTCGCGAGGCTGCTCCCTCCAAGCGCGAGGCTGGTCCTGCCAGCGGTCCTCACGAGGCCGGTCGCGCCACTCCTTGCGGGGGCCGCTGCAACATCCCAAAATTCTAAATTTTGGAATGTTATATTAAATTAATAGTTTCGATTGTTTGCTTGATTGTGGTGTGGTTGCTTGTGTAAAATTGAGTGAAATTTGAAACTTTTAGAAAGTTAAATGAGAGGGAATAAAATGACTTTCCCAAACTTTCACCTTGCATTTATGATCTCCATGACTTTAAATTCATTTCCTCACAAAACCCTAGAGTGAAGATTATATGACTTCTTCCATTTAATTAAATGAAAAAGGGTTTTTGAAAAGATTTGAATTCCATTTTGAACTATTATAAATTCGGAAACTTTATGCAACTCAATGAGTTTCATGAGAGAAGATAAAATGACTTCTTCAAATGCTAAGAAAGAGAGTTGGAAGTTTCAAAGAATCAAATTAAAAGTCCCTTTGAAGTTATTTTGAAACCCATTTTCATTTTAGAGTTATTTGGTTTATATTCTAATTATTTTTCTACAAAAATAAAACAAATGGAAGTAAGGGTAAAATGATTCCCTTCAATGTCAAAATGGAGAGAAATAAATTTGAAATCATTTTCGTATTTTTTAAAATGATTTTTATTGGGTTTTATTGCAGCAGTAGCACTGTTTGCTTTATTTAAAATTTTGTGGATTTTATTTGATGCTATAAAAATGTTCAGGTTATAGATCTTTTTCTGAAATTTTTGATATATAATATGCCCATGTTAAATTTTATTTTATTTGGTTTTATTTTATTTCTGTTGTGTCTGTAATAAAAAAAAACCTTAGTCCGACCGAACTGGGCCGCGCCCAGCCCAGTCGGCCCACCCAGCCCACATCGCCGTCTTTGAGCTCGGGACGGACTCCCGAGCCTATATGGTCGTCGCCGCCGTCCTGCAATAGGACTCCACCAACGCCCTGCCTTGCCCCTCCTCCACGAAGCCCCTCTTTAAATAGCCCCGACCCCGGCCTCTCCGTTCCTTCAAACCACCACTCCTGAAACCCCTCGCAACTGCTGCTCGCACTCGCCAGAGTGCCACCGCCGCTGCTGCTCCGCCACTTTGCCCCGCACTTCACCGCCGCCCCGACCGATGCCGCCACCACCATCGGACTCGCATCGATGCGTAGCACCTCCCCGTGTCTCCGCCCGAAGCCGCCGGCCACCGGAGTCGTCGCACCGTCCGTAGTCGCTGCTGTCGCCATCTTCCTCATCGCCGGCGACCTCCAGCACCGCGGGAAACCGCCGCTGCACCCCGCCTGTCCGATCTAGGTTAGATGGATAGGATTAGATTATGATTTGTTTTTTTCGAACCGTTATTCACTAAGTAGCGAACGTTCTCTCTTTAGGTTTTTGTAACGAACGAATTCATCACGTAAGCTTCTGTAGCGGACATTCGTCTTTTAGTTTTTGTCTCGTAGCCAGGGACCCAGATGTAAATACTTTATTTACAAATTAGTCCCTATACTTCAAACCCTCACAACTTTTTACTCGTTTGTCCAAACGCAACGAAACCAACGCCAAAATCACACCTTTGATCATACTTTTCCTTTACCCAGTTTTTACTTGCATTAGTTTCAACCCTCAAAGATTTGTTTGAGTAGGATCGGGAACATGTGGGTATGCTATGTAGTTGATGAGGTAGGAACCTATTACCTTTGGTCACACCGGGATTATACATTATGCTCTTATTGCTTAGCCATGCTCGTAGACGTGGATTGGTATGTGAGAATCAATGCAAGTTGTGAGAGATAATAACTAAGGGAAACTTAAGGTGGCAACTTTAATACACATCTGGGTGGAATGCCACCCAGGCTCAAAGGGATCATAAGATAATTCATGCTAGAAACTTCCATGTGCAGCCACAAGCCATTATGGGCTTTGACATAGTTGAGTATGTTGTGTGACCTCTTTCAGTGGTATGCTAGCAGATGTAGGGGAGTAACTGTTTACCCAGAGTAAAGAGTTAATTCTTCGGAAAGACTGTGTCTCGATCATCCATTTCTCAAACATCATGTAGTGCGAGAAATTCAACGGAGGAGATCGAGTCTTGTGGGGAAAAGTGCGCAAACCTCTGCAGAGTGTACAAACTAATCATGATTAGCCGTGTCCCCGGTTATGGACAACTTTGAGTATCTAGAAGTGGGTTATTGGTTGATCTCATCATGTTACTTAATTAATATATTGGGTTATTAATAATTTGGGAATTTTGGGATTGAGTTGGAGGAACCTTCTCAATAATGGCATAACCTTAGTAGTTAATAAAAATGTATTCCTTTGTTGTACCAAAAAATTAGCTTTATGCGAAATTGAACTTAGAGCCTCCACCGGCCAAATATGCATATAGAGATAGACATTTTCATTATTACTCTATGGTGTGAATTTGCCAGTACATTCAATGTACTGACCTATATGGCTGCAACGTCTCATATTGCAGGAATCTTACGACGCATAAGTGATACGTTAGGGTTACAATATCTACACTCAACTTTGCCGTTGTCGTTGTTGGGAACTCCACAACTTTGTTGTTACTTCCGCTATGGATTGAGGTAATTGTATTTACGTTACTTTATACATGAGATTTACCTCTGTTATAAATCTTCGAGTACTATGTGTGTCAGCATATTGATCCAGGGATGACACTTAACCACAGAGACTTCAATCTATTCGGGTCGAGTCGGTACAAGATGGTATTAGAGCACATGTTGACTGTAGGACATGACCTTAGAAACTGGAAAGCACTAAGGGAAGGACCTCTCTAAAAATTTTATTTTCAAAAAAGATCTTTTATATCTCTTCTTTTCTGAGCTTTATGAAGCATTCCCTTTTAGTTAGACTATACCCCTTTCCCCTTTTGACCGCACGAATATTCGACTGATGAGACCACTCCAAGTAGTACAAGATATCGGACAACTAAGACCACTTCGGAATGAAGAGGATTCTATCGTGCATCTGAATAATTGAAACTACAACGGTCGAAGACTCCGAAGACTAGGAGAATTTGAAGTCTCTGAAGAATTTCCAGATTGGTATGACCTAGGAAGGCTACCCTTATGGAATTTGTCAGACTATTGAAGGTGTCAATACCCGAGATCAAGGTGTGTCATAGAAAGACCGGAACATGGATCATTAAAAACTCAAAGTTTTTATCAAGAAAACCCTAAGGCAGGAGATATCAACTATGGAATGACAGCTCATGGCAATGACAAGGGCAGAAACACGGCTATCCATGATGTTATCACCCGCTTATGCTATTGTCACCGTGCTGAGTTAAGCATGCATTTCGTCAAAAGTATTGGATGAAAAAAGGGCTAATGGAGCATCTATCAGCAAAAGATAAAGTTTTAACCTTAGCTGGTGTATCACCAGGATCTGGAGTATAACATCAAGAATTTTAAGATGGACCTTCAGGAAGCCGTATTTGACAAGGAAGCATTTCGGGAAGAACTCAAGACCTAGAAGCTGAAAGTAACCCAGATGGAGGAGCAAAACATAGAGATACCGGAGATTCAACAAGAACTGAAGGACAGTAGGACCATGGTTCATGCCAAGGATGTTGAAACCCAGAAGTTTGGGAGACAACTCCAGAAATATAGAAGGACGTCATGAGAGACTTCGCATCAACAGAAATGACTTGGCAGAAGAACTTGAGAAGATCAGCAAACACGACCAGAAGAAGAACAAACCCCTGTTATATACTTGCGTTAGATGCGACGATTGTGAGTTGTCATTTGTTTGATGTTTTTCCGATAACCACAAAATAAAACCTGTCTCTTCAAAACTATTGTTTGTATTGTGTGTATCCCTCACTATCTCTCTTATCTCACCCCAAAAACCTTGGAACCAATAGAGGATGAATGGAGATGAACTCATATTTTTTGACCGATGACTCAATTGGAGACGGACCGATGGATTCAGAACATGGAAGATCACATGAAGAATAATACTATAGCCGGAAAGGATATGGCCCAGCATGCTCTTCAGTGCTTTGAAAGAGGTGCTGCTACTTGGTGGAGGATGTACCAAACCATCAATGGATGGCAAGGAGTAACCACTTGGAAAGAGTTTAAGTTCACTCTGCTAAAGTCTTGGCTTGTGTCCCAGAAATTGAAGTCTTATGGAAATGATATGAAGAAACTTTGTGCATACAAGCTCTATGGAGAAATAGGACACAACCATAAAGAACACAAGTATGAATGCCCTCATTGTGAAGAAAGTCACCTAGCTAAAGAATGCCCAACTAGGTAGATTACTTGTTTCTTGTGTCAAGGGACTACCCACTACCCTACCAAGTGTCATATTTACCCCGTGGTATAAAGAACCATCCAGCAGAAGAAAGAAGCAATGAAAGGAGCCCTCATGGAAACTTTAGAAGAACCGGTGATGAAGGAAGATGTCGAGGACACACACAAAGGAAACATAATTAAACCCTGCACCAAGTCTTGCTATTCATGTGGATAAGAAGGACACATCTCCCAGAATTGTCTGAATGGGGATCTAGTAGATTTCCCGATAGAGGAAGTAGAGTATGACCCACAGGAAATAGAAGCCCTGATTGGAACGAATAAGTCCAAAAAGAGAAAGATAATGTATCCCCAAAACAACCCAATTGCTACAAAGAAAGACCCGAGTCATATCACATGTTTCCGGTGCAAAGATTCATGACACTACTTCAGCGGATGCCCGAAAAGGAGGCCGAGGACCCAAGGAGGCTATGTAATCACAAGGAAACCTCGAGACTTGTTAGAAGTAATATGTTTCTGCTGTAATGAAGCAGGGAACTTTGCTAGGGATTGTCCCAAAGAGAAGGAGGCTTGAGCTAAATAGTTGAGTTTGCAACAAAGAAATATAGGTGTAGTAGTGGGAACAATTCTTTTATATTGAGGTGTTGAGTTGAGGCAGGTAATGGAAATGTAGGAGATTGTAATAATTTGAGAATCAATAAAGTTAGCATCATTGGTACTGATTTGGATTTTATGAGTAGTTACTCTGTGAAGAAAGATTTTAACCATTTTGAGGATATGAGAATTATGGTCTATGGATGAATTTGTGCATTTCAAGGATGGTAGTACCCTGTGAGGACATCTGACCCCTAGAAAAGATAGTGATATTCAATGGAGTGGACTTCAGACAAAATAAGTACGAGTTTTATCTCGATATGAGGGATACCCAATAATATGGAGGGATGAAGTACTATTGGATATAGAGGAGGTATAATGTTGGTAATATGGAGCAATTGTAACCCCAGGATGAGTTAAAGCTACAAATGTGATGAGATGGGCCATAACCCACAGGCTCGAGGACCTGCCAAGAAGCAAGCACATTCTTGCTGAAGGAAAAACCCTAGAAGAAGTTACGACTTTATCAACAGAGGATCTTATAGGAGTAATGCAAAACCTGAGAGATGTGAAGAAACGATAGATGTTCGTTTGGCTTGCAAAATCAATGGATTTATCCGAACTTGGTTTGCCAACTAGAGAAATTCTGCAATGCTTGTGTGGATGACCGAGTGTTAGAAAGTGAGATTCACTAAACCATATACAAGGTAATGATCTGGGTGCGGAATGGATTGATCACCATGCTGACTTACTCTTATTATTCACCTCTGCTATATGGGATGGTAAATCTGAGTGACTTACCCATAGTAGAGCAACGATGATATCAAAACCATGTTTGAACCTTAGAATGGTATGAATTTTTTTTCCCTTGTACAAGGCAGCTGTTGCCTACCGTAGGTCATATGGTGAGGTTCAACCGAGACCCTTTTTCCTGCAGGAGAAACCATAAATTGATGATCGCCATGAGATGTCGATAGTTGTTTAGTGTTGGAGCCATACCAGACAGCTAAGAAAACACAGTCATGGAAGAACCTTACCAATATGAAGGACACCAGGATTGAGGAAAAGGGTTATGCCACTACTGGAAGAGCCAGAGTAGGAATTTTCCCGAGGATCTCACAAGACTGACCCTATCAACAATAAGGATGGAGTATATGTGTTTTGATGGAACTGTAACCATGCTTCTAAGGGTGGTAGGACCCCAGACCCCTTTGACAATCGATGGATTTTGAGAAGACCCCCGAACCTAACCTATTTCTTTCTAGCCTCTCCGAATCTAGAGAGCGAGATTCATTTTAAGGGTGGTAGGTTTGTAACATCCCAAAATTCTAAATTTTGGAATGTTATATTAAATTAATAGGTTCGGTTGTTTGCTTGATTGTGGTGTGGTTGCTTGTGTAAAATTGAGTGAAATTTGAAACTTTTTGGAAGTTAAATGAGAGGGAATAAAATGACTTCCCAAACTTTCACCTTGCATTTATGATCTCCATGACTTCAAATTCATTTCCTCACAAAACCCTAAAGTGAAGATGATATGACTTCTTCAATTTAATTAAATGAAAAGGGGTTTTTGAAAAGATTTTAATTCCATTTGGAACTATTTCAAATTCGGAAACTTTATGCAACTCAATGAGTTTCATTAGAGAAGATAAATGACTTCTTCAAATGCTAAGAAAGAGAGTTGGAAGTTTCAAAGAATCAAATTAAAAGTCCCTTTGAAGTTATTTTGGAGTTATTGGTTTATATTCAAATTATTTTTCTCCAAAAATAAAATAAATGGAAATAAGGGTAAAATGATTCCCTTCAATGTAAAAATGGAGAGAAATAAATACGAAATAATTTTGGTATTTTTTAAATGATTTTTATTGGGTTTTATTGCAGTAGTAACACTGTTTGCTTTATTTCAATTTTTGTGTATTTTATTTGACGCTAGAAAAATGTTCATGTTATAGAAAATCTTTTTCTAAATATTTTGATATATCATATGCCTATGTTAACTTTTATTTTATTTTTGTTGTGTCTATAATTTTAAAAAAATTCCTACGAAAGAAATGGGCCGCGCCCAGCCGAGCCGGCCCAGCCAGCCCGCGCCACCGCCTTCGAGCTTGGGACGGACTCCCGAGCCTACACGGCCGCCGTCGCCGTCCCGCAATAGGACTCCACCGCCGCCTTGCCTTGCCCCTCCTCCACGAAGCCCCACTTTAAATAGCCCCGACACCGGCCTCTCCGTTCCTTCAAACCACCACTTTTGAAACCCCTCGCAGCCGCCGCTCGCAGTCGCTGGAGTTCCGCCGCCGCCGCTGCTCCGCCGCTTTTCCCCGCGCATCACCGCCACCCCGACCGACGCCGCCACCACCATCGGACTCGCTTCGACGCGCCACACCTCCCCGTGTTTCCGCCCGAAGCCGCCGGCCACCGGAGTTGCTGCCACGTCTGTAGCCGCCGCCGTCGCCGTCTTCCTTGTCGCCGGTGACCTCCACCACCGTGGTAAACCGCCGCTGCACCCCGCCCGTCCGATCTAGGTTGGATGGATAGGATTAGATTAGGATTTTTTTCTTTCGAACCGTTATTCACTAACTAGCGAATGTTCTCTGTTTAGGTTTTTGTAACGAACGAAGTCATCACTTAAGCTTCTGTAGCGGACGCGTTCATCTTTTAGTTTTTGTCTCGTAGCCAGGGACCCAGATGTAAATACTTCCTTTATAGATTAGTCCTTGTTCTTAAAACCCTCCCAACTTTTTACTTGTTTGTCCAAACACAACGAAACCAACGCCAAAATCTTCAATGTGATCTCCTCTATCTAGTAAACCAACTCAATTATTTTTTGAAAGTTTAAAATTTGGTTTCAAATAGATTTGAATTTGAATTTTTTGTTCATAACTTGAGTTTTATAACTCTGATTTAATTGATTCTTTTTGCAAATCAAATCTCTTGACATGTACTTTCTATTAAGATAAAAATCACATAACTTTGCTACAGTTAAAAATATGTTTATGCCCGTGAGTTTTATTTGATGGTTTTGAAGTTTTCTGAAGTGTTTTTTTCGTTCTGTTGGATCTTTGAGTGATTGCTTATGTGTGGTTAATTGCTTGCTCACGATAGATTGAACGGAGTGTTTTTTAAACTTCCAAAACTTCAAAACCATCAAATAAAACTCACGGACATAAACATATTTCGTTCAACCCTCAAAGATTTGCATGAGTAGTATCAGGAACATGTGGGTATGCTATGTAGTTGATGAGGTAGGAACCTATTACCATTGATCACCCCGGGATTATACGTTATGCTCTTATTGCTTAGCCATGCTCGTAGACGTGGACTGATATGTGAGAGTCAATGCAAGTTGTGGGAGATAATAACTAAGTGAAACTTAAGGTGGCAACTTTAACACACATCTAGGTGGAATGGTTGGGGCACCCTGGAGAACCAAGGGGCTTGCCCGGGCACCTGGAGAACCCAGTGCTTTCCCAAGGGAATCCCGGAGTACCCGTGTCATCATCCTATGGAATGCCACCCTGGCTCAAAGGGATCATAAGATTATTCAGGCTAGAAACTTCCGTGTGCATCCACAAGCCATTATGGGCTCTGGCATAGTTGAGTATGTTGTGTGACCTCTTTCAGTGGTAGGCTAGCAGATGTAGGGGAAAGTAGGTGTAATTGTCTACCCAGAGTAAAGAGTTAATGCTTCGGAAAGATTGTGTCTCGATCATCCATTTGCCAAACATCATGTAGTGCGAGAAATTCAATGGAGGAGATCGAGTCTTGTGGGGATAAGTGCGCAAACCTCTCAGAGTGTACAAACTAATCATGATTAGCCGTGTCCCCGGTTATGGACAACTTTGAGTATCTAGAAGTGGATTATTGGTTGATCTCTTCACGTTACTTAACTAATATATTGGGTTATTAATAACTTGGGAATTTTGGGATTGAGTTCGAGGAACCTTCTCAATAATTGCATAACCTTAGTAGTTAAAAAAATGTATTCCTTTGTTGTAGGAAAAAATAGCTTTATGCAAAATTAAACTTAGAGCCTCCACCAGCCAAATATCCATATAGAGATAGACATTTTCATTATTACTCTATGGTGTGAATTTGCCTGTACATTCAATGTACTGACCTATATGGCTGCAACGTCTCATGTTGCAGGAATCTTACGACGAGTAAGTGATATGTTAGGGTTATGATATCTACACTCAACTTTGCCGTTGGTGTTGTTGGGAACTCCACAACTTTTTTGTTACTTCCGCTATGGATTGAGGTAATAGTATTTACGTTACTTTATACATGTGATTTACCTCTGTTATAAATCCTCGAGTAATGTGTGTGTCAGCATACCGATCCAAGGATGACACTTAAGCACGGAGACTTCAATCCATTTGGGTCAGGTCGCTACAGCCGCGGTCGTCCCAGCGTCCTCCACTTCATCCTCCTCCTCGGTCGTAGCCCCGGTCATTGCGCTCGAGGCGTCGACCGAAGCGCCCATCAGGGATGGCCCTGAGCTCCTGACAGTCGTTGGTGTTGTGGCTGTGTACGTTGTGGAAGGCGTAGAACAGTCGGCTGCCCTTGGACGACTCTGGGTGGTCACAGCCGCGTTTCGTCTCTGGCTCGCCCGCAAGCACAACTGCTCCCTTGTGCTTCACATCCTTGGTCTTGGCCTTCTTGTCTTCTGCGTCGGCGGCTGGAAGCTCGAGGAGGGAGAGGCGCCCCTCCTCAGCTCTCGAGCACTTGGTCGCCATGTCGAACATCTCTATAGCCATGCATAAGTCCTCATGGATGGCGAGCTCCTCCTTCATCTTGACATCACGGACACCATCGGAGAATGCTGAGATGATGGTTTCATCCGTCACCTTGGGGATCTTGAGGCGAACGCTGTTAAAGTGCTGGATGTACTTCTGCAGGGTTTCCCCTGGCTGTTGCTTGATGCGCCGCAGGTCACCCGCGGCCGCGGGCGGTCGCGAGTGCCCTGAAAGTTGGCGACGAAACGCTCACGCATCACGCCCCAGGAGGAGATCGACCCCGCGGGCAGGTTCAGGAGCCACGAGCGCGCACCGTCCTTGAGAGCCATGGGAAACCAGTTCACCATGATCTTCTTGTCGCTGTTGGCCACCTCGATGCTCAGCTCATTGAGATGAAAGAACTTAGTGGGGTCGGGGGTACCGTCATAGCACGGAGGCAGGCCGGGCTTGAACTTCCTGGGCCAGACGACGCGGCGCAACTCGGTGGTGAAGGCGTGGCAGCCCGCCGTGGTCACTGGAGCCCATCGTGGAGGCGGAGCCCGGTCTTGGTACCCACGCGCTGCCTCTGCAGGCGGCGCGCGATCCTGACGTGGTGGTGCAGGGAGTGCATGAGCGTCTTCTTGTGGTCGCGGGATCTCTTGGCAGCTTCCTTCTTCGTGCGCGGGTGCCCTGTGCGGTGGGTTGTGCCGCGGGGCCATGCGTCTTGGTGTGAGGGCGCCGTCTTGATGCGGAGACGGTGGAGGTGCTCCGTGGGTTACGTCGCTTGCAGCAGGAGGTGGACGAGGCAGCGAGAGAGACGGTGCAGGAGAGCCCCCGACGGCGCTGACGAGCTCGGTGATGCGGTCCAGCCAGTCCTCGTAGAGGTCATCGACGGGGCGGTAACGCAGGAGCTCGCGCGCCATGAGCAGCGCGGCCTGCGCGTCCGTGGGTGCGTGAAGGGCGTGTGACGACGAGCCGGCCAGAGTCAGCGATGGGGTGGCGATGCGTCCATCCCGCCGCATGGATGGGTGCAACGACGAGGCTTGTTGTTCATTCCCCGCCAGGCCGATGGCGGCGTTGGCAACGGGTGATGGAGAACGGTGGGGAGATCCGCCAATGGGCGCCGTCTGAGCGACACAAGCGGCAAGGGCGCCCGGCACTCAGCGCGGGCTCGTCGAGCTTCAGCCATGGATGTGGCGGAGCAGTGGTGCGTCGATCGACGGAAGAAAGGCTCCAGCGCACCCCTACCTTGCGCGCGAAATGTTGGACCATGGGTTCCGACAAACCCTTGAGGTTCAAACTCTGTGGTGCGCACGAAGAACTCTCTCTCCCTAGCTCGCCCGCTCAATGATCTCACGGCCTAGCTCGATGAACCCAAAGAACACGAAACACAGAGGTTTATACTGGTTCGAGCCACCGTTGTGGTGTAAATCCCTACTCCATTATGGTGGTGGTGGATTGCTTCGTGGGTTGAGGATGAACAAGTACAATGGATGAACAGCCTCGTGAGGAGAGGTGTTCTTGAGCTTGGTGAGCTGGTGCATGTGAGGGTGGTCTGAATGATCCGTCCCCTTCCTATGGTGGTGGCTAGTCCTATTTATAGAAGCCCTGGTCCTCTTCCCAAATGTAGGCGGGAAGGGATCCCACAACAGCCAATTTTGAAGGGAGACAACTAGTACAAGATATCCTGACAAAAGGTGGTCTCTGCCTGTCAAAGTCTCTAGTGGTAATCCAGTTGTGGGCTCCACGATGACCTCCATCCTGCCGTCCTGCTGGTCTTGGTCTCGTTGCACCGATATGGAAACCTTTGCCTGATGCCTCGAGACTCCTCGTCTGCGCCTGCCTCTTTAGCACCAAAGAGGAAACTGGTACACTGCGCCCGTCTGGCCTTGGTCGTCATGCCTCACGTCACGTGAACCTCGCGAGGTGCCCCTTGCGTAGATACCTCCTCTCCTCGGGTGCCAGCCTGGTGATGCCGCCCCTGAGGAGGTCTTGGTGTTGTCCACCTCTCGAGGCTTGGCCCCTCGCGAGGGACTTGAGTGGTTGCTGCTGAAGCTGGGCCATACGATGCTGTTGGTGGAGCCACGCCATAGGCTGCAGGCAGGCAAGTCTTGGTACCGCCGTTCCCAGGAAGCCGACAGGAAAAATCACAAATTATAGATACGTTGGAGACGTATCACCTAGCTCTCCTAGATATGAGTTGCCAAGGATACCTGAGGGTTATGTTATGGATGGAGAGGTAGCTAGGGACTTTCTTGCTTGTAAAGATAGAGTTGATCTTAAAAAAAATTATGCAAGTTGAAAGAAAAGAGTTGATCTTAAAAAAATTATGCAAGTTCAAAGAAATATCTTTGAACGCTAGAATGAAATATGATCCTAAATTTGCTAGTTCACCTATCTTTATTACTGATAAGGATTATGAATTATGTGTTGACCCAGAGTTAATTACTTTGGTTGAAACCGACCCTTTCTGTGGCTATGAAACTGAAATTGTTGTGGCACATCTTACTAAATTAAATGATATAGCCACCCTATTTTCTCATGAGGAAAAGAATTGCTATTACAAAATTCTTAAGCTATTTACTTTCTAATTGAAGGGTGATGCTAAGTTATGGTACAATACTCTTGCTCATGGTTTTGTGCGTAGTCCCCAGGATATGATTTATTACTTCTCTGAAAAATATTTTCCTGCTCATAAAGCTGCCTTACAGGAAATATTTAACTTTGTGCAAATTGAAGAAGAGAGTCTCCCACAAGCTTGGAGGAGGCTTCTCCAATTATTAAATGCTTTGCCTGATTATCCTTTCAAGAAAAATGAAATACTTGATATCTTCAATAATGGACTAACTGATGCTTCTAGGGACCACCTACATTGTTGCGCTAGTTGTGTTTTCAGGGAACAAACTATTGAACAAGCCGAGGAACTATTGAATAATATATTGAAGAATCATGATGATTGGACCCTTCCTGAACCATAGCCTAAGCTTACACCGAAGAAGAGGGGTATTTTATTTCCCAGTCCGAAAGATATGCAGGAGGCAAAGAAATGTATAAAGTAAAAAGGTATTAAAGCTAAAGATGTTAAGAATTTACCACCCATTGAAAAAATACATGGTCTTCACACACTGCTACTTCTTGAGCTTGCGTTGGTTTTTCCCTTGAAGAGGAAAATGTGATGCAACAAAGTAGAGATAATTATTTCCCTCAGTTAGAGAACCAAGGTATCAATCCAGTAGGAGAAGAACACACAAATCACCAATACATGCACAAACAATTAAACACTTGCACGCAACGCGATAAAGGGGTTGTCAATCCCTTCACGGTCACTTGCAAATGTGGGATGTGATAGAGATAGATAAATAAAACTAAACAAAAGATAAAATATTTTTGGGTTTTTTGTTGTATAGATCTGAAAGTAAAGATTGCAAAATAGTAGATCGGAAACTAATATGATGGAAAATATACCCGGGGGCCATAGCTTTCACTAGAGGCTTCTCTCTTGAAGGTAAATAATATGGTGGGTGAACAAATTACTTTCGAGCAATTGATAGAAAAGCGCAAAGTTATGACGATATCCAAGGCAATGATTATGTAATATAGGCATCACGTCCGTGTCAAGTACACCGACTCCTGCCTTCATCTACTACTATTACTCCACACATCGACCGACTCTTGCCTGCATCTAGAGTATTAAGTTCATGAAAAATAGAGTAATGCTTTAAGCAAGATGACATGATGTAGAGGAATGAACTCAAGCAATATGATGTAAACCCCATCTTTTTATCCTAGATGGAAACAATACAATACGTGCCTTGCTACCCCTACTGTCACTAGGTGAGGACACATCAAGATTGAACCCAAAGCTAAGCACTTCTCCCAATGAAAAAAACCAATCTAGTTGGCCAAACTAAACCGATAGTTCAAAGGGAATTACAAAGATATCAAATCATGCATATAAGAACTCAGAGAAGATTGAAATAATATTCATGGTATTGAGGATCAGAGAGAGAGAGAATAAGCCATCTAGCTACTAGCTATGGACCCGTAAGTCGGAGGTAAACTACTCATGCTTCATCGGAAGGGCAATAGAGTCGATGTAGATGCCCTCCGTGGTCGAATCCCTCTCCGGTAGGATGCCGAAAAAGGCCCCAAGATGGGATCTCATGGGAACAGAAGGTTGCGTTGGTGAAAAAGTGTTTTCGTGGATGCTTCTGGTGGTTTGGGAATATATGTGAATATATAGGAGGCAGAGCTAGGTCAGGGGGTCACCGAGGGGCCCACAAGGTAGGGGGCACGCCCTCCACCCTTGTGGCCGCCTCGTGGCTCTTGTGACATGATCTCCAAGTCTCCTGGGTGTCTTTTGGTACAAGAAAAATCATCACAAATGTTTTATTCCGTTTGGTATTCCTTTTCTACGAAGCTAAAGAACAAGGAAAAAAACTGGCACTGGGCTCTAGGCTAATAGGTTAATCCCAAAAATAATATAAAATAACATATCAATGCATATAAAACATCCAAAACAGATAATATAATAGCATGGAACAATAAAAATTATAGATACGTTGAGGACGTATCAAGCATCCCCAAGCTTAATTCCTGCTCGTCCTCGAGTAGGTAAATGATAAAAACAGAATTTTTGATGTAGAATGCTACCTAAAGTATTTATCCATGTAATTTTCTTTACTTTGGAATGAATGTTAAGATCCATAAGATTCACAACAAAAGTTTAATATTGACATAAAAACAATAATACTTCAAGATACTAACAAGGCAATTATGTATTCTCAAAATAACATGGCCAAAGAAAGCAATCCCTACAAAATCATATAGTCTGGCTATGCTCCTTCTTCATCACACAAAATATTCAAATCTTGCACAACCTCGATGACAAGCCAAGCAATTATTTCATACTTTTGATGTTCTCAAACCTTCTCAACTTTCACGCAATACATGGCTACTGGATATGGTTGAGAAGGGAGAGCAGAATGGGGCTGGGGCCACTGGATCTAGCTAGGAGCGAAGGAGAAATGCTGAAGAATTGCGAGAGTCGAGATAGCAGGCCTGACAAGCGTGAGGTAGGAGATGACATGTCTCACTGTGTGCACGGGGACCAGAGAGAGTAATTGCATGACTTGTCTTTCCCTGTCCGTGGAGGTTCACAACGAGCTGGCTATACACTTGCATTGGAGCGGCAATGATGTGGCTCACATGCGAGGCCTGGAGCCACGCGTCTTGCTACTGGCCGCACATGGACTCAATGGCAAGTTTATAAACAAGCAACGGATTCGACAAGCAATGACCTTCTTGCTCATATTCCGATCCCAAAACATTTAGATCCAACGAATTTATTTTAGCGGGGCGTCGGTTCCTCGCAAATAATACCCCGGTTCCAATTGTATTTTCGACGGTTCTTCAAGGTGGCCTCTCTTCCGTGTCATACATTTTCGAGTAGGCGGGGCGTCGGTTCCTCGCAAAGAATACCCCGGTTCCAATTGTATTTTCGACGGTTCTTCAAGGTGGCCTCTCTTGCCGTGTCATACATTTTCGAGTAGGCGGGGCGTCGGTACCTCGCAAAGTATACCCCGGTTCCAATTGTAATTTCGACGGTTCATTAAGGTGAGCTCTCTTGTCGTGTCGTACATTTTCGAGTAGGCGGGGCGTCAGTTCCTCGCAAAGAATACCCCGGTTCCAATTGTAATTTCGACGGTTCTTCAAGGTGAGCTCTCTTGTCGTGTCGTAGATTTTCGACTAGGCGGGATGTCGGTTCATCGCAAAGAATACACCGGTTCCAATTGTATTTTCGACGGTTCTTCAAAGTGGCCTCTCTTGTCGTGTCGTACTTTTTCGAGTAGGTGGGGCGTCGGTTCCTCACAAAGAATACCCCGGTTCCAATTGTATATTCGACGGTTCTTCAAGGTGGCCTCTCTTGTCGTATCATACATTTTCGAATATGTGGGGCGTCGGTTCCTCGCAAAGAATACCCCGGTTCCAATTGTAATTTCGACGGTTTTTCAAGGTGGCCTCTCTTGTCGTCGGTTCATTGCAAAGAATATTGCAGCTCCAACTGTGATTTTGACGGTTCTTCAACGAGACAGCCCATGTTGTGTCATACATTTTCCGAATAGATTGGATATCAGTTCCATACAAAAATTTACTAGGACCCATGTTTTCTGATTTTTATCACTCAACACATTTTTTGGTTTAACTCGTCTTCAAAAAATGTTGGAACTGTTCCGAGTGTAGAAGATTTTTTTATAGCGGTACAAGCTCGAATATATCTACATACGAAGTAGTAAGTTGTTGTCATTCTATGCTTATTGTCATTGTTTTCAGGGTGACATGTGTAAGTTTCAGTTTTAATCGCGTCTATGGACATGTTACGTCTGCCCAGCCATGACATCGATCAATTGATCCCTCTCTCCAAGTACTATAAGAACTATTGTTGTCATGTTTCTCCTGCTCCCATATGTCTCCGTGAACAATACTACTCAATGCTTAAAAGGCTAGCATTGACGTGTTCTCTTCTTTCCGCTTGTGAGTTAGACTGAAGAATATGATTGGACACGTGGTGCGGTTCATCGCTGATCACTTCCAATGGCAGGTTCTCCAACTTGTTATCATTAATTTCACATAATAGAAATATTTGTTTCCCATCTTGATACACTTCGAATCCGTTTGACATTTTGTTCAAAATTCAGGTGTTGTGTACACTTGAAGTGCCACTGGGACAAGTATCAAACACGTGATCCTCACATGCGCGTGTCAGCTTGTCTCCGTTGCCACTGTTTCCGTTTTGGCCAGAAGTTCCATTGGGCTGCATGCGGCGGGCACATGCCTCCTTGTCCCCATCCCAGTCCTCACACAGAGCACATGGACCACTACATGTTGCCCCACACAGGTGCAGGCTTTGTCTGCAAAAACGACCACGTAAATTCACTAAAAATCATCTTTTGTTTCACCCTCACATGGGCAGCACGAATCACGGGGCATCGGCTTGTGGCAGTGATCTTTTATACTCCCAGGAGTATGTACTCCCGTGGACTAAATGGTTTGGCAGTTATTAGATCTAGTCGCTAATTGCTTCACCGGCCGATGCATGCATGCATGTGCATCAACAGATTGAGAGATTCAAGGATCCTAGCATACAGATAAGGTTCGTTCGGTGCAGTAAACAATAATAGTGGTTGATTTTTTGTAAGGACCGGTAGATATTTACCATACTAACTCTTGACTTAATTATATATATACTACTTTTTTCTGCACACAAGTATGAACTATCTGTTCTGGTTATACTACTACTTTAACGCAAGGAAAAATATATATACTACTTTTTTAACACAGTAGATATATACTACTTTTTTTGCATGGTATATATACTACTTCTTTGGGAAGACAGTATATACCACCTTTTGTATATGAGTATGTACTGCCTTTTAGGTAATGGAGCATATACTACTTTTTTGGTAGGGGAGTATATACTTTTTTTCAGTAAGGGAGTATACACTGCCTTTTTTTACGTGAGTATATACTGGCTTTATATGAGAGTCGAGTAGCTGCAATGAGAGAGTGGGCTGGTCGCCGAAATGACTGATAAATTCAAAGTATGCATAAATGACTGATAAACTAGATGAATATTGGGTGTAATACATTTTGAAATGTATGTCATCGTATGGCAGTAAAAATACAAGGCAACCCGTAGAAAAATAAAGCACTTGTTGAAGAGGGAAATGGACGTTCCTTTCCAAAATAGAAAAGGAGTATGTATTACTACTTATTTCAGTGTATTTTTGTGATTGGGCATATGCAACTAGAAAAGGATTATGTCTTATTTCTACAATGTTATACTATATTTTTTGATGGGGTATATGCTGCGTTACAAAGTGTATATACTCATTTTTTTAGGACTATATACTGATTTATTCTGGAGGACTATATACTAATTTTTTTGGAAGCTTTATATACACCCGAAGAAAAAGTAGTAAACCCATCAGGCATAAAAAAATACATGAAATTTTGATCATCAGTAACAATCATGACTCGATTGTGTGAGTGCAAAGCAAGTTCCTAACTATTTCTACGTCAACGTACTAGCCAGTTTATTACATGTGTACAATATGAATACATTGGGTAAGTGGCTAAGTGCATCAGCGGTCGCTAGTGGCCAGGGCCTAGATGTAGATTTATGTGCTCTTCGGCCGGACACCATGCATGCACCGGGACGTGTGACAGATGAAGAGGACAGCAGACTCGCCGGCCATGGGGTAGCCGGACGAAGTAGCTTCACCATGGCCACGTCGCCGCTGCATGTCGTCAGTGTCGTCTTTGCCCTGCACCATAGGCCATCACGCTGCAGGTACTCCTTGGGTGCTCGATCTGAGTATATAGAAGTTCTTAGTAGTTAGCAAGATCTTGACTCCTTGGGTGCTCGATCTGACTAATAAATGCAGCTTGTAACAAAAATAACAAAAGATGAATGCATCAATTTGACTGGAACGACACCTTACCTAGTACTAGTAGACTTGGCCCATCAATCATCCTCGTCCTATTTTCTTCGCCGACGATGACAAACTGGACAGGAATGGATTGAGAGATCAGCGGAAACATGAACATGGTCGTGGGAGCCGAACAGAAAAATCGGGGAACATCAATCGCACGTACCCTCGCAAACTAGAGATGATGAATCAATGGACGTGCTGGTTGAAGCCTCCCACCAGGGAAGAAGCACGTGGATCATCGTCGGCCATGTCTGGCGGTCAGTCGTCGGCGGAGGAGGCGAGCCGATGCTTTTTTCTTTTTGATGCTCGTGGGTGAACGCAGTTTCAAATAGAATCCCTGGAAGACACGCCTACTAGAGCTAGAAAAAAGGAACCCGTTCAACTAATTTTCAAATCCAAGGGCTTTATCCAGAGTTAGTTAGCTTTTTTTTAGTAGTAATATATATATATAGGAAAATGGGTTGGTACTCCTAGGAGTACGTACTCCCACCTACACCCATCATCGTTCCAACCATTCATCCCGCTAACTACTAAAAAAAAAGCTAACTAACTCTGGATAAGGAATAGTTATTCTTCACCCACCTCTATTTTAGCATCTATGCACCGTAATTTTACGTTTTGTAAATTTTGTCTTATTTTAGACATAAAAGGAGAACGTAAGAAAACCTATAATCGTCGTAAAAAATATTTTATGTTACGTAAAATTACAAATATAAAAACATAATGTAAAATGTACATAAAACACAATTTTTGACCTATATTTTTTTGTTATGGCAAATTTTATGCAGTAAATCAATATGAATGTAAGTATCTATATTTCAAATGTAATTTATTTATGAAATGATCGTAAAATTAACTCGGGTGAAGAATAATTTATTCTGCACCCTGGGTGATGAATAGTAACACTATATATATAGGCATGCTAAAGTAAGCCTGAGCGTAGAATTAGATTGCGTACGCTCCGGCCAGGCCGCGTGAGGCAAAAAGCAACTCCTCCAACGCTAGCACCCTCTGAGCGGTTTATTTTGTACGTAAATTTTCTTTGATTGGTCGTAAAAGTGGAAACCACCATTAGGGCCAGTAATCTGGTTCCAGTTGATAGTAAAGTTATGCATTGTATGTAGTAAACGATTAATTATAGTAGTAATTGTACGTGACGGATGAGACAGATTCTTGTTACTAGAAATAGAGTCTTTTTTCTACTTTGCTCTTGTGCTATACTGCTAAAATATATAGTGATGAATGATTTTACCATGAAATTTACCTAGTAATATTCTGAACCATGTACTATGAGCAACGTTTACTTTTCTGAAGCATTATTATGTCATCAATTATTTACATTCTAATAGAAATTGCCTTCTACGAAATGGTAACGCAATTACTAGCTATATACACATAGTAGCACCTAATAGCAATTTGCTCCAAACCTGGTCGTAATGCAATTACTATGAAATAAGTTCTTCTATACTAAAAAGAAATACCTATGCTGACTAGTCATAAGGTGGTAACGGTTTTATTCCCGTTACTATATTTTGTAAGAACATTTACCAAGTTTAGTGATTGGACTAGTTGAGAGGAGGTGCATGGGCACGGGAACTGGTAAAAGCTTTAATCATGTTACCACATAAACTAGCTTTTTTTTTACCATGCCAGCCAACGGAGCCACAGGGCGGAGGAGCCATGCCTTGAATTTAATTTTATTAGTAAAACTTAAGCAAAATGTAGTAAGCCCGTTACTGTATAGTAAAATCCGGGCAGCACACACTAGAAAGATCATGCATTTTCATTATTCATGCACGTATAGTAAATAGATCAACAAGTCTTACTACATTTTACACAGAGCTTTACGACCAATTTTTTGCCCAAATTTTGGTAGTAAAGAAATCACCATATGTTACTACATGCTACATGCCATTTTACTATTAGCTTTTCACCAAACTTCTATAGTAAAGCGATTAACATTTTTACTACATGTTACACATGATTTTACGATCAGTTGGAGACAAATGCATTAGGACGTGCGCATGTTGACCAGTAGGTTCGTTGCACTTTCTGGCCGGAGCGTAGAATAAGGATTATGCGCTCAGGCTCAGTTTAGTGCCACCCTATATATATATATATATATACTGGACTATTCTGTTACCCCCCGTTCAGTTCGATAATATAAACCATGCAAATACAGGGGCGAAAAATAGCTCAGTACAAACATACACATATATCAGTACGACTACTCTGTTCTTTAGACGAGAAAACATAATGACCCGTCATGCCGTATTCAAAATTACTCTTAAACGGTTGCGAAATAGAGAAAACGTTCAACATGACTAAGTTTCGCATTTTCGATAGCTATCCAACGGTATATTATTTGCCATATTTCGACAAGCTTTTTAAAAAAATCGCGTTCAAAATCAAATTTGACCGTATTAGAATTCGTTTTTAAACCGTAAGGAATTAGAAAAACATTTATATACGAAACAGTTGCGCATTTTCCGTAGCTTTCCAACGCCGTATCATTTGCGGCAATCCGACAAACCGTTTGCAAACAATCGCGAAAATACGTTTCACCCAGAATTTGACCGTTTTCCAAATTACTTTTAAATCATACAGAATTAGAAAAAACAATACATATATGGAAGATGCGGATTTTCACCAGCTTTCCAGCACCATCTTATTTGCTCAATTCCGACAAACGGTTTGAAAATTGAGTCCGAAATACGATTCACGTTTTCGGTTTTGAAAAAAACGGTTTTTTCAAAACTGCTCTTAAATCATAATGATTTTGCAAAAGCTTTCAATATACTTGAAATATGGTTGTCAAGGGCTTTCCAATGATATATTACACGCCCCGTTCCGACAAAAAAATTGCATCAGTACAGCCACTTTGAAAACATCGGTACAACCGCTTTGAAGATGTCAATACAACCGCCTGAAATCGTCAGTTCGAGTAGGGTAACAGAATAATATTCTGTTACGTGTAACAGAATAGCCCATATATATATATATATATATATATATATATATATATATATATATATATATATATGTATATATATATATATATGTGTATATATATATATATATATATATATATATATATATATATATATATATACATAATAATAAAGGACGGAAGATTTCATAGTTCTCCATCCGCCGTGTTTCATAATAATATATATACTTAGTGTAGAATTTGAATATATGCTTACTGTGAAGTAATGTGATATGCTTATTGTACTAATGTTGTGACATGCTGAGTGTACTAATGTGTTGTGATATATATAGGGCTGAACATATATATAGGGTTTGTTATTTGCTCATTCCCATTGTGCGTGTGCACTGCTTGAAGGAACGCACGGCAGAGGACATGTTTTTTTTGTACTTGTTGTTTGCAGGTCTTCTAAGGATTAAATAAAAAACTTGCTCAAAGGAAGCATTTCCCATCAGTGAATCAGCTCATTTCCTACTCGAATACTCGCAGGTTGTATCCCAACTATATCTTATGTGATGCGTTGGTTGGGATCCCTTTTGTTACATTCGTGTTGCGCTCATGTTCATCTACGACAATGCTCATTTGTATCTTAGATCCCTCCTAATGTCTTGCTTCTCATATGTTCCCCTGGTGACTCCAGTATTGATGTCATGCGACCTCATCCTTGTAGGCACTCGAGTCCTACAAGAAGTTTGATTCTGACTTCATTGCTATTAGAACAAAGGCGTGTGAGGTGTTGCATAGGGAGGATGATCTAAGTGAAATCGTGCAGGTATTATTTTTTGCTTTTCTTATCTAGATGCTAATATAGAGAGTTAGTCAAACTTAAACATGTTTGACTTAGTTCCGTACTTGATTTCCTTACGTTAAGGATAAATTTGCACTGCTTGTTTCATGTCTGCTGTTGTTGATTGAGAAGTGTGGGAAAAGTTGACTGCATCTTCCTTTGTAGGGAGAAGGACACAATCAGGCACTTTAAAAGAATTCTGAATTATTGTCTATTAAACATTGCACAAGATTCTGCATCCGAGAAATGGCTAGTCATTATCATGCACCTTCGCAAGGAAATAGTAGACGGTATGACATGTAAAAAAGATGCGTTGAAGTGGTTGGTGCTGCTCTCATGAAAGATGATTGCTGTTACCTCCTCCTGCTGTTGGGGCTCTATCGCTGCAGCGCCCCGGCTATTCACAGCCTCCACCCTGGGTCGTTCAGCAACACAGCGCTAAGTTGTTGACGCCGCAGCTCGGGAGGTGCCCGCTCTTCCCCACCTCCCCCTGTACGTTCATCTCCTTCTCTTGTGTATATTCAGTTCAAAATCTCATGATTCTTCAGGTCACCTTAGTCGGCTGATGTCTACTACACAACCTTCTTCTTGTAGATGTTGTTGGGCCTCCAAGTGCAGAGGTTTGTAGGACAATAGCAAAATTTCCCTCAAGTGAATGACCTAAGGTTTATCAATCCATGGGAGGCGTAGGATGAAGATGGTCTCTCTCAAATAACCCTGCAACCAAATAACAAAGAGTCTCTTGTGTCCCAACACACCCAATACAATGGCAAATTATATAGCTGCACTAGTTCGGCGAAGAGATGGTGATACAAGTGCTATGGATGGTAGATATATGTTTTTGTAAACTGAAAATATAAAAACAGCAAGGTAACTAATGATAAAAGTCAGCGTAAACAGTATTGCAATGCTAGGAAACAAGGCCTAGGGTTCATACTTTCACTAGTGCAAGTTCTCTCAACAATAATAACATAATTGGATCATATAACTATCCCTCAACATGCAACAAAGAGTCACTCCAAAGTAACTAATAGTGGAGAACGAACGAAGAGATTATGGTAGGGTACGAAACCATCTCAAAGTTATTCTTTCCAATCAATCCATTGGGCTGTTCCTATAAGTGTCACAAACAGCCCTAGAGTTCATACTAGAATAACACCTTAAGACACAAATCAACCAAAACCCTAATGTCACCTAGATACTCCAATGTCACCTCAAGTATCCGTGGGTATGATTATACGATATGCATCACACAATCTCAGATTCATCTATTCAAACCAACACAAAGTACTTCAAAGAGTGCCCCAAAGTTTCTACCGAAGAATCAAGACGAAAACGTGTGCCAACCCTTATGCATAGGTTCATGGGCGGAACCCGCAAGTTGATCACCAAAACATACATCAAGTGAATCAATAGAATAACCCATTGTCACCACGGTTATCCCACGCAAGACATACATCAAGTGTTCTCAAATCTTTGAAGACTCAATCCGATAAGATAACTTCAAAGGGGAAACTCAATCCATTACAAGAGAGTAGAGGCGGAGAAGAAACATAAGATCCAACTATAATATCAAAGCTCGTGATACATCAAGATCATGCCAAATCAAGAACACGAGAGAGAGATCAAACACATATCTACTGGTACATACCCTCAACCAAGGGTGAACTACTCCCTCCTCATCATGGAGAGCGTCGGGATGATGAAGATGGCCACCGGTGAGGGTTCCTCCCTCCGGAAGGGCGCCGGAATAGGGCCCCGATTGGTTTTTGGTGTCTATAGAGGCTTGCGGTGGCGGAACTCCCGATCTATTCTCTATTCTGGAAGTTTTAGGGTACGTAGGTATATATGGGTGCATGAAGTACGTCGGTGGAGCTTCGGGGGCCCCACGAGGCAGGGGCGCGCCCTAGGGGGTGGACGCCCCCACCCTCGTGGGCACCTCCCTTCTCTCTTGACGTGGGGTCCAAGTCCATCCTGTAGCTTTCCTTCCAAAACTAACTTCTCCAATTGATTTCGTTCCGTTTTGACTCCATTTGGTATTCCTTTTCTTCGAAACACTGAAATAGGCAAAAAACAACAAATCTATGCTGGGCCTCCGGTTAATAGGTTAGTCCCAAAAATAATATAAAATTGGAAAATAAAGCCCAGTGTTGCCCAAAACAGTAGATAATATAGCATGGAGCAATCAAAAATTATTGATACGTTGGAGACGTATCAAGCATCCCCAAGCTTTATTCCTGCTCGTCCTCGAGTAGGTAAATGATAAAAAATAATTTTTGATGTGGAATGCTAGTTGGCATAATTTCATTGTAATTGTTCTTAATTGTGATATGAATATTCAGATCCGAAAGATTCAAAACAAAAGTTCATATTGACATAAAAGTGATGATACTTCAAGCATACTAACAAAGCAATCATGTCTTCTCCAAATGACATGGCCAAAGAAAGTTATCCCTACAAAATCATATAGTCTGGCTATGCTCTATCTTCACCACACAAAGTATTTAAATCATGCACAACCCCGATGACAAGCCAAGCAATTGTTTCATACTTTTGGTGTTCTCAAACTTTTTCAATCTTCACGCAATACATGAGCGTGAGCCATGGACATAGCACTATAGGTGGAATAGAATGGTGGTTGTGGAGGAGACAAAAAGGGAGAAGATAGTCTCACATCAACTAGGTGTATCAACGGGCTATGGAGATGCCCATCAATATATATCAATGTGAGTGAGTAGGGATTGCCATGCAATGGATGCACTAGAGCTAAAAGTATATGAAAGCTCAACAAAAGAAACTAAGTGGGTGTGCATCCAACTCGCTTACTCACGAAGACCTAGGGCATTTTGAGAAAGCCCATCATTGGAATATACAAGCCAAGTTCTATAATGAAAGATTCCCACTAGTATATGAAAGTGACAACATAGGAGACTCTCTATCATGAAGATCATGGTGCTACTTTGAAGCACAAGTGTGGTAAAAGGATAGTAGCATTGTCCCTTCTCTCTTTTTCTCTCATTTTTATTTTTTTATTTGGGCCTTTTCTCTTTTTTATGGCCTCTTTTATTTATTTATTTTTTATTTTTCGCCCGGAGTCTCATCCCGACTTGTGGGGGAATCATAGTCTCCATCATCCTTTCCTCACTGGGTCAATGCTCTAATAATGATGATCATCACACTTTTAATTACTTACAACTCAAGAATTACAACTCAAGAATTACAACTCAATACTTAGAACAAGATATGACTCTATATGAATGCCTCCAGCGGTGTACCAGGATGTGCAATGACTCATGAGTGACATATATGAAAGAATTATGAACGATGGCTTTGCCACAAATACGATGTGAACTACATGATCATGCAAAGCAATATGACAATGATGGAGCGTGTCATAATAAACCGAACGGTGGTAAGTTGCATGGCAATATATCTCGGAATGGCTATGGAAATGCCATAATAGGTAGGTATGGTGGCTGTTTTGAGGAAGGTATATGGTGGGCGTATGATACCGGCGAAAAGTGCGCGGTATTAGAGAGGCTAGCAATGGTGGAAGGATGGGAAAAGTGCGTATAATCCATGGACTCAACATTAGTCATAAAGAACTCATATACTTATTGCAAAAATCTACAAGTTATCAAAGCAAAGTATTAGCGCATGCTCATAGGGGGATAGATTGGTAGGAAAAGACCATCGCTCATCCCCGATCGCCACTCATAAGGAAGACAATCAATAAATAAATTATGCTCCGACTTCATCACATAACGGTTCACCATATGTGCATGCTACGGGAATCACAAACTTTAACACAAGTATTTCTCAAATTCACAACTACTCAACTAGCATGACTCTAATATCACAATCTTCATATCTCAAAACAATTATCAAGCATCAAACTTTTCTTAGTATTCAACACACTCATAAGAATTCTTACAAATCATTTATGCTTAGCATATTAGGATTATTTAAGCAAATTACCATGCTATTTAAGACTCTCAAAATAATCTAAGTGAAATATGAGAGTTCATATATTTCTTCAAAATAAAACCACCGCCGTGCTCTAAAAAGATATAAGTCAAGCACTAGAGCAAACAACAAACTACTCCGAAAGATATAAGTGAAGATCAATGAGTAGTCGAATAATTATGTAACTATGTGAAGACTCTACCATTTAATAATTTCAGATCTTGGTACTTTATTCAAACAGCAAGCAAAGCTAAAGAAAATAAAATGACACTCCAAGCAAAACACATATCATGTGGTGAATAAAAATATAGCTCCAAGTAAAGTTACCGATGAATGAAGACGAAAGAGGGGATGCCTTCCGGGGCATCCCCAAGCTTAGGCTCTTGGATATCCTTGAATATTACCCTGGGGTGCCTTGGGCATCCCCAAGCTTAGGCTCTTGCCACTCCTTATTCTATAGTCCATCGAATCTTTACCCAAAACTTGAACACTTCACAACACAAAACTTAACAGAAAACTCGTGAGCTCCGTTGGCGAAAGAAAACAAAACACCACTTCAAGGTACTGTAACAAACTCATTCTTTATTTATATTGGTGTTAAACCTACTGTATTCCAACTTATATATGGTTTATAAACTATTTTACTAGCCATAGATTCATCAAAATAAGCAAGCAACACAATGAAAACAGAATCTGTCAAAAACAGATCAGTCTGTAGTAATCTGTAACTAACACAAACTTCTGGAACTCAAAAAATTCTAAAATAAATTGGTGGACCTGAGGAATTTGTCTAGTAATCATCTGCAAAAAGAATCAACTAAATATCACTCTCCAGTAAAAAGGTTTAGCTAATCTCGTGAGCGCTAAAGTTTCTGTTTTTTACAGCATGATCATAAAGACTTCACCCAAGTCTTCCTAAAGGTTCTACTTGGCACAAACACCAATTAAAACACAAAACCACATCTAAACAGAAGCTAGATGTATTATTTATTACTAATCAGAACCAAAAATCAAGAAACTAAAATAAAATTGGGTTGCCTCCCAACAAGCGCTATCGTTTAACGCCCCTAGCTAGGCATTATGATTTCAATGATGCTCACATAAAAGATAAGAAATGAAACATAAAGAGAGCATCATGAGGAATATGACTAGCACATTTAAGTCTAACACACTTCCTATGCATAGGGATTTTGTGAGCAAACAACTTATGGGAACAATAATCAACTTGCATAGGAAGGCAAAACAAGCATAACTTCAAAACTTTAAGCACATAGGGAGGAAACTTGATATTATTGCAATTCCTACAAGCATATGTTCCTTCCTCATAATAATTTTCAGTAGCATCATGAATGAATTCAACAATATAACCAGCACCTAAAACATTCTTTTCATGATCTACTAGCATAGAAATTTTATTACTCACCACATAAGCAAAATTCTTCTCATTCAGAATAGTGGGAGTATCATAAGAGACTTGAATACAATAAATTGTTTCCACATTAAAAGAGTAATGTTCAGAGAAAGGGTACTCATAATCATGACAAGTTTTATAAATATAATCATCACTACTCTTTATAGCATAAGTTTTATCACAATAATCATCATAAGTAGTAACTTTGTTCTCGTCATAATCGATTGAAACCTCTTCCGAAATAGTGGATACATCACTAAATAAAGTCATGACCTCTCCAAATCCACTTTCATAAATATAATCATCATAGGTAGAAGGCATATGCTATCATCATAACAACTTTGCATATCAAAACTTGGGAGGCTAAAAATATTATCAATATTAAACATAACATCCCCAAGCTTGGGACAAACATTAATTACAGCAAATATATTCTCAAATATGTCATCCTCATCAAACATAGCTTCCCCAAGCTTGGGCCTTATCATATTGTAATCATAATCACTCTCATCATTAATAGTATGGATAGCACCAATAGTATAGCAATTATTATATTCTTCCAAGCAAGTGCCAAAAAGATTTTCAAGATCACAAGAAGTATTATTATCTTCCCAATAATAATCATCACAACAAGCAATAGGCATAACGAGATCATCATCAAGTGTATCATTTTCACGAGGCACAACAATAATAGGAGCAACTTTATTTGGGAGAGATACCTTTTTACCTCCCCTCCTTTTTCTTTTCTTCTTCTTCTTCACCACATCATGTGTGGGTTCAATCCTCTTTTTGGAGCTCCTTATTAATGAGATGGGTTGAATAGAGGGCTCCTCCTCGTTACCTGATTCATCATAAGAAATAATAGGAGGATATTTGGAAGTCTCTTCCCTTTCATTAGCGTTTTATTCATCTTCTATTTGTTTTCTTTTCCTTATATAATTGGTAATATAAGGATTTTCAATGCAATTCACCGCACAATACATATAAATTTCTTCTAGATTAATATCGAGGAATTTCTTGAGGTTCGATTCTGGAATATGCTTAGTTTGACGTTTCGATTCTTCATAACCCACAAGCAAACTTAGCTCATTATAATGCGCAAGGGAAATCAACTCATCACAATTTTTGAACACGATTCGATCATGAAACAATTTGCAATTGATATTTAAGTGACCATGTTCATTGCAAAGTTCATAAGTACGGCTAAGATATGTTAAATTATCAGCACTAGCATTTAGCCTTTCTTGCAACTCTTTAGTTTCTAAATACTTATGAATCTTGCAATATCTATCTTCCCTACTTGGTGTGTACTTGCAAACCCAATGTACTCCACAAAAATTGACATGTTTATAGGAGACATTTTCATCATAACTAGTGCAATCATCATTAGTACTATGGATATTCAAGGAGTCCATACTAACAACATTGTGATCATGCTGATCATTCAAAGATTTAGTGCCAAACATTTTATAGCATTCTTCTTCTAACACTTTGGCACAATTTTCCTTTCCATCATACTCATGAAAGATATTAAAAAGATGAAGCGTATGAGACAAACTCAATTCCATTTTTATTGTAGTTTTCTTTTACGAACTAAACTAGTGCTAAAACAAGAAACAAAAAGATTTGATTGCAAGATCTAAAGATATACCTTCAAGCACTCACCTCCCCGGCAATGGCGCCAGAAAAGAGCTTGATGTCTACTACACAACCTTCTTCTTGTAGACGTTGTTGGGCCTCCAAGTGCAGTGGTTTGTAGGACAGTAGCAAAATTTCCCTCAAGTGGATGACCTAAGTTTTATCAATACGTGGGAGGCATAGGATGAAGATGGTCTCTCTCAAACAACCCTGCAACCAAATAACAAAGAGTCTCTTGTGTCCCCAACACACCCAATACAATGGTAAATTGTATAGCTGCACTAGTTCAGCGAAGTGATACAAGTGCAATATGGATGGTAGATATAGGTTTTTGTAAACTAAAAATATAAAAACAGCAAGGTAACTAATGATAAAAGTCAGCGTAAACGGTATTGCAATGCTAGGAAACAAGGCCTAGGGTTCATACTTTCACTAGTGCAAGTTCTCTCAACAATAATAACATAATTGGGTCATATAACTATCCCTCAACATGCAACAAAGAGTCACTCCAAAGTCACTAATAGCGGAGAACGAACGAAGAGATTATGGTAGGGTACGAAACCACCTCAAAGTTATTCTTTCCAATCAATCCATTGGGCTATTCCTATAAGTGTCACAAACAGCCCTAGAGTTCATACTAGAATAACACCTTAAGATACAAATCAACCAAAACCCTAATGTCACCTAGATACTCCAATGTCACCTCAAGTATCCGTGGGTATGATTATACGGTATGCATCACACAATCTCAGATTCATCTATTCAAACCAACACAAAGTACTTCAAAGAGTGCCCCAAAGTTTCTACCGGAGAATCAAGATGAAAACGTGTGCCAACCCATATGCATAGGTTCATGGGCGGAACCCGCTAGTTGATCACCAAAACATACATCAAGTGAATCAATAGAATAACCCATTGTCACCACGGTTATCCCACGCAAGACATACATCAAGTGTTCTCAAATCTTTAAAGACTCAATTGTAACGCCCCGAGACCGTTGCGCCAGTTGTCCCCCCATTATTCGCTGTTGTTGCTTTGTCATTTTCTTGCGTGTCGCATCTTGCCATGTCATCATCCGCATTGCATCATCATGTTTTCGAAACTTGCATCCGTCCGGGTTCTCCGAGTTCTCTCCCTTGTCCGTTCTGAGACCAACCACACTTGCACGCGCCCGCGGCATGTCCGAAATAGTAGTTTATAAGTGGCCGGAAAATGTTATCGGGATGGGATGAAAGTTGGCGTGCGGTGTTGTTTTGGTGTCAGTAGACCACCTGCCAAGTTTCATCGCATTCGGAGTCCGTTTGACGCCCCAACGAATAAATATAGCAGGCATTATAGTGGGTCTAACGTCGGACGTTTTCGGTCTCCGGAAACCGTGCCGGGCTGCATCTCTCCCCTCTTCTCTCTGACCAAACCGCTCTTCACAATCCGCCAGACCCAACCTAACCTCGCTCGTCAGCCCGCGGCCCCGCTCGCGCGCGCGTCCAAAAGTTGTCCCGGACCCGACCCGGATAGTCGTCACCGTTGTGTCCAGATCATCCCCTAACGTCTACAAAACATCTCCGTTTTGTTAATTGGACTCCATAACCTTTTTATTCGCGACCGTCCGTTTAAGATTGGAGGGACCAGATGCCCCTAACCAAAATCCAGTGCTATGTATATATAGACCAATCCCTAGGCAGCAACCCTAAAATCTAGCCCCTTGTCCCTTTAGCCGCTGCTGCCAGTTCTTTTCCTCCTCGGGATCTCCCCTGCTCCAAATCAGCAGCCACCACCTTCCCCTCCTCGATTTTGCCACCGGACAAACCAGCTGCAGCCTCCTCCTTCCTCGATCCCCACCAATCAGAGAACCCCACGGCCCTCCTCGACCGGCAGGATCCAGGAGCTCAAGCTCCTTTCTCTCGGTCCCTGCACCGGCGCCACATCGACCAGAACCAGGCCGCCTTCCCTGCCCTCCTCTCTCTTCGTCGCTCCCCCTCCATGCTCGTTTTGGTTTGGGAGAGAGCCCCTGACCGTGCCTCCCGCTGGTGAGCGCCCAGCGGAACCAGCCGCCGCCGGCGACCGCGGCAGCCCCGTTGGACCCAGGTCGCGTCGCCCCTGTCCCTTCCCTTTCTCCTGCCTTCTTCTCTCTCTCTAACCCTCCTCTCTCCCCGTCATGGCAGTAGCAGCCAGGGACGCCGTGTCTCCAAGAAGCAGCAGCAGTCCCGAGGCCCTGCATCCTCCTCGGCGTCCTCGACGAGCTCGGACCGGTCTCCTCGCGCCCAGCCGCCCGCTGCTTCTTCTGCATCGCGCCGGCGCGCCCTACCTCTTCGCCGCTGCTCTGCTTCCTGACGAACAAGAGGAGTCTCGTTCCCGCCATGGTCCCTGCCTTGCCGGATCCGAGGTGGATCCATCCATCCCCGCCGTTTCCCGCTACCCGGATCCGCCACCCCTCACCGGAGTTCCTTGCCGGCTCGCGCGCCGACCTGCAAGACCCAGCGCCGCCGGCCTCTGCTCGCTCTGCATCGAGCAGAGAGGCTCCGCTCGTCCCGCTCGCCCGCGCCGTTGACCCGTCACCCTGCTGCGTGGGCCAGCGCCTCCCCAAGGCCCAGCGTCCCATGGTGAGCCACCCCAAGCCCAGCTCCCCAGCAGATTTCGGCCCGATCTGTTTTTTTTACAGATCTGTAATTTTAGCTATTATCCAGAGATGCCAGTTTTACAGAAAAACCCTTGAACTTCATGCATATAATAACCCAACAACCGTGCATCGGATTGAAATGTTTTATATATGAAAAATGCTTAAAATTGTGTCTAGTTTCATAATATGCAACTCTCATCCATGTTTAAAAATGTTTAAAGTGTTGTTTGCCTTAATTTGCTCCTATGACATGTTAAAAAGTTTTAATTAATAACTAAATAACCGTAGCTCGGATTTAAATAAATTATATATGTAAATGGGGTAGAAAAATGCATAGACTACCATGTTGCACTTTATTTTCCTGTTTAACAACAATATAATATGATTTTAGGCAGAACAGTACCAAACCTTAAAATATGCACATGAGGATTTTCCGGAATTGTTGTTTGTTATTTCCGACCTCATTTAAATTGCCTGGATAGGTAGTTTTGTTATGCTTCACCTCTTGCCTTGTTAATCAACATTTAACATTGTTGGGTACCTAACCGAGAGTGAACTAAATAATTAAATGTGGGGTTTCGTCAATATGCAACTCGTTGCATATTGAGCTCCACTTAACTTGTAGTATTGTTTGTTGCACTTTGCCATGCCATGCATATTTAAACCGGACATGCATCATACTTGTTTGTGCATCATGCCATGTTCATGTGTTGGTTGTTTACTATGTTGTTTGTTTGTTTCCGGGTTGCCTCTCGTTAGCTTCGGTTTCGTCCCGGAGTTGTGAGGATTCGTTCGACTCCGTCCGTTTGTCTTCTTCATGGACTCGTTCTTCTTCCTTGCGGGATCTCAGGCAAGATGACCATACCCTCGAAATCACTTCTATCTTTGCTTGCTAGTTGCTCGCTCTTTTGCTATGCCTATGCTGCGATACCTACCACTTGCTTATCATGCCTCCCATATTGTTAAACCAAGCCTCTAACCCACCTTGTCCTAGCAAACCGTTGTTTGGCTATGTTACCGCTTTGCTCAGCCCCTCTTATAGCGTTGTTAGTTGCAGGTGAAGATGAAGTTTGTTCCTTGTTGGAACATGGAGATGTTGTTCCTTGATTGGAACATGTTTACTTGTTGGGATATCACAATATATCTTATTTAATTAATGCATCTATATAGTTGGTAAAGGGTGGAAGGCTCGGCCTAATGCCTGGTGTTTTGTTCCACTCTTGCCGCCCTAGTTTCCGTCATATCGGTGTTATGTTCCCGGATTTTGCCTCCCTAACGCGGTCGGGTGATTTATGGGACCCCCTTGACAGTTCGCTTTGAATAAGACTTTTCCAGCGAGGCCCAACCTTGGTTTTACCATTTGCCTCACCACCACCTACTTTTCCCTTGGGAGTCGCTCTCTCGAGGGTCATCTTATTTTAGCCCCCCCCCCCGGGCCAATGCTGGTCTAAGTGTTGGTCTGAACCGAGCAGCCTGCGGGGCCCCCTCGTGGAAACTCGAGGCCTGGTTTTACTCGTAGCTTGACTTATCTGGTGTTGCCTGAGAACGAGATATGTGCAGCTCCTATCAGGATGTCGGCGCATCGGGCGGCTTTGCTGGACTTGTTTTATTACTGTCGAAATGTCTTGTAGCCGGGACTCCGAGACTGATCGGGTCTTCCCGGGGAGAAGGAATATCCTTCGTTGATCGCGAGAGCTTATCATGGGCTAAGTTGGGACACCCCTGCAGGGTTTGAACTTTCGAAAGCCGTGCCCACGGTTATGTGGCAGATGGGAATTTGTTAATGTTCGGTTGTAGAAAACCCGAAGTTGATGTTAACTAAAATACACCAACCGCGTGTGTAACCGTGATGGTCTCTTCTCGGCGGGGTCCGGGAGGTGAACACGGTTGTTGGAGTTATGCTTGACGTAAGTAGTTCAGGATCACTTATTGATCATAGTTGTTCGACCGTGCTTTTGCCTTCTCTTCTCGCTCTCATTTGCGTAGGTTAGCCACCATATATGCTAGTCGCTTGCTGCAGCTCCACCTCATACCTTTTACCCTACCTATAAGCTTAAATAGTCTTGATCTCGCGGGTGTGAGATTGCTGAGTCCCCGTGACTCACAGATACTTCCAAAACCAGTTTGCAGGTGCCGATGAAACTGTGCAGGTGACGCACCCGAGCTCAAGGAGGAGCTCGATGAAGATCTTGTTCATCGTGTTGTTTCGCTTCAGTTGATCAGTAGTGGAGCCCAGTTGGGGTCGATCGGGGACCTTTGTCGCTTTTGGGGTTCTTCTTTTATTTTGGTTCCGTAGTCGGACCGTGATTGTATCTGTATGATGTAATGCTTTACTCATGTATTGTGTGAAGTGGCGATTGTAAGCCAACTATGTATCTCTTTCCCTTATGTATTACATGGGTTGTGTGAAGATTACCTCACTTGCGACATTGCTTTCAATGCAGTTATGCCTCTAAGTCATGCTTCGACACGTGGGAGATATAGTCGCATCGAGGGCGTTACAAGTTGGTAATCAGAGCCTTCCCCGACCTTAGGAGCCCCCACTGATTGATCGTTTTTAGCGGCCGAGTTGTGTCTAGAAAAAAAATGTTTTGAGTCATTTAGGAATTATATATCGGAGAGTTTAGGAATTCTTTTTACTTCCCAGTCTCCTCATCGCTCTGGTAAGGCATCCTGACGTAGAGTTTTGACTCTTCTCTTCTCAAATTTCACTAAATTTTTTTTAGGATCACGCGGGTATCTTAGAATCGTTCCGATGGTTTTATGATGACAACATTGTCTTGGTGCCTCCTGTCAGCAGGGGTTTAGTGGAGGTGTCCCGGGGAGTTGAGCTCCGAGGTGTTGTCGTCATAATTTTATCGTTACAGTTCTGGAATACCTGAGTTTAGTACGCCGACATCGAAAATCTCTTTTGTACAGTTGTTGGTGAGATAACCCTGATAGCCCAGTACTGAGGCGAGTGTGGGAGTATTGCCATAACTCGTATAATGGATGCTTTTCGAAGGTTGAGGTAGACGATTTCCGAAGGTTTCTTGGTTATGTGTTGAAGGATGGATACAGCTGGATCTAGGTATTGTTAGTTTGGGTGATATATTTTGTGTCCCCTGTATCCCCAACACCTGATTGCATAACCAGAAAGTTTCGGGAGTTTATAGGTGGGAATTCAAGTAGCTCCTAGATTATCTTTCCTACAGACACATGATACGATATGGGGTCTATCATATGTTTGTTTCCGGCTTATTTCCTGAGCCAATCCTTTGTTTTTGTTTTGTTTTGTGGTATTCGAGTTGCTTCAATGTCAAGTGTTGATTCCATACCTTTTCTAAATGGTGTTATCATATTTCTATGGAAATACTAATCCTTCTTGATCATCAAGATTATCATGCCAATTCTTTTCCAACCGGTGTGCCTCTCTTCAAGTGCTTTCGATCACTTCAACATTCGCAAGATCAATTATCAGTTCTTCTCAACGGTGTTTGCTTCATCCGTTCCAAGTTGTCTTTGTTTTCCCGCCCTCCCACCATTATTTCTTCAAGGACGCAGACTTCTTAATCAAGTATCCATCTTATTGATGTGAAGCCTCTCCATTCTTCTCCTTCATGTTCTTACCCGGTGTTTCTCATGAAGATTCTAACGGAGCTTCAAGTTTATCATTCTTCATTGTTTTCTTCTCCGGTGGTTCCAATTCAAGCTTTATTGATCATATCTTTTCCTCGTTTCTAATGTTTTCTCGTACCGGTGCACCTCTTAATCATTCACCTCTCGCTATTCATTTGTTTCGGAGTGATGAAGATATCTCAGAAGATTCAAGTTTCCATTCTCGATTCACTCAAGTTCTTTTGAGGATGTTATCTCATTCAAGCCATTTAAATCAACCGGTGTGTTCTCCCATTTCAAGTAATCGTTCAACGGTGTATCTTCTGAGTGGGCCCTAACCCACAGGTCTTTTTCCAGGATCTTACCTGACTCTTCTAATCTTCCCGGAGCTATTCTCTAATTCTTTTCAAAGTTTGACGTAAGAATGAATTATCATCAGTCAAATGTCTTTCTCCAAGATCCTTCAATTCTTTCATCGTTGGTTCAACCTTTCCAATTTTCATTCCGGAGTGCCTCAACAATTCATGGTGGTGGTTCTCGTCATCATTCTCAACTTTTGAAGACCATAGAAGAGTTTCTCTTAAATCTTGCTCCATTCTCTTCAAGATGCATGGTTCTAGCTTGTTGTCATCCTCTCATAATTGTTTTCGATTGCGAGAATTCTTTTCAACCATCCGGAGCATTTCAGGAGTCTTTTCAGTTCGATTCTCCGAAGGCCATCATTTCAGAAGAATTATTGATTCTCAACTTTCAGCTCTCGATCTCCAAATCTTACCGGTGCATCATTCAAGTATTCTCTAATCAGCTTGAGATCTCTTGTTCTCATGTATCTAAATTATATCAAGTATCTTTATTCGTTTTCTAATTCTTCACGGTGATTTGTGCCTTTGCGACTTTCATTATCAATTCTTACGGTGGTTCTTTCAAGAAATTCTCTTCCGTTGTTATCGTATCAATTCATTCGTTCTTTCCAAGTTCTCTTCCGTTGTTACCGGTGCTTCGTTGAAGTCCTTCTCAAGTTTACGCCATATCTATCTCAATCCTTTCTACGAGAATAAGTGGTATGCCAAATCCATTTCTTGTCATCAATTTAATTGCTGAAGGATGAGCATAATGTAATTCTTATTTTTGTTTCATTGAGTTAATTCAATTCCTTATTCCGGAGGTTCATAAAAATTCTTGTTTTCATTGGTTCATCTTTCTTTCTGGAGTTCCAAGTTTTCTCGGTTATATCATTTCAAAGCTTCATCTTATCACTTCAAGGCTTCACCTTGTGTTTTCAACTTCTCTTTCTTTCTATCATCCTGTTGTTACCGGAGTTCTTCATGGAGGCTCTACATGGTGCTTCGCCAATGATTCTTTTCATTCTTCAATTGTTCTTCAAGATTTCTCTCAAAGTTATGATCCGTCAAGCCATACTCTAAAATAAACATGGTGTTTCAACACATGTTTTGTCTTGAGGAGTTCAAATATTCTTCTTCCTGCGTTCCAAAGTGCAATTCTTTCAACCGTATCATTCGAGGTGGTATTATGTCATTCTTGATAATTTGAGTTCATGTCTCATGATTCACATGTTGTTAAGAATGAGATATTTAAATCCATCATTTTCTTTTCGTACAAGGGATCTTTTCAACCAATCTATCTCTCCGTTGGAGTCATCTTGTGTCATATTTCACCTAAAGCCTTCTCTAAGGTTTGTTGCTATTATGGTGTTTATCAATGACCCAAGTTCTTCTTTTATCCTCCCGGTGAAATAGTTTCTAGTCTCCTCGTTTTTTATCAATCCAATCTCTTCCGTTGGTGGCAGAATCTCACCTCGAAATTTTGAGATGTTTCCATAAGTCCACTATAAGCTTATCCTTTCGTTGATTGTTTTTCCAACAACTCCGTTGTAACCTTCTTCGAAGGGTACTTTCCAAGCTCATTTGTGGTAGAAGTTGTCATTTTCATCTCCATTCCCTTATTCCAATGAGCTATTTCCTATTTCTTCTTCCGAAGGCATTGTGATGTTGCTCTCTTCACTCATCATCTCGAATTGTGAGGATCATGTTCTTTTTCTTGCATTATCCATTTAACCGGAGTGCCGTGTTTTCATTCGAGCTCTCTCATCTTATCAAGTTTTGCCCCCCTTCTCAACCGGAGTGCTGTCTGAAATCTTGCTTACCCTTTGTGCCATTCTTTCAATAGTTCCAGAGGCAGAGTGTTGTTGATCTCATCAAGTATCCTCTCATCTTGTCAAGTTCATATTCTATTACTCCATTCCAACCGGACTGTTGTGTCATCTCTTCAATATCGTCTCATCTTATCAAGTTTTCTTCTCTTTTCTACCGGAGTGCTGCTCTAATTCTATCATTCTTGTTCCCTGGCTATCGCAATATACCGGTGGTTGCATATTCACTTTGGTTCGTTAAACTCTTGTTTCATGCCTTTCAACCTACAAGGTTCTTGTAATGTTCCTTGTCCCTCTTGTCAATGGAGTGTTTGCAATCTCGTCATCTTCTTTGTATTCTTTCCTTCACTTTGTTCAACCTCTTAAGGTCCCTTGGTTTCACTCTTTTGTCAAGAAGCAACTTAGCTTTACCTCTTCTCTTTCTCTTCCGTTTTCCCCTCCGGTACCATTCTAGATCTCGGGGCGAGATCCTCTCGTAGTGGTGGAGTGTTGTAATGCCCCGAGACCGATGCGCCAGTTGTCCCCCCGTTATTCGCTGTTGTTGCTTTGTCATTTGCTTGCGTGTCGCATCTTGCCATGTCATCATCCGCATTGCATCATCATGTTTTTGAAACTTGCATCCGTCCGGGTTCTCCGAGTTCTCTCCCTTGTCCGTTCTGAGACCAACCACACTTGCACGCGCCCGCGGCATGTCCGAAATAGTAGTTTATAAGTGGCCGGAAAATGTTCTCGGAATGGGATGAAAGTTGGCGTGCGGTGTTGTTTTGGTGTCAGTAGACCGCCTGCCAAGTTTCATCGCATTCGGAGTCCGTTTGACGCCCCAACGAATAAATATAGCAGGCATTATAGCCGGTCTAACGTCAGACGTTTTCGGTCTCCGGAAACCGTGCCGGGCTGCATCTCTCCCCTCTTCTCTCAGACCAACCCGCTCTTCACAATCCGCCAGACCCAACCTAACCTCGCTTGTCAGCCCGCGGCCCCGCTCGCGCGCGCGTCCGAAAGTTGTCCCGGACCCGACCCGGATAGTCGTCACCGTTGTGTCCAGATCATCCCCTAACGTCTACAAAACATCTCCGTTTTGTTAATTGGACTCCATAACCTTTTTATTCGCGACCGTCCGTTTAAGATCGGAGGGACCAGATGCCCCTAACCAAAATCTAGTGCTATGTATATATAGACCAATCCCTAGGCAGCAACCCTAAAATCTAGCCCCTTGTCCCCTCAGCCGCCGCCGCCAGTTCTCTTCCTCCTCGGGATCTCCCCCGCTCCAAATCAGCAGCCACCACCTTCCCCTCCTCGATTTTGCCACCGGACAAACCAGCCGCAGCCTCCTCCTTCCTCGATCCCCACCAATCAGAGAACCCCACGGCCCTCCTCGACCGGCAGGATCCAGGAGCTCAAGCTCCTTTCTCTCGGTCCCTGCACCGGCGCCACATCGACCAGAACCAGGCCGCCTTCCCTGCCCTCCTCTCTCTTCGTCGCTCCCCCTCCATGCTCGTTTTGGTTCGGGAGAGAGCCCCTGACCGTGCCTCCCGTTGGCGAGCGCCCAGCGGAACCAGCCGCCGCCGATGACCGCGGCAGCCCCGTTGGACCCAGGTCGCGTCGCCCCTGTCCCTTCCCTTTCTCCTGCCTTCTTCTCTCTCTCTAACCCTCCTATCTCCCCGTCATGGCGGTAGCAGCCAGGGACGCCGTGTCTCCAAGAAGCAGCGGCAGTCCCGAGGCCCTGCCTCCTCCCCGGCGTCCTCGACGAGCTCGGACCGGTCTCCTCGCGCCCAGCCGTCCGCTGCTTCTTCTGCATCGCGCCGGCGCGCCCTACCTCTTCGCCGCTGCTCTGCTTCCTGACGAACAAGAGGAGTCTCGTTCCCGCCATGGTCCCTGCCTTGCCGGATCCGAGGTGGATCCATCCATCCCCGTCGTTTCCCGCTACCCGGATCCGCCACCCCTCGCCGGAGTTCCTTGCCGGCTCGCGCGCCGACCTTCAAGACCCAGCACGGCCGGCCTCTGCTCGCTCTGCATCGAGCAGAGAGGCTCCGCTCGTCCCGCTCGCCCGCGCCGTTGACCCGTCACCCTGCTGCGTGGGCCAGCGCCTCCCCAAGGCCCAGCGTCCCGGCTGCCTCCTCCTCTCCACGGTTCTGGGCTTGGCCCATGGTGAGCCACCCCAAGCCCAGCTCCCCAGCAGATTTCGGCCCGATCTGTTTTTTTACAGATATGTAATTTTAGCTATTATCCAGAGATGCCAGTTTTACAGAAAAACCCTTGAACTTCATGCATATAATAACCCAACAACCGTGCATCGGATTGAAATGTTTTATATATGAAAAATGCTTAAAATTGTGTCTAGTTTCATAATATGCAACTCTCATCCATGTTTAAAAATGTTTAAAGTGTTGTTTGCCTAAATTTGCTCCCATGACATGTTAAAATGTTTTAATTAATAACTAAATAATCGTAGCTCGGATTTAAATAAATTATATATGTAAATGGGGTAGAAAAATGCATAGACTACCATGTTGCACTTTATTTTCCTGTTTAACAACAATATAATATGATTTTAGGCAGAACAGTACCAAACCTTAAAATATGCACATGAGGATTTTCCGGAATTGTTGTTTGTTATTTCCGGCCTCATTTAAATTGCCTGGATAGGTAGTTTTGTTATGCTTCACCTCTTGCCTTGTTAATCAACATTTAACATTGTTGGGTACCTAGCCGAGAGTGAACTAAATAATTAAATGTGGGGTTTCGTCAATATGCAACTCGTTGCATATTGAGCTCCACTTAACTTGTAGTATTGTTTGTTGCACTTTGCCATGCCATGCATATTTAAACCGGACATGCATCATACTTGTTTGTGCATCATGCCATGTTCATGTGTTGGTTGTTTACTATGTTGTTTGTTTGTTTCCGGGTTGCCTCTCGTTAGCTTCGGTTTCGTCCCGGAGTTGTGAGGATTCGTTCGACTCCGTCCGTTTGTCTTCTTCATGGACTCGTTCTTCTTCCTTGCGGGATCTCAGGCAAGATGACCATACCCTCGAAATCACTTCTATCTTTGCTTGCTAGTTGCTCGCTCTTTTGCTATGCCTATGCTGCGATACCTACCACTTGCTTATTATGCCTCCCATATTGTTAAACCAAGCCTCTAACCCACCTTGTCCTAGCAAACCGTTGTTTGGCTATGTTACCGCTTTGCTCGGCCCCTCTTATAGCGTTGTTAGTTGCAGGTGAAGATGAAGTTTGTTCCTTGTTGGAACATGGAGATGTTGTTCCTTGATTGGAACATGTTTACTTGTTGGGATATCACAATATATCTTATTTAATTAATGCATCTATATAGTTGGTAAAGGGTGGAAGGCTCGGCCTAATGCCTGGTGTTTTGTTCCACTCTTGCCGCCCTAGTTTCCGTCATATCGGTGTTATGTTCCCGGATTTTGCCTCCCTAACGCGGTCGGGTGATTTATGGGACCTCCTTGACAGTTCGCTTTGAATAAGACTTTACCAGCGAGGCCCAACCTTGGTTTTACCATTTGCCTCACCACCACCTACTTTTCCCTTGGGAGTCTCTCTCTCGAGGGTCATCTTATTTTAGCCCCCCCGGGCCAATGCTGGTCTAAGTGTTGGTCTGAACCGAGCAGCCTGCGGGGCCCCCTCGTGGAAACTCGAGGCCTGGTTTTACTCGTAGCTTGACTTATCCGGTGTTGCCCTGAGAACGAGATATGTGCAGCTCCTATCAGGATGTCGGCGCATCGGGCGGCTTTGCTGGACTTGTTTTATTACTGTCGAAATGTCTTGTAGCCGGGACTCCGAGACTGATCGGGTCTTCCCGGGGAGAAGGAATATCCTTCGTTGATCGCGAGAGCTTATCATGGGCTAAGTTGGGACACCCCTGCAGGGTTTGAACTTTCGAAAGCCGTGCCCGCGGTTATGTGGCAGATGGGAATTTGTTAATGTCCGGTTGTAGAAAACCTGAAGTTGATCTTAACTAAAATACACCAACCGCGTGTGTAACCGTGATGGTCTCTTCTCGGCGGGGTCCGGGAGGTGAACACGGTTGTTGGAGTTATGCTTGACGTAAGTAGTTCAGGATCACTTATTGATCATAGTTGTTCGACCGTGCTTTTGCCTTCTCTTCTCGCTCTCATTTGCGTCGGTTAGCCACCATATATGCTAGTCGCTTGCTGCAGCTCCACCTACCTTTTACCCTACCTATAAGCTTAAATAGTCTTGATCTCGCGGGTGTGAGATTGCTGAGTCCCCGTGACTCACAGATACTTCCAAAACCAGTTTGCAGGTGCCGATGAAACTGTGCAGGTGACGCACCCGAGCTCAAGGAGGAGCTCGATGAAGATCTTGTTAATCGTGTTGTTTCGCTTCAGTTGATCAGTAGTGGAGCCCAGTTGGGGTCGATCGGGGACCTTTGTCGCTTTTGGGGTTCTTCTTTTATTTTGGTTCCGTAGTCGGACCGTGATTGTATCTGTTTGATGTAATGCTTTACTCATGTACTGTGTGAAGTGAAGATTGTAAGCCAACTATGTATCTCTTTCCCTTATGTATTACATGGGTTGTGTGAAGATTACCTCACTTGCGACATTGCTTTCAATGCGGTTATGCCTCTAAGTCGTGCTTCGACACGTGGGAGATATAGTCGCATCGAGGGCGTTACATCAATCCGATAAGATAACTTCAGAGGGAAAACTCAATCCATTACAAGAGAGTAGAGGGGGAGAAGAAACATAAGATCCAACAATAATAGCAAAGCTCGCGATACATCAAGATCGTGACAAATCAAGAACACGAGAGAGAGAGAGAGATGAAACACATAGCCACTGGTACATACCCTCAACCCCGAGGGTGAACTACTCCCTCCTCGTCATGGAGAGCACCGAGATGATGAAGATGGCCACCGGTGAGGGTTCCCCCCTCCGGTAGGGTGCCAGAACAAGGCCCCGATTGGTTTTTGGTGTCCACAGAGGCTTGCGGCGGCGGAACTCCCGATCTATTCTCTGTTCTGGAAGTTTTAGGGTACGTAGGTATATATGGGTGCAGGAAGTACGTCGGTGGAGCTTTGGGGGTCCCACGAGGCAGGGGGTGTTCCCTAGGGGGTGGGCACGCCCCCACCCTCGTGGGCACCTCCCTTCTCTCTTGATGTGGGGTCCAAGTCCATCCTATAGCTTTCCTCCAAAAATAACTTCTCTAGTTGATTTCGCTCCGTTTCGACTCCGTTTGGTATTCCTTTTCTTCGAAACACTGAAATAGGCAAAAAACAGCAAATCTTGGCTGGGCCTCTGGTTAATAGGTTAGTCTCAAAAATAATATAGAAGTGGAAAATAAAGCCCAATGTTGCCCAAAACAGTAGATAATATAACATGGAGCAATCAAAAATTATAGATACATTGGAGAAGTATCATCGGCATGTTCAGTTCATCTTGCAGGTGATGGAGCTCCCCTTCGGTTCATCTTGCGGGTGTGTTTTTGGGCAGTACAAATACATCGCTATAGTTAGTGCAGATGTGGCACCTTGCGGAGTACTAAAAAGACCAACTGATTAGGATTACTATAATGAACTAATAATAAAATTTGAGTCCTTCAGGATCCTCTAGTTCTGGATGTCCACCGCCATCCTCGTCAACCCCTATTTATTCACTGTAAGGAGGCTCTCTGCTCGTCGCTCGGCTGTCCTCTATTTGTTCTAATTTATGAAGAAATTGCAAATCAAGTTTAGTTTGATGATGGCTGTTGAGGATGACATTTGTGTGTTTGATTGATTTAGTTTCCGAATCTTGATTTAATTTCATGGCAAATTCGTCAGCATCTTCCATGGAGATTGCGATCTCTCTTGATTGTTGCTTGAGGATTTCTCCTCTGGATCTGTCCACTGTAGTTCCTGCATAGCGGTGTCCTTTTTCTAGTGTTCCTCTTTCGATGTTGATGCATGCGTTTAATAACCCACTGATACGAATTCTGAGAACAATCTTCAGTACAAGAAAAGTGGGTCGTTCAGTTCAATTTTGAATTATAGGTGTGTAAACACATCCTGCTTACACAGTAACTAATTAACTACGATAACCATGTTCAGACATCTACAAATCCCAAAACTATGCAGAGTTAGGATTGTTACTACCTTGTTTCTTACTATTGATTCATCTTTTATGAGAAGGTATTAAGATGGTACATGTAGTTGGACATCTCAATATATTGTAATGTGGTTTTTTGCATAGTACCTTGAAATTATTTTAGCAATTCAGAATTGCGATTGTGTTTGAAACTAAAAATGATCTATAACTTCTCAAACCTCATGGACTTGATGCTTAAAATACTTCCAGAACGAATTGATTCTTGTTCTTTTATGATCAGTTCAGCAAAAAAATTAGTTCAGTCCAATTTCAAATTCTCATTTTAGTATAGTCAAAGTTTCTTATTTTAGTTCAGTACAATATGAAAGTTTATTTCAATTCAATTCTTATTTTAGTTTTAGTTCATTTCAATTCTTATTTTAGTCAATATGTATTCTATGGATTTTATTTGGCCTAGATTGCTAGATTTACTCACTTGTTGTGCCAAGGCAATCTAAAAAATTAAGTGTTGCTACTGTAATTCGTTCATTGTTTCACGCCTTCCCGCAGACGCGCGCCCCCACCTTCCTGCCGACGCGCGTCTCCCTGAGACATGCGCCCCCGCCTCCCCGTCGACGTGCGCCACCATGGCTTCCTACAGATGGGCGCTTCTCCGCCGCCTCAACGCCCATGCCGTTCAAACTCAGCGACCTAGTGTGACAGCCTGGTTTTTGCCCTCTCTTATTTGCCTGATTTTCATTTGAAATTTTTCTAAAACTTGGAGTTTTTGAATCTTTTCATATGGACTTAAACACTTGGGCATCCTTGGCTTTCACCCAAGTTCTCCACTTCCCTCCTAAATCATCATTTCTCTTCTAATCCACCCCAAAATAATCTTTGGAATATTTTTCTTAAATGAAAATATTCATTTTCTCTCAAAAACCTTAGCCAGATCAGTTTGCTTCAAAGCAACCCTAATTTTTAGGGCACAGAAAAATCTGAGATAATTCACAAATATTCTGTGAACCCTAGGGCACCTCCCTGAGTAAAATATTTCATCACTTTTTGGAATATTTTTTCTACAGAAAATATTTTCTGTTTTGGACAGAAATGGTGGTTTCTTCAGCAACTACCATTTTACTTGCTCCATTTGACCTGAACTTTCTTGTGCATCTTTACCTTAGTAACTCATGACTAGCCTCCAAAGCACAGCCTCTAACTCCCAGCCGTTTGACCACAGTAACTGGTCAAAGTTACTGGTCAGAAACTTACCTGGCTTGCAAAAACCTCTCTACTGCACCTGGATCCAAACTAAATCATGGTAACACTCAAAACTACCATGAACAACATGCCAGACATGAAGTTTATGCTTAGATTGGCCTGATGTCATAGTTCACGCGGTGACCACGTTCGTCCAGGGGTGTTGGCATGCATGTCGACGCGCTCTGAGTGCCGCCGAGCACTCTGTTCGCGCGTGCTCGCTTCCCTCGCCTGCCCGAGCGTGGCCAACCGCGCAACCATCTTCGTCTCAACGCCATTAACCTCCCTCTGGCGCTCGCCGACACAAGACCTCGCCGCAGCGACCACGGGCAAGGTCCGGCCAGCCCAACAGTGCGGAGCGCACTGTGCTCATCGCCTTCCCCTCGATCATGTGGTCGTCTCCATCCGCCCACAGTCCCCGCGTGACCTGTGTCGCCTTCTGCCCCTCTCACTAACACTGCTTGTCGCCGGGTGCCGTGGACAGGTGTCCACCGGCGGAGCCCGAACCCCCCTCGCCACTCGCCTATAAATGGAGCCACCCACAGCCTCCTCGAGCACCATCCAGCACTCACACACACTCCACAATCGCGTAGGAAGCCGTAGCCTGGCCGGGCAGGCCTCGGGCCGCCGTCCCCGAGCTCGAGCTCGCCAGCGATCCCCTTTGGTCGCCGCGGAAGCTCTAGCCCCTCCCAGGGCTTCCGCCTCTCTCCGGTGACGCTGTCCCGCCCGCTTGGAGCCCCTGGAGTGGCCTCCGTTCCCCGTCTACCTCAACTCCGGTAACCACCATTTTCTGCCTCCGCTTGCGAGCTTTATTTTGACACCGTCCGACCACCCCTAGCCACGCTACGGGTACGGGCAGGTGTGCCACCATCCCCTTTCTAAATCCATCCCTCTCGTTTTGGCCAAGAAGCCCTCGTCACCAGCGAGAGCTCTGGCGAAGCTGCGGCCTCCTCTGTTTCCTTCTCCCCCTTTCCCCACCTGACTAGCAGGGCCCGCTAGTCAGCCACTCTGTACGCGCGCGAAGCGGTACGAGTGGTGGCACCCTGAGGTTTTACGCCTTCGATGCCAACCCCCCCTCAGCTGTTTATTTAAATTCAAAATCATTTAAATTCCAGAGAGCTTCAAACAGTTATAACTCTTCAACCATAAGTCCAAATGAATTGATTCTTTTTGCATTGTGTTCTTTGAAAGAAATCTAGCAGCTCACCAAAGATGAGATTTTTCTGAGCTGTTTAGAATTTCTGGTGATTTTCAGAAGTGTTCTTGGTATTTGCTTTTTGTGTTTAAACTTATTTTCAGAGGGTGAGACTTGTCTTGAGGATCACCAGAAGGCTTGTGAACCTCATCTGCACTAAGGCAAGCCACAACAACATTTTCATGGTGTCATTTCAATATTTGTGATTTTCTTACTTGAATGAAATGATTAATCCATGCATTTAAATAACTATTGTGTTATTTTTGTTCTGTTAAATGTTTGTTAGTTATTATGCTTGATTTACAGAATGTTGAAACTAGCTTAGTGGGTAGAGCAAGTTAAGATTTATTTGTGGTGATGTTAGAAATGATTTTGTTATGCATGATAGTAATTATTTAAAGTTTTGTTCTTGCATACATAAAATGATAAAAAATTGCTAGAAAATATTCTGTTAAATATTTATTTAGTCATTTTACTTGACTTACAAAAGGTTTGCACCTCACTTGGTTGATAAAGAAATTAGGAATTGTTTGTGGAGAAATCTTTATTATGCACGTGAGAAATTAATCGGAGTTACATTCTTGCATGAGAAAATAATAAAACTTGTTAATATGTGAGTGGTCTTGATCAGCAAAGAAATATGAGTTGTTGAGGTTTATGCTTTGTATGAATATGGATGACATCAGTCATTTCCTTTATTAAGTGATGCATGTGTAGTTTTGCATTTCATGGCATGCTATGACACTGGTCATTTTCATTTTAGTTGAACCTGAATAAAACTCAACTTGAATATACCGTTGACTGGGTCATGGTGCCGCTGAATCGAGTTTCTTTCCCAGTGCAACCACATTTGCCTTCGTGGGAAGGCCTTGATTCGGTCCATTGGCATTGCCTCAGGTCGGTGCCTCCAACTAGGGAAGGTTATGTCGTGCTTACCCTGGCCCGGTAAGCAGGCATAATCTGTGTGCCCGTTATTGAGTTTATGGTACCGAGTCCCCGAGTGGGATTGTTTTGGCCACGACAGTGGTCAGTGTGTTTTTGGTAGACACGGGGCCACCCAGGACTAGCCCGTTGGGGATTGGGTCGGAGTGGCCGGGAGAGTGTCATGGCAATGGAAGGGTTTTGTCGGAACGCCGTTGGTCCACCCGAATGGAAGTGCGATGCCATGGGTTCCGTGGTGTGGGTACAATGTGCTACCTCTGCAGAGTGTATAATCTATCGATAGCCGAGTCCACGGTCACGGACACCTCGTAGTAGGTCCGACCATGCGTCAACGTTTAATAAAATGTGCACACTAAGCTATGAACTTTGCATTGTTGAGGATGGAAGAAGGGCCATCGAGGTATTCTGGACCATATATTGGTCAGGGTTGTGATCGCCGTAAGGATCATGAGTTACTCTTGTTAAGACCATGTTGGTGGTTTGTTTGTGATCCGGAAATGATCACGATTGGTAAGTTGTCCCGAGGGACGTTCGATCATGATCACAACATGTTTGACATATAGTGTTGCATTATTAATAATTGGTTAAGTATCATGATATTGTTTGCCATTATGATTATGCCGGTTGTGAGCTTGCAAGTACATTCAATGTATTGACCTGGCGTGTCATGCCAGATTTCAGGAAAGTCTCGTTGGAGAGGAGCACTGCTCGAGTCTAGATGGTGTCCACATCGGTGTCCCTATGATATGGAGCTTCCGCTACGACGCTATTCCGCTGCCACATAGTTGTCCTGATCGAGGCCCCTTTATGTTCACTAAATAATGTACATATTGTTCAGCCACACCGGGTGTGCCGCTTGGCCTCGACAGCTGTTGTAATATAAACTCTGTTCCGCTAGCATCAATAAAGCAGTTGTTTTCTATACCAAGATGTTGTGTGTTGCCAGAAGACATGGTCTCTGGGCTAGCAATGCATGGTAAACCGGTTGCTCTGAGCCGGGGTGCCACACCTAGGCCGTTCACCACCACCGCCATAGCCCATTTAGTTGGCGGCGTTCCTATAGCTTCAGATGTGCTGACAGTAGTAGGCACTGGTTGTGTTGGATAAAATGCTTAGGAGCTCCCATGATTTATACATGGAACCAGATGATTCTATTTCTTCATTCCCCCAAGTGCTTCAATGCTGGCTCCTTCTCGGCTGACTTGATCGTTGCAGGATTAGGTGGGCGTAGGTGTGGGTTTACACGGAAGCTGGCACCGCTCTTGTGTTGTTTTATCTAGCGATTGAGAACTTGATACACTCTTTTAATGCGTAAGTTTATCTGCTCACAACCTGTTTGTGTGAAAGCCAAATAGCTTGAGAATAGCAACATGTTCGAGCTTAGCTGAGAGGATTTTGAATCGTTGTGTGTGGAAGTGTGGACATGGCCTTGAGATAATGCATGCTGCTTTATTCATAAAGAGATGGTGTTGTTGATTTTACTCATAGGAAACCGAACCAAAACGGTGGTTGCTACTAGTGTTTGGAAATTGTAATTACTAGAACTCTTATTTCTCACCCTTTTAATTGCTGGCTAATTCTTGTAGAAAGTAGTGGTTAATCTTGCTAATTACTTTGATGTGATGCCTAGGTGGTCAGTCCAGCTCCTGCAACCAACACAGGTCATTGCCCCTTTTCCACAACGGCAACAACACAAAGACGAGTGTGGTCGTCCTCAACCAGTTCCTCACGCGGCCTCTGCGCAAGCGCTGCTCATGTATGCTTACACCAAAAGTAAAACTCTTTCCACTCTCCTCATACTTGCACTTGCTTATTTTCTAAGCAATAATTCCTATTGCTTCCTCTTGGGGAAAGGGATCCCATGTTGAAGCTGTCTTGATGCTTACCCGCTGTTTATATTCATAACCATAGTGTATGAAACATATGAAAACCATTCCGGCTTCGGAGAAAATATAACCAGTACATGTGCAATTGCGCGAGCAGTTCCCTTATGAAAGTTCCTTGTACACAAACCACATGAAAGTTCGCCGAGAAAAACTTTGTAAGTTCAAAATGGCTATAGAAAACTTTGTCAGATGGGTATAGAAAACTTTGTTAGTTCAAAATGGGCATGCCTAACAGTGCGTGAATAAAAAACTAAACCCAACAAAGTCCAAGTTGGTCGGTCTACAGTGTGTTTTCAAGAAGGTTGTTGGACTTCGAGGCCGACATTGGCTGGTCATCTACCTTCCAATTGTTATTAGGCATATACCACTGAAACTGCAGGTCGCGCCCTCCTCCCGCATAGCCTATTGGTTGCCGTACCGTGACCCCTCCTCCCTCGTCGACCTCGCCTGAACTCACCGCTGCTATTTTCTGTCTCATGAATTTCTGATGAATTTCATCTCCCTATGGTTAAGTTTTTTTGTAAGGCCTCAGAGAATAGACCAACAAAAAGGCCTATCTATGGCGTGTTTTTGAAAATGGAAGTCTTTGTTATGTGTGTCAGTTGGTACTTTGTCAATTACTGAATTTTTTTTGTTTGTAGATTAGTAATTTGCATGTGCACTGGAGGAGTGTTTTTGTTTTCTAGAGATCAGTTGTATGTTATGTAATCTTGTTGAGTTCTGATTTTTGAACCTTCCCGGTAGTAATACATGTACAGAGTGATACACAAGTTTGATTTGTGAAAGTGCGTTATATCGACTAGAGGGCGGGTGAATAGGCGATTTTTATGAATTCTCCACTGAGGAATTTGCGGGTGAGGAAATTCCTTAGCGAAGAACTACTTGCAGCGGAATAAGTAATCATAACAGAACACAAGCACGGTCATCATAATGAAATGAAGACAAGCACAGAGTAAAGAAAGCGTAAACACAGGATAACACAGGATGAAAACAAACAGACTGAAGAAATTGAACTGAGGAAATTGAGAAAGTCTTCAGTCAAAGTCTTCAAACACACTATGAACAAGCGCACAACACAGTAATGAGGAAATGAAAGAGTTGAGGAAATAGAACCAGTAAGCTTGGTGAAGACAATGATTTGGTAGACCAGTTCCAACTGCTGTCTCAGTTGTACGTCTTGTTGGAGCGGATAGGTATTTAAACCTGAGGACACACAGTCCTCATCGTATTCTCCTTGAGCTAAGGTCACACAGACCTCGCCCAATCACTTGTGGTAAGTCTTCAGGTGACTTCCAAACCTTCACAAACTCAGTCACTCAGCGATCCACAATTCCTCTTAGATGCTCTAGACCATGACGCCTAACCATCTGGGAGAAGCATAGTCTTCTAAGGTAACAAGCATCGGATCCACGCAGGATCAACCTCTTTAGTGATGCTTAATCACTTTGGGTTTGTAGGTGGTTGGGTTTGGGTTTTCCTCACTTGATGATTTTCGCTCAAAGTCCTCGGAGGATGGGATGCTCTCAAATAACAAGTGTCAGTTTCTCTCGGAGTAGCCAACCAGCTAGTGGTTGTAGGGGCGGCTATTTATAACCTAGGGAGCAGCCCGACATGATAAGACATAAATGCCCTTCAATGATATGACCGTTAGGTCCGTAGATATTTTGGGATAGCTGGCGCGTAGCACAGCAACGGTCGGAATTTTGAGTATCAAATACCTCACGGCTATCATGTTCCTCACTGTGTAGGCAATCCGCACTAGTGAATTCCTAACTCCTCAGTCAGAACAAATTCCTCAACGACCAGAAGAAATTCGTCTCTATCACTAAAGAAATTGACTGAGCTGTATGAGATTTCCAATGGCTTCACTCGCAGGGATTGGTTGGTGTAGGATTTTGAGTTGAGAATCACATGGAAAATTTTCCTTAGTATCTCCTCGACCCCCTTTAACAGTACGGTGTTTCCTATGAATCGAGAAAGAGAAAATAAAACTACGAAAGCAAAAGTCTTCACGCTTCATGTTCCTCGAATGAATACCAAGTCTTCAAGGTCACACCAATTTCTTCACTTTCAAAGTCTTCAGAAAGTCTTCAGAAATCCAAAGTCTCCAGTCGAAGAACTTCATTTTTAGGGGTCGACTTTCTCTGTAAATATCAAACTCCTCATAGACTTATAGAACTGTGTACACTCATAAACACATTAGTCCCTTAACCTATAAGTCTTCAATACACCAAAATCTTTAAGGGGCACTAGATGCACTTAAAATCTCCCCCTTTTTGGTGATTGATGACAATATAGGTTAAGTTTTCAACGGGGATAAATCATATGAGTGTAAATACTGGTATTGAGGAATTTGATTGCAAGCTATAGAAGAACTCCCCCTGAAGATGTGCATAGTGAGGATTTTGCTTTTGAAGCAATGCACAATTGAAGAGTAGAATCATGAAGATCTCCCCCTATATCTTGTAATTCATACATGCATTTGACATATAATATGAAGAATTTGAAATGCATGATGAAATATGGTGACTGATGTAGTTCAGCATGCGTGCATTAACATTAACAAGGAATAAGCATGCAGAAGAACACAACAAAAGTATCAGACCACCATAGAGTTTAAGTTTACAACTCGATCCAGCAAAGTCTTCAAAAGAATGAGAGTTGTAACTTAGCAAAAAAATGCCCATATAGATAGACCCGCTTGAAGACTAACTCAAATTTCTCCCCCTTTGTCATCGAATGACCAAAAGGATCAAAAAATGAGGACTAACGCACCTGAAGAATATCAAGTTGATGAAGGAGCACCAGTGTTGTTGGGGTCGTTTGTTGTTGTAGGGCCTGCCGCAGTGTCGTCCAAGTCTTCATGCTCGTCGGTGTCGCGTGATGAAGAATAGGAGCTTGCCACCAAGGAAGGAACCTTGACCTTCTTGTATTTCTTCAGTGGAGGTGCAGATCAGTCAAAATCGTCCTTGAGACCCATTTGCTTCAGATCTTCTTCACCATATACATGTGACAGAATAGCCCAGGTGCGACCGAAAACTTCATGGAGAAGTAATGGTTTTTCTTCACTGCATTATGTGTAGCAGTCATGTTGTGAAGAATAGAACCAAACTGACGCTTAACCCATTTATGGTTTCGATCCACCTTCTAGTGAAGACTAAGAAGAAGCTCACGGTCAGTCATCACTCTTGGAGCTGTGGCTTGAGGATTTGGCTTGGATGCATTAGCAGCAGAATCATGAGTGGCAGAATCATCATTGGTGGAATAAGATGCAGCTTTGCAAAACTGGCCATCCAATGGACGAATGGCTTCATCTATAACAGCAGCAGCCTTGCCCATTTCATCAGCTGAGGAAAATGTCCTTTTGAGGACTTCAATGGGGGGCAGGTAGCTGCAATGGTTGAGAGTGTCAGCCTTGTACTTGAGTGAAGACCTTGTTCTGATGAATGTCATAATCCAAGGTGCGTAAGGCTTCAACTCAAACAGAGAAAGTGTAACATTTGCCAGAGTCCTCATGAAGAAATCGTGATAATTGACAGGAATGCCATGAATGATGTTGAATAGCAGATTCTTCATGATGCCAACAACTTCTTCATCATTCGAGTCGTGGCCTTTGATTGGACTCATAGTCTTCGTCAGAATGCGATAGACTGTTCTTGGTACATACAACAATTCCTTCACGAGGAATTTGGTCCTTGGAGCTTGAACGGGCTTCAGAGGCTTCATTAGCACTTGCATATAGTGAGCAGTGAGCTCAGGCTCTTGGTACAGGCAACGAGCTCCTTCAATGGGTGGACTGATGGGCAGGGCCTGAAGTAATTCAGATGCCGGTGCCTTATAGTGAGTGTTTTCGGTCATCCAGTCCAACACCCAAGAGTTGATATCATCAGCATCGTCTGTGATGTGCAGGGTTGCATAGAATTGAAGAATGAGCTCTTCATTCGAATCACAAATATCCGTGCAGAAGTTGAGTAAGCCTGCATCATGAAGCACACTGAGGACTGGGGTGAAACAAGGCATTGATTCCATACCAACGTGAGAAATGTGCTCATGGTCGAAGACTTTGTCCTTGTTGAAGAGTAGTGAAGAATAGAAGTTGGCCTGGCTGGCAGTCCAGAAGCGCTTCCTTCTAAGACGTGCAGAGTCATAAGGATTATAATTAGTAAAGAACACGTGCTCGCTGAAGGAGTCATCAGCCTTGAATTTCTGCTTCTTCGAGAATGGATCCTTTGGCTTGGGCTGAGGAGTATCAGTCAATTGCATCACCACCTTAGGAATCGCAATCTCAGGCTCCACAGACTGAGGAATTTCAGGTTCTTCGTCAGTAATAGCCTGGTTCTTTAATTCTTCATTTACATTTTCATCAGCACTAGTGGCTGGAATCTCTTCATGGGCAGACGGGGTTGCACGAGGTTCATTAGATCCCATTTGTACTTCAGTATTGACAGGGGATTGAGGAATTTGTTGTAGTGGTCTGAAGAGAGGAGAGTTGGGGTGCTGACTTTCCCAAAAGACATCATTCATCACTTGTGTTGTACACCCAATGTCCATATCTTCATCTTCTTCTTTTCTTCAACGCCGGCCTCTTCAGCAGTCAACTGAGGCATTGGCGATGAGACTTGTGGGGTTGAAGGGATTGCATCCGCTTCAATTTCTTCATCCAACTGCTTTCATGGAGCAACAAAAGGAATCTCTTCATCTAATTCACTTGGAATCACATATTCTTCATGAAAAGGAACAAGTTCCTTTGATGGCATGGATGAGACTGGAATGGCATCAATTGGATTTGCAAAAGAGCTGGTCAATGGCTTCATCTTCTTCGGAGCTAAAGAATCTGATGAAGTTGATGCCTTCCTTTTCTTCACAGCTTCACGCTTTGCAGCCTTGGTCTTCTTCACATGTGATGAAGACGGAAGGATTGGAGTTTTAGTAGGCGCAGGTAGAGCAGAGGAATTTGGTTGAATTTCTTCAGGCACAACTGATGCAGTTGCCCTGACTTCTTCATTTTCTTCAGGCATAGCCATTGAAGCTTCAGCTGTCCTGACATTTTCTTCAGGCGTAACACTAGTGGTTGCCCTGGCAATTTCTTCAGCGGCTGGAATGTAGTCATTAGCCCTGGTACTTTGAGTTTCTTCAGCAGCCTGAATGTCATCAACGGTGCTGGCATTTTCTTGAGTAGGCTGAGCAGATGCTTCAGCCTAGGATTTTCTTGTTGCGTTGGGGCTACAACATTTGAAGTGAACTTTTCAGTCAAATTCACAAATCTGACTTTGGCTCCAAGCCAGTCAGCATAGTAGTGATCAAATTCATCACTTAATTGTTTGATCTCATCTTGCAAGGCAACGAGTTCTTCAGGGGAAAGCTTCAGAACATTTTGCTTCAGAAATCGTTGTTTCTTGTACTGCGCTTTCTTCACTCTTCTTCCTTGATCAAATTTCCACTTCTCTTCTTCAATGAAGGCAGTCAAAACATGACTTTGACCAGGAGTGAGGTTCGTCTCCGAAAAAAGTGTGTTGGGATCCTTGTGCCATAGGTCGATGAAGTCTAGGATCAACTTCCAATCCAGAAGCAATGGCACATTGCTGCCTTTGGCTCTAGCGGCCTTGTCTTGCCTGTCTCCGGTAATTTCGGCAAGTTCCTCATCATCAGCTTCATCTTCATCAGACGACACTTGGAAGGCAACCTGCTTCTTGTGAGGACTTGGTCGAGTGCCTCGTCCAGTAGTGGCCTTTTTCTTCAGCAGAGAGGGGCCAGTTGAAGAATTTGGTGTAGCTGAGGAACTAGCAGATGCTCCTGAGGCAATAGAGATGTCTTCTGTCCTTTGGCACGTAGCGAGATGCACAGGTGCAGAGGATTTGGACGGAGGAGCTGAAGGTTTTGAAGGAGCTGGAGCAGCTTGAGGAATTTGCCATGAAGGCTTTGAGGAATCTGGCCGTGAGGGCACTGCTGAGGAACTTGGCCGTGAGGGCATTGAGGATGAAGCACTTGGCTTATGAGCAGGTTTCTTTGCCATGGCCTTCTTTGGCTTGCTTGCAGAGGCCTCAGCAGTGGTAGCAGCAGCAGCAGAGTCTTCATTAAATTTCCTCACTGCTTCTTTTGCCTGTTTGGCCTGGAGCTTGGCCCATTCTTCAGGATAGTCCTCACCACGCTTGAGGCTGGTGGGATCTGCTACTTGGCCAGGTGCCAATGGAGGTCTTGAGCATGGAGGGGTAACAACGAATTTCTTCATGTATTTGGGAGTAACATATCTGTACTCCCTCCACTCTCTTGCCCATCTCCTCTCAATCTTCTGAATGTGCACCTTGCGCTGATTTTTATCTTCCTCAGGAGGTGTGTACTATCCAGTATAATTGTCATCAGGGATCTCAAATGCTGTGTTGACCTTAGGCCTCTTTCCTCCTTTCTGTGGCTTCTTACTGTCAGCCATTTTCTTCAGCTGAGGAATATGGACAACTGAATTTTCTGAAGAGGTGTGCAACTTTTCTTCGAGGAACGCTGCAAATGAGTTAAGTTGATGAGAACCTAGTGATTTAGCAACGGACATGAGTACCTGTGAACAGAGTATAGTTGCGAGGAATTTGGAGAGGTCATATGCGTTCACAGAAGGTTTTGCAAAACGAACAAGTTTGAGGAATTTGACTAGACGAGTCTTGAAGAATTTCACTAAGCGTTCTTTGTCTTAGGTTCCAGAGTTGTAGAGATCAAAAATCCACACAAATGAGGAATCTTGAAGAAAAATATTGCTTAGAGAAACGGATCAAGAACTGATGACATGTGAGGTGTTTTAGTGTGTGAGGGTTTGAAGAAAAACACCTTTGAAGATTTTGTAGAAATCATTCAAATCAAAGAGGGCAATAAAAGTAACTTTTAATTACCCTGGATGAAGAACACGATGAACTGGAAAGTGTAGATGTGAAGTTCGTCGGTTCAGATCTTCCACGCCCTAACTCAGTAGAGGAAGACAGCTACGGCGGCCATGTTGTGAAGAAATCCGCAGCCGGGGCGAGTACGACGGTGACGAGGTCGAGGAAGTGAAGCTCTTCCTCACCGGCAATGATGAAGTAGTGGCGGCGCTAGGGTTTGAAAAGCTCGAGCGGGAGAGAGATCGAGCAGAGTAAAAGTGAAGTGAGGAAGGGGAGGGGTATATATAGCCGCGGTGAAAAACTATTCACCTGAAGAAATTGGACGAACGTGCCCGTGACCCTTCTCATTCGCGCGACATGTGTCACCCACGTACTGAGAGGTGGCGATCGTGTGAAATCGTGGGTGAATAGATAAGTATTTCGTGGAATGCGGACGGTTTGAGCGGCAAACGCCGAAAAATCAGATAAGATAAGTTTTAAAGTTACGTTCGCAAATTCTTCAGCTGACAAGAACACAATGAAGATTTTGGATGAGTTTCAAATAGAACGCACATGAAGAATTTGTGAATAGATTGGGTTGAGTTTAGCATAGAGGGGGAAGGGTCCTATCACATTCACTTAGCAGAAAAAGCAACTTGAAGAAATAGCAATAAGTGAATGATGTAGAGGACATAAACTCATAAATATATATAGCCAATGAAGAAAAACGGCGGAAATGGTGAAGACAATGCAAAGTTGAAGATATTGAACAACTGAGGGATTTCAAAACTGAGGAAAAACTCAATTAGAAGATTTTCAACTTTTGGTGGTGGCGTGACCCATCGTATAAGAATGATGATTTCAGACGCCGCGTACAATTGTTGTAGGGCTCTGAGAATCAAATTCTTCGTTAATTTCTTCACACTTAGAGTGTTAGCCTTCATTGATTGAAGAAAAACTTTTCTTCATGTGTTGCACATCTAAGTCATCAATTTTGCATAAGTGTTAGGATGAGTGTCCTTCTCAAAGAACATTAGAAGATTCTAGGATATTTAGCTCACACCGCAACTGGCTAAATCTCTTCGCATCCAACGGCTTTGTGAAGATATCGGCTAGCTGTTCTTCAGTCTTCACATGCTCAATAGAATTGTCGCCCTTCAACACATGATCGCGAAGAAAATGATGACAAATCTGAATGTGCTTTGTCTTCGAGTGCTGAACTGGGTTATGAGCAATTTTGATGGCGCTCTCATTGTCACAGTAGAGAAGCACATTCTTCGCGTTGAATCCGTAGTCCTTGAGAGTTTGCTTCATCCATAGCAATTGAGCTTAGCAAGAACCAGCAACAATGTACTCAGCTTCAGTAGTAGACAGTGATACTCAGTTCTGTTTCTTCGAGGACCAACAGACCAAAGATCGTCCGAGGAACTGGCATGTGCCATATGTTGACTTGCGGTCCGCTCGATCACCAGCATAGTAAGAGTTAGAATATCCAATGAGATCAAAAGCCGAGCCCTTGGGGTACCATAATCCAAGTGTTGGTGTGTGAGCCAGATATCAAAGAATATGCTTCATAGCCTTATGGTGTGATTCCTTCGTTGTAGCTTGAAATCGGGCACACATGCAAACACTAAGCATAATATCTGGCCAAGATGCACATAAATACGATAGAGAACCAATCATGGAGGGGTATACCTTTTGATCGAAGTCAATACCGTTTTCATCAGTGCATAGATGGCCATTAGTGGGCATAGGGATTTTGACGCCTTTGCAATCTTGCATGCCGAATTTCCTTAATACATCCTTGAGGTATTTCTCCTGAGATATGAATATGCCATTGCGCTACTCACGAATTTGAAGACCTAAAAAGAATTTCAATTCTCCCATCATAGACATTTGATTTTCTTAACTCATCATATAGGCAAATTCATCACTATAACGTTGGTCAGTACAACCAAAGATAATATCATCAACATATATTTGGCACACAAACAGTTCACCATCATAAGATTTAGTGAAAAGAGTAGGGTCGAGTGAACTGGGTTTGAAGCCTTTCTTCATGAGGTATTCCTTCAAAGTATCGTACCACGCCCGAGGGGCCTGCTTGAGGCCATAGAGGGCCTTATTGATTCTGAAGACTTTGTCAGGATGCTTTGGATCTTCAAAACCTGGGGGTTGAGCAACATATACTTCTTCCTCAAGCTTACCATTGAGGAATGCACTTTTCACATCCATTTGATATAAGATGATGTCATGATGGTTAGCATAAGCAAGTAATATGCGAATAGCCTCAAGTCTAGCAACAGGTGCAAAAGTTTCATCGAAATCAATTCCTTCAACCTGTGTGTAGCCTTGAGCTACAAGCCATGCCTTATTCCTCACCACAAGGCCATTTTCATCTTGCTTGTTGTGGTAGATCCACTTTGTGCCAATGATATTGTGCTTGCGAGGATCTGGACGTTTGACCAGTTCCCAGACGTTGTTGAGCTTGAACTGATGTAATTCTTCTTCCATAGCTTGAATCCACTCAGGCTCCAAAAATGCTTCATCTACCTTAGTGGGCTCTGTGATAGAAACAAAAGCAAAGTGCCCACAAAATTTAGATAAATGTGACGCTCTTGAGCATGTGAGAGGACCTGGTGCTTCAATGTCATCGATGATTCTCTCAATTTGCACTTCATTTGCCATGCGAGGATGAGCTGGTTGTCGTCGAGGTATTTGATCAGCATTTTATTCAGCACCATTTTCTTCAGGTGCATTAGCTCGACGTTCTTCATGTTCTGGAATGAATTCTTCAGCAGATTCTTCGGTCGAAATGACATCCTCAGTAGCCTTGAACTTGATAGTCTCCTCAGGTGCTGGTTCATCTATCACAGAAGGTAGGTGCTCTCTTTGCGAGCCATTAATTTCATTGAACCACACATCTACAGTTTCAACAACTTTGTGAAGAACATTGTTGAAGACTCTATAGGTGTGCGAGTCCTTTCCGTAACCAAGCATAAAACCTTCATGTGCTTTCGGTGCAAATTTTGAGTTGTGATGAGGATCTCTAATCCAACATTTAGCACCGAAGACTTTGAAGTAACTCACATTGGGTTTCTTGTCAGTGAGGAGTTCATAAGCAGACTTCTTGAAGAATTTGTGAAGATATACCCTCTTGATGATGTGGCATGCAGTATCAATTGCATCAATCCAGAAACGACGAGGCATCCTGTATTCATCAAGCATAGTGTGACCCATCTCAGCAAGAGTCCTGTTCTTGCGCTCCATGATGCCATTTTGCTGAGGAGTATAAGGAGCAGATAACTCATGAGTGATACCGAGTTCATCAAGAGCAAAATTCTTGAACTCAGTTCCATTGTCACTTCTGATGTGCTTGATTTTCACACCAAAGTTGGTTGAATCCCTCGAGGAAAATCGTTTGAAGACTTCCTGCATCTCATGTTTGTAAGTGACAATATGTACCCATGTGTAACGAGAGTAATCGTTAACAATAACAAAGCCATATAGAGATGCATCATTTGAAACTGCAAAATAATGATTAGGACCAAAGAGATCCATATGAAGCAATTCAAATGGTCGAGTGGTAGTCATGATTGTCTTTGCTGGATGCTTGGACTTGGTCATCTTTCCAGCTTCACAGGCTCCGCATAAGTGATCCTTGAGGAATTTGACATTCTCAATGCCAATGACATGCTTCTTCTTCGCAATTCTGTGCAAATTCCTCATGTTTGCATGACCAAGTTGTGATGCCATAGCCAACCTTCTAAAGCTTTTGCAAGTAGGCATACGGCTGGTTGTGGTCCTGTAGAGAAATCAACAATATACAGATCTCCTCTCCTAAAGGCTTCGAAGACTTTGGAATTGTCAGCTTCCGTGATCACAACACAACGATACTTGCCAAAGACAACAACCATATCAAGATCACATAGCATTGAGACAGACATGAGGTTGTATCCTAAGGACTCGACAAGCATGACTTTGTCCATGTGTCGATCCTTTGAGATCGCAACCTTACCTAGACCCAATACCTGACTTTTGCCTTTGTCAGCGAAGATGATATGCTTCAGATGCGATGGAGATAAGGGAACATCCATCAATAGATTCTTGTCACCAGTCATGTGATTTGTGCATCCACTATCGAGGACCCACTCATTGGCTTTGGATTGATCATCCTACAGATGAATTAGTGCAACTTGCGAACTCATATACTTCATCAGTGAAGAATATGACATCAATTTCATCAGATCAAGTAATAGAATAGATAAAGCAATATGAGGATGTGAGAAATGAAACTTCATTTCTTCATGATTAGCCTGCGTCCTTTCAGGCAATTTCAGGTCACCAGCAAATTCTTCAGACGTTTTAAGCACGTCTGGAGACCTGACCCTACAGAAGAAATTAGTTCTTTTTCTTCACCACCCACATCTGAAGGGGCGACAAAGAGTTCATCACTCTACGAGCTCCATACGAGAAAGGTGGCATCAAAGCCAGTCCATTTCGTTTCGTAGAAGAGGAGTTAGGATAAGCATATGAATAAGCAGAGAAATTATTCGAGGACTTATGAACATAATGGTTTGAAGAATAATGCACATATTCATAGCCCTTAGCTCTTCCCTGTGAAACAGAGGGGTTAGCACGATGATGTTTATATGAGGACTTGGATCCTTTTGAGTAATTTGATCAACGTGAGGAATTTGGTCCGTATGGGGACTTTGATCCATATGAAGAATTTGATCTGGGGTTCCTATTCTTCATCGGTGGTGTCATGATGACATTCACCTGAAGATTTTCAAGGTACCTTTTGGGGACCTAGATTTTCTTCATAGGGGAACCGTTCCTGTAGTTCGTGCCAACATATCTAGCAAATACTTCACCATTCTGATTTTTGAACAGTTTATAGTTGGAGTCAAATGACTCATCAGAAGAATGAGGAGATTCACATGTAAAGCCAGATAAATTGGATGGATCAACTGGAGGTACCTTTGCAGCAACCCATGAGGTTTTGGGGTACTGCTCAGGCTTCCAATAAGTTCCATCAGCATTGATTTTCCTCTCAAAGGCAATACCCTCTTTCCTAGGGTTCTTGTTGAGGATCTGCTTTTTAAGCACATCACAAAGAGTCTGATGCCCTTTGAGGCTTTTGTACATGCCTGTCATGTACAATTCCTTCAGCCCTGCATCATCAGTGATACTAGCAATGTCCTCAGATGGGGAATTAGTGATAGCAGAGATAGGTGAAGAATTTGAAGCATTAGAAGCATTTGAACATTCAGGTGAAGAATTAGCAGATTCATGTTCAATGCACTTCAAACATGGAGGGACAAATTCTTCCTAAGAAGCGCTGATTTGTTGAGCAAGTAATGAATCACGCTCCTTGTGAAGATCTTCATAACTCACTCTTAGCTTTTCAAGATCTTTCTTTCTTTGAAGAAATTCATAAGAAAGCTTCTCATGACCAGATAAGAGAGTGTTATGTCCTTGAAGGTTGTCAAACCTGGAATAAAGTCTCTGAAGATTTTCAGTCAAGATCTTAGTGCGATACATTTCTTCACCCAACATATAATCACGTTTGTCTAGCATGTTTTGAACCTTTTCAAAAGCCTTTTGTTATTTCACAACAATCTTAGCAAATTTAGAATAGCTGGGCTTTAGGTTTTCATCAGATTCATTCTCACTTGATTCAGAGGAGGTATATTTGAGGGCCTTGGCACCCTTTGCCATGAAGCAATAGGTGGGAGCGTAGTCATCATTGCTTTCATCAGCCTTGTTGGTGAAGCCATATTCTTCAGAGTTGAAGATAGACTTGCTAACAAATGCATTAGCGAGAGCTAGACTCACCACACCAGACTCAGACTCCTCAGATGCCTCCTCGTCCTCATGTTCCTCAGATTCAGCCTCAAAGTCCATTTCCTTGCCAATGAATGCCCGAGCCTTCTTGGAGCTGCTCTTCTTGTCAGATGAATACTTCGAGGATTTTGATGATGAAGACTTTGAAGATTTCTTCTTCTTCTTCTCATCGTCAGAACTGTAATCCTTGTATTTTTTCTTCTTTGATTCCTTTTCCCATTGAGGACAATCTTGAATGTAGTGACCAGGTTTCTTGCATTTGTGGCATAGCCTCTTCTTGTAGTCACTGGATGAGGAATCATTGCTCCTTGAGGGCTTTCCAAAGTGACCACGTCTTGAGAACTTCTGAAATTTCTTCACGAGCAGTGCTAGTTCTGGCTCAGTTCTTCAGGATCACCAAGGCTGCTGCCAGAATCTTCATCTTCAGACTCCGACACTACCTTGGCCTTAAGGGCACGTGATCTGCCATAGCTCGAACCATAGAGATCTCTCTTCTCAGCAAGTTGGAACTCATGAGTGTTTAGCCTCTCGAGGATATCAGCAGGATCAAGTGACTTGTAATCTCCACGTTCTTGTATCATCAGTGCCAGAGTATCAAATGAGGAATCAAGCGATCTCAGCAATTTCTTCAGCACCTCATGGTCGGTGATGTCAGTGGCACTAAGTGCTTGAAGCTCATTTGAGATGTCAGTGAGACGATGGAAGGTTTGTTGAACATTTTCATTGTCGAGTCTTTTGAAGCGGTCGAAGAGATCGCGAAGAACGTCAGCTCGAGAGTCACACTGTGTAGAGACTCCTTCATTGACTTTGGACAGCCTATCCCAGATAAGCTTAGCAGTTTCCAAAGCACTCACTCTTCCATACTGTCCTTTACTCAGATGGCCACATATGATATTCTTCGCTTGAGAATCGAGTTGCTTGAATCTCTTCACATCAGCAGCATTCAGAGAAGGTGTGACTGAGGGAACACCATTTTCCACAACATACCAGAGATCATTATGAATTGCCTCAAGATGCATTCGCATCTTATTCTTCCAGTAGGGGTTGTCCGTCCCATCGAAGGTAGGACACCCAGTAGAGACCTTGATCATACCTGCGATCGACATAACTAAAACTCTAGGCGGTTAAACCAAAATCACATAGAACAAGGGAGTATCTTGCTCTGATACCAATTGAAAGTGCGTTATATCGACTAGAGGGGGGTGAATAGGCGATTTTTGTGAATTCTTCAATGAGGAATTTGCGGGTGAGGAAATTCCTTAGCGAAGAACTACTTGCAGCGGAATAAGTACTCAGAAGTAAACATAATAGAACACAAGCATGGTCATCATAATGAAATGAAAACAAGCACAGAGTACAGAAAGCATAAACACATGATAACACAGGATGAAAACAAACAGACTGAAGAAACTAAACTAAGGAAATTGAGAAAGTATTCATTCAAAGTCTTCAAACATAGTATGAACAAGCGCACAACACAGTAATGAGGAAATGAAAGAGTTGAGGAAATAGAACCGGTAAGCTTGGTGAAGACAATGATTTGGTAGACCAGTTCCAACTACTGTCTCAGTTGTACGTCTGGTTGGAGCGGCTAGGTATTTAAACCTGAGGACACATAGTCCTCACCATATTCTCCTTGACCTAAGGTCACACAGACCATGCCCAATCACTCATGGTAAGTCTTCAGGTGACTTCCAAACCTTCACAAACTCGGTCACTTGGCGATCCACAATTCCTCTTGGATGCCCTAGACCATGACGCCTAACCGTCTGTAAGAAGCACAATGTTTAAAGGTAACAAGCGTCAGATCCACGTAGGATCAATCTCTTCAGTGATGCTCAATCACTTTGGGTTTGTAGGTGTTTGGGTTTGGGTTTTCCTCACTTGATGATTTTCGCTCAAAGTCCTCGGAGGATGGGATGCTCTCAAATGACAAGTGTCAGTTTCTCTCAGAGCAGCCAACCAGCTAGTGGTTGTAGGGGGCGGCTATTTATAGCCTAGGGAGTATATGACCGTTAGGTGGGTAGATATTTTGGGACAGCTGGCGCGTAGCATAGCAACGGTCGGAATTTTGAGTATCAAATACCTCAGGGCTATCATGTTCCTCACTGTGTAGGCAATCCGCACTGGCGAATTCTTAACTCCTCAGTCAGAACAAATTCCTCAACGACTAGAAAAATTTGTCTCGGTCACTGAAGAAATTGACTGAGCTGTATGAGATTTCCAATGGCTTCACTCGAAGGGATTGGTAGGTGTAGGATTTTGAGTTGAGCATCACATGGAAAATTTTCCTTAGTATTTCTTTGACCCCCTTTAACAGTACGGTGTTTCCTATGACTCAAGAAAGAGAAAATGAAACTACGAAAACAAAAGTCTTCACGCTTCATGTTCCTCGAATGTATACCAAGTCTTCAAGGTCACACCAATTTCTTCATTTTCAAAGTCTTCAGAAAGTCTTCAGAAATCCAAAGTCTTCAGTCGAAGAACTTCATTTTTAGGGGTCGACTTTCTCTGTAAATATCATACTCCTCATAGACTTATAGACCTGTGTACACTCATAAACACATTAGTCCCTTCACCTATAAGTCTTCAATACACCAAAATAACGAAGGGACACTAGATGCACTTACAATTTTCACGGAAATTGAACTCCAGGATATGAAGTTTGATGGATGTCGAGGTTCTTTTGACATTGAACCAGATAGGAGTTCAACTTTTGATTAAGTTTCAGTTCATCTTTAGCTTAGTTCATCAACTTTAATTTTCAGAAATATCGAGGATGTACTGTATTACTTTTAAAGGGGAGTTCATGTTTGGCTGGATTCGACAGTTCATTTCTATTCCTTTATAGTTTCATACGCCAGTAAGTTTTGGTGGTACAATTTTTAAAACTGTAGCTGTTCGGCAAAAAGGTTCACTACCCCAAGTAGGGGATTTTCAATCAGTGATGAGGCTGTTGTGGAGAAGCAAATATTCAGTGTTCATGATGTCCAAGTTCCAGTGATATGCCATTATATATTACTATCATTTATCAAGTCATTTGCTGCATTTTTTCCATGTCTCAGTGTACAAGAGCTGCTAGCCAGTAGACTATAAGTTGTAGTCTATAACTGCTGGCTATTCTACATAGTGCACGCACACGACCTAGGTGCAACCTATTTAATTGATTGATGTTTTCATTTTTTTGAACAGGAAGATGGGTCAAAAAAGGAGCATGATTGGCTGCTCCTATAGTGTAGCTAGACTAGTAGCTCTGGCAATGTTACATTTGGTACAGGAAGTACATGTATTCATGTGGGTGCTTGAAATGTTCTGTACAAGAATAGACCGATGATTTTTGTGCTATGGATAATATGATTTATGTACATGTATTATATGTGTGGAAACAATTTATGTTAGATGATGAAAGGAAAAATGGTTTGAATTAAAAATATTGATCAGTACAAATTAAAAACGGTGGTTCGTTCAGAATAAAAGAAATGGTAGAAATTCAAATTGTAGAAGTTCAAGAAAAAAAACCCCATGGAAATTGAAATGGTAAAAGTACAAGTCGTAAAATGAGAGAAGTTCATAACATAGTTGTAAAAAAATGTTGAGTTTAAAAAAAAGAAACAAACAAAACATTTTCTTTTTGAATAAAATATCATTCAGTTCGATGATCTAAACTATGTAAGTACAGGGGCAATGCTACCTAAACAATTGAAACTTTAAGAGGAAAACCTTACCCAAAAAACAAAGTAAAAGTTCAATATGTGAAAACGTGCTTAGTACAAATCCATACGAAGATCAGTTCGAGTACATTGTTTCTGGAACGGAAAAAAGAATATGATAGGCTTCACTGTATTCAAAATTACTCTATGAATAATATATCCGTACAAACACACACAAAAGATCAGTTCAAGTACTTTGTTTTTTCTAACGAGAAAACAACACGATGGGTCTCACCGTATTTCAAATTACTCTTCAATGGTTGCGAATTTGGGAAAGCGTTAAACATGACTAAGTTTTGCATTTTCGATATCTTTCTAATGGTATATTATTTGCCTCATTTGGACAAACTTTTTAAAAAATTGCGTTCGGAATCAAATTTGACTTTATTTGAAATCAAGTTAAACCGTAAGGAATTAGAAATACATTTCTATTCAAAAAATATGCGCATTTTCCATAGCTTTCCAATGCCGTATCATTTGTGTCAATGCGACAAACCGTTTGAAAAAAAAGCGAAAATACCTTTCGTCCAAAATTTCCCAGTTTTTCAAATTACATTTAAATCTTATATAATTTGCAAAAACGTTAGATATATGGAAGAAGCGTATTTTCACCAGCTTTCCAACGCCATCTTATTTGCTCAATTCCGACAAACCATTTGAAAATTAAGTCCAAAATATGATTCGCGTTTTTGGTTTTGAAAAAAACATTTTTTCAACTGCTCTTAAACCGTGACGATTTTGCAAAAAAATCCTATATATTTGTAATGTAGATGTCAAGAGGTTTCCAACCATATATTACACACCCCATTACAACGAGAAGACTATCAGTTCGACGTCATGAAAATTATGAGTACAACCGCCTAAAACTGTCAGTTCAATTATATATTTTGGTACTAGTAACAGAATATTATTTTGTTACTATCACCCCCTATATAGGGCCGATGGCAAATCCCACCTCCATCCCACCAGCTCCAGCAAAACCTTATCCTCTGTCCTCGGCTCTGGAACCACCACTCCCATCCCACCGGCTCCGGCCGCCGCCCCGCTCCCGTATCCCCTGGCTCCGGCCGTCGCCCAACTCCCGTCTCCCCCGGCTCCGGCCGCCGCCCCGCTCCCGTCTCCCCCGGCTCCGGCCGCCGCCCCGCTCCCGTCTCCCCCGGCTCCGGCCGCCGCCCGGCTCCCGTCTCCCCCGGCTCCGGCCGCCGCCCGCTCCTGTCTCCCCTGTCTCCGGCCGCCGCCCCGCTCCCGTCTCCCCCGGCTCTGGCCGCCGCCCCGCTCCCGTCTCCCCTGTCTCCGGCCGCCGCCCCGCTCCCGTCTCCCCCGGCTCTGGCCGCCGCCCCGCTCCCGTTTCCCCTGTCTCTGGCCGCCGCCCCGCTCCCGTCTCCCCCGGCTCTGGCCGCCGCCCCACTGTCGTGTATACTAGGTTCAGCTGCCACCTCGTCCCCGTCTCCTCCACGACCCCATCGTTGTCCAGCCTGCCTCCTCAATCCACCACACGTCGCCACTGCGGCTCCAGCGTCTCCCTCTGCCTCCTAAGCTCACAGTCCGTTCAAACTCAGTCACCAGGACGTTCATCACCACCACCAAAGCCCGTTCATTTGGCGCCGTTCGTGCAGTTGCCAATGTGGACACTGGGCCTAGTCAAATGTAAGATCTGCATCTCATCAGCCCAACTTCTTCCTCCGCCGCATGTCACTCAAAAAAGATTCGCGTGCAGGCCACCCATGCTCGATCCCCTGATCCGGCATTTTTGGTATGAATTCGATGAATCTTCTGATGCTTTGTTCTTTTTCATCTAGAGATTTCTGCCAATATTGACTGTTCGTATTGCCTGTACCAGTTTAATTTTTTTAAAGACTCAAGCCCAACTTGCGAACAAATATACTTCATGCACAGTGGGCTCGACAATAGCAGGAGAAATTAGTATTTTTGTCTATAGACCTTCTGTCTTGATGGACATGCTTGTCGGCAAGAGAGCTGAAGTTGGTACAAAAGTTTGGGCATACATGGGATCATTTTCTGGCGATTGTTCACCTTCAGATCTTGAGACTGGTTTATAGGTTTGCCTATCCCAAGCATTCTTAATTGAGCATAAAGTGTGTCCTTATTTACAGGAACATTCTGACGGCACTATACACATAGCAATCATATCACTTGTATTTGTGAAAAGTGGGTCTATGCTTATCCTTGATTGCCTTCTGAAATACAGCTTGTCTACCAACTATTTACAACAACGGTGGAGCCAAGGGAGGAAGAAGTAAAAATAGTCATGCAAATGGCGGAGGAAGCTATCTATGCTCAGGAAAGAGATCCTTACACTACATTTGCAAATCGTTCAAGGGAAATAAATTATGGGAACTCCTACTTCTTTAAGGTACACCTTAATAAGTTGAACACTGATAAGTTCCCAATGCTTTCTTCCTATTATTTCTTTATTCAAATTTAAATTTACAAGCTCCATTATGCAACTAATTACAGTAAGTGATTTGAAGAAAGTGAATCTAATCAGACCATGTGAATATTTCAACAGTTGCTTCAAGGATCCATCAGCTTTTACCGTTGTAGTAGTTGGAAACATAGACCCAGCCATGTCAATCCCACTGATTTTGGAGTACCTAGTATGTTCTGTTCCTCTTTTGATTGTAACAAAGTAGAAGCCAAACCCTTGTAATGCTGATGGACTCTCCTTTTTTTGCAGGGTGTGTGAGATGTGGGTTTTCGGCAAACCCTTAAGGTTCGAACACTGGGGTGCACACGAAGTCTTTCCCTCCTACCGATCTACACTGTAGCTCGCCTAGATCGTGTGGACCAACTCGACGAACTCACAACACAAAAAGACACGGGGTTTATATTGGTTTGGGCCACCGTTGTGGTGTAATACCCTACTCCAGTGTGGTGGTGGTAGATTGCCTCTCGGGCTGATGATGAATAGTATAAGGGAAGAACAACCTCCTGAGGTTGAGGTGTTCTTGTGTTTGTGTAGCTAAGGAAGATCCGAGCCAGTTTTCGATCCCTCCCCTTCTACTTTGGTGGCTAGTCCTATTTATAGAGGCCCTGGTCCTCTTCCCAAATATCGAGCGGGAAGGGAGCCAACAACGGCGGGCAAGTTTGAAGGGGGACAACTAGTACAAGCTATCCTGACAAAAGCGGTCTTCGCCTGCGAAAAGATCTGGGGTGACACTGTCTTGGGCTCCACGATGACATCCGCCTTGCCGTCCTCCTGGCCTTGGTCTCGTTGCACCAATATGGCAACCTTTGCCTGATGCCTCGGTACTTTTCATATGTGCTAGCCTCCTTGGCACCAAAGAGGAAACAAGGACGTTGCGCGCACTGGCGCTCGCCTAGCGCCTGCCTGGCACCGTCGTCATGGCTCACGTCACGAGAGCCTCGTGAGGTTTGCCCCGCCTTGATATCTCCGCTCCTCGCGAGCGTGCATAGCTAGGCCACTCCAGAGGAGGTCTTGCATCATCCACCTCGAGAGGCTTGGACCCTCGCGAGGGTCTTGAGTGCCTTGTCGATGAAGATGGGCCGTACAGCCTGCTGCTTGGCCACGCGGTGGGCCGCAGGCAGGCAAGTCAGGGGAACCCCGTTCCCAGAACGTCGACAGTAGCCCCTGGGCCCAAGGTGCGCTCGGGCTTGGCTTCGCGGCGAAGCCAAGGGCCAAGTTCAGAGCACCGCGGGCCCCAAAAGCCCGCGGCCTCGGTCGACGCGTGGCGGTTGATTGGACGTGGGCGTCTCCGCTTCCCCACGCTGCCTCGGCAACTGCACGACTTGCAAGTCCCTGCGACATGCAAGGAAAACCATCATTACTTGCGATCGTGGGATACGCCGGTTGGCCTTCTCTCGCTATAAATGGGGAGGGGGGCGGAGCCCCCGTAGCCCATCTCTTCCTCGCTTGCTTGCTCCTCTGCTCCATTGCTTGCAGTGCCATCGATAGCACCACGATAGAAGTTCTCCGCCACCAAGAAAGGAAAGGCCCCTCGCGAGGGCCCCGGTTCCCCGACGCCGAAGCGCGGCCATGGTCGTCCGCGCAAGTACGCCGCGACCCCCGCCATGGCCCACCGTCAAGGTGGCGCCACGGCACGCGCGGGGGATCATCCCATCCATGGTGGTCTGGCCGACAAGGGGAGGCGTGCGATGGTGGCGCGGCCTCCCATCCCACGCCTCCATTCGGCTGAGGTGTCGCCGGAGTTCGTTGTCTGGTCAGAGAGCCCGGCCGGCAACAGGCTCCAACTTCCGTGCTTCTTCGTCGGCGAACTGCCGGCCTTTGGTCCGGGCGTGCTCTGGCTGCAGGCGGACGACTACTGCAGCAGGGCCTCTTGGGTCGTGGTCGAGACTTCCGCCGCGAGCAACATAGGCCTGGCTCGTGGCTGGCAGACGTTCGCCCGTGCGCGCGTCCTGGGCAGGCGATGCACCCTCCATTTCAGGTACGACGGTGAGTCGACCCTTTATGTGAGGGTGTTCAGGGAGGATGGTCGCCGCGCCGGGTGCTGCTCCAAGGCGACCGACAGCGAGGAGGTGCTCGGCCTTGGTGATGGTCGTGATGAGGACGAGGGCGAGCCTGCCCTTGGCGGCGACCGCATCTCCTCCAGCTACAGCGGCTCTTCCTCCGGTGACAGCTCCAGCAGCGGTGGCTACAATCAGCAGCCACGCCGCCGCGCCCGCTTTGAAGGAGGCAACAGGTCATCTCGTCGCCGCGCCTCCGTGAAGCGCGAGGAGGGGTCTGACTAGGCTCGGGGTGTCGCCTAGGGCCCGCCACTGCGGATTGCTGCAACACTGCTTTACTTAGCTTTTCTTTCTTTCCTGCATCAGAAAAATGAAACCGGTTTGGGCCCAGAGGGGTGTGTATCGAATTGTGGCTCTTTGGTTAATGCACTGTGCGTGTCGTTCCTATGCTGTGTTGCTATTTTGCGCAAGGATAACTTAACGTGGTGCGCTTGGAACGCCCTTTCCCTCACGAGGTGTCTGCATTTGCCCATAAACTGCAACAAAAATTTGTTAGGGCGTGCGCTGGTGGATTTGCTGTCCACCCAAGTCCTGGCTTGGCACTTTGAATCGCGGTACCCGAGGGGCACAAATCGGGAGAGATGTGACAGCTTCCAGGATCAAACGAGGGTGGCTGGCGAGAAGGCAGAGAGAACAAAAATGCTCGCGAGGACACCTGCCTAGCCCCCTCGCGAGGTATGTGAGAGAGAGAACATGAGCAAATCAGAGCCAAAAAAATGCGGTAAAAGGCTAGGGAACCAAATCAACAAGGAACACCAAGAGCAACTTCGATTAAGGAAAAGCGAGCCAACTACTGAAAGCAAATGAAAAGCCGCGTCCGGCACCTAATCTAGTCATCGAGTCTTCTCACCAGCGCGGAGCTAAGTGCTGTCCACTAGGCATGGGAGGGAGCCCCGAGGCCTGAGGCTGGCGCTCCTGAGACTCCGGGGCATGTACAACCCCAACTCATTATTACGTGAGAGTGTCACGGGCGGCGATTCTTCACAGGCACCGGGCCTTCTTCACAGGCTCTGGGCCTTTCTTCTCTGGCTCTGGGCCTTGCTTTATGGATAGAACTTTCGGAGGTGCTGAATGTTCCAAGCGTTCTGGATGGGTATCCCGTCCTGCGTCTCCAGGCGCGCTGCACCCGGCCTGGAGACATGGACGACCCTGAACGGGCCCTCCCACACGGGCGAGAGCTTGTGCAGCCCTTCTTTGGAGATGACCCGCCTTAGGACGAGGCCGCCTACCTCAAGCGTCATGGAGCGGATGTTGCGGCAGTGGTACCGCTGCAGGGCCTATGGGTACCTTGCCGCTGTCAATGCGGCTTCGCGGCGGCGTTCCTCCCCCAATACGAGGTCCATCCCCCGCATGGTGTCCTGCTACGTTTCGTCGAACGCTAGGACCCGAGCGGAGCGATGCTTGACCTCGTGAGGAAGGACCACTTCAGCTCCGTAGATGAGGAAGAGTGGAGTCTTGCTCGTTGGCTTGGTGGCGGTGGTTCAGATGGACCACAGCACGGACTGGAGCTCGTCGTGCCAGCCCCTGCCGCAGGCCTCCAACTTCTTCTTGAAGGTCCTGGTCTTGAGACCCCTCAGGACCTCGGCGTTGGCACGTTCGGCCCGACCATTGCTCCCGGGGTGGGCCAACAAGGCGTAGCAGATCTGTGTTCCAAGGTTAGCACAATAGGTTTTGAAGAGGTTACTGGTAAACTGCGAGCCGTTATCGGTGATGATGCGGTTGGGGACCCCGAAGCGGCTCACGAGGCCCTTGATGAACTTGACAGCAGAGCCGGTCGGGATAGTACGGACTACTTGCACTTCCGCCCACTAAGTGAACTTGTCGATGGCGATGTAGAGATATCGGTAGCCTCCTGGTGCTCATGGGAACGGGCCCAGGATGTCCAGCCCCCAGACCGCGAATGGCCACGTGAGAGGAATGGTTTGGAGGCCCTCAGCGGGCTGATGGATTTGCTTGGCATGGAATTAGCAAGCTTCGCAAGTCTTCACCAGCTCGGCTGCATTGTTGAGCGCAGTGGGCCAATAGAATCCGCTGCGGAAGGCCTTGCCGACAAGGGTCCGTGATGATGAGTGATGTCCATAGTCCCCGCCGTGTATGTCAATCAGTAGCTCCCTCCCTTTATTGCTGGAGATGCAGCGCAGTGTGACGTCGTTCGGACGTTTCCTGTACAACTCGCCGTCTTGAATGGAGTATGCCATGGCCTGTCGGGCCACGGGCTCCGCGTACTCTTCCTTCTCCGGCAGTATCCCGTGCATCAGGTACTCCTTTAATTCCTTGATCCAGCACTCCTCCTTGGGCTCGAGCGCCAAGAGTAGCCGAGCTCCTGAGGTTGGGCCACAAGCTGGGGCTCCCGTGGCCGGGGGCTGTAGGAGCTCCTCCCGAGGCTGAGTCGTGCTTGATAGAGGAGGCTTAGCTAATGGCTTGAAGAGCCGCTCTTCGAAGATGCCGGGTTCTTGTGGTTGCCGCTTGGATGCTCTCTTGGCGACGTCGTCGGCTTCCTTGTTGGTGCCTCGGGACACGTGCTGCAGCTCCAAGCCTGAGAACTGCTTTTCCATTTTTTGCACCTCCGCAAGATAGGCCTCCATGTGCTCGTCCTTTGGCTCATACACTTTGTTGGAGAACTTGACGAGGAGCTGCGAGTCGCCCTTGACGGTAAGGCGTCTCATCCCCAGAGCCGCCGCGCCCTTCAGGACGGCTGTGGGGCCTTCGTATTCTGTGATATTGTTGGAGACCTTCTCGCCGTGCTAGAAGCAGAGTTGCACGGCGTGGTAAAGCTTGTCCTGAGTGGGCGAGACAAGCACTGCTCCAGCCTCCGTGCCCTAGTGCGCAAAGGCGCCAACGAAATACATGACCCAGCCGTCTGGTGCCTCATGCCCTGGGGAGGTGGACCAGTCTTCTCCTTGAAGGAAATATGCCCTAGAGGCAATAATAAAGTTATTATTTATTTCCTTATATCATGATAAATGTTTATTATTCATGCTAGAATTGTATTAACCGGAAACTTAGTACATGTGTGAATACATAGACAAACATAGTGTCACTAGTATGCCTCTACTTGACTAGCTCGTTAATCGAAGATGGTTAAGTTTCCTAGCCATGGACATGAGTTGTCATTTGATTAATGGGATCACATCATTAGGAGGATGATGTGATTGACTTGACCCATTCCGTTAGCTTAGCACTTGATCGTTTAGTATGTTGCTATTGCTTTCTTCATGACTTATACATGTTCCTATGACTATGAGATTATGCAACTCCCATTTACCGGAGGAACACTTTGTGTGCTCCCAAACGTCACAACGTAACTGGGTGATTATAAAGGTGCTCTACAGGTGTCTCCGAAGGTACTTGTTGGGTTGGCGTATTTCGAGATTAGGATTTGTCACTCCGATTGTCGGAGAGGTATCTCTGGGCCCTCTCGGTAATGCACATCACTTAAGCCTTGCAAGCATTGCAACTAATGAGTTAGTTGCGGGATGATGTATTACAGAACAAGTAAAGAGACTTGCCGGTAACGAGATTGAACTAGGTATTGAGATACCGACGATCGAATCTCGGGCAAGTAACATACCGATGACAAAGGGAACAACGTATGTTGTTATGCGGTTTGACCGATAAAGATCTTCATAGAATATGTAGGAGCCAATATGAGCATCCAGGTTCCGCTATTGGTTATTGATCGGAGACGTTTCTCGGTTATGTATACGTAGTTCTCGAACCCGTAGGGTCCGCACGCTTAAGGTTCTATGACGGTTATATTATGAGTTTATGTGTTTTGATGTACCGAAGGAGTTCGGAGTCCCGGATGAGATCGGGGACATGACGAGGAGTCTCGAAATGGTCGAGATGTAAAGATCTATATATTGGACGACTATATTTGGACATCGGAAAGGTTCCGAGTGATTCGGGTATTTTCGGGGGTACCGGAGAGTTATGGGAATTCGTATTGGGCCTTAATGGGCCATACGGGAAAGGAGAAAAAGGCCTCAAAGGGTGGCCGCACCCCTCCCCATGGACTGGTCTGAATTGGACTAGGGAGGGGGGCTTCCTTCCTTCTCCTTTTTCCTTCCCTTCTCCTACTCCAACAAGGAAAGGAGGAATCCTACTCCCGGTGGGAGTAGGATTCCCCCCTTGGCGCGCCCTCCTTGGCCGGCCGCCTCTCCCCCCTTGCTCCTTTATATACGGGGGCAGGGGGGCACCTCTAGAGACACAACAATTGATCATTGATCTCTTAGCCGTGTGCGGTGCCCCCCTCCACCATATTCCACCTCGATATTACTGTAGCGGTGCTTAGGCGAAGCCCTGCGTCCGTAGAACATCAACATATTCACCACGCCGTCGTGCTGACGAAACTCTCCCTCAACACTCGGCTAGATCGGAGTTCAAGGGACATCATCGGGCTGAACGTGTGCTGAACTCGAAGGTGCCGTGCGTTTGGTACTTGATCGGTCGGATCGTGAAGACATACGACTACATCAACCGCGTTGTGCTAATGCTTCCGCTTTCAGTTTACGAGGGTACGTGGAAAACGCTCTCCCCTCTCGTTGCTATGCATCACCATGATCTTGCGTGTGCGTAGGAAATTTTTGAAATTACTACGCTCCCCAACAGTGGCATCCGAGCCAAGTTTTATGCGTAGATGTCATATGCACGAGTAGAACACAAGTGAGTTGTGGGCGATATAAGTCATACTGCTTACCAGCATGTCATACTTTGGTTCGGCGGTATTGTTGGATGAAGCGGCCCGGACCGACATTACGCGTACGCTTACGTGAGACTGGTTCTACCGACGTGCTTTGCACACAGGTGGCTGGCGGGTGTCAGTTTATCCAACTTTAGTTGAACCTTGTGTGGCTACGCCCGGTCCTTGCGAAGGTTAAAACAACACCAACTTGACAAACTATCATTTTGGTTTTGATGCGTAGGTAAGAACGGTTCTTGCTCAGCCCGTAGCAGCCACGTAAAACTTGCAACAACAAAGTAGAGGACGTCTAACTTGTTTTTGCAGGGCATGTTGTGATGTGATATGGTCAAGACATGATGAGATATAGATTATCATGTTTTGTTGAAGTTATCGGCAACTGGCAAAAGCCTTATGGTTTTCTCTTTATTGCATAAAATGCAAGCGCCAAATAATTGCTTTACTTTATCGCTATGCGATAGCAATAGTTGCAAGAGCAATAGTTGGCGAGACGACCATATGACGACACATTGATATAGATCAAGATGATGGAGATCATGGTGTCATGCCGGTGACGATGGAAATCATGACGATGCTTTGGAGATGGAGATCAATGGCACAAGATGATGATAGCCATATCATATCACATATTTTGATTGCATGTGATGTTTATCTTTTATACATCTTATTTTGCTTAGTTCGACGGTAGCTTTATAAGATGACCCCTCACTAAATTATCAAGGTATAAGTGTTCTCCCTGAGTATGCACCATTGCTAAAGTTCTTCGTGCTGAGACACCATGTGATGATCGGGTGTGATAGGCTCTACATTCAAATACAATGGGTGCAAAATAGTTGCACACGCAGAATACAAAGGTTAAACTTGATGAGCCTAGCATATAACAGATATGGCCTTGGAACACGAAGACCGAAAGGTCGAGCATGAATCATATAGTAGATATGATCAACATAGTGATGTTCACCATTGAAACTACTCCATCTCACGTGATGATCGGACATGGTTTAGTTGATTTGGATCACGTGATCACTTAGAAGATTAGAGGGATGTCTATCTAAGTGAGAGTTCTTAAGTAATATGATTAATTGAACTTTAATTTATCATGAACTTAGTCCTGGTAGTATTAGCATATCTATGTTGTAGATCAATAGCTCGCGATGTTGCTCCCTGTTTTATTTTTGATATGTTCCTAGAGAAAACTAAGTTGAAAAATATTAGTAGCAATGATACGGATAGGATCTGTGATCTAAGGTTTATCCTCATTGCTGCACAGAAGAATTATGTCCTTGATGCACCGCTAGGTGACAGACCTATTGCAGGAGCAAATGCAGACGCTATGAACATTTGGCTAGCTCAATATGATGACTACTTGATAGTTTAGTGCACCATGCTTAATGGCTTAGAATTGGGACTTCAAAGATGTTTCGAACGTCATGGACCATATGAGATGTTCCAGGAGTTGAAGTTAATATTTCAAGCAAATACCCGAGTTGAGAGATATGAAGTCTCCAACAAGTTCTATAGCTAAAAGATGGAGGAGAATAGCTCAAGCAGTGAGCATGTGCTCAGATTGTCTGGGTACTACAATCGCTTGAATCAAGTGGGAGTTAATCTTCCAGATAAAATAGTGATTGATAGAATTCTCTAGTCACCATCACCAAGTTAGTAGAACTTCGTGATGAACTATAATATGCAAGGGATAACGGAAACGATTCCCAAGCTCTTCGTGATGCTAAAATCAACGAAGGTAGAAATCAAGAAAAACATCAAGTGTTGATGGTAGACAAGAACACTAGTGTGAGAACCTAGAATTAACTTCCAGACCCTCCTGTGTATATTTGTCAACCCCAGGATCATTGTTGACAACACAGCAAAATGATATCATTGCATAATGCATAAAAGGTATTACAAGTTTAAATATATCTTGCCACAAGGCATACATAGGGAAATGTCTCATGACATTTATTACAATCAGAAGACAGCGGAAAGTACAATGCGTAGAGACTCCATCTCAGCCACAGGCAGTCGATGTAGTCCACGTGACCTCACTTCTACATATTGCCATAGTTGTCATAGTCGTCACCTTCGTCTTCATGGAACTCTGTTGTCAACAAAATTATTGCCATGAGTACATTACGTACTCAGCATGCCTCCCTCGGGGAAGGACCTAATAGCTACATGTGGCTTCAAAGGAAGGCTGTATGGCTCATTTGCATAAAGCTAATTTTGTTTGACAAATAAAGTAGTTGAATAAAAGAAGTTTAGATGAAAACATGTTTTATCTCCAGAATAACTTTCATCAAAGTGAGGATCCTCGATCAACTCACACTCTTCATAGGTTCCAAGAATAGGGCAAAGAGGGAATAAGCAAGACAGGTCCTGTATGTCAAGAATGATTCATGTGTTGTCCATGACCATGGACACGGCTATTCGAATAGTTTTACACTCTGCAGAGGTCGTACACTTTACCCACACGACACAATCCCGACTTGTTGCCACCAGTGGCCGCTGGTATAGTACTCCATTTGGTGTACCGGCAGGGGGATTGTGACAAGGTCTTTGGACAAGATCCCCCAAAGATGTGACATGCCCACTGGGTCTGGCGCACGGAACTGAGAGTACGTCCTCAAACCGGTCCCCCCATCTGTGCCGAGGATACTCCTTGCAAGGCAGCTATCCCATCTGCGGTACGGCGACATCGACACCTAAGGCTGACTAGCTTACTTGACCAAGCCAGTGCCCATATAGCATGTGGCTGTACTGTTATCACAATCTTCAAATCCAAGACTTATTAGGCCTTATGCGGCACGGACGACTGATTGCCCCCTTCACTTGTGAAGGGCAGCCAATCGCTCCTTCAATCCTTGATTCAGCTGTCGCCCGCACCAGTATTCAGATGGTAAGTTTCACCCAGAGTAGAAGAGGATAGAGAGGGTCAACAAGGGCGAACTGGCCTAGCTCAGCATTTAGTTTCAATTGTCAATGACTCGGAGGTCATTCAACAAGGGACCTACAGGGTGATAAGCATGACTAAGCATTTCTACTCTACCGAAATTATATACTTCTACTCAGGTGTCAAGTAAATAGGCGACAAGCGGATCAGGGTAATGTGTTAATCGACACACTTACTACGAGAATTAAAATAGCATGCACATAGTAGCAATAAAACTCAATGCAATTTTGTAAACCATAGGATAAGTATGATCAAAGAAGGAGGCATGCCTTCGTTGTTGAGTCCTTCTTCAGTAACCTGTTTATGTCCGTGTCCATCACCGTCGTCACTCCCTACTCGTCTTAATGATAGAAAAAGACAAACAAATAAATACCAAAGCAATAACAAATCCAAATAACATCCAAAACAATTTAAGAGTGGATGGATAGCAAGATATTGATCAAGATGTAGATTCAAAATGAGGTAGCATGATCGGGAGGTGAGGGAGATGATTCAGTGAAATGACATGGTTAGGTTGACCCATTTAAAGAAGGCTTGGCGATCAAAACTGATGTTCTAGTATGCACTATGCTACTATCCAATAGTAGTGCCCACTACAAATCACGACTAAATAAAGGGAACTACTATATAACAAACATAAGGGCAACAAGTTAAGCAATCAAACATCATTCAACAACATGAATTGATTTGATCTAGGTCTAGCCCTAAGCACATTAAAATAACATAGGATCAACTCCATTATATCAAACAAATTCATTTATCAAACAATTAACAAGAAACTATACAACACATGGAACAAAAGGATGAACAGCTATCCTAAGCATGATATGATTAAGAGTAACAATCAACCAATAATAAATATTTGGATGAATCCAAATACTTATAATGGTCAACAACAAGCAAAGACTAAACATCAATCATAACAACTATTAGCAAGCCTTTCTATAAAAGAAGACAAACCAATACTAAGGTAGAAACTAATTAAACAACTTAATAATAACACACATCTCACACAAGGGATGTGAGTATAGAATCGTGAAGAGGTCTTATCTAATAACACAAGCATTAATCATATGAGTGACCATGAGAAGATACTAAACTTGGACACTCTTTATAGTAAAGGAAACAACTAATATCCAATGACCTCTAGCAAATAAATTACCACAACATGATTAACAACAAAGCAACAATGTGCACTAAGCATATGAGAAAGACAGAACTCAACTATTAAAAGGTAAACTATCCTAATCATGTGATGAGCTAATGCAACATGTGCCAAACACTCATAACACTAACATGAGACAAGTCAAGCATATATGAGCAACACAAGTACAACTATAAAACATGGAATATAATAACACATTAAAGATAACTAGCATGACTTGATCTCTAGACTTAGGCATACCACAAATGCAACAGTAAGCTAAACCAGATATGATGCTAAGCATGGATGATCATGACACGAGATACCAAAATATGCTACAAATAAAATGCAACGTGTAACTATGAGATAACCTAGTTGATAACAAGTGACCTAAAGATCAAGCACGACATTAGCATACAACACTACCATGCTAGTTATGATAAATGAGAACATGGAAGCATACTAAGCACGTAGGAAAGTATACAACTAGATCATCTCATCAACCAAATCAACATGTGTTATAGAAGCATGAATAACAAGATGACATGCATTCCTATGTTGTACAACCTGCACTTGCAAATGCATAGTGGTCGACTAGGCATGATCTAATACATGCATACATACACACACACACACATTCTATGCCATCTAGTTATACAATCACAATATCATGACACACTATTGAAGCAAGAATCCTACTTAATTAAAATATATGAGATCATAAACTACTAACATGTACTTCCACCAAGCAATTATTAACCATATGATTGGTCATACGATATAAAGTAGCAATCATGTAACACATGGTAGGCATACCACGGAAACATGCATTCTACTTCGAGTAAGTACTAACACAACCTAGCAATCAACTAAGCATGCATAACTATCATCCTAGATAAACAAAACTCCTAGGGTAATAATAAATACTAAACAAGGTTATATGCTAGAAGCATAAACCATACATAGCAATACAAATCTAAGCGACCAAGCCATGACATAAAGCATCTATCCATACAATCTTGGATAACAAACATCTTCAAAATTAGAGGAACCACTAGGCAATCACGAGCTATACAACAAACTACAATATACTAGTTCCCCATAGTAAAGCATTTAATTTGACGTCTAACATAAAGAAACTACATAGAAACACACACAATAATTACCTGAAGAACTATCATAGATATGGCATGATTTCAAATCAATAAAATACACACATAACATGGGTGAGAACAAATATATAAAACATATCTAAGATATATTCATGCTAAACAAAAGGAACTAATCAAAACATGAAATATTCCATGACTCGATAAAGAAAGCAAAGCTTAGAATAATTCTATGAAATTATAAGCTTGTTGATCATTCACCAAATTTTGTACACGTGCACAAAAGAGAACTACATTATCTAAAAAGAAAATAACAAATGGGACACCATACAAAACTATAAGAAATAAATAAAATAAATCCTTACAATAAATATAGTCAATCACATCTAACTCCTAGAATTATGGAATAATAAGGAGTAACTCCTAAGCAGGTCACGAGCATAGGATAAATAACGTATTTTAACAAACAAACAAAAATATCACCCGATCAACAAACAATAAAATCTACACCACATCCAATTGACCAAATAAGTAATCTAACTCCTCCACGGGGTTACGAAGGACCTAGGGGATATTTCATCTATGGGGTACGGAGTCATATGACGAATGAAAATTAAAGAAAAAAATATGAATACCATCAGATGGCCTCCGGTTCATGGACATGACGAAATTGGCGCGGCCAACTTCCATCATAGGATGTAAAGAGATATCTACAGCGTACTACAGTATGATATAGTACGCGTATAAATTGAATTAGGCAGAGGCTCACCGAGTTGGATGGAACGGTGTGGTGAAGTTGAAGAACAGTGTACACGCACATGTGAAATTCTTCGCGTGTGGTCGATGGATCGCGTTCTTTCTTCTCTGAATGGATTTGTGGTGTGGAGAAGAATCCGCAGGTGCAAGGGTGCTGATGGAGAGGTTCTACGTCACCGGGGACGAGCACCGGCGTCCATGGAATAGTAGCACTTCGGGAGATATGATGGGAGGAGGAGGAAGGGCAGAAAGCAGGAGGTGTGAGAGGAACGACAAAGGAGATCGGGACGCATCTCTAGATATCTTCGGAACTTAAAATGGTTCAGATCAAGGGAGTTAAGAGAAAGGCAGGTTCATGCCTGTACGTTTCTCTTCTCTGTTCTGTATGGCGCGCATGTATGTGTAGGTGGGTGGAGAAGGAGATGAAGTGGTTAGCGTGGAAGAGAAGATCAAGGAGCAAGTCTACATATCCTCATAATTGGAAACGTTTAGAGATTAAGGAAATTATAAGGGAAGCAATCAAAGTACACAGTGGCTGTTTCTATTCTGTGCAGGTAACGTACAGAGAAGAGAGAAGAGATGCTTCGCTGGCCTGAGTATTGGACCAATTCGGCCAGGCCCATGTGGGAGAGAAAGAAAAGATAAAAAAATATGAGTTGGCCTTTGTCCCATTCGTTTGAGAGGAAAAATGGTTTGGCTGCACACAGGGAAAATAGAAAGGAGATGTTCTGCTAGGGAATTTGGCCACTGTCTATGAGAGAAAATAATTAGATTTTCATTTTAGGAAAATCTTGGAAAAGGAAGAGAAGCTAAAATAACTATGAAACGAATTTTAGATAAACCAAGAAAAATCCAAAGGCGCATATTTGAATATGCCAAAGAGAAAAATAAAGCCGGACTAAAATAAAAGAAGTAACTCAAATTTTAATTTAGGTACGCATTAGATCAAGTTAAATCCTCCAAATTATAAAAGTCTAATTTAAGCTTTGTTACCAAATAAACAAATGAAATTTTCTCGCCCTGATTTTTGGTAAACTTTTTCTTAAAACATTCCGAAACTCGGGATGTTACAACTAGTTTCAAGAAAAGGGCAAAGGGAAGAAGGGGAACTTCAAGAAGAACGGCAAGCAAGTTGCTGCTCAAGTGAAGAAGCCCAAGTCTGGTACTAATCCTGAGACTAAGTGCTTCTACTGCAAAGGGACTGGTCACTGGAAGCGGAACTGCCCCAAGTATTTGGCGGATAAGAAGGATGGCAAAGTGAACAAAGGTATATTTGATATATAGATTATTTAGGTGTATTTTACTAGTGTTCGTAGCAACCCCTCGGTATTTGATACTGGTTCAGTTGCTAAGAGTAGTAACTCGAAACGGGAGTTGCAGAATGAACAGAGACTAGTAAGGGTGAAGTGACGATGTGTGTTGGAAGTGGTTCCAAAATTGATATGATCATCATCGCACACTCCCTAAACTTTTGAGATTAGTGTTGAACCTAAATAAGTGTTATTTGGTGTTTGCTTTGAGCATGAATATGATTTGATCATGTTTATTGCAATACGATTATTCATTTAAGTAAGAGAATAAATTGTTGTTCTGTTTACATGAATAAAACCTTATATGGTTACACACCCAATGAAAATGGTTCATTGGATCTCGATCGTTGTGATACACATATTCATAATATTGAAACCAAAAGCTGAAAAGTTAATAATGATAGTGCAACTTATTTGTGGCACTGCCGTTTAGGTCATACCAGTGTAAAATGCATGAAGAAACTCCATACTGATGGACTTTTAGAACCAATTGATTATGAATCACTTGGTACTTGCGAACCGTGCCTCATGGGCAAGATGACTAAAACGCCGTTCTCCGGAACAATGGAGCGAGCAACTGACTTATTGGAAATAATACATACTAATGTATGCGATCCGATGAGTGTTAAGGCTTGCGGCGGGTATCGTTATTTTTTGACCTTCACAGATGATTTGAGCAGATATGGTTATATCTACTTGATGAAACATAAGTCTGAAACACTTGAAAAGTTCAAAGAATTTCAGAGTGAAGTGGAAAATCATCGTGACAAGAAAATAAAGTTTCTACGATTAGATTGCGGAGATGAATATTTGAGTTACGAGTTTGGTCTTCAATTAAAACAATGTGGAATAGTTTCACAAACTCATGCCACCTGGAGCACCACAGCATAATGGTGAGTCCGAACGTCATACCCGTACTTTATTGGTTATAGTGCAATCTATGATGTTTCTTACCGATTTACCACTATCGTTTTGGGGTTATGCATTAGAGATAGTTGCATTCACGTTAAAAGGGCACCATCAAAATTCGTTGAGACGACGCCTTATGAACTGTGGTTTGGCAAGAAACCAAAGTTGTCGTTTCTAAAAGTTTGGGGCTGCGATGCTTATGTGAAAAAGCTTCAACCTGATAAGCTCAAACCCAAATCGGAGAAATGTGTCTTCATAGGTTACCCAAAGGAGACTGTTGGGTACACCTTCTATCACAGATCCGAAGGCAATACATTCGTTGCTAAGAATGGATCCTTTCTAGAGAAGGAGTTTCTCTCGAAAGAAGTGAGTGGGAGGAAAGTAGAACTTGATGAGGTAACACCTGCTCCCTTATTGGAAAGTAGTTCATCACAGAAATCTGTTCCTGTGACTCCTACACCAATTAGTGAGGAAGATAATGATGATCATCATCTAACTTCAGATCAAGTTACTACCGAACCTCGTAGGTCAACCAGAGTGAGATCTGCACCTGATTGGTACAGTAATCCTGTTTTGGAGGTCATGTTACTTGACCATGACGAACCTGCGAACTATAAGGAAGCGATGATGAGCCCAGATTCCGCGAAATGGCTTGAGGCCACGAAATCTGAGATGGGATCCATGTATAAGAACAAAGTACGGACTTTGATTGACTTGCCCAATGATCGACGAGCAATTGAGATTAAATGGATCTTCAAGAGGACAACGGACGCTGATAGTAGTGTTACTATCTACAAAGCTAGAATTGTCGTAAAAGGTTTCGACAAGTTCAAGGAGTTGACTACGATGAGACCTTCTCACTCGTAGCGATGCTTAAGTCTGTCTGAATCATGTTAGCAATTGCCGCATTTTATGAAATCTGGCAAATGGATAAACAAAACTACATTCCTTAATGGATTTATTAAAGAAGAGTTGTACATGATGCAACCAGAAGGTTTTGTCAATCCTAATGGTGCTAACAAAATATGCAAGCTCCAGCGATCCATCTATGGACTGGTGCAAGCATCTCAGAGTTGGAATATACGCTTTGATAAGCTGATCAAAGTATATAGTTTTATACAGACTTGCGGTGAAGCCTGTATTTACAAGAAAGTGAGTGGGAGCACTACGATATTTCTGATAAGTATATGTGAATGACACATTGTTGATCGAAAATAATGTAGAATTATTTTGCAAAGCATAAAGGAGTGTTTGAAAGGAGTTTTTCAAAGAAAGACCTCAGTGAAGCTACTTACATATTGAGCATCAAGATCTATATAGATAGATCAAGACACTTGATGAGTTTTTTCAATGAGTACATACCTTGACAAGATTTTGAAGTAGTTCAAAATGGAACAGTCAAAGAAAGAGTTCTTGCCTGTGTTACAAGGTGTGAAATTGAGTAAGACTCAAAGCCCGACCACGACAGAAGATAGAAAGAGAATGAAAGTCATTCCCTATGCCTCAGCCACAGGTTCTATAAAGAATGCCATGCTGTGTACCAGACCTATTGTATACCCTACACCGATTTTGGCAAAGGAGTACAATAGTGATCTATGAGTAGATCACTGGACAGCGGTCAAAATTATCTTTGGTGGAATAAGGATATGTTTCTCGATTATGGAGGTGACAAAAAGGTTCGTCGTAAAAGGTTACGTCGATGCAAATTTTGACACTAATCCAGATGACTCTAAGTCTCAATCTGGATACATATTGAAAGTGGGAGCAATTAGCTAGAGTAGCTCCATGGACAGCATTGTTGACATAGAGATTTGCAAAATACATACGGATCTGAATGTGGGAGACCTGTTGACTAAACTTCTCTCACAAGCAAAACATGATCACACCTTAGTACTCTTTAGGTATTAATCACATAGCGATGTGAACTAGATTATGGACTCTAGTAAACCCTTTGGGTGTTGGTCACATGGCAATGTGAACTATGGGTGTTAATCACATGATGATGTGAACTATCGATGTTAATCACATGGTGATGTGATCTAGATTATTGACTCTAGTGCAAGTGGGAGACTGAAAGAAATATGCCCTAGAGGCAATAACAAAGTTATTATTTATTTCCTTATTCATGATAAATGTTTATTATTCATGCTAGAATTGTATTAACCGGAAACTTAGTACATGTGTGAATACATAGACAAACATAGTGTCACTAGTATGCCTCTACTTGACTAGCTCGTTAATCGAAGATGGTTAAGTTTCCTAGCCATGGACATGAGTTGTCATTTGATTAACGGGATCACATCATTAGGAGAATGATGTGATTGACTTGACCCATTCCGTTAGCTTAGCACTTGATCGTTTAGTATGTTGTTATTGCTTTCTTCATGACTTATACATGTTCCTATGACTATGAGATTATGCAACTCCCGTTTACTGGAGGAACACTTTGTGTGCTACCAAACGTCACAACGTAACTGGGTGATTATAAAGGTGCTCTATAGGTGTCTCCGAAGGTACTTGTTGGGTTGGCATATTTTGAGATTAGGATTTGTCACTCCGATTATCGGAGAGGTATCTCTGGGCCCTCTCGGTAATGCACATCACTTAAGCCTTGCAAGCATTGCAACTAATGAGTTAGTTGCGGGATGATGTATTACGGAACGAGTAAAGAGACTTGTCGGTAACGAGATTGAACTAGGTATTGAGATACCGACGATCGAATATCGGGCAAGTAACATACCGATGACAAAGGGAACAACGTATGTTGTTATGCGGTTTGACCGATAAAGATCTTCATAGAATATGTAGGAGCCAATATGAGCATCCAGGTTCCGCTATTGGTTATTGACCGGAGACGTTTCTCGGTCATGTATATGTAGTTCTCGAACCCGTAGGGTCCGCACGCTTAAGGTTCGATGACGGTTATATTATGAGTTTATGTGTTTTGATGTACCGAAGGAGTTCGGAGTCTCGGATGAGATCGGGGACATGACGAGGAGTCTCGAAATGGTCAAGATGTAAAGATCTATATATTGGACGACAGTATTTGGACATCGGAAAGGTTCCGAGTGATTCCGGTATTTTCGGGGGTACCGAAGAGTTATGGGAATTCGTATTGGGCCTTAATGGGCCATACAGGAAAGGAGAAAAAGGCCTCAAAGGGTGGCCGCACCCCTCCCCATGGACTGGTCTGAATTGGACTAGGGAGGGGGGGGCTTCCTTCCTTCTCCTTTTTCCTTCCCTTCTCCTACTCCAACAAGGAAAGGAGGAATCCTACTCCCGGTGGGAGTAGGATTCCACCCTTGGCGCGCCCTCCTTGGCCGGCCGCCTCTACCCCCTTGCTCCTTTATATACGGGGGCAGGGGGCACCTCTAGAGACACAACAATTGATCATTGATCTCTTAGCCGTGTGCGGTGCCCCCCTCCACCATATTCCACCTCGATATTACTGTAGCGGTGCTTAGGCGAAGCCCTGCATCGGTAGAACATCAACATCGTCACCACGCCGTCGTGCTAACGAAACTCTCCCTCAACACTCGGCTGGATCGGAGTTCGAGGGACGTCATCGGGCTGAACGTGTGCTGAACTCGAAGGTGCCGTGCCTTGGGTACTTGATCGGTCGGATCGTGAAGACGTACGACTACATCAACCGCGTTGTGCTAACGCTTCCGCTTTCGGTCTACGAGGGTACGTGGACAACACTCTGCCCTCTCGTTGCTATGCATCACCATGATCTTGCGTATGCGTAGGAAATTTTTGAAATTACTACGCTCCCCAACACTCCTTCCTCAGGAGCCGGGGCATCTGTCCATTCTGCCACAAAATCGGCGAGCGCGGCTCCCTTGATGACCCTGGTGGTGCTGAACTCCAGCTGGAATGCTTGTAGCTCGATGTTCCATTCAGCGACCCTTTCGGCTGAGTTTGGGCTCCTGAGCACCCTCTCCAATGGGTAAGATGAGACGACCTTGATGGGGTGCCCATGGAAGTAGTGTCGCAGCTTGCGCGAGGCCACCAATAGTACGAGCAGGAGCTTTTATGGCATGGGGTACCGCGCCCTTGCGTCCCGCAGTACGGTGCCGACGAAGTACACCGGGTGCTCGATGAGGGCTGGCACACTGTTGAGGCTTAGGTCTTGCGAAGATTGTGGCGTATCCTGAGGTAGAGGGTTTCCCGCGACTTGGCCGTCCTTAGGAGCCTCCGCGATGCTGCTCTGCCGAGCTTGATCTTCCGCTACTGATGGCTCTGGTGTGCCTTCCTAACCCTGCGCTGCATCAACTCTGGCTTGGCGCGACACATCCTTGTCTTGGCGCTTCTCCCGAACCGCCACCAGCGCCGCACTGGCGGAGTACGGGGTGGCGGCAAGGTAGAGTTCTTGGAAGGCCCGGTCGGCCTCCGGGGTCCACTTGAAGGGGCCCTTCTTCTTCATGAGCTTAAAGAAGGGCAAGGCGCGCTCACCTAGCTTTGAGATGAAACGCCTTAACGCTGTCACCTGCCCCGCTAGCTTCTGCATCTCCTTGAGGGTCTGTGGTGGGCTCATGTCTTTGATGGCCTTGATCTTCTCCGGGTTCGCCTCGATCCCTCTATGGGGCACGAGGAACCCTAGTAGCTTGCCGGAGGGGACGCCGAACACGCACATCTCCAGGTTAAGCCTCAGGTTCACCTGGCGCAAACTTTGAAAGGTCTCCTCCAAGTCTTGAATCAACGTCCTCATCTCGAGCGCGATTTGACAACTATGTCATCAACGTAGGCCTCTGTGTATCTCCCGAGCTGCTGCCCCAAGGCGATGTGCATCAGCCGCTGAAAGGTTGCGCCCATGTTGCGAACGCTGAAAGGCATGCATGTGTAGCAATACACCCCACATGGTGTCAAGAAGGCCGTCTTCTCCACATCCTCCACAGCCATCTTGATCTGATGGTATCCAGAGAACGCGTCGAGGAAACATAGCAAATCGCACTTGGCGATGGAGTCAACAATTTGGTCGATGCGCGGAAGGGGGTACGGATCTTGGGGACAGGCTTTGTTGAGGTTGGTGAAGTCGACGCACATCCGTTCCTTCCCACCTTTCTTCGGTACTACGACGGGGTTCGCCAGCCAATCAGGGTATCGAACCTCGCGAATGGTGCCAGCCGCCTCTAGCTTGCGTGTCTCCTGGACGATGAAGGCCTGCTTCTCGGCGGACTGCCGCCTCGCCCGCCGCTTCACGGGGCGCATGTTGGGGCACACCCTTAGATGATGCTGGATCACCTCTCTTGGGACCCCAACCAGCTGATTGGGCTCCCACGCGAATATTTCCTTATTCGCGCTCAAAAATCTCACCAAAGCTTCTTCTTGTTCCCGATCTAGGCTGGTTCCTATGGTAAAGGTGGCCCCTGAAGACCCGTCCTCGTCAACCAGCACCTGCTTGGTCTCCGCCTTGCATTGGGTGAACAGTTGATTCTTCTTGGCGGGTGCGGTCTCCTTGGCCTCAGGTGTACTAGCGCCGGCTGGCTGCACCGCTGCCGCGGTCTTGAAGGCGAGATTGAGCACCGTCACCGCCTCCTTAGTGTCCCCCATGATGGTGAGGATTCCCTTGCTTCCTGGCATCTTCATGAGGTTGTAGGCCGGGTGAGTCGCCGCCATGAACTGAGCAAGATCCGGGTACCCAAGTATGGCATTGTACGGGAGACCGATGCGAGCGATGTCGAAGTCCACCAACTCAGCGCGGTAGTTGTCGCGCGTGCCGAAGGTGACGGGGAGGCGGATCTGCCCCAGAGGATGGGCGGCTCCGCTGCCTATCCCCGAAAAAGGCTTGCTGAGGTTGAGCCTTTCAGGCGGCACGTGGAGGAGGCTGAAGGCTTCTACAGAGAGCAAGTTGAGGCCAGCACCGCCGTAGATGAGGGTCTTGGTGACGGCCACGTTGCAGATGGTAGGCGTGCAAAGCATTGGGAGCATGCCGGAGCCGGTGGTGGAGCCAGGGTGGTCTTCCGAGTCAAAGGTGAGGTCGGCCTCTGGCACAGCCCAGCCTGGCGGAGCCCCCGGGCACTTGGAGGCAGCCCGAATCTGACGGAAGAAAGGCTTGACGTGACGTTCTGAAGGAGGTGCTTGAGAGCCACCCAGCAGCGCCGTGACCGCATGGTGTGCCGGCGCCGCGTAGCGCGCGATGAAGAGGTTGCAGAGTTCCTCCCAGGACACCACCGTGGACCTTGGGAGGTTGAGAAGCCAGGCGCGTGGCTCGCCGGCGAGGGCCATGGGGAACCACTTGGCCATGACCTTGCCGTCGCCGCCGGCATCGAGGACGACCTCCTCGTACGCCTGCAGGAACGACGCCGGGTCTGCCGCGCCGTCGTAACGCGGCGGCATCTCCGGCTTGAACTTGGCTGGCCACAGCACTCGCCCAAGGGCGGGGGCCAGTGCTCGGTACCCAGACTCCCTGCTGCTGGTGTCGGTCGCAGAGGCGGGTGGCGGCGCACCTGCCATGGGGAGCAAAGCGCGGTGGCACGGGCACATGTTGGTGGAAAGGGGCTTCAGCGCACCCCTACCTGGCGCGCCAAATGTCGGTTGTGGGGTTCCGGCAAACCCTTAAGGTTCGAACACTGGGGTGCGCACGATGTCTTTCCCTCCTACCGATCTACGCTCTAGCTCGTCTAGATCTTGCGGACGAACTCGACGAACTCACAACATAGAAAGACACGGGGTTTATACTGGTTCGGGCCACCGTTGTGGTGTAATACCCTACTCCAGTGTGGTGGTGGTGGATTGCCTCTCGGGCTGATGACGAATTGTACAAGGGAAGAACAACCTCCTAAGATTGAGTTGTTCTTGTGTTTGTGTAGCTAAGGAAGATCTGAGCCAGTTGTCGATCCCTCCCCTCCTACTGTGGTGGCTAGTCCTATTTATAGAGGCCCTGGCCCTCTTCCCAAATATCGAGCGGGAAGGGAGCCAACAACGGCGGGCAGGTTTGAAGGGGGACAACTTGTACAAGCTATCCCGACAAAAGCGGTCTTCGCTTGCGAAAAGCTCTGGGGTGACGCCGTCTTGGGCTCCACGATGACCTCCGCCTTGTCGTCCTCCTGGTCTTGGTCTCGTTGCACCAATATGGCAACCTTTCCTGATGCCTCGGTACTCTTCATCTGCGTTGGCCTCCTTGGCACCAAAGAGGAAACAAGGGTGCTGCGCACACTGGCGCCCGCCTGGCGCCTGCCTGGCACCGTCGTCATGGCTCACGTCACGAGAGCCTCATGAGGTTTGCCCCGCCTTGATATCTCCACTCCTCGCGAGCCTGCTTAGCTAGGCCACTCCAGAGGAGGTCTTGCATTGTCCGCCTCACGAGGCCTAGACCCTCGCGAGGGTCTTGAGTGCCTTGTCGATGAAGATGGGCCATACAGCCTGCTGCTTGGCCACGCGGTGGGCCGGAGGCACGCAAGTCTGGGGACCCCCGTTCCCAGAACGCTGACAGGGTGGGATACCGAAGGTACAAGATACAGTTCAGCCACTTAGTCCTGAGGATCTAAAGGGATTGCCCTTCAAGTTTCCGGAAACCATAATTAGGTTTGCTGCTGCTGTTTTTTTTGCACTAATTATATTAGTTGCACACGTGCAGGGTGTAGCAACCACACAGTTTCTTTTTTCCTTTTCCAAAAATTATCCTACCAAACATTAGTAATCTTACCCTGAACTTTGTTTTTTTATTTTGCAGAGAAATTGTCCACAGACCTATGGTTGAAGCTAAGTGCTTCGTCCAACTAGGGTTTCCAGTGGTTCTAAAGAGCACAATGATGGTATGCAGCCCTTGAAATAATATAATACTATATTAGTTTGTTTAAAAACTAACCTCGATCTTACACTATATTCTGCTCTATGTGAAGACGGAGGACATTCACTATGTTGGATTTCTAAGTAAACTTCTCGAAACAAAAATCATGCAAGTACTCCGCTTCGAATATGGACAGGTAAAATATCCTGGGCAAGCAGCGACCATCTGGATTGATTATTCCCTTCCAACATGGAATGCAGCATTTAGAGTGTAGTACATATAATACATTTTTCGTTTTGCAGGTCTACTCAGTTAATGTAGGTGTCTTCTTAGGTGGCAACAAATCTTCTAGAAGTGGAGATGTTTGTGCAGACATAAGTGTGAATTTCTCATGCGATCCAGACATGTCATCTAAGCTCGTATGATTTATTGACTTTCTGGTTAAAATTATGTAGTCTTGTTATAAGAGGCTTCAGTTTGGAGTTGACACTCGGAACTTTTTCAGGTTGATTTTGTTCTGGAAGAGATATCATATATACAGACAGAAGGCCCTTCAGAAGAAGATGTATGGACCATCCTAGAAATTGAACAAAGAGCACATGAAAACGGATTGCAGGTTTAGTGGAAGTTTTCTTTATGTAATTATAATCCTGATATGGTTTGGCACTTTAATATTTATGACCATCCTAGAAATTGAACAAAGAGTGCAAGAAAACGGATTGCAGGTTTAGTGGGAGTTTTCTTTATGTAAATATTAATGCTGGTATGGTTTGGTACTTTATATTTATAGTTTTTTTCTTGTGAAACTGTAGGAAAATTATTACTGGTTGGATCGAATTCTGCGGAGCTATCAATCAAGGATTTATTCAGGAGATGTTGGAGAATAGCGGTCCTATAGTGCAACATGCATCAGATTAAAAAAATAGCAAACTTGACTTGAAGCAAGGAAACATAAAATTGCAGAAGCAATTAGAAAAGAACTTGTATTGGAAATTGATAGAAAGTTTCGAGTCAAGAAAACTAAAATTTCAAAGAAGCAACGGTAAGTTCAGATACCTCCATCTTCCATGGAGATTCCGAGCTCTCATGATTTTTGCTTGAGGATTTCTCCTTTGGGCCTGTCCACTGTATTTCCTGTATAGCGACGTCCTTTTTTTTTCTAGTGCTCCTATTTTGATGTTGCTATATGTGTTTAACCCACTGACGAGTTTCTCTATTTTATGTTATGATGGTTGTTAGAGTACGTAATAGGCCTAATGGGCCTAGGCTGGCGGTATAGCCCGTTAATCTTAGGGTTAATTAGAGATAAGGGTCGCTTGCTTAGGGGTCAAGTAAGCTTTGCTTGGGAGTCAAGTAAACCTCTCTATATAAAGAGAGGAGATGTATTAATCTAATCAAGCAAGAATTAAGAAGGAAATCCCCTTCCCTCTTGCCCGACCATGGGAAAAAAGGCCCCCGGCCGGCCCTCTTGCGCCCTTCTTCTAGCAGCACCATAACTATTTGGTATCAGCTAGCTTCGGTTCGATCATGTCTTCACCGCCGCCCAACCCGTCTCTTCCGCAGCCGGGATCCTCCGTCGCGCCCGTCCCCGCCATCCTCACCCCGGAGGAGGTGTCCGGGCTGCTGTGGGACCTAACCCAGGCGGTCCAGGAGATCCACCTGTTCTTGGTCGGGTCCTATGGGACGCACCCGGCTGCGCCGCCCATCGTCGCCACCGCACCGCCGTGGCTGCTATGGCAGCCGCTGCACCAAGCGGCCTTCGACGCGCTCGCCGGGCGGCTGTAGCAGCCGCTGCTGCTGCCATCCACCGCCCCGCCCTGGCTGCAGTGGCAGCCATCGCTCCTGGCAGCCTCCGCCGCGCCCGGCGCTTCGCCGCAGCAGCCGCTGTCACTGCCCCATGGCGTCCCCGCCGCGCTCGCTGGGCCGCTGCAGCAGCTGCTGCAGCTGCCATCCACTGCTACCACCGCCCCGCCCTGGCCTCCTAGCATGTCGGTGTGTGCGGGAGATGCGTGGTCTGCATCTGCCGCTCCTCCCAGCTGTGTTTCGCTACACAAAGGACCTCGATCTCATCCGCTACGTCGGGGATCTTTGGCATGTTGTTTTCCCCGCGGGTAGCGACCTCGAAGTCTGCGACATCGACGGTTGGGGGGGGCGCACCCCTCCTCGCCATTCTCCATCGACAGCCCTCCACTCTTCTCTATGCCGTGCCGACCAACACCCGTCCGGCGGGGAGAAGGCATGGTGTCACCAACAGGAGTGCGCCACGTAGCACCAGTGCATTCCGCCGTCGGCCGCCGCGAGGGCGCCAGTGTTGGTCGCTCTTGCAACCACTTCCAGGTGGCCATACACATGCACTCCTTTTGTCCAGATGGTGTCCATGGGATCCAGGTGGCTGTACACGTGCATGTCGTGACGTGCGGATGGTGTCCACTTTATGTTCAGGGGTCCAAAATAAAGCGTCACAGTCCATTTCAGGTTGAGAGTAATAAAACAAGCAGAGATGTAAAAGGCTTGTTTTTAGTTGTTAGGTTTGTGTTGCGTCGAGTCAGGGTTATAAGTTGGTTAGGCTGCAGCTCGAGGACAAGCTGCATGTCCAGGTGGGGTGTAGTGGTAGAGTACGTAATAGGCCTAATAGGCCTGGGCTGGCGGTATAGCCCGTTAGTCTTAGGGTTAATTAGAGATAAGGGTCGCTTTCTTAGGGGTAAAGTAAGCTTTGCTTGGGAGTCAACTAAACCTCTCCATATAAAGAGAGGAGATGTATGAATCTAACCAAGCAAGAATTAAGAAGGAAATCCTCTTCCTTCTTGCCCGGCCGTGGACAAAAAGGCCCCCGGCTGGCCCTCTTGCCCCCTCCATCTAGGAGCACCATAACAATGGTAGTGACATTGGAGAAGAAAGGTGTGTTGAGTTACAGATCTTGAGCCTTTGGAGGTTCAATGCATCACTGCTGAAAGGTACATTCTCTCAATAGTATAATGCAATTTGTTAATAAAAATAAATAGTGATTCAATATGTATTATACGAGTAGTTCATACAAAAAAGGAAGAAAAAAATTGTGATTCACTATGTATTATATGTCCAAATTTCATTTTATTCAGCATAAGGCTTCCAAGCATGGTTCAGTTTCAGCACAAAGGCTCAATTCAACAGAAACCATGCCGACTAGGATATTTTTTTAACAGATGTGAATGCTAGTGTTCTTACCGACTTACCACTTAATAAGTTACTGGACTGACCAAAATTTAATGCAGTACTAGTTCACATCTCTATTCAAGATAAATTTTGAGCTATAAGTTCCATTTTTCTTCCTTCCTGTTTTGATACATATTTAGGAATTACCTTTGTTAGTTTTGGCATCCCCCGAAGCCTTGCGTTCCCGAAGAAGCCACCCGCTGGATCCAGTAGGGCAACACTGTTGACACCGATGTCGTAGTCCTCCAGTGTTGCCTTTCCCATCCATGTCCAGGTATAGGACTCACACCAGTCCAGCTCTTCCTAGCTTCTCCGTTCGAGCTCCTCGTGCCATGCTTGATGGCCAATTCATCATTATAAACATAAATTTCTTTCAGTTCTGAAATGTGTACAGTTCCAGGAACATTGTTGTGCAGACCAAAAAGTGTGCGATGGATATTCTCTTCACATTTTTTGTGTTTTGGAGTAAATCAACATAGATTGTTGATACAGTAGCTTCTGATTTTTTGCACTGGATTTGGAGATATGAACAATGATTGATTTTTATCAGTACTTGATTGTGTGATATTTTTGAAACTAGGACGACCTTGACCTTCATCTGCTTATCGATTCCAGCAGCATCCAGGACGACCTCGACCTACTACCACTAGTTGTTGGTGCACCTCCTATTAGCTGCTAGCTGTTACCTAGGGACCTTCGTCTTGCAAGTTCTGGAATTGGGTATGATGTTGTGTGGGCATGCAGCATAATTCTAAGGAAATAAATATAGAAGTTCATATATGAAGCATAATTATGCTGCATACTCTGTTATAAGTTCTAAGGAAATAAATATACAAGTTAATATTTCAAAACAAATGAAGTATTTTGGAGGTAAAACAAACTATTTCAAAGTACATAAATTATATTTAGGTATCTTTGTGTACTTCAATGTTACTGTACATGAACTTGTTCTTTTTATGTGAACTTGTACATTAGCCCATCCGACAAACAATTTGATTTGTACTTTTTTAGGGCATATTTGACCTGTCATATTTCTCTAGTTCCATCTCGTTCTTGAGTTCTTCTGACCAAGAGCTAGTAAGATCAAACATGAATTTATACCAGTTCAAAAAACAGATTGTTGGGAAATAAGATTAAGACCAGAAATAAGAAAAGTTGTACAAAAAGAAAGTTAAAAAGTGTTTCATTGAGACCTATATAAGAAAACAATTGGCTGATCATTCCAGAGGAGGAGGTGTAGCCGGTCCACCCGATCTTCGACATCTTATTCCACCTACAATTTTTTTTCTTTTTGAGTTCTATTGTTCGTCATAGGTTCACCAATATTACCTCAGTGCAAAAGTGCCAAAAATTATTTACTATTGATTCATTTTTATGAGAAGGTATTAAGATCGTACATGTAGTTGGACATCTCAAATATACTGTGATGTATTTTTTTTGCATGGTTCCTTGAAATTATGTTAGCAAAAATGATTATGTCACTTCTCAATCCTCGTGGACTTGATGCTTAAAATACTTCCAGAACGAATTGGCTCTTGTTCTTTCATGATCAGTTCAGCAAATAATTTTTTAGTTTAGTCCAATTTCAAATTCTCATTTTAGTTTAGTCAAAGTTTCTTATTTTAGTTCAGTACAATATCCAAGTTTATTTCAGTTAAATTCTTATTTTAGTTTTAGTTCATTTCCATTCTTATTTTAGTCAATCTGTAGTCTATGGATTTCATTTGGCCTAGATTGCTAGATGTACTAACTTGTTGTGCCAAGGATATCTAAAACATTAAGTGTCGCTACTGTAACTCATTCATTGTTTCACGCCTTCCCACTGACGCGCGCCCCCACCTCCCCACCGACGCGCGCCGCCCCTAGATGTGGTGCTGATAGTAGTAGGTGCTGGTTGTGTTGGAGAAAATTCCTAGGAGATTTATACATGGAACCCAGATGATTCCGTTTCTTCATTCCCCCAAGTGCTCCAATGCTGTCTCCTTCTCGGCTGGCTCGATCGCTGTTGGATTAGGTGGGCGTAGATGTGGGTTTGCAGGAGCATGGAGGTGGATGGATACGGGGAAGCTAACACAGCTTTTGTGTTATTTTCTCTAGCGATTGAGAAATTGATACACTCTTTTTAATGCGTAAGTTTATCTGCTCACAACATGTTTGTGTGAAAGCCAAATAGCTTGAGAATAGTAACCTGTTCGAGCTTAGCTGAGAGGATTTTGAATTGTTGTGTGAGGTAGTGTGGACATGGCCTTGAGATAATGCATGCTGCTTTATTCATAAAGAGACGGTGTTGTTGATTTTATTCATAGGAAACTGAACCAAAATAGTGGTTGCTACTAGTGTTTGGAAATTATAATTACTAGAACTCTGATTTCTCACCCTTTTAATTGTTGGCTAATTCTTGTAAAAAATTAGTGGTTAATCTTGCTAATTACTTTGATGTGATGCCTAGGTGGTCAGTCCAGCTCCTGCAACCAACACAGGATGAATTAGTGCAGTGTGTGTGTTTAACAAAATTCAGTTTTATATTGTATGGTAGTTCACTGTATAGAAAATTTGTAATAGTTTGGCCAGAACAAAGTTCGCATAGTTCATACTCGCGAGGCAGTAATGTTCAATGAGAGGAAACCATCAGTTCAAATATATATGCAGGAGGTTGAGCGCATAAAAAATGCAATTTTTCTTTTGATGCGTTTAATTTTTCAATATCCAGTACATTAGTTTAGTAGTTGGTACTAACTACTCCAGTTTTTTATTTGATGTACCTGTGGTGTCTAGTTTCTTCTGTCAGTTCAATTTCTAAATTGCATCCATTTCAATTCATATTGTAGCTCCAATTTATTCCATGTGGTTAATTGTTGGCTGGTGTGTGTGTAGGGTACCGTGACATTGAGTAGGCGCAAAGTGTATCACTCCAGCACGCCAAGCTCCAGTGAATGTCAACCTCTTCTCCACTGCAATGGAAGCTCCTCCGTTTGAGTTGAGCACTGGTCATCGTCCAAGTTGCGCACTAGATGCTGTCTAAGTTCAAAGAGGGTTGTATGCAAGTACATAAGTTTGTTTTAGTGAAAATATGCGAGGTTTTGACAATATTCTGTCTAATTCATTTATTCAACCTTAGAACTTGGCAATATTTGGTCTATTTTTCTATGATGAAGGCACACATGAAGTCCGGTGCAATTGTTATCCCCCAAGTGCTTCAAAGATTCGTATTTTGTTTCTTCAAGTGTGGTGTGTGCCTGTTTGATGAGGTAAAACAAAGTAAAATATTGAAAATGTCATTAAAGACACTTAGAAGTACAAATGTAGAAAATAAATAAGTTATGATTCTTGTCAGGTAGGAAATTTGGAGAACAAAACACAAGTTTTTGAAAGAAGAAAATGGTAAAAATGTAAGTCCATTCAACTATATAAACAATAAAGGTACGATGGTGATGACATCGTTAGTAAGGATAAGGATGGGAAAGAAGATTAAAAACTAAAACTAAAAGAACATCGAGTGATTATTTTTTGAGAAGTACAAACTCTCTAGTACCATGAGTACCATAAATTAAAAATTAAAAATTGCATCAGTTCTAACTCAAGGGATAATAAATTTGCAAAAAAGAATTGTAGGAGTAAAAGTTCGGAGGAAAAAAGCAATTTAATAAATGGAAATACCACAAGTTCACAACTACAAATGTTGTATGTTCAAACATGACGTCTCAGATAAGTTTGGGAAAAATCTCAAACAAAAGAAAAATCCACGAAAATTCAAATGGTAAAAGTTCAAGTCGTAAAACGCGAGAAGTCCAAAACATCGTTGCAAAAATATTTGGGTTTCAAAAAATAAACACACAAAACATTTTCTTTTCAAAAAAATGTCATTCAGTTCAATGATATAACCCATGCAAGTTCGAGGACAATGAAGACCATAAACCATTCAAAAGTTACGAGGAAAAGCCATACCAAAAAAGAGAGTAAAATCTAGTCTGCGAAAATACGCCGAGTACAAAGCCATACAAATATCAATTCAAGTACTTTTTCGGACCCATTCAAAATAACTCTATGAAAAATACCTCCTCTATACAAAAACACACAAAGGGATCAGTACAAGTGCCGCCACGCGCGCCGCCATCATCGGCCATGCCCCGGCGCCCAACACTCAGAGTAAAAGTTTGGGGACGATAATATCGTAAATCGTTGAAAAGTTACAAGGAAAACAATACCACAGAAACAGAGTAAAGTCTAGTATGTGAAAAACACGCTCAGTACAAACCCATACGACCATCCATTAAGGTACTCTGTTTTTTGTAACCATTCAAAACTACTGTCAAAAATACCTCAGTACAAACACATACAAATATCAGTACAAGTACTTCGTTTTTTCGATAGGAAAAAACAACACGATGTGTTTGACCTTATTCAAAATTACTCTTAAACGGTTGTGAAGTAGAGAAAAGTTCAACATGACTAAGTTTCGCATTTTCGATAGCTATCCAAGGATATATTATTTGCCCCATTTCGACAAACTTTAAAAAAAATCGCGTTCAAAATCAAATTTGACAGTATTCAATTTCATTTTTAAACCGTAAGGAATTAGAAAACATTTCTATATGAAAAAGTCGAGCATTTTCCATAACTTTCCAACGCTGTATCATTTGCGTCAATCCGACAAACCGTTTGCAAAAATCCGTGAAAATATGTTTTGCCCAGAATTTCACCGTTTTTCAAATTACTTTTAAATTGTATATAATTTTAGAAAACAATAGATATATGGTAGATGCAGATTTTTACCAGCTTTCCAAGGCCATCTTATTTTCTCAATTCCGACAAACTGTTTGAAAATTGAGTCCAAAATACGATTCACATTTTTGGTTTTGGAAAAAACGGTTTTTTCAAAACTGCTCTTAAACCATTATGATTTTGCAAAAAATCCTATATATTTGTAATGTAGATTTCAAGAGCTTCCTAACGATATATTACGTGCCCAATTCCGACGAAAAGACGATTAGTTCGACGAGATGAAAATCATCAGTACAACCGCCTGAAACCATCAGTTCAAGTAGTGTAACAGAATAATATTCTGTTACGCGAAACAGAATAGCCCTATATGTGTGTGTCTATATATATATATAGTGGCACTATTCTAATCCGGGGATTAGAATAACTATTTGGATCACGGGCCCCTATATAGCAGCAGCGGAGGTGTTCCCGAACTCACAAAAAGAAAAAAAGAAATCCCACCCTGAACCCCACGTTCCCCACCTCTCCCTCGCTCTCTCCCTGATCCCCACCGCCGCCATCCCCGCTGTCGCGCGCTTCCTCCCTCACAGCTCCTCCCCCACGACCGGCAGGCCTCCTCCCCACGGTCGGCGTGCCTACTCCCTCCACCCCCGACGGACGCGGCTCCTCTCACGCAGTCGGGTCCAGGCGGGATCCCATGCACCAGCGCCGCTGCCGCCATCTTCCGCAGCGCGTTGCCGCCACCATTCGCCAATCGGTACGGAAAAAGCATGCAACCCTCGCATCTCCATCTACCTCAATCCACCCCGCGCGTCGGCGCCGCCGCGACCCTTGCACCTTCCCATGCTCCACCGTCGCTCCACTCCACCTCACTAGCTACCTACCTCTCCCGACCCGAGTCCGGCTTCCTACCACCGCCACGCGGATATAGCCGCCGCACCGGATCCCGCCGCCGCGTTCGTCGATTGTTGGGCCAGACGACGCGTCAAAAACTGACACGTCTGTGATCTCCGGCCAACGAGGCGCGGCAGCCACCCCTCCCCCTGTTTCCACGCTGCTTGACCCGGTTGCCTGTCGCCGGCGCTCCTCCTCCCCGACCCCTTCTTCCCTGATCCACCCCGACTCCACCTCCGGTGATGCGGTCCACTAGCCTCCTTCCCCGACGCGAGCCACCAGCCTGACCCTCGCCAGCGTGATGCCCCTGCGCGCCACCGTGGCATAGGCCCCCACCAGGGATCTAGCCGCGACGTACTGCTCAAAAGCGAAGGACAATGACGAGATTCTCTCCTTCGGCACTGCCGTTGTCGCTCTCGGCTACCTACTGCGTCAAGGACATTCGTAGGCCACAAATCCAGCGGATGCTAGCACATGGGAAGTGGTGCTGCCGCGGTGAGTTACTCCATCAGAGTGAGCACAACAACACTTCTTGCAGCAAAAAACTGTAGCGTTCTTCAGTATATTTCCATAAATATTTGAGGCAATTTGTCTGTATCAGTTCAACAAAATAATTGGTAGTAGTTCCACCAATACATTCCTGGAAGGAAAACTTCATATGAGCACAAGTCACACAACCCCTACAACGAGTATCCGGCTTCTCAGGGAGTCGACGAGGGCACCTGGGCTCCTGCGAGAAGGGTGGCAGGGTCAACAAGAACGCAGATATCATCAAGATGGCTAGAATTGGTGCAGATTGATCTGGCTCACTCCAGTGGCTCCTCTCCTCTGTCGCTCTTGCTGGCCAAGCCAAGATAGACATGGATGTGTGGGTGCGCATGCTCACTGTGAAGTCCATTCTAGGCGACCTCTTCAGTTCAATGTGTGTGCTCACTGTGTGGGTCGCCATCTCTCGATCCTGCTAAGCTACACCAGCACTTGTTGTTTCCTCTCCCTGCTGCAAACATTGTTGTGAGCGACGGACAAGATGGAGGCATGGAGTTGGTGACTGGATATGGGAAGGGAGCTACTACTACACTTTGTCTGCTCGATAGCTGCCGTTGTGCCTGTACTTGGTCGACTGCAGATAGTCTAACCGAACGTCCGTGTGTGTTTTTGGCATCCCATTTTACAGTTGATGCTAATGAACATTCGTCCACGTTCTTTTGTAGTGTTGCTATTTGCTGCAAAAACTCATTGATTTTCAATTGGTCATTTCTTGTACTAGAACATCAGGTGCTTGTGCTAATGTCCGTGAGACAAAATCTACGAAACCATATGCAGAGTAGTACTAAATGAGGATAACAAGATAAATTAAAATAAATTGTTCATTGGATTCTGATTTAAGTGGACTTATTCTCACAAGTGTTGTTTCAAGTAGATCGGTATCTAAAAAGTTCACGCAAAACGCGATCCTGGAATGATTAAAATCACCGAAAAGTCGTGGAATAAAATTTGCACTCTTACATATTTGTTCTACATCTTTTGTTACTTGACAAAAAAGCTGATGAAGTTCATGTATTACTATCGCTGAAAAATCTATAAGAAAGAAACTCAGGGGCATTCGTCAAGAACTAGAACATCATGAAAGAAACTAGGGGGAGGTTAAAGATATCTTAGTTTATATGACAACGCTTGCAAGTTCAAATATAAAACCCTGGAAGTTCAACAATAACAAAAATCATAGAGTTAAAAAAAGCAAAAATGTCATGTTCAAACATTGTACAACATGTCCTAGGGAAAAATGTGATGTTCTAACAAAAAAACATTAGTCCAAAATATCATGTTGTAAAGTTTCTTGTTATGTATTATTTCCTAAAGTTCAACAATATGTATGGACGCAAAAAACTAGTATATGTCGGATTCAATTCAAAAACTACAAAACAAAGAAGCCCAAGTAAATTCAAATACTAGAACAAAAAGAAGTCTAACAAAGGAGACAAAGAACACAAAACATATACGCCATGAAAAATAAAGAAAACAAAGCTCGCCCAGAAAAATGTGAACTCCGGAAGTTTAAGAAACGAAAGAAGAACTTCAATATAAAAAAAATATTCTATTCGAAATAACGAAAGAAGAAGTTTAAGACCCGGCACTGGCTAAGTTCATGGCAGCATCCTACTATGCTTATAACACTTCGAAGATTCCTGGGTCACTAGGAGTTATCACTATCCCGTCAGATGAGAAGGATGCAATTTTCTGCGTGGACAAGATGTATCGGGATGCAGTCGCAGGAGAGGTTGCGACATCAGCGGCTCCCGCCAAGGAAAGCAAAGGAAAGAAGAGGGATTGTAGGACCTCCGGCAAGGAGTCCGGGAAGCGTGCCCCCTCTGAGTGCACGGCCCCTGTTGACGACGTGCCGGATTGTTCCAACAGCAAGAGATCCAAGGTTACTACACCCCAAGTGAAGAAGGTCCCGGCAGGGCTGGCTGGCGTTGATGGTACCTTTACTATCAGCGCCACCCTTGATGACAAATAGGAAAGCGCGCTCGTTGCCTTCCTGCATGCGAATATCGATGTGTTTGCCTGGCAACCATCTGATATCCCCGGTGTTCCCAGGGAGGTAATTGAGAACCACCTTGCTATCTGCCCACATGCCCGACCCGTCAAGCAGAAGTTCAGGAAGCAGGCCTTGGAGCGGCAGCAGTTCATTACCGAGGAAATCAAGAAACTAGAGGCAGCTGGTTTGGTCAGAGGAGTACTGCACCCTATGTGGTTTGCAAACCCAGTAGTAGTCCGGAAGGCGAATGGAAAATGGAGGCTTTGCATTGATTTCACAGATCTCAACAAGGCTTGCCCGAAGGACCCATTTCCCTTGACGTGCATTGACCAGGTCGTGGATTCCACTTCAGGTTGCAATCTGCTCTCCTTTCTGGATGCACACTCCGGATATCTCCAGATCTTCATGTCCAAAGAAGACAAGGAAAAGAGATCGTTCATCACTCCATGTGGTACGTACTGCTTTGTCCGCATGCCTTTAAGATTAAAGAGTGCCGGGTCCACTTTTGCAAGAGCAGTCCAAATTGGTTTTGAGCCACAGTTGCACAAGAATATAGAGGCCTATATGGATGACATCGTGGTCAAAATCAAGGCTAAGGCCACCCTTATCCAAGATTTGGAGGAGACATTTGTTAATCTACGCAAGATCAACTTGAAGCTTAATTCAGAGAAGTGTGTATTCGGTGTTCCTTCCGGCAGGCTACTTGGATTCTTCAGGTCCCATCGGGCTATCGAAGCCAACCCCGTCAAGATAAAGGCCACTGAGCAGATCCAAGCACCAAGGACAGTTAAGGATGTAAGGCGCTTGACGGGATGCGTTGCCGCGCTAAGCAGATTCATTTCCAAGTCACCCTAGCGTGCCCTGCCGTTCTTTAAAATTTTGAAGAAAGTATGGCCTATGAAGTGGACCCCGGAAGCAGATGCAACTCTATAGGAATTAAAGGTCTACCTATCGTCCGTGCCTACCTTGGTTGCACCCAAACACCAAGAGCCGTTATTACTTTCATTGGCGGCAACCAACCGAGTGGTCAGTGCGGCCTTGGTAGCACAGCGGTAGGTGGATGAGGCAGAGAGTGGCCAGATCGTGGCAGAGTCAGTAAATGATCAAAACAGCAATGAGCACGGCAACGAGAACAACCCTAAGGACGTGGCAAAGAGAAAAGGGGTGCATCGCCCAGTGTACTTCGTCAGCTCCTTGTTACAAGCGGCTAGATCAAGGTACTCTGGGAGAAAAAGTTGATCTTTGGCATCAAGGAAACTACGCCACTACTTCCAAGCCCATGAGATCACGGTTGTCACTCGTTTTCCGTTGCAAAGGATACTTCAAAACCCTAAGGCCACCGACAGAATAGTGGGGTGGGCTTTGGAGTTATCTAGCTTTGGTTTGAAGTTTGAGAGCACATTAGCTGTTCAGAGTTTATTGCAGAATGGATGCCAACCCCTAATGATGAAGTGACAGAAACAACTCTCCCTGACAAGGAATCACCCCAGGAATGGATTATGTATTTTGATGGTGCTTTTTCCCAACAAGGTGCTGGGGCTGGCATGCTTCTTGTTGCACCCTCTGGGTAGCACTTGAAGTATGTTGTCGAAATGCACTTTGCCTGGGAAGAAGCCACCAACAATACCGCTGAGTCTGAAGGGCTCCTTGCCGGGATTAAGATTGCAGTAGAATTCTGAATTAAGAAGATGATCATTCGAGGAGATTCACAACTTGTGGTGAGACAAGTCAACAAGGATTATCAAAGCCCATTGATGGAAGCATACGTCGAGGAAGTGAGGAGACCGGAGGAGCACTTTGATGGGTTGCAAACAGAGCACGTACCCCGTGCGGAAAACAGCATAGCTGATCACCTGTCAAAGTGTGCTGCGCAGAAGCTTCCCGTGGAACCAGGAACTTTTGTTCTCCATCTCTCTCAGCCCTTCGTATCACCAGCCACAATGGCCCAGAAAAGGAGAAAGTTGGACTACGGTAAGCCTCTCCTGGTCGAGCCGTCCGCTCCTGGCAGAGACCCTACCAGAAACAACTCCTCACAGCCTGCCGTACCACCCCCTCCAGCCGGGCCTATGGACCCCGCGAACGAGGCTGGTGCTCCCGCAGCAGAGGAGGTGCTGCTAGTCCTCGTTGCCGAGCCCCAGGCTCCAACTTGGGAAAGGCACATTGTCCACTTCCTCCAAACCGAAGAGCTTCCCGGCGACCAAGATGAAGCTAAGAAAGTAGCACGGAGGGCCAGTGTTTATCAGTTTGTCGATGACACTAAGGGAGTCCTGGATTAGGGAGTCCTCGGATAGCCGGACTATATACTTTAGCCAGACTGTTGGACTATGAAGATACAAGATTGAAGACTTCGTCCCGTGTCCGGATGGGACTCTCTTTGGCGTGGAAGGCAATCTTGGCAATACCGATATGTAGCTCTCCTCCCTTGTAACCTACTCTGTGTAACCCTAGCCCCCTCCGGTGTCTATATAAACCAGAGGGTTTAGTCTGTAGAACAGCAATCATACCATAGGCTAGCTTCCAGGATTTAGCCTCTACGATCTCATGGTAGATCAACTATTGTAATACTCATATCATCAAGATCAATCAAGCAGGAAGTAGGGTATTACCTGCATCGAGAGGGCCCAAACCTGGGTAAACATCGTGTCCCCCGCCTCCTGTTACCATCCGCCTTAGACGCACAGTTCGGGACCCCCTACCCGAGATTCGCGGGTTTTGACACCGACATTGGTGCTTTCATTGAGAGTTCCGCTGTGCCGTCACCATAAGGCTTGATGGCTCCTTCGATCATCGGCAACGGTGCAATCCATGGTGAGGTTTTCCTGCCCGGACAGATCTTCGTATTCGGCGGCTTCGTACTACGGGCCAACTCGCTTGGCCATCTGGAGCAGATCGAGAGCTACGCCCCTGGCCATCAAGTCAGGTTTGGAAATTTGAACTATACTGCCGACATCTGCGGAGACTTGATCCTCGACGGATTCGAGCCCATGTCAGGTGCGCCACACAGTCACGACGAGCATGACTTAGCTCTGCCGTCGGACAGTGTTTGGGAGATCACACCTGCAACTACTCCAGCCCTCAATCCGGAACAAATTGCGCCGTCTAAGGACGGGTCGATGGACCCCGCCACGAAGGCCGCGCACTCAGCGGCGATAGAGCCGAATGCCGACATCACTTCCTATGAGACCCGTGTTGCCGGACACTTGGATTCGTCCCCGGCCACGGGCTCCGAGCCGCCTGCGTCCGTGCCTATCGAATCTGATTGGGCATCGATCATGGAGTTTACCTCCGCGGATATCTTTCAACACTCGCCCTTTGGCGACGTGCTAAACTCGTTGAGGTCTCTCTCCCTGTCAGGAGACCCTTGGCCGAACTATGTACGGCTAGAATGGGATGCGGACGACGAAGAAATTTGCTCCCCACCCACCACCCACTTAGTAGCCACTGTCGATGATTTAACCGACATGCTCGACTTCGGCTCCGAAGACATCGACGGTATGGAGGACGATGTAGGAGACGAACAAGAACCACCGCCCACAGGGCGGTGGACTGCCACCTCATCCCCAAAGAAGGCGATGGCGATAAGACAACGGAGGATAATCCCTCCAAGAAGCAATCGAAGCAACGACGTCAGCGGCGCCGCTCTAAGTTCTGCCATAGCAAAAGTAGTGATACTGGCACAAGAGACAATAACGCTCCGGATAGTGCCGAAGACGAAGACAATTGTAACGCCCCGGATGTAACTTGCCATATTTGTAATCCAACTCTTGCCATTTTTGGCATTGTGATATAATATTTCCTCCGTGGTTGGGTTCCCGTCAGTTTGCATTTTGTTCATGTCATGCATTTCATATCATGTCATCATGCGCATCGCATTTGCATACGTGTTCGTCTCTTGAATCCGAGCATTTTCCCCGTTGTCCGTTTTCCAATCCGGCGCTCCTATGTCCCCCGGCGTCCCCTTTTACATTTCTTCATGAGCGGGTATTAAACATTCTCGGAATGGACCGAGGTTTGTCAAGCGGCCTTGGTATAGCACCGGTAGGCCGCCTGTCAAGTTTCGGGTCAATCGGAGGTCGTTTGGTACTCCAACGGTTAACCGGGTAACCGTGAAGGCCTCGTGTGTGTTGCAGCCCAAAACCCCTCCAAAACAGCCCAATAACCCATCTAAGACACTCCCATGTCCACCGCCGTTCGATCACGATCGCGTGGCCGAAAACCGCACTCCATTTGGAGGTTCCTAGCCCCCTCTACCTATAAATCCCGGGTCAATACACCCCTAACCCTAGCAGTTTTCCCCTCCGCCGCGCCGGACGTGTTCGGGCCGCGCCGGACGTGTCCGCGCCGCCGCCCCGGACCAACCAGCGGGCGACACGTGGCGCTCTCCGCCGCCCCCGCGCTGCCGGCCCGCTTCCGGCCCTCCCGCGACCTCCCGCGCCCCGCGCCGGGCCGCGCCTCGCCCGCCTCCGCCCGGGTCGCGCCGCCGCCGCTCCCCGCCGACTCGCGCCGCCACCGCTCGCCGCTCGCCGCTCCGCCGCGCGCCGCGCCGGAGCCCTCCGCCGCCGTTCGCCGCCCGCGGCCTCGCCCGTCGCCGCGCCACCGCGCCGCCCCGCGCCACCGCGCCACCGCGCGCCCGCGGCCTCCCGCGACCTCCCGCGCCCTCGCCGCAGCGTGCCCCGCCGGAGTTCGCCGGAGCTCGCCCGGATCCAGATCCAGATCGGGTCAAACCCGAGGTTGACCCCGATATTTTCGTCTAAGTCTTTTCTTTCCAGTAAATTTGTCACATGTTCATCATGCCGTAACTTTGCACTCGTTGCTCCGTTTTGGGCGTATGATACGCCAGATTGTTCTTCTCGAAGATTACATCATTTCATTGCATTGCATCGTTTTCATTTGAGCTCATCTTGATGCCCGAAATGCTGTTGGAAGAGGGCTATGTGATGTTAGTTTCTGATTCTTATCAGAACATGCAGTTTTGTCATTTTTGCCATGATTGATGTGTGCACCCTATGAAGTTGAGTCCTACATGAGTTTTGTAATATGACATGTTACCTTTCCAGAGAATTATGCCATGTATTTTTGTGGTCTTTGTGGTGACTAGCACAAGCATGCAAACTAGGGTACCTAATGTTCCTGATTTCAGAGACTTAGTGATTTCACTAAGTCCCTGCCTGTTGTTATTTTTATGCCATGTGTTCATGTTGTTTCCGAAAGATATATGCCTCTTTTGAGCATGATCAGGAAGTGTGTTTTGAGTATATGGATTTGCTCTATCCATCCATGCCTTTGTTTGTATTTATGGGGTGACATAGCTCGAGTCAATCGAGCTCTACTTTTGCTATAAAATGTTGCTGGCAGATTGTTTACATGTTATTCGATTTTGCCAAGCTTGTTGTAGTTGATCCTTGCATGCTATGATTTTGTTCTTGCCATGTATAGCTTCTATGCCATGTCTTCTTGATGTATGTGTGCTTAGTTTATCATGTAATGCTCTGTAGTGAGCGCATCGAGCTAACGAACATGCCTACTTGTTATCTGTTTTTGACATGTCCAGTTTTTCTGCTAAGTTTGAAACCTGTAACGAAACTTGCTTAATTTACATGGGTGTTATTATATTTTCTGATCCTTTTTGGCTTATGGTAAGTAAGGGACTTTTCTCAAGAGCTTTGAGTAGATTAATGCCATGTCTTATTTGCTATATTCTGATCCTGTAGCATGTTGTTTCGTTGCTCTAAACATGTCATCCTGATGTTAATTTCTGGCATGTTGTTATTTTCACTAAGTCTGTGAACCTGTTATCTTTTGCACTTTTGCCATGCTTGTTTGAACCTGTTGTGGTGTGATTTAGCCGCAGCTCGGTGTTCATCTTTTGTCAAGAATCTCGTGTGGATTACTGTCATATGCTTTGTTGATATGTTTTGGCGCAGTAGCTTAATTTCTTGTTGCTTGCTAAGTAGCATCATGCTGTTAACGACAGATTATTTTCATTCTTGTATTGCTTGTCATTTGCAAACCGTGCATCCGATTCCGGTGATCTTTATATCGATTTCAACCGAAATCACCTCACCTATCCAGTGGCATACTTGGTTTGCCAAGATTATGCCTTGTTCATCTTTGTCCTTTCGGAGCACGCATATGCATTGCATATCACATCTCGCATATCATGTCATGTTTTGCATCATGTTGCTTGCGCATTGCATCATGATTGATGTTTGTCCCCTTTGCTTGTGTTCTTTTTGTGAGTAGAGCCGGGAGACGCGTACGTGAATGAGGAAACTGTTGAGAACGCTTTCAAGGACCAAGCTTTCGACAACTCTGAGAACCTTGCAGGCAAGATGATCATACCCTCGAAATCACTTCTATCTTTGCTTGCTAGATGCTCGCTCTTTTGCTATGTCTATGCTGCGATACCTACCTCTTGCTATATCATGCCACCCATATTGCCATGTCAGCCCCTAACCATCCATGTCCTAGCAAACCGTTGATTGGCTATGTTACCGCTTTGCTCAGCCCCTCTTATAGCGTTGCTAGTTGCAGGTGAAGATGAAGTTTGTTCCTTGTTGGAACATGGACTTGTTGTTCCTTGTTGGGACATGTTTACTTGTTGGGATATCACAATACCTCTTATTTAATTAATGCATCTATATACTTGGTAAAGGGTGGAAGGCTCGGCATTTTGCCTGGTGTTTTGTTCCACTCTTGCCACCCTAGTTTCCGTCATACCGGTGTTATGTAACCGGATTTTGCGTTCCTTACACGGTTGGGTGATTTATGGGACCCCCTTGACAGTTCGCTTTGAATAAGACTCTTCCAGCAAGGCCCAACATTGGTTTTACCATTTGCCTACCACCTACTCCTTTTTCCCCCGGGTTTTCGCGAGCCCGAGGGTCATCTTTATTTTAGCCCCCCCCGGACCAGTGCTTCTCTAAGTGCTGGCCCGAACTGAGCTGCCTACGGGGCCCCCTCGTGGAAACTTGAGGCTTGGTTTTACTCGTAGCTAGTCTCATCCGGATGTGCCCTGAGACCGAGATATGTGCAGCTCCTATCAGGATTTGTCGTCACAATCGGGCGGCTTTGCTGGACTTGTTTTATTACTGTCGAGATGTCTTGTAGTCCGGGATTTCGAGACTGATCGGTTCTTCCCGGTAGAAGGAATATCCTTCATTGACCGTGAGAGCTTATAATGGGCTAAGTTGGGACACCCCTGCAGGGTATTATCTTTCAAAAGCCGTGCCCACGGTTATGAGGCAGATGGGAATTTGTTAAAGTTCGGTTGTAGAAAACCCGAAGTTGACCTTAACTAAAACACAACCGCGTGTGTAACCGTGATGGTCTCTTCTCGGCGGGGTCCGGGAAGTGAACACGGTGTTGGAGTTATGTATGACGTAGGTTGTTCTTGAATCACTTCTTGATCACTTCTAGCTTCACGACCGTGCTTCGCCTTCTCTTCTCGCTCTCTTTTGCGTTGTAGCCACCATATTTGCTAGTCGCTTGCTGCAGCTCCACCTCATTAACCCATCCTACCTATAAGCTTAAATAGGTTTGATCTCGCGGGTGTCACATTGCTGAGTCCCCGTGACTCACAGATTCTACCACAACAGTTGCAGGTACCAACGATGCCAGTGCAGATGACGCGACCGAGCTCACTTGGGAGTTCGACGAGGAACGTGGTCGTTACTATGTTTCTTTTCCAGATGATCAGTAGTGGAGCCCAGTTGGGGTGATCCAGGGATCTAAGTAGCATTTGGGGTAGTCTTCTTTCTTTTTGGTACCGTAGTCGGACCTTGAGTGTAATTTGAATGATGGATGTTTATTTATGTATTGTGTGAAGTGGCGACTGTAAGCCAACTATGTAACTCTTTCCCTTTATGTATTACATGGGTTGTGTGAAGATTACCTCACTTGCGACATTGCTTTCAATGCGGTTATGCCTCTAAGTCGTGCCTCGACACGTGGGAGCTATAGCCGCATCGAGGGCGTTACAACAATCCCCTCCAGCCAAACCTCGAGCGGGAGGATGAACAACCTAGCCCTCCGGAACAGGCAGCAACCGGAGAATCAGAGGATGACAATTACATGCCTCTCTCCGAAGACGAGGTGAGCCTCGGCGACGAAGAATTTATCGTGCCTGAGGATCCCGTCGAGCAGGAACGCTTCAAGCGCCGGCTTATAGCCACAACAAACAGCCTGAAGAAAAAGCAACAACAGCTTTGAGCTGATCAAGATCTGCTAGCGGATAGATGGACTGAAGTCCTGGCAGCCGAGGAATACGAACTCGAACGCCCAACCAAGAGTTACCCAAAGTGCAGGTTGCTACCGCAACTCGAGGAGGAAGCATTAAAACCCACATTACCAGCGTATGATGCGGCTGATCGGCCACCTCGTGGCCGAGACAGAGGGGCATATCAGCCCGAAATCCAGCCCGCACCCCGTCGCCAGACAAACAAAAACACCAAGGCCCGGGGCAACACGCGGGACCTGCGAGACGTATTGGGAATCAAAGCAGGACATACAAGATCGAAATAGGGATCACGGGGTCGCGCCCCACCGCGTGACGATGATCGTCACGCCGGATACGCTAAAAGCAAATCCGGCCAGGCCGAATACAGTAGACAAGACTCGTATGAACTGCGTCGTGACATAGCCCGGCACAGAGGCGCCGCACACCCCCTATGCTTCACCGATGAAGTAATTGATCATGAATTCCCAAAAGTATCTGATTCACAGAGGCGCCCCCACTGTTTGATCGTTTTTTAGCGGCCGAGTTGTGTCTAGAAAAATGTTTTGAGTCATTTAGGAATTATGTATCGGAGAGTTTAGGAATTCTTTTTATTTCCCAGTCTCCTCATCGCTCTGGTAAGGCATCCTGACGTAGAGTTTTGACTCTTCTCTTCTCAAATTTCACTAAAAAAAATTTTAGGATCACGCGGGTATCTTAGAATCGTTCCGATGGTTTTATGATGACAACATTGTCTTGGTGCCTCCTGTCAGCAGGGGTTTAGTGGAAGTGTCCCGGGGAGTTGAGCTCTGAGGTGTTGTCGTCATAATTTTATCGTTACAGTTCTGGAATACCTGAGTTTAGTACGCCGACATCGAAAATCTCTTTTGTACAGTTGTTGGTGAGATAACCCTGATAGCCCAGTACTGAGGCGAGTGCGGGAGTATTGCCATAACTTGTATAACGGATGCTTTTCGAAGGTTGAGGTAAACGATTTCCAAAGGTTTCTTGGTTATGTGTTGAAGGATGGATACAGCTGGATCTAGGTATTGTTAGTTTGGGTGATATATTTTGTGTCCCCTGTATCCCCAACACCTGATTGCATAACCAGAAAGTTTCGGGAGTTTATAAGTGGGAATTCATGTAGCTCTAGTACTTCTTCCGCAGATAATTGGTTTGTGATTGGGTAATCCTTACCAAGTATTTGTTCACATCCGTACCTTGTTGATTTTATTTCTTACCTCTTTTCTAAGTGGCTTCTCAACTTATGGAAGTGTGATGATTTACTTTGGAATTCATTCGTTCATTCTCGTTCAAATGTTTATTGTGAAGACTATATGTTGCAATTTCGATCCTTTGATTCAGCTTGAATATATATCTTTTTCGAGATGCTAATGGATGTCACCCTCTTCAGGATGGCTCCGCCAACGCGTCAGAATCCGGAATGCAATGAAGGAAGTCAGGCTAACCCTCCGCCACCACCTCCGCCTCCGGAGGCATGGCAAGCCCTGATGACTGCCACAAATGCCAACGCTCAGATTCTGATTCAGCTCTTGCAAGATCGCAACCAAGGGCAAGATAATCAAGGGAATCAAGGCCAAGGCAACAATCAGCCGCACTTCGCTTCACTCAACCAGTTCCTTGCTAATCAGCCAAAGACCTTCAGCTACTGTGTCGAGGCCACAGACGCCGACGATTGGCTCGTGGACATCAGCAAGCATTTCGAGTGCAGCAATGTCAGACCTGAGGACTTTGTCAAGTTTGCCTCTTTTCAACTCAAGGATCAAGCTGCTGAGTGGTTCCAGCAATACAAAGATTTCAGAGGAGGTCGTGTGATTACCTGGGATGATTTCCGCCGTGACTTCAAAGCTCACCACATTCCAGAAAGTGTTGTTGAGAGTAAGCGTGAGGAGTTCCGCAATCTCAAGCAAGGCACCATGTCTGTCTATCAATACAACACTCAGTTCCAGAAGCTCTCTCGTTTTGCAAGGCAAGACATCCCTGATGAGAAGAGTATGATCTACCAATTCAGGCGTGGTCTCAGAGAAGATCTGCAACTTGCTCTCGTGCTTTTCGAGCCATTAAAGTATGATGAATTCTACAACATGGCGCTGAAACAAGAAGCTGCTCAGCTCAAGTGTGAGGCATCTAAGAAGAGAGTCAGAGACGCAGTTCAGTCTTCTTCTTCCTCACTTGTGGCAGCTAAGCAACAGAAGTTCTGGTTGCCTCCTCCTCCTTCGTTCCGTCAGCCTTATCAGCAGAAGAACTCAGGTGGCCGTTGATCTTCCCACCCACCCAACCCTGGCTATCAGAACAAGTCTCAGAGTCAAGCGCCAAGGTCAAGTGCTCCTTACCATCGTCCGCTCTTAGAGGTGACTTGCAGGAAATGTCAGCAAAAGGGTCACTATGCGGACAAGTGCTTAAATCAAAGGCGCCTTCCGCCTCCTCCTCCTGTGAAATCTTCCAATAATGCAGTGGTCAAGCATAATCCTAAGTTTGCAAAGGTGAACATGATGAATGCAGCTCAAGTGGAGGATTCTTCTGAAGTGATCATGGGTAATCTTCCTGTTAATGATATTCCTGCAAAAGTTTTATTCGATACCGGTGCATCGCATTCTTTCATGTCATATCCTTTTGCATCGAAGCACAATTTTGACACAGAGGTTTTACCTAAAGCTTTGCAAGTTGTTTCCCCGGCTAAACGTTTGAGTTCAACCATGTGCGTTCCGAATGTCGGTATCAAGATGGGTGACTATAGATTTCTGGCTAAACCAATGGTGCTTGGTGACTCTGATATTGATCTTATTCTCGGGATGGACTGGCTTTCTAAGCACAAGGCTCAGCTTGATTGTGCTGCCAGGGAAATTCAATTGACTCACTCTTCTGACGATGTGATCATCTATGCCTCTCGTGATGATACCATTCGGTTGTTTTCTCTCAATGAGAATGGTGAATTGGATGCTATCTCTCAGATTCCAGTCGTTTCTGAGTACCAAGATGTTTTTCCAGAAGAGCTTCCTGGTATGCCTCCCCACCGGCCAGTTGAATTCGTTATTGATCTTGAGCCTGGCACGGAACCCGTTTGCAAGCGTCCTTACAAGCTTGGACCAGATGAGTTGAAGGAATTGAAGAAACAACTCGATGAACAAGAGCGTCTGGGTCTGATCAGACCGAGTTCTTCTCCTTGGGGTTGTGGTGTTCTTTTTGTCAAGAAGAAGAATGGCACGGACCGACTTTGCGTCGATTACCGTCCATTGAACAAGAAGACTATCAAGAACAAGTACCCACTTCCCAACATCAATGAGCTATTCGAGCAACTTAAAGGTGCTAAAGTGTTCTCCAAGCTTGACCTTCGTATGGGTTATCATCAAATCCGCATTAGTGAAGAAGATATTCCCAAGACAGCATTCAGAACAAGCTTTGGTTCTTATGAATATACTGTCATGTCTTTCGGCCTCGTCAATGCTCCTCCAGCATTCACTCGCTTGATGAATTTCATCTTCAACCCCTACATCAACGAATTTGTCTTGGTCTATCTCGATGATATTTTGGTCTTCTCCAAGAATAAGGAGGATCATGCCAAACATTTGCGATTGGTGCTCGACAAGCTCAGAGAGTATCAATTATATGTGAAGTTCTCCAAATGTGAATTCTGGCTTGATGAAGTTCTTTACCTTGGTCATATCATCTCTGCCAAGGGCATTGCTATTAATCCAGAGAGGGTGTCTGCAGTTTTGAATTGGGAACCTCCTCAGAATGTCAAGCAGCTTCGCAGTTTTCTTGGACTTGCAAGCTATTGCCGAAGATTTGTTGAGAATTTCTCAAAGATTGCAAAGCCTCTTTCCAACCTCCTCCAGAAGCATGTGAAGTATGTCTGGTCTCCTGAGTGTGACGTTGCTTTCAACACTCTCAAAGAGAAACTCGTCACTGCTCCAGTTCTGACTCCTCCTGACGAATCCAAGCCTTATGAAGTATTCTGTGATGCTTCTCTTCAGGGCCTCGGTGCCGTCTTAATGCAAGAGAATAAGGTTGTTGCCTATACCTCTCGTCAGTTGAGGCCTAACGAAAGGAACTACCCCACTCACGATCTTGAGTTGGCGGCAGTTGTCCACGCACTAATAACATGGAGACATCTCCTGTTGGGAAGGAAAGTGGACATATTCACCGATCACAAGAGTCTCAAGTACATCTTCACTCAGACCCACCTCAACCTCAGGCAGACTCGATGGGTCGAAATGATTCAAGAGTTGAATCCGAGTATTGAATATACTCCAGGCAAGGCTAACGTGATTGCAGACGCTTTGAGCAGGAAGGCTTATTGCAACAGCTTAATCCTCAAGCCCTTTCAACCGGATCTTTGTGAAGCTTTCTGCAAGTTGAATCTCCAAGTTGTCCCTCAAGGTTTTCTTGCCAACCTCATCATCTCTCCTACTTTGGAAGATCAAATTCGTGAGGCACAACTGTTGGATACCATGGTGAAGAAGGTGAAACGTGGTATTGTCAAAGGCATTTCTAAATACAAGTGCTATCGAGTTGATGACAGAGATACTCTTTTCTTCGAGGACCGGATCGTGGTTCCAAAGGGTGATCTTCGTAAAGTCATTATGAATGAAGCGCACAACTCTCTTCTGTCAATTCATCCTGGAAGTACGAAGATGTACCATGACCTCAAGCAGTCGTATTGGTGGACTCGAATGAAGCGAGAGATTGCTCAATTCGTGAATGAATGTGATGTCTGTCGAAGGGTGAAAGCAGAACACCAACGACCAGCTGGTCTTCTCTAACCTCTTGCTATTCCAGAATGGAAGTTTGATCATATCGAAATGGACATCGTGACTGGATTTCCCAAGTCCAAGCGTGGAAATGATGCTATCTTCGTCGTCATCGACAAGCTCACTAAAGTGGCTCACTTTCTTCCTATCAAAGAGTCCATCATAGCAGCGCAGCTGGCAGAGCTCTACACCTCCAGAATTGTCTCCTTGCACGGCATTCCACAATTGATTTCTTCAGACCTTGGCAGCATCTTTACCTCCAAGTTTTGGGATTCTTTTCAGAAGGCCATGGGTACCAACATTCGCTTCAGCACAGCTTTCCACCCTCAAACTAGTGGACAAGTTGAGCATGTCAACCAAATTCTTGAAGATATGCTCAGAGCTTGTGTTATCTCTTTCGGCATGAAGTGGGAGGATTGTCTTCCTTACGCTGAGTTCTCTTACAACAACAATTTTCAAGCCAGCTCAGGCAAAGCCCCATTCGAGATTCTCTATGGAACAAAGTGCCGTACTCCTCTCAACTGGTCTGAAACCGGTGAACGCCAATTGCTTGGCAACGATTTGATCTCAGAGGCTGAGGCTATGTGCAAGGTCATTCGTGAGAACCTCAAAGCCGCGCAATCGCGCCAGAAGAGCTATTACGATAGCAAACATCGTGATTTGGCATTCGAGATCGGAGACCATGTCTACCTCCGCGTCTCTCCAATGAAAGAAACTCGTCGCTTCGGTATCAAGGGGAAACTTGCCCCTAGATACGTCGGCTCTTTCAAGATCATCAGTAAACGAGGCGATCTCGCCTATCTGAAGGAAATATGCCCTAGAGGCAATAATAAAGTTATTATTTATTTCCTTACATGTCATGATAGATGTTTATTATTCATGCTAGAATTGTATTAACTGGAAACATAATACATGTGTGGATACATAGACAAACAGAGTGTCACTAGTATGCCTCTACCTGACTAGCTCGTTAATTAAAGATGGTTATGTTTCCTAACCATGAACAAAGAGTTGTTATTTGATTAACGAGGTCACATCATTAGTTGAATGATCTGATTGACATGACCCATTCCATTAGCTTAGCACCCGATCGTTTAGTATGTTGCTATTGCTTTTATCCATGACTTATACATGTTCCTATGACTATGAGATTATGCAACTCCCGTTTGCCAGAGGAACACTTTGGGTACTACCAAACGTCACAACGTAACTGGGTGATTATAAAGGAGTACTACAGGTGTCTCCAAAGGTAGATGTTGGGTTGGCGTATTTCGAGATTAGGATTTGTCACTCCGATCGTCAGAGAGGTATCTCTGGGCCCTCTCGGTAATGCACATCACTCAAGCCTTGCAAGCATTGCAACTAATGAGTTAGTTGCGAGATGATGTATTATGGAACGAGTAAAGAGACTTGCCGGTAACGAGATTGAACTAGGTATTGGATACCGACGATCGAATCTCGGGTAAGTAACATACCGATGACAAAGGGAACAACGTATGTTGTTATGCGGTCTGACCGATAAAGATCTTCGTAGAATATGTAGGAGCCAATATGGGCATCCAGGTCCCGCTATTGGTTATTGACCGGAGACGTGTCTCGGTCATGTCTACATTGTTCTCGAACCGTAGGGTCCGCACGCTTAAGGTTTCGATGACAGTTATATTATGAGTTTATGAGTTTTGATGTACCGAAGGAGTTCGGAGTCCCGGATGAGATCGGGGACATGACGAGGAGTCTCGAAATGGTCGAGACGTAAAGATCGATATATTGGACGACTATATTCGGACATCGGAAGGGTTCTGAGTGGTTCGGGTATTTTCGGAGGTACCGGGGAGTTACGAGATTACGGGAGAAGTAATGGGCCTTGATGGGCTTTAGTGGGAAGAGGAAAAAGGCTGCTGCGCCCCCCTCCCCTCTAGTCCGAATTGGACTAGGGAAAAGGGGGCCGGCCACCTCTCCTTCTCCTCCTATTCCTTCTCCTTTCCTCCCCTTTTGGTGGACTCCTACTAGGACTTGGAGTCCTAGTAGGAATCCATATCCTGGCCGCACCTTTGCCTTGGCTGGCCTCCTCCTCCTCCATCCTTTATATACAGGGGCAGGGGGGCACCCCATAGACACACAAGTTGATCTACGGATCGTTCCTTAGCCGTGTGCGGTGCCCCCTTCCACCAAATTCCACCTCGGTCATATCGTTGCAGTGCTTAGGCGAAGCCCTGCGCCGGTAACACATCAAGATCGTCACCACGCCGTCGTGCTGACGGAACTCTTTCCCGACGCTTTGCTGGATCGGAGCCCGGGGATCGTCATCGAGCTGAACGTGTGCCAAGAACTCGGAGGTGCCGGAGTAATGGTACTTGGATCGGTCGGATCGTGAGGAGAACGTACGACTACTTCCTCTACGTTGAGTCAACGCTTCCGCTTTGGTCTACGAGGGTACATAGACAACACTCTCCCCTCTTGTTGCTATGCATCACCATGATCTTGCGTGTGCGTAGGAAATTTTTGAAATTACTACGTTCCCCAACAGTGGCATCCGAGCCAGGTTTTTTATGGTTTGATGTTATTTGCACGAGTAGAACACAAGTGAGTTGTGGACGATACAAGTCATACTGCCTACCAGCATGTCATACTTTGGTTCAGCGGTATTGTTGGACGAGACGATCCGGACCAACCTTACGCGTACGCTTACGCGAGACCGGTTCCCTCGACGTGCTTTGCACATAGATGGCTTGCGGAAGACTGTCTCTCCAACTTTAGTTGAACCGAGTGTGGCTACGCCCGGTCCTTGAGAAGGTTAAAACGGAGTCTATTTGACAAACTATCGTTGTGGTTTTGATGCGTAGGTAAGACGAGTTCTTGCTTAAGCCCGTAGCAGCCACGTAAAACTTGCAACAACAAAGTAGAGGACGTCTAACTTGTTTTTGCAGGGCATGTTGTGATGTGATATGGTCAAGACATGATGCTAAATTTTATTGTATGAGATGATCATGTTTTGTAACCGAGTTATCGGCAACTGGCAGGAGCCATATGGTTGTCGCTTTATTGTATGCAATGCAATCGCGATGTAATGCTTTACTTTATTACTAAGCGGTAGTGATAGTCGTGGAAGCATAAGATTGGCGAGACGACAACGATGCTATGATGGAGATCAAGGTGTCGCGCCGGTGACGATGGTGATCATGACGGTGCTTCGGAGATGGAGATCACAAGCACAAGATGATGATGACCATATCATATCACTTATATTGATTGCATGTGATGTTTATCTTTTTATGCATCTTATCTTGCTTTGATTGACGGTAGCATTATAAGATGATCTCTCACTAAATTATCAAGAAGTGTTCTCCCTGAGTATGCACCGTTGCAAAAGTTCTTCGTGCTGAGACACCACGTGATGATCGGGTGTGATAGGCTCTACGTTCAAATACAACGGGTGCAAAACAGTTGCACACGCGGAATACTCAGGTTATACTTGACGAGCTATGCATATAAGATATGACCTCGGAACACGGAGACCGAAAGGTCGAGCGTGAATCATATAGTAGATATGATCAACATAGTGATGTTCACCATTGAAAACTAATCCATTTCACGTGATGATCGGTTATGGTTTAGTTGATTTGGATCACATGATCACTTAGAAGATTAGAGGGATGTCTATCTAAGTGGGAGTTCTTAAGTAATATGATTAATTGAACTTTAATATTATCATGAACATTAGTCCTGGTAGTATTAGCATATCTATGTTGTAGATCAATAGCTCGCGTTGTTGCTTCCCTGTGTTTATTTTGATATGTTCCTAGAGAAAATTGTGTTGAAAAATGTTAGTAGCAATGATGCGGATTGGATCCGTGATCTGAGGTTTATCCTCATTGCTGCACAGAAGAATTATGTCCTTGATGCACCGCTAGGTGACGGACCTATTGCAGGAGCAGATGCAGACATTATGAACGTTTTGCTGGCTCAATATGATGACTACTTAATAGTTTAGTGCACCATGCTTAACTGCTTAGAATCGGGACTTCAAAGACGTTTTGAACGTCATGGAGCATATGAGATGTTCCAGGAGTTGAAGTTAATATTTCAAGCAAATACCCGAGTTGAGAGATATGAAGTCTCCAACAAGTTCTATAGCTAAAAGATGGAGGAGAATCGCTCAACTAGTGAGCATGTGCTCAGATTGTCTGGGTACTACAATCGCTTGAATCAAGTGGGAGTTAATCTTCCAGATAAGATAGTGATTGACAGAATTCTCTAGTCACCATCACCAAGTTAGTAGAACTTCGTGATGAACTATAATATGCAAGGGATAACGGAAAATATTCCCAAGCTCTTCGCGATGCTAAAATCAGCGAAGGTAGAAATCAAAGAAAAACATCAAGTGTTGATGGTTGACAAGATCACTAGTTTCAAGAAAAGGGCAAAAGGAAAGAAGGGGAACTTCAAGAAGAACGGCAAGCAAGTTGCTGCTCAAGTGAAAAAGCCCAAGTCTGGTCCTAAGCCTGAGACTAAGTGCTTCTACTGCAAAGGGACTGGTCACTGGAAGCGGAACTACCCCAAGTGATTGGCGGATAAGAAGGATGGCAAAGTGAACATAAGTATATTTGCTATACATGTTATTGATGTGTACTTTACTAGTGTTCATAGCAACCCCTCAGTATTTGGTACTAGTTCAAGTTGCTAAGATTAGTAACTCGAAACGGGAGTTGCAGAATGAACAAAGACTAGTTAAAGGGCAAGGTGACGATGTGTGTTGGAAGTGGTTCCAAGATTGATATGATCATCATCACACACTTCCTATACTTTCGGGATTAGTGTTGAAACTAAATAAGTGTTATTTGGTGTTTGCGTTGAGCATGAATATGATTTGATCATGTTAATTGCAATACAGTTATTCATTTAAGTTAGAGAACAATTGTTGTTCTGTTTACATGAATAAAACCTTCTATGGTCATACACACCAATGAAAATAGTTCATTGGATCTCGATCGTAGTGATACACATATTCATAATATTGAAACCAAAAGATGCGAAGTTAATAATGATAGTGCAACCTATTTGTGGCACTGCCGTTTAGGTCATATTGGTGTAAAGCGCATGAAGAAACTCCATGCTGATGGGATTTTGGAATCACTTGATTATGAATGACTTGATGCTTGCGAACCATGCCTCTTGGGCAAGATGACTAAAACGCCGTTCTCCGGAACAATGGAGCAAGCAACAGATTTGTTGGAAATCATACATACTAATGTATATGGTCCGATGAATATTAAGGTTCGCGACAAGTATCATTATTTTCTAACCTTCTCAGATGATTTGAGCAGATATGGGTATATCTACTTGATGAAACATAAGTCTGAAACGTTTGAAAAGTTCAAAGAATTTTAGAGTGAAGTGAAAATCATCGTGACAAGAAAATAAGGTTTCTATGATCTGATCGCGGAGACAAATATTTGAGTTACGAGTTTGGTCTTCAATTGAAACAATGTGGAATAGTTTCACAAATTCATGCCACCTGGAACACCACAGCATAATGGTGTGTCCGAACGTCATAACCGTACTTTATTGGATATAGTACAATCTATGATGTTTCTTACCGATTTACCAATATCATTTTGGGATCATGCATTAGAGACAGCTACATTCACGTTAAAAGGGGCACCATCTAAAGTCCGTTGAGACGACACAAAATGAACTGTGGTTTGGCAAGAAACCAAAGTTGTCGTTTCTTAAAGTTTGGGGTTACGATGCTTATGTGAAAAAGTTTCATCCTGATAAGCTCAAACCCAAATCGGAGAAATGTGTCTTCATAGGTACCCAAAGGAGACTGTTGGGTACACCTTCTATCACAAATCCAAAGGCAAGATATTCGTTGCTGAGAATGGATCCTTTCTAGAGAAGGAGATTCTCTCGAAAGAAGTGAGTGGGAGGAAAGTAGAAAACTTGATAAGGTAATTGTACCTTCTCCCTTATTGGAAAGTAGTTCATCACAGAAATCTGTTCTTGTGACTACTACACCAATTAGTAAGGAAGCTAATGATGATGATCATGTAACTTCAAGATCAAGTTACTACCGAATCTCGTAAGTAAACTAGAGTGAGATCCGCACCAGAGTGGTACGGTAATCCTGTTCTGGAAGTCATGTTACTAGACCATGACGAACTTGCGAACTATGAGGAAGCGATGATGAGCCCAGATTCCGCGAAATGGTTAGAGGCCATGAAATCTGAGATATGATTCATGTATGAGAACAAAGTATGGACTTTGATGGATTTGCCCGATGATCGGCAAGCCAAAGAAAATAAATGGATCTTGAAGAGGAAGACGGACACTGATAGTAGTGTTACTATCTACAAAGCTAGAATTGTCGCAAAAGGTTTTCGACAAGTTCAATGTGTTGACTACGATGAGAGTTTCTCACTCGTAGCTATGCTTAAGTCTGTCCGAATCATGTTAGCAATTGCCGCATTTTATGAAATCCGGCAAATGGATAAACAAAACTACATTCCTTAATGGATTTATTAAAGAAGAGTTGTATACGATGCAACTAGAAGGTTTTGTCGATCCTGAAGGTGTTAACAAAATATGCAAGCTCCAGCGATCCATCTATGGACTGGTGCAAGCATCTCGGAGTTGGAATATACGCTTTGATAAGTTGATCAAAGCATATAGTTTTATACAGACTTGCGGTGAAGCCTGTATTTACAAGAAAGTGAGTGGGAGCACTACAGCATTTCTGATAAGTATATGTAAATGACATATTATTGATCGGAAATAATGTAGAATTATTCTGTAAAGCATAAAGGAGTATTTGAAAGGAGTTTTTCGAAGAAGGACCTCGGTGAAGCTGCTTACATATTGAGCATCAAGATCTATAGAGATAGATCAAGACGCTTGATAAGTTTTTCAATAAGTACATACCTTGAAAAGATTTTGAAGTAGTTCAAAATGGAACAGTCAAAGAAAGAGTTCTTGCCTGTATTACAAGGTGTGAAATTGAGTAAGACTCAAAGCCCGACCACGGCAGATGATAGAAAGAGAATGAAAGTCATTTCCTATGCCTCAGCCATAGATTCTATAAAGTATGCCATGCTATGTACCAGATCTATTGTATACCCTACACTGTGTTAAGCAAGGGAGTACAATAGTGATCTAGGAAGTAGATCACTGGACATCGGTCAAAATTATCCTTAGTAAAATAAGGATATGTTTCTCGATTATGGATGTGACAAAAAGGTTCGTCATAAAAGGTTACGTCGATGCAAGTTTTGACACTAATCTAGATGACTCTAAGTCTCAATCTAGATACATATTGAAAGTGGGAGCAATTAGCTAAAGTAGCTCCATGCAGAGCATTGTAGACATAGAAATTTGCAAAATACATAACGGATCTGAATGTGGCAGACCCGTTGACTAAACTTCTCTCACAAGCAAAACATGATCACACCGTAGTACTCTTTGGGTGTTAATCACATAGCGATGTGAACTAGATTACGGAATCTAGTAAACCCTTTGGGTGTTGGTCACATATCGATGTGAACTATGGGTGTTAATCACATGGTGATGTGAACTATTGCTATTAAATCACATGGCGATGTGAACTAGATTATTGACTCTAGTGCAAGTGGGAGACTGAAGGAAATATGCCCTAGAGGCAATAATAAAGTTATTATTTATTTCCTTACATGTCATGATAGATGTTTATTATTCATGCTAGAATTGTATTAACTGGAAACATAATACATGTGTGGATACATAGACAAACAGAGTGTCACTAGTATGCCTCTACCTGACTAGCTCGTTAATTAAAGATGGTTATGTTTCCTAACCATGAACAGAGAGTTGTTATTTGATTAACGAGGTCACATCATTAGTTGAATGATCTAATTGACATGACCCATTCCATTAGCTTAGCACCCGATCATTTAGTATGTTGCTATTGCTTTTATCCATGACTTATACATGTTCCTATGACTATGAGATTATGCAACTCCCGTTTGCCAGAGGAACACTTTGGGTACTACCAAACGTCACAACGTAACTGGGTGATTATAAAGGAGTACTACAGGTGTCTCCAAAGGTAGATGTTGGGTTGGCGTATTTCGAGATTAGGATTTGTCACTCCGATCGTCGGAGAGGTATCTCTGGGCCCTCTCGGTAATGCACATCACTCAAGCCTTGCAAGCATTGCAACTAATGAGTTAGTTGTGAGATGATGTATTATGGAACGAGTAAAGAGACTTGCCGGTAACGAGATTGAACTAGGTATTGGATACCGACGATCGAATCTCGGGTAAGTAACATACCGATGACAAAGGGAACAACGTATGTTGTTATGCGGTCTGACCGATAAAGATCTTCGTAGAATATGTAGGAGCCAATATGGGCATCCAGGTCCCGCTATTGGTTATTGACCGGAGACGTGTCTCGGTCATGTCTACATTGTTCTCGAACCGTAGGGTCCGCACGCTTAAGGTTTCGATGACAGTTATATTATGAGTTTATGAGTTTTGATGTACCGAAGGAGTTCGGAGTCCCGGATGAGATCGGGGACATGACGAGGAGTCTCGAAATGGTCGAGACGTAAAGATCGATATATTGGACGACTATATTCGGACATCGGAAGGGTTCTGAGTGGTTCGGGTATTTTCGGAGGTACCGGGGAGTTACGGGATTACGGGAGAAGTAATGGGCCTTGATGGGCTTTAGTGGGAAGAGGAAAAAGGCTGCTGCGCCCCCCTCCCCTCTAGTCTGAATTGGACTAGGGAAAAGGGGGCCGGCCACCTCTCCTTCTCCTCTATTCCTTCCCCCTTCCTCCCCTTTTGGTGGACTCCTACTAGGACTTGGAGTCCTGGTAGGAATCCATATCCTGGCCGCACCTTTGCCTTGGCTGGCCTCCTCCTCCTCCATCCTTTATATACAGGGGCAGGGGGGCACCCCATAGACACACAAGTTGATCTACGGATCGTTCCTTAGCCGTGTGCGGTGCCCCCTTCCACCAAATTCCACCTCGGTCATATCGTTGCAGTGCTTAGGCGAAGCCCTGCGCCGGTAACACATCAAGATCGTCACCACGCCGTCGTGCTGACGGAACTCTTCCCCGACGCTTTGCTGGATCGGAGCCCGGGGATCGTCATCGAGCTGAACGTGTGCCAAGAACTCGGAGGTGCCGGAGTAACGGTACTTGGATCGGTCGGATCGCGAGGAGAACGTACGACTACTTCCTCTACGTTGAGTCAACGCTTCCGCTTCGGTCTACGAGGGTACGTAGACAACACTCTCCCCTCTCGTTGCTATGCATCACCATGATCTTGCGTGTGCGTAGGAAATTTTTGAAATTACTACGTTCCCCAACACTATCAACTTGAGCTTCCCTCCAACTTTGCAAATGTGCACATGTCTTCCACGTGTCACAGCTTCGCAAGTGCTTCAAGACGCCTGAGCGCACCATCAACTTCGAAGAGATTGATCTTCAAGAAGATTTGTCCTATCATGAGCATCCCGTTGCTATTCTTGAAGAAACTGAGCGCAAGACTCGCAACAAGTCAATCAAATTCCTGAAAGTGAAATGGTCACACCATTCAGACCGAGAAGCCACCTGGGAGCGTGAGGACCACCTACGTTCCGAGTATCCGGAGTTCTTTCAGTCCTAGATCTCGGGACGAGATCCTCTCGTAATGGTGGAGTGTTGTAACGCCCCGGATGTAACTTGCCATATTTGTAATCCAACTCTTGCCATTTTCGGCATTGTGATATAATATTTCCTCCATGGTTGGGTTCCCGTCAGTTTGCATTTTGTTGACGTCATGCATTTCATATCATGTCATCATGCGCATCGCATTTGCATACGTGTTCGTCTCTTGAATCCGAGCATTTTCCCCGTTGTCCGTTTTCCAATCCGACGCTCCTATGTCCCCCGGCGTCCCCTTTTACATTTCTTCGTGAGCGGGTATTAAACATTCTCGGAATGGACCGAGGTTTGTCAAGCAGCCTTGGTATAGCACCGGTAGGCCGCCTGTCAAGTCTCGGGTCAATCGGAGGTCGTTTGGTACTCCAACGGTTAACCGGGTAACCGTGAAGGCCTCGTGTGTGTTGCAGCCCAAAACCCCTCCAAAACAGCCCAATAACCCATCTAAGACACTCCCATGTCCACCGCCGTTCGATCACGATCGCGTGGCCGAAAACCGCACTCCATTTGGAGCTTCCTAGCCCCCTCTACCTATAAATATACCTCTCCCTCCGAAATCCCGGGTCAATTCACCCCTAACCCTAGCAGTTTTCCCCTCCGCCGCGCCGGACATGTCCGGGACGCGCCGGACGTGTCCGCGCCGCCGCCCCGGACCAACCAGCGGCCGACACGTGGCGCTCTCCGCCGCCCCCGCGTCGCCGGCCCGCCGGCCCGCTTCCGGCCCTCCCGCGACCTCCCGCGCCCCGCGCCGGGCCGCGCCTCGCCCGCCTCCGTCCGGGTCGCGCCGCCGCCGCTCCCCGCCGACTCGCGCCGCCACCGCTCGCCGCTCGCCGCTCCACCGCACGCCGCGCCGGAGCCCGCCGCCGCCGTTCGCCGCCCGCGGCCTCGCCCGTCGCCGCGCCACCGCGCGCCCGCGGCCTCCTGCGACCTCCCGCACCCTCGCCGCATCGTGCCCCGCCGGAGTTCGCCGGAGCTCGCCCGGATCCAGATCCAGATCGGGTCAAACCCGAGGTTGACCCCGATATTTTCGTCCAAGTCTTTTCTTTTCAGTAAATTTGTCACATGTTCATCGTGCCATAACTTTTCACTCGTTGCTCCGTTTTGGGCGTATAGTATGTCAGATTGTTCTTCTCGAAGAGTACATCATTTCATTCCATTGCATTGTTTTCATTTGAGCTCATCTTGATGCCCGAAATGCTGTTGGAAGAGGGCTATGTGATGTTAGTTTCTGATTCTTATCAGAACATGCACTTTTGTCATTTTTGCCATGATTGATGTGTGCACCCTATGAAGTTGAGTCCTACATGAGTTTTGTAATATGACATGTTACCTTTCCAGAAAATTATGCCATGTATTTTTGTGGTCTTTGTGGTGACTAGCACAAGCATGCAAACTAGGGTACCTAATGTTCCTGATTTCAGAGACTTAGTGATTTCACTAAGTCCCTGCCTGTTGTTATTTTTATGCCATGTATTCATGTTGTTTCCGAGAGATATATGCCTCTTATGAGCATGATCAGTAAGAGTGTTTTGAGCATATGGATTTGCTCTATCCATCCATGCCTTTGTTTGTATTTATGGAGTGACATAGCTCGAGTCAATCGAGCTCTACTTTTGCTATAAAATGTTGCTGGCAGATTGTTTACATGTTATTCGATTTTGCCAAGCTTGTTGTAGTTGATCCTTGCATGCTATGATGTTGTTCTTGCCATGTATAGCTTCTATGCCATGTCTTCTTGATGTATGTGTGCTTAGTTTATCATGTAATGCTCTGTAGTGAGCGCATCAAGCTAACGAACATGCCTACTTGTTATCTGTTTTTGACATGTCCAGTTTTTCTGCAAAGTCTGAAACCTGTAACGAAACTTGCTTAATTGACATGGGTGTTATTATATTTTTTGGTCCTTTTTGGCTTATGGTCATTAAGGGACTTTTGTCAAGTGCTTTGAGTAGATTCATGCCATGTCTTATTTTCTATATCCTGATCTGTAGCATGTTGTTTCGTTGCTCTAAACATGTCATCCTGATGTTAATTTCTGGCATGTTGTTATTTTCACAAAGTCTGTGAACCTGTTATCTTTTGCACTTTTGCCATGCTTGTTTGAACCTGTTGTGTTATGATTTAACCGTAGCTCAGTGTTCATCTTTTGTCAAGCATCTTGTGTAGATTACTGTCATATGCTTTGTTGATATGTTTTGGTGCAGTAGCTTAATTTCTTGTTGCTTGCTAAGTTGCATCATGCTGTTAATGGCAGATTATTGTCATTCTTGTATTGCTTGTCATTTGCAAACCGTGCATCCGATTCCGGTGATCTTTATATCGATTTCAACCGAAATCACCTCACCTATCCAGTGGCATACTCGGTTTGCCAAGATTATGCCTTGTTCATCTTTGTCCTTCCGGAGCACGCATATGCATTGCATATCACATCTCGCATATCATGTCATGTTTTGCATCATGTTGCTTGCGCATTGCATCGTGATTGATGTTTGTCCCCTTTGCTTGTGTTCTTGTTGTGAGTAGAGCCAGGAGACGGGTACGTGAACGAGGAACCTGTTGAGAACGCTTTCGAGGACCAAGCTTTCGACAACTCTGAGAACCTTGCAGGCAAGATGATCATACCCTCGAAATCACTTCTATCTTTGCTTGCTAGATGCTCGCTCTTTTGCTATGCCTATGCTGCGATACCTACCTCTTGCTATATCATGCCACCCATATTGCCATGTCAGCCCCTAACCATCCATGTCCTAGCAAACGGTTGATTGGCTATGTTACCGCTTTGCTCAACCCCTCTTATAGCGTTGCTAGTTGCAGGTGAAGATGAAGTTTGTTCCTTGTTGGAACATGGACTTGTTGTTCCTTGTTGGGACATGTTTACTTGTTGGGATATCACAATACCTCTTATTTAATTAATGCATCTATATACTTGGTAAAGGGTGGAAGGCTCGGCCTTTTGCCTGGTGTTTTGTTCCACTCTTGCCACCCTAGTTTCCGTCATACCGGTGTTATGTTCCCGGATTTTGCGTTCCTTACACGGTTGGGTGATTTATGGGACCTGACGAGGGTACGTACCTAGGGTAGGGTAACCTATCGTACCTGAGGTACCCGATCAAGGACATGACTCCTACAATGAAAGACATTCTGAGAAGTATCGACAGGTCAGTCGACCTGGTCAGCCCAGTCGACGGACACAAGCGTACTCGACCAGAAGTACAAGCAGTCGACCATGAAGACAACCATTCGACCATAAGAAGACCTAAAGGCACTGCCTACAAACGGTCACCTCATAAGTAGCTTTTATGGCCTTCATGGTCCTTTATTACAGGCGTTACCAGTAACCCCCTCTCTTTATGTACATTAAACTCCCTGTAACGTGGGCTGGCTGGGGTCCTGGCGAACTCTATATAAGCCACCCCCCCTCCACTGGGACAGGGGTTCGGAACTTTGTAACACATACACACTTAATCCAGTCGACCGCCTCCGGGCTCCGAGACGTAGGGTTGTTACTTCCTCAGAGAAGGGCCCGAACTCGTAAACTCCTTGCGTATACAACTACTCCATAGCTAGGATCTTGCCTCTCCATATTTACCCCCCATTCTCGCTGTCAGACTTAGAACCACGACAGTTGGCGCCCACCGTGGGGCAGGTGTTCTAGCGATTTGTTGGAGGAGTTGGGATTCTTTCAACCCACATCATGTTTTCGAGCGGAGTCATGGTCGAGAGCCGCGAGATCCGTCTCGGCGCTCTCTCCTTCGTCGTTGACAACTCTGCTTGGCTGCAGGAGGCTCCACTCGACGTGGACGCGCTTCCCGCCCGCGGAGCCACGCATTTTCGCGCATGCGTCCGCGGCGTCCTCCTGCGGCAACCGTCGACCCAGTACGGGACGGCATTCGTTGCGCCGTCATCGTCATCATCGTCATCAGCTTCCCACCGGCGCAAGCGCACCGGTCGGTCGAGACTCCAGCGGTGGGTGAAGCACGCACTGGCCCGCCAGTCAGCCATCCCCCAAGTCGCGGCAATCGAGCCCGACGAGTCACTCTACGGCCTGTTCGACCTGTCGACTGGCTCCGTAGAGACTGCGTCCGAGTGCGACAGCAGTGACCCAGCGGCGGAAGTACTAATGGTCGACGGACCACGTAGCCCCCACGGATTCCCCCATACCGAAGAGGTTGCCGCAGGGGGGATTCCGGCGCGGGGTCACGAAGAGTACAGGCCCGAGCCCCTTACCTCAGTGCAGAGGGAGGAACTCCGTCGCCGGAACATGGACGCCCTTCACACTCCTATCGTCGGAGAAACCCCTGAGGCGCGAGCCCTGGAGGAGGCGCGCTTGGCCAATTTGGCTGAACGTACTCGATTGGAGAATCTCCAGAGAGCACTCGACGAGCGCGCACGACCGCCCGCTCCCGAGTCCAGTCGTCGTCGCGTCTTCCAGCCGCCGACCCAGGTATACCGTACCCCGATTCAGAATTTGGCAGCTGCGGCTCGCATAGCGGAGTCGATCCAGCCTTCACAGTCAGAGGCAGGGAGAGGTCTGTTGCAGATCAGAGATTTGCTTCATGCAGCGGGTGACCAGAATTCAGCCGTGTCTCAGTCGTGCAACAGGATTCACAGTCGATCCGTCACTGCGAATTCCATTCAGTCGGCTCATAGTCCGAGGTCGCCCCCGAGGCGTGAAGGACACAGAGGCCGGCACGAGGATCAGTACCAAGGACACGAGCGATATGAGCACCGATTCGATCGCAACGATCAACGTCGAGTGCCTTCTCCTCCCCCAAGAGCCGGGTCGTACATTCCTCGATGGCAAGAAGACAGACGCCAGTTCAGTGCTGGGCGAAAGGTCTCAGTCGACCCCAGGGAACCAGGATTTGATGCGAGATCCATCATCGTTCAAGGTCTGGTCGACCGAAATAGAGCTCACCGAGAAAATCGTGACAGAGGCGCCCCGTCCAGCAGCAGAGTTCGCATCTCAGGTCCCGAGTGTTTCAGCAGAGCAATCAGAGCTGCAGTGATTCCTCCCAACTTCAGGTTGGCGGCTGGAGTCAGCAAGTTCACCGGAGAGTCCAAGCCGGACACATGGCTCGAGGATTACCGAGTGGCTGTTCATATCGGAGGCGGCAATGACGAGGTGGCCATGAAGCATTTGCCCCTCATGTTGGAAGGATCAGCCAGAGCGTGGTTGAATCAGTTGGCTCCCAGCAGTATTTATACTTGGGAAGATCTAGCCCAGGTGTTTGTCAGGACATTCGAAGGGACTTGCAAGCGACCGGCGGGGTTGACAGAATTGCAGTCATGTGTTCAGAAGTCGAGTGAAACCCTGAGGGATTATATCCAGAGGTGGATCACTCTGAATCACACGGTCGAGAATGTATCCGATCATCAGGCAGTTTGCGCCTTCAAGGAAGGTGTCAGAAACAGGGAGTTAACTTTGAAGTTTGGTCGAACCGGAGATATGACCCTGAGTCGAATGATGGAAATCGCCACCAAGTACGCGAACGGAGAAGAAGAAGATAGACTCCGGAGTGGCAAGTATAAGGCAGCCGCTAATGAGGCCGGCGGAGGACACTCCAGTCGGAAGCAGAAGCGCAAGGCCGAGCCAGTCGCCCCCGGGGAAGCCTTAGCTGTGACCCCAGGGAAGTTTAAGGGGAAACCCAAGGGTCCTTGGAACCCCAAGAAAGTGAAAGACCAGGACGGGAACGATGTGATGGACTTACCTTGCCACATTCATACGAAGAAAGATGAAGAGGGAAATCTCATTTACCCTAAGCATACCACTCGACAATGTCGACTCCTGATGCAACAGTTCCAAGGGAAGCAAGCCAAGGACAAAGGGAAAGAGTCAGACAAAGTTGAAGACAGTGAAGACAGCGGTGAAGAATACCCCCAAATCAATTCCACTCTGATGATTTTCGCTGATGTCGAAAGTAAGAGTCGACTGAAGGTCATCAATCGCGAAGTAAACATGGTCGCTCCGGTGACACCCCATTACCTGAAGTGGTCCCAAACCGCCATCACCTTCGACCAGTCCGATCATCCGACTCATATTGCCACCCCAGGGAGGCAAGCATTGGTGGTCGACCCAATTGTTGAAGGCACTCGACTGACCAAGGTTCTGATGGACGGCGGCAGTGGGATAAACTTGTTGTATGCAGAGACGTTGAAGGGGATGGGCATTCCGATGTCCCGGATCAGCCCCAGCAACATGAGCTTCCACAGAGTCATTCCTGGGAAGAAAGCTGAGTCACTCGGTCAAATCATTCTCGACGTCGTCTTTGGTGACTCGAAGAATTTACGGAAAGAAAAATTAACCTTTGAGGTCGTGGATTTTCAGAGTGCGTACCACGCCATTCTTGGGAGGCCAGCCTATGCTCGCTTCATGGCTCGACCATGCTACGTATACCTCAAGATGAAGATGCCTGGCCCCAAAGGTGTAATCACCATCGTTGGCAATCGGAAGAAAGCAGAGGAGTGCTTTCAGAAAGGCGCCAAAATTGCTGACGCTCAGATGGCCAAGATAGAGATGCAAGAGTACCAGAAGACTGCGGACCCGAGCGAATTGTTACGAGCCAAGAAGCCCGCCACGGAATCAGCATTTCAGTCGACTGGTGAGACCAAGCAAGTCCACATCCACCCGACCGATCCAAATGCGGCTCCAACCAACATCTCCACTACACTCGACCCCAAATAGGAAGAAGCGCTCGTCCAGTTCCTCCGTGAGAACTGGGACATCTTCGCATGGAAGCCTGCTGACATGCCAGGTGTGCCCAGGGGACTGGCCGAGCACCGCCTCCGAGTCGACCCAAAGGCCAAACCAGTCAAGGAGCATCTCCGACGGTCCGCCGTTCAGAAGAGAAAGGCCATTGGCGAAGAAGTGGCCCGACTCCTAGCAGCAGAATTCATTCGCGAAATCTACCACTCCGAGTGGCTCGCTGACGTTGTGATGGTCCCTAAGAAGGACAGATCGTTGCGCATGTGCATCGATTTCAAGCATATCAATCGGGCCTGCCCGAAAGATCATTTTCCTCTTCCTCGCATCGATCAAATAGTCGACTCGACCGCAGGATGCGAGAGGTTATCCTTTTTAGATGCTTACTCTGGATACCATCAGATCCGTCTGTATGGACCCGATGAAATAAAAACAGCCTTCATCACCCCTTTTGGGTGTTTCTGCTATGTTACCATGCCTTTCGGTCTCAAGAACGCCCGAGCTACATTCATGAGAATGATTCAGAAGTGCTTAATCACTCAAATCAGTCGGAATGTAGAAGCATACATGGATGACATAGTGGTCAAGTCACGGAAAGGTTCCGTCCTGCTGACTGACCTAGCTGAAACTTTTGCCAATCCCAGGAGTTATGATATCAAGCTCAATCCGTCGAAGTGCACATTTGGAGTCCCTGGAGGAAAGTTACTCGGTTTCCTTGTCTCCGAACGAGGAATCGACGCTAACCCTGAAAAAGTTGGCACCATACTCCGGATGAAACGCCCCGTGCGTGTGCACGACGTCCAGAAACTTACTGGATGCTTGGCTGCCCTAAGTCGATTCATCTCCAGGCTCGGTGAAAAGGCGCTGCCTCTTTACCGACTGATGAAGAAGTCAGACACGTTCGAATGGACTCCAGAAGCTGATGCAGCATTCGCAGAGCTAAAAGCTCTGCTCTCCACCCAGCCGGTGCTTGCTGCTCCTGTCAGCAAAGAGCCATTGTTGCTTTACATAGCAGCCACGGGACAAGTCGTTAGTACCGTTCTTACGGTCGAGCGGGAAGAGGAAGGAAAGACCTTCAAAGTTCAACGCCCAGTGTATTATCTCTCTGAAGTTCTGACCCCGTCGAAGCAAAGATATCCCCACTATCAGAAGCTCGTTTACGGGATTTACATGACCACGAAGAAGGTTGCTCATTATTTCTCCGATCACTCTATCACAGTCGTCAGCGACGCTCCATTATCAGAGATTCTTCATAACAGAGATGCAACCGGTCGAGTGGCGAAATGGGCAATTGAACTTCTTCCTCTTGATATCAAGTTCGAGGCAAAGAAAGCTATTAAGTCCCAGGCAATAGCTGATTTCCTCGCCGAGTGGACCGAGCAGGAGCTTCCGACTCAAGTTCACTCGGAGCACTGGACTATGTTTTTCGATGGCTCCAAGATGCTGAACGGATCCGGTGTGGGGGTTGTACTGGTTTCCCCCCGAGGAGATAAGCTCAAGTATGTCCTCCAGATTCACTTTGATTCCTCCAACAATGAGGCAGAGTATGAAGCGCTTCTATACGGATTACGTATGGCCATTTCGCTAGGCGTCCGTCGCCTCATGGTCTACGGCGACTCAGATCTGGTTGTTAATCAAGTGATGAAGGAGTGGGACGTCCGAAGCCCATCCATGACGGGATATTGCAGCGCAGTGAGAAAGCTGGAGAAACGATTCGAGGGGTTGGAGCTCCATCATATACCCCGACTGAAAAATCAAGCTGCAGATGATTTGGCGAAGATAGGGTCCAAAAGGGAGGCCATCCCTAAAGATGTGTGTTTAGAGCACATCCACACGCCATCAGTGCAAGAAGATCCTTTCACAGAAGAGCCTCCACAACCAAAAAGCGCCTCTGACTCGACCGAAGTGGAGATACCAGCTGTGGTCGACCTGATTATGGAAGTTATGACCACCACTCCCGATTGGACAGTGCCGTACATTGCATATATCATAAGAAAAGAGCTCCCAGAAGATGAAGAAGAAGCTCGGCAGATCGTCCGTCGATCCAAAGCCTTTACAGTAATCAAAGGGCAGCTATACAGAGAAAGCGTGACTGGGGTTGGTCAGAAGTGCATCACGCCTGAAGAAGGACAGATAATTCTCGAGGACATCCACTCGGGGACCTGCGGCCATCACGCGTCCTCTCGGACCATCGTGGCTAAAGCATACCGAGCGGGTTTCTACTGGCCAAAGGCGAACGAAATGGCAAAGGATATAGTCGACAAGTGCGAGGGGTGCCAGTTTTATTCCAACATGTCTCACAAGCCCGCCTCCGCCTTGAAGACCATTCCACTCGTCTGGCCTTTCGCTGTCTGGGGTCTAGATATGATCGGACCACTGAGAACTGGTAGGAGTGGCTTCACCCACTTGTTGGTCGCAGTCGACAAGTTCACGAAGTGGATAGAAGCCAAACCAATAAAGGACCTCGACGCAAGTACTGCCATCAGTTTTATCAGGGGATTGATATTCAGATATGGAGTTCCGCACAGCATCATCACAGATAACGGATCAAACTTTGACAATGACAGATTCAAAGCCTTCTGCGCCTCTCAGGGCACTCGAGTCGACTACGCTTCAGTTGCTCATCCTCAGTCGAATGGACAGGCCGAACGCGCGAATGGTCTCATCCTCAAAGGACTAAAACCCCGACTGATGCGTGATCTCAAACACGCAGCAGGCGCCTGGGTCGACGAACTTCCGTCAGTTCTATGGGGGTTGAGGACCACCCCTAACCGGTCGACTGGAAGAACGCCATTCTTTCTGGTCTATGGAGCCGAAGCGGTTTTGCCAAGCGACTTGCTCCACAACGCGCCTCGAGTCGAGTTATATTCCGAAGCAGAAGCAGAACAGGCCCGACAAGATGCAATCGACCTCTTAGAGGAGGAAAGAGAGATGGCTCTAATCCGCTCGACCATCTACCAGCAAGAGTTGCGTCGGTTTTACGCCAGAAATGTGAAGGGTCAAGCCTTTCAGGAAGGAGATTTGGTCCTCCGCGTGGATCAGCAAAAACCTCACAAACTTGCCCCGACCTGGGAAGGCCCCTTCATCATCACCAAAGTCCTGCACAACGGAGCGTATCACCTCTACAACATCGATCGACGGATCGACGAGCCTCGAGCATGGAACGCGGACCTGCTCCGTCCTTTTCACACTTAAAAACTCACTCGACTGAGATGTAATAAAAGTACCTCTGTAGTTCTTTTGTTTCAAGCAAGAATTTCTTTTTCTGTTTGTCTAAATTTCCCCCAGTGGGTGGCTTAGCTGCGAATCCGTTTCGCCTAAGTTTCAAAAAATCCTACCGAGTGGAGAGCGAACCTCCCACTCGGGGGCTTAGCTGCGAACCCGTTTCGCCTAAGAGATTAAAATCCTACCGAGTGGAGAGCAAACCTCCCACTCGGGGGCTTAGCTGCAGTCCAAGTACTCGCCTAAGTTTGAAAAAATCCTACCGAGTGGAGAGCAAACCTCCCACTCGGGGGCTTAGCTGCAGTCCAAGTACTCGCCTAAGTTTGAAAAAATCCTACCGAGTGGAGAGCAAACCTCCCACTCAGGGGCTTAGCTGCAGTCCAAGTACTCGCCTAAGTAATTGAAATCCTACCGAGTGGAGAGCGAACCTCCCACTCGGGGGCTTAGCTGCGAACCCGTTTCGCCTAAGAAATTAAAATCCTACCGAGTGGAGAGCAAACCTCCCACTCGGGGGCTTAGCTGCAGTCCAAGTACTCGCCTAAGTAATTGAAATCCTACCGAGTGGAGAGCGAACCTCCCACTCGGGGGCTTAGCTGCAGTCCAAGTACTTGCCTAAGTAATTGAAATCCTACCGAGTGAGAGCAAACCTCCCACTCGGGGGCTTAGCTGCAGTCCAAGTACTCGCCTAAGTAATTGAAATCCTACCGAGTGGAGAGCAAACCTCCCACTCGGGGGCTTAGCTGCAGTCCAAGTACTCACCTAAGTAATTGAAATCCTACCGAGTGGAGAGCAAACCTCCCACTCAGGGGCTTAGCTGCAGTCCAAGTACTCGCCTAAGTAATTGAAATCCTACCGAGTGGAGAGCAAACCTCCCACTCGGGGGCTTAGCTGCAGTCCAAGTACTCGCCTAAGTAATTGAAATCCTACCGAGTGGGGAGCAAACCTCCCACTCAGGGGCTTAGCTGCAGTCCAAGTACTCGCCTAAGTAATTGAAATCCTACCGAGTGGAGAGCAAACCGCCCACTCGGGGGCTTAGCTGCAGTCCAAGTACTCGCCTAAGTAATTGAAATCCTACCGAGTGGAGGGCCAGCCCCCCACTCGGGGGCTTAGCTGCGAACCCGTTTCGCCTAAGAAATTAAAATCCTACCGAGTGGATAGCGAACCTCCCACTCGGGGGCTTAGCTGCAGTCCAAGCACTCGACTAAGTAATTGGAATCCTACCTAGTGAAGAGCGAACCTCCCACTCAGGGACTTAGCTGCAGCCCAATGCTCTGAGGGAACAACGAATAGTAGATCGGCGGATCAAGTCACGAAGACATTCAACGTCGAGCCATGTTCGGGTAAAATCAAAAGATCCTAGATCGCAAATAAAAGTACTCGAGCTATAAGCTCGACGGAGTTTATCGGTTACATAAACCACTCGGCATTCCGAGGCAAATTTAAGGCAAGGAACATCAGTTTTTTACTCCTCCGGTGGAGGACTGGATGGTGCAACAAATTCGTCCAAGTCGATCCCTTCAGAGATCCGAGTGGCAGCAGCGATGAAGGTCTCCATGAAATCCTGAAAGTTATGCTTCCTGGTATTGGCAACCTGGAGAGCGGCCAGCTTCTCCTCTCGCGCCTCCTTGCAGTGGACACGAACTAGTGACAGAGCCACATCAGCACCGCACCTAGCAGAGGACTTCTTCCATTCTTGCACTCGACCTGGAACCTCATTTAGTCGAGTGACCAAGGATTCAAGATCGTTCTGAAGCGTCTCCTTGGGCCAGAGTGCGGAGTCGATCCGTGACACCGCAGCTTTCAGTCGAGCCAGGTAGTCCACCACACCAGCGACACGGGATTCCAACCGGAAGACATTCATGGCCACTTCGTCCTTCACAGGAGAGTTGATAGGGTCCAGGCGGGTCTCCACTCGACTGGTCTCTTCCTCAAAGTTCCGGCAGAATTCTGAAAGAAGTTTCGACAGATCAAAACTGTAACCAAATGGTGAGTCGACGACAACAAGATTAATCGCACAAAGAGGGTTACCTTCAAGCATGAGGTATAGCTTCTTAGCAAGACCCCCAAGATAATCCTCCAGGTCCTTGTGCTTCCCCGCCAGCTGGCCGAGCTTGTCGTTTAGAGTACCCTTGTCAGTCTTCAGTCGACTCGCTTCCTTGTTGGCCGAGTTAAGAGCAGACTTCAGCCTAGCGTTCTCGCTCTCAAGTTGATCGACTGAAGCAAGTTTCTCCTCAGCAAGCTTCAGTTTCTCCGCAGCCGCCTTTTGTGCCTCTGCAAGGTCAAGATCTTTCTTCTTCAGGGCCTTCTCCAGTTCGTCTGCAAAACAACAATGAGCACAGAGTTGAGAACAGGCAGGAGAACAGAGACAGCCGTCGAGTCCTCACCAGCCATACCTTTTGCTTCATCCTTCGCCTTCTGCACGTTTTCCTGAGCAAACTGTAAGTCAAGATTAAGCTGGATCTGCTTATTCTTCAGGTCGGCGAGCTGAGCAACAAGCTCACAAGACTTCTGCAAAGAGTCAATCGACAAAGGATATCAAAGATAAGTTACTCCCGAGTGACTGAAAGAAAGAGCACAACACTTCTAAGACTACAGCCGAATCAAAACATTCGGCAGTAGCCTCGGGGACTACACCCAGTGGGTGCACTTAGCGTGCCCCCATTGGTTTTCAAAAAAAAAAAAAAAAGGCGACTGCCAGCAGTCGACCGGATACAGTATCATCCGACATGGCCTGACCAAAACGTTCTCAGAAAACCCTACCGAGTGGAGAGGTACAACTACAGAAAGGCAGTATAAAGACCACAGTCGACTGCCAGCAGTCGACCGTGGCCTCGGGGACTACACCCAGTGGGTGCACTCAGCGTGCCCCCACCAATGAGAAATTTCGGACCAACGGCACCCAGTGGGTGTACAACGCAAGTGAAGATCAACTAACCTGGACGTTCTGCTGCAACGCCGAGCTGATGTCATAGGCCGCTTGACTGGCATCCCGAGCCGCTTTGGTCTGCTCCATCACGAGCCCCGCCTGACGTATAGCCTCCTTAGCAGCACTCACTTGATCCTCCGGGGTCTGGTAGGCGGCGAAGAACGAGGGTGGGTCGACCAGTGGAGGGACAGTCGACGACGAAGGCCGGGCAGTCGTCAGTGGCTCAGCAAAAGTCACAGTAGTCCGGGCGGTATTGTCACCCCCTTGGACCACCGCCTCGGCAGTCGACGCGGTCTGAGGAGCCTTGTCGACCGGGGCCCTCCGGCCTCTCCTCCCAAAAGGCCTGAGCGGCACTTCCGCCTCCTCCTCGTCATCCGGAAGGTCAATGATGTTGGTCGGAGCTACAAAAGTTCAGAAATGAATATCCAATCGACTCAGCAGTTAAACAGTCGGATCATGTCAAAGATTATACCTAAGTTGGAAGTGACGGCGTCCTCCATCGTCTCATCAGCATTCTGGATGGAAGTTTCGGAAGTAGCGGCGCTGCACGATTCCAAGCAAATAATTTGAAAGTGAATCGACTAAGGATCCGTTCTAGTCGACTCAAGAAAGGTGAAAACAGTCACTTACCCAGAGATGACCGGGATGGCGACCCTGATCTTGGGCAAGGCCTTGGGTGGCTTGGTCAGGATGGCTCTAGGCTGCTTGCGCGCCTTCTCAGTTGGGGCCGGCGACGCGGTCCGAGGGCGCTTGGATGACTGGCCCGCCGGAGCACTCGACTGACCGTGCTCCACGGCGGGATCCTGAGCGTTCTTGGAGCGTCTCTCGCGTCGAGGAAGGTCGACCTCCACCTCTTCATCTTCGTCACCCGAGTCGTCGCCGGCCTCCCCCTCTACGTCATCGTCAGATTCCCACTCCTCGACTTCAACTTCATTCTCACTCCCTTCGCCTCCACTCCCTCCTCCTTCAGATACTTGCTCCTGGTTCCCATTCGGCATCGAGTACATGTCATTGATCTCCTGCGAAACAACGGGCAGAACGGGGATCAGTCGACTTATCGCGAGCCAGTTACTAGACGGAGTGAAAATTTCAGTCGGAACAAGCAAAATGTACCTTGTCTGTCTCCATCATCCCATCAAGCGGAGCAATCCTCCTGGAACCCCTGGGGTTGTCCTTATTCCCGGTTATGCTGGTCAGCCAGCTCTCCAGCACAGAAGCCTCGACCCCCTCCGGGTGGATCCGAGTGGAGTCGTCGGGCCCGGAATACAACCACATCGGGTGATCCCGAGCCTGGAGAGGTTGGATTCGTCGCTGGAGAAAGACTTCGAGCAAGTCCATGCCGGTCACGCCTTCCCGAACCAACTCAACCACTCGACTGACTAGTACCTTCACCTGAGCCTTCTCCTCTGGAACCACTTTCAAAGAAGCGGGTTTCTGCACTCGGTCCAAGGTAAAAGGAGGAAGGCCGGTCGAGTGTCCAGGAGTCGGCTGGTCCTTGCAGTAGAACCAAGTCGACTGCCACCCACGCACGGAATCGGGAAGTGTCATGGGTGGAAAACAACTCTTACCCCTCGTCTGGATCCCGAGGCCCCCGCACATCTGGATCACCTGCGTCCTCTCCCCGTCCGGGTTAAGCTTTTTAACCGACTGGGATCGGCAAGTGAAGATATGCTTGAAGAGGCTCCAGTGGGGTCGACAACCTAAGAAACACTCACACAGAGACACGAACGCAGCAAGATAGACTATGGAGTTGGGCGTGAAATGGTGGAGCTGCGCTCCGAAGAAGTTCAGGAAAGCCCTAAAGAAAGGACTCGGGGGCAGAGAAAACCCCCGGTCGACATGGGTGGCTATCAGGACGCGCTCACCCTCGCGAGGTCTCGGCTCCGTCTCCTTCCCAGGAAGGCGAGCGGCCTTGTGGGGAATGAGTCCCCCCTCCACCATGTCGTCGATATCCGCCTGAGTAAGGATGGAGGGCATCCAATCCCCCTGCAACCAGCCGGACGGCAGAGCGGCCCGCGAGGACGACCCGCCTCGGCCGGATTTCTTCCCTTTGCCCTTCGCCGCGGCCTTCTTCGCCCGTTCCGCCGCCGCCGTCTTGTCCGTCCCCATCGTCTTGAACGAGGTCTTGGCCGAGCGGCGGTGTCGAGGTTGCGGCGGAGAGCGAGGCGGAAGCTTACGGAGGAAGGGGGAGGAAGAACGAGGGCGCACAGTAAAAAATCAGAATCGTTGCTTTATATAAGGCCACACCCGAGTGGCTGATCAGTGGGCCTGCGCCTCCCAGTCAGGTCCCGCAACAGGCGCGGGCGCAGTACGTGGCGAAAAAGGTGGCGCGGAGATCGAGGCACCCTTGCCTTATCCAGCCGATTCGCGCGATTTTCTCCGTCCGGTGCGCTTCTCAATTTTCAAATCCCGCAAGATCCGCGATCGACAGGACGGGTTGTCAGACAAAAAGATCCGTTTCCTTAAGTCTCCCAAGGGACTCATCACGTAAACGCACTCGACGGTGATCCGAAACCACTCGACGGGCATCTGAATGGATCAAGGCAACTGAAGAATGAGGTCCCACCGTAACTTCCATTTACCCGAAGACAGATGCAACCGAAGCATGGAGGTTGAGTCGGAAGCGTAGGCTCGACCCCATTCTCACTTAACCCCTGACCCATTCGGGGGCTAATGACGAGGGTACGTACCTAGGGTAGGGTAACCTATCGTACCTGAGGTACCCGATCAAGGACATGACTCCTACAATGAAAGACATTCTGAGAAGTATCGACAGGTCAGTCGACCTGGTCAGCCCAGTCGACAGACACAAGCGTACTCGACCAGAAGTACAAGCAGTCGACCATGAAGACAACCATTCGACCATAAGAAGACCTAAAGGCACTGCCTACAAACGGTCACCTCATAAGTAGCTTTTATGGCCTTCATGGTCCTTTATTACATGCGTTACCAGTAACCCCCTCTCTTTATGTACATTAAACTCCCTGTAACGTGGGCTGGCTGGGGTCCTGGCGAACTCTATATAAGCCACCCCCCCTCCACTGGGACAGGGGTTCGGAACTTTGTAACACATACACACTTAATCCAGTCGACCGCCTCCGGGCTCCGAGACGTAGGGTTGTTACTTCCTCAGAGAAGGGCCCGAACTCGTAAACTCCTTGCGTATACAACTACTCCATAGCTAGGATCTTGCCTCTCCATACTTACCCCCCATTCTCGCTGTCAGACTTAGAACCACGACAGGACCCCCTTGACAGTTCGCTTTGAATAAGACTCTTCCAGCAAGGCCCAACATTGGTTTTACCATTTGCCTACCACCTACTCCTTTTTCCCCCGGGTTTTCGCGAGCCCGAGGGTCATCTTTATTTTAGCCCCCCCTTCTCTAAGTGCTGGCCCAAACTGAGCTGCCTGCGGGGCCCCCTCGTGGAAACTCGAGGCTTGGTTTTACTCGTAGCTAGTCTCATCCGGATGTTCCCTGAGACCGAGATATGTGCAGCTCCTATCAGGATTTGTCGGCACAATCGGGCGGCTTTGCTGGACTTGTTTTATTACTGTCGAGGTGTTGGAGTTATGTATGACGTAGGTTGTTCTAGGATCACTTCTTGATCACTTCTAGCTTCACGACCGTGCTTTGCCTTCTCTTCTCGCTCTCTTTTGCGTTGTAGCCACCATATTTGCTAGTCGCTTGCTGCAGCTCCACCTCATTAACCCATCCTACCTATAAGCTTAAATAGTCTTGATCTCGCGGGTGTCAGATTGCTGAGTCCCCGTGACTCACGGATTCTACCACAACAGTTGCAGGTACCAACGATGCCAGTGCAGATGACGCGACCGAGCTCACTTGGGAGTTCGACGAGGAACGTGGTCGTTACTATGTTTCTTTTCCAGATGATCAGTAGTGGAGCCCAGTTGGGGTGATCCGGGGATCTAAGTAGCATTTGGGGTAGTCTTCTTTCTTTTTGGTACCGTAGTCGGACCTTGAGTGTAATTTGAATGATGGATGTTTATTTATGTATTGTGTGAAGTGGCGACTGTAAGCCAACTATGTAACTCTTTCCCTTTATGTATTACATGGGTTGTGTGAAGATTACCTCACTTGCGACATTGCTTTCAATGCGGTTATGCCTCTAAGTCGTGCCTCGACACGTGGGAGCTATAGCCGCATCGAGGGCGTTACAACAATCCCCTCCAGCCAAACCTCGAGCGGGAGGATGAACAACCTAGCCCTCCGGAACAGGCAGCAACCGGAGAATCAGAGGATGACAATTACATGCCTCTCTCCGAAGACGAGGTGAGCCTCGGCGACGAAGAATTTATCGTGCCTGAGGATCCCGTCGAGCAGGAACGCTTCAAGCGCCGGCTTATAGCCACAACAAACAGCCTGAAGAAAAAGCAACAACAGCTTTGAGCTGATCAAGATCTGCTAGCGGATAGATGGACTGAAGTCCTGGCAGCCGAGGAATACGAACTCGAACGCCCAACCAAGAGTTACCCAAAGTGCAGGTTGCTACCGCAACTCGAGGAGGAAGCATTAAAACCCACATTACCAGCGTATGATGCGGCTGATCGGCCACCTCGTGGCCGAGACAGAGGGGCATATCAGCCCGAAATCCAGCCCGCACCCCGTCGCCAGACAAACAAAAACACCAAGGCCCGGGGCAACACGCGGGACCTGCGAGACGTATTGGGAATCAAAGCAGGACATACAAGATCGAAATAGGGATCACGGGGTCGCGCCCCACCGCGTGACGATGATCATCACGCCGGATACGCTAAAAGCAAATCCGGCCAGGCCGAATACAGTAGACAAGACTCGTATGAACTGCGTCGTGACATAGCCCGGCACAGAGGCGCCGCACACCCCCTATGCTTCACCGATGAAGTAATTGATCATGAATTCCCAAAAGGATTCAAACCCGTGAACATTGAGTCATACGATGGCACAACAGAAACTACAGTATGGATCGAGGATTTCCTCCACCCCATCCACATGGCCTGCAGTGATGATCTACATGCCATCAAGTACCTCCCACTAAAACTCAAAGGACCAGCTCGGCATTGGCTGAATAGCCTGCCAGCAAACTCCATTGGCAGTTGGGAGAATTTGGAAGATGCATTCCTTGACAACTTCCTGGGCACTTATGTGCGACCACCAAATGCTGATGACATGAGCCATATAACCCAACAACCAGGGGAATCAGCCTGGAAATTCTGGACTCGGTTCCTAACTAAAAAGAACCAAATTGTCGACTGTCCAGATGCAGAGGACTTAGCGGCATTTAAACATAACATCCGGGACGAGTGGCTCCCCCGACACCTCGGCCAAGAGAAGCCGAAGTCCATGGCAGCCCTCACAACACTCATGACCCGCTTTTGCGCGGGCGAAGACAACTGGCTGGCTCACAACAACAACACACCAAGAAATTCTAGCAACTCAGATGCCAAAGATACTAACGGCAGACCGCGTCACAACAGACACAAGGGCCGCAACAACGGCGACAACGCTGAAGACACGACAGTCAATGCCGGATTCAGTGGCTCTAAATCCGGTCAGTGGAAAAAGCCGTTCCAAAAAAGCAATCTGGGACCGTCTAGTTTGGACCGCATACTCGATCGCTCATGTCAAATTCACGGCACCCCCGATAAGCCAGCCAATACAACCAACAGAGAATGCTGGGTGTTCGAGCAGGCCGGCAAGTTGAATGCCGAAAACAAGGACAAGGGGCTGCATAGCGACGACGAGGAGGAGCCTCGGCCACCGAACATAGGAGGACAGAAGAGGTTCCCTCCATAACTAAAAATGGTGAACATGTTATACGCAACTCATATTCCCAAGAGGGAACGGAAGCGTGCACTAAGGGACGTATATGTGATGGAGGCAGTCGCCCCAAAGTTCAACCAATGGTCCTATTGTCCGATCACCTTCGATCGCAGGGACCACCCCACCAGTATCAGTCATGGCGGATCTGCCGCATTGGTCCTCGACCCCATTATTGACGGATTTCACCTCACTTGAGTCCTTATGGACGGCGGCAGCAGCCTGAATCTGCTCTATCAGGATACAATACGCAAAATGGGCATAGACCCCTCAAGAATCAAACCCACCAAAACCACCTTTAAAGGTGTAATCCTAGGTGTAGAGGCCTGTTGCACGGGCTCAATCACACTGGAAGTGGTCTTCGGATCTTCGGACAACTTTCGAAGCGAGGAGTTAATCTTCGATACAGTCCCCTTTCACAACGGCTATCACACACTGCTCGGATGAACCGCATTTGCCAGATTCAATGCGGTACCGCATTACGCATACCTCAAACTCAAAATGCCAGGACCATGCGGGGTTATAACAGTTAATGGAAACACAGAGTTCTCGCTCTGCACGGAGGAACACACCGCGGCCCTCGCAGCAGAAGCGCAAAGCAGCTTTATTAGGCAAACCGCCAATCCGGCGAAAAATACCCCGGACACCTCCGAGCGAGTCCGGAATAGCCCGCAGGAGGATCTCCAGGCACGTTATGAGCTCGCCTAGCAATTCGGCCTCCGTCCTAGGCCCAGTCAAGTGGCGAAGTTTGCACCGCGCGTACATAACTACGCGCTCAAGATACCATGGGCATAGGCGGAGGCACCGCTACAGCACGTACCAAAAATGCGGCTCAACCACCCCAGGGGCCGTATACCTTTGTCATTTTCTCTCTTTCAGGACCTTACTCTCTGGAAGCCCTTTCCGGCAGTCTAATTGTTGGACCCATCGTGGTAAGGAAATAGGAAGGAAGCAAGACGCTCTGGCGTACAAGGGAATTCGCAGGTGGTCTCTGATAACGATCAATATACCTATTTTACATACCCATACGCAGCTTGCCCTTGGATAGGACATGTCAAATAGTCCTATTTTTTTGCTTATTGCACTACTTGTATCTGTACGCTTCGGCGTACTATTTAACAACAATGCATAGCGTTAGCCTATTATTGCATTACCCTTTCTTTCCTTGTCTGCTTATTTACGACAGATTGCACCCATACATTCTGGTACGACTAGTGCACCAGGGGCTTCAGTATACCCCATAATACGGCGTGAGAAGTCCGAACACTTTCGATAGTGCGGCACCCCGAACTTATAGCATTATACGCATCAGCTCCGAATCATGTCTTGGGTCAATAGTTGGGTTAGCCCGGCTCCCATGTTTTGGTACCTTACGTTCCACAAATCGGCTAAGGTAGCACTGGGACAACTACTGCGATTGTGTCCCGGTTCTTCCGGACGAGCACCTCAGGAGAGAAAGTCGAAAACTGACTACCATGATGCAGCGAGAGCTGGTCGCTGTTCGAGAGGTCTCAAGTCCTTAAAGACTTTTTCTGCTTCGGGCGAGGAGTCGGCCTTGCCCGACTTAGGTGTTGGAGATTGCCCTAGAGGCAATCATGTATGATGATATTTCCTATGTGTATCAGCAAGTACGTGACTTGTTTGTGGGACTATGCATTGTATGATGACTGTCCTAAAAGGTCCCTAGTCGAAAGGGATATGTGGACGCGCAGCCAACTAGACTAGCATATGGCACGGTTGATGGCTTGGTCTCACTAGCCATGAAGCATTGGATGCTAACCGGATAATATGGGCTTGGAAAGGTCTGGTCGGATCCGACATAGTCGCATCAGAGTTGAGATAAGGTCAGACTCAGACAGACCCAACTATGAGACGCAGCGATATGTGATCTGTGAGTCTCTAGTACAACATAGGTTCTATGTCCTAAGACCTGAGCTGGCATATGTACTCGGGATGGTGATAGACTTGCTTTGGGCCGACCAAATGCTACTCCGTGACTGGGTAGTTACAAAGGTATGTTTCAGGCTTGTCCAGACCCATGCTACAAGACATGGTCGAGCAAGATGGGATTTGCCCCTCCGACCAGGAGGGATATACTCTGGGCCCCTCGTGTGATCCGACCAGGATAAGCCTGGCCATGCGACAAGGATTATGAGATAATCCGGTTTATGGTCGGCATCACTAGAACGAGAAAGAGGTCAGGCTAGCACAAGGATGACAGACTCGCCTTGAGCTCGACAACATATATCGTGTGGTAAAAGGAATGGATGTGTGATGTACATGTTCGCTAACCAGCTTCATAGTCTGCTTGGTGTTTGGCATGCCTTGCTAGAGGCCGCTACCAACCGTGCAGTTCGGAGGTGATCCGAACTGCGACCAAGCCGACTTGAACCTAAGGGGTCGCACGCTTAAGGGAAGGAACCTACGAGGTCTGATCCGGGGACACTGGTCGGATGTGATCCGAGTTGTATCCGTATTGTGGCCGAGTAGACTTATGGGCTTTCGGGTCCGCGCGAGGCCCAAGTGTTGAGCCTACGACGGATGCCTATATAAAGTGGAGGTGTCGCGCATTCATGAGGTTGATCGCTTCGGCGTTGTCACTAGAGTTTGCATGTGTTGCGAGTAGACACCGCCACTCGCCGCCGACTGTGTGATCGGACCTAGCAGTCCGCCACACGGTGTTCCTCTTGCATGCGCGGATACCATTAGAGGCGGTGCACTTGCGCCGCTCCGGCGAACCTGTACGAGGGATCCGACGACCGGCTGTTCGAGGGAGATCGGACGTGGAGGAGACGATCCACGCGGACACGCTGCCCCAACTCTTCTTCCGCTGCACGGCACTGCGCGTCTAGTTGTAACGATCTGTGATCCATCTCCCGTAGCACGTTCCTGGTTGTTCTGCGCGTAGGAATTTTAATTTGCAGTCGACGCACCCTACCGTAGAAACCAACAGTGGTATCAGAGCCTCTGCTATAGGATTTGGATTCAGATCATTTTCATATTAGATATGTGGAGGCGACAAATGAGATCTGTTGTTCTGCGGTGTGCACGGTTGATGAGATCAACTGCACATGGGGATCGATGTGGCTATGTTTTCTGTCAATCGAGATCGATGAGGTCGTGACACAACCTACCCCTACCGGTCGGTTATCCGCCATCGGGGTTAACGGTGAAATGTAAATCCGAATCGGATTCGCGATGATCGATGAGATCGGTCAGATCAGAAAATTCGGCGTGATCGGAGTTCAGATATGATCTGTGATTTGCAAGACCGTCGTGTGCGTAGCGCCGTGTATTTCGTACCCGACACACAAACCGGTAGAATGCGATTCTATGCATAACTTTTTTTTGCAGGGTTTGATGTGAATAGTATGGCTCATGTGTATGTGATGCATGTGTGTAAATTATACATGGCCTGCGTGTCATGTTTGTCAGCCGGCAGGAGCCAAAGTGCTGTCATTATATTGTATAATGACCTGCGTGTCGAGTTGTGACTCTATGTAAATTTCATTACTAGTTGTAGTAGTTGGATAATAGAGATCAGATTGGTGGCTAGATGGAGTTCCTAGATGGTCATCGGAGTCGGAGTCGACCTGGAAGAACGTCCATGAAGGAGCCATACTGTTTCACGATCTATGTTTATTTGTGATTGATATGCTTCTTGTTTTCTATGTATGTTAGAATGGTAGAAAGATCCCTCATGAATATCAAGTAAATTGCCATCCCCGATGTTGCACCTTCGCACGTCAAGTACGTCTAGTAGTGGGCTCATAAAATTGAGGTGCTGCTGGATGTCCTTGAACTGAAGGGTTCGTGTCGGACACGGACATGCAGTGCATCTGGTTGACTTGACAAGGCTATCAAAACGGTTTTGGGCCTTATGGCAAAGAAGGTTGGAGGACGGGGTATGAGATACCTTCCCGACCTACAGGAGCCGTATAGAGATACGATTAGCAAGGAGTTGCTTACCGGATAGGCATGTTGTCTAGCAGTGATGATAACTCACTAGTCGCATGTGCTAGTCGGATCCTGAATCACTGAAAGTTTGCGGAGGGATGCCAACTTCAGTGGGAGTATTTTTGTTTAAGGCTAGAATTACTCTACATAAACACATTGCTTAGTGATTGCATATTTTCTGTTGTAGATCAATGGCACCACCTGCTCAACCCAACTTTGCATTGAAATCAATTTTGGAAAAGGATAAACTGAATGGAACAAACTTTACCACCTGGTATAGAAATCTGAGAATTGTTCTCAAGCATGATAAAAAGGAACATGTTCTAGAGGATCCGCTTCCAAAGGAACCTGCTGATAATTCTAGTGCCACAGCTAAGAATGCCTACCAAAAACTCGTTGATGAATCAATGAAGATCAGCTGTCTGATGCTGGATTGTATGGAGCGCGATTTGCAACAACATTTCGAAAATGTTGAGGCTTACAATATGATCGAGAGTCTCAAGAGCATGTTTTAGACACAGGCTAGGACCGAAAGGTTCAACGTCTGGCGATCCTTGATGGATTGCAAGCTGAAGGAAGGTGATCCACCGAGCCCACATGTGATCAAGATGATCGGATATGTGCAAGCTTTGGATAGGTTGGGCTTCCAGCTCTTGGATGAGCTGGCTACTGATGCAGTTCTGGGTTCTCTTCCGCCCAGCTATGGGACGTTCATCTCGAACTATCATAGCATGGCATGGATAAGAAGCTCACTGAATTGCATGGTATGCTCAAAGTGGTAGAGCAGGATATTAAGAAAGGCACGCATCAAGTGTTGATGGTGCAGAAATTGGCTAAGTTCAAGAAGATCTGGTCCAAGAAGAAGGCTAAAGCAAAGGGCACGGAGATATGTCATCTGTGAGTCTCTAGTACAACATACGTTTTATGTCCTAAGACCTGAGTTGGCACATGTACTCGGGATGGTGATAGACTTGCTTTGGGCCAACCAAACGCTACTCTGTGACTGGGTAGTTACAAAGGTAGGTTTCAGGATTGTCCAGACCCATGCTGCGAGACATGGTTGAGCAAGATGGGATTTGCCCCTCCGACTAGGAGAGATATACTCTGGACCCCTCGTGTGATCTGACTAGGATAATCATGGCCATGCGACAAGGATTCTGAGATAATCCGGTTTATGGTCGGCATCACTGGAACGAGAAAGAGGTCGGGCTCGCACAAGGATGACAGACTCGCCTTGAGCTCGACAACACATATCTTCTGGTAAAAGGAATGGATGTGTGATGTACATGCTCGCTAACCAGCTTCATAGTCCGCTTGGTGTTTGGCATGCCTTGCTAGAGGCCGCTACCAACCGTGCAGTTCGGAGGTGATCCGAACTGCGACCAAGCCGACTTGAACCTAAGGGGTCGCGTGCTTAAGGGAAGGAACCTACGATGTCTGATCCGGGGACCCTGGTCGGATGTGATCCGAGTTGTATCCGGATTGTGGCCGAGTAGACCTATGGGCTTTAGGGTCCGTGCGAGGCCCAAGTGTTGAGCCTGCGAAGGATGCCTATATAAAATGGAGGTGCCACGCACTCATGAGGTTGATCGCTTCGGCGTTGTCATTAGGGTTTGCATGTGTTGCGAATAGACACCGCCACTCGCCGCCGACTGTGTGATCGGACCTAGCAGTCCGCCACATGGTGTTCCTCCTGCACGCGCGGATACCGTTAGAGGCGGGGCACCTGCGCCTCTCCGGGGAACCTGTACGAGGGATCCGACGACCGGCTGTTCGAGGGAGATCAGACGAGGAGGAGACGATCCACGCGGACACGCTGCCCCAACTCTTCTTCCGCTGCACGACACTGCGCGTCTAGTGGTAACGATCTGTGATCCATCTCCCGTAGCACGTTCCTAGTTGTTCTGCGCGTAGGAATTTTAATTTGCAGTCGACACACCCTACCGTAGAAACCAACATTAGGCATATATAGTGCCCCAAATTCGGCCTTCTGAATACTAGGGCCATCGCCAAAATTTAAAATTGTAGACTTCTATGGCTAAGTGAGAGTGATAAAGCTATATAGTTCGATTGCCTGGTTCGTTGTGCTGAACACCTCCTTCAAAGGACCCAATAAAGAGTGCTCAGGGTATCCCGAACACCTCAGTACTAGTTACATGGGGGAAGAAGCCAACGACTGGCCAACTCTCAGATTTTATAAACGGTCGCACAGAAGGTAATATTTTAAATTAACAAGTGTTGCATAGCGCAGATGAACTCATTTCATATTACAGGATCACATGAGTACATTCATTCAAATATTACATCCTTAGCACATTCCTCCGCCACAAGGCGAGCACCCTTCAGGACACTGTCATAATACTTTTCGGGGTGGCAATGCTCCTTGCCCTTCGGCGGCCCCTCCTTCACCAGCTTTTCGGCGTCCAGCTTCGCCCAGTGCACCTTCACCCGGGCAAAAGCCCTGCGCGCATCCTCGATGCAGACGGACCACTTTATGACCTCAAACTGTGGGCAATTCACAAGCCGCCTCACCAGACCGAAGCAGCTACCAGGCAGGGGCTCTTCAGGCCACATCCAGGCTATAAGACCCTTCATGGCCTGTTCGGCTGCCTTGTGAAGCTCGACCAGTTGCTTCAACTGGTCGCTCAAGGGCATTGGGTGTTCGATCCCAGTATACTGAGACCAGAACAACATCTTCGTCGAGCTCCCCTCCTTGGCCCGATAGAACTCCGCGGCATCCGACACTGCGGGGTAGATCTGCGAACGCTCCTGGAGAGCTCCAAACTCGGGTAAGTAAAAAGAAATTTTCCTTCACATGCTTGCTTTGCATAATGAATGCCTTACTTGCCACTATCTTCTTAACCGCCTCAATTTCCTGGAGGGCCTTTTGGGGTTCGGCCTTGGCATGTTGTGCATTTTCGAGGGCCTTTGCAAGCTCGGACCCTTGCGTCTTCGAGTCACGCTCCAAGGACTCGTGTTTCTTGACAAGAGCCTGGAGCTCTTGCTGCACCTCGCCTACTCGGGCCTTTTGCTTCTCTCGCTCGAGGCGCTAATTGGCCGCTTTGTCTTTGGCCTCGGATAGCGCCTTCTGGAGGGCCGCCACTTCGGTCGTGGCCCCTAGCAAAATTCATGACGATCCTATCATTCCAAAACCACATTTTTCTTTATCAATATACAGACGGGGTATCACTTACCTTTGTTCTCTTCGAGCTTCCTCTTGGTAAGACTGAGCTCTTTGTTGGACCGCTCAAGGTCCCGCTTCAGTATGGAGACCTCCGTAGTACGTGCGGCAGCGGCCAGCAGTGAAGCCTGCATAGGCACATAGACATATTCTGATCAAGACTCCTGCGGTTATTATTTGATCCTCTATTCGGCTTTTCTTGGCGAATGTTCTCTTACAATCTGGGGCTACTGTCAATGCGGTAACATTCTCTTACAATCTGGTTACTCACCTCAAAGCCTGTTAGGAGGCTGGCACAGGCTTCAGTCAGTCCGCTCTTGGCGGACTGAACCTTTTTGACCACCGCACTCGTAATAGTGCGGTGCTCTTCATCAATAGAAGCGCCGCGAAGCGCTTCCAGCAAGTTGTCCGATGCCTCTAGATGGACAGAGTCCATCGGCACAGATGGCTTGCCCCCTTAGCAAGGGGTTGCCTGACAGAATCCAGAACCACTGGAGGTTCCGGCACCATATTTGGCTTGGGGCTAGACTTGCTTCCACCGGCGTTAGGGCCTAGAGGAGTCTTGCCCCTCGTGCACCCAACGCCTAGAATGTCGCCTTGGGGCGCCTCCAGAACTATCCCCCCTTGGTTCAGTGCCCCTCGAGACAACGCCTCGGCGTCATCCATAGGGCGGGGGGAAGAGGCGGTCGGGAGTGAATCACTGTTCATATCCGACGGGACCAAAGAATCATCCGACGAAGATACGTCGATATGGGCTCGGGACGGACTGCATGATCATGTTTGACGTGATGAGAAGCAGTACAATAAAACGTAGATGAATTATTACAATATCTGGATACTGACGACTTCGCCAGGGGCTTGTCCCTCGGTGACCACTCCTCGTCGCTGAAAGCAGCCGTCGTGGAGCAGTCCGGGAGGAGGGTCCTTCCCTTCTTGGACCCTTCGGCCTCCCTTGATGGGGCGGCCTTCCTTTTCCTGTCCCCCCGGCTTGGGGGGTGGGAGAACTTTCCTCTTCCTCCTCATTTTTGTGGGAGGAGTGTGCCTTGGTGTTTTCGGACGATGAGTCCGATATAACCTAGCGCCGGAGACCCTTCCTAGACCCCGTGGCCTTCTTGTTGACCTTCTTCTCCGGCACCTCATAAGGCGCCGGAACCAGCATCTCCGTTAGGAGAGCGTCTGCTGGATCTTCGGGCAGGGGGGATGGACAATCAACCTGCTCCGCTGTCGCTACCCAGTCCCGTTAAACGGCGTGGAGGCTTAGATCCCGCGCGTGGTTATACTGGGGAAAGAACATATTATGATATATAAAAGACTTACCGGATTGGCAGGGCGCTTTGCGTAGAGTCCACGATCCTCGGTAAGGGGAGGAGGTACCTCAGCACCCTTGAACAACACCTTCCAGTCATCCTTGTGCGTCGTGTCAAAGAGCTCTCGTAGCGTCTGGTGCTCGGCGGGGTCGAACTCCCACAAATTGAATGCCTTTCTTTGACACGGGAGGATCCGGCGGGAGAGCATGACTTGGACCATGTTGACAAGCTTGATTTTCCTACTCATCATGTTTTCGACGCATGTCTGGAGTCCGGTCAGCTCCACCGAGGAACCCCAGGATAGGCCCTTCTCTTTCCAGGAGGTGAGCCGCATGGGGATTCCATATCGAAATTCGGGGGCCGCCACCTAGTTGGTGTCGCGCGGTTCTATGATGTAGAACCACTCCGATTGCCACCTCTTTATGGTCTCCACATAGGAGCCTTAGAGCCAGGTGACATTGGGCATTATGCCCACCATGGTGCCTCCGCACTTCGCTTGCTGGCCGACCACCACCTTCGGTTTAACGTTGAAGATCTTCAACCACAGGCCGAAGTGGGGCTTGATGCGGAGGAAGGCCTCGCACACGACGATGAACGCCGAGATGTTGAGGATGAAATTGGGGGCCTGATCGTGAAAGTCCAGCCCGTAGTAGAACATGAGCCCACAGACAAACGGGTGCAGAGGAAATCCCAGTCCGCGGATGAACTGGGTAAGAAATACCACCCTCTCATGGGGTTCTGGAGTAGGGACGATCTGCCCTGCATCTGGCAGCCGGTGTGCGATATCCGCGGCCAGATATCCGGCTCCCCGTAGCTTTGTGATGTCCTCTTCCGTAACGGAGGAGACCATCCACTTGCCTCCCGCTCCAGACATGCTTGGAGTGGTTTGAGGAGAAAATGAGAACTTGGGTGTTAAAGCTTGAGTGCACAAGAATGGATGAGCAAGGAGGAAGAGGGCGTGGGTGAAAAAGGTGAATCCTTGTCCCTTTATAAGTGCGGGAGAAACTATGCACCTCCCCACCTGCCTGGTAAACTCGCTTATTCCCTAAGCGTCATAATTGATGGCGCGGTTGGGTTACCCACACCCGTATTGATGAGAATCCCATGATAAGGGGGACATGATCTCTGCTTTGACAAGACGTGCCAAGAAAACCGCCTCGCAATATGTGAAGTGGCTGGTCGAGAAAAACGGTTTGAATAGTGACCGAGACATGGTGTGATGTCATGCTGCAGAGTGTGTCAGCAGATTAGATTTGTGGAAATATTATTCTCTTTGCGGTGCTATGTGGAATTTTTTTAGCAGAGCCAGACACTATCCTTGTGTTTAGAATCTTCTATGGAGTATTCGGAGGAACAACCCGCCTTGCAATGCCGATGACAATCTACGCGCCGGATCATCGTCATTGAAGCCTGGTTCAGGGGCTACTGAGGGAGTCCTGGATTAGGGGGTCCTCGGACAGCCAGACTATATACTTTAGCCGGACTAGTTGACTATGGAGATACAAGTTTAAAGACTTCGTCCCGTGTCCGGATGGGCCTCTCCTTGGCGTGGAAGGCAAGCTTGGCAATACGGATATGTAGATCTCCTCCCTTGTAACCGACTCTATGTAACCCTAGCCCCCTCCAGTGTCTATATAAACCAGAGCGTTTAGTCCGTAGAACAACAATCATACCATAGGCTAGCTTCTAGGGTTTAGCCTCTACGATCTCTTGGTAGATCAAATCTTGTAATACACATATCATCAAGATCAATCAAGCAAGAAGTAGGGTATTACCTCCATCGAGAGGGCCCGAACCTGGGTAAACATCGTGTCCCCCGCCTCATGTTACCATCCACCTTAGACACAAAGTTGGGACCCCCTACCCGAGATCCACCGGTTTTGACACCGCCAGACACACTGTAGAGAAGGAGCCCCAACGGTATGAAATTAGGTGTGTCTGCCGGGAGGATGGAAAGGAACCGGTGGCTGAGATTCATAGAGGAATGTGCAAATCACACATAGGATCAAGGGCGTTAGTTGGGGAAGCATTCCGGCAAGCATTAAATTGGCCCACAGCCCTCCAAGATGCAGTTGAGCTCGTCACAACATGTGAAGCCTGCCAGTTCCATTCCAAGAGAACACACCTGCCTGCCCAAGCCCTTCAGACAATCCATCTATCATGGCCATTTTCGGTCTAGGGCTCCATATCCTCAGCCCCTTCCCCCGAGCAATCGGGGGCTTTGAATTCTTGTTCGTTGCCATCGACAAGTTTGCAAAGTGGTCGGAAGTGACTGCCGTGAGAAAGGTGACTGCTCAGTCAGCTATCAAGTTCTTGAAAGAATTGGTGTGTCGCTTCGGAGTTCCGGCAAGGATCATCACTGACAACGGCACCCAGTTCACGAGCCACGCCTTCATGCAATACGCTCATGCCCTCGGATGCAGGACCACATTCGCCTCTGTGGCACATCCCCGGAGCAATGGACAAGCTAAGAGGGTGAACTCTGAAGTGCTTCATGGACTCCAGACAAGAACTTTCGATATGCTGCAGAAGCACGGCAGGCGGTGGATCGAGGAGCTGCCGGTAGTTCTCTGGTCCCTCAGAACGACACCTAACCGAGCTACCGGGCAGACTCCCTTCTCCCTGGTCTATGGGGAAGAAGCAGTTATCCCCACGAACTCATTTACGGGTCCCCTCGAGTGCTTGCCTACGATGAAGTAGCGCAAGATCATCACCGGCGCGACGACGCTGTGCTACTCGAGGAGAACAGTCTCTAGGCTGCTACGCATGCTGCACACTACCAGCAAGCCATGTGTCCCAATCATAGGCGTAGGGTTCATGCCCGGTGTTTTGAGGAAGGTGACTGATACGTCTCCTACATATCTATAAATTTTTATTGCTCCATGCTATATTATCTTCTGTTTTGGACATTACTGGGCTTTATTATTCACTTTTATATTATTTAGGGACTAACCTATTAACCGGAGTCCCATCCTAGATTTGCTATTTTTTTTGCCTATTTCAGAGTTTCGTAGAAAAAGAATATCAAACAGAGTCCAACGGAATGAAACCTTCGGGAACGTGATTTTCAGAACGAACATGATCCATGAGACTTGGACCCTACGTCAAGAAAGCTACTAGGAAGCCACGAGGTAGGGGGCGCACCTACCCTCCCTAGGCGCGCCCTCCACCCTTGTGGGCCCCATGTTGCTCCACTGACGTACTCCTTCCTCCTATATATACCTACGTACCCCCAAACTACCAGATACGGAGCCAAAAACCTAATTCCACTGCCTCAACCTTCTGTACCCATGAGATCCCATCTTGGGGCCTGTTTCAGAGCTCCGCCGGAGGGGGCATCTATCACGGAGGGATTCTACATCAACACCATAGCCTCTCCAGTGATGTGTGAGTAGTTTACCTCAGACCTTCGGGTCCATAGTGATTAGCTAGATGGCTTCCTCTCTCTTTTTGGATCTCAATACAATGTTCTCCCCCTCTCTTGTGGAGATCTATTCGATGTAATCTTCTTTTTGCGGTGTGTTTGTTGAGACCGATGAATTATGGGTTTATGATCAAGTTTATCTATGAACAATATTTGAATCTTCTGAATTTTTTATGTATGATTGGTTATCTTTGCAAGTTTCTTTGAATTATCAGTTTGGTTTGGCCTACTAGATTGATCTTTCTTGCAATGGGAGAAGTGCTTAGCTTTGGGTTCAATCTTGTGGTGTCCTTTCCCAGTAACAGTAGGGGCAGCAAGGCACGTATTGTATTGTTGCCATCGAGGATAACAAGATGGGGTTTATATCATATTGCATGAGTTTATCCCTCTACATCACGTCATCTTGCTTAAAGCATTACTCTGTTCTTATGAACTTAATACTCTAGATGCATGCTGGATAGCGGTCGATGTGTGGAGTAAGAGTAGTAGATGCAGGCAGGAGTCGGTCGATGTGTGGAGTAATAATAGTAGATGCAGACAGGAGTCGGTCTACTTGTCTTGGACGTGATGCCCATATACATGATCACACCTAGATATTCTCATAACTATATATGCTCAATTCTGTCAATTGCTCAATAGTAATTTGTTCACCCACCGTAAATACTTTTGCTCTTGAGAGAAGCCACTAGTGAAACCTATGGCCCCCGGGTCTACTTTCCATCATATTAATCTCCCTTCAACAAGCTATTTCCGTTGCCTTTTATTTTACTTTATTTACTTTGATGGTAAGTGACCCTGTAGGGATTGACAACCCCTTATCGCGTTGGTTGCGAGGATTTATTTGTTTGTGTAGGTGCGAGGGACTCGTGCGTAGCCTCCTACTGGATTGATACCTTGGTTCTCAAAAATTGAGGGAAATACTTACGCTACTTTGCTGCATCACCCTTTCCTCTTCAAGGGAAAACCAACGCAGTGCTCAAGAGGTAGCAGTGACCTTATCCTTAGGGGCGTTCAGTCCGCCAAGGGTACAAAGAAGCTATTACAGAAGCGGAAAGGCCCTTACCGGGTGGTACGAGTCACCAGACCTGGCGTGGTCCATCTGGAGACTGGGGATGTCACTCAGTTGCAAAACTCATGTAATATTGAGCATCTCCGTAAGTACTACCAGTAAGGCGCGAGGCTGTCGGGCAGTGCCCGGCAGCCACCCTTTTGTACGAGCCTTGCCTCAGCTGCATATAACCCCGTGTACAAAGACGGGGCCCGTGCAAGAGAAAATAAAGAAGCGCTATAGGGGGGCCCCAACTAAGATTGCATGCATGCACAAGCACACCCAGATCACTGCATAAGCATTTCATGAGCATTTTCATATGAATATAGATAGGATTGCTTCCTGCATTCATTCTCATCTACATGGAGTTGCAGGTTCCTGCCGTGAACTTGACTTCGACAATGTACGAGAAGATTGCACGGCACAACAATCCTCGACAAGCCAAACAAATAAGTTTATCCCTTGTCCATTAGTGTTCTGTAAAGCTATAACTTTGCATAAGAAAACCCCGCATCTCTTTTTGATACTTAGGTGCTCCCATCCATGACTCGAACGTTGCTTCAGTCAAAATGGTCGCAGTAGCCTTTGGTAAAAAGGAGTTGGCAGGGGGCTGGCCCCTTTGTCTGTTCCCCGGCAGACGGAGCTCTCCGGCAGACAAAGAGGGTGCCGGCAGGATACCCTGCCGGGGAAAAGTCATTTATTTTTAAAAGAGGCACTCCTCTACATGGACGTACACATGCACGGGTTCCCGGCAAGGTTCATCTTTTTCATTCATATGCTAACACAAGTACAAGCATTACATAACACAAAGATGGACTCGAGAGATTACATTATTTGAATTAAAATTTGGCGATTTCCTACAAGTTTAAGATTGAAAAAAGATAAGTGCTCCGTAATGCCCATTATTGTCACTCTCCTCCTAGGCATGGCCGTCGAAGGCGAGGAGGGCAAAAGGAGCGCCAGAGCAGGAGTCTAGTCTGCTCCCGTCGGGCTCCAGGATAGGTAGCCCGACAGGAACGGGAGCACGAGGGGACGCCTCGATGGAGATCATGGCGGAAGGCGGCCCCGTCAACCACCATCACTAGGGCCAGCGGGACTCGACAGGGCTAACGGAGCTGCAACCCGAGTGGAAGCCGGCCGGGGTCTCGCTGGAAGGCTGCTGGAGGAGCCCGACAGCACCATCTGCACCTCTGTATCCAGCTCCATGGCAAACCCACTGCAGGGGAGGAGATGCAGATGAAGATGATGGTGCTGCCACCTGATGAAGATGGTGCGGTTGACGATCAACCGGAGTTAGAGTCGTCGATCCTCCGCCCGCTGCAGTCATGATAGCCGTCACTGCCTCCTTGTCGCTTTCGCTCGAGGAGTAGCGTTCATTGCCAGTCGATCTCTCCACGCAACACCCTAAGAGGCCTCCCGAGCGCCCGAAGATCTTGACGGAGAGCAGGACACTCTCCACTAATTTGAAATGGAGAATGTACCCCTCCAAGAAGTTGTGGGCACGGGCGAAGGTCTTCGAGCCACGATAGAGATATATTACATGAGGGGCGGGGAAATCGACATCAACCCTCATGCTTCTGTCCCCACAACCCCTCATGTGTGGCCTCAGGGTGCGTGGTTGCTCAAGCTCCATCTCTCGCACAAAGAAGGTTGGAAGACGAAGGCGACCGTGCAAGGGCTTGTGCAGTCTGATGATGAATTCACGGGGTTGATCCCCAACGTGGCCTTCCATCAGAGGAAGAACCGCCGGAGGGGGCACATCCAAGGAGCTCACTCGCCCTCCTCCTCCTCGAGAACCACGGTGGCCTCAGCCACACCCCCTCCTCCCTCCTCTCACAGCGGGCTCCGTCGCCTCGGGATCCAAAGGAGGAGGGATACACTGTCGAGTGGAAGCCCTCGTCACCGCCCTCGGGACAATATTGCGCCCTCGCCCTCTCACCATGGCTAAGGGAGAATAATTGCGGAGAAGGGGAGGAATGTGCAGAGGGGTACTGCCTTTGCCTCTTTTTATAGAGAGGACTGACCTCTCGTGGTAAAGATGGTCTCTCCGCTCCTGTGATACGACCTCTCTCCACCCACTGTGATTCTGAGGGTCGAGGCCGCCCCTCTTCCCCAATCATCAACGCTGGGATTTCAGCCATGGCACTCTCCCCCATGTCCTCCGCATCCACCACCTACCACACCCAATGCATGCGGGACATGTGGAGAAGTGTGTGTGGAATGGGGGCGAGTGGGGTGGCAGTTTCCGCCCCGTGATCTTGGGACGAGGAGAATCTGCAGGCCATGATCCAAGTTCTTCCACGACGCCGCGCACCACGCGCGGGGAAATCGGAAACTTCACCGAAATCAAGACTGATGAAGAAGCAAAGGAAACCTCAAGGGGCCAACCCCTTCAGCTATTCTTCCTGTGCACTTATTAGGCCCTACCCCGACGGCACTCCGCAGCTCTTTCGGGGCAGGCCCGGGGGCTTCTGTCGGTGCAACAACCCTTGGGTCTTTTGCCCAACAATGCACATGCGCAAGATCAAGATTGAAGCGCACCAGCTTAAGCCAGAGATAGAAGAACCAACATGCAGCTCAGAAGGACCAAGATTAAGCCAAAGGAACAAGATACCGGCAAGAGAAGGGCCTCCCTTGCCGGGCAGGCAAGCCCGGCAAGGGGCGAGGCCACCACTAGAAGCAAGCAACCAAGGCTCCCCGGCAGAGCCTGCCAGGGCTCGCGGGGGCTAGACCAGCCCACCAACCACTCAGGCACGAGTCACGTCGTCAATCAGTGTGGTGTCAAGCAACAAGATGATTAAGTGGTAGCAATTCGCCACATGGCAGCCATTTCCTACAGAAGGAACCCACTGATGACACCTGTCCTACAATGTGTCAAGAGAATAGGTGCGGAGCTGGCAAGACAGCCCGGCAGGCCTTGCCGGGCAACCAGCGACGTGACACTAAGCGGTGCATTTAATGCACCTTTTTAGCCCGCAGAGTTAGGTATGATAGCACTGTTTGCTATCATATCAGCGGATAATGACCAGTTTGCCACTATGGTGACCCCTTAATCTATAAAAGGAGGCCCATGGCACTCGTAGAGGGGGTTAGAAAGTTGATGAACCCAAGCCACCATACGCGCGTAGTCACCACAACCTTGAGGCAAACCTTGCTGGTCAAGTGTACTGCGCGTCACCATGCTTATTCCACCTTCAATCCACCAAAGCAGGAGTAGGGTCTTACGCCTCGCGGCGTCCCGAACTTGGGTAAATTGTTTGTGTGCTCTCTGCCATGTTGTCGTGCGCTAGTCTGCTCTTTGTGCAACGTGACGTCCCCTCGCCGAACCAACAAGGGGCCACCCGGTCCCATAGGTGGCGGAGGATATCCCGTGACACGAGACGTCCGACCTTCAGTTACATGTAAAAAACATGCGAAAAATGATGTTGTTTTTGCCATTTTTAAAACTGCTCTCAACCGACAAAAATTTGTAACGTGTGTCCACATGAAAAAGATGCTCCTATTCATAAGCTTTCCAATGGTATATTATATGCTATATTCCGATGAAGAGTTTGAAAGTTTTATGTATACCATTAAAAACAGATGTGGAGTATGTGATTACAAGCACACTGGCACTCGGTATCTTCCCCGCTCATTTCAGCTTGAGCAGAAAAATGCAATATACATATTGAGGGAGTCCTGGATTAGGGGGTGTTCGGGTAGCTGGACTATACCTTCGCCGGACTCCAGGACCATGAAGATACAAGATTGAAGACTTCATCCCGTGTCCGGAAGGAACTTTCCTTGGCGTGGAAGGCAAGCTAGGCGGTGCGGATACTCAAGATCTCCTACCATTGTAACGGACTCCATGTAACCCTAACCCTATCCGGTGGCTATATAAACCGGAGGGTTGTAGTCCGTAGGAGAGAACAATTATCATACACAATCATACCATAGGCTAGCTTCTAGGGTTTAGCCTCCTTGATCTCGTGGTAGATCTACTCTTGTACTACCCATATCATCAATATTAATCAAGCAGGAGTAGGATTTTACCTCCATCGAGAGGGCCGAAACCTGGGTAAAAACATCGTGTCCCTTGTCTCCTGTTACCATCCGGCCTTGACGCACAGTTCGGGACCCCCTACCCGAGATCCACCGGTTTTGACACTGACATTGGTGCTTTCATTGAGAGTTCCTCTATGTCGTCACCTTTAGGCCCGATGGCTCCTTTGATCATCAACAACGATGAGGTCCAGGGTGAGACTTTTCTCCCCGGACAAATCTTCGTCTTCGGCGGCTTCGCTCTGCGGGCCAATTCGCTTGGCCGTCTGGAGCAGATCGAAAGCTACGCCCCTGGCCATCAAGTCAGGTTTGGAAGATTAAACTACACGGCTAATATCCGCGGAGACTTGATCTTCGACGGGTTCGAGCCAAAGCCAAGCGCGCCGCACTATCTCGAGGGGCATGATCGAGCTCTGCCCCCGAACAGTGTCCCGGAGGCCGCACACGCACCGGTTCCGACCCTTAACTCGGAGCCTATTGCGCCAATTGAGGATGAGCGGTTGGACGTCACCTCGGGGGCTGCGATCTCAAAGGCGATCGGGCCGAACGCCAGCCCCGCACTCCGCGTGACCCGTGATCCCGAAGGTCCGGACTCCTCCCCGGACTCCGAACCCCCCGCGCCCCTGCCAGTCGAAGCCTATTGGGCACTGATAATGGAGTTCACCGCCGCGGACATCTTTCAGCACTCGCCTTTTGGCGACATCCTGAATTCTTTCAAGTCTCTCTCTTTATCAGGAGATCCCTGGCCGAATTATGGTCAGCGAGGATGGGATACGGACGATGAAGAAATTCAAAACCCACCCACCACCCACTTGGTAGCCACTGTCGACGATTACGCCAACATGCTTGACTTCGGCTCCGAAGACTTCGACGGTATGGACGACGAGGTAGGAGACGAACAGGAACCAGCACCTGTAGGGCGCTGGACGGCCACCTCGTCATATGACGTAAATATGGTGGATACTCCAAAGGATGGAGATGGCGATGGAACAACGGGGGATGACACCTCCAAGAAACAGCCAAAGCGCCGACGTCAGCAGCGCCGCTCTAAATCCCGCCAAAGCAAAAACGGTGACTCCGGCACGGGAGATAATACTACCCCGGATAGCGCCGAAGAACACCCAACCCAGCAAGATTCAACGCAGGAAGATGGAGAAGCCAGCCCTCATGAGAGAGCGGCAGAACGAGAGGTTGAGGATGATAACTATATGCCTCCCTACGAAGACGAGGCAAGCCTCGATGACGACGAATTCGTCGTACCATCAGACCCCGCCGAACAAGAGCGTTTCAAACGCAGGCTTTTAGCCACGGCGAACAGCCTAAAGAAAAAGCAGCAACAACTTAGAGCTGATCAAGATTTGCTAGCTGATAGATGGACTGAAGTCCTTGCGGCCGAAGAGTACAAACTCGAGCGCCCCTCCAAGAATTATCCTAAGCGCAGGCCGCTACCCCGATCAGAGGAGGAAGCACCTACATCACCAGCGCACGACATGGCAGACCGGCCACCTCGAGGCCGCAACAGAGAAGCCTGTCGAACCTCCACCCAAGCCATGCCCCGACGCCGCTCAACCAAGGCATGGGAAAATGCGCCAGACCTGCAAGATGTACTGGAGGATAAAGCAAGGCAAACAAGATCGATCTACGGATCACGCAGGCGCCCGACGACATGTGCCGATGATCTTCACTCCGGACACAATAAATCCGGCCGGGCCGAACACAACAGACATAGCTCTTCCGAACTGTGTCGTGACATAGCCCAATACAGGGGCGCCGCACACCCACTATGCTTTACAGATGAATTAATGGATCATAAAATCCCAGAGGGTTTCAAACCCGTAAACATCGAATCATACGATGGTGTCGGTGTACTAAAGTAGGGGTACCTTAGTACCCCGAACTTGTGCACGGGCAGTCGTAGCACCCCGCGGCAAGGCTTGCCAGGCGATCGCCACGACTCTCCATGGTCCCTTTTTGGGCCATCCAACAACAAAGTATTTTAGCCAAGGCCCCGGCAGGAGGAGCCTGCCGGGAAGGCCACCCGAAGAGAGCAAGGCCCCGGCAAGAGGAGCTTGCCGGGACGACCGCTCGAAGCGCAAGGCCCCGGCAAGAGGAGCTTGCCGGGAAGGCCGACTGAGGCACAACAAGAGATTTGCTGCGACGCGCTCCGCGTCCCGGCAAGGACCGGTGAGCGACAAGCTCCCGGGCGCAACAAGGCATCAGCCGCGGCAAGGCGCTTGCCACGGCAAGTCACCACCCCGCGCCTGCGCTCCAGCTCATCCACCCACGCGTCGCTCTGGGGCCATTCCAGGCGTACGTGGAGAGAGGCTGCGCAGCCAGGAGCATGCGGTGGCGAAGCAACGCTGACAGAGTAGCCATCGTGGCAAACGGTGGCGCTCCTGACGGTCCCCTTTCCTGCACCGTCTGGGCGATGCGGACGGGCATTTAATGCCCTTGTCCCCTGCCGCCAGAGTTAGGTATGTTAGCACTGTGCAAACAGCTGTACCCAACACAGCGTTTTCCAGTTTTGCCCCCGCCTACGTTACCACCTGTGGGTAACCCCTTGCACATATAAAAGGAGGCCCCATGCACAACGGGGGGAAGGGAGGGAGGCCACTCACGCTCGATCTCGCCAGCAGCTCGCGTGTACTGTAGCACCACACGCTCCCGAGCAAGAACACAATACCAAACCACAAAGCAGCAGTAGGGTTTTACGCATCCTTGCGGCCCGAAGCTGGGTAAATCCCTTGTGTGCATCGCCTCGATCCGCTCTTCGCGCGACCTCCGCCCCCCCCGCTGAACCAAGAAAGGGGCTCGGTCCCCATAGGTGTTCGTGGAGGCAGATTCCCCCCGACAGATGGCACTACAGACCCGGCGGTATGGATCGAGGGTTATCTCCTTCACATCCACATGGCACGTGGCGATGATCTACATGCCATCAAATACCTCCCTCTCAAACTCAAAGGACCGGCCCGGCACTGGCTTAACAGCCTGCCAGCGGACTCAATCCGTTTTTGGGAGGACCTGGAAGCCGCATTCCTTGACAACTTCCAGGGCACTTATGTGCGACCACCGGATGCAGACGACCTAAGCCACATAATTCAGCAGCCAGAGGAATAGGCCAGGCAATTCTGGACACGGTCCCTAACAATGAAAAACCAGATACTCGACTGTGCGGACGCAGAGGCCCTAGCAGCCTTCAAGCATAACATCCGCGACGAGTGGCTTGCCCGGCACCTGGGACAGGAAAAGCCGAAATCTATGGCAGCCCTCACGACACTCATGACCCGCTTTTGCGCGGGCAAAGATAGCTGGCTAGCTCGCAGCAACAACTTATCAAAGAACCCTGGTAATTTGGATACCAAGGACAAAAGTGGCAGGACACGTCGAAATAAGCAAAAGCGCCGCGTTAGCAGCGACAGCAATGAAGATACGACAGTCAACGCCGGATTCAGAGGCTATAATCCGGTCAGCGGAAAAAGCCATTTAAAAAGAATACTCAGGGCCCGTCCGGTTTGGACCGAATACTCGATCGCTTGTGCCAGATCCATGGCACCCCCGAAAGGCCAGCCAATCGCACCAACAGGGATTGTTGGGTGTTCAAGTAGGCAGGCAAGTTAAGAGCCGAAAACAAAGACAAGGGGCTGCATAGCGATGTCGCGGAGGAGCCCAGGCCGCCGAACAACAATGGACAGAAGGGTTTTCCCCCACAAGTGCGGACGGTGAACATGATATACGCAACCCACATTCCCAAGAAGGAGCGGAAGCGTGCGCTACGGGACGTATACGCGATGGAGCCAGTCGCCCCAAAGTTCAACCCATGGTCATCTTGTCCGATCACTTTTGATCGAAGGGACCACCCCACTAGCATCCGTCATGGCGGCTTTGCCGCATTGGTTCTCGACCCAATCATCGACGGATTTCATCTCACAAGAGTCCTCATGGACGGCGGAAGTAGCCTGAACCTGCTTTATCAGGATACAATGCGGAAAATGGGCATAGATCCATCAAGGATTAAGCCCACAAGGACGACCTTTAAAGGCGTTATACCAGGTGTAGAAGCCAACTGTACAGGCTCCGTAACACTTGATGTGGTCTTCGGATCTCCGGATAACTTCCGAAGCGAAGAGTTAATCTTCGACATAGTCCCGTTCCGCAGTGGCTATCATGCCCTGCTCGGACGAACCGCATTTGCCAAATTCAATGCGGTGCCGCATTACGCATACCTCAAGCTCAAGATTCTAGGCCCTCGAGGAGTAATCACGATCAACGGAAACACCGAACGTTCCCTCCGTACGGAGGAGCACACGGCGGCTCTCGCAGCGGAAGTACAAAGCAGCCTTCTTAGGCTGCTCTCCAGTCCGGCCGTTAAAAAGCCAGACATTGCCATGCGCGCCCGGAGTAACCTACAACAAGACCGCCTGGCACGTTCCGAGCAGGCGTAGCAATGCGGCCCCAAGCCCATCCATCGCGACATAGCGGAGCTAGTACCTCACGTACATAATTACGCCCTTGAAATACCATGGGCACAGGGGAAGGGGCATAGTAACGGCATGCTGACAATACGGCTTAAAACGTACTAGAGGCTGCCGGATTCTTTTTATTACTTTCAGGACTCCACACTTTGGACGACCTGTTCGGCAATTCGGCTGCCGCACAAACGATGCAAGATCCAGGGAAGCAGACAAAGCTACGCCGCATTATGGAACTCTCAGGTGGTCTCTATTACGAGCGGTATATCTGTTTTGAACACAATTCCGCAGCCTGCCCCTGGTCAGGACATGTTAAATAGTCTAATATCTTTTTGCTTATTGCACTACTTGTATTGTTCGGCTTTGATAAATAGCCTCTTTATAAACAATGCATAGCTTTTTGCTTATTTTTTGCATTATTTTCTTTTAATATATATGTTTATTAAATAACATGATCGCACCCGTACACAATGGTACGGAAAACACGCCAGGGGCTTCAGTACCCTTCGATCTGGCGTGAGAAGTCCGTACGCTTTCACAAGTGCGGCACCCCGAACTTATAGCACTATATTCATCGGCTCCGAATCATGATTTGGGTCAATAGTTGGGTTTGCCTGGCTTCTATGTTTTGGTGCCTTACATTCCGCTATATCGGCTAAGGTAGCACTAGGAGAACCACTACGATTGTGCCCCGGTTCAGCTGGGTTAAGCACCTCAGTGGAGAAAGCTAAAACTGACTGTCATGATAAGGCGAGAGACTGGTCGCTCTTCGAGAGGTTTTTCGAGTCCCTAAAGACTTATGCCGCTTTGAGCGAGGAGCTGGCTCTGTCCGGCCAAAGGCATGGATAGCGCCCCGAGTTCGGCCTTCCGAACTAGGGGCTTCGCCGAAATTTAAAATTATAAAGTTCTATGGCTAAGTGAGAGTGTTCAAGCATTATAGTCCGATTGCATGGTTCGTTGTGCTGAGCGCCTCCCTCGAAGAACCCAACCAGTGGAAAAAGAGCACTCAGGTTTATACCGAACACCCCAGCACTAGCGGCACGGGGGCAGAAGCCGACGACTGGCCATCTCTCAAGTTTTGATAAACGGCCGCACAGAAAATAATATTTTAAATTCCATAAGCATTGCTTAGCGCATATGAACAAGTTTTCCGCGCACAGGATAAAAACGAGCAAGTTCATTCAAATATTACATATCTAGTACATTCATCCGCAATAAGGCGGGCACAGGCAAGAACATCCTTGTAGTAGTTCTCGGGCTTGCGATGCTCCTTCCCCTGCGGCGGCCCGTCCTTCACCAGCTTCTCTCCGTCAAGCTTACGCCAGTGCACCTTTGCACGGGCAAGGGCCCTCCGGGCACCTTCGATGCAGGCGGAACGCTTGATGACCTCAAGCCGTGGACATGCCTCCACCAGCCGCCGCACCAGCCCGAAGTAGCTCCCAAGCAGGGCCTCTCCGGGCCACAGCCGAACTATGAAGCCCTTCATGGCTTGTTTGGCCGCCTTGTGGAGCTCGACCAGCTGTTTCAGCTGATCGCTGAAAGGCACAGGGTGTCCGGCCTCAGAATACTGAGACCAGAACACACTCTCCGCCGAGCTGCCCTCTTCAGCTCGGTAGAATGCGGCGGCGGCGGATACGCTGCGGGGAAGATCTGCGAACGCCCCTGGAGAACTCCGGATTCGGGTAAGTGACAAGTAGTTTACTTTTATATTCCTACTTTGCATTAAAAATGCCTTACCCACTGCTATCTTTTTCATATCCTCCAACTCTTGGAGGGCCTTTTGAGCTTCGGCCTTGGCACCCTTGGCGGACTCAAGGGCCGACGTGAGCTCGGATGCTTGCGCCTTTGACTCAAGCTCCAGGTTGTCATGTTTTGTCATGAGAGCCTGCAGCTCTTGCTGCACCTCGCCAACCTGAGCCCCAAGTCTTTCTCGCTCAGTGCGCTCCTCGGCCATTTTCTTTTCGGCCTCAGTTAGCGCCTACTTGAGGGTCGCCACCTCATTTGTGGCCCCTACAATAAGCAGTACGATCCTATTATTTTTTGCAATCACGCCTCTCTATAGGCAACCTTTTTCTTTGTAGGGTATTTCTTACCTTCTTTTTCCTCGAGCTGTCGTTCGGCAAGGCTGAGCTCCTACTCGGTCCGCTCGAGGTCCTTTTTTAGGACTTCCACCTATGCAGTCAGTGCGGCGGTGGATAGCAGTGAAGCCTGCATACGCATATTGACTCTTTATTGTTAGACTCCTGCGAAAATTAATAGATCCTCTATTCGGCTTTTCTTTTCGAACGCCGAACAGAGCATCCGGGGTTACTGTCTATGCGGTCATATTTTGACGTATTTTTACTTACCTCGAAGCTTGTCAGAAGGCTAGCGTAAGCTTCAGTCAGTCCGCTCTTGGCGGACTGAATCCTTCGGATCACCGTACTCATAATAGGACGGTGTTCGTCGTCGATGGAGGCGCCGTCAAGCACCTCCAACAGATTGTCCGGCACCTCCGGTTGGACGAAGGCTGCCGGCTCAGAAGGCTTGCTCCTCTTGGAAGGAGTTCGCCTACCGTGAACTGGAACTGTTGAAGAGTCCGACGCGGTGTCCGGCACAAAGACGGACTCGGAGCCCTGGGGGGTGTTGTCCCCTTTATTCCTGGAGTCCGGGAGGTCGCCTTTTGGCTCCTCCAGGACCACCTCCTCCTGCCCCGGAGCTTGTTGCGACGCCACTTCGGCGTCGTCCGCAGTGCGGGGGGAGACAGCGGGCAAAACTGAGTTCACGTCCGACGTATCTAGGGAGCTTCTCGACGAATCGTCAAGTTTGGCCCGGGGCGGGCTGCATAAATCACATTCGACATTAGGGAGAGCTGTGCATTAAAAGGAATATCATGAGTCACTCTGGTATACAAATACTTACGATTTCACCGGATGCTTGGCCCTGTCCGGCCACTCCTCTCCGCTCTCTGCGGCGTCGTGGGAGTAGTCCGGCGGAGGGGTCATCCTCTTCCTAGACCCCTCGGCCTCACCCGATGGGGCGGCTTTCTTCTTCTTTTCTCCCCCCACTGGAGGGGGAAAGATTTCTTCTTCCTCCTCCTTGTTTTCATAGGAGGAGGGTGCCTCGGACTCGTCAGACGACGAGTCCGACACCAACAAGTTGCGGGCACTCTTTTGAGTCCCGGTGGTCTTCTTTTTCTTGACCTTCTTCTGCGGCACCACGTAAGGTGCCGGAGTCAGCAGCTGCACCAGGAGAGCTGGGGCTGGGTCTTCGGGCAGGGGAGCCGGACAGTTAATTGGTCCGGATATCGCCTGCAAGCCTGTCAAAGGTAAGGGAGTTTAGATCCCGCATAGAGTTAATCTATGAAAAAGAGCTTAATAATCATGTCAAAGGCATAGATAGCTTACCTCGCTAGCGTGACGCTGCGTGCTGTATCCGCGGTCCTCGGAAGCGGATGCGGGGGCTCCGGCGCCTTTGATTAGCACCTTCCAGACGTCTTCATATGACGTGTCGAAGAGCCTGTTGAGGGTTCGGTGCTGCGCCGGGTCGAACTCCCAAAAATTGAAATCCCATTGTTGGCACGAGAGAATCAGAAGAACGAGCATGACCTGGACTATATTGACCAGCCAGATTGTCTTGTCTACCAGGGACTTGATGTAGGTCTTCAGTCTGGTCACCTCTTCCTCGTTGCCCCACGACAGACCCGTCTCTTTCTAGGACACAAGCCGCGTGGGGGGTTCGGATCTGAATTCGGGGGATGCGACCCATTTCGGATCGCGGGGCTCGGTGATGTAAAACCACCCGGCTTGCCACCCCTTTAGTGTCTCCACAAAGGAGCCCTTGAACCAGAGGACGTTGGCTATCTTGCCAGCTATGGCACCTCCGCACTCCGCTTGGCTGCCGCGCACCACCTTGGGCTTGACGTTGAAGGTCTTGAGCCAAAGGCCGAAATGGGGGAGGACACGGAGGAAGGCCTCAACACGACAATAAACGCCGAGATGTTGAGGATGAAGTTCGGGGCCAGATCGTGGAAATCTAGGCCATAGTAGAACATGAGTCCCCGGACAAATGGGTGAAGTGGAAAACCCAGTCCGCGGAGGAAGTGGGGAAGGAAAACTACCCTCTCATGGGGCCTTGGGTTGGGGAGAAGCTGCCCCTCCTCAGGAAGCCGGTGCGGGATGTCCTTGGACATGTATCCGGCTTTCCTTAGCTTTTTTACTGGGACCTCCGTAACGAAGGAGACCATCCACTTGCCTCCCGCTCCGGACATTGCTGGAGAAGGTTGAGGTGGGAAGAGCGGGCTTGGGCGCTGGAGCTTGAGTGCGCGAGAGATGGATTGCCAAAGGAGTAAGAAGGCGTAGGTAAAAAGGTGGATCCTTATCCCCTTATATGGGCGGATGCGGTTATGCATCCCCACCTACCTAATAAAACTCACTTGCCTCCCAAGCGTCGTGGTAAATGGCGCGGTTGGGTTACCCACGTCCATATTGATGAGAATCCCGTTAAAAGGGGCACACGATCTCTGCTTTGACAAGACATGCCAAGGAAACCGCCTCGCTAAACGCGCTGAGGTGGAAAAGTGAAAACAATTTGTATAAAGAGCTTGGCCGCGGTGTGTTGACGCACTGCGGAATACGTCAGCAGATTTGATTTGTGTTAATATTATTCTCTCTATGGCAATACGTGGAAACTTATTTTGCAGAGCCGGACACTATTTTTGGTGTTTACAATCTTCTATGAAGGACTTGGAGGAGGAACCCGCATTGCAATGCCAAAGACAATCTGCGCGCCGGACTCGTCGTCATTGAAGCCTAGTTCAGGGGCTACTGAGTGAGTCCTAGATTAGGGGGTGTTCGGGTAGCCGGACTATACCTTCGCCGGACTCCAGGACCATGAAGATACAAGATTGAAGACTTCGTCCCGTGTCCGGAAGGAATTTTCCTTGGCGTGGAAGGCAAGCTAGGCGGTGCGGATACTCAAGATCTCCTACCATTGTAACCGACTCCGTGTAACCCTAACCCTATCCGGTGTCTATATAAACCGGAGGGTTGTAGTCCGTAGGAGAGAACAATCATCATACACAATCATACCGTAGGCTAGCTTCTAGGGTTTAGCCTCCTTGATCTCATGGTAGATCTACTCTTGTACTACCCATATCATCAATATTAATCAACCAAGAGTAGGGTTTTACCTCCATCGAGAGGGCCCAAACCTGGGTAAAAACATTGTGTCCCTTGTCTCCTGTTACCATCCGGCCTTGACGCACAGTTCGGGACCCCCTACCCGAGATCCGCCGGTTTTGACACCGACACATATCGATACCGGCATGTCCACTGGGCCATATCCTGGATGGACGTTTGTACTCGGTGAATGGCTAGGGGCAGAGCCGTGGCTCGAGATGTCGCTGGCGTCCTGATCCGTGAAATGGAATTTCTGCTTTCCACTTATGGCGGCAGCAGATGAAGTAAATGCTGGCAGGTGCATCTATCTCCTACCTCCTGTTCTTGGATCTTGGGTTTTGGAGAGCGGCGAAGCGGTGGAGACAGGTCCTGCGATGACTACCCCAATCCACCTGGTATCACTACAAAAAAAAATACAATTCCGTGATGATACATGTTTGTCACAGTAGGTCGCGTTTTTTGTCATGCATGTACATCCATGATGATTTTATGACAGAATCAAGATAGTCATACTTGTGCTGTCGTAGAAGTGTTCCATGACATTACCAAAATTATCATCACGGAAGTGTGCACTTCCATGATGATAAATCACGCGTCACAGAAGTGCTTTCGTCAAGGGTGACCGACACATGGCATCCACCGTAAGGGAACGCCGTTAAGCTATCGGGTCGGGTTTTGGATCCGATAACCCGTTAACAGCCCCGACCAATGGGGATTTTCCACGTGTAAAATCATCATTGGCGGGAGGAAACACGTGTCGGCTCATCCTTGGGACAGATGTCATCCACTCATTGGACAGAAGGCGCCTATGATACGTTGACACGTGGCATGGCACAACAAAGGCCCATTTTTGTGAAAAAGCCGTCCCGTTTGACTTGGTCAAAAGGTGCCAGGCCAGCCCATGGAAAGCCTGTTAATGGCCTGTTCGCATATAGCCCATTTACAGCCCGCTAACCCAAGGCCCGTTACACCCTATCCGAATTAGGCCAAGTAGCGTCATCTGGGCAATGCAATATGATTCTAGCATATTTTCACTTCTGGCCCATGTATGGCCCATGACGTCTTTCGGCCCATATGAGGCCCTATGTAACTCTTGGCCTATTAACGGCCCGTGGTGAAACTGGCCCGTAATGAACAATGTATCACTTTACACCCATTAACGGCCCGTGGTGAAACTGGCCTGTAATGAACAGTGTATCACTTTATACCCATTAACGGCATGTTATTCTGTTGGGCCATTTCCAGCCCATGTTATCTTTCGGCCTTCTCAGAGCCCATTTATTCTTGGGCTTATTTCCAGCATTCCTTTACTTACGGCCCGTTACTATCATTTTCTACTTGTGGGCCAAATTCAGCCCGTGGTTACAGTCGGCCCGTTTATGGTCTGTTAATACGTTGGGCCGTTTTCACAGCGTCATCAAATACGGCCGATTAACGATGGCCCGTTATGGTCAGCCCATGAACGGACGATTCCAACTCTAGACCGTTTACGACCATAATGCGGCCTGTTATTGGGCCATGTTTGGCCAATCGATCATACGGCCCGTATAAGGCCCATTGATGATACGGCCCGTAGAAGGCCCATTGTTTCTATGGCCCATAGAAGGCCCATTATTTCTATGGCCCGTAGTAGGCCTACTGTTTCTACGACCCGTAGAAGGCCCACTATTTCTACGGCCCCTAGGAGGCCCAGTGTCACTACAATAAATATTAGCCCATGGTTATTGTGGCCTAGTTTAAAAAAAATAGGTTATTGCAGACACTAGCAAACCACGGAAAAAGAACTGCACTGACTACAAGCAAACAAATAAACAAGACAACAAGGAAATAAATAAGCAAGCAACTTATGCTAGGCTATCACGACTATTACACATATTACATCCATTGGGCATCAAACTTCGCCACCAGTGCAAATACAGGGAACAAAGCAGCATATAAACGCCGCACTAAAACAAGTCCAGAACTGAAACCACTTCAGAAGCGTTCAAGAAACAATAACCTGGGTACCCATAATGCTGGCAAGATGCTTAGAAAGCTTATTAATTTTCTCTTGTTTTTGCTTAAATCCTCCATCGCTTGCTGTTGCACAAGAAAGTACGCATCTGAATTCTGCAGGGATTTCCTCAGTCCTTCGACTTCTTGCCGCAGCATAGCTTACTGATGCCTTTCAGCTTGTAGCTCAGACTGAAGAAGCCGAAGTTATTCAGGAAGTGAGTTCGAAGAGCTTGTGCTAGCGATACTGACCAGTAACTAGAACACTACATCAACGCAGGACTGTGGGGTTTTCTCACTGTCTACAAGATCGTTTTTTATCACCTTTCTTGGAGACCAACAGGGTTGTCTCACTATCTTCAACCTTATCTGCATTACTTTCTCTACCATTGCATAGTGGGGTGCTCTTCTCCAATATTGTGTTCGCATACTACAAAAGAAACAAGCAGACACATCACAGGATTAGCTTGCAGTATACGAAACTCATTTTGGTAAACCTGTCCAGTAGTAAGGTGGACAGGATAACATCATGAAACAAACATATATCTATGTACTATGGTAACTGTATTGTCCATATCATTCTAGTTTATGTCCCCTGTTCATGATAGAGACACAGTTCAACTCCTATATTTTCAAGACACAACAGCATAGATAGAATATAAGTGTGAGAAACTACACATCATTGGCAGCACTTGTAATGCGCATCACATGAGAACATAACTGTTTATACAACTTAAACTGAAATCAATATAGAGCAAGAAGTTAGAACAACAATCCAGTTAAAGAAATATGTTTAAAACATACCTGTCGCGCCATTAGAGTTTCAATTGGATCCTTCAAATTCAAAAGTAGTTGGTATGAGTAAATACAGTGATGCAACAACAAAGGAGTATGGACCATAGCTACGGAATCTGACCTGAGAACAGTTGCTCTTCTGCTTTAAACGTGGAGTTTGGGTTAGCTGTGGTGGTCTTCGTGCTTTGGGCACTGCAGTAGCTTTACAAACTGCTCGTGTGGGGGTACTCTGTGGTGGTCTTCGTGCTTTGTGAACTATAAGTGGGTTACTATCCGCTGTGGTTGCGGTTAGATGGGTTGTAGCTGGTTCTCTGCCCAACGGTGTAAGTGTGCAATCTGGAAGAGTATCGATTATGTGTGGTGGGGCTAGTTCGTGGGCCAGTACAACCATGGTTCTATCTGCATCGACGGGTAGCACTGTCTTTTGTGAAGAACGGGTTTTTGCTCCCTTAGATACTGCCATCACCCCCTCTAGTTCAAATGACTGATAAACAAGAAAAGAAATTGAACTTACAGACATTGTATGATAGACAGATGTGGTAATTCACATATATGTTGTCTAACCAAACAGGACAGCATGACACAGTTTCACATATATGATGCCTAACTAAAGAGGATAGCATGACACAGTTTCAGATATATGATGGATAACTTAACATGATATAATGGCATAATTCAACATATGATGAGTACCTAAACAGGATGACATGACAAAACTATATGATGTCTTTCTAAAATAGGATGGGATGAAATAATTCACATCTATGTTGTCTAAGTATACATGATGGCATGATATAATTGACCTAATTGATTCATATACTAAGCAGCTGGCACTCGCATGTGTGATCTCTAAACTAAGCAGATAGAATTCAATATTGTGCATATGATGTCTAAACTAAGCAATGCAAGACACCATATGCATCATATGAGAAATATAAACATTGCAACTTAGAGCATACACCTCAGGTGGGATATAGGACTGGTCATCTGTCTCTGAATCCTCCTCTGAGGAGCTCCCTGTAACCATCGAGATATATGCTTCAACAAGTACCATTGCCTGCTCCGAAGACCTTGTTTTCACTCCAGATTTTTCCATAACCGGCTCAAATGGCTGATACACATGAAGAGTAGTTCAATATACACAGATTGTCGACAAAAGGAATACGTAATGAAAAAAAAAAGATGACATGAGATAATTCACATATATGATGCCTGGCTCTATGGCGGTGCATAATTCACATATATGATAACTGGCTGAAAAACATGGCATTGCATAATTCACATATCTGATATAGAAAGCAAACTGGAGGCATTCACACAAAGCATGTCTAATCTAAGCAGATGGCATGGCAATGCAAGACACCATATGCATGATATGAGCAATATAACCCAGCCAAGTTAGAGCATGTACCTCGGGGGGGGGGGATACGACTGGTCATCTCTCTCTGAATCCTCCTCCGAGGAGATATCTGTAACCAGCAAGAAATTTGCATCGACAGGTAGCACTGACTGCTCAGAAGACCTTGTTTTCACTTCAGATTTTCCCATGACCGACTCAAATGGCTGATGCACAGGCAAAGTAGATGAATGTATAAACATTGTTGACAAATGGAATACATTATGGAAAAAAATATGGCACAATACAATTCATGTATACGATGACTGGCTAAACAGGATGGCATTGAATGATTCACGTATATGATGCCTGGCTAAAGAAGATGGCATTGCATAATTCCCGTATACTCCCTCCGTTCCTAAATATATGTCTTTTTAGAGATTTCAAATGGACTACCGCATAAGGATGTATATAGACATATTTTAGAGTGTAGATTCACTCATTTTGTTCTGTATGTAGTCACTTGTTGAAATCTCTAAAAAGACAAATATGTAGGAATGGTGGGAGTATGATATAGAAACCAAACAAGTGGCATTCACACAAAGCAAATCTAAACTAAGCTGATGACATAAAGATGTATAATGTAAGCAATGCAAGTCGCCACATGCATGATATGACCAACATCAGCATGCCAGGTTAGAGCAAACACCTCAGGTGGTAAACAAGCGTGGTCGGCTCCTTCTGAATCTCCATCTAAACAGTTATCTTCCTCTGGAATACAATCTGGAAATGCAGGAGGGGGGCACTTCGCCCACCATGGAGCGGCGTCTGCATGACATTATATTCGCACGCAACGGTCTTCTATTTTTCTCTACATGTTCAGTACGATTGTGTACAATATCTGACAAGCATAATAAAAAAATATTTAGATTTTGTAAGGCCTAAGGGGTGCATGCAAAAATCAAGACTGATGGTAGCAAACGAGTGGATGGATCCAAAACTAATGATAGTAGGTAGAATATAGCTTCAGTTTAAAAAGATAGATAATGGATCATCTATTGTTTGTTGCCCACCCAACATGAACCACATAGAAGACCCCAGATGAACCAGATAGTAGACAGATACTATTCGTTGTTGGCTCGATATGAGACCCATGGGCAATTCAAAACTCAAGATTGAATGATAAAGTAGCAGGTAATAATAACCGATGTATAACGTAAGCAAACACGAAAGACTACGACCTCTCTTTCGGAACTGTGTAGTCCTCAGGTTCATCTGCTCAGTCGATGATGGTAATGCAGTTGGCGTGGCTGCCGGCAACGGGGAAGATGATCTGAGGCGGCGAAAGGGAGTCTGCAGGGGGATCTCTGCTGCAGTGAATGCTTCTGTCGATGGTGCACCTCAGGTGGGGTGGATGACGGCACGGCAGCAGCAGGACATAACACACAGAGTTTTCTTTGACGCCTATCTAAAAATGAAGTAAATCTGTAAGGGCTCCTTAGAATGGTTGGATTCTATAAACGTAGGGACAGGAAAACACATGAATAGGATAGGGGAATGCACGTGCAAAACAGAGCATTTGGAAACATAGGATTTCAGTCAACCTGGTTGTTTGGCTCACATGAATTGGAAGAACAGAGGAATGGAGAAACAAAGTGATGTGACGAGTGTACAACCTCTTTGGCATAGCCTTGTGGACCTCATCATCATTGGGTTGGACGTGGAGGATGGTGATGATGCTGGTGTGACTGTCGGAGGCGGGGAAGAAGATACGAGGCCTCTGGAAACGGCGCCGAGGGTACTACTCCGCTGTGATGGACGGTTTCGTCGTTGGAGCAGCTCCACTAAGGTGTACGGCGACGAGGCTGAAGCATGACAAGAGAGACAACGTTAATCTGAAGTGGGACCCTAATATCATCTGGAATAGATGATGTAAAATACATCAGCAAAAAGTGCTAGATGTAAAACACATCAGCCGCGCCACGGCCGCTCCGACAGATGCTGTAAGTACTGTTCACTCTGAACTTAACTGAAGAAAATGAACTTCATAGTCGAAACTGAATTTTACTGTCGAAACTGATTGAACGAGTAACAAAGCATTGCAATAGATGTTTAGGTCGTTCGAGCACTAGTAGAAAATAAGCAGTCATATAAATGAGCAAACACTCGAGCAGGGAACACACTAGCAGAGAGCAAGTCATGCAGTAGCACCGCGAGCGAGTGCTAGAGCAGCAACTCCTGTAGCTGCCGGAGGTCATGCAGCAGCAGCAGCGCAAGAGAGAGCAATAGCAGAGCAGCAGCACGAACGAAAGAAGGAGCAGTGCAGCAGCGTGACCGACAACAAGAACAGAGCCCCAACGCGAGCGAGAGCCGGAGCAGCTACAGCTAGTGCCGTTGTGGAAGTCGCCGCCGAGGAAACAATGACATGGGGGAGAGACGCCGTGGATGATGTGACCGGCGACGGCGCCGTCGGTGGAGACACGCCATGTCTGCTCGGTATCGAGCACCGGTAGCCCCGTGAGATCGAATAAAAGATGAAATGCACCAGTGAGTGCAGAACCTCCTTGGTGGCGCCGAGTTGGTCTCGGCTTCATCGGAGGAATTGGTAAGGGTGTTGCTGTTCTGGTGGGGCAGGTTAAGACGACGCTGTGGGGATTGAGGTGGCGCGATAGACGAGGCGAACGTTGGGGCAGCTCCTTGGAGGTGGAGGACGGGGCGACTGATCCAGCGGGACGACGAGATCGACAAAGGATCCTTATCCGGTGCGGTGGATGAGGGACGGCGAGTGTTGCGGTGGATGACGTAGTCGGGGAAGAGTCTCCGACTGGGCGGCGGTCGGGAGGCCGACGGAGGAGCGTGGTGTTTCGCGGGTCTTGGCGGCCTCGGTGTACGAATGGGGGGGGGGGCGAAGGGGAGGGGGGCGAAGGGGAGGGGGGAGCCAAGCTTATGGATGCGCTTGTCCGAAATGTAGGGTAAGTTACCAGCGTACCCCCACCGGTTTTGACACCGCGACGTGGAGCTTCATTTCTAGCTGAGGGGTAGAAGGGGGATTTCGTGTGTCTGGGCTGCGGGAGCGATTTCGGATGAGGAGGAAGTTCTCGCGCGCGTCCAAATTTCGGGATAACAAGGTGCGGCGCGGGTTGAAGAAGCGGGAGTTTCAAAGCAGGTGAGACAAAAGATACTCGAGCTTGAATATTTCGGTATAACAAGGTGCGGATTCCTTGTTCGGCAGAACAAACTTAACGTGTAAAAAAACAATTCATACAAGACACAAGAGAGTCATGTCCCCTTTTAATATATTGCTATAAATGCCATTGAAAGAACTACAAGAAAAATGTAAAAAAATCGGGAGAACAAGATTACCCTGCACAGTACCAAATCGATTCGCACTTCCATCAACAACAACAAAAAACAAATCAGTTCCCACCAAAGAAAGAGTAATGTCCCTTTTTATATGATTACAGATGCCATGATCTCGAATTTCAATTTTTGAATTCACGTTATGTTGAATTCGAATATATCGTTAGGTGACCTTGCGGTTTATAATTGATGTAGTCGTACATCTTGATCTTCCATCATATATGAACATTTTACTCCACCATGTGAACATATATATTGTCGTCTACCATATGGACTAAATTTGAATCAGTTTTCCTTATTTGAATATGATTGTTGTCAAGTTATGTAATAATTTAAATATCGTCTTGATGACAAAAAACATACATATAGCAATAATCATATTTCACTATGAACTACATGTACCATACGCTCTCCAATTCAAATATTTGTATCGATTTTATATTGAATTCAAATCATAGTACATTATTAGTCTAGGTAGCGAGATGTTTGGGATAATCTAAACAATGTTTTCATACATATATTTTTTGGTTGAATTGGGACAAGTTTTGGTATAAGCCTCTTGCAAAACCGGAGATTCTCTCAACAAGCCTCATGGTTCCGAGAGGGAACGTGTCACCTTTGTGTAGGAAACAATATACGCTGCCTCCCCCCTGATTTTATTTACAAAGGCAACATAGAACTATATGAGTGCCCTATTAAATTTTGGAATTATTTCGGGTTCAATTGGCCTTTTATACATTAATTGAGTTTCTGGACTTTTAATGTGCATAATCTAAATATGAATTGCATGCTCATGCTCCGGTGCACCAAAGTGGGTTGAAATATCACATGTGTGTCCTTGGTTGAATTTCTAGGTTCCATGGAAGAAATGAGAATGAAATTCAAACATCTGGGCGTCATGACTCGGCCGAGAACATCGAGAAACTTTGCTTTTAAATTCATGTAAATCCAAAACTCGCCTGGAAATCATGAAACTTGGCATGGTGTCATGTCATGGCACTAACATGTTGTGGTAAAAAATTGGACAGATTTGGAAGCTCGTGGTTCTAAGAGGGAACGTGCCACCTTTGAGTGTGAAACAATATACGCTGCCCCCCTTGAGTTTCTTAACAAAGGCAACATAGAACTACATTAGTGCCCTGTTAAATTTTGGAATTGTTCCGGGTTCGTTTGTCGTTTTTTATACATTAATTGAGTTTCTGGTCATTTAATGTGCATAAGTCAAATTTGAACTACAAGCACATGCTCTCGTGCACCAAAGTTTGTTGAAAAATCAAATTTGTGTCCTCGGGTGAATTTCTAGGTCCCATGCAAGAAATGAGAATAAAATTAAAACATCTGGGCATCGTGGCTCAGCCGGGAACATTGAGAAACTTGGTTTAAAATTCTTGTAAATCCAAAACACGTCTGAAAATCATGAAACTTGGCATGGATGTCATGTCATGGTACTACCATGTTGTGGTAAGAAAATTGGCCGAATAGGAACAGGTTTTGGTATAAGCTTCTTGCAAACCAAAGCTTCTCTCAAGAAGGCTCGTGGTTCTGAGAGGGAACGTGCCACCTTTGAGTGCGAAACGATATACGTTGTCCCCCTTGAGTTTATTTACAAAGGTAACATCGAACTACATGAGTGCCCTGTTAAATTTTGGAATTATTCTGGCTTCGTTTGGCCTTATTTACACATTAATTGAGTTTTTGGTCATTTAATATGCATAATTCAAATTTCAACTACAAGCACATGCTCCCGTGCACCAAAAGTTGGTTGAAAAATCACATTTGTGTCCTCGGGTGAATTTCTACTCCCTCCTTTATCTATATAGGTCCTAATGCATTTTTCGAGGCTAACATTGACCACACGTTAGAGCAATAATATATGACATGCAACTTACACAAAGCATACCTTCAAATTTGTATGTCAAAGGAGCTTCCAATAATATAATTTTCATAGTATACATCTCATGTGCTATTAATCTTGTCAATAGTCAAAAGCTATCTTGAAAAACACATTAGGCCCTATATAGATGGAAAGAGGGAGTAGGTCCCATGCAAAATATGAGAATAAAATTCAAACATCTGGGCATCCTGGCTCGAGAACATTGAGAAACTTGGTTTCAAAATCATGAAATTTGGCATGGTGTCATGTCATGGTAGTACCATGCCGTGGTAAAAAAATTGGCCGGATAGGAACAAATTTTGGTATAAGCTTCTTGCAAATCGGAGCTTCTCTCAAGAAGGCTTGTGGTTCTGGGAAGGAACGTGTCACCTTTGTGTGCATAATTCAAATTTGAAATACAAGCACATGTTCCAGTGCACCAAAGTTGGTTGAAAAATCACATGTGTGTCCTCGGGTAAATATCTAGGTTCCATACAAGAAATGGGAATGAAATTCAAAATTCTGCGCATCGTGGCTGGGTTGGAAACATTGAGAAACTTAGTTTTTTAATTCCTGTAAATCCAAAACATGCATGAAAATAATGAAACTTGGCTTGGTGCCATGACATGGCACCAACATGTTGTGGTAAATTTGCAGTCCGATTTGCGAAGGCGTACACATTAACAATCAACAAAGTCACTTTGGAACAAGTGCTGTCACGTTACAATCGGAAACACAAGTATTATTGAAACCGTGGGCGTTCTACTTACTAGTACCATTTACGTGCCACCACGCGTCCTCATTTTTTATTAGCTAGGAGGAGTCGTGCAGGGTAGCTATTTCAGTACGAGAGTCTTGCGATTAGACCCCTGCATGTGCTTATCGGGAGGAGAGCCCTTTGACCTCCATCTGCCGTCCACCTCTGTCCCAAGGTATCCATTAATGGAGCCCAAGCCTCTGTTTAACGGCATGGCTATGTCTCACTCGACTGAGATTTAAGAGAGAAAAAAGAAAATCTGAAAGCACGGATCTTAATGTATGATCCGACGGACCTATATAGCATCTACTGCGACTTATAGCAAGATTGATGAATATATAAGGACGATTATTTTTTTTATCAAAGAAGGGATTGCCCCTTCCAATTTTCATTACTGAAAACCACCACAATTCACAAGAAGTTCAACACAACTCCAGCCTAACACGAAGGACTAAAAGCTACTAGATTGAAATCGCAACACCCCAAGAGGCCAACAAAGGCCAAACATCCGCGCTAGGACCCAACATTTCACAACCTAAGACACAATCCACATCCTAAACCGATTATTACATCAAAAGAAACCAGGAAATTGAAGGAAGCCCAGCAGCAACTAGAAGAACAACAACGCTAGGGTCGCCACAGCAAGAGTTTTCTTTATTCCAGCCTCACAACATTGATCTTCCACAGAAAGATAAGGACGATTAATTGTCTTACATAATTAGAAAGATAATTAAAAAGCCACATGCGGCTACGCCCGAAATACACAATGGCAAAATAAGAAGGAAGACAAGGATCTGGCTCGCTGGTCTCTACTTTCTTGATGCGTTGCTGCAGGCCGCGGGAACTAGTCTCCGCGGCAAGCGGCGATGAGCTCCTTCGTGTCCTCAAGATGCTGCATGATAACATCCATGGATTCGTCCACAAGCCTTTGGCACTCGTTGCGGAGCATGTCATTCTCGTCCATAAGTTTCTTGATGATGACGCCGGTCCTCTTCAACAAGGCACTGGTCTCCTCCTGCTGGTCTGCACTTCGGACGATCTTCTCCCTCAGCAGGGTGCGCTTGTCCCGGAGCCTCTCATTGCCCTCCCTTAGTTGCCGGATGACGCCGGTAGCCTCTTCAAATGAGGCTTTCATGTCGTCCTGCAACCTTGCCCAGCCGGAGATCTGATCCATCTTGCTATGGACGATCGCATGCATTCGCCTATAACAGTCGTCGCCTGCCCACAAGAAATTTTCCCAGGCCTCCGTGGCGCGGCGGGACATCTCTGCTGCATTCGTGGCACGGCGGGACATCTCTGCTTCTTCTACGGCGTGGCCGGACCAATCTGCTGCATCGAAGGCGCGGCGGGACCTCCGTGCTGCTTCAGCGGTGCGGCGGGACCTCTGTGCTTCTACTTCCGCGCGGCGGGACATGTCGGCTGTTCTCGCAGCGAGGCAGGACATCTCTCGTGCTTCCACTTCAATGCTCGCCTCTCCCTGGTGGCAATCTCTCGACCCAGAACTCACGCTGGCCATGGCAGACGCAAGTGAAGGATGATGAATGACTTGTTTGTTTTTGTGGATGAGGAGTTGAGGAGGAATGTGCATTCATCTTGGCATACTAGTATTTATAACCGAGTACTAATACACTCCTAAGTGGGAAACCGTTTAGGTTGTGATCCGTGTGAACAGGTTTTCAATTCAATATAGCGTGGTACTAATACACTCCTAAGTGGGAAACCGTTTAGGTTGTGATCGGTGTGAACAGGTTTGCAATTCAATATTGCATGGAGTAATTTGGAATGTGACGAGACGCAAGCTCAAAATTTACGATTCTAGTTTCAAAGTGCGACACTATTCCCAGATGGAGCACTTATTTTTCTACTCCCTCTTTTCCAGTTTTATAGGGCTTATCTCAAAGTTTTAGTTTTTCCATTTTATAAGGCTCAATTTGGTTGTTCCCCAACACATGTTCAGATTCCAAGGTGCATTAAATCATTGCATGCAAGTATTAAGAGAAAATTGACCAATGCATGTACTTTATGCATGCATGCATTGCATTTAATGCATTGATAAACATAAATTTTTGAGAAAAACAAGAGCATTAATTAGGTGCTTTTGCACACTACAAAAAATATTTCACCACTCACCATCTTGGTTGGTGATATTTTTGAATTAAGCCCTATAAACCGGAAAGGAGCGAGTACTGCTGTGTACGTGCAATAACTAGCACTGTTGTATACATATCTTACGGTTAATGGGGCGTTCGACAGGAATAGCCGCGTGGCGAGCTCTAGGCTAGTCTTTTTTTCCGACGCATTAAACCTATCTCTCGAGACTTCTCACACGCACCACCGTGCCACCCACAAAAACTTGTACTCTGAATTTAGTAGTACGTTATACAGGAAGAGAAGAGGTGCACGCACGCACTCGTCCTCTCACACACGCGTCTGTTTTTTCTTGAAAAGGAGGATGATGACCCCCGGCCTCTGCATCTGGGAGTCACACACGCATGTGTAGCTACGAATTGTAGTGTTCTCAACCATCCGATTAGCTCTATCATGGATGTACCTATATACTAAAACGTGTATAGTTACATCTATATTTTGACAAATGGAAGGCATGTATTGTGGAACGGAGGGAGTGCTTGTCATCAAAATGGATAAAAAGGGACGTATCTAGAACTAAAATACGTCTACATACATCTCCTTTTATCCATTTTGATGACAAGTAGTACTTCTTACCTAAAGGAACTTTATGTCCAACAGACACAAAATATCCGTTCGACTGTTGGAAATTACTGATATGATGTCGAAGTAATTGCTGCATCGCCACTGAGGGAGTCCTGGATTAGGGGGTGTCCGGGTAGCCGGACTATACCTTCGGCCGGACTCCTGGACTATGAAGATACAGGATTGAAGACTTCGTCCCGTGTCCGGATGGGACTTTCCTTGGCGTGGAAGGCAAGCTTGGCGATGCGTATATATAGATCTCCTACCATTGTAACCGACTTTGTGTAACCCTAACCCTCTCCGGTGTCTATATAAACCGGAGGGTTTTAGTCCATAGGACAACACAACATACAACAATCATACCATAGGCTAGCTTCTAGGGTTTAGCCTCATTGATGTCGTGGTAGATCTACTCTTGTACTACCCATATCATCAATATTAATCAAGCAGGACGTAAGGTTTTACCTCCATCGAGAGGGCCCGAACCTAGGTAAAACTTCGTGTCCCTTGTCTCCTACTACCATCCGCCTAGACGCACAGTTCGGGACCCCCTACCCGATATCCGCCGGTTTTGACACCGACATTGGTGCTTTCATTGAGAGTTCCTCTGTGTCGTTGCTTTTAGGCCCGATGGCTCCTTCGATCATCAACAACGATGCAGTCCAGGATGTGACTTTTCTCCCTGGACAGATCTTCATTTTTGGCGGCTTCGCACTGCGGGCCAATTCGCTTGGCCATCTGGAGCAAATCAAAAGCTATGCCCCTGGCCATCAGGTCAGATTTGGAAGTTTAAACTACACGGCTGACATCCACGGGGACTTGATCTTCGACGGATTCGAGCCACAGCCGAGCGCGCCGCACTGTCTCGATGGACATGATCTAGCTCTGCCGCCGAACAGTGCCCTGGAGGCCGCACACGCTTCGGCTCCGACCCTTAATTCAGAGCCGGCTGCGCCGATCGAGGATGAGCGGTTAGACACCGCCTCGGGGGCTGCGATCTCAAAGGCGATTGAGCCGAACACCAGCCCCGCACTCCGCAAGGCCCGTGACTCCGAGGGGCCGGATTCCTCTCCGGACTCCAAGCCCTCCACGCACCTGCCGATCGAATCCGATTGGGCGCCGATCATGGAGTTCACCACTGCGGACATCTTTCAGCACTCGCCCTTCGGCAACATCCTGAAGTCACTAAAGTCTCTCTCTCTATCAGGAGAGCCCTGGCCGGACTACGGTCAGCAAGGTTGGGATATGGACGATGAAGAAATTCAAAGCCCACCCACCACCCACTTCATAGCCACTATCGATGACTTAACCGACATGCTCGACTTCGCCTCTGAAGACATCGACGGTATGGACGACGATGCAGGAGACGACCAAGAACCAGCACCTATAGGGCGCTGGAAAGCCACCTCGTTGTACGACATATATATGGTGGACACTCCAAAAGATGGAGATGGCGATGGAACAGCGGGGGATGACACCTCCAAGAAACAACCCAAGCGTCGGCGTCAGCGGCGCCGCTCTAAATCCCGCCAAAGTAAAAATGGTGATTCCGGCACGGGAGATAATAATACTCCGGATAGCACCGAAGAACACCCCCTCCAGCAAGATTCAGCACAGGAGGATGGAGAAGCCAGCCCTCACGAGAGAGCGGCAGACAGAGAGGTTGAGGATGATAATTATATGCCTCCCTCCGAAGACGAGGCAAGCCTCGACGACGATGAATTCGTCGTGCCAAAGGATCCAGCCGAACAAGAGCGTTTTAAACGCAGGCTAATGGCCACGGCAAGCAGCCTCAAGAAAAAGCAGGAACAGCTTAGAGCTGATCAAGATTTGCTAGCCGACAGATGGACTGAAGTCCTTGCGGCCGAAGAGTATGAACTCGAACGCCCCTCCAAGAGTTACCCAAAGCCCAGGCTGCTACCCCGATTAGAGGAGGAAGCACCTAAACCTACATCACCAGCGCATGACATGGCCGACCGGCCACCTCGTGGCCATGAGAGGGAGGCCTCTCGGCCCTCCACTCAAGCCGTGCCCCGACGCCGCTCAAAACATTCTAAGGCACGGGAAAATGCGCCAGACCTGCAAGAGATACTGGAGGACAAGGCAAGACAAACAAGATCGATCTACGGATCACGTGGGCGCCCCACGGCACGTGACGGGGATCGTCACTCCGGACATAATAAATCCGACCGGGCCGAACACAACAAACAAAGCTCATTCGAGCTGCGTCGTGATATAGCCCAATATAGAGGCGCCGCACACCCACTATGCTTCACAGATGAAGTGATGGATCATAAAATCCCTGTGGGTTTCAAACCCGTAAACATCGACTCATATGATGGCACAACAGATCCTGCGGTATGGATCGAGGATTATCTCCTTCATATCCACATGGCCCGCGACGATGATCTACACGCCATCAAATACCTCCCGCTCAAACTTAAGGGACCGGCCCGGCTGTCACACCCTGATTTTCATGCCACAACACTTAAGCTAATAAGTCATGATAAAATGTGGTTTGAAAAAAACTTTTGAGTGTTTTGGACCTTGCTTGATTTGATTTTTGTGTGTTGTTTGCAAGTGCTCTAAAAATCAAATAAATCCTCCAACTCTTATACTCCTTCTCCTTGATCCAAAACCTTTTCCCAATGATCATGCCATGTGTATAGTGCAATATAGTATTTTCTTACAAAAATAATTTGGCCAAATAGTATTTTCAAAAATTAGTTTTCCAAAAACCCCTTGATTGAGGATTGCACTGCAAGTACTTAATTAAGGGCAGTAAAAATCTTTCCAAAAATATTTTTGATTCTTATTAGATATAGGTTACCCAGAAACCACAAAAATATAATTTTAAAAGTTATTTACCTATTTTATTTAAAGGATTTTTCTTAAGGCCAGAAATGGTCTTTAATAGGTTAAAATTAGTTTAAAGCTTTAAAAATATTTGAGAAAAATTAGGGAGACTCAATGGACATATATTTTCCATATATATGAGTTTCAACATATGGTCATGATCAAAATATTGGACAAAACCTCCCAAAACCATTCCTACTCATTTCAAGGATTTGAAATATTTCTATAAGAAATATTTTCAAATAAATCCAGGAAAATTCTAGCATGTCACACATGACATTCTTGATGATCTTGCCAAGTACCATGTCATGGAGAGTAGTATAACCCCATCAAACCCTCTCAAAACCATTTCTGTCCTTTTTCAAGTTTGAACATTTTTTGCACTGTCAAACATGTCCAAATGCTCTCAAACTTGGTGCACATGCTCAAATGGTGTAATAATGCATCTAGACCAAATGGCACAAGTTGGAGAGAATTTTATCTTGATCAAAGTACCCCAAAACCCCTCTCTGACCAGAATCAAATTTGAACAAGTTTGTACTGCCAACTTTTTCTCCTTGACCCCAACTTTTGTGAGCATGTTCACATGACCAAATGAGGCCACTACACCAAGTGGTGCATCAAGGAGAAATGATTTTCTCAACTAGATCTACAAAAGTCCATTTCTGCTAATTTCTAGGGTTTACAAAAGTTGCATTGGCAACTTTGCCCAAATGATCTCAAAATGGGTGGAAGGACCTAATTATATGTGCCATTTCATTCTGCGGAGTCTCATGCAAAATGAAGTTCATTTGCTTGCCCAAACCTACATCAAACACCTTCTGGCAGAAATTAAAAATGTATGTTTTGTCCACTTCCACTAATCTCCATGAGCTAAGCTTTCTCACACAGCATCATCTGGTCCTCCTCTAACCCTTGCATCTTCCCCTGCCCGAGGAGCGATGATGATGGGGGTGAAAAGCTCTTTTTCCCTCTCTAGACAACACAATTTCTCTCTCTCTCAACCTCCCTCCTCACTCCAGTGGATCCCCAGGACATCCAATGCCATATCCACATTGTTTACTCCCCCTACAACCACCAGGCACAAGTGGACGCGCGGGTGCGCGCAAAAAGCCGCGGGTGCCGGCCATTTGCACGCTCTGGAGCGGCTGGCAGGGCGTTCGACCGTTGACGCCACGTCCTCCGGCCACCTAGGGCCTCCCCCTCGTGTCCCCCGAGGTCACTTCGACGTCCGCAACACGCCACCGTGCTGGCCCCCTCCTTTCCCTCTCTGTCCTGCCCGTGGCGCGCGTGCCAGGAGCCGCCCGAGCCCGCCAATGCGCGTGCGAGCTCGTGGCTCCACCCGGAGCTCGCCCCGCTCCCTCTCTCTCTTCCCGACGCCCTACTCCACCCCCACGAACGCTGTAGACAACCCCACTCCCTCCCTCCTGGCCGCCCGAGCCGTTGTCGCGGCCACCCGTAGGCCACGTCCATGGTGAGCCATGGCCTCACTATATAAGGCCGCCCGAGGTCTCTCCCAGGAGCCCTTTCGCCCTCTCTCCCTCCCCTACATCCCCCAGACCCAGCCAACCCTCTCGCCGAGCCCTCCGTCGCTTCCCATGGGCGGAGCCGAGCCGCCGGACTCCGCCTGAATTCGTGCCCACCGCTCCTCCTCCTCCCCTCTAAACCACTCTAGCACCCCCTCACCACCACCGCCGACTCGCCCCACGCTTCATTCCCTCCTCCCCGTGCCTGCCACCGGGCTCCAACCTCATCGTCAGCCTCGTCCGGCGCGGCCAGTGCCCTGCTCGACCCGGTGCCCCTGGGCGACCGTGCCACCACGGTTGGACTCGGCCGGGTCCCGTAAGCATGCTGGTGGCCAGCTCACCGGAAACGATGGCCTGTAGCGCCGGCAAGCCGCCGTCGCTACCGCCCCTGCCCCTACTCTGTTCAAGCGGGAGGTTGGGGATGAACCCGACAGGCGGGCCCCGCTCGTCAGTGGCCCAGCCTCCAGGCCACGCTGGCAAGTGGATGCGTATTCCAGAGTTCCGCCTCCGACGTGGCCCTTGCGCACGTGCGGCCGAGCCACTGGGTCGGCCCAGTGGCGCCCTGCTGCTAAACCTCGCCATGTGCGCGCCGCCGCCGCCCAGATCCAGCCCGTTTCGGTAAATCCTTTGTCTTTTTCTTTTTCCAATCAACTTCAAAAATCCATAAATAAATCAACAGAGCTCCAAATTTGATGATTCAAATTTCTGGTGACTCCACAAATCATGATCTACAAGTTGGTGCAGCACGCACATTTTTCTAGAACAATTTTCCTCACACAAATTAAATAAAACTCCATTTTCCATTTCTGTGATGAACTTTAGAAAATCACAGAGAGCTCAAATTTGATCCAAATGCTATGATTCAAATTCCTAGATGTTTCTAAGTTCATAACTTAGTTTATGAACATTTTTCTTAATACTTTCTGTACCACATAAATTATTGAGCCATTTCTTCATATTTATCAACTTTGCAAATTCATAGGAAATTCATTTGAACTCCAAATCCAGTGAAACCAATTCCTAGATGCTTCTAAAATCATCCTTTGTTAAATGGCCGTATTTCCTCATTTTTCAAAAATATGTTTCTGTACACTTCTTGCAATCTCATAAAACCCTTGATTCCATCATATCGAAATGTTTAGAAATATCCATTGATCCACTTCCAATGAAACCACTTTGGTCATTCCTCATATGACCAGGGGTATCCAATAAAAATCAACTTCATATTTTTAGAGCACATTTATTTCCTGCCTTGTTGTGTTGCTTATTATGATTGTTTCGACGTTAGTTGACGAAGTAGACGGAGTACTTGGAGAAGGACCAAAAGATCTCAAGACTCTCATGAACCAGGCAAGCAGCCCTTTGACCATGTCTATGAAACCCTTTTTATGCATGTCATATAGCACTTTATTATTGTTGCATCGGAAGCCACTTTGATGGGTTGCCTCCGTTACTTCCTAATTGATACTTGCATTGTGCATGACCCTACCTCCTTATGAGGGTTATGCCGGTGGGAGTAGATAGGATGCTAAAGTAGTTGCTAAGCAAAAAGGGACGGGAACATGCATGGTGATGGAGACAAAGTATTTTCAAAGGACTTTTCGAAAACCCCGTCGGGTGCCACTTATGCCCGAGGGAGATGATGAGTTGGGTAGCCACTTGATGACGAAGTGGTGTACCGAGGCAAGTGTGTGTGTTGTTTTCAAAAACGGATTTGTTTAAGTTGCGACCGTTATTCCAACCTTACATGCGCAACCACTCTACCCTTATATGGGAAAGGGCATTATTGATTACCTAGGCCGATACTAGCTTGGAGCCCGCATTACTAGTGACGGGAGAGTTGTTGGTGCGCTCTCTCGGGACGGGGTCGTGCCAGGTAGGGCGGCCATGACTGTTTTCACAGGGCACCGGATACACCGTTGTGTCCCCTCTCGGGTGTTACGATCTCGGGCGAGTCTCGTATGATGTACCTCGTGAGGATACGGAACAACGAGTGGACTCCTTGTTAGTGTCGTCTAGGGAAAGATAGTGATCGGGTGCTTACCCCGGGTACTCGAGGTACCACGGGTTGTGGATGACATGGAAGTTCCCCGGATCTTGTGGGTAAAGTGTGCAACCTCTGCAGAGTGTAAAACTATTCGAATAGCCGTGTCCACGGTCAAGGACAGTTGGGTAACCGCTCTTGGGCTACGTCCACATGTTTACAAACCAGTGTGTGTGTTTGGGATAAATGGGGAGAACTACTTGGGTCAAGTCAAGGACTGTACATGATTGAGTTGGGTTGGTGCCCACTCTATTTATGTTGATATTTGTAGCCTGTCCTCATGGTTACTTGAATTCTCCTGATGCATGTCTTACAAGTTGTTGAACATGTCATTGCACTCAAAACTAGCTTTCCGCAAAAATTTACCTATATCATGCATTGTTGTACCTTGAACCAAAACATGGGTTGCTTGCGAGTACATTCAAAGTACTCATTGGCTTGCCACTGGTTATTTAATTGGCCAGGCATGGAAGAACAGGAGTTCAAAGAAGAATTCTTTGGAGACGAACATGCGAACTAGGACGTTTCCCAGTCAGAATGCCTGTAGGGTTAAGGCAGATGGCATGGGTTCTACTTATCGACGAAGATTTCCGCTGCTTGTGTTTCATTTGATGTTCAGCCCTTAAGGCTCTATCTATGTAAGACTTGACCATAATGGTCGTAATTTGTGTAAGACGGTATGTATGGATGTAAGACTCTTGTTATTCAGCTTCTGTGTTTTAAGTGAGCATTGATCCCTGGGATCACTGTACATGTGCATTCGGTGATCACGACTTATGAGTCGGGGTCCCCACAGAGCTGGTATCAGAGCCATCCTGACTGTAGGAATCCTTAGTTAGCATGGTCGTTAGTTAGGGTAAAACTATTTCCAAAACTATTACAAGTTTTCAAAACTATATATTCTTCTCTTCCCTTCTCAGTTTTTCAAAAACTAAGGTATACTTCCCTTATTGATCTCTTCCCCTTCAAAACCTTTGGTCGCTAGAACCCTTATGCCCCTGACCACTGGATTCCTTGTAATCCTCGTGGATAATCTAGAAGGAAGATGCCTTGCCAGACATTCACCCACATCTCCCGAACACAAGATTGGCGACATCACAACAAGACGGTACCAACAGAAGATACATCCTCGAGGGATGAGGACCTGAAGGCCCAGGAGATTGTGACACCCTTGACACTGCCCCAAGATGATGAAACCTTAACCTACGACGATCAGGGCATAGGATATGCAAGATCATGATATACATCGCTAATAGGGTAACCCTGTCACTACTGTTGTTGTATCGACAATCACCGGTGGATGAGAACCTAGCCATTTGGTCCGCCTCACTATAGTGAGCAGGAAAAACGGTTCTCTTCATCCCCCGCTCTTGGTGTCGATGTTGTCATCAACGTAACCGACATGTTGGACCTATACTATGCCTTGTTAATATCATTGCATAAAGGATTATCTACCTGGTACCATCGACGGTTTAGAAGACAAAACGGGATCGTCATGATTAAGAAGACAACAGAAGACCGAGTCAATGCCAGCTACGTGGAGCCACCTTCACCCCATCACTTCAACAAGCAAAAATATGTTGAAGAATCTTCAGGCTCAACCTGGATCATTTCATCAAACAACTACAAGAGACATAGCAACACCTGAGGAAAACTCACAAGACTGCACGAGGCTCAAGGCACGATTACTGAGTCCGAGAACCCCTAGGGTAGGATGAGTCGTGTAACCCCCTATGCGCAGTCGAGTCCGTATGATGGTTCGAATAGAACCATGACTGTGTGTTGCTTGTTTTTATTTGTTTGTGTTTTAAGATAGGTCACAACTTTTTCCCTAGGCAACAAGTACGTGACTATATCACCTGCCTTATTTTGTTGTTTGTGTTTGGCCCTTTTTGGCACTTGTTTGTTTGTACCTGCACTATAGAACCCCCTTTAGGCATTCCCCTCCTCTATGCTACCTTCCCCCTCTTTTCTCTCTCATCAACTGAAGACAAGCAAGACAATATGCACCAAGGATTCCACCCCATCGACCAACTAGCACTGAAGACTTTTTGTTGCAGCCTCCTCGACCAAGTGAAACCCCGTAGAGTTATGTTTAACCCTCCAGACTAGAAACCCATTCCTAGACCCTTCGAGACTTCATGAGATACACCGGCTCGAGTCCTTAACCATGTGCTTAACCCACAGAATTGCAAGAGAACCTGTTAAGCCTCCGTAACCTTGCTTATCACTGGGTTCATTATGGAACTAGTGGACATAGTGAACGAGCACATTATCATCCTAAGATAGCACCAAAACTGACGATGCCATAGGGAAGACCAATTTGAGGATATAGGAATAGAGGGCAGATGACTTGATGGGTTTATATCCGTGACCTTGAGGAATTAATTGAAGCTCTTCGGTGGATTATGAGGCTTTCGTGTTGGTAGATGAATTTGGTTGGGTCATGATTATAGGGTAGCATAGCTTTCCCTGGATAAATTGGATTTTTGTAGGACAATTAGATCGCAAGCTGAATTCTTGGAAGTATAAGGATTTGACTTAGCCAGGGGATATTGATAGGAGATAATTGACATTATGATAATGACTTTGGGGAAGCATGTAGGAATTCTCGTTGGACATGAGATTTGGATTTAAATAGGTGATCCTAGTTGAATATAGGTGGTGAGTAAGTCTACATGGTTCGGAGTAAATTGGATTTAGACTGTTAATCTTGATCATGATACCATGTTTCTTGGAGGACAATAAACTAGGAGATTGGATTAATTATCGGAGTTGATATAAGCTTGACCTTGGAGATTTACTTGACCATGATAATGGAGATTGGTGGACTTACTATAGTAGAGACAGCCCTTTCAAGTATTTGGGGACTATAGGACATTAGAAGATTCGTGTGAGACACCATAGACATTGGATTTGTAGAATTAATGGATTATGTAGTGATTAATGGAAGTTAACGGGATATTGGAGTTGATTCATAGGAAGGAAACAAGATCTTGGAGTGGCTTACGACGTGTTTCCTTAGGATAGAGATGCTTTATCATGGACCTTGGATCAATAGACTAAGCACTTGGATTGTGGTGATTAAATTCAAGCTTGGCAGCTTATATGCTCTACCCATGGATTTTTAGGGGTAGCCATACATATGAGTTTGGGGATAGTTGACATGTATGGATTTATTAGACATCCCCTTGGGAGTCATGAGGATAATAATAGCATGAGTGATGATTGGAGCTGACCTACAAGAGTTGATGCTTTTGGTGGTATAAGGTTATTTGTTTAAAGGACTATATAGCACAAATGGCATCTCAGGAACCATGCTTAAGGATAAGGTAACAAACGTTCGCTCGCACACTAGAATCCTTGAAACCCTTAAGCCCCACCAAGCCACAACATGGTCGGATCTTGACCTTGGGCTTTGGCTCTAGATCGATAAGACCTTGGCCAATGCTCAACCGTGACCATCACCAATGCCTCAGCACACTTTACGTACCCCATAGACTTCATGGAGTGCTTGGACAAGTTAGTTGTCATCTTTCTTTGATGACAGACTTGTCTACCCGAAGACAGAAGAAGAATTTTTGAGCTGATCAAGGAACATCTGAGGATCGCCATGTCCAAGAGGAAGAACTACACCAACCACCATCGTCAAGAAGTAAACCTCCGCATCGAAGACCAAGCATATCTGCAGGCCACTTCTCTCAAAGGGACCCAACATTTCCATAACAAGGAAACCCACACCAAGATTCATCGACCCTCTTCGAGATCACTCCAAGATTCAACAACCCTCTCCAAGATCACCGCAAGACGAAGAATAGATGACTACCAGTTAGAGTTACCGCATGAGTTACCCACTGTGCACAACGTTTTCCACGCGACACACCCCCGAAAGTGTTTCCAACTTCCTAACTAGCCCGGTCCCAACAAGGACATCGATCACCGAGCCATCGACCTCCAGCCCAATATGACATACGCGAGAGACCCCAATTGCAATTTGGACCAAGCAGGACGACAAACACAAAGCCACACCATCAAGTACTTCAAGGTTCAATGGAGCACCAAACGGAAGCAGAAGCAGTATGAGGACGTGAAGACTACCCCAGATCCAAGTTTCTGTATTCCTTCCCGCACCTAGTCTGGGAATCTCGGGGACGAGATTCTTGTAAGGGGGGTAGGTCTGTCACACCCTGATTTTCATGCCACAACACTTAAGCTAATAAGTCATGATAAAATGTGGTTTGACAAAAACTTTTGAGTGTTTTGGACCTTGCTTGATTAGATTTTTGTGTGTTGTTTGCAAGTGCTCTAAAAATCAAATAAATCCTCCAACTCTTATACTCCTTCTCCTTGATCCAAAACCTTTTCCCAATGATCATGCCATGTGTATAGTGCAATATAGTATTTTCTTACAAAAATAATTTGGCCAAATAGTATTTTCAACAATTAGTTTTCCAAAAATCCCTTGATTGAGGATTGCACTGCAAGTACTTAATTAAGGGTAGTAAAAATCTTTCCAAAAATATTTTTGATTCCTATTAGATATACGTTACCCAGAAACCACAAAAATATAATTTTAAAAGTTATTTACCTATTTTATTTAAAGGATTTTTCTTAAGGCCAGAAATGGTCTTTAATAGGTTAAAATTAGTTTAAAGCTTTAAAAATATTTGAGAAAAATTAGGGAGACTCAATGGACATATATTTTCCATATAGATGAGTTTGAACATATGGTCATGATCAAAATATTGGACAAAACCTCCCAAAACCATTCCTACTCATTTCAAGGATTTGAAATATTTCTATAAGAAATATTTTCAAATAAATCCAGGAAAATTCTAGCATGTCACACATGACATTTTTGATGATCTTGCCAAGTACCATGTCATGGAGAGTAGCATAACCCCATCAAACCCTCTCAAAACCATTTCTGTCCTTTTTCAAGTTTGAACATTTTTGCACTGTCAAACATGTCCAACTGCTCTCAAACTTGGTGCACATGCTCAAATGGTGTAATAATGCATCTAGACCAAATGGCACAAGTTGGAGAGAATTTTATCTTGATCAAAGTACCCCAAAACCCTCTCTGACCAGAATCAAATTTGAACAAGTTTGTACTGCCAACTTTTTCTCCTTGACCCCAACTTTTGTGAGCATGTTCACATGACCAAATGAGGCCACTACACCAAGTGGTGCATCAAGGAGAAATGATTTTCTCAACTAGATCTACAAAAGTCAATTTCTGCTAATTTCTAGGGTTTACAAAAGTTGCATTGGCAACTTTGCCCAAATGATCTCAAAATGGGTGGAAGGACCTAATTATATGTGCCATTTCATTCTGTGGAGTCTCATGCCAAATGAAGTTCATTTGCTTGCCCAAACCTACATCAAACACCTTCTGGCAGAAATTAAAAATGTATGTTTTGTCCACTTCCACTAATCTCCATGAGCTAAGCTTTCTCCCACAGCATCATCTGGTCCTCCTCTAACCCTTGCATCTTCCCCTGCCCGAGGAGCGATGATGATGGGGGTGAAAAGCTCTTTTTCCCTCTCTGGACAACACTATTTCTCTCTCTCAACCTCCCTCCTCACTCCAGTGGATCCCCAGGGCATCCAATGCCATATCCACATTGTTTACTCCCCCCTGCAACCACCAGACACAAGTGGACTCGCGGGTGTGCACAAAAAGCCGCGGGTGCCGGCCATTTGCACGCTCTGGAGCGCCTGGCAGGGCGTTCGACCGTTGACGCCGCGTCCTCCGGCCACCTAGGGCCTCCCCCTCGTGTCCCCTGAGGTCACCTCGACGTCCGCAACACGCCACCGCGCTGGCCCCCTCCTTTCCCTCTCTGTCCTGCCCGTGCCGCGTGTGCCAGGAGCCGCCCGAGCCCGCCAATGTGCGTGCGAGCTCGTGGCTCCACCCGGAGCTCGCCCCGCTCCCTCTCTCTCTTCCCGGCGCCCTACTCCACCCCCACGAACGCTGTAGACAACCCCACTCCCTCCCTCCTGGCCGCCCGAGCCGTTGCCGCGGCCACCCATAGGCCACGTCCACAGTGAGCCACGGCCTCGCTATATAAGGCCCCCGAGGTCTCTCTCAGGAGCCCTTTCTCCCTCTCCCCCCCTACGTCACCCAAACCCAGCCAACCCTCTCGCCGAGCCCTCCGTCGCTTCCCATGGCTGGAGCCGAGCCGCCGGACTCCGCCTGAATTCGTGCCCACCGCTCCTCCTCCTCCCCTCTAAACCACTCTAGCACCACTTCACCACCACCGCCGACTCGCCCCGCACTTCATTCCCTCCTCCCCGTGCCTGCCACCGGGCCCCAACCTCACCGTCAGCCTCGTCCGCCGTGGCCAGTGCCCTGCTCGACCCGGTGCCCCTGGGCGACCGTGCCACCCACGGTTGGACTCGGCCGGGTCCCCTGAGCACGCTGGTGGCCAGCTCACCGGAAAACGGTGGCCTGTAGCGCCGGCAAGCCGTTGTCGACACCGCCCCTGCCCCTGCTCTGTTCAAGCGGGAGGTTGGGGATGAACCCGACAGGCGGGCCCCGCTCGTCAGTGGCCCAGCCTCCAGGCCACGCTGGCAAGTGCAGGCGTATTCCAAAGATCCGCCTCCGACGTGGCCCTTGCGCACGTGCGGCCGAGCCACTGGGCCGGGCCAGTGGCGCCCTGCTGCTAAACCTCGCCATGTGCGCGCCGCCGCCGCCCAGATCCAGCCCGTTTCGGTAAATCCTTTGTCTTTTTCTTTTTCTAATCAACTTCAAAAATCCATAAATAAATCAACAGAGCTCCAAATTTGATGATTCAAATTTCTGGTGACTCCATAAATCATGATCTACAAGTTGGTGCAGCACGCACATTTTTCTAGAACAATTTTCCTCGCACAAATTAAATAAAACCCCATTTTCCATTTCTGTGATGAACTTTAGAAAATCACAGAGAGCTCAAATTTGATTCAAATGCTATGATTCAAATTCCTAGAAGTTTCTAAGTTCATAACTTAGTTTATGAACATTTTTCTTAATAATTTCTGTACCACATAAATTATTGAGCCATTTCTTCATATTTATCAACTTTGCAAATTCATAGGAAATTCATTTGAACTCAAAATCCAGTGAAACCAATTCCTAGATGCTTCTAAAATCATCCTTTGTTAAATGGGTGTCTTTCCTCATTTTTCAAAAATATGTTTCTTTACACTTCTTGCAATCTCATAAGACCCTTGATTCCATCATATCGAAATGTTTAGAAATATCCATTGATCCACTTCCAATGAAACCACTTTGGTCATTCCTCATATGACCAGGGGTATCCAATAAAAATCAACTTCATATTTTTAGAGCACTTTTATTTCCTGCCTTGTTGTGTTGCTTATTATGATTGTTTCGACGTTAGTTGATGAAGTAGACGGAGTACTTGGAGAAGGACCAGAAGATCTCAAGACTCTCATGAACCAGGCAAGCAACCCTTTGACCATGTCAAAAACGGATTGGTTTAAGTTGCGACCGTTATTCCAACCTTACATGCGCTACCACTCTACCCTTATATGGGAAAGGGCATTTTTGATTACCTAGGCCGATACTAGCTTGGAGCCCGCATTACTAGTGACGGGAGAGTTGTTAGTGCGCTCTCTCGGGACGGGGTCGTGCCAGGTAGGGCGGCCATGACTGTTTTCACAGGGCACCGGATACACCGTTGTGTCCCCTCTCGGGTGTTACGATCTCGAGTGAGTCTTGTATGATGTACATCGTGAGGATACGTAACAATGAGTGGACTCCTTGTTAGTGTCGTCTAGGGAAAGATAGTGATCGGGTGCTTACCCCGGGTACTTGAGGTACCGCGGGTCGTGGATGACACGGAAGTTCCCGGATCTTGTGGGTAAAGTGTGCAACCTCCGCAGAGTGTAAAACTATTCGAATAGCCAAGTCCACGGTCAAGGACAATTGGGTAACCGCTCTTGGGCTACGTCCACATGTTTACAAACCAGTGTGTGTGTTTGGGATAAATGGGGAGAACTACTTGGGTCAAGTCAAGCACTGGACATGATTGAGTTGGGTTGGTGCCCACTCTATTTATGTTGATATCTGTAGCCTGTCCTCATGGTTACTTGAATTCTCCTGATGCATGTCTTACAAGTTGTTGAACATGTCATTGCACTCAAAACTAGCTTTCCACAAAAATTTACCTATATCATGCATTGTTGTACCTTGAACCAAAACATGGGTTGCTTGCGAGTACATTCAAAGTACTCATTGGCTTGCCACTAGTTATATAATTGGCCAGGCATGGAAGAACAGGAGTTCGAAGAAGAATTCTTTGGAGACGAACATGCGAACTAGGACGTTTCCCAGTCAGAATGCCTGTAGGGTTAAGGCAGATGGCATGGGTTCTACTTATCGGCGAAGATTTCCTCTGCTTGTGTTTCATTCGATGTTCAGCCCTTAAGGCTCTATATATGTAAGACTTGACCATAATGGTCGTAATTTGTGTAAGACGGTATGTATGGATGTAAGACTCTTGTTATTCAGCTTCTGTGTGTTCAGTGAGCATTGATCCCTGGGATCACTGTACACGTGCATTCGGTGATCACGACTTATGAGTCGGGGTCCCCACACCGGCATTGGCTTAATAGCTTGCCAGCAGATTCAATCGGTTGTTGGGAGGACCTGGAAGCCGCATTCCTCGACAATTTCCAGGGTACCTATGTGCGACCACCAGACGCCGATGACCTAAGGCACATAATTCAGCAGCCTGAGGAATCGGCCAGGCAATTCTGGACACGGTTCCTGACAAAGAAAAACCAAATAGTCGACTGTCCGGATGCAAAGGCCCTAGCAGCCTCCAAGCATAACATCCGCGACGAGTGGCTTGCCCGACACCTTGGACAGGAAAAGCCGAAATCTATGGCAGCCCTCACGACACTCATGACCCGCTTCTGCGCGGGAGAAGACAGCTGGCTAGCTTGCAACAACAACTTACCCAAGAACCTTGGTAATTCGGATACCAAGGACAAAAGCGACAGGTCGCGTCGGAACAAGAAAAAGCGCCGCGTTAACAGCGACAACAACGAGGATACGGCAGTCAATGCCGGATTCAGAGGCTACAAATCCGGTCGGCGGAAAAAAGCCATTCGAAAGAAATACTCAGGGCCCGTCCAGTTTGGACCGAATACTCGACCGCTTGTGCCAGATACATGGCACCCCTGAAAAGCCAGCCAATCACACCAACAGGGATTGTTGGGTGTTCAAGCAGGCAGGCAAGTTAAATGCTGAAAATAGAGACAAGGGGCTACGTAGCGACGATGAGGAGGAGCCCAGGCCGCCGAACAGCAGTGGACAAAAGGGTTTTCCCCCACAAGTGCGGACGGTGAACATGTTATACGCAACCCACATCCCCAAGAGGGAACGGAAGCGTGCGTTACGGGACGTATACACGATAGAGCCAGTCGCCCCAAAGTTCAACCCATGGTCCTCCTACCCGATCACTTTTGATCGAAGGGACCACCCCACTAGCATCCTTCATGGCGGGTTCGCCGCATTGGTTCTAGACCTAATTATTGACGGATTTCATCTCACAAGAGTCCTTATGGATGGCGACAGCAGCCTGAACCTACTTTACCAGGACACTGTGCAGAAAATGGGCATAGATCCCTCGAGGATTAAGCCTACCAAAACGACCTTTAAAGGCGTCATACCAGGTGTAGAGGCCAAATGCACAGGCTCAGTCACACTTGAAGTGGTCTTTGGATCTCCGAATAATTTCCGAACCGAAGAGTTAATCTTCGACATAGTCCCGTTCCGCATTGGCTATCACGCACTGCTCGGGCGAACCGCATTTGCAAAGTTCAATGCGGTACCGCACTACGCATACCTCAAGCTCATGATGCCAGGCCCTCGAGGAGTAATCACGGTCAATGGAAACACCGAATGCTCCCTCCGAACAGAGGAGCACACGGCGGTCCTCGCAGCGGAAGTACAAAGCAGCCTTTCTAGGCAGTTCTCCAATCGGTCCGTTAAACGGTCGGACACTGTCAAGCGCGCCCGGAGTAACCTACAACAAGACCGCCTGGCACGTTCTGAGCTGGCGTAGCAATCCGGCCCCAACCCCAGCCCTCGCGAAATAGCAAAACCAGTGCTTCGCGTACATAACTACACTCTCAAAATACCATGGCCGCAGGGGAAGGGGCACCATCACGGCACGCCCAAAACACGGCTTCAACCGTACTAGGGGCTGCCGAATTCTTTCTTTATCTTCTCTTACTTTCAGGACTCCATACTTCGGACGACCTGTTCGGCAATTCAACTGCCGCACAAACGATGCAAGAACCAGGGTAGCAGACAAGCCATGCCGCATTATGGACTCCCAGGTGGTCTCTATCATGAGCAGTATACCTGTTTTGCACATAAATTCCGCGGCCCGCCCCTGGACCGGACATGTTAAACAGTCCAACTTTTTGCTTATCACACTATTTGTATCGTTCTACTTTGATCGCAGCCCTTTTAAACAGTGCATAGTCTTTATCTATTTTTTGCATTACCTTTTTTTTTCAAATATATGTTCATCAATGACATGTTGCACCCGTACACTATGGTACGACAAATACGCCAGGAGAACTACTTTAAGAAGTGCGGCACCCTGAACTTATAGCATTATATGCATCGGCTTCGAATCATGTCTTGGGTCAATAGTTGGGTTTGCTCGGCTCCTATGTTTTGGTGCCTTACGTTCCGCTATATCGGCTAAGGTAGCACTAGGAGAACTACTGCGATTGTGCCCCAGTTGAGCTGGGCTGAGCACCTCAGTAGAGAAAGCTAAAACTGACTGCATGATGAAGCGAGAGACCGGTCGCTGTTCGAGAGGTTTTTCGAGTCCCTAAAGACTTATGCCGCTTAGAGCGAGGAACCGGCTTTGTCCGGCCAAGGCGTGGATAGCGCCCCAAACTCGGTCTTCCGAATTCTAGGGGCTTCGCCGAAATTCAACATTATAGAGTTCTATGGCTAAGTGAGAGTGTTCAGGCATTATAGTCCGATTGCCTTGTTCGTTGTGCTGAGCGCCTCCCTCGAAGGACCCAAACATAGGAAAAAGAGCGCTCAGGTTTATCCCGAACACCCCAGCACTAGTGGCATGGGAGCAGAAGCCGACGACTGGCCATCTCTCAATTTTTGATAAACGGCCGCACAGAAAATAATATTTAAAATTCAAAAAGCATTGCTTAGCGCACATGAACAAGTTTTCAGCGCACAGGACAACACGAGCGAGTTCATTCAAAAATTACATCCTTGGTACATTCATCCGCCATAAGGCGGGCACCCTTCAGAACATCCTTATAATAGTTCTCGGGTTTGCGATGCTCCTTCCCCGGCGGCGGCCCGTCCCTCACAAGCTTCTCACCGTCCAGCTTGCCCCAATGCACCTTAGCACGGGCAAGGGCCCTTCGGGCACCTTCGATGCAGACGGAGCGCTTGATGACTTCAAGCCTTGGACAGGCCGCCACCAGCCGCTGAACCAGTCTGAAGTAGATCCCAGGAAGGGCCTCCCCAGGCCACAGCCGAACTATGAGGCCCTCCATGGCCTGTACGTCGGCCTTGTGGAGCTCAACCAGCTGCTTCAGCTGGTCGCTCAAGGGCATAGGGTGTCCGGCCTCAGCATTCTGAGACCAGAACACCTTCTCCGTCGAGCTGCCCTCTTCGGCTCGGTAGAACGCGGCGGCATCGGATACGCTACGGGGAAGATCTGCGAATGCCCCTGGAGAGCTCCGGATTCGGGTAAGTAACAAGTAGCTTACTTTTTTATGTCTGCTTTGCATAAAGAATGCCTTACCCGCTGCTATCTTTTTCACCGCATCCAACTCCTGAAGGGCCTTTTGGGATTCGGCCTTGGCAGACTTGGCAGTTTTAATGGCCGCCACGAGCTCGGACGCTTGCCTCTTTGAGTCAAGCTCCAAACTCTCATGTTTTTTCATGAGAGCATGAAGCTCTTGCCGCACCTCGCTGACCTGCGCCTGAAATTTCTCTCGCTCGATGCGCTCCGAGACCGCTATCTTCTCGGCCTCATACATCACCTGCTTGAGGGTCGCCACCTCAGTTGTGGCCCCTGCAATAAGCAGCACAATCCTGTCATTTTTGCAATTGCATCTTTTTATATATTTTTCTATAAGGTATCTCTTACCTTCTTTCTCCTTGAGCTGCCGCTTGGCAAGGCCGAGCTCTTGCTCGGATCGCTCGAGACCCTATTTCAGGGTGCCTACGTCCACAGTCAGTGCGGCGGTCGCAAGCAACAAAGCCTGCACACGCATATTGACTCATTTTTTGTTAGACTCCTGCGAAATAATTTGTTCCTCTATTCGGCTTTTATTTCCGAACGCCAAACAGAACATCAGGGTCTACTGTCTATGCGGTAATACTTTTACATTTTTTTACTTACCTCGAAGCCTGTTAGAAGGCTGGCACACGCTTCAGTCAGTCCGCTCTTGGCGGACTGAACCTTCTGGATCACAGTACTTATAATAGTACGGTGCTCCTCGTCGATGGAGGCACTGTTAAGCACCTCCAGCAGATTGTCTGGCGCCTCCAGTTGGACAGGGGCCGCCGGCTCAGAAGGCTTGCTCCTCTTGGAAGGAGTTCGCCTACCGCGGTACGGAACCGTTGAAGATTCTGACGCGGTGTCTGGCACCAAGCTGGAGTTGGAGCCCTGGGGGGTCTTGTCCCCTTCACTCCTGGAGTCCAGGAGGTCGCCTCGCGGCTCCTCCAGGACCACCTCCTCTTGACCCGGAGCTTGTTGCGACGCCACTTCGGCGTCGTCCGTAGTGCGGGGGAAGGTAGCGGGCTGAACTGAATTCACGTGCGACGAATCCAGAGAGCCGCTCGACGACTCGTCGAGCCCGGCGTTGGGCGGACTGCATAATTATATTCGACATAAGGAAAAGCCGCGGAACAAAGGATTGCTACGAGTTACTCTAGTATCCGAATACTTACGATGCCGCTGGGCGCCTGGCCCTGTGCGGCCACTCCTCTTCGCCCTCGTCGACGTCGGTGGAGTAGTCCGGAGGGAGGGTCTTTCCCTTCTTGGACCCTTCGGCCTCCCCTGTTGGGGCGGCCTTCCTCTTCTTTCGTCCCCCCACTGGAGGGGGAGAGGTTTCTTCTTCCTCCTCCTCGTTTTCACGGGAGGAGCGCGTCTCGGATTCGTCGGATGAAGAATCCGACACCTCCTGGCGCCAGGAACTCTTTCGAGTCCTCGTGGCCCTCTTCTTGGCCTTCTTCTCCGGCACCACATATGGTGCCGGAACCAGCAGCTTTGCTAAGCGAGCGTCGGCTGGGTCTTCGGGCAAAGGGGCCGGACAATCGATCTGTCCGGACTTCGCCTGCCAATCCTGTCAAAGGTAAGGGAGTTTAGATCCCGCATAGAATCAAACTATGAGAAGCAAATGTCCTGTAAAAGGTAAAAGATAACTCACCGCGCCAGCTTGATGCTGTGTGCTGAATCCACGATCCTCGGAAGCGGATGCGAGAGCCTCGACGCCCTTGAATAGCACCTTCCAGGCATCGTGTCAAAGAGCCTACTCAAAGTTTGGTGTTGCGCCGGCGAACTCCCACAGGGTGAAGGCCCGTTGTTAACACGGGAGGATCCGGCGGACGAGCATAACCTGGACTACATTGACAAGCTTGAGCCGCTTGTTCACGAGGGTTTGGATGCATGTTTGCAGTCCAGTCACCTCTTCCTCGTTGCCCCACGACAGGCCCGTCTCTTTCGTAGACGTGAGCCGAGTAGGGGGTCCAGATCAGAACTCGGGGGCTGCAACCCACTCAAGGTCGCGCGGCTCGGTGATGTAAAACCACCCCTATTGCCACCCCTTCAGGGTCTCCACAAAGGAGCCCTTGAGCCATAGGACGTTGGCTATCTTACCCACCATGGCGCCTCCGCACTCCGCCTGGTTGCCGCGCACCACCTTCGGCTTGACGTTGAAGGTCTTGAGCCAAAGGCCGAAATGGGGGCGGATACGGAGGAATGCCTCACACACGACGATAAACGCCGAGATGTTGAGGACAAAGTTCGGGGCCAGATCGTGAAATCTAGGCCATAGTAGAACATGAGCCCCCGGACGAATGGGTGGAGAGGAAAGCCCAGTCCGCGGAGGAAGTGGGGAAGGAATACTACCCTCTCGATGGGCCTTGGGGTGGGGAGGAGCTGACCCTCTTCGGGAAGCCGGTGCGCAATGTCGTTAGACAAGTATTCTGCCTTCCTCAGCTTTTTGATATGGCCCTCCATGACGGAGGAGACCATCCACTTGCCTCCCGCTCCGGACATGGCTGGAGAAGGTTGAGGTGGGAAGTGAGGGCTTGGGCGCTGGAACTCGAGTGCGCGGAAGATGGATAGGCAAAGGAGGAAGAAGGCATAGGTAAAAAGGTGGATCCTTATCCCCTTATATGGGCGGATGCGACTATGCGTCCCCACCAGCCTGGTAAAATGGCGCGGTTGGGTTACCCACGTCCGTATTGATGAGAATCCCGTAAATGAGGGACACGATCTCTGCTTCGACAAGACGTGCGAAGGAAACCGCCTCGCAATATGCTGTGAGGTGGGGAAGTGAAAACGATTCGAATAGAGGCTTGGCCGTAGTGTGATGTCACACTACGGAATACGTCAGCATATTAGATTTGTGTAAATATTATTCTCTCTATGGCAATATGTGGAAACTTATTTTGCAGAGCCGGACACTATCCTTACTGTTAACAATCTTTTATGAAGTACTTGGAGGAGGAACCCGCCTTGCAATGCCGAAGACAATCTGCGCGCCGGACTCGTCGTCATTGAAGCCTGGTTCAGGGGATACTGAGGGAGTCCTGGATTAGGGGGTGTCCGGGTAGCCGGACTATACCTTCAGCCGGATTCCTGGACTATGAAGATACAAGATTGAAGACTTCGTCTCGTGTCCGGATGGGACTTTCCTTGGCGGGGAAGGCAAGCTTGGCGATGCAGATATTTAGATCTCCTACCATTGTAACCGACTTTGTGTAACCCTAACCCTCTCCGGTGTCTATATAAACCGGAGGGTTTTAGTCCGTAGGACAACACAACGTACAACAATCATACCATAGGCTAGTGTCTAGGGTTTAGCCTCCTTGATCTCGTGGTAAACCTACTCTTGTACTACCCATATCATCAATATTAATCAAGTAGGACGTAGGGTTTTACCTCCATCGAGAGGGCCCGAACCTGGGTAAAACTTCGTGTCCCTTTTCTCCTATTACCATCCACCTAGACGCACAGTTCGGGACCCCCTACCCGAGATCCGCCCGTTTTGACACTGACAGCCACCAAAACCCACCATTTCTTAAGCTAAAGTAGACCAAGGTAATCCCTATATTAGCATATTACTAAGATAAACATAATGCACTGTAGAAACATTTAGGACGTGAGCTTGTCAATCTGAATGTGGAGGGACACAAGCTTAGCCCCGGCCAGCAGCTTGGGCGGAACTGTCAAGAAGGTCACCTGCTGCACGTCGACGTCGCCGGGATCCTTTCTCCTTGTCACCTCCATTTCCACCTCGACGGCGTCGGTCGTGCCTTTGGGCTCCCCCGGCGGGCCGTTCACCCACAGCTTGGCAACGTAGTGTGGTAGTGGGGACGCCCCCGCTCTGATGCAGACGACCAACACGGCGATAGGCGTGCCGATGTCGAGCACCCCGCCGACCAAGAAAAACGCGCGGCGGTCCTCCTCCGCAAACAGCAAGAGCCGTCGCTCCGAGAGTGGCACATGCAGCTGGAGCACCTTGCCGTACTGGATCCTGTGCACGGGCATGGGATGCGTGGAGCTGATGTGGTGGTAGAGCGCCGGCGGCGGGCCTTCATAGCTGCAGATGGGCATGGGGCATTTGTAGGGCGCGAGCGGACACACGCTCTAGTGATCGGCGAGCTTGTGGTAAGTGACGCAGAGCCCACAGCCTTCGTGCGGACACTCCACCCTCACCGACGAAAGGACGGAGTCCACCACCATGTTCCGCACGCCGAAGCCACCGCCGTGCTCGCACTTCTAGCATTGCCGCTGGTTCCTGCGGCGCTCGACGCGGCAGTCCGCGCGGGCCAGGTGCCCACCCTTGCACTGCAGAAATCAATCGAACAACACATCAATCAAGAAACCCGCACCTTGCTCAATCAGCCGAACGGATGAGGTGTATTCAAACCTCATACACTGGAGGCGTCAAGGGGTGGAGGCACAAGGGGCAGTGGAGCACGGTGAGGTCCATCGAGATCTTAGAGAGCTCCATCATCGGGTCCTGTTCGGTCTGCATGATCTCGCCCTCCTCGTGCACAACCATCTCTCGACTTGGGCCAGGGTATTACAAAGCTTTACCGTCACATATTTTATACTACTTCAAGGTGCATTAAATCAACACATGCAAGTATCAAAAGGAGAGTCACGGCATGCATGCATGCGTTGTAATTAATGCATCGGTAAACGTAAATTATTGAAATATATTGAGTGAAGTGCTTTGATGTGTTGCGTCAACTCATACATCAACGAGAAGTTTGATTATCCTCTCCCTCGTGGACTTAACTTCACCTGCCTTTGGCTGTATGACAGTTTGGCCACACACCTGTCGGGCCCACCTGTCATACACGCAAAGGCAGGAGCGTCCCTCCCTCGCCCATGAGCATGGTGGCTGGCAATACTAGGAGAAGCTTTCGCTACACGCTCTCCCTCCCGCACGCGGTGGACATGCAGCATTTCAATCGGTGTTAGATGGCCGGAAGCGTACTGTAGTACTCCTCCACTGCAGTAGTACTCCATCATTGTCCAACTTCCCGAAGAGGCGAAGAGCCAAGCACAGCTCGGACGCTCGTGTGGCAGTTTCCTGTGTAGAGTAGTCTAGGATAGCGTGTACCGTGCCTATAAGCTTAAAATCATTGGGGTCGGCTCCATGCTAAGTGGTCGTCTCGAAGTTTTAAAAAAAATGAAAATAGTCTTCTGGCCCTACCTGACACCCTGGTGATTGTAGTTTGCACGCTCATCTGGTCAAGACAGGAATATATATATATTTAAATTTGTTTTTTTCGAAAAGGGGGGACTCCCCGGCCTCTGCATCAGAACGGTGCATACAACCACATATATTTTAATTTGTGGTGGGTAAATGTTAGAGGTCGCAACAAATATATTGTACACTGCGGGTCTTTCAGCCAAGTTTAGAGGCAAGCATGTGGGGCCAGTGCTATGATGTGTCGCGTCAACTTGTACAACGAGGAGAAGCGTGATTTTACTACATGCCTTCTCCCTCACCCATGCGAGCGGTTGATCGCAAACGAGGACAAGCTTTTGCTTAGTAGTACTTCTACAACAAGCTATCCGTCCCGCTCGCGGTGGATGAACATGCAGCAGTGGATTCGACACTGTAGAAGTAGTAGTAGTAATATCATTGTTCGTCTTCTTGAAGAGGCGAAGAGCCAAGCGCAAACCGAACGTTGCAGTTGTGAACATTGGAGCACGCATATAGCCAGGCTCTTGCATGAGACAAAATTGTTGTGTGAGCCCACTATTGTACTAGTACGTACAACTACTTGCTAGTATAGCCCTGTAAACCAGAAAGGAGTATTTGCTCTTCTAGAGATTTCAACAAGTGACTAGACTACACCGAGACGGAGTACATATGGAGCAAAACGAGTGAATCTGCATCGTAAATAAATACGTACTAGTTCTATTGTTTTCCTCTCCGAGGTGCACGATATTGAGTATACTGACTAGTCTCTTTTTGACACGCATTTACGTTTTTTTACACAGTACAGACGCAAGCACTCATATACACGCGCATACACTCACCCCTATGAACGCACACACGCACGGCACTATCATATTGAAATTTACGAAGTCACCATAGGCACCTCGTCGTCGACGGGTCCATAGTTGCTTGAATGCCAAGGAGGGAGATGGTAGCGGTTCCCGAGACATTGAACAGTCAATGATGCATCCTCAATTACATGCAGAGGGAATTAATTGGAGAAGCAGAATAGAGCCAGCACGATGTGAATGCAACAGAGTTTGGACTCTCATATAATAAAGGCGCCCCACCACTCCAATCCATCTACTCCCAAGTCTCTGTGCAACACTACTCACTCCAATCCAAGACCAAGTGACCAGAAGCCACAAGCACCTACGGAGGCAATGGACGCGAGCGGCAGTCGATTGTGCCAAATCATCCAAGGCGCCGGCCTGCAGCCCCGCACCGCGCAGCATTTCCAGACGGTGCTGGCGACCGCAGGCATCGTAGCCCTCGCCGACGCCGGCTTCGCCTCTCGCATGGACGACATGATGGTCAACTCCCTCCGCAAGTTCACCGCCGTCAAGAAGCGCGCGGACGACCTTGCCGTACTGCTCCAGCCCGCGTGCCCAGGCTCCTCATTGCCTTCCACCCTCATCGCCTCCATGGTGATGAACTCTTTCAAGCCCCGGCGGCCCTGCAGCTGCCGGAGGTCGCGACGAAGAATGTGCACCTTGAGGCCGCGCTTGCCGCGCAGCGCCTTGCCATGCAAGGAACCGTCGACCGGCACATCGACGTCTACGAGGAAATCGTCTACATAGGCCACTACAAGGCGAGCGAGGACAGAAAGATGTTGGCCTTCTTCCAGCGGCTGGAATCTTTGGACGCCATTGTTCATAAGCACGTCGACCTGGCCATGAAAGGTGCTGCTACTTAGGCGCCGTTTGGTGGGCCGGTGCCCTGAGTTGAGGAGGTGGACGTCATTGATGGATGCATCTCTTCTTCTTGCCTCCTATAACCAGCACGGCATCGCCTCGTGGCCTTAATGTTTTATTAGTATATTACTCCCTCCATTCCCAAATATAAGTCTTTCTGAACATTCCAGAAAGTGACTACTACATACGAAGCAAAATGAGTGAATCTACACTCTAAACTATGTCTACATACATCTGTATGCTGTATTCCATTTGAAATAGTATCTAAAAAGGCTTATATTTATGAACGGAGGGACTATATGGCATTTTTATTCCAGTCGTAACATTTTCATTGTGAGGTGGGGCCGCAGTTGAGCAAACCCACCCCGCCCACCGGGCGTCGGCCGAGTTTAGAATTAGAAGAGAGAAACAAGGGAGGAGAGCTAGTTGTAGCACGGACGTTGTTGTTAGATGGGATTTGTGTTTATAGAATAGGAGTACTGAGCACACGTGCCTCTTTTTTCTTAGGGAAAAATTAGTTGTATGTCTAGTACCACTAGTTGGGTGCGTGCGACCTATAGCTGTCATCACTTTAGGTCTCCTTTTCAAACCACGGATGTGCTTCATAGTACATATTATTTCACGCATTTATCCTCCTATATGTACTCCTAGGCTATTCCCACGTGCTCCCATTCGCCGACATGTGGGACATATAACATCTGGGTCGTAGTGCATGCACGACTCGGAGCATATGCCGAGGTACTTTACATTTCAGACCTCACGAATTACATGCAAACCCCCCGCATAAGAATAAATAAATGAATGAATTACTACATGAAACTGGATTATTTTCGTGGAAACCAGAGCACATTAATTAAATTTTGGACATAACACGTTTATAAAAAATGACCGGACCGAAACCAGTCTAAGGGCCTCTTTGATTTTTCCCGCAAAAAAAGGGCCTCTTTGATTCGCAGGATACTGAAAACACAGGAATGGGGAAAGTTTTATGGTGATGAACCGAGAGGAGGAGAACTCTAACTCAGTTAGAGGTTAGAGTTAGATTCTAACCCTGAACTAACTCTAAACCAAAGAGGTGTATGGATGGCAGGGTTGATTGACAATAAATGCTCTATCTCAATCATTTGACTACTTTGGACCCTATTTCCTGCCGGATTTGGAGGGTGCTTGGATACGTTTTAGTTCCATGAGTAAAAGTAGTGAGACTAAAACTTGCTAGCCTCACCCATGCTTGGATCCAAATACTAAAGAGACTAAAATCAAGGTAATGAGCATTTATTATCCTCCAAACCCTCCAATCAAGAACTCGCTTGTGTTGAAGGAGAGGAGTTAAATGAGGAGAGACAGGACTAATCCACATTTTAGCAGGGGTACCCCTGACTAAATTTTTTTAGTCTCAAGACTAGTTTTAGCCCCTCTTTAGTCAGGGGTGCTTGGAACTTTAGCCTCTTAAAGAGACTATTTTTAGTCAGACTAAAATAAGTCCCTTGGATCCAAGCACCCTCTTGGTATGGCCGGCTCTTCTGTGGCCTCCTCCCGCTCACAATTGACATAAACGAACCATCTATACAAATCAAGCATGCAGAACATGATAATTTTTACTTTGTCCGTACAAATGAGATATCCCACTTAAACATACAAGTCATGAATCAAGCTTCACAAAATAAAAAACACTTCATGAAACAAAGAATGAGCTAACTCATCACGGAAGTCATTCACGATAGGGAGGGAGCCCGGAGCCCCTCACGCACTGAGGGAGGAGCTCGCCATCGTCGCTCTGGAGGAAGGCTCTATAGAGCCCAAGCCCCGGGAACACCTCCGACACCGGCCCTTGCGAGTTGAGGAAGACACCGACATGGGTAGCAGGGCCGCTTGCCGCCGACTAGGAACTTAATCTTTGGGCCTCTAGAAATAATGCAAGACTGTAACTAAAATACCTAGAAAGGTGAATTGAATCTTTGGGCCTCTAGAAATAATGCAAGCCTGAAACTGAAATACCTAGAAAGGTGAACTGAATCTTTGGGCCTCTAGAAATAAAGCAAGCCTGAAACTAAAATACCTAGAAAGGTGAACTGAATCTTTGGGCCTCTAGAAATAATGCAAGCCTGAAAGTGAAATACCTAGAAAGGTGAAATGAATCTTTGGGCCTCTAGAAATAATGCAAGCCTAAAACTGAAATACCTAGAAAGGTGAAGTGAATCTTTCGGCCTATAGAAATAATGCAAGCTTGAAATTGAAATACCTAGAAAGGTGAACTGAATCTTTGGGCCTCTAGAAATAATGCAAGCCTGAAAGTGAAATACCTAGAAAGGTGACTTGAATCTTTGGGCCTATAGAAAGATTTATTACCAACTCAAGCAGCATCAAACAATTCCATGCGTGCACCACAAATCTATACCAATTTTGATCAGGATCTACTTTTCCAAATCAGAATTAGCGCTAGAGCAAGCAAGATCAATGATATGGCCGTGAGACAGAGAAGGAACGAACAAACTCACCCCTCTCGCGACCTCCCTGGTACATGCGCCGCCGCCGCGCATGACAGAGGGAGAAAAATGACTGGTGAAGGGGGAGCAGGGCGACCTTCGAAGGCCGGAGGGAGAGGGCGGCCAGAGTAGGGTGGCGGAGGCCGGAAGGAGAGGGCGGCCGGAGGAGAGAGAGGGCGAGCGACCCTATGGGGAACAGACAGGAGTCGTGCGAGAGGGGGGAGCGATCTGGTGCAGGCAGGGGAGATTTTTAGTTCTCTTTTAGTGGGCCCGAGGATAACTAACCCAATTAGAACCTCTCCACCGGGCTAGTTTTTTAGCTGGGTTAGAGCAAACTAGCTCAAACAAACCCGTCTTGTTTCGATAATTTGAGGTATTTCAACCCAAACTAGCTCTAACTCAGGGATCCAAACAAAGAGGAATGTTACTGTACATGCTACAGTGTGGACCGTAGCACATTGTTTTTTATGGCCGTATCACCACATTGTTTTCTACTTCTGGTTCACTGGGCTACCGTGGTTCACACTGCTGGTTCACTGGGCTGCCGTGGTTCGCACTCCTCCGACCTGAGTAGTACTCCCTCCATTCCTAAATATAAGTCTTCATAGATATTTCACTGTGGACCACATATGGATGTATATAGATGCATTTTATGTGTAGATTCACTCATTTTTCTCCGTATGTGGTCCATAGTGAAATCTCTCCAAAGACTTATATTTAGGAACGGAGGGAGTAGTATAGTACTAGTATATACCGCATCATTCTTTGCTCCTTCTTACTACTCCGACATGTGGGAGAGCCAGCATCCGGGTCGACGTGTCCTTCACCAGATCAGAGCGCGGAACGGAACGGGGGCATCACCCCGGTCGGAGCGCCAGTAATTCATGACTATAGTGAGTGGTCATACCACAAGTCTTTCCAGCAGTAACGCGCCGTCAAATCGCACAGCCCCACTCGCTCACACCTCCTCGCCTCTGTGTTAAACCGCCTACCCGAAAAATGCCACGCGTACTGCCCGGGAAAAGCGCCGCCCTCAACTTTTAACTACGCAAAAATTGTTCGAGCTTGTTCGTTCTGTATAAATACAATACTTACTGTATGTTTACTCACCCGTGGGGTTGTTCAATGAATGGAAGGGTGGGAAGCACAAGTGAACAGTACTGTAGTACTACTAGTAGTAAGTAGGAGTCGTACAGTAGTCACCTTAAATAGAGAGTTTCTTTTCTTTAATGCCACGTACACAAATTGAAACGCTTGTTGTGGAGAAAAAAAAAGATAATCACTCCACTATATATGGACGCAGGGGCCTGAGCGCTTGCTTTACTAGGGTTGCTCTCTTCATTCTCTCATCCTCTCCAGATATGAAAAAGACAGCGGTAGCGACATTTTCTCTCTGCTCACCGCTGGTCATAGATCCGGCCGGATCCCTTCGGCCGGTGTGTGTAGAGGACTAAAAGGTGCATCGTTCGCGCGGTCATCGCCGCCGAGGCAGGAAACCCACAACTGCCGGAGGGGCCCGATCCTCTGTCTGTGCCGTTCTCTCCGACACAACGCCGACTCGGGAGGTCCTCCGACCCTTATTCCTCCCTACCGCATTGTCCGCAGATCTGACCTGCCACCGCCGACATCGCGGCGACCCTCAGGTATAAGTTCTTTGAAAGCGGACTTGCTCTACTACCCCAGCTCCCCACGTGTCTGCATGTGCATCTTTTTCTACTCCCATCAGCTCTTCCAAAGCCACCTAAATTTTTAGTATTATTAGAGGTAAAGCTACTTCATGCATTCGAATCTAGGGCTTTGTTCAAACAACAAAGAAAGGGGGGAAAGTTGTAGCATGAATCTAGGACTTGATTCAAAGAGGAAATAATATGGTGAAAGTAGTAGAGACCGGATACCCAACCGGTCTCTTGGTTGAAAAGGGACATAATGGAAAAATGTAGTACAAATTGGATAAGGAACAGATCTATTATTGGTTGAAAAAAGGATAGAAAGTGGCGGCTGGTGGACAAGTCAACAGAGTATGTCCAGGATTAGATTTGCTGCCATCACATAGTAAAAGGTCTCCAGGATTAGATTTGCTGCCCTCACATAGTAAAAGGTCTCAGGATTAGATTTGCTGCCCTCACATAGTAAAAGGTCTCAGGATTAGATTTGCTGCCCTCACATAGTAAAAGGTCTCCCGGATTAGATTTGCTGCCCTCACATAGTAAAAGGTCTCCAGGATTAGATTTGCTGCCCTCACATAGTAGAAGGTCTCCACGATTAGATTTGCTGCCCTCACATAGTACAAGGTCTCCAGGATTAGGTTTGCTGCCCTCACATAGCATGAACAAACTCGACATCACCACTTTATGCCTCCTTGTAGGTACATCACTACAAAAAAATACACTTCCGTGATGATATGTGCTTGTCACAGTAGGTCGCGTTTTTTGTCATGCATGTACATCCATGACTATTTTATGACAGAATCAAGATAGTCATACATGTGCTGTCGTAGAAGTGTTCCATGACATTACCAAAATTATAATCATGGAAGTGTGCACTTCCATGACGATAAATCGCGCGTCATAGAAGTGCTTTCGTCAAGGGTGACCGACACGTGGCATCCACCGTAACGGAACACCGTTAAGCTATCGGGTCGGGTTTTGGATCCGATAACCCATTAACAGCCCCGACCAATGGGGATTTTCCACATGTAAAATCATCATTGGCTGGAGGAAACACGTGTCGGCTCATCGTTGGGACAGATGTCATCCACTCATTGGACAGAAGACGCCTATGATACGTAGACACGTGGCACGGCCCAACATAGGCCCATTCCTGTGAAAAGGCCAGCCCGTTTGACTTGGTCAAAAGGTGGCGGGCCGGCCCATGGAAAGCCTCTTAACGGCCTTTTCGCATATAGCCCATTTACAGCACGCTAACCCAAGGCCCGTTACGCCCTATCCGAATTAGGCCCAGTAGCGTCATCTGGGCCATCCAATATGATTCCATCCCGTTTTCACTTCTGGCCCATGTATGGCCCATGACGTCTTTCGGCCCATATGAGGCCCTATGTAACTCTTGGCGTATTAACGGCCCGTGGTGAAACTGGCCCGTAATGAACAATGTATCACTTTACACCCATTAATGGCTCGTGGTGAAACTGGCCCGTAGTGAACAGTGTATCACTTTATACCCATTAACGGCCCGTTATTCCGTTGGGCTGTTTCCAGCCCATGTTATCTTTTGGTCTTCTCAGAGCCCATTTATTCTTGGGCTCATTTCCAGCATTCGTTTACTTACGGCCCGTTACTGTCATTTTCTGCTTGTGGGCCAAATTCAGCCCGTGGTTATAGTCGGCCCGTGTTTGGTTCGTTAATACGTTGGGCCGTTTTCATAGCCTCATCAAATACGACCTATTAACGATGGCCCATTATGGTCGGCCCATGAACGGACAATTCCAACTCTAGACCGTTTACGGCCATAATGCGGCCTGTTATTGGCCCATGTTTGGCCAATCGATCATACGACCCATATAAGGCCCATTGATGATATGGCCCGTAGAAGGCCCATTGTTTCTACGGCCCGTAGAAGGCCTACTGTTTCTACGGCCCGTAGAAGGCCTACTGTTTCTACGGCCCGTAGAAGGCCCACTGTTTCTACAGCCCATAGGAGGCCGAGTGTCACTACAGTAAATATTAGCCCATGATTATTGTGCCCTAGTTTTAAAAAATAGGTTATTGCAGCCACTAGCAAACCGGGAAAAAAGAACTGCACTAACTATAAGCAAATAAATAAACAAGACAACAAGGAAATAAATAAGCAAGCAACTTATGCTAGGCTATCACGGCTATTACACATATTACATCCACTGGGCATCAAAGTTCGCCACCAGTGCAAATATAGGGAACAAAGCAGCATATAAACGCTGCAGCAAAACAAGTCCAGAACTGAAACCACTTCAGAAGAGTTCAAGAAACAATATCCTGAGTACCCATAATGCTGGAAAGAGGCTTAGCAGGCTTATTAACTTTCTCTTGTTTGGCGCTTAAATCCTCCAGCGCTTGCTGTTGCACAAGAAAGTACACATCTGAATTCTGCAGGGACTTCCTCAGTCCTTCGGCTTCTTGCCGCAGCACAGCTGACTGATGCCTTTCAGCCTGTAGCTGAGACTGAAGAAGCCGAAGTGATTCAGGTAGCGAGTTTGAAGAGCTTGTGCCAGCAGTACTGGCCAGTAACTCCAACACTACATCAACGCAGGACTTTGGGGTTTTCTCACTGTCTACAAGATCGTTTTTATCACCTTGCTTGTAGACCAACATGGTTGTCTCACTATCTTGAACCTTATCTGCATTACTTTCTCTACCATTGCATAGTGGGGTGCTCTTCTCCAATATTCTGTTTGCATACTACAAGAGAAATGAGCAGACACATCACAGGTTTAGCTTGTAGTATACGAAACACATTTTGGTAAACCGGTTCAGTAGTAAGGTGGACAGGATAGCAACATGAAACAAACATATATCTATGTACTACGCTCACTGCATTGTCCATATCATTCTAGTTTATGTTCCCTAATCAAGATAGAGACATAGTTCAACTCATATATTTTTAAGACACAGCAGCATAGACAGAATATAAGTGTGAGAAAATACACAGCATTGGCAGCACTTGTAATGTGCATCACATGAGAGCATAATTGTTTATACAACTTAAACTGAAATCAACATAGAGCAAGAAGTTAGAACAACAATCCAGTTAAAGAAATAGGTTTAATACATACCTGTTGCGCCATTGGAGTTTCAATTGGATCCCTCAAATTCGAAAGTAGTTGGTATGAGTAAATACAGTGATGCAACAGCAAAGGAGTATGGACCATAGCTACGGAATCTGACCTGAGAGCAGTTGCTCTTCTGCTTTAAACGTGGAGTTTGGGTTAGCTGTGGTGGTCTTCGTGCTTTGGGCACTGCAGTAGCTTTACAAACTGCTCGTGTGGGGGTACTCTGTGGTGGACATGGTGCTTTGTCAACTATAAGTGGGTTACTATCCACTAGGGTTACGGTTAGATGGGTTGTAACTGGTTCTCTGCCAAACGATGTAAGTGTGCAATCTGGAAGAGTCTTGATTATGTGTGGTGGGGCTAGTTTGTGGGCTAGTACAACCATGGTTCTATCTGCATCTACGGGTAGCACTGTCTTTTGTGAAGAACAAGTTTTTGCTCCCTTAGATACTGCCATCACCCCCTCCAATTCAAATGGCTGATAAATAAGAAAATAAATTGAACGTACAGACATTGTATGATAGACAGATGTGGTAATTCACATATATGTTGTCTAGCCAAACAGGACAGCATGACACAATTTCACATATATGATGCCTAACTAAACAGGATAGCATGACACAGTTTTAGATATATGATGGATAATTTAACAGGATATAATGGCATAATTCAACATATGATGAGTACCTAAACAGGATGACATGACAAAACTATATGATGTCTTTCTAAAATAGGTTGGGATGAAATAATTCACATACATGGTGTCTAAGTATACAGGATGGCATGATATAATCGACATAATTGATTCATATACTAAGCAGCTAGCACTCGCATGTATGATCTCTAAACTAAGCAGATAGAATTCAATATTGTGCATATGATGTCTAAACTAAGCAATGCAAGACATCATATGCATCATATGAGAAATATAAACATTGCAACTTAGAGCATACACCTCAGGTGGGATATATGACTGGTCATTTGTCTCTGAATCCTCCTCTGAGGAGCTCCCTGTAACCATCAAGATATATGCTTCAACATGTACCATTGCCTGCTGTGAAGACCTTGTTTTCACTCCAGATTTTTACATAACCGACTCAAATGGCTGATACACATGAAGAGTAGTTCAATATACACAGATTGTCGACAAATGGAATACGTAAGCAGATGACATGGCAATGCAAGACACCATATACATGATATGAGCAATATAACCCAGCCAAGTTAGAGCATGCACCACGGGGGGGGGGATACGATTGGTCATCTCTCTCTGAATCATCCTTTGAGGAGCTATCTATAACCAGCAAGAAGTCTGCATCGACAGGTAGCACTGACTGCTCAGAAGACCTTGTTTTCACTCCAGATTTTCCCATGACCGACTCAAATGGCTGACGCATAGGAAGAGTAGATGAATGTATAAACATTGTTGACAAATGGAATACATTATGGAAAAAATATGGCACGATACAATTCACATATACGATGACTGGCTAAACAGGATGGCATTGCATGATTCACGTATATGATGCCTGGCTAAAGAAGATGGCATTGCATAATTCCCATATACTCCCTCTGTTCCTAAATATTTGTATTTTTAGAGATTTCAAATGGACTACCACATACGGATGTATATAGACATATTTTAGAGTGTAGATTCACTCATTTTGTTCCGTATGTAGTCACTTGTTGAAATCTCTAAAAAGAAAAATATTTAGGAATGGTGGGAGTATGATATAGAAACCAAACAGGTGGCATTCACACAAAGCAAATCTAAACTAAGATGATGACATATAGGATGTATAATGTAAGCAATGCAAGGTGCCATATGCATGATATGACCAACATCAGCATGCCAGGTTAGAGCAAACACCTCAGGTGGTAAACATGCATGGTCGGCTCCTTCTGAATCTCCATCTAAAAAGTTATCTTCCTCTGGAATACAATCTGGAAATTTAGGAGGGGGGGGGGCAATTCGCCCACCATGGAGCGGCGTCTGCATGACATTATATTCACACGCAACGGTCTTCTCTTTTTCTCTACATGTTCAGTACGACCGTGTACAATATCTGACATGCATAATAAAAAATAGTTAGATTTTGTAAGGCCTAAGGGGTGCATGCAAAAATCAAGAAAGATGGTAGCAAACGAGTGGATGGATCCAAAACTAATGATAGCAGGTAGATTATAGCTTCAGTTTAAAAAGATAGACAATGGATCATCTATTGTTTGTTGCCCACCCAACATGAACCACATAGAAGACCCCAGATGAACCAGATAGTAGACAGGTAGTATTCGTTGTTGGCTTGATATCAGACCCAAGGGCAATTCAAAACTCAAGATTGAGCGATGAAGTAACAGGTTATAATAACCGATGTATAACGTAAGCAAACACGAAAGACTGCGACCTCTCTTCCGGAACTGTGTAGTTGATGATGGTAATGCAGTTGGCGTGGCTGCCGACAACGGGGAAGCTGATCTGAGGTGGCGAAAGGCAGTCTGCAGGGGGAATCTCTGCTACAGTGAATGCTTCTGTCGATGGTGCACCTCAGGTGGGGTGGATGACGGCACGGCAGGAGCAGGACATAACACAGAGTTTTCTTTGACACCTATCCGAAAATGAAGTAAATCTATAAGGGATCCTTAGAATTGGAGGATTCTATAAACGCAGGGACAGGAAAAACACAGGAATAGGATTGGAATGCACGTGCACAACAAAGCATTTGGAAACATAGGATTTCAGTCAACCTGGGTGTTTGGCTCACATGAATTGGAAGAACAGAGGAATGGAGAAACAAAGTGATGCGACGAGTGTACAACCTCTTTGGCATAGCCTTGTGGACCTCAGCATCATTTGGTTGGATGTGGAGAATGGTGATGATGCTGGTGTGACTGTCAGGGGCGGGGAAGTAGATCCGAGGCCTCTGGAAACGGCACCGAGGGTACTGCTCCGCTGTGATTGACGGTTCCGTCGTTGGAGCAGCTCCGCAAAGGTGTATTGCGACGAGGTTGAAGCATGACAAGACATACAACATTAATCTGAAGTGGGACCCTAATATCATCTGCAATAGATGATGTAAAATACATCACCAAAAAGTTCTAGATGTAAAACGCATTAGCCGCGCCACGACCGCTCCGACGGATGTTGTAAGTACTATTCACTCTGAACTTAACTTAAGAAAATGAACTTCACAGTCAAAACTGAATTTTACTGTCGAATCTGATTGAACTAGTAACATAGCATTGCAATAGATGTTTAGGGCAAGAACAGAGCCGCAGCGCGAGCGAGAGCCGGAGCAGCTGCAACTAGTGCCGTTGTGGAAGTCGCCGCCGAGGAAGCAACGACATGGGGGAGAGACGCCGTGGATGATGTGGCCGGCGACGTTGATGGATACACGCCATGTCTGCTCGGTATCGAGCACCGGCAGCCCCGTGAGATCGAATAAAAGATAATATGCATCGATGAGTGCAGAACTTCCTTGGTGGCACCGAGTTGGCCTCGGCTTAATCGGAGGAATTGGTGAGGGTGTTGCGGTTCCGGTGGGGCAGGACAAGACGGAGCTGTGGGGATTGAGGTGGCGCGATAGACGAGGCGAACATCGGGGCAGCTCCTTGGAGGTGGAGAATGGGGCGGCTGATCCCGCGGGATGACGAGATCGACAACTGATCCTCATCCGGTGCGGTGGATGAGGGACGACAAGCTGTTGCGGTGGACGACGTAGTCGGGGAAGAGTCTCCGGCTGGGCGGCGGTCGGGAGGCCGACGGAGGAGCGTGGGGTTTCACGGGTTTTGGCGGCCTTGGTGTACGAATGGGGGTGCAAAGGGGGAGGGGGGAGCCAAGCTTAGGGACGCGCTTGTCCGAAATGTAGGGTAAGTTACCAGCGTACCCCCACCAGTTTTGACACCGTGACATGGCGCTTCATTTCCGGCTGAGGGGTAGAAGAGGGATTTCGCGTGTCTGGGCTGCAGGAGCAATTTCGTATGAGGAGGGAGTTCTCGCGTGCGTCCAACTTTTAGGATAACAAGGCGCGGCGTGGGTTGAAGAAGCGGGAGTTTCAAAGCAGGTGAGACAAAAGATACTCGAGCTTGAAAATTTCAGGATAACAAGGTGCGGATTCCTTGTTCGGTAGAACAAACTTAACGTGTAAAAAAACAATTCATACAAGACACAAGAGAGCCATGTCCCCTTTTACTATATTGTTATAGATGCCATTGAAAAAACTACAAGAAAAATCTAAAAAAAATCGGGAGAACAAGATTACCCTGCACAGTACCAAATCGATTCGTACTTGCCTCAACAACAACAAAAAACAAATCAATTCCCACCAAAGAAAGTGTAATGTCCCTTTTTATATGATTACGTATGCCATGATCTCAAATTTCAATTTTTGAATCCACGTTATGTTGAATTTGAATATATCGTTAGGTGACCTTGCGGTTTATAATTGATGTAGTCGTACATTTTGATCTTCCATCATATATGAACATTTTACTCCACCATGTGAACATATATATTGTTGTCTACCATATGGACTAAATTTGAATCAATTTTCCTTATTTGAATACGATTGTTGTCAAGTTATACAATAATTTAAATATTATCTTGATAACAAAAAACATACATATAGCAGTAATCATATTTCACTATGAACTACATGTACCATACGCTCTCCAATTCAAATATTTGTATCCATTTTATGTTGAATTCAAATTGTAGTACATTATTGATCTAGGTAGCGAGATGTTTGGGATAATCTAAACCCTGTTTTCATACGTATAATTTTTGGCTGAATTGGGACAAGTTTTGATATAAGCCTCTTGCAAACCGGAGATTCTCTCAACAAGCCTTGTGGTTCCGAGAGGGAATGTGTCACCTTTGTGTGCGAAATGATATACGCTGCCTCCCCACCTGATTTTATTTACAGAGGCAACATAGAACTATATGAGTGCCCTATTAAATTTTGGAATTATTTCAGGTTCATTTGGCCTTTTTATACATTAATTGAGTTTCTGGACTTTTAATGTGCATAATCTAAATATGAATTGCATGCACATGCTCCGGTGCACCAAAGTGGGTTGAAAAATAACATTTGTGTCCTTGGTTGAATTTCTAGGTCCCATGGAAGAAGTGAGAATGAAATTTAAACATCTAGGCGTCATGACTCGGCCGAGAACATCGAGAAACTTTGATTTTAAATTCATGTAAATCCAAAACTCGCCTGGAAATCATGAAACTTGGCATGGTGTCATGTCATGGCACTAACATGTTGTGGTAAAAAATTGGGACGATTTGGAAGCTCGTGGTTCTAAGAGGGAACATGCCACCTTTGAGTGTGAAACGATATACGCTGCCCCCTTGAGTTTCTTAACAAAGGCAACATAGAACTACATTAGTGCCCTGTTAAATCTTGGAATTGTTCTGGGTTCGTTTGTCGTTTTTTATACATTAATTGAGTTTCTGGTCATTTAATGTGCATAAGTCAAATTTGAACTACAAGCACATGCTCTCGTGCACCAAAGTTGGTTGAAAAATCACATTTGTATCCTCGGGTGAATTTCTAGGTCCCATGCAAGAAATGAGAATAAAATTAAAACATCTGGGCATCGTGGCTTGGCCGAGAACATTGAGAAACTTGGTTTTAAAATTCTTGTAAATCCAAAACACGTCTGAAAATCATGAAACTTGGCATGGATGTCATGTCATGGTACTACCATGTTGTGGTAAAAAAATTGGCCGAATAGGAATAGATTTTTGGTATAAGCTTCGGTCAAGAAGGCTCGTGGTTATGAGAGGGAACGTGCCACCTTTGAGTGCGAAACGATATACGTTGTCCCCCTTGAGTTTATTTACAAAGGCAACATAGAACTACATGAGTGCCCTGTTAAATTTTGGAATTATTCTGGCTTCGTTTGGCCTTATTTACACATTAATTGAGTTTTTGGTCATTTAATGTGCATAATTCAAATTTGAACTACAAGCACATGCTCCCGTGCACCAAAGTTGGTTGAAAAATCACATTTGTGTCCTCAGGTGAATTTCTACTCCCTCCTTCCATCTATATAGGTCCTAATGCGTTTTTCGAGGCTAACTTTGACCAAACGTTAGAGCAATAATATATGACATGCAATTTACACAAAGCATCACTACTAGGGAAAACCCTAGCAGTAGCGCTGGTTTTGTGCTCACTAGTAGCGTGGGTAGACGCTCTACTAATAAGGCGCTATAGCTATTGCTTAGCAGTAACGCGTGCCCGCACGCGCTACTGCTAGGACAAATAGCTGCATCGTTTGTTCACTCCCACGCTACTGCTAATGTAAGTTGTGGCAGCGCGTTTTCTGTCCAACGCTACTAGTATTCTTTTTTTTATTTTTTTATTTTTAGTGTATTTATGCGCCATTGTACAAATATTGGTACAATACCAGTTACGAGGTTTACATCATTATGTCCATAACAGTGTGTCAAATGAAGGTGGATTAAGTTCAAGTGGAGGCAATATGTGGTGCATGTCAAAAGTATACTAATAATCCAAACTTGGTCTAGTTTGGACTAGTAGTACTTTCGATGTGCACCACATGTTGCCTCCACTTGAATCTAATCCGCCAACACAAGCTATTTAATCATCATCATAGTCATTACCACCAACATTAGCTATTTAATCATAATAATCATAGTGTAGCACTCATCATCATATTCAAACTCATTCTAGCTAGCTAATAACCACCAACACTAGCTAATAATAATCATCATAGTCATTACCACCAACAGTAGCTAATAATACTCATGGTACCTTTAGGCTCGATCCCATAAGGCACAACATTCATTGGGAGTCCATGTTGAAGATCATTGTATGGTAACATACTTAGCAATGAAGTTTATCTTCACAAATAATGTATGGAAAAGATGCACTGATGACAAATAGTAAAATTCTTAGCATCCTTCCTAAATAGATGTGACCGTAGTTCATTACGAACACTATTGGTCGCACGTTTTCAGTACTAACATTTCTAAGTGCAGGAAGAAAATTTGTCTTGACAGTATCAAGATCCTCAAGCCATGAAACATAATGACTTAGCTCCTCGCAGTTTAGTTTAGCCCCGGGAGAGTAGTAGGTCCTGTCTACCAACCGCTGGACATGTTTGCTTGCACCGAAATAAGCTGACAATACAAATTAGTTGTCAACTATTTTTGAATAAACAATATCAAAGACATAAATATGGTTGAGAAACTTACATAATGGTATAACTGGAGGCATCTGCACATCGACCTAGATGTCGGTATTACCTTCAATATCATCTTCCGGACGAATATCAAAGGTGATAACCATATCAGGCTCAAATGCATAAGTCTTGCATAGTGCTCGCCATGTTTTGCATCCAAAATAGGTGTAGTCGTCTGAATTGTATAATTTTGCATGGAAAATATAACCATGCTCGGTCTTCAAGTAAACTTTCTTTACCTCCATAGTATGACTGAAACCTATCTTATCCAATACAAAAATTCTTGCATGGCAGGGGTTACGCTAGTAGAATAGTAAAAAATATATAAGTTGAAGCAAATGAAGCAGATGTCATGCTTAATTACGAAAAAAAACTTGTCGTTGTGACTTACTGTATCCACTTCGAAGTTCTCGTCCAGCTTGATTCTGAAGCGCCTATCATCATCTAGGAAGATTCCGTCACACAGGCCGCACTCGTCTTCGCAGTATTTGCAAATACCGAAATCCTTTTCATCGTCAGACATTTACTATGTTCATAGTTAAAACATTAATTGAAAATCGATCGAAGACAACTACCAGGATACTCAACACACAAATTCGGGGCACTCGATATTTCCTACATATTCTTGCACAAGTCATGCCAAAATTCACGAAAAAATCCGGCATGACCTTTGCTAAAATAGGACATATCGAGCGCCTGAAATTTGCCGGAATGGAAATGAATCAACACTCCGGCAAAACATAGGCTACTCGGAGGTGTAACCTGCAAACATGACCGGCCACTTGGATATTGAGGAACACAAGATATACATTTCAAAATATCTTATAGGACTCAAATTAGCATGCATTCAATAAGCAAAAGTAAATCATCTCATGCGTCCGTACATCGTCGAATATTATCACTAATACATCCCGAATAGTGTCATACATATAACATCACTAGTACAACTAAAACCCTAGCACAAGACAGGTATCGGCGCGGGCGGTGGAAACCCACAGAGAAGGAACCATCACGGGATCATAGCTCCAGTGAGATCCCTGGAGAACCTGCCAGGTATTGGAGAACCTGTGCTCCAACGCAAACAAGTAGCGACGGACGTGTGCGTCCTCCTCACTGACATGGTGAGGCACCACCTCCGCGGAGTCCTTGAGCCTCTGGACCATCACTGGCCTACGCGACCTCCACCAAAGAAGGTTCGGGTCAACGACAGGCTGGCTCCTCACCAACCTACGCCCCCCGGTAGGTAGCGCCTCCCGGTACCACTCCGGCGGAGCCCAGCCCCGGACACGGCCCATCTGGTCAAGCAGGTGTCGTCCTCCGCCAACTTGATGATGAGGATGCGGGATAGGCATCGTCCACGTTGATGCGAGAAAAAAATGCTTTAACTCAAAAAATAGCAACAAGTTCTTACTAACTAGTTCTATAAATAAAAATTCAACTAGTTCTTACTAAAAATAAACTTACTATAAATAAAAATATTCTAGTACCTAATTAGTACCTAGTTTTACTAACTAATTAGTACCTAGGAACTACTGCCCTAATTACCATCTAATTTGATGAACCTATAGGGGTGGAAAGTGGTAGTGGATATTCCAATTATCCAACTATAAAGTGAAGTAAGTGGTCAAATTTTACTCGTTTTATGATTCATCTTATAAATTTGATTCGTTCCCACCCTTACATGAACCCTAACTCATTTGAGGCCGCATCCGCATCCGATTCCTTTCCACCCTTGCATGAACCCTAACTAATTTGATGCAACAAAAATATAAAGAAACCCTAGGCAGAGGTAGGGGAGAGGGAGGAGCAGGCGTGCTCACCTTGGGTGCCTGCGACGAGGGAGGGGCAGGCGGCGTCGAGGTCGGGGTCGGGGGCGGGGTCCGGTGCGGCGTTGTGGTCGGGGGCGGGGGCGGCGTTGAATCTGGGGTCGGGGGCGGCGTAAAGGGTGTGCGGAGAGCGCGCGGCGGCCGACGGGCGACGGCAGCGGTGAGAGTGGAGAGTTGGATTTGGGGGAAGTGGCCATGGGGAAAGACGAACCCCGTGGTCAAGTCAGAAGTAGCAGTAGCGCGTTCCAGAAAGGGTGCTACTGCTACGTTAGCTACAACGCATTCAGGGATACACGCTACTGTTACTCCTTTCTCTTTTTTCCTCTTTTTCATTTAGTTTTCTTCACATTTTATTTTTTTCCTTTCACCTTATTCTATTTCTTTCATTTTCAATTACCTTTCTATTTGCTTTCCATTTAATTTTGTATCCTTTAGCAGTAGCAAGTTTAGACTAAAACGCGCTGCTACAAAGAAAGCAGCATTAGCGCGGTTCGCTGTAGGTCGCTACTACTATGTGTAGCCTTTCGGCTAAACCGTGGGAATTTTAGTAGTAATGTGGTTAGAGCAAGACGCGCTACTGCTAGAACTTTATCTGCAGCGCAGTTTGCACAGGCGCGCTACTGCTACTTAGCACCAGCGTGCTTTTTTGACCCTCGCTACTGCTAAAGTTCTATGTATAAGGTTTTCCCTAGTAGTGCATACCTTCAAATTGGTATGTCAAAGGAGCTTCCAATAATATAATTTTCATAGTATACAACTCATGTGCTATTAATCTTGTCAATAGTCAAAGGCTGTCTTGAAAAATACATTAGGCCCTATATAGATGAAAGGAGGGAGTAGGTCCCATGCAAAAAATGAGAATAAAATTCAAACATCTGGGCATCGTGGCTTGGTCGAGAACATTGAGAAACTTGGTTTTAAAATCACGAAACTTGGCATGGCGTCATCTCATGGTAGTACCATGTCGTGGTAAAAAAATGCCGCCTTATTACGTGCAAAATAATGATTCCGCCACCTGACATCAGGGACCCACCGAAAGGGCCTCTGTATTTCGCAAAAAAAACTTTACCGCCTTTGACAGCTAGGACCCACCAGCTATATCTTCGCACGCAAGGAAGTGCCTCCTTATTACGCACAAAAAAATGAATACCCCCGTGTTAGCTGGGACCCAGTATAGTGGCAGGCTGACTTGTGGGCCTACTAAGTTGACGGGGACGGAGGGCTTTGTCAACTTAGTCAATATGCACGATTCTAGCTCCAGTGACCGTACGATGTCCATTCAATGGCCGTAGTGCTTCTTCAACCTCTGGTCTTCTTGCTCCAGTCGCCCAAACCAGCGTCGGTCGTGCCTCATACTCCTGCCTCCCGTGGCCAATCTGCGATGCGGCGGAGGCCTCACCGCCCCCTACTACTCCCACCGCTGGCCAGACCATCTCTCTACTCACCCACACCCCCTGTTATTCTGCGGCGACAGCAACCTCACACCGCAGCGAACCAGTGAACCCTCGTACTCCTCTACGCGTGGCCATCCACTGCCGCGTCTTCCCCGGCTCCGCGTCGTCCCCTTCCTAGGCCTCACCGTCGTCCACCGCTTAGGTGCTCTTGGTGCGACGTGGTCAACGTGGTCATGGAACGACTTCCATCGGACATGGACTGTACGTGGAGAGGCTGACAGCTGGGTCCACGGCCGCAGCAAGGAAGTGCCTCCTTATTACGCGCAAAATAATTATTCCTCCACCTGACAGCGGGGACCCACCAGACGGGCCACCGTATTTCATGAAAAAAACATTTGCCCCTGACTGCTGGGACCCACCAGCTACATCTTCGCACGCAAGGAAGTGCGTCCGGGCAAAAAAACCATTCGGCCCCTGACTGCTGGGACCCACCAGCTACATCTTCGCAGGCAAGGAAGTGCCAGACAGTCAGGACCCACCTAGTCGAAGCGCATGTAGCGTTGTCATTCTGGTTGCGAACGTGTATGTACATATATATTGGTGGATGTAGAGGCACGCATGTGTTGTAGTAGAGGCGCGTACGTGTCGTAGTAGAGGCGCGCACGTAGCATGTACACGTACGTACAACGGCAAGGGTGCAAGAAAGAAAATACGACCACGTATGTGTTCATATGGCTGGGTCTCGAATGCCTACTCACGCATACGTATGGCCAGGGCTCGTGTACATGGCTGGGTCGGAACGGAGAAACAGCGTCATCGTCGTGTTCATGGGGAGGTAACGGAATGCGTCCTGTTCATGGGGAGGCAAAGAAATGCGTCGTGTTCATCGGGAGGCAACGGAACGCGTGGGAGCCAACCGGCTGGGTCGAAACGGAATGCGTGGTCGTGTTCATCAGGAGGGCTTGGACGGAACAGGCGATTGAAACGAGGCCTGGCGTACCGCACAACGGAGGAAACGGACCTCCTACGTTCGGAACAGGGTCTAGTTGATCGGGAGGGGTCTGGCACACACGCGCGTACGTGTACGAGAGAAACGCGCATCGCTCGGCCCCCGACCTCCCACCGTAACCGGGAACTCGCCGAAATTTTCCTCGCCCTCGCTTCTACCACGGCTTTTTCCGTCATGGACGGCCCAAAGAATGTCATGCAGCTTCGTCTCCGGCCTACCCAGGATGAAAATCCCATTTTCTATCATGATTTTTTGTCATAGAAGTAGGAGCCCACCGCATCTATGATGATACCGGGTTTTGTCACAATTATCGTCATAGAAGTGTCATATGTATGACAGAAAAAAAAAATTGTTCGGCCCAAAATGTCACGGATGTGTCTTTTTTTGAAGTGCATTGTGCTGATGCATCCACTGTCGCATGTCCTTATACCAACCTTTTGCTGTTGTTAATGTAAGGGCGCATCTAAAATGAAGCGATCACACTGTTACCTTAGGGACATGTCTACCCAGTGTTATTGTTAATCTAATGCCTCCAGTGATAAGATGCAATTAAACTGTGTTACAAATGGCACTCCTGTTGTTTTCCCGAGTATGATAAGTTGCTCCTTTACGCTGCAGAGTGTCCTGGTGTCCCCACGGTCCCATGCCCATAAACAAACTCTTTAACTGCTATTGATTTACTGTGTCTGGTAAACAAGAAATGCCACCATTAAAGTAATCCCATATTTGAGGAATCTAATTGTTGATTGTAATACTTCTGGTAACATGAAGCATTGTTGACGTTTTAAAATTTCTACTATCCTTGCGTGATTGCCATAAACATAATTAAGATGCTTCTTTTCATTTTATATATGTTTCGTATATTCTTATTGACCAGCAACTGTTTACTTTATATCTTTTTGTGCAGATAGGGATATCCATTTCACCTTGTTGCTATTGTGACCTTTTGGTCAACTGCACAAAACACTTTTTTTGGAATGAGTGTCTTGTGCAGTTCAACTAAAATGTCACGTGGGCAACATCTCTCAATTTTGGTGGAACTGCAGAAAATGGTGATTGGAGTTTCCAAAATCTCCGTCAAGTTCTACTAGTAATCTCGTGCAACATTTTATTAGCCTTTGCAAGATGGATCCGTCACTATCACCACAATGGCACTTTATTTTAGTGGAATTGGACAAAAGGATAAGAAAATTATAGTTGCACCTTTCATGAGCCGGACATCCAACCTTTATGTTCCTCAATTTTAGTGCAGCTACTAAAGAAGAACCTGCCAGCTCACAAGAGCAAGTACTTCTTGCTAGCTGAATGATGCAATATTTGCTTCATTTCAGGTGAACTGCAGAAAAAGGCGCATGAATTGAATCATGGAACTCCAGGCAGACCTCATCCAAGTAGAGCTGGAGGTTGAGTTCAAGGAGGCTGCTATTAAAGCGGAATCATGCTCTCCTGTCTCCTTGTATGTGCTGTGCAAACATGCTGTGCAAACAGGAATACTCAACTATAGATGTTGTGACGGTCAAGAGCATTCGCCAAGTTCTTAGATTGTATGACATGGCTAGCCAAGATGGATTTAATCCCGATATTCACTTTATCAAAAGGCTCTTTGTTGGCAAAAAAAAGACACATCCGTGACATTTTGGGCCGAAAGAATTTTTTTTGTCATACATATGACACTTCTATGACGATAATTGTGACAAGACCCAGTATCATCATAGATGTGGTGGGCTCCTACTTCTATGAAAAAAATCATGACAAAACATGGGCTTTTCGTCCTGGGCAGGCCGGAGACGCAGCTGCATGACATTCTTTGGGCCGTCCATGACGGAAAAAATCATGGTAGAAGCGAGGGGGAGGAAAATTTCGGGGAGTTCCCTGTTACGGTGGGAGGTCGGGGGCCGAGCGATGCGCGTTTCTCTCGTACACGTACGTGTATGTGTGCGAGGCGTTGGCTCTAACTGAACCCGAGTGAGGCGTTGGGCTCTAACTGAACCCGAGCGATTGCACTACAGGCTACGCGTTACTGAACCCGAGCGATCGATCGATGGCTGTTAACTGAACCCGATCGAGCGATTCCTTGGCTACTGCTGCTAACTGAAGCCGATCGATGGGATGAACAGTGAGCGTTGCGGGGGGGGGGGGGGGGGTTTGGACGAACAGTGAGCGGTGGCTTTGCCTCTGGATGAACAGGACCCCGTGGTGTGGTGGAGGGCTGGATGAACAGTAGACGGTGGAGGGGTGCCCGTGGAGGGGTGGATGACCAGGACCCCATGGTGTGGAGGGCAGGATGAACAGTAGACGGTGGAGGTGTGCCCGTGGAGGGGTGGTTGAACAGGACCCCGTGGTGTGGAGGGCTGGATGAACAGTAGACGGTGGAGGGGTGGTTGAACAGTAGCCGGTGGAGTAGTGCGCGGTGGAGGCTGGATGAACAGGAGCCCGTGGAGGCTGGAGGAGGTCGACGGTGGATGAACAGTAGCTCGTGGAGGCTGGAGGGTGTCGACGGTGGAGATGAACAGTATCCCGTGGAGTCCCGTTTTGCAGTACGCCACACCCCTCCCGATGAACAGGACCCCTGTTTCGACCGTAGCACTCCAACACAAGTCCGTTTCCTCCGTTTTGCGGTACGGCACACCCCTCCGATCAACAGGACCCCCGTTTCGACCGTAGGAGGTCTGTTTCTTCTGTTTTGTGGTACGCAACGCCCCTCCTGATCAACAGGACCCCCGTTTCGACCATCGGAGGTCCGTTTCCAACGTTGTGCGGTACGCCACACCCCTCCCGATCAACAGGACCCCCGTTTCGACCGTAGGAGGTCCGTTTCGACCGTAGGAGGTCCGTTTCCTCCGTAGTGCGGTATGCCAGGCCTCGTTTCCATCGCCTCTTCCGTCCAAGCCCTCCCGATGAACACGACCACGCATTCCGTTCTGACCCATGAACACGACGACAACGTTGTTTCTTCGTTCCAACCCAGCCATGTACACGAGCCCTCGCCGTACGTATGCGCGAGTAGGCGTTCGAGACCCCGCCCGTATGTACACATACATGGCCGTATTTTATTTCTTGCACCCTGGCCACCTCTACTACTACACGTGCGCGCCTCTACATCCACCAGTATATATGTACGTACACGTTCGCTACCAGAATGACAACGCTACGTACGCTTTGACCAGGTGGGTCCCGACTGTCAGGCACTTCCTTGCCTGCAAAGATGTAGCTGATGGGTCCCAACAGTCAGGGGGGCGAAATACGGTGGCCCGTCCGGTGGGTCCCCGCTGTCAGGTGGAGGAATAATTATTTTGCACGTAATAAGGAGGCATTTCCTTGCTGCGGCTGTGGACCCAGCTGTTAGCCTCTCCACGTAGAGTCCACGTCCGATGGAAGTCGTTCCTTGACCACGTTGACCACGCTGCGCCGAGAGCACCAGGGCGGTGGACGACGGCGAGGCCTAGGAAGGGGACGATGGGGAGCCGGGGAAGACGCGGCAGTGGAAGCCCCCCCGCGCACGGAGAGGAGTACGAGGGTTCACTGGTTCGGCTGCGGTGTGAATCTGCCGTCGCCGCAGGGCCTGGCCAGCGGTGGGAATAGTAGGGGGCGGTGAGGCCTCCGCGGCATCACAGCCGGCCACGGGAGGCAGGAGCATGCGGCATGACTGGCGCTGCTTTGGGAGGCTGGAGCAAGAAGACCAGAGGTTGAAGAAACACTACGGCCGTTGGATGGACATCGTACGGTCACCGGAGCTAGAATCGTTCATATTGACTAAAGTTGACAAAGGCCCCCGTCCCAGTCAACTTAGTAGTCCCACAAGTCAGCCTCCAACCATGGTGGGTCCCAGCTAGCAGGGGGGTTATTCTTTTTTTGTGCGTAATAAGGAGGCACTTTCGGTGGGTCCGAGCTGATAGCGGGGGGAACGTTTTTTTCGCGAAATACGCTGGCCCGTCCGGTGGGTCTGAGCAGTCAGGGGGGCAACGTTTTTTCGTGAAATAAGGTGGCCCGTCCTGTGGGTCCCTGTTGTAAGGTGGAGGAATAATAATTTTGCGCGCAATAAGGAGGCACTTCCTTGCGGCCGCCTGGACCCATCTGTCAGCCTCTCCACGTATAGTACTCTTCCGATGGAAGTCGGTCGTTGACCACGTTGACCACGCCGCGCCGAGAGCACTAGGGCGGTGGTCTAGACGACGGCGAGGCCTAGGAAGCGGACGACGCAGAGCCGGGGAAGACACAGCAGTGGAAGCCTGTGCGGAGAGGAGTACGAGGGTTCACTGGTTCGACTGTGATGTGAGGCTGCCGTCGCGGCAGGGCCTGGCCAGCGGTGGGAATAGTAGGTGGCGGTGAGGCCTCCGCGGCAGCAAAGCCGGCCACGGGAGGCAGGAGCATGCGGCACGACCGGTGCTGCTTTGGGCGGCTGGAGCAAGAAGACCGGAGGTTGAAGAAGCACTACGGCCGTTGGATGGACATCATACGGTCAATGGAGCTAGAATCGTGCATATTGACTAAGTTGACAAAGCCCTCCGTCCCCGTCAACTTAGTAGGCCCACAAGTCAGCCTCCCACCAAGGTGGGTCCTAGCTAGCAGGGGGTATTCATTTTTTCTTGTGCGTAATATGGAGGCACTTCCGGTGGGTCCGAGCTGACAACAGGGGGAACATTTTTTCGCGAAATACGGTGGCCAGTCGGGTGGTTCCCAGCAGTCATGGGCAAACGTTTTTTCGCGATATACTGGTGGGCGTCCAGTGGGTCCCTGCTGTCAGGTGGAGGAATATTTATTTTCTGCATAATAAGGAGGCACTTCCTTGCAGCTGTCGTGGACCCAGCTGTCAGCCTCTCCACGTACAGTATTCTTCCGATGGAATTCGGTCGTTGACCACATTGACCACGCCGTGCCGACAGCACTACGGTGGTGGACGACGGCGAGGCCTAGGAAGGGGACGACGAGGAGACGGGGAAGATGCGGCAGTGGATGCCCACGCGGAGAGGAGTATGAGGGTTCACTGGTTCGGCTGCGCTGCCGTCGCCGCAGAATAACAAGGGGTGTGGGTGAGTGGAGTGGAGGGATGGCCTGGCCAGTGGTGGGAGTAGTATGGGGGCGTGAGGCCTCCGCGGCAGCACAGCCGGCCACGGGAGGCAGGAGCAGGCGGCACGGCCGGCGCTGCTTTGGGCGGCTGGAGCCAGAAGACCAGAGGTTGAAGAAGCACTACAACCATTGGATGGACATCGTACGGTCAGTCGAGCTAGTATCGTGCATATGGACTAAGTTAACAAAGCCCTTCGTCCCCGTCAACTTAGTAGGCCCACTATACTGGGTCCCAGCTAGCAGGGGGAGTATTCATTTTTTTGTGTGTAATAAGGAGGCAGTTCCTTGCGTGCGAAGATATAGCTGGTGGGTCCGAGCTATCAGCGGCGGTAACTTTTTTTCGCGAAATACAGAGGCCGTTTCGGTGGGTCCCAGATGTCAGGTGGAGGAAATCATTATTTTGCGCGTAATAAGGAGGCATTTCCTTGCGTGCGGCCGTGGACCCAGCTGTCAGCCTCTCCACGTACAGTAAACTTCAGATGCATGTCGGTCATTAACCATGCTGACCACGCCACCCCGAGAGCACCAGGGCGATGGACGACGGCGAGGCCTAGGAAGGGAACGACACGGAGGTAGGGAAGACTCGACCATTGTTTTTGTTTCCCACGCGGAGGGGAGTACGACTGTACGAGGGTTTACTGGTTCGTCTGCCGTCGCCGGAGAATAACAGCAGGTGTGGGTGAGTAGAGGGATGGCTAGGCCCGCGACGGGAGTATGTTGGGGCGGTGAGGCCTGCGCGGCAGCAGAGCCGACCGCGGGGAGGAGGGAGCAGGCAGTCCCGCCGGCGCCTGTTTGAGCGGCTGGAGCAGGAAGAGCAAAGATTGAAGAAGCACGACAGCCATTGGATGGCCATCCAGCAGTCACTGCTTGTGCATCAACCTTTTTTAGAAAGCCTCAAATATGTGGAAAACAACATACGACCCATCTGCCATTATTTTGCATAATTTACGGCCCATTTGCTAATTATTAAGGTTTTTTTGAACCCATATTCTTTTTGTTAGCATTACAGCCCATATTGTGGCCACGGTAAAAAAAATTATACGAAATTTTGCATATTTCGGTGCGGTCCGAACTGTTTTTAATCCCGAAATTTTGACTCACATTCAAACTAATTTTAAAAATAAATGTGTATCAATATAAAATCCAAGAAATTCTCTACGCATAAAAATTAATGTAATTTCAAATCTCGAAATGAAAAAAAGATATTTGAAACTAATTGCCGATTTGATGTGTTTTAAAAATGTACAACCCATTTCTCATTACTGATGGCCCATTTTCTTGGCCAGCCGAATGAAAGCTCTCCTTGTCTTGAAAGATTTGCAGCCCAACAGGCCTGACAAAGCGAGTTACTTGGCAAATCACAAAAAAACTGGGCTGTGGCCGTGGACCCAGCTGTCAGCCTCTCCACGTACAGTACTCTTCCGATGGAATGTCGTTAAACACGTTGACCATGCCACATCGAGAGCACCAAGGCGATGGACGATGGCGAGGACTAGGAAGGGGATGACGCGGAGCCGGGGAAGACGCGGCAGTGGATGCCCACGCGGAGAGGAGTACGAGGGTTCACTGGTTCGGTTGCGGTGTGAGGCTGTCGTCACCGAAGAATAATAGGGGGAGTGGGTGAGTGGAGGGATGGCCTGGCCAGCGGTGGGAGTAGTATGGGGACGGTGAGGCCTTCGCGGCAGCACAGCTGGCCACGGGAGGCAGGAGCATGCGGCACGACCGACGCTGCTTTGGGCGGCTGGGGCAAGAAGACCAGAGGTTGAAGAAGCACTACGGCCGTTGGATGGACATCATTGACCACGCCGCGCCGAGAGCACCTGGGCGGTGGACGATGGCGAGGCCTACGAAGGGAACGACACGGAGCCGGGGAAGACACGGCAGTGGCTGCCCACGCAGTGGAGAGTATGAGGGTTGACTGGTTCGGCTGCTGTCGCCAGAAAATAACATGAGGTGTGGGTGAGTAGAGGGATAGACAGGCCAGGGATGCGAGTATGATGGGGCCGTGAGGCCTTCCCGACATCAATACATCATATAATAGAACAACATCCGACTACGGATGAAACACAAACATAAGCTCAAACGACATCCACCCTGCTAGCCCAGGCTGCCGACTAGGAACCTAACCCCAGATCGACGAAGAAGAACAACTCCAAAACAAGCAAAGGTCGCTCTCACATCATGATCATTGCATTACCTGTACCTTCAACTGTTGCTGTAGTAATCTGTGAGCCACGAGGACTCAGCAATCCCATTACCATGGGTATCAAGACTAGCAAAGCTTAATGGGTATGGAAGGGGTAAAGTGGTGAGGTTGCAGCAAGCGAGTAAGCATTGTATGGTGGCTAACTTCCGAATACAAGAATAAGATGAGAAGCTACGCAAACGGTTGCAAACTAATAATGATCAAGAAGTGATCCTGAACTACCTACGATCAAACATAACCCCACCGTGTTCTCTTCTCGACTCACTCGAAAAGAGACAGTCACAGTTACGTAAAGGGTTGGTGTATTTCACGTGAGTTTACTTCAAGTCCTCTACAACCGGATATTAATAAATTCCCATCTTCCACATAACCGCGGGCACGGCTTTCTAAAGTTTAAACGCGGTAGGGGTGTCCCAACTTAGCCCATGACAAGCTTACGATCCACGGAGACAATCCTCCATCGCGGGACCCTTCGATCAGACTCGGAATCCAGGTGCACAAGACATTTCGACAATGGTAAAACTAGCCCAGCAAAGCCTCCCGACGTGTTGACACCCTGATAGTAGCCGCGCATATCTCATCTCAGGACACAATCGAATGGGACAAGCTACGAGTAAAACCAGCCCTCATGTTTGCCCGAGGTGGCCCCGCAGGCTGCCCGTTTGGGACCAACACCATCAGCACTGGCCCCGCCCTGTATGTACAAAAGAATCCTCGGGTTCATGACGCCCTATGCCAATTAATTATTTAGTTCAAGTATTATTATGGGAAATGTTAAACCAACGTTGGACCTTGCTGGAAGAGCTTTATTCAAAATGAACTGTCAATAGGTGCCCATAAACCCTCGCCGTGTTAGGGACGCAAAATCAAGGAACATAACACCGGTATAACGGAAACTAGGGCGGCAAGAGTGGAACAAAACACCAGGCATAAAGCCGAGCCTTCCACCCTTTACCAAGTATATATGTGCATTAAAATAAATAAGAGATATTGTGATATCCATGACCCAACATGGAGCAAACTGCACCTACAACTAGCAACACTATAAGAGGGGCTGAGCAAAGCGGTATCATATCCAAACAACGGTTTGCTAGGATGGTGAAAAAGGTTAGAGGCTATCATGGCAATTTGGGAGGCTTCATAAACAAGTGGTAGGTACCACGACATAGCGATAGCATCGAGACAACTAGCATTGCAATGATAGTAGTGAGATCCAGGGTAACGGTCATCTTGCCTGAAATCCCGCTAGGTAGAAGACCGAATCCATGAAGAAGACGAACCCACGTAGTCGAGCGAATCCTCACGATCGCAACGAAACAAGAACTATCGAGAAGAAGCACAACCAAAAAGAAGCAAACAGCATGGTAAAAACACAAGCATAAGCATGGCATGATGCACAAACAATTATGATGCATGGCCGGTTTAAATATGCATGGCAAGGCAAAGTGCAACAAACAATACTACTAATTAAGTGGAGCTCAATATGCAACGAGTTGCATCTTGACGAAACACCACATTCGATATTTAGTTCGCTCTTGTTATGAACCCAACAAGTTTAAATGTTCTTAAACATGGCAAGTGGTGAAGCACAAGTAAACTAACTATTTAGGCAAGTTTAAATGACGCCAGAACAACAAACAACAATTCCAGAAAATCCCCATGTGCATATTTTGGATTTGGTATTGTTCAGACTAAAACACTATTTTAGTGATGTTAATCAGGGAAATAAAGTGCACCATGGTAATCTATGCATTTTTCTAGACAGGTTACATATAAAGTTTATTTAATTCGGAGCTACGGTTATTTAGTTATGAAATAAACCATTTAAGCATGTCATTTGTGCAAAACAATGCAAAACAAGTTTAAACAATTTCAACATGGATGAAAGGGGCAAATTATGAAACTACAAGAAATTCTAAGCACTTTACACATATGAATCGTTTTAATCCGATACATGATTATTACACTATGAATTTTGCAAGATGCTAAAGAAAATGCAGTTGCATGCAACAGAAAAGAAAACAGCAAGAGACAAGGGCTGGGTTAGATACAACGCACTGGGTGAGCCGAGTGGGAGATTTGGCCCAAGGTGGCTTGCTGGGTGGTGTGCAAAAGCTAAATAAGAGGAAACAGGGCAAAAATTGGGGTTACATATATGAATCGTTTTAATCCGATGCATGATTATTGCACTATGAATTTTGCAAGATGCTAAAGAAAATGCAGTTGCATGCAACAAAAAATAAAACAACAAGAGACAAGGGCTAGGTTAGATACAACGCACTGGGTGAACCTAGTGGCAGATTTGGCCCAAGGTGGCTGGCTGTGTGGTGTGCAAAAGCTAAATAAGAGAAAACAGGGGGAAAATTGGGGTTACATATATGAATCATTTTAATCCGATGCATTATTATTACACTATGAATTTTGCAAGATGCTAAAGAAAATACAGTTGCATGCAACAGAAAAGAAAACAGCAAGAGACAAGGGCTGGGTAAGATACATCGCACTGGGTGAGCCCAGTGGCAGATTTGTCCCAAGGTGGCTGGCTGTGTGGTGTGCAAAAGCTAAATAAGAGGAAACATGGCAAAAATTGGGGTGCCTGGGACTCAAACCAATAAGAGGAAACACGACAAAAATTGGGGTGCCCGGGACTCAAACCAAGGACCTTCTGGTGTTGACACGAGCGACGCAAGCTACTGCACCTATTATGCTACTTGTTTAAAACTGTGGATTTGGCTAAAGATATACCCAGGACAGAGCTTGGATTAAGGTGACGCAAAAAAATAAGTGGCAAAGTCGTTGGGATTTGATCCCTGGTCGCCTGGGTAACGAATTGGAAGGCTATCCAGTTTGGGCGGGAGAGTGTGGTGTGCGCATAAGGAGGTGGCTTACTTCATAGCTGAAGAATAGAAGTGGCTAGCTTCAGCAATGGCTACGCCGAGAAAGCTCACGGCAACTGCGAGCGAACGTGTCGGCGATCTCTTCTGCTAGGCCTTGGCGGGCGCGCGAGAAAATGTGTGTGAGCAAGTGGATCGAACGGCTGTTGTGGCGAGCATGCGTGTGCAAGGCTGCGGGTGCGGGTGCTCGAGGACGAGCTCGTGCTTGCGAGGCCGGGTGGCTGTGGGGCTGGCGAGGTCGGCGCGAGCTGCGGGCATGCGTGAGGGTGTGTAGATGATTCTTGTGTGGGAGCATGCATGTATAGGAGCGAGCGAGGCGAGCTCCAGAGTTTGACAAGATAGAATATGTTTGCCGTGTATTGCCTCTTGGCATTCCATTCAATATATGGTTAGCATTACAACTTGTACAACAAGGTAAATCTATGTGGGATCAATCTACATGATCCTAGAATCACTGCAAACGCTATACAATCAGGATATGATACACATACGATCATATGCTATATATACATTAACATTCCCCCTCAATCTCAACCAGCCACAAGGTTGAGATTGCGTCGTAATTTTTCCAACATGAACTTTGTAGCAGGTTTAGTGAAGGCATCTGGCACTTGTTCACTGGAGGACACAAAAGGAACATCCAAAGCTCCTTGCGCCACCTTTTCTCTCACAAAGTGGAAATCCACCACAATATGCTTTGTCCTCGCATGAAATACTGGATTTGCACTCAGATAGGTGGCACCCAAATTATCACACCATAACACCGGTGGTCGTGGTAGGAACACTCCCAGTTCTCTAAGCACAGTTTGTACCCAAGTGACTTCAGATGTGCCATTTGCAAGTGTCTTGTATTCTGCCTCGGTACTAGATCGTGAAACTGTGGGTTGCTTTCGAGCACTCCATGAAATCAAATTAGGGCCAAGGAAAACCACAAACACTCCTGTAGAGCGTTTTTCATCAACACATCCTGCCTAGTCAGCATCTGTAAAGACACTAAGAAGTGTGGAGCTTGACCGGCGAATGGAGAGTCAAGTGGCCAGAGTACCCTTAATATACCCCAATATGCGCTTGACTACCTCCCAGTGCACATTAGTGGGTTTGGCCAAATATTGGCACACCTTGTTGATAGCAAATGAAATATCAGGACGAGTAAGTGTAAGATATTGCAGTTCTCCAACCATACTGCGATAACGAAAGGTGTCATCATCGGTGAGGGGAGTACCAAGATTCGCTGCCAACATATCGGTGACTGACATGGGAGTAGAGACCTCCTTGCAATTCTCCATATGAGAACGATGAAGAAGATCATCAACGTACTTTCGCTGAGACAACACCATTCCCCCTGGATTATAGGTGGCCTCGATCCCAATGAAGTAAGAAAGATGACCAAGATCTTTGATGGGAAAAGACCCAGCCAAAGTGCGAAGCAAACGATCCACCGCACGTGGGCAACAGCCAGCGATAACAATATCATCAACATAGACCAACATGTAAACGACCATAGCTCCTTTCCAAAAAATAAAGAGGGAGGTGTCAGCCTTGGATGAATGAAAACCAAGTTGTTGCAGCCGAGTACTGAGACGGGAGTACCAAGCCCGGGGGGACTGTTTGAGTCCATAAATAAAATTTCGAAGCTTGCAAACATGGTGGGGATACCGGGGATCCTCAAAACCTGGGGGTTGCTGCATGTATACATCCTCATCAAGCAGACCATGGAGGAACGCATTACTAACATCAATCTAGCACAAACACCAGCCTTGTGAAACAGCAAGGGATGCACAAGCCGAACAGTGGCAGGTTTAACAACCGGACTAAAAGTGGCAACATAATCAACACCATATTGCTGAGTAAACCCACGAGCAACCAGTCAAGCTTTGTACTTATCAAGAGAGCCATCTGACCTTTCCTTGAGATTAAAAATCCACTTACAACGGGCGACGTTGGTGTTGGGGGGTCGAGGCACAAGCGACCACGTCTCGGTGCGCTGTAGAGCAGAAAACTCCTCGCGCATGGCAGCTATCCAAGCAGGATCAACAAGGGCTTGCCGGTGCGTAGTCGGAACGGTGACAACAACACAAAAATTGCGTCGATACGGATTGTAGCGGATAGTACCGTCCGTGAGAATGTTTGGACGTCGGATGTTATTCTGGGAGCGTGTGCGAGTACGCTCCAGCAGTGGTGCAGCCGAAGTGGCAGGCGATGACGAAGGAACAGCGGCCGCAGGGGAGGACGAAGAAACTGTCGCCGATTCCCCTTCGGTCGCATCTGCATGCGCATGGATGCGAGTAGATGTGTAGAGTGGGGGCGCGTCGGATTTGGGCACATCGGGCGCGCCTGGAGCGGGCGCAACTCGCCCAGCTGCCGTTGGCGCGGAGGCACCTCGCGGCTTGACGGCATCTGGCCCATGCAACAAGCGAGCACCAGCAGACTCAGCAGAGGACCCAGCAGCCGATGGTGGTGGAGCACAGGCTGGGCCATCCGTCTACCGCGTGGTGCAGGCCAGCTGAGCGCATGGCGGTGTAGCATGCATGTCGTTCGCGCCAGTCGTGCCGATCATAGAGGGCTGCGCTACTGCACCTATAGGGCAAGATTCAGGAAACAAAAAACACAGATTGTAGTTTCTCACATTAGCATCAAGAACTACTGGCTTATCGGAAGGAAAATTCACAGGAGGATTTAAGAGAGACAAATCGGGACACACACTAGTCGTAAAAGGAAAAACTTTTTCATCAAAGACAACATCTCGCGAGATATAGATGCGACCAGTGGACTTGTCAAGACACTTATACCCTTTATGAAACGGACTATATCCGAGAAAAACACACATCTTGGATTGAAACTCAAGTTTCTGGGAGTTATATTTGCGAAGACTAGGCCAACATGCACATTCGAAGATACGAAGAAAAGAGTAGTCGGGAGTGATATTAAGGAGGCGTGTGAGTAGTGGCATATTGTGAAGAGTCCGGCTAGGCATGCGATTGATCAAATAACACGCGGTGAGAAAAGCTTCATCCCAGTAACGCAAAGGAAGATTTGAGTGAGCTAGGAGAGCAAGCCCGGTTTCAACCAGGTGACGGTGTTTTCGTTGAGCGATACCGTTTTGTTGGAATGTGTGTGGACATGATAGGCGATGAGAGATACCAACATGCTGAAAAAATTTATGCAAGCGATGGTATTCGCCTCCCCAATCGGATTGAGCCAGATGAATTTTTGTGTTGAGGAGTCGTTCGACATGAGCCTGAAAATTGTAGAAAACTTGTTCGACATCAGATTTATGTTTGAGAATATAAATCCTGTTAAAACAGCTAAAGTCATCAACGAAGCTAACATAAAATTTAAAACCTCCGGAGGAGGCAAGGGCAGGCCCCCACACATCGGTATGAATAAGCTCAAGTGGCTTCAAAGAAATACGTGAAGAATTATTGTAAGGTAATTGATGACTTTTGGCGCGTTGACAAGCATCACAAACGAAAGTATCATGACTCGATGAACAAGAGAATTTATGTGACCGAACGACAGACTCAACTACATTATTTGAAGGGTGACCCAAGCAATGATGCCGCTGACTTGATGAAGACCTAACTCTGAAAAACGCTCGACGTGAAGATGATGATGATGGCCGACCATATGGGATGGGGTAGAGACCATGGCGACTTCTACCGTGAAGAAGAACCCTCCTCGTGATTTTGTCCTTCACATAGAAAAAATATTTGTGAAATTCCACAAACACTCGGTTATCCGAAATAAGGCGGTAAACAGAAACAAGGTGTCTGTGAATTTCAGGAACATGCAACACATTATTAAGATGGATGGGATCACGTGAGCCAGCTAGTTTAGTATGACCAATGTGAGAAATTTCCAAACCTGCACCATTTGCGACTTGAATTTGATCCTTCCCACTATAGCGCTCATGCATCGTCAAGCGGTCGAGGTTGCTGGTATGGTGGTTAGTAGCACCGGTATCGAGGTACTAGTTGTTGTCGCAATGGTCGGACGTCACCATGTTGCCGCTGCGATGATTGTTCGACTGATAGGCATGGTTGTAGCGCTCGCCACAGTCAATGGCGTAGTGCCCCTCCTCGTGGCAAATCTGGCACCGGGGTGCTCGACGGTTTCGGCCACCACCGCCGCCGTTGTGGCGTCTACCGTTGTTGCCACAGTTGCCGTTGCCGCTGTTGCCGCCGTTGCCATAGAGGCCGCCATTGCCACCATTGTGGCTGCCGTTCCTACTCCCATGACTGTCGTTGCTGTTGCGGCTACCATCATGGGACCCATTGCCATTGCGAAGGCGCATGGAGTTGTTGGCGGATGAAGAAAAGTTGCCGCCGTTGGCTGCATGTTGTTCTTGGCGAGCTTCATAACAGAGAAGGTAGGATTAAAACTCGGAGAGGCTCACTTGGTCGGTGAAGACTGAAAGCGCTGTCATGAGCGGGTCGTATTCCTGTCCTAGCCCTCCGATGATATGCCCAATGATCTCATCATCGGACAATACCTCGCCGACAGTGGCCAGCGCGTCCTCATAGCTGGTCATCTTGTGGAAGAACTCTGCAGCGGACATGTCGTTCTTCTTCGTCTGCGACAGCTGCGGGCGAAGTTGACGCACATTGGCCCGGTTCTGAGCGGCGAACATGGCGCTGAGGGAGGACCACACGGCCGCCGAGGAGGTCGCTCGCGTCATCTAGGCAAGCACTTCCTCCATCATGGAAGACAGGAGCGCGCCGAGCACGGCCTGGTCCGTGCGCCACTAGGGCTCGTACTTAGGGTTAGGCACTGAGTGTGCCGCATCGCCGGTGCCCTGGATGATCGTCTTTGGTGGCGCAGCAACGGAGCCGTCGAGGTAGCCGAAGAGGCCGGCGCCGGTGAGGTTGGGTATAACCTGTCCTTTCCACAGCAGGAAGTTGACGCGGGTGAGCCGGACGGTGATGAGTCCGGCGAGCGACGGCATGGTGGTGGTGGGGCCGGAGACGAGTGCGCCGGCGATGGTGCCGGCCATGGCGAGAAGGTGGGATCGGGATCTGGTTACCAAGTTTGACAAGAAAGAATATGTTTGCCGTGTATTGCCTCTTGGCTTTCCATTCAATATATGGTTAGCATTACAACTTGTACATCAAGGTAAATCTATGTGGGATCAATCTACATGATCCTAGAATCACTACAAATGCTATACAATCAGGATATGATACACATACAATCATATGCCATATATACATTAACATCCATGAGCTCGTCCATGGCGGACATGGTGTGAGCTTGATCGGGAAGAACACTACGGCGGCGGAACAAACTGGAGAGGAGCTGGGAGGGGCGGCTGCTCACCGAGGGGATGCTGATGGAGTTGAACGAGGTCGGCGGTGCTTGGGGACGGCGAGAAGACGCGCTGGTCGAGGCGGTGATGCTTGGGTCCTTGAAGCAGAGGAAGCAGGGGAGGACGATGTCGAGGAGGAGGCCTTGGAGTCCTTGTGGTCGCGCGCGAGGGTGAGGAAGACGACGACGGGGATCACGATGCTCCTGATGAAGAATATGGACGAAGACAGTCGGATTAACCCGATCTCGAGCTCAAGCTCGGCTCGGCCATGGCGACGGAGTTGCGTGGGCAAACTCACCTAGGCGGCGGCAGGAGGAAGAGGAAGGTGGAATGGATAGAGGAGAACCCTAGGAGGCAGGGACTGGTTTTATAGGAAGACTAGGGGAGCTCCCGACCATCAAATCAAGGGGCTGGCCTGAGTGGTTCTGGTGGATGCCCTGCCGTACGGGAGGAGGGAGATGAACAGGGGGCTGGGGGCGCTGGTGGGCTGCGGTAGATTGGCTTGGGCCGCAGGGATGCCCAGTGCAGCGGCAAGGCAAGGCCTCTTTTCTTTTCTCTCTTAAGAATCTTTCTACAAGTATATAATCCACAGAACACAAAAGGGAAAAGGTCAGAGGGCTGGGATTGTAATATGAGAGATATAAATATATCCCTCGACTCCTGGAAATAGGTTCTATTTGAATCAATTGCCCTGGCAATTTTTAGAGGTAGAAAAATAATTGAAGTTTAAATTAAATTCAAACTTGAGCCATTTTTGAACCCAACCAAAACAAGTTCAATTGACCCGAAATTTGGCACAGAGGCAACAGGTATGGTTTAAGATTATCAGTAAATAAATGAACATTAATGGAGGCAGCAACGATGTCACTTGGCATGAAGCCAAAAGTTGTAATAAAGGAAGAAATGGATAGGTTGTGCACTTGGGAAAAAATGTTGACGAAAGAGATGAAGATGGATAGAACACCAACAATACATCAACATGAAGAATGCAACCCGCATGATGATCATGATGAAATGCTAAATGACAAGGGCACGATGCAACATAACAAATGAGATGAGCATGGTACAAGAAGCAAAGACATTAGAAGGCACTCAACATGATCGTGGCATCAACATAGAGGAATTTAATATGCAAAACACTTATGATAATGCAACAAACAAAATAAACACATGACAACAATGACAATAAAGGGAAGGCAACTAGAGCATCGGTCTCGAGGCCTTACACTAACCACACAAGCCTCTAGTCCACGTTTATCGTCTATTTGAGTTCCATCCGCAGGGAGTCCGACCGAGGTTTCCACTACGGCCCCAACGATGTATGCAGGGTTCCTGAGCCCACCAAACGGGTGCCCCAGTACACCGTGCCACTCGCCTACCGCATCATAGCCCACCCCTAGTGTCAGCGCTATGCATGGTCTCCAACATACTACAAACACCAGAAACTACTTGCAACTGCTGTACAGAGGATAGAGGGGTTAATAAGTCAGGCGGGGTCATATTTGAGGGCCCAACGTGTGGTAGTAGCTTTTCTTGGATCATAAACACGGAACTCAGATCAGGAGGATTGTTGCAATGAGACAACCCACCATGTACTCCTACATGGCCTCTCATCACTACCTTTACCAAATCGTGTTCACACACTTAGCTCTCAACTGTAGGACATATTCACACCACTCCAATCCATCGCAGATGAATCATACCTGACGCAACTCTAAGCATAGCAGGCATAACAAGCAAGCATGAATAAGTAGGCTCATCATGGCTCAAACAACTCCTAATCATGCTAGTGGGTTTCAACTATTTACTGTGGCAAAGACAGGTCATGCAGAGGAAAGGGTTTCAACTACCGCAACATGTAACAGTTGAATCGTTATTGTCCTAATGCGGTAAAAAGGAGCAGGACCAAGAGACTGGGATTGTATCGGAGTGATCAAGGGGGTTGCTTGCCTGGCAATTCTGAAGATAGTGTTGTGTCTTCATTAGTGTCGTCGATCACATCGTCTACTGAGAGGGGACAAACACCGGCAATAAGAGGGAACACAATTAATGTAATGCAACAATATGATGCATGATCATGACATGGCAATATGCTTGTGTTTGAGCTAATGCAAATTGCTACCATGTTAGTTGAAGTTCATTTGAATCAAAGATTCAAATTCAAACTTCAAAAGAAGCATTTAAAATGCCCTTTATTTTATTTCACCTGATCAGTAGGTATAAGTTTTTCAAACAAGCATGGAAATGCAATAAACAGTTTATTTGGATTTTTCTGATAATTTTTCATATATATATATTTCATTTGGAGTTACGGTTGAATTTCTATGAATTTTTTAAGTTTTGAACATTTTCTGGAATTTCTGGTTATTCTAGAATGAAACTAATTCCAGAAAAGGAATTACTACATCAGGATGACGTTAGGGTGACGTAAGCAGTCAAGAGGCATGGTCCAAGTCAAACCAAACCAGTGGGACCCGTGTGTCAGTGACCCATCTAGGTAACAGTGGTATTAGTATTAAACTGAACCTAATCTAATTACTGTTAGGTGTCGGGCCCACTTGTCATGGGCACAGGGGATGCCATTAGTGCTAATTACCCGGGATTAGGTCGGCGGCTAATCGTCGGCGAGGCCAGAGGCGGCGGTGGGGCTCGGGATTGCGCTACGGGGAACGGTTCGAGCAGCGACTGGGCGTGTTGGAGTGCCCTCGCTGGCGCGTGTCGAATGGTGGTGGCAGCCGGGCCTGTGGTGGCGGAGGCGACGGCTACAAGCTCGGCAGCAGTGGCCGGCATCCGGGCATGCATGAGAGGACGACTGCGGTGGCCTAGGCGATGCGTGCGCGGCACCTAAGCCGACTACGTGATGCGGCGAGCAAGATGGACGTGCGCCCAGGACCAAATGGTCACCGGAGCATCGTCGGCGGCAAGCATTGGCGGCGACAGGTTTCGGTCATCGGCGAAACGGAAGCTATGGTGTGCAAACAAGACAACAGAGAGAGTGGTTAGAGGGAGAGGCTCACGGCGGTTGTAGCGAACCAGACGGCGAGCTCTGAGGAACTAGACTATCTTCAGAAGTGACAGGAAAGCAAACCCCCTTGATCACTCCGATACAATCCCACTCTCTCGCTCCTTCTCTCTTTTACTGCATTTGGACAACAACGATTCAACTGTTACATGTTGCAGTAGTTGAACCCCATTCCTTTGCAAGACATGTCTTTGCCACAATAAATAGTTGAAACCCACTAGCATGATTAGGAGTTGTTTGAGCCATGATGTGCCTACTCATCCATGCTTGCTTGTCATGACTGCTATTGCTTAGAGTTGAGTGAGGTCTGATTCATCGGGGATGAATTGGAATGTGGTGAACATGTCCTACTATTGAGAGCTAAGTGTGTGAACATGATTTGGTAAAGGTAGCGGTGAGAGGCCATGTAGGGGTACATGGTGGGTTTGTCTCATTGAAACCGTCCTCAGGAACTGAGTTCCGTGTTTGTGATCCAAGACAGTTAGTACCACACATTGTAATTGATACGTCTCCATCGTATCTATAATTTTTTATTGTTCCATGCCAATATTATGCAACTTTCATATACTTTTGGCAACTTTTTTTTATTATTTTTGGGACTAACATATTGATCCAGTGCCCAGTGCCAGTTCATGTTTGTTGCATGTTTTATGTTTCATGGAAAACCCATATCAAACGGAGTCCAAATAGGATAAAAACGGACGGAGAATTTTTTGGAATATTTGTGATATCTGGGAAGAAGAATCAACGCGAGACAGTGCCCAAGGGGGCCACAAGGCAGGGGCGCGTCCACCCCCCTGGGTGTGCCCCTGACCCTCGTGGGCCCCCCGTAAGGTGGTTACTGCTCTTCTTTGGCCGCAAGAAAGCTAATTCTCGAAGAAAAATCCTGGCGAAGGTTTCAATCCAATTGGAGTTACGGATCTCCGGATATATAAGAAACGGTGAAAGGGCAGAATACAAAAACGCAGAAACAGAGAGAGACAGAGAGACAGATCCAATCTTGGAGGGGCTCTCGCCCCTCCCATGCTATGGAGACCAAGGACCAGAGGGGAAACCCTTCTCCCATCTAGGGAGAAGGTCAAGGAAGAAGAAGAAGAAGGGAGGCCCTCTCCCCCTCTCTTCCGGTGGCGCCGGAACGCCGCCGGAGCCATCATCATCACCGCAATCTTCACCAACAACTTCACCGCCGTCATCACCAACTCTTCCCCCCTCTATGCAGTGGTGTAACCCCTCTTTTAACCGATGTAATCTCTACTTAAACATGGTGCTCAACGCTATATATTATTTCCCAATGATGTATGGCTATCCTATGATGTTTGAGTAGATCCGTCTTGTCCTATGGGTTAATTGATGATCGTGATTGGTTTGAGTTGCATGTTTTATTATCGGTGCTGTCCTATGGTGCTCTCCGTGTTGCGCAAGCGTGAGGGATTCCATCTGTCGGGTGTTGCAATACGTTCATGATTCTCTTATAGTGGGTTGCGTGAGTGACTGAAACACAAACCCGAGTAAGGGGGTTGTTGCGTATGGGATAAAGAGGACTTGATGCTTTAATGCTATGGCTGGGTTTTACATTAATGATCTTTAGTAGTTGCGGATGCTTGCTAGAGTTCCAATCATAAGTGCATATGATCCAACAAGAGAAAGTATGTTAGCTTATGCCTCTCCCTCAAATAAAATTGCAATAATGATTACCGGTCTAGTTATCGATTGCCTAGGGACAAATAACTTTCTCGTGACAAAAAGCTCTCTACTAAAAATAATTTAGTTGTGTCTTTATCTAAACAGCCCCTACTTTTTATTTACATGCTCTTTATTATCTTGCAAACCTATCCAACAAACCTACAAAGTACTTCTATTTTCATGCTTGTTTCCGGTAAAGCGAGCATCAAGTGTGCGTAGAGTTGTATCGGTGGACGATAGAACTTGAGGGAATATTTGTTCTACCTTTAGCTCCTCGTTGGGTTCAACACTCCTACTTATTGAAAGAGGCTACAATTGATCCCCTATACTTGTGGGTTATCAAGACCTTTTTCTGGCACCGTTGCCGGGGAGTCATAGCGTGGGCTGAATATTCTCGTGTGTGCTTGTTTGCTTTATCACTAAGTAATTTTTATTTGCTGTTCTTAGTTGCTCTCTATCTTTAGTTTTGGATATGGAACATGAAATACCAAAAAAATTAGATTTACTTGCTACTCCTGGAGATGGGGAACCTCCTAAAACCCTCGATGCTCATTATGTGAAAGATATTATGTACTTCTTTGATAATCCAGAGAAAACCCCATTCAATTTTGTAATGGGAGACACATTGGATGAACGTGAATACTTTAGGGATTATCGCTTGACTCAAAAAGGGAAACTATTATGGGATCAAATTTATATGTTGAAGTGGTATGCTAGGCCACTATGCTTGAGATATGATTATACTTGTTGCTCTAGGATGAAGGCTCCACACCTTCCCCTTTCATGCAAATTTAATGGTAATGAAACCTTGACTTCTTATGCTAGAGGTATATATGATTACTATGATGTGGAACGAATAGAAGAATTTTTGCTTTTAAGGGTGCATGTGAAATTGAATCTTTGTTTAAAAAATTTGAAGATTTTGATGATTCAGTTTATAGATCTGAAATTTTAGCTAGCTTTAAATATTCCTATGAGAATTATGAATACAATGCCGATATTGATGCGTTTATTGAGAAAGTCTCCGTTGTCCAAGAAGAGATTAATATTTTGCAGGAGTCTATGGAAGAAGGAATTAATGACATTGTGAGCTCATTGTATGAAAGAGATGAGGAGGAGAGCGAAGAACAAAAGGAGGAAGAGCGGATTGATCACCCATTCCCACCTTATAATGAGAGTAACTCTTCAACTCAAACATTGTTTAATTTCCCTTCGTGCTTACCGATGGATGATTGCTATGATAATTGTTATGATCCCGTTGATTCTTTTGAAATATCCCTTTTTGATGATGCTTGCTATGTGTGTGGCCGAGATGCCAATATGAATTATGCTTATGGAGATGAACTTGCTATAGTTCCTTGTGTTAAACATGAAATTGTTGCTATTGCACCCACGCATGATAGTCCTATTATCTTTTTGAATTCTCCCGACTACACTATATCGGAGAAGTTCGCACTTATTAAGGATTATATTGATGGGTGGCCTTTTACCGTTGCACATGATGATTTTTATGAATATAATATGCATGTTCTTGCTGCTCCTACTTGCAATTATTATGAGAGAGGAACTATATCTCCACCCCTCTATGGTTCCAATACGATAGAATTGCAAGAAACTGTTTATACTATGCATTGGCCTTTACTATGTGTGCATGAATTGTTCTTTTATGACATGCCGATGCTTAGGAATAGAGTTAGACTTCGTCATTTCTTGATATATGTTGCTTTGTGCTCACTACTAAATGGTAAATCATTGTTAATTAAAATTGGCTTTGATATACCTTGGGATCCGGGTGGATCCATTACTTGAGCACTATATGCCTAGCTTAATGGCTTTAATAAAAGCGCTGCCAGGGAGACAACCCAGAAGTTTTAGAGAGTCATTTATTTCTGTTGTGTGCTTTTATAAAGTTTAAAAACAAAAAATAAATAAATAGGGGAATCCAAAACTTTTTCAAAAAGGAAAGTGAAAGTGAGAGAGACAAGCATTGTTGAAGTGGTGGAGCTCCTTGAACTTTGTTCATGCTCACGAAAACTTTGTGAATCTTGATTAAAAAAACTTTTCAAAAAAAAATTATCCCCTTGTGCAATTAAATTGTATAATAAAAATAATGTGCCAAGGTTTTCCTTTAGGATGTTTACAATGCTTGTTGGTTTGTACGGTGCAGGACAGAAATTTTGGCTGTAGTGCGTGATTTTACATTTTTTACTGAAATGTCAAATGGTTCTGAAACTTTTTGCACTGTCTTTATATACAATTTTTTTTACTAATTTTGGCAGAATTTTTGGAGTTCCAGAGGTATGGTGAATGTTCAGATTACTACAGACTGCCCTGTTTAAGACAAATTCTGTTTTTGATGCATAGTTTGCTTGTTTTGATGAAACTATCGATTTCTATTAGTGGATTAAGTCATGGAAAAGTTATATTACAGTAGCTACAATGCAAAAACAAAATATGAATTGGTTTGCAACAGTACTTAGAGTAATGATTTGCTTTATTATACTAACGGATCTTACTGAGCTTTCTGTTGAGTTTGGCGTGGATGAAGTGTTCGAAGATCGAGGAGGTCTCGATATGAGGAGAAGGAGGATACCCAAGGCACCCCAAGTAAATATTCAAGGAGACTCAAGCGTCTAAGCTTGGGGATTCCCCGGAAGGCATCCCATCTTTCTTCAACAAATATCAGTATGTTTTCGGATTCGTTTCATTCATGCGATATGTGCAAATCTTGGAGCGTCTTTTGCATTTTGTTTTCACTTTTCTTTTATGCAACATGCTGGTATGAGATAGTCCTTGGTTGATTTATAGAAGGCTCATTGCACTTCACTTATATCTTCTGAGTATGGCTTTATAGAATGCTTCATGTGTTTCACTTATATCATTTGAAGTTTGGATTGCCTGTTTCTCTTCACATAGAAAACCGCCATTTGTAGAATGCTCTTTTGCTTAAATTATATTTGTTAGAGCATGGGCATATCTTTTATAGAAAGAATTAAACTCTCTTGCTTCACTTATATCTATTTAGAGAGTTGATAGTAATTGGTCATTCACATGGTTAGTCATAAAATCCTACATAGAACTTGTAGATTGCTGAATATGATATGTTTGATTCCTTGCAATAGTTTTGCGATATAAAGATGGTGATATTAGAGTCATGTTAGTGGGTAGTTGTGGATTGTAGAAATACTTGTGTTGAGGTTTGTGATTCCCGTAGCATGCACGTATGGTGAACCGTTATGTAACGAAGTTGGAGCATGAGGTATTTATTGATTGTCTTCCTTATGGGTGGCGGTCGGGGACGAGCGATGGTCTTTCCCGACCAATCTATCCCCCTAGGGGCATGCATAGTAGTACTTTGCTTCGAGGGCTGATAAACATTTGCAATAAGTATATGAGTTCTTTATGACTAATGTGAGTCCATGGATTATACACACTCTCACCCTTCCATCATTGCTAGCCTCTTCGGTACCGTGCATTGCCCTTTCTCACCTCGAGAGTTGGTGCAAACTTCGCTAGTGCATCCAAACCCCGTGATATGATACGCTCTGTCACACATAAGCCTCCTTATATCTTAATCAAAACATCCACCATACCTACCTATTATGGCATTTCCATAGCCATTCCGAGATATATTGACATGCAACTTCCATCATCATTATATACATGACTTGAGCATTTATTTTCATATTGCTTTGCATGATCGTAAGATAGCTAGCATGATGTTTTCATGGATTGTCCATTTTCGGATGTCATTGCTATGCTAGATCATTGCACATCCCGGTACACCGCCGAAGGCATTCATATAGAGTCATATCTTTGTTCTAGTATCGAGTTGTAATAATGAGTTGTAAGTAAATAAAAGTGTGATGATCATCATTATTAGAGAATTGCCCCCCCCCCAAGAGAGAGAGGCCAAAGAAGCCTAAATAAAAAAGGGGGCCAAAGAAGCCCGCGAAAAAAAAGAGAGGCCAAAGAAGCCTAAATAAAAAAAAGGGGGCCAAAGAAGCCCGCAAAAAAAGAAAAAAAATAAAAGAAAAGAAAAGAAAAGGGGGCAATGTTACTATCCTTTTACCACACTTGTGCTTCAAAGTAGCACCATGTTCTTCATAGAGAGAGTCTCTTGAGTTATCACTTTCATATACTAGTGGGAATTTTCATTATAGAACTTGGCTTGTATATTCCGATTATGGGCTTCCTCAAATGCCCAAGGTCTTCATGAGCAAGCAAGTAGGATGCACACCCACTTAGTTTCCAGTTTGATCTTTCATACACTTATAGCTCTTAGTGCATCCGTTGCATGGCAATCCCTACTCCTCACGTTGACATCAATTGATGGGCATCTCCATAGCCGTTGATTAGCCACGTCGATGTGAGACTTTCTCCTTTTTGTCTTCTCCACACAACCTCCACCATCATATTCTATTCCACCCATAGTGCTATGCCCATGGCTTGCTCTCATGTATTGCGTGAGGGTTGAAAAGGCTGAAGCGCGTTAAAAAGTATGAACCAATTGCTTGGCTTGTCATCGGGGTTGTGCATGATTTGAATATTTTGTGTGGTGAAGATGGAGCATAGCCAGACTATATGATTTTGTAGGGATAAATTTCTTTGGCCATGTTATTTTAAAAAGACATGATTGCTTTATTAGTATGCTTGAAGTATTATTGTCTTAATGTCAAATGATAGACTATTGCTTTGAATCATTCATGTCTTAATATTCATGCCATGATTAGATTACATGATCAAGATTATGCTAGGTACCATTCCACATCAAAAATTATCTTATCATTTACCTACTCGAGGACGTGCAGGAATTAAGCTTGGGGATGCTGATACGTCTCCGTCGTATCTATAATTTTTGATTTTTTTCCATGCCAATATTATGCAACTTTCATATACTTTTTGCAACTTTTTATATTATTTTTGGGACTAACATATTGATCCAGTGCCCAGTGCCAGTTCCTGTTTGTTGCATGTTTTATGTTTTGCAGAAAACCCATATCAAACGGAGTCCAAACGGGATAAAAACAGACGGAGAATATTTTTGGAATATTTGTGATATCTGGGAAGAAGAATCAACACGAGACGGTGCCCAAGAGGGCCATGAGGCAGGGGGGCGTGAAAGTGCGTTATATCGACTAGGCTGGTGGGTGAATAGGCGATTTTTATGAATTATTCACTGAGGAATTTGCTAGTGAGGAAATTCCTTTGCGAAGAACTACTTGCAGTGGAGTAAGTACTTAGAAGTAAACATAACAGAAGTCAAGCATAGTCATCATGATGAAATGATGACAAGCACAGAGTACAGAAAGCGTAATCACAGGATAACACAGGATGAAGACAAACGTACTGAAGAAATTGAACTGAGGAAATTGAGGAAGTCTTCAGTCAAAGTATTCAAACACAAATATGACAAGCACAATTGGCTTGGTGAAGACTATGATTTGGTAGACCAGTTCCAAATGTTGTCTCAGTTGTACATCTGGTTGGAGCGGCTAGGTATTTAAACCTGAGGACAGACAGCCCCGGACACACAGTCCTCAACGTATTCTCCTTGAACTAAGGTCACACAGACCTCGTCGAATCACCCGTGGTAAGTCTTCAGGTGACTTCCGAACCTTCACAAACTCGGTCACTCGGCGATCCACAATTCCTCTTGGATGCTCTAGACCATGACGCCTAACCGTCTGGGAGAAGCACGGTCTTCAAAGGTAACAAGCATCGGATCCATGCAAGATCAATCTCATCAGTGATGCTCAATCACTTTGGGTTTGGAGGTGTTTGGGTTTGGGTTTTCCTCACTTGATGATTTTCGCTCAAAGTCCTCGAAGGAAGGGATGCTCTCAAATGACAAGTGTCAGTTTCTCTCAGAGCAGCCAACCAGCTAGTAGTTGTAGGGGCGGCTATTTATAGCCTAGGGAGCAGCCCGACTCAATAAGACATAAATGCCCTTCAATCATATGACCGTTAGGTGGTTAAGATATTTTGGGACAGCTGGCACATAGCACAGCAACGGTCGGAATTTTAGGTTCAAATACCTCAGGGCTATCATGTTCCTCACTGTGTAGGCAATCGCACTGGTGAATTCCTAACTCCTCAGTCAGAACAAATTCCTTAGAGACCAGTAGAACTTCGTCTCTGTCACTGAAGAAATTGACTGAACTTTATGAGATTTCCAATGGCTTCACTCGAAGGGATTGGTAGGTGTAGGATTTTGAGTTGAGCATCACATGGAAAATTTTCCTTAGTATTTCCTCGACCCCCTTTAACAGTACGGTGTTTCCTATGACTCAAGAAAGAGAAAATGAAACTACGAAAACAAAAGTCTTCATGCGTCATATTCCTCAAATGAATACCAAGTCTTCAAGGTCACACCAATTTCGTCACTTTCAAAGTCTTCAAAAAGTCTTCAGAAATCCAAAGTCTTCAGTCGAAGAACTTCATTTTTAGGGGTCGAGTTTCTCTGTAAATATCAAACTCCTCATAGACTTATAGACCTGTGTACACTCATAAACACATTAGTCCCTTAACGTATAAGTCTTCAATACACCAAAATCACTAAGGGGCACTAGATGCACTTACAATCTCGCCCTTTTTGGTGATTGATGACAATATAGGTTATGTTTTCAACAGGGATAAACATATGAAATATAAATACTGATATTGAGGAATTTGATTGCAAGATATAGAAGAACTGCCCCTAAAGATGTGCATAGTGAGGAATTTGCCTTTGAAGCAATGCACACTTGAAGAGTTGAATCATGGAGATCTCCCCCTATATCTTGTAATTCATACACGCATTTGACATATAATATGAAGAATTTGAAATGCATGATGAAATATGGTGACTGGTGTAATTCAGCATGCGCGCAATAACATTAACGAGGAATAAACATGCAGAAGAACACAGCAAAAGCATCAGGTCACCATAGAGTTTAAGTTTACAACTCGATCCAGCAAAGTCATCAGAAGAACGAGAGTTGCAACTTAGTAAAAAACGCCTATATAATAGACCGCTTGAAGACTAACTCAAATTTCTCCCCCTTTGTCATCGAATGACCAAAAGGATCGAAAATGAGGACTAATGCCCCTGAAGAATATCAAGTTGATGAAGGACCGCCAGCGTTGTTGGGGTCGTTTTTCATAGTAGGGCCTGCTGCAGTGTCATCCAAGTCTTCATGTTCGTTGGTGTCGTGCGATGAAGAATAGGAGCTAGCCACCAAGGAAGGAACCTTGACCTTCTTGTATTTCTGCGGTGGAGGTGCAGACCAGTCAATGTCTTCCTTGAGACCCATTTTCTTCAGATCTTCTTCGTTGTAGACATGAGAAAGAACAGCTCAGGTACGGTTGAAGGTTTCATGGAGGTAGTATTGGTTTTTCTTCACTGCATTGTGGGTAGGGTTCATGTTGTGAAGAATTGAAGCAAACTGACGCTTGACCCATTTATGATTGCGATCAACTTTCTGATGAAGACTGAGGAGAAGCTCACGATCAGTCATCACCCTGGGTGTTGTGCCTTGAGGATTTTGCTTGGTTGTGTTGGCGGCAGAGTCATGGGTGGCAGAGTCGTCATTGGTGGAGTAGGATGCAGCTTTGCGAAATTGACCATCCAATGGACGTATGCCTTCATCGATAATAGCAGGTGCCTTACCCTTTTCATCAGCTGAGGAATAGGTCCGCTTGAGGACTTCAATTGGGGGCAAGTAGCTGCAATGATTCAGTGTATCAGCTTTATAGTTGAGTGAAGACCTTGTTCTGATGAATCTCATAATCCAAGGTGCATCAGGCTTCAGCTCAAATGGTTACATAGCGACATTTGCCAGAGTCCTCATGAAGAAATCATGGAAGTTGACGGGAACGCCATGAATGATATTGAAGAGCAAATTCTTCATGATGCCAACGACTTCTTCATCATTCGAGTCGTGGCCCTTGATAGGACTCAATGTCTTCGTCAGAATGCGATAGACAGTCCGACGCACATAGAGTAATTCCTTCACGAGGAATTTGGTTCGTGGGGCCTGACCTAGCTTCAATGGCTTCATCAGAACTTGCATGTTGTGATTTGTAAGCTCAGGTTCACTGTACATGGAACGAGCAGGTTCAAGGGGAAGACTGAGTGGTAAAGCACGAAGCAATTCAGTAGCTGGTGCCGTGTAGTGAGTGTTTTCAGACATCCAGTCCAGCAACCATGAATTCACATCTTCGGAATCTCCTGTGATGTGCAGCATCGCATAAAATTGAAGTATAAGTTCTTCAGTCCAATCATAGATGTCAGTGCAGAAATTTAACAGTCCAGCGTCATGAAGAACACTGAGGACTGGCACGAAGCATGGCAGAGATTCCATATCCAAGTGAGGAATGTGCTCATGATCGAAGACTTTGTCTTTGTTGAATAGCACTAAGGAATAGAAATTAGCCTAGATGGCCGTCCAGAAACGCCTCTTCCTTATGCGAGCAGAGTCATAGGGGTTGTAGTTTGTGAAGAATACATGCTCGCCGAAGAAATCTTCAGCCTTGAATTTTTGCTTCATTGAAAATGGATCCTTTGGCTTGGGCAAAGGAGTGTCAGTTAGTTGCATCACAACCTCAGGAATTGCAATGTCAGGTTCTTCAGGCTGAGGAATTTCTGGTTCCTCTTTAGTGGCAGTCTGTGTCTTTAGATGTTCATCAGCAGCAGTTTCTTCAGCACTAGTGGTTGGAATTTCTTCACATACAGATGAAGTGGGGTGAGCTTTTTCAGAGCCCATTAGAACATTTTGTGCAGGGGATTGAGGAATTTGCTGTAAAGGTGTGAACAGTGGACAGTTGGGATGCTCACTTTCCCAAAAGTCATCATTCATCACAGGTGTGGTGAAGCCAATCTCCACATCTTCATCTTCCATTTCTTCAACGCCAACCTCTTCAGCTGTGAATTGAGGCATAGGCGACGAAACAACTGGGGTTGAAGGGATTTGATCCGCTTCAATTTCTTCATCCATCTGCTCTGAAGAAGCAGCAGAAGGATTTTCTTCATCATATCTGCTAGGGATCACATATTCTTCATCATAAGGAACAAGGTCCTTTGATGGCATGGTTGAGATAGGAACAACATCAATTGGGTTTGAAAATGAGCTGTTCATAGGCTTCATTTTCTTCGAAGCTGAAGAATCTGAAGTAGCTGATGCTTTCCTTTACTTCACCGCTGCATGCTCTGCAGCCTTGGTCTTCTTCACATCTGATGCAGATGGAAGGATTGGAGTTGGGGTAGGCGCCGGAGGAGCAGAGGAATATGGTTGATTTTCTTCAGGCACAACTGATGCAGTTGCCCTGACCTCTTCATTTTCTACAGGCGCACCACTAGTGGATGCCCTAGCAATTTCTTCAGCGGCTGGAATGCAGTCATCAGCCCTGGAACTCACATTTTCATCAGCAGCCTGAAAATAATCAGCGGTGCTGGCATGTGCTTCAGTTGGCTGAGCAGAGGCTTCAGCCTGAGGAATTTCCTGTTCCGATGGGGCTGCAACATTGGAGGTGAACTTCTCAGTCAGTTTAACATACCTGACTTTGGCTCCTTGCCAATCAGCATAGTAAGCATTGAAATCATCACTGAGGACTTTGATTTCAGACTGTATTTTTATAAGTTCATTAGTTGTCATGGAGAAAACGTTGTTCTTCAGAAATTTCTCCTTCTTATATTGCGCTTTCTTGATCTGCCTGGCCTTCTCATAATTCCATTTTTCTTCTTGGATGAAATGGGTCAGCATGTGACTTTGGCCATGAGTCAACTTAAAATCAGGCATCGGAGTGTTCGGGTCCTTGTGCCAGAGATCAATGTAGTCGAGGATCAACCTTGGATCCAAAAGCAGTGGCACATTTGTGCCTTTGGCTCTAGCGGCCCTGACTTGCTTATCTCTGATGATCTCAACAAGTTCTTCATCATCAACTTCATCTTCTTCAGACGGTACTTGGAAAGCGACCTGCTTCCTCTGAGGACTAGGGCAAGGACCTCGTCCAGCAGTGGCCTTTGTCTTCAGCACAGAGGGTCCCGTTGAAGAATTGGGTTCGACTGACGAACTAGCTGAAGCACCTGAGGCAATAGAGATGTCTGCAGTCCTTTGGCACGTGGCAAGATGCACAGGTGCTGAGGACTTTGTCGGAGCAGCTGAGGACTTTGGAGGAGCAGGAGCAGCATGAGGAATTGGCCTTGATGGCCTTGAAGATACTGGTCGTGACGGCATTGCTGAGGAACTTGGCCTTGAGGGCACTAAAGGTGAAGCACTTGGCTTACGTGCAGGCTTCTTTGCCATATATTTCTTCGGCTTGACAGAGGCCTCAGTGGCAGCAGCAGCAGCAGAGTCTTCATTGAATTTCCTCACTGCTTCTTTTGCCTGTTTGGCCAACTTGGCTTAGCGCTTGGCCCATTCTTCAGGAAAGTCCTCACCGCTCTTGAGGCTGGTGGGATCTGCTTCTTGGCCAGGTGCCAATGGAGGTCTTGGGCATGGAGGATTTAGAGCGAATTTCTTCATGTACTTTGGAGTAACATACCTGTACTCCCTCCACTTTCTTGCCCATCTCCTTTCTATCCTTTGGATGCGCACCTTGCGCTGATTTTTGTTCTCCTTACCAAACTTGGCCTCATCAGGAGTGCAATATTCTTTGTATATGTCATCAGGGATCTCAAAGGCAGTCATGACCTCAGGCTTCTTTCCTCCTTTCTGTGGTTTCTTACCGTCGTCCATCTTCTTCAGATGAGGAATTTGAACAATGGAATTCTCTGAAGATGTATGCAACTTTTCTTCGAGGAACGCTGCAAATGAGTTAATTTGATGAGAACCTAATGATTCAACAACGGACATGAGTTCCTGTGAACAGAGTATAATTGCGAGGAATTTGGAGAGGTCATATGCGTTCTCAGAAGGTTTTTCAAAAAGAACAAGTTTGAGGAATTTGACCCGATGAGTCTTGAAGAATTTCACTAAGCATTCTTTGTCTTAGGTTCCAGAGTTGTATAGACCGAAGATCCACACAATTGAGGAATCTTGAAGAAAAATGATGCATAGAGAAACGAATCAAGAACAGACGACATGTGAGGTGTTTAGTGCGTGAGTATTTTTAGAAAAACACCTTTGAAGATTTTGTAGAAAACATTCAAATCAAGGAGGGTAGTAAAAGTGACTTTTACTTACCCTGGACAAAGAACATGACGAATTGTGAGGTGAAGAAGTGAAGTTCGTCTGTGCAGATCTTCCACGCCCTAACTCGGCGGAGGAAGACGGCTATGACGGCAGCGGAGTTAAGATTTCCGCGGCCGGCGCGACTATGACGATGACGAGGCTGAGGCAGTGAAGCTCTTCCTCACCAGCGACGATGAAGTAGCGGCAGCGCTAGGGTTTGAGAAGTTCGAGCCGGAGAAGGAGGCCGAGCAGAGTAAAGGAAGTGAGGAAGGGGAGAGGGGGTATTTATAGCCACGGTGAAAAACTGTTCGCCCAAAGATTTTGGACGAACGTGCTCCTGACCCTTCTCATTCGCATGACATGTGTCACCCACGTACTGAGAAGTGGAGATCGTGTTAGATAGTGGGTGAATAGATAAGTCTATCGTGGGAAGCGGAATGGTTTGAGCGGCAAAGCCAAAAATTTGGATAAGATAAGTTTTAACGTTCCGTTCGCTAATTCTTCAGCTGACAAGGACACAGTGAAGATTTTGAACGAGTTTCAAATAGAACGCACATGAAGAATTTGTGAATAGATTGGGTTGAGTTTAGCATAGAGGGGGAAGGGTCCGATCACATTCACTTAGCAGAAAAACCAACTTGAAGAATTAGCCATAAGTGAATGCTATAGAGGACATAAACTCATATATATATATATATATATAGCCAATGAAGAAAAATACGGAAACAGTGAAGACAATGAAAAGTTGAAGAAAATGAACAACTGAGGAATTTCAAAAAACCGAGGAAAAACTCAAATTAAAGATTTTCAACTTTGGTGGTGGCGTAACCCGCCATATAAGAAAGATGATTTCAGACACCACGTACATTTGTCGTAGGGTTCTGAGAATAAACTTCTTCATTAATTTCTTCACACTTAGAGTGTTATTCTTCATTGATTGAAGAAAAAAGTTCCTTCATGTGTTGCACATCTAAGTCATCAATTTTGCATAAGTGTTAGGATGAGTGTCCTTTACAAAGAGCATTCGAAGATTCTAGGATTTTTAGCTCACACCGCAACTTGCTAAATCTCTTATTATCCAAGGGCTTTGTGAAGATATCGGCTAGCTGTTCTTCAGTTTTCACATGCTCAATAGAAATGTCACCCTTCAACACATGATCACGAAGATGACGAATCTGAATGTGCTTTGTCTTCGAGTGTTGAGCTGGGTTGTGACCAATCTTGATGACACTCTCATTGTCATAGAGGAGAGGCATATTCTTCACGTTGACGTCGTAGTCCTTGAGAGTTTTGCTTCATCAATAGCAGTTGAGCACAGCAAGAACCAGCAGCAATGTACTCAGCTTCAGCAGTAGACAGTGATATGCAGTTCTGTTTCTTCGAGGACCAACAGACCAAGGATCGTCCGAGGAAATGACATGTACCAGATGTTGACTTGCGGTCCACACGATCACCAGCATAGTCAGAGTCAGAATATCGAATGAGATCAAAAGCGGAGCCCTTGGGGTACCATAATCCAAGTGTTGGTGTGTGAGCTAGATATCGAAGAATATGCTTCACACCCTTATGGTGTGATTCCTTCGGTGTAGCTTGAAATCAGGCACACATGCAAACACTAAGCATAATATCTGGCCTAGATGCACATAAGTACAATAAAGAACCAATCATGGAGCGGTATACCTTATGATCGAAGTCAATACCATTTTCATCAGTGCACAGATGGCCATTTGTGGGCATAGGAATTTTGACTCCTTTGCAATCTTTTATGCCGAATTTCCTCAGTACATCCTTGAGGTATTTCTCCTGATATATGAATATGCCAATTCGCTGTTGACGAATTTGAAGTCCTAAGAAGAATTTCAACTCTCCCATCATAGACATTTGATATTCTTCACTCATCATATAGGAAAATTCATCACTATAACGTTGGTCAGTACAGCCAAAGATAGTATCATCAACATATATTTGGCACACAAACAGTTCACGATCATAAGATTTAGTGAAAAGAGTAGGGTCGAGTGAACCGGGTTTGAAGCCTTTCTTCATTAGGAATTCCTTCAAAGAATCATACCACGCCCGAGGGGCCTCCTTGAGGCCATAGAGGGCATTATTGAGTCTGAAGACTTTGTCAGGATTCTTTGGATCTTCAAAACCTGGGGGTTGACCAACATATACTTCTTCCTCAATCTTACCATTGAGGAATGCACTTTTCACATCCATATGATATAAAGTGATATCATGATGGTTAGCATAAGCAAGTAATATGCGAATAGCCTCAAGTCTAGCAACAGGTGCAAAAGTTTCATCGAAATCAATTCCTTCAACCTGTGTGTAGCCTTGAGCTACAAGCCTTTCCTTATTCCTCACCACAAGGCCATTTTGATCTTGCTTGTTGCGGTAGATCCACTTTGTGCCAATGATATTGTGCTTGCGAGGATCTGGACGTTTGACCAGTTCCCAGACATTGTTGAGCTCGAACTGATGTAATTCTTCTTGCATGGCCTGAATCCACTCAGGCTCCAGAAGTGCTTCATCTAGCTTAGTGGGCTCTGTGATAGAGACAAAAGCATAGTGCCCACAAAAGTTAGACAAATGTGAAGCTTTTGAGCGTGTCAGAGGACCTAGTGCTTTGATGTCATCGATGATCTTTTCAACTTGCACTTCTTTTGCAACGCGAGGATGAGCTAGTTATCGTCGAGGAATTTGATCAGCATTTTCTTCAGCACCATTTTCTTCAGCATTTTCTTTAGGTGTATTAGCTCGACGTTCTTCATGCTCTGCAATGAATTCTTCAGCAGATTCTTCGGTAGGAATGACATCCTCAGTAGCCTTGAACTTGATAGTTTCCTCAAGTGCTGGTTCATCTATCACAGAAGGTAGGTGCTCTCTTCGCGAGCCATTAGTTTCATCGAACGGACATCTGCAGTTTCAACAACCTTGTGAAGAACGTTGTTGAAGACTCTGTAGGTGTGCGAGTCCTTTCCGTAACCAAGCATAAAACCTTCATGTGCTTTCGGTGCAAATTTTGAGTTGTGATGAGGATCTATAATCTAGCATTTAGCACCTAAGACTTTGAAATAACTCACATTGGGTTTCCTGTCAGTGAGGAGTTCATAAGCAGTTTTCTTGAAGAATTTGTGAAGATCTACTCTGTTGATGATATGGCACGCAGTATCAATTGCATCAATCCAGAAACGACCAAGCGTTTTCTATTCATAAAGCATAGTGTGAGCCATCTCAGCAAGAGTCCTGTTCTTGCGCTCCATGATGCCATTCTGCTGAGGAGTATAAGGAGCAGATAACTCATGAGTAATACCAAGTTCATCAAGATAGTCATCAAGACCAGAATTCTTGAAATCAGTTCCATTGTCACTTCTGATGTGCTTGATCTTCACACCAAAGTTGGTTGAAGCCCTAGAAGAAAATCATTTGAAGACTTCCTGCACTTCATGTTTGTAAGTAACAAGGTGTACCAATGTGTAACGAGAGTAATCATCAACAATAACAAAGCCATATTGAGATGCTTCATTTGAAACAGCAGAATAATGGTTAGGATCAAAGAGATCCATGTGAAGCAATTCAAATGGTCAAGTAGTGGTCGTGATAGTCTTTGCTGGATGCTTAGCCTTGGTCATCTTTCCAGCTTCACACGCTCCGCATAAGTGATCCTTGAGGAATTTGACATTCTCAATGCCAATGACATGCTTCTTCTTCGCAAGCGTGTGCAAATTCCTCATGCCTGCGTGACCAAGTCGTCGAGGCCATAGCCAGCCTTCTGAAGCTTTTGCAAGTAGGCACACGACTGGTTGCGGTCCTGTAGAGAAATCAACAATATACAAGTCTCCTCTCCTAAAGCCTTCGAAGACTTTGGAATTGTCAGCTTCCATAACCACAACACAACGATGCTTGCCAAAGACAACAACCATATCAAGATCGCAAAGCATTGAGACAGACATGAGGTTGTATCCTAAGGACTCGACAAGCATGACTTTGTCCAAGTGTCGATCCTTTGTGATCGAAACCTTACCTAGACCCAATACCTGACTTTTGCCTTTGTCTGCGAAGATGATATGCTTCAGATGCAATGGTGATAAGGGAGCATCCATCAATAGATTCTTGTCACCGGTCATGTGATTTCTACATCCACTATCGAGGACCCACTCAGTGGCTTTGGGTTGATCATCCTGCAGATGAATTAGTGCACCTTATGAACTCATATACTTCATCAGTGAAGAATATAATATCAAATTCATCAGATGAATCTCATCAAGTAGTAGAAAAAATAAAGCAATATGAGGACGTGAGAAATGAAAGTTCATTTCTTCATGATTAGCCTGCATCCTTTCAGGCACTTTTAAGATCTCCAGCAAATTCTTCAGACGTTTGAGCACGTCTGGAGACCTGATCCTGCATAAGAGATTAGTTCCTTTTCTTCACCACCCACATCTGAAGGGGTGGCAAAGAGTTCATCACTCTGCGAGCTCCATATGAGAAAGGTGGCATAGAAGCCAATCCATTTCGTTTCACATAAGAGGATTAGGGTAAGCATATGACTAAGCAGAGAAATTCTTCGAGGACTTATGAACATAATGATTAGAAGAATAATGCTCATATTCATAGCCCTTAGCTCTTCCCTGCGAAACAGAGTTGTTAGCACGATAATGTTCATATGAGGACTTTGATCCTTTTGAGGAATTTGATCCACGTGAGGAATTTGGTCCGTATGAGGACTTGGATCCATATGGAGAATCTGATCTGGGGTTCCTATTCTTCACAGGTGGTGTCATGAGGACATTCACCTGAAGACTTTCAGGGAACCTTTTGGGAACCCAAATGTTCTTCATAGGGGAACCGTTTCTGCAGTTAGTACCAACATATCTAGCAAATACTTCACCCTTCTGATTTTTGAACAGTTTATAGTTGGAGTCAAATGACTCATCAGACGAATGAGGAGATTCACATGTAAAGCTAGATAGATTAGATGGATCAACTAGAGGTCCCTTTGCAGCAACCCATGAGGTTTTGGGGTACTGCTCAGGCTTCCCATATGTACCATTAGCGTTGAGTTTCCTCTCAAAGGCAATAACCTCTTTCCTAGGGTTCCTGTTGAGGATCTGCTTTTTAAGCACATCACAAAGAGTCTGATGCCCTTTGAGGCTTTTGTACATGACTGTCATGTACAATTCCTTCTGCCCTGCATCGTTAGTGATACTAGCAATGTCCTTAGATGAGGAATTAATGATAGCAGAGTCAGGCGAAGAATTTGTAGCATTAGAAGCATTTGAACATTCAGGTGAAGAATTAACAGAATCACGTTCAATGCATTTCAAACATGGAGGAAAAAATTCTTCCCGAGCAGTGCTGATTTGTTGAGCAAGTAATGAATCACGCTCCTTCTGAAGATCCTCATAACTCACTCTTAGCTTCTCAAGATCTTGCTTTCTTTGAAGAAATTCATAAGAAAGCTTCTCATGATCAGATATGAGAGTGTTATGATGACCTTGAAGGTTGTCAAACCTGGCCTGAAGTCTCTGAAGATTTTCAGACAAGGTTTTAGTGCGATCCATTTCTTCGCCCAACATATCATCACTTTTGTCTAGCATGTTTTGAAACTTTTCAAAAGCCCTTTGTTGTTTTACAGCAATCTTAGCAAGTTTAGAGTAGCTGGGCTTAAAATTTTCATCATATTCATCCTCACTAGATTCAGAGGAGGTATATTTAAGTACCTTTGCACCCTTTGCCATGAAGCAATAGGTGGGAGCGTAGTCATCATTGCCTTCATCAGCCTTGTTGGTGAGGTCATTTTCTTCACAGTTGAAGATAGACATGCTGACAAATGCAGTCGGGAGGGCTATGCTCGCCACACCAGACTCGGACTCCTCAGATGCCTCCTCTTCCTCTTGTTCCTCAGATTCAGCTTCAAAGTCCATTTCCTTGCCAATGAATGCCCGAGCCTTCTTGGAGCTGCTCTTCTTGTGAGATGAAAACTTTGAGGATTTTGATGATGAAGATTTTGAGGATTTCTTCTTTTTCTTCGCATCATCAGAACTGTAATCCTTGTATTTATTCTTCTTTGATACCTTTTCCCACTGAGGACAATCTTGAATGTAGTGTCCAGGATTCTTGCACTTTTGACAAAGCCTCTTCTTGTAGTCACTGGATGAGGAATCTTTGCTCCTTGAGGGTCTTCCAAAGCGACCACGTCTTGAGAACTTCTGGAATTTCTTAATGAGCATTGCTAGCTCATGGATCGATTCTTCAGGGTCACCAAGGCTGCTACCAGAGTCTTCATCTTCGGACTCAGATACTGCCTTGGCCTTCAGTGCGCATGATCTTCCATAGCTCAAACCATAGAGATCTCACTTTTCAGCAAGCTGGAACTCATGAGTATTTAGCCTCTTGAGGATATCAGCGGGATCAAGTGACTTGTAATCAGCATGTTCTTGTATCATCAGTGCCAGAGTATCAAATGAGGAATCAAGCGATCTCAACAATTTCTTCACCACTTCATGGTCGGTGATGTCGGTGGCACCTATCGCTTGAAGCTCATTTGAGATGTTAGTGAGGCGATCGAAGGTTTGTTGAACATTTTCATTGTCGAGTCTTTTGAAGTTGTTGAAGAGATTGCGAAGAACATCAACTCAAGAGTCATGCTGTGTTGAGACTCCTTCATTGACTTTGGACAGCCTATCCCAGATAAGCTTAGCAGTTTCCAAAGCACTCACTCTTCCATACTGTCCTTTGCTCAGATGGCCACAAATGATATTCTTCGCTTGAGAATCGAGTTGCTTGAATATCTTCACATCGGTAGCGTTCAGTGAGGGTGAGACAGAGGGAACACCATTTTCCACAACATACCAGAGCTCGTTATCAATTGCCTCAAAATGCATTCGCATCTTATTCTTCCAGTAGGGGTAGTCTGTCCCATCGAAGGTAGGACACCCAGCAGAGACCTTGATCATACCTGTGGTCGACATAACTAAAACTCCGGGCGGTTAAACCAAAATCACACAAAACAAGGGAGTACCTCGCTCTGATACCAATTGAAAGTGCGTTATATCGACTAGAGGGGGATGAATAGGCGATTTTTATAAATTCTTCACTGAGGAATTTGCTAGTGAGGAAATTCCTTAGCAAAGAACTACTGCAGCGGAATAAGTACTCAGAAGTAAACATAACAGAAGTCAAGCATAGTCATCATGATGAAATGAAGACAAGCATAGAGTATAGAAAGCGTAATCACAGGATAACACAGGATGAAGACAAACAGACTGAAGAAATTGAACTGAGGAAATTGAGGAAGTCTTCAGTCAAAGTCTTCAAACACAGATATGACAAGCAGACAACACAGTAATGAGGAAATGAAAGAGTTGAGGAAATAGAACCAGTTGGCTTGGTGAAGACAATGATTTGGTAGACCAGTTCCAACTGTTGTCCTAGGTGTACATTGGTTGGAGCGGCTAGGTATTTAAACCTGAGGACACACAGTCCCGGACACACAGTCCTCACCGTATTCTCCTTGAACTAAGGTCACAAAGACCTCGTCCAATCACTCGTGGTAAGTCTTCAGGTGACTTCCGAACCTTCACAAACTCGGTCACTCGACGATCCACAATTCCTCTTGGATGCTCTAGGCCATGATGCCTAACCGTCTGGAAGAAGCACAGTCTTCAAAGGTAACAAGCGTCGGATCCACGCAGGATCAATCTCATCAGTGATGCTCAATCACTTTGGGTTTGTAGGTGTTTGGGTTTGGGTTTTGCTCACTTGATGATTTTCGCTCAAAGTCCTCGGAGGAAGGGATGCTCTCAAATGACAAGTGTCGGTTTCTGTCAGAGCAGCCAACAAGCTAGTGGTTGTAGGGGGCGGCTATTTATAGCCTAGGGAGCAGCCCGACAGGATAAGACATAAATGCCCTTCAATGATATGACTGTTAGGTGGATAAGATATTTTGGGACAGCTGGCGCGTAGCACAGCAACGGTCGGAATTTTAGGTTCAAATACCTCAGGGCTATCATGTTTCTCACTTTGTAGGCAATCTGCACTGGCGAATTCCTAACTCCTCAGTCAGAACAAATTCCTTAGAGACCAGAAGAACTTCGTCTCTGTCACTGAAGAAATTGACTGGACTGTATGAGATTTCCAATGGCTTCACTCGAAAGGATTGGTAGGTGTAGGATTTTGAGTTGAGCATCACACAGAAATTTTTCCTTAGTATTTCCTCGACCCCCTTTAACAGTATAGTGTTTCCTACGACTCAAGAAAGAGAAAATGAAACTACGAAAATAAAAGGCTTCACACTTCATGTTCCTCAAATGAAAACCAAGTCTTCAAGGTCACACCAATTTCTTCACTTTCAAAGTCTTCAGAAAGTCTTGAGAAATCCAAAGTCTTCAATCGAAGAACTTCATTTTTAGGGGTCGACTTTCTCTGTAAATATCAAACTCCTCCTAGACTTATAGACCTATGTACACTCATAAACACATTAGTCCTTAACCTATCAGTCTTCAATACACCAAAATCACTAAGGGGCACTAGATGCACTTACAGGGCACGCCCACCCCCTGGGGCATGCCCCTGACCCTCGTGGGACTCCCATAAGGCGGTTACTGCTCTTCTTTGGCCGCAAGAAAGCTAATTTTTGAAGAAAAATCTTGGCGAAGGTTTCAATCCAATCGGAGTTACGGATCTCCGGATATATAAGAAACGGTGAAAGGGCAGAATACAAAAACACAGAAACAGAGAGAGACAGAGAGACATATCCAATCTCGGAGGGGCTCTTGCCCCTCCCAAGCCTTGGAGACAAAGGAACAGAGCGGAACCATTCTCCCATCTAGGGAGAAGGTCAAGGAAGAAGAAGAAGAAGAAGGGGGGCCCTCTCCCCCTCTGTTCCGGTGGCGCCGGAACGCCACCGGAGCCATCATCATCACCGCAATCTTGACCAACAACTTCACTGCCGTTGTCACCAACTCTTCCCCCCCTCTATGCAGCGGTGTAGCCCCTATTTTACCCGCTGTAATCTCTACTTAAACATGGTGCTCAACGCTATATATTATTTCCCAATGATGTATGGCTATCCTATGATGTTTGAGTAGATCCGTCTTGTCCTATGGTTTAATTGATGATCATGATTGATTTGAGTTGCATGTTTAATTATTGGTGCTGTCCTATGGTGCTCTCCGTCTCGTGCAAGCGTGAGGGATTCCCGCTGTAGGGTGTTGCAATACGTTCATGATTCGCTTATAATGGGTTGCGTGAGTGACTGAAACACAAACCCGAGTAAGGGGGTTGTTGCGTATGGGATAAAGAGGACTTGATGCTTTAATGCTATGGTTGGGTTTTGCCTTAATGATCTGTAGTAGTTGCGGATGCTTTCTATAGTTCCAATCATAAGTGCATATGATCCAAGAAGAGAAAGTATGTTAGCTTATGCCTCTCCCTCAAATAAAATTGCAATAATGATTACCGGTCTAGTTATCGATTGCCTAGGGACAAATAACTTCCTCGTGAAAAAAAGTTCTGTACTAAAACTAATTTAGTTGTGTCTTTATCTAAACAGCCCCTATTTTTTATTTACGTGCTCTTTATTATCTTGCAAATCTATCCAACAACACTTACAAAGTACTTCTATTTTCATACTTGTTTCTGGTAAAGCGAACATGAAGTGTGCGTAGAGTTGTATCGGTGGTCGATAGAATTTGAGGGAATATTTGTTCTACCTTTTGCTCCTTGTTGGGTTCGACACTCCTACTATCGAAAGAGGCTACAATTGATCCCCTATACTTGTGGGTTATCATTAATCACCTTGATCTCTGTCTAGGAGTTGCAACTAGTTTCTAGTGTTTGTAGGTAGTGTTAGTAGTCTACCAAGTGGCACCCGGTACAGGTGGGCTTGGGACAGACTAGGCACAGTGGCATGGTGTACCAAGTGGCACCCAGATGGTTGTCTTGGGAACCCTGCTCACATCATTTTGGGCCATAGTGAAAACCCCGGCCGGACTTCCTTGCGGATGGAACTTGAATAGGCGATAAACCTGGACTGGAGACTTGTGTGGTTAGTCAGGTCATGGCTGACACCCTCGCTGGGCTTCCGCTTGAAGGTTGCCAAGATACATGATGTGTAAACAGAAGTAATTGGCGAGAGCATGTGTGAAGAAGTACACCCCTGCAGGGTAACATGATCTTTTCGAATAGCCGCGTCCGTGAATATGGACCACTTGGAACGCTTATATGGTTCGTAGAAAAGTGAAAGTGGATACATTAAAAATGTGCAAGATAAGCGTGAGTGCTATGGATGGCCCTCTCGTAGGGATACGGGAGTAGATCCATAGTGGTGTATTTATATGGTGAATATGTGGACTCATGTGCGCCACCTCAAAAGAGTTACCGGCAGTCATAGTACAGGATAACCATTGAGTCAAAGCTGGCTTGATGCAGTTAAACTCCACCACCCCTTTGTTGATACTGATGCATATGTAGCTAGTTATGATGTAAGTCTTGATGGGTACATTTGTACTCACTTTGCTTAATTTGTACCCTTGGGAGGGTCTTTTAGATAGTTAGGCTTCCCAACCTTTTCCATTTGTAGTTGTCTGTACTCAGACATGTTATGCTTCTGTTGCTTTGTATGCTCTGTATGTTGGGTTATGTGACCGCTGTTGTAATAAATGCTATGTGGCTCTTTTGGGCCTTTATCTATATGAGTTGTTGAGTTATGTTGTGATGCCATGTTGTACAACACATACTCGCATGTTATCTGTATGTGTAACGTGTATTGCTATGTGTGCGATCCGACACCTAGTTGTTTATTCTTGGTAGCCTCTCTTATGGGGAAATGTATCCTAGTGCTTCCACTGAGCCATGGTAGCTTGCTACTGCTCCGGAACGCATGGGATGATCGGCATGTGTCCTTTGCTCCTGTGTCTGTCCCTACGGGGAGATGTCACTCGATGCTTACTGGAGTCCTGCTAGCTTGCTACAGCCCGGTTTCATTCGCTGTTGACCGACAGGTGCATTGTCGGGTCATGTATGCCTGTCCCTATGAGTTTGTGCCACCTTGGGTTTACGACTAGTCATGTTAGCCCGGGTTTGAGTTATGTTGTGATGTCATGTTGTACAACACATACTTTCATATTATGCGTACATGTAACATGTATTGCTATGTGTGGGATCTGACAACCTAGTTGTTTATTCATGGTAGTCTCTCGTATGAGGAAATGTCTCCTAGTGCTTCCGCTGAGCCATGGTAGCTTGCTACTGCTCCTGAACACATGGAATCATCGGCATGTGTCCTTCTTTGCTCTCGTGTCTGTCCCTTCGGGGAAATGTCACGTGGTGCTTACCGGAGTCCTGATTGCTTTCTACAACCGGGATTCACTCCTTGTTGACCGACACGTGCATTGCTGGGTCATGTATTATTGTCTCCGTAAGTTAGTGCCACCTTTGGTTTACGACTAGTCATGTTGGCCCGGGTTCTCTGTCATATGGATGCTAGGGACACTATCATATATGTGAGCCAAAAGGCACAAACGATCCTGGGCTAGGTAAGGTGGCAACCGTGGGGATACCGTGTGTGAGGCAACAAAGTGATATGATGTGTTACATGCTAGATCGGTGTGACTTAGGATCGGGGTCCTGACATCTTTCGTATCAGAGCCTGACTTCCTGAAGGATTACCAAGCCAAACTAGTCGAAGTCGAGTCTAGAAATGCTTTAGTTATATAAGGGAATTGATTGTGAAAGGGAACATCAGGCTCTTTTTACTCCTTTACCTTATGTCCTTCTGATCTGAGTCACCCTCATCCTTTCTATTGGGTTAAGAAACTAGGGATTCTCATCTATCTATCAGGATGACGAGTTACTATGCCGTACACTTATAGGATTGATGGATTCAAGTCTCTGTTCAGTTTCTAGTACTTCTATGTGTTAACAGTTGGTCTCGGAACCTTGATATTGTGATGTTCAGTGGTTATGCCACCACTGTTGCAGGATGTCTCAAATATTTTTCAGCATTTACAGTCATTATTCTGTCTGAGTCATCCCAGGTTTCTAAATAGTCTGATGCACTTGCAAATCTTTCCTCCATCCCGATGTCCTTTTGGGTCATATTAAGCACACTAATCGGTGTGTTGAGGTACTCCATTTCCTCGACATATATGTTGAAGCTATTATTATGACACTAGGGTATCTTAGAGAACCATCTAGTAATCTAGAACTTACCTATAGCTTACCTGCCCTAGCAGCTGCTGGCCAAATACGATAGCCCGCTGCTACCTCTTGAGCTTGCCTTGGTTTTTCCCTTGAAGCGGAAAGGGTGATGCAGCAAAGTAGAGTAAGTATTTCCCTTAGCTTTTGAGAACCAAGGTATCAATCCAGTAGGAGACAATGCGCAAGCCACCGAATACCTGCACAAACAAACACCAACTTGCACCCATCGTGATAAAGGGGTTGCCAATCTCTTCACGGTTATTTGTGAGATCAGAGAGAGATGGATAAACGGTAAAGTAATATTTTTGGTATTTTTGGCTTATGGAATGGAAAGTAAAAGATTGCAAAGAAAGTAAATAGGAAACTAAAATTGTAGATCGGAAACTTATATGATGGAAAAGAGCCCCCGGGGCCATAGGTTTCACTAGAGGCTTCTCTCAAGATAGAAATTATTATGGTGGGTGAACAAATTACTGCCGAGCAATTGATAGAAAGGCACAAAGTTATGACGATATCTAAGGCAATGATCATGAATATAGGCATCACGTCCGTGTCAAGTAGACCGAAATGATTCTGCATCTACTACTATTACTCCACACATCGACCGCTATCCAGCATGCATTAATCACAAGAATGCTGCTATCGCGACACTGCGATCAAAGAACCTTTCACAAAACTGTGTGTGATGCATTAATCACAAACGGGGATGTAAAAAACCAGCAAAAAAGGTGAAAAACATTTGCGATGGAGGATGCATCAAACACGGTTCAGATTTTAGTTGCGTGTGCGATGCAGGGCACACGGTTAACCCGTTCGAACTGTTTGCGATGAGGCAGAACAACAGAAACAGGCAACATATCAATGTGTGTGCGATATATGGCATACAGTTCGCTCTGATGAACCGTTTTCTATTAGCGGGTGCAACATAAACTGTTAGCCACATCAAGGTGTGTGTGATATAGGGCATACAGTTCACTCGAACGAACTGTTTTCGATTAGTGAACGCAACAGAAACGGTTCAACATAACAAGATGTGTGTGACTCGTGGCAAACAGGGACGCCAGAGCGGAGCGCGCCGCGACTGCCTCAACGGCGAGCGACCACGTGGTCAACCTTCTGCCATCAATAAATTTTGACCTTGTTTCTCGTCACATTGCTGATTACAACACAATAAGTAATTGCAAATCTATTCACACCTATCAAACTAATATGTGTTCACACTTAGCACTGGGCTATAAAAACAACCCACTTGAAAATTACTTCACAGTTCCTCTCCTCATCACCCACACAAACTGGTTTTTTCTGCCAAGTCTTTCCGCCACGACCGGTAGAAGGAGTTTAGGGTGGGCATATAACCAGGCAGCAAAGACCAAGGTCGCGGAAGCACTACAGAGGTCTCGGCATGAAGCCGCAGCAGAGATGTCCAGGCGCGCCGCGGAGCCCTCGAATGAGATCTCACGGGAAATTCTTCAGCGGCGGTGTCGACCATCGCGATGAGCCGGCGTTCCTGAAGTTCTTCAGCGGCGACACCGACATTCTCGCTGGCGTCACTACGCAACAGGAGCTGGTCGATGGCTTGATGAAGCTGCTCTAGATCAGCGATGCCTCGGTTGACAAGGCGACTGGCCTCGTCGAGCAACTCATGGTTGACAATGCGAAGCTCCTCAAGTTGTTCATCGAGAAGGAGGAGGAGGCCGTCGGCCGGAAAATGCTGCATGAGCAGAGCAGTGCCTCGAAGATGATGCTGAAAGTGGTCGTCGAGGAACTAATGGGTGGCTTGAGGAAGCTCCGGATCGAGCGCGAGCAGGAGGTGGAGGAATCCGTGGCTACTTCCAAGCAAAGTCATGAGGAATTGACAAAGGAGCTGGGGGATTTCGCCGCTCGGCAATCCATCGACGAGTAGAGATAGTAGCGACCCAGATCGTTGTGTGCAATTTCCTTCTTCTCTTGCCCCCGTGTCTTCCAGGCTTTGCCGCATGTGGCGTTTTAAATTATCCAAAATATGTAAGACAATTATTATCTGCGCCATTGTAAATTTGTCGTCTTATTATCCGTTGACATTTTATTTGTGGTCGTATTATCCGTTTCCCTATGTGGTAATTTAAATTAGGGCGGAATACGAGTTCAAAACACGAACAAAGCAAATGCTACCATGGGATCACAAGAAAACACCCTCCGTCCAGGTGCTTTAACTAACCCATTAATGCAGAAGTTGTGACCAAGGCGGGCGGCGGCTGGTGCATGGAGGTCAAAGAGCTCGCTTCCCGGTGAGCATTGGCGGCCTTGCTGCTCGCACGTGTCCCATAGAGCCTGCGAGGTGGATAGGATGCACACGTCTCCTCGAGCTTGCACGACGGACTGCTCGCACGCGTCCCGTCAAGCCTGCATGGTGGACTTCTAGCGCTCGTCCCGTCTAATCAAACAGCTGCACGCACGCCACCGAGTATGGTTAAATTTCGACACGGTAAATATAAAGCAACCATTTGCGATGTTAACGTGTGAGCTTTTTGTTTCAAAAAGGACTCCGTTGGCTACTAATGTGTGCGCCTCTTCTCAAACTGGACGATTTTTACAATGGCATATATGTGCCATGTCATGAAATCATGCCAAGTTTCATATTTTTCTGGTGAATTTTTGATTTACTGGGATTTAAAAACCGAGATTCTCATTGTTTCAGGACGACGACAAGTTTGTAATCCATTCTCATTCCTTAAACGACACATGTATGATTTCCCACCCATTTTGCTTCACTGGAACATGTGGTTGTAGTTCAAATTTGAATTATGGACTACATTAAATGCATAGAAAACTTAGTAATTAGTAATATATATACAATGGCCAAACGAACCCTGAACAGTTTCAAATTTCATCCCAACACTCCTGTTATTCTATGTTGCCTGTAGAAAACAAAGTTCAAGGCGAGAAGAGGTAGCGATTATCGTTTCCCCCACAAGAGGGGCATGTTTCCCTACCGGAACCACAATGGTTGCGACATGCTCCGGTTTGTAAAAGGCTTGTAATATAGCTTTGCCCAAATTGGACAGTTATGTGTACCATGTAGTGACACCATGCCAAGTTTCATGATTTCCTGGTGAATTTTGGATTTACAGACATTTAAAAACCGAGATTCGCAATGTCTAGCCAAGCCAGGATGGCGAGAAGGTTGAATTCGTTCCCATTCGTTCTATGGGACCAAACATGCACCCCAAGGAAACATGTACGTTTTTTCTAGCCATTTTGGTGCACTAGAGCATGCATTTGGAGTTCAGATTTGATGATGGACATTAAATGCCTAGAAAACTCAATTAATGAATAAAAAAGGTCAAACGAACCCTGAATAATTTCAAAGTTCAGCACGAATCTCCAATTGTTCCGTGTCGCATGTAGAAGAAAATACGAGGCTAGAAGAGGGAGTGATTATCGTTTGGCCCACAAGGGGACACGTTTCCGTATCGAAACCACGAGGGTTCTTGTGACAGGCTCCGGTTTGTAAGAGGTTTGTAATAAAGCTTGGCCCAAACTGGCAATGTTTTTACCATGACATATATCTGCCATGACGTGAGACCATGCCACCTTTGATGACTTTCTCGCGAGTTTAGGATTTATGGGGACTTAAAAACCAAGATTCGAAATGTTTGAGGACGAGCCAGGACACCGGTACAGTTGTAATTCGTTCCCATTCCTGGCATGAGACCTAAATATGCACCCATGGACACATGTATAATTTTTCTAGCCATTTTGGTGAACTGGAGCATATATTCGTAGTTTAGATTTGAATTATGGACATTAAATGCCTAGGTAACTCTATTAGTGTATAAAAAGGCCAAACGAACCCTGAATAAGTTTTAATTTCAACACGGATATCCTGTCGTTTCATGTTGCCCGTGGAAGAAAATACAAGGCGAAAAGAGACAGTGATTACGTTTCGCCCACAAGGGGAACACATTTCCATATCAGAACCACGAGTCTTCTTTGATCCAGTTTTTGTAAGAGGTTTGTAATAAAGCTTGGCCCAAATTGGACAATGTTTTTACCACCACCTATATGTGCCATGACGTGACACCATGCCACCTTTGATGACTTTCTGGTGAGTTTAGGATATATGGGGACTTAAAAACCGAGGTTCGAAATGTTTGAGGACGATCCATGACACCGGTACGGTTGTAATTCGTTCCCATTCCTGGCATGAGACCTAAACATGCACCCAGGGACACATGTATAATTTTTCTAGCCATTTTGGTCAACTGGAGCACGTATTTGTACTTCAAATTTGAATTATGGACATTAAATGCCTAGGAAACTCAATTAGTGTATAAAAAGGCGAAACGAACCCTGAATAAGTTTAAATTTGAGCACGGATATCATGTCGTTCCATGTTGCCCGTGGAGGAAAATACAACGTGAAAAGAGGCAGTGATTACGTTTCTCCCACAAGGGGGACACGTTTCCCTATTCGAACCACGAGGCTTCTTTGAGAGAAGCTCCGGTTTGTAAGAGGCTTGTAATAAAACTTGGGCCACAATGGACGAAAAAAATCCTCAACATATAATGTGATGTCGTGACACCGTGGCAGGTTTCATGATTTTCAGCTTAGTTTTGGATTTACGGGGATTTAAAAACCGAGATTCTTCTCAAAAAATGTTTTCAAATAGCACACGGTTCACTCACGAAAGCCAATATTCGATGAAAACTTTGTGAAAACCATATTTTATAGTTTCAAAAAATTCTGAAAAATGTGTTATGTTAAGAAGGTGATGTTTTATTGCGACATAAAATTTCAAGTTGAAAAACATTACGAGATGTGGGATATGAAAAAGACAAATTCCGTCTTGAATAGTGACAATACTATTCGGCACTATTCAACACTGGTTTTGTCTTTTTCATAGCTCACATCTCGAAATGTGTTTCAACTTGAAATTTTGTGTGGCAATAAAACAACATCCTCTTAACATCCTGCATTTTTTAATTTTTTTGAAACTTTAAAACATCTTTTTCTCGTGGTTTTCACCGGTTTCCACCGAATGTTGGTTTCCTATGATATCCCCCCGCTGCACGCGTGATCTGAGTCATGCGTTCTGACTGGCCAGAACCAAAACCCCACGGATCGTACTTGTGCACCGTTGGATGCTCCTAGATCATCCCTTTCGACAACACATGCAGTACATGGGTAAGCACTGTGCGCATGCGTTGTGTAGCTCACGCTTCCTTCTCTACTAGGTTTTCATTCAAAAACATGCTACTGTTTCTCGCCACTCATCTCACCGGTTTCCCGCCTCTTCACCCAGATATGCATGATGTAGATTTTCGTTAAATTCTTATAGTTCATCTCATCCAAAATCAATTAGTTTTATAAAAAACTATTTTAAGATTCATTGAATTGTGCATTGTAAAGGTAAAAACAAAAAGTGACAATTCATTTAGAAAAAAAGGTTTGGGCAATCAAGAATTGGAAAATTCTAGAGAACAAAGGAGAAGTGCTTGTGTTTTGAGGTTTGTGCATTATGCTTAAGTTCAACCATGGAGCCTTCTAGATTGTACATGTGGCAGCATCTGGTGGAATGTAGATGATATCCAGCGGACGGTAGTGCTCGGATTTGCCATCACTGTACCATCAGATTGGCTTCATCCAACAAGCAAATTTCAAAGTTATTCACACACTATGTAGGTGTATAGATGTATAGATATATATAGATGTGACCCATGCTAGAGAAAATAAAGTTTGAGCACATGCGTGGGACGACCCCCCCTCCCGCCGCCGCCTCGAAGTTGGGAAACTGGCATCATAGGTATTGAAACAGGCTTGGAGTCGGGTACGATGTTTGTTTGTAATGTAGTTTGCATGGCCCGTCAAAGTTGTGCATTTGGGATTTAAACACATCATAGACCATCGTACCCATGCATATTTTCGGGACGCATGCAGTGTATACGGGGTCTTCTGATCGACCACGTCTCCCTTGTGCATTTTTTTGTGACGACACGGATATCTGTGGGCTCCCCGAGTGTATATATATCATCCCTTTAACCAATAATGAGGGGTATGTGTTGGCCATGAATGGATTCCTCCTAGCTCGTGTTAGGGCCGGTCACCGTCAAATGTCGGTTAAACAAAGCTCGAGCTCATGCGTTGTCAGGATTCCCTCCCAGATGCTCAAATTGCTGGGTTCGACCTACATCAAACCCTACGGACGTATCTCTTACTTAACTACCTTGCCTTCATGGTTGTTGTGTGTATCGAGAGGTAGGGACCACATCTAAATTTTACATTATTTTATATTGAAAACACACATCACACCTTCCCAACGTACATCATTTTGGGCCTCATGCAAGAGGTGCTGGTTTTGTGGTCCCTCTCGTGCGATTTTTATGATGGTTCAATCTTTGGCCCAAGCGGTTTATCGACAACAACACCTGTTATTTGACCAAACGAAAGATTCATTGGTCCGTCTTATGGTAGGTCATGGCGACATGCATGTATGACCAAAGTATCGGTCATTACGTGCATCCGCCCCTTTGACATTAAGTGGGAGGTGGTGGGCCAAGAATCCTAGCTAGGTACGACATTATGTCATTATATATATCCTAGCTAGGTGGTTGCTAGGGTGCTTTCGGGTTGTCAAGGCAGGTGCCACCAAAGTTATGCATTGTGTATTGAAAGTTTTAAACATCCCCAATATTCGTACATATATTTGGCCACTTCCAGTTGGTTCTTGACTTCTGGCCCCTCTCATCGATCTTCAACGACGCGCCCAACCGTGGGCCCGCGGGGTCAAAGTTGTGCATTGGAATTTTGAACATCACAGACCACCCTTTTCACTCATATATATTTGGGCCACATGCTGGTGTGGCTGTCTTTTGACCCTCTCTAACGTTATTTTTTGCTGCAAAGACTCTGATGACCCTTAGAGGACACGGGGTATAATATCTGAACCGTGTGCGATACAAGTGCGATGTGAATCACCATGACCGCGCAAGCGCGAGCAAATTAAGGTGGAGGTACTGGCTCAACCGTGTGCGATGCAACTGCACTGAAATCACCACAACCGGGCAAGCGCGAGCAAATTAAGGTGGAGGTACTGGCTCAACCGTGTGGGATGCAAGTGCGCTGTAATCACCACAACCGCGCAAGCGCGAGCAATGGGTGGAGGTACTGGCTCAACCGTGTGCGATGCAAGTGCGCTGAAATCACCACGACCGCGCACATACAATGTCACATGAATACAACAATACATCATACATAAGAGCAACATCTGACTACGGATGAAACATAAACAGGAACTCAAACAATATCCACCCTGCTAGCCCAGGCTGCCGACCAGGAAATATCCACCCTGCTAGCCCAGGCTGCCGACCGGTAACCTAACCCAAGATCGACGACGAAGAAGAAGAACTCCAACACAAGTAACATCGCTATCGCGGCATGATCATCGCATAACCTGTACCTCCAACTGTTGGTGTCGTAATCTGTGAGCCACGAGGACTCAGCAATCCCATTACCAGGGCTATCAAGACTAGCAAAGCTTAAAGGGTAAGGAAGGGGTAAAGTGGTGAGGTTGCAGCAGCGACTAAGCATGTATGGTGGCTAACTTACGCAAATCAGAGCAAGAAGAGAAGCAAGGCAAACGGTCGTAAACTAGTAATGTTCAAGAAGTGATCCTGAACTCCTACTTACGTCAAACATAAACCAAAAACTGTGTTCTCCTCTCGAACAACCCCGAAAAGAGACAATCACGGTTACGCACACGGTTGGTGTATTTTAGAAAGTTTACTACAACCGGATATTAACAAATTCCCATCTGCCACATAACTGCGGGCACGGCTTTCGAAAGTTCAAACCCTGCAGGGGTGTCCCAACTTAGCCCATGATAAGCTCTCACGATCAACAAAGGATATTCCTTCTCCCGGAAGACCCGATAAGTCTCGGAATCCCGGTTACAAGACATTTCGACAATGTTAAAACAAGTCCAGCAAAGCCGCCCGATGTGTCGACAATCCCGATAGGAGTCGCACGTACCTCGTTCTCAGGACACACTGGATAAGCTAAGCGTACAGGTACCAACATAACCCAAGTTGCCAAGGGACGGTCCCGCACGGTGCTCTAGTTTGGACCAACACTTAGACAAGTATTGGCCCGGGGGGCTAAAATAAAGATGAGCCTCGAGAGAGCGACTCCCAATGGAAAAGTAGGTGGTGGTGAGGCAAATGGTAAAACCAAGGTTGGGCCTTGCTGGAGGAGTTTTATTCAAAGCGAACTGTCAAGGGGGGCCCATAAATCATACAACCGTGTTAGGGACGCAAAATCTGGGAACATAATACCGATATGACGGAAACTAGGGCGGCAAGAGTGGAACAAAACACCAGGCATAAGGCCGAGCCTTCCACCCTTTACCAAGTATATAGATGCATTAATAATATAAAAGATATTGTGATATCCCAACATAAACATAATTCAACATGGAGTAATCTTCATCTTCACCTGCAACTAGCAACGCTATAAGAGGGGGCTGAGCAAAGCAGTAACATAGCCAAATAATGGTTTGCTAGGAAGGGTGACAAAGGTTAGAGGTTCATGGCAATTTGGGAGGCTTGATAAGCAAGTGGTAGGTAATGCGGCATTGCGATAGAACAAAGCAACTAGCATAGCAATGATAGTAGTGAGATCCAAGGTGACGGTCATCTTGCCTGAAATGCCGCAAGGAAGAAGAACGAGTCCATGAAGAAGATGAAGCCACAAAGACGAACCAAGCGTGGACGAATGAATCCTCACGATCGCAACGAAACGGGAACTATCGAGAGAAGCACACAACATGGTAAACACACCACACATTAACAAGGCATGATGCTCAACCAAGTATGATGCATGACAAGGCTACATGAGGCTACGCATGGCAAGAGATGATGCATACAAGAACGACACATCAAAGCAAGTTTAAATGAGGCCGGAAACAACATATAACAAATCCGGTAAGTCCCCATATGCAAATTTCGAAATTGGTCTAGATCTGAATAAACATTATGTTCAAGTTGTTAAACAGCAAGTTCAGATGCATCACGATGATCTACACGAAATTCTAGTCATGTTACATATAAAGTTAATTAGATTCGGAGCTACGGCCTAGAAGATATGAGCAAAACAAGTTAAACATGGCATTGATGCAAAATGCACACAAACATCAAGCAAACACATTCAAAATATGGATCCAACAAGGTAATATGAAACTACATGCAAAACTAAGCAAGTTTCATATAGAGCCCACTCAAAACGGAGCAACGGTTCAACACATACACATGAAACAAGTTTAAAGGGCATGCTGTCCAAAACAGCAACTAGGCATCTGGCAAGCACCAAAACAACATGCTACAGCACCACAACAAGAAAAGAAAAGGCCTGGAAAAGATGTACAAGTAAAGTATGACAAAACATGAACACTGAGCTATCTCCAGAATTCAGGGGAACATACTCAAAAGGACATGGCAAGATTGCAAATAATAACAGTTTCACAGACTTGCACAGGACATGGCAGAAATAACAGATTGCAATGTTTAGAGCTATCAAACAACATGTTACAGGAACAGATCATAGCAAACAAAGGCATGGCATGAATCTAATAATTGCATAGAACAAAAGTCCCTTACTGACCATGAGCCAAAAAGGCACAGAAGATATGATGGCACCATGTAAAGCACATGGCAGGAACAACGATAAGTAGGCATGTTGGTGAGCCCGATTCACTCATCACAAGGCATTTCATGACTAAACAAGCATACCTACAGCAAGATGACATGCTTATGAAGCTAACCATGGCAAGAGCAAGTTCATACCATGTTTGGATCACTAAGAACAACCTTGACAAAATTGAATAACATGTAAACAATCTGTCAGGAACATTTTATAGCAACAGTAGAGAAAGATTAAGACAAGTTGGAGCAGTATGTAAATTCAAGAAGAGGCGTGGATGGATAGAGCATAACCATATGTACAAAATATCCTTACTGAACATACTCAAAAGAGGCATGGATCTCACTATAGGAACCTGAATACATGGCATAAAAATAACAGCAGAACAAAGACAGTAGAATCCTAAGTCTCTGAAATCAGCAATATCACGAGAGCTACTTTGCAAGCTTGTAAAAATCAACACATGGAATATCATGAAGATTGGTTTGCACCACAGCAAAGATGACATGCTGTAGCTCATAACACATGTAGACTTCATGCTCAAAAGAAGGTCACACAAAAAGATGTAAAAATGACAAATGAGCATGTTCTGATAACAGACAGCAGACATCATTATATAGCACTCTTGCAACGATTATTAGGGCATCAAGATGAACTCAAACAAGTATGACACAATGGAACAAAATGAAGAACAACTTCGAATGAACATTTCGATACATAATGCACGCAAAACGGAGCAGCATGTAGACAGTTATAGCATGTTGAACAGGGCTATGAAATAATCACAGAAAAGGACTGGAATTTTCACCTCCGCGAAAGTCAATGCGGGACGGAGGGATCCGGGCCGGAGAGATCCAGGTACGGGGGAGACATTTGGATCGGGGGAGTGGTGGATCTGATCCCACTCCCTAGATCCGGCGATAATGCGGCGGCTCCAGCGAGCTCCGGCTCTGGCCGGTGTGGAGGAGGACGACGAGGGGCGGCGAGGCGCGGGGTCGTGGCGACGGGGCCGGGCGGCGCGGTTCGATCGGGCGGACGGCAGCGGAGCTGCGCGGGGCAGCGGGCAGCTCGGGCGGCGAGGTGCGGGCTCCCTCGGGCCCGACACGGGCCCTATCTGGGTCTCACGGGCCCCGGCGGCGGGGAGGAGAGAGAGGGCGCGGGGAGGCGATGTGGCATCGCCAGATTGGCCGAGGCGACGGTGCGGACAGGTCCGGCACGGAGCGGACGTGTCCGGCGGCGCGAGGATGGAGAAGACTAGGGTTTTGCCCGTGATTTGGGGAGGGGGAGGTGTTTTTATAGGTAGAAGGAGCTAGGTGGCTCCAAATGGAGTGCGGTTTTCGCCCACATGATCGTGATCGAACTACCGAGAGGATGGAGGGGGTTAGGATGGGTTATTGGGCCACTTTAGAGGCGTGTTGGGCTGCACACAAAAGAGGCATTTATGGTTACCCGGTTAACCGTTGGAGCATCAAACCACCTCCAAATGGAACGAAACTTGACAGGCCGTCTACCGGTGGTGTACCAAGGCCGCTTGAAAAACCTCGGTCCATTCCGAGAAAGTTTAACACCCGCTCATGAAAAGAGGTAAAAGGGGGCACCGGAGGACATAGGAGTGTCGGATTGCGAAACGGACAACAGAGAAAAAGCTGGGATGCATGGGACGAACACGTATGCAAATGCGATGCACATGATCACATGATATGAAATGTAGATGATGACATGGCAAAGTGCAACACGCAGGCACATGACATGGCAACAACGGCAAATAACTGGCGGACACCTGGCGCATCGAATCTGGGGTGTTACAAAGCGGTCAAGGATTTGCGAGCTTTATATGCCCAGCCCATTTTGCCACTTCTGAAGGACACATTCTATGGCGGTGGCTTGGGATCCTCAATTGCCAAGTCAGATCTCATCGACCACGACCACGACCATGAGGAGGGCACCCACAAAGGTTCTTGCAAGGTGAAACAGCCCATCTGTGACATCAGAGAGCGCACCATGGATCTGTGCTCTTCCAACTGGAAGGATCCCGTCCATGAAATGTGAGGCAACATTCCATCAGCAAATCTTACCTTTTCTAGTTTGCCAATCCGTACCCTTTGTTGTAGTAGCATTTGCCGTGCGGTGCTTTAACTGTGTCGTGTTTAATTATTTCAGTTATACAAACATGTATTGTTCAATAGGTCTATGTGATGTTTAAGTATGAATTGTCCACTTTAGTTTCACGAATGGCTATATTTGGTTGTTTATAGTGAGTAGATGCCTTGTTTATCTGTATTTGGTTGTTAGGTTGGTTGGAGTGAGCATTTTTTCAGTTATCGAGCGGATTCCTTTATTATCAGTATTTGGTTCTTAGTCTAGTTGAAGTGAGTATTTGTCCAGTTATCAAGAAAATGCCTTGTTTATCTGTATTTGGTTGTTAGGTTGCTTTTTTTAGCATTTGTCCAGTTATCAAGCAGATGCCTTGTTTATCTGTATTTGGTTGTTAGGTTGCTTTTTTTAGGATTTGTGAAGTTATGAACCAGATTCCTTGTTTATCTTTATCTGCTTGTTAGGTTGGTTGCAGTGAGCATTTGTCCAGTTTTCAAGCATATGTCATATTTATCTGTATTTGCTTGTTAGGTTGGTTGCAGTCAGACTGTGTCCAGTTTTCAATGGCTATATTTGGTTGCTACACTGGTCATTTATGCCTTGTCTATTTCAGTCATTCACAATGTGTTGTTCATTATGTGCAAGTCAGAACTGTGCCGCTCGACTATGTTGGTGGAAACGACACATATGGGATCACGGGGAATCCCTTCTACGGTCGGCGGGCACGGGGCTGTGGAAAGAGTGGGTTTAAGATATCAACACGGGAAATTTATCCAGGTGTGGGCCGCAAGTGATGTGTAATACTCTACTACTGCTGGCTGGTGTTTATCTGGTGTTCTTGAACTAGCTACAAAGCGTACAGGGTTCAAAAAGTCCGAATCCTCTCTCAGTATGCTGCGGGCCTCGTTTTATAGTCAAAGGGGCTGCCACAGTGGCACAGAGGAGGTGGAAAGATGTACAGTACTCAAGTTCATCTCTGGCACCGTAGGACAAAACACATTAAATGCGCTACTTAGATGCCCTCTTACTTTATCGGGTACGACAACGACCCGGGTCCCGTGCGTCGCCGCTTCGCCCTGCTCCGACACACGTCCGGGCCAAGGAGGCATGCATCGCCATGTAGGCTGGCACGCTGCTGAGCTGGTGTGGTGGCAGGGTCTTCAAGAAGATCTGCATGCCACCACGTAGGTGCTTGACTAGTTTGCTTAGGAGCCACGTACTGCCACATGGGTACCTGCTCATTTTGTGGGTTGGCCGCTGAGCTGGGGCGGCGACGGGACGGCAAGGCCTTGCCGCGGTCTTGCTGATATTCCCGGCAAGGGTCTTGCCAGGGTCTTGTGGGCACCCTCGGCAAGGAGCCTTGCCGGGGCCTCATGGGTATTTTCCGTAGGAAGCCTTGCTGGGGCCTCGTGGGCATCCCTGGCAAGGAGCCTTGCTATTGTTTTGTTTCCTGGTTCCTATCTAGGCCTTGCGGGCCCTTTGTCTTCACAAAGATCTTCATGCCACCATGGAGGTGCCTCCCGAGCCTTGGTCCCAATGTGGTTGATGGCGTCAGAACCCTTAGACTCAAGGGAGGCGACCTCGTCGGTGTTGGGGAAGTTGCCCCGGCAAGGCCGCCCCGGCAAGGGCCTTGCCGGGGGTCTCACCTCACCCCTCCGCTCTTCATGCTTCTGGTCTTGAGCACGACTCTTGTAGTCTTGTGTCTTTGCTTCCTCTTCTACCCCGCCAAGCGCGGCAGTGGACGCGTGTGGTTGCGACTGCCCACGCACAAGTAAAGGGGTAAAATAAGGACCCTACTTTTGTACACTGACAGGAGCCCCCAGGCCTGGGCCACAAATAAGCGCGAAGTGTTATGGGGCCAAGGCCAGAACGGTGCGCGTGAGCACGCGGCGGAGTTTTATTGCAGTAACTCCCCCACCAGTTGTGCTTCTCCATGACCTGCGTTGAATGCGTGACGTGGGGGTCGCGCGTGAGATGACTGCAGCATGGTCGCGTCATCCCGCGGTAAATAGTAAAGAGGCGGCTTGCGTGTCCCTTTAAAACTGCAGGGCCGCTGCTCTTGTTCCCACTACGCCTATCCCTCGCGCTCCATACGCCGCATGCATGGCATGGGGTAGGTGACAGACGCACGGGATACGGGAAGGCGCACGGTGGCCGATACTTACGTGCCCTTGATTAGGCGGGGAGGGCGGTCGATGGCCTTGCTCTTTGCCAACTTAATGAGTCGGGCCAGAACGGGCTCTTCAGAGGCGTAGAGCCAGTCTATTAGCCTTCCCTACTTAGCTATAAAAAGGGTGCTCAGGAGGAGGAGAAGGAGCATCTTCTCGCGTCTCCCCTTCGTCTCCATTCTCCATCCACCGCCATGGCGAGAGGTGGTGGCCGTGGCCGTTCTTCCGCGGAGGCGACCAGGTCCTCCTCCCACCAGAGAGCCGTGGCGGTCAAGGAAGAGCCAGCCGCCCAAGGCAAAGGCCATGCTCGAGGTGGGGTGTTGGACAGGGCCACGGTTGGCGAGGCGGTCGAGGCGGAGACGGTCGAGGCCGAGGCGGGCGTGGAAGGGGGACACCCCCGTCATCGCCATCTCCGTCACCATCTCCGCCACTGTCTCCTCCTGCTTTGTCGAGCGGCCACGTCGGGGACACGGTGCTGGAGTTCGTCTTGGAGCTGCGCGAGCCACCGCATTGCCGCCTTCATCTTCCCAAGGCATTCGCGAGGGTACTGGAGATCGACCAGCCATCGAGGTTGAGGCTCCACATGAAGGGGTGTTGCAACGGCGACATTTGGGTGAACACAGGGTTCCCCGCCCGTCATCTGATGCTCCTTCGTCGGGGGTGGAAAACCTTCGCACGAGCCCATTCCTTAATGAAGGGGCACGTTCTCTGCTTCAAGTTGGTGGAGAGCGACCTGCTCTATGTCAAGGTCTTTGGGAGCTCGGGACACAGGTTAGGGTGCTGAGCCGAGAGCTCGACCGATGACGAGAGATCCTCCTCGGGCGACGACGACGAGGAGAGGACCGGCAGGGAAGACGAGGTGGATGGGTCCCACTAGACGTTCGACGCCCCGTCCCTAGGCGACGCTGGCAGCAATACCATCTGCACCTGGCCTTCCACCCGGCAAGACGATCTGCCAGGGGTGGGGTATTTCTTGGCGGCGGCTCCTTGAGCCGGCTCCTTGAACTTCTCGGGGCTGCTGCTTCTGGTGGCTGGCGCTGAAGGGCCAGAGAAGATGAAGAAGGCGGGTGGCGGGCCGTCAAGTCGGAGTACGATGGCACCGACGCCTTCGTCGCATATTGCCGACTCGCTGCCTCATCTTTCGTCTTCTTCCCCGGCACCGTCATCACACTAGTAGAAAACCAGCCTTTTGTCCCGGTTCATAAGGGCCTTTAGTCCCGGTTCCTGAACCGGGACTAAAGGGTCGTTACTAATTCCCTCACACTTTACTCCCGGTTCAAACCAGGACCTGGACAGATGGGCCTCCACGTGGCCTGCGCGCCGAGCCCAGGCAGGAGGGTCTTTGGTCCCGGTTGGTGGCACCAACCGGGACCAATAGGCATCCACGCGTCAGCATTTTTGTGGCTGGGGTTTTTGTTTTTTTGAAAGGGGGGTTGGGGTATTTTGGGGGTTAATTTAGGTATTTCATATATTGTGTTAGATATAGCTAATTAATAGAGAGAAGTGTCCTCTCTTATGTCCGTGCTTGGTCGACGCTACGTACTATACATACCTATAGAGAGGACTACACATGCTATAGCTAGCTAGTAAGCAAACGAAGGAAACAAAAGATCGTCATGAACATATATGCATACAAAGAGATGTGATATTGACCACCTCTCCTTCTCCGAGAGATTGGTCGAACAACAAGTTCTCGTATATCTATCCGACACTACCGGCTACATATATACAATAATTATCTCTTACAAATATAATCTCCTAAATTACGGACGCATGGTCCACATAGTATTCTCCGTCTTCAGCGATCACGTAGTCAAGAAAGAATGCCGCCAATTCCTCTTGAATTGCTCGCATGTGATCTGGTTCTAGGAGTTCATCCCGCTGCCGAAACATCTATTTTGAAGAAGGGGGTCAATACATATATATATGAATGAATGAAACTCAACACAAATGATGGTAATAAACTAAAATTGTGAATATTATTTCTTACGCACTTCATATTGTTCGTCAGAGTACCCGCCCCGCTCACAGGTCGTGTGGCGGATCGACTCGCAAACGTAGTATCCACAGAAATCATTCCCTTGTTCCTGCCACAACCACTTTACAATAAATAGAGGTCAATCAAACAGATAAGCAAGAATGCCAAATGGTATTGATGAAGCTAGCGCTTGAATCAATAGCTAGGAGACGCGCGGAACATGCTACTATAGTACTTACTTTCGGGTATCTAAATTCCAGCTTCTTCGGCAGTCCCGGAAATTTTGTGGTGAATTTTCTCCAAACCCTGCCAAACAAAAGAAAACAATTACTTGATATCAGGAAATGAACAAATTTGCTGATATGGTGGATAATGATCAATTTAACTTACTTCTCGAGGATTTCAGTCATGTCCGCATATTCCTGGGGATCTTTTCGTCTCGAGTCCAAGACAGTTACTACTCCCTGCTCAAGCCTAATCTCTAGGAGAATATAGTGGAAACTGCACACGCATGCATAACTCATCAATTACATTACTATAACCTGGACTAATATATAAGGGAAACCGAATATGCACAAGACAACACTCACTTGAAGTTGTAAGTAAAGAGTATTATATCTTTGTGTTCATTTATTTTGAATGATCATAGCAAGCTGGCCTCGGTTTCTGTGGCATGAAATTTAACCTGAGTTGCATCTATGAGATTTGTGTTAACGAACCCAATATCACCGATTTGTCTTTTCTTCAATTCGGCGATCTTCAATCTGCATAATATAGTGAGGATAATTATAAATACATGCAATGAAAGAGCTGAGCTATATAGAGAGACTTAATGACAGAAGTAGTAGTACTTACAGACAGTAGCAGGTGACCGTTGCTTTATCGAGGGCCAATTGATTGAAAAACTGATAGAACTCCTCAAATGGAATAGGCAACATATCAATTCCAACGAGGTCATGCTCCGGTTTAACTCTCGCATACAAAGTACTCCTCACCCAGACTCTCTGCAGATTTTCAAGTACCAATCATGCAATCTTCGCATCATCGTTGATAGAGATCTTTCATCTTTCACGAGAGGCTTCCCGTACTCGTATCTGTGTATCTGCACGTCCATGAAATCATAATGTACATCGTCGGGCAGGTAATCGTCAAGATTGCTATAACCGGGCACCATCCTCGGATCGACGATGTCGCTAGGCACCTTGAGCGGGGGGCACGATTGATTGCCTTGTTCGCCGAGCTGGGCAATTTGTTTCCCAGCTGCTCGTTGTTCTTTCAACCTTTGATGACTGACTGTATTTTCCGACCGCTCCGCTTCGGCCCATGTCTTTGCAATAATGCACTCATAGTTGCCTTTCGGCGGAGACTTGGGTGGTTTTGCCAGGGCAGCCATAGTGCGCTTCACTTTCACCGGATCTACCTTCTCCTCCAGAGGTGGATGTCTCTTTGCTTTCAACCCTTCAAACCATTCCTTCGCTTCGGTTCGCGTTATCTTCGCGTTCTCCTCCGGGCTCATCTCCTATGGTAACTTCGCTGGAGTCTTCAGAGAAGGACTGAATCTGTATTTCTTCCCGCCTCTGGCTGTACTTCTAGACGCCGGCCGAGCAGACGGAGCGGCTGTCTTCTTTACTTGCTTACAAGGCGGAGGAGAAGGACTACGACGCGCCGGAGCAGCTGCTGGGGCGGCGGCGGGTCTCTTCCGCCATTGCTGACGAGGCGGAGAAGGAGGAGGCGGGCTGCTCGGGCGTGCAGGCGCAGGCGGAGAAGGAGTCGGAGTGCCGCCTCGCGCCGGAGAAGGAGCCGACCGAGTGCCCTGATCGTCACTCGCCGGAGGAGGAGGTGGTGGAGGAGGCGGAGTGCCCTGACTCGCCGGAGGAGGAGCAGGAGGAGGCGGAGGCGTCCAGTTCTGAAGGTTGATGAGATCCTTCCGCCATAGGCATGGCGTCTTCAGAGCAGAACCCAGCCAAGTCTCCCCTTCACCGGTAGGTTGGTCAAGCGGGAGCTCCTCAAATCCCTCCGTTATTTCATCCACCATCACCCTGGCATATCCTTCTGGAATCGGCCGGCAGTGAAAAGTTGCGCCGGGTTCAGAAGGATAAACAGAGCCAACAGCCGCCTTGACCTTCAAATCCATCCATTGCATCATAAGGTGGCAATTTTGAGACTCCCTGATAGCATCCACGGGATAGCTGGCAGGAGCCGTCAAGACATGCTCTGGCTGAAGCAGCTCGGTGGAAGCCACGCTGCTTCTCCGCTGAGATGGCGGGGTAGCTTCAGGGGAAGCTTCGGCAGTTCGTTTGCTGCGATTTGCTTCTCGTTCCTCTACCCCGAGTACCCTTGCTTTAAGCGCCTGCAGTTCGGACTGCTGCACTTTCTTCCTCCTCTCCTGGCATTTGTAACCGCCTACTTCCGGAAACCCAGCCTTCCACGGAATGGAGCCTGGCGTGCCTCGTGTCCGTCCAGGGTGCTCAGGATTTCCGAGGGCCTTTGTGAGCTCGTCGTTCTCTCTGTCTGGAAAGAACGTCCCTTTCTGCGCTGCATTGTTATAGTACCGAAGCTTCTTCAAGGGTATGTCAAGTTGCTCGTCCGTCCAAATGCACTTCCCTGTTACAGGGTCCAAGGTTCCACCAGCCCCGAAGAACCAAGTCCGACAACGGTCTGGCCAGTTCATTGTCTCTGGTTCGATCCCTTTTTCAACTAGATCATTCTCAGCCTTGGCCCACTTAGGCCAGGCTACGAGGTAGCCACCTGACCTTGTGCGATGGTGAAGCTTCTTCTTCGCAACATTTTTCTTGTTTGTCGCCGACATCTTCTTACTCTTTTCTGATGTGTTGTTGGCCACAAATGCGGGCCAGTGATCTCTGATCTTGTCATATCTGCTCGTGAATTCTGGTGTCTTGTTTTTATCGAAAAACCTATTCATGTCTTTCTTCCACCTCCTGAATAGGTCTGCCATCCTCTTAAGAGCAAAAGACTTGATTAATTGCTCTTTAACTGGCTTCTCCGGATCATCCTCTGGCGGTAGTGTGAAATTTGACTTCAGCTCAGTCCAAAGATCATTTTTATGCATATCATTGACGTAAGACACCTCAGGGTCTTCTGTAGCCGGCTTTAACCATTGCTGGATGCTGATCGGGATCTTGTCCCTAACCAGAACCCCGCACTGAGCAACAAATGCGTTCTTTGTTCGGATGGGTTCAATCGGTTGGCCGTCGGGCGCGATTGCTATGATCTCAAACCTTTCATCCGAGCTCAACTTTTTCTTTGGGCCTCGTCTCTTTACCTCAGTTTTGCTCGATCTGGAGGGCTAGAAAAAAGAACAAAGACTTAATTAATATGTGTACATACCAAAACAATGAATCTATCAATTAGCTAGTTAGCACAAGCTTAACTAATATATATACCTAGCCGGACTCAGTTTGGTCACCGGAGCCGTCATCACGGTCTCCTTCTTGCACCGGCATTGGGTCACGGGAGCCGTCCTCACGTTCTCCTTCTTGCACCGACATTAGGTCACCGGAGCCAGCTTCTTCACCCTCTCCTTCCAGACCGTCGGTGTTGTTGAGAAACAACGAGACGGCATCACTTCCTTATGCGATTATGTCCCTCCACAACGCTTCTTTTGCTTCGTCTCGGGCGGTGTCCATAGTTTCTACAAATATTTACAACATGGCAATTATTATTCAAACATGACAGATGGATATATTAGTGGCAAACGTAGATCTAGCTAGCTAATCACAATAAGGAATCATATTAATTAGTGGCCTCGACGCTGCTTCTCTAGGGTTTCGGGTGGCCTCGACAACGCTACAAGGGTTAGGGGTGGCCTGGAGAACGCTTCAAGGAGGGGGTAATATCGACCCCCCACGTGTTGAAGCTATCGGGAGGGGGTATATCGACACTAGGAAACCTCTCTCGACCCCTCGGTGGTCCTCGACCCCTCGAACCCTCGACGACCCTAGAAACCTCGACCCCTACACGACCCTGGAACCCTCGACCCTCGATCCCTAGACCCTATAGAACCCTCGAACGACCCTGAAACCCTCGACCCTTGACCCCTTAACGACCCTTGACCCTCTACCCTAGTTCCCGACCCTCGACCCATCGACGATCCTCGACACCCTCGTTCCCGATAAAAATTAATAATAATAATAATAATAATAATAATAATAATAATAATAATAATAATAATAAGAAGAAGAAGAAGAAGAAGAAGAAGAAGAAGAAGAAGAAGAAGAAGAAGAAGAAGAAGAAGAAGAAGAAGAAGAAGAAGAAGAAGAAGAAGAAGAAGAAGAAGAAGAAGAAGAAGAAGAAGAAGAAGAAGAAGAAGAAGAAGAAGAAGAAGAAGAAGAAGAAGAAGAAGAAGAAGAAGAAGAAGAAGAAGAAGAAGAAGAAGAAGAAGAAGAAGAAGAAGAAGAAGAAGAAGAAGAAGAAGAAGAAGAAGAAGAAGAAGAAGAAGAAGAAGAAGAAGAAGAAGAAGAAGAAGAAGAAGAGAAGAAGAAGAAGAAGAAGAAGAAGAAGAAGAAGAAGAAGAAGAAGAAGAAGAAGAAGAAGAAGAAGAAGAAGAAGAAGAAGAAGAAGAAGAAGAAGAAGAAGAAGAAGAAGAAGAAGAAGAAGAAGAAGAAGAAGAAGAAGAAGAAGAAGAAGAAGAAGAAGAAGAAGAAGAAGAAGAAGAAGAAGAAGAAGAAGAAGAAGAAGAAGAAGAAGAAGAAGAAGAAGAAGAAGATGATGATGATGATGATGAAGAAGAAGAAGAAGAAGAACGAGGAGAAGAAGAAAGAGGAGAAGAGGAAAGGAATAGCTAGAGGAGAAGATCGAAGAAAAAAAAGAAGAAAAAAAGAGGAGAAGAAGAAGAAGAGAAAATAGAATTCTATTTTCTCTTCCTCTCCACTATTCCTTTCTTCTTCTCCTCTTCTTTTTCTTCTTTTTTCTTCTTCTTATTTATTTCTCCTCTTCTTTTCCTCTCCTCTTCTTCTTTCTTTCCTCTTCTTATTTTCTTCTTTCCTATCCTTCTTTTTCTAAAATTGTAACTTTTGCATATATAAAACTTTTCTAAAATTGTAACTTTCTATATATGAACAAAAAACTTTCTATGAACAAAAAATCATTTTTAACATATATATTTAGCAAATTCTAGCCACATACATCACATACACATATACATTATAGCCACATACACATATACATCACATATGAACAAAAAAATAAACTAATAAAAATAAAAAACATATTGCAACATATGAACAAAAACATATAGCCACATACATTATATATATATGAAAAAAATTAAACTAATAAAAAAAGTGGTGGCGCCGGCGGGGCAGAGGGGCATGGCGGCGCAGCGGTGGTGCCGGTGGGGCAGGGCAGGGTAGGGGCGCGGGAGCGAGGCAAGGCAGGGGCACGAGGCAGGTGCTCACAGAGGGGTGGCGGAGCACGGCGGGCGGCGTCGGGGCAGATGGCGTCGAGGGCGGCGACGACGACAAAGTTGAGCAGCCTGACGGCGTCGAAGGCGGCGACGATGGTGAGGTGGACCAGCCTAACGGCGTCGGAGGCGGCGGCGACGACGAGGTGGAGCAGCCTGATGGCTCGGCGGCGAGAAAGGGATGGATTTTGGAGAAATTGCTAAGTGCTGCTTATATAGCAAAGCCTTTAGTCCCGATTCATGGCACAAACCGGTACTAATGCCCCCCTTTAGTCCCGGTTTGTGCCACCAACCGGGACCAAAGGCCTCTTTTCAGCAGCCCAGAGGGCGGGAAGCGGCGGCCTTTGGTCCCGGTTGGTGGCACCAACCGGGACTAAAGGGGGGCATTGGTCCCGGTTTGTGCCACAAACCGGGACGAATGCCCCCCTTTAGTCCCGGTTGGTGCCACCAACCGGGACCAAAGGCCTTGTGCTGCCCCGCGCCCAAATGTTTAGTCCCACCTCGCTAGTTGAGAGGGAGCCGCACCTGTTTATAAGGTGCGGTGCGCCTTCCCTCTCGAGCTCCTCTCTAAAGCAGGCTTTCGGGCCTAACCTTGCAATGTGTGCCTGTGGGCTTACTGGGCCTCCCGCGGGCCTGAATCCTGGCCCATGGTAGGGTTTCTAGTCGTATTCAGGCCGTGGGTGCCCAGTAGGTGGCACTTTTTTTTGTTTTTTTTTGTTTCTACTTACAACTAAATACTTATAGTTTTGTAGTGATTTATTTTTTATTTTAGGTCACAAAAATTATAAACTTTCTGTTAGTGCCATTAGTTTTAAAATTTGAATAGTTTAAATTTGAATTTTATAAAATTTGTGTGAATCACTAGTTTATGAATAACTTTACTATAAAAATTGATTTTTGAGTCAATCTTTTTCGTGCTATTTAATATTACCGTGTTTTATCATTATACTAAATTTGGTAATTTTAGTTAGTCATAACAAATATTATACGCATTTTTTTCTTTTTTGCTATTTATTTTTTCATTTCTACTTAGAACTAAATACTTATAGTTTTTTAGTGATTTCTTTTTTCTTTTAGGTCACAAAAATTAAAAAACTTCTCTGTTAGTGAACATAGATGCACTTACAGAGAAAATTAAACCTAAATTCATAATCAATTTCTATGAATTTCAGAGAAATTCTTTATGAATTTAGGTCCAATTTCCTCTATAGGTGCATCTATTTTCACTTTGAGAGGAGCTCAACAACGCGGAGTGGGACGGGCTTATAAACAGGTGTGGGCGCCCTTCGGTTGCGAGGTGGGACTAAACTCTGGGTGCAACGAGGGCCAACCCTTTAGTCCCGGTTTGTGGCACGAACCGGGACCAATGCCCCCCTTTAGTTCCGGTTGGTGCCACCAACCAGGACCAAAGGCCTATTTTTTTTCTAGTTTTTTTGTTTTGTTTTCTGCATTATTTATTTCCTTTTGTTTTTTGCTTTATTTTTTAATTCTTTTTGCTCTTAGTTTTAGAAAAATTATAAACTTTCTGTTAGTGCCATTAGTTTTCAAATTTGAAAACACTTTTTTAGTTTTTTTGTTTTCTTTGTTGCTTTATTTATTTTATTTTGTTTCTACTTACAACAAAATACTTATTGTTGCTATTTTTATTTTTTTCTAGTTTTTTTGTTTTGTTTCTGTATTATTTATTTTCTTTTGTTTCTTGCTTTATTTTTTAATTCTTTTTGCTTTTAGGTCAGCAAAATTATAAACTTTCTGTTAGTGCCATTAGTTTTAGAAAGAATATAAACTTTCTGTTAGTGCCATTAGTTTTCAAATTTGAATAGTCAAAATTTGAATTCTTTGAAATTTGTGTGAATCACAAGTTTGTGATTAACTTTACTAAAAAAATGAACATAGATGCACCTATAGAGAAAATTCGACCTAAATTCATAGTTTTCAAATGAACTCTGAAAAAGTTGGCATAGCATACTCGTCTGTTACAAATTTGGCATGGTATCATCATAATAGTTGCGGGATAAAGTCTTCACTTTTTATTCGCTTGTGTCATTCGCTTATTGCGCCGTAACCATGGATAATCTTCATCGTTTATCAGGATGCTTGGGTTAGCCTTGACATTGAAGGGAGGAATTTCATGAAACTTTTCATAATCTTCAGACATGTCTGTCTTGCCCTCCACTCCCAGGATGTCCCTTTTTCCTGAAAGAACTATGTGGTGCTTTGGCTCATCGTATGATGTATTCATGTCCTTATCTTTTCTTTTTCTCGGTCTGGTAGACATGTACTTCACATAGATAACCTTTGCCACATCATTGGCTAGGACGAACGGTTCATCAGTGTACTCAAGATTTTTCAGATCGACTGTTGTCATTCCGTACTATGGGTCTACATGTACCCCGCCTCCTGACAGATTGACCCATTTGCACTTAAACAAAGGGACCTTAAAATCTTGTCCGTAATCAAGTTCCCATATGTCCACTATGTAACCATAATATGTGTCCTTTCCCTTCTCGGTTGTTGCATCAAAGCGGACACCGCTGTTTTGGTTGGTGCTCTTTTGATCTTGGTCAATCATGTAAAATGTATTCCCATTTATCTCGTATCCTTTGTAAATCAATACAGTCAAAGATGGTCCCCTGGACAACAAGTACAACTCATCACAAACAGTGTTGTCATCTCTGAGACGTGCTTCCAACCAACTGCTGAAAGTCCTAATGTGTTCACATGTAATCCAGTCCTCGCACTGCTCCGGGTGTTTGGAGCGCAGACTGTTCTTGTGTTCATCGACATACGGGGTCACCAAGGTAGAGTTCTGTAGAACTGTGTAGTGTGCTTGAGACCAAGAATGCCCATCCCTGCATATTATTGAGTCCGCTCCAAGCGTGCCTTTTCCAGTCAGTCTCCCCTCATACTGCGATTTAGGGAGACCTATCTTCTTAAGGCCAGGAATGAAGTCAACACAAAACCCGATGACATCCTCTGTTTGATGGCCCATGGAGATGCTTCCTTCTGGCCTAACGCGGTTACGGACATATTTCTTTAGGACTCCCATGAACCTCTCAAAGGGGAACATATTGTGTAGAAATACGGGCCCCAAAATGACAATCTCTTCGACTAGATGAACTAGGACATGCGTCATGATATTGAATAAGGATGGTGGGAACACCAGCTCGAAACTGACAAGACATTGCGCCACATCACTCCTTAGCCTTGGTATGATTTCTGGATCGATCACCTTCTGAGAGGTTGCATTGAGGAATGCACATAGCTTCACAATGGCTAATCAGACGTTTTCCGGTAGAAGCCCCCTCAATGCAACCGGAAGCAGTTGTGTCATAATCATGTGGCAGTCATGAGACTTTAGGTTCTGGAACTTTTTCTCTGGGATATTTATTATTCCCTTTATATTCGACGAGAAGCCAGTTGGGACCTTCATACTGAGCAGGCAATCAAAGAAGATTTCTTTCTCGTCTTTCGTAAGAGCATAGCTGGCAGGACCTTCATACTGCTTCGGAGGCATGCCTTCTTTTTGGTGCAAACATTGCAGGTCCTCCCGTGCCTCAGGTGTATCATTTGTCTTTCCATACACGCACAAGAAGCCTAGCAGGTTCACGCAAAGGTTCCTCGTCACATGCATCACGTCGATTGAAGAGCGGACCTCTAGGTCTTTCCAGTAGGGTAGGTCCCAAAATATAGATTTCTTCTTCCACATGGGTGCGTGTCCCTCAGCGTCATTCGGAACAGCTAGTGCGCCGGGACCCTTTCCAAAGATTACGTGTAAATCATTGACCATAGCAAGTACGTGATCACCAGTACGCATGGCGGGCTTCTTCTGGTGATCTGCCTCGCCTTTGAAATGCTTGCCTTTCTTTCGACATTGATGGTTGGTCGGAAGAAATCGATGATGGGCCAGGTACACATTCTTCTTGCACTTGTCCAGGTATATACTTTTAGTGTCATCTAAACAGTGTGTACATGCGTGGTATCCTTTGTTTGTCTGTCCTGAAAGGTTACTGAGAGCGGGCCAATCGTTGATGGTCACGAACATCAACGCCTTTAGGTTAAATTCCTCTTGTCTGTGCTCATCCCACGTACGTACACCGTTTCCATTCCACAACTGTAAAAGTTCTTCAACTAATGGCCTTAGGTACACATCAATGTCGTTGCCGGGTTGCTTAGGGCCTTGGATGAGAACTGGCATCATAATGAACTTCCGCTTCATGCACATCCAAGGAGGAAGGTTATACATACATAGAGTCACAGGCCAGGTGCTGTGATTGCTGCTCTGCTCCCCGAAAGGATTAATGCCAGCCGTGCTTAAAGCAAACCATACGTTCCTTGGGTCCTTTGCAAACTCATCCCAGTACTTTCTCTTGATTTTTCTCCACTGCGACCCGTCAGCGGGTGCTCTCAACTTCCTATCTTTCTTACGGTCCTCACTGTGCCATCGCATCGTCTTGGCATGCTGTCCGTTTCTGAACAGACGTTTCAACCGTGGTATTATAGGAGCATACCACATCACCTTCGCAGGAACCCTCTTCCTGTGGGGCTCGTCGTGAACATCACCAGGGTCATCTCGTTTGATCTTATACCGCAATGCACCGCATACCGGGCATGCATTCAGATCCTTGTATGCACCGCGGTATAGGATGCAGTCATTAGGGCATGCATGTATCTTCTCCACCTCCAATCCTAGAGGGCATACGACCTTCTTTGCTGCGTATGTACTGTCGGGCAATTCGTTATCCTTTGGAAGCTTCTTCTTCAATATTTTCAGTAGCTTCTCAAATCCTTTGTCAGGCACAGCATTCTCAGCCTTCCACTGCAGCAATTCCAGTATGGTACCGAGCTTTGTGTTGCCATCTTCGCAATTGGGGTACAACCCTTTTTTGTGATCCTCTAACATGCGATCGAACTTCAGCTTCTCCTTTTGACTTTCGCATTGCGTCCTTGCATCGACAATGACCCGGCGGAGATCATCATCATTGGGCACATCGTCTGGTTCCTCTTGATCTTCAGCAGCTTCACCCATTGCAGCATCATTGGGCACATCGTCTGGTTCCTCTTGATCTTCACCAGCTCCCCCCGTTGCAGCATCACAGTATTCAGGGGGCACATAGTTGTCATCGTACTCTTCTTCTTCGTCGTCTTCCATCATAACCCCTATTTCTCCGTGCCTCATCCAAACATTATAGTGTGGCATGAAACCCTTGTAAAGCAGGTGGGTGTGAAGGATTTTCTGGTCAGAGTAAGACTTCGTATTCCCACAATCAGGGCATGGACAACACATAAAACCATTCTTCTTGTTTGCCTCAGTCGCATCGAGAAACTCATGCACGTCCTTAATGTACTCGGAGGTGTGTCTGTCACCGTACATCCATTGCCAGTTCATTTGCGTGCATTATATATAATTAAGTGTCCAAATTAATAGAAGTTCATCATCACATTAAAACCAAAGTACATACATAGTTCTCATCTAACAACATATATCTCTCCAGAGCATCTAATTAATTAAACCATACATTGAAACTATGTAAAACATTTTAATGCAAAAACAAAGGCGATCATAATCACAACCTAGGTAACAATTGATCCAACGGCATAATGATACCAAGCCTCGGTATAAATGGCATATTTTCTAATCTTTCTAATCTTCAAGCGCATTGCATCCACCTTGATCTTGTGATCATCGACGACATCCGCAACATGCAACTCCAATATCATCTTCTCCTACTCAAATTTTTTATTTTTTCCTTCAAGAAATTGTTTTCTTGTTCAACTAAATTTAACCTCTCGACAATAGGGTCGGTTGGAATTTCCGGTTCACATACATCCTAGATAAATAAAATCTATGTCACGTTGGTCCGCATAATTTTCATAAACAATAAATGAACCAATAGTTATAAAGATAATATATATACCACATCCAAATCATAGACAGGACGAGGGGCGACAGGGGCGGATACCAAAACCATCGCACTATATAAGATACAATAATAAAAGTAAGAAAGTTATACAAGTATCTATCTAAACATACAAGTAACAATATTTTTCCTTTCAAAAAGAAGATAAGAACAAGAGGCTCACCACGGTGGTGTCGGTGATGAGATCGGCGCGGGTGATCGACGACGGTGAAGATGGGGGTGGGGCATGACGGACCGCTAAATCTAGACAAATCTCGAGGAAAATGGAGCTTTGAGGTCGAGCTTCGAGAGGAGAAAGATTAACTACTGTGGCTCGGGCATTTCATCGAACATCTCATGTGCATGGGAGGTGAGCTAGAGCACCATAAACCCCTCCCCTCGCCGGCCAGAGAAAAACAGAGCACTTGAGTGCTCTGCTCGCGGGCGAGGGTATATATAGGCACCTCATTGGTCCCGGTTCGTGGCATGAACCGGGACTAAAGGGGAGCCTTTGGTCCCGGTTCATGCCTCCAACCGGAACCAATGGTGGTGGGCTAGGAGCCAGGCCCATTGGTCCCGGTTCGTCCCACCAACCAGGACCAAAAGGTCCAGACGAACCGGGACCAATGGCCCACGTTGCCCGGCCGGCCCCCTGGGCTCACGAACCGGGTCCAATGCCCCCATTGGTCCCGGTTCTAGACTGAACCGGGACTTATGGGCTGACCCGGCCTGGACCGTTGCCCCCTTTTCTACTAGTGTCACCAGCCTTCTCTTGGTGTCTTCCGCTGCTCGTACCTTGCCTAGGCGCTTCTTTTGCCCTCCTGTTTGTGGTCTGCTTCCTGACTAAGAAAGGGATTACGGGCATCTTATCTTTTTTTGGTAGGCACTAGCCAAGTCTTAATTTCTAGACAATGTAATCTCTTGAGCCCATGTTTGTGTCCTATTACCTCTGTTCTTGTATTAGCATGTTAATGAAAAAGTCTAGCCTTGCCGGGAACCCGTGCACGCATATGTTCATGTGGAGGCAAAATGCCTCCTTAATGTAGATAAACGAGTCCCCTCAGCAAGCCGCCTTGTCGGCGCACTTTGCGCCTGCCGGAGAATCTTATCTGCCGGGTTACAGATAAAGGGCCTAGCCCCCCGCCCACCTCCTTAAATCAAAGGCTACTCCGACCACTCCGACCGAAGCAGCGTTCGGGCCGGAAATGGGAGCACCCGAGTCTTTAAAGAAGGGTGGCGAGGTTTCCTAATGCACAAGTCATAGGTTACGAAAACGAATGGGCAAGAGGTGAACTTTATCTATCTGGTTTGTCGGGGATCGCCGTGCCGGACAGTCATCTTGACTTTTGCCGGAGCCGGGTCCCTGGCGGGATCGCACGTCCTTGCCGTGGCTAGAAAGAATAGAGGGAAAGAGCATGGGACCTCGGCGGTCCAGTAACATTTATTGGAATTAAAAAGCAGTATAGTACCCTGGACAGGCATGCATATACATATACACATAAACATGGAAATCAACAGGAAACTATACATACTAAGGGAATCCTTTCCCTGACTGCGCATAGGGTCTGCGCCTGGCTTTGTATATAGGGTGACATGCCTTGCCGGCAAGGCTAGTACAAATGGGGGTTGCCGGGGCTCCCGGGAACCGCGCCTTAGGGGTAAAACTTGTGAAGATGTTTGATATTCCAGGAGTTGCTCACTGGAATGCCATCTTCGGTCTCCAGGCGGACTGCGCCGGGCCTGGCGACTCGTATTACCCGATGAGGGCCCTCCCACTTTGGCGTCAACTTTTTTGAATTCTTGGAGGATTGGATCTGCCGAAGAACAAGGTCGCCTTGGTCAAGGCTTCGGGCATGAACCTTGCGGCTATGATAGCAGCGCAAGGCCTGCTAGTAGCGAGCGGCTTGCATAGCAGCCCAAAGACGATCTTTCTCAAGGAGCGTCGCATCCTCTTGGCGCAACTGCTCTTGCTCAAGCTCATCATAAGCGAGCACTCGAGGTGACCCGTATATGAGTTCGGAGAACTGCCTATGTCCCGCAAACCAGAGCAAATGGTGTCTGGCCAGTAGCTCAATTTGGTGTCATTCTGATCGACCAAAGAACTGTTAGCAACTCATCAACCCAGCGCCTTTCGCACTTGTGCAGCCTGTCAAAAGTCCTAGTCTTGAGGCCTCGCAGCACTTCTGTATTTGCCCTCTGGGCCTGGCCGTTACTTCTGGGATGAGCGACAGAAGCAAAACAGACCTTGCTGCCGAGGTCTTGAATGTACTGCATGAAGGTGCGGCTCGTGAACCACATGGCGTTGTCGGTGATGACTCTGTTGGGCACACCAAAACGGCAAACTGGCCCCTTGAAGAACTTGACGGCTGACTGTGCTGTCACCTTTCTCACTGGTTCCACTTCCGGCCACTTTGTGAACTTGTCGATCGTGACGTACAAGTACTCAAAGCCCCCGACAGCGCGGGGAAAGGGGCCTAGTATGTTGAGCCCACAGACCGAAAATGGCCAGGAAAGAGGGATTGTCAGAAGGGCTTGAGCTGGTTGATGAATCTTCTTCGAATGGAACTGGCTCGCTTCACACTTGGTTACTAGGGAAGTTGCATCATGGAGGGCGGTGAGCCAAAAGAAGCCTTGCCGGAACACTTTGCCTGCAAGGGCTCTCGACCCTATGTGGGAGCAACACATGCATCTGTGTATCTCTACCAACAGCTTCAGTCCGTCTTCCCGAGGAATGCACTTCAACTTCACGCCGTTCATTCTCCTTCTGTATAGGGCATCATCCACAAACTGGTACATGCTGGACCGACGGGCTACCTTCTCTGCTTCTACTTGTTCCTTAGGAAGCTCCCCTGTTTGGAGGAAACTGACGGTGTGTTGTGCCCATGCCTGAGCCTGAGACTCGACGGCATGGGCTAAAGGCACATCTTCAGCCGCAAGGGCAGCTGCCTCTACGTTCGGAGCTCGAGGCCCCTCTGGGGGTTGCTGCTCTCCGGCAGGCTTGGGGCACCCAGCAACGTCCTTTCCGGCGGCTCCTTGGAGCTCAGCGGGAAGGTACTTTCCAGGGCCCGCCTATTGGTGGAAACAACACCTATGGGATCACTAGGATCCCTTCTATGGTTGGCGGGCGCGGGGTTGTGCAAAGAGCAGGTCTAGGAGCCAGCACAAAGATCGTTTACCCAGGTTCGGGCCACGAGGATGCGTAAAACCATAGTCCTGCTTTGGTGTATGTATTGGAGTGTTCTTGAGTTCTTGAACTAGCTATGGTGCGTGTCTAGTCCAAAAGATCCGAATCCCTCTCCTGGACGCCTCGGGCCTCCTTTTATAGACAAAACGGGTTGCCACAGTGGCATACAGGAGGTGGAAAGGTGTACACTAGATGAGTCTATCCTATGGCACCGTCGGACAAGCGCATTCAATGCGCTGCCGACGTGCCCCTCTTGCTTTTTCAGGGAAGGCAAGGAAAGCTCGTCCCAGCTGTCGCCGCCTCGTCTGGCTCTGACGCGCGTCCGAGCTGATGAGGCATTGTAGCGCCACATCGGCCGGCTGCCGTGCTGGCGCGGTGGCAGAGCCTTCATGAAGATCTGCATGCCACCACGCAGGTGCTTGCTGAGTCGGCGTGGAGGCCGCACATCGCCATGCAAGTGCCCGCCCTGCTGGTTGAGCTGACAGCTGCATGGGAATAACGGTGGAGTCTTGGCAGACGCGGGCGTGGCTGCGGCCCTGCCGATGTCCTCGGCAAGACGCTTGCCGGGTGATGGAGTCCTGGATTAGGGGGTGTCCGGATAGCCAGACTATAACCTTTGGCCGGACCCCTGGACTATGAAGATACAAGATTGAAGACTTCGTCCCGTGTCCGTATGGGACTTTCCTTGGCGTGGATGGCAAGCTTGGCAATACGGATATGTAGATCTCCTCCCATTGTAACTGAATCTGTGTAACCCTAGCCCCCTCCAGTGTCTATATAAACCGGAGGGTTTAGTCTGTAGGACAACAACAATCATACCATAGGCTAGCTTCTAGGGTTTAGCCTCTCTGATCTCGTCGTAGGTCTACTCTTGTACTACCCATATCATCAATATTAATCAAGCAGGAGTAGGGTTTTACGTCCATCGAGAGGGCCCGAACCTGGGTAAAAACATTGTGTCCCTTGTCTCATGTTACCATCCGCCTAGACACACAGTTTGGGACCACCTACCCGAGATCCGCCGGTTTTGACACCGACATTGGTGCTTTCATTGAGAGTTCCGCTGTGCCATCACCATCAAGAAGGATGCCTCATCCCGTCTTTAAAGATGGCACTGTTGCTAAGGGAGCTTTGGCTGTCCGCCAAACTCTCCGGCTAGGTGGTTTTCTTATGACCGCCTGTTCGGTCGCTGCTCCGACGATGACTTCTCGGGTCATCAAAAGCAATCTTCACGTCAACTTGGAACTCGCCGAGCAGTTAGATCCAACGGAGCTCTCTTCCTTAAACGATCTCTTCGATCGCATCGCCGCCCTGGGAGTCGCTACAGACTACGATCGGATTGGGCCTAAACCCGATCTAAGAGAGATTAACTCTCCCTAGGTCACCCATCACGTTGCAGTAGTGGAGGAACAATGCGGTGACCCTTCATCTATCTTAAGGACTAGCTATGTCCGGATTCTCGAGCCCTCCAGGCCGGATACCCGCGCACAGGAGGACGTCAATCAAGCCCTGAAGCTAGAGTCAGGCAGCGGGCCAGATTCATTGGACAACATCCAAGAATCCAAACTTCCGAGTCCGGAAACGCCCTGGCCCCTGAGTCTCAGATTGAGTGAGGTTTCGGATTCAATTCCACCCACCCACCCAAACATAAGCTATCTATCCCAAATTAGGCAAGAGCCCCAAGAAATAGTACACCATTATTGGGCTAGATTCCTCCTGGTAATGAACAGGATCAAGGACTACCGCGAGGAAGACATAATCTCATTCTTCTGCAATAATTGCATGGACAAGGGAATCCTCAAAGCCATAAGTCGCCGTGAAATTACAGCTTTCCCGACTTGGCGTCCATAGTATGAAAGTACTGTGCGATGGAAGGCGCCTGGAAAAACGAAGTAAAATTTTGGGACAATCCGGCCCCGAATACAAACCCAGTCCAAAATAAAAGGGTGCATTATCACCAGACACCCGGGTTAAACACCAAAAAGCAAAAACCCTCTACAGGGCATGGAACCATACTGGAGGGACGGCTGAATGGACCCTGTAAAATTCACAGCACAGAGGGCGCCATACCAACTCATAGCCTTAGAGCATGTTGGATACTCTGGCAGGTGGCGAAAAGTGGCGAAGATCTTCTAATTCCAGAAGCCACAGAGCACCATCCCAGGGATACCAGTATGGTATTAACAGTCTTCGTGACTTTCGCATCAAATAATATGTGAAAACGAACACTCCGCAGCCTTGCCGAAGTCTACCACGTGGCAAAAATAAACCCATGGAGTGACACATCTATTACTTTTAATGCCAATGACGAACCTAAATTCCGAACAACCCGAGCACTAGCCGCATTGGTCCTCAGTCCAATAGTGGGCGGCTTTTGACTCACCAAGGTACTCATGGACGGTGGCAGCAGATTGAACATCATTTATGAGGAAACCCTTCAAAAAAGGGAAATAGACTGGAACCGCATTGAGCGAAGCAGCACAACCTATAGAGGAATAATCCTTAGTCGGGAAGCGCACTGTACAGGAAAAATCACACTAGATATGGTGTTCGGCACGCCGGATAATTACAGGCCCGAAGAGGTTACGTTCCAAGTGGCCCCGTTCAGTAGCGGATACCATGCTCTGTTAGGGCGGGAGGCGTTTACAATCTTCCAAGCCATACCCCATTACGGGTACGTGAAGCTCAAAATGCACGGGCCCAACAGAATCATCACTCTTGCTAGTGATCCAGACATAGCACTCCGCGCTGAAAATAAGACAGTTGCACTGGCCCTCGAGGCACTATCCGAAGCCCTGGCGTCTGAGGAACTGACTGCGCTGTGCTCCACGGTGAACAGGAACGATGTGATACTCGATAAAAGATCCAAGTCCACCTCCTTTAAACCGGCGGACGAAATAGTCAAATTCCAAGTCCATCCAATGGACCCTACAAAAACAGCTTCCATCGGGGCACAATTAAACCCTGATGTAGACGCCGCACTACGAGAGTTCCTACGCGAGAACTGGGACATTTTTGCCTGGCACCCTTCAGACATGCCAGGAATCCCACGCAGGCTGGCCGAGCACAGCCTAAATATTCTAAAATGATTCAAGCCAGTCAAGCAGGCTCTTCGGTGTTTCTCCGAACCTAAGAGACAGGCCATGGGAGAGGAACTAGCCAAGTTATTGGAGGCCGGATTCATCAGAGAAATAAAACATCCGGACTGGCTAGCAAACCTGGTGATGGTACCAAAGAAGGACAAATCCTGCCGCATGTGCGTCGATTTTAAGGACCTCAACAAGGCTTGCCCAAAGGATCCCTTCCCCCTCCCCCCACATCGATCAAATTATCGACGCTATTGCAGGACACGATTCATTGTGTTTCCTCGACGCATACTCTGGCTACCATCGAATTAAGATGGCAGAGTCAGACCAAGCCGCAACGACATTCATCACACCATACAGCACCTTCTGCTTCAACACAATGCCCTTCAGGCTCAAAAATGCCGGCGCAACATATCAACGCATGATTCAGACATGTCTGGCAAACCAGATCGGCAAGACAATGGAGGCATACATAGATGATGTGGTCTTCAAAACCAAACATGTCAAAACGCTAGTAGACGACTTGAGGCTCACATTCGATAACCTCCGAACATATGACATCAAGATCAACCCGGAAAAATGCGTTTTTGGCGTACCAGCCAGAAAGCTATTGGGCTTCATTGTATCCGGCAGAGGAATTGAAGCAAATCCAGCCAAGATCCGAGCTCTATCACAATTGGATACCCCAAAGGACCTCAAACAAATACAAAAATTGACTGGATGCGTGGCGGCTCTAAGCCGCTTTATCTCCCGCCTGGGAGAAAAGGCATTACCCCTTTATCGCCTCCTTCGGCGCACCGAACACTTCGAGTGGACGGATGCTGCCACAGCTGGAGTGGAAGAAATAAAAGCCATATTGGCAACCAACCCAGTCCTGGTCGCGCCAAACATCGACGAACCAATGCTATTATACATTACGACAACTCATCAAGTTGTGAGCGCAGTGCTTGTCGTCGAACGAGAAACGGACGGACATAAATTCTCCCTTCAAAAGCCGGTTTACTATGTATCCATTGTCCTTACTCCATGCAAGTCATGGTACCCGCATTATCAAAAGATAGCGTACGCGGTATTCATGGCATCCCGGAAGCTGCGACACTACTTTCAAGAGTGTTCGATAATGGTAGCCTCGGAAGTGCCACTTAATGATATTCTAAAAAACCGTGACGCGACGGGCTGGTTTGCCAAATGGGCCATTGAGCTCCTCCCGTTCGACATAACTTACAAGCCACGGCGAGCTATTAAGTCGCAAGTATTGGCCGACTTCGTCGCCGAATGGACGGAAGCCGAACTCCCTAAAGAGTACGACACATATTCCAACTGGATCATGCACTTCGACGGCTCCAAGATGTTGGCTGGTCTGCGGGCTGGCGTCGTTTTGACGTCCCCAACAGGAGATACAGTTCAATAGGTACTCCAGATAATGTATACGAACTCCAACAACGCAGCCGAATATGAGGCCCTTCTACATGGTCTCCGGATGGCAATATCCATGAGCATTCAAAGCCTGGAGGTGCGCGGGGATTCGAACCTCGCGGTATCCCAAATAAATGGAGACTTTGTTTCCAAGGATCCGAAAATGGCAGCTTATCACAATGCCGTCCTAAAAATGTCAGCTTGGTTCGAGGGGCTCGAATTTCACCATATATCCCGGGAAAACAATCAGGCTACAGATGTCCTGGCACGCATCGGTGCAAAACGCGAGGCGGTCCCCCCCAATATCTTTTTGGAGAGGCTGTTCAAGCCATCCGTAGTATGGGAAGGTGAACCCGGCAATAACAATCCGGACCCAACCGCACTGCCCGATACCGAACACTCTGACATAATTGGAGGCTCTGCCAACGAAATAACATCTTCAGCCCACGCAATAATGGTCGTCATCGCCCCATGGACAGAACCATTCCTAGCCTACCTAACTAGGCAGGAACTCCCCGAGGACCAAAACGAGGCACGCTGCATAGTGCGGCGATCTAAAGCCTATAAATTCCATGAGGGAGAGCTTTATAAGCACCAGAGTCCTTCAAAGGTGCATCTCCGAAGAGGAAGGGTGGAATCTTCTGGTAGAAATTCATGCCGGACTCGGCGGCCACCACGCGGCAGCCCGGGCCCTTGTAAGCAAGGCCTTCCGTACAGGCTTTTATTGGCCGACGGCCTGGGCAGACGCTTAGGACTTAGTCCAACGTTGCGTTGGTTGCCAGCTTTTTGCAAACCAAAGCCATATGCCACCCACCGCCCTCCACACTATCCCCATCACCTGTCCCATCGCGGTCTGGGGGCTTGACATGGTTCGACCCCTTCAAGGAGGAACCCACAAGAAAAAATACTTGCTGGTCATGGTGGATAAGTTCACCAAATGGGTAGAAGCCAAGCCTGTTAAGATGGCCGAATCCGGACCAGTGATAGACTTCATATCCGGGGTCGTACACCATTACGACGTCCCCCATAGCATCATCACTGATAACGACAAGAACTTTATGGCCGACGAGGTAAAACTCTGCTGCAAAAACATGGGCATCAAGCTCGATTATGCTTCAGTCTATCACCCACAAATTAACGGTCAAGTCGAGCAAGCAAATGGTCTTATCATGAGCGGCATCAAACCCAGATTAGTGCGGTCCCTCAAGGAATCTAACACGCACTGGGTAGAGGAGCTCGACTCCGTACTCTGGGGGCTGCGGACCACGCCGAATCGCACTACCGGATACACACCATTCTTCATGGTATACGGCGCAGAGGCGGTTCTGCCCTACGACATAATTCATGACTCACCTCGAGTGTGCAAGTACGAAGAAAGAGAAGCCGAGCTCGATCGGCAGGACAGTTTGGACGCCTTAGAGGAAGAGCGTGACGTGGCAATAGCCCGTTCCGCATTCTATCAACAGCAGGCTCGAAGATACCAAAGCAGAGAAGTACGGGCCAAAACTTACAATGTTGGCGAGTTAGTTCTACGCCTGCCGGATAAGAAAAAGGACAAACTCAAGCCCAAGTGGGAGGGTCCCTTCATTATTGACCAAGTCCTGACTGGTGGAGCGTACCGTCTACGGGATGCATCGGATAATCGACTCGAGCCGAACCCATGGAACGCAGCCCGACTCCGAAGATTCTACGCCTAGCACCGGACTCTGTGTTCGTCTCCTTCCTCTATCCATTTTTTATACACTATCTGTCTTATATTTCTCTCCTTCTCCCCTTCTTTTCTCTCACAGCCTTTAAGGGCCCATTTGTGCCTTGTTTGCACAAAACTGACGCGCTACCCGCGCTCATTATACCTGGGGGCTTCTTTAACAGAAGTTTATTCATACGGGCTTCATGCCCAACACATGTGTTATGCTTCCGCATGTACCTTTTATTCACCATTATATGCATCGATATGACTTAAATTTTGGCGAAGCTGGGTTGCCTGGCTCTTCTATTTATGCCCTACGTTCCCGTTAATTTGGCTAGGGCATAAGGGGAGCACCTCTGCGATTGTTACTGCCGGGTCAGCCGGATGTGTACCTTAGACTGGGTGAAGCTGAAAGCTAGCGTTCTTAAGGGAATATTCGGTCGGTGAACTAAAGATGATTTCTCACTTGTTTACTTATGCTCCCCCAGATGTTTCTTCTACGTCTCTTTTCGCAGTCCGAACATGCACTTTAGGGCATGCCTCCCAGGGAAAGGAACCCCTAACGGAACTATTCTCCTTGGAAGATGTTTCTTACTAACCATGTAATATAACATAACTAGTTGGGCACTTGTCTGTTCAAGCACTAATGACCCCTACGCCTGGTCTCCATGCATGCCCCGGTTCTTACATAACCGAGAGGGTATTCGGATACACTCAGGACCTTCGGGTCCCGAGGTTGAAGAAAAAAGGTCCGCCATGACAAACGATCTACAATTCGTCTAGATGACATTATGCATGTCACTTTAAATTACATAGTCAATTTGACTGGTTAAATTCCTCTTCAATACCATCCAACAGGCTGTCTAGTCTACAATCCTGTTGGGAATACTTTGCGGCCAACTCTACTTGGCCGTACACTAAGCTCACAGGGATCTCCATCCCATCAGGCCCCACAGGTCCGACCTCGGCCTTGTGGTTTGGGTCAGCTTTCGTGTACCGCGTCTTCACCATGTCCCAGGCTTCCCTGGCACCTTGACGGTAGGCCGATATCTTCCATAATCGGAAGCACCGCCGCGCTCCCTTGAGCTTCTCTTCAAGCTCTCCAAGGCCTTCTGGCACGGAGATGGATGGCCACAAGGCCTGGGCGACGCCTTGCATCACCTGCCGAACTCGTTCGTGCAGTTGTGAGAGCTCGGGAAGAAGGTCACCCGTACAACCGGGCATCTCCTCTGCAGGAGGACCTATTAGCATACCTACAGACATAACTCTGTCAGCCAACTTCCTTGCCGAAATCTTTTTCAAAGTTTGTTCAAGCACTTACTAAAAATGCCGCGTCGAAGTCGCCGACTCTCCTTAACGGAGTCCGACAGTTGGGCACGAACATCCTTTAGTTCAACGCCCAGCTGGGTGTTGGCATCTAGGAGATCATTCTTCTCCTGCCTCACCCTTGTAAGCACGCTCTCACCAGCCTTTAGCTGGCGTAGGATTTGTTGATTACCGGATTTACTCCAGCGTCATCTGCAATTTTATCGTCAGATCTGCATATACGCCGCACTTTATATGATACTTATCATTGAAGCATATATTACCAGAGGGGGTCTCCTTGGGCTCCTCTGCTGCAGCTAGTGCGGCCTGAAGTTGGGCTTTGCACTCTTCCAGCTCATGGGACAGTTGGGTATCCTTTTCTGTAAGAACTTGCATAACAAATGATCCTTAAATCAGTTATTCTAACTATTTCACGTCTTAGGGGCTACTGATATATATAATCACCAAATTTTCTCACCCGTATGTCCTTTACATACTGCTTCGTGGCTCTGGCTAGACCATTTTGAGAAGCACGAAGGTACGCATCTCCTGAGTTGAAGGCATCGAATGCCTCTTGGGAGAAACAAGCGTCACGAAGAACGGTCCAGCGACGCCTGTGGTTCATGGCACTCTCCACCTCGGGATCGTGGCGGACAGTCTGTCCACATCCTCTGTCGGAGGAGTGTCTGGCGCGCGCCTCACATTCGCTTCTGCTTCCGGATCCGACCTTGGAGCCTGGCTAGTGGAGGCGCGATTGGCAATCTCTCCGGATATAGTCCGGCGAGCGTTCTTTCTCCTAAAAGAAAGCACGGGCGTTAGTATCCCTCTGAGGATAATATCTTGGAATAAGACGGTGCGCCATACCGCTGCACCGGTGTCTCAATACGGACTGTGTGTCTTTTTAGCCTGTCTGGCCTCGCGGCCCCTTGTTGGCTAGTCGCCGCAGGCTCGGTATTCCGCCTCGAGGGCCTCCCCTGCAAAACACCGTTGGTATACGGTAATCAAAAATACACAAGGATGGATTCTTTTCAAATTACTGGGACCTTGGTCTCAGTTACCTGTGAGGCTGGAAGTATCCCAGGGTAATCGGCCGTAATGGCCACCAAGGCATTGTCGTTGCCCAATTGGTAAAATACCCTGTCGATTAGCTCCACAGATATGTCCGGATCCTCTTGGGAGGCCGGGTCGAGGGACCGTTCCGGATACTCGGGTTGTGGAGGAGGGCTGTTTATCTCCAATACAGCCTTACGCAGCTCCTGCGTTGAAATCACAAGATGAAATACTTAACTATGGGAATATGGAACGGATGGGCAAGAAAAAGTGTCAACTTACCCAGCTCGAAGGATTGTACATAGAAAATCCGCCCTGTGGATCGACGTGGAGGAATTCCTCCTCTTCTCCCTTGTACAAAGTGGACAAGATCTTTGCGAGAGCGGCAACCGGTTCTGTCCCCTTACGGCCGCAGCTGGTGGCGTCATCCTCCCTATTGAAATCCCACATGGGGTGGCCTCTATATTGAAGCGACTACACCTCTCACATAATGCATATGGCCATGACTTCGACCATGGTCAATGCGGAATGAGCTAGCGACCTTATCCGGCTCATCAGGTAAAGAACGTCCCTGTCGTCTTCCTCCTGGGGGCTCCATGGACGCCAACTCAGGCGCTTCTTCATAGGAGCTTTGTCGAACTCAGGAAGGCCGATCTGAATAGGATCCGGGAGGGGGACGTCTTCTATATAAAACCATTCTGAAGGCCAGTCTTCAGACGTCTTCTTTGGGGTTCCGGATAGATATCCGGTCCCGGCGATGCGCCACACTTCGGCTCCGCCCACTTGATATATTGACCCCTTCTGAGAACGGGGCACAAGGCAGAACAGCTTCTTCCACAGCGCGAAATGAGCCTCGCAGCCGAAAAACAGCTCGCAAAGGGCTACGAAGCCCGCAATATGCAGTATGGAGGCAAGTGTAAGACTATGCAACTAGAGGCCATAGAACTCCAGGAGCCCCCGGAGAAATGGATGAATTGGAAATCCGAGCCCTCTTATCAAATGAGGGACAAGGCATACCCACTCTCCCTTGGAGGGATTGGGAAAGCTCTCCGCTTGCTCTCCGCCATTATAGGTGGCGAGCCCGGCTCAAACCGGGACCATGTATGCTGGGGGAAGAAATCCCTTGGTCGGAAGCGTCACTAGTTTGCTGTGCGGGACGGAACATCTCTCCCAATCTCCAGGCTTGGGGCTGGGGGAGCGAGAGGAGGAGCCACGTCGACCGGCCATGATGGAATGGATCTCTCTCGGATGCGCTCCGATGAATGCTCGCTAAGGGAGGATGGTGTGATTTGGATCTGAATCCTCGTTTGTTTAATAGGAAGCTCATTCACATAGCTAGGGGGGTAAATGTAACAACACCCTGGCTCTTCACATTCGCTTGACACGTGGAAAGTGGCCATTATTAGGCGTGGAAGCCAAGGAGCGCAACATTCACGAGAAGTCGGACACTATTTAACAGGTATACGGAATTTGGAGGAGAACCCGCCTTGCAATGCCGAAGACAATCTGCGCCAGACTCATCGTCATTGAAGCCTCGTTCGGGGGCTACTGAGGGAGTCCTGGATTAGGGGGTCTCCGGATAGCCGGACTATAACCTTTGGCCGGACTCCTGGACTATGAAGATACAAGATTGAAGACTTCGTCCCATGTCCGGATGGGACTTCCCTTGGCGTGGAAGGCAAGCTTGGCAATACAGATATGTACATCTCCTCCTATTGTAACAGACTCTATGTAACCCTAGCCCCCTCCGGTGTCTATATAAACTTGAGGGTTTAGTCCGTAGGACAACAACAATCATACCATAGGCTAGCTTCTAGGGTTTAGCCTCTCTGATCTCGTGGTAGGTCTACTCTTGTACTACCCATATCATCAATATTAATCAAGCAGGAGTAGGGTTTTACCTCCATCGAGAGGGCCCGAACCTGGGTAACAACACTGTGTCCCTGGTCTCCTGTTACCATCCGCCTAGACGCACAGTTCGGGACCCCCTACCTGAGATCCGCCGGTTTTGACACCGACACCGGCGACCTGGCAAGGGTCTTGCCGTGGCACCGCAGTCGTCCCCGGCAAGGTCTCATGGATTTCCTCGGTAAGGATCTTGTCGAGGATCGTCGCCTTATGGTTCCCATCTGATCTTGTGTATTTATGATCAGCATGCCATCACGGAGGTGCCTCCCGAGCCTTGGTTCCAATTTGGTTGTCGGTGGTGTTGGAACCCTTGGGCTCAAGGGTGGCACACTCTGCTGGCATCGGACAAGTTGCCCCGGCAAGGATCTTGCCGGGGCTGCAGAGGCCGCCTCGGCAAGGGACTTGCCGGGGGAGTCCACCTCGCCCTCTTGCTCTTCATGGTCTCTGGTCTTGGCGTCGCTATGCTCATCTCGTGCGTTTGGTTTCCCTCCTCTGCCCTACTTAGTGTGGTCGCGGGCGCGGCTTCGATCGCCCGTGCACAAGTAAAGGGGTCAAAAGAAGAGCACCTACTTTTGTACAACGACAGGAGCCCCCTGGCCTGGGCCATACATAAGCGCGACGCGTTGTTGGGCTAGGCTCAAAACGGTGCGCGGGCTGGCTGGGCGGATTTTTACCGCAGTAACTTTTTTGCTCGCTTGCGCTTCCCCATGACCCGCGTTGAATGCGCGTCGTCGATGGTCATGCGTGATGTGGGGGTCATGCGTGGGGCTGTTCCTGCATGCATGCGTCACATCATAGTAAATGGTAAAGAGGCGGCCCGCGCCTTCCCCATAAAAGGGAATAACTGCAGGCGCGCTGCTCATTTAACATCTGTGCCTTCTCCAATCTCGGAACCGCCGTCCCATCCTTCTTCCTTCCCAACCTCTTGCTCTCGCTCATCGACGCTCGTCCTGGACACCACCCAGGCAGAATTGGACTACATCGCCGCCATGGCGGCGGAGGCGGAGCTCGCCAAGGAGGTCGGCAGCGCTGGCGGCATGAAGGATGGGGCCGCGGCGGCCACGGAGGAGAGGGAGCTCGCCCAGTGGGCGGAATCCGCTGGGGAGGCCAGCAGCGCCAGCACCGGGGCCCCTCTCATTGAAAATGTGGTCGACGAGTCGTCGGAGGAGGAGGCCGAGGCTGTCGACCCTCCGGCCACGGGGAGAGGGCGAGTCCTGCGGCGGGCCAGCTCTGGCGAGCCGGTCTGGCCCGGCAGGGCTATGCAACCGCAGCAAGCCCAGGAGGCGTCCATGCGCCAGACGAGGGCTGCGGCGGCGAGGAAGGTGGTAAAGGCTGCGGTGGCAAAGAAGAAGGGGACTGCCACTTCTTCGTCCAAGCATCCTCGGACTCCATCTGCTTCCCCTCCTCCCGCAGATGACGACACGGAGGTCGCCTTCGATTTTGGGTCTCTCAGCCCAAGGAGGAAGAGAAAGGCAGCGGAAGAGGAGGTGGAGGATGAGTAAGTATCCTGCCTTTTTGTCATCTCCGTCCTCTCAGACCGTTCCGCTTTTCTTGATTTGTTTTCATGTTCGCTGGGATGTGGAGACGCTGGCCCAGAGGGTGAAGAGGGCCAGGGCCTCGACGGGCGGCCAGCCCCCGGCGGGCACTTAGAGTACACCGTTGGTGGTTGTGAGCAGCCCGGACAGCAGCCCCCGGCGCAGCCCCCAACGTAAGTTCACCACTCGCCCCCCTCAATGTGTGCTGGGGTACGATCCCTTGGCGCTGACCTTGCTGTGGTTGTAGGAGGAGGACGGCAGCAGGAGGAGCCACTGAGGGCCACCGCCAACACACCGCCCCCATCAACTGCGCCACCCCGAGGGGCGTCCCCGGCAAGGGCGCCAAGCGCCGAACCTATGCGCACGGAGGAGGAGGAGGCGAACCCGGGTTCTGGTGTGTCACATCCCTAGCTTCTGGTACTGCCTGGTGTTTGCATTTTGTTGCATCATGTTTAAATTTTATTTAATTGAAATGGGGATTGATCAAACCCTAGCATCAGAAAGAATCCAAATAGGATCAAATAAAATCTTTTTCAAATATCCCAAAATGCCCTATGAAAATGTTCATGATTTTTGATAAAGGTGAAAACCACTACCAAAAATGATGAGCATAATTGTTGGCCATTTATGGATTTTTGAATTAACCCGTATTGTATTTGAATTGGGGCATTCGAATTCTATAAATATTTTAAATGCTCCAGAAATTCTGGTTTCAATTGTGGGCTTTTGGACTAATCCAAATATTGCCCCCAATTTATCTCAGGAGTTTTAAAAATGTATTAGTATTTTTACTAATTCAAAACAGAATAAAAGAAATAGGAAAACTGAAACAGAAGAAAAATAGAACAGGGACTTACCTGGCTTACCTGTCGTGGCCCAGCTGGCGGCCCAGCCCACCAGGGGCTCCCGTGTCTTCTCCTTCCTCTGCCAGAAGGACCGAGGCGCGTGGCCACCGCACGCCGGCACGCGCACGGCTACCTCCTGCCTGCTTGCCGCTGCTGGAGACGGCCCCGAGCGCCACGACACCCCCCCTGACCGCCCCTCTCTCTGGACCCCCTCCTCCTCCTCTGTCTCTCCCTTCTGCGGTCGACCACCGAGCACCTGAGAGCGCCGACAAGCACCACCGCGGCCAGCGGTCACCCCACGCTCCGCCGACGCGCCCAGAAGCCCCGCCACTTCTTCCTCGACCTTCTCACCGAGCCGCGCGGCGGCTGAAGCCCCCGAACGACCTCCCCGAGCTCATCCTCAACCTCCGACCGCCGGCTACCTCACCGTCGATTCGCGGCAACCAACGCGTCCTCGGCCCCGCCGTCTGCACCATCCTCCTCTCCGTGAGCCTCTCTCCGTTTCCCCCCTTTTTCCGCTGTCGTTCCCGCACCCTAGCGCCTAGGCCGTGCTAGCTGAGCTCCGGCCGCCGCCTGCCTTGCCGCCATCGTGGCCTGAGCTCGAGACAGCCGCACCTTTGCACTGCATCAAGCTCCTGGTGATCCCAGGAGGTTGCCTAGACCTCCACCTTGCTCGCTCGTGCCCCGTAGCACCGTTGCCCGCATGTGCCCGAGCGCCTCCGCCGCCCATCTCGACGTCGGCGATGCTACAGCCCTCCCCAGCAGCTGCCACCGGCACCACCCGACGCGCCGCACTGTGGGCATTCCAGCAAACCCACCCGCATGACAAGTTGTGGCCGGAAACGGCCGGCCGGCGAGCTCCGCCGTGTTGTGCTTAGCGTCGGCGTTTAGCCGCCGACGTGGGCATCATTAGTGGCTAATGACCCACTAATTATCCACTATAGTGACACCGACAGCTGGGCCCCGCACCGAATTAACTCTGGGCTTATTTTTCTGTTTAGATAAGTGCTAACCCTGTGGACCCCATGTGTCAGCTTTGACTTGGTCAAGTCAACGTTGACTGGTCCCACTTGTCATCCACCCAAACCAGCCTGAGACACTGATGTATGGGTCCCACAGGTCAGGTTTGACCTGGCCGACCCAGTTGACTTGTTGACGTCATACCTATGTCATGCTGACGCAGTAAGTGATTTTCTGGATTTTTAATAATTCAGAAAAATCCAGAAAATTGCCTAAACTTCTGAAATTCATAGGAAATCAAGCGTAACTCCAAATGAAATAAATTATATATGAAAAATTGTCAGGAAAATGCAATCTATCCATTTATGCTACTTTCGTGCATGTTAAACCAACTTATACCCACTATATAAGTGAAAACATGATAATGGCATTTTAAATGCTAAATATGGAGTTTGCATATGAACCCTTGGTCCATATGGACTTCATTTAAATTGTTGCTAGATGCATTAGTGCAAACATTAACATTATTGCCATGTCATATTCCTGCATCATACTGCTGCATTGCATTGACTGTAGTTCTTCTCTGTTGCCGGTATTTGTCCCCTCTCGGTAGACGATGTTCCAACGATGAGTTTGATGACACCGATGAAGAACTATATTATCTTCAGAAGTGCCAGGCAAGCAAAACCCTCTTGTTCATTCCGATACAATCCCACTCTCTTGCTCCTGCTCTCTTTTACTGCATTAGGACAACATCGATTCAACTGTTACATGCTGCGGTAGCTGAACCCCTTTCCTCTGCATGACCTGTCATTGCCACAGTAAATAGATGAAACCAACTAGCATGAGTAGGAGTTGTTTGAGCCGTGATGTGCCTACTCATTCATGCTTGTTTGTCATGCCTGCTACAGCTTAGATTTGAGTTAGGTCTGATTCATCGGGAATGAATTGGAACATGGTGAACATGTCCTACCGTTGAGAGCTAAATGTGAGAACACAATTTGGTAAAGGTAGCGGTGAAAGGCCATGTAGGAGTACATGGTGGGTTGTCTCATTGCAGCCGTTCTCAGGAACTGAGTTCTGTGATTGTGATCCATGAACAGTTACTACCACGCATTGGAATGCTTAAGTGCCCCTCTGGACTAATTAATCAACCAGATCTCTGTCCAGGAGTTGCAATTAGTTTCTGGTGTTTGTAGGTAGTGTGAGTAGTCTACCAAGAGGCACCCGGTACAGGTGGGCTTGGGACAGACTAGGCACCATGGCCGGGTAGACCGAGCGCCGCCCGTTTGGTGGGCTTGGAACCCTGTACACATCGTTTGGGGCCGTGAGCGACACCCCGGCCGGATCTCCTTGCGGATGGAACCCGAATAGGCGATAAACCTAGACTAGAGACTTGTGTGGTTAGTCAGGTCGTGGCCGACTCCCTCACCAGGCTTCCGCTTGAAGGTTGCCAAGGTACATGACGTGTACATGGTGGTAAGTGGAGAGAGCATGTGTGAAGAAGTACACCCCTGCAGGGTTATCATTATCTATTCGAATAGCCGGATTCCTCGGATATGGAAACTTGGACCCCTTGTACAGTTCATAGACAAGTGAAAGTGGATACTCTAAAATGTGCAAGATAAGCGTGAGTGCTATGGATGGCCTTCTCGTAGGGAGACGGGAGCGGATCCATAGTGGTGTATTGATATGGTGAATATGTGGACTCCTGTGCGCCACCTCAAAAGAGTTACTTGCAGTCGTAGTTTAGGATAGCCACCGAGTCAAAGCTGGCTTGCTGCAGTTAAACTCCACTACCCCCTTTGTTGATACCGGTGCATATGTAGTTAGTTCTGATGTAAGTCTTGCTGGGTACATTTGGACTCACGTTTGCCTATTTTATGTTTTTGCAGAGAGACGCCAGTCTCGCTAGTAGTTCTGCGTGGACTTTGACGTTTAGCTTGTTACCTCAGCTACGATCTTGTGCCCTCGGCAGGATATGGTAGATAGTCAGGCTTCTCAGCCTTTTTCATTTGTAGATGTCTGTACTCAGACATGTTAGGCTTCCGCATGTGCTTTGACTTGTATGCTCTGAATGTTGGGTCATCAGACCCATGTTTCTAATATCTCGCTCCTCGGAGCCTAATGAATAAATACTTTGGGTCGTAGAGTTTTGTTGTGATGCCATGTTGTATTTACACATATCGAGCATATTGTGTGTATGATTGAAATGCTTGGTATGTGTGGGATCCGACAATCTAGTGGTTTATCCTTGGCAGCCTCTCATATGGGGAATGCAGTCTAGTGCCTCCTTGGGCCATAGTAGTCCGCTACAGCCTGGTTCACCGGAGTCCTGCTGGCCCAGCACTACTGCTCAGGACACTTGACTGGCCGGCATGTGTTTCACTTCGTTCTTGTGTCTGTCCCTTCGGGGAAATGTCACGCGGTGACATCCGGAGTCCTGCCTAGCCTGCTACAGCCCGGGTTACCGGAGTCCTGTTAGCCTAGTGCTACAACCTGGACTCACATGTTGCTGACTGACATGCTTGAAGTTTATTCATGTATGCCTGTCCTCATAGGTTAGCGCCGCTCTGGGTCCACGACTAGCCATGTCGACCCGGGTTCTCTGTCATATGGATGCTAGCCACACTATCATATACGTGAGCCAAAAGGCGCAAACGGTCCCGGGCCATGGTAAGGCGACACCCGTGGGAATACTGTGCGTGAGTCCGCAAAGTGATATGAGGTGTTACCGGCTAGATCGATGTGACTTGGAATTGGGGTCCTGACAGCTTTGGTATCAGAGCCTGACTGCCTGTAGGATTACCACGCCAAACTGGTCAAAGTTGTGTCTAGAAATGCTTTAGTTATATAAGGGAATTGATTGTGGAAGGGAACGTAAGGCTCATTTTACTCCTTTACCTTATGCCCTTCTGATCTGAGTGAACCTCTTCTTTTCTACGGGGATTAAGAACTAGGCCTTCTCATCTATCTATCAGGATGACGTGTTACTAATCCATAGACTTATATAATTGTTGGTTCCAGGCCTCAACTAAGTTTCTACTATTTTTAGTATGTTCTCAGCTGAACCAGAACCTTAATGTAGTTGAGTGACTATGCAAATCCTTGTGAATGTCTCAAATCTTTTTCTGAGCATTTACAGTCGTTATGCTGTCCGAGTCATCCCAGGTCTCTACATAGCATGATGCATTTGCAAATCCTTTCTTTTCGTTCCCGATGTCCTTTTGGGCCAGATTAAGCACACTACATGGTCTGTGAGGTACTCCGTTGCCTCGGCGTATATGTTGGAGCTACTACTATGACCCTAGGCATCTTAGAGAACTGCCCATAATCTAGCCGTGCTTTATATTCCCAGTGTGATGATTCTGGCCACCATTCTCGAAAGCATCCCGTGATGCCATTTAGTAGTAGGTATTCTACTCCTGGGTTCTTGACCCAAGATTCACTCTACTTACCTCGTGTTGATAGTGTTGCTCGTTCCTTTTGGATATTAGTAACCTTTGCGATAGAACTCGAGGTCCGTGGTATTTCCTTCTTCCAAATACCATGAACTACTTATGGCAGAAGTTTCTCGTTTAACCGAAAGATCACAACCAGGGTGCTCTTGAGGAGTACTCCATTCATATTGGACTCTGCCAGTTCCATTCCATCATTCTGCATGGGTTATTCGGAAGAAATATGTTGAACTCGTTTGACATACTAATCCATGAATCCACAACTCAGAAAGTTATTTGTTCCTTTGAGTTGTCCCTCTTTAGTTGTATCCTGACCTCTGTCTAACAAGTGATAGTCTGGAATAGTTATGCCATTGTGTTCATCGATGCATATTATTCTTATGGTCCGTCAAGCCATTCTATTCTGGAATGACTAGGAGAAACAAACTCCAGCACCTCATCCATTTCTAGGATTTGGTCAAAGTAGTTGTATTCCATAGATCAAAATGCCAATCCAGTTTTTGGTCTGTTCCACCCTGGCGTATTACCCTCGTTATGTCGAGAATATCATAGGAATTGCATCAACTCTTACGAATTCTTGACACAGTGATACTTCTCGCCATCATTATTCATTCCTCGGTCCCATGTTGTTGTAACCGGAATGCCGACAAGTGAATTGTGATGTGTGAAATCAATACTCCGAGCAACTCGTTGCTTTGTAGTAAATGGACAATATTCTCATTCTTAGCGTGTTGGTTATTAAATCATCATCCTAAGATTGATTGTGCTACCAAGTTATTTTTTCTGGTGCACTCTTCAATCCATGAGTTGGGATTGTGTTAATGGCCCTGAAAAGCAAGATTGTTCTCGAGCTTAGAGTCATATCGGTGGTTCGTGATTTTCCGGATATCTTCACGGAAGTATCACCAGGTCATCCCCTGACCGATATGGTGAGTTCGTGATCGTGTTGGTTTTCCTCTAAACCACCCATTCTCCAAGATTCTGTGTTGGACACCTTGAGCTAGTTGGTTAAGCTAAACAACAACTTGGAGAGTTGGAAGATAAAAGCTTGTCCGACTTAGTTCATCCCTAAGGGATATCCTTGTGTGTGTGTTGAAGAAAGATGATATCTCCATCGATTGGTCCTCGTGATCAGTTATTGGATCTATTGCCTTGTCAAAACTTTGACTTGAGTATGGGCTATCATCAAGTCAAATCAGAACCAACGATGTTCGTAATGTTGTCTTACTCGTGGTTGATCCCTCGAGCATACACCATTACATCTTTTGGTCTGACCAATGCTATCACCATGTTCACATGATGGTGGAAGTCCAGTGATATGGAAATTCCGATGAGTTGCTATTGAGTCCATCAGCAGCATCTTGTCTCCCCCATGATTTGTGTTAAACATTAAGCTAGTGTTGGAAACTTTGTAAACAATGCCCTCATGTTCCGTTCATGAAGCATATGTTTGGATGAAAGTAGCGACTTCCTCTAAGTTCACGTGCAATCGATGCAAGTTGCCGCCGTGAATTCGAGAAGGTTTGTTTCTGCTTCCTCTGGAATCATCCCAAGTCAGTCATGCATGTGCGAAGTATTTTATGGTTTGATAGACTGATCATCTTCATTCCGTATGTATTCCTAGCACACCAAGCCACTGATTGAATTGTTCAAAGAAAAGAAGTTCATGCGCTAATCCCGAAGGGCCCAGATGGATATGCACAAGACTTCGTTATCTCAATGATGGTTCCCAACCCTGAACTCGGTAGTATTTTATTATAAGACTACTAGGTGGTCATGCTTGTCTAGGATAGCAAGTTCACATGTGTTTAGCAGGACCATCTCATGTTTTGGAGCTTGCTACTGTAGTTCATTTCCCGAGAATCTTGCAACGTCATCTCGTCGGTTTGCGTTGCAACCTATCCTTTTCAGACATGCCATCTGAAATATCCCGTTACCAACCAAATCTGAATCTCAGGTAGATATGATGGTTGGGACATTCCCAAGAATTATAATAATGGTCTTCTGAACCGTTAAGTGGATGTCATGGCCAACACACTTATCTGGGAGATCTATTATTGTAGTATCTTGAGTCAGCGATTTGGCCACTCTTCCATGAGGAGTTGGTATGACTTAGTCCATAAGTTGTTCCTTATGGGTTCTTTGAGTTTCCGAAGTCAGACCTTTACTTGATGTTCCAGATACCGAATGGTATTGAGTTAAGTCGATACATCAAGGAGAACATTAGAAGCGGAGTGCTAAATGTCTCTCGGTCGATCATCCAGATTTCGTCCCTTTGCCTCGCTAAGGTGAAATCTGAGAAAGTGTTGTCTTCCTTTGCACCTGCGTTGTCCATCACTATTCATCATGGTAGTACGATGTGTCACCAAGATCTTGGCATAGATGTTGGTAAAACCTTGATGAATATGGAAATGCTTAAGCTATTGAGAGCACGCTCAGGCACTAGGTTATATTCTCGGTATCTATTGGAAGGTGCCTTCCATTTGCCGAGTTGTATTATAACTCTAGCTTCCTTTCCAGTCTGGGTATGTCATTCCTTCGAACTCCTTCAAACAATCGTTTGTGAATTTCCTCAGGCTGGTATAGAGAGTTTCAATGATCTCTGAATCAAAAGTAATTCTTTTTGCCACTTAAGGAAATAGCTTTACGAGTCACCTTCCCTAAGGTGCCCCGTTATGGAATCATGGCAATTATTTCCTTGCTATCTTGAAACCATGAACCATCATCTTAAGCGTGGAATTATTGCCTACCAAATTAAACCTTCATCATCTGTTTCTTTCCTTCCCTCTCGATGTGTGTTTTGAGTCTCAACTCAAGAGGTGTTCTTACGTCTCATTCCATGAGTTGATCTTGTGTTCAGTAAGATCGATGATCCATTCTTGTGAGGTTGTCTCCCTCTCTTGTTGCCATGTTGGATGTAGTTCTCGAAGGAAAGGATGTCATAATCAATATGATGTAGTGGATCAACATCTCCAAGAAGGGCAGTTGGATCGAGAAGATCGTGTTAGCTTTGTCTCCCCGCTGCCTTCTTACCTCATGCCTTGAATCTCAGGACGAGATTCTTGTTTAGTGGGGGTGAGTTGTCACATCCCTAGCTTCTGGTACTGCCTGGTGTTTGCATTTTGTTGCATCATGTTTAAATTTTATTTAATTGAAATGGGGATTGATCAAACCCTAGCATTAGAAAGAATCCAAATAGGATCAAATAAAATCTTTTTCAAATATCCCAAAATGCCCTATGGAAATGTTCATGATTTTTTATAAAGGTGAAAACCCCTGCCAAAAATGATGAGCATAATTGTTGGCCATTTATAGATTTTTGAATTAACCCATATTGTATTTGAATTGGGGCATTTGAATTCTATAAATATTTTAAATGCTCCAGAAATTCTGGTTTCAATTGTGGGCTTTTGGAATAATCCAAATAATGCCCCCAATTTATCTCAGGAGTTTTAAAAATGAATTAGTATTTTTACTAATTCAAAACATAATAAAAGAAGTAGGAAAACTGAAATAGAAGAAAAATAGAACAGGGACTTACCTGGCTTACCTGTCGCGGCCCAGCTGGTCAGCCCAGCTGGCGGCCCAGCCCACTAGGGGCTCCCGTGTCTTCTCCTTCCTCTGCCAGAAGGACTGAGGCGCGTAGCCACCGCACGCCGGCACGCGCACGGCCACCTCCTGCCTGCTTGCCGCTGCTGGAGACGGCCCCGAGCGCCACGACACCCCCCTGACCGCCCCTCTCTCTGGACCCCCTCCTCCTCCTCTGTCTCTCCCTTCTGCGGTCGACCACCGAGCACCTGAGAGCGCCGACAAGCACCACCGCGGCCAGCGGCCACCCCACGCTCCGCCGACGCGCCCAAAAGCCCCGCCACTTCTTCCTCGACCTTCTCACCGAGCCACGTGACGCCTGAAGCCCCCGAACGACCTCCCCGAGCTCATCCTCAACCTCCGATCACCGGCTACCTCACCGTCGATTCGCGGCAACCAACGCGTCCCCAGCCCCGCCGTCTGCACCATCCTCCTCTCCGTGACCCTCTCTCCGTTTCCCCCTTTTTCCGTTGCCGTTCACACACTAGCGCCTAGGCCGTTGTAGCCGAGCTCCGGCGGCCGCCTGCCTTGCCGCCGTCATGGCCCGAGCTCGTGACAGCCGCACCTTCGCACCGCATCAAGCTCCTGGCGATCCCAGGAGGTTGCCTAGACCTCCACCTTGCTCGCTCGTGCCCCGTATCACCATTGCCCGCATGTGCCCGAGCGCCGCAGCCGCCCATCTCGACGCCGGCAACGCTACAGCCCTCCCCAGCAGCTACCACTGGCACCACCTGACGCGCCGCACTATGGGCATTCCAGCAAACCCACCCGCATGACAAGCCGTGGCCGGAAACGGCCGGCCGGCGAGCTCCGCCGTGATGTGCTTAGTGCCGGCGTTTAGCCGCCGACGTGGGCATCATTAGTGGCTAATGACCCACTAAATATCCACTCCAGTGACACCGACAGCTGGCCCCCGCGCCAAGTTAACTTTGGGCTTATTTTTCTATTTAGATTAGTGCTAACCCTGTGGTCCCCACGTGTCAGCTTTGACTTGGTCAAGTCAACGTTGACTGGTCCCACTTGTCATCCACCCAAACCAGCCTGAGACACTGATGTATGGGTCCCACAGGTCAGGTTTGACCTGGCAGACCTAGTTAACTTGTTGACGTCATACCTATGTCATGCTGACGCAGTAAGTGATTTTCTGGATTTTTAATAATTCAGAAAAATCCAGAAAATTGCCTAAACTTCTAAAATTCATAGGAAATCAACCGTAACTCCAAATGAAATAAATTATATATGAAAAATTATCAGGAAAATGCAATCTATCCATTTATGCTACTTTCGTGCATGTTAAACCAACTTATACCCACTGTATAAGTGAAAACATGATAATGGCATTTTAAATGCTAAATATGGAGTTTGCATATGAACCCTTGGTCCATATGGACTTCATTTAAATTGTTGCTAGATGCATTAGTGCAAATCATAACATTATTGCCGTGTCACATTCCTGCATCATACTGTTGCATTGCATTGATTGTATTTCTTCTCTGTTGCTGGTATTTGTCCCCTCTCGGTAGACGATGTTCCAACGGTGAGTTCGATGACACCGATGAAGAACTATATTATCTTCAGAAGTGCCAGGCAAGCAAAACCCCCTTGTTCATTCCGATACAATCCCACTCTCTTGCTCCTGCTCTCTTTTACTGCATTAGGACAACATCTGTTCAACTGTTACATGCTGCGGTAGCTGAACCCCTTTCCTCTGCATGACCTGTCATTGCCACAGTAAATAGATGAAACCCACTAGCATCAGTAGGAGTTGTTTGAGCCCTGATGTGCCCACTACTCATTCATGCTTTTTTGTCATGCCTGCTACTGCTTAGAGTTGAGTCAGGTATGATTCATCGGGAATGAATTGGAACGTGGTGAACATGTCCTACCGTTGAGAGCTAAATGTGTGAACATGATTTGGTAAAGGTAGCGATGAGAGGCCATGTAGGAGTACATGGTGGGTTGTCTCATTACAGCCGTTCTCAGGAACTGAGTTCTGTGTTTGTGATCCACGAATAGTTACTACCACGCATTGGAATGCTTAATTGCCCCTCTCGACTTATTAATCAACTAGATCTCTGTCCAAGAGTTGCAATTAGTTTCTGGTGTTTGTAGGTAGTGTTACTAGTCTACCAAGTGGCACCCGGTACAGGTGGGCTTGGGACAGACTAGGCACCGTGGCCGGGTAGACCGAGCGCCGCCCGTTTGGTGGGCTTGGAACCCTGTACACCTCGTTTGGGGCCGTGAGCGATACCCCGGCCGGATTTCCTTACGGATGGAACCCGAATAGGCGATAAACCTAGAATAGAGACTTGTGTGGTTTGTCAGGTCGTGGACGACTCCCTCCCTAGGCTTCCGCTTGAAGGTTGCCGAGGTACATGACGTGTACATGGTGGTAAGTGGCGAGAGCGTGTGTGAAGAAGTACACCCCTGCAGGGTTATCATTATCTATTCGAATAGGCGGATTCCTCGGATATGGAAACTTGGACCCCTTGTACAGTTCATAGACAAGTGAAAGTGGATACTCTAAAATGCGCAAGATAAGTGTGAGTGCTATGGATGGCCTTCTCGTAGGGAGACGGGAGCGGATCCATAGTGGTGTATTGATATGGTGAATATGTGGACTCGTGTGCGCCACCTCAAAAGAGTTACTTGCAGTCGTAGTTTAGGATAGCCACCGAGTCAAAGCTGGCTTGCTGCAGTTAAACTCCACTACCCCCTTTATTGATACCGGTGCATATGTAGTTAGTTCTGATGTAAGTCTTGCTGGGTACATTTGTACTCACATTTGCCTATTTTATGTTTTTGCAGAGAGACGTCAGTCTCGCTAGTAGTTCCGCGTGGACTTCGACGTTTATCTTGTTACCTCAGCTATGATCTTGTGCCCTCGGCAGGATATGCTAGATAGGCAGGCTTCTCAGCCTTTTTCATTTGTAGATGTCTTTACTCAGACATGTTAGGCTTCCACATGTGCTTTGACTTGTATGCTCTGAATGTTGGGTCATGAGCCCCATGTTTGTAATATCTCGCTCCTCGGAGCCTAATGAATAAATACTTTGGGTCGTAGAGTTTTGTTGTGATGCCATGTTGCATTTACACATATCGAGCATATTGTGTGTATGATTGAAATGCTTGGTATGTGTGGGATCCGACAATCTAGTTGTTTATCCTTGGCAGCCTCTCATATGGGGAAATGTAGTCTAGTGCCTCCTTGAGCCATAGTAGTCCGCTACAGCCTGGTTCACCAAAGTCCTGCTAGCCCAGCACTACTGCTCAGGACACTTGACTGGCCGGCATGTGTTTCCCTTCGTTCTTGTGTCTGTCCCTTCGGGCAAATGTTACGCGGTGACATCCGGAGTCCTGCCTAGCCTGCTACAGCCCGGGTTACCGGAGTCCTATTAGCCTAGTGCTACAGCCCGGATTCACACGCTGCTGACCGACATGCTCGAAGTTGATTCATGTATGCCTGTCCCCATAGGTTAGCGCCGCTCTGGGTCCACGACTAGCCATGTCGGCCCGGGTTCTCTGTCATATGGATGCTAGCGACACTATCATATACGTGAGCTAAAAGGCACAAACGGTCCCGGGCCATGGTAAGGCGACACCCGTGGGAATACCGTGCGTGAGGTCGCAAAAGTGATATGAGGTGTTACCGGGGTCCTGACATGGTGGCTCCGTCCCAGCACCACATGTTGGCGGGGAAGGGGCTAGTTCTTCCAAGCCTGGCACGGGTAAGTCACCTGCCTCCCGTCCCTGCTCCTTTTCCTTCTTTTTGAATCTGGACTTGGCTTTGCTTTATCCCCTTCTCGGTATCCAGATCCTTCCTCGGTGGACCCGGAAGACATAGACACCGTCATCGAGGAGTACGCCAAGGACGCCGCGGCTGAGGCCGACAGGATCGCCACCGAGGAGTCCATGAAGGGCGCTGCTTAGGATGCCGCCAAGGGGCTGACCGAGGAGACCGTCAAGGCCGCTACCGAGGAGGCCGGCAAAGGGCCCGCCGGGGAGGCCGGTAAGGCCGCTGCCGAGGAGGGGGCGGTCGACGACCAACCTTCCTCCTCTGCTGTCTCTGGCTCGGGCCGGTACCTGAGGGTGAGCGACGACCTGTTCGTCCACCTCCCAGGGACGACGAGCACTGGGGCGCCCACCGAGGGGGAGGTTTTTGACGACGAGGCGCCGCCGTCGGGCTCGAGGTCGTCGACGAACCGAGCACCAGTGGCGGCGGTACCTAGGAAGAGCGGCTCCTCCAGGCCATGAGCACCAATTTCTAGAAGCTCTAGGGGCTTCACCGTGCCCGCCCGGACAAGGCCAAGTCCAGGATGGCTGTGGTGGACAAGGCGGACGTGTACCTTGAGGAGCGCATCGCCGAGGCGCAGTCTTGGTTCTGCCAGGGACACAAGGACTTGAAGGCCGCCCAGGACGTGCTGGCTGAGCACAAGCTGGAGCTGGTCATGAAGCAGGCCGACATCAAGAAGGCCCAGGAGGCGGCGAAGCAGCAGGGTGCCTAGGACGAGGCCGCCTTGGCACCAGCACCAGGCCGTGCTGAACTCCCAGGAGGAGGACCTTGCCGCTTGCGAGGAGAATCTCGCCGCGACACTCCGCGGCAAGGACGAGGAGGTCGAGAAGCTTGTCGTGTAGCGGACCCAGGAGCTGGAGCAGAGGCACATGGAGGCGCTCGATGCCCAAGCCCTGGTCCATGCCAGCAAGGTGAAAGAGCTGAGGTGGAGCGGGACGGGCTAAAGGATCAGGCCCTAAAGTTGGCAAAGGAGAAGGACACACTCAACTATGCACTGGTGGAGGCGCAGGGCACAGTCCTCGGCAGGGCTGAGCAGCTTTCCAAGGCCAACAACTCCATCAAAGACCTGAAGCTGAAGCTGGAGGGTCTTGAGGGAATGCTGTCAGAGGTCAAGGCCCGGGAGGAGACCCTAACCAAGGATCTGGAGAAGGAGAGGCATCTGTGGAGGAACGAAGCTACCAACCACAAGGATTTCGTGAAAGGTGAGAAGCTCTGGGTCAGCCATCTCACCGAGGTCGCCGGTAGGATCACCACACAGCTGGCCACCATGGGGATCCCAAATGTGAGGTACGTCCCAGAACCAAGCGTGAGTCCCAATGCCAAGCTGACCTTGTTCTTCGAGGGTGTTCTCGGGGCCCTAGAGCAGTTTCGCTCCAGCAGGGCGGCCACTCTAGACGATGAGGCCCGGAAGCTTTGCCCGGGCGTCATGACCAAGGTACTCACCAAGCTGGCATACTGGAACCCCGACCTCGACTTCAACGCCGCGCTAGAGAGCTCGCTGGAGGATGTGGACCTCGTGACGCTCGAGGAGCATATCAAGCCCATCATCAGCCGTGTCGGAGGATTCCAGAGGGTAGAGGGCCAGCACCGGGATTAGGCACCCCATTTCTCGTCGCCGCGGCAGGTTCATGACCAAGACAATTTTTATCTTTAGTTAGAACCGCAGCAACAATTGATGTAATATAACTCTGCAGTACTTTTGGAAACGATGCATGTTATTTCCCTATTCAATCACCCTTTGTATGTCGACCCTACGTTGATCCGATAGGCTAGCTGGCGTGTAACCCAGGACATGGAGCCTTGAGGACGGATTCCCAATAGCATGCCGGGTAAGCTTGCTGCTAGGCAAACCACCTTACTGCTCTCAACGCGGCTGCATGAACTGTCGAGCGGACTCGAGGTAGAACGAGAGTGTTGCCAATTGCAGAAGGCCACCCTGCTGTTCTCGACGCAGCCGCTTGAACTATTGAGCGGACTCGAAACAGAGCAAGGGCATTGCCAATAGTGGAAGGGCCCCACCGCGTGCAGGTTTTCCATACATAGGGCAGGATCTTCGAGGACGATAACCTTATATATAAAAGGGCATTGCTCAAAGTTTCGCATGACTTAGCTTTTTCTGTCGTTGCGCAGGCGTTCACTGCATTAGCAGGCGACGTCGCCTGTTTGGTCGTCTTCTTCCTTCGAGTGACGACTACGATGAAGCACCTGCCCCAACTAGACCAGATTTCCACAACTGCGCCCCCTACCTGGCGCACCAAAGATGTTGATGGAAACGACAACTATGGGATCACTGGGATCCCTTCTACGGTTGGCGGGCGTGGGGCTGTGCCAAGAGCAGGTCTAGGAGCCAGCTCCAAGATCTTTACCCAGGTTCGGGCCACGAGGAGGCGTAAAACCCTAGTCCTACTTTGGTGTATGTATTGGAGTGTTCTCGAGTTCTTGAACTAGCTATGGTGCATGTCTAGTCCAAAAGATCCGAATCCCTCTCCTGGACGCCTCGGGCCTCCTTTTCTAGACAAAAGGGGTTGCCACAGTGGCATACAGGAGGTGGAAAGGTGTACAGTTGATGAGTCTATCCTCTGGCACCGTCGGACAAACGCATTCAATGCACTGTCGAGGTGCCCCTCTTGCTTTATCGGGGATGGCAAGGAAGCTTGTCCCAGCTGTCATCGCCTCGTCTGGCTCTGACGCGTGTCCGAGCTGCTGAGGCATTGTAGCGCCACGTCGGCTGGCTGTTGTGCTGGCGCGGTGGCAGAGCCTTCATGAAGATCTGCATGCCACCACGCAGGTGCTAGCCGAGTCGGCGTGGAGGCCGCACATCGCCACGCAGGTTCCTGCCCAGCTTGTTGAGCTGGCAGCTGCATAGGAACGACGGTGGAGTCTTGGCAGACACGGGCCTAGCTGCGACCCTACTGTTGTCCTCGACAAGACTCTTGCCAGGGACCCAACAAGGGTATTGCCGTGGCACCGCGGTCGTCCCCGACAAGGATCTTGCCGGGGGTCTCGTGGATTTCCTTGGCAAGGATCTTGTCGAGGATCGTCGTCTTCTGGTTCCCATCTGATATTGTGTATTTATGATCTTCACAAAGATCTGCATGCCATCATGGAGGTGCCTCCCGAGACTTGGTTCCAGTGTGGTTGTCGGTGATGTTGGAACCCTTGGGCTCAAGGGTGGCGCACTCTGCTGGCATCGGATGAGTTGCCCCGGCAAGGATCTTGCCGGGGCTGCGGAGGCCGCCCCGGCAAGGGTCTTGCCGGGGGAGTCCACCTCACCCTCTTACTCTTCTTGGTCTCTGGTCTTGGCTTTGCTCTGCCCGTCTCGTGCCTTTGGCTTCCCTCCTCTGACCTACTTAGTGTGGCCGCGGGCGCGGCTCCGACTGCTCGTGCACAAGTAAACGGGTCAAAATAAGAGCCCCTACTTTTGTACACCGACACCGTCTTCCTTCGCTTGCTATGTCCAGCTTATGGATCGACGGACGGTTGAGTTAATTGAAGCAAAAAGGTACCTGGTTCCACAGGCTACTTCAGGGCACCGCGCTTCGACAGGTCATCAACAATGCTGTTCTTCGCTCGGGGGACATGCTCTGCTTGCAATCCATCAAAACGCTCTTCCACCTTCCTCACTTCATCCACGTAGGCCTCCATCAACGGGCTCTGTTAATCCTTGTTGACTTGATTGACGATGAGCTGTGAATCACCTCTCACGATGAGCTTCATGATCCCAAGGTCTGCCGTGATCCTGAGGCCGGCAAGCGGTCCCTCGTACTCCACCGTGTTGTACGCTGATTTTTCCTGGGGAAAGTGCATCTGGAATACGTACTTGAGGTGCTCTCCGGTGGGCGCGACGAGTAGTACGCCAGCACCAGCACCTTGCAATGAGAAAGCTCCATCAAAGTACATAATCCAATTGCGGCACGTTTCCTTGCTGGGAAGGGTGGTCTCTTGAACTTCTTCGTCGGGCGTTGCTGTCCATTCTTCTATGAACTATGCCAAGGCTCGGCTCTGGATTGTTGAAGTACTTTCAAACTTGAGGCCAAAGCTATACAACTCCAATGCCCACTCCACAATCCTTCCAGTTGCATCTGGGTTATGCCAGATTCGTTGCAACGGGAGGCGGGTGACAACGGTGATCTCATGTGCTTGGAAATAGTGGCGCAGCTTTCTCGAGTCCATGAGGAGGCCGAAAAGTAGCTTTTGCATACCAGAATATCTTGACCTAGCCCCCTCCAAGAGGGAACTGACAAAATAAACTAGGTGCTACACCATCTTCTTCTTCTGTTCAACTTCGCCCATCTACGCATACTTTGCCTCGCCGGGACTGGGCCTTGCCGGAGGTTCCGCCTTGCTGGGTCAAGCCCCGCCCGGGAGAGCCCCGACCCACCATCTGACGGCTTCCCTGCTGCTGCCGCTTCTCCCTCGAGTTCCCACTACGCCACTAGCTCAGCACTGGCCACTTGGTTCATTGCCGCTAAGTATAGCAGCAACGGCTCTTGTGGTTTAGGTGCGACTAGTAACGGCGTGGAGGAAAGGTACCTCTTCAAATCTTGAAGTGCTGCCTCTGCCTCCATAGTCCATTTTACTGGACCCGCCTTTTTCAAAACTTTGAAAAAGGGGAGGGCACGCTCAGCAGATTTGGAGATGAACCTACTCAGGGTAGCAACACAGCCGGAAAGCCTATGGACGTCCCTGACTCGCTTCGGTGCCTCAATCTGCTCAGTGGCCTTGATCTTGTCAGGATTTGCTTCGATTCCACGTTGAGATAGAAAGAAACCAAGAAGTTTGCCGGACGGTGTAGGTGTACAAAACTAGGGGCACATTTTTGTACCCCTTTACCTGTGCACGGGCAGTCAGAGCCGCGCCCGCGGCCACACCAAGAAGAGCGAGGGAGGTGAGCCGAGGTAAGACGGAAGCCCAAGACAAAGCAAAGCAATGACAAGGACCAAGGCCACAAAGATCAGATGGGCGAAGCAGGTTTCCCCGGCAAGGACCCTTGCCGGGGGGCAGCCTCAGCGTCCCTGGCAAGATCCTTGCCGGGGCAGCTCGCCCAAGCCAGCCGAGTGAGCCACCCTCGAGCCTACCAACACTCAACAAATGCGTTGGGACAGGGCTCGTGAGGCACCTCTGTGGTGGCATGCAGATCTTTGTGAAGACAAAGAATAGCCAAAGTCAAATGAGGATAGGAAGGCAGCCATCCTCATCGAAGAAGCCATCAAGACCCCCGGCAACATCCCTGTCGGGGACACCTGCGCGCCACGGCAAGACCCTTGCCGGGCCACCCAGCAAGGCCCTTGCCAAGCGCACCAGCAGGGCCACCGTCAGGCCCGCACCAGACAAGTCTCCGCCGCCGTTCGCGTGCAGCTGTCGACCCAACCAGTTGGGAAGGCACCTGCATGGCAACATGCAGCCCTTCGTGGAGGCTCCGCCACCGCGCCACCTCAGCTGCCTGCCTGCTTACATGGCACCGCATGCATCGCTGGCCAGGGCGCGTGTCTAAGCTTGGAGGAGCAGCGATGGACGGGACGGGCCTCGCCCCCGTCCCCGATAAAGTGAAGGCACACCTAAGCCTCGCATTAAATGTGCTTTGTCCTGTAATACGAGGGATAACCTCGTGCCACTATAGACCTTTCCACCTCCTGTGTGCCACTGTGGCAGCCCCTTTCACCTATAAAAGGAGGACCATGGCACACGGGACAAGGATTCGGCTTTTTGGAGCTCATTACACCCCGTAGCCAGCTCAAGAACTCAAAATACATCCACCAAAGCAGGACTATGGGTTTTACGCATCCTCGCAGCCCGAACATGGTAAACGAACCGCGTGCTCTCTATTAGACCCGCTCTTCTCTCAACTCCGTGCCCCGCAACCGCAGTAGGGATCCTTGTGATCCCATAGGTGTTGTTTCCCACCGACATCTTTGGCGCGCCAGTTAGGGGGCGCGTTTGTGAGAATCGGTTTTAGTAGTTAAGTGAGCTTTTCTTCATTATGATGGCTCTAAGAGAGGAAGGAGAGGGGGTCGAAAGATCGACGCCTGTGCAACTACAAGTAGAAGCTAAGTCGCACCGAACCCTGACTACTTTCTTTCCTTTTTATATGAGGTTATCATTCTCGGAGATCTGGCCATTGTATGGAAAAACTGCATGCCAGGGGCCTCTCCCGCTGTCGGCAACGCCCTTGCCCTATTTCGAGTCCGCTCAACAGCTCAAGCGACTGCGTCGAGGGTGACAGGGTAGCCTTCCGCGGTTGACAACGCTCTCGATTCTGACTCGAGTCAAGCTCGACAGTTCGAGCGGCCGCGTTAAGGTATCCTTCCGCAATTGACAACACTCTCGATTCTGACTCGAGTCAAGCTCGACAGTTCGAGCGACCGCATTAAGAGTGGTAAGGTGGCTCGCCCGACAGCACGCATACCTGGCAGGCCAATGGGGATCCATCCGCAAAACACCGCCTTGGGCTTCCGTGCCGGCGAGCCCGCCCAGTTGGCGTAGGGTGCATATACAAAGAAAAAATCGAACAGGAAAATAACATGCATGATACTAAAAAGTGTTCTAGAGTTATGTTACATCAAATTGTTGCTGCGCTTCTAACTAGAGATAGCAATTGTCTTGGTTATGAACCTGCAGCGGCGAAAAGAAAACTGGGTGCCTAATCCCGGCGCTGGCCCTCCACCCTCAGAATTCCACCGACTCGGCTGATGATGGGCTCAATGTGCTCCCTGAGCGGCAAAAGGTCGGTCCCGTCCGGCAAGCTCTCCAGCGCGGCGTCGAAGTCGAGGTCGGGGTACCAGTGCGCCACCTTGGTGAGAACCTTGGTCATGGCGCCCTGACAAAGCATCCGGGACTCCTCGACCAGTGAGGCTGCCCGGTTGTCGTGGAGCCACTCCAGAGCACGGACGACCTTCTCAAAGAACATGGTCAGGCTGCAATTGGCGCTCACGCTCCGCTCCAGGACATACCTCACGTCCAGCATCCCCATGATTGCCCGCTGCGCGGCGGCCTGGTTGGCGATGATGGTGAGGCGATCGAGCCAACGGTTCTCTCCCTCCACGTGTTCCGCAAAGTTGAGGCCCTCGTTCGTTCGCAACAGCTTCTCGGCCTCCAGCTCTTTGGCCAGAGTCTCCTCTCAAGCCTTAGCCTCCTCCAGCGCCTCCTCGAGACCCTTCAGCTTCACCTGGAGATCCCCGATGGAGTTGTTGGCCTCGGCAAGCTCTCCAGCCTTGCTGACGACCACGCCCTGTCCCTCCGTTAGAGCATCGTTAAGCGTGTGCTTTTCCCGGGACAGCTTTAACGCCTGCTCCTTCAGCCCGTCGTGCTCCTCCTCCAGCTCCTTCACCTTGCCGGCGTGAACCTGGGCCTGGGCATTGATTGCCTCCTTGTGCCTCTGCTCCATCTCACTGGTCCGCTGGAGGACAAGCTTCTCCGCCTCGGCATCTTTGCCACGAAGTGTGGCGGCGTGCTTCTCCTCGCGTGCGGCGAGGTCCTCCTCCTGGGAGTTCAGTGCAGCCTCGAGCTGGGTCCGAACGGCCTCGGCGGCCTCAGCTGAGTTCTTTGCCGCCTCCTGAGCTCTCTCGACATCGGCGAGCTTCATGGTCAGCTCCATGTCGCGCTTGGACTGCTCATCCTTGGCCGCCTTAAGCTCCTTGTGGGCCTCGCGGAACCAATCCTGCGCTTCGGCGACGCGCTCCTGGAGGTTCGCCTCCGCCTTCTCCACCATCTCCGTCCTGGACATAACCTTGTCTAGGCGGGCGCGGTGGAGCACCTGAAGCTTCCAGAAGCTGGCGCCGGCAGCGTGGAGAATCCGCTCTTCTTGTGAACTGCCGTCGCCCACGATTGGCTCGTCAACGACTTGAAGCCCGGCGGCGGAAAGCACCTCGTCGTCGAACACCTCTCCTTCAATAGGTGTCCTGGTGCTCGACGCGCCTGGAAGGTGGACGAACAAGTCGTCGCCCACCCTCAGATACTTGCCGGAGCCGGAAGCAGTAGAAGAGGAAGGTTGGTCGCTAGCCTACTCCTCCTCCTCTTCGGCAGCGGCCCCGCCGACATCCCTGGCAGGCCCCTTGCCGGTATCCTCAGCGGCGGCCTTGCCGGCCTCCCCAGCGGGCCCCTTGGCGGGGTCCTTGGCAGCACCATTGGCGGCCTCCCCAGCGGTGGCCTTGCCGGCCTCCCCGGTGGGCTCCTTGGCGACGTCCTCAGTAGTACCCTTGCCGGCCTCCTCCGCGGAGATCTTCTCGGCGTCCGCCGCCGCAGCCTAGGCGACGTCCTCGATGACATCATCCACGTCCTCTGGGTTCATCGAGGAGGGGTCTGAGTGGCGAAGACAGGAGTGAGGCGAAGCCAAGACCAAGAACCGGAAAGAAGAAGAAGCAGGTACGAACGGCGAACGACTTACCGGTGCCGGCACCTGGCTGGGAAACGAAAGTCCCCTTCCCGCTAACATTTGGCGTCGAGGCAAAGCCACCGGTGCTCAAGTTCTCTTCCTCCTCCTCCATGTGGGTGGGTCCGGGGCTTGGCGCCCTTGCAGGCAACGCCCCTCGGGGTAGCGTGGTCGATAGGGGCGGCGTGTTGGGAGTGGCCCCCTGTGGCTCCTCCTGCTGCCGCGCCCATCCTGCACACCTGGCAAGATCAGCACCAAAGGGTCGTGCCCCTGACACATGTCGAAGAGTAAAGAATGATGAACTTCTGCTGGGGGCTTTGTCGGGGGTTGCTGTCCGAGCTACTCAACACCACCAATGGCGCCCTCGAAGTACCAGCCGGGGGCTAGACACCCGCCGAGACCTTGGCCCTCTTCACCCTCTGGGCCAACGTCTCCGCGTCCCTGCAAGGATTGCGACAAGTCAAGAGTGAGGAGGCAGAGATAACAGAGATGAACCAGATGCTTACTCAGCGTCCTCCTCCTCCTCTGCGGTCTTACTCTTCCTTCTCAGACTGAGGCATCCAAAATCAAAGGTGATCCTCGCTCCGACGTTCGCCGGAGGAGGGGAGGGCGACGGCGTTTGGGCACGCTTGGCTGAAGAAGGAGCGGCCGTCTTCTTCTTCACTGCGACCTTCGCCGACTTCTTCGTCGCCGCGGCCCTCGTGTGGAGCTGGGACCCCTCCAAGGGCAACTGCGGCTGCGCAGTCCTGCGGCGCTGAACCGGCTCACCGGAACTGGCCTGCCGTAGGACTCGCTCCCTCCCCGTAGGTGGCGTCGGGTCTATGGTCTCGCCCTCCTCCTCTGACGACTCGCCGGTCACATTCTCAACCGGTGGAGCCTCAGTGCCAGCGCTACTGGCTCCCCCGGCGGCCGCCGCCCACCGGGCAAGCTCCTCCTCCTCCGCGGCCGTCACGGCCTTGTCCTCCGCGCAACGTTTTGGGCCTGACCCAACAACGCGTCGTGCTTATGTGTGGACCAGGCCCGGGGGCTCCTGTCGGTGTAAAAAACTAGGGGCACATTTTTGTACCCCTTTACCTGTGCACGGGCAGTCAGAGCCGCGCCCGTGGCCACACCAAACAGAGCGAGGGAGGTGAGCCGAGGTAAGAGTGAAGCCCAAGAAAAAGAAAAGCAACAACAAGGACCAAGGTCACAAAGATCAGATGGGCGTAGCAGGTTTCCCCGGCAAGGACCCTTGCTGGGGGGCAACCTCAGTGGCCCCGGCAAGATCCTTGCCGGTGCAGCTCGCCCATGCCAGCCGAGCGAGCCACCCTCGAGCCAACCAACACTCAACAAATGCGTTGGGACAGGGCTCGGGAGGCACCTCTGTGGTGGCATGCAGATCTTTGTGAAGACAAAGAATAGCCAAAGTCAAATTAGGATAGGAAGGCAACCATCCTCACCGAAGAAACCCACAAGACCCCCGGCAAGATCCTTGCCGGGGTTGCCTGCGCGCCATGGCAAGACCCTTGTCGGGCCACCCGGCAAGGCCCTCGCCAAGCGCACCAGCAGGGCCACCGTCAGGCCCGCAACAGACAAGTCTCTGCCGCCGTTCGCATGCAGCTGCCGACCCAACCAGCTGGGCAGGCACCTGCGTGGCAACATGCAGCCCTTCGTGGAGTCTCCGCCACCGCGCCACCTCAGCTGCCTGCCTGCTTACATGGCACCGCATGCATCGCTAGCCATGGCGCGTGTCGAATCTTGGAGGAGCGGCGACGGACGGGATGGGCCTTGCCCCCGTCCCCGATAAAGTGAAGGGACACCTAAGCCTCGCATTAAATGCGCTTTGTCCTGTAATACGAGGGATAATCTCGTGCCACTTTGACCTTTCCACCTCCTATGTGCCACTTTGGCATCCCCTTTCGCCTATAAAAGGAGGCCCATGGCACACGGGAGAAGGATTCGGCTTTCTGGAGCTCGTTAAACCCCGTAGCTAGCTGAAGAACTCAGAATACATCCACCAAAGCAGGACTAGGGTTTTACGCATCCTCCCGGCCCGAACCTGGGTAAACGAACCGCGTGCTCTCTGTTGGACCCGCGCTTCTCCCAACCCCGCACCCCACAACCACAGTAGGGATTCTTGTGATCCCATAGGTGTCGTTTCCCACCGACAAACGGGACACCGAACACACACTTCTCTAGGTTGAGCTTGAGGTTGATCTTGCATAGATTTGAAAATGTTTCTCCTAGATCTTGTACGAGCGTGGCCCTGTCCTTGGTTTTGACCACTATATCATCCATATAGGCTTCCATATTTCTTTGCAGCTGGGGCTCAAAACCAATTTGGACCGCCCGGGCAAACGTCGAACCAGCGCTCTTCAACCTGAAAGGCATTCGTACAAAACAATACGTACCGCATGGGGTGATGAACGCGGTCTTCTCTTCGTCTTCCTTCATCATGATGATCTGGTGGTATCCTGAATAGGCATCAAGGAATGACAGTAGATCACACCCGGCAGTGGAGTCTATGATCCGGTCGATGCGTCGCAGAGGGAAAGGATCCTTTGGACAAGCTTTATTGATATCTGTGTAGTCAGTACACATCCTCCATTTCCCATTTGCGTTACTCACAACCACCGGATTGGCCAACCACGTGGGGTGGAGTACTCCTCTAACCTGGCCTGCTGCCTCCAACTTCTTGATCTCTTCAATGATGAACTCTTATCGCTCCAAAGCTTGCTTCCTGACCTTCTACTTGACGGGCCATGCATGAGGACATATAGCAAGATGGTGGTCAATCGCCTTCCTGGGAATGCCGGGGATGTTAGATGCTTGCCATGCAAATACATCGACATTCGCCCGCAGGAAGGCGACGAGCGCGCTTTCCTATTCGCTATCGAGGTTGGAGCTTATAGTGAAAGGCCCGCCGTGTCGTCCTCCTTGACCGACACCTTCTTAGTTTCTGGTGGTGCAGCCTTGGACTTCTTGCTCTTGCAGGTGGATCTCTCTGGCACGTCCTCAACAGGAGCACAACACTCCGAAGAGGTGCGCTTGCCGGAGTGGGTGCAAGAGGTCTCGCCGACCTTCTTCCTTCCCGGGGCTTCAGCGGCAGGAGCAAGTGCTTTGGCGGCAGTTGCTACAACTACCTCTTAGTAAAGTTGGTCTGCATAGATGAGCGCATCTTTCTTGTCAGAGGGAACGGTGATGGTGGTCAGCGGCCCCGGCATCTTCAATGTGTTGTAGGCGTAGTGTGACGCCGCCATGAACTTGGCCAGCGCTTGGCGGCCAAGGATCCCGTTGTACGGCAAGAGGATCTCGGCGACATCAAAAATGATCTTCTACATCCTATAGTTCAGTTCGACCCCAAATGTAACGGGCAGCGTGATTTTACCTTTCGGCTGACTCCTTCCCGGGTTGACCCCATGGAACGTGCCCGTTTCCTCGAGATCTCCATCAGGAATCTGCAGCTTCTTGATCACAGCGGGCGAGATCAAATTCTGACCGGCCCCACTGTCAACCAGCACTTTGGTCACCTTGAGGTTGCGTATTGTTGGTGAAACCAACAATGGCAAGCACCCGACCGCAGTCGTGCGATCAGGGTGATCCTCAGTGTCAAAAATGAAGGGTGTGCGGGACCACTTCAGTGGCTTTTGGGCGTCGAACAATGGCTCTGCCGCGGTGACCTCACGCGTCCACTGCTTCAGTTGCCGGTGATAGGTGTGTAGCGAGGCGCCACCATCGATGCACACGGCCTTCATAGCCTTCTGGAATTCCTGCTCGCCGGACTCGCCGTCTTCGTCATGATCATCATCTTCTTCCTTCTCGTCGCGGCCCTGAGCGGGCCTCTCTTGTTGATTATCTTTGCTGCGGCGACCTCCTTGGCCGCCACGCTTCTTGCCAGACCCCTCAGCACCATCCTGACACTTCTCCTTGTCCCGCCTTTCATATTCAGCTTTCTGCTTTTTAGGATGCTGCTCAACCTGTCGGTAGTTTTGGAGGTCATGGCCCTTGGTGAAGTGGATCTTGCAGTACTGCTTGTCGGATCCTCCTGGCTTGTCGGCGGCCGCCATGGCCCGGCAGGCAGTGCACCCGGCAACATCTTTGCCGGGGTCTTCAGCCTTGGCCTTCTTGGTGGTGCCGGGGGCGTCGGATCCCTCAACGGCAAGCACAGTCTTGCCCTTGCATTTCCTGTTACGGCGCCGACCCTCCTTCATCGGGGTGGAGACGTCTTTGTTCGTGAAGTCGGTTTCCATGCCGGCGTCTTTGCCGGGGTATTTCCTTGCTTCCTCTGCCCGAGCACACCTATCTGCCAGAACATAAAGTTTAGCTACATCCTTGACCTTGTTCATTGCGAGCTCCTCATGCAAATTGCGGTTGTGTACGTTCTGATGGAACGCACTGATAACAACAGCGTGATGAACGTCTAGGATGGTGTACTGCACACGGCTGAATCTTTGTATGTACTTACGCAGGGACTCACCATCCTTCTTGGGGATGACATGCAAGTCACTTGCCTGGCCAGGAGCTTGGTGGCCTCCGATAAAGGCGCCAATAAACTCGTGGCACAGGTCCGACCAGGAAGAGATGGAATCCACCGGCAGGTGCATCAACCACAACATGACATTGGGCTTAAGTGCCAACGAAAAGTAGTTGGCGAGCACCTTATCGTCGCGAGCCCCGGCGGCTTGCATCATGATGGTGTAGATGCTGAGGAACTCCCATGTCTGAGTCTTATCGTTGTACTTTTCCCTAACTTCAGGCTTGAACGTGCGATGGGAGGGCCATCAAAACTGCCGTAGCTCTTGGGTAAAGGCGGGACAACCCACCTCGTAAGGCGGGCCGCCAGGGCCCCCCGATGGTGGGTGGGCCATAGCAGGCCCCGCACGCCGATTTGACTGATGGCACACCTCCCGCCGTCGCTCGATGGTAGTTCGAGCGTCTTCCTGAGCTCGCTCTCGAAGAACTCGATGTTGGTGGCAGCGGGTTCGCGGGTCGAACGACGCTGTGGAAACGTTGTCACGGGCGTTGGCCCGACGGGCCGGTGACTGCTGTCGCCACCGCGGGGGAGGAGAGTGCACCGGTGGTCGCAGCATCTCCGATCCCCCACCGTCGGCCTGCACCGGCTCGACAGAATGTTGGCGTGAGGGTCCCGTTTGGAGTGGGTCGTCTTTGTTGGTGAAGCTGACAAGGCTTCGGATGGTGGCCCCCCACTCGTCGAGCTTCTCCACTGCAAGGGGGAGTCGAGGAGCAGTTGCACGCGCGCCAGCGCTTCTGCTGGAGTGGGCGGCGGCGAGAGTTGCGTAGATTGTGACGCGCTCCGACTTCTAACCAGGTTAGAATGGGCTCTGTCATGGTCTCGCTGTCGCACGCCGCTTCCGCCGGCGTCTGAGCGCGCACGCCGGCCTGGTGCGTCCTGCGAGTGGCGCACATGACTCTTTCCGCGGCAGTTCCCGGGAGCTCCGGCATCGCGGCGTAGCTCATCGCGTGACGCCTGGGAAGGCCGCCGACGCGGGTGCCAGCCGGGGCGCCGTAGAGGTTACCGCGCCGCCCGTGGGTAGCTTGGCCCCGCCTCTGGACCCAGCGGCATGCGGATCGTCGTCTCGGATTCGAACGACGCCTCTCACCTGTCTTCGATCGCCAGAGTGTCGTGGATGCTTGCGGGCCACGTCTCCGGCCCCATTCGTGGCCACTCGGTCGCCTGCCCACGCTGGCATGGACGGGCCGGCTCCGGGCGACCCGATCGTTGTGATCCCCTTTCTCTTGGGGGCCATGGTGATGATGAAGTCGATGCGCTGACCTTCAAAGTGGGTTTTCACAGCTTGCGCCCCCTAGCTAGCGCGCCAAAGATGTCGGTGGAAACGACACCTATGGGATCACGGGGAATCCCTTCTACTGTCGGTGGGCACGGGGTTGTGGAAAGAGCGGGTTTAAGAGATCAACACGGGAAATTTATCCAGGTTCGGGCTGCAAGTGATGCGTAATACCCCACTCCTGCCGTCTGGTGTTTATCTGGTGTTCTTGGACTAGCTACAAAGCGTGCAGGGTCCAAAAAGTCTGAATCCTCTCTCAGTACGCCACGGGCCTCCTTTTATAGTCAAAGGGGTTGCCATAGTGGCACACAGGAGGTGGATAGTTGTACAGTAGTCACGTTTATCTCTGGCACCGTAGGACAAAACGCATTAAATGTGCTACTTAGGTGTCCTCTTACTTTATCGGGTATGGTAACGACTCCCGTCCCGTCTGTCATCGCTTCGCCTTGCTCCGGCACGCATCCAGGCCAATGAGGCAGCAGCGCCATGTAGGCTGGCTGGCTGCTGAGTTGGTGTGGTTGCAGGCTCTTCACGAAGATCTGCAGGCCACCATGTAGGTGCTTGACTAGTTGGCTGAGAAGCCACGTACTGCCACGTGGGTACCTGCTCAGTTGGTGGGTCGGCCGCTGAGCTGGGGCGGCGACGGGGCAGCAAGGCCTTGCCGCGGTCTTGCTGATATTCTCGGCAAGGGTCTTGCTGGGGTCTTGTGGGCGCCCTCGGCAAGGAGCCTTGCCGGGGCCTCATGGGTATTTTTGGCAGGAAGCCTTGCCGGTGCCTCGTGGGAATCCTCGGCAAGGAGCCTTGTTGTTGCTTAGTTTCCTGGTTCCTATCTAGGCTTTGCGTGCCCTTTGTCTTCACAAAGATCTGCATGCCTCCCGAGCCTTGGTCGCAATGTGGTTGATGGCGTCGGAACCCTTAAACTCAAGGGTGGCGACCTCGTCGGTGTTGGGCAAGTTGCCCTGTTAAGGCTCTTTCCGTGGCCGTGAAGGCTGCCCCAGCAAGGGCCTTGCCGGGGGTCTCACCTCGCCCCTCCGCTCTTCATGCTTCTGGTCTTGAGCACGGCTCTGGTAGTCTTGTGTCTTTGCTTCCTCTTCTGCCACACCAAGCGCGGCCATGGGCGCGTGTTGCTGCGACTGCCCGCGCACAAGTGAAGGGATACAAGAAGGATTCCTACTTTTTTTACACTGACAGACTACATCAATACCAGCTTGAACGGCTATATTTGTTTCCAGTTATTCCTGGTGTAGTTAACACATGCCCTTTATTTCAGTTTTACACATTTATCCAGTGTGATGTTTAAGCATTACCTACGTTCTATTCATTTTCAACAATACTAGTTTGAATTGCAATATTTGATGGTTGTTAAGCCTGCTATCGGTAACATTGCCTTCCATTTTATATCTGCTTTAACAAAATGCTGAAACCAACACATTCAAGCTATCATTTGGAGACGATGTTGTTTACCTTTGTTATATTCGTTTGATGTAAAGATTGTTGTAATTATCATGCCTTTCCACTACTTATGCAGGACAACAATGGGAGTAGCCATCAATTTCCGCCGAGGTTAGCTTCATCCCTCGGCGTGTACTCCCCCCGTCGTTCCATAATGTAGTGCATATAGATCCATGCCTGGACACTAGTTGGCTTCTAATATTGACTTGTTGCTTGTAGGTACATATGCCCTTGGCAAGGATCCATGCATTGACCCTTTTTGCGTATGGGGCAATGAGATATTAATGAACAAGGATCAACTAAGGAAACTGATAAGGATTATTATAAAAAAGATACGAATGGTGGCAAGCAAATTATTTGTTTATGCTCTATCCAACACAATAGTGAGCTGTAGGATGGTAACAACAAACTCTGCGGCCTTCTCTTTTTACTGCCCATAATGAGTTGTTAGACAACAATGCCTGAATCTTTTTCGTTCCCAGTGGTTCCCGAAGCAGTTCACTCAAGATTACCTTGCAAAGTACATGATTAGTGGACATGCAATGAAGGTTAAAGTATTTCATCCAGACTACAATGAACATTGAGAAGTCCTAATGAAGACAATGAAGGATGGACGGGCAACCATCACAAAGGGTTGGCCTAGAGTCGTGCGCGCATTACGCATGTAGGAGGGCACAATATGGGCATTCCGCTTCACCTTCTCCAGCAACCAGAATGTCTTTCGCCTCTCTCTCTTTACAGTCTTTAGTACAATTGTGGTTCATCATTCTTTACTTGGTGCTTCTGTAGTTCTTCACTATATGTACCTATGCATCGAATTATGGATTCGTGGTTGAACCTATATTTGTAATAAACATGGTTGGATATGAAATAAGTGATTGCCTACTTTCAAATTCAAAACATGGGATTAATTGGAATAATTAGGGATTACACTGCACACGGTTTGCGAAAGCGAAACATTTGTGATATACATGGAGATCAGAAACGTTTCTAGGATCCACTACGTGTGCGATTAATCTCCACTTTACACACGACTTTCTCTTGAAAACAGTTTGCGTTAGGACACCTTGCGCAAACGTTTACCACATAAAAAGTGTGTGTGATGGACAGCCTTGGATACACAATTTCTTCTACGCATTGTGGGTGATGCATTCGATAAAGCACACGATAAAATTATTTATATCATGTGCAATGGCAACGCTATCACAAACGATTTAACGGGGAAAATTGTCTGTGATGTACTTGTGAACGGACACGTTTTCCTTTGAGCGACTATGTGGGATGTACATACAAATGGAAACATTTAGTAGGGACTGACTTTGTGGGATGTACTTGCGACCGGAAACAATTTCGTCGTATAATTGTATTATTTAGCTCTATTGTACGTATTTCCATATTTGAGCACTCGTCGGTCGCACACGACCTCATTTTGCCGACCGTGTGTGCCGGGAGGGCATATCCTCGACGGTTTCTGGGTCATGTGGGAAGGACTGCCCTATCGCCCACACTCACTTGGCGACGGTCCCAAATGCCGCCGCGGAAAGGGGTTAAAAACTGATTGTTTAGGACCGACGCGCACCAGTGGCCTTAAGCAAGATGACATGATGTAGAGGAATTAACTCAAGCAATATGATGAAAAACCCATATTTTTATCCTCGATGGCAACAATACAATACATGTCGTTTGTGAGGACTCCGATCCTAAGTCACACCGATTCAGCATGTAACACATCATATCACTTTGCGGCCTCACGCACGGTATTCCCACCGGTGGCACCTTACCTGGCCCGGGACCGTTTGCGCCTTTTGGCTCATGTATATCATAGTGTCACTAGCATCCATATGACAAAGAACCCGGGCCGACATGACTAGTCATGAACCCAAAGTGGCACTAACTTACAGGGACATGCATACATTACCCAGCAACGAACGTGTCGGTCGTCAGCGAGTGAATACGGGCTGTAGCAGCTGGGCTAACAGGACTCCGGAGAATTCGAGCTGTAGCAGGCTAGCAGGACTCCTACCGCGTGACATTTCCCTGAAGGGACAGACACATGAACGAAGAAGGCACATGCCGGTCAACCTAAGTGTTCCGGAGCAGTAGCAAGCTGCCATGGCTCAGTGGAAGCACTAGGATGTAACGCCCCGGACACACCCGCCGGTGGTCGTTACTCCTAGCGGGATCTAGACTGGCCACACAAATCAATACTTGTCTTTTCTGCACACTTTGTCCTCACTCGTGCGCACCCGGGAGCAACTTCCCGGTTGGTCACCCATCCTGACACTACTCCATGCTGAGCACGCTTAACTTTGGAGTTTTGTCCGAATGGGCTCCCGGAAAAGAAGGAATTCCTTATTGATATGAGTAGTCTATCATCCCTAATAAGCCAGGCTATCACATACACCCCCACTCAGAGGAACCGACGTCCTCGTCGGGCCACAGGAACGTTCCCTCTTGGCACAAACGTCTGTGCTTCCAGTCCGGTACATGTGCCATGCCGGGTGCCATGACGGGTCACAAACGTCATGAACAACATGACCGCGCACCTGTCCGCAAACATCCGTGTAACCGCGAGGGTCGGCTCTGATACCAACTTGTAACGCCCCGGACACACCCGCCGGTGGTCGTTACTCCTGGCGGGATCTAGACTGGCCCCACAGATCAATACTTGTCTTTTCTGCACACTTTGTCCTCACTCGTGCGCACCCGGGAGCAACTTCCCGGTCGGTCACCCATCCTGACACTACTCCAAGCTGAGCACGCTTAACTTTGGAGTTCTGTCCGAATGGGCTCCCGGAAAAGAAGGAATTCCTTATTGATATGAGTAGTCTATCATCCCTAATAAGCCAGGCTATCACATAGGAGACATTTTCCGGTAAGAGAGGATACTAAGGATAAACCACTAGGTTGTCGGATCCCACACATACCAAGCATTTCAAATCATACACACAATATGCTCGATATGTGCAAATACAACATCGCATCACAACAAAACTCTACAACTCAAAGTATTTATTCATTAGACTCCGAGGAGCCAAGTATTACAAACATGGGTCTCATGACCCAGCATTCAAGTCATATAGGCAACAAGCACATGCGGAAGCTTATCTTGTCTGAGTACAGACAACTACAAATGAAAAAGGCAAAGAAGCCTGACTGCCTACAAGACCCTGCCGAGGGCACAAGATCGTAGCTGAGGTAACAAGCTAAACGGCGAAGTCCACGTGGAACTACTGGCGAGACTGAAGTCTCTCTCCAAAAACATAAATTAGGAAAACGTGAGTACAAATGTACCCAGCAAGACTTACATTAGATCTAGCTACATATGCATCAGTATCAACAAAGGGGTGGTGGAGTTTAACTGCAGCTAGCCAGCTTTGACTCAGTGGCTATCCTGAACTACGACTGCAAGTAACTCTTTGAGGTGGCGCACACGAGTCCACATATTCACCATAACAATACACCACTAAGGATCCGCTCCCGTCTCCCTACGAGAACGCCATCCATAGCACTCACGCTTATCTTGCACATTTTAGAGTATCCACTTCAAGTTATCTATGAACTATACAGGCAACCCAGAAGTCCTTTACCACGGACACGGCTATTCGAATAGATGATGTTAAACCTGCAGGGGTGTACTTATTCACACACGCTCTCACCACTTACCACCATGTACATGTCATGTATCTCGGCAACCTTCAAGTGGAAGCCTAGTGAGGGATTCGGCCACGACCTGACTAACCACACAAGTCTCCAGTCTAGGTTTATCGCCTATTTGGGTTCCATCCGCAAGGAGATCCGTTCGGGGTGTCGCTCACGACCCCAAACGATGTGAGCAGGGTTCCCAAGCCCAACATCCGGGTGCCACTTGGTACATTGTGCCACTGTGCCTATTCTGTCCCAAGCCCACCTGTACCGGGTGCCACTTGGTAGACTACTAGCACTACCTACAAACACCAGAAACTAGTTGCAACTCCTGGACAAAGATTAGGTTGATTAATAAGTCGAGAGAATTGGAGTGCCTGGAGCCCAATGTCTGGTAGTAGCTATTCATGGATCACAAACAAAAAAATCAGTTCCTGAGGACGGTTTCAAAGAGACAACCCACCATGTACTCCTACATGGCCTCTCACCGCTACCTTTACAATATCGTGTTCACACACTTAGCTCTCAATAGTAGGACATGTTCACCACATTCCAATTCATCCCCGATGAATCAGACCTGACTCGACTCTAAGCAGTAGCAGGCATGACAAAAAAGCATGAATGAGTAGGCACATTAAGGCTCAAACAACTCCTACTCATACTAGTGGGTTAAATCTATTTACTGTGGCAATGACAGGTCATGCAGAGGAAAAGGGGTTCAACTACCACAGCAAGTAACAGTTGAATCGTTGTTGTCCTAATGCAGTAAAAGAGAGAAGGAGCGAGAGTGTGGGATTGTATCGGAATGAACAAGGGGGTTTTGCTTGCCTGACACTTCTGTAGATAGTATAGATCTTCATCGGTGTCGTGGAACTCATCATCGTAACATACGTCTATTGAGGGGAACAACCACCGGCAACAGATAAAGAACACGATCAATGCAATGCAACAATATGATGCATGATCATGACATGGCAATATGATGTGATTTGGGCTAATGCAACTGGCGACCAGATTAAATGAAGTTGGTTTGTATCAAAGATTCAAATTCAACTCCATATGTGAAAATTCAAATGCCACTTATTTGATTTGCCAATTCAGTAGATAGGAGTTGTTCTAAAATGCATGGAAATGGTACAGATGGATAGATTGGATTTTTCTGATCATTTTTCAAATATAAATTATTTCATTTGGAGTTATGGTTGAGTTTCTAAGATTTTTAGAAGTTTAAGTCATTTTCTGGAATTCCTGAATTAGATGTAATCCAGAAAATCCTTTACTGTGTCAGCATTACGTCATGGTGATGTCAGCAGGTCAACAGACCAGCTCCAGGTCAAACCTGATGTGTGGGACCCATTGGTTAGTGTCACATTGCAGGCTTGGGTCACTAACGGGTGGGGTCGGTCAAGGGCCACGTCAGCAAGGTCAACGCTGACGAATGGGGCCACTATGATTAGTTAAAACTAAATAGGAACTAACTTTGGTTAATTAAGGGTGTGGGGCCCATATGTAAGTGAGAGAGGGCGGGTTAGTAAGCATGTGATTATCCCTAACTAGGTGGCCACGTCGGCAGTCACCGGAGTTCGGCCGGCGGCATCCAAGAGCGCGGCGGATGTTCACCGGAGTGGCTCGGGTTTCACCTACAGGATACCATTTGGGCCGTGGGCGGTACCGTTGGAAAGTTGGCACTCGGCCGCATCCAACAGAGGTGGAGGGAGGCCCTGGGGTTGCCAGAGTTGGGCTCAGCGATGAGGTCAAGCGGCGGCGGGGCTCGGGTTCCGGTGGCAGCAGGGCTGCAGCTCGCGTACGGTGAACGGGGTGGCACAAGAGGCATCTAGGGGTAGCATAATCACACCTGTGCCACGGGGCAAACAGGGGGAGCTCGGGAGCGCGGGCTCGCCAGCCATGGCAGACGGCGGCCTCGGTTGCTCATAGGGCGGCGGCTAGAGGAGAAACACGCCGACGGGGATAGAGGTGAGAGGTGGATGAGCTCACAGGGAGGTAGAGGAGATGGTCAGCGAGCTTGGGGACAACTTGGAGGCGGTGAATCGGAGCCGCAGATCTTTGGTGCCCCTCGGTGAAAACGACGATGATGGCATTACTACAGGGCTCCAGGCATCGTGTCTGTTGGCGGAGACGATGTACGCGACGTGTGAGGAGCTTCCAGACACTTCGGGAGGTGAGGGGAGGCTAGTGGGCACGGCGGCGGTGAGCTGCGCACTGCAGGTGTGTTCGGGCGGCTGCGGGAGAGAGAGCCGGAGCTGTGGGGAGAGGCTAGAGTGGCGGGGGAGTGGGCGAGGGGGTATTGGGCATCTCCAGGAGCGGATAGGCCCGAAGGGGAGGCCTCCAGCATGAAGCAGGAGGTGGAAACCTCGGGTGCGTGCGCGGGCGACACGACGTCGTCCTCCTGGCAGGAGCTAGGAGATGACTGGTAGAAGGCTACGTGGGCAGGGCTGCATAGCTGGGCTGGCTACAGTAGCTGGCCACGCGGGTAGGCTGAGGTAAGTTATGCTCTATTTTACTTTTCTTCTGTTTTCTATTTATTTATTCATTTTGCCACTGATTCAAATTCAAAAGTAAATCAAAGCAGGGCAAAACCTTCTGAATATTTGTATGTTGCCATTATGGACTTTTCCGAAGGCACATAAATAATTTCAGGGCCTTTTGAAATATATTCTATATAAAATGAATATAATCCAAAAGTCAAATACTTGTTGATTTAATTTCAAAGGGCCAAAATAAATATCCCTGAGATTCCAAAAATATTGGTTTGAATTTTACCTCTTGCCAATATTTTTATATCTTAGCAGGAACATTTTCTTAGGTTTGTTTGAAGCAATTTTTAATGTTTATCATTTTTAGAAATGAACTCTGAGGCTTTCCACTTTCCCTAGTTCATATTTAAATGGAATTTAAACATGATGCATGGATGCCACTCACTCACGTGACTAATTACAAAGAAGAATGCTAGGGCTGTGACAACTCACCCCCACTAAACAAGAATCTCGTCCTGAGATTCAAGACGTGAGGTAAGAAGACAGAGGGGACACAAGGCTAACACGATCTTCTCGATCCAATTGCCCTTCTCGGAGATGTTGATCTACTACATCATATTGATTAACACATCCTTGCCTTCGAGAACTTCATCTAACATGGTGACAACAGAGAAAGACAACTCAACAAGGATGGATCATCTTAATGATCACTAGATCAACTCACGGAATGAGACGTAGAAACATCTCTTGAGCTGAGAGCAAAGCACACATCGAGAGGGAAGGAAAGAAACAGGTGACGAGGGTTCAAATTGCCAAGCTACAATTCCACACTTGAATAAGATGGAGCATGAATTTCAAAGTAGCAAGGAGATGATTTCCATGATTCCGTAACGTGACACCTTAGGGAAGGTGACTCGTAGAATTATTTCCTTAAGTGGCAAAAAGAAATACTTTTGATACAAAGATCATTGAAACTCTCTATACCAGCCTAAGGCAATCATAATCAATCTTTAGAAGGAGTTCCAAAGAACGACCTACTCGGGCTAGAATGAATGGTGTAGACTACCTTGTTGAAGACAACACAACGGATGATTTTTTCTTATCATCGGGAAATGAATGGGACCCACGGTAGGACCACTTTTGAAGATGATCCTGAACAACAATTACTAAGAAGGCGGATCATAGTAAAATGGCACAATAGCGGGTAGCTGGGGACAAAATGCAAATGTTGGGAATGTTCCAACCATCATATCTGTCTGAGATTCAGATCTGGTTGGTAATGGGATATTTCTCATGTCTGGAAAAAGAAAGGTAGCAACTCAATTCGACGAGATGACGTTGCGAGATTCTCGGGACATGAACTACAATAGCAAACTCCAAAACATGAGTTGGTTCTGCTACACACAGTGAGCGCGCTGTCCTAGACAAGCATGATCACATAGTAGTCTTACAACGAAACACTACCGACTTCTGGTGGCGAACCATCATCAAGGATACCGAAGTCTTGTGCATTACCATGGATTAGAATTTAACTCCTTTTCCTAGAACAAATCAGTCAGTGGCTTGGTGTGCTAGGAATTACATATATAATGAAGGTTGCAAGTCTCCAATCAACAGAATAGTTTGCACGTATGCATGACTGACTTGGGATGGTTCCAGAGGAGGCAAAAACAAGCTTTCTCGAATTCACGGCGGCAACTTGCATCGAATTCACATGAATTAGAGGAAGTCACTTCTTTCATCGAACATATCCTTCTTGAGCTAGCACGAAGAAAATGCTTTCAAAAGTTTCCAACAGTAACCTAGATGTTCAGCATGAATCATGGACAAGATGGAAATCTTGTCAATGGGCTCAACAACAATCCATCCAGGCTTCCATATAGATGGAATTCCACAATTAGATGACCACGGTGATAGCATTGGTCAGACCAAAAGATGTAATGGGGTATGCTCGAGGGATCAACCACGAGTAAGACAACATTATGAACAACGTTGGTTCTGATTTGATTTGATGATAGCCCGCAGTAAAATCAAAGATTGGATAAGATAATAGCACCAACAACTGATCACGAGGATCAATCAATGAAGATATCATATTTCTTCAACACACACACACACACACTCACACACACACACACACACACACACACAAGGATGTCCCTTGGGAATGAACTAAGTCAGGCAAAGCATTTATCTTCACACTCTGCAAGTTGTTGTTTAGCTTAACCAACTAGCTCAGGGGTACCCAACACAGATTCTTGGAGAAGGGGTGGTTTAGAGGAAAACCAACTTGATCATGAGCTCAACATAACGGCCAAGGAACAACCTGGTGATACTTCCGTGAAGATATTCGGAAAATCACGAACCACCGATATGTTACTAAGCTCGAGAACAATCTTTCCTTTCAAGGCAAGATGATATGATCAAAAGAGCGAGGTTTTGGCAAAATACTAACTCATCGATCGAAGTGTGCACAAGAAATATGGACTAGGTAGCACGATCAATCTTAGGATGATGATTCAATAACCAGCACGCTAAGAATGAGAATATTGTACATTAACCACCAAGCAACAGAGTTGCTAGGAGTATTGATTTCACAACTCACAATTCAGTTACAAAAAATGGGGACCGAGAAATGAACAATGATGGCGAGGAGTATCACTGCATCAAGAATTCATAAGAGATGGTGTAATTCTCATGACATTCTTGACATAAAGATGGTAATACTCCTAGGTAGAACAGAACAAAAACTGGATTGGCATTTTGATCTGTGGAATACAACTATTTTGACCCAATCCTAGAAATGGATGAGGTACTGGAGTTTGTTTGTCCTAGTCATTTTGGAACAGAATGGCTTGATGGACCACAAGAATAATATGCATTGATGAACAAATGCACGCATAATCTTGACTATCAATTGATAAGTCAGGCAAAGCATTTATTGTCCAACTTTCCAAGTTGTTGTTTAGCTTAACCAACTAGCTCAGGGGTACCCAACACAGATTCTTGGAGAAGGGGTGGTTTAGAGGAAAACCAACTTGATCATGAGCTCAACATAACGACCAGGGAACAACCTGGTGATACTTCCATGAAGATATCCGGAAAATCACGAACCACCGATATGTTACTAAGCTCGAGAACAATCTTACCTTTCAAGGCAAGATGATATGATCAAAAGAGCGAGGGTTTGGCAAAATCCTAACTCATCAATCGAAGTGTGCACCCGAAATATGGACTAGGTAGCACGATCAATCTTAGGATGATGATTCAATAACCAACACGCTAAGAATGAGAGCATTGTCCATTAACCACCAAGCAACAGAGTTGCTAGGAGTATTGATTTCACACCTCACAATTCACTTGTCGGTATTTCAGTTACAAAACATGGGGACCGAGAAATGAACAATGATGACGAGGAGTATCACTTCATCAAGAATTCATAAGAGATTGTGTAATTCTCATGAAATTCCTGACATAAAGATGGTAATACTCCAAGGTAGAACATAACAAAAACTGGATTGGCATTTTGATCTGTGGAATACAACTACTTTGACCCAATCCTAGAAATGGATGAGGTATTGGAGTTTGTTTCTCCTAGTCATTCCGGAATAGAATGGCTTGACGGATAACAAAAATAATATGCATCGATGAACGAATGCACGCATACTCTTGACTATCAATTGATAGACGAAGGTCAGAAGACAACTAAAGAGGGACAACTCAAAGGAACATACGATTTTATGAGTTGTGGGTGCATAGATTAGTATGCCGAACAAAGCTCAGCATATTTCTTCCGGATAACCCATGCAGAAAGGTTGATCTGGCAGAGTCACAATATAGAATGGACAACTCATCAAGAGCACTCTTGTTGTGATCATTGGTTCAAAGATCTTCTTTCATAATGGTTCATGGTATTGGAAGAATGATATACCACGGACCTCAAAGACTATCACAAAGGTTACTAATATCCTAAAGGAACTAGAAAACACTATCAACATGAGGTAAGTGGAGTGGATCTTGGGTTCAACAATCCAGAAATAGAATACCTACTAACTGAATAACATCACGGGATGCTTTCGAGAATGGCGGCCAGAATCATCACACTGGGAACACAAAACATGGCTAGATTACTAGGTGATTCCCTAAGACACCTAGGGTCATAATAACAATTCCAACATATATACCGAGGCAATGAAGTACCTCAACACACTAGTTAGGGTGGTTGATCTGGCACAAAGGAACTTCGGAACAGTAAGAAGGGATTTACAAATGCATCAGACTATCTAGAAACCTGGGATGACTCAGACAGCATAACGGCTGTAAATGCTCAAAAGGTTTTGAGACATCCTGCAAAAATGGTGGCATAACCACTCAATATCATAATATCAAGGTTCTGAGATCAACTGTCAACACACGGAGGTAGTAAGAACAGAACTGAGGCTTGAATCCATCAATCCTATAAGTCTATGGATTAGTAACACGTGATCCTGATAGAAAGAAGAGAAAGCCTAGTTCCTTAACCCCGTAGGAAAGATAGGATGACTTGGATCAGAAGGTCATAAGGTAAAGGAGTAAAAAGAGCCTTGCGTTCCCATCCACAGTGAATTCCCTTATATAACTAAAGCATTTCTAGACTCATAAATCCACAATTCAATGTATCTTGGCAAACACACCGCAAAAGAGTATTACATCGAATAGATCTCCAAGAACATCGAGGAGAACTTTGTATTGAGAATCAAAGAGCAAGAAAAAGCCATCTAGCTACTAACTTTGGACCTGTAGGTCAGTGGTAAACTACTCATGCTTCATTGGAGAGGCAATGGTGTTGATGCAGAAGCCCTCCGTGATGGAATCCCCCTCCGGCAGGACGCCAGAAAAGGCTGCAGCGGTGGAAAAGTGGTTTCGTGGCTCCCTTGGAAGTTTTTGGGACATTTTAGAATATATAGGAGGAAGATATAGGTCAGGCAGTCACCGAGGGGCCCACAAGGTTGGCGGCGCGCCCTAACCCCCTAGGCGGGCCCTCCACCCATGTGTCCGCCTCGTGGCTCTTATGACTTGCACTACAAGTATCCTAGGTGTCTTCTGGTCCAAGAAAAATCATCGCGAAAGTTTTATTCCGTTTGGACTCCATTTGGTATTCCTTTTATGCGGAACTCTAAAACAAGGAAAAAAACAGGAACTGGCACTAGGCTCTAGGTTAATAGGTTAGTCCCAAAAATCACATAAAATAGCATATTAATGCATATAAAACATCCACAACAGATAATATAATAGCATGGAACAATAAAAAATTATAGATACATTCGAGGCGTATCAAGCATCCCCAAGCTTAATTCCTGCTCATCCTCGAGTAGGTAAATGATAAAAAGATAATTTTTGATGTGGAATGCTACGTAATTCTCTGTATTGTGGCATGAATGTTCATATCCGTATGATTCAAAACAAAAGTTTAATATGGACATAAAAACAATAATACTTCAAGCATACTATCAAAATAATCATGTCTTCTCAAAATAACATGGCCAAACAAAGCTTATCCCTACAAAATCATATAGTCTAGCTATGCTCCAGCTTCATCACACAAAATATTTAAATCATGCACAACCCTGATGACAAGCCAAACAATTGTTTCATACTTTTGACGTTCACATACTTTTTCAACTTTCATGCAATAAATGAGCGTGATCCATGGATATAGCACTATAGGTGGAATAGACGGTGGTTGTGGAGAAGACAAAAAGAAGGAGATATTCTTACATCAACTAGGTTTATCAACGGGCTATGGAGATGCCCATCAACAGATATCAATGTGAGTGAGTAGGGATTTCCATGCAACAGATGCACTAGAGCTATTAGTTTATGAAAGCTCAAAAATAAAACTAAGTGGGTGTGCATCCAACTCGCTTGCTCACGAAGACCTAGGGCAAATTGAGGAAGCCAGTTATTGGAATATACAAGCCAAGTTCTATAATGAAAATTTCCCACTAGTATATGAAAGTGATATCATAGACTCTCTATCATGAATATCATAGTCCTACTTTGAAGCACAAGTGGGGTAAGAGGATACTAACATTGCCCCTTCTCTCTTTTCTCTCATTTTTTTATTGGGCCTTCTCTCATTTTTTGGCCTCTTTTTTTATTATCATTTTCGTCCGTAGTCTCATCCCGACTTTTGGGGGAATCATAGTCTCCATCATACTTTCCTCACATGGGACAATGCTCTAATAATGAAGATCATCACACTTTTATTTACTTACAACTCAAAAAATTATAACTCGATACTTAGAACAAAATATGACTCTATGTGAATAACTCCGGCGGTGTACCGGGGTGTGCAATGAATCAAGAGTGACATGTATGAAAGAATCATGAACCATGGCGTTGCCATAAATACGATGTCAACTACATGATCATGCAAAGCAATATGACAACGATGGAGCGTGTCATAATAAACGAAACGGTGGAAAGTTGCATGGCAATATATCTTGGAATGGCTATGGAAATGCCATAATAGGTAGGTATGGTGGCTGTTTTGAGGAAGGCATGTGGTGGGTTTATCCTACCGGCAAAAATTGCACAGTAGAAGAGGGGCTAGCAATGGTGGAAAGGTGAGAGTGCATATAATCCATGGACTCAACATTAGTCATAAAGAACACATATACTTATTGCCAAAATCTATTAGTCATCAAAACAAAGTACTACGCGCATGTTCCTAGGGGGATAGATTGGTAGGAAAAGACCATCGCTCATCCTCGACCGCCACTCATAAGGAAGACAATCAATAAATAAATCATGCTCCGAATTCATCACATAATGGTTCACCATACGTGCATGCTACGGGACTCTAATATCACCATCTTCATATCTCAAAACAATCATAAGGAATCAAACTTCTCATAGTATTCAATCCACTTTATATGAAAGGTTTTATTATATCCCTCTTGGATGCCTATCATATTAGGACTAATTTTATAACAAAAGAAAATTACCATGATGTGTAGAGACTCCCAAAATAATATAAGTGAAGTCCGAGAGTTCATCAATTTCTATAAAATAAAACCACCGCATGCTCTAGAAAGATATAAGTGAAGCACTAAAGAAAATTTGCCTAGCTCAAAATACATAAGTGAAGCACATAGATTATTCTAATAAATCACGATTCATGCGTGTCTCTCTCAAAAGATGTGTACAGAAAGGAAGATTGTGGCAAACTAAAAAGCAAAGACTCAAATCATACAAGACGCTCCAAGCAAAACACATATCATGTGATGACTAAAAATATAGCCTCAAGTAAAGTTACCAATAGACGAAGTCGAAAGAGGGGATGCGTTACGGGGCATCCCCGAACTTAGGCTCTTGGTTGTCCTTGAATATTACCTTGGGGTGCCTTGGGCGTCCCCAAGGTTAGGCTCTTGCCACTCCTTATTCCATCACTACTGGAATCGGCAGATCTGCCGTCTGCCGACTCTTTGCCGTCAGCTAGCGGATGGCAAAGGAAGGCTTTGCCATCAGCCACCAGTAAGCAGACGGCAAGGAGGCAGCCGACAACAAAGGTGGGCTTTGCCATCAACCATCTGTCTTCCGTCTTCTAGCGGACGACAAAGAAGATTTGCCGTCTGCTAGCACACGGCAAAGAGGGTGGGTGGCGGGCTAACGAGAACGACCTAAAGGCCACTTTGTTTGTCGTATGCTAGCGGACGGCAAAGATTCTTTGCTGTCCACCAGCAGACGGCAAAGAAACTGGCAGTTTTAGCGGATGTTTCCCCCCGGCCCCAACCCACTAGGTACGCTCTTTGTTGTCTGCTAGCAGACGACAAAGAGCTGTGACCTAGCAGAAAAGGGGCCGCGCGCGTGCCCCCACCCCTCTCTCTCTCCCCCCTCTATATCTCTCTCCTGGCCTTCACCACCCACACTGCCGCCCCGCCCCACCGCTCTACTGTCGGATTACGGGTTCTGATAAACCCTTGAGGTTCGAACACTGGGGTGCACACGAAGATATCTCTCTTCCTAGCTTGCTCTCGCAACGATCCCAAGGCCTAGTTCGCCGAACCAAAGGAACAAGAACACGAGACTTTATACTGGTTCGGGCCATCGTTGTGGTGTAATACCCTACTCCAGTGTGGTGTCGTGGATTGCCTGGTAGGCTGAGGGTGAACAAGTACAATGTGGGAACAGCCTCCTAAGGAGAGGTGTTCTTGAGCTCGATGAGCTGGCATGGTTGAGAGCGGTCCGAATGATCCACCCTTGCTACGGTGGTGGCTAGTCCTATTTATAGAGGCCCTGGTCCTCTTCCTAAATGTTAGGCGGGAAGGGATCCCACAATGTCCAATTTTGAATGGAGACAACTAGTACAAGTTATCCTGACAAAAGGAGGTCTTCGCCTGCCAAAGGCTCTGGTTGTGACGCCACCGTGGGCTCTTGTGGTGACCTTCGTCCTGCTGGTCTTGGTCCTGTTGTACCGATATGGAAACCTTTGCTTGATGCCTTGGGACTCCTCGCCTGGGCTTGCCTCTTTAGCACCAAAGAGGAAACTGGTACTCTGCGCTCGCTGGCGCCCACCTGGCTTCGGTCGTCACGGCTCATGTCACGTGAACCTCGCGAGGTGCCCCTTGCATAGATATCCATGCTCCTCGGGAGCCAGCCTGGTGAGGCCGCCCCCGAGGAGGCCTTGGTGTTCGTTCGCCTCACGAGGCTTTGCCCCTCGCGAGGGTCTTGAGTGGTTGCTACTAAAGGTGGGTCGTACCAAGCCGTTGGTGGAGCCACACCCTGGGCCGCAGGCATGCAAGTCTGGGTACCCGCGTTCCCAGGACGCCGACAGTAGCCCCCGGGCCCAAGGCGCGCTCGGACCTGTCCTTGGGGCAAAGCCAAAGGGCAAGTGCGGAGTGATGCGGTCCCCAACAGCCCGAGACCTTGATTGACGCGTGGCAACTGACAAGACATGGGCGTCTCTTCTTCCCCATGTTGCCTGGGCAACCGTCCGACTTTGACGAGTCCCTGCTGCATGTAGGAGAGAAACCATCATTACCTGCGATCGTGGAGGCCGGCAGTTGGCCTCCTTCTGGCTATAAATGAGGAGAGGCGCGGAGCCCCCGTTGCTCATCTCTTCCTCCATTCCGCGTGCTTCTTCTTCCTCTCTGCTCCACCGCCTTGCGCCGACACTCATGGTGCCGACAAAGAGGTTCTCGACCGCAGAGAAGGGGAAGGCTTGCCAGGAGGGGCCCGACTCGCCACCGCCTAAGAGGGGGCATGGTCGCCCCCACAAGCATGCTACAACCCCCGCTGTGATCCCTCGTGGGTGCAGACAAACTTCTTCGGGGTCCGATGCCGGCCGTGGCGGCGTCTCTTCACGCGGCGGGAGCCACCCGAGACGTGGCAGTCCCGTCCCTGAAGGGAGGCGCGCCATGGTCGCTCGGCCTCCCCGGCCGTGTTTCCACTCGGCAAAGGTGCTTCCAGAGTTCGTTGTGTGGTCGGACAACCCGGCCGGCACCTGGCTTCAGCTTCCGCGCTCCTTTGTCGGCGAGTTGCCAGCCATGGGCCCTGGCGGCCTCTGGCTGCAGGACGATGGCTGCTGCAACAAGGCTTCATGGGTCGCGGTGGAGGTCTCCGTCGCGGGCAACGTAGCCCTAGCCCGCGGCTGGCAGACGTTTGCCCGCGTGCGTGGCTTGAGCAGGCGGTGCGCCTCCACTTTAAGTACGACGGTGCCGCGACCCACTTCGTGAGGGTGTTCGGGGAGGATGGTCGTCGCGCCGGTTACTGCCCTAAAGACAGCAACGGTGACGAAGTGATCGGCCTTCGTGACGGCCGTGCCGAGGATGAGGGTGAACTCGCTCTTGGCAACGACCACGGCTCGTCCGACAACGTAAGCTATAGGTAAGTTCTGTTCTGTTTTATTTTCCTTTTGTTTTAGTTTTATTTAATCTTTTGCCACTGTTTTTGAATTCAAACAAAATTCAAACAATGCCAAAACATCCTTTGAGTATTTTTATGTTGCTTCATGGACTTCTCTAGAGGCACAAAAGTTATCATTCTTGTTTTAATATATTTTCAAATTCAAATAGAATATTTCTTTAAATTCATAGGCCAAATAATTCCTTAAAAATGTTCCAAAATTTTGGTTTGGTATATAACCCTTGCCAAAATTCTCAAAACTATTTTCAGGGCATAATGGACACTGAATGCAATTTAAACGGTTCATGCCCTTCTTTTAAGATAATTCTGAGGCCTTCAATATTCATCATTTCAATTTCTTGAATTTAACATGATGCATGCTCACTAATGCAACTATTACTCTCAGGTATTATAGAGCTATGACAAGATTATCCTTTGTAGACCCTTTTTGAACACTGCAAGGACTGTTATGGACTACAAGAAAAGCAAGGTGACTTTTCATATCAATGGTAATGAGCATACGGTGCATTTTCCAAAGGAACAATTTCAAGTGAATGGTATTAATCTTATTGAAAAGGCTCTGACAATTACTATTGGAAGTTTTCAACTCCCTCTACCTACTGACAAGAAGAAATATGAAACACTTATTGTTGCGGAGATGCATATTCCGTTGAGGTAACTTAGTGTTATAAAAAAGATCGTCGGGTTCATCCTAATCGATAGTGGTTGTTAATAAGACTTGATCAACCTTATTAATGAATTATTTTCAAGAGGTATGTGGTTGATGAATTTAGTAGGCAAGACCTTCTGTACCCACTTTATATTTTCTGATTATTTTTAGTTAAATGCAATAAATTCCATGAATATTCCATTTTATGAATTATACGTGCAGTAAAAAGTGGCCTAAAATGAAAGTGTTCAAAATGACCTAAATTTTTTACACAATTTTTTTTGAATATTTGAGAATTTTTGGTACTAAAAACACCACAAGGGGGTGCCCCAGGTGCCCACTAGGCAGCAGGGCGCGCCACACCCACCTGGCGCACCCTGGTGGGTAGTGGGCCCCACAAGTACCCCTCACTCTCTTCCTTACCTCACATCGTCACTCACCTCCAGAAAAAAATCCCTCTAGCTCTCTCTCTCTCTCTCTCTCTCTCTCTCTCTCTCTCTCTCTTGTTCTTGCTCCCAAAGCTGAGATTTTCGATATCCTTGCTCGGAGCTCCGTTTCCAAAACTGATTTGGGGGATTACTACTTGGTATGTGACTCCTCCATTGCTAACATTAGTTTTTCTTTTAATGGTTTATATTTTGAGTAATTAGCTACTCTTGGTGCTACTGTAAATGAGCTTGCATGTTGAATTCTTTGAGTTCCAAGTAGTTTGAATCCTTGATATAGCCTCTAGACATCCATATGAGTAGTTGCTATCAGTCTTGTGAACTTTTGTTGACATTATTTTGTGGCTCAAAAATTATAGAAATTTCTTCATAGGATAAATGGATATTTTCCGGAGGAGTTCCTCAAAGCGGAATGCCAAGGGAGTCCTTGGTGAATGCTTGGACAATGACCTCAACACTCCTCATAGGACGGAGGTCCGACCATGCAAATGGCCACACATTGCCTTCATGAACGAAGTCGGATTCTACCGTCGCAACTGCTGGACTTACAAACTTCCTCACAAATGAGTGTGACCAACACCACCTCCTTACAAATTATTTTCTGAATAGCCTCAAACCGCCTAGAGTGCGCTTTAATTTATATTCTGAGCATCATCAAATTCCACTTGCTGAATTTTTTGAGATATGCTTGATTCCTTTTGATGGGGATTTAAGAGAGCCTAGATCGGCGGAGTTTGAGGGCCTCCTCTGCACTTTAATAGCGGGTGAGGAAAGGGGCGTGTCGAAAGCCACAGCCACTAGTCTGCAATTTCCTTCTACGCATTACTTTGCCTTATTTACCATGAAATGTCTGACTTCTAGAGAGAAAGGCAGTATACTTAGTGGCCCTGACCTTGCCATTATACACCGTGCATTCACAACGACCACACCTACAACCTAGGGGCCAGCGTTGCATGCCGCCTGCATAATAATAGAACTAAAGGTAAAATTCATGTGGGTATTTATGCTACTCACTTGGTGAGACGCTTTAATGTTCCAATACACCTCTACGTTTATTTGCTACCTAGAGCTTATTTAGATCACTAGGCGATGGAGGACCACCACTTTATTGATGCTCCCGAGCCTTCTGACCACATTCGATATAAGTTGGTATTTAGCGAGAATACCTGTGATGTTGCCGTGTTGCCTGCACCTGGTTTTTTTGATTCATATGCTAGGAACGGATACACCTTCCTATGAGAGGACATTATTGCCTACTTAAACGTACAGGCAGCGGTGGAGGAGGAGCCCCAGGAGTGGGACGCTGAGGTGCCGCCGCCTCAGCACTTCCACATGGATCGGATGGCTACTACGGTGGTGACAACCAAGCTAGGCCAAAAGCCTAAGCTTGGGGGACTACGTATTTCCCACCAACATTACATTCATGTTCACACACTTCACTCTAGTTGTCAGTGTTTATACTTTTTCATTGTATAATCCGTGTTAGTTTTTTCTCGCTTTCTTCTTGTGTGTTTGAATTTTTTTGAGAAATCCAAAAGTATTTCTCGTTTCTTTTCGGTTTTTATTTCTTGTTTAAATTAGTTGTTGTATTAAAAGAAAACCCCAAAAGATTTCCCTTTTATTCTTTTTCCTTTTGGGAGCTTTCCGGTGTAAATAGTTTTTCTCGTTTTTGTTTTTCTTTCCTTAATTTGCTTTCTACAAGAAAAAAACTCTAAAAATATTTTAGTGTGTTTCTCTGTAATTCTTTTGTTTTGTTGAGTTGTACTGAGGAGAAGACCACGATGAAAATATTGAATGGCTCTCATATGCACTATTGTTGATCTGACAAAGAACCCATATTATATTGTTTTCTCCTTTGAATAAAATGTTGCAGATTCCAGCTTAGTCCATGAAACTCTTCCAATATTATTATTTCATATCATTCGGTCATGCAAGTGAAAGGCAATAATGAAAATATTTGATGAAGTGAGTGTGGCAGGGAAGAGCGGGTATGAAGTCAACTTGTTTTCATTTTTGTAAATAAGTTTGATTCATTATCCATGATTCATCATATTATGATTAAACATGTTCACAATGACAATTAGATATTATAGTTGCTCATACCATCCTTAACTAGCTAGGAGTGGATAATGATTTATCTTAGATGTCAACATGCATTAAAATGGTTGTGTTGTAGTACAATGATATGGTATCGTCCTCTAAATGTTTTAAGTGGCTTGACTTGGCACATGTTCACGCATGTAGTTGATTCAAAACCAACATAGCCTCCACGATATTTATGTTCATGGTTTCTATATCCTACTCATGCTAGTATTCAATGTTAATTATTCATAATGCATGATTATGACCGGTTTCGCTCTCTAGTTGGTCGCTTCTCAACCTATTTGCTAGCCATCGCCTGTACTAAGCAGGAATACTGCTTGTGCATCAAAATCCTTAAACCAAAGATATTCCAGACGAGTCCACTATATCTACCTATATGCGGTATTACCTTGCCATTCCACATAAATTTGCATGTGCCACCTCTAAAAATTCAAATGAACATCTGTTTTGTGTGCTCATACTGTTCATGGAGCAATAGGGGGTGGCCAGTATTTTCCATGCTAAGCGGGTTATTCTCATGATGAGTGTTTATTCTCTCGTCGTTCCAAGAGAGGGGCCGGTAATTGGGATGCCTTGTCCCATGATAAAAAATTGCAATAATAAGAAAACAAACTCCCTCGGACTGTTGTTGTTATGGAGGGCACCCGAGGATTCGGCTAGCCATGGCTTGTGTTTGTTGGTGGAGCGGGAGTAAACTTTACTTTTACCGATTGGGAACCGCCTCTAATTTGCTTAGCATGGAAGATATTAAAAAATCTCGGCCATAACATTGAAAGGAAAGGTATATCTCCCAAAATTGTATTTATCTCTGATTTAAGCTTCGAGCTCTGGCACATCTGCAAATCCCTGCTTCCCTCTGCGAAGGGCCTATCCATTTACTTTCATGTTATTTTACTTTTATGTTGAGTCATCACCTTCTCAAACAAGCACCAGTCCTGAGATTAGTATTGTCATTCTCATGCATTGTATATAGTTAATGTTGTGTGCATCATGATTGGATCTCTTCTACCATGAATTACAATGTTTAGTCGATGCTTGAACTTTGGGGGTGCTCTACATTTATATTTTGTGATTGCAGAAAGGGCTAGCGAGGTACCATTATTGTCATATTATATCATGATTGTTTTGACAAAGTATTGTCATTTGAAATATTTTATCATTACTCGCTAGTTGATTATTCCATTGATATGAGTGAATATAATTTCTAAGAGTTACGGTTTGCATGGTTAGTCATGATCTTCGCTGAAAACATGGGTATTATTTAAGCATATATATGGACACAAGAACAAAATAGTTCCTAAAAGTTTTTCATTATCACTTTTAGTTTGTCAGCTGAATTGCTTGAGGACAAGCAATGGGTTAAGCTTGGGGGAGTTGTTACGCCTCTGTTGTATCTACTTTTCATAACGCTTTTGCTCTTATTTTGGACTCTAATTTGTATGATTTGCATGAAACTAACGCAGACTGACGCTGTTTTCAGCAGAACTACCATGGTGTTGTTTTTGTGGAGAAATAAAAGTTCTCGGAATTGGACAAAATTTTTGGAGAATTATTTTGGAATAAAAGAAAATTACTGGAACCAAGACCCACTAGGCACCAGGGCACGCCATCCCTCTTTGGTGTGCCTTGGTGGGTAGTGGGTCCCACAGGCTCCGTTGACCTTAATTCCAACTCTATAAATTCCTATTTTTGGAGAGCATGAGAGGAAGCTTCATTGCGTTTTACGATACGGAGCCACCACCACCTCCTGTTCTTCCCTGGGAGGCCAGATCTGGAGTCTGTTTGGGCCTCCGGACATGTAGATCTTCTATCTTCGTCATCACCAACAATCCTCCATCACCAATTTCATGATACTCGCCGTCGGGAGTGAGTAATTTCTTCATAGGCTTGCTGGACGGTGATGGGTTGGATGAGATTCATCATGTAATCGAGTTAGTTTTTTAGGGCTTGATCCTAAGTATCCACTATGTTCTGAGATTGATGTTGCTATGACTTTGCTATGCTTATTGCTTGCCACTGGGGCCCAAGTGCCATGATTTTAGATCTGAACCATTTATGTTTTCACCAATATATTTGTGTTCAAGACCCTACTATGCAAGTTATATGCACCTATTACGTGTTATGATCCGCATATCCCAAGGTGCCAATAATTGGGATTCATTCCGGAGATGACCGTAGTTTGAGGAGTTCATGTATTCACCATGTGGTAATTCTTTGTTACAGTTCTCTATTAAAAGGAGGCCTTAATATCGCTTAGTTTCCTTATGGACCCCGATGCCACGGGAGGGTATGCCAAAATATGTCTTGCACATTCTTTTCCGTAAGCACGTATGGCTATTTGCTGAATACATGCCTACATTATATTGACGGACGAGAGCTAGTTCTGTGTTGCCCTAGGTTATGACTGTTATATGATGAATATCATCCAACAAAATCACCGATCCAATGCCTATGAGATTTTCACTTATTGATCTTTGCTAACTTACTACTGTTGCTACTACTGTTACAACTGCTACAGAACTTCTAGGTTTACCGTTATTGTTGCTGTTACTACTATTTCTATCTTTATGAAATTACCATACTACTATGCTATTGATCACTTTTAGGGAGATATTTAGTCTCCAAGTGTGGTTGAATTGACAACTCAACTGCTAATACTTACAAATATTCTTTGCCTCCCTTTTTGCGTCGAATCAATAAATTTGGGTTGAATACTCTACCCTCGAAAGTTGTTGCGATCCCCTATACTTGTGGGTTATCAGTATCCTATTATTATTGTTGTATGAATTACCATAGGAATTATCGGGATAGGTCTAGGATTGAAGTTACCTCCATAAGCATTCCTGTTGAAATTATTTCTAGAGAAAAAATTCACATCAATAGCATCGTTATTTTTCTCAATCAAAGTAGATAGTGGCACATCGTTAGGATCAACATGAGCATTTTTACTAGCCAAGATTATCATAAGAGCATCCCTTTTATCACTCAAAGTAGACACTTCTTCGATAGTGTTTACCTTCTTATCAATTGGAGCTCGTTCGGTGTTCCATTGAGAGTATTTGGTCATTATATTATCAAGAAGTATTGTAGCTTCTTCGAATTTGATTTCCATAAAAGTACCACCTGTAGTAGAGACTAGAAGATTTCTCTACACAAAGTTAAGTCCCGCATAATTTTTTGTATTATCATCCATAAGTTTAAACCATGAGTGGGACAATTTCTAATCATTAATTTCGTTCTCTCCCAAGATTGTGCAACAGTTCATGCTCAAGTTGCTTAAAGTTAATTATTTGATTTCTAATAGAAATAATCTTAGCGGGATGAAAATACTTGGAAATAAAAGCATCCTTACATTTACCCCCTGAATCAATACAATTGCAAGGCAATGTAATGTAAATCATTGATGTGTTCAATCAGCAGAAAATAGGAAAATAATAACCATGAATAATAGCACTTACACGTAAGTTGGATAAGAAGAGGTGAAAATGGTGTTTGTCTTCAAAATAATCTTTCGATGATGGGAATATATGCACGTAGTCCCTAAGAACATTGAAAGCATTGTATTTTAAACTGGGAATAAATGGAATGGGGTTCCAATCTGCAGGAATTGGCCGTCTCTGCAGTTGGGATAGGTCTTCGGCCGGTGGACTTGATGTACTTTTTGCTGGAGTTGGATTTTTTTGTGGTACAGCTGGTGCTATGGAAAATGAAATCAGTATACCTTTTGCTGGAGTGCAGGTCCTGTGTGGTGGGGCTAGTGGTGTGACCAGTGAAGTATGGGTACAGTCTGCTGGAGTCGGTCCTACGTTTTGTGTCACTGGTTGTACAACCAATATAAGTGGGGTGCTGTCTGATTTCTCCGGCACCACCACGTTTTTCAAGGACTTTGCTGGTGCTCCTTCAGGTTCGGCAATCATCCTCTTCATTTTTGATGTCTGATGCACAAGAACAACATATGAGTGGAAAAACATGGTATGATGACAGATGGAATATGTATTGATAATGGATGGGCATGGCATCTCGACATATATGATGAGTAAACTAAGCAGATGGCGGTGCAACAAAGTAGAACAAATGCAAGACAACATATGCAAGATACGCGCAATCAACAAAACCTTGCCAAATTAGAACAGGCACCTTGATGGGTGAACAGGACAGGCCATCTGCCTTTGACTCCTCGAGGTTAAAATAGTCATTAGGATGATATTCTGAACAAGAATCAACAGGTGGGGAGCGTACGAGTTTCATTGCTTCCAGAATGGCACTCAATGCCTTGGTGCCAATTTTGTAAGTCATTGCAGTGTTCCACAATATTCTTCTGATGCGCGGATTCTGATATTCACTGTAATTGCGTATAATATCTGAGAACCATGAAAACATAAATAGTTGTGAGATTATCTTTGTAATGCAGATGATATTCTAATATAGGGGCGCCCCTGTAAACACTTGTGTGCTATCACTGGATTCTGATGAGAGAGCTCATGTGTGCTGTAATATGGTGTGTGCATTTATATAATTTGGCACAAGTCCACAAAAAATAGGCTCCAGAAGTAAGGATAGCTGCCAGATGATAGGTTCATAATATACTGTATAGACAGTTTATTGCCAAACCATGATAACAAGAGCACACACCAACTAGGCAGACCATAGTGTACATAACAGGGGTACACCATAACCAGGATATATAAATCGGGAAAGTGGAACTGGCTGGAAATTACGGTGTTGTATTGCCGCTAGTAATTGAAAGCCTATCGATCACGTACAGACCAGCTCTATCAGCTGTTGACTGCAGATGTCCCTGCTCCCCTTCCTGACAAGGAACATACTGTGCTTCCCATACAGAACACCGCACGGGCCGCCGGCCGAACCACCGGCCCCACCGCCTATGTTCCTCCGCCACCACCACCCCCACCCCCACCCGCGTCGAGTTTTCTTCGTTCGACGAGGGCCCACCACCGCCCCCCAGAACCACCATCCCTACCCGAGCCCCTTCGATCGCACCGGCGAACACCGGCGAGCTCTGAAAAATCGACTGACCCAATTTTGAAATTTAGTCTACTTTGATTTAACTAGTGTGGAATATAAAAGGGGAAAACCATAAGCATTGCGATTATGGTGTTGAGCGTGCCATGGCGGATCTAAAGGTGCAAACCGGACAAAGGCAACTTCGCAACCACGACAAGAAATCAGAGTAAAGCAGTGGCGATCTATTTTCTTGCTGCGATAAATAAGTTGAGCAGATACGAACGAGTACCGCCTTTGGTGCGGTGCCGTGTATGCATCTGCTAAGGATTTGACGATGGTGCGGTAGCGATGGCTGTCGGTGATGTGGAAGCATATCTAGGAGGGTAGACGGTGGCGGCGGGGCGCGGTGGACGAGACGGTCGTAGGAGCGGCGCCGGCAAGGTGGACGACGGCGGGGATGAATCGAGAGGACGGGATGCAAGGATCCTGGTCCGAAGCCATGGATGAGAGAGATCGATCTCTTGTAATGGACGGCGGCGTCGGGGTATCAGCTCCGGCATGGTGGAGGAGGACAGCGGTGGATGGGGTGGCGGACGGCGGCGGACGGAGGAGGATGGGGTGGAGAGGGTGTTTTGGCGCCCACGGAGTACGAATGGGGAAAAGGGAGGTAGAGAGGAAGGGGGAACCATGTATTCAGGGCGCGCTTGTCTCAAATACGAGGAAATTTACAAACTTAGCCCCCGTTTCAAATTTCTACTACATCACAGCAACACTAGTCAGTTGGGGATAGGACGGTAATCTCGCATACACCGAATATTTACCGATGAGAGTTTGTTTTTGGCGCCCACCATGTATGAATATGAATCGGGGAGGGAGTCGATTTCGGCCAAGGACACACTGTGTTTTGGCACCCACTGTGTATTAATCCGGGTGAGAGGCGGTTACGTCACGTTTGGATGAAATTACAAACCTACCCCTATCGAAACCTATAGATATCCAGCATATAGGCTTTGCGTGGCAGGGATAGGCAGTAGTGATTTCCATCTCGCAGATTTTGGTTTCGGGCGGTTACTGCGACTTTCCCCGCTTCGTTCAAATTTTGCAGAGTGCACGTTTACCATGCCAACTCAATTCGAATCTCGTTTGTATTCTATTTTTTTCCGGACAGGATCCATTTTCAATTGGAATTACATTCTATATACATCATTTTTCTATATGTACTTTCAAAAGCACAACACCATTTATACATAAATATGGTTTACAAATGGCATGATCTCATATTCATAAGGTTGTATCCATCAATTAGGATTTTCAAATATTTGAAACCACTTTATGTTGAAATCCAATGTATGCATTCCTCGCTAACTATCTCCAATTAATGTGTGTTTCATGCGGGGTTTTTTAGTTCTCAAACATGTATAATGTGTTTCACACACGCAACATATAGTGTAATCCCGTTTAGACATTAATTTCATATAAACCATGCATTTTTTGTAATTGAAGAATCTATGGATCACCAATATTGATAAACTATATAACATTACAGTGTGCCCAAATTCAAATGAATATGCATGTTTGATACACCAATTTGCGTTATGATATTATTGATGTCGTGATCTCCAGTTTAAATATGTGAATCCCCTTTAATCCAGATATTCGTCTCATATAGCTATCACTCCTGCTTATATATGACTATCTCTCTGGACCTATACATGTTCATCGTATCTCAGGTATCTCTCGTGCTACCTGTATGTCGACAATGATCTTTTATCTTCATTACACACTGACGGTTCTCTCTCCCTCGACTTTCATCACTCCATCTCTCTCCAAGTATATCTCGCTCCCTGCTATGTGTCTCTAACTATGATTCTCCATGTGGTATATCTTTCTCTCACAATAACACAAAACTTTGTCTCCCAGGGTCTCATTTCTCTCTAATATTCCCATGTGTGCCACTCGCACACCCCTCACACAGAGATGTCTTTCGCTCCTTAGATATGAGAACCTACGACTCTTCCTATTCAATATCTCTTTCTCACACACAAACACACAAACTCTGTCTCCCAGAGTCTCATATTTCTCCATTGTTCTCTTGTATGTCGCTCACACACACCCTTTCTCCCTAGAGATATCTTGCGCTCCCTCGTATGTCTCTCTAGCTATCACTCTCGTTGTGAAATATATTTCTCTCTCGCAGACACAAAACTCCGTCTCTCTGGATCTCATTTCTCTCTGATATCTGTTTGTATGTGACTCACACGCACCCTCTCTCTATCTCTCTCACACCCACACACATAACCCAGCCTTCTGATCCACTCGACTCCTATCTCTAACGCACACTAGCTAGCATCTTTATCTTTCTATTTATCTGTTTCTCCATCAACCTTCTTTATCGCCCTCACTCATGATTCCTATCACGCACACTACATATGTTTATCTCTAGATGCAGTCAAGTGCCCTCTCACACACATATATAACTTCACCCTTTCAACCACCCGACGGTCATCTCCAACACCCAAACTAGTGGATGTCCCTCTAGCTAGCATCTCCATCTTTGTATCTATCTGTAGTTTCTCCGTCAACATTTCTTTCTCGCACGGAGTCTTGCTTCCTATCACCCATACTATATATGTCTCTCCATACATATGCATTTATAGGTTGGTCTCTTATGCACAATCGTTGCGCCTCACTCCCTCTGGTCGCCATAGATGCATGCTCTATCCCACTCCACTATCTCTTAAAGACAAAAACACATGCTCAATTGTCGGGACTTCTTCCATGCATTCTCACATGCATGCATATTGTCATACCGATCCGTCTCTCCCATGTCGTTGATCTTATGACTTATGTCTTCTTTCTTTTATCTCGATCATGCGCGCGTGCACACACACACATCCCATGTATACATGTATACCTCTCACACATGCACGTTCAAGGTCTCTATGTCTCCATACGTAGTTAATTACCCTCATCCTAACGTCACATCAAATCGTTCTCCTCTTTTGTGCACATAACTTCCACCTGGATGGGTAAAACACACACTCACACTTAACAATCTCCATCTAGCTACCCCCCCCTCCTCTCACTCTTCCCCTATATCCCCGAAACCAATAAGACCATCCCTTAGTTTAATTCACGCCTACATGCACCATCGATATATAGTAGTCTTCCTCGGTGTCTCTCGAACAAACACGTTCGCTCGAAGTCGACTCCTCTCACGCGCACACACCGTCTCTTCCCTCTCTACGGGCATTTTCTCACTCGCACCCCACCGTTGGTGGCCTCTGCCATACACATCACCTCTCTATGATGAAATCCATTCACTTAAATTACATCCGCCACAGAGGACCCCGCGACACACACGCGCGCGCTCGCACCCCCCCCCCCCAACTCACACACACTAAGACTCCATCTCTCTCTCTCACACACACACACAAACACACACACACGCAAGCACGCACGCCCCCCCACACACACTACAACTCCATCTCTCTCCCTCTCTCACACACACAAACTAAGACCCCATCTCTCTCTCTCCTCTCTTTCTCTCTCTCTCTCTCTCTCTCACACACACACACACCCCACACACACACTAAGACTCCATCTCACACACACATGCTCTAGGCGGAGCATTTGTTCCTACCACCCTTCATCCAATCTTACCAGTATGATAAACAACCACCTTTATTTAGTTGCATAACATGGACAAATTCCACTTTACTTTAGTAGTCAGCAAACTTATCATCTGTATCCCTATAAAAAAACGAGTTGGTGGTGATGGTGTGCCTGCCATCTTGTAATACAGACCGAATGATCTATATCTGAGGATATAAAGAAAACTGTGATAATTTTACAAAAGATACCCGCACCTCTCTCCACATCATTATCTCCCGCAACCTCATTGCTCAGCAATTAAAAAAGGAATAAGTCTCAGGAACAATCTAGTATGCATGGTGGCCGCTGCCGCCTGCCGGTGCCGTCCATCCCCATGCCTCCGCCCATTCCGACCACCAGTCACCACCACGCTCCACTCCTCCTCGCCTTATCTCTCATCTTTCATTTTTTCGATGACATTCTCGAGATACTAATTTTCCGAAAAAATTCTCGAGATATCATTAGTTTTTACACATGGGATTACTCCTGCATGGGTCAATCACAATAGGTGTTCTGTAAAAAAATGCATATTGATGTTTCGTGCAATGCACGAGAATCTTGCTTGTAATTATATAACGCAAATCACGAGCAGGAAGTGACATTTTTTTGACACAACCACATTAACATGGCCACGTAAATCACTGGCTAAAGTAAATACCATTATACTTATATCCCGATGCAAAAGGTTGAGTACATGTCCGAAGAGTAGATTCGCACACACGCACTCTATCTCTCAGAATCTCTCTCACACACACACCAGTTACATGACGCCCACTTAAGCAGACACGTATGTTACAATTTGTGCACCCGCGGGTACACGTGATGCTGCGCATTTATTTAAGCCGGAAGGAGAACCCAAATAGTAGCTGCATTCATGCCCCTCCCGCCGCCTCTTCTCTGGTCGCCATCGCCCGGTAGCCATGGGCCGGCCGAAGGTAACAACATACACCATACTCCTGCCGGAGTGGCGGTTTAATATGGAAATTTTAGTGGTCATGCATGCATCTTTTTGTGCTAGCACTCCTATATAAGGGTTGACCGGTCGCTTCCTGCGGACGTGCGTGGGCGGTGGAAGAGGAAGGAGAAGGGAAGCGGGCTGTGGAGTACTTTTTTATCAGAATTTCTTAGGAAACTGAGTGCAATAATTGAGTAGTTTTGCAAACTACCAGTACTACACCTGAAACGGTTCAAAACCTATACTCCCTTGCCAGCGCGCGCTTCCGCATGAAACGGTCAGCGTCGCCCTGGAGCGTCAGTTCCGCATTAATGCCCGGCCAGAGCGGAGGCGACCTCTCGCTGGCGCCGGCTTTGAAGTGGCGCGACGGCCGAGAGAGCACCGCTTCCCGGCGCACGCGACTGCTCCGCGTCGAGACTGGTCGTAGGCCCTGTTTGGATCCATGGGTTAGAGTTAGTTTTAGCTAGTTGGGGCTCAAATAGCCCTAAACTATCCAAGCATGAGGGTTTAAATTGGAGCAAGTTGCACCGAACCCGCCAAAAAAAACTATCCCACCCAAGAGGTGCTAACTGGAGATAGTTCTCGTTGGGACCACTGAAAAATCACTTTTATCTCTCCATGAAGTGCATTTATTGTCAATCTAACCCTGTCACCCAAACAAGTCTTTGGCTACTGTTAGTTCAGGGTTAGTCATGAGTTAGTCTAACCTCGAGCTAAGTTAGAGTATCGAACAGGAGCAGTATAGGACATGCAAGTTGCTCAAAGCATAAAGGCATATTCGTACGTGAAAGGATTTTTTTCTTTTTGAAAACGGAATGTGAAAGGAATTTTTTTTAGAATGCTCTTGGCATGTCACTAACATGTGATAGTTAACCGACCTCATTAGACGGCAGAAACGCCATCCCGCCGCACTTTGATAGAGACGAGGAGGGAGAAGCAATAGAGGCTACTGGATTACTAGAGATTGGTGTCGCACGGAAGCCAAGAAATATGGTGATAGCGTGGGTTAGCCATGTACTAGTATGATACTACACTGGGCTCCCGTGTTTCGTACTCTTCCAGTCCACTGTGGAGATGATTGGTTAATTTTATATTGCTAAATAATATTAAATATTATGAGTGCAGACGCTCCACCACGAGGTTCCTTGCTCCTTCTCGGTCGTCCAGAATCTATGTTCTTCCACTCTATTTTTTTAGGTGAGCTTTGTTCATCCTTTTGCCAACACGCGAGACATCTAGCATCAAGGTGCACGTGTTATGCAAGGATCGTTCCATCTATATGAAGAACACGTGGGACTGGAACTACGAGACGAACATGTACCGAGGAGTGGACGTACGAACCTGAGTAATGTAGCGCAGTAAGTGAAGTAGAAAGGCACAAATGGTATGAACATGCGTGGCATATAGGGTGTGTTTGGTTGCGTTCTCGTCTCAACATAGTTGTTCCCTCTTCATGCATGCTCAACTCAACACCTCTCTTCATGCATGCTCTCTTCATGCATGCTTCTATATGTTGTACGTGTAATGCACGGTGATGTTATGGAGTACTTGCCTAAGTACTCTACTACTACTATATTAGTTGGAGGCACATATTAACTTTTATATTTGTTTACGTGTATGCCCCAAGACCTTCCAACTAGACGTGTCTTTGTCTCCAGGTCGCAATTTGTATCGTTCATACCACTAAGTACTACTACGTGTGGTCTCCGACCCAGAAGTGGAAGAAGTGGAGACGCTCTACCACGCTGTTTTTTTACGCTGGGCTCTACCACGCTATTCATGTCCCACTCCTTTCGCTGACGTGTGGGACATCCGGCACGTGCCGTGTTTGGCACCCTTCGTCGTAAGAGTTGAAACGCTAGCATTCATCAGAAATAAAAAATAATTACATATTGGCAGTGATACTATATTTTTGCGAACCAATCAGCAGTAATACTATACCACGCGGTTTCCTTGCTCCTCGATATCGAAAAGAATACTTCCGTTCGCCAACATGTGGGACGTCAACCATCTTGGTCCACTTGCCATGCACGTAGAACTCCAAGGGAGTCACCCAGGTCGTCGCGCCGCAGTAACAATGACTTATGAGCCGTCAAATCACATGCCCACTTCCCACTTTGAAGTTGCTTGGACGAAGGAACCATCATGACTTTGTTGAATTCCGCTTCTTGTAGAAAACTACTGTACCAGCAGTACTGCTAGCTACAGTAGTTACTCCAACAGAGGCCTCCTTTCGTTCATAGGATAGGAATATGAAAATCATAGGAAGTGAGATGAAATGCATCTCAATTCCTATAGAGAAAGAGATGTCATTTGATGCTTAGGATAGGAATTTTTCCATTTAGTCTAGGCTAATGTACTGGTAATTTTCTCTAAAAACTACAGTAGTAACTAGTAGTACTAGTACATGCTCGTACTCAGACACACACACACACACACACGCTAACTACTAGTACTACTACTTCTCACATGCTGGCCAGACGCCGTTGTTCTCCTTCCCGGCTTTGTCGGTGACACCCCACCGTGCTTGGATCTCCGCCGACCTCTCCGCAGCAGCGCGTGCGTCCTTTTCTTTCTTGCAGCGGCGGGCCTCTCTTTTATTGAGTGCTTTCTGACTTTTCCGCTCCCTCTGTGCGGCTTTGACTGCCTCTTGCTCTACCGCCCATTCGGCCTTGGCATCGTTAAATTCCTCCCACATAGTTGTGAGGTCGCGGGCGGCGATGAACTCGGCACGGCGGGATGCCATCGCTTCCCTACCATTTTGTGTGCGGTCGTGGGCGGCGAGGAACTCGGCGTGGCGGGATGCCATCGCTGCCTTACCGGTTAGTATGCGGCGCTGTGGCATGAACGACGCTTGGTGAGAGCTCTGGGGTGGAGTGGCCGGACAACCGTATAGTGCATTGGTTTGTCAAGAGCTCAAGGACAGAAGACGAAGCAAATTTGGATTCCCCTTCAATCTTGGTCATTTATTACCGAGTAAAATGCATTGGCGGTCATCGAACTTGTCTTGATAGCTCACTTTGATCATTGTATACGAGATATGGTGATTATACGGTCACTGGCTCAACGTACAGCTCCGTATTTGTTTGGTTGACCAGTCAAACAGTCCACATGCGCCTCATCAGCTCATGTTCTTTATCTATCTACGCGGGCCTACCTGTCAATGGAGAAAGAAATACTGTAAAAACCAAAATTATGCTAGCGTCCGGACCGCTTCCGAAGCCCGCTCTCACCGCCCTGACCCCTCAAGACGCCAGCTGCCCACCGCATGCATGCATAGCAAGTAGTACTCCTTATGTGGAGGAGAGAGAGGCATTGACAAAGTCAAGGAGTGGGCTCTGCAAGAGCCCGTCTCTACACGTGCTCGTAGGTACAAAAAAAAATTCTTAAAAAAGGCATAAAATCAATTGTGTCTTTAAAAAAGAAAGGTAAAAAACATTTGAGAGGAAATAGATAGAGAGCAAGTGAGAAAAAGCTGTAACCTGGGCATTACATGAGGAAGGAGGGAGTGGTGCACATGCCAAGTTCACTGGGTTGCCGTGTTTCACACTCCTCCATCGTAACAGTGGAGACAATAGCTTTCATCAAAAATAAACAATGAATACTTGTTGCTCGTCCTCTATATCGGAAAGAATACTTTCATTAGCCGAAATGTGGGACGTCAACCATCCTGGTCCACCTGCCATGCAAAAAATTATCCTGGTCTACCCCGGTCGTATCGCAGACCCAACCTTTCCCACTGTATGTTGTTTGGATGAAGGACCCATCATGACTTCGTTGAATTCTGCTTCTTCAAGAAAACTTACTGTACCCACTATACTGCTACCACACGCGAAGACTGGACGGCACTGTACCACGTCATATCACTGAAACCCACTAGGCCAAACTAGCCCGCCTAGGTCATCTATTTTGGAACGGAGGGAGTACGTCTCTACACTTCTATGATTTTGTGTTGCATGTCATATCACTGAAACCCACTAGGCCAAACTAGCCCGCCTAGGTCATCGATCGCTAAGCCTACAATTTTAGGAGCTAGGGCTATTGGTCGATCGACGAGGGATAAGTATAAGCGTACCACGAGCTCATCAGACCCAATGTTTCTCTTCGGTGATTTTTTTGCAAGTACTATAGATCGCACAATAGCTAGCCTAATAACACCAAGAATCATCAAACAAGCCCTGCTGATATGATAAACAGTTCAAACTTACATCTAATAATGCCATATATTACATCTAAAGCTAGTGAGGATACATCTGTTTCCATAACTCGGAGAGGGTTCGCATGATTCACTATCAAACAAAAGTATCCAGATCCGCCCATACAAGACAGTGCACTAGCCCTAAGATGGTTTGATAACACGCATCATTCTGGTAATTAAACATAGGGCAATGCAAACTACCCTAAAGGATTAGCGCGACCAACTATTTCTTGTCATCGATCTCTCGGGCAATGACCAAAGCACGGACAGCGGCATGGGAATCAATTTCTTGGGTGATGTCCGCAGGACTGACCACGACATCGAAATCGATCTATGGGGCGATGTCCACAGGATGGACAGCAGCATCGGAATCGATATCTGGGGCGATGCCAACAGAACGGGCCACGACATCGAAATCATCAAGGACATCCACCGGCACCTGCACAACCCTAACATATTAGCAAGCACATTGCAAATAATCAAAAACCACAACTATGGTAATAAGCCATTATTTTTTACCTTGTGCAGCTCACCGGGGGATCTCATCCCTCCGGGGGCCATCTCCTCGTCCTCGATGGGGGCCATCACCTTGCCAGGGGAATACTTCTTCTCAACGGCGACTATCTCCTCAAACTCGGTCTTGAGCCTCACATAGGTGGCAATCAGAGCTCCTGGGGTAGGCACGGTGGGGCCCTTGCTGTTCTTCCAACTTTCTTTGAGGAGTTTGTCTGCCAACGTCCTCAACTCTTGGTTCAGTGCTTGTTTCTTGGAGTTCTTCGTCTCCGTGGGTTGGCCCGCCAACATGGTCAACTCGTTGGTCGGTGCTCGCTTCCTGGAGATCGCTGTCTCCAGTGGGTTGTCCTCCGGCAACTCTTTGCCTATTGCTCCAGGATCCATCAATGAAGTGAAAAACAAAAAAGCAATCGAAAGGAAACCACAATCGCAATGAAAACGGGAAAAGAATAGGATGTGAGAATTGGCCGGTGCTTCGCAAAAAGAAGATTCTTGGAATGAAAATATAGTAGCATAACTGATTCGCCCACCTTTCCTTCGTCGGTATAGAAGAAAAATGGCAGAAGTGAGTAGCCTGGAGTGAGGTTTTCTTCAAGAAAGGGAAGAAAGGGCTTGAACGAGTGTTCCAGTGAAATGATGGTTGCTTCGTCCAGTCCAACTTGGAGGCCACCTTACCACTGCTGGTAAAGGTGTGGGTTTTGTGACATGACGGGTCATGACGGCCACACTGGGGTGACAGGTGAGTCTCGACTGTAGCACCTCGCTGTGATTTGGTGGATGGCACGCGGGCCCGGATGCTTTGAAATGTCCCGCATGTGGATAGAGCGGCTAGTCATATAGGAGTGCTCAATATTGTGCACCACGACCAAGACGGAGAGGAAAATGAGAGAACTATGTAATTGATGCATGGGTTTAATTAGGGTACCTTTGTAAAGTATGAGATACATTCCTCCAATCGCAAAATGCCTTGGTTCATGAGATTTGAGATTTGAGCCCTATAAATCGGAAGGGAGGGAGCGGTGTAGTCTAGTCACTTGTTGAAATCTCTAGAAAGGCAAATACTCCTTTCCAGTTTACAGGGCTATACTACTCCCTCCGTCTAGGTGTGTAAGTCACCTTACGAAAACCAAATAGTCCCAAAACACTTAGGCGCGGTGCATTAACTTCTACCTTGTTTCTTGTTTCTTGACATATCAACCAATAAGAGATGATAGGTGTGCATGCTTTTAATGACTTGCAATGGCTAGTTCATTGCATGCAATGCTATTAATTAGCAAATAAACATTAGTGACCCCAGGAGGAAACCATGCTAAGCGCGTGGACATATCAACCAATAGTATCAACCAATGGATAATGGAGTTTAATTGTTAAACAATACTCCCTCCGTCTAGGTGAATAAGTCATCTTAGATTGTGCACTATGACCAAGGAGGAGGGGAAAACGAGAGATCTTAATGTTTATTTGCTAATTAATAGCATTGCATGCAATGAACTAACCACTTCATGTCGTGTTTGGTAGTCTCAAGTCATTAGAAGCATGCACACCCACATCTCCTATTGGCTGATATGTCAAGAAACAAGAAACGAGGTAGGAGTTAATGCAGCGCGCCTAAGTATTTTGGGATTACTTGGTTTTCCTAAGATGACTTACACACCTAGACGGAGGGAGTAGCAATTTTTCTCATGCAAGAGCCTGGCTAGTACTCCAAGGAACCGCACCACGCGAGCATTCGCAAATGCCACGTTCGGGTTGCGCTTGGCTCTTCACCTCTTCGAGAAGACGAACAGTAATGATGTTACTCCTACTTCTACAGTATCGAATCCACTGCTGCATGTCCGTCCACCTCGTGCGGGAGGGATAGAGAAAGCTTCAACTTACTGCTCCTGCCTTTGTGTCTATGACAGGTGGGCCCAACAGGTGGTTGGCCCTCCTGTCATGCAGCCAAAGGCAGGTGCAGTTAAGGCACTGGAGATCAGTCCGCGAGGGAGAGGGCGTTGTAGTAATCAAATTTCTCGGTCTTGTACGAGTTGACGAAGATAGGGGTTTCTTGCTTGCTAGGTTTCCTTGCTAGGGTTGCTCACTACGTATATATAGGCCGAAGCCTCCGCGCTTGCTTGCTAGGGTTGCTCTATTCAGACACTCTCGTCCTCTCCAGATTTAAACAAGATAGGGGTAGTAACAGTGTCTTTCTCCCTTAAAAAACACAGTTGGTGACAGATCCGGACGTATCCCCCTCCGTCGGTGAAGGGGAGGAGGGGCAGCGTTTAGGCCGTCGTCGACAGCGAGGGAGGAGACCCACTGCCGGCCACACCATTATCTCTGGTCGAGCGCCGGCGCGGGAGGTCTTCTGATCCTTTCGTCGTTGCCTGTGGGCGGATCCGGCCTCCCACCGCCCACCTATCCACATCCTGACGACCTTTAGGTATATCTTCGTTCGAAACCGCCTTAGCTCCACTTCCCCAGCTCGCTACGTTGCTGCATGTCCATCATTTTCTACCTCTCACCCCCTCTTGATCAGATGGTCCAACGTCACATATTTTTTTTCTTCTATTGTTCGAGGTAAAGCTACTTCATGGAGTCGAATCTTGTACTCCCTCCGTCCGAAAATACTTGTCATTGAAATGGATGTATCTAGATGTATTTTAGTTCTAGACACATCCATTTTGATGATAAGTAATTCCGGACGGAGGGAGTACTTGGTTCAAACAAGAAATAAAGTGGGGGTGGGGGAATTTAGTATGTACATCGGACTTGGTACAAACATGTAACACCCCGGATGTAACTTGCCATATTTGTAACTCCAACTCTTGCCATTTTCGGCAATGTGATATGATATTCCCTCCGTGGTTGGGTTTCCCTTAATTTTGCATTTTCCCCGTTGTCCGTTTTGCAATCCGGCGCTCCTATGTTCCTCGGCGTCCCCTTTTACCTATTTTCATGTGTGAGTGTTAAACGGTCTCGGAATGGACCGAGGTTTGTCAAGCGGCCTTTGTATAGCACCGGTAGACCGCCTGTCAAGTTTCGAGTCATTCGGAGGTTGTTTGATACTCCAACGGTTAACCAGGCAACCGCGAAAGCCTCTTTTGGGATGCAGCCCAAAACCCCTCCAAAACAGCCCAATAACTCATCTAAGACACTCCCATGTCCATCGCCGTTCGATCACGATCGTGTGGGCGAAAACCGTGCTCTATTTGGAGCCTCCTAGCCCCTCCTACCTATAAATATACCCTCCTCCCGAAATTTGCGGATCATTCCTACCCTAACCCTAGCTCCCCGCTCCCCTCCGCGCACCGGACACGTCCGGTCCGCGCCGGACGAATCCCGCCGCCGCCGTCGCCCAATCAGGGGCTGCCACGTGGCGACCGCCGCCGCCCCGCGCCGCCAGCCCGCGAGCCCGCATCCGGTCCTCGCGGCCCAGAGTCGCTCCGCCGCCCGCCCGCGCCTCGCCTCCCCGCCGCCCGCGCCCGGCCGCCACCCGCGCCCGCGCCCGCCGCCGTCCCCCGCCGGTGCCGGTCGCTGCGGCGCCGTCTCGGCGTTCCCCCCGCGGCCGCCGCCTCCGCCGCCTCTCCGCCGCCTCCGCTTCGCCGTCCCGCGGCCGGATCCGGCGTCCCTCGCCGCGGATCCGCCGTCCCTCGCCCTCCCTTGCCTCCCCGGCGAGTTCTCCGGCCAGATCCGCCGCCACCTCAGATTCCTCGCCGACGAACCCTAGGTCAAAATCGCGCGTCATTTTCTCTGCAGATATTTTATTGCCCTGTTCATCGCATCATAACTTGCTGCATACTGCTCCGTTTCGTGCGTATAATATGTCAAATTGTTCGCCTCGATGAGTACATCATTTCATCTCATTGCGTCATTTTCATTTGAGCTCATCTTGATGCCCGAAATGCTGTTGGAAGATGGCTATGTGATGTTAGTTTCAGATCTGTTTGAGTAGATGCACTTTTGTCATTTTTGCCATCATTGATGTGTGCTTCCTATGAACTTGAGTCCTACATGTGTTTTGTAATCTGCCATGCCATCTTTACAGGGGTGTATGCCATGTATTTTTGTGATCTCTGTGGTGACTAGAACAAGCATGCAAACTAGGGATCATAATGTTGCTGATTTCAGAGACTCAGTAATTTCACTAAGTTATTTCCTGCTGTTATTTTTATGACATGTGTTCATGTTGTTTCAGAGAGATCTATGCCTCCTTTGAGCATGATCAGTAAGGATGTTTTGGACATATGGATTTTCTCTATCCATTCTTGCCTTTGTTTGTAATTATGGAGTGCCATAGCTTGAGTCAGTCGAGCTCTACTTTTGCTATAAAATGTTACTGGCAGGTTGTTTACATGTTATTCGATTTTGCCAAGCTTGTTGTCGTTGATCCTTGCATTCTATGATGTTGTTCTTGCAATGATTAGCTTCTATGCCATGTCTTCTTGACGGATGTATGATTATTTTATCATGAAAAGCTCTGTAGTGAGTGCATCGAGCTCGTAAACATGCCTACTTGCTATCTGTTTTTGACATGTCCAGTTTTCTGCAATGTCTGAAAACTGTAACGAAACTTGCTTAATTGACATGGGTGCTATTATATTTTATGGTCCTTTTTGGCTAATGGTCAGTAAGGGACTTGTGTTAAATGCTTTAATTAGATTCATGACATGCCTTGTTTTGCTATATTGTGTTCTTTAGCATGTTGTTTCCTTGATCTAAACATGTCATCCTGATGTTAATTTCTGGCATGTTGTTATTTTCACTAAGTCTGTGAACCTGTTCTCTTTTGCACTTTTGCCATGCTTGTTTGAACCTGTTGTGATGTGATATAGCCGTAGCTCAGTGTTCATCTTTTGTCAAGCATCTTGGGTAGATCACTGTCATATGCTTTGCTGATATGTTTGGGTGCATTAACTTAATTTCTTGTCGCTTGCTAAGTAGCATCATGCTGTTAATGGCAGAATCTTGTCATTCTTGTTTTGCTTGTCATTTGCAAACCGTGCATCCGATTCCGGTGATCTTTATATCGATTTCAACCGAAATCACCTCACCTTTCCAGTGGCATACTTGGTTTGCAAGATTATGCCTGGTTCATCTTTTTCCTTCCGAAGCATGCATATGCATCGCATACCACATCTCGCATATCATGCCATGTTTATGTGTTGCTATGCCTATGCTGCGATACCTACCACTTGCTATATCATGCCACCCATATTACCATGTTAAACCTCTAACCATCCTTTCCTAGCAAACCGTTGATTGGCTATGTTACCGCTTTGCTCAGCCGCTCTTATAGCGTTGCTAGTTGCAGGTGAAGATGAAGTTTGTTCCATGTTGGAACATGATTATTTTGGGATATCACAATATCTCTTATTTAATTAATGCATCTATATACTAGGTAAAGGGTGGAAGGCTCGGCCTTATGCCTAGTGTTTTGTTCCACTTTTGCCACCCTAGTTTTCCGTCATACCGGTGTTATGTTCCTTGATTTTGCGTTCCTTACACGGTTGGGTGATTTATGGGACCCCCTTGACAGTTCGCTTTGAATAAGACTCCTCCAGCAAGGCCCAACATTGGTTTTACCATTTGCCACCTAAGCCTTTTTCCCCTGGGTTTTCGTGAGCACGAGGGTCATCTTTATTTTAACCCCCCCCCCGGGCCACTGCTCCCTCTGAGTGCTGGTCCGAACCGAGAGCCTGCGGGACCACCGCGGGGAAACTCGAGGCCTGGTTTTACTCGTAGCTTAACTTATCCGGATGTGCCCTGAGACCGAGATATGTGCAGCTCCTATCAGGATTTGTCGGCACAATCGGGTGGCTTTGCTGGTTTTGTTTTATTACTGTCGAAATGTCTTGTAGTCCGGGATTCCGAGACTGATCGGGTCTTCCCGGTAGAAGGAATATCCTTCGTTGACCGTGAGAGCTTATAATGGGCTAAGTTGGGACACCCCTGCTGTCGGAGTAATGGGCCACGGGTAGGCAAACCCGAGGCCCAGAACCTTTCAAGACATCGGGGCCGGCTTCGCCCCTCGAAGGATCCCAAGACAAAGGGCCGACTCTGAGAGTCGGCTATAGCATCGCCGACTACCCACTCACGGCCGAATCTCGAAGGCGGCTACGACATAAGCCGACTCCCAGTTGGCGACTCCAGGAATGCCGACTATGGGGAGTCGGCCCACGACTTCGCCACCTTCAGCCTTCTAGAAGAAGGACAGGACTGGGGATGGCCGGAGTACGGCCTTCCCCTACCCTGATTACCAAGGGCGGGTATGGCTATAGTGCGACATACCGGAAGAGATCTTCGGTACGGCGCGGCACTGTGGCCATACCGGCCCTGACGTCCGCCCCAGCGGCGGAACCCTGTTCCCACGTTGGCCCGCCAGTACGGCCTGGAGACGGCGGGCCCCACCAGTCAGCGGGGGAGATAGAAGACGGCGAGAGCGCCCAAAGACGGACCCCGTGGGAGTCGGCCTCCAGGAGTCCGCCCGTTCCTCCCATGGGCCCCGCACGCCATTAACCAGATAAGACGGGGAGTGGCCACAGTGATCGCCCGCCGGACGGCGGCACTGTTGCCACGACCCCGTGACCAAGACGACGTCATCAGAAGCGCGGCTACAGTGACCAGGTCAGCCGGCGGGGCCCACCAGCGGCGGGCCCCAAGAGTAGGCGGAGAAGACGGCCACTTGAGAGACAGGCAGCTGGGACCCGCGCCCAGTCGGATTACCATTGTAACCCCGGGGGGTAGGCCTATATAAACCCCCCGGAACACCCATGCAAAGGGTTCGAACCTTTAGACCCCAGACCAGAGGCATAGAAGGGAGGAGCTAGCCTTGCCTTCCCCTACCTCTAGAACACAGCTCGAGGAGCAACGTTGTACACACCATTACCATAGTGAGCATGCGGAGACCCCGCACAGCAGCAGTAGGGGTATTATCTACTCGGAGAGCCCCGAAGCTGGGTAAGATCTGCCGGCGTGCATGTCTACGCCTCATCCCGCTTCCAGGCACTGGCGACGTTCTACTCGCCCCCACCATGATAAGCCATCCGTTGGCATATGTCGCACCCAACCCTCGACATTTGGCGCCCACCGTGAGGCGAGGTGCACCGTCGTCCGGAGATCTGTTCTGGACGGGAACCCTTTTTCTCCCCGGCGAGCGTAGCCAGCCCGACACGCCAGAGGGAATCTGCGCCGACGCGCTGCGCGACGTTGAGACCGTTTGCGCGGCCAGCTGCCTCGCCGATCTTGTCGGCGAGGTTAGCCTCTCCGACGAGCCTGCATCCGACGCAGTTAGCGGCGGCCCTGCGAACCTTCTCGCGGGCCTCCTCGACGACCTCCATGTTGCTGGCGAGCCTGCAACTGACCTGGAGTCCGTAGGCTCCACCGACCCGATGCTGGTCGATTCCGACACCGCGTCGGTCGACGCCTTTCCCACCGATGTGGTGATCTACGACGAACCGCTCCCTTGCACGGAGAGCGGCGGAAGCACCGTCACTGAGGTGCTCGTCATCGACCGTGCCGAGCACTCCGACGGGAGAGCTCGCGACCCGCTTGACGCGGCACTGCAAGACCTGGATGCGCCCATTCCAGAGGACGCCGATGCCGAAGCGCTGGAGGCACGCCGCCTCCAGCTCGTCGAAGGCGCGAAGAAGCTGGCGAGCATGAGACGCTTGTCAGAGGCCTACCAGCGCGAGATGGATCGCGCTGTGGGCGGCTCGCCGGCTCCGATGGGGCCGAGCCGCCTAGGCGCGGTCCGGCAACGCGGCGCGGACATCGCTAGCATGTTCGGGGCCAACCGCCCCGTATATGCCACGCCCGCAGAAAACATTCGAGCCGCCCAAGCGGCGGCAGACGAGCTGGATAACCTCGAAGGCGAAGAGCGCCGACTGATGATGGAGCGAGTCCAGCGACTCCTCGACGCGGCCGGCACGCAGAACGCGGCCGGCTGCCGCACCGAAGGACTGCAGCAGCAGAAAGATGACCTGCTACCCCGCCGAGATCAAGGCGCAACATCTCGGGCGCCGACTGGCGGCGTCCGCGGAAGAAAAGACAAGGAGTCGGCTGCAAGCCGCTGTCGGACTCATATCACCATCGAGCGCGACCAGGACGGCCGCCCGAATGCGGTAGAGCGGCGGGACGACTATGTGCCTCCGCCACCCCCCAGAGAAAGGCGAGTCTCCCCACCGCCCGTTGAACATCCGACTCTCGGAGGTCGCCTAGGCCGCCGAGAGGGAGTCGGAGAGAACGATGCCCGCCTCCGGATCGACCGACTCCATCGATATCTGGTGCTGGAAGAATAGGATGAGCTGGGGCCGCCGTGTTTTGGTCCCCGCATCCGAGATGAGCCCTTCCCCAAAGGGTTCACTCTCCCCAGAGATACCCCCAAGTACACCGGCTCCGTGAAGCCGGAGGATTGGCTAGTCGACTACGCCACCGCCGTCGACATAGCAAGAGGCAACAAGCGCGTCGCCCTCAAGTACGTTCCTCTCATGCTCCAGGGCATGGCCCGGACATGGCTGAACAGCCTGAAGCCCCGCAGCATCAACAGTTGGGTCAACTTCACCGAGGCTTTCGTCCGCAACTTCACGAGCACGTACAAGCGACCTCCCAAGCCTCGCCAGCTCTCCTTGTGCGTGCAAGGCCCCGACGAATCCACTCGCGACTACCTCACGCGGTGGGACGAGCTCCGAAACTCCTGCGAGGGCATGCACGAGGTGCAGGCCATCGAGTACTTCACCGCCGGGTGCAGAGAAGGCACCCTCCTCAAGCACAAGCTTCTCTGCGACGAGCCGGAGACCCTGGATGAACTGCTGATCATAGCAGACAAGTATGCCACAGCCGACTCTTCTATGAAGACGGAGATCCAAGTCGGCACAACAGGCAAAGTCGCCCCTCAGGCTCCCAGAACCCCGGCTGGAGACGCCAGCCGGCGGCAGCAGCAGAACAATCACAAGCGCAAGGCCCCGCAGCCGGCTTCCAATAGCCGGCAGGTCGCAACGGTCGACAATCAGTAACCAGAAGGGCAGCCTCCACCCAAGTGGCAGAAGGGCGGCAAGCCCAATTGGCTGCCGGCTTTCTCCTACGAGCAGGCTCTGGATGGCCCCTGCAAGTTTCACAGTGGCGCGAAGCCATCAAACCACACCACCAGAAAGTGCCACTGGCTGACTAGGATTGCCAAGGGAGACGGCTTGGTGCCTCCTCCACCTGCTGGACAGCCGCCTCCGCCCCAGCAGCCGGCTGCCAGGTCAGTCGGCGCAGTACAAGATGAGTACCCCGAAGAGCATGGAGCCTACATGGTGTTCACCAGTGTGGCAGATGACAGACGCAGCAGGCGGCTGCAGCAGCAAGAAGTCAACACAGTAGCATCAGACACTCCAGAGTTCATGCACTGGTCCGAGAAACCTATCAGTTGGAGCAGAGCAGATCACCCAGAGGTGATGCCAAATCCAGGTTCCTACGCCTTGGTTCTGGAGGCCACATTTGCCACTGATAGGCGGCCAGCTCGCTTCTCGCGAGTTTTGTTAGATGGAGGCAGCAATATCAACATCCTGTACAAGAATACTATGGAGAAGTTAGGAATCAAGCAAAGACAACTCCAGAACAGCCGGACTGTATTCCATGGGATCGTCCCTGGCCTTTCCTGCTCTCCAATCGGCAAGATTTTGATAGATGTCCTTTTCGGAGATAAGGATCACTTCCGCCGAGAACCAGTCTGGTTTGAAGTGGTGGACCTCCGGATCCCATACCATGCACTACTTGGCCGACCTGCCTTGGCCAAGTTCATGGCGGTCCCCCACTACGCCTACCTCAAGATGAAGATGTCGAGTTCCAAGGGAATCCTGACTGTAGTCGGCGACTACTGGAAGTCGTCCCCTTGTGCGGCCGAGTGTAGTCGGCTGGCCGAGTCCCTGGTTATTGCAGCGGAGAAGCGACTTCTTGACCGGGTTGTGGCGATGGTCGGCAAGCAGCCTGAGTTGCCGCCCAAACCCAAGGAGTCGGAAGCTGAGGGCTCGTTCAAGCCGGCGAAGGAAACGAAGAAGATGCCTTTGGACCCAGAGCACCCGGAGAGGTACGCAGTCATAGGTGCAAACCTTGACAGCAAATAGGAAGGCGAGCTCGTCGATTTCCTCCGTGAGAATCGGGACATCTTCGCATGGTCCCCCAAAGACATGCCAGGTGTGCCGACGGAATTCGCCGAGCACAAGTTACATGTCCGGTCCGATGCAAAGCCCGTCAGGCAGCCCCTGCGCCGCCTGTCAGAAGAGAAGAGAAGAGTTGTTGGTGAAGAGATAGCCCGGCTGCTTGCAGCCGGCTTCATCATGGAAGTATTTTTCCCAGAGTGGCTAGCAAACCCAGTCTTAGTACTGAAGAAGAACAAGCAGTGGAGAATGTGTATTGACTACACGAGCCTTAACAAAGCCTGCCCCAAGGACCCGTTTGCTTTGCCGAGAATTGATCAGGTGATACACTCCACAGCCGGATGCGAGCTGTTGAGCTTCTTAGATGCCTATTCAGGATATCACCAGATCAAGCTGAACCCGGCAGACAGACTGAAGACCGCCTTCATCATGCCGTTCGGAGCCTTCTACTACCTGACCATGACGTACGGCTTGAGGAATGCCGGCGCCACCTTTCAGCGTTGCATGCAGAAGTGCCTCCTCAAGCAACTCGACAGAAATGCCCACGTTTACGTGGATGATGTGGTGGTGAAGACGGAAAAGAGCAGAACTTTGCTGGAAGACCTCAAAGAAACCTTTGAGAACCTGCGCCGATTCCGGATCAAGCTGAACCCCGAGAAGTGCGTTTTTGGAGTACCAGCCGGCCAGCTACTCGGCTTCCTGGTCTCCGAACGCGGCATAGAGTGCAACCCTGTGAAGATCAAGGCCATCGAGAGGATGGAGGTACCCAGCCGACTGTTGGATGTGCAGAAGTTCACTGGCTGCTTGGCATCCATCAGCCGTTTCATCAGTCGGCTGGGCGAGAAAGCTCTCCCGTTGTACCAACTCATGAAGAAGACCAATTTTTTCGAGTGGAACCACAAGGCGGATGAGGCCTTTCTGCAGCTGTAGAAGATGTTGGTTACTCCCCCTGTGTTGGCGGCTCCGACTCCCAAAGAGCCCATGCTCCTGTACATCGCCGCCACCAGCCGAGTAGTCAACACGGTTATCGTAGTTGAGCGCAAGGAGGAAGGCAAGGCACTGCCGGTCCAAAGACCGGTATACTACCTGAGTGAAGTACTGTCGACCTCCAAGGAGAACTACCCCCACTACCAGAAGATGTGTTACGGCGTGCACTTCGCCACCAAGAAGCTGAAGCCTTACTTCCAAGAACATCCAATCACAGTGGTCTGCACAGCCCCATTGGCTGAGATCATCGGAAGCCGAGATGCGTCTGGACAAGTGGCCAAATGGGCCATAGAGTTGGCGCCCTACACGATCTACTATCAACCCCGCACCGCCATCAAGTCGCAAGCACTGGCCGACTTCCTCGTCGACTGGGCCGAGACCCAGTACCTGCCACCGGCGCCCGACTCCACCCATTGGCGGATGCATTTCAATGGCTCCAAGATGCGCACCGGCTTGGGAGCCGACGTCGTCCTCACTTCTCCCAAGGGCGACATGCTCAAGTACGCACTGCAGATTCACTTCGCCGCCTCCAACAACATCGCCGAGTACGAGGCGCTCGTTCACGGGCTCCGGCTTGCCAAAGAGCTTGGCATCCGCCGGATCCTGTGTTACGGCGACTCCGACTTGGTGGTACAGCAGTCGTCAGGCGACTGGGACGCCAAGGATGCAAAGATAGCAAGCTACCGTTTTCTCGTGTAGCAACTCAGTGGGTATTTCGAGGGCTGCGAGTTCCTCCACGTGCCGAGGAACGACAATAACCAAGCAGATACTTTGGCACGAATCGGCTCCACCTGCCAAGCAATACCTTCAGGCGTCGCCCTCCAGCGCCTCCTCAAGCCGTCCATCAAACCCTCACCAGAGTCAGATTCAATTTTTGTGCCGGCTCCCCCTGAAGAAGCCGGATCCGGCCCGAGAGCCCAAGCAAACAGCACAAGACCCGTTGCAGATGATCTCAAGAGTGCCGCAGTTGCAGCCAGCCCGGGGACTTCGGAACTCGGCCCAGGGACTGCGGCAGCCAGAGAGAAGACTCCAGAACTCGGCTCGGGGACTGCTCCAGTCGGCCCGGGGACTTCGTTAATCCAGCAAGCGGCTGCGGACTCCAGCCCGCCGACTCCCAGCCCAGCCGCTCGCGTCCAAGTCGTAGTTTTGACAGTAGAAGAGATAGCAGCACCCTCATGGGCCCAACCCATCCTCCAATTCCTGGTGAACAAGGAGCTGCCGCCTGACGAAACCTTAGCTCGGCAAATACAACGCCGAGCAGCAGCATACACCATAATCAACAGAGAGCTAGTTAGGCGCAGCGGCACCGGTGTTCATCAACGCTGCGTTGAGTCGGATCAAGGCCAAGCAATCCTCAAAGATATCCACCAGGGCGAGTGTGGCCACCATGCGGCCTCGAGGGCACTCGTCACCAAAGCTTTCAGACACGGTTTTTTTCTGGCCGACTGCCCTGGAAGAGGCCAAAGAGTTGGTCCAGAAATGCAAGGGGTGCCAGAAGTTCCGCTCCAAGCCGCTCCAGCCGGCTTTAGCACTCAAGACTATCCCCATCGCATGGCCCTTTGCAGTATGGGGCCTGGATATGGTGGGACCCTTCAAAACGGCACGAGGCGGCCTGACTCATCTACTTGTCGCGGTGGACAAGTTCACCAAGTGGATAGAGGTGAAGCCCATCAAGAAGTTGAATGGTCCGACTGCCGTGACTTTCATCTCAGACATCACAATTCGGTATGGCATACCACACAGCATCATCACCGACAATGGCACCAACTTTGCCAAAGGCGCCTTGGCCCGTTTCTGTGCGACACAGGGGATCCGACTGGACCTAGCGTCTGTTGCCCACCCGCAGTCAAACGGCCAGGTGGAGCGAGCGAATGGCCTCATCCTGTCCGGCATCAAGCCTCGGTTGGTCGAACCGCTGGAGCGTTCGGCCGGCTGTTGGCTTGACAAGTTGCCAGCCGTCCTCTGGAGTCTGCACATGACTCCAAACAAGTCGAATGGCTTCACACCCTTCTTCCTCGTCTACGGTGCTGAAGCCTTCATCCCAACGGATATAGAGTTCGACTCCCCGCGAGTCACAATGTACACTGCGGAGGAAGCAGAAGAAGCACGACAAGACGACGTCGATCTGCTGGAAGAGGGCCGGCTGTTGGCACTCAGCCGGTCCAGCATCTACCAGCAGAGCCTACGTCGCTACTATAGCAGGAAGGTCAGGCCGAGATCCTTCCAAGAGGGCGATCTTGTGCTCCGGCTGATCCAGCGAACAGCCGGCCAACACAAGTTGTCGGCTGCGTGGGAAGGCCCCTTCATCATCAGCAAGGTGCTGGGCAACGACTCCTACTACCTGATCGACGCTCAGAAGCCCCGAGCATGCAAGAGGGACGACTCCGGCAAAGAGACGGAGCGACCATGGAACGTGAATCTTCTTCGAAGATTTTACAGCTGACGCAGTATGTATCACGCCCCCCTTTCGTATTTTAAGTACCAAGACTCTGGGGCCCCCGAGACGGACTCGGGGACTGCCCCTTTTGTTATCTGTATGATAAGAATTATGCTTCCGAGTACGACACTCTTTATGCCGCTTGACCCCGGGCTCGACCAGTCGGCCCGGGGACTTGCCGTCTCGCGCTATGAAAATGCTTCCTGCGGTCAGACAAGTAGTGCGCGGCGCCTAAGCCGAATCCCGCCAAAGCCACAGCTCGCAGAGCGACTGACTGGTGGGCCAGAGTAAGGTAGAATAGGCGCCCGCGCGAAAAAAGGCTAAGGATTCAAAGCGTAAAAACATAGCCCGAGCCGGCTTTTCAGCTGATCCTCGCAAAACCGACTCCGAGTAGTCGGCTTGCCGTCTTTCTATCCGACTTGCTACAGAAACTCTCGAACGGCTAAGTACTTGCCTTCCCAAGGCGGCCAGGTATTTGGTCCAGCGGCAGTCTGCGGAGCGGCTGTCCGACTGGCAAAGACGGCACCCAAGGGAAGGCGGCAAAAGAAAAAAAGCCTAAAGAGCAACAAGCAAGAAACGATAGAATCTAGACAAATATTTACACCACAAAGGCCATTGGCCGAATCCATGAAAAGATGTTCAAAATACACCAAGTGGGTGGAAATGTGCGAATTAACAAAGTCTTCGAGAAACTACTAAGCAGATAAGTAAAGCAAGACGGCGGCTTATGAAGCGGCAGACGGGTTTGGGGGCTCGGCGGAGATGGCGGTGTCGGACGTCGGGGCAGCCGGTTGGGCAGAGTCGGCTTGATCACCTCCAGCAGCAGTTGGCATAGTTGGGCGCAGCTCGTTGTTGGAGGCTCGGTCGAGCTGAGGCTGGTCGCCCGCTCCGGCTTCTGGCGCCTCCGTCTCGCCGCCGGCTTCCACCTCGTCTTCTTCCTCGATGCTGGAGCCAATCACCTCCGCCGAGTCCTCGCCGTAGTTCAGGTTCATCCCAAACCACTCCGGCGGCGCCTCCTCGCCGTTGTCAGCACGCTCTGGAACGAAGACGCTGGTGTCGACGTACTCGGCGGTCGCCGCGACATGCTTGACGAAGTCATCCTCCATGGCTGCCAGTTCCGGCTGGGCCTCAGCTCGGAGCGTGGCCAGCTGGTCCAGACTCAGGTCTGGATACCACGCCTTGACGAACTCCAAGGCACAACGTGCCCCGGCACGTGCCGAGGAGCCCTTCCAAGCATCCAGACGGCCTGCTACGACCTCCAGCCAGTCGGCAGTCCGACTGGGAGTGCACAGAACTGGCATCTCCGGCCACAAGGCAGCAATCGCCTAGGCGCCGACTCATTGAAGCCGGCGCAGCATCCGGTGAGCCGGTCGTAGACGAGCCTCGATGCTCAGAAGCTGTTCGTCAAGACTCCGGGGGGCGTTGACAGCAACCTCCTCGCCGGCCGCCCTCCGCGCCTCACGGTCAGCCTCGATGGCTTGAACGGCAGTTTGTGCGTAACCCGGGAAGAAGTCTGCCAAAGACGAAAAAAGAAGCAATTCAGAAAAAGTAAGAGTCGGCCCGACCCATAGTCGGCCGCTCAAAGAAAGCGAGCAAAGAAAACTTACCATCGACGATATCTTCAATCTCGTGGAAGCCGGAATTCAGCGTTGCCTCCTTATCAGTCCAGGAGGAGCGTTCGACCTCGAACTCGGCATGGAGCTCAGCCTCCTTGTCCTTCGCCCCCTCCTGCACCTTCTTGAGCAGTTCCTTCTGCTCCGCCAGCTGCGCGGCCAGCAGGTCGCGCTCTGTGACAAGCTTGCTTCAGACCGCATCTTTGGCACGCAAGGCGGTGTTAGCAGCGCCCAGCTGCTCCTGAAGGACGGCGTTGGTCTCTGAAGAAAAAAGAAAAAGGACACAAGTCATCAGAAAAGGTCGCCAAGAAGATCCGGCCCGACTGCGCAGCAGTCGGCCCGAATCTCGGGGACTACAGCCCGCGGGTGCGCCAGCGCGTCCCCGCGAATAAGCAAACTTACTCCGGCTCTCCGACAAGTCGGCAGTCCGCTTGCCCAGCTCTTCAACATTTCGGTTGAAGACGGTGGCTCGGAGGTTGTGGTAATCCTACAGTGAGCATTTCAAAAAGAATAAGCGTTTGGAATTCGCCACTAGAGTTCCAACCCGCCTGCTCAGCAGCCGACCTGGAACTCGGGGACTACACCCAGTGGGTGCGCTGGCACGCCCCCATAGAGAAGAACAAGAAAAAACAAGTCAGAAGGAACATACCCGGATGGCTGCTCGTGTCGCTAGGTGCACCTTTGTGCAGTGCTGGACGGCGTCGCTTTCAGCTCGCAGCTTCGCCTGGACGTCCAGGAGCGCCTGGTTCAGCGGGCCCGTGCCGCCTCCTCGCGCCCACCCGACGGGCGTGGAGCTCATCACCTCGACCTCTGGCGTGGCCGAGCTGGCCGCTCCGGTCTCCAGAGGGCGTGGCGCCGAAGTCGCCTTCTCCAGCCGGCGGCGGGTTGGCAGGGCGACTTGAAGAAGCAAGTTCGCCGTGGCTTCATCTGTAGTCGGCGGTACCGGCGGTTCCGCCGACTGTTTATCCTTTGCGCCCCCCAATGACGGCGGGGGCGGTGGTGGCGGCACCACCGGGTCTCGCCTGGGGATCTCGCTGCCCTCCCTCTCCGCAATGGCGTACTCCCCGTCGGCTTCTCCAGACCGCTCCATATAAACCGGAGGCGGCGCCGAGTTCAACGGAACAACGAGCAGCGCCGATTGGCGGCGCGCGGCTTCTTCGGCCCGCTCTTGGGCTGCGGCGGCGGCTCCGGCTCCCTCGAGACCCTGCTGGGCGGGGGCGGCCGTCTTCTCGGCCTCCGCCTTCTTCCGACGGGCGGCTTCATCCTTGTCGCGTTTCTCCTGCGCGTTCAGCTCCGTCGCCTCCCGGAGGTCAGCGGCTGGGTCGATGCACCGAGTCGTGGCGGACGACTCCACCGACTCCCTGATGGAGGCGGCGGCGACCCTCCCTAGGGTGAGAGGAGCTCTGAAGCGAGGAGCACATGTAAAAACTTAGACTAAACCCACCAGAAGACAAAAACAAGACAGAGAAGTAGGGGCACTCACGCAGAGGACAGCGGCGGCTTCTTCACTTCCTTACGGAAGCGCTGGGCCTTCGCGGCCGCCTCTTCCCCTTTGGTCGCGGCGGCTTCCCCCTTAAACTTCTTCTCCCGGCCTCCGAGGGAACTCGGCCCGGCCCGGCGCTTCCTCGCGCCGTCTTGCCTCGGCTGGTGGTGCGGGGCGACTTCCCCTTCTTCGCCGACGGGCCAGTCGGCGAAGGTGGCCGAGGGCCTTAGGCCGCCTTCTTCTCCTTCGCCGCCTCCTTCGGCGTCGGCCTCTAATGCCGCCGCCCCCAAGTCGGGGTCGTCGACATCGCTCTCTGCTCGATCAGAGGCGAACTGGCGAGGCGGCCCCGTGGCGCCAGATGAGGGCTGGAGAACAGAGTTCTGGCTCAAAGGTTAAGAGAAATAAAGAGCAGAAGCCGGATTCGGCTGAAAAAGAGAAAGAGAAGGAAAGAGCAACTTACCACCGGCGGGGGATTGGCGCGCGAGTATGGCTCCATGCCAAACTGCCAGTCCCCCGAGAGGCCGCAGGTCGCGATGAAGTTCACCGTGTCCGCAACCTCTGCGTGAGGAAGATCTTTGGTGCACGTCTGACTGGGGTCCCGGTGGCCGCTCATCTGACAGATCAGATGAGGCCGGCTTTGGAGCGGCAGAACTCGGCGCGCCACGAAGGCGGCCAGCAAGTCGGCCCTAGTCAGGCCAGCTGACTGCGTCAACACCCGAAGTCGCTGCACGGCGGCGGCTCCAGCCGGAGTCAGCGTCCTGGCGCGGTAGGACCAGCTGGGCTGCCTCCCAGCCGGCGCGCCGGCTTCGAAGGCCGGCAGGTTGACCCAGTCGTCGTCTGCGGCAATGTTCTTTACATAGAAGTAAGAACGCTGCCACATCTTCACCGACTTGATCAGCTAGATGGCAGGAATGGGTTGTCGGCAGTCGACCTCCGCAGCGCGATGAAGGCGCCGCATTGGGCTGGCACGCCGGCGACGTGCGTACCGAACTTAGAATGGAAGAACTCCCCCCACAGCTCGATGGTGGGGAGAACACCGAGGAATCCCTTGCAGAGCGAGGTGAAGGCCGCCAACAGCACCACCGTGTTTGGAGTAAGGTGGTGCGGTTGGAGGCCGTGAAACTCCAGGAACGAGCGGAAGAATCCGCTCGCCGGCAGCCCCAGGCCGCGCGTCAGGTGGGAGCGGAACACGACACGCTCACCCTCCGCAGGCGCCGGCGACACCTCCTCCGGCGGCGGGGCGCGGGCCTGTACGAGGTTCGCGCTGGGGATGCGGCGCGTCCTGCGAAGAAACTCGATGGTGTCGTCGTCAACTTCAGAGCCGTCCCACACGCCGGAGCGGACGGCGGCGGGCGCGGCGGCGGAAGAAGAGCTCATCGCCGGGAGCAGGGCGTGGTCCGGCGCGGCAGCCATGAGAAGAAGAAGGAAGAAGAAGGAACGGGAGGAAGCAGAGGAGAGCGGGCGCGCGTGCTTCGCCGCCCCGCTCCCTCTGCCTACTTATAGGCCTACGGGCTGAGGAGCCGAGGGGGCGTCATGGGATTTACTGCGCCCACGCCCCCACGACCCCCCCGATTTACCACGCGGAGTTACCGCGCGCATTTACTGCGCCAGAAGCCCAACCGCCCGCGCGGCCGCAGCGGATCCGCTCGAGGGCCAAGGCGCGGTAGTGGCGGGCCCCGCCCGCGGGCCTGTCCCGTCGCGCGCGTGGGCTGGCAGGCTTGCCTGGCCACGTGGTGCCCATGGAATGGTCCGCGGCGGGCAGCGGCCGTGTAGCTTCTCAAGCACGCCGTTTGCGTCCCGCCACGATCTTCAAACTACCTAAGGAAGAGCAAGGCGACTTGAAGGCAAGTCCGACCTCTGAGAGACGGCTCGACGAAGACGGACGGAGCAGAATCGATGAAGAGAGACGGCGGGCGAGCTACGGCACCAACTCCTCGAAGGAAGAAACTATTGAGGCCCCTCGGCAAATCCCTCGGCGCCTCACCAGCTTCGGGGACTACTGTCGGAGTAATGGGCCACGGGTAGGCAAACCCGAGGCCCAGAACCTTTCAAGACATCGGGGCCGGCTTCGCCCCTCGAAGGATCCCAAGACAAAGGGCCGACTCTAAAAGTCGGCTATAGCATCGCCGACTACCCACTCATGGCCGAATCTTGAAGGCGGCTACGACATAAGCCGACTCCCAGTTGGCGACTCCAGGAATGCCGACAATGGGGAGTCGGCCCACGACTTCGCCACCTTCAGCCTTCTAGAAGAAGGACAGGACTGGGGATGGCCGGAGTACGGCCTTCCCCTACCCTGATTACCAAGGGCGGGTATGGCTACAATGCGACGTACCGGAAGAGATCTTCAGTACGGCGCAGCACTGTGGCCATACCGGCCCTGACGTCCGCCCCAGCGGCGGAACCCTGTTCCCACGTTGGCCCGCCAGTACGGCCTGGAGACGGCAGGCCCCACCAGTCAGCGGGGCAGATAGAAGACGGCGAGAGCGCCCAAAGACGGACCCCGTGGGAGTCGGCCTCCAGGAGTCGGACCGTTCCTCCCATGGGCCCCGCACGCCATTAACCAGATAAGACGGGGAGTGGACACAGTGATCGCCCGTCGGACGGCGGCACTGTTGCCACGACCCCGTGACCAAGACGACGTCATCAGAAGCGCGGCTACAGTGACCAGGTCAGCCGACGGGGCCCACCAGCGGCGGGCCCCAGGAGTCGGCGGAGAAGACGACCACTTGAGAGACAGGCAGCTGGGACCCGCGCCCAGTCGGATTACCATTGTACCCCCGGGGGGTAGGCCTATATAAACCCCCCGGAACACCCATGCAAAGGGTTCGAACCTTTATACCCCAGACCAGAGGCATAGAAGGGAGGATCTAGCCTTGCCTTCCCCTACCTCTAGAACACAGCTCGAGGAGCAACGTTGTACACACCATTACCATAGTGAGCATGCGGGGACCCCGCAGAGCAGCTGTAGGGGTATTATCTCCTCGGAGAGCCCCGAAGCTGGGTAAGATCCGCCGGCATGCATGTCTACGCCTCATCCCGCTTCCAGGCACCGGCGACGTTCTACTCGCCCCCACCATGATAAGCCATCCGTTGGCATATGTCGCACCCAACCCCCGACACCTGCAGGGTATTATCTTTCGAAAGCCGTGCCCGCGGTTATGAGGCAGATGGGAATTTGTTAATGTCCGGTTGTAGAAAACCCGAAGTTGATCTCAATTAAAACACATCAACTGCGTGTGTAACCGTGATGGTCTCTTCTCGGCGGAGTCCGGGAAGTGAACACGGTGTTGGAGTTATGTTTGACGTAGGTTGTTCTAGGATCACTTCTTGATCACTTCTAGCTACACGACCGTGCTTTGCTTCTCTTCTCGCTCTCTTTTGCGTTGTTAGCCACCATATATGCTAGTCGCTTGCTGCAGCTCCACCTCACAACCCTATCCTACCTTTAAGCTTAAATAGTCTTGATCTCGCGGGTGTGAGATTGCTGAGTCCCCGTGACTCACAGATTCTACCAAAACAGTTGCAGGTGCCGACATTGCCAGTGCAGATGACGCTTCCAAGCTCAAGTGGGAGTTCGACGAGGAATGTGGTCGTTACTATGTATCTTTTCCTGATGATCAATAGTGGAGCCCAGTTGGGATGATTCGGGATCTGTGTAGCATTTGGGGTAGTCTTCTTTCATTTTGGTTCCGTAGTCGGACCTTGAGTGTAATCTGGATGATGAGTGTTTATTTATGTATTGTGTGAAGTGGCGACTATAAGCCAACTATGTATCTCTTTCCCTTATGTATTACATGGGTTGTGTGAAGATTACCCCACTTGCGACATTACTTTAAATGCGGTTATGCCTCTAAGTCGTGCTTAGACACGTGGGAGATATAGCCGCATCGAGGGCGTTACAAAACAGGAAGGAAAGGGGGTGAAAGTAGTACAGACTGGTCATCCAACCGGTCTCTTGGTCGAAAAGGGAAATATAGGGGTAACGATGTACACAGTGGTATGACCAGGACTAGATTTGCTATCCACACAAAGGAGTAGGTGGCTAGAGTGAACAAAAATGGGACCAACCCAGATATGTTTCTTGTATGTTTGCTTCTCGGGGCAACAAACTACGAATCACCACTTTATGCCCCTGTTTACGTACATGGTGCTGGACTGCTGGTGCAACCACTGTCCCATGCCCTTATACCAAATATTTAGGCTCCGTTCGGAATAAAGGGGCAGAAAACATAGGTCTTGATGAAAATAGAGGAATAGGGAAGGAATGTAGGTATAAAACTATGGAACAGCGAACCGGAGGAAACACTCAGGAGAATGTGTTCAGATGGACTACGAAATGTACATAATTGTTTTTTTAGAGTAGCATCCTTGGCAGTATGAGATGCTATTTGTTTATTCAGCTGCACAGTGACTACTCTTGTCCTCACCTCACGTACCACAAATAGGTTGATTTTTTTATTCCAGCAACGCAGCACAGCAACCTGTCTAACGCATGGTAGCGAGTGCCTGCCTCAGGCTTCCGCCCAAAAAATGAGCAGCGCCTGGATGTTTCTATTCCTATGGAATCAGTACTACAAGACTAGCTTTCCTATGAAACACTATTCACCTTTCCCGTGTTCCGAATGGTTGGAAGGGAAAATATCGTAGGAATTGTGTTCCTACGAAAATCCTGCACCAAACCTCTGAACCGGACGCAGCCTTAGCTGTTCTTAATCTAATGTCCCTGGTAAAAATGAAGCCATACCACTGTTATAAGCCATGACAAGTTTAGCCAAATGTTTTTGCCTGTAATTGTTTGAGATTCTAATTGTTTCCTCTGTTCCTTTTTGTTCAAATAGGGATATCGAATTCACCTGGTTGCTGTTGTGACCTTTTGGTGCACTGCACAAAACTGTTCTTCAAAGAAGTGAATTTTGTGTTGTTTAACTGGAATGTCAGAATGGAACAGTTTGTTCATTTTGGTGGAACTGCACAAAGGGAGATCTGTGTTCCAATCCTCATCATCCATATTGGCGCCATAACCTTCCTTTAGGTAAGAATGATATTTAATGCATGTGTTCATCTCTATTTTCTGACTCCCATGAGAAAATAATGCTGTTTTTTACTAGTACACTTGTACTCCCTCACTGACAAAACCAATTCTGAATTAGAGGGCCAATCATGTACTTGGTTTCACCAACTGGTGAGGAGAAAGTGAAACAGAGCATGAAGAGGAAGAAGAAGAAGAATAAACAGTGCCAAGGCGATCTTGTTGAAGCCAGAGGCCTTAGTCGAGGCAATTTAAGGGCTCTGGCAACGACTACCTTACATGTGAGATGATCCTCCAGGGAGCCCTTCCACTTCTGCTGTCTCACCTAATTAATTAGGAGTACTTAAGTACCACTAATTTATTACTGCCTAATTTTCCTGTTGGAGTTAAAAAAATCTTTAGTAGGACCCTATGCTGAATCATGTACGTGTGTATGTTTGTCTATGGAGGTGAATCATGTGGTGGAGCAGGAAGGGAATATTATTAGTGTCATGACATAATAGTGCTATTGTTTTGCATGTCAATTTATTGCCATTGGTTCAACGTGGCAATGTTTTGCGTATTGTCCATCATGAATTTGATGCTACTGGTTGAGTAATATGCTAATGTCTTCCTATCCTTTCTCACTAAGCTAATGAAGTTTTCACCTTGTTCCTACTAGTGCAAACAGGGATCATGTTGTGCCAATCATACATTAAAAGGAACTACACAAGACAATACAATGAACTGTATCCCAGCAAGTGCTTTAACTCTGCTGGAAGTTCTTTATAATCTTTCGATATAATCTCAGTACTGGTAAACAAGAGTGATTTCAACCATATATTTGAAGTGCACAAAAATATATACTGTTGTGTGATTCCAGTGAGTGCTTTATCATCTCTTATGGTACTACATGAATAAGCTTTTTTGTCAGGTTGGTACGGGCCTAAGGCCTTCATCCATATTAGTTTGTTGTCATCTCTATTTGTATCGTGCTACTGTCATGAGAAACTCCTTTATCTTTGCACGTTAAAGTTTTGCAATGTATGATAAATGGCAATGCTTTGAGTGTTGAGTTGTGCTAATTGACACTGATTAAATAAACTAATACCTCTGTTTAATCAAGACTACTATGTTGCTAACTTTACCCATTAAGATAATGAGGGTGCTTCTATTTGTTAGTGTATGTTTCATAAACTAGTCCCACTTTTACAGTAATCTCACTCAATATATGTGCCAACAGGGATGCTCAATTTTGGTGGAACTGCACAAAAACTTTGGGTGCTTCATTGCCTCGACAGCTTCTGTCCTTTCCTGTCAGTCGCTAAACTCTGCATGCTTTCTTCCTTTGCTGTCAGTCGCTTGGCTTATCTCGGCTTCGAGTCAATGGAAATAGTAATTGGTATGCTACCTCACACAGGTTGGTACTGGTCTTTAACCTGATTATTGTGCCTGTCATATGTATTGGTAATTTGGTATTGTGCTACTGTTTGCCAATTTCATAAAGGAGTAATTTGGAGCCTGAACTCGCAGGCAAATCATTACATCAGGTGATTTCAGTAGAACTGCACAAAATGATCAGATGGACAGGTACTTATGCTGCTGCTATGTACTCCAAAGTTCACTCAGACAAGCATCGATGTTGACAAGAAGTGCCTATATTCATTCGAGTATCAACCCGCGTCAACCAATTGTCAAACTCCAAGTGTTAGGAGAGTGAACTCCAAAAATATTGCTTGGTGCATAGCCTTGAAAAACGTAGTCCAGTCTTTGGTCGTGCCTTTTGGTTATCGGCACATATGGTAGCGAACTATATGGCATGGAGTCTAAAGATTCCAGACAAGTTGGTTGACGCGTATATTCATCTGGCACTTAATCAGTCTGCACGCCAAGGATGCTCCATTTCAGTTGAACTGCACATAAAATTTGGGTGGTTCATTTTCTCAACCACCTCCTTTCTCGTCTGCAATGTAGAATTTGGGTGAGATACAGGACCAAGATGAGCCAGTAAACTGGTTGTATGAAAGTAGTGGCCAAGTTGCTCAAACCTCCCTCGGCACGAGGCCACTATTTGAGGATAAACCTACAAGCAAAGTTCAGATTGTCTGTGCTACCTCTTATGTACTCGAAAGTTTACTCGTACAAGAACTAATTTTAGCAAGAAGTACCTCCGATTGAACACCATTTACCTGTCTGTACCCTAGGTAATTAAAGTTCGTCCATGGATCATATTGGCTGTGATCTCAATCATTTGGATGCATAAACATACTGAACATGTGTATATCTGAATCTTTTTGTAAATTATGTATGAATATTGTCGTGTGATCTATCAATCATTTGGATGCATAGATATGCTGAGCTTGTGTATATATGAATCTTTTGAGTTGTTGATTGTGCATGTTGGCTATGGATATGAACATGTCCTGTGAACCTGAGTTTGATATGAATGTTTACCTTTTCTGTTGTATTTGTGTGTGAACTTGTTAGTATGCCTACTATTGGGTATAAAACGCAGGTCTCTTATACAAGTAATGATGTGTCCAACTTATGTTTTCCCTTCTAACCACATTATGTATATTTATATTATTACTATTATCGTATATTTTTTAGAGACTTATATATACATTATAAAAACATCCCAACTTATAAAAGTAAATGTTTAACGGAAGTTGGCAAGGAAAATCCTGGTTGTTTTTTACTCACAGGCAAGGAAAATCCTCGTGATTGCGTACAAAAGCTTGTGAAGATTTTAAGGACCAATTTAATAATAACGCGCTCATTTTTAATTTGAGAAATAGATCGCTAATTTCTTAATTATATATATTGATATAGATATATAAAATGTGCCTCTCCGGTTTAATATTTGATATTAATTGCTCCTTCTAACGTAACATTATACGTATATATAAGGAGACCACCTAATACGTGTATTTCCAGGAAGTGCAAATGGGCTCGGATTTCTTAGAAAATATAAATGGGCCTGATTGACGCGAAATTATTTGTTCACCCAGCCCAGCAAATGGACTGTACATTCTAGAAAACATGGGTTAAATATATGCCACATTTTTGTAGGCTGACATGTGGGCCAATAGGTCGAAGCCTATGCAGGGTGTTGTCAACTTGGTCAACAAATGATTGTGTCATCCACAGCCATTGGATTTATATCCAACGGTCGACATGCACCTTCAATCTCTCGTCTTCTTCCTCCAGCGTCGCCGGGACCGCCTGGTCCGGCCTCCGGCTGCTAGCGGCTTTGCTTAGCATGCATCACTTCGAAGCACTACCCCACCGCCGGCCAGGCTATCCCTCCACCCCTCGACACCTCCTGTTATTATCCACAGATTACAACCCCACGCCGCAACAGAACTAGTTATAACCCTTCTCCTCCTCTCAATCTGCGACTCCACTACCGCGTTTTCCCATCTCCGAGTTGTTCCCGTCCGGGGCCTCGCCATCGTCCATCGCCTCGCTGCGCTCGGTGCGGCGTGGTCAACAAACGAGAGTCATCGGAAGAGGACTTTACATGGAGAGCCTGACTACTGGGACCCACGAGGTCCATGGTCGCACACAAGGAAAGTTCCTCCTTATTAAGCTGGAAAAAAATGTTTCCTCCACCTGATAGCTGGGACCCACCGGTTGTATCTTCGCACGGAAGGAAGTGCCTCCTTGTTTTGACAAAAAATTATTCATCACGTTGACAGCTGGGACACGCCAGATTTGGTGACTGACTTGTGGGCCTACTAAGCGGACGAGTACGCACGGCTTTGTTAACTTAATCAACAAATGATTCTAGCAGCTGGACCATTGGATGTTAATCCAACAACCATGCTCCTTCTTCAACCTCTGTTCTTGCTCCTGTCTCCCGTGGGCGGCACCACGGCTGTGCTGTCGCGCACCCGAACCAGTGAAGTTTCCCACTCCTCTCCATCTGCGACCCCACTGCAGCTTAATAAAGAGTAACGTCTAATTGAGCCAGTTAGTTAGATGCGTACACTTGGTGTAGTAGGATCTTTATTTAGTTTGATGCATACACTTGTTCTTTTTTGGTAGCCCTTTTGTAATGATGGCTGATGTTTGGTTTGGAAGAGAGAGCTGTGTCTTCACTCTTCTGTCCTGCTTACTGCTTCTGTTGCACCCCCAGCCCTGGTTGCTGCTGCTACTGTTTTCAATGTACAGTCAGTAGTATATTTCGTCTGTTGGTTGAATAAATGTGTTGTTAGAATGACAAACACAATGTTTTGGAAGTCGTTGCACGGTTCGATCCTTTAGTGCCCCGTACGGTACGTAGCCCATACTATTTATCGTACGGAACACATTTTTTTTGAAACTTGGAACACATTTTGCACTTGTTGATAACATGCAGCCCACTGATGAAGGCCCAATAGAGAAGCCCATAATTAACTGGAAGGGACGGTCTCACATGAATCCGGCCCAGGTACATGCTCATGGTCCCCTAAACATAAATAAGTAAATAAATAAATAATAAAAATAAATGCTCATGCACCAGTTCTTTGGGAAAATAGGTAGCCCAGTATTTCTTTTTGAAGAATACCCAAGCTAGGCCAATTTCTTTTCTCTGAATTACTGGGCTGCAAATCTTTCAAGACAAGGAGGGACGCATTCCGGCCTGGCTTAAGAGTATGGTCAATATCTGTTAAAAGTAATATCAAAAGGGGTTGAAAATTCCAAAAAAATTATAGCAAATGGGATATAAGTTTCTTTTTTTGTTTTTGTTCTTCATTGGATTTAACATGATATAGTACTAATTGATTTTTAAATTTGTTTTAGTATGGCTATTAATTTTGGATTAAGAATATTTTGTTCCCCAGCAAAAATTTGTGAATTTTCAAAATTTCCCACATATTTAGTTAATTTTTTACCCTGGTACTGACCAGAAAATGGCCAGCAATTCTAAAAATGGAAAACGGGCTGCAATAAATTCCATATGAATTAGAAAATAAGTAAAAATTATGAAAATAATAGCAAATGGGTTGTACACGCCACAAATTTCGAGGTTGACTTGTTTACGCAAGGCTTTCTCAGTGAACACACAATTCTAGCAGCAGTTACTGTTGGATGTCCATCAAACAGCCGACGTGCTTCTTCAATCTCTCATCTTCCTGCTCCAGCCGCCTAAAGTAGTGCCGGCGGGACTGCCTGCTCCCTCCTCTTGTGGCCCGCTGTGATGCCGCGCAGGCTTCCCCGGCCCACCCTACTCCCTCCGCTGGCCTGGCCGCACGCAATCAAATGCCTCCTTATTACGCGAAAAATATGATTCCTCCCACTGACATCTGGGGCGCACCGGTTGCCAGGCTGACCTGTGGGCCTACTAAGTTGACGCGTACGCAGGGCTTGTCAACTTAGTCAACAAACGATTCTAGCAGCAGTAACTGTTGGATTTGAATCGAACGGTCTTGCTGCTTCTTCAATCGCTGCTCTTCTTGCACCAGCCGCCCAAACCAGCGGTGGGGAGACCGCCTGCTCCTGCCTCCAGTGGCTAGCTGTGCTGCCGATGAGGCCTCATTTCCCCCTACTACTCCCACCGATCGCCAGGCCCTGAGGCGATGGCAGCCTCACACCGCAGCCGAACTAGTGAACCCTCGTACTCCTCTTCGCGTGGGCATCCACTGCTGCGTCTTCCCCGGCTCCGCGTCGTCCCCTTCCTAGGCCTCGCCGTCGTCCATCGCCTTGGTGCTCTCGGCACGGCGTGGTCAAGGCGGTCAACCACATTCCATGGGAAGAGTACTGTACGTGGAGAGGCTGACAGTTGGGTCCATGGCCACAACCCAGTTTTTTTGTGATTTGCCAAGTAAGTCGCTTTGTCAGGCCTGTTGGGCTGCAAATCTTTCAAGACGACGAGAGCTTTCATTCGGCTAGCCGAGAAAATGGCCCATCAGTAATGAGAGATGGCTTGTACATTCTTAAAACACATCAAACCGGTAGTTAGTTTCAAATATCTTTTTTCATTTTGAGATTTGTAATTACAGTAATTTTTATGCGTGCAGAATTTGTATTTTATATTGATATACATTTATTTTTAAAATCAGTTTGAATGTGAGTCGAAATTTCGGGATTAAAAACAGTTCGGACCGCACCGAAATATGAAAAAATTCGTATAATTTTTTAATCCTGGCCACAATATGGGTTGTAATGCTAACAAAAAGAATATGGGCCGCAAAAAATCTTAATAATTAGCATATGGTCTGTAAATTATTAGAAATAATGGCAGATGGGCTGTATACTGTTTTCCACAGATTTGAGGCTTTCCTAAAAAAAGGTTGACGCACAAGCAGTGACTGTTGGATGGCCATCCAACGGCCGTCGTGCTTCTTCAATCTCTACTCTTCCTACTCCAGCCGCTCAAACAGGCGCCAGCGGGACTGCCTACTCCCTCCTCCCCGCGGCCGGCTCTGCTGCTGCGCAGGCCTCACCGCCCCATCGTACTCCCATCGCTGGCCTAGCCATCCCTCTACTCAACCACACCTGCTGTTATTCTCCGGCGATGGCAGACGAACCAGTAAACCCTCGTACAGTCGTACTCCCCTCCGCGTGGGAAACAACTGCCGAGTCTTCCCTGCCTCCGTGTCGTTCCCGTCCTAGGCCTCGCCGTCGTCCACCGCCCTGGTGCTCTCGGCGCGGGCTGGTCAGCATGGTCAATGACCGACATGCATCTGAAGTGGACTTTACGTGGAGAGGCCGACAACTGGGTCCACGGCCGCACGCAAGGAAATGCCTCCTTATTACGCGTGAAATAATGATTCCTCCACTTGACAACAGGGACCCACCGAAAGGGCCTCTGTATTTCACGAAAAAACGTTACCGCCGTTGACAGCTCGGACCCACCAGCTATATGTTCGCACGCAAGGAAGTGCCTCCTTATTACGCAGAAAAAATGAATACTCCCCCTGTTAGTTGGGACCTAGTATAGTGGCAGGCTAACTTGTGGGCCTACTAAGTTGACGGGGACGGAGGGCTTTGTCAACTTAGTCAATATGCACGATTCTAGCTCCAGTGACCGTACGATGTCCAACCAATGGCCGTAGTGCTTATTCAACCTCTGGTCTTCTTGCTCCAGCCGCCCAAACCAGCGCCGATCGTGCCTCGTGCTCCTGCCTCCCGTGGCCGGCTGCGATGCGGCGGAGGCCTCACCGTCCCCTACTACTCCCACCGCTGGCCAGGCCATCCCTCTACCCACCCACACCCCCTGTTACTCTGCGGCGACGACAGCCTCACACCGCAGCGAACCTGTACCCTCGTACTCCTCTACGCGTGGGCATCCACTGCCGCGTCTTCCTCGGCTCCGCGTCGTCCCCTTCCTAGGCCTCGCTGTCGTCCACCGCCTTGGTGCTCTCGGCGCGGCGTGGTCAACGTGGTCAAGGAACGACTTCCATCGGACGTGGACTATACGTGGAGAGGCTGACAGCTGGGTCCACGGCCGCAGCAAGGAAGTGCCTCCTTATTACGTGCAAAATAATTATTCCTCCACCTGACAGCGGGGACCCACCTGAAGGGCCACCGTATTTCTCCCCACTGACTGCTGGGACCCACCAGCTAAATCTTCGCACGCAAGGAAGTGCCTGACAGTCGGGACCCACCTGGTCGAAGCGTACGTAGCATTGTCATTCTGGTCGCGAACATGTACGTACATATATACTGGTCAATGTAGAGGCGCGCACGTGTCGTAGTAGAGGCGCACACGTAGCATGTACACGTACGTACAACGGCCAGGGTGCAAGAAAGAAAATACGGCCACGTATGTGTACATACGGGTGGGGTCTCGAACGCCTACTCGCGCATACATACGGCCAGGGCTCGTGTACATGGCTGGGTCGGAACGGAGAAACAGCGTCGTCGTCATGTTCATGGCGAGGCAACGGAATGCGTCGTGTTCATGGGGAGGCAACGGAATGCAGCGTGTTCATCGGAAAGGCTTGGACGGAACAAGCAATGGAAACGAGGCCTGGCGTACCTCAGAACGGAGGAAACGGCCTTGTGTTCGACTGGCCACGTTCGAAACGGGATCTTGTTCATCGGGAGGGGTCTGGCGTACCACAAAACGGAGGAAACGGACCTCCTACGATCGAAACGGGGGTCCTGTTGATCGGGAGGGGTGTGGCGTACCGCAAAACGGATGAAACGTACCTCCTACGGTCGAAACGGGGGTCCTGTTCATCTGGAGGGGTGTGGCCCTCCACCGTCTACTATTCATCCAGCCCTCCACACACGGGGTCCTGTTCATCCACCCCTCCACGGGCACCCCTCCACCGTCTACTGTTCATCCAGCCCTCCACCACACCACGGCGTCCTGTTCATCCAGAGGGAACGCCACTGCTCACTGTTCATCCAAACCCCCCCCCGCAACGCTCACTGTTCATCCCATCGATCGGCTTCAGTTAGCAGCAGTAGCAAAGGAATCGCTCGATCGGGTTCAATTAACAGCCATCGATCGATCGCTCGGTTTCAGTAACGCGTAGCCTGCAGTGCAATCGCTCGGGTTCAGTTAGAGCCCAACGCCTCGCTCGGGTTCAGTTAGAGCCAACGCCTCGCACACACGCACGTATGTGTACAAGAGAAACGAGCATCGCTCGGCCCCCGACCTCCCACCGTAACCGGGAACTCCCCGAAATTTTCCTCGCCCTCGCTTCTACCACGGTTTTTTCCGTCATGGACGGCCCAAAGAATGTCATGCAGCTGCGTCTCCGGCCCGCCCAGGATGAAAAGCCCATTTTCTGTCATGATTTTTTGTCATAGAAGTAGGAGCCCACCACATCTATGGTGATACCGGGTTTTGTCACAATTATTGTCATAGAAGTGTCGTATGTATGACAGAAAAAAATTCGTTCGACCCAAAATGTCACGGATGTGTCTTTTTTGGTAGTGTAAGTGGGTGTACATCCAACTTGCTTGCTCACGAAGACCTAGGGAATTTTGAGGAAGCCAATCATTGGAATATACAAGCCAAGTTCTATAATGAAAAATTCCCACTAGTATATGAAAGTGACAACATAGGAGACTCTCTCTATCATGAAGATCACGGTGCTACTTTGAAGCACAAGTGTGGAAAAAGGATAGTAACATTGTCCCTTCTCTCTTCTTCTCGCATTTCTTTATTTTTTTTCTTGTTGGGCCCTCTTTTTTTGCCTCTTTTTTTGGTCCGGAATCTCATCCCGACTTGTGGGGGAATCATAGTCTCCATCATCCTTCCCTCACATGGGACAATGCTCTAATAATGATGATCATCACACTTTTATTACTTAGAACTCAAGAATTACAACTCAATACTTAGAACAAAATATGACTCTATGTGAATGCCTCCGGCGGTGTACCGGGATATGCAATGAATCAAGAGTGACATATATGAAAGGTGGAAAGTTGCATGCCAATATATCTCGGAATGGCTATGGAAATGCCATGATAGGTAGGTATGGTGGCTGTTTTGAGGAAGATATAAGAAGGTTTATGTGTGATAGAGTGTATCATATCACGGGGTTTTGGATGCACCAGCGAACTTTGCACCAACTCTCAAGGCGAGAAAGGGCAATGCACAGTACCGTAGAGGCTAGAAAATTGTGGAAGGTTGAGAGTGTGTATAATCCATGGACTCACAATAGTCTTAAAGAACTCATATACATATTGCAAAATTTTATTAGCCCTTGAAGCAAAGTACTACTACGCATGCCCCTAGAGGGATAGATTGGTAGGAAAATACCATCGCTCGTCCCCGACCGCCACTCATAAGGAAAGCAATAAAAGAACACCTTATGTGTTAAAATTGTCACACAACTTTTACCATACGTGCATGCTATGGGACTTGCCAACATTAACACAAGTATTTCTCAATTTCACAATTACTCAACTAGCACACTCTAATATTACCACCTTAATATCTCAAAACACTTATCAAGTATCAAACTTCTCATGATATTCAATGAACTCAATATGGAAGTTTTTACTATGCTCATCTTGGATGCCTATCACATGCGGATTAATTTCACAATTAAAACAAATTACCATGCTGTTTAAGACTCTCAAAGTAATATAAGTGAAGCATGAGAGATCAATAATTTCTATAAAATAAAACCACCACCGTGCTCTAAAAGATATAAGTGAAGCACTAGAGCAAAAACTATATAGCTCAAAAGATATAAGTGAAGCACATAGAGTATTCTAACAAATTCCGAATCATGTGTGTCTCTCTCAAAAGGTGTGCACAGCAAGGATGATCGTGGTAAACTAAAAAGCAAAGACTCAAATCATACAAGACGCTCCAAGCAAAACACATATTATGTGGTGAATAAAAATATAGCCCCAAGTAAAGTTACCGATAGACGAAGACGAAAGAGGGGATGCCTTCTGGGGCATCCCCAAGCTTAGGCTTTTGGTTGTCCTTGAATTTTACCTTGGGTGCCTTGGGCACCCCCAAGCTTAGGCTCTTCCCAACCCTTGTTCCATAATCCATCAAATCTTTACCCAAAACTTGAAAACTTCACAACACAAAACTTAACAGAAAATCTCGTGAGCTCCGTTAGCTAAAGAAAACAAAACACCACTTCAAGGTACTCTAATTAACTCATTCTTTATTATATTGGTGTTAAACCTACTGTATTCCAACTTCTCTATGGTTTATAAAATCTTTTACTAGCCATAGATTCATCAAAATAAGCAAAAACACACGAAAAAACAGAATCTGTCAAAAACACAACAGTCTGTAGTAATCTGTATCTAACGCAAACTTCTGGAACTCAGAAAAATCTACCAAAATAGGACGACCTAGATAATTTGTTTGTCGATCTACTGCAATTGGAATCAGTATTTTATCGTCTTGGTGATTTTAAACAACTGTTTTCGTGAACAGAAAGTTTTTGGAATTTTCAGCAAGATCAAATAACTATCATCCAAGAAGATCCTATAGGTTTAATTTGGCACAAACACTAATTAAAACACAAAACCACATCTAACCAGAGGCTTGATCAAAGATCTATTACTAAACAGAACCAAAAATCAAGAAATAAAATCAAATTGGGTTGCCTCCCAACAAGAGCTATCGTTTAACGCCCCTAGCTAGGCATAAAAGCAAGGATAGATCTAGGTATTGCCATCTTTGGTAGGCAGTTCTTCAATAAGACACCTATAACCCCTAGGAGTTTCTTTTTTTATTAATTATCGAACTCCTAGGCACAAAATCGATAAAACCATTTGTAGCAAAAGGTTCCTTTAGGATAGCGAGAAAGTTGGGCTGAACACTTATGGATTTGAGGTCCCCATTTCCCTTACTAGAAGTTTCATCCTTATTTTTAGGAACATACATCAATTTGACAATATTAGAATTAGAAGGAGTCTTTTTCATGGAAGAAAAGGCAGACCCTAGGTTGGTAATAATATCCTCAATTTTATCAATTCTAGTGGAATCTTGATCTATCTTTTCATTAACCATAGGTTCCTTTTCTTTAAACATTTTAAGAGCAACTCCTACCTTAGATCTGTATTGGGTAACTTGGTTGTGGATCTTCCTATCCAAATTTTCAATCAACTCTACGGTGGCAACTTTATTTTCAATAATTTCAAGCCGTTGCATCACATGTTACAAAGTTAAAATAGTTCCATTAACCAAAAGAGGTGGTGGGCCAAACAAATCTATCATAGCAATATAAGAATCAAAAGTATGGCTACCCAAGAAATTTTCTCTGGTAATGGTATCAAGAATATATCTGTTCCGAGGAGTGATGCCTACATAAAAATTGCAAAGAAGAACGGAAGTAGATTGCTTCTTAGTAGATCTATTTTGCACATTGCAAATCCTGTACCGATCATCTTTTAGATTTTCCCCCTCCATTTGTTTAAAATTAAGAACTTCATTCTCGGGAGACAAAGGAGTAGATAAAGGACTAGCCGTGACGGCACACGGGACACAAAAGGCAAGTGAAAAAGAAGCGAACGGAAAGAGAGGGTGAATAAAACGGCAAGGTGAGGTGGGGGCGAGGAAAACGAGAGGCAAATGGCAAATAATATAATGCGAGGGATAAGAGTTTGTGATGGGTACTTGGTATGTCTTGACTTGTGCGTAGACTCACCGGCAACGGCGCCAGAAATGGCTCGTTGACGGGAAATCAAATCTTGACTTGACTTAGTGTAAGCCTCCCGACCAACGGCGCCAGAAATGGCTCATTGACTGGAAATCAAATCTTGACTTGGTGTAAGCTTCCCGGCAACAGCGCTAGAAATCCTTGCTACCTCTTGAGCACTGTGTTGGTTTTTTCCTTGAAGAGGAAAGGGTGATGCAGCAAAGTAGCGTACGTATTTCGCTCAGTTTTTTAGAACCAAGGTATCAATCCAGTAGGAGGCCACGCTCAAGTCCCACGCACCTACACAAACAAATAAGAACCTTGCAACCAAGATGATAAAGGGGTTGTCAATCCCTTCACGGCCACTTGCAAAAGTGAGATCTGATAGAGATGATAAGATAATATTTTTGGTATTTTTATGATAAAGATAAAAAGTAAAGATTGCAAAATAGACGGTAATGATAATAACTTGTTGACAGGAGATTAATATGATGTAAAATAGACCCGGGGGCCATTGGTTTCACTAGTGGCTTCTCCCAAGATAGCATATGTATTACGGTAGGTCAACAAATTACTGTCGAGCAATTGATAGAATTGAGGAAAGTTATGAGAATATCTAGGTATGATCATGTATATAGGCATCACGTCTGTGACAAGTAGACCGACTCCTGCCTGCATCTACTACTATCCATTATGCATCTAGAGTATTAAGTTCATGAGAACGGAGTAACGCTTTAAGCAAGATGACATGATGTAGAGGGATAAACTCATGCAATCTAGTAGGCCAAACCAAACTGATAATTCGAAGAGACTTGCAAAGATAACCAATCATACATAAAAGAATTCAGAGGAGATTCAAATATTGTTCATGGACAATCTTGATCAAAAACCCACAATTCATCGGATCTCGACAAACACACCGCAAAAGAAGATTACATCGAATAGATCTCCAAGAGAATCGAGGAGAACTTTGTATTGAGATCCAAAGATAGAGAAGAAGCCATCTAGCTAATAACTATGGACCCGAAGGTCTGAGGTAAACTACTCACACATCATCGGAGAGGCTATGGTGTTGATGTAGAAGCCCTCCATGATCAATGCCCCCTCCGGCGGAGCGCTGGAAAAGCCCCCAAGATGGGGTCTCATGGGTACAGAAGGTTGCGGCGGTGGAAATAGGGTTTTGGCTCCTGTTCTGATAGTTCCAGGGTATATGAGTATATATAGGTGAAAGAGGTCGGTTAGGAGAGCTACGAGGGGCCCACGAGGGTGGGGGGCGCGCCTCCCTGCCTCGTGGCCTCCTCGTTGTTTGCTTGACGTCCACTCCAAGTCATCTGGATCACGTTTGTTCCGAAAATCACGTTCCCGAAGGTTTAATTCCGTTTGGACTCCCTTTGATATTCCTTTCCCTCAAAACACTGAAATAGGCAAAAAAACAACAATTTGGGTTGGGCCTCCGGTTAATAGGTTAGTCCCAAAAATAATATAAAAGTGTATAACAAAGCCCATTGAACATCCAAAATAGATAATATAATAGCAGGGAACAATAAAAAATTATAGATACGTTGGAGACGTATCATAGGGGTATCGAGGCACGTATTGTATTGTTACCACTAAGGATAAAAAGATGTGTTTCTTACCTTATCGATTGGATCTATCCCTCTACATCATGTCATATTGCTTAAGGAGTTACTCCATTCATATGAACTTAATACACTAGATGCATGCTAGATAGCGGTCGATGTGTGGAGTAATAGTAGTAGGTGCAGGCAGGAGTCGGTCTACTTGTCACGAACGTGATGCCTATATTCATGATCATTACCTTAGATATCGTCATAACTTTGATCTTTTCTATCAATTGCTCAACACTAATTTGTTTACCCACTGTATGCTTTCTTCAAGAGAGAAGCCTCTGGTGAAACCATGTCTATTTTCCATAATATATTTTTAGATCTATAAAACCAAAAACCGAAACAATTCCTTGCTACAATTTATTTGTATATACCTTATTTTGCCTTTTATATATATCTCTATAGGATCTCACTCTTGCAAGTGACCGTGAAGGGACTTGCTTGCGCCTCCTACCGGATTGATACCTTGGTTCTTAACTAAGGAAAATACTTTGCTGCATCACCATTTCCCCCTCAAGGGAAAAATTAACGCAAGCTCAAGAAGTAGCAGGAAGAATTTTTGGCGCCGTTGCCGGGAAGGTTCTACATCAAGCCTACCAAGTACCTATCATAAACTCTCATCTCTTTACATGAATCTTTGACTTTTAGTTTGCCACAATCATCCTGGTTGTACACACCTTTTCATAGGGACACACATTAATCGTGAATTTATTAGAATATTCTATGTGCTTCACTTATATCTTTTGAGCTACGCAGTTGCTCTAATGCTTCACTTATACCTTTTTCGAGCACGACGGTTGTTTTATTTTGTAGAAATTGATGAACTCTCATGCTTCACTTATAATATTTTGAGAGTCCTAAAATAGTGTGGCAATTTCCTTAGGTTATGAATTTGGTCCTAATATTATGGGTATCCGAGAGGGATATAATAAAAACGTTCATCAAGAGCATTGAATATATGAGAAGTTTGGATCCTTGCATTTGTTTTGAGATATAATGTTTTTGGTAGCGCAGTAATTTCAAAATTTTCCTACGCACACGCAAGATCCATGTAGGTGATGCATATCAACGAAGGGGAGAGTGTTTTCCACGTAGCCTTGTAGACCATAAGCGGAAGCGTTATGAAAACACGGTTGATGTAGTCGTACGTCTTCACGATACGACTGATCCTAGCACCGAAGGCACGACACCTCCGCAATCTGCACACGTTCGGCTCGGTGACGTCCCATGAACTCTGGTCCAGCTGAGGTCGAGGGAGAGTTTCATAAGCACGATGGTGTGGTGACAGTGATGATGAACCTACCGGCACAGGGCTTTGCCTAATCATTGCAATGATATGACCGAGGTGGAAATCTATGGAGGGGGGCGACGCACATGGCTAAACAATCAATTTGTGTCTTTGGGGTGCCCCCCTCCCCCATATATAAAGGAGGGGAGGAGGGGAGGGCCGGCCTAGGAGGAGGCGCGCCCAAGGGGGGCAATCCTACTCCAAGTAGGTTTGGTCCCCCCTTTCCTATTCCTACTAGGAGATGGAGGAAGGAGGAGGAGAGGATAAGGAAAGGGGGGGGCGGCCCCCCGAACCCTAAACAAATTTGGTTTGGGCCTAAGGGGGGCGCGCCCCATCACTTGCCTTCTGCCCTCTTTCTCCACTAGGGCCCATTAAGGCCCATTGACTCCCCGGGGGGTTCTGGTAACCCCCCGGTACTCCAGTAAATGCCTGAACTCATCTGGAACTCTTTCGATGTCCAAACATAGCCTTATAATATATTGATCTTTATTTATAGACCATTCCGAGACTCCTCGTCATGCCCGTGATCACATCCGGGACTCCGAACTACCTTCGGTACATCAAATCACATAACTCATAATACAAATCGTCATCCAACGTTAAGCGTGCGGACCCCACGGGTTCGAGAACTATGTAGACATGAGTGAGACACATCTTCGGTCAATAACCAATAGCGGAACCTGGATGCTCATATTGGCTCCTACATATTCTACGAAGATCTTTATCGGTTAAACCGCATAACAACATATGTTATTCCCTTTGTCATCGGTATGTTACTTGCTCGTGATTCGATCGTCGGCAACTCAATACCTAGTTCAATCTCGTTACCGGCAAGTCTCTTTACTCGTTTCGTGCATCATCTCGTAACTAACAAATTAGTCACATTGCTTGCAAGGCTTATAGTGATGTGCATTACCGAGAGGGCCCAGAGATACCTCTTCGACAATCGGAGTGACAAATCCTAATCTCGATCTATGCCAACTCAACAAACACCATCGGAGACACCTGTAGAGCATCTTTATAGTCACCCAGTTACGTTGTGACGTTTGATAGCACACTAAGTGTTCCTCCGGTATTAGGGAGATACATAATCTCATAGTCATAGGAACATGTGTAAGTTATGAAGAAAGCAATAGCAAAAAACTAAACGATCAAAGTGCTAAGCTAACGGATGGGTCAAGTCAATCACACCATTCTCTAATTATCTGAGCCCGTTCATCAAATGACCACTCGTTGTCCATGGTTAGTAAACTTAACCATCTTTGATTAACGAGCTAGTCAAGTAGAGGCATACTGACACTTTGTTTGTCTATGTATTAACACATGTACCAAGTTTCCGGTTAATGCAATTCTAGCATGAATAAAGATTTATCATGATATAAGGAAATAAATAATAACTTTATTATTGCCTCTAGGGCATATTTCCTTTAGTCTCCCACTTGCACTAGAGTCAATAATCTAGTTCACATCACCATGTGATTTAACACCAATAGGTCACATCACCATGTGATTAACACACATAGTTCACATCGCCGTGTGACCAATACTCAAAGGGTTTACTAGAGTTAGTAATCTAGTTCACATCGCCATGTGATTAACACCAAAAGAGTACTAAGGTGTGATCACGTTTTGCTTGTGAGAGAAGTTTAGTCAACGGGTCTGCCACATTCAGATCCGTATGTATTTAGCAAATATTCTATGTCTACAATACTCTGCTAGAGCTACTTTAGCTAATTGCTCCCAGTTTCAATATGTATCCAGAATGAGACACAGAGTCATCAGGATCGGTGTAAAAGCTTGCATCGATCTAACTCTTTACGATGAACTCTTTATCACCTCCATAACCGAGAAATATTTCCTTAGTCCTCTAAGGATAATTTTGACGAATGTCCAGTGATCTACTCCTAGATCACTATTGTACTCCCTTGCCAATCTCAGGGCAGGGTATACAATAGGTCTGGTACACAACATGGCATACTTTATAGAACCTATGGCTGAGGCATAGGAATGACTTTCATTCTCTTTCTATCTTCTGCCGTGGTCGGGCTTTGAGTCTCACTCAACTTCACACCTTGCAACACAGGCAAGAACTCCTTCTTTGTCTGTTCCATTTTGAAATATTTCAAAATCTAGTCAAGGTATGTACTCATTGAAAAAACTTATCAAGCGTCTTGATCTATCTCTATAGAACTTGATACGCAATATGCAAGCAGCTTCACCGAGGTCTTTCTTTGAAAAACTCCTTTCAAACACTCCGTTATGCTATCCAGAAAATTCTACATCATTTCCGATTCACACTATGTCATATACATATACTTATCAGAAAGGGTATAGTGCTCCCACTCACTTTCATGTAAATACAGGCTTCACCGCAAGTCTGTATAAAACTATATGCTTTGATCAACTCATCAAAAGCATATATTCCAACTCCGAGATGCTTGCACCAGTCCATAGATGGATCGCTGGAGCTTGCACAGTTTGTTAGCACCTTTAGGATTGACAAAACCTTCTGGTTGCATCATATACAACTCTTCCATAAGAAAACCATTAAGGAATATAGTTTTGGCATCCATTTGCCAGATTTCATAAAATGTGGCAATTGCTAACATGATTCGGACAGACTTAAGCATCGCTACGAGTGAGAAAATCTCATCGTAGTCAACATCTTGAACTTGTCGAAAACCCTTTTGCGACAATTCGAGCTTTGTAGATAGTAACGCTACTATCAACGTCCGTTTTCCTCTTAAAAATCCATTTATTCTCAAAGGCTTGCCGATCATCAGGCAAGCCAACCAAAATCTACACTTTGTTCTCATACATGGATCCTATCTCAGATTCAAGCCATTTCGCGGAATCTAGGCTCATCATCGCTTCCTTATAGTTCGTAGGTTTGTCATGGTCTAGTAACATGACTTCTAGAACAGGATTACCATACCACTCTGGTGCGGAACGTACTCTGGTTGACCTACGAGGTTTGGTAGTAACTTGATCTGAAGTTTCATGTTCATTGCGGGAGTCCTGGATTAGGGGCTATCCGGACAGCTGAACTATATCCTTTGGCTGGACTGTTGGACTATGAAGATACAAGATTGAAGACTTTGTCTTGTGTCTGGATGGGACTGTCCTTGGCGTGGAAAGCAAGCTTGGCGATACGAATATGAAGATCTCCTCCTTTGTAACTGACTCTGTGTAACCCTAGCCCCCTCCGGTGTCTATATAAACCGGAGGATTTAGTCCGTAGGACAACAACAATCATACCATAGGCTAGCTTCTAGGGTTTAGCCTCTATGATCTCGTGGTAGATCAACTCTTGTACTACTCATATCGTCAAGATCAATCAAGCAGGAACTAGGGTATTAGCTCCATCGAGAGGGCCCGAACCTGGGTAAACATCGTGTCCCCTGCCTCCTGTTACCATCTGCCGGTTTTGACACCGACATTGGTGCTTTCATTGAGAGTTCCACTGTGTGGTCACCGTAAGGCTTGATGGCCCCTTTGATCATCGATAACGATGCGGTCCAGCGTGAGGTCTTCCTCCCCGGACAGATCTTTGTATTCGGCGGCTTCGCACTGCGGGCCAACTCACTTGGCCATCTGGAGCAGATCGAGAGCTACGCTCCTGGCTACCGGATCAGGTTCGGAAACTTGAATTACACTGCCGATATCCACGGAGACTTGATCTTCGACGGACTCGGGCCCATGCCAGGTGTGCCGCATGATCACAACGGGCATGATATAGCTCTTCCGTCGGACAATGTGTCGGTGTACAAAAAGAGGGGTACACTTTTTGTACCCCGATAACTGTGCACGGGCAGTCTGAGCCACGGGCACCACCACACTGAGCAAGGCAAGGGAGGTGAGCCAAGGTAAGACCTAAGCTCGAGAGAAGCAGGACGACGCCAAGACCAAGACCACAAAGAGCAAAGGCGACGAGGCGGACTCCCCCGGTAAGATCCTTGCCGGGAGGCGGTTTTAGCAAACCCGGCAAGACCCTTGCCGTGGCAGCTCGCCCCACACCTACGAAGAAAGTCACATTTGAGTCCACCACCCCCATAGGGGAAAGGATTCGGGAGACATCTCCGTGGTGGCATGCAGATCTTTGTGAAGACATTCAAGATCAGAAGATGACGACCCATGGCGGGATCCCAGCCAAGGAGGACCAGAAGGCCCCCGGCAAGAACCTTGCCGGGGATAACAGCTGGTGACCCGGCAAGGCCCTTGCCAAGAACACCCGTGGGGCCACCATCAGGCCCACGCTAGTCACACCTCCACCGCCGTTCGCATGCAGCTGCCGACCCAACCAGCTGGGCAGGCACCTGCGTGGCGGCCTGCAGATCTTCGTGGAGACCCACCACTGTTCCACCTCAGCTGCCTGCCTGCCTACATGGCATCGTAGGCATCGCCGGCCAGGGCGCGTGTCGACACAAGAGGGAGCGGAGACGGACGAGACAGGGCTCTCCCCCGTCCCCGATAAAGCAAGGACACCTAAGCAAGGTGCATTAAATGCGCCCTGTCATCTAATGCGACGGATAACCTCGCATCACGGTACCCTTTCCACCTCTTGTGTGCCACTGTGGCAACCCCTTTCCCTATAAAAGAAGGCCCAAGGTGACCAGGAATGGGATTCGGCTTTTTGGAGCTCCTCACACCCCACAGCTAGCTCAAGAACACAGATATACAATCCACCAAAGCAGGAGTAGGGTTTTACGCATCCTCGCGGCCCGAACCTGGATAAACGAATCGTGTGCTATCTGTTTGATCCGCTCTTCTCACGACCCCGCGCCCCGCAACCATAGTAGGAATTCTTGTGGTCGCATAGGTGTCGTTCCCACCGACATCTTTGGCGCGCCAGGTAGGGGGCGCAGTTGTAAGAATCGGCATTAGCAGTTAGTTCGACGCTTCTTCATCGTCATGGCGCCCAAGAAGAAGACGGCGGTGGCGGTTGGCCCGTCGGAAGTCAGACATCCCGGGGCGCCGTTCGCGAACACCAACACCATCCCAGTAGCCGGAGTTTGGGAGGCGGTGATGTTCGTGCACCTGGTAACGGGCCGCACGCCGCCAAATCCAAGTACGGAGCCAGGCCCTCCGCGGGTGGCGCGAGACCTTCCAAGATCGCTGCCACCCTGCCCGAAGGTGATGCGAGGGCATCCAAGACTCCCACGTCGGCGCCGACGGCGCGCTTTTCCCAAGCTGCGCGCGAGGAACGGCGTAATCACGCCGAAGACCCCGGGCGTCGCCGCGGGAAGAGCCCCGAGCGCCACTCCCGGGATGTGGAATACCTGGCTGCTCGCCGAGGCGCTGGTGAAAATGGCATGCGACCGCGGGGTCGTGATAGAGCTCCTTCTGACATGGTCAGAAGTCGAAGCGCGTCGCAATCCGTGCAGGTTTCGCTACCACCAACGCCAGCAGAAGCCCTGGTGCGCGCGTAGTTGCTCCTCGATTTTCCTCCCATTATGGGGAAACTCGACGAATGGAGAGCCACTAACCGAAGCCTTGTTGCGGTGGCCAACAAAGACGAACCGAGTCCGGTGGAACCCCCGGGTCGACGCTCCGACGGAGTCCCACGCACCCGTGGCAGGAAAGCCGGCGGCGCCGCGACCACGGTGCAGTCGCCTCCCCCTCGCCCGGTACCACGGACGCCAGCCCATCGCGACGTTACGGGCGATGAAATCTCCATAGCGTCGTCCGACCCGCGGACCCACTGTGACCAGCGCCAAGTCCTTCGGGAACGAGAACATGAAGACGCTCGAACCACTATCGAGCGCTGGCGTGGAGCGCGCCACTAGTCAGACAGGCGAGCAGGGCCTGCTGTGAACCACCCGACACCGGAGAGCCCTGGAGGCCTACCTTACGAGGTAGGTTGTCTGGCTTTTACTCGTGAGCTGCGGCAGTTCCAGTGGCCCACTCATCGCACCTTCAAACCTGACGTGGGCGAAAAGTACAGCGGCAAGACCCACCCGTCTGAGTTCCTCAGCATCTACACCATCGCGATGCAGGCTGCCGGAGCCCGCGACAGTAAGGTGCTTGCGAATTACTTTCCATTGGCTCTTAAACACAACGCCATGTCATGGTTGATGCACTTGCGGGTAGACTCTATTTCCTCCTGGTCGGATTTGTGCCATGAGTTCGTGGGCGCCTTTACTGGAGGCCACCAAGCCCATGGTCAAGCGAGCGACCTGCACGTCATTCCCCAGAAGGGAGGCGAGAGTCTCCGCAAGTATATACAGAGGTTCAGCCGGATACAGTACAATATCCCTGATGTTCACCCTGCCGCCATCATCAGCGCGTTCCATCAGAACGTGCATAACCGCAAGATGCGCGAAGAGCTGGCAATGAACAAGGTGAAAGATGTAGCAGAACTCTATGTTCTTGCTGACAGATGTGCCCGAGCAGAAGAGGGAAGGAAGTACCCCGGCGAAGATGCCGGCGTGGAAACCGACTCCTCAGATGAGGATACTGCCGCCCCGACGAAGAAGGGCCGACACCGCAACAGGAAGCGCAAGGGTAAAGCCGTGCTTGCCGTCGAGGGATCTGATGACACCGGCTCCACAAACAAAACCAAGGCAGATGACCCCGGCAAGGAAATTGCCAGATGTGTCGCCTGCCGGGCCTTGGCGGCTGCCGAGAAGCTAGGAAACTCTGACAAGCAATACTGCAAGATCCATCCCACCAAAGGCCATGCTCTCCAAGACTGCCGACAGGTTGAGCTCCTCGCTGAGAAGCAGAGGGCTGAATATGAGAGGCGGGACAAGAAGAAGGGCCAAGACGGTGCTGAGGGGTCCGGCAAGAAGCGTGACGGCCAGGCGGGCCGTCGCGGCAAGGATAAACAACAGGAGAGGCCCGCCTGGGGCCATGACAGACAGCCAGAAGACGACGATCACAAAGAGGACGACGAATCCGGCGACCAAGAGTTTCAGAAAGCTACAGAGGCCATGTGCGTCGACGGCGCCTCGCTGCATACTTCTCACCGCCGGCTTAAACAGTGGGCGCGAGAGATTACAGCGGCAGAGCCGTCGTTTGATGCCCGAAGGCCGCTGAAGTGGTCCAGCACACCTATCATTTTTGACACTGAGGATCACACTGATCGCACTACTGCGGTCGGGTGGTTGCCATTGTTGGTTTCACCAACAATACGCAACCTCAAGGTGACTAAGATGCTAGTCGATGGTGGGGCCGGTCTGAACTTGATCTCGCCTGCCGTGATCGAGAAACTGCAGATTCCTGATGGAGACCTCGAAGAGACGGGCACGTTTCAGGGGGTCAATCCGGGAAGAAGACAACCCAAGGGAAAGGTCTCGCTGCCCGTGACTTTTGGAAGCGATCTAAACTACAGGACGGAGAGGATCGTGTTTGATGTTGCCAAGATCACCTTGCCCTACAACAGGATCCTTGGCCGCCCAACGCTGGCCAAGTTCCTGGCGGCGTCGCACTACACCTACAACACCCTAAAGATGCCAGGACCTGTGACGATCATCACCATCCCCTCCGATAAGAAAGATGCGCTGATTTGCGCTGACCAACTATACCAGCAAGCAGTTGCAGTAGATGCCGCCACTAGGGCACTTGCTCCAGCCGCTGGGACCCCGGGAGGGAAGAAGAAGAAGAAGACCGGTGAGACCTCGGACACCCACTCCGGCAAGCGCACCTCTTCGGAGTGTAGCGCTCCCGTCGAGGACGTGCCAGAGATCTCCACTGGCGGAAACAAGAAGCCCAGGGCCATACCGCCGGAAACCAAGAAGGTTTCTGTTAATGAGGACGGCACGGGAGGGGCTTTCACCATAAGCTCCACCCTTGATGAAAAATAGGAAGACACGCTCGTCACCTTCCTGCGGGCGAATGTCGATGTGTTTGCATGGCAATCTTCCGACATCCCCGGCGTTCCCAGGGAGGTGATTGAGCACCACCTTATTGTCTGTCCTCATGATCACAGAAGAGATCCGGAAGCTGGAAGCAATGGGTTTGGTAAGAGGAGTGCTCCATCCAACGTGGTTGGCTAATCCAGTCGTAGTGCGCAATGCAAATGGGAAGTGGAGGTTGTGTATTGATTACACAGATATCAATAAGGCTTGTCCTAAAGACCCCTTCCCATTGCCGCGCATCGACCAGATTGTTTACTCCACAACTGGGTGTGATATGTTGTCATTCCTTGATGCCTACTCCGGCTACCACCAGATCTTCATGACAAGAGAAGACGAAGAGAAAACAACATTCATCACTCCATGTGGTACATATTGTTTCATGCGGATGCCTTTCGGGTTGAAGAGTGTTGGTTCGACATTTGCAAGGGCGGTCAAGATTGGTTTTGAACCCCAGCTCCATAGAAATATGGAAGCTTATATGGATGACATAGTGGTCAAAACAAAGGACAGGGCAACCCTCATGCCAGATTTGCAAGAAACATTTGCAAACCTGCGCAAGATCAATCTCAAGCTGAACCTTGAGAAGTGCGTCTTTGGCGTCCCGTCCGGCAAGCTTCTCGGGTTCTTTGTGTCATAGCATGGGATAGAGGCCAGTCCGGACAAGATCAAAGCTATAGAGCAGATTGAAGCACCCAAGCGAGTCAAGGATGTGCGTCGGCTTGATGGTTGCGTCGCCGCCATGGGCAGGTTCATTTCCAAGTCTGCCGAGCGCGCCCTTCCCTTTTTCAAGATCCTAAAAAAGGCTGGCCCAATGGAGTGGATGCCAGAAGCCGAAGCAGCGTTGCAATATTTGAAGAAGTACCACTCCTCCACGCCAATACTAGTTGCGCCTAGGCCACAGGAGTCGTTGTTGCTATACCTGGCGGCAACGAACCAGGTGGTCAGTGCCGCACTAGTGGCGCAGAGAGAGGTTGACGACAAGGTAATGGCAGCGACAGAGCCCGACACCACCAATGCAGAGACGACACAGCCAGTTGATGTGCCACCAAAGAAGAAAATGATGCAGCACCCGGTCTACTTTGTTAGTTCCCTCCTGTAGGTAGCTAGATCAAGGTACTCCGGCATGCAGAAACTGCTCTTGGGCCCTCTTATGGCCTCGAGGAAGCTGCGTCACTACTTCTAGGCACACGAGATCAATTTCGTCACTCGCCTCCCTCTGCAACGGATATTGCACAATCCAGATGCAACATGAAGAATTGTGGAATGGGCACTGGAGTTGTCCAGCTTTGGCCTCAAGTTTGAAAGTACTTCGACTATTCAGAGCCGAGTCCTGGCGGAGTTCATTGCAGAAGGGACCGCAACGCCTGACGAAGAAGCCCAAGAGACTGCTCTCCTCGGCAAGGAGGAAAGTTGCAATTGGATCATGTACTTTGATGGAGCTTTCTCCTTACAAGGCGCCGGGGCTGGCGTACTGCTTGTCGTGCCCACCGGACAACACCTCAAGTACGTGATCTAGATGCACTTCCCCAGGGAGGTGTCAACAAACAATACGGCTGAGTACGAAGGGCTGCTTGCCCGTCTTAGGATCGCGGCGGACCTTGGAATCAAGAAACTCATCTTCAGGGGCGACTCGCAGCTTGTCTTCAATCAAGTCAACAAGGATTACCAGAGCCCGTTGATGAAGGCCTACGTCGATGAAGTGAGAAAGCTGGAAGAGCGTTTCGACGTTATAGAGGCTGAATACGTTCCCCGAGCGGAGAACGATATAGCCGATTACCTGTCAAAATGCGCTGCCCTTAAGCTACCTGTGGAACCAGGTACCTTTGTGCTTCAGCTAACTCTGCCATCCATTGATCCATCAACAGAGCAGAACAAGAGGAGGAAATCAGGGCCCGACAAGTACTTTCCCGCCGAGCTCCCCGGAGCCGCCGGCAAGGATGTTGCCGGGGACACTGAGCCCGCCATGGGACGGCTAGCTCCGGCGGAGCGTCAAGCTCTTGTCGTCGAGACAACCGCTCCTATAGCGGAGGAAATGCCTTTAGTCCTCGCCGTCGAGCCCCAGGCTCCAGCATGGGCACAGCATACCGTCCGATTCCTCCAAACAGGGGAACTTCCTGAGGAGCAGGAAGAAGCGGAAAAAGTAGCCCGTCGCTCTACTATGTACCAGTTCGTTGATGACGTCCTATACAGAAAGAGGCCGAACGGTGTGAAATTGAAGTGTATCCCTCGAGAGGAAGGACTGGAGCTATTGGCGGAGATACACGGAGGTATATGTGGATACCACATCGGGTCAAGGGCCCTTGCCGGCAAGGCATTTCGACAAGGCTTCTTCTGGCCCACCGCCCTCAAGGATGCGACGACACTAGTCACCAGGTGTGAAGCGTGTCAGTTCCATTCAAAGAAGCTTCATCATCTAGATCAAGACCTTCAAACCATTCCTCTCTCTTGAACCTTCTCGTTCTAGGGGCTCGACATACTGGGCCCTTTCCCCCACGCTGTCGGGGGCTTTGAGTACTTGTACGTTGCAATCGACAAGTTCACAAAGTGGCCGGAGGTGGAGGCAGTGAGGAAGGTCACAGCTCAGTCAGCCGTCAAGTTCTTCAAGGGACTAGTGTGCCGTTTTGGTGTACCCAACAGGGTCATCACCGACAACGACACACAGTTCACAAGCCGCACTTTCATGCAATATATCCAAGACCTGGGCAGCAAAGTCTGTTTCGCTTGCGTTGCTCACCCACGAAGCAATGGTCAAGCTGAGAGGGCAAATGCTGAAGTACTGCGAGGCTTAAGGACCAAGACCTTTGACAGGCTGCACAAGAGTGGAAGGCGCTGGATCGATGAGTTGCCAATGGTTCTTTGGTCGATCAGGACGACGCCAAATCGAGCCACCGGCCAGACCCGCTTTTCCCTAGTATACGGGGCAGAAGCAGTTCTCCCCACTGAACTCATATCCGGGTCACCTCGAGTGCTCGCTTATGATGAGCTTGAGCAAGAGCAACTGCGGCAAGATGATGCAATGCTCCTTGAGGAAGATCGTCTTCGGGCGGCTGTGAGAGCAGCACGCTACCAGCAAGCCTTGCGCCGCTACCATAGCCGCAAGGTTCATGCCCGAAGCCTTGAGGAAGGCGACCTTGTCCTTCGGCACATTCAATTGGCCAGGAATTCCACAAAGTTGACGCCAAAGTGGGATGGCCGTTATCGGTTAATACGAGTCACCAGGCCCGGCGCAGTCTGCCTGGAGACCGAAGATGCCGTTCCGGTGAGTAACTCCTGGAACATTGAACATCTTCGCAAGTTTTACCCGTGAGCCGCGGCTTGCCGGGCCCCCTGGCAAGCCACCTTTTGTAGAAGCATTGCCGATGATGCATGTAACCCTTTGTATAAAGCCAGGCGTAGATCCTGAGCATAAATAAATGAAGCGTTGGCGCCCTAAGTTATAGCATGCATGCTAGATCGAGTCTCGTCCATGGTTAGGGTTGATAGTGCTTAGCGGCGACTAATCCCTAGCTTAGAGGTTGAGTGTGCGTCTCTTTTCCGTTCTTTTGTCTTCTTTGGTTCGCAAGACTCACATATATCCTTGCCGGATCACTTGAGGACGCAAGAGAGAAGAGGGACAGACCAGCATCTAGACCCCGGCAAGCCAGTATTGCCGGGGGCTGCAAGAGCAAAGATTCACCCACGACAAACCAGAGTTGCCGGGGGCTACAGCTTCAGATAAGTTCCACATCCCTTATGATGCATTTCCTTATGGACTGAGGTATGTTAAACCTCGTTTCTCCCTAAAGCTACCGTGCTCCCCTAACACTAGGCCCTAGGGCTCGTTCCTGGGGACAGGTTTGGTCGTAGTCGCGGCAGCGAAAGGATGAAACAAGGAGCATGAACCCGCCTCATCCTTGCCTCAGCCAAAGGCATGAGAAAGGTCGAGCGAAGTGGGGAGACGACAAGGCCTGTTGTCGGGCAAGGAAATGTTTATCTTAAAGATATCAAGAATTTACTCCTTGTCGTGGGTTCTACCCACAAACAAATGACCCGACAAGCATCCCTTTTTCATTAAAAACATTCCACTCAGGTACAGCCCATAGGGAATGAAAAACATGAATGATGGGATTACAAGTTTTAAATTCAGCTAAGGCCCGAAGGCTTACAAACTAAAAAGAGATAAGGTGCCCGTAACCCCTTTCTTGTCCCTCCCCTTAGGAGACAGGTCAAGGAGGCGAAAAGGGCAAAAGGGGCGCCTAGGCGAGCTACGAGTGGCAGAAGACACCAAGAGAACATCTCGGTGGCCGTCCGAAGGCTGGATGGTGATGGCGGCGCCGGAAGCAGAGCTCGAAGACGAGGCGGCAGGACGTCAGCACACGTCGAAGGCGTCGGTGCCCGTGTACTCCGATTTGACGGCCTTGCCGCCCTCCCTCTTCCTCTTTCGCAGCCTCCCAACGCCAGCCGCCCAAGGAGAAGACCCCGAGAAGTTCAGGGAGCCGGCGACACGGATGATGGGGTCGCCGGTGCCGCACGAAGCGGCGCCCGACACCTAGTCGGACCCGTCATCCTGCCGCCTACTACCCTTGTCGTCGCTGCCGCTGTCCTCCTCGTCACTCCCACCCAAGGAGGAGTCTTCGCTATCAGAAGAGCTCTCCACGCAGCACCTTGCACGGGTCCCGAAGAGCCCGAAGACCTTGACGGAGAGGAGGCCGCCCTCCATCATCTTGAAATGGATAGTGAGCCCCTCCGTCAAGCGGTGGATATGACCGAACGTCTTCCTTCCCCGACGAAGATACATCACGTGAGGGGCTGGGAAGTCGACGCGAACCCACGTGCCGCTGATCCCACAGCCCCTCATGTGCAGCCGCAATGATTTCGGCGGATCCAGCTCCATCTCCCGCGCGAATGGAGTCGGGAGACGAAGGCGACGGCGAGGCGGCCGGCGCAGCCTGACGAAGAACTCGCAAGGGTCATCCCCAACGCGGCCCTCCATGGGGGGAGGGACTGCTGGCGGAGGAAAGGCCGCTGCGCTGCCCCATCCTGCTCTTCCCCGAGCGCCCCGGCCTCGCCCCCTCCCCCTTCCCCTCGTGGCTGGCTCTGCCACCGCAGGTGTAGGAGAAGGAGGGACGCGTTGTCGAGCAGCGACCCTTGCCGCAACCGTTGAAGGACCAGGATTCCCTCTCTCCATGGCGGATGGAAGGGGGGCAGAAGCTGAAGGAAGGAGAAGATGAAAGAATGCGGGACGCCATCCTCCCCCTCTCTTTATAAAGGAACGGAGTGGGGGCTCGGCCGCCCCGCTCGGCCAATCAAGACACGGAAGGCGCAGGTTACAAGGGCCGACCCGCTGTCCCAGCCCGTGGCGGCCCGGTTTCCCGCCTCCGCCGTTTGCCACCCCAAGCGCATGGGAGGCACGTGGCAGGCGTGCAGGACCGAGGGACGGGTGAGGCGACCTCTCCCCGCCCCGTGATCGTGGGTCGTGAGGAGTGGACGCCTTGAAGACTACGCCTCTGCCCCGTTCAGTGAATGGGCCGCGCCTCCACGCCTCCCTCTGTTTATGGGGAAGGCACGAACCGCCCCCTTTACTACGATGTGACGCATGCATGCAGAGCTCAGCCCCGCGCGTGCCACCCACGTCACATGCGCCTCCCCACGCCGCGCCACGCGCGGGGGTCATGGGAGGCGCAGCGTGCGAAGAAACTTACCGCGGTAAAAACTGCCCCGCCTGCCCGCGCACTGTTTTTGGGCCTAGCCCAAGGACGCGATTGCGCTTACGTGTGGCCCAGGCCTGGGGGCTCCTGTCGGTGTACAAAAAGAGGGGTACACTTTTTGTACCCCTATAACTGTGCATGGGCAGTCTGAGCCACGGGCACCACCACACTGAGCAAGGCAAGGGAGGTGAGCCAAGGTAAGACCGATGCTCGACAGAAGTAGGACGACGCCAAGACCAAGACCCCAAAGAGCAAAGGGGATGAGGCGGACTCCCCCGGTAAGATCCTTGCCGGGAGGCGGTTTTTGCAAACCCGGCAAGACCCTTGTCGTGGCAGCTCGCCCCACACCTACGAAGAAAGTCACCTTTGAGTCCACCGCCCCCATAGGGGCTAGGATTCGGGAGACATCTCCGTGGTGGCATGCAGATCTTTGCAAAGACATTCAAGATCAGAAGATGATGAGCCTTGGCGGGATCCCAGCCAAGGAGGACCACAAGGCCACCGACAAGAACCTTGCCGGGGATGACAGCTGGTGCCCCGGCAAGACCCTTGCCGGGGCCCCGGCATGGCCCTTTCCAAGAACATCCGTGGGGCCACCATCAGGCCCGCACCAGTCACACCTCCACCGTCATTCGCATGCAGCTGCCGACCCAAGCAGCTGGCAGGCACATGCGTGGCGGCATGCAGATCTTCGTGGAGACCCACCACTGCGCCACCTCAGCTGCCTGCCTGCCTGCCTACATGGCATCGCAGGCACCGCTGGCCAGTGCGCGTGTCGACACAAGAGGGAGCGGCGACGGACGAGACAGGGCTCTCCCCCGTCCCCGATAAAGCAAGTACACCTAAGCAAGGCGCATTAAATGCGCCTTGTCATGTAATGCGAGGGATAACCTCGCATCACGGTACCCTTTCCACCTCCTATGTGCCACTTTGGCCCCTTTCCCTATAAAAGGAGGCCCAATGTGACGCCCGGATAATCAAGCTACAGTAACCCTCTAGTAATGATGCCACATCACCACTATTACTGTTTACTAATCTCACGTTGATCCAAATCCGGTTCAAATCCAAATTCAAATCATAAGTGGAATACTAAAATCCTCAAACATGAAAACTAAAATGTTCATCATTTGGCAAATAATCCCTAACTTATTTGGTGATGGAACCAACCTTTTTGAAAATGTTTAAATTCCCTAAGCTAAATAAAAACAGTAGCTAAAATAACAATTTAATTGCTTTTTAAATTATAAAATTATTAAACTAACTTGTTTTGGTATCAAACTAGGTTAGGCAGTGGCCTATATTAAGGATACTAATTTAGGTGTTGACTCGGTATATCATAAAACTTAAATAAATAAAAACTAAGTTAGAAAGGAAAAATAAATAAAAAAAGAAGAGAAAAGAAAAGGAAAATAGAAACCCCCTCCCCAGTGGGCCTATTGGCCCAGCTGGTCGCAACCAGCCAGCCCATCCCGCGCGTCCCTGGCCTAGATGGCCTCCCCCCACTACTAACCCCCAGGCAACCGAAACCCTAGCCCACCACCCGCATAATCCCCACTCCCCCCTCGATCTCTCTCTCCCTCGCTCCTCACGATCCAGATCGGGATCGAGCGCCCCCCCGTCGGCGCATCGCAGCGCACCATCGCCCACGCCCCGCCAACCGTCACCACCGTGCCAGACCTCGCCGCGACGCCCCCTCTCCCTCGATCTAGACGCGCCATTGCCTGGCGACCTCGCCTCGGTGCCGATCATTGCCACCTCGCCGGAACCACGCCACCGTGACTCCGTCGCCGCCCGTCGTCCCCGACTCCTCGTTGACACCCACTGCCCGGACCCTACTCCCCGCCATGAGCCGCGCCCCTCCTCTCCTCCCCCCTTTCCTGCTCGCCGTTCCCCGCCCGCGCTCACCGTGTCGTGGCCACGACCGTCCGCCCCCACGCTCCCCTGCTGACTTCTGGCCGCGTGCGCCGCGCACCCGCGCACCGCGCGCATCCCTCACCGCACCTGTCGAGCCGCGCCGTGCTGCTATCGCCCCGGCCGCCACCGCACGTGCGCCGCGCGCTGGCCTTGCCCGCTACGCCGCTCGCCGTCGCCCCCTTGCCGCTCCTGACCGTGCCCTCCACCGCTCCCGCTCCACGCCTCGCCGCACTGGTCGCGCCCCAGGCACGCCCCGGACCCCGGCCTCCCGCAGCTCTCACCAGCACCGACTCCCTCCCCCCCGCTCGCACGACCGCGCCTCGCGCCGTCCAGCCGTCGCCCTTGCTCCCCGTGGCAAACCCCGTCGCCGCAGCCCGTGCTGCATCCGCCGCGCCTGCCGCCTGCTATGCGCGCCCGCGCGCAATTCCCCCTGCGCTGCGCTTGGTAGCCGCCCCCTCACCTCTCTGACCTGCTCCAGTCGGCTGCGGCTGCCCTGCCATGGCCGCCGGCCAGCCCGCACTCGCCCGGGTGCAGTTGCCCGCACCCCACCGCCGGCGCCGGCGTGCGTCGTGCGCGCCCTCTCGGGCATGCGCCCATTCGGGCTACGCCCGCGCCCAGCGCCCGTTAGCCCCTGTGAGCATATGACAAGTGGGCCTAGCCCCACAACGAAAATAGATAAAAAAGAAAGGAATCCAAAAAAAATAATTAATTAAAGAATTAATTAAATAAATTAATCTTGATTAGATTGACCTAATTACTAGTTAACTTAATTAACCCGTGATTAGCCTAATCAATCAATGACATGAGGGACCCACACATAGTTGACCCAGTCAACTGCCCAGTTGACTGCTGACGTCAGCATGATGTCATGCTGACGTCATCTTTTACTATTCCGGATAATGTTGAATTAAATAGTTAATTCCAAAAATTAATAAAACTTTAGATAATCATTTTAAAATAATCCGTAGCTCGGATCGAAAAACTTTGTACATGAAAGTTGCTCAGAGCGACGAGAGGAACCCGGATACGTAGCCCGTTCGTCCGCCACACATTCCTAACATATCAGACTCGCAAACTTTCCCCTCCGGCTCCTCTGCCCGAAAACGCGAAACACCGGGATACTTTCCCGAATGTTTCCCCCCTTCACCGGTATCACCTCATACCGCGTTAGGGCACCCCTAGCACCGTTACTTGTCATGTCATGCATCGCTATGCATCTGTTTTTTTAAGTATTTATTGTTTCTTCCCCCTCTTCTCTCGCTAGACACCGAGACCGACGCCGCTGCTACCCAGTAAGACTACGGAGTTGACGACCCCTCTCTCTTGCCAGAACAACCAGGCAAGCCCCCCCCTTCATCACCAGATATCGCCTACTCTTCTCTATACTGCTTGCATTAGAGTAGTGTAGCATGTTACTGCTTTCGGTTAATCCTATTCGGATGCATAACCTGTCCTTGTTACTACTGTTGTTACTTTTACCTACAATCCTACATGCTTAGTATAGGATGCTAGATTTCCATCAGTGGCCCTACATTCTTGTCCGTCTGCTGTGCTATACTATCGGGCCGTGGTCACTCATGAGGTGATCACGAGTATATACTATACATTATACATGATACATGTGGTGAACAAAGATGGGTCGGCTCGAGGAGTACCCGCGAGTGATTCACGGATTGGGGGCTGAAAGGACCTTTGTCCCGACGGCCCTCTGTGTGGATATTTGTGGCGGAGCGGCAGGGCAGGCCTGCCCCTGTCGGCGTTCGCGGATACTTAACACGCTTAACGAGATCGGGGTATTTGATCTGAGTCTGGCTACTGGCCTATACGCACTAACCAACTACGCGGGAAAGATATGGGCACTCGGCGTCGTGGTATCAGCCGAAGCCTTGGTGACGTCAGCGACTGAGCGGCGCGCGCCGGATTGGGCCGCGTAACGTGACTTCCGTTGTACTGGAGGTTGCTAGGTCTGCTTCCAGCCGCGTTCGCAACGTGCAGGTGTGCTCAGGGCGATGGGCCCAGACCACTGCGCGCTTAGGTTTAGACCGGCGTGTTGACCTCTCTGTTGTGCCTAGGTGGGGTTGCGACGTGTTGATCTTTCGAGGCCGGGCATGACCCAGGAAAGTGTGTCCGGCCAAATGGGATCAAGCGTGTTGGGTTATGTGGTGCACCCCTGCAGGGAAGTTAATCTATTCGAATAGCCGTGTCCCTCTTTAAAAGGACGACTTGGAGTTGTACCTTGACCTTATGACAACTAGAACCGGATACTTAATAAAACACACCCTTCCAAGTGCCAGATACAACCCGGTGATCGCTCTCTAATAGGGCATCGAGGAGGGGATTGCTGGGTAGGATTATGCTATGCGATGCTACTTGGAGGACTTCAGTCTACTCTCTTCTATATGCTGCAAGACGGAGGCTGCCAGAAGCGTAGTCTTCGACAGGATTAGATATCCCCCTCTTATTCTGGCATTCTGCAGCTCAGTCCACTGATATGGCCCTTTACACATATACCCATGCATATGTAGTGTAGCTCCTTGCTTGCGAGTACTTTGGATGAGTACTCACGGTTGCCTTGTTTCCCCTTTTCCCCATCTATCTACCTGATTGCTGCAACCAGACGATGGAGCCCAGGATCCAGAGGCCACCGTCGACGACGACTCCTACTACACTGGAGGTGCCTACTACTACGTGCAGCCCGCTGACGACGATCAGGAGTAGTTAGGAGGATCCCAGGCAGGAGGCATGCGCCTCTTTCGATTGTATCCCAGTTTGTGCTAGCCTTCTTAAGGCAAACTTGTTTAACTTTTGTCTGTACTTAGATATTGTTGCTTCCGCTGACTCGTCTAGTATCGAGCACTTGTATTCGAACCCTCGAGGCCCCCTGGCTTGTATTATGATGCTTGTATGACTTATTTTATTTGTAGAGTTGTGTTGTGATATCTTCCCGTGAGTCCCTGATCTTGATCGTACACATTTGCGTGCATGATTAGTGTACGATTGAATCGGGGGCGTCACAAGTTGGCATCAGAGCCGACTGCCTGTAGGAATCCCCCTTCCACACTCCTTGGCCGAAGTCAAAAACTTTTACTAACTTGGCTGTGTGCCTTACGGGCCCACGTCGCCATCGGGTGGTATTAGGATCTTTTACTCCTTGATCTTTACTCTGGGACTCTGAGCTCTCTTCTATTCGGGTTAAATGGTTTTGCTAAAAACAAAACTAACTTTAGGTTCTCGAAAGTACTTCTCCTAGAGAGCCTCTCACTTCAGATGATCGCCTGCTGCACTAGAAGATTCCGAAGTTACTCTACGATGTTCTCTCGAGTCTTTGTGCCATCGCATTTGCGATTCCCTTCCACCATCAACCCCCATGAAAACTGCATACACTTGCCATTCATACAATCATTCCCCGTTGATCTTGTTATTACAAGATGTCTCGAAATACTCTCTATTGTCCCGAGAATCCTTTGAGCTTACTACCTTGTGGTTCGTTATCGCATGAACACCCCTAAGGATAATCCCTCGCATTTATCGAGTATCTGTTCAACTCCAGTTGTTCATGTGTGTCACTAAGGCCTTCGAAATAATATTCGATCTTCCGAATTCCTTAGCAGCTTATTGCTCTTGAAATTTTGTTTTTCTTGCATCATGGGTAACCCCATAAGTAAGTAATCTTATTGGCATCCTTTGTCACTATCATTTTGAGTCCACTGATTCAATAAGTGGGGAATGCTTGCAATCCTCAATCAGATCTAAGAATTCATCCTTCCGACTCTGACGTCATTTTGAACATGAGCTGGTTGTCGACGAATCGAATTGCCATCGTTTGTGCCTCTAAGTCTATTCGACTTACTTATCTTTTGATTAGAGCATCTGCTTCTGATCCCCCAATTTGTAAATCATAATTCCTTGTATTTAAGCTCCCAAATTATCAAGATATTTCTATAATCCGATGCCTTTTGCATTATTTCTTCTTCTGGTTGAACATATATGCTCACAATAGATTCTTGGCGGTCCGCCAGATCGTTTGGTGGATTATTATCCGACCGTTCCTGCATATTCTTAAAAACCTTGAGTTCTTCCCCTGATACATAATGCCTTTGGTAAATTGTATCATTTGCCTTGTCAATCATGCTCTACTTTCGAGCTTGTATTATTTACTCCTGAAGATATGTTTCTACGATGCCCTGGTGGGTTGAACCTATGCCTTCCTTAATATGTGTGAACTCGAAAGTTTTCACGAGTCATACCCTTCTGGTATTTTGCCAAATAAAATTTCAACACTACAACTTCATCGAAAGCGAGAAGTGCATGAAAGGTCATGCGTTGGAGAAGTGGGAGTCGACCTTGAACTTTGTGTTCATGCCCATGGACATGATGTAGATCCTATCATGGAAGCTTCTTGTAATAATAACTATTTCCTTGATATAATATCCTTTGGTATCTGTGAATTGATCCTTTGCAAACGTGGTTCCGACCATATTTTCTCCTTGATTCCATTTCTTGGACAAGTTAAATCGCTTGTCTTCTATAGATCAATACACCCCACTTCAACCTTTAATTTGATATGCCTTCGAGTATTATTCACCTGGTATCTCGAGGATATCATGCCATTGCACTACATCCTATGAATTTGTAATGGAGTAATACCTTTCCCTGTCATATTCACCCCACGAGTTCTGGGTTGTCGTCAACCGAGAACACTGAATAGTGGACCAAGTCCGCACTACGGGTCCACAACTTTTAGTAATCTTCATTGCTTACGAGCTTGCACCTGATCACGTCATTCCCAACGGATTGACTACATCATCATCGTCAGGCTGACTGCTTGACCATTCTACGTATGTCCTTCATCCCCGGGACACAATCCCGACAGTGTTCTCAGCTTACATCAAACTTTTCGCATCATATTGTTTGTCTTGAGAGACAACTCCGAATTCTAAGATGGCATCTTATCTATGGTTATAGTAACCTTTTACTTCACCATTCCTTTGATGTGATGTCTTCGCCGATCGATTACATCTTCTTGAAACCTCTCGATAAATGTGTCATGATCATCGTCAACATTTTCTAACGTTAATCATGCTACCTAAGCCCATCTTTCGGGTGCACCTTACAATATATGTTCAATTGTGTATGCTTTCCTCGAGCATACATCATTATATCATTTGATCTGAAAAATGTTATCTCTTTGTTCACATAATTGTGGAAACCCATCCTTTCGAAATCTCGATGAATTGTCACTGAGTTCATCAACTACCTCTTTATTCCTTCATTGGTTTAATGATGAGCTCTTGTTCTGAAACTCCCTTCCATACTACATTTCCCGAGAATCTTACAATGTCATCTCGTTAATTTGTTTTGCACCTTTTCCACTCAGGCATCCTGAGTCTGAGGTATCCAGAGACCAATTAGATCGGAATCTCGGTCAGATATGATGGTTGGAACATATTTCCAAGAGTTATAACATTGGTCTTTATATGACCCGGTAAGGTGATGTCAGGCCTAGTACACCTGGCCGGAGGACCTATTTTTATAGTTTCCTTGTTAGCAAGGCTATCCATTCTCCCATGAGGAAATTGTAATACTTATTCTACAAGTTATTCCTGATGAATCCATTGAGTATCCAAAGTCCGACCTTTGCTTGAAGATCATGTCAATGCTATTTCGAAGCATGTCTATGGTACTCCGATTTACAACAAGAACATTTGAAGCCAATGCTAAATGTTTCCTGCTCAATTATCCAAACACCGTTGGATGGGTAATGTCATGTTATTTCTCTCCCCTTTCCTAAAGGGTTTTCTACGTTATATCCTGTCATGGATATCATTCTATGCTTGTCCTTGGGGAGGATATACCTCTGAAATATGTGTTTAAGCACATTTTCCTTTCCATTTGTTCTGTTGAATCTGATAATCATATTTTTTCCTTTCCATTGATTGGATTGACCTTGTTGTGGTCTATATGATCTAAGTAGTAATATTCTTCTGCTTATGTAAACACCTTGGTGTACAACTGTGTTAGTAAGACTGTGTTACTATTGTTGATGACATTTCAGTAACCACCGATGGACAAGAACTTTGCCTATTGGTCCGCCTCGTTTCAGTAACCACCGAGGCGCGTGGAGTGATGCGTTGGGCCCCTGGGTGTGCGGTGAGGCTAGTGGACAAGGTGGTGCGGCCGTTGGGTGGCCGGAGCCTCGTCGGCGACGAGCTCCGCGGCGGCGCGTGCGGGCGAGCTTCGTGCGCATGTTGTAGGGCACGGGAAGAAGAACGGAGAGGATGGGGAGGTGGCTATGCTCACAGCGAACTCGCAGAGCCAGACGGCGTGGTCGGGGACGAGCTGGTGCGGCGACGGCGTTGAAGGGGATCTCCGGCGACGGTGGACTCGGGCGGGGTCGGTGCGGTGGCTTCGGGGCACGCGTGCGCTCGGGGCTCGTCTAGCTCGAAGAAGAAGAGGGTGGCGGAGCTCGTGGACACGGTCGGGTGGCGCGGGGACGACGGAGAGCGCGCCTATGGCGTAGGTGCGGCGGCGGTGGCGTCGGCCATGGCGAAGGGGAGCGAGGGAGGCGAGGCAGAGGCGAATGGCGTGTCCAGGGGCTCGGGGCGACGACGTGGAGCGCGTCCAGGGCAGCAGGGCGGCGAGGAGGTGAAGCAGGGCGGCGGGGAGCTGCGTGGCGCTCGCTGGTGCCGGCGTCGAGCACCTGCGTGCCTGCCTGGCCGAGCCAAGCAGCTCGCTGGCGCGACAGCTGGGCTGGGCCGGCAGGTGGGCCGGTTGGCAGGCGCCAGGTAAGTTTCCTTTTTATTTTCCTTTTCTATTTGTTTGCAACTTTGTGGACTTATTAAAAATACTAGAGCAACTCCAAAAATCACCAAACTGCACCTGGTCCTTAGTTGGAATATTTCCAGCAAGGAACATATTGGTTTGGAAATATTTGAGCATTTGAAATATTTTATAAATTTTAAATGCCCAAATTCAAATACTAATGCATTAATTCAATGACCTTCTGTTGACCTAGAAAAATATGCACCATTTTTGCCAGAGGTTTTAAACCAAGACAAAGAGGGTGAACATTTTAGAAGGGCATTTCAGGTTCATTGAAAATATTTTTAGCAAACCCTAGTTGATTTCAGGAGGGGTGCTGGGGGTTCTGCCTTCCCCACTTCAAATTTCTGTCAAAAGTAAACATGATGCACACTCTAATGCATGAGCTAGGTGGGATGTGACAACTCACCCCCACTCAAAAGAATCTCGTCCCGAGATTTAGGATCTGTCGGAAAGAAGGTGGGGTACTCAAGTCGAAGACGATCCTCCCTTTCCCATGTAGCTTCTTGCTCGGAATGGTGTGACCATTGAACCTTGAGAAACTTGATATTGTGGCGTCGAGTGGTACACTCGGCTTGATCAAGGATACGAACGGGGTATTCTCGATAAGTGAGGTTATCTTGGAGATCAAGCGTTTCGTGGTCCACTCCACGGATAGGATCCGAGAAGCAACGCCTGAGTTGAGAGACGTGGAAGACATCATGGACTCTGGAGAGATGCGGAGGTAGTTCTAGTTGGTAGGCAACTTCCCCTCGTTTGGCAAGGATGCGAAAGGGTCCAATGTAACGAGGAGCCAATTTGCCTTTGATACCGAATCGATGGGTCCCCTTTAAAGGTGTAACCCGGAGGTAAGCCATCCCGCCGACTTCATAAACCATGGGCTTATGCTTGCGGTCATACTGACTCTTTTGTCGAGACTGGGCGGTTTTCAACTTCTCACGAATAATGCGAACCTGCTCTTCTGCATCCTGGATCATGTCCGGGCCAAAGAGTTGTCTCTCGCCGGTTTCTGACCAGTTAAGAGGCGTTCGACATTTTCGTCCATAAAGAACTTCGAAAGGAGCTTTTCCCAAGCTAGCTTGATAACTGTTGTTATAAGCGAACTCGGCGAATGGAAGGCACTTCTCCCAATTCATACCGAAAGAGATGACAGAAGCTCGGAGCATATCCTCCAGAATTTGATTGACTCGTTCTACTTGACCACTTGACTGAGGATGGAAGGCGGTGCTAAAGGAGAGACGAGTCCCCATAGCATTTTGGAAACTTTCCCAAAATCGAGAGGTGAAAAGACTTCCACGGTCTGAGTTAATTTCCAATGGGACACCATGGAGAGACACTATTCGAGAGATGTACAATTCAGCTAGCTGGCTAGCGGTTATGCTCTCGCGAATAGGTAAGAAGTGGGCTACTTTGGAAAGACGATCGACAACAACGAAGACAGCATTATTCCCTCTTTTGGTTCTGGGAAACCCGGTGATGAAATCCATACCGATTTTATCCCATTTCCATTCAGGAATCTCTAATGGTTGAAGGGTGCCAGCAGGCCGTTGATGCTCTGCTTTAACACGACAACAGACGTCGCAAGTTGCAATGTATTGAGCGATTTCTCTCTTCATCCTAGTCCACCAAAACCTCTGGCGTAGGTCTTGATACATCTTAGTACTACCGGGATGAATGGTTAGAGGGGATTCATGAGCTTCCTTAAGGATCAATCGCCTCAAGTTGCGTACCTTGGGAACCACTAGATGGTTTCCAAAGAACACAACACCTTGATCATCAATGGAGAAACAATCTGCAACTCCCTTCTTGATGTTTCTCTTGATACGGGAAATTCCCGGATCCACCTTTTGTGCCTTGATGATCTGATCCGTAAGGTTAGTTTTCGCCACCAGGGTGGAAAGGAATCCTCGAGGAACAATGTGAAGGTTAAGCTTATGAAATTCCTCGTGGAGAAGTGGTTGACCTTGTTGTAACATCAAGTTGTTACAATAAGATTTACGACTTAGTGCATCAGCCATGACATAGGCTTTGCCTGGGGTGTAAGTTATTCCTAAGTCGTAATCCGAGATCAACTCGACCCAACGTCTTTGCCTGAGATTCAAATCCGGTTGGGTGAAGATATATTTCAAACTTTGGTGATCAGTGTAAATTTCGCAACGATTACCCAGAAGGTAGTGTCGCCAGGTATTGAGTGCATGGACTACTGCTGCAAGCTCTAGATCATGAGTGGGATAATTATCCTCATGTGGACGCAACTGTCGAGATGCGTAGGCAATCACATGACGATCTTGCATGAGCATGCAACCTAGTCCTTGTCGCGAGGCGTCGCAATAGATAACAAAGTCCTTAGAGAAATCTGGTGGTACCAGTACGGGAGCAGATGTCAGGCGTCTTTTCAGTTCCCGAAAGCTGAACTCACACTGTGGGGTCCACTCGAACTTTTTATCTTTCTTGAGGAGTTCAGTTAGAGGCTTAGCAACCTTGGAGAAATTCTCGACGAAGCGGCGGCAATAGCTCGCCAAACCAAGAAAACTCCGGACTTGCTTGACCATTTCAGGTGGAGTCCAGTCAAGGACAGCTTGAACTCGCTCGGGATTGACAGCAATGCCCTTGCCAGAGATTACATGGCCCAGATACGTCACTTCTGGCAACCAGAATTCGCACTTGGAGAATTTGGCATAAAGGCGATGCTCTCGAAGTTTCATCAATACTAGCCTTAGATGTTCGGCATGTTCTTCCTCATTCTTGGAGTAGATGAGTATATCATCGAGGTATACCACGACGAATTTGTCCAAGTACTCCATGAAGATCGAGTTCATTAACCGAGAGAAGGTGGCTGGAGCATTGGTTAAACCGAAGGACATGACGGTGTACTCGTATTGGCCGTAACGAGTAATGAAAGCCGTTTTGGGAATGTCCCCGTTCTTGATTTTGATTTGATGGTAGCCCAACCTCAAATCCATCTTGGAAAAGACTGAGGATCCAGCGAGCTGGTCATACAGGTCGTTGATCCTGGGGAGCGGATACTTGTTCTTGATAGTGACCAAATTGACAGGTCGATACTCCACAACCATCCGATCCGTTCCATCCTTCTTCTTGACGAAGAGGACGGGGCAAGCCCATGGAGATGAACTAGGATGGATGAAACCCTTTTGCAAGGACTCATCGAGTTGTTTCTTAAGCTCAGCTAGTTCTAGGGGTGCCATCTTATAAGGTCTCCTAGAGATTGGGACGGTTCCTGGAACAAGGTCTATCACGAACTCGACATCTCTGTCAGGTGGAACACCTGGCAGTTCCTCTGGAAAGACATCCGGGAAGTCACGGACTACCGGAATATGTTCAAGGTCTGGAAGGGGGTTGGCATTTAGAGAATAGAGCTGACGTTCCGACACTCGGGTCAAAACGTTGACTGTCTTGCCCGATGGATGGGTAAGTTGGACAGTTCTAGTTGAGCAATCAATCTTGGCGTAATGAGCTGACATCCGGTCCATACCCAAGATGATGTTTATGTCCGAAGACTTGAGAGCTATTAGTGACGCGAGAAAAACCAATCTGTCGACAAGAATTTCATTTCCATGGCTGATCCTAGAGGTTTGCCATCTAGAACCGGGAGTTTGAATTTCCATGGAGGTGGGCATGTCACTAAAGGTAGTGTTGTGCAATCGAGCATAGCTCTCAGAAATAAATGAATGAGATGCTCCAGTATCAAAGAGAACAGTTGCCGGGTGGCAATTAACAAGGAGCGTACCGAGAACGACGTTGGGGTTCTCCTGAGTCTCTTCAGCTGAAACGTAGTTGACATGGCCACGAGCAGTGGTGGCTGGCTTGGCGACAAGCACCTTTGCTGTTGACTTACCACGGCCAACAGACTTTCCGAACTAACTGGGGTTGTTCTGAGGACACTCACGGATGTAGTGGCCCGGCTCACCACACTTGAAGCAAGTTATCGAATTGGGGCGTGGAGCAGCATTGGCAGTGGGGCCACCAAAAGTCTTGGGCGGCACATACTGCTGGTTGGGACGAGGCGCCTCAAAGGATGGCCTCAGAGTATACCTGGGTGGCATAGCAGAATTTGGGATCCAGACCCGGCGCTTCTGAGATCCAGAGCCGGATGAAGAACCATAGTCACGGGAGTGTTTGCGTGAAGCTTCAAAATCATTCTGCCCTGTCTCGGCACTGATGGCCTTATTGACTAGCTTCGGAAAAGAGGTGCATTCATGCAGACGAAGGTCATGACGGAGCTCAGGGCTAAGTCCCTTGCGGAACCTTGCCTGCTTTTTGGCGTCGGTGGATACCTCTTCGGGAGCATAGCGTGCAAGCTTCCCAAACTCGCGACTGTATGCATCCACAGTCAGCTTCCCCTGGGTGAAGTTACAGAACTCCTCCCTCTTGCGATCCATGAGGCCTTCCGGGATATGATGCTCACGAAAAGCGGCACTGAAATCAGCCTAAGTAGTGAGTTGGCCGACCGGACGCATAGCTTCATAATTCTTCCACCAAAGGCTGGCAGGGCCTTCGAGGTGATAGGCAGCAAAGGTGACTTTATCATCTTCAGCCACGTTGGCAGAACGTAGCTTGTGGGCGATGCTGCGGAGCCAGTCATCCGCATCGAGAGGTTCGATGGAATGATTGAACTTTGGCGGGTACAGCTTGACAAAGTCATTGATGGACACCGAATTGATCCTCTGCTGGCGTGCAGTGTTCTGCTCAATCCGCTCTAACAAGCGGTTGGTGTCGCGCCTGTTGCGCTCTGCCTCCAGCATCACTTCGGCCAGAGAAGGTGGTTGAGGCAGACTTTCCTCTCTAGGTGCACTAGCTTCTCCCTGCTCCGGAGCAGCAGGGTTGCTGCGGGTGTTGACCATCCTAGGAAAACAAAACAACGATTTAAACCAGGATGGCAAAATCTGGCCAAGGAAGTGCGGAATGTAATGGATAACAAGGAATGCAGAGATGATCATCCGTATGACATGGTAATATAGAAACTGCCATATATATACCAACGGTCATACACATCATACATAGTTTAGTACAAGCTCAAGCTGAAGTACAACTAAGACGACAGACGTTACATCTCATCGGAGGCATTCCAAGCTCCTATACATTATTTTTCTACACCCCCGGAATTGATACAAACTAAGTTATATTCCACAATCACGCAGGACGGTGGACATACAACTATTACAATACTAGCGAGACTACTACTAGCTCAGACGGCTCCGTAGAAGTCCTCATAGAAGTCACCACCCAGACCTGGAAGCGGAACATGGTCATCTGGGAACAGACGGTCCTGCGGTGCTTGTGGACCATAGGGACTTGGGTGCGGCCTCGGTCCAACAGATGGCGGCAGAAGAAGCCCACGAGGAGGGGTGATGCCTCCCACCTCACGCCATTCCATGAAGTCTGGCAGACTAGCCCGCACAGGGTACAAGTCTCTCGTGTCCATGTATCCGGCTTGCACAGCAGGTGCAAACCTCGTCAAGGTGGCCCAATGATCAGCACGAGCATTAAAGAGCTCCATACGCAAGGCCCGGTTTTCACGGTCCTTATCTTCCAACATCTCAGTAGTGGTGCAAAGGAGTGAGTCCTCATGGGATGCATCACTGTACATGCCCTGAAGGTAACCATGCGCCCCAGGGAGAGATGCTGGCATGTAGCGAAATTCAGTGTTGCTCAACAAGGCAGTTCTAGCTCGCATAATGGTCATCATCGAGTAGGCTGCATCTTGAACGGACATCCCAATAGTGATCCCGAGTCCATAAGAACAGTGGAGTGGTTCCGTGGCTCCGGGATAAGATGGATATATCCTGACCGTGCACAGATATTGGCTCTGGTTAAAATCTCTAAACTGCTCTTCGACGGTGTATTCAGGGTACCATCGGTAACCTGCCTCAACCATCACTCGAACCAACATGGCGGTATGACCACATATACCAATGCAACGGGTCAGACGAACCACTTGGTTCTGGGGACAGGTAGCCATCTGAAAGCACAAAATAGTGCAAAGGCATTAGAATTTCTGGATGAAATTGGACAACATAACGGCTGTAAATGCTCAGAAAAAGACTTGAGAGATCCACAATAGTTTGCGACACCACTCAACACATCATATCAAGGTTCTGGTTCAATTGGCAACATACTAAACTTTTAGTAGAACTGAACTGGGTTGTATCCAACAATCCTATAAGTTACTACGGATTTAGTAACACGTGAACCTGATAGGGAGAAAGAGCCTAGTCCTTAACCCACGTAGAATGAGAAGAGAATGACTCAGAACAGAGGGCATAAGGTAAAGGAGTAAAAGAGCCTTACGTTCCCTCCCACAATCAATTCCCCTACATATAACTAAAGCATTTCTAGACTCGACATCGACCAGTTTGGCTTAGCGAACCTACAGGCAGTCCGGCTCTGATGCCAACGCTGTCAGGACCCCGATCCTAAGCCACATCGATCCAGCGTGTAACACATCATATCACCTTGCGGCCTCACGCACGGTACTCCCACGGGTGCCACCTTACCTGGCCCGGGACCGTTTGCGCCTTTTGGCTCACGTATATGATAGTGTCGCTAGCATCCATATGACAGAGAACCCGGGCCGACATGGCTAGTCGTGAACCCAAAGCGGCGCTAACCTATGAGGACAGGCATACATGAATCACATCGAGCATGTCGGTCATCAACGTAATTATTCAGGCTGTAGCACTGGGCTAACAGGATTCCGGTAACCCGGGCTGTAGCAGGCTAGGCAGGACTCCGAATATCAGCGCGTGACATTTCCCCGAAGGGACAGACATAGGAACGACGTGAAACACATGCCGGACAGTCAGGTGTCCAAGCAATAGTGCTGGGCTAGCAAGACTCCGGTGAACCGGGCTGTAGCGGACTACTATCGCTCAGAAGCACTAGACTACATTTCCCCATATGAAAGGCTACCAAGGATAAACAACTAGATAGTCGGATCCCACTCATACCAAGCATTTCAATCATACACACAATATGCCCGATATGAGTAAATACAACATGGCATCACAACAGTATTCTACGACTCAAGTACTTTATTTAGAAGGCTCCGAAGAGCCATACATATCATCCATACAGATAGGGGTCACATGACCCAACACTCAAGTCATACAAACATACAAGCACATGCGGAAGCGAAGTAGTCTGAGTACAGACACTAGAAAGAAAGAAGGCTTGACGAAGCCTGTCTATCTACAACGATCCTTCACAAGTCTTGGATCACCACCTGGGTGATAAGTCACTCGTCAACGTCGAGGTCTACATAGAACCCATCAGAGGGGTTGGTGCAGTCGTCTGAAAAACATGATTAAAGCAACATGAGTACGAAGGTACTCAGCAAGTCTTACAACAGGAACCTACTATACATGCACATTCTCAAGAAGGTAGTGGGGTTATTGCAGCAAGCCAGCTTTGACTCTTGGCTAAGCTATCCTACGATAGACACCACTTGTAAATCATTTGTCGCACACGAGTCCACTATCACCAACACAATACTCCACCGAGGATCCTCTCTCGCCATCCTACGAGAGGGCCATCCGCGGTACTCACACTTATCTTGAGATTTTTAGTAGTATCCATTTAATTTATCTATGAACTATATAGGTGACCAAGTAGTCCTTTACCGCGGACGCGGCTATTCGAATAGATTTATACCCTGCAGGGGTGTACTTCTTCACACACGCTCTCACCACTTATCGCCGTTTACACGACATGTACTCGGCAACCTTCAAGCGGAAGCCCAGCGAGGGTGTCGGCCACGGCCTACCTAAACACTCAAGTCTCTAGTCCAGGTTTATCGCCTATTCGGGTTCCATCCGCAGGGAGTCCGGCCGAGGTTTCCACTAACGGCCCCGAACGATGTGAACAGGGTTCCGAGACACCAAACGGGCGCCCGGCTGACCCGGCCACGTGCCTACCGCAACACAGCCCACCCCGATGGTCAGCGCCGCGTGCGGCCCCCAGCATGCTACAAACACCAGAAACTACTTTGCAACTCCTGGACAGAGGACAAGCGTGATCAAGAAGCCGAGAGGGTCCATTGGTTTCGGGCCCAATGCGTGGTAGTAGCTGAGTCTTAAATCACACACACAGATCTCAGTTCTTAAGGACGGCCTCAATGAAACAACCCACCATGTACTCCTACATGGCCTTCCATCGATTCCTTTACCAAATCGTGTTCAACACTTCCACACCATTGACAACGATACAACTTTTCACTCCGGATCATCATCCCGATGAGCCAGACCTGACACAACTCTAAGCATAGCAAGCATAGCATGGTAGGAACACACACACACACATGTAATGGCTCAATCAACTCCTACACATGCTAGTGGGTTTCATCTAGTTACTGTGGCAATGACAGGTCATGCAAAGGAAGTGGGTTCAACTACCGCAACACACAGCAGTTTGAAACGCGTTGTCTTAATGCAGTAAACGAGAGCAGAAGCGAGAACATGGGTTTGTATCGGAATGTTCAATGGGTTGCTTGCCTGATGGAGTGGTCGTGGGATACTGCCCTTCAGTTGGATACGCGGAGATATCCTCGGAGGCAGAACCTACCACGATGAACACATCGGAACACAATCAATACATGGCGATATGCAACAATATGATGCATGCTATGACATGGCAATATGAATGTGTCCTGACCTAGTGTAAGTTAAACCAGAAGGGAATGAACCCATTTGAACCAAAGATTCAAATGGAAACTCATTTATTAAGATCATATTAGTGTATCATCTTGTAATGCCTAAACAGTGGGTTTAACTTGTTCTGACATGCATGAAACCAGCACCAATGGATAGCTTGGATTTTTCTGATCATTTTTCATATATAGAACTTTGCATTTGGAGTTACAGATAATTTTCTATGAATTTTTGAAGTTTGAACTATTTTCTGGATTTTCCTATATAAGAATAAATCCAGTAATTAATTAATTGCGTCAGCATGAGGTCAGCGTGACGTCAGGGGTCAACGGGGTCGTCCAGGTCAAACTGACCAGTGGGACCCGCATGTCAGTAGTTAGTTTAACTAATTAATTTTAATTAGAACTAATCCAAAAAGTTAACAGGGGGGCCCACCTGTCATTGACTCAGGGGAGTCAACGAGGGCCCACCTGTCAATGGTCAAGGGTCAACTCGCCGGCGTCTAGCCGCCGGCGAGGCCAGACGCGGCGGAGCAAGTGGATTTGGCCGTTCCGGCCACCAAATGGGGCGCGGAGGGCATCTACGTGAAGCTGGAGCTGACCCGCAACTCTTGGTGGAGTTGGTTGGGGTCGGGGTGGCCGGAGTTGGCGCCGGCGACGAGTTTGGCGGCGCCGGGGCTCGGGTGAAAGTGAAACCGGGGCTACGGGGCACGGCGAGGCGCGTGGAGTGATGCGTTGGGCCCCTGGGTGTGCGGTGAGGCTAGTGGACAAGGTGGTGCGGCCGTTGGGTGGCCGGAGCCTCGTCGGCGACGAGCTCCGCGGCGGCGCGTGCGGGCGAGCTTCGTGCGCACGTTGTAGGGCACGGGAAGAAGAATGGAGAGGATGGGGAGGTGGCTATGCTCACAGCGAACTCGCAGAGCCAGACGGCGTGGTCGGGGACGAGCTGGTGCGGCGACGGCGTTGAAGGGGATCTCCGGCGACGGTGGACTCGGGCGGGGTCGGTGCGGTGGCTTCGGGGCACGCGAGCGCTCGGGGCTCGTCTTGCTCGAAGAAGAAGAGGGTGGCGGAGCTCGTGGACACGGTCGGGTGGCGCGGGGACGACGGAGAGCGCGCCTACGGCGTAGGTGCGGCGGCGGTGGCGTCGGCCATGGCGAAGGGGAGCGAGGGAGGCAAGGCAGAGGCGAATGGCGTGTCCAGGGGCTCGGGGCGACGACGTGGAGCGCGTCCAGGGCAGCAGGGCGGCGAGGAGGTGAAGCAGGGCGGCGGGGAGCTGCGTGGCGCTCGCTGGTGCCGGCGTCGAGCACCTGCGTGCCTGCCTGGCCGAGTCAAGCAGCTCGCTGGCGCGGCAGCTGGGCTGGGCCGGCAGGTGGGCCGGTTGGCAGGCGCCAGGTAAGTTTCCTTTTTATTTTCCTTTTCTATTTTTCTGCAACTTTGTGGACTTATTAAAAATACTAGAGCAACTCCAAAAATCACCAAACTGCACCTGGTCCTTAGTTGGAATATTTCCAGCAAGGAACATATTGGTTTGGAAATATTTGAGCATTTGAAATATTTTATAAATTTTAAATGCCCAAATTCAAATACTAATGCATTAATTCAATGACCTTCTGTTGACCTAGAAAAATATGCACCATTTTTGCCAGAGGTTTTAAACCAAGACAAAGAGGGTGAACATTTTAGAAGGGCATTTCAGGTTCATTGAAAATATTTTTAGCAAACCCTAGTTGATTTCAGGAGGGGTGCTGGGGGTTCTGCCTTCCCCACTTCAAATTTCTTTCAAAAGTAAACATGATGCACACTCTAATGCATGAGCTAGGTGGGATGTGACAATGGATCACGAATTCCCGGAGGGTTTTAAACCCGTAAGTATCACATCTTACGATGGCACAACAGATCCCGTCGTATGGATCGAGGATTTCCTCCTCCATATCCAGATGTCTCGCGGCGATGATCTACACGCCATCAGGTACTTCCCACTAAGACTCAAAGGACCAGCTCGACATTGGCAGAATAGCTTGCCAGCAGAATCCGTCGGCAGTTGGGAGGACCTGGAAGACGCATTCCTTGACAACTTCCAAGGGACGTATGTGCGACCACCAGATGCTGATGACTTAAGTCATATAATTCAGCAGCCAGGGGAATCGGCGAGGACATTCTGGACACGGTTCCTAACTAAGAAAACCAAATTGTCGACTGTCCGGATGTAGAGGCCTTAGCGGCATTGAAGCATAACATCCATGACGAATGGCTCGCCCGGCACCACGGCCAAGAGAATCCAAAATCCATGGCAGCCCTGACACTCATGGCCCGCTTTTGCGCGGGCGAAGACAGCTGGTTGGCTCAAAGTACCAATACAACATGTAAACCTGGCATACCAGAAGCCAGGAATGACAGTGACAAACCACAACGCAACAAGCGCCACAAACAGGGTGAAAACGCCGAAAAAACGGCAGTTAATGCCGGGTTCAGGGGCTCAAAGTCCGGGTCCATCTAGTCTGGACCGCATACTCGATCACCAATGCCAAATTCATGGCACCCCAGAAACGCCAGCCGCCCACACCAACAGAGAATGTTGGGTCTTTAAACTAACCGGCAGGGCAGGCGCCAAAAATGGAGAGGGGGATCCCAAAGCGATGATGGCGACGAAGACTGTAACGCCCTGGGTTCGTTGCGCCAGGTGTCCGTCAGTTATTCGCCGTCGTTGCCATGTCATGTGCTTGTGTGTTGCTCTTTGCCATGTCATCATCTGCATTTCATATCATGTCATCATGTGCATCGCATTCCCATACGTGTTCGTCTCATGAATCCGAGCTTTTTCCCCGTTGTCCGTTTTGCAATCCGGCGCTCCTATGTTCCCCGGCGTCCCCTTTTACCTTTTTCCGTGAGCGGTTATTAAACCTTCTCGGAATGGACCGAGGTTTGTCAAGCGGCCTTGGTTTAGCACCGGTAGACCGCCTGTCAAGTTTCGGGTCAATCGGAGGTCGTTTGATACTCCAACGGTTAACCGGGTAACCGTGAAGGCCTCTTCTGGTGCAGCCCATCACCCCTTTCAAAGTGGCCCAAAACCCATCTAAGTCATCTCCATCCTCTCGGTCGTCGAATCACGATCGTGTGGGTGAAAACCGCACTCCATTTGGAGCTTCCTAGCCCCCTCTACCTATAGATATGTGCTCCCCTCGGATTTTTCGGGCAGATGAAACCCTAGCAAACTTCCCTCTCCGCCGCCGGACGCGTCCGCTCCCTCGCCGGACGTGTCCATCCCGCGCCGCCACCTCACTCCGACCTATCAGAGGCTGCCACATCACCTTCACCGCCTCCCGCGCCCAATCCGGAGGCGCCACGTGGCCTTCCCGACCCCCTCCTCTCTCCTCCGCCACCGCGGCCCGCGGGGCCCGAGGCCGGCCCGCGCGGGCCCGAGATCCGCCGCCGCCCGCGAGCTGCCCCCGCGCCCGAGCCCGAGCCGGCGCCGCCCCGCGCCTCCTCGCGCGCTCCGCCGCCGCCGCCTGCTCCGCCTGCGCTGCGCCGCCGCCTCCGCCGCGGCACCCGCCTCCGCTCGCCGCCCCCGCGCGCTTCCGCCTTCCCCGCCGCCGCGCTCTCCGTTCGCCGGCGCCGCGCCCCGCCGGATCTCCTCCAGCCGTCTCCTCCCTCAACTCCGGCGAGAGGTCCGGTGGTCCTCGGGATCCGCGCCGGAATCCTAGATCGAAATATTTCGGAGGTTGATATTCCACTAAGTCATTTCTTTGACATATTTTTGTTGCATGTTCATCATGCCATATCTCTGCATCCGCTGCTCCGTTTTGAGGGCATAGCATATCAAATTGTTCGTCCCAATGAGTACATAATTTCAGCTCATGGCATCATTTTCATTTGAGCTCATCTTGATGCCTGAAATGCTGTTAGAAGAGGGCTATGAGATGTTAGTTTCTGATTCTTATCAGAAAATGCACTATTGTCATTTTTGCCACGATTGATGTGTGCATCCTATGGAGTTGAGTCCTACATGTGTTTTGCAATATGCCATGCCATCTTTCCAGAGATTTATGCCATGTATTTTTGCGATCTATGTGGTGACTAGCACAAGCATGCAAACTAGGGTACTTAATGTTGCTGATTTCAGAGACTTAAGTCATTTCACCAAGTCCCTGCCTGCTGTTATTTTTTATGCCATGTGTTCATGTTGTTTCAGAGAGATCTATGCCTCGTTTGAGCATTATCAGTAAGAGTGTTTTGAACATATGGATTTTCTCTATCCATCCGTGCCTTTGTTTGTATTTATGGAGTGCCATAGCTTGAGTCAATCGAGCTCTACTTTTGCTATAAAATGTTGTTGGCATATTGTTTACATGTTATTCGATTTTGCCAAGCTTGTTGTAGTTGATCCTTGCATGATATATTGTTGTTCTTGCCATGTATAGATTCTATGCCATGTCTTCTTGACGTATGCATGCTTAGTTCATCATTTAATGCTCTGTAGTGAGTGCATCGAGCTCGTAAACATGCCTACTTGTTATCTGTTTTTGACATGTCCAGTTTGCTGCTAAGTCTGAAACCTGTAACGAAACTTGCTTAATTGACATGGGTGTTATTATCTTTTCTGGTCCTTTTTGGCTTATGGTCAGTAAGATACTTTTGTTAAGTGCTTTGAGTAGATTCATGCCATGCCTTTCTTTGCTATGTCCCGATGTTGTAGCATGTTGTTTCATTGCTCTAAACTTGTCATCCTGATGTTAATTCCTGGCATGTTGTTATTTTCACTGAGTCTGTGAACCTGTTATCTTTTGCACTTCTGCCATGCTTGTTTGAACCTGTTATGATGTGTTTTAGCCGTAGCTCGGTGTTCATCTTTTGTCAAGCATCTTGAGTAGATTACTGTAATATGCTTTGTTGATATGTTTGGGTGCAATAGCTTAATTTCTTGTTGCTTGCTAAGTAGCATCATGCTGTTAATGGCAGATTCTTGTCATTCTTGTTTTGGTTGTCATTTGCAAACCGTGCATCCGATTCCGGTGATCTTTATATCGATTTCAACCGAAATCACCTCACCTTTCCAGTGGCATACTTGGTTTGCCAAGATTATGCCTGGTTCATCTTTTTCCTTCCGAAGCATGCATATGCATTGCATACCACATCTCGCATATCATGCTATGTTTATGTGTTGGTTGTTTACCTTGTTGTTTGCTTCTTTCCGGTGTTGCTTCTTCGGGTTAGTTCCGATAACGTTGCGATTGTGAGGATTCGTTCGGCTTCGTCTGTTTGTCTTCTTCATGGACTCGTTCTTCTTCCTTGCGGGATCTCAGGTAAGATGAACATATCCTCGAAATCACTTCTATCTTTGCTTCCTAGTTTCTCGCTCTTTGCTATGCCTATGCTGCGATACCTACCACTTGCTTATCATGCCTCCCATATTGTCAAACCAAGCCTCTAACCCACCTTGTCCTAGCAAACCGTTGTTTGGCTATGTTACCGCTTTGCTCAGCCCCTCTTAATGCGTTGTTAGTTGCAGGTGAAGATGAAGCTTGTTCCTTGTTGGAACATGGACTTGTTGTTCCTTGTTGGAACATGTTTACTTGTTGGGATATCACAATATATCTTATTCAATTAATGCATCTATATACTTGGTAAAGGGTGGAAGGCTCGGCCTTATGCCTGGTGTTTTGTTCCACTCTTGCCGCCCTAGTTTCCGTCATATTGGTGTTATGTTCCCGGATTTTTGCGTCCCTAACGCGGTCGGGTGATTTATGGGACCCCCTTGACAGTTCGCTTTGAATAAGACTCTTCCAGCAAGGCCCAACCTTGCTTTTACCATTTGCCTACCACCTATCCCTTTCCCTTGGGTTTGATCAGCCCGAGGGTCATCTTTATTTAGCCCCCCGGGCCAAAGCTTGTCTAAGTGTTGGTCCAAACTAGTGCACCGTGCGGGACCGTCCCTTGGCAACTTGGGTTATGTTGGTACCTGTACGCTTAGCTTATCCGGTGTTGCCCTGAGAACGAGATATGTGCAGCTCCTATCAGGATGTCGGCGCATCGGGCGGCTTTGCTAGACTTGTTTTATTACTGTCGAAATGTCTTGTAACCGGGATTCCGAGACTGATCGGGTCTTCCCGGGGAGAAGGAATATCCTTCGTTGATCGCGAGAGCTTATAATGGGCTAAGTTGGGACACCCCTGCAGGGTTTGAACTTTCGGAAGCCGTGCCCGTGGTTATGTGGCAAATGGGAATTTGCTAATGTTCGGTTGTAGAAAACCCGAAGTTGATCTTAATTAAAATACACCAACCGCGTGTGTAACAGTGATGGTCTCTTCTTGGCGGGGTCCGGGAAGTGAACACGGTTGTTGGAGTTATGTCTAACGTAAGTAGTTCCGGATCACTTATTGATCATAGTTGTTCGACCGTGCTTTGCCTTCTCTTCTCGCTCTCATTTGCGTACGTTAGCCACCATATATGCTAGTCGCTTGCTGCAGCTCCACCTCACTACCCTGTCCTACCTTTAAGCTTAAATAGTCTTGATCTCGCGGGTGTGAGATTGCTGAGTCCCCGTGACTCACAGATACTTCCAAAACCAGTTTGCAGGTGCCGATGAAACCGTGCAGGTGACGCATCCAAGCTCAAGGAGGAGCCCGATGAAGATCTTGTTCATTGTGTTGTTTCGTTCTAGTCGATCAGTAGTGGAGCCCAGTTGCGGTCGATCGGGGACCTTTGTCGCTTTTGGGGTTTCTTCTTTTATTTTGGCTCCGTAGTCGGGCCCTGATTGTACTTGGTTGATGTAATGCTTTACTCTTGTAATTATGTGAAGTGGCGATTGTAAGCCAACTATGTATCTCTTTCCCTTATGTATTACATGGGTTGTGTGAAGATTACCTCACTTGCGACATTGCTTTCAATGCGGTTATGCCTCTAAGTCGTGCTTCGACACGTGGGAGATATAGCCGCATCGAGGGCGTTACAAGTTGGTAATCAGATCCTTCCCCGACCTTAGGAGCCCCCACTGATTGATCGTTTTTAGCGTCCGAGTTGTGTCTAGAAAAATGTTTTGAGTCATTTAGGAATTATATATCGGAGAGTTTAGGAATTCTTTTTACTTTCCAGTCTCTTCATCGCTCTGGTAAGGCATCCTGACGTAGAGTTTTGACTCTTCTCTTCTCAAATTTCACTAAAAAATTTTTTTTAGGATCACGCGGGTATCTTAGAATCGTTCCGATGGTTTTGTGATGAAAACATTGTCTTGGTGCCTCCTGTCAGCAGGGGTTTAGTGGAGGTGTCCCGAGGAGTTGAGCTCCGAGGTGTTGTCGTCATAATTTTATCGTTGCAATTCTGGAATACCTGAGTTTAGTACGCCGACATCGAAAATCTCTTTTGTACAGTTGTTGGTGAGATAACCCTGATAGCCCAGTACTGAGGCGAGTGCGGGATTATTGCCATAACTCGTATAACGGATGCTTTTCGAAGGTTGAGGTAGACGATTTCCGAAGGTTTCTTGGTTATGTGTTGAAGGATGGATACAGCTGGATCTAGGAATTGTTAGTTTGGGTGATATATTTTGTGTCCCCTGTATCCCTAACACCTGATTGCATAACCAGAAAATTTCGGGAGTTTATAAGTGGGAATTCAAGTATCTCTTAGGATATCTTTCCAACAGACACATGATACGATATGGGATCTATCATATGTTTGTTCTGGCTTATTCTGCAAGCTAATCCTTTGTTACGTTTTATTTGTGGTATTCGAGTTGCTTCAATGTCAAGTGTTGATTCCATACCTTTTTCCAAGCAGTGTTCTCATATCCCTATGTGGATACCAATCCTTCTTGATCATCGAGATTGTCATGTTAATTCTTTTCCAACCAGTGTGTCCCTCTTCAAGTGGATCCGATCACTTCATCATTCGCAAGATCAATTATCAGTTCTTCTCAACGGTGTTTGCTTCATCCGTTCCAAGTTGTCTTTGTTTTTCCCGCCCACCCACCCTTATTTCTTCAAGGACGCAGATTTCTTAATCAAGTATCCATTTTATTCTTGCGAAGCCTCTCCATTCTTCTCCTTCATGTTCTTACCCGGTGTTTCTCATGAAGATGCTAACGGAGCCTCAAGTTTATAATTATTGGTTCTTTTATCTTCCCCGGTGTGTTCAATGCAATCTTTTGATGGTGATCACATCTTTTCCTCGTTTCAATACCCTCTTATACCGGTGCACCTCATATTATTTCACTTCTCGCTATTCATTTGTTCGGGAGTGCTGAAGATATCTCAGTAGGCTCGTCTTGTCTTTCAAGATCAGTTCAACCCATTTCGAGGTTGTTATCTCATTCTAGCCATTTAAATCAACCGGTGTAATCTCCTTTCAAGCAATCGTTCAACGGTGGTTCTTTTGAGTGGGCCCTAACCCACAGGTCTTTTCCTAGGATCTTACCTGACTCTTCTAATCATCCCGAAGCTATTCCCAAATTCTTTTCGAAGTTTGGCGTAAGAATGAATTACCATCAGTCATATGTCCTTCTCCAAGACCTTTCAAATTCTTTTCATTATTGGTGCAACATTTCAAATTCTCATTCCGGAGTGCCTCAACAATTCATGGTGGTGTTTCTCATCATCATTCTGAACACTTGAAGACCGAAGAAGAATTCCTCTTAAATCCTTACCCGTTCTTACCAAGTTGTGTGATTCTAGCTTGTTGCCATTCTCTCATAATTGTTTTCGATTGTGAGAATAATTTTCACCCATCCGGAGCATTCCAGGAGTCTTTTCAGTTTGATTCTCCGTAGGCCATCATTTCATAAGAATTATTCATTCTCAGCTTCGTCTATCGTTCTCCAAATGATACCGGTGCATCATTCAAGTATTCTCTAATCAGCTCGGGATCTCTGTGTTCATTTATATCTAAATTCTCTCAAGTATCTTCGTTCATTTGCTAATTCTTCCCGGTGTTTCTTTATCTTTTCTTCGTCCATTTTAAATTCTTACGGTGGTTCGTTCAAGATCCTTCTTCCATTGTTATCATATAGATTCATTCGTTCTTTCCAACCCTGCCGGTGGTTCGTTGAAGACATTCCTAAGTTTGTGCTATACCTCTCTTCAATCCTTTTTCAACGAGAATAAGTAGTATGCCAAATCCATTGCTTGTCATCAATTTAAATTGGTGAAGGATAAGCATAATGTAATTCTTATTCTTGTTTCATCGAGTATATTCTATTCCCTATTCCGGAGGTTCTTCAAATTCTTGATTTCAATTGTTTCATCTTTTGTTTTCCCGGAGTTCCAAGCTCTCATCACCACGAAGATCCATCTAAATCATTGCAAGGCTTCAATCTTATTCTTTTCATCCTACATTTCTTTGTGATCATTCTTTTATTACCGGAGTTCTTCATGGAGGCTCTACATGATGGTTCATCAAGGATTTAATTCCTTCTCGAAGTGTTCATCGAGATTCTTTTTAGAGCAGCTCATGTATTCGTTATCTTGCATTTTAAAGTGCAATTCATTCTACCTTATCATTGAGGTGGTGTTATATCACTCTTGACAATTTTCATTCATGCTTCAGGATTCACATGTTGTCAAGAATGAGGTATTTTAAATCCATCAATCTCTTCATTGGAGTTATCTTGGGATATATTTCACCTAAAGCCTTCCCTTAGGTTTGTTGCTATTCATGGTGCTTATAAATGACCCAAGTTCTTCGTTTGTTCTCCCGGTGAAATAAGTTTCTCATCTCCTTGTTGATATCAGTCCAATCATTTGTTTCCGTTGGTGGCAGAAGCTCACCTTATAATTTTGAGATGTTTCCATAAGCCCACTACAAGCTTATTCGTTTCGTTGTTGGTTCTCCAACAACTCCGTTCAATCCTTATTTTAAGGAGGATCTTTAAAATTCAATTGTGGTAGAAGTTGTTGTTCTCTTCTCTGTTCTCTTGATTCCACTCTTTCATTTGTTCACGAAGGCATTGTGATATTGCTCTCTTCGAACCATCTTCTTGTTTTGTCAAGATCATCTTCTTTTCTTGCTTATCCTTTTAACCGGAGTGTTGTATCATCTCTTCAATAACTTTTCATCTCATCAAGTTTTCTTCTCTTTGGTACCTGAGTGCCGTCCAAATTCGGTCATTCTTGTTCCTTGGCTATCTCATCTTACCGAGGTGGTCATATTCTTTTCGTTCGTGAAGCTCTTTTTTTTCATGTCTTTCAACCTTCAAGATCTCGTAATACTCCTTGTTTCTCTTTGTCTACCTAATTGTTTGCAATCTCGTTCATCTCTGTTGTACTCTTTCTTTTAATTTGCTCAACCTCTCAAGGTTCTTTGGTTTCACTCTTTTGACAAAGAAGCAACTTAGTTTTACCTCTTCTCTTTCTCTTCCGTTTTCCCCTCCGGTGCCATTCTTAGATCTCGGGACGAGATCCTCTCGTAGTGGTGGAGTGTTGTAACGCCCTGGGTTCGTTGCGCCAGGTGTCCGTCAGTTATTCGCCGTCGTTGCCATGTCATGTGCTTGTGTGTTGCTCTTTGCCATGTCATCATGTGCATTTCATATCATGTCATCATGTGCATCGCATTCGCATACGTGTTCGTCTCATGAATTCGAACTTTTTCCCCGTTGTCCGTTTTGCAATCCGGCGCTCCTATGTTCCCCGGCGTCCCCTTTTACCTTTTTCCGTGAGCGGGTATTAAACCTTCTCGGAATGGACCGAGGTTTGTCAAGCGGCCTTGGTTTAGCACCGGTAGACCGCCTGTCAAGTTTCGGGTCAATCGGAGGTCGTTTGATACTCCAACGGATAATCGGGTAACCGTGAAGGCCTCTTCTAGTGCAGCCCAACACCCCTTTCAAAGTGGCCCAAAACCCATCTAAGTCATCTCCATCCTCTCGGTCGTCTAATCACAATCGTGTGGGCGAAAACCGCACTCCATTTGGAGCTTCCTAGCCCCCTCTACCTATAAATATGTGCTCCCCTTGGATTTTTCGGGCAGATGAAACCCTAGCAAACTTCCCTCTCCGCCGCCGGACGCGTCCGCTCCCTCGCCAGACGTGTCCATCCCGCGCCGCCACCTCACTCCGACCTATCAGAGGCTGCCACATCACCTTCACCGCCTCCCGCGCCCAATCCGGAGGCGCCACGTGGCCTTCCCGCCCCCTCCTCTCTCCTCCGCCGCCGCGGCCCGCGGGGCCCGAGGCCGGCCCGAGATCCGCCGCCGCCCGCGAGCTGCCCCCGCGCCTGAGCCCGAGCCGGCGCTGCCCCGCGCCTCCTCGCGCGCTCCGCCGCCGCCGCCTGCTCCGCCCGCGCTGCGCCGGCGCCTCCGCCGCGGCACCCGCCTCCGCTCGCCGCCCCCGCGCGCTTCCGCCTTCCCCGCCGCCGCGCTCTCCGTTCGCCGGCGCCGCGCCCCGCCGAAGCTCCTCCGGCCGTCTCCTCCCTCAACTCAGGCGAGAGGTACGGTGGTCCTCGGGATCCGCGCCGGAACCCTAGATCCAAATATTTCGGAGGTTGATATTCTACTAAGTCATTTCTCTGACATATTTTTGTTGCACGTTCATCATGCCATATCTCTGCATCCGCTGATCCGTTTTGGGGGCATAGCATATCAAATTGTTCGCCTCGATGAGTACATCATTTCAGCTCATGGCATCATTTTCATTTGAGCTCATCTTAATGCCCGAAATGCTGTTAGAAGAGGGCTATGAGATGTTAGTTTCTGATTCTTATCAGAACATGCACTTTTGTCATTTTTGCCACGATTGATGTGTGCATCCTATAGAGTTGAGTCCTACATGTGTTTTGCAATATGCCATGCCATCTTTCCAGATATTTATACCATGTATTTTTGTGATCTATGTGGTGACTAGCACAAGCATGCAAACTAGGGTACTTAATGTTGCTGATTTCAGAGACTTAGTCATTTCACTAAGTCCCTGCCTGCTGTTATTTTTTATGCCATGTGTTCATGTTGTTTCAGGGAGATCTATGCCTCTTTTGAGCATGATCAGTAAGAGTTTTTTGAACATATGGATTTGCTATATCCATCCATTCCTTTGTTTGTATTTAGGGAGTGCCATAGCTTGAGTCAATCGAGCTCTACTTTTGCTTTAAAATGTTGTTGGCAGATTGTTTACATGTTATTCGATTTTGCCAAGCTTGTTGTAGTTGATCCTTGCATGATATGTTGTTGTTCTTGCCATGTATAGCTTCTATGCCATGTCTTCTTGACGTATGTATGCTTAGTTCATCATTTAATGCTCTGTAGTGAGTGCATCGAGCTCGTAAACATGCCTACTTGTTATCTGTTTTTGACATGTCCAGTTTGCTGCTAATTCTGAAACCTGTAACGAAACTTGCTTAATTGACATGGGTGTTATTATCTTTTCTGGTCCTTTTTGGCTTATGGTCAGTAAGAGACTTTTGTTAAGTGCTTTGAGTAGATTCATGCCGTGCCTTGGTTTGCTATGTCCCGATGCTGTAGCATGTTGTTACATTGCTCTAAACTTGTCATCCTGATGTTAATTCCTGGCATGTTATTTTCACTAAGTCTGTGAACCTGTTATCTTTTGCACTTTTGCCATGCTTGTTTGAACCGGTGATGATGTGCTTTAGCCGTAGATCAGTGTTCATCTTTTGTCAAGCATCTTGATTAGATTACTGTAATATGCTTTGTTGATATGTTTGGGTGCAGTAGCTTAATTTCTTGTTGCTCGCTAAGTAGCATCATGCTGTTAATGGCAGATTCTTGTCATTCTTGTTTTGGTTGTCATTTGCAAACCGTGCATCCGATTCCGGTGATCTTTATATCGATTTCAACCGAAATCACCTCACCTTTCCAGTGGAATACTTGGTTTGCCAAGATTATGCCTGGTTCATATTTTTCCTTCCGAAGCATGCATATGCATTGCATACCACATCTCGCATATGATGCTATGTTTATGTGTTGGTTGTTTACCTTGTTGTTTGCTTCTTTCCAGTGTTGCTTCTTCGGGTTAGTTCCGATAACGTTGCGATTGTGAGGATTCGTTCGGCTTCGTCTGTTTGTCTTCTTCATGGACTCGTTCTTCTTCCTTGCGGGATCTCAGGCAAGATGACCATATCCTCGAAATCACTTCTATGTTTGCTTCCTAGTTTCTCGCTCTTTGCTATGCCTATGCTGCGATACCTACCACTTGCTTATCATGCCTCCCATATTGTCAAACCAAGCCTCTAACCCACCTTGTCCTAGCAAAGCGTTGTTTGGCTATGTTACCGCTTTGCTCAGCCCCTCTTAAAGCGTTGTTAGTTGCAGGTGAAGATGAAGCTTGTTCCTTGTTGGAACATGGACTTGTTGTTCCTTGTTGGAACATGTTTACTTGTTGGGATATCGCAATATATCTTATTCAATTAATGCATCTATATACTTGGTAAAGGGTGGAAGGCTCGGCTTTATGCCTGGTGTTTTGTTCCACTCTTGCCGCCCTAGTTTCCGTCATATCGGTGTTATGTTCCCGGATTTTTGCGTCCCTAACGCGGTCGGGTGATTTATGGGACCCCCTTGACAGTTCGCTTTGAATAAGACTCTTCCAGCAAGGCCCAACCTTGGTTTTACCATTTGCCTACCACCTATCCCTTTCCCTTGGGTTTGATCAGCCCGAGGGTCATCTTTATTTAGCCCCCCGGGCCAAAGCTTGTCTAAGTGTTGGTCCAAACTAGTGCACCGTGCGGGACCGTCCCTTGGCAACTTGGGTTATGTTGGTACCTGTACGCTTAGCTTATCCGGTGTTGCCCTGAGAACGAGATATGTGCAGCTCCTATCAGGATGTCGGCGCATCGGGCGGCTTTGCTGGACTTGTTTTATTACTGTCGAAATGTCTTGTAACCGGGATTCCGAGACTGATCGGGTCTTCCCAGGGAGAAGGAATATCCTTCGTTGATCGCGAGAGCTTATAATGGGCTAAGTTGGGACACCCCTGCAGGGTTTGAACTTTCGGAAGCCGTGCCCGCGGTTATGTGGCAGATGGGAATTTGCTAATGTTCGGTTGTAGAAAACCCGAAGTTGATTTTAATTAAAATACACCAACCGCGTGTGTAACAGTGATGGTCTCTTCTCGGCGGGGTCCGGGAAGTGAACACGGTTGTTGGAGTTATGTCTGATGTAAGTAGTTCCGGATCACTTATTGATCATAGTTGTTCGACCGTGCTTTGCCTTCTCTTCTCGCTCTCATTTGCGTACGTTAGCCACCATATATGCTAGTCGCTTGCTGCAGCTCCACCTCACTACCCTGTCCTACCTTTAAGCTTAAATAGTCTTGATCTCGCGGGTGTGAGATTGCTGAGTCCCCGTGACTCACAGATACTTCCAAAACCAGTTTGCAGGTGCCGATGAAACCGTGCAGGTGACGCATCCGAGCTCAAGGAGGAGCCCGATGAAGATCTTGTTCATTGTGTTGTTTCGTTCTAGTCGATGAGTAGTGGAGCCCAGTTGGGGTCGATCGGGGACCTTTGTCGCTTTTGGGGTTTCTTCTTTTATTTTGGCTCCGTAGTCGGGCCCTGATTGTACTTGGTTGATGTAATGCTTTACTCTTGTAATTATGTGAAGTGGCGATTGTAAGCCAACTATGTATCTCTTTCCCTTATGTATTACATGGGTTGTGTGAAGATTACCTCACTTGCGACATTGCTTTCAATGCGGTTATGCCTCTAAGTCGTGCTTCGACACGTGGGAGATATAGCCGCATCGAGGGCGTTACAAGTTGGTAATCAGAGCCTTCCCCGACCTTAGGAGCCCCCACTGATTGATCGTTTTTAGCGTCCGAGTTGTGTCTAGAAAAATGTTTTGAGTCATTTAGGAATTATATATCGGAGAGTTTAGGAATTCTTTTTAGTTTCCAGTCTCTTCATCGCTCTGGTAAGGCATCCTGACGTAGAGTTTTGACTCTTCTCTTCTCAAATTTCACTAAAAAATTTTTTTTTAGGATCACGCGGGTATCTTAGAATCGTTCCGATGGTTTTGTGATGAAAACATTGTCTTGGTGCCTCCTGTCAGCAGGGGTTTAGTGGAGGTGTCCCGGGGAGTTGAGCTCCGAGGTGTTGTCATCATAATTTTATCGTTGCAATTCTGGAATACCTGAGTTTAGTACGCCGACATCGAAAATCTCTTTTGTAAAGTTGTTGGTGAGATAACCCTGATAGCCCAGTACTGAGGCGAGTGCGGGAGTATTGCCATAACTCGTATAACGGATGCTTTTCGAAGGTTGAGGTAGACGATTTCCGAAGGTTTCTTGGTTATGTGTTGAAGGATGGATACAGCTGGATCTAGGAATTGTTAGTTTGGGTGATATATTTTGTGTCCCCTGTATCCCTAACACCTGATTGCATAACCAGAAAATTTCGGGAGTTTATAAGTGGGAATTCAAGTATCTCTTAGGATATCTTTCCAACAGACACATGATACGATATGGGATCTATCATATGTTTGTTCCGGCTTATTCTGCAAGCTAATCCTTTGTTTTGTTTTATTTGTGGTATTCGAGTTGCTTCAATGTCAAGTGTTGATTCCATACCTTTTTCCAAGCAGTGTTCTCATATCCCTATGTGGATACCAATCCTTCTTGATCATCGAGATTGTCATGTTAATTCTTTTCCAACCAGTGTGTCCCTCTTCAAGTGGATCCGATCACTTCATCATTCGCAAGATCAATTATCAGTTCTTCTCAACGGTGTTTGCTTCATCCGTTCCAAGTTGTCTTTGTTTTTCCCGCCCTCCCACCCTTATTTCTTCAAGGACGCAGATTTCTTAATCAAGTATCCATTTTATTCTTGCGAAGCCTCTCCATTCTTCTCCTTCATGTTCTTACCCGGTGTTTCTCATGAAGATGCTAACGGAGCCTCAAGTTTATAATTATTGGTTCTTTTATCTTCCCCGGTGTGTTCAATGCAATCTTTCGATGGTGATCACATCTTTTCCTCGTTTCAATACCTTCTTATACTGGTGCACCTCATATTATTTCACTTCTCGCTATTCATTTGTTCGGGAGTGCTGAAGATATCTCAGTAGGCTCGTCTTGTCTTTCAAGATCAGTTCAACCCATTTCGAGGTTGTTATCTCATTCTAGCCATTTAAATCAACCGGTGTAATCTCCTTTCAAGCAATCGTTCAACGGTGGTTCTTTTGAGTGGGCCCTAACCCACAGGTCTTTTCCTAGGATCTTACCTGACTCTTCTAATCATCCCGAAGCTATTCCCAAATTCTTTTCGAAGTTTGACGTAAGAATGAATTACCATCAGTCATATGTCCTTCTCCAAGACCTTTCAAATTCTTTTCATTATTGGTGCAACATTTCAAATTCTCATTCCGGAGTGCCTCAACAATTCATGGTGGTGTTTCTCATCATCATTCTGAACACTTGAAGACCGAAGAAGAATTCCTCTTAAATCCTTACCCGTTCTTACCAAGTTGTGTGATTCTAGCTTGTTGCCATTCTCTCATAATTGTTTTCGATTGTGAGAATAATTTTCACCCATCCGAAGCATTCCAGGAGTCTTTTCAGTTTGATTCTCCGTAGGCCATCATTTCATAAGAATTATTCATTCTCAACTTCGTCTATCGTTCTCCAAATGATACCGGTGCATCATTCAAGTATTCTCTAATCAGCTCGGGATCTCTGTGTTCATTTATATCTAAATTCTCTCAAGTATCTTCGTTCATTTGCTAATTCTTCCCGGTGTTTCTTTATCTTTTCTTCGTCCATTTTAAATTCTTACGGTGGTTCGTTCAAGATCCTTCTTCCATTGTTATCATATAGATTCATTCGTTCTTTCCAACCCTGCCGGTGGTTCGTTGAAGACATTCCTAAGTTTGTGCTATACCTCTCTTCAATCCTTTTTCAACGAGAATAAGTAGTATGCCAAATCCATTGCTTGTCATCAATTTAAATTGGTGAAGGATAAGCATAATGTAATTCTTATTCTTGTTTCATCGAGTATATTCTATTCCCTATTCCGGAGGTTCTTCAAATTCTTGATTTCAATTGTTTCATCTTTTGTTTTCCCGGAGTTCCAAGCTCTCATCACCACGAAGATCCATCTAAATCATTGCAAGGCTTCAATCTTATTCTTTTCATCCTACATTTCTTTGTGATCATTCTTTTATTACCGGAGTTCTTCATGGAGGCTCTACATGATGGTTCATCAAGGATTTAATTCCTTCTCGAAGTGTTCATCGAGATTCTTTTTAGAGCAGCTCATGTATTCGTTGTCTTGCATTTTAAAGTGCAATTCGTTCTACCTTATCATTGAGGTGGTGTTATATCACTCTTGACAATTTTCATTCATGCTTCAGGATTCACATGTTGTCAAGAATGAGGTATTTTAAATCCATCAATCTCTTCATTGGAGTTATCTTGGGATATATTTCACCTAAAGCCTTCCCTTAGGTTTGTTGCTATTCATGGTGCTTATAAATGACCCAAGTTCTTCGTTTGTTCTCCCGGTGAAATAAGTTTCTCATCTCCTTGTTGATATCAGTCCAATCATTTGTTTCCGTTGGTGGCAGAAGCTCACCTTATAATTTTGAGATGTTTCCATAAGCCCACTACAAGCTTATTCGTTTCGTTGTTGGTTCTCCAACAACTCCGTTCAATCCTTATTTTAAGGAGGCTCTTTAAAATTCAATTGTGGTAGAAGTTGTTGTTCTCTTCTCTGTTCTCTTGATTCCACTCTTTCATTTGTTCACGAAGGCATTGTGATATTGCTCTCTTCGAACCATCTTCTTGTTTTGTCAAGATCATCTTCTTTTCTTGCTTATCCTTTTAACCGGAGTGTTGTATCATCTCTTCAATAACTTTTCATCTCATCAAGTTTTCTTCTCTTTTCTACCTGAGTGCCATCCAAATTCGGTCATTCTTGTTCCTTGGCTATCTCATCTTACCGAGGTGGTCATATTCTTTTCGTTCGTGAAGCTCTTTTTTTTTCATGTCTTTCAACCTTCAAGATCTCGTAATACTCCTTGTTTCTCTTTGTCTACCTAATTGTTTGCAATCTCGTTCATCTTTGTTGTACTCTTTCTTTTAATTTGCTCAACCTCTCAAGGTTCTTTGGTTTCACTCTTTTGACAAAGAAGCAACTTAGTTTTACCTCTTCTCTTTCTCTTCCGTTTTCCCCTCCGGTGCCATTCTTAGATCTCGGGACGAGATCCTCTCGTAGTGGTGGAGTGTTGTAACGCCCTGGGTTCGTTGCGCCAGGTGTCCGTCAGTTATTCGCCGTCGTTGCCATGTCATGTGCTTGCGTGTTGCTCTTTGCCATGTCATCATGTGCATTTCATATCATGTCATCATGTGCATCGCATTCGCATACGTGTTCGTCTCATGAATCCGAGCTTTTTCCCCGTTGTCTGTTTTGCAATCCGGCGCTCCTATGTTCCCCGGCGTCCCCTTTTACCTTTTTCCGTGAGCGGGTATTAAACCTTCTCGGAATGGACCGAGGTTTGTCAAGCGGCCTTGGTTTAGCACCGGTAGACCGCCTGTCAAGTTTCGGGTCAATCGGAGGTCGTTTGATACTCCAACGGTTAACCGGGTAACCGTGAAGGCCTCTTCTAGTGCAGCCCAACACCCCTTTCAAAGTGGCCCAAAACCCATCTAAGTCATCTCCATCCTCTCGGTCGTCGAATCACAATCGTGTGGGCGAAAACCGCACTCCATTTGGAGCTTCCTAGCCCCCTCTACCTATAAATATGTGCTCCCCTTGGATTTTTCGGGCAGATGAAACCCTAGCAAACTTCCCTCTCCGCCGCCGGACGCGTCCGCTCCCTCGCCGGACGTGTCCATCCCGCGCCGCCACCTTACTCCGACCTATCAGAGGCTGCCACATCACCTTCACCGCCTCCCGCGCCCAATCCGGAGGCGCCACGTGGCCTTCCCGCCCCCTCCTCTCTCCTCCGCCGCCGCGGCCCGCGGGGCCCGAGGCCGGCCCGAGATCCGCCGCCGCCCGCGAGCTGCCCCCGCGCCCGAGCCCGAGCCGGCGCTGCCCCGCGCCTCCTCGCGCGCTCCGCCGCCTCCGCCGCGGCACCCGCCTCCGCTCGCCGCCCCCGCGCGCTTCCGCCTTCCCCGCCGCCGCGCTTTCCGTTCGCCGGCGCCGCGCCCCGCTGAAGCTCCTCCGGCCGTCTCCTCCCTCAACTCAGGCGAGAGGTACGGTGGTCCTTGGGATCCGCGCCGGAACCCTAGATCCAAATATTTCGGAGGTTGATATTCTACAAAGTCATTTCTCTGACATATTTTTGTTGCACGTTCATCATGCCATATCTCTGCATCCGCTGAACCGTTTTGGGGGCATAGCATATCAAATTGTTCGCCTCGATGAGTACATCATTTCAGCTCATGGCATCATTTTCATTTGAGCTCATCTTAATGCCCGAAATGCTGTTAGAAGAGGGCTATGAGATGTTAGTTTCTGATTCTTATCAGAACATGCACTTTTGTCATTTTTGCCACGATTGATGTGTGCATCCTATGGAGTTGAGTCCTACATGTGTTTTGCAATATGCCATGCCATCTTTCCAGATATTTATACCATATATTTTTGTGATCTATGTGGTGACTAGCACATGCATGCAAACTAGGGTACTTAATGTTGCTGATTTCAGAGACTTAGTCATTTCACTAAGTCCCTGCCTGCTGTTATTTTTTATGCCATGTGTTCATGTTGTTTCAGGGAGATCTATGCCTCTTTTGAGCATGATCAGTAAGAGTGTTTTGAACATATGGATTTGCTATATCCATCCATTCCTTTGTTTGTATTTATGGAGTGCCATAGCTTGAGTCAATCGAGCTCTACTTTTGCTTTAAAATGTTGTTGGCAGATTGTTTACATGTTATTCGATTTTGCCAAGCTTGTTGTAGTTGATCCTTGCATGATATATTATTGTTCTTGCCATGTATAGCTTCTATGCTATGTCTTCTTGACGTATGTATGCTTAGTTCATCATTTAATGCTCTGTAGTGAGTGCATCGAGCTCGTAAACATGCCTACTTGTTATCTGTTTTTGACATGTCCAGTTTGCTGCTAAGTCTGAAACCTGTAACGAAACTTGCTTAATTGACATGGGTGTTATTATCTTTTCTGGTCCTTTTTGGCTTATGGTCAGTAAGAGACTTTTGTTAAGTGCTTTGAGTAGATTCATGCCGTGCCTTGATTTTCTATGTCCCGATGCTGTAGCATGTTGTTCCATTGCTCTAAACTTGTCATCCTGATGTTAATTCCTGGCATGTTGTTATTTTCACTAAGTCTGTGAACCTGTTATCTTTTGCACTTTTGCCATGCTTGTTTGAACCGGTTATGATGTGCTTTAGCCATAGATCAGTGTCCATCTTTTGTCAAGCATCTTGATTAGATTACTGTAATATGCTTTGTTGATATGTTTGGGTGCAGTAGCTTAATTTCTTGTTGCTCGCTAAGTAGCATCATGCTGTTAATGGCAGATTCTTGTCATTCTTGTTTTGGTTGTCATTTGCAAACCGTGCATCCGATTCCGGTGATCTTTATATCTATTTCAACCGAAATCACCTCACCTTTCCAGTGGCATACTTGCTTTGCCAAGATTATGCCTGGTTCATCTTTTTCCTTCCGAAGCATGCATATGCATCGCATACCACATCTCGCATAGCATGCCATGTTTATGTGTTGGTTGTTTATCTTGTTGTTTGCTTCTTTCCGGTGTTGCTTCTTCGGGTTAGTTCTGATAACGTTGCGATTGTGAGGATTCATTCGGCTTCGTCCGTTTTTCTTCTTCATGGACTCGTTCTTCTTCCTTCCGGGATCTCAGGCAAGATGATCATACCCTCGAAATCACTTCTATCTTTGCTTGCTAGTTGCTCGATCTTTTGCTATGCCTATGCTGCGATACCTACCACTTGCTTATCATGCCTCCCATATTGTCAAACCAAGCCTCTAACCCACCTTGTCCTAGCAAACCATTGTTTGGCTATGTTACCGCTTTGCTCAGCCCCTCTTATAGCGTTGTTAGTTGCAGGTGAAGATGAAGCTTGTTCCTTGTTGGAACATGGACTTGTTGTTCCTTGTTGGAACATGTTTACTTGTTGGGATATCACAATATATCTTATTCAATTAATGCATCTATATACTTGGTAAAGTGTGGAAGGCTCGGCCTTATGCCTGGTGTTTTGTTCCACTCTTGCCGCCCTAGTTTCCGTCATATCGGTGTTATGTTCCCGGATTTTTGCGTCCCTAACGCGGTCGGTTGATTTATGGGACCCCCTTGACAGTTCGCTTTGAATAAGACTCTTCCAGCAAGGCCCAACCTTGGTTTTACCATTTGCCTACCACCTATCCCTTTCCCTTGGGTTTGATCAGCCCGAGGGTCATCTTTATTTAGCCCCCCGGGCCAATGCTTGTCTAAGTGTTGGTCCAAACTAGAGCACCGTGCGGGACCGTCCCTTGGCAACTTGGGTTATGTTGGTACCTGTACGCTTAGCTTATCCGGTGTTGCCCTGAGAACGAGATATGTGCAGCTCCTATCAGGATGTCGGCGCATCGGGCGGCTTTGCTGGACTTGTTTTATTACTGTCGAAATGTCTTGTAGCCGGGATTCCGAGACTGATCGGGTCTTCCCGGGGAGAAGGAATATCCTTTGTTGATCGCGAGAGCTTATAATGGGCTAAGTTGGGACACCCCTGCAGGGTTTGAACTTTCGGAAGCCGTGCCCGCGGTTATGTGGCAGATGGGAATTTGCTAATGTCCGGTTGTAGAAAACCCGAAGTTGATCTTAATTAAAATACACCAACCGCGTGTGTAACAGTGATGGTCTCTTCTCGGCGGGGTCCGGGAAGTGAACACGGTTGTTGGAGTTATGTCTGACGTAAGTAGTTCCGGATCACTTATTGATCATAGTTGTTCGACCGTGCTTTGCCTTCTCTTCTCGCTCTCATTTGCGTACGTTAGCCACCATATATGCTAGTCGCTTGCTGCAGCTCCACCTCACTACCCTGTCCTACCTTTAAGCTTAAATAGTCTTGATCTCGCGGGTGTGAGATTGCTGAGTCCCCGTGACTCACAGATACTTCCAAAACCAGTTTGCAGGTGCCGATGAAACCGTGCAGGTGACGCATCCGAGCTCAAGGAGGAGCCCGATGAAGATCTTGTTCATTGTGTTGTTTCGTTCTAGTCGATGAGTAGTGGAGCCCAGTTGGGGTCGATCGGGGACCTTTGTCGCTTTTGGGGTTTCTTCTTTTATTTTGGCTGCGTAGTCGGGCCCTGATTGTACTTGGTTGATGTAATGCTTTACTCTTGTAATTATGTGAAGTGGCGATTGTAAGCCAACTATGTATCTCTTTCCCTTATGTATTACATAGGTTGTGTGAAGATTACCTCACTTGCGACATTGCTTTCAATGCGGTTATGCCTCTAAGTCGTGCTTTGACACGTGGGAGATATAGCCGCATCGAGGGCGTTACAAAGACCCCAGACCACCAAATGTGGGAGGACAAAATAAATTTCCCCCGCATATTAAATCAGTAAACGTGGTATATACCACCCAATTTAGAAACTCAGACCGAATATCCATCCTTCGGGACGGTGCCTCAACGGACCCTGTCGTCCCGCAATATAAGCTGGGGCCGATCACTTTCAACCACACAGATCGTCCGGTTGACTCCACTCAGGGCAATCCAGCCGCTCTAGTCCTCGACCCAATCATAGAAGGGTTCCACCTGACTCGAGTCCTTATCGACGGAGGCATCAGTCTAAATCTGATGTACCAGGACATAGTGCACAAGATAGGCATCCATCATTCAGCGATCAAACCAACTAAAGCCACAACAGAGGCATTGTACCAGGTGTTGAAGCCAGCTGTACAGGCTCCATCACCCTCGAGGTAGTCTTCGGATCGCCAGAAAACTACCGTACCGAAGAGTTAATCTTCGAGATCGTCCCTTTAGGCAGTGATTATCAAGCACTGCTGGGACGAACCGAAATCGCTCAATTCAATGCGGTGCCACATTATGCCTATCGTAAACTCAAGATGCCCGATTCACGCGGTGTCATTACGGTTAATGGCAAGGCTGAACTTCCCCTCGGCACCAACATATAAACTACAGCCAGCCTCGAGCTGATGCCCAGGCTTCCGAACACCGTCAAGGGACTCCGAATTACTTCACGGAGAGAACTCTGGCGAAGGCCAGGACATGCCAAACTCAGCAGCTCGACTGCCCTCCGGCGCATAAACACTTCTGGCATTTTATTCGCAGGTCCACCTTTGTGTCAACAAGGACGGGCTACTCAGAGACAGCTCGGACATGTAAGTGCCCCCCCAGACATTCCTCGCGATGACCGTCCGGCCATATTACGGATCCGCACTCAGCCTCTTCCCCATGGCCTCAACAGGTTCCGCAATCATATTCCCTTTTTATCACATTACTTGTACCCGTACGCATAGACGTACTGTTCATATACAAATATGTGGATTTTTATAACGTCTACATGTTGGTTATTTCTTATTAAAATCATTTTGTCAAGTGGCATTTGTACACAGCGACATGACTTAAAACGTGCCAGGGGCCTCGTTCAACCCACAACATGGCAATAAAGACCGAAAACCTTCGTGGCAATTCGGCCCCCCGAACTCATAGCATTATATGCATCAGCTCTGAATCATGTCTGGGTCAATAGTTGGGTTTGCCCGGCTGCCACATTTTGGTACCTTACGTTCCGCTATATCGGCTATGGTAGCACTGGGAGAACTACTGTGATTGCGTCCCGGTTCTTCCGGACGAGCACCTCAGTAGAGAAAGCTAAAACTGACTGTCATGATAAGGCGAGAGTTGGTCAGCTGTTCGAGAGGTCATAAAATCTTTAAGGATTTCGCCCGCATAATGCCATAACCAATGCAGCATGTGATGGATCGTATTCTCTCCCCGATCAGGCGCTCATAGCGCCCCTAGTACGGTCTTCCGAACACTAGGGGTTGCGCCGACCATACTAAAGCTCCCATGGCTAAGTTAGAGTGATAAAGCCCTATAGTCTGATTACCTGGTTCGTTGTGCTGAGCACCTCCTTCGAAGGACCCAAAACTGGGATTAAGAGTGCTCAGGTTTATCCCGAACACCCCACTACTTCACACGTGGGGGCAGAAGCCGACGACTGGCCAACTCTCAGGTTCAATATATAAAACGGCCGCACAGGAGGGTAAACTTTCCTATTACAGGCAGTAAATGATATCACTGACCTTGTTTAAACATTACAAAGGAGAACATGATTTGCATTCATGGAAATATAATGTCCTTGGTGCATAGCTCCGCGGCAAGGTAGGATCCTTTCAGGACACTCTCATAATATAACTCGGGCTGGCGGTGCTCCTTCCCCTCCGGCGATCCTTTGGTCATCAGCTTTTTAGCATCCATCTTCCCCCAGTGCACCTTTGCGTGGGCGAAGGCCCTTCACGCACCCTCTATACAGACCGACCGCTTGATAACATCAAGTCGAGTACAGGCACCCGCAAGCCGCTTCACGAGACTGAAGTAGCTGGTTGGGATTGGCTTCGCAGGCCATAGCCGGATTATTAAATCCTTCATGGCTAGTTCCGTCGCCTTCTGGAGTTCGATCAGCTGGTTCAATTGATCGGCAAAAGGCACCGGATAATTGGGTGCCAAATACTGCAACCAGAAAAGCTTATCCGCAGTATTCCTTTCTTCGGCTCGATAGAGTTGAGCGGCATCCGATATGCTGCGAGGCAGCACGGCAAATACCCTTAAGAAGCCCAGATTCCAAGTTAAAAACATAAGCCCCCCCCCCAAATACTTACTCTAAACAGGGAAAATACCTTACCAGCAGCGATCTTTCTCGCCTCTTGGATTTCCTGCAGGGCACTTTGCGTTTCCCCCCGGGCATCGCTCGTGGCCTGATGAGCCTTGGGGAGTTCAGGTTCTTTCTCCATTAAACTCTGCTCCAAGGTATCACATTTCCTTACGGCCTCTTGTAGCTCCTGCTCAGCCTTAATAACCCAGGCCTCGTGTTTCTCACGAAGAGCCTGTTCAACGGAGGCCTTTTCCTCGGCCTCGGCAACCGCCTTCTTGAGGGCTTCGACTTTGGGCACAATTCCTAGCGCAATGTTATAAAACACAGTTTATACTGAAAAGTCATTCGCAATACACGCGAACAAGACATGCGCATACCCTGTTTCTCCCTCAATTGCATTGTTAACTGGACAAGTTCTTCCTTGGCCCGCTCCAGACTTCGATTCAGTCCGAAGATTTCCGCATTATGGGAGGCAGCATCCGTTGCAGACACCTGCTCATAACAGAAGAGAACTAACTGTCATTCAATGAGTCTTCCTGTGAACATAAACTCGATCCTCTGTCCAGTTCTTTCTTTCACCGAACAGTGTATCAGGGGCTACTATCTATACTATGACACTCTTCGAAAACTCATAAATCATACCTCAAAGCCTTTTATAAGGCTGATACAGGCTTCATTCAGTCCACTCTCAGTTGACTAAATTTTCTCAATCACCGCACCCATAAGGGCACGGTGTTCATCAATGATGGAGGTGTCTTTCAACGCCACTAACAAAGCATCCGACACTTCTAGATAGACAGAGGTCGCAGATGGAAAAGGCACTCTCCCTTCAGTCAAAGGAGGTTGCCTGCTTGATCCTGGAGCCATATAGGCCTCTGGAATCGCATCCGGCTGGAAGACGAACTCGGTATCGCTCCCACCATCAGCCCCCACGGGAATTTTTCCCCCATGTGTCCGTCCCCTAAGGTTTGACCTCTAAGCGTCACCTTCACGGTTTTTTCCTTTCCTCCTTGGCCGAGGTCCTTCTGGGACGAAGCCTCGGTGTTACGCACCTGTTTGGAAGAAGGTTCCTTGGGGGGCGTCCCGCTCTCCATAGCGTTTGAGCTCAACAAGTCCTCCGATGAGGATTGTTTGGCACGGGACCTCGCTGGACTACAAAAAATATGGCTTGGGTTAAAATACTAAGCCACGATAAGTCTAGTCGCCTAAAACGTACTCGGATTTTATACACTTATGAGTTCACCAGGGGCTGGGCCCTAGGATCCCATGCCGGGCCGCTATCGGCGGCCGAAGTGGACTCCTCCAGAAGAAGAGTCTTTCCCCTTTTGGGCAGCTCGGCCTCCAAGTGTACGGAGGCCATCCTCTTCTTTCTTCCCCCCACAGGGGATTTAGCTTCCCCCTCCTTCTCGTCTTCTTTGGAGGCGGAATGGGCATTGGAGCCTTCGGATATTGTGTCCGAAGTGCCGCCGTGACGAAGGCCGTCCCGGGTCTTTTTGGTCTCCTTCTCGGCCGTCTACTTCAGCACCTTGTACGGTGCCGAGATCAACATCTTCGTCAGAAGTGGGATGGCCAGTTCTTCGGGTAGCGGGGCCGGACAATGGATCCGCTCTGCCTTCTTCGTCTAGCCCTGGGAGAATGGTGCAAAACACGTTAAGTGTTTCCTTTGGGTTACGCGGGTGGAAAAGTTTGATAACTCACCGAACTTGTCGGGCGGGACAGTTGGTACCCATGGTCCTCGGCGGAGTCTAGCCACGATTTGCTGGACTTAAAAAGCACCTTCCAATTGTCCTTATGCGCGAAGCCGAAAAGCTCTTGTAAGGTTTGATGCTTGGCCAGATCAAATTCCCATAAATTGCAAGTCCGGTGCTGGCAAGGCAGGATCCGGCGAACTAACATCACCTGGACCACATTGACATGTTCAACGTTCTTGTCTGCCATATCTTCAACGCGCGTCTGGAGCACCGGCAGTTCATCGGAAGAGGACCAGTCCAGGCCTTTCTTGAGCCAGGATGTAAACCGTGGGGGAGCACCGGATCGGAACTTGGGAGAAGCGGTCCACTCTGTGTCGCGCGGATCAGTGATATAAAACCACTACTGTTGCCACTCCCTGACAGAATCATTAAAGGTTCCCATTGTCCATATGACATTGGTCATCTTTCTTAGCATGGCTCCCCCGCACTCGGCGTGCTCACCGCCCACCACCTTGGGCTTCACGTTAAAAATCTACAGCCATAAACCGAAGTGTGGTGAAATGCGGAGAAAAGCCTCGCACACGACAATGAATGTCAAGATGTTGAGGAAGGAATTAGGGGACATATCGTGAAGATCGACCCCATAATAATACATGATGCCGCGAACGAATGGGTGGAGGGGAAACCCTAGCCCGCGGACAAAGTGAGGGAGGAATACAAACCTCTCGTGGAGTTCCTGAGTAGGGACAATCTGTCCTGTCGTCGGGAGACGGTGGCTGATTTTCTTGGCCAGATACCTGGCCTTTCGGAGCTGTTTGACATCCCTCTCTCGGACGGTAGAGGCCATCCATTTGCCCCCTGCTCCAGATCCGGACATTCTCGGAGGGCTTTTTGTGGTCAGAGAAGAGGAGCGCTTGGGCGCTGGAGCTTGAGCAGAAGGAAAGAAATTGGGAAGAAGGCATGGGTGAAAAGAGTAAATCCTTGTCCTTTTATAAGGGCGAAAGAGGCGATGCACCTCCCCACTTACCTGGTAAAACCTCTCATTCCCCAAAACGTCGTAATTGATGGCACGGTTGGGTTACCCACACCCGTATTGATGAGAATCCCGTGATGAGGGGACACAATCTCTGCTTTGACAAAGACGTGCCGGGTCAAACCACCCCGCAATATGTGTGGGGGCTGATTGTGAAAACGGTTTGAAATGACCAGGCCGTGGTGTGACGTCGAACTACAAAATGTGTCAGCGGATCAGATTGGTAGAAATATTGTTCTCTCTATGGTGGTATGTGGAACTTGTTTTGCAGAGCCGGACACTATCCTTGTGTTCAAGATCTTCTATGGAGTATTCGGAGGAGGAACCCACCTTGCAATACAGAAGACAATCTGCGTGCTGGACTCATCGTCATTGAAGCCTGATTAAGGGGCTACTGAGGGAGTCCTGGATTAGGGGGTATCCGGACAGCCGGACTATATCCTTTGGCCGGATTGTTGGACTATGAAGATACAAGATTGAAGACTTCGTCTCGTGTGCGGATGGGACTCTCCTTGGCGTGGAAGGCAAGCTTGGCGATACGGATACGAAGATCTCCTCCCTTGTAACCGACTCTGTGTAACCCTAGCCCCCTCTGGTGTCTACATAAACCGGAGGGTTTAGTCCGTAGGACAACAACAATCATACCATAGGCTAGCTTCTAGGGTTTAGCCTCTATGATCTCGTGGTAGATCAACTCTTGTACTACTCATATCATCAAGATCAATCAAGTAGGAACTAGGGTATTAGCTCCATCGAGAGGGCCCGAACCTGGGTAAACATCGTGTCGCCTGCCTCCTGTTACCATCCGTCTTAGACGCACAGTTTGGGACCCCCTACCCGAGATCCGCCGGTTTTGACACCGACAATCATCATCCTTAACTTCCTCACGAATTGATGTAGGCATCACTGGAACTGATTTCTGTGATGAACTACTTTCCAATTCAAGAGAAGGTACAAAAACCTCATCAAGTTATACTTTCCTCCCACTCACACTTATTTTGAGAGAAACTCTTTCTCTAGAAAGGATCCATTAGCAATAAATATCTTGCGTTCGGATCTGTGATAGAAGGTGTACCCAACAGTTACTTTTGGGTATCCTATGAAGACGCACTTCTCCGATTTGGGTTTGAGCTTATCAAGCTGAAACCTTTTCACATAAGCATCGCAACCCCAAACATTAAGAAATGACAGCTTACGTTTCTTGCTAAACCACAATTCATACTGTGTCATCTCAACGGATTTAGAAGGTGACCTATAAACGTGAATTCAGCTGTCTCTAATGCATAACCCCAAACGATAGTGGTAAATCGGTAAGAGAAATCATAGACCGTACCATATCTAATAAAGTACAGTTATGACATTCGGACACACCATTATGCTGTGGTGTTCCAGGTGGCATGAGTTTGTGAAACTATTCCACATTATTTTAATTGAAGGCCAAACTCGTAACTCAAATATTCGCCTCTGCGATAAGATTGTAGAAACTTTATTTTCTTGTTATGATGATTCTCCACTTCACTCTAAAATTCTTTGAACTTTTCAAATGTTTCAGACTTTTGTTTCATCAAGTAGATATACCGATATCTGCTCAAATCATCTGTGAAGGTCAGAAAATAATGATACCCATCGCGAGCCTCAACAATCATCGGACCGCATACATCGGTATGTATTATTTCCAATAAGTCAAGTGATTCCAAAAGTCCATCCGCATGGTGTTTCTTCATGCGCTTTACACTAATATGACCTAAACGGCAGTGCCACAAATAAGTTACGCTATCATATTAGCTTTGCATCTTTCGGCTTGAATATTATGAATATGTGAATCACTACGATCGAGATTCAATAAACCATTTATATTGAGTGTATGACCATAGAATTTTTTATTCATGTAAATAGAACAACAACTATTCTTGGACTTAAATGAATAACTGTATTGCAATAAACATGATCAAATCATATTCATGCTCAACGCAAATACCAAATAACATTTATTTTAGGTTTAACACTAATCCCGAAGGTAAAGGGAGTGTGCGATGGTGATCTTATCAACCTTGGAATCACTTCCAATAAACATCATCACCTTGCCCTTAACTAGTCTCTGTTTATTTTGCAACTCCCTTTTCGAGTTACTACTCTTAGCAAAAGACCTAGTACCAAATGCCGAGGGGTTGCTATAAACACTAGTAAAGTACACATCTATAACATGTATATCAAATATACCTTTGTTCACTTTGCCATCCTTCTTATCCGCCAAGTATCTAGGGTAGTTCCACTTCTAGTGACAATTTCCTTTGCAGTAGAAGCACTCAGTTTCAGGCTTGGGTCTAGCTTTGGGCTTCTTCATGGGAGTGGCAACTTTCTTGCCATTCTTCTTGAAGTTCCCTTTCTTTCCCTTGCCCTTTTACTTGAAACTAGTGGTCTTGTCAACCATCAACACTTGATTCTTTTCTTTATTTCTACCTTCACCGATTTCAACATTGCGAAGAGCTTGGGAATCGTTTCCGTTACCCCTTGCATATTATAGTTCATCATGAAGTTCTAGTAACTTGGTGATAGTGACTAGAGAACTCTGTCAATCACTATATTATCTGGAAGATTAACTCCCAATTGACTCAAGTGATTGTAGTACTCAGACGTTCTTAGCACATGCTCACTAGCTGAGCTATTCTCCTCCATCTTGTAGGCAAAGTACTTGTCAGAGGTCTCATACCTCTTAACATGGGCATGAGTCTGAAATACAAATTTCAACTCTTGGAACACCTCATATGACACATGTCATTCAAAACATTTTTGAAGTCCCGGTTCTAAGCCATAAAGCATGGTGCCCTGAACTATGAAGTTGTCATCATACCGAGCTTGTCAAACGTTCATAACGTCTGCATTTGCTCCTGCAATAGTTCTGTCACCTAGCGGTGCATCAAGGACATAATACTTCTGTGCAGCAATGAGGATAATCGTCAGATTACGTACCTAGTCTGCATCATTGCTACTATCATCTTTCAACTTAGTTTTCTCTAGGAATATATTTGTCACGACCGGTTTTCCAATAAAAATATTTATTGAGAAACCAATCTTTAGAATCCAGTTTGAGATAAAACCTCCTCACTGGCAGACAAACTTTTGATACAATAAGCCAGTAGCATAAATATATAACAGGGTTGAGCCGACGATGCTCAACAATTATTACAAGCGTGCCAATAATTATGCATAAAGGCGATTAATGACACAAGGGAGTGGTGGCATACTACTGACTCGCAAATATGGTAGAGGTGGAGTAACACAGTGGGGAGTGGTTATGGGATTCTCAAACTAACATCCCATCGAGCGTCGAGGTGAAGCTCGATGAATTTATTAGGGTAGCGGAAGCGGATATGAAACAGTGACCAACTCCAGGGTTGCACGAGACTGACTGGGACTCCTCTAGGCGTCGGATTCGCTATCGAACTCTTCATCCATGAGATCACCTTCGTCAGCATCTGGCCAAATCAACAAGCTAGTGAGTACTTTGAAAGTACTCGCAAGACAGTTCGGACGTAAGATATAACAAATGCCAACATGAAATACATGGATAAGTTAACTAGTACGATCAGACATAGAGGTGATAATGGTGGGTGCCAAACGAGTGTCTAAAAGACTCCTCGAGCGGAAAATGCAGAATAATAATACTGGTGCCAAACGAGTGTCTGAAAGACTCCTCGAGCGGAAAATGCGGAATAATAATACTGGTGCCAAACGAGTGTCTGAAAGACTCCTCGAGCGGAAAATGCGGAATAATAATAATGCCACAATCGGGCGTCGGAGCGACACCACATAAAGGGCTTTAAAAGAAAATGCCACAGTCGGGCGTCTGAGCGACACCACATAAAGGGCTTTAAAAGAAATGCCACAGTCGGCCGTCTGAGCGACACCACATAAAGGGCTTTAAAATAAAATGCCACAGTCGGGCGTCTGAGCGACACCACATAAAGGGCTTTAAAAGAAATGCCACAGTCGGGCGTCTGAGCGACACCACATAAAGGGCTTTAAAAGAAAATGCCATAGTCGGGCGTCTGAGCGACACCACATAAAGGGCTTTTGACTAATAAGGAAATAATATAATCATCATAAATATATTCAACTCATGGAAATAAACGGGTTAGTACATCCACAAGGATAAACATTTAACCGGTCTTAGTGCCCATGTGTCCCACCGGGTAATCTGTCACCAAACTGGCACATGACTGTTAGCAGGGAACTTGGAAATAGATAAGATGATTTAAGGATAAAGAGCTCTGCAGAGTTTGTACAAAAATTTCCCACAGTCGACGGATTCCGTAGTCACTAGGACTAGTTCTGTTACGGTATTTAAGAAGAAAACACAGCAATCTAGTACACACCCATCCAACTCTTCGATGCCAGGAATCACCCTCAAAGTCGTCCAAGAAAAACTATTGAGACGCGGAGATCACAATCTCGAATAGCATGGGATTAAATTTATATACGCGCGCTCTAAGGGGTGCCCCCCTCTCGGTCCCAACCGGAAACACCCATGCCCCCTGACCGGATGCCTGGCTTTAATCCAGGGCCATGGCACCAGCATCCCGGCCTCTCCTTTTTGGTGTGTACCCAGAAAGCGGTTTGCATCTTACTAAACCATATCCCTTTCGGGAAACATGTGGTAGTAGAGGGAAAGGAAATGGATTTGAGCCCAACCGATATGGGTTGGTACTGAAGATAACTTGCATGGCCTAAGACTGGCATGCTACAACACTGCCATCTTACCCATCTTCATGCCAACACATGGCCTTGCATACTCACGTCCAACGACGTGTGAAATCATCGGGCTTACTTGCTCCAACAATGCATAATGAACGGTTCATCGGTATGCTTCACACATGCCATGAAACTATCTATATGCAAACATGCCAATACACTCATCATATCAAAAGTTCGAACATGCTTGCCTGGTTCAGAGTAGTCGGAGCCTAGCTCGGTGAAGTTCGCGGCCCCGTCACCTCCGTCGGTATCTACGGTACAGAGAAAAAGTACGTGCTAACGTGAATACCGAGAGGTGCAGAAAAAGTATTGCAAATATTTTTCAAATAAATCTGATAAAAAAACTAGACAAAATTTTGAAGAGAACAGAAAAAGAATCAATCAAAAATATGCTTCTGATAAAAAGTTATAAAGGTTTTTTCCCAGGGACTCATCTGTAATGGAACAGAAACTTCCCAGGGTTCTAACTAAGAAAACAGAAAACGGTTCGTTTGGAAATGCGCAAGCGCAACAGAGAAAGCGTATTTTGCCCGAAGGCGCCAACAGAAAACGGTTCACGAATAAAAGAACAGAGGCTGACATGCGGGGTCCGCATGTCAGGTTTGAAAAGGCTCGCCGGCGCCCGAAGACGGCGGTGGACGCCGGCGTCGAACTACGGCAAATTAGGAGAAACGGAGGGTACCAAGAGCTTCAGTGTCTTCTCCTGCGTCGGTGGGTGGTGGACTCGTCCAACAGGGAGCACCACGTCGACGGCGACACTAACTCCGGCGGACAGCGGTTCGGGTGAGGATGGGGAACTCCGGTGGAGGGCTGCAAGCTTCAAATCGAAGTGCGGGTCAGAATGAGGGATGCATGGAGAAGCTACTGGCAGGAGAATGGAGGTGGAGAAGCACACACGGGGGCAAATCGGGCTGGATCCAGTGGCGGGTCGCGGCGGTCGGAGTCGAGGAAGGAGACCTCCTTGGGGCTCTTCCAGAGGCCTGGCGTGCTCTTGGGGGAGTGCAGGGCTAGTGGGTGCTCGAGTTGAAGCTCGGGGCCTCTATTTATAGGCACATCGACGGGGTGGCCGTAAACGGAGAATCTCCGGCGAGCGATTACGGCGGAGCAGTGGATTAGAGGGTGGTTTGAGCGGTCGGGCAGCATCAGTGGAGGTTACTGGACTCGTTCCGCTACTAAACGGAGCTGGCCCCGGCGTAATGGCGTCTGTCCATGATGAGGTGACCGCACGGGCTCAACGGCGGCAGAGAGCACGCTCTGTGCGTGCCGCGCCACGACGGCTGTGCTGCATGCGTGCGCTGGCGTGGAGGTGGACACGCGGAGCCATCAGCGGGGTTGGGCGGCGCGGAACGGCGTTGAGCCGCCGTTCTGCTCCCTGTTGGCTGCCACGGCGGTTCAGCCGCCGCGAGACACGCCGGCGTGGTCGGGTCAGGGCGCCACCGACGCCAGGAAGAAGCCAAGCGCGCGTGCGGGGCTCTGGACACGCAGACCAGGCGGCGAGCAACATGCCAAGGGCACTGTGGGCGCGTGACTGAAGATGATCTGAAGAAATCAACACTAAAGACTGAACTTGCTGAATGTGTTCGACCAATGCATGCAAGGTGTTCAACAGAATGATCCAGGCATGTAGGGATTTTTCCTTGGGCTGATTTTTGGTGGAGTGACTTCTCATAGCTCTAGTAGGCTGCCTGATTTTTGGTGGAATTTTTTGGAGAAGTGTAGATATGAATTACACCAAATTTGACAAATCTGGTCCAAACTTGTAGGGAGTGTAAGTTGAAAATTTTGAAAAGAAGATGAGTGGATCAAGATGGTTCTGGGTTGTGGTTGCAAAGGACTAGCCAGTAGAGTTGGTTTGAAGTCAAATCTCAAATGAAAAAGGGTACTTGCTTTGAAAATCCATCAGGCTCAAAATAATTGACAGAAAATATTTGAGAGATAAAACAAAATCCAAAACTTGTTTGGATGAGTTGGGATAGGGAATTTGAGTTGTTGACAAGGAGGGGAGAAGATGTTGGAGTGGTTTTACCTCATGGGCAAAATACAAGGTCATGGATGGTTTTCAATAGAATGAAAATCCCAAATCTTTTTCATAGAGTTTTTCTCAAAAAAGAAAAGACTAAACTCCCAAATATAAAATCTGAGAAGGGAAACAATAGAGAAGGAGTCTTTAAGAAGGTCAAACTCAAAGCTTGAAGGAGAAAACAGAAATAACAAACCCCAGTCAAGGAAAAGGATTTTTAAGAGGGTTGTTTTTCTGAAAGCCTCAAATCTCAAGTAAAATCCAGCAAGGGTTTTTGCAAAAACCAAAATGAAATTTTTGGGGTGTCACAACACCTACCCCCTTAGGAAAAATCTCGTCCCCGATATTTCAATTGATCCTTAAATAAGTGTGGATGCTCTGTTCGAAGAAAATCCTCTCTTTCCCATGTTGCTTCATTATCGGTTTGATTGCTCCACTGAACTTTGAAAAATTTGACGGTTTTCTGTCGGGTCCTCCTTTCAGACTCCTCCAATATCCTTACTGGGTGTTCCCGATAAGTGAGGTCTGGCTGCACGTCTATGTTCTCATGGGATACTTGTTTCTCTGGGTTGCTCACGTATTTCCTTAATTGTGAAACGTGGAATATGTTGTGGATATCTGATAGTTCCTTAGGTAGGTCTAGCTGGTAGGCTACAGTGCCTCTCCGTGCCAATATACCGAATGGTTCGATGAACCTTGGCGCTAGCTTTCCCTTAATTTTGAATCGTTGCAACCCCCTCATAGGTGACACTCGTAGGTACACGAATTCACCGGGTTCGAAGTTGACCCCACGACGTTTCTGATCGTAATAACTCTTTTGTCGGCTTTGGGCGGTCTTGAGACGATCTCTGATTAACTGGACCTTTTCCTCGGCTTCCTTGAGCATGTCTGGGCCGAAGATACGGCTGTCTCCGGTCTCTGACCAATTTAACGGGGTACGACATCTTCGTCCATACAAGGCTTCAAATGGTGCCATTTGCAGGCTGGCCTGATGACTGTTGTTGTACGCGAACTCGGCGTATGGCAGGCTGTCTACCCAACTGGCTCCATAGGTGAGGACACATGCTCTCAGCATGTCCTCTAAAATCTGGTTTACCCGTTCTGTTTGTCCATCTGTCTGGGGGTGGTATGCCGTACTGAAGGCTAGTTGAGTTCCTAGAGCATGTTGTAACTGCTCCCAGAATCTCGAGACGAACTGTGTTCCTCTGTCAGATATTATAGTCTTCGGGACACCGTGCAGACAAACTATGCGAGAGAGATATATCTTGGCAAGCTTCTGAGTGGTGTGGGTCGTCTTTACTGGAATGAAGTGTGCCACCTTAGTCAATCTGTCGGTGATAACCCATATGGCATCATTCCCGTGTCGTGATCGAGGTAGTCCGACAATGAAATCCATCCCTATTTCATCCCATTTCCACTGAGGTATTTTATTTGGTTGCAGTAGTCCGGCTGGTCTCTGATGTTCGGCCTTTATATGTTGACAAGAGTCGCAACATGCAATGAAGGTGGCTATGTCCCTTTTCATGCCGTGCCACCAAAATCCTTCTTGGATATCCTTATACATCTTGGTTCCTCCAGGGTGGATCGAATATGGAGCGGTGTGGGCTTCAGCTAGAATTTGCCGTTTGAGGTCTTCTATGTCTGGCACGCAGAGTCTGTTTCCGTACCATAGTGTCCCTTCTTCGTCTATGATGAATTCCGAGGCCTTGCCCATACTCACCTTTCTTTTGATACCTTCAATGCTGGGGTGACCCGGCTGGGCTTCTTTGATTCTTTTCACAAGGTTGGGTTGTATCTCCAAGTTGGTTATGGTGCCTTCTGCTACCATCAACAAGTTGAGTCTTGCAAATTCCCGTTGGAATTCGGGTCTTAAGTTGGGCAGACTGTTGTTGTCGGTGCTGGGGTTCCGAATAAGAGCATCGGCTACTACATTTGCTTTTCTAGGATGATAGTGGATTCCGACATCATAATCCTTTACTAGCTCCAACCAGCGTCGTTGCCTTAAATTCAGCTCTGGCTGTGTGAAAATATATTTGAGACTTTTATGGTCCGTATATATTTCACATCGATTTCCAAGTAGGAAATGCCTCCATTCCTTGAGTGCATGAATAACTGCTGCCATTTCTAAGTCATGAGTGGGATAGTTTTCCTCATGCTTGCGAAGTTGCCTTGAAGCGTATGCGACAACCTTGCCTTCTTGCATTAATACGCATCCGAGTCCCTTCCTGGACGCGTCACAATATACTTCAAAATTCTTGCGTATGTCTGGCACAATCAATACTGGTACTGTTGTTAATTTCCGTTTTAGCTCTTGGAAACTTTTCTCACAGGCTTTTGTCCATTCAAATTTCTTATCTTTCTTGAGCAACTGCGTCATTGGCTTGGCTATGGTGGAGAATCCTTCAATAAATCTGCGGTAATATCCTGCCATTCCCAAGAAACTCCGTATCTCCGTTACGCTGGCTGGTGACTTCCAGCCAAGTACGGCCTTGACTTTCTCTGGGTCCACGGCGATCCCGTCTTGGGTTAGCACGTGGCCTAGAAAGCCTACTTGCCTTAACCAAAATTCACACTTGCTGAACTTGGCGTACAATTGGTGTTTCTTGAGTTCTCCTAGTACAATTCTGAGATGTACAGCGTGTTCTTCTGGTGTTTTGGAGTATACTAAAATATCGTCGATGAATACCACAACGAACTTGTCCATAAACTTCATAAATACTTTGTTCATGAGGTGAACAAAATATGCAGGGGCATTTGTTGATCCAAAAGGCATTACTGTGAACTCATACAGTCCATATCTGGAGGTGAAGGCTGTCTTGGGGATATCTTCTGTTCGTACCTTTAATTGATGGTATCCTGACCTTAGGTCGATTTTTGAGAATACCTTGGCCTTAGCGAGTTGATCGAATAAATCATTTATTCTTGGCATCGGGTATTTGTTCTTGATCGTGACCATGTTGAGTGCTCGGTAGTCAATACACAATCGCAGTGTTCCATCTTTCTTTTTGGCAAACAAAATTGGTGATCCCCATGGTGAGGAACTGGCTCGAATGTATCCCTTGTCAAGCAATTCCTTTATTTGTTTCTTCAGTTCAACTAACTCGGATGGTGCCATTCTGTATGGTTTCTTGTATATGGGGGTGGTCCCTGGTGCTAGCTCAATGCTGAATTCTATCTCTCGGTCGGGTGGCATGCCTGGTAGCTCTTCGGGAAATACGTCTGGAAATTCACGTACTACTGGAACCTTGTTTAATTCAGAAATGTCCACCTTGTTCAGTCTTGGTTGTCTGGGCATTTCTCTTTCTTTGGCGGATACTCTTATTGTCTTACCATGGTGGTGTGTGAGAATCACGGTCCGATTGAAACAATCAATGAAACCTTTGTTGGTGGTTAACCAGTCCATCCCTAGGATGACATCTAGTCCTTTATTTTCCAACACAATGAGATTGGCGTGAAACTTCAATTCTTTGAACTCAATAATCACATCCTGCCAGTAATTCTGAGTAACTTGCTGAATTCCAGGGGACTTGATGATCATGGATTTCTCCAAAGGAAGCATCGAAAAATTATTTTGCGAAGCAAAACTTTTCGAAATAAAAGAGTGAGAAGCTCCAGAATCAAACAAAACCATTGCAGATATTGTGTTGACAGGGAACGTACCGAATACGGTATCCGGAGCGTTTTGTGCCTCCTCTTTGGTCATGTGGTTCAGATGACCTTTCCTGTGGTTATTGTTGGGATTGAAGTTGTTTCGCTTGGGCGCTGAATTATTGTTGCCGTTGTTCGGCTTTGGTGCTGAGCTTCTTGGCTTGGGACACTGCTTGGCATAGTGTCCTTCTTCTCCACATGCGTAACAAGTAACACCTGGGCGATATGTGAACTCCTTGTCCCTAGCGTGAAAATTCCTTGTTGGGCGTGAGACGTTGGATGATGATTTGTGCGTCCCACCCTTCTGAAAATCGGTCTTACTTCGGTGATTGCGAGCATGGTTAGTCTGGTCCCTTTTTCGCTTGCGGATATCTTCCAAACTGCGTCTTTCATTTTCCAGAGTAATAGCTTTATCCACCAGCGTCTTAAAATCTGGGAAAGTGTTTATGACCAGTTGGCATTTAAGCGCGGGCTCTAGGCCGTCAAGGAACTTCTCCATTTTCTTGCTTTCAGTCATACGCTCTTCGTTGGCATAGCGGGATAACAGAGTAAATTGGCCGTTGTAATCGGACACTGTCATGTTCCTTTGCTTGAGGTCATCGAACTCTCTTTTCTTGATTTTCATAATACTCTTAGGAATATGCGCGCCACGGAAACCTTCTTTGAAATCATCCCAAGTTATATCATTTTCGTTGGGATGCATGTGCAGAAAATTTTCCCACCAGGATGCGGCTGCTCCCGTGAGATAATGCGGTGCGTACAGTACCTTTTCTGGGTCTGAGCATTTTGCAATAATTAACTTTCTCTCCATATCGCGAAGCCAGTCTTCGGCCTCAAGTGGCTTGTCAGTATGAGAAAATGTTGAGGGACGTGTCTTCTGTAGCTCAGATAACTTGGAATGCTGCGGATACTGCCCATGGTGATTTCCCATGTTAATGACTTGGTTCATCATTTCCCGATGTTGTTGCTGACTCTGTTCATAAAGGCGGCACATTTGGGAAAGTGCCGTTTCACTGTCCTGTTGACTTGTCTGACCTCGGGCAAAATTATTGCCTAATTGAGTATTATAGTGTTGACTTGACTGCCCTGGTGCAAAATCGTTGCCCGGTTGATTGCCATAATTTTCCTCTGGTGGAGTTGGCATGGAGCGAGTCCAAGGACGAGACATTTTTCACTCTGGGGATGTATTTGTAAAACCCATAAGAAAAATGGAAGGGTTGCAAAGATAAAACCCATAATGCACGAGGTTGACAAATAAAATTTTAAAACCAAGATACTCAAGGGAAAACAAAACGATTTGCGCATAGAGAAGGACTGCATCATTACGCATCTTACACGCGGCGATAATAATACAATACACCACTCAGGACATGCGTACATAATCCTGACATGTTATTTAGGCTAGTGCACTTCTCTAGATCCTACATGATGCGCAAACAAGCTGCTACTCACAATATCTTACATGGCGATGCAACGCATGGCGGCTACGCGTACTCAGTCGGAGATGTTGATGACGTCCTTGGCCCTGCCAAGGGTGAGGCGTAGCGAAGCCGGGGACTCGACTTCTTCCTTGCTAATAGGCTCCATGCGAGTAGTGCTGCGCCGAGTAGATGGAAAGGGTGCCAGGGGCGGAATGACGCGGATTGGAGTCGGCGCGAGTGGCGGTGCAGTGCGCGCTGGAGTGGGCGCAATGACCTGGTTGAACTCCTCGGTGGTAGGTAGGCGACGAGCAGGAGCATGGGATGCAGAGGACGAGACAAAAGTCAGTGGCGGTGCAGCAGGCAGGAGCTCCCTCCTGTTGGCGGCACATCCGTGGACTGAGTCCATGCGGGCGGCCACAAAGTCATCCACCAAGTTGTCGAAGGCTGCCTCCAAGGCCCGGAGATACTCAATAAGCATCTCAAAAGCCTCGTCTCGTTCTCCTCTGTGGCAGGAGAATGCGTAGTGACAGGTGTAGGGCACATGGCATGGAAGATAGCGGTAGCGACGAGCCTTCATCACGGGAAGGGCATCCCTGAGACGAGCTATCGCCTCGCGGGCTGCCATCTGGATGGCATGCTTCTCCGTAGGCATGGCTCTCCCCAAGAACCGGAAGCGGCGTAGATCACCACGCCCTCCCTTGAACTGCACCACGGCCTGGTGCATAGTCAGACTGACGCTGACTCTGTGCTGACAGAGAGTGATGACTGGGCGCACAGACGGCCCCATCGCGACCTGAACGACGAAGGAGAGAAGCTTGACGAACCCATCGGGTACGTTGGCGAAGGTCTGAGACTCGCAGCTGCGGTCGGCCATCTACAAAAGTAGGCAAAAATCCTGAATGGTCAGATCATAAATATATGCTGACTGTCAGAAAAAATGACTACTATTGTAAAAACATGAATAAGCTCTATCATGCTCATAACCGATTAGCGATCACACCTAGTGGCTTCCTACAGTCAGCCTGGCTCTGGTACCAAGCTTGTCACGACCGGTTTTCCAGTAAAAATATTTATTGAGAAACCAATCTTTAGAATCCAGTTTGAGATAAAACCTCCTCACTGGCAGACAAACTTTTGATACAATAAGCCAGTAGCATAAATATATAACAGGGTTGAGCCGACGATGCTCAACAATTATTACAAGCGTGCCAATAATTATAAATAAAGGCGATTAATGACACAAGGGAGTGGTGGCATACTACTGACTCACAAATATGGTAGAGGTGGAGTAACACAGTGGGGAGTGGTTATGGGATTCTCAAACTAACATCCCATCGAGCGTCGAGGTGAAGCTCGATGAATTTATTAGGGTAGCGGAAGCGGATATGAAACAGTGACCAACTCCAGGGTTGCACAAGACTGACTGGGACTCCTCTAGGCGTCGGATTCGCTATCGAACTCTTCATCCATGAGATCACCTTCGTCAGCATCTGGCCAAATCAACAAGCCAGTGAGTACTTTGAAAGTACTCGCAAGACAGTTCGGACGTAAGATATAACAAATGCCAACATGAAATACATGGATAAGTTAACTAGTACGATCAGACATAGAGGTGATAATGCTGGGTGCCAAACGAGTGTCTGAAAGACTCCTTGAGCGGAAAACGCTGAATAATAATACTGGTGCCAAACGAGTGTCTGAAAGACTCCTCGAGCGGAAAATGCGGAATAATAATACTGGTGCCAAACGAGTGTCTGAAAGACTCCTCGAGCGGAAAATGCGGAATAATAATAATGCCACAATCGGGCGTCAAAGCGACACCGCATAAAGGGCTTTAAAAGAAAATGCCACAGTCGGGCGTCTGAGCGACACCACATAAAGGGCTTTAAAAGAAATGCCACAGTCGGGCGTCTGAGCGACACCACATAAAGGGCTTTAAAAGAAAATGCCACAGTCGGGCGTCTGAGCGACACCACATAAAGGGCTTTAAAAGAAATGCCACAGTCGGGCGTCTGAGCGACACCACATAAAGGGCTTTAAAAGAAAATGCCACAGTCGGGCGTCTGAGCGACACCACATAAAGGGCTTTTGACTGATAAGGAAATAATATAATCATCATAAATATATTCAACTCATGGAAATAAACGGGTTAGTACATCCACAAGGATAAACATTTAACCGGTCTTAGTGCCCATGTGTCCCACCGGGTAATCTGTCACCAAACTGGCACATGACTGTTAGCAGGGAACTTGGAAATAGATAAGATGATTTAAGGATAAAGAGCTCTGCAGAGTTTGTACAAAAATTTCCCACAGTCGACGGATTCCGTAGTCACTAGGACTAGTTCCGTTACGATATTTCAGAAGAAAACACAACAATCTAGTACACACCCATCAAACTCTTCGATGCCAGGAATCACCCTCAACGTCATCCAAGAAAAACTATTGAGACGGGGAGATCACAATCTCGAATAGCATGGGATCAAATTTATATACGCGCGCTCTAAGGGGTGCCCCCCTCTCGGTCCCAACCGGAAACACCCATGCCCCCTGACCGGATGCCTGGCTTTAATCCAGGGCCATGGCACCAGCATCCCGGCCTCTCCTTTTTAGTGTGTACCCAGAAAGCGGTTTGCATCTTACTAAACCATATCCCTTTCGGGAAACATGTGGTAGTACAGGGAAAGGAAATGGATTTGAGCCCAACCGATATGGGTTGGTACTGAAGATAACTTGCATGGCCTAAGACTGGCATGCTACAACACTGCCATCTTACCCATCTTCATGCCAACACATGGCCTTGCATACTCACGTCCAACGACGTGTGAAATCATCGGGCTTACTTGCTCCAACAATGCATAATGAACGGTTCATCGGTATGCTTCACACATGCCATGAAACTATCTATATGCAAACATGCCAATACACTCATCATATCAAAAGTTCGAACATGCTTGCCTGGTTCAGAGTAGTCGGAGCCTAGCTCGGTGAAGTTCGCGGCCCCGTCACCTCCGTCGGTATCTATGGTACAGAGAAAACATACGTGCTAACGTGAATACCGAGAGGTGCAGAAAAAGTATTGCAAATATTTTTCAAATAAATCTGGTAAAAAACTAGACAAAATTTTGAAGAGAACAGAAAAAGAATCAATCAAAAATATGCTTCTGATAAAGAGTTATAAAGGTTTTTGCCCATGGACTCATCTGTAATGGAACAGAAACTTCCCAGGGTTCTAACTGAGAAAACAGAAAACAGTTCGTTTGGAAATGCGCAAGCGCAACAGAGAAAGCGTATTTTGCCCGAAGGCGCCAACAGAAAACGGTTCGCGAATAAAAGAACAGAGGCTGACATTCGGCGTCCGCATGTCAGGTTTGAAAAGGCTCGCCGGCGCCCGAAGACGGCGGTGGACGCCGGCGTCGAACTACGGCGAATTAGGAGAAACGGAGGGTACTAAGAGCTTCAGTGTCTTCTCCCGCGTCGGTGGGTGGTGGACTCGCCCAACAGGGAGCACCACGTCGACGGCGACACTAACTCCGGCGGACGGCGGTTCGGGTGAGGATGGGGAACTCCGATGGAGGGCTGCAAGCTTCAAATTGAAGTGCGGGTCAGAATGAAGGATGCATGGAGAAGCTACTGGCAGGAGAATGGAGGTGGAGAAGCACACACGGGGGCGAATTGGGATGGATCCAGTGGCGGGTCGCGGCGGTCGGAGTCGAGGAAGGAGAGCTCCTCGGGGCTCTTCCAGAGGCCTGGCGTGCTCTTGGGGGAGTGCAGGGCTAGTGGGTGCTCGAGTTGAAGCTCGGAGCCTCTATTTATAGGCAGATCGACGGGGTGGCCGTAAACAGAGAATCTCCGGTGAGCGATTACGGTGGAGCAGAGGATTAGAGGGTGGTTTGAGCGGTCGGGCAGCATCAGTGGAGGTTACTGGACTCGTTCCGCTACTAAACGGAGCTGGCCCCGGCGTAATGGCGTCTGTCCACGGTGAGGTGACTGCACGGGCTCAACGGCGGCAGAGAGCACGCTCTGTGCGTGCCGCACCATGACGGCTGTGCTGCATGCGTGCGCTGGCGTGGAGGTGGACACGCGGAGCCATCAGCGGGGTTGGGCGGCGCGGAACGGCGTTGAGCCGCCGTTCTGCTCCCTGTTGGCTGCCATGGCGGTTCAGCCGCCGTGAGACACGCCGGCGTGGTCGCGTCAGAGCGCCACCGACGCCAGGAAGAAGCCAAGCGCGCATGCGGGGCTCTGGACACGCAGACCAGGCGGCGAGCAACGTGCCAAGGGCACTGTGGGCGCGTGACTGAAGATGATCTGAAGAAATCAACACTGAAGACTGAACTTGCTGAATGTGTTCGAACAGTGCATGCAAGGTGTTCGACAGAATGATCCAGGCATGCAGGGATTTTTCCTTGGGCTGATTTTTGGTGGAGTGACTTCTCATAGCTCTAGTAGGCTGCCTGATTTTTGGTGGAATTTTTTGGAGAAGTGTAGATATGAATTACACCAAATTTGACAAATCTGGTCCTAACTTGCAGGGAGTGTAAGTTGAAAATTTTGAAAAGAAGATGAGTGGATCAAGATGGTTCTGGGTTGTGGTTGCAAAGGACTAGCCAGTAGAGTTGGTTTGAAGTCAAATCTCAAATGAAAAAGGGTACTTGCTTTGAAAATCTATCAGGCTCAAAATAATTGACAAAAAATATTTGAGAGATAAAACAAAATCCAAAACTTGTTTGGATGAGTTGGGATAGGGAATTTGAGTTGTTGACAAGGAGGGGAGAAGATGTTGGAGTGGTTTTACCTCATGGGCAAAATACAAGGTCATGGATGGTTTTCAATAGAATGAAAATCCCAAATCTTTTTCATAGAGTTTTTCTCAAAAAAGAAAAGACTAAACTCCCAAATATAAAATCTGAGAAGGGAAACAATTGAGAAGGAGTTTTTAAGAAGGTCAAACCCAAAGCTTGAAGGAGAAAACAGAAATAACAAACCCCAGTCAAGGAAAAGGATTTTTAAGAGGGTTGTTTTTCTGAAAGCCTCAAATCTCAAGGAAAATCCAGCAAGGATTTTTGCAAAAACCCAAATGAAATTTTTGGGGTGTCACAACATTAAAATAAACGGGGAGCTACATCGCGAGCTATTGATCTACAACATAATTTGCAAATACTAACAAGACTAAGTTCATGATAAATTAAAGTCAATTAATCATATTACTTAAGAACTCCCACTTAGATAGACATCCCTCTAGTCATCTAAATGATCACGTGATCCATATCAACTAATCCATGTCCGATCATCACGTGAGATGGAGTAGTTTTCAATGGTGAACATCACTATGTTGATCATATCTACTATATGATTCACGCTCGACATTTTGGTCTCCAGTGTTCCGAGGCCATATCTGCACATGCTAGGCTCGTCAAGTTTAATCCGAGTATTTTGTGTGTGCAAAACTGGCTTGCACCCATTGTATGTGAATGTAGAGCTTATCACAGCCGATCATCACGTGGTGTCTCGGCACGACGAACTGAAGCAATAGTGCATACTCAGGGAGAACACTTGTACCTTGAAATTTAGTGAGAAATCATCTTATAATGCTACCGCCGTACTAAGCAAAATAAGATGCATAAAAGATAAACATCACATGCAATCAATATAACTGATATAATATGGCCATCATCATCTTGTGCCTTTGATCTCCATCTCCAAAGCACCGTCATGATCACCATCGTCACCAGCGCGACACCTTGATCTTCATCGCAGCATCGTTGTCGTCTCGCCAGCTATTGCTTCTACACCTATCGCTACCGCTTAGTGATAAAGTAAACCAATTACATTGCGATTGCATTTCACACAAGAAAGCGACAAACATATGCCTCCAGCCAGTTGCCGATAACTGTGTTACAAAACATGATCATCTCATACAATAAAGTTTAGCATCATGTCTTGACCATATCACATCACAAAATGCCCTGCAAAAACAAGTTAGACGTCCTCTACTTTGTTGTTGCAAGTTTTACATGGCTGCTATGGGCTGAGAAACAACCGTTCTTACCTATGCATCAAACCACAACGATTTTTCGTCAAGTGTGTTGTTTTAACCTTCGACAAGGACCGGGCGTAGTCACAATCGATTCACCTAAAGTTGGAGAAACAGACACCCACTAGTCACCTGTGTGCGAAGCACGTCGATAGAACCAGTCTCGCGTAAGCGTACACATAATTTCGGTCTGAGCCGCTTCATCCAACAATACCGCCCAATCAAAGTATGACATGCTGGTAAGCAGTATGACTATTATCGCCCACAACTCTTTTGGTTCTACTCGTGCATGTAATATCTACGCATAGACCTGGCTCTGATACCACTGTTTGGTAATGCAGTAATTTCAAAATTTTCCTACGCACACACAAGATCCATCTAGGTGATGCATAGCAACGAGAGGAGAGAGTGTTGTCCACGTACCCTCGTAGACCGTAAGCGGAAGCGTTATGACAACGCGGTTGATGTAGTCGTACGTCTTCACGATCCGACCGATCCTAGCACCGAAGGTATGGCACCTCCATGATCTACACATGTTCAGCTCGGTGATGTCCCACGAACTCTGATCCAGCTGAGGTCGAGGGAGAGTTTCGTCAGCACGACGGCGTGGTGACGATGATGATGAAGCTACCGGCGTAGGGCTTCGCCTAAGCACTGCAATGATATGACTGAGGTGGAAATCTGTGGAGGGGGCACTGCACAGATCTAAAACAATCAACTTGTTTCTATGGGGTGCCCCCTCCCCCGTATATAAAGGAGGGGAGGAGGAGAAGGCCGACCTAGGAGGAGGCGCGCCGAAGGGGGGGCAAACCTAACCCCTTTCCTATTCCTACTAGGAGAAGGAGGAGGGAGGAGGAGAGGAGAAGGAAAGGGGGGCCCTAAACCCTAAACCAATTCGGTTTGGGCCTAAGGGGGGCACTCAACATCACCTGCCTGCTGCCCCTCTTTCTCCACTAGGGCCATTAAGGCCCATTGACTCCCCGGGGGGTTCCAGTAACCCCCCAGTACTCCGGTAAATGCCCGAACTCATCTAGAACTCTTACGATGTCCAAACATAGCCTTCCAATATATCGATCTTTATGTCTTGACCATTCCGAGACTCCTCGTCATGCCCGTGAACACATCCAGGACTCCGAACTACCTTCGGTACATCAAATCACATAACTCATAATACAAATCATCATCGAACGTTAAGCGTGCGGAACCTACGGGTTCAAGAACTATGTAGACCGGACCGAGACACATCTCCGGTCAATAACCAATAGCGGAACCTGGATTCTCATATTGGCTCCTACATATTCTACGAAGATCTTTATTGGTCAAATCGCATAACAACATACGTTGTTCCCTTTGTCACCGGTATGTTACTTGCCCGAGATTCGGTCGTTGGTATCTCAATACCTAGTTCAATCTCATCACCGGAAAGTCTGTTTATTCGTTACGTAATGCATCATCCTGTAACTAACTCATTATTCACATTGCTTGCAAGGCTTATAGTGATGTGCATTACCGAGAGGGCCCAGAGATACCTCTCCGACAATCGGAGTGACAAATCCTAATCTCGATCTATGCCAACTCAACAAACACCATCGGAGACACCTGTAGAGCATCTTTATAGTCACCTAGTTACGCTGTGAAGTTTGATAGCACACTAAGTGTTCCTCCGGTATTCAGGAGTTGCATAATCTCATAGTCATAGGAACATGTATAAGTTATGAAGAAAGCAATAGCAACAAACTAAACGATCAACGTAGTAAGCTAACGGATGGGTCAAGTCAATCACACCATTCTCTAATGATGTGATCCCGTTCATCAAATGACAACTCTTTGTCCATGGCTAGGAAACGTAACCATCTTTGATTAACGAGCTAGTCAAGTAGAGGCATACTAGTGACACTCTGTTTGTCTATGTATTCACACATGTACCAAGTTTCCGGTTAATACAATTCTAGCAGGAATAAACATTTATCATGATATAAGGAAATAAATAATAACTTTATTATTCCCTTTAGGGCATATTTCCTTCATAAAGATGGTGATTTTGGAGTCAAGCTAACAAAGTAATTGTGGATTAGTAGAAATACTTGTGTTAAAGTTTATGATTCCCGAAAGTCTATCGTTATGCGATGAAGTTAGGGCATGATTTATTTTTTATTGTCTTCCTTATGAGTGGCAGTCAGAGATGAGCGATGGTCTTTTCCTACCAATCTATCCCCCTAGGAGCATGCGTATTAGTACTTTGCTTTGATGGCTAATAAATTTTTGCAATAAGTATGTGGTGAGTTCTTTATGACTAATGCTGAGTCCAGGGATTATGCGCACTCTCACCCTTCCACCATTGCAGTCCTCTCTAGTACCGCACAACTTTCGCATGTGCATTAAACCCACCATATACCCTTCCTAAAAACAACCACCATCCCTACCTATTATGGCATTTCATAGACATTCCAAGATATATTGCCATGCAACTTCCACTGTTCCGTTTATTATGACACATACCATTATTGTCATGTTGCTTTCCATGATCGTAAGATAGCTAGCGTGATATTTCCATGGCTTGTCCATTTTTTGATATCTTTGCTACGGTAGATCATTGCACATCCCGATACATCGCCGAAGGCATTCATATAGAGTCATATTTTTGTTCTAGTATCGAGTTGTAATTCTTGAGTCGTAAGTAAATAAAAGTTTGATGATGGAGGCTATGATTCTCCCACAAGTCGAGATGAGACTCCGGACTTAAAATAAAAAAGAAGAAGCCAAAGAGCCCAAAATAAAAAGAAAAGAAAAAATGAGAAAAAGAGAGAAGGGACAATGTTACTACCCTTTTCCACACTTGTGCTTCAAAATAGCACCATGTCCTTCAGGATAGAAAGTCTTCTATTTTAACAGTTTCATATACAAGTGGGAATATTTCATTATAGAACTTGTCTTGTATATTCCAATGATGGGTGAGGGAGTCCTGGATTAGGGGGTGTCCGGGTAGCCGGACTATGACCTTCGGCCAAACTCCTGGACTATGAAGATACAAGATTGAAGACTTCGTCCCATGTCCGGATGGGACTTTCCTTGGCGTGGAGGGCAAGCTTGGCGATACGGATATATAGATCTCCTTCCGTTGTAACCGACTCTGTGTAACCCTAACCCTCTCCGGTGTCTATATAAACCAGAGGGTTTTAGTGCGTAGGACGAACAAGGATCATACCATAGGCTAGCTTCTAGGGTTTAGCCTCTCCGATCTCGTGGTAGATCTATTCTTGTACTACCCATATCATCAGTATTAATCAAGCAGGAGTAGGGTTTTACCTCCGTCGAGAGGGCCCGAACCTGGGTAAAAACATCGTGTCCCTTGTCTCCTGTTACCATCCGCCTAGACGCACAGTTCGGGACCCCGTACCCGAGATTCGCCGGTTTTGACACCGACAATGGGCTTCCTCTAATTGCTCTAGGTCTTCGTGATCAAACAAGTTGGATGCACACCCACTTGTTTTCTTTTGAGCTTTCATACACTTATAGCTCTATGGTACTTGTTGAGCTTGTGTTGGATTTTCCGTTGAAGAGGAAAGGGTGATTCAGCAAAGTAGAGATAAGTATTTCCCTCGGTTAGAGAACCAAGGTATCAATCTAGTAGGAGACAACACACAAATCACCAATACCTGCACAAACAATCAAACACTTGGACCCAACGTGATAAAGGGGTTGTCAATCCCTTCACGGTCAGTTGAAAAGTGAGGTCTAATAGAGATAGATAAAACTAAGCAAAAGAAAAAGTAAATATTTTTGGGGTTTTTGGCTTATAGATCGGAAGTAAAAGATTGTAAAATAGTAGATCGGAAACTTATATGATGGAAAATAGAACCGGGGGCCATAGGTTTCATTAGAGGCTTCTCTCAAGATAGCAAATAATATTGTGGGTGAACAAATTACTTTCAAGAAATTAATAGAAAAGCGCACAGTTATGACGATATATAAGGAAATGATTATGAAATATAGGCATCACGTCCGTGTCAAGTAGACCACCTCCTGCCTGCATCTACTACCATTACTCAATACATTGATCCACTCCTACCTGCATCTAGAGTATTAAGTTCATGAAGAACAGAGTAACGCTTTAAGTAAGATGACATGATGTAGAGGAATAAACTCAACCAATATGATGTAAACCCCATATTTTTATCCTTGATGGAAACAATACAATATGTGCCTCGCTACCCCTACTATCACTGGGTGAGGACACTGCATGATTGAACCCAAAGCTAAGCACTTCTCCCATTGCAAGAAAAACCAATCTACTTGGCCAAACTAAGCCGATAGTTCGAAGAGAATTACAAATATATCAAATCATGCATAAAAGAATTCAGAGAAGATTCAAATAATATTCATAGATAATCTGATCATAAATCCACAATTCATCGGATCTCGACAAACACACCGCGAAAGAAGATTACATCGGATAGATCTCCAAGAACATCAAGGAGAACATGGTATTGAGAGTCAAAAAGAGAAAAGAAGCCATCTAACTACTAGCTATGGACTCATAGGTCTGTGGTAAACTACTCATGCTTCGTCGGAAGGGCTATAGAGTTGATGTAGATGCCCTCCATGATCGAATCCCCCTCCGGCAGGATGCCCGAAAAGGCCCCAAGATGGGATCTCACGGGAACACAAGGTTGCAGCGGTGGAGAAGTGTTTTCGTGGATACTTCTGGTGGTTTGGTAATATATGCGAATATATGGGGCCAAGAGTTATGTCATAGGAGTCCCGAGGAGGCGGCAAGGCAGGGGGCGTGCCCTCCCCCCTTGCCGCCGCCTCGCGGCTCTTCTAACTTGATCTCCAAGTCTCCGGGGTGTCTTCTGGTCCAAGAAAAATCATCGTGAAGGTTTTATTCTGTTTGGACTCCGTTTGGTATTCCTTTTCTGCGAAGTTCAAAAACAAGGAAAAAACAGAAACTAGCACTAGGCTCTAGGTTACTAAGTTAGTCCCAAAAATAATATAAAACAACAAATTAATGAATATAAAACATCCAAAACAGATAATATAATAGCATGGAACAATAAAAAATTATGGATACGTTGGAGACGTATCAAGCATCCCCAAGCTTAATTCCTGTTGGTCCTCGAGTAGGTAAATGATAAAAATAGAATTTTTGATGTGGAATGCTACCTAACTTTTTTATCGATGTAATTTTCTTTATTGTGGCATGAATGTTCAGATCCATAAGATTCAAAACAGAAGTTTAATATTGACATAGAAACAATAATACTTCAAGCATACTAACAAGGCAATTATGTCTTCTCAAAATAACATGGCCAAAGAAAGTTTATCCCTACAAAATCATATAGTCTGGCTATGCTCCATCTTCATCACACAAAGTATTCAAATCATGCACAACCCCGATGACAAGCCAACAATTCTTTCGTACTTTTGGTTTCCTCAAACCTTTTCAACTTTCGTGCAATACATGAGAGTGAGCCGTGGACATAACACTATAGGTGGAATAGAATATGGTGGTTGTGGAGAAGACAAAAAAGAGGGAGATAGTCTCACATCAACTCAGCATATTAACGAGCTATGGAGATGCCCATCAATAGATATCAATGTGAGTGCGCAGGGATTGCCATGCAATGGATGCACTAGAGCTATAAGTTTATGAAAGCTGAAAAGAAAACTAAGTGGGGATGCATCCAACTTGCTTGCTCATGGAGACCTAGGGCAATTTGAGGAAGCCCATCTTTGGAATCTACAAGCCAAGTTCTACAATAAAAATTCCACTAGCATATGAAAGTGAGAACATAGGAGACTCTCTATCATGAATATCATGGTGCTACTTTGAAGCATAGGTGTGAAAAAAGGATAGTAAGATTGCCCCTTCTCTCTTTTTCACTCATTTTGTTTCTTAATTTGGCTTCTTTGGCCTCCCTTTTATTTTTTCCTCACATGGGACAATGCTCTAATAATGAAGATTATCACACTTTTATTACTCACAACTCACAAGTTACAACTTGATACTTAGAACAAAATATGAGTCTATATGAATGCCTCTGGCGATGTACCAGGATGTGCAATGACTCAAGAGTGACATGTATGAAAGAATTATGAAAGATGGCTTTGCCGCAAATATGATGTCAACTACATATTCATGCAAATCAATATGACAATGATGGAACATGTCATAATAAAATGGAATGGTGGAAAGTTGGATGGCAGCATATCTCGGAATGGCTATGGAAATGCCATAATAGGTAGGTATGGTGGATGTTTTGAGGAAGGTATATGGTGGGAGTATGGTACCGGCGAAGGTTGTGTGGGACTAGAGAGGCTAGCAATGGTGGAAGGGTGAGAGTGCGTATAATCCATGGACTCAACATTAGTCATAAAGAACTCACATACTTATTGCAAAAATCTATTACTCATCGAAACAAAGTACAACACGCATGCTCCTAGGGGGGGATAGATTGGTAGGAAAAGACCGTCGTTGATCCCCGACCGCCACTCATAAGGAAGACAATCAAAAAATACCTCATGCTCCAACTTTGTTACATAACGGTCACCATACGTGCATGCTACGAGAATCACAAACCATAACATAAGTATTTATCCAATTCACAATTACTTACTAGCATGACTCTAATATCACCATCTCTATATCTCAACACAATCATAAGGAATCAAACTTCTCGTAGTATTCAATGCACTTCATATGAAAGTTTTTATTATACCCCTCTTGGATGCCTATCATATTAGGACTAGAATTACCATGCTGTTTGGAAAGAATCTCAAAATAATATAAGTGAAGCATGAAAGTTCAACAATTTCTACAAAATAAAGCAACCTATGTGCTCTAAAAAGATAAGTGAAGCACATAGAGTATTCTAATAAATCACGATTCATGCATTTCCCTCTCAAAAGGTGTGTACAGCAAGGATGATTGTGGCAAATTAAAAATTAAAGACTCATATCATACAAGACGCTTGTCGGTGTCAAAACCGGCGGATCTCGGGTAGGGGGTCCCGAACTGTGCGTCTAGGAGCATGGTAACAGGAGGCAGGGGACACGATGTTTTACCCAGGTTTGGGCCCTCTTAATGGAGGTAAAACCCTACGTCTTGCTTGATTAATATTGATGATATGGGTAGTACAAGAGTAGATCTACCATGAGATCAAGGAGGCTAAACCCTAGAATCTAGCCTATGGTATGATTGTTGCTCTGTCCTACGGACTAAAACCCTCCGGTTTATATAGACACCGGAGAGGGTTAGGGTTACATAGAGTCGGTTACAATGGTAGGAGATCTACATATCCGTATCGCCAAGCTTGCCTTCCACACCAAGGAAAGTCCCTTCCGGACACGGGACGAAGTCTTCAATCTTGTATCTTCATAGTCTAGGAGTCCGGCTGAAGGTATAGTCCGGCTATCCGGACACCCCCTAATCTAGGACTCCCTCAGTAGCCGCTGAACCAGGCTTCAATGATGACGAGTCCGGCGCGCAGATTGTCTTCGGCATTGCAAGGCGGGTTCCTCCTCCATGTACTTCATAGAAGATTTTGAACACAAAGGATAGTGTCCGGCTCTGCAAAATAAGTTTCCACATATTGCCATAGAGAGAATAATATTTACACAAATCTAATCTGCTGACATATTCCGTAGCATGACATCACACTACGGCCAAGCCTTTATTCGAATCGTTTTTACTCCCCCACCTCAGCGCGTTTCGTGAGGCGGTTTCCTTGGCACGTCTTGTCAAAGCAGAGAACGTGTCCCCTTTATTTACGGGATTCTCATCAATACGGACGTGGGTAACCCGACCGCGCCATTGATTACGGCGCTTGGGAGATAAGCGAGTTTTATCAGGCTAGTGGGGACGCATAGCCGCATCCGCCCATATAAGGGGATAAGGATCCACCTTTTCACCTATGCCTCCTTCCTTCTTTGCCTATCCATCTTCTGCGCACTCGAGCTCTAGCGCCCAAGCCCGCATTCCCCACCTCGACCTTCTCCAGTCATGTCCGGAGCGGGAGGCAAGTGGCTGGTCTCCTCCGTCACGGAGGGGCACATCAAAAAACTGAGGAAGGCCGGATACTTGTGTAACGACATCGCGCACCGGCTTCCCGAAGAGGGGCAGCTCCTCCCCACCCCAAGGCCCCATGAGAGGGTAGTGTTCCTTCCCCACTTCCTCCGCGGACTAGGCTTTCCTCTCCACCCATTCGTCCGGGGACTCATGTTCTACTAAGGCCTGGATTTCCACGATCTGGCCCCGAACTTCATCCTCAACATCTCGGTGATTATCGTCGTGTGTGAGGCTTTCCTCTTCATCCGCCCACATTTTGGCCTATGGTTCATGACTTTCAATGTCAAGCCGAAGGTGGTGCGCGGCAACCAGGCGGAGTGTGGAGGCGCCATGGCGGGCAAGATGCCCAATGTTCTATGGCTCGAGGTCTCCTTTGTGGAGACCCTGAAGGGGTGGCAATCTGAGTGGTTTTACATTACCGAGCCGCGCGACCCTGAGTGGGTCGCAGCCCCCGAGTTCCGGTCCGGACCCCCTACGCGGCTCACGTCCTGGAAAGAGACGGGCCTGTCGTGGGGCAGCAAAGAAGAGGTGACCGGACTGCAAAAATGCATCCAAACCCTGGTGAACCAGCAGCTCAAGTTTGTCAACATAGTCCAGGTTATGCTCATCCGTCGGATCTTCTCGTGTCAACGACGGGCCTTCAATCTGTGGGAGTTTGACTCGGCGCAGCATCGAACACTGAACAGGCTCTTCGACACGACGTACGAAGATGCTTGGAAGGTGCTTTTCAAGGGCGCCGAGGCTCCCGCATCCGCTTCCGAGGATCGCGGATTCAGCACGCAGCGTCATGCTGGTGCGGTAAGCCATTTGTACCTTTTACAGGGTATTAGTTTTTCATAGTTTGACTCTATGGGGGATCTAAGCTCCCTTACCTTTGACAGGATTGGCAGGCGAAGTCCGGACAGATCAACTGTCCGGCTCCTTTGCCCGAAGACCCAGCCGATGCTCGCTTGGCGAAGTTGCTGGTTCGGGCACCCTATGTGGTGCCGGAGAAGAAGGCCAGGAAGAAGGCCACAGGGACTCGAAAGAGTGGCCGGCGCCTGGAGGTGTCGGATTCATCATGCGACGACTTTTTGAGTAAAATTCGCTCGTTTTGTCCTGTGCGCTGAAAACTTGTTCATATGCGCTAAGCAATGCTTTTTGAATTTAAAATATTACCTTCTGTGTGGCTGTTTATCAAATTTGAGAGATGGCGAGTCATCGGCTTCTGCCCTCGTGCCACTAGTGCTGGGGTGTTCGGGATAAACCTGAGCGCTCTTTTTCCCATGTTTGGGTCCTTCGAGGGAGGCACTCAGCACAACGAACAAGGCAATCAGACTATAATGCTTGAACACTCTCACTTAGCCATAGAATTCTATAATTTTAAATTTCAGCGAAGCCCCTGGTATTCGGAAGACCGAGTTCGGGGCGCTATCCACGCCTTGGCCGGACAGAGCCGACTTCTCGCTCCAAGCGGCATAAGTCTTTAGGGACTCGAAAAACCTCTCGAACAGCGACCAGCTCTCGCTTCATCATGACAGTCAGTTTTAGCTTTCTCTACTGAGGTGCTTAGCCGAGCTCAACTGGGGCACAATCGCAGTAGTTCTCCTAGTGCTACCTTAGCCGATATAGCGGAACGTAAGGCACCAAAACATAGGAGTCGGGCAAACCCAACTATTGACCCAAGACATGATTCGGAGCCGATGCATATAATGCTATAAGTTCGGGGTGCCGCACTTGTTAAAGTGTTCGGGCTTCTCAGAACATATTGAGGAGTACTAAAGCCCCTGGCGTATTTGGCCGTACCAAAGTGTAAGGGTGCAGCATGTCGTTAATGAACATATATTTGTAAAAAAGAGTAATGCAAAGATAGACAAAAGCTATGCATTTTTTATTAAAAAAGGCTGCGATCAAGGCAGAATGATACAAATAATCGCGATAAGCAAAAGGTTGGACTATTTAACATGTCCTTTCCAGGGGCAGGCTCCGGAATGGTATGCGAAACAGGTATACTGCTCCTGATAGAGACCACCTGGGAGTTCCATTAATGTGGCGTGGCTTGTCTGCTTCCCTGGTTCTTGCATCGTTTGTGCGGCAATTGTACTGTCGGACCGGCCTTCCGAAGAATGGAGTCCTGAAAGTAAGAGAAAATTAAAAAATCGGCAGCCCCTAGTGCGGTTTAAGCGTGTTTCGGGCATGCCGTGATGGTGCCCTTCCCCCTGTGCCCATGGTATTTCTAGAGCGTAGTTATGTACGCGAAGCACTGGTGTCGCATTTTCGCGAGGGCTGGGGTTGGGGCCGCATTGCTACGCCTGCTCGGAACGTGCCAGACGGTCTTGTTGTAGGTTACTCCGCGCGCGCTTGATGGTGTCCGGACGTTTGACGGCCGGACTGGAGAACTGCCTGGAGAGGCTGCTTTGTACTTCCGTTGCAAGGGCCGCCGTGTGTTCCTCCGTTCAGAGGGAGCGTTCGGTGTTTCCATTGACCGTGATTACTCCTCGTGGGCCTGGCATCTCGAGCTTGAGGTATGCATAGTGCGGTACCGCATTGAACAAGGCGAATGCGTTTGCCCAAGTAGTGCGTGATAGACACTTCGGAACGGGACTATGTCGAAGATTAACTCCTTGCTTCGGAAATTGTCCGGAGATCCGAAGACCACTTCAAGTGTAACTGAGCCTGTGCAGTTGGCCTCAACACCTAGTATGACGCCTTTAAAGGTCATTTTGGTGGGCTTAATCCTCGAGGGATCTATGCCCATTTTCCACACTGTATCCTGGTAAAGCAGGTTCAGGCTACTGCCGCCGTCCATAAGGACTCTAGTGAGATGAAATCCCTCAATGGTTGGGTCTAAAACTAATGCGGCAAATCCGCCATGACGGATGCTAGTGGGGTGGTCCCTTCGGTCAAAGGTGATCGGGCAGGAGGACCATGGGTTGAACTTCGGGGCGACTGGCTCCATCGCGTATACGTCCCTTAACGCGCGCTTCCACTCCCTCTTGGGGATGTGGGTTGCGTATATCATGTTCACCGTCCACACTTGTGGGGGAAAACCCTTCTGTCCACTGTTGTTCGGCGGCCGGGGCTCTTCGTCGTCATCACTATGCAGCCCCTTGTCTTTATTTTCGGCGTTTAACTTGCCTGCCTGCTTGAACACCCAACAATCCCTGTTGGTGTGATTGGCTGGCCTTTCGGGGGTGCCATGTATCTGGCACAAGCGGTCGAGTATTCGGTCCAGACTGGATGGGCCCTGAGTATTTCTTTTGAATGGCTTTTTCCACTAACCAGATTTATAGCCTTTGAATCCGGCATTAACTGCCGTATCCTCAGCATTGTCGCCGTTAATGTGGCGCTTCTGCTTGTTGCGACGTGACCTGCCACTATTGTCTCTGGTATCCGAATTACCAGGGTTCTTGGTCATATTGTTGCTACGAGCAAGCCAGCTGTCTTCTCCCGCGCAAAAGCGGGTCATGAGTGTCGTGAGTGCTGCCACAAATTTTGGCTTTTCCTGTCCAAGGTGCCGGGCAAGCCATTCGTCACGGATATTGTGTTTGAAGGCTGCTAGGGCCTCTGCGTCCGGACAGTCGACTATTTGATTTTTCTTTGTTAGGAACCGTGTCCAGAATTGCCTGGCTGATTCCTCTGGCTGCTGAATTATGTGGCTTAGGTCATCGGCGTCTGGTGGTCTCACATAAGTGCCCTGGAAATTGTCGAGGAATGCGGCTTCTAGGTCCTCCCAACAACTGATTGATTCTGCTGGCAAGCTGATAAACCAATGCCGAGCTGGTCCTTTAAGCTTGAGTGGGAGGTATTTGATGGTGTGTAGATCATCGCCACGGGCCATGTGGATATGAAGGAGATAATCCTCGATCCATACTGCAGGATCTGTTGTGCCATCATATGATTCGATGTTGACGGGTTTGAAACCCTCGGGGATTTGATGATCCATTACTTCATCTATGAAGCATAGTGGGTGTGCGGCGCCTCTGTACTGGGCTATATCATGACGTAGCTCCAATGAGCTTTGTCTGCTGTGTTCGGCCCTACAGGATTTGTTGTATCCGGCGTGACGGTTATCGTCTCGAGTCGTGGGGCACCCATGCGATCCGTAGATCGATCTTGTTTGCCTTGCCTTGTCCTCCAATATATCGCGCATGTCTGGCGCATTTTCCCATGCCTTGGTATGTTTTGAGCGGCGCAGGGGTGCGGTTTGAGTGGAGGGCCGAGAGGCCTCTCTGTCGCGGCCACAAGGTGGCCGGTCGGCCGTGTCATGTGCTGGTGATGCAGGTTTAGGTGCTTCCTCCTCTAATCGGGGTAGCAATCTGCGCCTTGGATAGCTCTTGGAGGGGCGTTCGAGTTCATACTCTTCGGCCGCAAGGACTTCAGTCCATCTGTCGGCTAGCAAATCTTGATCAGGTCTAAGTTGTTGCTGTTTTTTTCTTGAGGCTGCTTGCTGTGGCCATAAGCCTGCGTTGAAAACGCTCTTGCTCGACGGGATCCTCTGGCACGAGGAATTCGTCGTCGTTGAGGCTTGCCTTGTCTTCGGAGGGAGGCATATAATTATCGTTCTCGACCTCTCTGTCTGTCGCTCTCTCATGAGGGCTGGCTTCTCCATCCTCCTGTGCTGAATCTTGCGGGAGGGGGTTTTCGTCGGCACTCTCCGGAGTATTATTATCTCCCGTGCCGGAATCACCGTTTTTGCTTTGGCGGGATTTTGAGCGGCGCCGCTAACGCCAGCGCTTGGGCTGTTTCTTGGAGGGGTCATCCTCCGTTGTTACATCGCCATCTCCTTCTTTTGGGGTGTCTACCATGTATATGTCATATGACGAGGTGGCTTTCCAGTGCCCCATAGGCGCTGGTTCTTGATCGTCTCCTGCATCGGCGTCCATACAGTCGATGTCTTCGGAGTCGAAGTCGAGCATGTCGGTTAGATCGTCGACAGTGGCTACAAAGTGGGTGATGGGTGGGCTTTGAATTTCTTCATCGTCCGTATCCCAACCTTGCTAACCGTAGTCCGGCTAGGGATCTCCTGATAAAGAGAGAGACTTTAGTGATTTCAGGATATCGCCGAAGGGCGAGTGCTGAAAGATGTCTGCGGCGGTAAACTCCATGATCGGTGCCCAATCGAATTCGATCGGCAGGGGCGCGGAGGGCTCGGAGTCCGGAGAGAAGTCCGGCTCCTTGGAGTCACGAGCCTCGCGGAGCGTGGGGCTGGTGTTTGGCTCGATCGCCGTTGGGATCGCAGCCCCCGAGGCGGTGTCCAACCACCCATCCTCCATCAGCGCTGTTGGCTCCGAATTAAGGGTCGAAGCCGATGCGGGTGCGGCCTCCAGGGCACTCTTCAGCGGCAGAGCTAGATCATGCCCATCGTGACAGTGCGGCGCGCTTGGGAGTGGCTCGAATCCATCGAAGATCAAGTCCCCGCGGATGTTAGCCGTATAGTTTAAGCTTCCAAATCTGACCTGATGGCCAGGGGCATATCTTTCAATCTGCTCCAGATGGCCAAGCGAATTGGCCCGCAGTGCGAAACCGCCAAAGACGAAGATCTGTCTAGGGAGAAAGGTCTCACCCTGGACTGCATCGCTGTTGATGATCGGAGGAGCCATCGAGCCTAAAAGTGACGACACACAGGAACTCTCAATGAAAGCACCAATGTCGGTGTCAAAACCGGCGGATCTCGGGTAGGGGGTCCCGAACTGTGCGTCTAGGCGGATAATAACAGGAGGCAGGGGACACAGTGTTTTACCTAGCTTCGGGCCCACTTGATGGACGTAAAACCCTACATCCTGCTTGATTAATATTGATGATATGGGTAGTACAAGAGTAGATCTACCACGAGATCAAGGAGGCTAAACCGTAGAAGCTAGCCTATGGTATGATTGTTGTTCTGTCCTACGGACTAAAACCCTCCAGTTTATATAGACACCAGAGAGGATTAGGGTTACATAGAGTCGGTTACAATGGTAGGAGATCTACATATCCGTATCGCCAAGCTTGCCTTCCACGCCAAGGAAAGTCCCTTCCGGACACGGGACGAAGTCTTCAATCTTGTATCTTCATAGTCCAGGAGTCCGGCTGAAGGTATAGTCCGGCTATCCGGACACCCCCTAATCCAGGACTCGCTCAACACTCCAAGCAAAACACATACCATGTGGTGAATAAAAATATAGCCTCAAGTAAAGTTACCGATAGACGAAGATGAAAGAGGGGATGCCTTCCGGGGCATCCCCAAGCTTAGGCTCCTAGTTGTCCTTGAATATTACCTTGGGGTGCCTTGGGCATCCCCAAGCTTAGGCTCTTCCCACTCCTTATTCCATAGTCCATCAAATCCTTACCCAGAACTTGAAAACTTCACAACACAAAACTCAACAGAAAATCTCAAAAGCTCCGTTAGTATAAGAAAATGAATCACCACTTTTGGTACTGTTGTGAACTCATTATTTATTTATATTGGTGTAATATCTACTGTATTCCAACCTTTCCATGGTTCATACCCCCGGTTCTACCCATAGATTCATCAAAATAAGCAAGCAACACATAGAAAACAGAATCTGTCAAAAACAGAATAGTCTGTAGTAATTTGTAACTCTCGAATACTTCTGTAACTCCAAAAATTCTGAAAAATTTAGGACAACATGGGAAATTTGTATATTAATCTTTGGAAAAAATATTCAGTATTTTATCACGCTAGTGTTAAAAATGAGAAATTTTTTCCTGAGCGCAAAAGTTTTGTTTTTCAGCAAGATCAAAACAACTATCACCCTAAGCCATCCCAAAGGTCTTACTTGGCACAAACACTAATCAAAACACAAAAACACATCTAACCATAGGTTAGATGAATTATTTATTGCAAAACAGAACCAAAAAGCAAAGAACAAAAATAAAATTGGGTTGGCTTCCAACAAGCGCTATTGTTTAACGCCCTTAGCTAGGCATAGAAACACATAGATAGATCTAGGTATTGCCATCTTTGGTATGCAATCCATAATTAGCTCTCATAATAGATTCAGAAGACAATTTCAGTTTCTTTCTAGGAAAGTGTTCCATGCCCTTCCTTAACGGAAATTGAAATCTTATGTTTCCTTCTTTCATATCAATAATTGCACCAATCATTCTAAGGAAAGGTCTACCAAGCACAATAAGACTTGTAGGATTGCAATCTATAACAAGAACAATGAAATCTATGAGCACATAATTCGTATTTGCAACAATAAGAACATAATTAATCCTTCTCATAGGTTTCTTAATAGTGTAATCTACAAGATGCTAATTTAAAGAACAATCATCAAATTCACGGAAACCTAACACATCACATGAAGTTTTTGGAATCGTGGAAACGCTAGCACCCAAATCACGCAAAGCATGGCACTCATAATCTTTAATCTCAATAGTAGGTTCCCACTCATTATAAAGGTTTCTAGGGATAGAAACTTCCAATTCAAGCTTTTCTTCAAAAGATTGCATCATCGCATCAACGATATGTTTAGTAAAAGCTTTGTTTTAATTATAAGAATGAGGAGAATTCAACATGGATTGCAACAAGGAAATACATTCTATTAAAAACAATTATCATAATTAAATTCCTTGAAATCCAAAAGAGTGGGTTCATCACTACTTAAAGTTTTGACTTCTCCAGTCCCACTTTTATGAAATTTTTGCATCAAGATCTAAAAACTCCAAATCATTGGGACGCCTTTTAAGTAAAGTTGACTCATCTCAAGTACCATCTTTAGCAAGATATACATTGGAAAACAAAGATTCAATAGGAGTCACATCAATCACTTTAAGATCTTCATCATTATTTTCACAAAAACTAGAAGAACATGTTTTTACAAATCAATATCATTTAGCATGCATCTTAGCAGTTCTTTCCTTGTACTCATCAACGGAATAGATCTAATTGATATCATGCTTGGGTGGAATAGATCTAATTTTCAAAGAATCAACATCAAGAGAAATTATATCCACGTTCCTAGCCAAATCATCAATCTTAAGCAATTTTTCTTCAACCGAAGCATTGAAATTCTTTTGCGAACTCATAAATTCTTTAACACTATTCTCAAAATCAGAGGGCATCTCATTATAATTTCTATAAGAATTGTTGTAGGAATTACCATAATTATTAGAGGAATTACTAGGAAATGTCCTAGGATTAAAATTACCCCTATACGCATTATTACCAAAATTGTTCCTACCAACAAAATTCACAGCCATAGATTCATTATTATTCTCAACCAAAGTAGACAAAAGCATATCATTAGGATCAATAGAAGCACTCTTGGTAGCAAATAATTTCATAAGCTCATCCATCTTTCCACTCAAAACATTAATTTCATCAATCACATTCACTTTTTTACTAGTCGAAGATCTTTCGGTATGCCATTGAGAATAATTAACCATAGTATTATCTAGGAGTTCAGTAGCTTCTCCTAGACTAATTTAAAAAGTACCTTTCGCGGACGAATTTAAAAGATTTCTAGAAGCAAAATTCAATCCGGCATACTTGTTTTGTATAATCATCCACAAATTGAAACCATGAGTAGGAAAAAATTTTATCATCAATTTCATCCTCTCCCAAGATTGTGCAACATGTTCATGATCTAGTTTCTTAAAGTTTATAACATCGTTCCTAAGGGAGATGATCTTGGCTGGAGGAAAATACTTGGAAATAAAAGCATCTTTACACTTATTGCATGAATCAATACTATTTTTAGGGAAAGATGAAGACCAAGTTTTAGCACGATCTTGAAGTGAGAACAGAAATAGGTTCAATTTAATTATATCATTATCCACATCTTTCTTCTTTTGCATATCACACAACTCAACGAAATTATTCAGATGGGATGCGTCATCTTCACTAGGGAGATGATCTTTCATAACAAGATTCAGCAAAGTGGCATTAATTTCATAAGATTCCGCACTAGTGGCGGGAGTAATCGGAGTACTAATAAAATAATTGTTATTAGTGTTGGAAAAGTCACACCATTTGGTATTCTCTTGAGCCATCGTGACAAAGCAAGCAATCTAACACACGAGCAAACAAAAAGCAACGAAGAAGACGAACCGAAGAGGGGCGAAGAAAAAGGCCAATCTAATCGAAAATCATTTTAGAAGAGGGGGAGAGGAAAACGAGAGGCGAATGGCGAATAATGTAATGCAAACGATCATAGTTTTATGATGGGTACTTGGTATATCTTGACTTGTCATAGATCTCCCCGGCAATGGCGTGAGAAATTCCTCACGCTACTTATTGAGCTTGCGTCGGTTTTTCCCTTGAAGGGGAAAGGGTGATGCAGCAAAGTAGAGATAAGTATTTTCCTCATTTAGAGAACCAAGGTATCAATCTAGTAGGAGACAACACACAAATTACCAATACTTGCACAAACAATTAAACACTTGCACCCAATGCGATAAATGGGTTGTCAATCCCTTCACGATCACTTGGAAAAGTGAGATCTGATAGAGATAGATAAAACTAAACAAAAGAAAAATTATATATTTTTGGAGGGTTTTGGTTTATAGATCGGAAAGTAAAAGATTGGAAGATAGTAGATCGGAAACTTATATGATGGAAATAGATCTGGGGGCCATATGTTTTACTAGAGGCTTCTCTCAAGATATCAAATAATACGGTGGGTGAACAAATTACTGTCGAGCAATTGATAGAGAAGCGCAAAGGTATGAAGATATCTAAGGAAATGATTATGAAATATAGGCATCACATCCGTGTCAAGTAGAACGACTCCTTCCTGCATCTACTACTATTACTCCACATATCGATCGATTCCTGCTTGCACCTAGAGTATTAAGTTCATAAAGAATAGAGTAACGCTTTAAGTAAGATGACATGATGTAGAGGAATAAACTCAAGGAATATTATTTAAACCCCATCTTTTTATCCTCTATGGAAACAATAGAATATGTGCCTCGCTACCCCTACTGTCACTAGGTGAGGACACTTCAAGATTGAACACAAAGCTAAGCACTTCTCCCATTGCAAGAAAAACCAATCTAGTTGGCCAAACTAAACTAATAATTCGAAAAGAATTACAAAGATATCGAATCATGCATAAAAGAATTCAAAGAAGATTCAAATAATATTCATAGATAAGCTGATCATAAATCCACAATTCATCGAATGCCAACAAACACACCGCAAAAGAAGAATACATCGGATAGATCTCCAAGAACATCGAGGAGAACATGGTATTGAGATTCAAAAAGAGAAAAGAAGCCATCTAGCTACTAGCTATGGACCCGTAGGTCTGTGGTAAACTACTCATGCTTCATCAGAAGGGCAAGAGAGGTAATGTATATTCCTTCCATGATCGAATCCCCCTCCGGCAGGATGCGGGAGAAGGCCCCAAGATGGGATCTCACATGAACAGAAGGTTGCAGTGTGGGAAACGTGTTTTCATGGATGCTTCTGGAATAGATGTGAATATATAGGGCCGAGGGTTAGGTTAGAGGAGTCCCACGGAGGCGGTAAGGTAGGGGGCGCCCCTCCTAGGGCATGCCCTCCCCCCTTGCCGCCGCCTCGCGGCTCTTCTGACTTGATCTCCAAGTCTCCGGGGTGTCTTTTGCTCCAAGAAAACCACCGCAAAGATTTTATTCCGTTTGGTATTCCTTTTCCATGAAGCTCAAAAACAAGGAAAAAACAAAAACTGGCACTGGGTTGTAGGTTAATAAGTTAGTCCCAAAAATAATATAAAATATCATAATAATGCATATAAAACAACCAAAACGGATAATATAATAGCACAGAACAATCAAAAAGACGTATCACTCTAGTGCATCCATTGCATGGCAATCCCTACTCACCTGCATCAATATCAATTGATGGGCATCTCCATAGCCTATTAATTTGCCTAGTTTATGTGAGACTTTCTACCTTTTTGTCTTCTCCTCACAACCTCCACCATATTCTATTCCACATGTAGTGCTATATCCATGGCTCACGCTCATGTAAAAGCGTGAAAGTTGAAAAATCTGGAGAACATTAAAAGTATGAAACAATTACTTGGCTAGTCATCAGGGCCGTGCATGATAAATACTTTGTGCGATGAACATAGAGCATGACAAGATGATATGATTTTGTAGAGATAACTTTCTTTATCTATGATATTTTGAGAAAACATGATTGGTTTATTAGTATACTTGAAGTATTATTGTTTTTATGTAAATATTAAACTTTTGTTTTGCATCTTATGGGTCTGAGCATTCATGCCACAATAATAAGAATTACATTGATAAGTATGTTAGGTAGGATTCTGCGTCAAAACTTCTTTTTTTACCATTTACCAACTCAAGGATGAGTAGGAATTAATCTTGGGGATGCTTGATACATCTCCAACGTATCTATAATTTTTTATTATTCCATGCTATTATATTATCTCTTTTGGATGTTTGATATGCATTAATTTGCTATTTTATATTATTTTCGGGACTAACCTATTAACCTAGTGCCCACTGCCAGTCGCCGTTTTTTCCTTGTTTTTGTCTTCCACAGAAACTCAATACCAAGCGGAGTTCAAACGGAACGAAACTTTTTGACGGTTTTTCTTGGACAACAAGATGCCTAGGAAGCTTTGGGAGCAGGCTAGAAGACCCACGAGGAGGTCACAAGCCCTAGGGATGCACCCCATGTGGGGTGCCCCTAGGCTTGTGGGCCCCTTCCAGACATTCTAACCCTAACTCCAACACTATAAATTCCCAAATATTCCCCTTACGTCAGGGGGCACACCAAAAATAATTTTTCGCAGCCGCAAGCTTCTGTTCTCGTGAGATACCATCTTGGCGCCTTTCCCTGCACTCCACCGGAGGGGTATTTGTCAGCGTTCTAGGATCGGGGGTACACATATCTGCCTACCTATGACCCAGCATGCCGGCTCATCGACGGCCTGGTAAGGCCCAAGCTACAAGACCGCCCAACGCAAGACCCTCGCGAGGTCCCCGTGGCATTGCGAGGCGGATGACACCAAGACCTCTAGAGGACCAGCTCCCCGAGCCTGCCTCCCGAGGAGCGGAGAATTTATGCAGGTACCCAGCCACACGAGGCCGTGATGACGTGAGCCGTGATGACCAAGGCCAGGCGGGCGCCAGCAGGTGCGGAGAGGACCTTTTCCTCTTCGGTGCTAAGGTAGCAAGGGCAGGCGTAGGTACCCGAGGAAGGCCCCAAAGCTCACCATTCCGGTGCAATGAGACTAAGACCATGAGCTCGGTAGGACGGATGTCATCGCCGAGCCCACCGCTGCGTCATGGCCAGAAGCTTTGCGTGCGAAGACCACCTTTTGTCGGGATAAGTTGTACTACTGGTCCCCTTTCAAAATTGGCCGTTGTGGGATCCCTTCCCGCCTAAGCTATGAGGGACGAGGACTAAGGCAACTATAAATATAGGGTAGTCTCCACCATAGAAGGGAGCCGACCCGAGACTAATTCATCCCCACCATTTGACCCCTCATGAGGCAGCTCATCCAATGTACTAGTGAATCCTCAGCCTCCTCGTGGCCAATCCACCACAAAGCAGGAGTATGGTTTTACACCGCAAGGTGGCCCAAACCTGGGTAAACTGTCGTGTTCATCTTCTTCCCTGCTCGCGCAAACTCAACGAGGCTAGGCTTTAGGGTGGTGGGTTTGATCACTACAAAGAAAAGACACATCCGTGACATTTTGGGCCGAGCGAATTTTTTTCTGTCATACATATGACACTTCTATGACGATAATTGTGACAAAACCCGGTATCATCATAGATGTGGTGGGCTCCTACTTCTATGACAAAAAATCATGACAGAAAACGGGCTTTTCATCCTGGGAGGGCCGGAGACGCAGCTGCATGACATTCTTTGGGCCGTCCATGACGGAAAAAATCATGGTAGAAGCCAGGGGGAGGAAAATTTCGGGGAGTTCCCAGTAACGGTGGTTGGTCGGGGCCGAGCGATGCGCGTTTCTCTCGTACACTTACGCGTGTGTGTGCGAGGTGTTGGCTCTAACTGAACCCGAGCGAGGCGTTGGGCTCTAACTGAACCCGAGCGATTGCACTGCAGGCTACGCGTTACTAAACCCGACCGATCGATCGATGGCTGTTAACTGAACCCGATCGAGCGATTCCTTCGCTACTACTGCTAACTGAAGCCGATCGATGGGAAGAATAGTGAGCATTGCGGGGGGGGGGGGGGTTGGATGAACAGTGAGCGGTGGCGTTGCCTCTGGATGAACAGGACCCCGTGGTGTGGTGGAGGGCTGGATGAACTGTAGACGGTAGAGGGGTGCCCGTGGAGGGGTGGTTGAATAGGACCCCGTGGTGTGGAGGGCTGGATGAACAGTAGATGGTGGAGGGGTGGTTGAACAGGCCCCCGCGGTGTGGAGGGCTGGATGAACGGTAGACGGTGGAGGGGTGCCCGTGGAGGGGTGGTTCAACAGGACCCCATGGTGTGGAGGGCTGGATGAACAGTAGATGGTGGAGGGATGGTTGAACAGTAGCCGGTGGAGTAGCGCGCGGTGGATGCTGGATGAACAAGAGCCCGTGGAGGCTGGATGAGGTCGATGGTGGAGATGAACAGTATCCCGTGGAGTCCCGTTTTACGGTACGCCACGCCCCTCCCGATGAACAGGACCCCCGTTTCGACCATAGCGCTCCAACACAAGTCTGTTTCCTCCGTTTTGCGGTACGCCACACCCCTCCCGATCAGCAGGACCCCCATTTCGACCGTAGGAGGTCCGTTTCCTCCGTTTTGCGGTACGCCAGACCCCTCCCGATGAACAGGATCCCGTTTCGAACGTGGGCGGTCGAACACAAGGCCGTTTCCTCCGTTCTGCGGTACGCCAGGCCTCGTTTCCATCGCATGTTCCGTCCAAGCCCTCCCGATGAACACGACCATGCATTCCGTTCCGACCTAGCCGGTTGGCACCCACGCGTTATGCTGCCTCCCGATGAACAGGACGCATTCCGTTGCCTCCCCATGAACACGACGCATTCCGTTGCCTCCCCATGAACACAACGCATTCCGTTGCCTCTCCATGAACACGACGACGACATTGTTTCTCCGTTCTGACCCAGCCATGTACACGAGCCCTCGCCGTACGTATGTGCGAGTAGGCGTTCGAGACACCGCCCATATGTACACATACGTGGCCGTATTTTCTTTCTTGCACCCTGGCCGCTGTACGTACGTGTACATGCTACGTGCGCGCCTCTACTACGACACGTACGCGCCTCTACTACGACATGTGCACGCCTCTACATCCACCAGGAAACATGTACGTACATGTTCACGACCAGAATGACAACGCTACGTATGCTTCGACCAGGTGGGTCCCGACTGTCAGGCACTTCCTTGCCTGCGAATATGTAGCTGGTGGGTCCCAGCAGTCAGGGGGGGTGAATCGTTTTGTTTTTTTTGCCCGGACGCACTTCCTTGCGTGCGAAGGTGTAGCTGGTGGGTCCCTGCAGTCAGGGGGGAAACGTTTTTTTCGCGAAATATGGTGGCCCGTCGGGTGGGTCCCCGCTGTCAGGTGGAGGAATAATTATTTTGCGCATAATAAGGAGGCACTTCCTTGCTGCGGCCGTGGACCCAACTATCAGCGTCTCCACGCTCAGTACTCTTCCGATGGAAGTCGGTCGTTGACCACATTGACCACGCCGCGGTGAGAGCACCACGGCAGTGGACGACTACGAGGCCTAGGAAGGGGACGACATGGAGGCAGGGAAGACTCGACAGTTGTTTCCCACACGGAGGGGAGTACGACTGTACGAGGGTTTACTCGTTCATCTGCCGTCGTCCGAGAATAACAGTAGGTGTGGGTGAGTAGAGGGATGGGTTGGCCAGCGATGGGAGTATGGTGGGGCAGTGAGGCCTGCGCACCAGCACAGCCGGCCACGGGGAGGAGGGAGCAGGCAATCCCGTCGGCACTTGTTTGAGCGGCTGGAGCAGGAAGAGCAGAGATTGAAGAAGCATGAAGGCCTTTGGATGGACATCCAACAGTCAGTGCTTGACAACCTTTTTTTTAGGAAAGCCTCAAATCTGTGGAAAAGAGCATACTACCCATCTGCCATTGTTTCTAATAATTTACAGCCCATTTGCTAATTCTTAAGGGTTTTTTTTGGAGCCCATATTCTTTTTGTTAGCATTACAGCCCATATTGTGGCCACGGTTAAAAAATTATACGAAATTTTGCATATTTCGGTGCGGTCCAAACTATTTTTAATCCCAAAATTTCTACTCACATTCAAACTGATTTTAAAAATAAATGTATATCAATATAAAATCCAACAAATTCTCCACGCATAAAAATTAATGTAATTTAAAATCTTGAAATGAAAAAAAAAGATATTTGAAAGTAATTGTCGGTTTGTTGTGTTTTAAAAATGTACAGCCCATTTCTCGTTACTGATGGGCCATTTTCTCGGCCAGCCGAATGAAAGCTCTCCTTGTCTTGAAAGATTTGCAGCCCAACAGGCCTGACAAAGCTACTTACTTGGCAAATCACAAAAAAACTGGGTTGTGGCCGTGGACCCAGCTGTCAGCCTCTCCATGTACAATACTCTTCCGATGGAAGTCGTTCCTTGACCACATTGACCACGCCACGTGGAGAGCACCACGGCGGTGGACGACGGCGAGGCCTAGAAAGGCGACGACGCGGCAGTGGAAGCCCGCGCGGAGAGGAGTACGAGGGTTCACTGGTTCGGCTGCGGTGTGAGGCTGCCGTCGCCGCAGAATAACAGGGGGTGTGGGTGAGTGGAGGGTTGGCCTGGCTAGTGGTGGGAGTAGTATGGGGCGGTGAGGCCTTCGCGGTAGCACAGCCGGCCACGGGAGGCAGGAGCAGGCGGCACGACTGGTGCTGCTTTGGGCGTCTGGACCAAGAAGACCAGAGGTTGAAGAAGCATTATGGCCGTTGGATGGACAGCATACGGTCACTGGAGTATTGACTAAGTTGACAAAGCTCTCCGTCCCCATCAACTTAGTAGGCCCACAAGTCATCCCAACAATATGGTGGGTCCCAGGTAGCAGGGGGTATTCATTTTTTGGGCGTAATAAGGAGGCACTTCCTTGCGTGCGAAGATATAGCTGGTGGGTCCGACTTGTCAGCGGGGGGAACGTTTTTTTGCGAAATATAGAGGCCCTTCCGTTGGGTCCTAGCTGTCAGGTGGAGGAATCATAATTTTACGCGTAATAAGGAGGCTTTTCCTTGCGTGCGGCCGTGGACCCAGCTGTCAGCCTCTCCACGTACATTCCACTTCCGATGGATGTCGTTCATTGACCATGTTGACCAGGCCGCACCGAGAGCACCAGGGCGATGGACGACGGCAAGGCCTAGGAAGGGAACGACACGGCGACAGGGAATACTCGGCAGTTGTTTCCCACGTGGAGGAGTACGAGGGTTTACTGGTTCGTCTGTCATCGCCGGAGAATAACAGCATGTGTGGGTGAGTAGAGGGATGGCTAGGCCAGCGATGGGAGTATGGTGGGGCCGTGAGGCCTGTGCGGCAGCATAGCCGGCCGCGGGAGGAGGGAGCAGGCAGTCCCGCCGGCGTTTGTTTGAGTGGCTTGAGCATGAAGAGCAGAGATTGAAGAAGCACGACAGCCGTTGAATGGACATCAACAGTCACTGCTCTCGTGGGTTAACTAAGTTGACAGGGCGTTGCGTGTGCGTCAACCTTTTTTTATGAAAGCATACGCGTCAACCTGTAGTAGGCGCACAAGTGAGCCTCAAATATGTGGAAAACAACATACAACCCATCTGCCATTATTTCTAATAATGTACAGCCCATTAGCTAATTCTTAATAATTTTTTTGGAGCCCATCTTCTTTTTGTTAGCATCACACCCCATATCGTGGCCACGGTTAAAAAGTATATGAAATTTTGCATATTTCGGTCGGTCAACTGTTTTTAATCCATAAATATCGATTCACATTCAAACTATTTTGAAAAATAATTTATATAAATATAAAATCCAAATAATTGTCCATGCATAAAAATCAATGGAATTTAAGATATCATAAGGAAAAAAATTGAAACTAATTCCCGGTTTGATGTGTTTTAAAAATGTACAGCCCATTTCTGGGCAAACCGAATGAAACTCTCCTCGTCTTGAAAGATTTGCAGCCCAGCAGGGCCAATAAAGCAAGTAGGCCTTGTTTGGGTATTTCTTTAAAAAAATAGAACTGGGCTAGCCATTTTCAGCAAGAAAAAAACACAACTGGGCTCATGATGTGGTAAACATAAATAAAACCCTGGCTAGACGGGCCATAGCCCCCGCACAGCCCCGTTGTTACCCTGATCCATCGCTAAAACTAGTATAAATAACAACTGCTTGTTCCTCAAAAAAAAAACTGTGCAACTTGCTGGGTCCCTGGTGTTAGGCGCTCGTAGTGTAATTCTCTCGTTTATTGACTACGTTGACAATGGCGTGATCCCCAGATGTCCAACCATTAGGAGGAACCATATTTTGGGGCTTTTACTATAGAGGCACTTGCTTGCGTACTGTCATGACGCTGGTGGGTCCCTACTGTCATCCTCTCCACGTACAGTCATCTCCTTGTTCCTCTCTGTTGTTGACGACGTTGACAACGCAAGAGGGCGGCGCACCGCTCACGGCGAGCGAACTGTGGCCGCAAGGCGGAGTACGACGGCGAGGACTCGGACGGAATGAACAGGAGCCATTGAAGATGCGCCGGTCCAGTCGCAGGCGGAGGGGAGTACGAGGGTTGACTGGTTCGGGCGCGGGTGCGTGTTGGGGCTGACGTCGCCGGAGAATAACAACACGTGTGGGGGAATAGAGGGAGGGACTGGCCAACGTTGGAGGGTACGTACGGTAGGGCGGCGGAGGCGCAGCCAGCCATGGGAGGCGGGAGCAGGCGGAGCCGACGGGGTGGTTTGGTTTGGGCGGTTGGAGGAAGAAGAAGACAAGAGATAGAAGATACACGACAAATGTTGGATGTCAATCCAACGGCTGGTAGGCAGCATCGTTTGTTGACTGGCTAGTAAGTTGACACCACCTAGGATAGGCTATTTCCTCGCGGGTCCGAAATGTCAGAATCCAAATCTGTCATAGTCATGCAGCCTTTCCTATGAAAGTTTACAGCCCATTTGATGTGCTAGTTCGAAATAAGTTTGTGGGTGCTGGTGGGGGCTAATCACTTGGCTTCTGTAATTCTCAGTGAGCTCAAGCAGCCGGCGAGAGTGATGTTATTTCCCTTGGTTTGGATTTGTTACAATATTTCACTCTAAATTAAACGAATGGCAAGCCATTTTCCTTGTTTCAAAGAAAATATGACAGTCACAGCCGAGTTGAAAAGGGCAGGAACATCTAACTCTAGCTTACAGACTGTACAAAAGCACGAGGGTTAATTGTTCATCAGGTTTACAAAAAAACAGATTGAAAAGGGCAACAATATCTAACTCCAGCACTGTTTTCGGCAATCACAGTCAAATGGATCGGTCAGGTCCATAGAATGAACGTCCTGGGTCATAGAATTTACTGGATTATGACCACAATATGTTGTAAATAGAAGCCTGGCATGCTCAGAAGCTCTTTTGCGCACCTGAAACTCCTTTTTTTGCTCTTCGACATACCCATCCGTCAAAACCATGCTGCTGATAAACTTAAGCCTGATGGAAAATAGTAACCTCGCATTCAGCAGGAAGAATGTGACAAATCTTGTGTTTGCACGGTTGGCTACATATCGTTCTAGCGTTATTGTCTTCAATTGAATCTCATGAGAAGTGAGAAAATCCCAATGCTTACGAATCCACCGATTGGTTATAACTTTCTTACCCCGTCCCGTTACCTAAATAGACATGAAGATTGAAAATAGTTAAGGTCTAAAAGAAGAGTGTCGAAAGAGCAACAGCTGTACGGTTAATTCTAGTACACTATATGCGGGATTCCAATGTGCGTGAAATTATCACCTTTATATACAACTTCTCTGGACATGGAAAGCATTGCAGCAAGCCAATAATCTTGTTCAGAACAAAACTATTCATTTGGATATATAAGATCTTGACAGAATCCAGTACCATTCATAGGCTATCCATGGAGAAACTCTTCATTGAGCATAGAACATAATATTAGTACAAAATGTGTACTCCAAGATGATATATCAATTATGCGCGGAAATTTAAAATGCAGCTTATGGTTACAAGTGTAGATGTTAATATAAAGTACCCGAAGAACTGTGGAGCCAAACACCATATTGAAATGAGCACAGGGATAATGTATTACACCCAAGGTCTCCAGTTTAGGTGCATAGAGGACTGTTATTTGAAACGGTGAATAACTAGAATCAAGGATCAACCTTTGAAGTGAAGGGGCATCTTGGATGATGATTTGCCTTCCGGTAAAAGAAATTCCAATTCTTACAAGGTTAGGCGACTTTATTTGGAGACAACCGATTCTGACTGTGAAAACAAGCACCAAGCACTCCAGCGCAGGGCAACTGGAGTGGATGATGATGTGCAATGAGGCCTCCGATATACGAAACCGCACAAGTGAAAGTTTCTTGAGAAATGGGAGTCGAAGGTTTAGTATCAGATTGTCTGGTAGGTAGCACTGCAAAGGTGGCGGTGTGGAGAGAGGACGAAAACCCCGAGATGGACATCAGTGCTGAGGGCCCAAGTTCATGGCGTTCGGTATGTGGTATGTGATTCCAGGGGAATAGTAGAACTCAAGCAGCTGTAGTTGTGTGAATTCAGGGGATTCCAGCCAGGCGTCCACCGTGCAGGGCATGGTATGCTTGCTCAGGTAGCATGACAGGATGCAGAGGCTTTGAACAGAGCCCTGGTCAGAGGATATGATGGCTCTGGGGATTTCAAAATCATTGAAGAGAGATAGCTGGCGACAATCGAGATTAAGGGGAACGGCGCGCCATAGAGGGCGCCGCCAAATTGAGAGGACTTGGGTGCGGCAGCAATCCTTGGTGGGGAGAAGCGAGATGATCTCCCCAAGGATGGCGTCCGGGAGATCGCTGATGCGGTCCACTCGAGATTCTACGGGTTCCTGGGATCCGGTGGGGGCGGGGTCGCTGCTTCTTCCCATGCTGCCGGGTGCGGGATCTACAACAGGCGTCACTACTGGAGGGAGCCTCGTCTTCTTGGCGCTGGGGTCAGCCGACTCCATTTTCCTCGAGGGTGTCGCGTCGCGCTCACGGATTTGAGTAGAGTAACGAATGACGAGCCTAGGTTTAGTGCGAGCAAAGAAGAAGGGGAGCTGGGGGTTTTCTGTACGAGTGAGGAAGAAGGGGAGCTGGGGTTTTCTGTAGGAGTGAGGTGAGGAATTTGGGGGTATGAGTGGAGTGAGCTGACGTCAGGTGGGTGGGAGCGAGGAGGAAGAAGAGCACCCAGGTTTTTGGGGGGGCGGTGTGCTGGGTGTGGGTAGCGCCTCTCATTCAGTAAATATATGGGCTTTTTAATTGATTTTACTATTTACTAGTGTGGATGGGCTGTTTTGTCTTGGGCCCCGAGAAACAATTACTACTAGTACAGGGGAGACACTCTACAGCTACCTAGAAAAACAATTACTACTAGTATAGTGGAGACTATCTACCGCTTCTGGATCCTCCTAGGTCATTGAAACGTCTCCCTCTACTGAATGTCGTTATACTTTTGTTCATCGACATGCGGGCCATGCAGCGCGTGGGCCGAAATGCCATCCACCAATTTAGAAGGCAGTATGCTGGCGGAGAGTTACCCCGGTCGTAGCACGGCAGTAACGAGCTTTCCCGCTTTCTTCCCTGTTTGAACCAACGCTTTGAGTTGAATGTATGAACTAGCTTTACTTCTAATAATAGAAGTCTAGGTGGCTTTGGAACAGCGGACAGAAGTAGAAAAGGATCCACACGAAGTGAGCTGGGGTAGTAGAGGAAGGCAGGTTTCGAAGGAATATATACCTGAGGGTCGTCGGCATGTGGCAAAGACGGCGTCGGGAGGCCGCATCTTGGCCACAATACCGCAGGGAGGAAGAAGGGGTCGGAGGCCCTCCCCATCCGGCGCTCTCTCGGAGAGAACGGCACGGCCACCGATTGGGACGCGCAGGCAGCCGTTGGTCTCCTCCCTCACTGCCAACGACAGCGTGAACGATGCACCTACAACCCGGCCCCGGTCCAGGTTCTCCGGCCGGATTTGTGACCAGCCGTGAGCTGAGAGAGAGTGTGTCCACCTATGTGTTGCTTTGATCTGGAGAGCATGAGAGAGTGAACGAGAGGAACCCTAGTAAAGCAAGCGCTAAGGCTCCTGCTTTTATATATAGTGGAGTGATTTTGTTGTACCAGCTTCAAAAAAATGCGCTCCTATGTGTACCTGCGAGTGGGTGTGAGAGAACTAGTGCGTGTGTGCACCGCTTCTCTTTGTGAGAATACAATATACTATGCCCAAGGAACGTTCGCCGCAAGAGTAATAGTATAAGTGTGTGACGTGTGAGCTAAAATAAAATATGTGCGCCGTCTTTTGTTTTTTAGATGTTCTGAGGGTAGGGTGCGAAGAGCACATATGTGTGTGACGTCTACCTGTAGATAGACGGTGGGTGGGACGTGCGAGTCTGCGAGAGGACTCGGGAGAGTCATGACTCATGAGGGTGCGTGTGCGTGAGAGAGAGGGGGGCACGTATCAATGCAATGCATGTGTCCGTAAATCATTATCCGACAAACGCTCGCCACAAGCCTTTTCCTGATGAACATCATAAGAACCGCTAGATCGGCATCCAACAGTTTCAGTTTTGTCAAGTCATTTAACAGAACAGCCACTCCTCCAACACACAAATCTTCCACGTGAGTGTTAGCAACTGTCGTATGCTCCCTCTGTTCCGAAATGCAGTGCATATAGCTTTATTGAAAATTCGAACCTCGCAAACTTTTACCGAGTTCTCGTGTACCAAATTGCACATGTAGAATACCATCTATATATCATTTCCTTCATCTTCGAGAGGTAACTATAAAGTTGGGTGAGGATTCTACAAAGAAAGACCATCGTATCACCCGCAGCAATTTCAAGCATCCTTTAGTGTCCCGGAATATCGTAGGAACTCTATATGATATGATTTTTATAGGATTTTTTCCTTTAGAGCCAATTGGTTCATAGGAATAGATTCATATACTCCACATTTCAAAGGAAATAAACATGATATCATTTCTATAGCTTTAGAGCCACTTGGTTCATATGAATGGATTCCTACACTCCCCTAATTTCAAAGGAAAATAAACATTAGCATATATTAAATAGAAAAGTTCCTATGATATGAATGAAATTACATCTCTTTTCTAATCCCTCCTCATAGGAATTGAGATACATGTCATCTCTAGATTCAATAGAAAAGTTCCTATGATGTGAACCAAATGACATCTCTTTTCCAATCCATACTCATAGGAATTGAGATGCTCCATGTCAACTCTTTCCCTACAACTTCCATGTATACATCTTCTATTCCTAAATAGACAGTACAACCCACTAGTAGCCTTTTTCCAAAACATGCAACTATGGCACAAGTACTATATGGTGTGCCAATAACTTTGAAAGATGGTCGCAGGATGAAGCTAACCCGATAGTGCAGAGATAGGCAAATCCGAGTACTACTGGCCGTTGGATATCATCAACATTCCACCAGATCTGCCACATGTACAATTTAGAAGACTCCATGGTTGAACTTAAGCATAATGCACAAACCTCAAAACAGAAGCACTTCTCCTTTGTTCTAGAATCTTCTGTATCATAATTGATTATTTTTTTCTAAATGAATTGCCATTATTTGTTTTTTACTTTATGATTTACTCCCTCCGTTCCAAAATAGATGACCCAACTTTGCACTAACTTTGTACTAAAGTTAGTACAAAGTTGAGTCATCCATTTTGGAACGGAGGGAGTACAATGCACAACCCCATGAATCGTAACATTTTTATAAAACTAATTGATTTTGAATGAGATGAACTATAAGAACTAAACGAACATCTACATCATGCATATATGACTCAAAGCTTTACATGTTATAGTGTGTATTTATTCATAATTTGGTTTCGAAATCTCATGCGTTCAATACATGTGTACCTTACTAGTTTTGAGTAGAGTAAGAAATTTCACGTGACCCCGGGTATATCAAATTGCAGGGCCCATGCATCATTGCCTTTCGGTCGAACTTACGTCCACAATTTTTTGTACGTACTATAACTCCACTGGTCCCCGAACCCAAAATGCTGCCTCGTTCCCGTAAAACCAAGCGGCACACACATATTTAAGGCGTTGACTCGAACCCGTTTACTATGACGTGGCCCCGCACGCTGTAGTACTCCTTAAAACCCTACCGCCGCACTCATCATCGTTTTTCTTCAAGAGGACGAGGGAGAAGCCGATTTGTAGTGGAGGCGCTTTACAAAAAAGGATCTGTAGGGGAGACCCCTACCCTTGGGTGCCCTAGTTAGCTGCCGCACGCATCATTGTTTTCTCTTTTCTCTATGATCTTGCGCCCTTGAGTGAAATGATGGTTGCTTTGTTCGTCGAGCTTAATGCGGGAAAGGTGGGGCTTTGTGATTTGACCCCTCATCGCTCATTTTCTAGTACTGCGGCGCAACGACCGGGGTGCCTCCAATTCCAACCGTTGCTCTGAACTATAATTTGGTGGATCACACGTGGAACAAGACGGTGGATGAGCCACATGTCGGCTAAAGAGGTCTTGTTAAGTGTGTCGCCATTTCGTGTGCCAACTGACCCTGCTTGAGTTGCTACACCAACACGACAGGAGCAACCTACCACTTGGTTTTGCTCCTTTGTGAATCCCGACTATATTGATCTAAAAAGATACGTCATGAACTACCCTCTCCGTCTTGGTTTTTTATTTTTAGGCGTCTCGGTTTATAGGGCCTGCACATAGTTCTAGGTCATCCATTTGACTAACTAAATATGAGTTACTATGTCACACAAAGTATACATTTACACAAAGTATATCATTGGATTCTTAAGTGGATGTAGTTGTATTTAAAAGTTGAGGGCGGGGCTTTTCCTGCGCGGTAGGCGGAGCAGTTCCGCCTAGTCGGTTCGACAGAGACGCGAGAAGATGAGGGAGTAGGCTGCTGCAAATGTAGGGTTGTGTGATTTGACAGCGAGTTACTGCTGGACAGGTGGGGCCCCTCGATTTGACTTGCCATTATCATTTTTAACCGTGGCGCTACGACCGGCGTGAGTCTCCCAGATTCCTGACCACCTCCATACAGGTGCCTCTCCCAATGCTACACCATGTAGTAGAGGCTGGCTCTTGCATGAGAGCCCACTTCTCCACTTTTTCCTTGCCTCTCTTTCCTCCACATATGCAAAAATGCCATGTAAAGTGCACTATTGTACTTAATTTTACTTGCTCCTACAGGTGCTTAAGCTTGCCACATAGGCATAAAGTCTGACGTGGCAAGTTAATCAAGAAGAGAGAGACTAGTTTGGTGACCCAAGGAAGAAACGGTGCTAAGCGCGTGTACCTAGGTGAAAAGATAATTTTGTGTCTATAGCTAATTAAATGAAGCAAACTTAGCAACACCATTTCATTGGAAGAGGTCACTCCTTGGCAAATGCAATAAATACTAGTACTCCCTGTGTCCCATAATATAAGAATGTTTTTGGCACTACACTAGTGGTAAAAACGTTCTTATATTATGGGACGGAGGGAGTACGAAGAAAGAGATAGAGAGAAGTAAAAAAAATACACTTATAGCCAACCTTATAGCCAAAACCTTGTTGTAGTATGAGTGACTAAGTGATGACTATGTATGACATGCCAACATCAGATAGCCTAACGCACCGTGTTAAATCTCCAAGGGCGCGACCGCACGAGCGACGCGACAGTCGTGGTAGGCGCGACCACGATACGGGCTGCTGGGAGCCCTTGGATCTGAGATCAAACGGTCGCATGCTAAGTTGCTGAAAATTTGCAAAATAACCCTCCAGGATAGGATATTCACCCATAGGTCTAGAATCACGCCATGCAATTTTTCGATCTCAGATCCAAGGGCTCTCGTACGCCCGTATCATGGGAGAATGGAAAGCCACTACCCTGCCGTTCGCACGCCGGTAGTTCGCTCCTACTCGTCCCCGCACGTCCTTCAATACTGCAGCGTTTCGCTCCTAGTCGTCCCGTCCATACACATTATGGCAGTTCCACTAATCCTAACCCTCCTCCCAAATCCATGGCGTCCCAAATCTCCACGATCGGCGGTGAGTACAATGTTAGAACCATCACCGGCGATGACTTCGACGTCATCTACACCCGTTCTTCTATGACGGTGAAAGGACACCTTTCTTGCTTCAGACGCATGTTCGAAAACTCAGATGATGAGTGGGTTGCTGGGCTAGATGTTGAGTACACCACAGTCCTGGGATGAGAGAAGGGCCTAAAGGACGAAGATAGGAAGAAACCCGCCGTGATCCAGGTTTGCATGCATGACTTATGCTTGGTCTACAACATATGCCATGCCGACGTTGAGTGCCAGGATTTTAAGAACTTCCTCAAGGGCGGATCAGAACATATCCAGATTTTAAGAATACCACAAAACAGTGAAATTCGTTCCTGTACACTTTAAGAACGATGAAGAAGTCCTGGGTCGGATCGGCCTCGTTGTAGGCAACCCCTTTGACCTCCAGAAGAATCGGCTGGTGCCCTCTCATCAGCCTTCAATGCTGACCCTGGCAGGAGCCATGGTTCATCCTTCGTACCGTAAACTGGAGAAACCTCCGTACACGTTTCATCGTCATGGATGGGAGCGGAATTTACTAGATATAGACCACATCCACTACGCTGCAATGGATGGCTACCTTTGTTTCAATATCTACAAGGGTTTTATGAAGAGCAACAGCCAAGTGTGCGGTTCAAGCAAAGAAGTATCGGCCAAGAGGAATAGGGACAAGGACGAAGTCGAGGACGTGGATGAGGACTCCGAGTAAGGTGGCAGTGTCGTTGCTCATGGTGGTTCTAAACTTCTAATGCAGTGTCTACCGGATTAGTTGCATAGTTTAATTTCAGGTGTGCTTAGTTTAATTTGAGGGGTGTGTAGTGTTGAGCCACCAGCAGAACTATGTTATGTTTCTTCTCGTTACTTTAACTCTTCAGTATGTACATACTACTTTTATTTCTTTAATAGAATTTAGCACCCCAATTAAGCACGTACTAGCTTTTTTAATAGTACTATATCCATAATTTGGCGACCAGCGCTCTCTATATGTACCACCTTTTTTTTTTAATTTCAATTTTTGCTCCATGGCGCAATCCATCGATAGTACTACTGTACAAAAGTATACATTTTTTAAAAGGCTAGAGTATTGTTCATCACATATATAGCCAGTTAAATTCTCAACCTAGAACGACGTGCATGCCATGTAGTAAACCGATACGGAGGAAGTATAGTAAAAATGAGGTGATTTTACCGAGCGATCGGCGGGGGAGCATGGCTTGTCATGCAGTCCCACGTGTCATGATGTACCAAGGCGATGCGCGTGTCCCTCTTGAGGCAGAAGAAATACTAGTACGTGGTTTGAGATGATGGCGAACCAAAGTGTGAAATAATGGTTGCTTCGTCCGTCTGGGAAGGTGCGACATTGTGATTTGATGTCTCATTGCTCATTACTACTACTGGGCCGGTACGAGTGGGGTGCGTCCCCCCTGCTGTTCTGCACTGTTATTTGGTGCTTGACACGTCGACTCGGTTGCTATATGTCCCACATGTCGGCGACAGGAAGTACAGAATTCATGAAAGGGAGCGTTGACGGAGGAGTATACTATAGAATTCATTAAAGGGTGTGACTTAGTTTTGGAAAAATATGTTTTTACGGACTACGTACCCACTAGGGTTTATAGGGCTCATCTAAAAAACATTAGTTTTTCCGTTTGATAAGTCTCAATTCTACTATACTAGTAGTAGTACCATTACATGTTGGATTTCGAGGTGCGTTAGATCACCCGACGCAAGCAGTGTCAAGAGGAAACTAAACAATGCACATACAAGTTCATGGAAATTTAGTGGTCATTCATGCATTCATTCTAATTAATGCCTTGGTAAACATAACTTCTTGAGAAAAACGAGCGTACTAATTACTTGTGCAAACTAGGAAATTAATTCGACCACTCAACATCTACCTTGGTTGGAAAGATTTTGAAATTGAGCCATAAACTGGAAACGAGGGAGTAGTAACTTTTGTCTCGATTACTATTTGTGGCCTTGTATAGATGAAAAATGTATTTTTTATAGTGGCCTTGTATAAGTAAATGGAGGGAGTACTAACCAAAGTACATAGTAGGGACGAGGAGTAAACGAAGGGAGTAGTAAATTTTTCTCCTCGTGCTGCGAGTCACCGCACGCGTGGGCGAGAGAGTGGGCGTAAAGTCTACAGTAGTAGTAGTAGTAGTAGTAGTACTACTACTACTACTCGTAAGCAAGCTTCACCTCATCCTGCGAGCCACCGCGCCCGTGGGCGGGGGAGACGGTGTACTAAGCAAGCTTCTCCTCGATCTGCGAGTTGACGCGTGTATAGAGCCTTGCCTCTAAGGTAGGCCCCACATGGTTTGCCTCTTTTTTTAATTTAACATAATGCGTCAAGTCGCAATTTTTTTGTTCACCCGTGGTAGACAATCCTCCCTCCACCAAGTGGACAACTAGTACACGTGCCAAATTACCACGTGGGCTGCCTTTTCATACAGAAATGAGCTCCACGTGTACCCGCGCGGGTGTGGTTGGGAAAGAGACGAGAGTATGTGCGCCGTGCGTGCACCTCTTCTCTTCGTGCACGTCCCCCACCTACGTGGGTGTGTGTGAGAGAGATACAAACCTAGACATAATGCGTCGTCCATCCCCATGCCTCCACCCAGTCCGACCACCAGTCACCACCACGCCCCACTCCTCCTCACCTTATCTCTCATCTTTCTCCCTCAATTTTTATATACAAGGGGCCACTATCAAAATTAAAATTTGTAGATATACAAGGCCATTAACACTAATTGATGCAATATTAATGGTGTTTGCCTCGTGGTACTAGCAAAGGAGGGCATAAATTATCCCTTGCATGCATGCGGGAGTTTGTAAAAAAATGCATCTTGATGTTCCATGCAATGCATGGGCATCTTGCTAGTCCATGAAAACAACACATGGCAAAATTCCACGGCGAACGAGGGATTTGAATCTATTGGGAGGGGTTGTTCAGATCTTTCCCGGGGTAGCCAAAATATTGGCGACCCTTTGTCCACCGGTGCCTTTGCCACCGAGGAACAAGGAATGGCTCGGGTGCTCATGCTGTCATGCATCTTCCAGTGCGCATGTTGGAGACGAGCTCGCACGAGTTGTGCTTTTTTGTCCCACAACACCGCCCGAGCCGCCCGCAGACCGACCGGCGACCCGCAAATTACGCCATCCAACCGTAGCCGCACACAATATGACAACAACTCAACCAACCGGATGAAATTCACGCAAAAACGTAGACAAACTGATATTTCATATAAACAACGATGGAAATCATATAAAATACTGGATTTTCATACAAACATGACGGATTTCATTACATTCAAATGAACTACGCGGTGCTAGTTCTAGATAGCACAGGTATATAATACGTGGCCTAAATGGTCGCCCGCCGATCGACTTGTGTTCCTCATGTCCGGCAGCACGATCATCGGACTGCCGGGAGCCCCGGAGGTATATGCTTCAGTGCAAAGGACGGATCACTTCCCCATTGCCCAACTAATATCATTGGCTGGTGCCGAAGATGATGGTAGCCGGCACCGGTTCGAGTTCATCACCGGCCACTACTTCGCCATGGCCGGCACCGGCTCGTGTTCATCCTAACATTACCCTCTTCCATGGCGCACATGCAGGGTCGACGAAGGTCGTCGCAACAAAAGGATCCGGCAAGACACCTGCTATGTACGCCGGTGTCGCCTCCACGGTGGCCTTCATGGGACCCAAGCGGCGGCGGCCTCCCGTGTTCTACTTCTCCACGATGATGGCGGCGGACGCGGAGGTGCTGGCCACTGACTCTTCACTCTCCGCGCACCCGGCTTCTGTCGCTGCTTGCATGGCGCTGCCGCCGGCATGGGAGTTCGGCCACAGAAACGGGAGACGTGGTACGAGGCGGCGGCATGGACGGCAGCAACGATGCCCGTGTGCCGCTCCTCGTCGAGCTGGCCTGGAGCGGCGAGTTGCTGAACCGCGCGCCGGCTTGGGGCGGTAACTGGCTCTGTCGGGCGAGGGGAGGGAGGTGGATCAGCGAGCTGCATAGCTCGTATCCGGCGGGCTACCCAGCCGGCTTGGATGCGGAATAACTACTCTTTGTAAGCCATTGTAAGAGTGGACAAAATGGTGGAGGAGATAGGGGAGCGGTGGAGGTGTGTGATTCTTGGCCGGCGTTTGGCCTCGTTTAAATAGGAGATTAAATACACGGCGGACGGGAGGAGCTTGGACGACATTGCGTTTAACGTCGGCCCGGTCATGATCGGACGTGTGTCTAGAGTGGGTTTCTCGGCTTCCACACGGGCGGGTTTCATGGAGGCATTTGAATGCGGCACAGACCATGAAGGCATGTTCAGCTGGGCGTGCCGCGAGTGGCGCCCTCGACTCTGACCTAGGACACCGCACCGTTCTTCCACTGATGTGTGGGCTCTTTGGGTGCATGGCCTGCATGTCAGTGACCCAACGCAGGAAGCGCACAGCAGAGGAACCATTGGTGGGCCAGGGCGGTCAGAAGCGGGCATTTCATAAACCGATGATTGTTCATTGAGTGTGAGGTCATCTTTTTCATGTAGATAAGCCTACTATGTTGATAGCCCGTTTGATACGTTGTGATTCATAAAGACCGCTGCAAACACCAATGTTCTGCTTATCGCAGATAAGATTGATTAATACCCGTAACAATCCATGTCCTTAACAAAGGGTGCATGCACGTATCGGTTGAACGTGTGTCTTGCGTCGTGTGCTGTGTGCATTCAAGCATGCGAGTGTTGCATGCGTGCAAGTGTATGTTTGAGTGTTGCATGCATGGGTGCGTACGTTCGTGTGTTCGTGAGTGCATGTGTACATGTCAGTGTTGCACGCCAGCATGCGTGCGTGTGTACGTGTTAGTGTTGCACGCCTATATGCGTGCGTGTCTTGTGTGCGTGCATGTGTACGTGCGGGGTGAGGCTACCCGTCAGTCGACTGACTTTTTCATCTCTGGTCATTAGATTTTCCAGCCGTTGGATATGAAATCAAGGACCTCCAGTTTATCATGAAACTCCACCCCCCTGAGCCGCCAGCCCCCGCCGCCGGCGGCCGGCCCACCCTCCCAGAACCACTCCCCACCGCCGGTCCGCCACCGCACCGGCCATCCCTCTAGCCCCTCCCCCCCCCCCCGCCGAGCTTTTTCTCGGGGATCCCCACCCCACCGCCTAATGAACGCCCCCCAACCACCGGAGACTGCCAACCAGAGGTCTCATGACTTCGAATACCCACAGACCACTAATTTATTACCATTTCTATCCTTCATATACGTGCTGACGGGTGGGCCCTATATATGGTAATGTGCGCTGCTGAATGTGGACCGTTTGACTGGTCAATTGATCGTGTTATCAACAAATTACGGAGTTGTATGGTGAGCCAGTGACCTATGATCACCCTAAAATGTACTCCTACTTTATTAACACGGTACAGACTCAAACTACCATTTGTTTCTTTCATATACGGTCTGACAGGTCGGCCCCATGGTTACGCGACCCGATGGTGCAACACTAGTTGCGCCGCGTGGAACGTTTGACTGGTAAATTGATTGTGTCATCAACAAAATACGGAGTTGTACGGGTGAGCCAGTGACCGTATAATCATGATATGTATTTGTTTAACACGGTATAGACGCAAGGGCTCATATATACGCGCAAGCACTAACCGCTATAAGCGCACACACGCGAACCCAACCCCTATGAGCACCTTCGAGAGAGTGGGCCAGCATATATGATCTTGAGATTTTACGAAGTCACCATCGGTGCCTCATAGTCGAGTGGAACGTCTCCTCCCACTGAATGTACATCGCCGGAAAATACTGAAATTAACACAAGACAAAATGGAGCACCGGGACTTTAACCTTGGTGGGCTCGAGAAACCACTGTCCTCTAACCATCCAACCACATGTTGGTTAGCACGACAAAATGTATGTGGTGACCGTGATGAGATTATTCTGAAGTGCACTGACCATATCGTGCTTTCGGTTCAAATACAATGACCGTAAGTGTCATCAACAAAATACGGAGCACGCATCAAATGCAAATTCCATCAGTGTCATCAACAAAATATGGAGACGTATTGTGAGCTAGATACCGTTGTACTATTGTATATGCTTATTTTCTTAGTGGCCGATTGTGTGTGTGGTGTGGTGGTCACATCATTTCTAGTTGTGGTGGGTCAACATGAAGAATCATGGGTCGGTTCCATCCTGCGCCACATATAGGTTGGACCGAGACGTGTTATACAAAGACCCATGTGGAGGACTCGGCGTACAACACGAAGCTACCAGAGTCGCGGAGGACTCTATCCCCACTGGTGATAAGCCGACTATATATGATTTGTAACCCTAGGCCCTTAGTATGTTATACAAGCTTGGGGGCTAGTTCGTCGATAGTATACACACACACACAATGCCTGGTATTCACGTGTACTTTGTACACACCCCTATCACTAATATACAATACCAGGAGTAGGCTCTTTCTTCAACTTCAATTGAATTCTAGCATGTGCATGTGTTTATTTCATATTATCGATCCATAGAGTGAGACCGGTTTGAAATACAGGCAATGGATGCTTTTGCAATTCATATATAAACATTAATTAGTTCACTCGATGTTGTCAGTGTGAAGCACTTTATACATTTGTCACTTGCATGGATACATCCCAAATTGCTAGCTACGAAATAGAATACATGTCGAATTCAACATAAAGGGGGTTTCGAAGATTCGAATTCATTGGAAGTGCATTCATCTATTTGAACCCGAGATAATGGCATTTGTAAATCAGATGTGAAAGGGGGCATCAAGCTTTGTTGTGAGTTTGAACATGCTATATATATTCATACGCATATCTAACTTTTTTTTGCAACCAAGGAGATTATATCTGGAACCATGCATGAACTGAGGTAAGTTGCATATTTTTTAATATATACTCGTGTACAATGTATATTCAAATGTACCCCCTCCATTCCAAAATAATCATAGCTTTAGGATTTTCAAGATTAAAGATTTGTGAAGTTTGACAAATCCTGAAAGTTCAATTCAAGAGAACCAAAAACGTTAATGCTTCTGCTCCCAAATATTGAATGAAGCGCCAAATAGGCCTCTGGTCACCCGAAACCGCGCGAGACGAATGTTTTGGTGGTAGGAAATTACTGTCCTGACTCTGGCCCGTGTAGCCTATCGGCCCGATGTCCAAAGGTCTAAACCGGGGTAGGTTTGTAACTTCACCAAGACGCCAGAGAAGCATTCATACGCCGTGGGCGCCTACCCATGCGCATGGCCAAAATCTATCCCGCCCATATTTGGGAGACCTGACATGATTGTCCTACCCCCAACCCACAATATGTCCGAAACTTTAGATGGGGGCAAAGTTTGTAACTTTCCCCAAATTTCAAACAAGCGTGTCTCAAACCGAAACATTGTTCCCCCTTAGTTCCCCGCCTCCCTCCGTTTCCCCATTCATACTCCGTGGGCGCGAAAACGCCCTCTCCACCAGCAGCGAAACCCCAGCCTCCTCCGTCCTCCACCCCATAGCGGCCAATCCACCGCCGCCCTCCGGTACCCCGACGTCGTCGTCCAACGCAACCGCAACCGCAACGCCCTCACGGACTTAGCAGCTGAAGCTGAGGCAGAGCTGCCTCCACGACGCCGATGCCGACGTGCGCCGTACCAGAACCACGCCGACCAAGCCGTCCTGCGCCTCATTGTTGTGGTCCACTATCGCAACCGTCCACCATACCGGAGCTATTCCCTCTACACCGTCGTTCGCCGCCTCGGATCTGCTTACCCGCCACAGACAGACGACCATCGCACCACACTCAACAACTTGGCCATGGGTTCGTCCAAGGCTGCACCATCATCCACAACTTATGGTTTCCGGCGAACAACAAGAAGATCGTCGGAAAAATAGAAGGAGGACACATCACTGCAAGCAGAAAGAGGTACTCCTCTTCCCTTATTCGTGCAAATCTTACGTCACCGCTCACACCGTATTCATCCCATGAGAGAAACTAGTTGAGCGCTTCTTACTGCATCTTCTTCGTGATACTAAATGCACAAGGTTTCCTCCCTTTTACTATTTCACCTTTGCTAGAGGTCAGTAGCCCGCCTGGATTTCAATTCAGGGTCAGTCGAACCACAATTAAAAGAAGCAGCACACGCTTAGGCGCGCGGAGCACCTAGTCCGCCTGTTCCCCGGGGAAGCGGCGCATCAATGTCTATCATAGGGGTGTGGGGTGCAGGAGCTGCTTGCGCCCGATCTGGAGGTCGGCGGGGCTTGAATGGATGGACGGGGGGGGGGGGGGGGGGGGGGGGCGATGCCAAGCACGGTGGTGCGCTAAGTTCGAGGGGAGGGCGCATTCAGGGAAGGAATACTGGGCCGGTGGTCACTGGCGTTTCGAGGAAGATCATCAACACTGACTGGCTGGAGGTAGATGAAGGTGATCTGCCTCTTCTTTGTACATAGGACGGTCTAGAAAAATGGACTGACCTATTTGCTTTCAGTCGACTGTTATTTTCATAGAATCCTGTAGTAATTTAGTGTGCCATGCATGTTGTAGAGCTATCATATGTCTCTCGTCATTTATTTCTCACCGACCTGCTATCTGCTACCTTTACACTGAACTATCTGTGCACACACTTCACCCATACTCACACTATTGTTTTTCATTGCATGGGTATTTCAGACTCTGACGCAGTGTTGATGAATGCAGAAAAGAAAAGACAGAAGTCGCTCTAGTGTAATTCGAAGATAAGCACTAAGCGTTCTAGCGCTCTAACGGGTGCAGTGTTAGCAGTTGGAGACAATAAACGTCGCTCTGCAGTTGATGATCTCAATTGACACACACAACCATCTCAAGTGCTTGCTTTAACTTCGCGCTGTCAAATGTGGTTGCATGTTGCATATGGTGTCTAGCTTGTATTGCTTCCAATTTGGTTAAATTGCATCTACTTACTTTACACATTATACCTTTGATAATGACATGCCTTCCTGTTTTTGATACATACTACATATGTCTATCAACCATGTTCGTACATCAAACTAATGCTCTTTTCTATCCCTCGTCAATCACTTATGATGAGACAGTCACCCGTGTGGGTTACTGTGAGACGCCATACTCGTTTAAAGAGTGCAGTGTCATCCTCCCCACATGATTCTCAAGAAACAGCAAGGCTAAATGAAGATAGTCAACGTAGCTGTCTAGTTGATGAACGCAATTCCCCGACACCACCATCGCAGGTGCTTGCTCTTACTTGGCAGTGTGATATGTGGTTGCATGTTGCATATGGTGTCTACCTTGTAATGCTTCTAATTAGGGTAAATTGCATCTGCTTAGTTAACACATTATACCTGTGAATATGACATGCCTTCCTGTTTTTGGTACATACTACGTCTTTCTATTAACCATGTTATTACATCAAACTACTTTTCTTGTGTATCCCTCATCAATGCTCCTAATTTGTTAAATTGCGTCTCCTTAGCTTACACATTAGACATGTGAATATGACACTCCTTCCTGTTTTTGGTACATACTACATCTGCCTATCACACCATGTTCTTACATCAAACTACTGTTCTTGTGTATCCTGCGTCTATCGCTTATGATGAGACAGTCACGCACATTGGTTAATATGAGACGCAATACTCTTATAAAGAATGCAATTTCATCCTCTCCACATGATTCTCAAAAAACAGCAAGCCTAAATGAAGATATTGAACATAGCTCTATACCTGAAGACCGCACTTCCCCAACACCACCATCACAGGTGCTTGCTCTAACTTCGAAGTGTGATATGTGGTTGCATGTTGCATACGGTGTCTAGCTTGTAATGCTTCTAATTAAGGTAAATTGCATCTGCTTAGTTTACACACTATACCTGTGAATATGACATGCCTTCCTATTTTTGGTACACACTACATCTATGTGTTAACCTTGTTCTTACATGAAATTACCTCTCTTCCGTATCCTGCATCAATCACTTACGATGAGTCACCTTTATTCGTTGCATATTGCATATTATTTCTAGCTTGTTGCCATGTATTGCTTCTAATTTGGTCAAATACATTTGTTAGGGCACCCTTTTAATTTGGCAGAGTGATATTTGTTTCATCTTTCATATGGTTTCTAGCTTGCATCGATTCTAACAAGTTTAAGCATCTTGTGCTTAGTTTACACTTTATACATCATACATGTCAATATGTCACGCCCGTCCTGTTTTTCATACATATTCCATCCTCCTATCATGCGGCTGCCTTACATGAAAGTGGTGTTCGTCAATATCATGCATCAATGAGTTCTGAAGAGCAAATTTTATTCCTTTTTCTTGTGGGATTGACTTGACAAGGCAAAATAAGAAAGAGGAAGGAAAAGAGTAAGGAAGGCGATGATGGTGGTCCTCTACAGCAACGTAAACGGAGCATCTGTACCGATTCTCCTTGTACTGATAGTGCATTACAAGGTCCAAGTCTCCGCTCCCCTACTCCACCATCCAAGGTGCTTGCTCTAACTTGGCAGTGTGATATCTGGTTGCATGTTGCATATGGTGTCTAGATCGTATTGCTCCTAATTAGTGTAAACTGCATCTGCTTAGCTAACACATGATACATGTGAATATGACACGCTTTCCTGTTTTTGGTACATACTATATCTTATGATAAGGCACCTTTAAGTCGCCACTGTGATATTGGTTGTGTCTTGCATATGATTTCTATCATGTACTGCATCTAATTTGTTGAAACGTCATACAGTTTGAACTTGGCAGAGTGATATTGGTTGCATCTTTCATATGGTGTCTAGCTTGCAGTGCTTCTAATTTGTTGAAATGCCTTCTACTTAGTTACCACATCATAGGTGTGAATATGTAACACCATCCTGTTTTTCATACATATTCCATCCTCGCATCATGTGTTAGCCTTTCATCCGAGTAGTGTTCGTCAGTATCATGCATGAATGAGTTCTGGAGAGAGAATTTTATTCCTTTTTCTTATCTTGACTTCACAATGCAAAATCATTACAGATGACGGAAATTGTTTGGCAGTGAATGATGGTGGTCCTTCGGAGCAACTCAAACAGGAGGTCTCTACAGATTCTACTCCGCCATCCTCCCAACAAGATTCCCAAGACAACACAAGGTTGGACAGTCAACGTAGTTGTGTAGATGATGAGCACATCTCCCCTACTCCGCCATCACAGGTGCTTGCTCTAACTTGACACTATTATATGTGGTTGCATGTTGCGTATGATGTCTAGCTTGTATCGATTCTTACTTGATTTGCATCTACTTACTTTACACATAATGCCTGTGAATATGACACGTGTTCCTGTTTCTAGAACATGCGTGTACATGATGAGCACATCTCCCGTACTCCACCATCACAGGTGCTTGCTCTTACTTGGAACTGTTATACCTGGTAGCGTTTTCCGTATGATGTCTAGTTTGTATGGCTTATGATTATGTTGAATTGCATCTGCGTAGCTTACAACTTATACCTACAATGATCACTTACCCATAAGACACATTTAACTTGGGACTGTGATGTAGGTTGCATCTTGCATTGTCTTCTAGCCTGTACTGCTTCTAATTTCTTGAAATGGCACTTACGACGAGACACTTTTTACCTGATAGAGTGATATTGGTTGCATGTTCATATGGTGCCTAGCTTTCATTTATTCTAATTTTGTTGAAATGCCTTCCGCTTACTATTTTTTAATACATATTCCATCCTCCTATCATACATGTGAATATGAAATGCTGTCTTTTTTTGTATATATTCCATCCTCCTATCATGCGCTTGCCTCACATCAAAGTAGTGTTCGTTTGTATCATGCATCAACTAGTTATGCAGAGCTAATTTTATTCATCTTCTTGTGGTTTTGACTTCATAAGGAAATATCAGAAAATAGGAAGGAAAATAGTAAGTTAGAGGATGTTGGTGGTCCTCCGCGCCAACGCAAACATAGACTCTCTAGATTTGCCACTGCTACTGCTAATGAAGTTGAAGTCCCAAGTCTACATGATGAGTTCATCTCCCGTACTCCACCATCGCAGGTGCTTGCTCTAAGTTGACAGTGAGATAATTGGTTTCATGTTGCATATGTTATCTAGCCTGCATTTCTTCTATTTTGATTAAATTGCACCTGCTGAGTTTATACGTTATACATGTGCATATGACATGGCTTTCTGTGTCTAGAATACACTGCATCTATCTATCATACCATGTTCTTACATGAAAGTACTATTGTTGTGTATCCCGCATCAGTTACTCATGATTGGACGCTTTTAACATGGCTGTTTGATAACGGTTGCATCTTGCATTGATTTCTACGTTGTACTTCTTCTAATTTTTTGAGTTGCCACTTATGACAAGACACTTTTAACTTGGCAGAGTAATATTGGTTGCATCTTTCATATGGTGTCTAGCTTGCATTAGTTCTATTTTCTTAAAAATCCTTCTGCTTAGTTTGCACATTGTAGCTATGAATATGTCATTCCGTCCTATTTTTCTTACATATTCCATCCTCATACGGTTGTCTTACATCAAAGTATTGCTTGTCTATATCATGCATCAATGAGTTCTGAAGAGTGATTTTATTCTGTTGTGTTGTGGGTACAACTTGACATGGCAAAGTCAAAAAAGAGGAAGGAAAATAATGTAGTAGGGACTGCTACTACTCGTCGGGTGAAACGGAAAAGGTTCTGCCATCGACATTCTGCGGGTACTTATAGTGCAGTAGAAGGTCCAAGTCCACCGGCTAAATATACAAACACAATATCACCTGCTCCACCAGCTACAGCATCCGCTTCAACTGTACCAGCATCTCAACTAGTTACTCGTTCGTTTGCTCCGGAACTGGCCAGTTCCCAAGCTGCCTTCACACCTAACACTACTTCCGAAGCACTGCTGACACAACAGGACTTGGCAAGATCAGATGAACCTCATGAGCATCAACACCAAGACGGTACCTGACCGAGTCAAGTTGCAGTTGCATGCTCCTTTATATGTACTCTCACAGTTTGATCTACACTAATGCTTTCCATATTCGTTGTTGAACTAGCACCACGACGCAAGCGGAAATAGACATCAGGGATAATGCTTGACATATTAACAAAATCTAAAGGAGGAAGAATGGAGATCCATTTTGAGGCAGGTTTAAAAAGGCCACGTGATGCTACAGAGTCAGCCAAGTTAGTATCAGAGGCAGCCGTTGCCGTTAGGTGCCATGCACGTATCCTCCCAACGTGGATATAGTACAGGAATGAGAAAGACAATACCAAGTTTAACACCTTCCTTGACCATTTATCCGTAAGTAATGTTATTCATCGCAATTAGTAATATTATCTTGCTATGTCCCATACTTTATAGCTTCCTCCTAATAAGACTCACATTCTTTTTTGAACAGATGAGATTCAAGTTGGATCTGAAAGATGATGCAACTAAACAAGCATGCACTCATGTTTTTCAGTTTGCTATGCGACAGTATCGGTACTACCTTAGAAAATCTCACTTTGAAAGCAAGGCTAACAACGAAATCGCCCAAACATCTCCAGTGGAATATATTACAGATGAAGACTGGACAGCCCTTGTTAAACACTGGTCTGATCCAAAGTATCAGGTAGGCTATATGTATTTGATCAGACCACATATTGAACTTGTATTTATGTATGTGCCTTACAAGTGTATCTTCTTCTAGGCTAACTGTTTGAAGAACAAAACCAACCGTTCTAAAGTGAAATTCCAACAGACAACAGGATCTCGTAGCTATATTGCACACTGCGAGGCTCTTGTAAATAGCTGCTACTTCCTTCTTTTTTGTGCCATATATCGTATCTATATTGACTTGTTCCAAATACAGAGGAAAGCATGTGCCGACCAAAAAGAACCTGAACCGAATGTAGTGCAAACATTCAAGGATTGCCACACCAGCAAGACGAAGGGCATGAGCACACCAGTTCAAGCCGCTGTTGTAAGTCCTTACTCCTCCTGCCTTGAACTGATTGGTACTGTGATGTGCTCATTTAACTACTTGGTTTGCAGACAATGTCAGTTACTCTGTTCACTTTTATTCACAGTTGTCTTAACGTAACATTTCACCTTACATGGTTTAAAAGAGATGAAGGATATTCTTTTGGTCTTGATATGTAATCTAGTTGTTATGTTCACGTGCGCACACAATGATAAAATAGCCTGTTTGTTTTATATCTGTTTGCCCATGATATGAATGATGTCATACTATGTTCATCCTACTTTTAACCATGTCTCTTTATCCTTAGATGTCAACGAATGTGAGGAAATAGACAATACATTAGGCATGCTACATGGACATATGTTCCGAAAGTGATTTTATTATGTAGTTGGCACTACAATACATGCTAATGTATTAGAGTAGTTCACCAAAACAAGTTACGTATAAACGTTTAACCTACTTTGTTTGTTTTTGTCTCATTAGTAACTTATTCGGTACACTAATCTACAAGTTCAAACTTTCAGGAAGCTATGGAACAAATGATTGAACAGCCATAACCACCTGAAGGTGACGAGGCTACTACAGGCACAATGTCACCTCTTGCTGCAGTGCGTCAGTATCTCTCCACTAAAAGTGCAAACAGCACCCTCCTGCGTAATTCTGGGTTGGTTGTCAAGGAAACCTCGTCCAAATCGCCTACTGAACAAAATCTTCCTTCTAGACAGAGTGATATATCTGTGCTCCAGACACAAGTCCAATCCCTAATGGACGTTGTTTCGGAAACAAGAATGGTGGTTGAGAAATGTCATCAAGATATGAATGGTTTTGGCACCAGACTATGAGACATTCGCTTTGTTGTTAAGAGCAAGGGCGGAAAAAAGGTGGAGATCGTGTTGCTCCATCAGATTCTACAGCCTGAAACATTAGGACTCAGGTCAAATGATATGTGCTTCTATACATCTGATGGTGCTTTTATCTGGAAGGACTGTAAACTTTCTGCCAACAGGCATTTTGTTGTATGGTTGGAATTTATTTTGTTGTGATACAACATTTATGATGCTGCCTCAGGCTGCAGTAATTACGACGCTATTTTTGTATAGTGTAGGTTTATCTTAATAATGTATTCGGCCGAAAGCTTCGTAGGAGCCCAACATGCCAACATTCGACAGGCCCATTCCAATTGGGCGAAAAACGATTACGGGCCGAAATTGGCATGTAGCCCACTAAAAATATCTGGGCCTAAATCAGCATAAGCTTTCATATTTTTCTGGTAGGCATGTGCCCATAGTGGGCCTTTAACAGGCCTAAACATAATTTGGGCCCTCAGTAAAAATAGGCCGTTTACAGGTGTAAATATTGCCGGATCACGGATTCCGGCAGACCCTTAAGGTTCGAACTCTGGGGTGCGCGCGGAGATCGCGCCCTCTACCTCTCCGTCTTGCTGGGATCTAAACTACTGCAAGAACAACACAAGAGACACAGGGTTTATACTGGTTCGGGCCACCATTGTGGTGTAATACCCTACTCCAGTGTGGTGTGGTGGATTGCCTCTAGGGCTGATGAGGAAGAACAGTAGAAAGGGGAACGACCTCGCGAGGGTCTGTTTTTGGCTAGGGGATGAACTGCTGGGGGGAGTTCGATCGCCCTTCTCTCCCTCTCTCTTTACTTGCTCTAGGTCTTCTCCTCCCTCTTCTTCTAGATGCCTCTACCCTGGGGGTGGCTAGTCCTATTTATAGGCAAAGGCCCTGGGCCTCTTCCCAAATATTTGAGCGGGAAGGGAGCCAACAATTGGCCGATTTGAAGGGGAACATCGGGTACACTTATCCTGACTAAAGTTGGTCTTCCCCTGCCAAAGGTTCTGGCGATGGCACCGGCTTGGGCTCCACAGTGACTTCCTCCTTGTCGTGGAGTTGGTCTTGGTCTCATTGCACCGAAATGGATGCCTTTGCTTGATCTTCTCGCCTGCGCTTGCCCCCTTTGCACCAAAGAGGAAAGTTTAACGCCCCGGGACCGATGCTCGAGAAGACTTCCATATATTCCGGATTTCGCTGTGTGTTCCATTTGTGCCTGCCCTTTTATTTTTGCATTGCATCATGTCATCATGCCAGCATGTCATTTAATTTTTAAAAAAACCTCAACAAAATAAATCGTATGGATCTTCGGTCCATTTAAATTGAGGGAATTCACATGGTGAGTTCTCTTTATAATATATCATCCCGATATTAGTGGAGCTATTATAAAATAATCCATTCTTTGGAATCACCATAACACACTTGCAAAATCCCAATGCCTCTTATTATTTCAATTCTTGGCCTCTAACCTTGCCATATATCCTTTCGTCATTTTTCCGGAGCTCCACCTAAATTCTCAACATTTTTGGAAACTCCTAGAACCTAGCCCTAGTTCAAACACATTTGAATTAAATTCAAATGAGTTTGAATTTACATCTTCCAATCTTGGCTTTTTCTATTTTCTCGGAACAAGCGTATTTTTGTGAGTTCGGGAAAATTATCCCCTTGTCCAAATTCTTTTCCTAAACCTCTTCTTCTTTTCCTCTCTTTTTTTTGGTCTTTTCTGCTAAAGAGAATTAGAGAGAGAGAGAGTAGGAGCCCAGCAGACCATTTAGGCCCAACCTCCCACGCAGGCCCATCCGGCCCTGCCGACCGAACCCTAGCCCCGACCCCTCCTCTCGATCTCTCGCTCTTTTCCCCTCGAACCCTTCCTCCAGCGCCGCCATCTCCCTCGCTCATCCCGATCCCCATCTCACTCTCTCCCTCTCGATCCCACGTGCCTCCCTCTGCAGATCCAGGCCGGAGCCCCGTCGGCATCCTCGCCACTCTCGTTCCCCTTCCATCAGCAGCCGCGCCCTCGTCCCGTCCCCTCTGCCTCCTCGTCGCCTGTATCCGCCGCCAGCCACCGCAGAACCAGGCCGCTGCCGCGCCATGTCACCTCCTCCTCACCTCCCCGAGCGCCTAGTTCACCGCCGCCGCTCCCCTGCATCCCGTCTCCGCCTCCCCTGCTTCTGCAAACTCTCGATGACAAGGACGAGCCCCTGCCTCCTTGCCTCCCCGACACGACCTGGCCCGATCCGGCCATCTCCGACGCCTCCTCGCCGCCCGGGTCCACTTCCTCCGGTCGTCTCCACCGCCCAGGGCCCCGGCGACCTCACCGTCCGGGCCTCCTCCGTCACGCGCCGACCTGCAATGTTCCTCGCCACCGCGGCTCTGCTTCCTGACAGACAGAGGACCGCGCCCGTTGACGCTGTCCAAGCCCTGCCCCGCCTCTGCTTCGTTCGAGCGGGGAGGAGGACGCGCCTCCGCTCGCCCGCATCGACCAGCGCCTAGTCCCTGCCGCCGGCCTCCTGTATGCTTCTTTTGGACCAGCAAGAACGCCGCCAAGAACCGTATGCGGATGCATCGTCTCAAGGATTTTTTTCGCCAAGTACCTCTACGTGCGGATTCGCCAAGTACCACGATGCCCTCCTGAAGAGTTCGGGAACTCTTCGACAAGTCCGATGTCGCGCTTGTACAACTACGCTGCCAAGTACCTCTACTGGAACATCTACGAAACGTGTACCCCGACGTCGCGTGTACCCCTACCGTCGCCCCGAAGACGTTGGAGTCGTCAAGTTCCTCTATGAAAACGTGTACCACTACCGCCGCCCGAACCTCTACAGAACGTGTACCACAACCAGCGCTGAAAAACCGTGAACGACTACGGATGACCCTCCAAGTTTGTCCAGATCGTCATGTACACCGCCGTCGCGAGTACCACTACTTCCCACGACGACCCATGTACAACTACTTCCACATCGAACCCGTCTACCCCGAAATGCACGCTTTGAAGGTATAACACCGAGACGATGACCCGTGGATGAATGCATGTGTGTTGTATGAGATGCTCGAGATTTGCACCGTGATCGAATTGTCTTTGCACGTTCCTCGTTTGCCATGCCACCGTCATGTGGGACACCCGGTATCCGGGATCCCTCCCCATCCCTTGCGTGTTCCACACATCTGCACACTTCTCTCTTGCATCGGTATCTCCATGAGCTACCGGAACCGATATGTTGCCGTGGCATCGTTTTCGGATTCGTTGTCGTGGCACCCCTTTCTTCCACCACGGTGACAAATGCTTCATAACATGCTCATGTCAACATTTTCATAAAATGGCATAAAACTTTCATATGTCATCCGCATCATGTTAACAACATTTAAATGGTTAAAACTGTTTTTGCAATAAATTGCTAAATGACATATGGGGATTTTATGGAATTGTTGTTTGTCGTTCCGGCCTCATTTAAATTTGCCTAAATAGTTAGTTTACTTATGCCTCACCTCTTGCCATGTTTATCAACATTTAATATTGTTGGGTACATAAATGAGAGAGAACTAAATAATTGATGTGGTGTTTCGTCAATATGCAACTCGTTGCATATTGAGCTCCACTTAATTTGTAGTGTTGTTTGTTGCACTTTGCCATGCCATGCCTCATTAAACCGGACATGCATCATACTTGATTGTGCATCATGCCATCATTATGCTTGGTTGTTTACTATGTTGCTTGTTTCTTTCCGGGTTGCTTCTCTCGTTAGCTTCGGTTTCGTTCCGGAGTTGTGAGGATTCTTTCGACTACGTCCGTTTGTCTTCTTCTTGGACTTGTTCTTCTTCCTAGCGGGATTTCAGGCAAGATGACCTTACCCTCGAAATCACTTCTATCTTTGCTTGCTAGATGCTTGCTCTTTTGCTATGCCTATGCTGCGATACCTACCACTTGCTTATCATGCCTCCCATATAGTTAAACCAAGCCTCTAACCAACCTTGTCCTAGCAAACCATTGTTTGGCTATGTTACCGCTTTGCTCAGCCCCTCTTATAGCGTTGTTAGTTGCAGGTGAAGATGAAGTTTGTTCCTTGTTGGAACATGGAGATGTTGTTCCTTGTTGGAACATGTTTACTTGTTGGGATATCACAATATATCTTATTTAATTAATGCATCTATATACTTGGTAAAGGGTGGAAGGCTCGGCCTTATGCCTGGTGTTTTGTTCCACTCTTGCCGCCTAGTTTCCGTCATATCGGTGTTATGTTCCCAGATTTTGCATCCCTAACGCGGTCGGGTGATTTATGGGACCCCCTTGACAGTTCGCTTTGAATAAGACTTTTCCAGCATGGCCCAACATTGGTTTTACCATTTGCCTACCACCCACACCTTTCCCTTGCGTCGGCCAGCCCGAGGGCCATCTTTATTCAGGCCCCCCGGGCCAGTGCTTCTCTAAGTGCTGGTCCGAACTAGAGCCCTTTGCAGCGCCACCTCAGGGAAACTTGAGGTCTGGTTTTAGTTGTACGGAGTGTTCATCCGGTGTTGCCCTGAGAACGAGATATGTGCAGCTGCTATCAGGATGTCGGCGCATCGGGCGGCTTTGCTGGACTTGTTTTATTGCTGTCGAAATGTCTTGTAGCCGGGATTCCGAGACTGGTCGGGTCTTCCCGGGGAGAAGGAATATCCTTCGTTGATCGCAAGAGCTTATCATGGGCCAAGTTGGGACACCCCTGCAGGGTTTGAACTTTCGAAAGCCGTGCCCGCGGTTACGTGGCAGATGGGAATTTGTTAATGTCCGGTTGTAGAAAACCCGAAGTTGATCTTAATTAAAATACATCAACCGTGTGTGTAACCGTGATGGTCTCTTCTCGGCGGAGTTCGGGAAGTGAACACGGTGTTGGAGTTATGCTTGACGTAGGTTGTTCTAGGATCACTTCTTGATCATAGTTCATCGACTGTGCTTTTGCCTTCTCTTCTCGCTCTCATTTGCGTATGTTAGCCACCATATATACTAGTCGCTTGCTGCAGCTCCACCTCATACCTTTTACCCTACCTTTAAGCTTAAATAGTCTTGATCTCGCGGGTGTGAGATTGCTGAGTCCCCGTGACTCACAGATACTTCCAAAACCAGTTTGCAGGTACCGATGAAACCGTGCAGGTGACGCATCCGAGCTCAAGTAGGAGCTCGATGAAGATCTTGTTCATTGTGTTGTTTCGTTTTCAGTTGATCACTAGTGGAGCCCAGTCGGGATGATCGGGGATCTGTGTAGCATTTGGGGTAGTCTTCTTTTATTTTGGTTCCGTAGTCGGACCTTGATTGTATCTGTATGATGTAATGCTTTACTCATGTATTGTGTGAAGTGGTGATTGTAAGCCAGCTATGTACCTCTTTCCCTTATGTATTACATGGGTTGTGTGAAGATTACCTCACTTGCGACATTGCTTTCAATGCGGTTATGCCTCTAAGTCGTGCTTCAACACGTGGGAGATATAGTCGCATTGAGGGCGTAACAGAAAGGGAGGACACTGCGCGGGCTGGCGCCCGCCTGGCACCTTTGGTCGTCACGGCTTGCGTCATGGGCACCTCGTGAGGTACCCCACCTTGATCTCTCCGCCTCCTCGCGAGCCAGCCCAAGGAGACCGTGCTGGAGGAAGCTCCATGTCGTCCGCCTCGCGAGGCTTTGCCCCTTGCGAGGGTCTTGAGACTTGTGCTGATGAAGATGGGCCACGTTGGGCCCCAACTCGAGCCATGCCGCAGGCCGCAGGCAGGCAAGTCTGGGGACCCCCGTTCCCAGAACGCCGACAGTAGCCCCCGGGCCCAAGGCGCGCATGGACTTAGTCGTGCCGAGAGGCGTAAGGGCAAGGGCGAAGCGCCGCGGGCCCTAACAGCTTGCGGCCACGGGCGCCGCATGGCGGTTGATTGGACGTGGGTGGCACCGTTTACCCACGCTCCCTTATTCTGCGCCGTGCTAGGTTGCCCCGCCGTTGTACACAGCCGTCCCTCTCCCTGTTGCCTGACCGTCTCCTGTTCTTCCTACCTTCGAACTCAGACCCTTGCTTCCAATCCCATCTCACATCCTCTCTCTTCCGCCTGCCGCCATGGCTCCAAAGAAAGGGAAGGGGAAGAAGCCCGTGGCTACATCTCGCCCGCTGCCGCCGGTGGCGCCTGCCGTCGGCCGCTCGATCATACTCAACCTGGAGTGCCTGGACAAGCTCAATCCGGCTCTGGCCACCGCCTTCAACGAGTGAGGGAGGACGACGGCGTGGCCTACGTGTCACCTCCCCACTGATAGGATAATCACCGAGGTCCCTCACTTTGTCGACGCCTTGTGGGCGGGCTTGGTGCCTCCCTTCTCTGATTTCTTCAACGCCGTCCTTGATCATTATCAGATCCACATGATGCACATGGGTCCTGAGTCCATAGCTCCTCTTTCTGTCTTCGCTTTTGTTTGCGAGGCGATGGTGGGCATCCCCCCTTCTGTTGCCCTGCTGCGCCACTTCTTCTCCTTGCATCTGGTCGGCCCCACGCAATGCTCGGCATGTGTGAGCTTCGTAGCTTCGTCCGAGACCGCAGCCTCTGGTATCGACTTCAACCTTCCTCCACCTTCTGCCGAGTTCCGCGAGCGGTGGTTGTACATTGATGTTGGGGTGCCCAGCCCCCGGCTTGCGAAGCCGACATCGCCTGTTGTGCCTAATTCGGGCTGCGGCCAGGAGACGCTCGCAAGTCCCCGGCTCGCCTTCGTCTGGCATCGCTTCATGTCTGCGAAGAAGCTTGGCGTAACGGCGCCCAAAGTGGTGAAGGAGTTCCTATCGCGCCGCATCGCCCCCCTCCAACGCCATTCTCGTAGAATGTGGGCCTTCAACGGGCATGGTGATCGCATGAGGCTTCATGGAGAGGACCTAGCGCCCGAGGTGCTGAGGAGGGTGCGCTTGGTCTTGACAGGCGATCCCAACCACGGGGGTGTCCGGCCGGGGGGAGCCTTGTTGTACCTCTGCCACAACCGGGATGACTTCGTGAGGCAGATGCCCTCTTTCGATGAGTGGGGGTTACGCCCTATCGGCCTCCAGGGGCGTTGCGAGAACCCCGTGGTGGTGATTTCCCTTTTTTTCGGCCAGGGTGAATCCTCCTCGAGTGGTAGCACAGGGAGGCAGGAGACAGCGGGGGTCGAGGGAGCCGCAGACGATGTGACCGCACCTGGCGATGCTCTTAACGGGGTGGCTCACGAGGTCTGCGATCCCGAGGCCACGGGCGAGGTGCCGCCGCCTCTGGAGCTTGAGGCCGAGGCTCCTGAGCCCCCAGCCGGGATTTCAGACGAGGCAACTGCCCGTGCGTTCCAGGCATGCGCCCTTGACGCGAGTGACACTGGCGCTCCGTCCTCTTCGTAGGCTGGCTCCTGCGCGCCTCTCCTGGGTCGTTTCCGTGTGGACTTTGAGGCCCTCCGGAGAAAAAGGGAGGCCTTGGGCGACGACTCCCCCTGCCGCTTGCTGAAGCGCCAGAAGTACTTTGCCGTTGATGAGTGAGTTTTCTCCCTTTCTGTTTCTTATCCTGCTTGCCGCATCCGCTGATCCTTGCCCTGCAGGCCTCTGCCTACTGAGCTCGATGAAGTCGTCGGGCCGGTGCCCTCCTTGACTCCTTCTCCTCCACCACCCTTGAGTGTCTCGAGCGGCACTGCCCTTGTGATTTGGGCGGGTGACGGCGTGGACCGCCGCGTGGCGCGCGGCGACTCCCCCGCCCCTGCGATCTCCCTCCATGGTCCTTCCCTCGACATAGGCAGCCTGCCATGGGCTCCCCATCTGGTGGCGGGCTGCGACTGGCTGAGGCTCCTCCGGGGCCCTTCTCCTGAGGTCAGGTGGGACTCAAGTCGGTCTTCTGATCTGGCGCAGCCATCCGTCGAGAAGGCGCCAGCCTCCAGCCCCTTGCCCGGGGCCAGAGCGATGATCTGAGGTCCTCGACGCCTGCCTGGGGCGGATGGTGGCGCGGCAGACGTGCTTGAGCGCACTCGGGAGCGTCGCGCCCGTTGCCACGAATTCCTCCGGAGGGCGAGTGGTGCCGTAGACCTGCTTGGGCAGGAGCTTGCTGAGGAAGACGCACGCCTGGAAGCTGAGGGCTTGCGCCTGGCTGTCGTGCGGCGCGAGGTGGATGCAGCCGCTGCCCTCGCGCGTCGTCAGCGCGTCCTCGACGACGAAGAGGCGAAGGCGTCGCTGAAGGCTTCTCTGGCGGCTCGGTCTCGGGCCATTGAGGAGGACCGGGGAGCAGACCGACGGCGAGGAGCAGCAGAAGAACAGGCTCAGGAGCTCTTGGCCTGGTGTCGCTCGTTGGAGGAGCAAGCGGAGCTGCGCGAGGCAGCCCTTGCATCGATGGAGGTGGCTTTTGGCGACCCGGCCGAGCTTCGGAAGCGCGAGGAAGCGTTGGTGCTGGAGGCCGCCGAGCGCGCTCGCGAGCTCGAGCAGCTGGAGACGTGGGAGCGCCTGGTGACGCAGGCGGAAAACGATGTCGCCGCGCGAGAGACGCGCGTCCTGGAGGAGGTTTGCCGTCGGGTGGCGATAGCACGCCAAGGCCTCGAGCGTGAGTTCGAGGGGAAGCTGGGGATGATCCGAGTCGAAGCCGAGGGCAGAACCGCCGCCTTGAGGGTCCAGCGGGATGATGCGACGCAACGAGCGGACGCCTCCCGGGTCGCCCTTGAGGCAGCGCAGAAGGAGCTGGCCTCCTCCCAGGCCGAGGTGCTCCGTCTACGCCAGCGTGCGGAAGAGGCCATGGCCATCGAGCGCCAGAATGCCGACGAGATACGCCAGCGGCAAGTCCTGGAGCACCAGCACGGCCCCATGCTCACCAAGCTACGTGATAGGGCCAACATTGCCCTGGGCAACATCTGTGAGGCTGCTGTGGGCGAGCCGCACACGATTAACTACGGTGGCAACCTGCAGTTCTTCACCACCGTGGTGACACAGCTGGAGGCGTGGTCGGCCAGAGCCGATAGGTTGGTGGAGGAGAGGATCCACGCCCTGCTCGGGCGCACCATCTCCCGCGTCTTCAGCCATCTTCGAAACATGGATCCCCACTTCGACTTCGACGCCGCCATCGCCCTAGTTCCCCAAGCTGTTCGAGGAGACCTGGCTGAATGGGTGGAGAGCAACGTAGATGTGCTCGTCCGGGCCTTCACTTCGGACGATGACGGCGTGATCGTGGGCGCTGACGAAGGTGGCGTGGTGGAAGACCCCAATGCCGCTGACGGGGGCGCGGGCAACGAAGGTGAGTTCAGCGACGCCAGCGACAGCTCGGGAGGTGCCTCCGAGGATGCATTGGAGGATTTATCAGATTGACCATGCGTTATCCTCGCCTTTTACTCTGCATAGATAGAACTCAGGCTTTTGGCCCGACGGTTTTGAGAGCATTTTGGGAGAGGGAGCCCCTCATGTATGAACTTGTATATAATGTATCTACAGTGATTAAATCGTACGCGTGTTCAAAGGTAGGCTGGCTCGCCTTTGTTCCTTGCTGGCTTCGGGGCTGCCTTCTGGAGGGCGCTACGTCCCGGGCGCTGGGTAGTTGAAACCTCGGGAGGCGGGGTCGTTGCCGGCAGGAAACCCCGCAGGCTTGGGCCGTCCTCGCAGGCTCCGTGCCATTTATCGAGCGAGACGTCTTCACAGGCATTCGCCTTCTTCACAGGCTCCGGGCCTTCTCCTGAGGGGGATGGCTTCACAGGCGTTCGCCTTCTTCACAGGCTCCGGGCCTTCTCCCGAGGGGGATGGCTTCACAGGCGTTTGCCTTCTTCACAGGCTCCGGGCCTTCTCCCGAGGGGGATGGCTTCACAGGCGTTCGCCTTCTTCACAGGCTCCGGGCCTTCTCCCGAGGGGGATGGCTTCACAGGCGTTGGCCTTCTTCACAGGCTCCGGGCCTTCTCCCGAGGGGGATGGCTTCACAGGCGTTCGCCTTCTTCACAGGCTCCGGGCCTTCTCCCGAGGGGGATGGCTTCATAGGCGTTCGCCTTCTTCACAGGCTCCGGGCCTTCTCCCGAGGGGGATGGCTTCACAGGCGTTCGCCTTCTTCATAGGCTCCGGGCCTTCTCCCGAGGGGGATGGCTTCACAGGCGTTCGCCTTCTTCACAGGCTCCGGGCCTTCACGAGAAAACGAGATGGTGACCAGAACTCGGGAAATGATTCAAACAAGACAAAGCACCCCTTCCCCGAACACACGCAAAGCTCAAATTCGAATTCAACTTAAATCCAGTGGGGAAAAAGGTTACAACCAAAGGAAGAAGGCAATGAAAGCAAACAAAATGCTGCGTCCGGCACCTAATCTAGTCTTCGACGTCTTCTCACCAGCGCGAAGCTAAGTTTTGTCCACTGGGCGTGGGAGGGAGCCCCAGGGCCTGAGGCCGGCACCCCTGAGACTCCGGGGCGTGTACAGCCCCACTCATTATTACGTGGGAGTGTCACGGGGCGGCGAGCTTCACAGGCACTGGGACTTCTTCACAGGAACCGGTCTTGCTTCATATCGCCAGACGAGGGCCCCGCCTTGCGCCACACTCTAGTGCCACCAACGACGACTTGAAACCAGGATGCCACCGGTGGGGTAGAGCGGTCGCCGTCGGCTCCCCCGACGACCATGGGTCCTCCGCCAGGGGCAGGCCCTCGGGCGCCTCCCCAGCGGAGGGCCTATCTTCTAAGAACGCCTTGCTCCGAACGCCGCGGTGGTGAGGTAGGATCTCTTCCCCTTTCCTGCAGCCCCCTGCGTCCTCCTCCTGAGGGGTAGGAGACCGCAGGGGCGGGGCAGCTGCTCGTCGCGGCGACCTGCACCTCCTGTGACCCATGATTAGCGTATGCCTGCTCTTGAGGAATTAATGGTACCCGATAGTTATTGCCTCCAGTGTGACCGACGGAGCCGTCCCAGGGTTCCTGGAGGGGCTCGGCCTCTGGCGTCTCGTCCTCCCAGCTGGGGCTGAAGAGCGAGCCCTGTTTGCCCTCGTGAGCGTGTCCTTGGTCCATCATGTGGGGCACGTACTCCACTGGCGCCGCCACCCCGAATGCTGTGCTGTAGTGCTCCATGCGCCATGCAGCGTTGCTTGTCGTGCCCACCGCGTGGTGGTAGCGCGGCTGGCCGCTGGCGCAGTGGGCCGCGCTGAGCCCCTCTCCTTCACGCGCCGGGGGCGGGGGTAGCGCCACCGCCAGTCTGGTGCCGGCGGATTCGCCGGTGTTGGGGTAGTCTTCAGGTCCGCGCGGGTGCGCGGGTCTCCCTCGTGTGCCGCCCTGAACTTGGGGTGGAAGCTGGATGCAGAAGGGGTGAGCCCCCGAAGCGGCGAAGCCCAGGAGCTCGGCGACCCGCTCCAGCAACACGTCGCTGCCGCCTTCCAGTATCCTGCACTGTAATAGCTCCCGCGCTACCGTGAGCGCGGCCCTTGAGTTTGCCTGTTCTCGGCGGGTGTACGGTGTCGTAGCCGCGGCGTGGTAGGAGGCCCTCACCGTCGACCGCGCCTGTCACGGTGTGAGGGTCGCAAAAGCTTGCCCGCGTTGCCCGCGGCCCACAGCGCCCTGCGGACCACGAGCTGCCTGTGGCGCGGGGCTGCCCCGAGCGGGAGCCTCCGCGCAGATGGGCGACGCCGCCCATGGGCCTTGGTTGCCCGCCTGGTCGCCGGACATGGTGACGATGACGTAACGGGAGACGGAGTGATGGGAAGGCGGATTCCGGCGCACCCCTACCTGGTGCGCCAAATGTCGGATCACGGGTTCCGGCAGACCCTTAAGGTTCGAACTCTGGGGTGCGCGCGGAGATCGCGCCCTCTACCTCTCCGTCTCGCTGGGATCTAAACTACTGCAAGAACAACACAAGAGACACAGGGTTTATACTGGTTCGGGCCACCATTGTGGTGTAATACCCTACTCCAGTGTGGTGTGGTGGATTGCCTCTAGGGCTGATGATGAAGAACAGTACAAAGGGGAACGACCTCGCGAGGGTCTGTTTTTGGCTAGGGGATGAACTGCTGGGGGGAGTTCGATCGCCCTTCTCTCCCTCTCTCTTTACTTGCTCTAGGTCTTCTCCTCCCTCTTCTTCCATATGCCTCTACCTTGGGGGTGGCTAGTCCTATTTATAGGCAAAGGCCCTGGGCCTCTTCCCAAATATTTGAGCAGGAAGGGCGCCAACAATTGGCCGATTTGAAGGGGAACATCGGGTACACTTATCCTGACTAAATTTTGTCTTCCCCTGCCAAAGGTTCTGGCGATGACGCCGACTTGGGCTCCACAGTGACTTCCTCCTTGTCGTGGAGTTGGTCTTGGTCTCGTTGCACAGAAATGGATGCCTTTGCTTGATCTTCTCGCCTGCGCTTGCCCCCTTTGCACCAAAGAGGAAAGGGATGACACTGCGCGGGCTGGCGCCCGCCTGGCACCTTTGGTCGTCACGGCTTGCGTCATGGGCACCTCGTGAGGTACCCCACCTTGATCTCTCCGCCTCCTCGCGAGCCAGCCCAAGGAGGCCGTGATGGAGGAAGCTCCATGTCGTCCGCCTCGCGAGGCTTGGCCCCTCGCGAGGGTCTTGAGAATTGTGCTGATGAAGATGGGCCACGTTGGGCCCCCACTCGAGCCACGCCGCAGGCCGCAGGCAGGCAAGTCTGGGGACCCCCGTTCCCAGAACGCCGACAAATATCTCGAGCCCATAAAAAACATGGGCCTTTAATAGACCGAAAGTGAGATTGGGCCCTGATTGTGCCAAATAACCCACTGGACTTAGCAGGCCGAAATGGTGGCCCATTTACGATGCGGATCTTTGACAGGCCGAAATTCGGACGGGCCGTAAATGCGCAGACCTAATACATAGGCCTTTAACAGGCCGGAACATCGGTCGGGCTAGATTATCGTCATTTTTATATGGGCCGTTAATGGGCCCGATATGACGTTGGGCCACATATGGCCCATGGTTTACGTCCGGCGTTAACATGCCGAAAATGACAACAGGCCGAAAGTGGCCCAAAGCTATAGTGGGCCTCTAACAGGCCGAATGTCAGACATGGCCGAATATGACCCAAATCCTTCACGGTCGTTTATGGGACGAAAGTTTTGATGGCCTGTAAATGGGCCAAATGAAGCCGGACCTTTAAAAGGCCGGAAATACACGAGACCGTAATTCGGCACAATTACTTAGCGGACTGTTAACGGGCCAGAAGTGACCATGGGCCGCGTTGATGACAAGTTTAGGACAGGCCGTTGACGGGCCGATTTGACAGAAAACGTTGGGCCTTTAGCTGGGCCGGCCCATTATGGTCGGTAGAATCTTGTGGGCCTTTAGCTGGGCCGGCCCATTGTGGTCCGCAAAATCTTGTGGGCCTTTAGCTGGGTCGGCCCATTATGGTCTGCAAAATCATGTTGGCCTTTAGCTGGGCCGGCCCATTATGGTTTGCTAAATTTTGTGGGCCTTTAGCTGGGCCGGCCCATTATGGTCCGCTAAATTTTATGGGCCTTCAGTTGGGCTGGCCCATTTAAACTTTGTGGTCCACTTTTGGGCCTGTCCACGTGTCAACATATCATAGGCCCATCCCGACCATTGGATGAGTGACACCTGTGCCAACGCGGAGATGACGCGTGGATCCGTCAGCCAATGAGATTTTTACACGAGAAAAATCGGCATTAGTCGTGGCTGTTAACGGGTTATCGGATCCAGAATCCGACCTGATAGCTTAACGGAGTTCCGTTACGGTGGATGCCACGTGTCGGTCACCCTTGACAAAAGCGCTTCTGTGAAGCGCGATTTATCGTCATGAAAGTGGACACTTCTGTGATGATAATTTTGGCAATGTCATGAAACACTTCTATGACAGCACAGGTCTGACTATCTTGATTCTGTCATAAATTTTGTCATGGATGTACATGCATGATAGAAAACGCGACCTACTGTGACAAACACATATCATCACGGAAGTGTATTTTTTGTAGTGGATGCTAGAGCTAGGTGGGATCTTTGCACACGCCCAGACTTCAAACCTTCTTGGGTCCGCGGAGCCCTGAAGCCAACATTTGGCACGCTAGGTAGGCGCGTATCGAAGCTTCGCCTCTTCGCCAACTGCGCTCCACCCCTGCTTCGTCGTCCCCATGGCGGGCGCCCCTGCAGGAATGGCCGCCCGGAGCATATGGGAGCACTACGGGCTTCCCGACCTTAACCCCCGGCCTACGCCAGGTGCGGTGGCCCGTAAGGTTCTGGCTGGTGTTGCCCTCGGGGTACGACGGTGTTGTGGACCCAAGGAGTTCCTCTGATTATATGCGTAGACCATCCAGGCGGCAGGTGGCAACGACAAGGCCATGGGAAACTGGCTTCCCTTGGCCCTCACGGAGGACCCTCGATCTTGGCTCTGAGGTCTCCCGGACGCCTCGATTTCCTCTTGGGAGGAGCTCTGCGGCCAGTTCGTTGTGCTCTTCGCGGCTCCGGCGCCCTACGCAGTCGCATGCATCATCAGTGGGTCACAGGAGCCTACCTCCGGCTGCCACATCAAGCAGTTTCTCCGTCGGGCAAGCACTACCCGACCGCAGCATGGGGCTTCATGGGGCCACGCCAGGCCTCAGGCCGACATCACCTTTGACTTCAAGAATCATCCCAATACCATGGTCGTTGCAGGTGCGCTCCGCATGCTATGCATGCCCACTAAGGGAGTCCTGGACTAAGGGGTCCTCGAGCGTCCGGCCTGTTAGCCATGGGCCGGACTGATGGGCTGTGAGGATACGAAGACTGAAGACTCTCACCCGTGTCTGGATGGGACGCTCCTTGGCGTGGAAGGCAAGCTTGGAGATCAAATATGAAGATTCCCTTCTTTGTAACCGACTTTGTACAACCCTAGTCCCCTTCGGTGTCTATATAAACCGAAGGGCTTAGCCCGTAGAGGAGATATACAATTACAGTCATACAGGCTAGACTTCTAGGGTTTTAGTCATTACGATCTCTTGGTAGATCAACTCTTGTAATACTAATATTCATCAAGATCAATCAAGCAGGAAGTAGGGTATTACCTCCATAGAGAGGGCCCGAACCTGGGTAAACATTGTGTCCCCCGTCTCTTTTTACCATAGACCTAGACGCACAGTTCAGGACCCCCTACCCGAGATCCGCTGGTTTTGACACCGACATTGGTGCTTTCATTGAGAGTTCCACTGTTGTTGGGGATATTACTACTGGGCATAAACCGGGCCATCTGGGCCGGGTTAACTTCATCAGTAGTTCAAAGGTGTTAAAGCCCAAAGAGGCAGATAAGGGCCCAAGGCCTATAGTCGGTTTAGGACCTGTAGCCGTAAACGGGCTTTATGTGTAAACTTGTATTGTAAGTTAGGAATAAGGAGAGACCAACCCGGTACGAGTATGAACCGGTGATTGGGACACTGTGAACCGACGGGCGTCACCCGTGTATATAAGGGGAGGACCCGGCGGCGGTTCAAGGACAGACAACAATAATTCGAGACTTAGGCGAAGCTTGTTTGCTCCCTAGTCATCGAAACCCCATCAATTCCATCACAACTAGACGTAGGCTTTACCTTCATCGAAGGGGCCGAACTAGTATAAAATCTCTGTGTGCCTGTGTCCGCTTTAACCCCTTCAGGCTACCCGTGACGATGGCTCCACGACTAAGTCCTTTCACTAGGACATCTGCCGTGACAAAACCACGATAGTTGGCGCCCAACGTGGGGCTATCGCACGATGGTTTCAAGTTCTTGGAGGGCAGCTTTGAAGGACTCGGGGGCTACGTTGTGGGCTGGATGACTAATAGTCGTCGCGGCAAGCTCTACATCAACGATGCAGGCTGGGGCCCTGGGGCTAGCCCAATTGAGTACGGGTACCGGGTCCCCTTTGGTGGCATACACGTCTTCATCGGCAAGATCGGTGAACCAGGCCCTGAGCCGGACATCTGCACCGACCTCATCGAGACGGCTCAGCGTGCGCGATCTGCCCAGGTTAAACCGGCCGTGAAGCGTGCCTTCGTGGGAGTCATCCATGGAGGAAGTTATGAGGACGGATCAGAATCTGGTGGCGAGACCGTCGTTTACTCTGGCGACGAGTCGTCAACCGGAGAAACCGAATCTCTGTACCAACTTCAAGATGGCCGGATTGGGGGCTGTTCCGATGGCGACAGTATTCCGGACCCCTCTGATCTGCCCAACCGGGTTGGAATATTCATGGCCGGTACACAGGCCGCGCTTCACTCTTTGACTGCTACGACAATGATCTCCGGTTCAGTAACGGCGACGGCTGCCGGGGCAGGAGGCTGTGGGCGCCGCCGGCTCAAGTTTTATCGGATTTGTTCGATGCGTTGGCTGCGCTCATGGCAGAGGCTAACCCGACGGATCAGGACGCTCACAACGCGGAGATTGCAAAAGTGAGGGAGCTAATCACTCAGGCTAAAGCGGGCCTAGCAACTGAGGATGCCAGGATGACTGCAGAGCGGGCCGCTTTAGATGCACAGGCCTACATGCTCATGTTGGACCAGAACGCATCGCAGGAAATCATGAGGAGGAAGCACCGGTCTCGTCTGCCTTCGGTCTTTGAAGCCAGAGACCTCTTCAACACCCCCGGAGCAGGAGCCAGTAATCCGCCAGTGGTAAACCGGGTGGAGGCACCTGGGACAGGCGCGCCGGTCCAGAGACCTCAGGCTGTGCCGACACCTCCGGGTCACTACTCCAACCCGATGGACAACCTTGTTGCAGCTGCTGCGTGGCTGGAGGCCATTCCTATTGAAGGTGATTCGCTGCAGGCGGTACAGACGCGCCGGGCCAAGGAGCTCCTTAGGACAGCTTTGGTCCAACAGGAAGCATATTCATACAGCCGCGATCGGATCCACTCAACCCCTCGCCCGAGCCGGAGCTATAGCAGGCATATGGATGAACCGGCCGTGTCCAGTAATGCACGGCGAGGAGAGCCCCGTGGCCATAACCCAGCAGGTGGTATCGAGAACGCTCAGGAGGTAGTGGACCGGGCCCGAGCGCGCAGGGAGGCCGAGTTAGCGGCATAGTATCAAGATCGTCAGCTTATGCCGGTTCGTCCGACCACCATGGTCGAGCCTGGAAGTACTTCCAGTGCTTTGGGAGTGCCCTGCCTTGTTCCCGCTTTACGCAATGTGCGCCTGCCCAAGGATTTTAAAGGCCCACGCAATGTGCCGAATTATACGGCGGATCAACCTCCAGAGACATGGGTGGAGAGCTATGAGATGTCCATGGAGATGCTTGATGTGGATGATGCGGCGTGTGCAAAGTACTTCACCATGATGCTTGAAGGAATGGCCCGTACATGGTTAAAAAGCTTACCGGCCAATTCTATCAGTTCATGGGCCCAGTTACGAGCCCGGTTTATCAGTAATTTCAAAGACACATGTAAGCAGCCAATGTCGATAGTGGATCTAGCTGCCTGTGTCTAGGAGGAAGGAGAACCAATGACGCATTGGGTGCGCTGGGTCTCGCAAGTTCTGCATTCATCAGAACGCATCAACGCGGACACCGCAGTTATAACCCTGGAAGGCAATTGCCGGTTTGGGCCCCTAAAACTGAAATTAGGGCGGATGAAGCGCCACTGCACTGACATAGGGACTCTCATGGGCGCTTTGGTAAAGTATGCTGATTCTGATAGTACCAAGGATCCCGAGTCTGATGATGAGAAGACAGTGAAGGGAAAGAAGAACAACAACTCCAAAGGTCAGCAACATCACCCGACAGGTAACGGTGGTGGAGGCAAGCGCAAAGCGGATGGTAACATGGACTTCGTGGCTAATACCAACGCGCCGGACAAGGGCCAGCGGCGTAAAGGTAAACCGCAGAATCGCAGTGGGGTGCCTAACCCTAACCCGGATCGCCTGAACTATCTGTTGAACCAGCCCTGCCCGAAGCATGGGACAAAGGAGGTGCCAGCAAACCACCTTTGGAAGGATTGTTACATTATGTAGGAGTTTAAAAATTCTAATGCTTTCCGGTATGATCACGACTCTGGCGGTGGCTCAGGATCCGGGCCGGGTTACGGTGGAGGAAATTCCGGTTCAGGATTCAATGATAATCCGGGCGGACATAGTAATCAGAATAATCAGAATAGCCAAGGTGGTTACAACCAGCAGCAGCAACAGTCAGGTTACCAGAGCAACCCAAAGCAGTTGAATAGTGGGCAGTACCATGTCTTCACAACTAGCTTGGACAAGTGAGACCGGAAGGTTCAGAAGCGGGCTGTTAACTCTGTTGAACCAGTTGTGCCCCGTTACTTACGCTGGTCTGAGCAGCCAATCGTATGGAGCAGAGAGGATCACCCACTATGGAGCAGAGAGGATCACGCACCCCGGGTTGATAACCCGGGTCAGCTGGCGTTGGTGGTGGCACCTCAGGTGGGAGGTTATAAGTTCACCAAGGTACTCATGGACGGAGGGAGCAGCATTAATATCTTGTACTATGAGACCTTTCGTCGTATGGGATTGATAGATAAAAATCTCAAACCATCCAATACGGTGTTCCATGGTGTGGTACTTGGCAAATCAGCATATCCTGTTGGTAAGATAGCTCTGGAAGTGGCCTTCGGAGATGATCATGATTCCAGGACGGAGACGTTAACGTTTGAAGTGGTAAAGATCCAAAGTCCGTATCACGCCCTGTTTGGGCGACCGGCCTACGCCAAGTTCATGGCACGGCCTTGTTATGTGTACTTGCAGCTCAAGATGCCGGGTCACAAGGGGACAATTACGGTTCATGGAAGCCGTCGAGTCGCTTTGGAGTGCGAGGAAGGAGATGCGGCCTATGCAGAGTCGGTTTGTGCCACCGAGGAGCTGAAATTTTATAAAGACAATGTTGATCCGGCAGATATGACTCCGTTGAAGAAGCCAACTACGAAGCACGATCCGGCCTTGAAGTTCAAATCGGCAGGTAAGACTAAGCTTGTTGACTTCGTGCATGGCGATTCGTCCAAGCAATTCAGCATCAGTGCCAATTTGGATCTGAAATAGGAAAGCGCGCTCATCGAGTTCATCCATGAGAATCGGGACATTTTTGCATGGAAGCCTTCTGACATGCCAGGTGTACCGAGGCAACTCGCTGAGCACACTCTTAATGTGGATCCTAAATACAAACCGGTGAAACAGTTCCTCCGTCGGTTTAACAAAGAAAGACGCAAAGCTATTGGACAAGAGGTTGCCAGGCTTTTGGCAGCTGGGTTCATTGTTGAAGTTTTTCACCCTGAGTGGCTTGCTAATCCGGTGTTGTTCCTTATTAAAAATGGCACCTGGCGTATGTGTGTGGATTACACATACCTTAATAAGGCTTGCCAGCAGATCCATTTGCCCTCCCCGGTATTGATCAAATCATTGATGCTACGGCGGGTTGCGAGCGTTTGAGTTTTCTGGATGCATATTCTGCTTATCATCAGATCAGAATGGCAGTTAAGGACCAGGAGAAGATGGCGTTCATCACTCCCTTTGGAGCCTTCTGCTATGTGTCTATGCCCTTTGGGCTCAAGAGTGCCCATGCAACCTATCAACGGTGTGTACAAAATTGCCTTCATAAACAGATTGGCCGTAATGTACATGCTTATGTGGATGATATTGTGGTTAAGTCAAGGAAGAAGGAGACTCTGGTTGAGGATTTGAAGGAAACCTTTGATAACCTGAGGACGTACAAGATGATGCTCAATCCGGCCAAATGTGTTTTTGGGGTACCAGCGGGCAAGTTATTGGGTTTTCTGGTGTCCAACAGGGAATTGAGGCTAATCCGGAAAAGATCACAACCATCACCTCCCTGGCTAAACCGAAGTGTATCAATGATGTTCAACGTTTAGCTGGTCGGATTGCTGCGTTGAGCCGGTTTATCAGCCGCCTTGGTGAGAAGGCAATTCCTTTATATCAGATGTTGAAGAAGACAGATCAGTTCGTCTGGAGTTCTGCTGCTGATCAGGCATTTGAGGACCTAAAGCGGCAATTGGCTAACCCTCCTATGCTTGCCGCTCCCGTTGACAAGGAGCCGCTACTGCTATATGTTGCTGCTAATACTCGCGCAGTCAGCGTGGCTATTGTGGTGGAGCAGAAGGAGGCAGGTAAGGAGCATCCGGTTCAGCGTCCGGTTTACTATATCAGCGAGGTACTTATTGAATCCAAGCAAAGGTATCCGCATTGGCAGAAGCTGGTATATGGAGTTTTCATGGCAAGCCGGAAGCTGAAGCAGTATTTCCAAGGGCACCCCAGCACAGTGGTCAGTTCTGCTCCCTTAGGCGATATCATCCAGAACCGGGAGGCGACGGGCCGGATTGCCAAGTGGGCCATAGAGCTTGGGCCGCACGGGTTGAAGTACGAGCCCCGAACGGTGGTGAAGTCTCAAGCACATGTTGATTTTATCAATGATTGGACGGAGCTGCAAGCACCTGAAGAGAAGCCCGATCACACATATTGGACCATCCATTTTGACGGATCCAGGCAATTGGAGGGCTCGGGGGCTGGAGTCGTATTAACTTCCCCACGAGGGGACAAGTTTTGCTACGTTCTCCGCTTAATGTTCCCTTGTACTAACAATGCAGCTGAGTATGAAGCCTTGCTCCATGGTCTCCGGATGGCTAAAGAGATGAATCTGAGCCGGGTTAAGTGCTTCGGTGACTCGGACCTAGTGGCTCAACAGGTATCCGGCACCTGGGATTCCAAGGACCCACTCATGGCTGCATATCGTCGTGAGGTGGATATTGTTGCAGGTCACTTCAAGGGCTATCAGGTGGACCACGTGGACCGTCGGAAGAATGAAGCAGCGGACGCTTTAAGCCGATTGGGCTCTCAACGTAAACCGGTCCCGCCTAATGTTTTTCTTGATGTGCTACACAACCCGTCGGTCAAGCTCCCTGGTGAAGCGGATTTGGCGATTCCTGATCCGGAGGCTCAACTGGTGGCAGCTCTACACGCCATTCCGGATTGGACGCTTCCTTATCTTGCGTACATGAACCGGGGGGAGTTACCAGCGGACGAATCCTTGGCCCGGCAGATAATCCGACGATCCAAGTCTATGACTATTGTTAATGGTGAATAGCATCATTGCAGTGTGTCAGGGGCGTTTCAACGTTGCGTATCTCCTGAAGAAGGTTGTGAAATTTTGCGTTAGATCCACGAAGGAGATTGTGGTCATCACGCCGGTTCAAAATCTTTGGTGGCTAAAGCGTTCCGCCATGGTTTTTATTGGTTAACTGCTCATGCTGATGCGGAGGATCTGGTCAAACGATGTGACGGTTGCCAAAAGTTCTCAAGACGCTCTCATGTGCCAGCTCAAGAATTGAGGATGATTCCGATTACTTGGCTGTTTGCAACTTGGGGGCTGGATATGGTTGGGCCTTTCAAAAGGTCCAAGGATAAGAAGACCCACCTCTTGGTGGCGGTTGACAAGTTTACATAGTGGGTGGAGGCAGAACCTGTTAGCAAGTGTGATGCAGCCACAGCGGTTCAGTTCATCAAAAAGGTGATTTTCCGGTTTGGCTTTCCACATAGTATCATCACAGATAATGGTACCAATTTGTCCAAGGGGGCTATGAAGGAGTTCTGTGAACGAGAGCACATACGGCTTGATGTTTCATCAGTAGCCCACCCACAGTCCAATGGTCATGCAGAAAGAGCTAAATAAGAGATCTTGAGAGGCATCAAACCGCGGCTTATGGTTCCTTTGCAGAGGACACCGGGTTGTTGGGTAGAAGAGCTGCCATCTGTGTTATGGAGTATCAATACTACGCCCAACAGATCCACAGGATACACGCCGTTCTTCATGGTCTACGGAGTAGAGGCGGTTCTTCCCAGTGATATCCGTCATGACTCACCTCGCGTAGCAGCTTATGTTGAAGCGGATAACGAGACGGCACGACAAGACACTTTGGACCTGTTGGATGAGAAGCGTGACATAGCAGCTGCCCGCTCAGCGATTTACCAACAGGATCTTTGTCGCTATCACAGTCGCCGATTCAGAACCAGAACCTTTCAAGAAGGAGATTTGGTGCTTCGGCTCATTCAAGATCAGACTGATATACATAAGCTATCCCCACCTTGGGAGGGACCTTTCATGGTCAGCAAGAATCTGCACAACGGGTCATACTATCTGATCGATATTCGAGAGCATAAAGACTCACGTACATCAGAGGAGGAGACCAACAGGCTGTGGAACATAGCTCATCTTCGGCCTTACTATACCTGAGCCATCGGCTCTACTTATGTACATATTATGACAAGTGTATATATTATGATTAATATAATAAACCGGAGCCTCAACTAAAGCGGGGTATCTGTTCTTTTACATCATGGGTGGTTACATGGAGTTGTTCTATCTCAAAGCGGCCTCCGGTTTACCACTTGAAAGTTTTATAAACATCACTTGGGGGCTTGGTCGTGTCCGAACCAATGCAACACCTTTTGATGGTCGCAAGCCACCAGATCACTTGGGGACATGGTCAAGTCTGAACCAGTCACACGTCTTGATCGGCCTAAGGCCATAGAATCACTTGGGGGCTTGGTCGAACCCGAACCAGTGCCACGCCTTTTGATCGGCATAATGCCACGGTTTCATTTGGGGACCTGGCTGACTTGAACCATAGCTACACCTATTAGGATCTTGGTCCTGTCCGACCATGGTAACACCATCTGATCAGGTCAGTAAAGCCTCTTTTTGCAAAGGTTTTTATCATTACCTTTTCTTTAACATTTTTTACTGTTGCTTTGCGTTTTTTAAACTGGCAACATTTTAAACCGGTTCAAACTATCATTTTTAATCCGGAGATTATTTGCCCGGTTTGATTTTTTCGGTGCACATCCCATTATGGAGTAACAGGGTATTTCTTATCACCCGGCATGGTTTACATGGTAAGCGGGCATTTTTTACACAGGAGCTGTTTTCTCCACTGACGGTTTAGGTTTATAAACCTCCGTTCCAAGATTGGCTAAAGCCAACTTCATGCCTATCGATGGAAGTTTAAGATTTTATGATTGCAGGAGATATAGATTGAAGGTTTCGATCTTTCAAACAAAAGTATCAGCACTAATGCATGAAGGCATCTCAGAAGCAAGAGTATTAGCTATCCTATTACAAGGCAACATGGTGCCCAAATAAGATCATTGTTTTCTTGGTGGAATATAACAAAGCAGTCATTTAAACCGGTCTCCGGTTCAAGCTTGGTCACCGCCCTAGTCTGATGGTGATGGGTCGTGCTGCGCCGCTTCAGCTTCTTCTTCCCTACCAAGTGGCTGGAAGTCAACAGTGGTCCAGTCGATTCCCATTAAGGCTTGGAAGACAGCTTCATCATGGATCAGTGTAGACGGTTCAATATCAGGAGCATAAGTATGCTTATGGATTGGAGGGATCAGATTCTCCGCTTCGGGAATTGGTGCAGCCACTCGTTTGTTCTGATTGTTATATTGAGCTTGATAATGCGTCAAGTCTGCCTCTTCCACCAATTGGCAAGCCAGAGGGCGCACCGCCCGGTTTATCGCTCTCAGATCATCTTCATTGAAATCTGAGCCATCTTCCTTCAAACTGGGATAACCCTGAGCTGCCTTAACAGGATCAAAATCTGGCACCCATGCTTTTGCCCGCATTAAAGCATTGATTGCACTGGTTCGAGCAGCAGATTTCTTAAGCTCTCCAATCCTGGCGGGAAGCATTGACAACCTCTTAAGAGTATCTTGGATTAAAGAAGGCGCCGGATTGTTGTGTGATGCAGTAGAGATGATCTGCTGTGCTCTAGTATACAGATGTTCAATTAATGTATAGGCGGCCTTCAATTTCATCCGAACATCTGACCCCAAGTGGCTAATGCGTGTACCTACAACATTACAAAGAGTTCACAAACCGGACCTATCATAGGAAGGTCAAATTATTACAGAAGTCAAAGGAAGCTTACCAAAGATGGCGGCAGTCATGGCATGCACTTGCCGCTTTACGCTGGTTAGCACATCTACCACCGGTTTAAGGGCAGCTTCAGCAGTTTCAGTTTTCTTGGTCAAAGTGGTCTTCTCAGTGGCCCAATCCGCCCGCTCTTTGTTGAAGCCCTCCTTCAGTTGTTCCATGACGCTTAAAGCGCTGGTCAACTCCTCTTTGGCCTTGGAGGTTTCAGCTTGTTGGGATTTCAAATTTTCTTGAAGATCGGCGAGTTGGCTTTCTTTGGTTTTCAGCTCAGCCTGCATACAGACAGTCATATGATTTCACAAAACGGTACAAGAATTGAAGTACCAACCGCATAACAAGTTATGCACTTGGTACTTGGGGGCTAATGCATATTTGATCTTCATCTGTTAATTAATTGCAAAGTCCCAAGATCAATACAAGTATTCAACTTGGCACTTGGGGGCTAATGCATATTTGCTCAAGTAAAGTTCTGATGCTGCCATATTAAACTACTTAAGTGCCCGGTTTAACTACATTAAAGTTGAACCCGCCCTTGGGGGCTATATCAGTGAATTTCGAGGCATTCAGGTTTATATTATAAGTCCCGGTTTTAACGAGGATCGCAAAACCGTCCCTTGGGGGCTAGGAGAGTTAACAAAATTGAGCAAATTCAAGCAAGAAATGGCAGCTGGAAGTTACCTCAAATTTTTCCTTCATCATATTCACCAGGCCGGCTTCATATTCACGGCTGGTGTACAGTCGGTTCAAGTAGCCAGAATGAAGATCTTGAGTATTCAAAGCAGCGTATGTCCCCAGATCAACATTCCACTTTCCCTTGCTCATAGTGGCGAATTCTTCTTTGGCAATATGCCCGTGTAAGGCGACCGGATTACTAGGTTCAGTACGGCAATGCCAGTAATCACAACATCGTCATCCTTGGCATCACCGGTTTGACCAGGGGCAGTTGATTTGCTAACAGGCCGGATTGGACTGGGGGATTTCTCAACCCGGATGGGGCTTCCGGGCTCGTCAGCAGGCCTCTCTTCAGCAACAACATCATCACCTTGCAGTGGGGGGTCATTGGGTATATCTTCACGAACGACCGCTTCAGGATCCGGTGTTTTACCCGGTTCAGGAACGGCGTCTTCCTCGGCCGCTTTATCCAGGCGGGCCTTCTTGATTGGCCTAGGCTTGGCCCTACAAGGAGTAATTGCAATCAAACACAACACACGTTCTAATATGATGTATCAGAAATATTGTGATAAATATAGCTTACCCAAGCACCGTCTTGAGTGGTGGCAGCTGAGTAGCTGATGACTCGCCAGAGGATGAGTGGGAAGTAACCTGATAATCGGAGTCAGACGGATTAAGAGGTTGACGATAACAGCCCGCTTTAGGACAAGCACTGACAAGCAAATTAGAGACCTCTGAACGGCATTTCCGAACCGGACTGTTCGGTAAACCGGCGGAGGTAACTACCTGGCCGCTGTGCCGGGTTGTGCGGCGAGGTTCGTGCTGTTGGGTCTTCATAAGAAAGTTGGGATCCAAGTAAGCAAGAGGATGAGAAAATTTAACTTTCCGGTTTGCCTGACGGATTTTTAGTGAAGGCAAAAGTCCTAAATCAGAAGAGAGAATAGTTACCTCTGCAGCATCAGCATTACTTGCTTCGGCATCATCCTGACAAACATTATCATCAATAAGGCGTATGAAAAGTAAACCGAGTGAATCAAGTTCTACCTCAAGGTCCGGATTACCCACATTGTCATCAGCGGGCGGATCAGAGGATGCCGTGGTTTTCCTCTTGTGAGCAGGCCTCTTAATGACTTTGGTTTTTGGCCGGGTTGGTCTCTCCGGTTTGTCTGCTTTATCCTGTGAAAGCTTCTTGCTCCAAAACGGATCATTGCCCTGTTTCAACAGATATTGGTGTCAAATAATAAGCAGATATAACAATGTCAGGATCAATGATAGGTGACATTGAAAACTTACAGCTGGCGGTTTGTTGGTGGTGCAGAAAGGAAGCAGGCCGGTTCGAGCACAGATGTATTCCGGTTCGTTCAAAATTTTCTTCACAGCTTCTGTGACTTCTTCGTCGGTGAGCTGGATATTCATGTGTCGCAGTGGGTCGTCAACACTACCCGTATATTTGCACATCAAACCGGGGCGTTGACTAAGGGGCAGTATGCTCCATGATATCCAGCAGCGAGCGAGATCAACTCCTGTTAAACCATTGGCCATAAAGGCTCTAAGCTTGGACAGTTGAGGAGCGTATTTACTCCTTTCCTTGGCGGTTAACCTTTGTGGAAAGGGGTGCGTATTGCTAAGCCGCTCCGGACGAAAGCCAGGCAAGGGATTTTCATCAGCAGGTCAGGTGTCTTTGCAATAAAACCATGATTGATTCCATTCGTGGGGATGGCTGTGCAATTTTGCATGAGGATAAGTGACCTCTTTCCTCTTCTGAATCGCCATACCACCCAGTTCCATATTGGAACCATCAGCGAATTCTATGTGGCGGTTTAGATGAAAACAATCTCTGAATAACTCGACTGTTGGTTCCTCTTGAAAGAACACCTCACAGAGTACTTGGAAATGGCATATGTTGGTGACAGAATTGGGGCCAGTATCTTGCGGGCGGAGTTGGAAATTGGCCAAGACATCCCAGTAGAATTTTGAACCGGGCGGATTAAAGCCTCAAGCTAAGTGGTCCGCGAAAACGACAACCTCTCCTTCTTGAGGTGTGGGAGGACACTCTTTGCAAGGGACCCTCCAATGAATGGTGTTTCTGCTGCTTAAAGCGCCAGTCAGGACTAAGTTGTTCAGTTGAGTTTCTGTGACGCGAGAAGGAGCCCAGTTGCACTCATATACTTGTTTGGCCATGGTGGAGTCTACAAGATAAGTGATTCCGGTTCAAGATTGTGTTGGGTAAAAGTACACACCGGTATGAATAATGTTAAACCGGAGGTAACTTGTGTCTAAACCGGAGTTCTATGAAGCGATATCATATGACTAACGAGTTCTGGCGATTCAACACAGGGACTAATGGTATATATCGGTTTATTAAACTTCTTCTACACTAAGTTAGACCGCCTGATCTAAGCATTGAAAGCAACTGAGGTTGCGGGTGGCTAAGTATGCAGAAACAGGTTTCACAAAGTCTAATTACAGCATTGGATCTGAGGCAAGTTCAGAAAAAATAGGAAAATATTCAAAAGCTTAAGGCAGAACAGTATTGGTTCAATGGACAGGAAAATATATGAGATCTATAGACTTGAGCATGAAGCTACAGGCCGATGCTAAAAGCTACTGCTAATCAGAACAGGGTTTCACAGATCTATCCAGAAGTCTGGGTAAGAGTATGAATAGTTGATGGAGCACCGCAAGAACAAGAAACCCTAGAACAGATCTAGGTTGAGGAAAGCGAAGGACCTACCAGAGCTGAGGAAAGCGCGGAAGATCGCCGAAGTTTTCTGATACGTTCAGGTTGATGCAGCAGGCCCAGGACGGTGCAGAGGTCGACGGCGGCGGCGGAGCTCCGAGGCCGGCGACGCGAGGAAGACGAAGAGAAAGGGGACGAAGGGGAGAAAAGAAATGACCATTCGGTCCTATTTATAAGGCAAGGGACATGTGTCAGGTGCGTGAATCAAGGAACCATAAATCTCGGAAGCGGAGCTGTCGCCTCGGTTATTGTGGATCTATTAAACAAAGAAGGTATCGTGAATGTTATCTCTATGATGATGTCATGCCGGTTTACAACAACCAGAGATGGTGACATCACGGTGGTTCAACAACTAAAGAAGACGTTGAAGACGAAGATTTTTTGCTAAGGATTGACATGAACTCGTTCAAATCAATCTGGGGCCTAATGTTGGGGATATTACTACTGGGCATAAACCGGGCCACCTGGGCCGGGTTAACTTCATCAGTAGTTCAAAGGTGTTAAAGCCCAAAGAGGCAGATAAGGGCCCAAGGCCTGTAGTCGGTTTCAGACCTGTAGCCGTAAACCGGCTTTATGTGTAAACTTGTATCGTAAGTTAGGCGGCTATGCTCTTGAACACAAATATTCGTGTTCGGCGGACAGATATTCGTGTTCGGCGGCTTCGCACTGCGGGCCAACTCGCTTGGCCATCTGGAGCAGATCGACAGCTACGCCCCTGGCCATCAGGTCAGATTTGGGAGCTTGAACTACATCGCGGATATCCGTGGAGACTTGATCTTCGATGGCTTTGAGGCCACGGCAGCCGCTCCCATTTCCTACGATGAACATGACTTAAATCTGTCATCAGACCATGCTCAGGAAATTGCATAACCACTCCGGCCTTAGATCCGGAGCAGATCGCGCCATTCGAGGATGAGAAGCTCAACCCCGCCACGGAAGCTGCAGATTTCGTGGCGTTGGAGCCGCACACATACCTAACCTCGGGTGATATCTGTGTCTCCAGAACCTCGGACTCGTTCAGCCATAAGATCCGAACTATGAGTGTCCGCGCACGTCGAGCTGGATCAGTCATGGGTCGTCAAATTCAGCGCTGAGGACATCTTCCGGCACTCGCCTTTAGGCGACGTGTTAAAATCATTCAAAAATCTATCCTTTGACGAGGGCTCACAGCCGAATTATATCCGGTTCAAACTGGAGGCTGATGACAGGGAATTTTGCTTCCCACCCGCCACCCACTTCATAGCCACTGTCGAAGACTTAACCGACATGCTCGATTACGGCTTCAAAGACATCGAATGTATGGACGACGATGACAATGAGGAGCGGGGCCAAAACCCACCGTTCACTGGACGCTGGACGGCCACTTCTTCATACAACGTGACGTATACATGGTAGATACACCTAAAGAAACTAACGACGATGACAAAGAAGATCTAGTTGAGGATAAAACTCCTGAAACATAGCCCAAACACCGCCGTCAGCGGCGCCGCTCTAGGTCACGTCGTGCAAAAGACAACAATACCAATACCGGAGAAAACAATACTCTGGACGATGCCGAAGACAATGAAGACCGTGTTGGGGCAACCTCCGAACAACATGAACGGGAAGAAGGGCATGTTAGCCCTGATGAACAGGCCGTACACGAAGACTCGGAGGACAGTAACTATCTTCCGCTCTCCAAGGATGAGGAGAGCCTCGGCAACGAGAATTTCATCGTGCCTGGGGAACCTCTCGAACAGGAGCGCTTTAAGCGCCGGCTAATAGCCACTGCAAGGAGCCTGAAAAAGAAGCAGCGGCAGCTTCAAGCTCACCAAGACCTGCTCGATGATAGGTGGACAGATATCCTAGCAGCTGAAGAATACGCCCTCAAGCACCCAAACAAGGATTACCTAAAGCGCAAATTGCTACCTCACTTCGATGAGGAAGTGCCGGAGCTTGTACCACGCAGTCGGGATAGTGCGGCTAACCGACCACAATGCGGTAGGAACAGAGCGGCAACTCAAGCCGAACACCAGCCCACCCCACCTCACCATAAAGGCAAAGATAAAACAGCTCGGGGTTATACATATAAACTTTGGCAGGAGCTGGACAGTAGAGCAGGACATACCAGACCGATTATGGATCACGAGACCGCGCCCCGACGCACGCAATGACTATCTACGAGGACGCGACAAGCCTAGTCACGCCCAGGCCGAAAACCGCAGACATACTCCATCGAAGCTATGCCGCAATGTGGCCCAATATAGAGGTGCCGCACATCCTCTCTGCTTCACAGACAAAGTAATGGAGCACGAATTCCCAGATGAGTTTAAGCCCATGAATATCGAATCATACGACGGAACAACTAATCCCACGGTATGGATCGAGGATTTCCTTCTTCATATCCACATGGCCCGCGGAGATGAGCTTCATGCCATCAAATACCTGCCACTAAAAATCAAAGGAACAACTCGGTACTAGTTAAACAGTCTCCTGGAAAACTCTATTAGCAGCTGGGAGGACTTGGAAGACGCCTTACGCCACAACTTCCAAGGAACATATGTCCGGCCACGGGATGCCGATGACTTAAGGCACATCTTTAAGCTCTGGACTAGGTTCTTGGTTAAAAAGAACCAAATCGTCTACTGCCCGGACGCGGAAGCCCTAGCGGCCTTCAAACACAGCGTCCGGGATGAGTGGCTCACCTGCCACCTCGTTCAAGAAAAACCGAAATCCATGTCAGCCCTTGTCGGTGGGAACGACACCTGTGGGATCACAAGAATCCCTACTACGGTTGCGGGGCGCGGGGTCGTGAGAAGAGCGGATCAAACAAATAGCACACGGTTCGTTTATCTAGGTTCGGGCCGCGAGGAGGCGATAAAACCCTACTCCTGCTTTGGTGGATTGTATATCTGTTTTCTTGAGCTAGCTATGGGGCATGAGGAGCTCCAAAAAGCCGAATCCCCTTCCTGGTCGCCTTGGGCCTCCTTTTATAGGGAAAGGGGTTGCCATAGTTTCACACAGGAGGTGGAAAGGGTACCGTGATGCGAGGTTATCCCTCGCATTACATGACAAGGCGCATTTAATACGCCTTGCTTAGGTGTCCTTGCTTTATCGGGGACGGGGGAGAGCCCTGTCTCATCCGTCGATGCTCCCTCTTGTGTCGACACGCGCCCAGGACAGCGGTGCCTGTGATGCCATGTAGACAGGCAGGCAGCTGAGGTGGCGCAGTGGTGGGAGTCCACGAAGATCTGCATGCCGTCACGCAGGTGCCCGCCCAGCTGGTTGAGTCGGCAGCTGCATGCGAACGGCGGTGGAGGTGTGACTGGCGCGGGCCTGATGGTGTCCCCACGGGTGTTCTTGGCAAGGGCCTTGCCGGGGCCCTGGCAAGGGTCTTGCCAGGGCACCAGCTGTCATCCCCGGCAAGGTTCTTGCCGGGGGCCTTGTGGTCCTCCTTGGCTGGGATCCCGCCAAGGGTCGTCATCTTCTGATCTTGAATGTCTTCACGAAGATCTGCATGCCACCACAGAGATGTCTCCCGAATCCTTGCCCCCATGGGGGCGGTGGACTCAAAGGTGACTTTCTTCGTAGGTGTGGGGCGAGCTGCCACGGGAAGGGTCTTGCCGGGTTTGCTAAAACCGCCTCCCGGCAAGGATCTTACCGGGGGAGTCCGCTTCGTCCCCTTTGCTCTTTGTGGTCTTGGTCTTGGTGTCGTCCTGCTTCTCTCGAGCTTCGGTCTTACCTTGGCTCACCTCCCTTGCCTTGCTTAGTGTGGTGGTGCCCGTGGCTCAGACTGCCCGTGCACAGTTATAGGGGTACAAAAAGTGTACCCCTCTTTTTGTAACCGACAGGAGCCCCCGGGCCCGGGCCACACGTAAGCGCAATCGCGTCGTTGGGCTAGGCCCAAAAACGGTGTGCGGGCAGGCGGGGCGGTTTTTAACGCGGTAAGTTCCTTCGCGCGCAGCGCCTCCCACGCTTCCCACGCGTGGCGCGGCGTGGGGAGGCGTGTGTGACGTGGGCGACATGCGTGGAGTTGCTTCCCGCGGGCATGCGTCACATCACAGTTAATGTGAAAGGAGGCGGCCCGCGTTTTTCCCCCATAAGAAGGAATAACCATGGGCGCGCTGCTCTCTTTCTCCTCTTCCCTTGTGCCTTTTCCAATCATAGAGCCGTTGTTCCCTCCCTTCCTTCCTTCCTAAGCTTTCGTCGTCGCCCGCCATCGCTGCTTTGCCACCCCCCTTCCTCAACCCTCTTGACTTCTCGGCCACCATGGTGCCCAAATCCGCCAAGGGCAATGGGGTGACTAAGGGCTCTGGGACCATGGAGCCGCCGGAGACCGCGCTGTTGGGGGACCGGACGAAGTCCGCCTTCTTCTTCCCCTCGACGGTTGATGTTCATGAGCTCCGGGCCTCCTTCAAGCCCCTATGGGGAGTGAATACGGGGGGAGAGGTTTTGGGACTCCCGGCGACGCGCGTCATTCCTGCCGCTTGCGCCGATCCTTCCCCAAATCGGTACCCCTTCTTCATTGATTACTTTTCATGCGGGTTATGCCCCCCTTTCTCCGATTTCTTCTGCGATATTATGCACACCTTCGGTTTTTGCCTCCTGGATTTTACTCCGAATGCGGTGGCGTGCATGTCTTTCTTTGCGCATCTTTGCGAGGGCTTTGCCGGGGTGCAGCCCAACACGGCGCTCTTCCGCCATTATTTCTATCCTCGAATCCAAACGGGAGGCGCTGTCTCTGGTTGCGTCACCTGGATCCCAAGATACAAGGAGGCGTACCCGGACAGTGTCGTGAAGGAGAGGTGGGAGGAATGGCGTGACCGGTGGTGCTTGATTGAAGACGAAGACCCGCCGGAATTTTGCAAGGTCCGCCGAGTGCCGCCGGGCCGCGACAGCGATTGGGGTGATGTCGACGCCACCAACGGGAGGCTTACTGTCGCCACCACCAAGATTCTTCGGCTGACCCGGGCTGGGGTCACCCTTGAGATGATCGAGGCGGACTTTATTCACCGCTGGATCGCCCCGTTGCACAATAAGGGGAGGCCAGCTTCGCTTTTTACGAATCCGTCTCACATTATGCGGCTCCGCCCTAGCCTCGACCACAACTTCACGGTGATGGCGCATGCCCACTTTTGCCAGCGACTCTTCCAGCCGGATGTGGGTCCCGACGGCGAGGTCGAGCGGACCGGCAAGGCCGTCAAGGGGCCGTTCTTCAAGTTGCCAGCGGGGGTGGTCCTGTTGTGCCATAATTCACGCCGGTCCGAGATCATCGCCATGATGTCGGACTGCAACGCGCACGGCTTCGTCCCGAGTTGGAGGGAGCCGACGGACGCAGATGTGTCGCAATTCTTCGACACCTTGATTGAGGTGTACGTGAATGCTGACGTCGAGCGGTGGCTTTTCATGGACACCACCCAGGCAGAGCTGGACTACATCGCCACTAGGGCGAGGGAGGCACAGCTTGCCATGGAGGCTGACAGCGCCGGGGGCATGGAGGACAAGGCCGCAACGGCCGTGGAGGAGGAGCAGTTCACCTTGTGGGCGGCGGCCACCGAGGAGGCCAGCAGCGCCGACGCCGGAGCTCCGCTTGTCGAGGACGCGGCTGACGAGTCGTCGGAGGAGGAGGGCGTGGCGGCGGGCTCGACACCGGCCAGGGGAAGAGGGCGAGTCCTGCGGCAGTCTGGCTCCGGCGAGCCGGTCCGGCCCGGCAGGGCTACACAGCCTCAATTGACCCTGGAGGGGTCCGGGTGCCACACGAGGGCTACGGCAGCGAAGAGGCTGATGAAGGCCGCCGAGAAGAAGAAGGCGACAACCCCTTCTTCATCCGGGCATGCACAAAGCCCGCCGCCTTCTTCGCCTCCTCCGGTAGGCGTCGACTCGGATGATGATGTGGAATTCCCTTTTGATCTCGGGCCTCTCAGCCCGGAGAGGAAAAGGAAACTGGTGGAAGAGGAGGAGACGGATGACGAGTAAGTACTCTGTTCCTTACTGTCATTTCCACTCCCCGAATTGGGTCGCTTGTCTTGATCCATTTTTTCTTTTGCAGGGAGGCAGAGACGTTGGCCCAGAGGGTGAAGAGGGCGAGGACCTCGGCGACCAGCCAGTCCCCGGCTGGAGCTTCAAAGACACCAATTGTGGTGCTGAGCAGCCCGGACAGCAGCCCCCAGCATAAGTTCGTCACCCTCTTCTTACTCGACATGTGGTACGCACTCGATGCTATGATGCTGACCTTACCGGGTTTGCAGGAGGGGAGCGGCGGCAGGAGGAGCCACATAGGGCTACTCCTAACACACCACCCCCATCGACTACGCCACCGCGGGGGGCTTCCCTGGCAAGGGCATCTGGCACGGAGCCCACACCCATGGAGGAAGAGGGGAACTTGGGCGCTGGTGGCTCTGCCACGGCGCCAAATGCTGGCGGAGAGAGGACTTCTGCTTCACAGCCTGGCACTGGTGAGTCGCCTGACCTTCGTCTCTGTTTTTCCCTTATTCTTTTCTTGGCTTCATTGCTCCCGTTGTTGCCCAGGCCCTCCTTCAACAGACATGGAGGACGTGGAGATTGTTGTCGGAGATATTACCGAGGAGGCCGCGGCAGAGGCCAGCAGGATTGCCGCCGAGGCCTCCAAAGATGCTGACGAGGCGGCCGCCGATGAAGCAAGGGTGCCGCCGAGGACGCCGCCGCGGGGGCCGCCAAGGCGACCGGCGAGGCTTCTGCCAAGGGCGCCAGCGGTGAACCTGCCGGTGAGGCCGGCAAGGCCTCCGCCGAGGAACAGGTGGTGGGTGACCAGCCTCCCTCCTCCTCAACCTCGGGCCTCGGCAGATATCTGAAGGTGGGCGACGATCTTTTCGTCCATCTTCCAGGGGCGTCGAGCCGAGCACCCGCCGAAGGGGAAGGCTTTGACGGCGAGGTGCTTGCCGCCACCGGGCTTGAGGTGGTTGATGAGCCGGGCGTTGGTGGCGATGGTTCTCCAGAAGAGCAGCTTTTCTGCGCCATGGGGGCCAGTTTCCGGAAGCTCCAAGTGCTCTACCGTGCCCGCCTGGACAAGGTCAAGTCCCGGATGGCAACAGTGGACAACGCGGAGGTGGACTTCAAGGCGCGCGTTGCTGAGACGCAGACCTGGTTCCATCAGACCCGCGAGGAGCAGAGGTTCAGGAGAAATTGGTCGAGCGCGATGTGGAGCTCACCATGAGGATGGCCGACATCAAGAAGGCCCAGGAAAAGGCGACGAACTTGGCTGCCGCGGCCGTGGCCGCCCGGAACCAGCATCAAGCCGCCTTGGATTCCTAGGAAGAGGACCTCTGTGCGCGTGAAGCGAAGCTTGCCACAAAGCTTCGTGGCAAGGATGAGGAGCTCGAGGCCCTTGTCGCGCAACGGACTCACGAGCTGGAGCAGAGGCACAAAGAGGCACTCGATGCCCAAGCTCTGGCCCATGCCGGCAACGTGAAGGAGCTGGAAGCAGAACGGGACGAGCTGAAGGAGCAGGCCCTCAAGCTGTCCGGCGAGTAGAGCATGCTCAACCGCGCCTTGGTAGAGGCGCAAGGAGCAGTCATCAGAAGGATTGGGGAGCTCTCCGACGCGCAGAACTCCATCAGAAATGTTGTCGGAGAGCAGGGCTCGGGAGGAGACCTTGACCAGGAGCCTCGAGGAGGAGAAGCAGCTACGGGCGAATGAGGCCGCCTACCACCAGGAATATGTGGCGGGTGAGAACAGGTGGATCATCCATCTGGAGGTCGTCGTCGGCAGGATTACCTGGAATTGGCTACCATGGGGTTGCCAAACGTGAGGTACGCCCCCGAGCGCAGCGGGACCGTCAACACCAAGCTGACCTAGTTCTTCAAGGGCGTCCTCGGAGCCTTGGCCTATCTTCACTCCAACAGGACGGCCACGCTGGCCGAGGAGGCCCGCCGACTTTGCCGGAGGGTCGTGACCAAGGTCCTCACCAAGATGGCGTACTGGAATCCCGATCTTGACTTCGCGGCCGCGATGAAGAGCTTGCCGGATGGTGCTGACCTCACGGTGCTCAAGGAGCGCATCAAGCCCATCACTGACTGCATCGACGAAATCAAGAGGGTGGAAGGCCAGCGCCGGGATTAGGCATCCCGTACTTCTTCACCGCTGCGGGTTCCCGACCAAGACAAATTTTATCTTTAGTTAGAACCGCAGCTATGATGTGATGTAACATAACTTTGAAGTACTCTTAATTTCCATGCATGTTATTTCCCCATTCAATTCCTCTTTGTATGTGTGCCCTACGTCAATCGAGAAGGCTTGCCGGCGCGGAAGCCCCTAGCGGCGTTTTGGGGACGGATCCCCATGGCCTGCTGGGTACGCGTACTACCGGACGACCCACCTTTCCGTTCTGAACGTGGCCGCTCGAACTGTCAAGCTTGACTCGAGTTAGAATCGGGGGCATTGTTGATCGCGGAAGGCTACTCTGCCATTCTCGACGCAACCGCTTGAGCTGTTGAGCGGACTCGAAACAGGGCAAGGGCGTTGTTGATCGTGGTAGAGCCACCTGGCGTGCAGGTTTCTCATACAAAGCAAACATCTCCGGGGGGAATAACCTCAAATAAGAAGGGTAGCACAAATAAGGGTTCAGTGCAACTTAGCTTCTGTTCGCGATCGCTCGAGTGTCGATCTTCTGGCCTCCTTTCTTCTTCAAGGGTCACGAAGATGAAGGAGTGTCGGGCTAATTGCTAGAGCCGATTCTCACAACTACGCCCCCTACCTGGCGCCAAAGATGTCGGTGGGAACGACACCTATGGGATCACAAGAATCCCTACTACGGTTGCGGGGCGCGGGGTCGTGAGAAGAGCGGATCAAACAGATAGCACACGGTTCGTTTATCCAGGTTCGGGCCACGAGGATGTGATAAAACCCTACTCCTACTTTGGTGGATTATATATCTGTGTTCTTGAGCTAGCTATGGAGCATGAGGAGCTCCGAAAAGCCGAATCCCCTTCCTGGTCGCCTCGGGCTTCCTTTTATAGGGAAGGGGTTGCCACAGTGGCACACAGGAGGTGGAAAGGGTACCTTGATGCGAGGTTATCCCTCGCATTACATGACGAGGCGCATTTAATGCACCTTGCTTAGGTGTCCTTGCTTTATCGGGGACAGGGGAGAGCCCTGTCTCGTCCGTCGCTGCTCCCTCTCACTACTAGGGAAAAGCCTATACATAGAATCTTAGCAGCGGCGAGGGTTAAAAACCCACGCTACTGCTTCTTACTAGCAGCGCGGGTTTTTAAACCTCGCTACTACTAAGTTGATAGCAGTAGCGCGGGTTTTTAACCCTCGTGTCAGTGTACTAGAGTAGGGGTACCCTAGTATCCCAAACTTGTGCACGGGCAGTCGCAGCGTCCCGCGGCAAGGCTTGCCAGGTGATCGCCAAGGACCCCCGTGGTTCCTTTGGAGCCATTCAAGAACAAAGTATTTAAGCCAAGGAGACAAGGCCCCGGCAAGAGGAGTTTGCTGGGAAGGCCACTCAAAACACAAGACCCCGGCAAGAAGAGCTTGCCGGGAAGGCCAACCAAGGCATCTCAAGGAACTTGCCGTGACGCGCCACGCGTCCCGGCAAGACCCGACGAGCGACAAGCTCCCGGACGCGGCAAGACAACGGCCGCGGCAAGGCGTTTGCCGCGGCTAGCAACCACTCTGTACCCGCGATCCAGCTCACCCACCGACGTGTCGCTCTGAGACCCTTCCAGGCGCACGTGGCGGGAGGCTATGAAGCTAGGGGTGCACTGTGGAAAGCGGCGTTGACAAGATCGCCATCATGGCGAGCGGTGGCGTCCCTGACGGTCCCTTTTCTGCAATGTTTGGGCGACGTAGATAGGCATTTAATGCCTTTGTCCCCTGCCGTCAGGGTTAGGTATGATACACTGTGTAGGTAGCTGTACCTACCGTAGCACCTTTCCATTTTTGCCCTTGCCTACGTTGCCACCTGTCGGTGACCCCTTGAGCATATAAAAGGAGGCCCATGCACAACGTAGAAGGGGGGTGGACAGGGAACATTCACGTTCGGTCTCGTTAGCCGCTTATGTGTACTGTAGCACTCAGCGCTCCCGAGCAAGAACTCAATACAAACCACAAAGCAGCAATAGGAGTATTATCTCTCCGGAGAGCTCCGAAGCTGGGTAAACCGCTCATGTGCCCCGCCTCGATCTGCTCTTCGTGCGGCCTCCGCCCCCCGCCGAACCGAAAAGGGGCTCCGTCCCCACAGGTGCTCGCGGAGGCAACTTCCCCGACATCTTTGGCGTGCCAGGTAGGGGGCGTCGAGGTTGTGTGAACCTGATCCGGTGTTCACACGAGCCAGATCTTCATCGACTTCATCGACATGCCGCCGAATAAGAAGGCTTCGGAGGCGGCTGCTCCGTCCGCGTCGAACCCACCGCCGCCGGAGCAAACGGCTGGTGGGGAAGACGCCAGCGGAAGAACGGGCGTTGACGAGGGAGCCCATGGTGCCGCCAGGTCCAAAGACAAGGCTGCGCTGCCCATCGGCGGTGTAGCCGGCTCCCACGACGACCGAGCGTCCGTAGATGCACCGCGCCCATCTCAGGAGGCGCAGGACCGGCAGCGTCGTGGTACTCACGGTACCATACGCTCGGTGGACCCAGATTGAGCTGGCGGATCTTGGGATGCTCCAGGCCAGCATGCACGCCAACGTGCTGGCGCGAGCGAGGCACGATCGCCTGGACGGGATATTGCTCCTTATAACACAGTTAGAAGTCCGAGCATATCCCGCTCCTCCCACCGTTTGCCACCACTACCCGCCACTCCAGCAGAAGCTTTGGCGCGAGCTCAACTACTCCTAGACTTCCCTCCAATGCCAGACAAGATCGACGACTGGAGGGCCACCATTCAGAGTCTCATCGGCTTCGCCAACGGCGACACTCCATGACAGCCGACTACGTCGCAGCCGCGGCAAGTCAGCCAGGCGCGACCCGATGGCGACAAGAATGGTGGGGGTGCAACCACCGTGCACTCTCCGCCCCGAAGGCCAAGATCGCCGACTCGCCGGGTCCACCGCGACAGCGACTCAACCGCTTCATCAGATCCACGAGCTCGCCGCGATCAGCTAAAGGAAATATGCCCTAGAGGCAATAATAAAGTTATTATTTATTTCCTTATATCATGATAAAGGTTTATTATTCATGCTAGAATTGTATTAACCGGAAACATAATACATGTGTGAATACATAGACAAACAGAGTGTCACTAGTATGCCTCTACTAGACTAGCTCGTTAATCAAAGATGGTTATGTTTCCTAACCATGAACAAAGAGTTGTTATTTGATTAACGAGGTCACATCACTAGTTTAATGATCTGATTGACATGACCCATTATATTAGCTTAGCACCCGATCGTTTAGTATGTTGCTATTGCTTTATCCATGACTTATACATGTTCCTATGACTATGAGATTATGCAACTCCCGTTTGACGGAGGAACACTTTGGGTACTACCAAACGTCACAACGTAACTAGGTGATTATAAAGGAGTACTACAGGTGTCTCCAATGGTAGATGTTGGGTTGGCGTATTTCGAGATTAGGATTTGTCACTCCGATCATCGGAGAGGTATCTCTGGGCCCTCTCAGTAATGCACATCACTTAAGCCTTGCAAGCATTGCAACTAATGAGTTAGTTGCGGGATGATGTATTACGGAACGAGTAAAGAGACTTGCCGGTAACGAGATTGAACTAAGTATTGGATACTGACGATCGAATCTCGGGCAAGTAACATACCGATGACAAAGGGAACAACGTATGTTGTTATGCGGTCTGACCGATAAAGATCTTCGTAGAATATGTAGGAGCCAATATGGGCATCCAGGTCCCGCTATTGGTTATTGACCGGAGACGTGTCTCGGTCATGTCTACATTGTTCTCGAACCGTAGGGTCCGCACGCTTAAGGTTTCGATGACAGTTATATTATGAGTTTATGAGTTTTGATGTACCGAAGGAGTTCGGAGTCCCGGATGGGATCGGGGACATGACGAGGAGTCTCGAAATGGTCGAGACGTAAAGATCGATATATTGGACGACTATATTCGGACTTCGGAAAGGTTCTGAGTGATTCGGGTATTTTCGGGAATACCGGAGAGTTACGGGAATTCGTAATTGGCCTCATTGGGCCATACGGGAAAAGGAGAGAAAGGGCCAAAAGGTGGTCGTGCCCCTCCCCTTGCTCTAGTCCGAATTGGACTAGGGAAGGGGGGCACCCCCTTCCTTCCTTCTCCTTCTCTCTTCCCTTTCCTTCTCTCATACTTCCCCTACATGGAAGGATTCCTAGTTGGACTAGGAAAAGGGGAATCCTACTCCCGGTGGGAGTAGGACTCCCCTTGGCGCGCCAAACCTAGGGCCGGCCTCCTCCCTCCCTTGCTCCTTTATATACGGGGGCAGGGGGCACCCCATAGACACACAAGTTGATCTTCGTGATCGTTCCTTAGTCGTGTGCGGTGCCTCCCCTCCACCATATTCCACCTCGGTCATATCGTTGCAGTGCTTAGGCGAAGCCCTGCGCCGGTAGTACATCAAGATCGTCACCACGCCGTCGTGCTGACGGAACTCCTCCCCGAAGTTTTGCTGGATGGGAGCCCTGGGATCGTCATCGAGCTGAACGTGTGCCAAGAACTCGGAGGTGCCGGAGTAACGGTGCTTGGATCGGTCGGATCGTGAAGACGTACGACTACATCAACCGCGTTGTTATAACGCTTCCGCGAAATTACTACGTTCCCCAATAGTTGTATCAGAGCCTGGTTTTATGGTTTGATGTTATTTGCACGAGTAGAACACAAGTGAGTTGTGGGTGATATAAGTCATACTGCCTACCAGCATGTCATACTTTGGTTCGGCGGTATTGTTGAACGAGATGATCCGGACCAACCTTACGCGTACTCTTACGCGAGACCGGTTCCCTCGACGTGCTTTGCACATAGATGGCTTGCGGAAGACTGTCTCTCCAACTTTAGTTGAACCGAGTGTGGCTACGCCCGGTCCTTGAGAAGGTTAAAACGGAGTCTATTTGACAAACTATCGTTGTGGTTTTGATGCGTAGGTAAGATGAGTTCTTGCTTAAGCCCGTAGCAGCCACGTAAAACTTGCAACAACAAAGTAGAGGACGTCTAACTTGTTTTTGCAGGGCATGTTGTGATGTGATATGGTCAAGACATGATGCTAAATTTTATTGCATGAGATGATCATGTTTTGTAACCGAGTTATCGGCAACTGGCAGGAGCCATATGGTTGTCGCTTTATTGTATGCAATGCAATCGCGATGTAATGCTTTACTTTATCACTAAGCGGTAGCGATAGTCGTAGAAGCATAAGATTGTCGAAACGACAACGATGCTACGATGGAGATCAAGGTGTCGCGCCGGTGACGATGGTGATCATGACGGTGCTTCGAAGATGGAGATCACAAGCACGAGATGATGATGGCCATATCATATCAATTATATTGATTGCATGTGATGTTTATCTTTTATGCATCTTATCTTGCTTTGATTGACGGTAGCATTATAAGATGATCTCTCACTAATTATCAAGAAGTTTTCTCCCTGAGTATGCACCGTTGCGAAAGTTCATCGTGCTGAGACACCACGTGATGATCGGGTGTGATAGGCTCTACGTTCAAATACAACGGGTGCAAAACAGTTGCACACGCGGAATACTCAGGTTATACTTGACGAGCCAAGCATATGCAGATATGGCCTCGGAACACAGAGACCGAAAGGTCGAGCATGAATCATATAGTAGATATGATCAACATAACGATGTTCACCATTGAAAACTACTCCATATCACGTGATGATCGGTTATGGTTTAGTTGATTTGGATCACGTGATCACTTAGAAGATTAGAGGGATGTCTATCTAAGTGGGAGTTCTTAAGTAATATGATTAATTGAACTTTAATTTATCTTGAACTTAGTCCTGGTAGTATTAGCATATCTATGTTGTAGATCAATAGCTCGCATTGTTGCTTCCCTGTGTTTATTTTGATATGTTCCTAGAGAAAATTGTGTTGAAAAATGTTAGTAGCAATGATGCGGATTGGATCCGTGATTTAAGGTTTATCCTCATTGCTGCACAGAAGAATTATGTCCTTGATGCACCGCTAGGTGACGGACCTATTGCGGGAGCACATGCAGACGTTATGAACGTTTTGCTAGCTCAATATGATGACTACTTAATAGTTTAGTGCACCATGCTTAACGGCTTAGAATCGGGACTTCAAAGACGTTTTGAACGTCATGGACCATATGAGATGTTCCAGGAGTTGAAGTTAATATTTCAAGCAAATACCCGAGTTGAGAGATATGAAGTCTCCAACAAGTTCTATAGCTAAAAGATGGAGGAGAATCGCTCAACTAGTGAGCATGTGCTCAGATTGTCTGGGTACTACAATCGCTTGAATCAAGTGGGAGTTATTCTTCTAGATAAGATAGTGATTGACAGAATTCTCTAGTCACCATCACCAAGTTAGTAGAACTTTGTGATGAACTATAATATGCAAGGGATAACGAAAAATATTCCCAAGCTCTTCGCCATGCCAAAATCGGCGAAGGTAGAAATCAAGAAAAACATTAAGTGTTGATGGTTGACAAGATCACTAGCTTCAAGAAAAGGGCAAAGGGAAAGAAGGGGAACTTCAAGAAGAACGGCAAGCAAGTTGCTGTTCAAGTGAAGAAGCTCAAGTCTGGTCCTAAGCTTGAGACTAAGTGCTTCTACTACAAAGGGACTGGTCACTGGAAGCGGAACTACCCCAAGTGATTGGCGGATAAGAAGGATGGAAAAGTAAACAAAGGTATATTTGATATACATGTTATTGATGTGTACTTTACTAGTGTTCATAGCAACCCCTCAGTATTTGATACTAGTTCAGTTGCTAAGATTAGTAACTCGAAACGGGAGTTGCAGAATGAACAGAGACTAGTTAAGGGTGAAGTGACGATGAGAGTTGGAAGTGGTTTAGATTGATATGATCATCATCGCACACTCCCTATACTTTCGGGATTAGTATTGAACCTAAATAAGTGTTATTTGGTGTTTACGTTGAGCATAAATATGATTTGATCATGTTTATTGCAATACGATTATTCATTTAAGTTAGAGAACAATTGTTGTTCTGTTTACATGAATAGAACCTTTTATGGTCATACACACCAACAAAAATGGTTTGTTGGATCTCGATCATAGTGATACACATATTCATAATATTGAAACCAAAAGATGCAAAGTTAATAATGATAGTGCAACCTATTTGTGGCACTGCCGTTTAGGTCATATTGGTGTAAAGCGCATGAAGAAACTCCATGCTAATGGGATTTTGTAATCACTTGATTATGAATCACTTGATGCTTGCAAACCGTGCCTCTTGGGCAAGATGACTAAAACGCCGTTCTCCGGAACAATGAAGCAAGCAACAGATTTGTAGGAAATCATACATATTGATGTATGTGGTCCGATGAATATTAAGGCTCGCGACAAGTATCATTATTTTCTAACCTTCACAGATGATTTGAGCAGATATGGGTATATCTACTTGATGAAACATAAGTCTGAAACATTTGAAAAGTTCAAAGAATTTCAGAGTGAAGTGGAGAATCATCATAACAAGAAAATAAAAGTTTCTACGATATGATCGTGGAGGAGAATATTTGAGTTACGAGTTTGGTCTTCAATTAAAACAATGTGGAATAGTTTCACAAACTCATGCCACCTGGAACACCACATCATAATGGTGTGTCCAAACGTCATAGCCGTACTTTATTGGATATAGTACAATTTATGATGTTTCTTACCGATTTACCAATATCGTTTTGGGATCATGCATTAGAGACAGCTGCATTCACGTTAAATAGGGCAGCATCTAAATCCGTTGAGACGACGCCTTATGAACTATGGTTTGGCAAGAAACCAAAGTTGTCGTTTCTTAAAGTTTGGGGCTGCGATGCTTATGTGAAAAAGCTTCAACCTGATAAGCTCAAACCCAAATCGGAGAAATGTGTCTTCATAGGATATCCAAAGGAAACTGTTGAATACACCTTCTATCACAGATTCGAAGGCAAGACTTTTGTTGCTAAGTTCGGAAACTTTCTAGAGAAGGAGTTTCTTTCGAAAGAAGTGAGTGGGAGGAAAGTAGAACTTGACGAGGTAACTGTACCTACTCCTTTATTGAGAAGTAGTACATCACAGAAAACTGTTTCTGCGACACCTACACCAATAAGTGAGGAAGCTAATGATGATGATCATGAAACTTTAGATCAAGATACTACTGAACCTCGTAGATCAACCAGAGTGAGATCCGCACCAGAATGGTACGGTAATCCTGTTATGGAAGTTATGTTACTAGACCATGACGAACTTGCGAACTATGAAGAAGCGATGGTGAGGCCAAATTCCGCGAAATGGTTTGAGGCCATGAAATCTGAGATATGATCCATGTATGAGAACAAAGTTTGGACTTTGATTAACTTGCCCGATGTTCGGCAAGCAATTAAGAATAAATGGATCTTCAAGAGGAAGACGGACGCTGATAGTAGTATTACTATCTACAAAGCTAGAATTGTCGCAAAAGGTTTTCGACAAGTTCAAGGTGTTGACTATGATGAGAGTTTCTCACTCGTATCTATGCTTAAGTCTGTCCGAATCATGTTAGCAATTGCCGCATTTTCTGAAATCTGGCAAATGGATAACAAAACTGCAATCCTGAATGGATTTCTTAAAGAAGAGTTGTATATGATGCAACCAGAAGGTTTTGTCAATCCTAAAGGTGTTAACAAAATATGCAAGCTCCAGCGATCCATCTATGGACTGGTGCAAGCATCTCGGAGTTGGAATATACGCTTTGATAAGTTGATCAAAGCATATGGTTTTATACAGACTTGCGGTGAAGTCTGTATTTACAAGAAAGTGAGTGGGAGCACTACAACATTTCTGATAAGTATATGTAAATGACATATTGTTGATCGGAAATAGTGTAGAATTATTCTGCAAAGCATAAACGAGTATTTGAAAGGAGTTTTTCGAAGAAAGCCCTCAGTGAAGCTGCATACATATTGAGCATCAATATCTATAGAGATAGATCAAATCACTTGATAAGTTTTTTCAATGAGTACATACCTTATCAAGATTTTGAAGTAGTTCAAAATGGAACAGTCAAAGAAAGAGTTCTTGCCTGTGTTACAAGGTCTGAAATTGAGTAAGACTCAAAACCCGACCACAGCAGAAGATAAAAAGAGAATGAAAGTCATTCCCTATGCCTCAACCATAGGTTGTATAAAGTATGCCATGCTGTGTACCAGATCTATTGTATACCCTACACTGAGTTAAGCAAGGGAGTACAATGGTGATCTAGGAATAGATCACTGGACAGCAGTCAGAATTATCCTTAGTGGAATAAGGATATGTTTCTCGATTATGGACGTGACAAAAGGTTCATCGTAAAGGGTTACGTCGATGCAAGTTTTGACACCGATCTGGGTGACTCTAAGTCTCGATCTAGATACATATTGAAAGTGGGAGCAATTAGCTAGAGTAGCTCCGTGCAGAGCATTGTAGACATAGAAAATTGCAAAATACATAACGGATCTAAATGTGAAAGACCCGTTGACTAAGATTCTCTCACAAGCAAATACATGATCACACCTTAGTACTCTTTGGGTGTTAATCACATAGCGATGTGAACTAGATTACTGAATCTAGTAAACCCTTTTGGATGTTGGTCACATGGCGATGTGAACTATGGGTGTAAATCACATGGTGATGTGAACTATTGCTGTTAAATCACATGGCGATGTGAACTAGATCATTGACTCTAGTGCAAGTGGGAGGCTGAAGGAAATATGCCCTAGAGGCAATAATAAAGTTATTATTTATTTCCTTATATCATGATAAAGGTTTATTATTCATGCTAGAATTGTATTAACCGGAAACATAATACATGTGTGAATACATAGACAAACAGAGTGTCACTAGTATGCCTCTACTAGGCTAGCTCGTTAATCAAAGATGGTTATGTTTCCTAACCATGAACAAAGAGTTGTTATTTGATTAACGAGGTCACATCATTAGTTGAATGATCTGATTGACATGACCCATTATATTAGCTTAGCACCCGATCGTTTAGTATGTTGCTATTGCTTTATCCATGACTTATACATGTTCCTATGACTATGAGATTATGCAACTCCCGTTTGCCGGAGGAACACTTTAGGTACTACCAAACGTCACAACGTAAATGGGTGATTATAAAGGAGTACTACAGGTGTCTCCAATGGTAGATGTTGGGTTGGCGTATTTCGAGATTAGGATTTGTCACTCCGATCGTCGGAGAGGTATCTCTGGGCCCTCTCTGTAATGCACATCACTTAAGCCTTGCAAGCATTGCAACTAATGAGTTAGTTGCGTGATGATGTATTACGGAACGAGTAAAGAGACTTGCCGGTAACGAGATTGAACTAAATATTGGATACTGACGATCGAATCTCGGGCAAGTAACATACCGATGACAAAGGGAACAACGTATGTTGTTATGCGGTCTGACCGATAAAGATCTTCGTAGAATATGTAGGAGCCAATATGGGCATCCAGGTCCCGGTATTGGTTATTGACCGGAGACGTGTCTCGGTCATGTCTACATTGTTCTCGAACCGTAGGGTCCGCACGCTTAAGGTTTCGATGACAGTTATATTATGAGTTTATGAGTTTTGATGTACCGAAGGAGTTCGGAGTCCCGGATGGGATCGGGGACATGACGAGGAGTCTCGAAATGGTGGAGACGTAAAGATCGTTATATTGGACGACTATATTCGGACTTCGGAAAGGTTCTGAGTGATTCGGGTATTTTCGGGAGTACCGGAGAGTTACGGGAATTCGTAATGGGCCTCATTGGGCCATACGGGAAAAGGAGAGAAAAGGCCAAAAGGTGGCCGCGCCCCTCCCCTTGATCTAGTCCGAATTGGACTAGGGAAGGGGGGCACCCCCTTCCTTCCTTCTCCTTCTCTCTTCCCTTTCCTTCTCTCATACTTCCCCTACATGGAAGGATTCCTAGTTGGACTAGGAAAAGGGGAATCCTACTCCCGGTGGGAGTAGGACTCCCCTTGGCGCGCCAAACCTAGGGCCGGCCTCCTCCCTCCCTTGCTCCTTTATATTCGGGGGCAGGGGGCACCCCATAGACACACAAGTTGATCTTCGTGATCGTTCCTTAGCCGTGTGCGGTGCCTCCCCTCCACCATATTCCACCTCGGTCATATCGTTGCAGTGCTTAGGCGAAGCCCTGCGCCGGTAGTACATCAAGATCGTCACCACGCCGTCGGGCTGACGGAACTCCTCCCCGAAGCTTTGCTGGATCGGAGCCCGGGGATCGTCATCGAGCTGAACGTGTGCCAAGAACTCGGAGGTGCCGGAGTAACGGTGCTTGGATCGGTCGGATCGTGAAGACGTACGACTACATCAACCGCGTTGTTATAACGCTTCCACTTTCGGTCTACGAGGGTACGTAGACAACACTCTCCCCTCTCGTTGCTATGCATCACCATGATCTTGCATGTGCGTAGGAATTTTTTTGAAATTACTACGTTCCCCAACATCAGCACCAAGTTCTCCACGAACGACAGCAAGAAGACACTCGTACTCGCATCGAGCGCCGAAGAGAAGCGTGGCGTCAGTCAGACCGGCGCGGTGGACCCACTGTCGACATGCATGCGCCAGGGGAAACAGGCGACCTGCCGTACGCGGTAGGTTGCCCTGCGTTTACCCGTGAGCTGCGGCAAGTCCAGTGGCCCAGCACGAAGAATTTCAAGCCAGACGTGCCCGAGAAGTACGACGGCAGGTTGCATCCGTCGGAGTTCCTCAGCATCTACACCATCGCGGTGCAAGCTGCTGGGGGGCGGGACGACAAGATCCTTGCCAACTACTTCCCGCTGGTGCTCAAGCCCAACGTCAGGTCCTGGCTCATGCACTTGCCGGACAACTCCATTTCTTCCTGGGCAGACCTATGCCATCAGTTTGTCGGCGCCTTTACAGGCGGCCACAAACCTCATGGCCAGGAAAGTGATATTCATCTGCTTGCCTAGAAAGAAGGAGAGCCCCTGCGCAAGTACATCCAGAGATTCAGCCAAGTGCAATGCAACATCCCAGATGTCCACCCTGTCGCGGTCATCAGCGCGTTCCATCAGAACGTGCGTAACCGCAGGATGCGGGAGGAGATGGCGATATGCAAGATCACAGACGTTAGTGAGCTGTATGCCCTGGCTGACAGGTGTGCACGTTCTGAGGAAGGGAGGAAACTCCCCGGAGAGAATACATGAGCAGGAGGATCTGACAGCGATCATGCTGCCCCGGCAAAGAAAAACCGGCGGCGGAACAACAAGAGAAAAGGCAAAGATGTGCTAGCTGTTGAGTAGTCCGACAACGAAAGTGACGCCAAGAAAGCCAAGGCTGGTAGCTCCGGCAAGGAGGTTGCCGCATGCGCCAACTACCAGGCTGTGGCGGCCGCCGACAAGCAGGACGGCACCAACAAATAGTGCTGCAAGATCCACCGCACCAAGGGCCATGACCTCCAGAGCTGCAAGAAGGTCGAGCAGCTTGTCGAGATGCAAAAGGCCGAGTACGAGCGACGCGACAAGGAGAAAGTCCAAGGAGGTGCTGGAGGATCTGGTACGAAGCGCACCAGCCGGGGAGGATGCCACGGCAAGGCCAATCAGCTTCCCCACGAGGGGACAAGTTTTGCTACGTTCTCCGCTTAATGTTCCCTTGTACTAACAATGCAGCTGAGTATGAAGCCTTGCTCCATGGTCTCCGGATGGCTAAAGAGATGAATCTGAGCCGGGTTAAGTGCTTCGGTGACTCGGACCTAGTGGCTCAACAGGTATCCGGCACCTGGGATTCCAAGGACCCACTCATGGCTGCATATCGTCGTGAGGTGGATATTGTTGCAGGTCACTTCAAGGGCTATCAGGTGGACCACGTGGACCGTCGGAAGAATGAAGCAGCGGACGCTTTAAGCCGGTTGGGCTCTCAACGTAAACCGGTCCCGCCTAATGTTTTTCTTGATGTGCTACACAACCCGTCGGTCAAGCTCCCTGGTGAAGCGGATTTGGCGATTCCTGATCCGGAGGCTCAACTGGTGGCAGCTCTACACGCCATTCCGGATTGGACGCTTCCTTATCTTGCGTACATGAACCGGGGGGAGTTACCAGCGGACGAATCCTTGGCCCGGCAGATAATCCGACGATCCAAGTCTATGACTATTGTTAATGGTGAATAGCATCATTGCAGTGTGTCAGGGGCGTTTCAACGTTGCGTATCTCCTGAAGAAGGTTGTGAAATTTTGCGTTAGATCCACGAAGGAGATTGTGGTCATCACGCCGGTTCAAAATCTTTGGTGGCTAAAGCGTTCCGCCATGGTTTTTATTGGTTAACTGCTCATGCTGATGCGGAGGATCTGGTCAGACGATGTGACGGTTGCCAAAAGTTCTCAAGACGCTCTCATGTGCCAGCTCAAGAATTGAGGATGATTCCGATTACTTGGCTGTTTGCAACTTGGGGGCTGGATATGGTTGGGCCTTTCAAAAGGTCCAAGGATAAGAAGACCCACCTCTTGGTGGCGGTTGACAAGTTTACATAGTGGGTGGAGGCAGAACCTGTTAGCAAGTGTGATGCAGCCACAGCGGTTCAGTTCATCAAAAAGGTGATTTTCCGGTTTGGCTTTCCACATAGTATCATCACAGATAATGGTACCAATTTGTCCAAGGGGGCTATGAAGGAGTTCTGTGAACGAGAGCACATCCGGCTTGATGTTTCATCAGTAGCCCACCCACAGTCCAATGGTCATGCAGAAAGAGCTAAATAAGAGATCTTGAGAGGCATCAAACCGCGGCTTATGGTTCCTTTGCAGAGGACACCGGGTTGTTGGGTAGAAGAGCTGCCATCTGTGTTATGGAGTATCAATACTACGCCCAACAGATCCACAGGATACACGCCGTTCTTCATGGTCTACGGAGTAGAGGCGGTTCTTCCCAGTGATATCCGTCATGACTCACCTCGCGTAGCAGCTTATGTTGAAGCGGATAACGAGACGGCACGACAAGACACTTTGGACCTGTTGGATGAGAAGCGTGACATAGCAGCTGCCCGCTCAGCGATTTACCAACAGGATCTTTGTCGCTATCACAGTCGCCGATTCAGAACCAGAACCTTTCAAGAAGGAGATTTGGTGCTTCGGCTCATTCAAGATCAGACTGATATACATAAGCTATCCCCACCTTGGGAGGGACCTTTCATGGTCAGCAAGAATCTGCACAACGGGTCATACTATCTGATCGATATTCGAGAGCATAAAGACTCACGTACATCAGAGGAGGAGACCAACAGGCTGTGGAACATAGCTCATCTTCGGCCTTACTATACCTGAGCCATCGGCTCTACTTATGTACATATTATGACAAGTGTATATATTATGATTAATATAATAAACCGGAGCCTCAACTAAAGCGGGGTATCTGTTCTTTTACATCATGGGTGGTTACATGGAGTTGTTCTATCTCAAAGCGGCCTCCGGTTTACCACTTGAAAGTTTTATAAACATCACTTGGGGGCTTGGTCGTGTCCGAACCAATGCAACACCTTTTGATGGTCGCAAGCCACCAGATCACTTGGGGACATGGTCAAGTCTGAACCAGTCACGCGTCTTGATCGGCCTAAGGCCATAGAATCACTTGGGGGCTTGGTCGAACCCGAACCAGTGCCACGCCTTTTGATCGGCATAATGCCACGGTTTCATTTGGGGACCTGGCTGACTTGAACCATAGCTACACCTATTAGGAGCTTGGTCCTGTCCGACCATGGTAACACCATCTGATCAGGTCAGTAAAGCCTCTTTTTGCAAAGGTTTTTATCATTAGCTTTTCTTTAACATTTTTTACTGTTGCTTTGCGTTTTTTAAACTGGCAACATTTTAAACCGGTTCAAACTATCATTTTTAATCCGGAGATTATTTGCCCGGTTTGATTTTTTCGGTGCACATCCCATTATGGAGTAACAGGGTATTTCTTATCACCCGGCATGGTTTACATGGTAAGCGGGCATTTTTTACACAGGAGCTGTTTTCTCCACTGACGGTTTAGGTTTATAAACCTCCGTTCCAAGATTGGCTAAAGCCAACTTCATGCCTATCGATGGAAGTTTAAGATTTTATGATTGCAGGAGATATAGATTGAAGGTTTCGATCTTTCAAACAAAAGTATCAGCACTAATGCATGAAGGCATCTCAGAAGCAAGAGTATTAGCTATCCTATTACAAGGCAACATGGTGCCCAAATAAGATCATTGTTTTCTTGGTGGAATATAACAAAGCAGTCATTTAAACCGGTCTCCGGTTCAAGCTTGGTCACCGCCCTAGTCTGATGGTGATGGGTCGTGCTGCGCCGCTTCAGCTTCTTCTTCCCTACCCAGTGGCTGGAAGTCAACAGTGGTCCAGTCGATTCCCATTAAGGCTTGGAAGACAGCTTCATCATGGATCAGTGTAGACGGTTCAATATCAGGAGCATAAGTATGCTTATGGATTGGAGGGATCAGATTCTCCGCTTCGGGAATTGGTGCAGCCACTCGTTTGTTCTGATTGTTATATTGAGCTTGATAATGCGTCAAGTCTGCCTCTTCCACCAATTGGCAAGCCAGAGGGCGCACCGCCCGGTTTATCGCTCTCAGATCATCTTCATTGAAATCTGAGCCATCTTCCTTCAAACTGGGATAACCCTGAGCTGCCTTAACAGGATCAAAATCTGGCACCCATGCTTTTGCCCGCATTAAAGCATTGATTGCACTGGTTCGAGCAGCAGATTTCTTAAGCTCTCCAATCCTGGCGGGAAGCATTGACAACCTCTTAAGAGTATCTTGGATTAAAGAAGGCGCCGGATTGTTGTGTGATGCAGTAGAGATGATCTGCTGTGCTCTAGTATACAGATGTTCAATTAATGTATAGGCGGCCTTCAATTTCATCCGAACATCTGACCCCAAGTGGCTAATGCGTGTACCTACAACATTACAAAGAGTTCACAAACCGGACCTATCATAGGAAGGTCAAATTATTACAGAAGTCAAAGGAAGCTTACCAAAGATGGCGGCAGTCATGGCATGCACTTGCCGCTTTACGCTGGTTAGCACATCTACCACCGGTTTAAGGGCAGCTTCAGCAGTTTCAGTTTTCTTGGTCAAAGTGGTCTTCTCAGTGGCCCAATCCGCCCGCTCTTTGTTGAAGCCCTCCTTCAGTTGTTCCATGACGCTTAAAGCGCTGGTCAACTCCTCTTTGGCCTTGGAGGTTTCAGCTTGTTGGGATTTCAAATTTTCTTGAAGATCGGCGAGTTGGCTTTCTTTGGTTTTCAGCTCAGCCTGCATACAGACAGTCATATGATTTCACAAAACGGTACAAGAATTGAAGTACCAACCGCATAACAAGTTATGCACTTGGTACTTGGGGGCTAATGCATATTTGATCTTCATCTGTTAATTAATTGCAAAGTCCCAAGATCAATACAAGTATTCAACTTGGCACTTGGGGGCTAATGCATATTTGCTCAAGTAAAGTTCTGATGCTGCCATATTAAACTACTTAAGTGCCCGGTTTAACTACATTAAAGTTGAACCCGCCCTTGGGGGCTATATCAGTGAATTTCGAGGCATTCAGGTTTATATTATAAGTCCCGGTTTTAACGAGGATCGCAAAACCGTCCCTTGGGGGCTAGGAGAGTTAACAAAATTGAGCAAATTCAAGCAAGAAATGGCAGCTGGAAGTTACCTCAAATTTTTCCTTCATCATATTCACCAGGCCGGCTTCATATTCACGGCTGGTGTACAGTCGGTTCAAGTAGCCAGAATGAAGATCTTGAGTATTCAAAGCAGCGTATGTCCCCAGATCAACATTCCACTTTCCCTTGCTCATAGTGGCGAATTCTTCTTTGGCAATATGCCCGTGTAAGGCGACCGGATTACTAGGTTCAGTACGGCAATGCCAGTAATCACAACATCGTCATCCTTGGCATCACCGGTTTGACCAGGGGCAGTTGATTTGCTAACAGGCCGGATTGGACTGGGGGATTTCTCAACCCGGATGGGGCTTCCGGGCTCGTCAGCAGGCCTCTCTTCAGCAACAACATCATCACCTTGCAGTGGGGGGTCATTGGGTATATCTTCACGAACGACCGCTTCAGGATCCGGTGTTTTACCCGGTTCAGGAACGGCGTCTTCCTCGGCCGCTTTATCCAGGCGGGCCTTCTTGATTGGCCTAGGCTTGGCCCTACAAGGAGTAATTGCAATCAAACACAACACACGTTCTAATATGATGTATCAGAAATATTGTGATAAATATAGCTTACCCAAGCACCGTCTTGAGTGGTGGCAGCTGAGTAGCTGATGACTCGCCAGAGGATGAGTGGGAAGTAACCTGATAATCGGAGTCAGACGGATTAAGAGGTTGACGATAACAGCCCGCTTTAGGACAAGCACTGACAAGCAAATTAGAGACCTCTGAACGGCATTTCCGAACCGGACTGTTCGGTAAACCGGCGGAGGTAACTACCTGGCCGCTGTGCCGGGTTGTGCGGCGAGCTTCGTGCTGTTGGGTCTTCATAAGAAAGTTGGGATCCAAGTAAGCAAGAGGATGAGAAAATTTAACTTTCCGGTTTGCCTGACGGATTTTTAGTGAAGGCAAAAGTCCTAAATCAGAAGAGAGAATAGTTACCTCTGCAGCATCAGCATTACTTGCTTCGGCATCATCCTGACAAACATTATCATCAATAAGGCGTATGAAAAGTAAACCGAGTGAATCAAGTTCTACCTCAAGGTCCGGATTACCCACATTGTCATCAGCGGGCGGATCAGAGGATGTCGTGGTTTTCCTCTTGTGAGCAGGCCTCTTAATGACTTTGGTTTTTGGCCGGGTTGGTCTCTCCGGTTTGTCTGCTTTATCCTGTGAAAGCTTCTTGCTCCAAAACGGATCATTGCCCTGTTTCAACAGATATTGGTGTCAAATAATAAGCAGATATAACAATGTCAGGATCAATGATAGGTGACATTGAAAACTTACAGCTGGCGGTTTGTTGGTGGTGCAGAAAGGAAGCAGGCCGGTTCGAGCACAGATGTATTCCGGTTCGTTCAAAATTTTCTTCACAGCTTCTGTGACTTCTTCGTCGGTGAGCTGGATATTCATGTGTCGCAGTGGGTCGTCAACACTACCCGTATATTTGCACATCAAACTGGGGCGTTGACTAAGGGGCAGTATGCTCCATGATATCCAGCAGCGAGCGAGATCAACTCCTGTTAAACCATTGGCCATAAAGGCTCTAAGCTTGGACAGTTGAGGAGCGTATTTACTCCTTTCCTTGGCGGTTAACCTTTGTGGAAAGGGGTGCGTATTGCTAAGACGCTCCGGACGAAAGCCAGGCAAGGGATTTTCATCAGCAGGTCAGGTGTCTTTGCAATAAAACCATGATTGATTCCATTCGTGGGGATGGCTGTGCAGTTTTGCATGAGGATAAGTGACCTCTTTCCTCTTCTGAATCGCCATACCACCCAGTTCCATATTGGAACCATCAGTGAATTCTATGTGGCGGTTTAGATGAAAACAATCTCTGAATAACTCGACTGTTGGTTCCTCTTGAAAGAACACCTCACAGAGTACTTGGAAATGGCATATGTTGGTGACAGAATTGGGGCCAGTATCTTGCGGGCGGAGTTGGAAATTGGCCAAGACATCCCAGTAGAATTTTGAACCGGGCGGATTAAAGCCTCAAGCTAAGTGGTCCGCGAAAAAGACAACCTCTCCTTCTTGAGGTGTGGGAGGACACTCTTTGCAAGGGACCCTCCAATGAATGGTGTTTCTGCTGCTTAAAGCGCCAGTCAGGACTAAGTTGTTCAGTTGAGTTTCTGTGACGCGAGAAGGAGCCCAGTTGCACTCATATACTTGTTTGGCCATGGTGGAGTCTACAAGATAAGTGATTCCGGTTCAAGATTGTGTTGGGTAAAAGTACACACCGGTATGAATAATGTTAAACCGGAGGTAACTTGTGTCTAAACCGGAGTTCTATGAAGCGATATCATATGACTAACGAGTTCTGGCGATTCAACACAGGGACTAATGGTATATATCGGTTTATTAAACTTCTTCTACACTAAGTTAGACCGCCTGATCTAAGCATTGAAAGCAACTGAGGTTGCGGGTGGCTAAGTATGCAGAAACAGGTTTCACAAAGTCTAATTACAGCATTGGATCTGAGGCAAGTTCAGAAAAAATAGGAAAATATTCAAAAGCTTAAGGCAGAACAGTATTGGTTCAATGGACAGGAAAATATATGAGATCTATAGACTTGAGCATGAAGCTACAGGCCGATGCTAAAAGCTACTGCTAATCAGAACAGGGTTTCACAGATCTATCCAGAAGTCTGGGTAAGAGTATGAATAGTTGATGGAGCACCGCAAGAACAAGAAACCCTAGAACAGATCTAGGTTGAGGAAAGCGAAGGACCTACCGGAGCTGAGGAAAGCGCGGAAGATCGCCGAAGTTTTCTGATACGTTCAGGTTGATGCAGCAGGCCCAGGACGGTGCAGAGGTCGACGGCGGCGGCGGAGCTCCGAGGCCGGCGACGCGAGGAAGACGAAGAGAAAGGGGACGAAGGGGAGAAAAGAAATGACCATTCGGTCCTATTTATAAGGCAAGGGACATGTGTCAGGTGCGTGAATCAAGGAACCATAAATCTCGGAAGCGGAGCTGTCGCCTCGGTTATTGTGGATCTATTAAACAAAGAAGGTATCGTGAATGTTATCTCTATGATGATGTCATGCCGGTTTACAACAACCAGAGATGGTGACATCACGGTGGTTCAACAACTAAAGAAGACGTTGAAGACGAAGATTTTTTGCTAAGGATTGACATGAACTCGTTCAAATCAATCTGGGGCCTAATGTTGGGGATATTACTACTGGGCATAAACCGGGCCACCTGGGCCGGGTTAACTTCATCAGTAGTTCAAAGGTGTTAAAGCCCAAAGAGGCAGATAAGGGCCCAAGGCCTGTAGTCGGTTTCAGACCTGTAGCCGTAAACCGGCTTTATGTGTAAACTTGTATCGTAAGTTAGGCGGCTATGCTCTTGAACACAAATATTCGTGTTCGGCGGACAGATATTCGTGTTCGGCGGCTTCGCACTGCGGGCCAACTCGCTTGGCCATCTGGAGCAGATCGACAGCTACGCCCCTGGCCATCAGGTCAGATTTGGGAGCTTGAACTACATCGCGGATATCCGTGGAGACTTGATCTTCGATGGCTTTGAGGCCACGGCAGCCGCTCCCATTTCCTACGATGAACATGACTTAAATCTGTCATCAGACCATGCTCAGGAAATTGCATAACCACTCCGGCCTTAGATCCGAAGCAGATCGCGCCATTCGAGGATGAGAAGCTCAACCCCGCCACGGAAGCTGCAGATTTCGTGGCGTTGGAGCCGCACACATACCTAACCTCGGGTGATATCTGTGTCTCCAGAACCTCGGACTCGTTCAGCCATAAGATCCGAACTATGAGTGTCCGTGCACGTCGAGCTGGATCAGTCATGGGTCGTCAAATTCAGCGCTGAGGACATCTTCCGGCACTCGCCTTTAGGCGACGTGTTAAAATCATTCAAAAATCTATCCTTTGACGAGGGCTCACAGCCGAATTATATCCGGTTCAAACTGGAGGCTGATGACAGGGAATTTTGCTTCCCACCCGCCACCCACTTCATAGCCACTGTCGAAGACTTAACCGACATGCTCGATTACGGCTTCAAAGACATCGACTGTATGGACGACGATGACAATGAGGAGCGGGGCCAAAACCCACCGTTCACTGGACGCTGGACGGCCACTTCTTCATACAACGTGACGTATACATGGTAGATACACCTAAAGAAACTAACGACGATGACAAAGAAGATCTAGTTGAGGATAAAACTCCTGAAACATAGCCCAAACACCGCCGTCAGCGGCGCCGCTCTAGGTCACGTCGTGCAAAAGACAACAATACCAATACCGGAGAAAACAATACTCTGGACGATGCCAAAGACAATGAAGACCGTGTTGGGGCAACCTCCGAACAACATGAACGGGAAGAAGGGCATGTTAGCCCTGATGAACAGGCCGTACACGAAGACTCGGAGGACAGTAACTATCTTCCGCTCTCCAAGGATGAGGAGAGCCTCGGCAACGAGAATTTCATCGTGCCTGGGGAACCTCTCGAACAGGAGCGCTTTAAGCGCCGGCTAATAGCCACTGCAAGGAGCCTGAAAAAGAAGCAGCGGCAGCTTCAAGCTCACCAAGACCTGCTCGATGATAGGTGGACAGATATCCTAGCAGCTGAAGAATACGCCCTCAAGCACCCAAACAAGGATTACCTAAAGCGCAAATTGCTACCTCACTTCGATGAGGAAGTGCCGGAGCTTGTACCACGCAGTCGGGATAGTGCGGCTAACCGACCACAATGCGGTAGGAACAGAGCGGCAACTCAAGCCGAACACCAGCCCACCCCACCTCACCATAAAGGCAAAGATAAAACAGCTCGGGGTTATACATATAAACTTTGGCAGGAGCTGGACAGTAGAGCAGGACATACCAGACCGATTATGGATCACGAGACCGCGCCCCGACGCACGCAATGACTATCTACGAGGACGCGACAAGCCTAGTCACGCCCAGGCCGAAAACCGCAGACATACTCCATCGAAGCTATGCCGCAATGTGGCCCAATATAGAGGTGCCGCACATCCTCTCTGCTTCACAGACAAAGTAATGGAGCACGAATTCCCAGATGAGTTTAAGCCCATGAATATCGAATCATACGACGGAACAACTGATCCCACGGTATGGATCGAGGATTTCCTTCTTCATATCCACATGGCCCGCGGAGATGAGCTTCATGCCATCAAATACCTGCCACTAAAAATCAAAGGAACAACTCGGTACTAGTTAAACAGTCTCCTGGAAAACTCTATTAGCAGCTGGGAGGACTTGGAAGACGCCTTACGCCACAACTTCCAAGGAACATATGTCCGGCCACGGGATGCCGATGACTTAAGGCACATCTTTAAGCTCTGGACTAGGTTCTTGGTTAAAAAGAACCAAATCGTCTACTGCCCGGACGCGGAAGCCCTAGCGGCCTTCAAACACAGCGTCCGGGATGAGTGGCTCACCTGCCACCTCGTTCAAGAAAAACCGAAATCCATGTCAGCCCTTGTCGGTGGGAACGACACCTGTGGGATCACAAGAATCCCTACTACGGTTGCGGGGCGCGGGGTCGTGAGAAGAGCGGATCAAACAAATAGCACACGGTTCGTTTATCTAGGTTCGGGCCGCGAGGAGGCGATAAAACCCTACTCCTGCTTTGGTGGATTGTATATCTGTTTTCTTGAGCTAGCTATGGGGCATGAGGAGCTCCAAAAAGCCGAATCCCCTTCCTGGTCGCCTTGGGCCTCCTTTTATAGGGAAAGGGGTTGCCATAGTTTCACACAGGAGGTGGAAAGGGTACCGTGATGCGAGGTTATCCCTCGCATTACATGACAAGGCGCATTTAATACGCCTTGCTTAGGTGTCCTTGCTTTATCGGGGACGGGGGAGAGCCCTGTCTCATCCGTCGATGCTCCCTCTTGTGTCGACACGCGCCCAGGACAGCGGTGCCTGTGATGCCATGTAGACAGGCAGGCAGCTGAGGTGGCGCAGTGGTGGGAGTCCACGAAGATCTGCATGCCGTCACGCAGGTGCCCGCCCAGCTGGTTGAGTCGGCAGCTGCATGCGAACGGCGGTGGAGGTGTGACTGGCGCGGGCCTGATGGTGTCCCCACGGGTGTTCTTGGCAAGGGCCTTGCCGGGGCCCTGGCAAGGGTCTTGCCAGGGCACCAGCTGTCATCCCCGGCAAGGTTCTTGCCGGGGGCCTTGTGGTCCTCCTTGGCTGGGATCCCGCCAAGGGTCGTCATCTTCTGATCTTGAATGTCTTCACGAAGATCTGCATGCCACCACAGAGATGTCTCCCGAATCCTTGCCCCCATGGGGGCGGTGGACTCAAAGGTGACTTTCTTCGTAGGTGTGGGGCGAGCTGCCACGGGAAGGGTCTTGCCGGGTTTGCTAAAACCGCCTCCCGGCAAGGATCTTACCGGGGGAGTCCGCTTCGTCCCCTTTGCTCTTTGTGGTCTTGGTCTTGGTGTCGTCCTGCTTCTCTCGAGCTTCGGTCTTACCTTGGCTCACCTCCCTTGCCTTGCTTAGTGTGGTGGTGCCCGTGGCTCAGACTGCCCGTGCACAGTTATAGGGGTACAAAAAGTGTACCCCTCTTTTTGTAACCGACAGGAGCCCCCGGGCCCGGGCCACACATAAGCGCAATCGCGTCGTTGGGCTAGGCCCAAAAACGGTGTGCGGGCAGGCGGGGCGGTTTTTAACGCGGTAAGTTCCTTCGCGCGCAGCGCCTCCCACGCTTCCCACGCGTGGCGCGGCGTGGGGAGGCGTGTGTGACGTGGGCGACATGCGTGGAGTTGCTTCCCGCGGGCATGCGTCACATCACAGTTAATGTGAAAGGAGGCGGCCCGCGTTTTTCCCCCATAAGAAGGAATAACCATGGGCGCGCTGCTCTCTTTCTCCTCTTCCCTTGTGCCTTTTCCAATCATAGAGCCGTTGTTCCCTCCCTTCCTTCCTTCCTAAGCTTTCGTCGTCGCCCGCCATCGCTGCTTTGCCACCCCCCTTCCTCAACCCTCTTGACTTCTCGGCCACCATGGTGCCCAAATCCGCCAAGGGCAATGGGGTGGCTAAGGGCTCTGGGACCATGGAGCCGCCGGAGACCGCGCTGTTGGGGGACCGGACGAAGTCCGCCTTCTTCTTCCCCTCGACGGTTGATGTTCATGAGCTCCGGGCCTCCTTCAAGCCCCTATGGGGAGTGAATACGGGGGGAGAGGTTTTGGGACTCCCGGCGACGCGCGTCATTCCTGCCGCTTGCGCCGATCCTTCCCCAAATCGGTACCCCTTCTTCATTGATTACTTTTCATGCGGGTTATGCCCCCCTTTCTCCGATTTCTTCTGCGATATTATGCACACCTTCGGTTTTTGCCTCCTGGATTTTACTCCGAATGCGGTGGCGTGCATGTCTTTCTTTGCGCATCTTTGCGAGGGCTTTGCCGGGGTGCAGCCCAACACGGCGCTCTTCCGCCATTATTTCTATCCTCGAATCCAAACGGGAGGCGCTGTCTCTGGTTGCGTCACCTGGATCCCAAGATACAAGGAGGCGTACCCGGACAGTGTCGTGAAGGAGAGGTGGGAGGAATGGCGTGACCGGTGGTGCTTGATTGAAGACGAAGACCCGCCGGAATTTTGCAAGGTCCGCCGAGTGCCGCCGGGCCGCGACAGCGATTGGGGTGATGTCGACGCCACCAACGGGAGGCTTACTGTCGCCACCACCAAGATTCTTCGGCTGACCCGGGCTGGGGTCACCCTTGAGATGATCGAGGCGGACTTTATTCACCGCTGGATCGCCCCGTTGCACAATAAGGGGAGGCCAGCTTCGCTTTTTACGAATCCGTCTCACATTATGCGGCTCCGCCCTAGCCTCGACCACAACTTCACGGTGATGGCGCATGCCCACTTTTGCCAGCGACTCTTCCAGCCGGATGTGGGTCCCGACGGCGAGGTCGAGCGGACCGGCAAGGCCGTCAAGGGGCCGTTCTTCAAGTTGCCAGCGGGGGTGGTCCTGTTGTGCCATAATTCACGCCGGTCCGAGATCATCGCCATGATGTCGGACTGCAACGCGCACGGCTTCGTCCCGAGTTGGAGGGAGCCGACGGACGCAGATGTGTCGCAATTCTTCGACACCTTGATTGAGGTGTACGTGAATGCTGACGTCGAGCGGTGGCTTTTCATGGACACCACCCAGGCAGAGCTGGACTACATCGCCACTAGGGCGAGGGAGGCACAGCTTGCCATGGAGGCTGACAGCGCCGGGGGCATGGAGGACAAGGCCGCAACGGCCGTGGAGGAGGAGCAGTTCACCTTGTGGGCGGCGGCCACCGAGGAGGCCAGCAGCGCCGAAGCCGGAGCTCCGCTTGTCGAGGACGCGACTGACGAGTCGTCGGAGGAGGAGGGCGTGGCGGCGGGCTCGACACCGGCCAGGGGAAGAGGGCGAGTCCTGCGGCAGTCTGGCTCCGGCGAGCCGGTCCGGCCCGGCAGGGCTACACAGCCTCAATTGACCCTGGAGGGGTCCGGGTGCCACACGAGGGCTACGGCAGCGAAGAGGCTGATGAAGGCCGCCGAGAAGAAGAAGGCGACAACCCCTTCTTCATCCGGGCATGCACAAAGCCCGCCGCCTTCTTCGCCTCCTCCGGTAGGCGTCGACTCGGATGATGATGTGGAATTCCCTTTTGATCTCGGGCCTCTCAGCCCGGAGAGGAAAAGGAAACTGGTGGAAGAGGAGGAGACGGATGACGAGTAAGTACTCTGTTCCTTACTGTCATTTCCACTCCCCGAATTGGGTCGCTTGTCTTGATCCATTTTTTCTTTTGCAGGGAGGCAGAGACGTTGGCCCAGAGGGTGAAGAGGGCGAGGACCTCGGCGACCAGCCAGTCCCCGGCTGGAGCTTCAAAGAAACCAATTGTGGTGCTGAGCAGCCCGGACAGCAGCCCCCAGCATAAGTTCGTCACCCTCTTCTTACTCGACATGTGGTACGCACTCGATGCTATGATGCTGACCTTACCGGGTTTGCAGGAGGGGAGCGGCAGCAGGAGGAGCCACATAGGGCTACTCCTAACACACCACCCCCATCGACTACGCCACCGCGGGGGGCTTCCCTGGCAAGGGCATCTGGCACGGAGCCCACACCCATGGAGGAAGAGGGGAACTTGGGCGCTGGTGGCTCTGCCACGGCGCCAAATGCTGGCGGAGAGAGGACTTCTGCTTCACAGCCTGGCACTGGTGAGTCGCCTGACCTTCGTCTCTGTTTTTCCCTTATTCTTTTCTTGGCTTCATTGCTCCCGTTGTTGCCCAGGCCCTCCTTCAACAGACATGGAGGACGTGGAGATTGTTGTCGGAGATATTACCGAGGAGGCCGCGGCAGAGGCCAGCAGGATTGCCGCCGAGGCCTCCAAAGATGCTGACGAGGCGGCCGCCGATGAAGCAAGGGTGCCGCCGAGGACGCCGCCGCGGGGGCCGCCAAGGCGACCGGCGAGGCTTCTGCCAAGGGCGCCAGCGGTGAACCTGCCGGTGAGGCCGGCAAGGCCTCCGCCGAGGAACAGGTGGTGGGTGACCAGCCTCCCTCCTCCTCAACCTCGGGCCTCGGCAGATATCTGAAGGTGGGCGACGATCTTTTCGTCCATCTTCCAGGGGCGTCGAGCCGAGCACCCGCCGAAGGGGAAGGCTTTGACGGCGAGGTGCTTGCCGCCACCGGGCTTGAGGTGGTTGATGAGCCGGGCGTTGGTGGCGATGGTTCTCTAGAAGAGCAGCTTTTCTGCGCCATGGGGGCCAGTTTCCGGAAGCTCCAAGTGCTCTACCGTGCCCGCCTGGACAAGGTCAAGTCCCGGATGGCAACAGTGGACAACGCGGAGGTGGACTTCAAGGCGCGCGTTGCTGAGACGCAGACCTGGTTCCATCAGACCCGCGAGGAGCAGAGGTTCAGGAGAAATTGGTCGAGCGCGATGTGGAGCTCACCATGAGGATGGCCGACATCAAGAAGGCCCAGGAAAAGGCGACGAACTTGGCTGCCGCGGCCGTGGCCGCCCGGAACCAGCATCAAGCCGCCTTGGATTCCTAGGAAGAGGACCTCTGTGCGCGTGAAGCGAAGCTTGCCACAAAGCTTCGTGGCAAGGATGAGGAGCTCGAGGCCCTTGTCGCGCAACGGACTCACGAGCTGGAGCAGAGGCACAAAGAGGCACTCGATGCCCAAGCTCTGGCCCATGCCGGCAACGTGAAGGAGCTGGAAGCAGAACGGGACGAGCTGAAGGAGCAGGCCCTCAAGCTGTCCGGCGAGTAGAGCATGCTCAACCGCGCCTTGGTAGAGGCGCAAGGAGCAGTCATCAGAAGGATTGGGGAGCTCTCCGACGCGCAGAACTCCATCAGAAATGTTGTCGGAGAGCAGGGCTCGGGAGGAGACCTTGACCAGGAGCCTCGAGGAGGAGAAGCAGCTACGGGCGAATGAGGCCGCCTACCACCAGGAATATGTGGCGGGTGAGAACAGGTGGATCATCCATCTGGAGGTCGTCGTCGGCAGGATTACCTGGAATTGGCTACCATGGGGTTGCCAAACGTGAGGTACGCCCCCGAGCGCAGCGGGACCGTCAACACCAAGCTGACCTAGTTCTTCAAGGGCGTCCTCGGAGCCTTGGCCTATCTTCACTCCAACAGGACGGCCACGTTGGCCGAGGAGGCCCGCCGACTTTGCCGGAGGGTCGTGACCAAGGTCCTCACCAAGATGGCGTACTGGAATCCCGATCTTGACTTCGCGGCCGCGATGAAGAGCTTGCCGGATGGTGCTGACCTCACGGTGCTCAAGGAGCGCATCAAGCCCATCACTGACTGCATCGACGAAATCAAGAGGGTGGAAGGCCAGCGCCGGGATTAGGCATCCCGTACTTCTTCACCGCTGCGGGTTCCCGACCAAGACAAATTTTATCTTTAGTTAGAACCGCAGCTATGATGTGATGTAACATAACTTTGAAGTACTCTTAATTTCCATGCATGTTATTTCCCCATTCAATTCCTCTTTGTATGTGTGCCCTACGTCAATCGAGAAGGCTTGCCGGCGCGGAAGCCCCTAGCGGCGTTTTGGGGACGGATCCCCATGGCCTGCTGGGTACGCGTACTACCGGACGACCCACCTTTCCGTTCTGAACGTGGCCGCTCGAACTGTCGAGCTTGACTCGAGTTAGAATCGGGGGCATTGTTGATCGCGGAAGGCTACTCTGCCATTCTCGACGCAACCGCTTGAGCTGTTGAGCGGACTCGAAACAGGGCAAGGGCGTTGTTGATCGTGGTAGAGCCACCTGGCGTGCAGGTTTCTCATACAAAGCAAACATCTCCGGGGGGAATAACCTCAAATAAGAAGGGTAGCACAAATAAGGGTTCAGTGCAACTTAGCTTCTGTTCGCGATCGCTCGAGTGTCGATCTTCTGGCCTCCTTTCTTCTTCAAGGGTCACGAAGATGAAGGAGTGTCGGGCTAATTGCTAGAGCCGATTCTCACAACTACGCCCCCTACCTGGCGCCAAAGATGTCGGTGGGAACGACACCTATGGGATCACAAGAATCCCTACTACGGTTGCGGGGCGCGGGGTCGTGAGAAGAGCGGATCAAACAGATAGCACACGGTTCGTTTATCCAGGTTCGGGCCACGAGGATGTGATAAAACCCTACTCCTACTTTGGTGGATTATATATCTGTGTTCTTGAGCTAGCTATGGAGCATGAGGAGCTCCGAAAAGCCGAATCCCCTTCCTGGTCGCCTCGGGCTTCCTTTTATAGGGAAGGGGTTGCCACAGTGGCACACAGGAGGTGGAAAGGGTACCTTGATGCGAGGTTATCCCTCGCATTACATGACGAGGCGCATTTAATGCACCTTGCTTAGGTGTCCTTGCTTTATCGGGGACAGGGGAGAGCCCTGTCTCGTCCGTCGCTGCTCCCTCTCACTACTAGGGAAAAGCCTATACATAGAATCTTAGCAGCGGCGAGGGTTAAAAACCCACGCTACTGCTTCTTACTAGCAGCGCGGGTTTTTAAACCTCGCTACTACTAAGTTGATAGCAGTAGCGCGGGTTTTTAACCCTCGTGTCGGTGTACTAGAGTAGGGGTACCCTAGTATCCCAAACTTGTGCACGGGCAGTCGCAGCGTCCCGCGGCAAGGCTTGCCAGGTGATCGCCAAGGACCCCCGTGGTTCCTTTGGAGCCATTCAAGAACAAAGTATTTAAGCCAAGGAGACAAGGCCCCGGCAAGAGGAGTTTGCTGGGAAGGCCACTCAAAACACAAGACCCCGGCAAGAGGAGCTTGCCGGGAAGGCCAACCAAGGCATCTCAAGGAACTTGCCGTGACGCGCCACGCGTCCCGGCAAGACCCGACGAGCGACAAGCTCCCGGACGCGGCAAGACAACGGCCGCGGCAAGGCGTTTGCCGCGGCTAGCAACCACTCTGTACCCGCGATCCAGCTCACCCACCGACGTGTCGCTCTGAGACCCTTCCAGGCGCACGTGGCGGGAGGCTATGAAGCTAGGGGTGCACTGTGGAAAGCGGCGTTGACAAGATCGCCATCATGGCGAGCGGTGGCGTCCCTGACGGTCCCTTTTCTGCAATGTTTGGGCGACGTAGATAGGCATTTAATGCCTTTGTCCCCTGCCGTCAGGGTTAGGTATGATACACTGTGTAGGTAGCTGTACCTACCGTAGCACCTTTCCATTTTTGCCCTTGCCTACGTTGCCACCTGTCGGTGACCCCTTGAGCATATAAAAGGAGGCCCATGCACAACGTAGAAGGGGGGTGGACAGGAGAACATTCACGTTCGGTCTCGTTAGCCGCTTATGTGTACTGTAGCACTCAGCGCTCCCGAGCAAGAACTCAATACAAACCACAAAGCAGCAATAGGAGTATTATCTCTCCGGAGAGCTCCGAAGCTGGGTAAACCGCTCATGTGCCCCGCCTCGATCTGCTCTTCGTGCGGCCTCCGCCCCCCGCCGAACCGAAAAGGGGCTCCGTCCCCACAGGTGCTCGCGGAGGCAACTTCCCCGACATCTTTGGCGCGCCAGGTAGGGGGCGTCGAGGTTGTGTGAACCTGATCCGGTGTTCACACGAGCCAGATCTTCATCGACTTCATCGACATGCCGCCGAATAAGAAGGCTTCGGAGGCGGCTGCTCCGTCCGCGTCGAACCCACCGCCGCCGGAGCAAACGGCTGGTGGGGAAGACGCCAGCGGAAGAACGGGCGTTGACGAGGGAGCCCATGGTGCCGCCAGGTCCAAAGACAAGGCTGCGCTGCCCATCGGCGGTGTAGCCGGCTCCCACGACGACCGAGCGTCCGTAGATGCACCGCGCCCATCTCAGGAGGCGCAGGACCGGCAGCGTCGTGGTACTCACGGTACCATACGCTCGGTGGACCCAGATTGAGCTGGCGGATCTTGGGATGCTCCAGGCCAGCATGCACGCCAACGTGATGGCGCGAGCGAGGCACGATCGCCTGGACGGGATATTGCTCCTTATAACACAGTTAGAAGTCCGAGCATATCCCGCTCCTCCCACCGTTTGCCACCACTACCCGCCACTCCAGCAGAAGCTTTGGCGCGAGCTCAACTACTCCTAGACTTCCCTCCAACGCCAGACAAGATCGACGACTGGAGGGCCACCATTCAGAGTCTCATCGGCTTCGCCAACGGCGACACTCCATGACAGCCGACTACATCGCAGCCGCGGCAAGTCAGCCAGGCGCGACCCGATGGCGACAAGAATGGTGGGGGTGCAACCACCGTGCACTCTCCGCCCCGAAGGCCAAGATCGCCGACTCGCCGGGTCCACCGCGACAGCGACTCAACCGCTTCATCAGATCCACGAGCTCGCCGCGATCAGCTAAAGGAAATATGCCCTAGAGGCAATAATAAAGTTATTATTTATTTCCTTATATCATGATAAAGGTTTATTATTCATGCTAGAATTGTATTAACCGGATACATAATACATGTGTGAATACATAGACAAACAGAGTGTCACTAGTATGCCTCTACTAGACTAGCTCGTTAATCAAAGATGGTTATGTTTCCTAACCATGAACAAAGAGTTGTTATTTGATTAACGAGGTCACATCACTAGTTTAATGATCTGATTGACATGACCCATTATATTAGCTTAGCACCCGATCGTTTAGTATGTTGCTATTGCTTTATCCATGACTTATACATGTTCCTATGACTATGAGATTATGCAACTCCCGTTTGACGGAGGAACACTTTGGGTACTACCAAACGTCACAACGTAACTAGGTGATTATAAAGGAGTACTACAGGTGTCTCCAATGGTAGATGTTGGGTTGGCGTATTTCGAGATTAGGATTTGTCACTCCGATCATCGGAGAGGTATCTCTGGGCCCTCTCAGTAATGCACATCACTTAAGCCTTGCAAGCATTGCAACTAATGAGTTAGTTGCGGGATGATGTATTACGGAACGAGTAAAGAGACTTGCCGGTAACGAGATTGAACTAAGTATTGGATACTGACGATCGAATCTCGGGCAAGTAACATACCGATGACAAAGGGAACAACGTATGTTGTTATGCGGTCTGACCGATAAAGATCTTCGTAGAATATGTAGGAGCCAATATGGGCATCCAGGTCCCGCTATTGGTTATTGACCGGAGACGTGTCTCGGTCATGTCTACATTGTTCTCGAACCGTAGGGTCCGCACGCTTAAGGTTTCGATGACAGTTATATTATGAGTTTATGAGTTTTGATGTACCGAAGGAGTTCGGAGTCCCGGATGGGATCGGGGACATGACGAGGAGTCTCGAAATGGTCGAGACGTAAAGATCGATATATTGGACGACTATATTCGGACTTCGGAAAGGTTCTGAGTGATTCGGGTATTTTCGGGAATACCGGAGAGTTACGGGAATTCGTAATTGGCCTCATTGGGCCATACGGGAAAAGGAGAGAAAGGGCCAAAAGGTGGTCGTGCCCCTCCCCTTGCTCTAGTCCGAATTGGACTAGGGAAGGGGGGCACCCCCTTCCTTCCTTCTCCTTCTCTCTTCCCTTTCCTTCTCTCATACTTCCCCTACATGGAAGGATTCCTAGTTGGACTAGGAAAAGGGGAATCCTACTCCCGGTGGGAGTAGGACTCCCCTTGGCGCGCCAAACCTAGGGCCGGCCTCCTCCCTCCCTTGCTCCTTTATATACGGGGGCAGGGGGCACCCCATAGACACACAAGTTGATCTTCGTGATCGTTCCTTAGTCGTGTGCGGTGCCTCCCCTCCACCATATTCCACCTCGGTCATATCGTTGCAGTGCTTAGGCGAAGCCCTGCGCCGGTAGTACATCAAGATCGTCACCACGCCGTCGTGCTGACGGAACTCCTCCCCGAAGTTTTGCTGGATGGGAGCCCGGGGATCGTCATCGAGCTGAACGTGTGCCAAGAACTCGGAGGTGCCGGAGTAACGGTGCTTGGATCGGTCGGATCGTGAAGACGTACGACTACATCAACCGCGTTGTTATAACGCTTCCGCGAAATTACTACGTTCCCCAATAGTTGTATCAGAGCCTGGTTTTATGGTTTGATGTTATTTGCACGAGTAGAACACAAGTGAGTTGTGGGTGATATAAGTCATACTGCCTACCAGCATGTCATACTTTGGTTCGGCGGTATTGTTGAACGAGATGATCCGGACCAACCTTACGCGTACTCTTACGCGAGACCGGTTCCCTCGACGTGCTTTGCACATAGATGGCTTGCGGAAGACTGTCTCTCCAACTTTAGTTGAACCGAGTGTGGCTACGCCCGGTCCTTGAGAAGGTTAAAACGGAGTCTATTTGACAAACTATCGTTGTGGTTTTGATGCGTAGGTAAGATGAGTTCTTGCTTAAGCCCGTAGCAGCCACGTAAAACTTGCAACAACAAAGTAGAGGACGTCTAACTTGTTTTTGCAGGGCATGTTGTGATGTGATATGGTCAAGACATGATGCTAAATTTTATTGCATGAGATGATCATGTTTTGTAACCGAGTTATCGGCAACTGGCAGGAGCCATATGGTTGTCGCTTTATTGTATGCAATGCAATCGCGATGTAATGCTTTACTTTATCACTAAGCGGTAGCGATAGTCGTAGAAGCATAAGATTGTCGAAACGACAACGATGCTACGATGGAGATCAAGGTGTCGCGCCGGTGACGATGGTGATCATGACGGTGCTTCGAAGATGGAGATCACAAGCACGAGATGATGATGGCCATATCATATCAATTATATTGATTGCATGTGATGTTTATCTTTTATGCATCTTATCTTGCTTTGATTGACGGTAGCATTATAAGATGATCTCTCACTAATTATCAAGAAGTTTTCTCCCTGAGTATGCACCGTTGCGAAAGTTCATCGTGCTGAGACACCACGTGATGATCGGGTGTGATAGGCTCTACGTTCAAATACAACGGGTGCAAAACAGTTGCACACGCGGAATACTCAGGTTATACTTGACGAGCCAAGCATATGCAGATATGGCCTCGGAACACAGAGACCGAAAGGTCGAGCATGAATCATATAGTAGATATGATCAACATAACGATGTTCACCATTGAAAACTACTCCATATCACGTGATGATCGGTTATGGTTTAGTTGATTTGGATCACGTGATCACTTAGAAGATTAGAGGGATGTCTATCTAAGTGGGAGTTCTTAAGTAATATGATTAATTGAACTTTAATTTATCTTGAACTTAGTCCTGGTAGTATTAGCATATCTATGTTGTAGATCAATAGCTCGCATTGTTGCTTCCCTGTGTTTATTTTGATATGTTCCTAGAGAAAATTGTGTTGAAAAATGTTAGTAGCAATGATGCGGATTGGATCCGTGATTTAAGGTTTATCCTCATTGCTGCACAGAAGAATTATGTCCTTGATGCACCGCTAGGTGACGGACCTATTGCGGGAGCACATGCAGACGTTATGAACGTTTTGCTAGCTCAATATGATGACTACTTAATAGTTTAGTGCACCATGCTTAACTGCTTAGAATCGGGACTTCAAAGACGTTTTGAACGTCATGGACCATATGAGATGTTCCAGGAGTTGAAGTTAATATTTCAAGCAAATACCCGAGTTGAGAGATATGAAGTCTCCAACAAGTTCTATAGCTAAAAGATGGAGGAGAATCGCTCAACTAGTGAGCATGTGCTCAGATTGTCTGGGTACTACAATCGCTTGAATCAAGTGGGAGTTATTCTTCTAGATAAGATAGTGATTGACAGAATTCTCTAGTCACCATCACCAAGTTAGTAGAACTTTGTGATGAACTATAATATGCAAGGGATAACGAAAAATATTCCCAAGCTCTTCGCCATGCCAAAATCGGCGAAGGTAGAAATCAAGAAAAACATCAAGTGTTGATGGTTGACAAGATCACTAGCTTCAAGAAAAGGGCAAAGGGAAAGAAGGGGAACTTCAAGAAGAACGGCAAGCAAGTTGTTGTTCAAGTGAAGAAGCTCAAGTCTGGTCCTAAGCTTGAGACTAAGTGCTTCTACTACAAAGGGACTGGTCACTGGAAGCGGAACTACCCCAAGTGATTGGCGGATAAGAAGGATGGAAAAGTAAACAAAGGTATATTTGATATACATGTTATTTATGTGTACTTTACTAGTGTTCATAGCAACCCCTCAGTATTTGATACTAGTTCAGTTGCTAAGATTAGTAACTCGAAACGGGAGTTGCAGAATGAACAGAGACTAGTTAAGGGTGAAGTGACGATGAGAGTTGGAAGTGGTTTAGATTGATATGATCATCATCGCACACTCCCTATACTTTCATGATTAGTATTGAACCTAAATAAGTGTTATTTGGTGTTTACGTTGAGCATAAATATGATTTGATCATGTTTATTGCAATACGATTATTCATTTAAGTTAGAGAACAATTGTTGTTCTGTTTACATGAATAGAACCTTTTATGGTCATACACACCAACAAAAATGGTTTGTTGGATCTCGATCATAGTGATACACATATTCATAATATTGAAACCAAAAGATGCAAAGTTAATAATGATAGTGCAACCTATTTGTGGCACTGCCGTTTAGGTCATATTGGTGTAAAGCGCATGAAGAAACTCCATGCTAATGGGATTTTGTAATCACTTGATTATGAATCACTTGATGCTTGCAAACCGTGCCTCTTGGGCAAGATGACTAAAACGCCGTTCTCCGGAACAATGAAGCAAGCAACAGATTTGTAGGAAATCATACATATTGATGTATGTGGTCCGATGAATATTAAGGCTCGCGACAAGTATCATTATTTTCTAACCTTCACAGATGATTTGAGCAGATATGGGTATATCTACTTGATGAAACATAAGTCTGAAACATTTGAAAAGTTCAAAGAATTTCAGAGTGAAGTGGAGAATCATCATAACAAGAAAATAAAAGTTTCTACGATATGATCGTGGAGGAGAATATTTGAGTTACGAGTTTGGTCTTCAATTAAAACAATGTGGAATAGTTTCACAAACTCATGCCACCTGGAACACCACATCATAATGGTGTGTCCAAACGTCATAGCCGTACTTTATTGGATATAGTACAATTTATGATGTTTCTTACCGATTTACCAATATCGTTTTGGGATCATGCATTAGAGACAGCTGCATTCACGTTAAATAGGGCAGCATCTAAATCCGTTGAGACGACGCCTTATGAACTATGGTTTGGCAAGAAACCAAAGTTGTCGTTTCTTAAAGTTTGGGGCTGCGATGCTTATGTGAAAAAGCTTCAACCTGATAAGCTCAAACCCAAATCGGAGAAATGTGTCTTCATAGGATATCCAAAGGAAACTGTTGAATACACCTTCTATCACAGATTCGAAGGCAAGACTTTTGTTGCTAAGTTCGGAAACTTTCTAGAGAAGGAGTTTCTTTCGAAAGAAGTGAGTGGGAGGAAAGTAGAACTTGACGAGGTAACTGTACCTACTCCTTTATTGAGAAGTAGTACATCACAGAAAACTGTTTCTGCGACACCTACACCAATAAGTGAGGAAGCTAATGATGATGATCATGAAACTTTAGATCAAGATACTACTGAACCTCGTAGATCAACCAGAGTGAGATCCGCACCAGAATGGTACGGTAATCCTGTTCTGGAAGTTATGTTACTAGACCATGACGAACTTGCGAACTATGAAGAAGCGATGGTGAGGCCAAATTCCGCGAAATGGTTTGAGGCCATGAAATCTGAGATATGATCCATGTATGAGAACAAAGTTTGGACTTTGATTAACTTGCCCGATGTTCGGCACGCAATTAAGAATAAATGGATCTTCAAGAGGAAGACGGACGCTGATAGTAGTATTACTATCTACAAAGCTAGAATTGTCGCAAAAGGTTTTCGACGAGTTCAAGGTGTTGACTATGATGAGAGTTTCTCACTCGTATCTATGCTTAAGTCTGTCCGAATCATGTTAGCAATTGCCGCATTTTCTGAAATCTGGCAAATGGATAACAAAACTGCAATCCTGAATGGATTTCTTAAAGAAGAGTTGTATATGATGCAACCAGAAGGTTTTGTCAATCCTAAAGGTGTTAACAAAATATGCAAGCTCCAGCGATCCATCTATGGACTGGTGCAAGCATCTCGGAGTTGGAATATACGCTTTGATAAGTTGATCAAAGCATATGGTTTTATACAGACTTGCGGTGAAGTCTGTATTTACAAGAAAGTGAGTGGGAGCACTACAACATTTCTGATAAGTATATGTAAATGACATATTGTTGATCGGAAATAGTGTAGAATTATTCTGCAAAGCATAAACGAGTATTTGAAAGGAGTTTTTCGAAGAAAGCCCTCAGTGAAGCTGCATACATATTGAGCATCAAGATCTATAGAGATAGATCAAATCACTTGATAAGTTTTTTCAATGAGTACATACCTTATCAAGATTTTGAAGTAGTTCAAAATGGAACAGTCAAAGAAAGAGTTCTTGCCTGTGTTACAAGGTCTGAAATTGAGTAAGACTCAAAACCCGACCACAGCAGAAGATAAAAAGAGAATGAAAGTCATTCCCTATGCCTCAACCATAGGTTGTATAAAGTATGCCATGCTGTGTACCAGATCTATTGTATACCCTACACTGAGTTAAGCAAGGGAGTACAATGGTGATCTAGGAATAGATCACTGGACAGCGGTCAGAATTATCCTTAGTGGAATAAGGATATGTTTCTCGATTATGGACGTGACAAAAGGTTCATCGTAAAGGGTTACGTCGATGCAAGTTTTGACACCGATCTGGGTGACTCTAAGTCTCGATCTAGATACATATTGAAAGTGGGAGCAATTAGCTAGAGTAGCTCCGTGCAGAGCATTGTAGACATAGAAAATTGCAAAATACATAACGGATCTAAATGTGAAAGACCCGTTGACTAAGATTCTCTCACAAGCAAATACATGATCACACCTTAGTACTCTTTGGGTGTTAATCACATAGCGATGTGAACTAGATTACTGAATCTAGTAAACCCTTTTGGATGTTGGTCACATGGCGATGTGAACTATGGGTGTAAATCACATGGTGATGTGAACTATTGCTGTTAAATCACATGGCGATGTGAACTAGATCATTGACTCTAGTGCAAGTGGGAGACTGAAGGAAATATGCCCTAGAGGCAATAATAAAGTTATTATTTATTTCCTTATATCATGATAAAGGTTTATTATTCATGCTAGAATTGTATTAACCGGAAACATAATACATGTGTGAATACATAGACAAACAGAGTGTCACTAGTATGCCTCTACTAGGCTAGCTCGTTAATCAAAGATGGTTATGTTTCCTAACCATGAACAAAGAGTTGTTATTTGATTAACGAGGTCACATCATTAGTTGAATGATCTGATTGACATGACCCATTATATTAGCTTAGCACCCGATCGTTTAGTATGTTGCTATTGCTTTATCCATGACTTATACATGTTCCTATGACTATGAGATTATGCAACTCCCGTTTGCCGGAGGAACACTTTAGGTACTACCAAACGTCACAACGTAAATGGGTGATTATAAAGGAGTACTACAGGTGTCTCCAATGGTAGATGTTGGGTTGGCGTATTTCGAGATTAGGATTTGTCACTCCGATCGTCGGAGAGGTATCTCTGGGCCCTCTCTGTAATGCACATCACTTAAGCCTTGCAAGCATTGCAACTAATGAGTTAGTTGCGTGATGATGTATTACGGAACGAGTAAAGAGACTTGCCGGTAACGAGATTGAACTAAATATTGGATACTGACGATCGAATCTCGGGCAAGTAACATACCGATGACAAAGGGAACAACGTATGTTGTTATGCGGTCTGACCGATAAAGATCTTCGTAGAATATGTAGGAGCCAATATGGGCATCCAGGTCCCGGTATTGGTTATTGACCGGAGACGTGTCTCGGTCATGTCTACATTGTTCTCGAACCGTAGGGTCCGCACGCTTAAGGTTTCGATGACAGTTATATTATGAGTTTATGAGTTTTGATGTACCGAAGGAGTTCGGAGTCCCGGATGGGATCAGGGACATGACGAGGAGTCTCGAAATGGTGGAGACGTAAAGATCGATATATTGGACGACTATATTCGGACTTCGGAAAGGTTCTGAGTGATTCGGGTATTTTCGGGAGTACCGGAGAGTTACGGGAATTCGTAATGGGCCTCATTGGGCCATACGGGAAAAGGAGAGAAAAGGCCAAAAGGTGGCCGCGCCCCTCCCCTTGATCTAGTCTGAATTGGACTAGGGAAGGGGGGCACCCCCTTCCTTCCTTCTCCTTCTCTCTTCCCTTTCCTTCTCTCATACTTCGCCTACATGGAAGGATTCCTAGTTGGACTAGGAAAAGGGGAATCCTACTCCCGGTGGGAGTAGGACTCCCCTTGGCGCGCCAAACCTAGGGCCGGCCTCCTCCCTCCCTTGCTCCTTTATATACGGGGGCAGGGGGCACCCCATAGACACACAAGTTGATCTTCGTGATCGTTCCTTAGCCGTGTGCGGTGCCTCCCCTCCACCATATTCCACCTCGGTCATATCGTTGCAGTGCTTAGGCGAAGCCCTGCGCCGGTAGTACATCAAGATCGTCACCACGCCGTCGGGCTGACGGAACTCCTCCCCGAAGCTTTGCTGGATCGGAGCCCGGGGATCGTCATCGAGCTGAACGTGTGCCAAGAACTCGGAGGTGCCGGAGTAACGGTGCTTGGATCGGTCGGATCGTGAAGACGTACGACTACATCAACCGCGTTGTTATAACGCTTCCACTTTCGGTCTACGAGGGTACGTAGACAACACTCTCCCCTCTCGTTGCTATGCATCACCATGATCTTGCATGTGCGTAGGAATTTTTTTGAAATTACTACGTTCCCCAACATCAGCACCAAGTTCTCCACGAACGACAGCAAGAAGACACTCGTACTCGCATCGAGCGCCGAAGAGAAGCGTGGCGTCAGTCAGACCGACGCGGTGGACCCACTGTCGACATGCATGCGCCAGGGGAAACAGGCGACCTGCCGTACGCGGTAGGTTGCCCTGCGTTTACCCGTGAGCTGCGGCAAGTCCAGTGGCCCAGCACGAAGAATTTCAAGCCAGACGTGCCCGAGAAGTACGACGGCAGGTTGCATCCGTCGGAGTTCCTCAGCATCTACACCATCGCGGTGCAAGCTGCTGGGGGGCGGGACGACAAGATCCTTGCCAACTACTTCCCGCTGGTGCTCAAGCCCAACGTCAGGTCCTGGCTCATGCACTTGCCGGACAACTCCATATCTTCCTGGGCAGACCTATGCCATCAGTTTGTCGGCGCCTTTACAGGCGGCCACAAACCTCATGGCCAGGAAAGTGATCTTCATCTGCTTGCCTAGAAAGAAGGAGAGCCCCTGCGCAAGTACATCCAGAGATTCAGCCAAGTGCAATGCAACATCCCAGATGTCCACCCTGTCGCGGTCATCAGCGCGTTCCATCAGAACGTGCGTAACCGCAGGATGCGGGAGGAGATGGCGATATGCAAGATCACAGACGTTAGTGAGCTGTATGCCCTGGCTGACAGGTGTGCACGTTCTGAGGAAGGGAGGAAACTCCCCGGAGAGAATACATGAGCAGGAGGATCTGACAGCGATCATGCTGCCCCGGCAAAGAAAAACCGGCGGCGGAACAACAAGAGAAAAGGCAAAGATGTGCTAGCTGTTGAGTAGTCCGACAACGAAAGTGACGCCAAGAAAGCCAAGGCTGGTAGCTCCGGCAAGGAGGTTGCCGCATGCGCCAACTACCAGGCTGTGGCGGCCGCCGACAAGCAGGACGGCACCAACAAATAGTGCTGCAAGATCCACCGCACCAAGGGCCATGACCTCCAGAGCTGCAAGAAGGTCGAGCAGCTTGTCGAGATGCAAAAGGCCGAGTACGAGCGACGCGACAAGGAGAAAGTCCAAGGAGGTGCTGGAGGATCTGGTACGAAGCGCACCAGCCGGGGAGGATGCCACGGCAAGGCCAATCAGCGGCAAGGCCAATCAGCGGCAAGGAGACAGACCTCCCTGCGGCCGCGACAAGGATGAAGATGACGACGACGAAGACATGGATGATGACGAGACCAGTGAGCAGGAGTTCCAGAAAGCCACAGAGGTCTTGTGGGTTGACGGCGGTGCTTCTCTGCATACTTCACACCGCCAACTCAAGCAGTGGGTGGGGGAAGTCAATGCGGCAGAACCACCCATTGAGTCACGCAAGCTTCTGAAATGGTCCAGCACGCCTATCATCTTTGATATTGAGGACCACCCTGATCGCACAACTGCGGTCAGGTGTTTGCCGATGTTGGTCTCACCAACTATCCGCAACCTCAAGGTCACTAAGATGCTAGTTGACGGCGGGGCCAGCTTGAACCTGATCTCCTCCGCTGTGCTCCGGAAACTCCAAGTCCCTGACAGCGAGCTCGAAGAGACCGACACATTCCAAGGAGTCAACCCGGGAAGGAGCAAGCCGAAGGGGAAAATCACGCTGCCGGTGACATTTGGCAGCGAGTTGAACTTCAGGACTGAGAGGATCACTTTTGACGTTGCCGATTTTCCATTGCCTTACAATGGGATTCTCGGTCGTCCAGCGCTCGCCAAGTTCATGGCGGCCTCTCACTACGCGTACAACATGCTGAAGATGCCAGGCCCGATAAGTGTCATCTCTGTCCCTGGCGACAAGAACGATGCTCTTATCTGTGCCGACAAGATCTACCGGGAAGCAGCAGCCGCAACGGATCGCGAGACACTTGCCGCTGAAGCTCCCGGGGGGAAGAAGAAGACCAAGTCCGGCAAGAGTTCTGATGCCCACTCCGGCAAGCGCACCTCTTCGGAGTGCTGCGCTACCATCGAGGACGCACCATCGAGCTCCACCGGCAAGTGTAAGAAGACAATGGCAGCTCCGCCAGCGACCAAGAAGGTGTCCGCCAAGGAGGACGGCACTGGTGGTACTTTCACCATCAGTGCCACTCTCGACCCTAAATAGGAAAGCGCGCTCATTGTTTTCCTGCGGGCGAACGTCGATGTGTTTGCGTGGCAACCGTCTGACATCCCCGGTGTTCCCAGGAAAGTAATTGAGCACCACCTTGCCGTCTGTCCTCATGCGTGGCCCGTCAAAAAAAAAGTCAGGAAGCAAGCAGTGGAGCGCAAAGAATTCATCGCAGAAGAGATCAAGAAGTTGGAAGCAGCAGGCCTTGTCAGAGGAGTGCTCCAACCTACGTGGTTGGCCAATCCTGTAGTCGTGCGGAAGGAAAACGGGAAATGGAGGCTTTGTATCGACTTTACTGATGTTAACAAAGCTTGTCCCAAAGATCCATTTCCCTTGCCGCGCATTGACCAGATTGTTGACTCCACGGCCGGATGTGATTTGCTTTCATTTCTTGACGCATACTCAGGATATCATCAGATCTTCATGGCAGAAGAGGATGAGGAGAAAACCGCATTCATCACTCCATGTGGCACGTACTGTTTCATACGGATGCCTTTCGGTTTGAAGAATGCTGGTTCAACATTTGCAAGGGTAGTCCATACTGCTTTTGAACCGCAAATACACAGAAATGTGGAGGCCTACATGGATGACATAGTGGTCAAGAGCATGGGAAAAGCAACTCTGATTCAAGATTTAGAAGAGACTTTTGCAAATCTATGCAAGATCAGCCTCAAGCTCAACCCCGAGAAGTGTGTGTTTGGAGTCCCTTCCGGCAAGCTTCTCGGGTTCTTCGTGTCTCAGCGGGGAATTGAAGCCAATCCCGACAGGATCAAGGCCATTGAGCAGATTGAAGCACCGAAGCGCGTCAAGGATGTGCGGAGACTTGCCGGCTGCGTGGCGGCTCTCAGCAGGTTTATCTCTAAGTCTGCTGAGCGCGCCCTGCCGTTTTTCAAAACTTTGAAAAAGGCAGGTCCAATGAAATGGACTCCGGAAGCAGAGGTTGCGCTGCAGGACTTGAAGAGATACGTGTCCTCCACTCCAATACTTGTCGCACCTAAGCCACAAGAGAAGTTGCTGTTGTATCTGGCGGCAACCAATCAAGTGGTTAGTGCTGCGTTAGTAGCGGAGAGGGAGGCAGATGATGAGCCAGCAACCACAGCAAGCGCATCCAGCGACAAGCAGGGGGCTTCCCCGACAAGCTCTGGTCCCGGCAAAGATGGATCTGTGCAGGCGCCCGAGGAGATACAGAAGAAAATGGTGCAGCGCCCAGTCTACTTTGTCAGTTCCCTTCTGCAGGGGGCTAGGTCAAGGTACTCTGGTGTGCAGAAATTGCTTTTCGGCCTTCTCATGGCCTCGAGAAAGCTGCGCCATTACTTCCAAGCACATGAGATAACAGTTGTCACTCGCTTTCCGCTGAAGAGGATACTGCAGAATCCAGAGGCAACAGGCAGGATTGTTGAGTGGGCACTGGAACTGTCAAGCTTTGGCCTCAAGTTTGAGAGCACTTCAACTATCCAAAGCAGAGCATTGGCAGAATTCATAGCAGAGTGGACGCCAACACCAGATGAAGAAATTCCAGAAATGAGCATCCCCGTCAAGGAAGCAAGCAAAGAGTGGCTGATGTACTTTGATGGTGCCTTTTCGCTGCAAGGCGCCGATGCTGGCGTGCTGCTTGTCGCACCCACCGGAGAGCACCTCAAGTACGTAGTCTAGATGCACTTTCCCAAGGAGCAAGCAACAAACAATACTGCAGAGTATGAAGGTTTGCTTGCCGGTCTCAGGATCGCGGCAGACCTTGGGATCAAGAAACTCATTGTCAGGGGTGACTCGCAGCTTGTCGTCCGCCAAGTGAATAAGAGTTACCAGAGTCCGTTGATGGAAGCTTACGTTGATGAAGTGAGGAAGCTAGAAGAGCACTTTGTCGGCCAACAGATGGAACATGTTCCAAGGGCTCGGAACGACATTGCCGATGGCCTGTTAAAGTGTGCAGCACTTAAGTTACCTGTGGAACCAGGGATCTTTGTGCTCAAGCTGACTCAACCGTCTGTTACGCCATCAACTGAACAGAGCAAGAAGAGGAAGTTTATTTCTGGTGACTATTTTCCGGCAGAGCTTCCCGAAGCCGCCGCCAAGAAGGTCCCCAAGATCAACGCCAAGAGTGCTGAGGAGCAGTTTGCTCCGACAAGCCCCAGGGTTTGTTTCGTTGAAGCAGACGCTCCCGTCAAGTTTTGCTTCGGCAAGCTTGCCGGGGAACGTCAAGCTCCGGCTGAACCGCAGGTTCTCGCCGTAGAAGCGAATGTTCCCGCAGCAGCAGATATGCCTTTAGTCCTTGTTGTCGAGCCGCAAGCTCCAGCATGGGCACAACAGATCGTCCGTTTCCTTCAGACAGGAGAACTTCCCGAAGAGCAAGAAGAAGCGGAAAGAGTAGCCTGGCAGTCAAGTATGTACCAGTTTGTCGACAATGCACTGTACAGAAGAAGACTCAACGGTGTGAAATTGAAGTGTATTCACCGGGAAGATGGATAGAAGCTGTTGGCAGAGATACATGGAGGCATTTGTGGTCACCACATTGGCGCAAGAGCGCTTGCCGGCAAAGCTTTCCGGCAAGGTTTCTTTTGGCCGACAGCCCTCCAGGATGCAACTGCACAAGTAACCAAGTGTGAAGCGTGCCAGTTCCATTCCAAGCAGACACGCCAGCCAGCTCAAGCTCTCTAGACGATCCCTTTATCCTGGCCATTTTCGGTCTAGGGGCTCGACATCCTCGGCCCCTTCCCCCGAGCAGTCGGGGGCTTTGAGTACTTGTACGTCGCAATCGACAAGTTCACAAAGTGGCCGGAAGTGGAAGCAGTGAGGAAGGTGACAGCACAGTCAGAAGTCAATTTCTTCAGGTCGATTGTTTGCCGCTTCGGGATCCCTAACAGCATCATCACCGACAACGGTACACAATTCACGAGCCGCATGTTCATGCGGTACGTCCAAGATCTTAGCGCCAAGGTCTGCTTCGCTTTTGTTGCTCACCCCAGGAGCAACGGTCAAGCGGAGAGGACAAACGCTGAAGTGCTGCGTGGACTCAAGACCAGGACTTTCGACAGGCTGCACGGGTGCGGAAGAAACTGGATTGAGGAGTGGCCGGTGGTTCTTTGGTCGATCAGGACGACGCCAAATCGAGCCACTGGCCAGACACCTTTCGCTCTAGTCTATGGAGCAGAGGCAGTTCTCCCCACGGAACTCGTATACGGGTCGCCTCGAGTGCTCGCTTATGATGAGCAACTGCGACAAAATGACGCGCTGCTCCTTGAGGAAGACCGTCTTCAGGCTGCTATACGAGCTGCTCGCTACCAGCAAGCTTTGCGCCGCTACCATAGCCGCAAAGTTAACGCCAGAAGTCTCGAGGAAGGCGACCTTGTTCTTCGGCGCGTTCATTCCGCCAAGAATTCCAACAAGTTGACGCCGAAGTGGGAAGGCCCTTATCGGGTGAAACGAGTCACTAGGCCTTGCGCTGTCCGCCTCGAGACCGAAGATGGCATTCCGGTGAGCAACTCCTGGAACATCGAGCATCTTCATAAGATTTACCCGTAAGGCGCGGTTGCCGGACCCTGCTCCGGCAACCACTTTTTGTACAAGTCTTGCCGCTGTTGCATGTAATCCTTTGTACAAAGCCAGTCGCAGACCCTGCGCGTAAATAAAGCTCATGTGCTCCGCACATCTCGTCAATTTCATGCTTTTTATTTTTTTGCATGAGTTATCTAACACTTTGTGCAGCGAACAGCCCCGGTAAGCAATAACGAGCCATAAGGCTCCATATCATTATTTTCTCTACTTCCTTTTTTCTCAAGGAAATGAAGGTTCCTTCGCCCACAAGTTTGCCGGGGGGAGGGGAAGATAATGGTATGGACAAGGCGTCGTTCAAGAAAGTTTCGCCTCGCCGGGAAGCAAACGACAGAAAAGCTAAGTTGCCAAAGTTTGAGCAATCAGATGTTTTTAAATTTTTTAAGTTATCTTCCTTGAACGACCATGCTTTGTATGGAAAACCTGTGCGCGAAGGAACCGGTTCGTGGCTAGTTGCGCCCTTACTTTGTTTCGAGTTCGCTCAACAGTTTAAGTGTGCTGCGACTAGAGTCGCGCCCTTACTCTGTTTCGAGTTCGCTCAACAACTTAAGCGAGCTGCGGCTAGTTACGACAAGGTTTCTTGTCGGCAACGGCACCGCCAGCAGGCTGCTGACGTCCCGCACTCAGCGCTCGTGGCGAGGGTGCCTGCGCCGGCAAGTTCCCTAAAAGCATAGGGCAAAAACATACAAAGGAAGGAATCAAGTAAAGGAAATAACATTGCAATCACTACCCAAAATAAGAGTTATATTACAAGATAGCTCGTCGCGACACTAATAAATTGTTTTCATAACATGACCAGCAGCGGCAAGAAAAGAAGGAAACGGGCGGCCTAGTCCACGCGATCGCCCTCAACCCTCTTGATCCCGCTCACCTTGTCCACAATGGGTGCGACAAGGTCCTTGAGCGCCTCGAGATCAGCTTCTGCCGGCAGGGATCTGAGGACGTTGGTGAGGTTGAGGCCGGGGTTGCGGAAGGCTACCTTCACCAACTCCCAAGCGGGTCTCCTCCTCTCCTGCAGGGTGGCGATGCGGCGGCGGAGGAAGTCTGTGCCAACCGCTCCTACAGTAAGCCCGGGAAGCCTGAGGCGTAGGATCCGGGCGACGGCAATCTTCAGTATGTCGTCTTCCGGGGCCAGGCTACTCCAATCACTGCCGCGCACTACTGGAGTTTGGCGCAGGGCAGTAAACGGCTGCGGGTTCTCCTCGACAATCAGGCACCAGTCTGCCCTCCACTCCTCCCACTTGTTGCGGAACTCTCCATCCAGATAAGCATCCTTCTTGCCGGCTTTTGAGATCCAGGCGATTCCGTCGGATAAAGGCTCTCCTTTCTCAACTCGAGGCGAAAAGAAGTGGCGGAAAAGGGCTACGTTTGGATGGATTCCGACAAAGTTTTCGCAGAGATGTGCGAAAACTGCCATGGTCAGGACAGCGTTGTGGGTGAAGTCAAGGAGGTGGAGCCCGTAGGTGTTAATGACGTCGCAGAAAAATTCAGAAAAGGGCGGGCAGAGCCCGCAGTAGAAGAACAAGGCGAAGAAAGGGTACCCAGTGGGAGCCTTTTTCCAAGCAGTGGCTGGGAATACCTTCGTGCGCGGATGCGCTCGCGTCCCCGTTGACCAGAAGAGGTAGTAGAACTCCTTCAGCTCCTCCGCGTCAAGCCTAGGAGGGAAGATTGCCCGCTCCTTTGGCAGCGCCGCGAGCCGCTGCACCTCGGCCGACTTCACCTTCTCGGATTTCGGAGCCATGGCGGGAGTGGTGAGGGAGGACGACGGTGTTGGTGGTGCTGGTGGCGATGGGGGCGGAGAGCTGCTATCTTTCGGCTTTGAGAAGAAGGGGATCAGCGGAGATTTTCGAGTCTGGAATAGCAACGGGCAGACAGGCGAGATGCCCCTGTTTCCCCTGCTTATAAGGGGGGAGAGGGCGGACGTTCCGCCTTTCCAAATAAAGAAACCACCCACGATCTCTCCCACGACGCCGCAATCGACGCGTGCCGTTCGGGAAGGGCGTGGTGGATACGGAGTAAGATACGGCGTGATCCAGGCCGTGCGTGCCCGTGCCCTGTTTTGGGCCTGGCCCAACAGCGCTCGGCACCGTGTATGGCCCAGGCCCGGGGGCTCCTGTCGGTGTACTAGAGTAGGGGTACCCTAGTATCCCGAACTTGTGCACGGGCAGTCGCAGCGTCCCGCGGCAAGGCTTGCCAGGTGATCGCCAAGGACCCCCGTGGTTCCTTTGGAGCCATTCAAGAACAAAGTATTTAAGCCAAGGAGACAAGGCCCCGGCAAGAGGAGCTTGCCGGGAAGGCCACTCAAAACACAAGACCCCGGTAAGAGGAGCTTGCCGGGAAGGCCAACCAAGGCATCTCAAAGAACTTGCCGCGACGCGCCACGCGTCCCGGCAGGACCCGGCGAGCGACAAGCTCCCGGACGCGGCAAGACAACGGCCGCAGCAAGGCGTTTGCCGCGGCTAGCAACCACTCTGTACCCGCGCTCCAGCTCACCCACCGACGTGTCGCTCTAAGACCCTTCCAGGCGCACGTGGCGGGAGGCTGTGCAGCCAAGGGTGCACTGTGGCAAGCGGCGCTGACAAGATCGCCATCGTGGCGAGCGGTGGCGTCCCTGACGGTCCCTTTTCTGCACTGTTCGGGCGACGTAGATAGGCATTTAATGCCCTTGTCCCCTGCCGTTAGGGTTAGGTATGATACACTGTGTAGGTAGTTGTACCTACCGCAGCACCTTTCCATTTTTGCCCTTTCCTATATTGCCACCTGTCGGTGACCCCTTGAGCATATAAAAGGAGGCCCATGCACAACGTAGAAGGGGGGAGGACAGGAGAACATTCACGTTCGGTCTCGTTAGACGCCTATGTGTACTGTAGCACTCAGCGCTCCCAAGCAAGAACTCAATACAAACCACAAAGCAGCAGTAGGAGTATTATCTCTCCGGAGAGCTCCGAAGCTGGGTAAATCGCTCGTGTGCCCCGCCTCGATCTGCTCTTCGTGCGCCCCCCCCCCCCCCCGCCGAACCGAAAAGGGGCTCCGTCCCCATAGGTGCTCGTGGAGGCAGCTTCCCCGACACCTCGCTACTACTAAGCGGTCTCTACCGTACCCCCTGGGACATGCCATAGTACTAGCACGGGTTTTTAACCCTCGCTACTACTAAGTTGATAGCAGCAGCGTTGGTTTTTAACCCTCGCTACTACTAAGTGGTATCTACCATCGCCTGGACCATGCCATAGTAGTAGCGATGGTTATAAACCTGCGCTACTACTAAGTTGATAGTAGTAGCGCGGGTTTTTACCACTCGCTACTACTAATCGTCTGCCATAGCAGTAGCGCGGGGTGTGGTCCCATTTTCAAACTCTATCCCCCCCCCCCCCGGATCGCCTTTTCAGTTTAAAAAAAAGAAAATGATGAAAATGTCAACAAAAAAGAATATAAGTTTCCCATGTGATATGTGGTGTAGTTGTTGGGAAAATTTGCAAATATGAATTTCGACTTCATTTGCAAAATCTCTCGAGAATTTGTAAAAATGGGCATAACTTTTGCATACTAAGTTGGATGAAAAAGTTTTTTATATGAAAAATCATCTACTCGAAAAGTTATATCCAAATTTAAGGGGGAAACCCCGTTAAACATTTTTAAAATCCTCAAAAACCTAACAGAAAAAAAGTTACGGGGCTTTTAAGATCTGGAGGCAAAAAAATTCATGAAATTTCAGTTTTTTCTTTAATTTTTGTTAAATCTGGTCAAACTGTGGTCAAACTAATTATTCAAGAATATTAGTGTTACTAAATAATTATTTCAGTTTTTTTGAATTTTGGTCAAATCTGGTCAAAATCTGGTCAAACTGTGGTCAAACTGTGGTCAAACTAGTTATTCAAGAAATATTACTGTTAATAAATAATTATTGATTTTTAGAACAATAGTTTTAAACTCAAGCAGTGAAATGTGTGACTTCATGCTCAAGCTAAACTCCCAAGGGTTAATAGGATTGACATCTTACTATTGCCAGGAAAACAACAAGTGCAGACTTGGAATCGAGGGAGAATAGAACCCGGAAGTTAAGCGTGCTCAGGCTGGAGTAGTGAGAGGATGGGTGACCGTATGGGAAGTTAGTGGATTTGGAATGATGAGGGGTGATTAGAGGTTAAATTGAGCAGCGATGAGGATGATTAGAGATTAGAGGTTAAAATAATTCAGAAATTTTAAAATTCGGGCAAAAAAATTGAAAAAAAATTCCGCGGGTTAGTAGTAGCGCGGGCTTTTACCCACGCTGCTACTAACAGACGTAGTAGTATCGCGGGTGCCACCAGCGCTGCTACTATACGTTAGCTGTAGCGCCTTATTAGTAGTGCGGGCACCCGCGCTGCTAATAGGCCCAAAACCCGCGCTGCTGCTAGGCTTTTCCCTAGTAGTGTTTTGTGTCAACACGCGCCCTGGACAGCGGTGCCTGCGATGCCATGTAGGCAGGCAGGCAGCTGAGGTGGCGAAGTGGTGGGTCTCCACGAAGATCTGCATGCCGTCACACAGGTGCCCGCCCAGTTGGTTGGGTCGGCAGCTGCATGCGAACGGCGGTGGAGGTGTGACTGGCGCGGGCCTGATGGTGGCCCCACGGGTGTTCTTGGCAAGGGCCATGCCGGGGCCCCGGCAAGTGTCTTGCCAGGGCACGAGCTGTCATCCCTGGCAAGGTTCTTGCCGGGGGCCTTGTGGTCCTCCTTAGCTGGGATCCCGCCAAGGGTCGTCATCTTCTGATCTTGAATGTCTTAACAAAGATCACCATGCCAACATGGAGATGTCTCCCGAATCCTTGCCCCCATGGGGGCGGTGGACTCAAAGGTGACTTTCTTCATAGGTGTGGGGCGAGTTGCCACGGGAAGGGTCTTGCTGGGTTTGCTAAAACCGCCTCCCGGCAAGGATCTTACGGGGGAGTCCGCTTCGTCCCCTTTGCTCTTTGTGGTCTTGGTCTTGGCGTCGTCCTGCTTCTCTCGAGCTTCGGTCTTACCTTGGCTCTCCTCCCTTGCTTTGCTCAGTGTGGTGGTGCCCGTGGCTCAGACTGCTCGTGCACAGTTATAGGGGTACAAAAAGTGTACCCCTCTTTTTGTACACCAATAGCCCTTACCGCTCTGATGACCCGCTTTTGCACGGGAGAAGATAGCTGCCTCGCTCGTAGAAGCAACAGCGCCAGCGATCCGGGCACTTCCGAAGCCCGAGACGGTAATGGCAAGCCATGACGCAGTAAACACAAACATTGTAGTGATAATGAAAGAATGCACGACAGAGCGGTCAACACCGGATTTAGTGGCCCCAAACCCGGTCAACAGAAAAATCCATTCAAGGCAAACAGAGACGGACCATCCAATTTAGACCAGATATTGGATCGGCCCTGCCAGATTCATGGCCACCACGATAAACCAGCTAATCATACCAACAGATGTTGTTGGGTCTTCAAGCAGGCCGGCAAGCTCAACACCGAGCACAAGGGGAGGAGGCCGCCCGGTGATAGCGACAATGAAGAGACTCACCAACCAAATACCGGGGGTCAGAAGCAATTTCCCCCTGAAGTAAAAATAGTGAACATGGTATACGTGACATACAACTCCACAGGGGAGCAGGAGAAGCACTCCCTCCGGACTGAGGATCATACAAAGTGGTATTATTAAACCGCATACCTTGCCGTCCATTAAGCCACCAGTCCCCGTTCAACAGGATCGACCAATTTCGGAGCTGGATTAGCAGTTCGGCTTCCGTCGTGCGCCTCATATACCTGTGAAATCTGTACCGCGCATACATAACTATGCACTTAAGATACCCTGGGCATCAGTGGAAGCACAATACAGACGAGCCTGCAAGAACTCCCATAACCTCTTTTTTCTTTTCTAACTACTTTTCCTTTTCATTATCATCTCCACAGGCAGCTCAGTGGCTGGCCACGAACTCTATCGGAGTTCGGGTTCGTATACTCACCCAAAGGCTATTCCCTTCAAGGAGTCCCTTCACCGAGGATAGGTGGCGCAGACGTGCAATAGGAGGTCCAAAGTAACATTTTGTAGACCGCACTCTCTATTTCGAGCCTGCAAGGTGCCTTTTTCCTCCGCCTTCGACCCCTGGCATGTCAAATAGCCGGGGTTGCGGCTCTGTTATCTACAAAATAACGATTGGCATATCACTCAGGTCCCAGTACACATAATCCGCATCCAACATTCGCTTTTTTCTAAAAGAATTGAATTTGGCTCCTGTGGTTGTTTCACACATGCACCTCGGCCTAACTTGCCAGGGGCTCGGTATGGGAACAAATGAGTTGCCGACAAGTCCGAACAGCTTTATAGCGTACTTCGGCGTCACGAGTTTGGCCTTATATGCATCAACTCCGAATCATGTATTGGGTTAATAGTTGGGTTACCCGGCTCCTCTGGTTGCTACCTTACATTCCGCTCTATTGGCTAGGGTAGTAAAGGGAGAACTACTGCGATTGTGCTTCCGGTTCATCTGGTCAAGCACCTCAGTAAAGAAAGCCAAAAACTGATTGTCATGATGCGGCGAGAGATGGTCAACAACTCGATGACTTATCGGAATCTTTCGCGGTTCCCTCCATATTATACGAAGGACCTTTTTCTTCAGCTCATATATGTAACGTACCGTATTGGAATAAGCCGTGTACATACCAGGGGCTATATCATAGTCCCACCATAAAACTCTTATGGCTAAGTGAAAGTGTTAACGCCCTATAGTCCGATTGCCTGGTTCACCGCATTGACACCACCTTAATGGACCAAGACGTTGGGTTAAGAGTGATCAAATGCTTTTCCGAACACCCCCGTACTTTATACGAGGGGGCTGATGCCGACGACTGGAAAACTTTCAGTTTAATACAAAAACGGCCGCACAGGAGGAACCAAAAGTTTTAGGTGAAACTACAAAAAGTAGCCTTATTATAACATTGTCTTTTACAAATTCCCATACATTTCACTCGAATATCATGTTTTTCGGGCATTGACCATCTATCAAGCAGGCACCCTCCAGGACATTCTCGCAATAATGCTCTGGTGTGTGAGGGTCCTTGCCCTTGGGTGGACCCTTCGCTGCAACATTAGTGGCCTTCATCTTCGCCTAGTATGTCTTGACGATGTCGATACGCGGCACCGCATTAGCAAGTCACCGCACCAAACCAAAATAACTATCCGGAATTGGCTCGTTCAGCCACAGCCCGATCATTGCGTCCTTCATGGAAGAACCAGATAGTCTGTGGAGCTCGGCCCATTGGGTCATCTATTCGTTCAGCACCGACTTGTGACTAGAAAAGCTTCTCTGTTGCATACCCTTATCGCGCTTGGTAAAACTGCGCTGCATCAGAAGCACTCTTCGGCAAGTCCAATAATGCGTCTGGAGAAGTCCACACTTGATTAAGCGGAGCATAATTCGGATCGCCGAACTTAGTTTGCAATAAAAAGGGTTTACCAGCCGTGATCTCCCTAGCTTATCGGATCTCCTCCCGGGCCGCTCTAGATTCGGACCGCGCTTCTTTTTCCTCTCGTAAGACCTTGTCAAGATCAGCCGTTTTGGCTTTATTATCCTTCTCGAGGAATTCACAGCGGCTAGCGGCATCCTTTAGCTCACGCGCCATCGTGGATGTTCTCTCCTTGCATTGGTGCCGAGCAGCCTGTTCGGCCATTAACTCGGTAGATGCCTTCTCGGCTGCCGCATTAAAAATCGGGGCCCGCTCCTTGGCCTGGGCCAGCTCAGCCCGTAAGATCTCGACCGCAGCGGCACCATCTGCATTAAAGCATATATCAGTATACAATATTTTGCGTCATGCTTACATTACAAAGCACGCGCTTGTAAGGACTGCCCCAAAAACATACCTCGCGACTCGTCAAGACACTTATTGATAAGCATAAGGTCATCCCCCGCCACATCAAGCTTCCGCTATAGATCGGCAACTTCTGTAGTCCGGGCGGATGCCAGGGAAGTGACAGCCTGCGTTTCAATTAATCGTATTGTTTCCTGGACATATATTTTCTGATCCTCTGATTGCCTCCCTCGGGAAGCCAATCCAAGTCTCAGGGGCTACTACCTATACACAGGTGTAGTTTGTGAATAAAGCACAATAAAAAATATTACATTACAAACCTCGAAGCCTCTTAGCAGGCTCGTGAAGGCTTCATTCAATCCGCTTTTCGCGGATAGAACCCTTTCAACCACCGTACCCATAAAGGTATGATGTTCCTCTGACACGGACGCCTTTCACAGCATGTTCGTCAATACATCCGGTGCTTCGAGATCTCCGGAAGCTGCCGTAGGAGTACGACCTCCCTTTGAAGGGATCCGTTTATTGGTCCCTATGGTTGTCTCCTGCTGTAGGCCGGACAGCTCGGGACTTCGTTGCTGGCCCCCGGCCTCTGGGCTACAAAAGTATTACCTTCGGGTTGTGTCTTCGCCATCCCTCGCACCACTTGTTGATCAGGAGAGACTCTCCGCGATGACACCTCAAAGTCGTCCGCCCTATTGGGTGAGGAGACTGGTGGAGGTGTCTCGCTTTCCATCATCTCTTGGAGAAGGTTCCCCGAGGAAGAGCATTGTTGAAGACTGTTTGTCGAGCTGCAAAAAACATATAGTCTGGATGTTACCCCGGCCGCAAGAAAGGAACATGATATGTTTAAAACACCCTTGTTCACTTACAATTTGCCTGAAGGCTTGTCCTCTCTATGGGACAGCGTGATGACGTCGTCCTCCCAGCCCGACCCACCCAACGGGGGCATCTTGCCTCACTTAGGAGCCATTTCCTCCCAACCTTCGGAGGCGGCCCTTTTCTTAACATGGGGAGAAGGGATGTTGGCTTCTCCTTCACTTTGGGCTTCGAGCGGGAGAATCTTGATCTCCCCGGACACGGTGTCTGACGTACCCTCGGAAGGGGGCCGCCTTTGGCCTTCTCGCTCTCCGCCTTGTCTCCCTTCGCAGGCACCTAGTACGCTGCCGGGGCCAGCATCCGTGTTAGTACAAGATCCGCTGAGTCTTTGGTAAGGGGGACGAACACCTAATTCGCTCTGCTTTCTTTATCCAGCCCTGGAAGAAGATAGTTTGCTCAGTAACGTATTACGGCGTACATAACTACAAAGTGTTCGGGGGTTGAGCGCTTACCGAGGTATCCGGATGGTTGCAGTCGAGGCCGGTGTCCTTGGTTGTGTCCGGCCACTGTTTTCGTTTCCCGAAAAACAACTTCCACATCCCATTGTGCGTAGTGCCAAAGATGTGTTGGAGGGTTCATGGTCCTTCCGGATTAAACTCCCACATACAGAGAGGCCTACGTTGACATGGCAGGGCTCAGCGGGCTAGCATTACTTGAATCACGTTGACAAGATCGATGTCCTTCTCAAGGAGGTTAAGATGCGGCTATGTCGGGTCTGCACTTCATCAACTGATCCCCAGTCTAGCCCCTTATTAATCCATGATGCAAGCTGTAACGGAGGGCCAGAACAGAACACAGGTATAGCTGCCCACTTGGTACCACGGGGTTCTGTGATGTAAAACCACTCCCGCTGCCATTGGTTGGAAGTTTCAGTGAAAGAGCCTTTTGGCCAGTGAGTATTGGTAAGCTTGCTCACTACAGCACCTTCGCACTCTGTTTGTTTCCCATCGACCACCTTCGGCTTCACACTAAAGGTCTTGAGCCATAAGCCGAAGTGTGGGGCAATTCGGAGGAAGGCCTCACACGTAATGGTAAACGCCAAGACATGGAGGAAAGAATATGGGGCTAGATCATAAAATCAAGTCCGTAATAAAACATGAGCCCCCAAACGAAGGGGTGAAGAGCGAACCCTAGCCCTCGGAGGAAGTGAGAGATGAATATGACCCTCTCACCGGATCTAGGAGTCGGGATAGCCTGTCCTTGAGCAGGAAGCCTGTGGGGGATCTCCGCGGTCGGGTATCTGGCCGCCCGAAGCATCGCAAAATCCTCCTCTGTAAGAGAGGAATCCACCCACCGGCCCTATGGGCTAGGTCTGGACATGATTGGGAAGCTTGGGGCAATGAAGTCGAACCTTGGGTGCTAGAACTCGAGGTTGGAAAGGCTGAAGAGAGGTTTGGTGTAAAAAGAGACGGCCCTTGGCTCCTTTATAAAGGCAAGGGGTATCGAACGCCTCCTCCTAAGCCTGAAAACCTGCCTATTCCTAAGGAATCTTTGCAATGGAATGGTTGGGTCACCCACGCTCGTATTGATGAGAATCCCGCAATAAGGGGACACGATCTCTGCTTCGACAAGATTAGCCAATAAAAACCACGCCTCAAAACATGGAACGTGAAGGCAATATGCCCTAGAGGCAATAATAAAGTTATTATTTATTTCCTTATATCATGATAAATGTTTATTATTCATGCTAGAATTGTATTAACTGGAAACATAATACATGTGTGAATACATAGACAAACAGAGTGTCACTAATATGCCTCTACTTGACTAGCTCATTAATCAAAGATGGTTATGTTTCCTAGCCATGAACAAAGAGTTGTTATTTGATTAACGAGATCACATCATTAGTTGAATGATCTGATTGACATGACCCATTCCATTAGCATAGCACCCGATCGTTTAGTATGTTGCTATTGCTTTTATCCATGACTTATACATGTTCCTTTAACTATGAGATTATGCAACTCCCATTTACCGTAGGAACACTTTGTGTGCTACCAAACGTCACAACGTAACTGGGTGATTATAAAGGTGCTCTACAGGTGTCTCCGAAGGTACATGTTGGGTTGGCGTATTTCGAGATTAGGATTTGTCACTCCGATTGTCGGAGAGGTATCTCAGGGCCTTCTCGGTAATGCACATCACATAAAGCCTTGCAAGCATTGCAACCAATGAGTTAGTTGCGAGATGATGTATTACAGAACGAGAAAAGAGACTTGCCGGTAACGAGATTGAACTAGGTATTGGATAGCGATGATCGAATCTCGGGCAAGTAACATACCGATGACAAAGGGAACAACGTATGTTGTTATGCGGTCTGACCGATAAAGATCTTCGTAGAATATGTAGGAGCCAATATGGGCATCCAGGTCCCGCTATTGGTTATTGACCGGAGACGTGTCTCGGTCATGTCTACATTGTTCTCAAACCGTAGGGTCCGCACGCTTAACGTTACGATGACAGTTATTATGAGTTTATGCATTTTGATGTACCGAAGGAGTTCGGAGTCCCGGATATGATCACGGATATGACGAGGAGTCTCGAAATGGTCGAGACGTAAAGAATGATATGTTGGAAGCCTATGTTTGGACATCGGATGCATTCCAGGTGAAATCAGGATTTTACCGGAATACCGGGAGGGTTACCGGAACCCCCCGGGAGCATAATGGGCCAACATGGGCCTTGGAGGAGAGGTGAGAGGGCTGCCCTCTTGGGCTGCACGCCTCCCCCCTTCCCCTAGTCCTATTAGGACTAGGAGAGGTGGGCGCCCCCTCTCTCTCTCTCTCCCCCTTGGAGAATCCTAGTCCAACTAGGATTGGGGGGGGGGGGAATCCTACTCCCAGAGGGAGTAGGACTCTCTGGCGCGCCAGGCTTGGCCGGCCAGCCCCTCCCCCTTGGCTCCTTTATATACGGGGGCAGGGGGCACCCCAAAGACACACAAGTTGATCTACGGATCGTTCCTTAGCCGTGTGCGGTGCCCCCTTCCACCAAATTCCACCTCGATCATATCGTTGCAGTGCTTAGGCGAAGCCCTGCGCCAGTAACACATCAAGATCGTCACCACGCCGTCGTGCTGACGGAACTCTTCCTCGACGCTTTGCTGGATCGGAGCCCGGGGATCGTCATCGAGCTGAACGTGTGCCAAGAACTTGGAGGTGCCGGAGTAACGGTGCTGTGATCGGTTGGATCGCGAGGAGAACGTACGACTACTTCCTCTACGTTGTGTCAACGCTTCCGCTTCGGTCTACGATGGTACGTAGACAACACTCTCCCCTCTCGTTGCTATGCATCACCATGATCTTGCGTGTGCGTAGGAAATTTTTTGAAATTACTACGTTCCCCAACAGTGGCATCCGAGCCTAGGTTTTTATGGTTTGATGTTATTTGCACGAGTAGAACACAAGTGAGTTGTGGACGATACAAGTCATACTGCCTACCAGCATGTCATACTTTGGTTCAGCGGTATTGTTGGACGAGACGATCCGGACCAACCTTACGCGTACGCTTACGCGAGACCGATTCCCTCGACGTGCTTTGCACATAGATGGCTTGCGGAAGACTGTCTCTCCAACTTTAGTTGAACCGAGTGTGGCTACGCCCGGTCCTTGAGAAGGTTAAAACGGAGTCTATTTGACAAACTATCGTTGTGGTTTTGATGCGTAGGTAAGATGAGTTCTTGCTTATAGCCCGTAGCAGCCACGTAAAACTTGCAACAACAAAGTAGAGGACGTCTAACTTGTTTTTGCAGGGCATGTTGTGATGTGATATGGTCAAGACATGATGCTAAATTTTATTGTATGAGATGATCATGTTTTGTAACCGTGTTATCGGCAACTGGCAGGAGCCATATGGTTGTCGCTTTATTGTATGCAATGCAATCGCGATGTAATGCTTTACTTTATTACTAAGCGGTAGTGATAGTCGTGGAAGCATAAGATTGGCGAGACGACAACGATGCTGCGATGAAGATCAAGGTGTCGCGCCGGTGACGATGGTGATCATGATGGTGCTTCGAAGATGGAGATCACAAGCACAAGATGATGATGGCCATATCATATCACTTATATTGATTGCATGTGATGTTTATCCTTTTATGCATCTTATCTTGCTTTGATTGACGGTAGCATTATAAGATGATCTCTCACTAAATTATCAAGAAGTGTTCTCCCTGAGTATGCACCGTTGCGAAAGTTCTTCGTGCTGAGACACCACGTGATGATCGGGTGTGATAGGCTCTACGTTCAAATACAACGGGTGCAAAACAGTTGCACACGCGGAATACTCAGGTTTAACTTGACGAGCCTAGCATATAACAGATATGGCCTCGGAACACGGAGACCGAAAGGTCAAGCGTGAATCATATAGTAGATATGATCAACATAGTGATGTTCACCATTGAAACTACTCCATCTCACGTGATGATCGGACATGGTTTAGTTGATTTGGATCACGTGGTCACTTAGAGGATTAGAGGGATGTCTATCTAAGTGGGAGTTCTTAAGTAATATGATTAATTGAACTTAAACTTATCATGAACTTAGTACCTGATAGTATCTTGCTTGTCTATGTTGTGTAGATAGATGGCTCGTGCTGTTGTTCCGTTGAATTTTAATGCGTTCCTTGAGAAAGCAAAGTTGAAAGATGATGGTAGCAATTACACGGACTGGGTCCGTAACTTGAGGATTATCCTCATTGCTGCACAGAAGAATTACGTCCTGGAAGCACCGCTGGGTGCCAGGCCTGGTGCAAGAGCTACGCCAGATGTTGTGAACGTCTGGCAAAGCAAAGCTGATGACTACTCTATAGTTCAGTGTGCCATGCTTTACGGCTTAGAACCGGGACTTCAACGACGTTTTGAACACCATGGAGCATATGAGATGTTCCAGGAGTTGAAGTTAATATTTCAAGCAAATGCCCGGAATGAGAGATATGAAGTCTCCAATAAGTTCTATAGCTGTAAAATGGAGGAGAACGGTTCTGTCAGTGAGCATATACTCAGAATGTCTGGGTATAACAATCACTTGATTCAACTGGGAGTTAATCTTCCGGATGATTGCGTCATTGACAGAATTCTCCAATCACTGCCACCAAGCTACAAGAGCTTCGTGATGAACTATAATATGCAAGGGATGACCAAAACTATGCCCGAGCTCTTCGCGATGCTAAAAGCCGCGGAGGTAGAAATCAAAAAGGAGCATCAAGTGTTGATGGTTAACAAAACCACTAGTTTCAAGAAAAAGGGCAAAGGGAAGAAAAAGGGGAACTTCAAAAAGAACAGCAAGCAAGTTGCTACTCAAGAGAAGAAACCCAAGTCTAGACCTAAGCCTGAAACTGAGTGCTTCTATTGCAAGCAGACTGGTCACTGGAAGCGGAACTGCCCCAAGTATTTGGCGGATAAGAAGGATGGCAAGGTTAACAAAGGTATATATGATATACATGTTATTGATGTGTACCTTACTAATTCTCGCAGTAGCACCTGGGTATTTGATACCGGTTCTGTTGCTAATATTTGCAACTCAAAACAGGGGCTACGGATTAAGCGAAAATTGGCTAAGGACGAGGTGACGATGCGCGTAGGAAATGGTTCCAAAGTCGATGTGATCGCGGTCGGCACGCTACCTCTACATCTACCTTCGGGATTAATATTAGATCTAAATAATTGTTATTTAGTACCAGCGTTGAGCATGAACATTATATCTGGATCTTGTTTGATGCGATACGGTTATTCATTTAAATCAGAGAATAATGGTTGTTCTATTTATATGAGTAATATCTTTTATGGTCATGCACCATTAAAGAATGGTTTATTCTTACTTAGTCTCGATAGTAGTAATACACATATTCATAATGTTGAAGCCAAAAGATGCAGAGTTGATAATGATAGTGCAACTTATTTGTGGCACTGCCGTTTAGGTCATATCGGTGTAAAACGCATGAAGAAACTCCATACTGATGGACTTTTGGAGTCACTTGATTATGAATCACTTGGCACTTGCGAACCGTGCCTTATGGGCAAGATGACTAAAACACCGTTCTCCGCTACTGTGGAGAGAGCAACAGATTTATTGGAAATCATACATACTGATGTATGTGGTCCAATGAATGTTGAGGCTCGTGGCGGATATCGTTATTTTCTCACCTTCACTGATGATTTAAGCAGATATGGGTATATCTACTTAATGAAACACAAGTCTGAAACATTTGAAAAGTTCAAAGAATTTCAGAGTGAAGTGGAAAATCATCGTAACAAGAAAATAAAGTTTCTACGATCTGATCGTGGAGGAGAATATTTGAGTTACGAGTTTGGTCTACATTTGAAACAATGCGGAATAGTTTCGCAACTCACGCCACCCGGAACACCACAACGTAATGGTGTGTCCGAACGTCGTAATCGTACTTTACTGGATATGGTGCGATCTATGATGTCTCTTACCGATTTACCGCTATCTTTTTGGGGTTATGCTCTAGAGACGGCCGCATTGACGTTAAATAGGGCACCATCAAAATCCGTTGAGACGACGCCTTATGAACTGTGGTTTGGCAAGAAACCAATGTTGTCGTTTCTTAAAGTTTGGGGCTGCGATGCTTATGTGAAAAAGCTTCAACCTGATAAGCTCGAACCCAAATCGGAAAAATGTGTCTTCATAGGATACCCAAAAGAGACTATTGGGTATACCTTCTATCACAAATCCGAAGGCAAAATTTTGTTGCTAAAGTCGGAAACTTTCTAGAGAAGGAGTTTCTCTCGAAAGAAGTGAGTGGGAGGAAAGTAGAACTTGATGAGATAACAGTATCTACTCCCTTATTGAGAAGTAGTACATCACAGAAATCTGTTTCTGTGACACCTACATCAAATAGGGAGGAAGCTAATGATAATGATCATGAAACTTCAGATCAAGTTTCTACTGAACTTCGTAGATCAACCAGAGTAAGATCCGCACAAGAGTGGTACGGTAATCCTATTTTGGAAGTCATGTTACTAGACCATGATGAACCTACGAACTATGAAGAAGCGATGGTGAGCCCAGATTCCGCAAAGTGGCTTGAGGCCATGAAATCTGAGATGAGATCCATGTATGAGAACAAAGTGTGGACTTTGGTTGACTTGCCCGATGATCGGCAAGCAATTGAGAATAAATGGATTTTTAAGAAGAAGACTGACGCTGATGGTAATGTTACTGTCTATAAAGCTCGACTTGTTGCAAAAGGTTTTCGACAAGTTCAAGGGATTGACTACGATGAGACTTTCTCACCCGTAGCGATGCTTAAGTCTTTCTAAATCGTGTTAGCAGTTGCCGCATTTTATGATTATGAAATTTGGCAAATGGATGTCAAAACTGCATTCCTGAATGGATTTCTGGAAGAAGAGTTGTATATGATGCAACCAGATGGTTTTGTCGATCCAAAGGGAGCTAACAAAGTGTGCAAGCTCCAGCGATCCATTTATGGACTGGTGCAAGCCTCTCGGAGTTGGAATAAACGCTTTGATAGTGTGATCAAAGCATTTGGTTTTATACAGACTTTTGGAGAAGCCTGTATTTACAAGAAAGTGAGTGGGAGCTCTGTAGCATTTCTGATATTATATGTGGATGACATATTGTTGATCGAAAATAATATAGAATTTCTGGATAGCATAAAGGGATACTTGAATAAGAGTTTTTCAATGAAAGACCTCGGTGAAGCTGCTTACATATTGGGCATTAAGATCTATAGAGATAGATCAAGACGCTTAATAGGACTTTCACAAAGCACATACCTTGACAAAGTTTTGAAAAAGTTCAAAATGGATCAGGCAAAGAAAGGGTTCTTGCCTGTGGCACAAGGTGTGAAGTTGAGTAAGACTCAATGCCCGACCATCGCAGAAGATAGAGAGAAAATGAAAAATGTTCCCTATGCTTCAGCCATAGGCTCTATCATGTACGCAATGCTGTGTACCAGACCTGATGTGTGCCTTGCTATAAGTTTAGCAGGCAGGTACCAAAGTAATCCAGGAGTGGATCACTGGACAGCGGTCAAGAACATCCTTAAGTACTTGAGAAGGACTAAGGATATGTTTCTCATTTATGGAGGTGACAAAGAGCTCGTCTTAAACGGTTACGTCGATGCAAGCTTTGACACTGATCCGGACGATTCCAAATCGCAAACCGGATACGTATTTACATTAAACGGTGGAGCTGTCAGTTGGTGCAGTTCTAAACAAAGCGTCGTGGCGGGATCTACATGTGAAGCTGAGTACATAGCCGCTTCGGAAGCAGCTAATGAAGGAGTCTGGATGAAGGAGTTCATATCCGATCTAGGTGTTGTACCTAGCATATCGGGTCCAATGAAAATCTTTTGTGACAATACTGGTGCAATTGCCTTGGCAAAGGAATCCAGATTTCACAAAAGAACCAAACACATCAAAAGACGCTTCAACTCCATCCGGGATTTGGTCCAGGTGGGAGACATAGAGATATGCAAGATACATACGGATCTGAATGTTGCAGACCCGTTGACTAAGCCTCTTCCACGAGTAAAACATGATCAGCACCAAGACTCCATGGGTGTTAGAATCATTACTTTGTAATCTAGATTATTGACTCTAGTGCAAGTGGGAGACTGAAGTAAATATGCCCTAGAGGCAATAATAAAGTTATTATTTATTTCCTTATATCATGATAAATGTTTATTATTCATGCTAGAATTGTATTAACTGGAAACATAATACATGTGTGAATACATAGACAAACAGAGTGTCACTAGTATGCCTCTACTTGACTAGCTCATTAATCAAAGATGGTTATGTTTCCTAGCCATGAACAAAGAGTTGTTATTTGATTAACGAGATCACATCATTAGTTGAATGATCTGATTGACATGACCCATTCCATTAGCATAGCACCCGATCGTTTAGTATGTTGCTATTGCTTTTATCCATGACTTATACATGTTCCTTTAACTATGAGATTATGCAACTCCCATTTACCGTAGGAACACTTTGTGTGCTACCAAACGTCACAACGTAACTGGGTGATTATAAAGGTGCTCTACAGGTGTCTCCGAAGGTACATGTTGAGTTGGCGTATTTCGAGATTAGGATTTGTCACTCCGATTGTCGGAGAGGTATCTCAGGGCCTTCTCGGTAATGCACATCACATAAAGCCTTGCAAGCATTGCAACCAATGAGTTAGTTGCGAGATGATGTATTACAGAACGAGAAAAGAGACTTGCCGGTAACGAGATTGAACTAGGTATTGGATACCGACGATCGAATCTCGGGCAAGTAACATACCGATGACAAAGGGAACAACGTATGTTGTTATGCGGTCTGACCGATAAAGATCTTCGTAGAATATGTAGGAGCCAATATGGGCATCCAGGTCCCGCTATTGGTTATTGACCGGAGACGTGTCTCGGTCATGTCTACATTGTTCTCGAACCGTAGGGTCCGCACGCTTAACGTTACGATGACAATTATTATGAGTTTATGCATTTTGATGTACCGAAGGAGTTCGGAGTCCCGGATATGATCACGGACATGACGAGGAGTCTCGAAATGGTCGAGACGTAAAGAATGATATATTGGAAGCCTATGTTTGGACATCGGATGCATTCCAGGTGAAATCAGGATTTTACCGGAATACCGGGAGGGTTACCGGAACCCCCCGGGAGCATAATGGGCCAACATGGGCCTTGGAGGAGAGGTGAGAGGGCTGCCCTCTTGGGCTGCGCGCCTCCCCCCTTCCCGTAGTCCTATTAGGACTAGGAGAGGTGGGCGCCCACTCTCTCTCTCTCTCCCCCTTGGAGAATCCTAGTCCAACTAGGATTGGGGGGGGGGGGAATCCTACTCCCAGAGGGAGTAGGACTCTCTGGCGCGCCAGGCTTGGCCGGCCAGCCCCTCCACCTTGGCTCCTTTATATACGGGGGCAGGGGGCACCCCAAAGACACACAAGTTGATCTACGGATCGTTCCTTAGCCGTGTGCGGTGCCCCCTTCCACCAAATTCCACCTCGATCATATCGTTGCAGTGCTTAGGCGAAGCCCTGCGCCGGTAACACATCAAGATCGTCACCACGCTGTCGTGCTGACGGAACTCTTCCTCGACGCTTTGCTGGATCGGAGCCCGGGGATCGTCATCGAGCTGAACGTGTGCCAAGAACCCGGAGGTGCCGGAGTAACGGTGCTGTGATCGGTTGGATCGCGAGGAGAACGTACGACTACTTCCTCTATGTTGTGTTAACGCTTCTGCTTCGGTCTACGAGGGTACGTAGACAACACTCTCCCCTCTCGTTGCTATGCATCACCATGATCTTGCGTGTGCGTAGGAATTTTTTTGAAATTACTACGTTCCCCAACAGAACGGCAGGACAGGAAACGGTTCGAAATAATGACCGGACAAGCATCATGTCACGTTACAAAAAGTAGTCAGCAGATTTGACTCGTGAAATATTATATTCTATACGGTTTTGTGTGGTACTTGTGTTGCAGATTCGGACACGTTTGTCCGAATACTATCTTGGAGTATTCGGGAAAAGGATCCCGCCTTGCAATGCCGAAGACAATCTGCGCGCCGGACACCTCGTCATTGAAGCCTGGTTCAGGGGCTACTAAGGGAGTCCCGGACTAAGGGGTCCTCGGCCGTCCGGCCTGTTAGCCATGGGCCACACTGATGGGCTGTGAAGATACGAAGACCAAAGACTCTCACCCGTGTCCGGATGGGACTCTCCTTGGCGTGGAAGGCAAGCTTGGCGATGAAATATGAAGATTCCCTTCTCTGTAACCGACTTTGTACAACCCTAGTCCCCTCCGGTGTCTATATAAACCGGAGGTCTTAGCCCGTAGAGGAGATATACAATTACAGTCATACAGGCTAGACTTCTAGGGTTTTAGTCATTACAATCTCGTGCTAGATCAACTCTTGTAATACTCATATTCATCAAGATCAATCAAGCAGGAAGTAGGGTATTACCTCCATAGAGAGGGCCTGAACCTGGGTAAACATTATGTCCCCCTCTCCTCTTACCATCAACCTTAGACGCACAGTTCGGGACCCCCTACCCGAGATCGGCCAGTTTTGACACCGACACCCACCATCAGCAACGTCGAGGTCACCAAGACACTCATCGACGGTGGCGATGGGCTCAATGTCCTCTCCGTGGAGTCCTTTGACCTACTCGATGTGCCTTATGACTAGCTCGCTCCCACCAAGCCCTTCTCGGGGGTAGTCGAGGGCTCGCCACCCCCCGGGGCAGGTGCGCCTTCCCGTCACCTTCGGCAAGCGCGAAAATCATCGCACTGAGCTGATCTACTTCGACGTGGCCCGCATCGGCCTTCCGTACAACGCCATCCTGGGGTATCCGGCCCTCACTAAATTCATGGCGGCGACCCATCCGGGCTCCAATATTATCAAGATGTCGGGCAGCAGCGGTGTCATCACGATGGCCGGAGACACAAAGGACATGGTCCGGGTCCTCAAGCTTGTCTACAGGGCCGCGACAGCCTCATGTCCCGGCCGAGGATGCCCCATGGACTATGGAAGCCGCATCCGCAAAGAAGAAGCAGTTGTTCTCTCAGGACCGGGCCGAGACGAAGCAGGTGCCTAACGACAAAGGGGGCTCGGGCCCCACCTTCACCGTAGGCACCGGCCTTCCCCTGGACCAAGAGGAGGCATTAGTTTCCTCCGGGCTAACAAAGATGTGTTTACATGGGAAGCGTCCGACTTGGTCGGTGTCCGACAGAGGTAATCGAGCACCACCTGGTATGCCCCAATGCGCGCCCGGTGAAGCAGAAGGCATGGCGTCAAGCACAGGGGAAGCAAGCGTTCATTCTCCAAGAGTTCTGCAAGTTCCAAGAAGCCGGTGTTATTCGAGAAATGCGGTATCTGGATTGGCTAGCCAACCCAGTGGTTGTTCCCAAGAAGGGAGGGAAGGAGTGCATGTGCGTCGATTTCATGAGCCTCAACAAAGCTTGCCTTCGGGACCTTTCCCGCTCCCGCGCATTGACTAGATCGTGGACTCCACCGCCGAGTGTGATCTGTTGTGCTTTTTGGATGCTTTCTCAGGGTATCATCAAATCAAGATGGTGACAGAGGTCGTCGAGAAAACAACCTTCATTTCCCCATGCGACCTGTATTGCTACACATGTATGCCCTTCAGGCTGCAGAACGCTGGTGCAACCTTCCAGCGGCTGATGTAGATCGTGTTGGGGCCACAGCTTAGGAGAAATGCGGAGGCGTACATCGACGACATCGTGGTCAAGTCACGGGAAGGAAGGCCCCTAATCAAAGACCTGGAGGAGACGTTCGCCAACCTACGCAAGGTGAACCTGAGGCTCAACCCAAAAAAAGTGCGTGTTCGGGGTCCCGTGTGGCAAGCTCCTGGGTTTCCTTGTGTCACACCGAGGGATCAAGGCTAATCCCGAGAAGCTCAAGGAAATTGAAAGGATGCGCCCGCCGCAGACCCTCAAAGAGAGGCAGAAGCTCGCGGGCTACGTGTCCTCCCTGGGGAGCTTCATCTATAATCTCGGCGAGCGCACCCTCCCTTTCTTCAAGCTGATGAAGAAGAAGGGCCCTTTCAGGTGGACTCCGGCAGCTGAGGTGGCCTTCGAGGACCTAAAGAGATACCTCACAAGCCCACCTGTCATGGTGGTGCTTCGTCCTCGCGAGCCCCTAGTGCTCTATTTGGCGGCCATCCCCTAGTCGGCCAGCGCAGCACTCGTGGCTGTCCGGGAAGAGCCCGTCGGTGTAGACGTGAGGTAGGGCGACCCATGAGGGGCCGTGCAATGCTCGCCACCTCAGGACAGGGATCCTGAGGCTCTCATCACCTCAACAACCGACAGGGCTCCCGAGTCCCTCGCACCCCACACGAACCAAGGCACCATCGACACGTCGCCCCTCCAACACAAGACCCTTAAATCTCGACCATAGCGCTCCAACACAAGTCCGTTTCCTCCGTTTTGCGGTACGCCACACCCCTCTCGATCAACAGGACCCCGTTTCGACCGTAGGAGTTCCAAGAGAAGTCTGTTTCCTTGGTTTTGCAGTATGCCAGACCCCTCCCGATGAATAGGATCCCGTTTCGACCGTGGCTAGTCGAACACAAGGTCGCTTCCTCCATTCTGTGGTATGCCAGGCCTCGTTTCCATTGGTTGTTCCGTCCAAGCCGGTTGGCTCCGGACGAACAGCAGGCATTCCGTTGCCTCCCCACGAACACGACGACGATGCAGTTTCTCCGTTATGACCCAGCCATGTACACGAGCCCTGACCATACGTATGCGCGAGTAGGTGTTCGAGACCCCGCCCGTATGTACATATGTGGCCGTATTTTTTGGCGTGTGGATGTATGTACGTGTACACAACTTAGATGGGACAACCTGAAATGCTATGTGGGGGGCTCTACTATGACATGTGCCGCTACTTACATGGCCACGGTTCATCATTGCAGAGCGACTGATCGACCAGTATGTATGTACACGTTCCGACAAGACAAACAACGATACGTACGCTTCGACCAGGTGGGTCCCAGCTGTCAGAGAGGATAAGGACGCACTTCCTTGCATGCGAAGATATACCTGCTGGGTCGCAGTTGTTAGGGGTGATATTTTTGCCCGTAGTAAGGACGCACTTCCTTGCGTGTGAAGAATTAGCTGGTGGGTCCCAACAGTCAGGTGGAGAAAATATTATTTTTCAGGGTAAAAAGGATGCAGTTGCACGCATGCGTCCATGGGCGTGGTGCGTCCCCACTACAGCATCTCACGTACAGTCATCTTCCGATGGCTCTTGTTGGTTGATCACATTGACCACACCGTGCTGAGCGCACCAAGGCCGGTGGACAACGGCGAGGCCCCAGACTGGAACAACCCGGAGATGGGGAAGACGCGGAAGTGGAGTCGCAGATGGAGAGTAGTGGTAACCTTGACTGGTTTGGGTGCGTGGCAGCACAACCTCCCACTAGAGACAAGAACAAGAACAGAGGTTGAAGAAGGAGCACGGCTGTTGGATTAATATCCAACGGTCCAGCTGCTAGAATCATTTGTTGATTAAGTTGCCAAAGCCCTGCGTACACGTCCGCTTAGTAGGCCCACAAGTCAGCCACCAAATCTGATGGGTCCCAACTATCAATGGGAGGAATAGTTTTTTTGCATAATAAGGAGGCACTTCCTTCCTTGCGAAGATACAGCCGGGGGGCCCAGCTATCAGGGGGAGGAAACATTTTTTTCAGCTTAATATGAAGGAACTTTCCTTGTGTGCGACCATGGACCTCGTGGGTCCCACCCGTCAGGCTCTCCACATACAATCCTCTTCTGATGACTCTCGTTTGCTGACCACGCCGCGCCAAGCGTAGCGAGGCGATGGATGATGGCAAGGATCCAGACTAGAAGGATTCGGAGATAGGGAAGACGCGGCAGTGGAGTCGCAGACGGCGAGGAGTGGGAAACTTGACTGATTCGGGTGCGGAGTTGGCCTACACTAGGCAGAGAATAACAGGAGGTGCGGAGTGGAGGGATGGCTTGGCCTTGGCGGGGTAGCGTTTCACTGCGATGCGTGCAAAACCGCACCGCTTGATGCCAGAGGCTGGAGCAGGCGGTCCCGGCAGCGCTGGGGGAAGAAGATGAGAGACTGAAGAAGAATGCCGACCGTTGGATGTAAATCCAACGCCTTGCTTAGGCTTCGACCTTTGTAAATTTATTTTTTGTGGAAGTGCTTAGGCTTCAACCTACTGGCCCACATGTCAGCCAGTCCATTTTGTTTTTTAGTCTATTTGGTGGGCTGGGTGAAATAATGATGTAGCGTCTATGCAACCCGTTTATATATTATGGTAGAATTTAAAGCCCATTTGCATTTTTCTCGAAATCAGCGGACTTGCTGGGCATGGTGAGAATATCCTGTTGGGATGGACGGAGAAGTGTTATAAAAACATAAAGACATGATTGCACGTCTATTACTGCATTGGTCAGTAAAATCTTTGCAAGCTTATGTATGCAATCACTAGGAGTTAACTTGCCACGTTATATATAAACAATTATTATTATTATTTTGTAAGAACTTCCAATTTACGAAATAAAATATCATTTTAAATTGATGAGATAATAGGATATGGGGTATTATTGTTTTTTAGGCTAGACATGGGACAGTTGAGTTGGTTCTAGGGAAAAGTACTGGGAGAAAACTCAGTTTACATCGAAAAAGAAAGTGGTAGAAAATTCAGATATAGGATTAATGAAAACGAAAAAGAAAGGAAGTGGGATGGTCTGTAAAATGGTTGGACGAACGAAAGGGTTAATGGAACCTTATGTTGTTTCTATTATATATATATATATATATATATATATATATATATATATATATATCTGTGTGTGTGTGTGTGTGTGTAATAAAATAAGATATATTTATATATACTATTATAGAAGGGAAAAGATATGTTTAGTTTTGCTTTCTTATAGAAAAATAGAACTGAGCTGTGCGTCGTCTAGAAAAAACTACCATAACTTGGGTTGCTGATGTTATAGACAAGTTAGGTTTGGAGGCCCAGAGGCCGCTTGATACCTGCTGGATCCAAAAAGTGTTGAAACATGTCGTGGGTTGCCCATGTTAAACAACAAACCCTAGGCCATGGACCTGGTGGGCCCGGGACTGTCAGCCTCTCGACGAACAGTTGTCTCCTGATTCCTCTTGTTTTGCCAACCATGTTGGGAACGACAGACGGCCGCGGCGGCGAGAGCACCAAGGCGGAGGACGACGTCGAGACCTTAGTCCGAACGAACCGGAGCGGGTGAAGACGCAGGCGGAGCGGAGTACGAGGTTTGACTTGTTCGGGTGCAGGGTTTGCCAATGGAGCTGTCGCTGCCGGACAATGTGTGGGAGTAGAGGGATGGCCTGGCAACTCCATAGGCTATGATGGTCAGCCGCTGTATAGGAAGAGGCTGAAAGATTGAACAAAATAAAGAAATACAAATGGATAGGGGGTTGGTCCCATATGTCTGTGTACGAGACCTGCTGGGTCCACCTAAGAAGGGGAATATGTTGGGAGGAAGGAGATTCAAAGCACTGTTGCCGAGTGAACTAGTTTTTTGGGAATAGACGAGTGAACTAGTTACATACATAAGCAAATAGCCACTAAAAAAAGCAAACAGGTTAATGCGTTCTTAGAAGAAATATTTCAGACAAAACATATGATTACGACACATAGTCTAATGCATGAAACATTCAGATGATAAAGGTACTTAAACAGATAAACTACAACATGTAGACCTTCCTGGCACGCTTGATCATGACGTTGCGGCTGTCCGTGTACTCGTCGGTTACGGGAAGCAGACACGCCCTCATGTCCAAGATCCTCCTGTACATGTCGTAGCATGCGTATGCATCCTTGGCCGTGTAGGTTATGTAGGCTAGATTCAGAGGTCCCTCCCACGTGTTTAGGTCCTTGGTATAGTTGTCTTCTTTCATGTAGGTGTAGCAGGGGTCGATGATGGTCTCGGCGAGGTCAACAATGGAGTACTTCTGATGCCCGTTGCGGATGATCTTGTATTGCTTCTAGAAGTCGACAAGCTTGTTGCACTAGATGGTCCAATCGTCGCGTTCTTCCTTCTCTCCACCGTAGCAAAGGTGCAGTCGGCGCTGCAGATGAAACAGGCGAATGCTCCAGAACCTCTGATGGCCCTACAGTAGTGGTAGACGAGAACCTCATCCCGCACGCATACCTGAGCGACCGCGATCCACTGGTCCCTATGAGGAGAAGAATGGATGGGCACAAGGTCTAGTCCTATGACCTTGTGCTTTCTCGTCCTGTAGGTACTGCTTGAACTCGGCGAGGCAGAGCTTCACCGCGTCCGGATCATTGGTGTACATCACATTCAACTTGTTGCAGCCATGGGACTTAACGGTGAACTCAAAGGTGAACTCCTTGCTGAAGTCCATATCCAGCAGGCTCACCCCTCGGATTGCCATTGGAGTCTCTTCAAGTGAACAAGTGGATAGGTTGCGGCAGCAGTTCGTTTATCAGCTCTTGGGGAACTGGATTCAACAGTAAACTAAGTGTGTACAGGCGACAGCAGTTACTACCCCTCCCTCGCCCGCTGCACGCCGGGTAGAACATGCGCCCTCAGCACATTCAAACACCCCCATTAAGAAACCTATTCCGGCCACACGTAGGTTCACGAGCGGGTCTGTATTGGTACTGTTATAACAATTGTTAGTGGTCACTTTACTTAAATTTAATTAGCTTTAATAGAAATTTATTCTTAAAACAAGCAATGCATTGGCTCCTTCTATCAGTGACACAGTATCAACATGCACAACAATTAGAATTATTATCCTCAGGACGCACATGATCAACACATTTGTCGCACTTTCACACAGATAATACTACCAAGTTTGAACTGTTTGTTATGGTTGTTGTCCTCTGCATCGTCATGTCGTGTTTCCCAGCTTGCAAGAATCAGAACCAACAAATGAGATTCAAATAATAAGTACATCAAAGATGCCTACACATCTCATTGATTCCCAGCTTGCAAGATTCAGAACCAACCCATTATAGCCTTTTGATAAACTGAATATCGGGATTAAATCCATCTTGGCTAGCCGTGTCATACCACCCAAGAACATGGTGAATGCTCCTGACCATCACAACATCTGTAATTGAGTATTCATATTTGCATAGATAAGAAAGAGCATGATTACTACTCCCTCCGTCCCAAAATTCTTGTCTTAGATCTGTCTAGATACGGATGTATCTAATACTAAAATGTGACTTGATACATTCGTATGTAGACAAATATAAGACATGAATTTTGGGATGGAGGGAGTATAATAGTGGCACTAGTTGAAGCAAACTTTATTTCCAAAATGAGAAAAGATTGCAATAGAATAGCTTTATTTAAAAAATAGAACATTAGCACAGTATGACAAAGCACAATCATGTTGATAAAGGACAATACTGACCGGTGTGAGGGGCCCTATGTCGCCACGACTCGATGTGGTGAACCTGCAACTCCACTTGTATGAGGCCAGCCTGGAGTTCCATGATTCAATTCATTCACCTATTTCTGCAGTTCACTTGAAATGAAGCAAAGATTGCATCATTCAGCTAGCAAGAAGTACTTGCTCTCATGAGCTGGCAGGCTCTTCCTTAGTAGTTGCACTAAAAGTTAGTAACATTAAGGTTGGCTGTCCTGCTCATATAAGGTGCAACTATAATTTGCTTATCCTTTTGTGCAGTTCCACTAAAATAAAGTGCCAATGTGGTGACAGTGATGGCCCATCTTGCAAAAGCTAATAAAATGTTGCACAAGATTACCAGCTGAATTTAATGGAGATTTTGGAAACTGCAATCACCATTTCATGCAGTTCCACCAAAATTGAGGGATGTTGCCCACGTGACATTTTAGTTGAACTACACAAGACACTCATTCCAATAAAAAGTGTTTTGTGTAGTTCACCAAAAAGGTCACAATAGCAACAAGGTGAAATGGATATCCCTATCCGCAGAAAAAGATAGAAACTAAACAGTTGTTGATCAATAAGAATATACGAAACATACACGAAATGAAAAGAAGCATCTCAATTAAGTTCATGGCAATCACACAAGGACAGTAGAAATTTTAAAACGTCGGCAATGCTTCATTTTACCGGAAGCATTATTATCAACTATGAGATTCGTGAAATATGGGATTACATTAATTGTGGCATTTCTTGTTTACCAGATACAGTAAATTAAGTAGCTAAAGAGTTGGTTTGAGGGCATGGGACCATGGGGACACTAGGTCACTCAGTAGCGTAAAGAAGCGACTTACTTATCATACTTGGGAAAACAGCAGGAGGACCATTTGTAACATAGTTTAATTGATCATATCACTGGACGCATTAGATTAACAATAACACTGGTTAGACATGTCCTTAAGGTAACAGTGTGATCGCTTGATTTTACATGCGCCCTTACATTAACAACAGCAAAAAGTTGGTATAAGGACATGCGACAGTGCACGCATCAGCACAATGTACCAACAAGCAGGCATAAAGAGGTGGTGCCGAGTTTGTTCATGCTCTGCGACGGCAGCAAATCTAATCCTGGAGACCTTTTACTACGTGAGGGCAGCAAATCTAATCCTGGAGACCTTTTACTATGTGAGGGCAGCAAATCTAATCCTGGACATACTCTGTTGACTTGTCCACCAGCCGCCACTTTCTATCCTTTTTTCAACCAATAATAGATCTGCTCCTTATCCAGTTTGTACTGAGTGTTCCCATTATTTCCCTTTTCAATCAAGAAAACGGCTGGGTATCCGGTCTCTACCACTTTTCCCCCTGTTATTTCCTCTTTGAATCAAGTCCTAGATTCATGCTACGAATTTCCCCCCTTCTTCATTGTTTGAACCAAGTCCTAGTTTCGAATGCATGAAGTAGCTTTACCTCTAATAATACTAAAAAACTAGGTGGATTGGGAAGAGGTGATGGAAGTAGAAAAAGATGCACATCCAGATATGTGGGGAGCTGGGGCAGTAGAGCACAACCGCTTTCGAAGAACTTGTACCTGAGGGTTGTCGGGATGTCGACGGCGGCAGGTCCGATCTCCTGAGCCGATGCTATGTTGGAGAGAACAGCACGGGCAGAGGATCGGGGCCCACCGGTAGCTGTGGGTTTCCTGCCTCGCCGGCGATGACCGCGTGAACGGTGCACCTTCTAGTCCTCTATACACACCGGCCAAAGGGATCCGGCGGGATCTGTGACCAGCAGTGAGCAGAGAAAAAATGTCGCTACAACTGTCTTGTTTAGATCTAGAGAGGATGAGAGAATGAAGAGAGCAACCCTAGTAAAGCAAGCGCTCAGGCCCCTGCGTACATATATAGTGGAGTGATTATCTTTTTCTCTCCACAACAAGCGTTTCAATTTGTGTACGTGGCATTAAAGAAAAGAATCTGTCTATTTAAGGTGACTAAGTGTACGACTCCTATTGTTCACTTGTGCTCCCTGGCCCTCCGTTCATTGAACAACCCCACGGGTGTATAAACATATAATACTAGTATTTATATAGAGAGAACAAGGTTGAACTATTTTCGCGTAGTTAAAAGTTGAGGGCAGGGCTTTTCCCGGACAGTACGCGCGGCAGTTTTCGCGTAGGCGGTTTGACATAGAGGCGAGGAGGGTGAGGGAGTAGCGGATTCAACTTACTTACTGCTGGAAAGGTCGTGCTGTGTGATTTGATGGTGCGTTACTGCTGGAAAGACTTGTGATATGACTACTCACTATAGTCATGAATTACTGGCGCTACGACCGGGGTGATGCCCCCTTCCGTTCCGCACTCTAATCTGGTGCATGACACGTTGACCTGGATGCTGGCTCTCCCACATGTCGGCGAAGTAGTACGTAGTAGCAAGGAGCAAAGAATCATGCGGTATATACTAGTACTACTACTCACGTCGGAGGAGTGCGAACCACGGAAGCCCAGTGATCCAGCAGTGCGAACCACGGCAGCCCAGTGAACCAGCAATAGAAAACAATGTGGTGATATGGCCATAAAAAACAATGTGCAACGGTCCAAACTGTAGCGTGTACAGTACTACTCCACTTTGTTTGGATACCTGAGTTAGAGCTAGTTTGGGTTGAAATAGCCTCAAATTATCCAAATAGGAGGGGTTAGCTCAAGCTAGTTTGCTCTAACCCAGCTAAAAAAACTAGCCCAGTGGAGAGGTTCTAATTGGGTTAGTTCTCCTCAGGCCCACTAAAAGAGAACTAAAAAAATCTCCCCTGCCCGCACTAGATCTCTCCCTCCGCCCCCTCGCATGACTCCTCTCTGTTCCCCATCGGGACGCTCGCCCAAGTGCCGCTCCACCGCTCGCCCTCTCTCTCCTCCGCCCGCCCTCTCCCTCCGGCCTCCACCGCCCTCCTCCGGCGGCCCTCTCCCTCCGGCATTCGAAGCTCGCCCCGCTCCCCCTTCACCGGTCGTTTTTCTCCCTTTGTCATGCACGGCGGCGGTGCATCTACCAGGGAGGTCGCGAGAGGGGTGAGTTTGTTCGTTCCTTCTCTGTCTCACATCCATATCATTGATCTTCCTCGCTCTAGCGCTAATTCTGATTTGGAAAAGTAGATCCTGATTGAACTTGGTATAGATTTGTGGTGCACGCATGGAATTGTTTGATGCTGCTTGAGGAGGTAATAAATCTTTCTAGAGGCCCAAATATTCAGTTCACCTTTCTAGGTATTTCAGTTTCAGGCTTGTATTTTTTCGAGAGGCCCAAAGATTGAGTTCACCTTTCTAGGTATTTCAGTTTCAGGCTTGCATTATTTCTAGAGGCCCAAAGATTCGGTTCAGAGTCATCGGCAAGCGGCACTGCTACCCATGCCGATGTCGACCTCAACTCGCAAGCGCCGGCGTCGGAGGGGTTCCCGGGGCTTGGGATCTACAGAGCCTTCCTCCAGAGCGACAATGATGAGCTCCTCCTTGGGTGCGTGAGGGGCTCCGGGCTCCCTCCCTGTCGTGAATGACTTCCGTGATGCTCATGCTTTGTTTCATGGAGTGTATTTTTTTTGTGAAGCTTGATAGACGACTTGTAGTTTTAAGTGGGATATCTCATTTGTATGGAAAAATTAAAATTTATCATGTTTTGCATGCTTGATCTGTAAAGATGATTCATTTTATGTCAATTGTGAGCGGGAGGAGGCCACACAAGAGCCGGCCACACCAAATCCGGTAGGAAATAGGGTCCAAAGTAGTCAAATGATTGAGAAAGAGCATTCATAGTCAATCTAACCCTGCCATCCATACACCTCTCTGGTTTAGAGTTAGTTCAGGGTTAGTTTAGTGTAAGAATCTAACTCTAACCTCTAACTGAGTTAGAGTTCTCCTCCTCTCAGTTCATCTCCATCATTCCTGTGTTTTCACTACCGTGAGAATCAAAGAGGCCCTTAGACTGGTTTAGGTCCAGTCATTTTTTATAAACGTGTTATGTCCAAAATTGAATGAACATGCTCCGGTTTCTACAAAAATAATCCGGTTTCATGTAGTATTTTATTTATTTATTTATTCTTCTGCGGGGGGTTTGCATGCGATTCATGAGGTCTGAAATGTAAAGTAACCTCGCATATGCTCCGATTCGTGCATGCACTACGACCCATATGCTCTATGTCCCACATGTCGGCGAAAGGGAGCACGTGGAAATAGCCTAGGAGTACATATAGGAGGATAAATGCATGGAAAAATATGTACTGTGAAGCGGGGTTGCGGTTCGAAAAGGAGATCTAAAGTGATGACAGGTATAGGTCGCACACACCCAACTAGTGGTACTAGACATACGACAACTTTTTCCCTAAAAAAAAGAGGTACGAGTGCTCAATACTCCTATTCTATCAACACGAGTCCATCTGACAACAGCGCCCGTGCTACAGCTAGCTCTTCTCCCTCGTTTCTCTCTTCTAGTTCTAAACTGAGCCGACGCCCGGTGGGCGGGGTGGGGATTTGCCGATGCTTGGTTTGCTCAATTGCGGCCCCACCTCACAGTGAAAACGTTACGACTGGAAGAAAAATGCCATATACTCCCTTTATTCCTAAATATAAGCCTGTTTAGATATTTCAAATGGAATACAACATAAGGATGTATGTAGACATATTTTAGAGTGTAGATTCACTCATTTTGCTCCGTATGTAGTCACTTGCTGGAATCTATAGAAAGACTTATATTTGGGAACGGAGGGAGTACTATACTAATAAAACATTAAGGCCACGAGGCGATGCAGTGCTGTTTACAAGAGGCAAGAAGAAGAGATGCATCCATCGACGACTCCCACCTCCTTGACTCTGGGTGCCGGCCCACCGAACGACGTGTATATGAGCGCTTGCGTCTGTACTGTGTTAAAAAACATAAATGCGTGTAGAAAATAGACTAGTCAGTACTAGTATACTCAATATTGTGCACCGTGACCAAGGCGGAGAGGAAAATGAGAGAACTACATATTTATTTACGGTGTAGATTCACTCATTTTGCTCCATATGTACTACTCCTTTAGGGTGTAGTCTAGTCACTTGTTGAAATCTCTAGAAAGGCAAATACTCCTTTCCGGTTTACAGGGCTATACTAGCAGGTAGTACTACAATAGTGGGCTCAAATAGCAATTTTGTCTCATGCAAGAGCCTCGCTATATGCACACTCCAAGGTTTGCAAATGCCACGTTCGGGTTGCGCTTGGGTCTTCGCCTCTTCGAGAAGACGAACAATGATGTTACTATTTACTACATATACCGTATCGAATCCATTGCTGCATGTCCGTCCACCGGGTGCGGGAGGGATAGCGTGTTGTAGGATGAGCAAAGGCATGTCCTCGTCTGCGAGCCAACACGCGCATGGGCGAGGGAGAAGGTGTGTAGTAGTAAAATCAAGCTTCTCCTCGTTGTACGAGTTGACGCGACACATCATAGCACTGGCCACACATGGTTGCCTCTAAACTTGGTTGAAAGTCCTGTAATGTACAATATATTTGCTGCAACTTCTAATATTTACCCCACCACAAATTAAAATATATATTCCTGTCTTGACGAGATGCGCGTGCAAACTACAATCACCAGCATGACAGGTAGGGCCAGAAGATTATTTTAATTAAAAAAGCATGGAGCTGACCCCAATGATTTTAAGCTTACAGGCACAATACACACTATCCTAGACTACTCTACACATGAAACTTCCACACGAGCATCCGGGCTATGCTTGGCTCTTTGCCTCTTCGGGAAGTCGAACAATGATGGAGTACTATTGCAGTGGAGGAGTACTACAATATGCTTCTGGCCATCTGACACCGAATGAACTGCTGCTTGTCCACTGCGTGCGGGAGGGAGAGCGTGTAGCGAAAGCTGCTCCTAGTCCTGCCAGCCACCATGCTCATGGGCAAGGGAGAGACACAACTTCTTTGACTTACTGTTCCTGCCTTCGCGTGTATGACAAGCAGGCCCAATAGGTGGGTGGCCCGCCTGTCATGCAGCCAAAGGCAGGTGCAGTTAATTACAACACATGCATGCATTCCATGACTCTCCTTTTGATACTTGCATGTGTTGATTTAATGCACCTTGAAATAGTATGAATATGTGACGGTAAGGCTTTGTAATGCCCCAGCACTGAAGCGAGAGATGGTTGTGCACGAGGAAGGCGGAACAGGACCCAACGATGGAGCTCTCTATGGTCTTGATGGACCTCACCTTGCTCCACTGCCCCTCGTGCCTCCGCCCCTTGAAGCCTCCAGTGTATGAGGTTCAAATACACCTCGTCCGTTCAGCTAATAGAGCAAGGTGCAGGTTTCTTGATTGATGTGTTGTTCGATTGATTTGTGCAGTGCAAGGGAGGGCACCTGGCCTGCTTGGACTGCCGCGTCGAGCACCCCGAGAACTAGTGGTAGTGCCAAAAGTGCGAGCGCGATGGTGGCTTGGACATGCATAACACGGCAGTGGACGCCGTCCTCTCCTCGGTGAGGGTGGAGTGACCACACGAAGGTTGTGGGCTCTACATCACATACCACAAGCTCGCTGATCACCAGCGCGTGTGTCCACTCGCGCCCTACAAATGCCCCATGCCCGTCTGCGGCTATGAAGGCCCACCGTCGGTGCTCTCCCACCACATCAGCACCTTGCATCCATGCCCGTGCACAGGATCCAGTATGACAAGGTGCTCCAGCTGCAAGTGCCAGTGTTAGAGCCATGGCTCTTGGTGTTCGCGGAAGAGGAAGGCCGCGTGTTTTTCTTGGTCAGTGGCGTGCTCGACATCGGCGCTCTTATCGATGTGTCGGTCGTCTGCATCAGAGCGGGGTCGTCCCCACTGCCGCACTACGTGTCCAAGCTGTGGGCGAACGGCCCGCCGGGGGAGCCCAAAGGATGGACTGACGCCGTCGAGGTGGAAATGGAGGTGACAAGCACCAAGGATCCGGGCAACGTCACCGTGCAGGAGCTGACCTTCTTCACAGTTCACTCAAGCTGCTGGCCGGGGCTAAGCTGGTGTCCCTCCACATTTAGATTGACAAGCTCACGTCCTAAATGATTCTACAGTGCCTTTTGTTTATCTTAGTAATATGCTAATATAGCGGTTAGCTCGGTCTACTTTAGCTTAAGAGATGGTGGGTTTTGGTGGCAATGCAGTAATTACTTCGACATCAGATCAACAGTTAAAGTAATTTCCAACAGCTGAACGGATATTTTGTGTCTGTTGGATATAAAGATCCTTCAGTAAGAAGTATAATAGCTTATAAGAAGTATAACAGCTTATATGCTCGTTTGTTCAGGAAGTGTTGCGTACTTGTGCGAGTTGGCATGAAACATCAAAGTAGTACTACTAGTTGTAGTACTCCCTCCGATCCTAATTTCTCTGCGCCTCGCCATCACTAAGGCTTAACACTTCTCACGTTACACCATCCGGGAATAGTTCGAAACTAGAACCGTTAATAAATTTTGAGCATCCTTCTCGTCACATTCCAAATTACTACTACCACGCTATATTTAATTGCAAACCTGTTCACACTGATCACAACCTAAACGGTTTCCCACTTAGGAGCGTATTAGTACTCGGTTATAAAATACTACTATGCCAAGATGACTGCACATTCCTCCGCAACTCCTTGTCCATAAAAACAAACAAGTCATTCAACATCCTTCCCTTGCGTCTGCCATGGCCAGTGTGAGTTCTGGGTCGAGAGATTACCACCAGGGAGAGGCGAGCATGGAAGTGGAAGCATGAGATATGTCCCGCCTCACCGCGGAAGCAGCAGACATGTCTCGTCGCATGGAAGTAGCTGCACAGAGGTCCTGCAGTGCCGCCGAAGCAGCATGGAGGTCCCACCGCGCTGTCGATGCAGTAGACTGGTCCGGTCACACCGTGGAAGTAGCAGAGATGTCCTGCCGCGCCATGACGGCCTGGGAAAATGTCTAGCGGGCAGGCGATGACTCTTACAGGCACATGCATGCGATCGTCCATAGCCAAATGGATCAGATCACCAGCTAGGCAAGGTTGCAGGACGACATGAAAGCTTCATTTCAACAGGCTACCTACGTCATCCGACAACAAAGAGAGGGCAATGAGAGGCGCCGGGCCGAGCGTGACCTGTTGAGGGCGAAGATCATCCGAAGTGCATAGCAGCAGGAGCAGAACAGTGCCTTGTTGAAGAGGACCGGTGTCATCCTCAAGAAACTTATGGATGAGAATGAGATGCTCCGCACCGAGTGCAAAAGGCTGGTGGAGGAATCTGTGGATGCTCTCAAGCAGCATCTTGAGGACACGACAGAGCTCATTGCCGCTCGCCACAGAGACTAGTTCCCGCAGCCTGCAGCAATGCATCAAGAAAGTAGAGATCAGCGAGCCAGATCGTTTTCTTCCTTCTTCTTTTGCCCTTGTGTATTTCGGGCGTAGGTGCATGTGGCTTTTTTAATTATCTTCCTAATTATGTAAGACAATTATTATCCACTGTCGTTGTCCTTATATATTCATCAGTCTTTCTCTAAGTCACAGTAGATGCTATATAGGTCCATTGGATCTTACATCAAGATCCGTGCAATTTTTTTTGAGATTTTCTTTTTGCTCTCTTAAATCTCAGTCGATTGAGACATAGCCACGCCATTAAATAGAGGCTCGGGCACCATTAATGGAGACCTTGGGAGAGAGGTGGACGGCAGATGGAGGTCAAAGGGCTCTCCTCCCGATAAGCACGCACAGCGGTCTGATCGCACGCCCCCCGTACTCAAATAGCTACCCTGCACGGTGCCTCCTAGCTAATAAAAAAAGGGCACGCGTGGTGGCACGTAAATGGTAAATAGAATGCCCAAAATTTCAATAATACTTGTGTTTCCGATTGTAACGTGACATCACTTATTCCAAAATGACTTTGTTGATTGTTAATGTGTGCGCTTTCGCAAATTGGACAGCAAAATTACCACAACATGTTGGTGCCATCTCATGACACCAAGCCAAGTTTCATGATTTTCATGTGTGTTTTGGATTTACAGGAATTAAAAAACCAAGTTTCTCTATGTTTCCAGTCGAGCCACAACTCCCAGATGTTTGAATTTCATTCCCATTTCTTGCATGGCACCTAGAAATTAACCCGAGGACACACATCCGATTTTCCAATCAACTTTTGTGCACTGGAGCATGTGCTTGTATTTCGAATTTGAATTATGCACACAAAGGTGACACGTTCCCTCTCAGAACCACGAGCCTTCTTGAGAGAAGCTCCGGTTTGCAAGAAGCTTATACCAAAACTTGTTCCTATTCGCCCAATTTTTTACAACAGCATGGTAGTACCATTACATGACACCATGCCAAGTTTCATGATTTTCAGGCGTGTTTTGGATTTACAAGAATTTTAAAACCAAGTTTCTCAATGTTCTCGGCTGAGCCACGATGCCCAGATGTTTGATTTTCATTCCCATTTCTTGCATGGGACCTAGAAATTCACCTAAGAACACACATGTGGTTTTTCAACCAACTTTGGTGCACGGGAACATGTGCTTGTAGTTCAAATTTGAATTATGCACATTAAATGATCTGAAACTCAATTAATGTTTAAAAAGGCCAAACAAACCCAGAATAATTAAAAAAATTAATACGACACTCATGTAGTTCTATGTTGCCTCTGTAAATAAACTCAAGGGGGCAGCGTATATCGCGCACTCAAAGGTGACACGTTCCCTCTCAGAAGCACGAGCCTTCTTGAGAGAAGCTCCGGTTTGCAAGAAGCTTATACCAATACTTGTTCGTAATCACCCAAATTTTTTACCACTGCATGGTAGTACCATTACATGACACCATGCCAAGTTTCATGACTTTCAGGCGTGTTTTGGATTTACATGAATTTAAAAACCAAGTTTCTCGATGTTCTCGGCCGAGTCACGATGCCTAGATGTTTGAATTTCATTCCCATTTCTTGCATGGGAGCTAGAAATTCACCCGAGGACACACATGTAATTTTTCAACCAACTTTGGTGCACAAGAGCATGTGCTTGTAGTTCAAATTTGTGTTATACACATTAAATGACGAGAAACTCAATTAATGTATAAAAAGGCCAAACGAACCTGGAATAATTCCAAAATTAAACAAGGCAATCATGTAGTTCTATGCTGCCTCTGTAAAGAAACTCAAGGGGGCAGCGTATATCATTTTACACTCAAAGCTGACACGTTCCCTCTCAGAACCACGGGCCTTCTTGAGAGAAGCTACATTTCGCAACAAGTTTATACCAAATGTTGTTCCAAATCGGCCCAATTTTGTACCACATCATGTTAGTGCCATGACGTGACACCATGCCCAGTTTCATGACTTCCAGGCGAGTTTTGGATTTACATGAATTTAAAAACCAAGTTTCTTCATGTTCTCGGCCAAGTCACGACGCCCAGATGTTTGAATTTCATTCCCATTTCTTGCATGGGACCTAGAAATTCACCCAAGGACACACATGTGATTTTTCAACCAACTTTGGTGTACGAGAGGATGTGCTTGCTGTTCAAATATTGATTATGCACATTAAATTTCCAGAAAACTCAACTAATGTATAAAAAGCCCAAACGAACCCGGAATAATTCCAAAATTTATCAAGGCACTCATATAGTTCTATGTTGCCTCTGTAAAGAAAATCAGGGGGAGGCAGCGTATATCGTTTCGCACACAAAGGTGACACATTCCCTCTCGGAACCACGAGGCTTGTTGAGAGAATCCCTGGTTTTGCAAGAAGCTTATAACAAAACTTGTCCCAATTTAGCCAAAAATTATACATATCAAAACAGGGTTTAGATTATCCCAAACATCTCGCTACCTAGACCAATGTACTCTGATTTGAATTCAACATAAAATGGATACAAATATTTGAATTGGAGATCGTATGGTACATGTAGTTCATAGTGAAATATGATTACTACTATATGCATGTTTTTTGTTATCAAGATAATACTTAAATGATTGTATAACTTGACAACAATTGTATTAAAATAAGGAAAATTGATTCAAATTTAGTCAATATGGTAGACGACAATATATATGTTCATAGGGTGGAGTAAAATGTTCAGATATGATGGAAGATCAAAATGTAGGACTACATCCATTATAAACCGCAAGATCACCTAACGATATATTCGAATTCAATATAACATGGGTTAAAAAATTGAAATTCGAGATCCTAGCAGTTGTAATCATATAAAAAGGGACATGACTCTTTCTTTTGGTGGGAATTGATTTGTTTTTTTTTGTTGCTGTTGAGGGAAGTGCGAATTGATTTGGTACTGTACAGGGTAATCTTGTTCTCCAAAAAAATTAGTTTTTTCTTGTAGTTTTTTCAATGACATGTATAGCAATATAGTAAAAGGGGACATCACTCTCTTGTGTCTTGTATGAATTGTTTTTTTGTACATGTTAAGTTTGTTCTGCCGAACAAGGAATCCACACCATGTTATCCTGAAATTTTCATGCTCGAGTATCTTTTGTCTCATCAGCTTTGAAACTCCCGCCTCTTCAACCCACGCCGCGCCTTGTTATCCCAGAATTTCAACGCGCGTGAATCCTCCCTACTCATCTGAAATTGGTCCTGCAGCCCAGACACGCGAAATCCCACTTCTTCCCCTCAGCCAGAAATGTCGGCTCGACGTCGCGGTGTCAAAACTAGTGGGGGTATGCTGGTAACTTACCCTACATTTCGGACAAGCGCGTCCCTAAGGCATGGCTCCCCCTACCTTCCCCTTCATCCCTCCCAGTCGTACACCGAGGCCACCAAAACCTGCGAAACCCCACGGTCTTCCGACGGCCTCCCGAGCGCCGCCCAGCCGAACACTCTTCCGCGACGATGTCGTCCACCGCAACAGCTCGCCATCCCTCATCCACCGCAGCGGATGAGGATCCGTCATCGATCTCGTCGTGTCGCCAGATCAACCGCCCCATCCTCCACCTCGAAGGAGTTGCCCCGATGTTTTCCTCGTCTATAGCGCTACTTCCATCCCCACAGCCGCGTCTTGACCTGCCCCACCGGAACCGCAACACCCTCACCAATTCCTCCGATGAATTCGAAGCCAACTCAACGCCACCAAGGAGGTTCTCAATTCACCGCTGCATTTTATCTTTTATTCGATCTCATGGGGCTTCCGGTGTTCGATACCGAGCAGCCATGGCGGGTCTCCATCGACGCCGCCGTCACCGGCCACTTCATCCATGGTGTCTCTCCCCCATGTCGTTGCTTCCTCGGTGGTGACTTCTACAGTGGCACTAGTTGCAGCTGCTCCGACTCTCGCTCGCGCTACTGCTGTTGCTGCTACTCCGGCTCTCACTCGCGCTGTGGCTCTGTTCTTGCTGTTAGTCGCGCTGCTGCACTGCTCTTGCTTTCGTCCGTGCTACTGCTCTGCTATGCTATTCCTGTCTGTCGCGCTGCTGCTCCGCTCTTGCTCTCGTTCATGCTGCTGCTCTGCTCTTGCTCTTGCTCTCGCTCGCGCTGCTGCTGCTGCTGCACGACCTCCGGGAGCTACAGGAGTTGCTACCTTAGCACTCGCTCGCGGTGCTGCTGCACGACTTGCTCTCTGCTAGTGCGTTCCCTTCTCGAGCGTCTGCTAATTTAGATCATTGGTTCTCTGCTACTAGTGCTCGAAACCTCTAAACATCTATTGCAATGTTCTGCTACTAGTTCAATCAGTTTCGACAGTAAAGTTAAGTTTTGACTGTAAAGTTCAGTTTCTTCAGTTAACTTTAGAGTGAATAGTATTTACAGCATCTTCCGGAGCGGTCGTGGCTCGGCTGATGCGTTTTACATCTAGCACTTCTTGGTGATGTATTTTACATCATCAATTGTAGATGATATTAGAGTCCCACTTCAGATTAACATTGTATGTCTTGTGCTGCTTCAGCCTCGCCGCCGTACACCTCACCGAAGCTGCTCCAACAACAGAACCGTCCATCACAGTGGATCAGTACCCTCGACGTTGTTTCCAGAGGCCTCAGATCTTCTTCCCCGCCTACGACAGTCACACCAGCATCACCATCCTCCATGTCCAACCCAATGATGTTGAGGTCGACAAGGCTATGCCAAAGAGGTTGTACACTCATTGCATAACTTTGTTACTCTCTATTCATGTAGATCCCTCAGGGATCCTTTGCTATGGAACTACTATGGTACTACTATTCATGCATTTGGTTAGAAGGAGTAGAGCAAAGAAAAACTGGAGGATTTTCTTCCTTTGGTGTCTCTTTCAAAGAAAAAATGTAGTAATTTTAATATCCACTTGGATGTCCTTTTCAAATTAATATGCATGAAGAACATGACTAATTGCATTACTGGCATAATAAGATTCTTATTTTTTAATTTTCACGTGGTTTAACTTTAATTTGACCATGTTTCTCCATTCTTGTGTTCTTCCAATTCATGTGAACCAAACACCCAGGTTGATAGAAAACCTATGTTTCCAAATGCTCTGTTTTGCACATGCATTCCTATACTATTCCTTTGTTTTTCATGTCCCTGTGTTTATAGAATCCTCCAATTCTAAGAAGCCCTTACATATTTACTTCATTTTCAAATAGGCGTCAAAGAAAACTCTACGTGTTATGTCCTGTTCCTGTCGTGGCATCATCCACCCCACCTGAGGTGCACCATCAACAGAAGCATTCACTGCAGCAGAGATCCCCCCGACAGACTTTCTTTCGCTACCTAAGATCATCTTCCCCTTTGCTGGCAGCCACGTCAACTGCATTACCATCATCGACTGAGTAGATGAACCTGAGGACTACACAGGTCCGGAAGAGAGGTCGCAATCTTTCGTGTTTGCTTACGTTATACATCAGTTATTATTAGCTGCTACTTTATCGTTCAAACTTGAGTTTTAAAATGCCCGTGGGTCTCATATCGAGGCAGCAATGAATAGTATTTGTCTACTATCTGGTTCATCTGGGGTCTTCTATGTTGTTCATGTTGGGTGGGCAACAAACAGTAGATGATCCATCATTTTTCTTTTTAAACTCAAGCTATAATCTACCTGCTATCAATAGTTTTGGATCTATCCACTCCTTTGCTACCATCAGTCTTGATTTCTGCATGCACCCCTTAGGCCTTACAAAATCTAACTAATTTTTTTATTATGCATGTCAGTTATTGTACACAATCGTACTGAACATCTAGAGAAAAAGAGAAGACCATTGCATGGGAATATAATGTCATGCAGACGCCGCTCCATGGTGGGCCAAGTGCCCCCCTCTCGCCATTCCAGATTGTATTCTAGGGGAAGATAACTGTTCAGAAGGGGATTCAGGGCCTATTTACCACCCGAGGTTCTTGCTCTAACCTGGCATGCTGGTGTTTGTCATATCATGCATATGGCGCCTCGCATTGCTTACATTATACATATTATATGTCATCAACTTAGTTTAGATTTGCTTTGTGTGAATGCCACCTGTTTGGTTTATATGTCATACTCCCACTATTCCTAAATATTTGTCTTTTTAGAGATTTCTACAAGTGACTACGTACGGAGCAAAACGAGTGAACCAACACTCTAAAATATGTCTATATACATCCGTATGTGGTAGTCCATTTGAAATCTGTAAAAGACAAATATTTAGGAACGGAGGGAGTATATGGGAATTATGCAATGCCATCTTCTTTAGCCAGGCATCATATACGTGAATCATACAATGCCATCCTGTTTAGCCAGTCATCGTATACGTGAATTGTATCGTGCCATATTTTTTTCATAATGTATTCCATTTGTCAACAATGTTTATACATTCATCTACTCTTCCTGTGCATCAGCCATTTGAGCTAGTCATGGGAAAATATGGAGTGATAACAAGGTCTTCTGAGAAGTCAGTGCTACGTGCCGATGCAGATTTCTTGCTGGTTACAGATAGCTCCTCAGAGGAGGATTCAGAGACAGATGACCAGTCGTATCCCCCCCCCGAGGTGCATGATCCAATGTGGCAGGGTTATATTGCTCATATCATGCATATGGTGTCTTGCATTGCCATGCCATCTACTTAGATTAGACTTGCTTTGTGTGAATGCCTCCTATTTGCTTTCTATATCACATATGTGAATGATGCATTGCCATGTTTTTCAGCTAGTTATTATATATGTGAATTATGCACCGCCATGTAGCTAGGCATCATATATGTGAATTATCTCATGCCATCTTTTTTCCATTGCGTATTCCATTTGTCGACAATCTGTGTATATTGAACTACTCTTCATGTGTATCAGCCATTTGAGCCAGTTATGGAAAAATCAGGAGTGAAAACAAGGTCTTCAGAGCAGGCAATGGTTACAGGGACCTCCTCGGAGGAGGATTCAGAGACAGATGACCATTCCTATATCCCGCCTAAGGTGTATGCTCTAAGTTGCATTGTTTATAATTCTCATATCATGCATATGGTGTCCTGGATTGCTTAGTTTAGACATCATATGCACAATATTGAATTCCATCTGCTTAGTTTAGAGATCATACATGCGAGTGCCAGCTGCTTAATATATGAATCAATTATGTCAATTATATCATGTCATCCTGTATACTTAGACAACATGTATGCGAATTATTTCATCCCAGTCTATTTTAGAAAGACATCATATAGTTTTGTCACGTCATCCTATTTAGATACTCATCATATGTTGAATTATGCCATTATATCATGTTAAGTTATCCATCATATATATCTGAAACTGTGTCATGCTATCATGTTTAGTTAGGCATCATATATGTGAAATTGTGTCATCATGTCATGTTTGGTTAGACAACATATATGCGAATTACCGCATCTGTCTATCAAACAATGTATGTACATTTTCAATTTCTTTTCTTGTTTATCAGCCATTTGAATTGGAGGGGGTGATGGAAATAGCTAAGGGAGCAAAAACCCGTTCTTCACAAAAGACAGTGCTACCCGTCGATGCAGATAGAACCATGGTTGTACTGGCCCACAAACTAGCCCCACCACACATAATCGAGACTCTTCCAGATTGCACACTTACACCGTTGGGCCGAGAACCAGCTACAACCCATCTAACCCCAACCCTAGCGGATAGTAACCCACTTCTAGTTGACAAAGCACCATGTCCACCATAGAGTACCCACACACGATTAGTTTGTAAACCAACTGAAGTGCCCAAAGCACGAAGACCACCACAACGAACCCAAACTCCACGTTTAAAGCAGAAGAGCTACTGTTCTCAGGTCAGATTTTGTAACTATGGTCCATACTCATTTGCTGTTGCATCACTGTATTTACTCATACCAACTACTTTCGAATTTGAAGGATCCAATTGAAACTCCAATGGTGCAACAGGTATGTTTTAAACATATTTATTTCACTAGATTGTTGTTCTAACTTCTTGCTCTATGTTTATTTCAGCTTCAATTGTATAAACAGTTATGTTCTCATGTGATGCACATTACAAGTGTTGTCAATGTTGTGTAGTTTCTCACACTTATATTCTGTCTATACTGTTGTGTCTTAAAAATATATGAGTTGAACTATGTCTCTATCTTGATTTGGCAACATAAACTAGAATGATATGGACAATACAGTGACCATAGTACATAGATATATTTTTGTTTCATGTTGTTATCCTGTCCACCTTACTATTGTACCTGTTTACCAAAATGAGTTTTGTGTACTACATGCTAAACATGTGATGTGTCTGCTGGTTTCTCTTGTAGTATGTGAACAGAATATTGGAGAAGAGCACCCCACTATGCAATGGTAGATAAAGAAATGCAGATAAGGTTCAAGATAGTGAGACAACCCTCTTGGTCTCCAAGAAAGGTGATAGAAATGATCTTGTAGACAGTGAGAAAACCCCACAGTTCTGCGTTGATGTAGTGTTCGAGTTACTGGCCAGTACCGCTAGCAAAATCTCTTCGAACTCGCTGCCTGAATCACTTCGACTTCTCCAGTCTTAGCTACAAGCTGAAAGGCATTAGTCAGTTGTGCTGCGGCAAGAAGTCGAAGGACTGAGGAAGTCCCTACAGAATTCAGATGCATACTTTCTTGTGGAACAACAAGTGCTGGAGGATTTAAGCGCCAAATAAGAGAAGGTTAATAAGCTTGCTAAGCATCTTGCCAGTATTATGGGTACACAGGATATTGTTTCTTGAGCTCTTCTGAAGTGATTTCAGTTCTGGACTAGTTTTGCTGCGGCGTTTATTTGCACTGGTCGCCAACTTTGATAACCAGTGTATATGATATGCTGCTTTGTTCCCTATATTTGCACTGGTAGCGAACTTTGATTCCCAGTGGATGTAGTATGTGTAATAGCCATGATAGCCTAGCATAAGTTGCTTGCCTATTTATTTCCTTGTTGTCTTACTTATTTGTTTGCTTGTAGTCGGTGCAGTTCTTTTTTTGCGGTTTGCTAGTGGCCACAATAACCTATTTTTTAAAACTAGGCCACAATAACCATGGGCTACATATTTACTGTAGTTACCATGGGCCTCCTACGGGCTATAGAAACAATGGGCCTTATACAGGCCGTAGCATCAATGGGCCTTCTACAGGTCGTATGATTGATCGGCCAAACATGGGCCAATAACAGGACACATTATGGGCCTTAAACAGGCTAGAGTTGGAATCCTCCGTTCCTGGGCCGACAATAACGGGTCACCGTTAATAGGCCATATTTGATGACGCTATGCAAACATCCCAATGGATTGAAGGGCCGCAAACGGGCCGATTGTAACCACGGGCTGAATTTGGCCCGCAAGCAGAAAAGGCCAGTAACGGGTCGTAAGTAACCGAATGCTGGAAATGAGCCCAAGAATAAATGGGCCCTGAGAAAGCCGTAAGATAACACGGGTTGGAAATGGCCCAATGGAATAATGGGCCGTTAATGGGTATAAAGCGGTACACTGTTCGTTTCGGGCCAGATTCACCACGGGCGGTTAAGGGGCCAAGAGTTACAACTGGCCTCGTATGGGCCGAAAGACATCATGGGCCATACATGGGCTGAAGTTACAATGGGCTAGAATCATATTGGATGGCCCAGATGAAGCTACTGGGCTTAATTTCGATAGGCCATAACGGGCCAAGAGTTAGCGGGCCGTAAATAGGCTATATACGAACAAGCGGTTAACAGGGCTTTCGTGGCCGACCTGTTACCTTTTGACCAAGTCAAACGGGCCGGCCTTTTCATCGGAATGGGCCTCTGTTGGGCCATGCCACGTGTCGAGGTATCATAGGCACCTCCTGTCCAATGAATGGACGACATCTGTCCCAACGGTGACCCAACACGTGTTCCTCTGGCCAGTGAGAATTTTACACGTGGAAAGTCCTCATTGGTCCGGGCTATTAGCAGGTTATCGGATCCAAAACCAGACCCGATAGCTTAACGGTGACCCGTTACGGTGGACACCACATGTCGGTCACCCTTGATGAAAATACTTCTATGACGGGCGATTTATTGTCATGGAAGTGGATACTTCCGTGATGATAATTTTGGTCATGTCATGGAACACTTCTACGACAGCACAGGTATGACTATCTTGATTCTGTCATAAAATCGTCATGGATGTACATGCATGACAGAAAACGTGACCTACTTTGACAAACATGTATCTCCACGAAAGTGTATTTTTTGTAGTGATGCAAGAAAATGGAGTGCTAGTTGAAGCCACGTGATGTGCATCTTGGGTTAAACTATAAATAGAATCTTACTCTTGGGTAACTCCAAAAGCGGCCAACTAAGATCTTTATTGGATATGTTTTTCATCACCAGCACGTCAAGGTGAAAGATGTGCAAGTTCAGTGGGTTCTCTTGCGTTTTCAAGGACATGTGGGACCGCATGTGAGCAAACAGACGATGGGCTGCGCGCGTCTGCTGGCTGGCTGAGAAGAGAGAGAGGGGGGAGGGCTGAGCAGAGACTCCAAGAAATTTGTTCTACGTAACCAGCACCTCGATATCGGCTTGATATAGTGGGGTGACATGGGCCATAACTAGCATTCATGTCTAGCAGTATGGCAGACGCCACACACACAAGTCCCATCCGACACCAATTTTCTTGGAGTCCGTGCTACACCCATCTCTTCTCCCTCATGTTTTCTCAGCCATCGCGCGGTTGGCGGGGTGGGGGTTTGTCGATAGTCGATTTGCTCAACTGCGGTCCCACTTGTAAATGAAAATGCAACAGAACACGCATTCCCCCTTGAGCGGCATGCCGGACCAACCGTGTGGGGGTGCGACGCAAACACGGCAGGCTTTTCCTTTTGAACTTGTAACTTGTAAAATTTGGTTCTGCTCCATGGCGCGAAAGATAGATAGAAATAACGATTTTCCCTGGAGTAATGAGAAGTTTGGTTCTGGCGCGGTTCATGCATGGAGTACGTACAAAAATTAAGAAGTTGATGCGAAAGGAAAGATAATTACTAGTAGTACCATATACTACTACAAGTATTTGATGGAAAGATAAACATACATACGGATCCATTAACGACATCCTCACGCCCTAGTGCGCCGGGTCACCAACCGACATGTGAGGAGTAGCCGCGTTGGCGGCGAGCTCAACATGCTTCTGAACAATGCCGTCCAAGGTTGCCCTATGGTCCAAGTAGGCCAGCGACCTATCGTCCTCCTCTGGCACGTTGTAGTCCTTGTGGACGATTTGCCCATATGCGTGGGTGATTATGTCGACGGTGTCTTGCTGTGCTAGGCGCTGCGCGGAGAGCGCGACCTCGAGGTGGACATTCTCTGGCGTGACGGCGGGCAGTCGCAGGGCCACCAGTGCGTCGAAGAGGTTATCACCATAGAGGCCATTGAGGGTGCACTACTGCAGGATGGTACAAACGCGACACTACGATCAGAGACCCTTCGACGAAACTGTGTGCGATGCCATAATCGCAAACGATGGTGTAAAAAACCATTAAAAAGGTGCAAAACATTTGCGATGACAGATGCTTCAAACACGGTTTAGAATTTAGTTGCGTGTGCGATGCAGGGCATACGGTTCAGCTCAATTAACTCTTTGGGATGAGAACGAACAAAATAAACAGGCAGCCAGATGAAGGCGTGTGCGATATACAACATACGGTTCACTGGGATGTACTTTGTGTGATTAGGCAACACAATGGAAACACTTCAACTGAACAAGATGTGTGTGATACGCGGCAAACAGGTCCGTAATCAGAAATGTGTGCGAAGACCGATAATAACACAGAAGATTGCTGCTAATAAGTCGTGTGAATTGCTCTGTCTACAGTAGAATAACATGTATATTTATATATAACTGAAATAAATATCCAATTACATAAGTGACTATACAGATCATTCGCACACACCTCAATAAACATTTACATGCATTCTAAAGTAGGTGAAACAATCGTCTAGTCATCTACTTCTTGTGACACTCCCGCCACTACTATGTGGCTCGATCCCTCGTATGGGTCAGGAATAAGACAGTTCCTCATGTCAATGATCCGCTTGTACGTCTCGTAGCTTGTGTATGCGTCCATGGCCGCGTACTTGACATGTTGTTCATCTAGTCTCTCATGCCACACACTGTGCCAGGTGTTCTTGTCATTATTGCTCTCTTCCTTCATCTTCGCGTAGTAGGGGTCGATGATGGATGAGGCGAGGTAAACCAGGGAGTTCAGTTTGTTTTCTTCACTACCCCGGACCTTGTAGTGGTGCTGGATGTTGACAAGATTCATGCATTTCATGTGCGAAACCTTGAGCGCTTTTAGATCGTTGGTCGTGTCCACCGTAGCAAAACTGTCGTCGGAGCTGTTGATAAACCTGGAGAAACGCTCACAAGGACTTGTGGCAAGGTGGTAGTGGTAGACGAGAAAGTCATGTCGCATGCACAACTAGGCAACGACAACCTTCTGATCACGCCCGGCAAGACCGATGGTGTACTCGAGGTCGAAACCGACCACTCGGTACTTGTCCTCGGCAAGGAACTGCTCCATAGTTTGGATGGAGCTCTCCACTATGTGATGCGTGGTGAACTGCCCGCCGTCGTCATCGTCGGCTGCTGGGAGCGCCATTGGAGCCACGAGGAGCGCTATTGGAACCGATGGATGTCCTCTCTGTATGTGTCCTCGTGGGTGTGCTTATTGTGTCGTGTGAGACGAGAGATGAAGGTAAATGGATGAAGGAATAAAAGGGGGTCGGGCGGCATGGATTCTCGGCGCGTCCGCATTGCAGTTTTTGCAGCGGGTGACTGCATCGTCGCGCTGCGCCCGGCGCAACCTCTTGCACACGAACGTGCGTGATCGTGCACCGGCCCCAATCACTGGCAGCGCACATGTAGGGACGAGGGCAGAGCACCCGGAGGGACGCGAGAGCAAAGCGCGCGCGGTGGGACGCGAGCAGAGCGTGCGGCGGCCCCCTGAACCGCAAGCAACCACACACATAGAGGAGTTGAACACGCAGGAAATGGTCGCCTACAAGCCGGCCGACAGTTGCGTCGCTGCATAGAGAGCGGCCGTGTGCTACCACCTCCGTCTAGTCTATAGTCTCCTTTATATTTTATGCCATACTTTTCCTTCAAATTTAACCAACAAAATGTTAATGCATGTTTTAAAAATTATATAATTGGAAACTACGTTCAAATACAAATCCAAATATATAAACTTTGGCGACATGCATTCGTATTTTATTAGTTAAATCATACTTATAAACCCGGACGGTGGTATAGTAGGTAAATAAATCGCAAAAGTTTTTTATTAACCGTATGTGTACATGGCGTTTCGTCCTCCTCTCGCACCTCTTGTCACCCCGCTGCCGCAGACGGCTTACAGCGCAAGCTCTTGCAGCGCGTGGAGGCGTTCTTTGGCTAAACGGTGGCGCCAATGAATCGTCAGTGAGCCCGTTCCCGCGCAACCTCGCAGGTCCCCGCGCAAGCTTCCCGCCCGACTCGGTGAAATCCCCCAAAATCCAAATGCTTACCGGCCTGCGATATAAACCCTCAAGGCCGGCGAGTCTTGCGTTGCATTTTCCCTCCCTCCCTATAGCTTATCTCGTCTGCTTCTCCCACAATCGCCAATGGCACCCGTCTACCATCGTCGCTCAGCCACTCTGCCGTCATTAGAGGACAGTTCCAGCTGGGAGGCTACACCGCAGGGGCGGCATTGTCCCCGGCGTAGTGTAGTGCGCGTGCCGTCCCTGTTGGGTGTGCGCGGAACACCCACCACACGCTCCGCCGCCATTGCCCGTCGGCAGCTGTTGCCGGCCGCCGTTGCCGCCACACCACTGTCAAAATCTAGGGCTATTGTCTGCTTCGCTGCCGCGGCCCGCAGGCGGGAGTTGGCCGTCGTGGCCGCCACCCCACTACCAGCCACTGTGGCCATAACCCGCTCCGCCACCGCGGACCGAAGGTGGGAGGTTGTAACGCCCCGGATTCGATGCGCCAGGTGTCCGCCAGTTATTCGCCGTTGTTGCCATGTCATTTGCTTGCGTGTTGCACTTTGCCATGTCATCATCAGCATTTCATATCATGTCATCATGTGCATCGCATTCGCATACGTGTTCGTTTTATGAATCCGAGCATTTTCCCCGTTGTCCGTTTTCCAATCCGGCACTCCTATGTCACCCAGCGCCCCCTTTTGCCTCTTTTCGTGTGTGGGTGTTAAACTTTCTCGGAATGAACCGAGGTTTGCCAAGCGGGCTTGGTATAGCACCGGTAGACCGCCTGTCAAGTTTCGGGTCATTCGGAGGTCGTTTGATACTCCAACGGTTAACCGGGCAACCGCAAGGCCTCTTTTGGTGCAGCCCAACACCCCCTTCAAAGTGGCCCAAAACCCATCTAAGTCATCTCCATGTTCTCGGTCGTTCGATCACGATCGCGTGGCCGAAAACCGTGATCAATTTGGAGCCTCCTAGCTCCTTCTACCTATATAAATTTCCCCTCCCCCGAAATTTCGGATCAAATCCACCCTAACCCTAGCCTTCTTCTTCCTCCGCGCGCCGGACACGTCCGCCCGGCGCCGGACATGTCCAGTCGCCGCCACCTTCAGTGAATCCGGAGCCGCCACCTGTCCACCGCCGCCGTCCCCGCGCCGCCGGCCCGCGGAGCCCATCAGGGGCCCGCGCGAGGCCCAACCGCGCCCGCCGCCGCCCGCGAAGCCCGCCGTCGGAGCCCGCAACCCTAGCGCCGCCCGGCCCCTTCGCGCCGCCGCCGGAGTGCGCCGCCGCCGTTGTGAGCCGTCTCCGCTGCCTCTCGCCGTCGCCGCCTTGGGCGTCCCCGACCCGCCTCCGGCCGGCCTCCTTGTGCTTGCCCCGCGCGCCACTTACCCCGTCGGCGGCCAGATCCGACGCCTGGGAGGCCGGATCCACCACCAGGTCGCCTCGCCGTTGCCGTCTAGGCTCGCCGGAGCTTCCTCGCCGGAGTTCGGGCGCCGCCGCTGCCCCTTCCCCGATCTGCACCGCCCCGGACCAGTTCCACCGGTCCCCGATCCAAACGGCCGCCCCGTCCCCGGATCTCCCCGTCCTGCACCGCTCCGTCCCGATTCCCCGAGGTCGTTTTCATCACCAAGTCCCTGTTATTTTGCATTAACATGGCATGTTCATCATGCCATAACTTACTGCATACTGCTCCGTTTCGTGCGTGTAATATGTCAACTTGTTCGACTCGATGAGTAAATCCTTCCATCTCATTGCATCATTTTTATTTGAGCTCATCTTGATGCCCGAAATGCTGTTATAAGAGGGCTATGTGTCGTTAGTTTCAGATCTGTTTCAGTAGATGCACTTTTGTCATTTTTGCCATGATTGATGTGTGCATCCTATGAACTTGAGCCCTACATGTATTTTGTAATATGCCATGCCATCTTTACAGGGGTGTATGCCATGTATTTTTGTGCTCTTTGTGGTGACTAGCATAAGCATGCAAACTAGGGATCATATTGTTGCTGATTCCAGGGACTCTGTAATTTCAGTCATTTCCTGCTGTTATTTTTATGCCATGTGTTCATGTTGTTTCAGAGAGATCTATACCTATTTTGAGCATGATCAGTAAGGGTGTTTTGAACATATGGATTTTCTCTATCCATCCATGCCTTTGTTTGTAATTATGGAGTGCCTTAGCTTGAGTCAATCGAGCTCTACTTTTGCTATAAAATATTACTGGCAGATTGTTTACATGTTATTCGATTTTGCCAAGCTTGTTGTAGGTGATTCTTACATGCTATGATGTTGTTCTTGCCATGATTAGCTTCTATGCCATGTCTTCTTGGTGAATGTGTGATTAGTTTATCATGAAATGCTCTGTAGTGAGTGCATCGAGATCGTAAACTTGCCTACTTGTTATATTTTTTTGACATGTCCTGTTTTTTCTGCCAAGTCTCAAAACTGTAACGAAACTTGCTAAATTGACATGGGTGTTACCATATTTTTTGATCCTTTCTGGCTTATGGTCAGTAAGGGACTTTTGTTCTATGTTTTGAGTAGATTCATGCGTTGCCTCATTTTGCTATATTCTGTTCCTGTAGCATGCTGTTTGCTTGCTCTAAACATGTCATCCTGATGTTAATTTCTGGCATGATAGTATTTTCACCAAGTCTGTGAACCTGGTATCTTTTGCACTTTTGCCATGATTGTTTGAACCTGTTGTTTTGTGATTTAGCCGTAGCTCAGTGTTCATCTTTTGTCAAGCATCTTGAGTAGATCACTTTCATATGCTTTGCTGGTACGTTTGGGTGCAGTAGATTAATTTCTTGTTGCTTGTTAAGTAGCATCATGCTGTTAATGGTAGAATCTTGTCATTCTTGTTTTGCTTGTCATTTGCAAACCGTGCATCCGATTCCGGTGATCTTTATATCGATTTCAACCGAAATCACCTCACCTTTGAAGTGGCATACTTGGTTTGCTAAGATTATGCCTTGTTCATCTTTTTCCTTCCGGAGCAAGCATATGCATTGCATACCACATCTCGCATATCATGCCATCTTTTGCATCATGTTGCTTGTGCATTGCATCGTGGTTGATAGTTGTTCCGTTGCTTGTGTTCTTGCCTTGGGTAGAGCCGGGAGATGAGTACGTGAACGAGGAACCTGTTGAGAACACTTACGCGGACAAAGCTTTGGACAACTCTGAGAACTTTGCAGGCAAGATGACCATACCCTCGAAATCAGTTCTATCTTTGCTTGCTAGTTGCTCGCTCTTTTGCTATGCCTATGCTGCGATACCTACCACTTGCTTATCATGCCTCCCATATTGTTAAACCAAGCCTCTAACCCACCTTGTCCTAGCAAACCGTTGTTTGGCTATGTTACCGCTTTGCTCAGCCCCTCTTATAGCGTTGTTAGTTGCAGGGGAAGATGAAGTTTGTTCCTTGTTGGAACATGGAGATGTTGTTCCTTGTTGGAACATGTTTACTTGTTGGGATATCACAATATATCTTATTTAATTAACGCATCTATATACTTGGTAAAGGGTGGAAGGCTCGGCCTTATGCCTGGTGTTTTGTTCCACTCTTGCCGCCCTAGTTTCCGTCATACCGGTGTTATGTTCCCGGATTTTGCGTCCCTAACGCGGTCGGGTGATTTATGGGAACCCCTTGACAGTTCGCTTCGAATAAGACTCCTCCAGCAAGGCCCAAATTTGGTTTTACCATTTGCCTACCACCTACCCCTTTCCCTTGGGTCGGCCAGCCCGAGGGTCATCTTATTTTAGCCCCCCCGGACCAAGCTTGTTGTAGGTGATTCTTACATGCTATGATGTTGTTCTTGCCATGATTAGCTTCTATGCCATGTCTTCTTGGTGAATGTGTGATTAGTTTATCATGAAATGCTCTGTAGTGAGTGCATCGAGATCGTAAACATGCCTACTTGTTATCTTTTTTTGACATGTCCAGTTTTTTCTGCCAAGTCTCAAAACTGTAACGAAACTTGCTAAATTGACATGGGTGTTACCATATTTTTTGATCCTTTCTGGCTTATGGTCAGTAAGGGACTTTTGTTCTATGTTTTGAGTAGATTCATGCCTTGCCTCGTTTTGCTATATTCTGTTCCTGTAGCATGCTGTTTGCTTGCTCTAAACATGTCATCCTGATGTTAATTTCTGGCATGATAGTATTTTCACCAAGTCTGTGAACCTGTTATCTTTTGCACTTTTGCCATGATTGTTTGAACCTGTTGTTGTGTGATTTAGCCGTAGCTCAGTGTTCATCTTTTGTCAAGCATCTTGAGTAGATCACTTTCACATGCTTTGCTGGTACGTCTGGGTGCAGTAGCTTAATTTCTTGTTGCTTGTTAAGTAGCATCATGCTTTTAATGGTAGAATCTTGTCATTCTTGTTTTGCTTGTCATTTGCAAACCGTGCATCCGATTCCGGTGATCTTTATATCGATTTCAACCGAAATCACCTCACCTTTGCAGTGGCATACTTGGTTTGCTAAGATTATGCCTTGTTCATCTTTTTCCTTCCGGAGCACGCATATGCATTGCATACCACATCTCGCATATCATGCCATCTTTTGCATCATGTTGCTTGCGCATTGCATCGTGGTTGATAGTTGTTCCGTTGCTTGTGTTCTTGCCTTGGGTAGAGCCGGGAGATGAGTACGTGAACGAGTAACCTGTTGAGAACACTTACGCGGACCAAGCTTTGGACAACTCTGAGAACTTTGCAGGCAAGATGACCATACCCTCGAAATCAGTTCTATCTTTGCTTGCTAGTTGCTCGCTCTTTTGCTATGCCTATGCTGCGATACCTACCACTTGCTTATCATGCCTCCCATATTGTTAAACCAAGCCTCTAACCCACCTTGTCCTAGCAAACCGTTGTTTGGCTATGTTACCGCTTTGCTCAGCCCCTCTTATAGCGTTGTTAGTTGCTGGGGAAGATGAAGTTTGTTCCTTGTTGGAACATGGAGATGTTGTTCCTTGTTGGAACATGTTTACTTGTTGGGATATCACAATATATCTTATTTAATTAACGCATCTATATACTTGGTAAAGGGTGGAAGGCTCGGCCTTATGCCTGGTGTTTTGTTCCACTCTTGCCGCCCTAGTTTCCGTCATACCGGTGTTATGTTCCCGGATTTTGCGTCCCTAACGCGGTCGGGTGATTTATGGGAACCCCTTGACAGTTCGCTTCGAATAAGACTCCTCCAGCAAGGCCCAAATTTGTTTTTACCATTTGCCTACCACCTACCCCTTTCCCTTGGGTCGGCCAGCCCGAGGGTCATCTTATTTTAGCCCCCCCGGACCAAGCTTGTTGTAGGTGATTCTTACATGCTATGATGTTGTTCTTGCCATGATTAGCTTCTATGCCATGTCTTCTTGGTGAATGTGTGATTAGTTTATCATGAAATGCTCTGTAGTGAGTGCATCGAGATCGTAAACATGCCTACTTGTTATCTTTTTTTGACATGTCCAGTTTTTTCTGCCAAGTCTCAAAACTGTAACGAAACTTGCTAAATTGACATGGGTGTTACCATATTTTTTGATCCTTTCTGGCTTATGGTCAGTAAGGGACTTTTGTTCTATGTTTTGAGTAGATTCATGCCTTGCCTCGTTTTGCTATATTCTGTTCCTGTAGCATGCTGTTTGCTTGCTCTAAACATGTCATCCTGATGTTAATTTCTGGCATGATAGTATTTTCACCAAGTCTGTGAACCTGTTATCTTTTGCACTTTTGCCATGATTGTTTGAACCTGTTGTTGTGTGATTTAGCCGTAGCTCAGTGTTCATCTTTTGTCAAGCATCTTGAGTAGATCACTTTCATATGCTTTGCTGGTACGTCTGGGTGCAGTAGCTTAATTTCTTGTTGCTTGTTAAGTAGCATCATGCTTTTAATGGTAGAATCTTGTCATTCTTGTTTTGCTTGTCATTTGCAAACCGTGCATCCGATTCCGGTGATCTTTATATCGATTTCAACCGAAATCACCTCACCTTTGCAGTGGCATACTTGGTTTGCTAAGATTATGCCTTGTTCATCTTTTTCCTTCCGGAGCACGCATATGCATTGCATACCACATCTCGCATATCATGCCATCTTTTGCATCATGTTGCTTGCGCATTGCATCGTGGTTGATAGTTGTTCCGTTGCTTGTGTTCTTGCCTTGGGTAGAGCCGGGAGATGAGTACGTGAACGAGGAACCTGTTGAGAACACTTACGCGGACCAAGCTTTGGACAACTCTGAGAACTTTGCAGGCAAGATGACCATACCCTCGAAATCAGTTCTATCTTTGCTTGCTAGTTGCTCGCTCTTTTGCTATGCCTATGCTGCGATACCTACCACTTGCTTATCATGCCTCCCATATTGTTAAACCAAGCCTCTAACCCACCTTGTCCTAGCAAACCGTTGTTTGGCTATGTTACCGCTTTGCTCAGCCCCTCTTATAGCGTTGTTAGTTGCAGGGGAAGATGAAGTTTGTTCCTTGTTGGAACATGGAGATGTTGTTCCTTGTTGGAACATGTTTACTTGTTGGGATATCACAATATATCTTATTTAATTAACGCATCTATATACTTGGTAAAGGGTGGAAGGCTCGGCCTTATGCCTGGTGTTTTGTTCCACTCTTGCCGCCCTAGTTTCCGTCATACCGGTGTTATGTTCCCGGATTTTGCGTCCCTAACGCGGTCGGGTGATTTATGGGAACCCCTTGACAGTTCGCTTCGAATAAGACTCCTCCAGCAAGGCCCAAATTTGGTTTTACCATTTGCCTACCACCTACCCCTTTCCCTTGGGTCGGCCAGCCCGAGGGTCATCTTATTTTAGCCCCCCCGGACCAAGCTTGTTGTAGGTGATTCTTACATGCTATGATGTTGTTCTTGCCATGATTAGCTTCTATGCCATGTCTTCTTGGTGAATGTGTGATTAGTTTATCATGAAATGCTCTGTAGTGAGTGCATCGAGATCGTAAACATGCCTACTTGTTATCTTTTTTTGACATGTCCAGTTTTTTCTGCCAAGTCTCAAAACTGTAACGAAACTTGCTAAATTGACATGGGTGTTACCATATTTTTTGATCCTTTCTGGCTTATGGTCAGTAAGGGACTTTTGTTCTATGTTTTGAGTAGATTCATGCCTTGCCTCGTTTTGCTATATTCTGTTCCTGTAGCATGCTGTTTGCTTGCTCTAAACATGTCATCCTGATGTTAATTTCTGGCATGATAGTATTTTCACCAAGTCTGTGAACCTGTTATCTTTTGCACTTTTGCCATGATTGTTTGAACCTGTTGTTGTGTGATTTAGCCGTAGCTCAGTGTTCATCTTTTGTCAAGCATCTTGAGTAGATCACTTTCACATGCTTTGCTGGTACGTCTGGGTGCAGTAGCTTAATTTCTTGTTGCTTGTTAAGTAGCATCATGCTTTTAATGGTAGAATCTTGTCATTCTTGTTTTGCTTGTCATTTGCAAACCGTGCATCCGATTCCGGTGATCTTTATATCGATTTCAACCGAAATCACCTCACCTTTGCAGTGGCATACTTGGTTTGCTAAGATTATGCCTTGTTCATCTTTTTCCTTCCGGAGCACGCATATGCATTGCATACCACATCTCGCATATCATGCCATCTTTTGCATCATGTTGCTTGCGCATTGCATCGTGGTTGATAGTTGTTCCGTTGCTTGTGTTCTTGCCTTGGGTAGAGCCGGGAGATGAGTACGTGAACGAGTAACCTGTTGAGAACACTTACGCGGACCAAGCTTTGGACAACTCTGAGAACTTTGCAGGCAAGATGACCATACCCTCGAAATCAGTTCTATCTTTGCTTGCTAGTTGCTCGCTCTTTTGCTATGCCTATGCTGCGATACCTACCACTTGCTTATCATGCCTCCCATATTGTTAAACCAAGCCTCTAACCCACCTTGTCCTAGCAAACCGTTGTTTGGCTATGTTACCGCTTTGCTCAGCCCCTCTTATAGCGTTGTTAGTTGCAGGGGAAGATGAAGTTTGTTCCTTGTTGGAACATGGAGATGTTGTTCCTTGTTGGAACATGTTTACTTGTTGGGATATCACAATATATCTTATTTAATTAACGCATCTATATACTTGGTAAAGGGTGGAAGGCTCGGCCTTATGCCTGGTGTTTTGTTCCACTCTTGCCGCCCTAGTTTCCGTCATACCGGTGTTATGTTCCCGGATTTTGCGTCCCTAACGCGGTCTGGTGATTTATGAGAACCCCTTGACAGTTCGCTTCGAATAAGACTCCTCCAGCAAGGCCCAAATTTGGTTTTACCATTTGCCTACCACCTACCCCTTTCCCTTGGGTCGGCCAGCCCGAGGGTCATCTTATTTTAGCCCCCCCGGACCAAGCTTGTTGTAGGTGATTCTTACATGCTATGATGTTGTTCTTGCCATGATTAGCTTCTATGCCATGTCTTCTTGGTGAATGTGTGATTAGTTTATCATGAAATGCTCTGTAGTGAGTGCATCGAGATCGTAAACATGCCTACTTGTTATCTTTTTTTGACATGTCCAGTTTTTTCTGCCAAGTCTCAAAACTGTAACGAAACTTGCTAAATTGACATGGGTGTTACCATATTTTTTGATCCTTTCTGGCTTATGGTCAGTAAGGGACTTTTGTTCTATGTTTTGAGTAGATTCATGCCTTGCCTCGTTTTGCTATATTCTGTTCCTGTAGCATGCTGTTTGCTTGCTCTAAACATGTCATCCTGATGTTAATTTCTGGCATGATAGTATTTTCACCAAGTCTGTGAACCTGTTATCTTTTGCACTTTTGCCATGATTGTTTGAACCTGTTGTTGTGTGATTTAGCCGTAGCTCAGTGTTCATCTTTTGTCAAGCATCTTGAGTAGATCACTTTCATATGCTTTGCTGGTACGTCTGGGTGCAGTAGCTTAATTTCTTGTTGCTTGTTAAGTAGCATCATGCTTTTAATGGTAGAATCTTGTCATTCTTGTTTTGCTTGTCATTTGCAAACCGTGCATCCGATTCCGGTGATCTTTATATCGATTTCAACCGAAATCACCTCACCTTTGCAGTGGCATACTTGGTTTGCTAAGATTATGCCTTGTTCATCTTTTTCCTTCCGGAGCACGCATATGCATTGCATACCACATCTCGCATATCATGCCATCTTTTGCATCATGTTGCTTGCGCATTGCATCGTGGTTGATAGTTGTTCCGTTGCTTGTGTTCTTGCCTTGGGTAGAGCCGGGAGATGAGTACGTGAACGAGGAACCTGTTGAGAACACTTACGCGGACCAAGCTTTGGACAACTCTGAGAACTTTGCAGGCAAGATGACCATACCCTCGAAATCAGTTCTATCTTTGCTTGCTAGTTGCTCGCTCTTTTGCTATGCCTATGCTGCGATACCTACCACTTGCTTATCATGCCTCCCATATTGTTAAACCAAGCCTCTAACCCACCTTGTCCTAGCAAACCGTTGTTTGGCTATGTTACCGCTTTGCTCAGCCCCTCTTATAGCGTTGTTAGTTGCAGGGGAAGATGAAGTTTGTTCCTTGTTGGAACATGGAGATGTTGTTCCTTGTTGGAACATGTTTACTTGTTGGGATATCACAATATATCTTATTTAATTAACGCATCTATATACTTGGTAAAGGGTGGAAGGCTCGGCCTTATGCCTGGTGTTTTGTTCCACTCTTGCCGCCCTAGTTTCCGTCATACCGGTGTTATGTTCCCGGATTTTGCGTCCCTAACGTGGTCGGGTGATTTATGGGAACCCCTTGACAGTTCGCTTCGAATAAGACTCCTCCAGCAAGGCCCAAATTTGGTTTTACCATTTGCCTACCACCTACCCCTTTCCCTTGGGTCGGCCAGCCCGAGGGTCATCTTATTTTAGCCCCCCCGGACCAAGCTTGTTGTAGGTGATTCTTACATGCTATGATGTTGTTCTTGCCATGATTAGCTTCTATGCCATGTCTTCTTGGTGAATGTGTGATTAGTTTATCATGAAATGCTCTGTAGTGAGTGCATCGAGATCGTAAACATGCCTACTTGTTATCTTTTTTTGACATGTCCAGTTTTTTCTGCCAAGTCTCAAAACTGTAACGAAACTTGCTAAATTGACATGGGTGTTACCATATTTTTTGATCCTTTCTGGCTTATGGTCAGTAAGGGACTTTTGTTCTATGTTTTGAGTAGATTCATGCCTTGCCTCGTTTTGCTATATTCTGTTCCTGTAGCATGCTGTTTGCTTGCTCTAAACATGTCATCCTGATGTTAATTTCTGGCATGATAGTATTTTCACCAAGTCTGTGAACCTGTTATCTTTTGCACTTTTGCCATGATTGTTTGAACCTGTTGTTGTGTGATTTAGCCGTAGCTCAGTGTTCATCTTTTGTCAAGCATCTTGAGTAGATCACTTTCATATGCTTTGCTGGTACGTTTGGGTGCAGTAGCTTAATTTCTTGTTGCTTGTTAAGTAGCATCATGCTGTTAATGGTAGAATCTTGTCATTCTTGTTTTGCTTGTCATTTGCAAACCGTGCATCCGATTCCGGTGATCTTTATATCGATTTCAACCGAAATCACCTCACCTTTGCAGTGGCATACTTTGTTTGCTAAGATTATGCCTTGTTCATCTTTTTCCTTCCGGAGCACGCATATGCATTGCATACCACATCTCGCATATCATGCCATCTTTTGCATCATGTTGCTTGCGCATTGCATCGTGGTTGATAGTTGTTCCGTTGCTTGTGTTCTTGCCTTGGGTAGAGCTGGGAGATGAGTACGTGAACGAGGAACCTGTTGAGAACACTTACGCGGACCAAGCTTTGGACAACTCTGAGAACTTTGCAGGCAAGATGACCATACCCTCGAAATCAGTTCTATCTTTGCTTGCTAGTTGCTCGCTCTTTTGCTATGCCTATGCTGCGATACCTACCACTTGATTATCATGCCTCCCATATTGTTAAACCAAGCCTCTAACCCACCTTGTCCTAGCAAACCGTTGTTTGGCTATGTTACCGCTTTGCTCAGTCCCTCTTATAGCGTTGTTAGTTGCAGGGGAAGATGAAGTTTGTTCCTTGTTGGAACATGGAGATGTTGTTCCTTGTTGGAACATGTTTACTTGTTGGGATATCACAATATATCTTATTTAATTAACGCATCTATATACTTGGTAAAGGGTGGAAGGCTCGGCCTTATGCCTGGTGTTTTGTTCCACTCTTGCCGCCCTAGTTTCCGTCATACCGGTGTTATGTTCCCGGATTTTGCGTCCCTAACGCGGTCGGGTGATTTATGGGAACCCCTTGACAGTTCGCTTCGAATAAGACTCCTCCAGCAAGGCCCAAATTTGGTTTTACCATTTGCCTACCACCTACCCCTTTCCCTTGGGTCGGCCAGCCCGAGGGTCATCTTATTTTAGCCCCCCCGGACCAAGCTTGTTGTAGGTGATTCTTACATGCTATGATGTTGTTCTTGCCATGATTAGCTTCTATGCCATGTCTTCTTGGTGAATGTGTGATTAGTTTATCATGAAATGCTCTGTAGTGAGTGCATCGAGATCGTAAACATGCCTACTTGTTATCTTTTTTTGACATGTCCAGTTTTTTCTGCCAAGTCTCAAAACTGTAACGAAACTTGCTAAATTGACATGGGTGTTACCATATTTTTTGATCCTTTCTGGCTTATGGTCAGTAAGGGACTTTTGTTCTATGTTTTGAGTAGATTAATGCCTTGCCTCGTTTTGCTATATTCTGTTCCTGTAGCATGCTGTTTGCTTGCTCTAAACATGTCATCCTGATGTTAATTTCTGGCATGATAGTATTTTCACCAAGTCTGTGAACCTGTTATCTTTTGCACTTTTGCCATGATTGTTTGAACCTGTTGTTGTGTGATTTAGCCGTAGCTCAGTGTTCATCTTTTGTCAAGCATCTTGAGTAGATCACTTTCATATGCTTTGCTGGTACGTTTGGGTGCAGTAGCTTAATTTCTTGTTGCTTGTTAAGTAGCATCATGCTGTTAATGGTAGAATCTTGTCATTCTTGTTTTGCTTGTCATTTGCAAACCGTGCATCCGATTCCGGTGATCTTTATATCGATTTCAACCGAAATCACCTCACCTTTGCAGTGGCATACTTTGTTTGCTAAGATTATGCCTTGTTCATATTTTTCCTTCCGGAGCACGCATATGCATTGCATACCACATCTCGCATCTCATGCCATCTTTTGCATCATGTTGCTTGCGCATTGCATCGTGGTTGATAGTTGTTCCGTTGCTTGTGTTCTTGCCTTGGGTAGAGCCGGGAGATGAGTACGTGAACGAGGAACCTGTTGAGAACACTTACGCGGACCAAGCTTTGGACAACTCTGAGAACTTTGCAGGCAAGATGACCATACCCTCGAAATCAGTTCTATCTTTGCTTGCTAGTTGCTCGCTCTTTTGCTATGCCTATGCTGCGATACCTACCACTTGCTTATCATGCCTCCCATATTGTTAAACCAAGCCTCTAACCCACCTTGTCCTAGCAAACCGTTGTTTGGCTATGTTACCGCTTTGCTCAGCCCCTCTTATTGCATTGTTAGTTGCAGGGGAAGATGAAGTTTGTTCCTTGTTGGAACATGGAGATGTTGTTCCTTGTTGGAACATGTTTACTTGTTGGGATATCACAATATATCTTATTTAATTAACGCATCTATATACTTGGTAAAGGGTGGAAGGCTCGGCCTTATGCCTGGTGTTTTGTTCCACTCTTGCCGCCCTAGTTTCCGTCATACCGGTGTTATGTTCCCGGATTTTGCGTCCCTAACGCGGTCGGGTGATTTATGGGAACCCCTTGACAGTTCGCTTCGAATAAGACTCCTCCAGCAAGGCCCAAATTTGGTTTTACCATTTGCCTACCACCTACCCCTTTCCCTTGGGTCGGCCAGCCCGAGGGTCATCTTATTTTAGCCCCCCCGGACCAAGCTTGTTGTAGGTGATTCTTACATGCTATGATGTTGTTCTTGCCATGATTAGCTTCTATGCCATGTCTTCTTGGTGAATGTGTGATTAGTTTATCATGAAATGCTCTGTAGTGAGTGCATCGAGATCGTAAACATGCCTACTTGTTATCTTTTTTTGACATGTCCAGTTTTTTCTGCCAAGTCTCAAAACTGTAACGAAACTTGCTAAATTGACATGGGTGTTACCATATTTTTTGATCCTTTCTGGCTTATGGTCAGTAAGGGACTTTTGTTCTATGTTTTGAGTAGATTCATGCCTTGCCTCGTTTTGCTATATTCTGTTCCTGTAGCATGCTGTTTGCTTGCTCTAAACATGTCATCCTGATGTTAATTTCTGGCATGATAGTATTTTCACCAAGTCTGTGAACCTGTTATCTTTTGCACTTTTGCCATGATTGTTTGAACCTGTTGTTGTGTGATTTAGCCGTAGCTCAGTGTTCATCTTTTGTCAAGCATCTTGAGTAGATCACTTTCATATGCTTTGCTGGTACGTCTGGGTGCAGTAGCTTAATTTCTTGTTGCTTGTTAAGTAGCATCATGCTTTTAATGGTAGAATCTTGTCATTCTTGTTTTGCTTGTCATTTGCAAACCGTGCATCCGATTCCGGTGATCTTTATATCGATTTCAACCGAAATCACCTCACCTTTGCAGTGGCATACTTGGTTTGCTAAGATTATGCCTTGTTCATCTTTTTCCTTCCGGAGCACGCATATGCATTGCATACCACATCTCGCATATCATGCCATCTTTTGCATCATGTTGCTTGCGCATTGCATCGTGGTTGATAGTTGTTCCGTTGCTTGTGTTCTTGCCTTGGGTAGAGCCGGGAGATGAGTACGTGAACGAGGAACCTGTTGAGAACACTTACGCGGACCAAGCTTTGGACAACTCTGAGAACTTTGCAGGCAAGATGACCATACCCTCGAAATCAGTTCTATCTTTGCTTGCTAGTTGCTCGCTCTTTTGCTATGCCTATGCTGCGATACCTACCACTTGCTTATCATGCCTCCCATATTGTTAAACCAAGCCTCTAACCCACCTTGTCCTAGCAAACCGTTGTTTGGCTATGTTACCGCTTTGCTCAGCCCCTCTTATAGCATTGTTAGTTGCAGGGGAAGGTGAAGTTTGTTCCTTGTTGGAACATGGAGAAGTTGTTCCTTGTTGGAACATGTTTACTTGTTGGGATATCACAATATATCTTATTTAATTAACGCATCTATATACTTGGTAAAGGGTGGAAGGCTCGGCCTTATGCCTGGTGTTTTGTTCCACTCTTGCCGCCCTAGTTTCCGTCATACCGGTGTTATGTTCCCGGATTTTGCGTCCCTAACGTGGTCGGGTGATTTATGGGAACCCCTTGACAGTTCGCTTCGAATAAGACTCCTCCAGCAAGGCCCAAATTTGGTTTTACCATTTGCCTACCACCTACCCCTTTCCCTTGGGTCGGCCAGCCCGAGGGTCATCTTATTTTAGCCCCCCCGGACCAAGCTTGTTGTAGGTGATTCTTACATGCTATGATGTTGTTCTTGCCATGATTAGCTTCTATGCCATGTCTTCTTGGTGAATGTGTGATTAGTTTATCATGAAATGCTCTGTAGTGAGTGCATCGAGATCGTAAACATGCCTACTTGTTATCTTTTTTTGACATGTCCAGTTTTTTCTGCCAAGTCTCAAAACTGTAACGAAACTTGCTAAATTGACATGGGTGTTACCATATTTTTTGATCCTTTCTGGCTTATGGTCAGTAAGGGACTTTTGTTCTATGTTTTGAGTAGATTCATGCCTTGCCTCGTTTTGCTATATTCTGTTCCTGTAGCATGCTGTTTGCTTGCTCTAAACATGTCATCCTGATGTTAATTTCTGGCATGATAGTATTTTCACCAAGTCTGTGAACCTGTTATCTTTTGCACTTTTGCCATGATTGTTTGAACCTGTTGTTGTGTGATTTAGCCGTAGCTCAGTGTTCATCTTTTGTCAAGCATCTTGAGTAGATCACTTTCATATGCTTTGCTGGTACGTCTGGGTGCAGTAGCTTAATTTCTTGTTGCTTGTTAAGTAGCATCATGCTTTTAATGGTAGAATCTTGTCATTCTTGTTTTGCTTGTCATTTGCAAACCGTGCATCCGATTCCGGTGATCTTTATATCGATTTCAACCGAAATCACCTCACCTTTGCAGTGGCATACTTGGTTTGCTAAGATTATGCCTTGTTCATCTTTTTCCTTCCGGAGCACGCATATGCATTGCATACCACATCTCGCATATCATGCCATCTTTTGCATCATGTTGCTTGCGCATTGCATCGTGGTTGATAGTTGTTCCGTTGCTTGTGTTCTTGCCTTGGGTAGAGCCGGGAGATGAGTACGTGAACGAGGAACCTGTTGAGAACACTTACGCGGACCAAGCTTTGGACAACTCTGAGAACTTTGCAGGCAAGATGACCATACCCTCGAAATCAGTTCTATCTTTGCTTGCTAGTTGCTCGCTCTTTTGCTATGCCTATGCTGCGATACCTACCACTTGCTTATCATGCCTCCCATATTGTTAAACCAAGCCTCTAACCCACCTTGTCCTAGCAAACCGTTGTTTGGCTATGTTACCGCTTTGCTCAGCCCCTCTTATAGCATTGTTAGTTGCAGGGGAAGATGAAGTTTGTTCCTTGTTGGAACATGGAGATGTTGTTCCTTGTTGGAACATGTTTACTTGTTGGGATATCACAATATATCTTATTTAATTAACGCATCTATATACTTGGTAAAGGGTGGAAGGCTCGGCCTTATGCCTGGTGTTTTGTTCCACTCTTGCCGCCCTAGTTTCCGTCATACCGGTGTTATGTTCCCGGATTTTGCGTCCCTAACGCGGTCGGGTGATTTATGGGAACCCCTTGACAGTTCGCTTCGAATAAGACTCCTCCAGCAAGGCCCAAATTTGGTTTTACCATTTGCCTACCACCTACCCCTTTCCCTTGGGTCGGCCAGCCCGAGGGTCATCTTATTTTAGCCCCCCCGGACCAAGCTTGTTGTAGGTGATTCTTACATGCTATGATGTTGTTCTTGCCATGATTAGCTTCTATGCCATGTCTTCTTGGTGAATGTGTGATTAGTTTATCATGAAATGCTCTGTAGTGAGTGCATCGAGATCGTAAACATGCCTACTTGTTATCTTTTTTTGACATGTCCAGTTTTTTCTGCCAAGTCTCAAAACTGTAACGAAACTTGCTAAATTGACATGGGTGTTACCATATTTTTTGATCCTTTCTGGCTTATGGTCAGTAAGGGACTTTTGTTCTATGTTTTGAGTAGATTCATGCCTTGCCTCGTTTTGCTATATTCTGTTCCTGTAGCATGCTGTTTGCTTGCTCTAAACATGTCATCCTGATGTTAATTTCTGGCATGATAGTATTTTCACCAAGTCTGTGAACCTGTTATCTTTTGCACTTTTGCCATGATTGTTTGAACCTGTTGTTGTGTGATTTAGCCGTAGCTCAGTGTTCATCTTTTCTCAAGCATCTTGAGTAGATCACTTTCATATGCTTTGCTGGTACGTCTGGGTGCAGTAGCTTAATTTCTTGTTGCTTGTTAAGTAGCATCATGCTTTTAATGGTAGAATCTTGTCATTCTTGTTTTGCTTGTCATTTGCAAACCGTGCATCCGATTCCGGTGATCTTTATATCGATTTCAACCGAAATCACCTCACCTTTGCAGTGGCATACTTGGTTTGCTAAGATTATGCCTTGTTCATCTTTTTCCTTCCGGAGCACGCATATGCATTGCATACCACATCTCGCATATCATGCCATCTTTTGCATCATGTTGCTTGCGCATTGCATCGTGGTTGATAGTTGTTCCGTTGCTTGTGTTCTTGCCTTGGGTAGAGCCGGGAGATGAGTACGTGAACGAGGAACCTGTTGAGAACACTTACGCGGACCAAGCTTTGGACAACTCTGAGAACTTTGCAGGCAAGATGACCATACCCTCGAAATCAGTTCTATCTTTGCTTGCTAGTTGCTCGCTCTTTTGCTATGCCTATGCTGCGATACCTACCACTTGCTTATCATGCCTCCCATATTGTTAAACCAAGCCTCTAACCCACCTTGTCCTAGCAAACCGTTGTTTGGCTAGGTTACCGCTTTGCTCAGCCCCTCTTATAGCATTGTTAGTTGCAGGGGAAGATGAAGTTTGTTCCTTGTTGGAACATGGAGATGTTGTTCCTTGTTGGAACATGTTTACTTGTTGGGATATCACAATATATCTTATTTAATTAACGCATCTATATACTTGGTAAAGGGTGGAAGGCTCGGCCTTATGCCTGGTGTTTTGTTCCACTCTTGCCGCCCTAGTTTCCGTCATACCGGTGTTATGTTCCCGGATTTTGCGTCCCTAACGCGGTCGGGTGATTTATGGGAACCCCTTGACAGTTCGCTTCGAATAAGACTCCTCCAGCAAGGCCCAAATTTGGTTTTACCATTTGCCTACCACCTACCCCTTTCCCTTGGGTCGGCCAGCCCGAGGGTCATCTTATTTTAGCCACCCCGGACCAAGCTTGTTGTAGGTGATTCTTACATGCTATGATGTTGTTCTTGCCATGATTAGCTTCTATGCCATGTCTTCTTGGTGAATGTGTGATTAGTTTATCATGAAATGCTCTGTAGTGAGTGCATCGAGATCGTAAACATGCCTACTTGTTATCTTTTTTTGACATGTCCAGTTTTTTCTGCCAAGTCTCAAAACTGTAACGAAACTTGCTAAATTGACATGGGTGTTACCATATTTTTTGATCCTTTCTGGCTTATGGTCAGTAAGGGACTTTTGTTCTATGTTTTGAGTAGATTCATGCCTTGCCTCGTTTTGCTATATTCTGTTCCTGTAGCATGCTGTTTGCTTGCTCTAAACATGTCATCCTGATGTTAATTTCTGGCATGATAGTATTTTCACCAAGTCTGTGAACCTGTTATCTTTTGCACTTTTGCCATGATTGTTTGAACCTGTTGTTGTGTGATTTAGCCGTAGCTCAGTGTTCATCTTTTCTCAAGCATCTTGAGTAGATCACTTTCATATGCTTTGCTGGTACGTTTGGGTGCAGTAGCTTAATTTCTTGTTGCTTGTTAAGTAGCATCATGCTGTTAATGGTAGAATCTTGTCATTCTTGTTTTGCTTGTCATTTGCAAACCGTGCATCCGATTCCGGTGATCTTTATATCGATTTCAACCGAAATCACCTCACCTTTGCAGTGGCATACTTGGTTTGCTAAGATTATGCCTTGTTCATCTTTTTCCTTCCGGAGCACGCATATGCATTGCATACCACATCTCGCATATCATGCCATCTTTTGCATCATGTTGCTTGCGCATTGCATCGTGGTTGATAGTTGTTCCGTTGCTTGTGTTCTTGCCTTGGGTAGAGCCGGGAGATGAGTACGTGAACGAGGAACCTGTTGAGAACACTTACGCGGACCAAGCTTTGGACAACTCTGAGAACTTTGCAGGCAAGATGACCATACCCTCGAAATCAGTTCTATCTTTGCTTGCTAGTTGCTCGCTCTTTTGCTATGCCTATGCTGCGATACCTACCACTTGCTTATCATGCCTCCCATATTGTTAAACCAAGCCTCTAACCCACCTTGTCCTAGCAAACCGTTGTTTGGCTATGTTACCGCTTTGCTCAGCCCCTCTTATATCGTTGTTAGTTGCAGGGGAAGATGAAGTTTGTTCCTTGTTGGAACATGGAGATGTTATTCCTTGTTGGAACATGTTTACTTGTTGGGATATCACAATATATCTTATTTAATTAACGCATCTATATACTTGGTAAAGGGTGGAAGGCTCGGCCTTATGCCTGGTGTTTTGTTCCACTCTTGCCGCCCTAGTTTCTGTCATACCGGTGTTATGTTCCCGGATTTTGCGTCCCTAACGCGGTCGGGTGATTTATGGGAACCCCTTGACAGTTCGCTTCGAATAAGACTCCTCCAGCAAGGCCCAAATTTGGTTTTACCATTTGCCTACCACCTACCCCTTTCCCTTTGGTCGGCCAGCCCGAGGGTCATCTTATTTTAGCCCCCCCGGGCCAATGCTTGTCTAAGTGTTGGCCCGAAACAAGTAGACTACGGGGCCACCTTGGGGAAACTTGAGAATTGGTTTTACTCGTAGGATGTCTCATCCGGTGTTGCCCTGAGAACGAGATATGTGCAGCTCCTATCAGGATGTCGGCGCATCGGGCGGCTTTGCTGGACTTGTTTCATTACTGTTGAAATGTCTTGTAGCCGGGATTCCGAGACTGATCGGGTCTTCCCGGGGAGAAGGAATATCCTTCGTTGATCGCGAGAGCTTATCATGGGCTAAGTTGGGACACCCCTGCAGGGTTTGAACTTTCGAAAGCCGTGCCCGCGGTTATGTGGCAGATGGGAATTTGTTAATGTCCGGTTGTAGAAAACCCGAAGTTAATCTTAATTAAAATACACTAATCGCGTGTGTAACCGTGATGGTCTCTTCTCGGCGGAGCCCGGGAAGTGAACACGGTGTTGGAGTTATGCTTGACGTAGGTTGTTCTAGGATCACTTCTTGATCATAGTTGTTCGACCGTGCTTTGCCCTCTCTTCTCGCTCTCATTTGCGTATGTTAGCCACCATATATGCTAGTCGCTTGCTGCAGCTCCACCTCACTATCCTGTCCTACCTTTAAGCTTAAATAGTCTTGATCTCGCGGGTGTGAGATTGCTGAGTCCCCGTGACTCACAGTTACTTCCAAAACCAGTTTGCAGGTGCCGATGAAACCGTGCAGGTGACGCACCCAAGCTCAAGGAGGAGCTCGATGAAGATCTTGTTCATTGTGTTGTTTCGTATCAGTTGATCAGTAGTGGAGCCCAGTCGGGACGATCGGGGATCTGTGTAGCATTTGGGGTAGTCTTCTTTTATTTTGGTTCCGTAGTCGGACCTTGATTGTATCTGTTTGATGTAATGCTCTACTCATGTATTGTGTGAAGTGGCGATTGTAAGCCAACTATGTATCTCTTTCCCTTATGTATTACATGGGTTGTGTGAAGATTACCTCACTTGCGACATTGCTTTCAATGCGGTTATGCCTCTAAGTCGTGCTTCGACACGTGGGAGATATAGCCGCATCGAGGGCGTTACAAGTTGGTATTAGAGCCTTCCCCGACCTTAGGAGCCCCCACTGTTTGATCGTTTTTAGCGGCCGAGTTGTGTCTAGAAAAATGTTTTGAGTCATTTAGGATTTATGTATCGGAGAGTTTAGGAATTCTTTTTACTTCCCAGTCTCCTCATCGCTCTGGTAAGGCATCCTGACGTAGAGTTTTGACTCTTCTCTTCTCAAATTTCACTAAAAAAAATTTAGGATCACGCGGGTATCTTAGAATCGTTCCGATGGTTTTATGATGACAACATTGTCTTGGTGCGTCCTGTCAGCAGGGGTTTAGTGGAAGTGTCCCGGGGAGTTGAGCTCTGAGGTGTTGTCGTCATAATTTTATCGTTGCAGTTCTGGAATACCTTAGTTTAGTAGGCCGACATCGAAAATCTCTTTTGTACAATTGTTGGTGAGATAACCCTGATAGCCCATTACTGAGGCGAGTGCGGGAGTATTGCCATAACTCGTATAACGGATGCTTTTCGAAGGTTGAGGTAGACGATTTCCGAAGGTTTCTTGGTTATGTGTTGAAGGATGGATACAGCTGGATCTAGGTATTGTTAGTTTGGGTGATATATTTTGTGCCCCCTGTATCCCTAACACCAGATTGCATAACCAGAAAGTTTCGGGAGTTTATAGGTGGGTATTCAAGTAGCTCCTAGAATATCTTTCCCACAGATGCATGATATGGGATTGGGTAAATCTCTATCATATGTATTTGTTTCCGGCTTATTCTGCAAGCCAATCCTTTGTTTTGTTTTATTTGTGGTATTCGAGTTGCTTCGATGCCAAGTGTTGATTCCATACCTTTTCTAAGCGGTGTTATCATATTTCTACGTGGATGCTAGTCCTTCTTGTTCATCAAGGTTGTCTTTTCAATACTTTTCAACCGGTGTGCTTCTCTCCAAGTAGATCTGATCATTTTCGACATCCGCAAGATCAACTCTAAGTATTCTCAACGGTGTTTGTTTCATTCATCCCAAGTTGTCTTTGTTTTTCCCGCCCTCCCACCCTCTTTCTTCAAGGACTCAGATTTCTCAATCAAGTATCCTTTTTATTGATGGAAGTTTCTTCATTTTGTCCTTCAATGTTCTTACCCGGTGGCTCTCATGAAGATGTTCTTCAAGTTCATCATTCGTCATTCTTTTCTCCTCCGGTGGATTCAATTCAAACTTTCGGTGTTGATCATATTCCTTTTGTCATTTCAAGTGCTTTCTTATGCCGGTGCACCTCTTAATCATTCACCTCTCGCTATTCATTTGTTCTGGTGTGTTGAAGATATCTCAGAAGATTCAAGTTTCCATTCTCAATTCACTCAAGTTCTTTTAAGGATGCTATCTCATTCAAGCCATTTAATTCAACCGGTGCAATCTCTCTTTTCAAGCAATCGTTCATCGGTGTTTCTTTTGAGTGGGCCCTAACCCACAGGTCTTTTCCCAGGATCTTACCTGACTCTTCTAATCTTCCCAGAGCTATTCTCAAATTCATTTAAAAGTTTGATGTAAGAATGAATTATCATCAGTCGTTTGTCTTTCTCCAAGATCTTCCAAATTCTTTTCATCGTTGGTTCAACCTTTCTAATTTTCATTCCGGAGTGCCTGAACAATTCATGGTGGTGTTTCTCATCGTCATTCTCTGCATTTGAAGACCGAGGAAGAATTTCTCCTAAATCTTGGTCCGTTTTCTTGAAGATTCATAGTTCTAGCTTCATGCCATCCTCATAATTGTTTTTGACTATGAGAATTCTTTTCACCCATCGGAGCATTTCATGAGTTGTTTCCATTTCTTTCCTCCGAAGGCCATCATGTCATAATTATTCATTCTCAGCTTCGTCTATCGTTCTCCAAATCTTACCGGTGCATCATTCAAGTATTCTCTATTCAGCTCGTGATCTATTCGTTCATTTTTATCTAAATTCTTTCAAGTATCTTCGTTCGTTTGCTAATTCTTCCCGGTGTTTCTCTATCTTTTCTTCGTTCATTTTCAATTCTTATGGTGGTTCGTTCAAGATTTCACTTCCTTCGTTATCATATTAATTCATTCGTTGTCTCCAAATTCAACCGGTGGTTCCATCAATACCTTCCCAAGTTTGCGCCATATCTATCTTAATCCTTTCTACGAGAATAAGTAGTATGACAAATCCATCGCTTGTCATCAATTTAATTGGTGAAGGATGAGCATAATGTAATTCTTATTCTTGTTTCATCGAGTAAATTTAATTCCTTATTCCGGAGACTCATCAAAATTCTTGATCTCATTTGTTCATTTTTCTTTCCGGAGCTACAGGTTATTTCAATTATATCATTTCAATGCTCCATCTAAATCATTGCAAGGTTTCACCTTGTGTATTCAACTTCTCTCTCTTTCTATCATCCTTGTTTTACCGGAGTTCTTCATGGAAGGTTCACAGGATGGTTTATCAAGCTCCCTTTTCATTATTCAATTGTTCTTCAAGATTTTCTCGGAGTTAAGATCCGCCAAGCTATACTCTAAAATAAACATGGTGTTCAACACATGTCTTGTTTTGAGGATTCAATCGTTCATCATCTTGCATTTCAAAGTGCAATTCGTTCTACCTTATCATTTGAGGTGGTGTTATGTCATTCTTGACAATTTGAGTTCGCGTTTCATGGTTCACATGTTGTCAAGAATGAGGTATTTTAAGTCCATCAATCTTTTCGTTGGAGTTATCTTGTGTCATATTTCACCTAAAGCTTTCCCTAAGGATTGTTGCTTTTTATGGTGCTTATAAATGACCCAAGTTCTTCGTTTGTTCTCCCGGTGAAATAAGTTTGTCGTCTCCTTGTTGTTATCAATCCAATCATTTGTTTCCGTTGGTGGCAGAAGCTCACGTCATAATTTTGAGATGTTTCCATAAGCCCACTACAAGCTTATTCGTTTCGTTGTTGGTTTTTCCAACAACTCCGTTCTATTCTTCTTTTTAAGGGTGCTTTCCAAACTCATTTGTGGTAGAAGTTGTCATTTTCTTTTCCATTCCTTTATTCCAATGATCTAACTTCTATTTCTTCTTCCGGAGGCATTGTGATGTTGCTCTCTTCACTCATCATCTCAAATTGTCAAGATCATGTCCTTTTCCTTGCTAATCCATTTAACCGGAGTGTTGTGTCATCTCTTCAAGTTCTTTTCTTCTTATCAAGTCTTGCATCTCTTCTCAACCGGAGTGTTGTCTGAAATCCTTCTTACACCTTGTGTCATTCTTTCAATAGTTCCGGAGGCAGTGTGTTGTTGATCTCTTCAAGTATCCTCTCATCTTGTCAAGTTCGTGTACAATTCCTTCCATTTTCAGTCGGAGTGCTGCCCAAATCATGTCATTCTTATTCGTTCTCTATCTTGTTTTAACCGGAGTGGTTTCAATGTCTACCTTGTCACTTAACCTCTTGGTTCTCGTCGTATCCCATGTTCCTCTCATATAACGGAGGGTTTTAGATTTTGTTCACCTCCGTCGTGTCATTTCTTCAAGCTTTGGAACCTCTCAAGGTTCTTTGGTTTCACTCGTTTGTCAAAGAAGCAACTTTTATTTACCTCTTCCCATTCCGTTTTTCATCCGGTGCCATCCTAGATCTCGGGACGAGATCCTCTCGTAGTGGTGGAGTGTTGTAACGCCCCGGATTCGATGCGCCAGGTGTTCGCCAGTTATTCGCCGTTGTTGCCATGTCATTTGCTTTCGTGTTGCACTTTGCCATGTCATCATCTGCATTTCATATCATGTCATCATGTGCATCGCATTCGCATACGTGTTCGTTTCATGAATCCGAGCATTTTCCCCGTTGTCCGTTTTCCAATCCGGCACTCCTATGTCACCTGGCGCCCCCTTTTGCCTCTTTTCGTGTGTGGGTGTTAAACTTTCTCGGAATGAACCGAGGTTTGCCAAGCGGGCTTGGTATAGCACCGGTAGACCGCCTGTCAAGTTTCGGGTCACTCGGAGGTCGTTTGATACTCCAACGGTTAACCGGGCAACCGCAAGGCCTCTTTTGGTGCAGCCCAACACCCCCTGCAAAGTGGCCCAAAACCCATCTAAGTCATTTCCATGTTCTCGGTCACTCGATCACGATCGCATGGCCGAAAACCGTGCTCAATTTGAAGCCTCCTAGCTCCTTCTACCTATATAAACTTCCCCTCCTCCGAAATTTCGGATCAAATCCACCCTAACCCTAGCCTTCTTCTTCCTCCGCGCGCCGGACACGTCCGGCCGGCGCCGGACATGTCCAGTCACCGCCCCCCTCAGCGAATCCGGAGCCGCCACCTGTCCACCGCCGCCGTCCCCGCGCTGCCGGCCCGCGGAGCCCATCCGGGGCACGCGCGAGGCCCGACCGCGCCCGCCGCCGCCCGCGAAGCCCGCCGTCGGAGCCCGCAACCCTAGCACTGCCCGGCCCCTTCGCGTTGCCACCGGAGTGCGCCCCCGCCGTTGTGAGCCGTCTTCGCCGCCTCTCGCGCTCGCCGCCTTGGGCGTCCCCGTCGGCGCTGGCCTCGCCTCGCCTTAGCCCGTCACCGGCATCCCTCCGGCCGAGCTCATCCCGAGCCCCGTCGGGCCATGCTTGCTCCGCCGCCGCATCGCTAGGCGCCGCCGACCCGCCTCCGGCCGGCCTCCTCGTGCTCGCCCCGCGCGCCGCTTACCCCGTCGGCGGCCAGATCCGGCGCCTGGGAGGCCGAATCCGCCACCAGGTCGCCTCGCCGTTGCCGCCTAGGCTCGCCGGAGTTCGGACGCCGCCGCCGCCCCTTCCCCGATCTGCACCGCCCGAACCAGATCCACCGGTCCCCGATCCAAACGGCCGCCCCGTCCCCGGATCTCCTCGTCCTACACCGCTCCGTCCCGATTCGCCGAGGTCGTTTTCATCACTAAGTCCCTGTTATTTTGCATTACCATGGCATATTCATCGTGCCATAACTTGCTGCATACTGCCCCGTTTCGTGCGTGTAATATGTCAAATAGTTCGCCTCGATGAGTACATCATTTCATCTCATTGCATAATTTTTATTTGAGCTCATCTTGACGCCCGAAATGCTGTTAGAAGAGGGCTATGTGTCGTTGGTTTCAGATCTGTTTCAGTAGATGCACTTTTGTCATTTTTGCCATGATTGATGTGTGCATCCTAAGAACTTGAGCCCTACATATGTTTTGTAATATGCCATGCCATCTTTACAGGGGTGTATGCCATGTATTTTTGTGATCTTTTTGGTGACTAGCACAAGCATGCAAACTAGGGATCATATTGTTGCTGATTCCAGGGACTTAGTAATTTCAGTCATTTCCTGCTGTTATTTTTATGCCATGTGTTCATGTTGTTTCAGAGATATCTATGCCTCTTTTGAGCATGATCAGTAAGGGTGTTTTGAACATATGGATTTTCTCTATCCACCATGCCTTTCTTTATAATTATGGAGTGCCTTAGCTTGAGTCAATCGAGCTCTACTTTTGCTATAAAATATTACTGGCAGATTGTTTACATGTTATTCGATTTTGCCAAGCTTGTTGTAGGTGATTCTTACATGCTATGATGTTGTTCTTGCCATGATTAGCTTCTATGCCATGTCTTCTTGGTGAATGTGTGCTTAGTTTATCATGAAATGCTCTGTAGTGAGTGCATCGAGCTCGTAAACATGCCTACTTGTTATCTTTTTTTGACATGTCCAGTTTTTTCTGCCGTCTGAAAACTGTAATGAAACTTGCTAAATTGACATGGGTGTTACCATATTTTCCGCTCCTTTCTGGCTTATGGTCAGTAAGGGACTTCTGTTCTATGTTTTGAGTAGATTCATGGCGTGCCTCGTTTTGCTATATTCTGTTCCTGTAGCATGCTGTTTGCTTGCTCTAAACATGTCATCCTGATGTTAATTTCTGGCATGATAGTATTTTCACCAAGTCTGTGAACCTGTTATCTTTTGCACTTTTGCCAAGATTGTTTGAACCTGTTGTTGTGTGATTTAGCCGTAGCTCAGTGTTCATCTTTTGTCAAGCATCTTGAGTAGATCACTTCCATATGCTTTGCTGGTACGTTTGGGTGCAGTAGCTTAATTTCTTGTTGCTTGTTAAGTAGCATCATGCTGTTAATGGCAGAATCTTGTCATTCTTGTTTTGCTTGTCATTTGCAAACCGTGCATCCGAATCCGGTGATCTTTATATCGATTTCAACTGAAATCACCTCACCTTTGCAGTGGCATACTTGGTTTGCTAAGATTATGCCTTGTTCATCTTTTTCCTTCCGGAGCACGCATATGCATTGCATACCACATCTCGCATATCATGCCATCTTTTGCATCATGTTTCTTGCGCATTGCATCGTGGTTGATAGTTGTTCCATTGCTTGTGTTCTTGCCTTGGGTAGAGCCGGGAGATGAGTACGTGAACGAGGAACCTGTTGAGAACACTTACGAGGACCAAGCTTTCGACAACTCTGAGAACTTTGCAGGCAAGATGACCATACCCTCGAAATCACTTCTATCTTTGCTTGCTAGTTGCTCGCTCTTTTGCTATGCCTATGCTGCGATACCTACCACTTGCTTATCATGCCTCCCATATTGTTAAACCAAGCCTCTAACCCACCTTGTCCTAGCAAACCGTTGTTTGGCTATGTTACCGCTTTGCTCAGCCCCTCTTATAGCGTTGTTAGTTGCAGGGGAAGATGAAGTTTGTTCCTTGTTGGAACATGGAGATGTTGTTCCTTGTTGGAACATGTTTACTTGTTGGGATATCACAATATATCTTATTTAATTAACGCATCTATATACTTGGTAAAGGGTGGAAGGCTCGGCCTTATGCCTGGTGTTTTGTTCCACTCTTGCCGCCCTAGTTTCCGTCATACCGGTGTTATGTTCCCGGATTTTGCGTCCCTAACACGGTCGAGTGATTTATGGGACCCCCTTGACAGTTCGCTTCGAATAAGACTCCTCCAGCAAGGCCCAAATTTGGTTTTACCATTTGCCTACCACCTACCCCTTTCCCTTGGGTCGGCCAGCCCGAGGGTCATCTTATTTTAGCCCCCCCGGGCCAATGCTTGTCTAAGTGTTGGCCCGAAACGAGTAGACTACGGGGCCACCTTGGGGAAACTTGAGAATTGGTTTTACTCGTAGGATGTCTCATCCGGTGATGCCCTGAGAACGAGATATGTGCAGCTCCTATCAGGATGTCGGCGCATCGGGCGGCTTTGCTGGACTTGTTTTATTACTGTCGAAATGTCTTGTAGCCGGGATTCCGAGACTGATCGGGTCTTCCCGGGGAGAAGGAATATCCTTCGTTGATCGCCAGAGCTTATCATGGGCTAAGTTGGGACACCCCTGCAGGGTTTGTACTTTCGAAAGCCGTGCCCACAGTTATGTGGCAGATGGGAATTTGTTAATGTCCGGTTGTAGAAAACCCGAAGTTAATCTTAATTAAAATACACCAACCGCGTGTGTAACCGTGATGGTCTCTTCTCGGCGGAGACCGGGAAGTGAACACGGTGTTGGAGTTATGCTTGACGTAGGTTGTTCTAGGATCACTTCTTGATCATAGTTGTTCGACCGTGCTTTGCCCTCTCTTCTCACTCTCATTTGCGTATGTTAGCCACCATATATGCTAGGTACTTGCTGCAGCTCCACCTCACTATCCTGTCCTACCTTTAAGCTTAAATAGTCTTGATCTCGCGGGTGTGAGATTGCTGAGTCCCCGTGACTCACAGTTACTGCCAAAACCAGTTTGCAGGTGCCGATGAAACCATGCAGGTGACGCACCCAAACTCAAGGAGGAGCTCGATGAAGATCTTGTTCATTGTGTTGTTTCGTTTCAGTTGATCAGTAGTGGAGCCCAGTCGGGACGATCGGGGATCTGTGTAGCATTTGGGGTAGTCTTCTTTTATTTTGGTTCCGTAGTCGGACCTTGATTGTATCTGTTTGATGTAATGCTCTACTCATGTATTGTGTGAAGTGGCGATTGTAAGCCAACTATGTATCTCTTTCCCTTATGTATTACATGGGTTGTGTGAAGATTACCTCACTTGCGACATTGCTTTCAATGCGGTTATGCCTCTAAGTCGTGCTTCGACACGTGGGAGATTTAGGCGCATCGAGGGCGTTACAAGTTGGTATCAGAGCCTTCCCCGACCTTAGGAGCCCCCACTGATTGATCGTTTTTAGCGGCCGAGTTGTGTCTAGAAAAATGTTTTGAGTCATTTAGGATTTATGTATTGGAGAGTTTAGGAATTCTTTTTACTTCCCAGTCTCCTCATCACTCTGGTAAGGCATCTTGACGTAGAGTTTTGACTCTTCTCTTCTCAAATTTCACTAAAAAAAATTTTAGGATCACGCGGGTATCTTAGAATCGTTCCGATGGTTTTATGATGACAACATTGTCTTGGTGCCTCCTGTCAGCAGGGGTTTAGTGGAAGTGTCCCGGGGAGTTGAGCTCTGAGGTGTTGTCGTCATAATTTTATCGTTGCAGTTCTGGAATACCTGAGTTTAGTACGCCAACATCGAAAATCTCTTTTGTACAGTTGTTGGTGAGATAACCCTGATAGCCCAGTACTGAGGCGAGTGCGGGAGTATTGCCATAACTCGTATAACGGATGCTTTTCGAAGGTTGAGGTAGACGATTTCCGAAGGTTTCTTGGTTATGTGTTGAAGGATGGATACAGCTGGATCTAGATATTGTTAGTTTGGGTGATATATTTTGTGTCCCCTGTATCCCTAACACTAGATTGCATAACCAGAAAGTTTCGGGAGTTTATAGGTGGGTATTCAAGTAGCTCCTAGAATATCTTTCCGACAGATGCATGATATGGGATTGGGTAAATCTCTATCATATGTATTTGTTTCCGGCTTATTCTGCAAGCCAATCCTTTGTTTTGTTTTATTTGTGGTATTCGAGTTGCTTCGATGCCAAGTGTTGATTCCATACCTTTTCTAAGCGGTGTTCTCATATTTCTACGTGGATGCTAGTCCTTCTTGTTCATCAAGGTTGTCTTTTCAATCCTTTTCAACCTATGTGCTTCTCTCTAAGTAGATCTGATCATTTTCAACATCCGTAAGATCAACTCTAAGTATTCTCAATGGTGTTTGTTTCATTCGTCCCAAGTTGTCTTTGTTTTTTCCGCCCTCCCACCCTCTTTCTTCAAGGACTTAGATTTCTCAATCAAGTATCCTTTTTATTGATGGAAGTTTCTTCATTTTGTCCTTCAATGTTCTTACCCGGTGGCTCTCATGAAGATGTTCTTCAAGTTCATCATTCGTCATTCTTTTCTCCTCCGGTGGATTCAATTCAAACTTTCGGTGTTGATCATATTTCTTTTGTCATTTCAAGTGCTTTCTTATGCCGGTGCACCTCTTAATCATTCACCTCTCGTTATTCATTTGTTCTGGTGTGTTGAAGATATCTCAGAAGATTCAAGTTTCCATTCTCAATTCACTCAAGTTCTTTTAAGGATGCTATCTCATTCAAGCCATTTAATTCAACCGGTGCAATCTCTCTTTTCAAGCAATCGTTCATCGGTGTTTCTTTTGAGTGGGCCCTAACCCACAGGTCTTTTCCCAGGATCTTACCTGACTCTTCTAATCTTCCCAGAGCTATTCTCAAATTCATTTAAAAGTTTGATGTAAGAATGAATTATCATCAGTCGTTTGTCTTTCTCCAAGATCTTCCAAATTCTTTTCATCGTTGGTTCAACCTTTCTAATTTTCATTCCGGAGTGCCTGAACAATTCATGGTGGTGTTTCTCATCGTCATTCTCTGCATTTGAAGACCGAGGAAGAATTTCTCCTAAATCTTGGTCCGTTTTCTTGAAGATTCATAGTTCTAGCTTCATGCCATCCTCATAATTGTTTTTGACTATGAGAATTCTTTTCACCCATCGGAGCATTTCATGAGTTGTTTCCATTTCTTTCCTCCGAAGGCCATCATGTCATAATTATTCATTCTCAGCTTCGTCTATCGTTCTCCAAATCTTACCGGTGCATCATTCAAGTATTCTCTATTCAGCTCGTGATCTATTCGTTCATTTTTATCTAAATTCTCTCAAGTATCTTCGTTCGTTTGCTAATTCTTCCCGGTGTTTCTCTATCTTTTCTTCGTTCATTTTCAATTCTTATGGTGGTTCGTTCAAGATTTCACTTCCTTCGTTATCATATTAATTCATTCGTTGTCTCCAAATTCAACCGGTGGTTCCATCAATACCTTCCCAAGTTTGCGCCATATCTATCTTAATCCTTTCTACGAGAATAAGTAGTATGACAAATCCATCGCTTGTCATCAATTTAATTGGTGAAGGATGAGCATAATGTAATTCTTATTCTTGTTTCATCGAGTAAATTTAATTCCTTATTCCGGAGACTCATCAAAATTCTTGATCTCATTTGTTCATTTTTCTTTCCGGAGCTCCAGGTTATTTCAATTATATCATTTCAATGCTCCATCTAAATCATTGCAAGGTTTCACCTTGTGTTTTCAACTTCTCTCTCTTTCTATCATCCTTGTTTTACCGGAGTTCTTCATGGAAGGTTCACAGGATGGTTTATCAAGGTCCCTTTTCATCATTCAATTGTTCTTCAAGATTTTCTCGAAGTTAAGATCCGCCAAGCTATACTCTAAAATAAACATGGTGTTCAACACATGTCTTGTTTTGAGGATTCAATCGTTCATCATCTTGCATTTCAAAGTGCAATTCGTTCTACCTTATCATTTGAGGTGGTGTTATGTCATTCTTGACAATTTTAGTTCGCGTTTCATGGTTCACATGTTGTCAAGAATGAGGTATTTTAAATCCATCAATCTTTTCGTTGGAGTTATCTTGTGTCATATTTCACCTAAAGCTTTCCCTAAGGATTGTTGCTTTTTATGGTGCTTATAAATGACCCAAGTTCTTCGTTGGTTCTCCCGGTGAAATAAGTTTGTCGTCTCCTTGTTGTTATCAATCCAATCATTTGTTTCCGTTGGTGGCAGAAGCTCACCTCATAATTTTGAGATGTTTCCATAAGCCCACTACAAGCTTATTCGTTTCGTTGTTGGTTTTTCCAACAACTCCGTTCTATTCTTCTTTTTAAGGGTGCTTTCCAAACTCATTTGTGGTACAAGTTGTCATTTTCTTTTCCATTCCTTTATTCCAATGATCTAACTTCTATTTCTTCTTCCGGAGGCATTGTGATGTTGCTCTCTTCACTCATCATCTCGAATTGTCAAGATCATGTCCTTTTCCTTGCTAATCCATTTAACCGGAGTGTTGTGTCATCTCTTCAAGTTCTTTTCTTCTTATCAAGTCTTGCATCTCTTCTCAACCGGAGTGCTGTCTGAAATCCTTCTTACACCTTGTGTCATTCTTTCAATAGTTTCGGAGGCAGTGTGTTGTTGATCTCTTCAAGTATCCTCTCATCTTGTCAAGTTCGTGTTCAATTCCTTCCATTTTCAGTCGGAGTGCTGCCCAAATCATGTCATTCTTATTCCTTCTCTATCTTGTTTTAACCGGAGTGGTTTCAATATCTACCTTGTCACTTAACCTCTTGGTTCTCGTCGTATCCCATGTTCCTCTCATATAATGGAGTGTTTTAAATTTTGTTCACCTCCGTCGTGTCATTTCTTCAAGCTTTGCAACCTCTCAAGGTTCTTTCGTTTCACTCGTTTGTCATAGAAGCAACTTTGATTTACCTCTTCCCATTCCGTTTTTCCTCCGGTGCCATCCTAGATCTCGGGACGAGATCCTCTCGTAGTGGTGGAGTGTTGTAACGCCCCGGATTCGATGCGCCAGGTGTCCGCCAGTTATTCGCCGTTGTTGCCATGTCATTTGCTTGCGTGTTGCACCTTTCCATGTCATCATCTGCATTTCATATCATGTCATCATGTGCATCGCATTCGCATACGTGTTTGTTTCATGAATCCGAGCATTTTCCCCGTTGTCCGTTTTCCAATCCGGCGCTCCTATGTCACCCGGCGCGCCCTTTTGCCTCTTTTAGTGTGTGGGTGTTAAACTTTCTCGGAATGAACCGAGGTTTGCCAAGCGGGCTTGGTATAGCACCGGTAGACCGCCTGTCAAGTTTCGGGTCATTGGAGGTCGTTTGATACTCCAACGGTTAACCGGGCAACCTCAAGGCCTCTTTTGGTGCATCCCAACACCCCCTTCAAAGTGGCACAAAACCCATCTAAGTCATCTCCATGTTCTCGGTCGTTCGATCACGATCGCGTGGCCAAAAACCGTGCTCAATTTGGAGCCTCCTAGCTCCTTCTACCTATATAAACTTCCCCTCCCCCGAAATTGCGGAACAAATCCACCCTAACCCTAGCCTTCTTCTTCCTCCGCGCGCCGGACACGTCCGGCCGGCGCCGGACATGTCCAGTCGCCGCCCCCCTCAGCGAATCCGGAGCCGCCACCTGTCCACCGCCGCCGTCCCCGCGCCGCCGGCCCGCGGAGCCCATCCGGGGCCCGCGCGAGGCCCGACCGCGCCCGCCGCCGCCCGCGAAGCCCGCCATCGGAGCCCGCAATCCTAGCACCGCCCGGCCCCTTCGTGCCGCCGCCGTTGTGAGCCGTCTCCGCCGCCTCTCGCGGTCGCCGCCTTGGGCGTCCCCGTCGGCGCTGGCCTCGCCTCGCCGCAGCCCGTCGCCGGCATCCCTCCGCCCGAGCTCATCCCGAGCCCCGTCGCGCCCTGCTTGCTCCGTCGCCGCATCGCCGGGCGCCGCCGACCCGCCTCCGGCCGGCCTCCTCGTGCTCGCCCCGCGCGCCGCTTACCCCGTCGGCGGCCAGATCCGGCGCCTAGGAGGCCGAGTCCGCCACCAGGTCGCCTCGCCGTTGCCGCCTAGGCTCGTCGGAGCTTCCTCGCCGGAGTTCGGGCGCCGCCGCCGCCCCTTCCCCCGATCTGCACCGCTCGGACCAGATCCACCGGTCCCCGATCCAAACGGCCGCCCCGTCCCCGGATCTCCTCGTCCTGCACCGCTCCGTCCCGATTCCCCAAGGTCGTTTTCATCACGAAGTCCCTGTTATTTTGCATTACCATGGCATGTTCATCGTGCCATAACTTGCTGCATACTGCTCCGTTTCGTGCGTGTAATATGTCAAATAGTTCGCCTTGATGAGTACATCATTTCATCTCATTGCATCATTTTCATTTGAGATCATCTTGATGCCCGAAATGCTGTTAGAAGAGGGCTATGTGTCGTTAGTTTCAGATCTGTTTTAGTAGATGCACTTGTCATTTTTGCCATGATTGATGTGTGCATCCTATGAATTTGAGCCCTACATGTGTTTTGTAATATTCCATTCCATCTTTACAGGGGTGTATGCCATGTATTTTTGTGATCTTGGTGGTGACTAGCACAAGCATGCAAACTAGGGAGCATATTGTTGCTGATTCCAGGGAGATCATGTGTTCATGTTGTTTCAGAGAGATCTATGCCTCTTTTGAGCATGATCAGTAAGGGTGTTTTGAACATATGGATTTTCTCTATACATACATGCCTTTGTTTGTAATTATGGAGTGCCTTAGCTCGATTCAATCGAGCTCTACTTTTGCTATAAAATATTACTGGCAGATTGTTTACATGTTATTCGATTTTGCCAAGCTTGTTGTAGGTGATTATTACATGCTATGATGTTGTTCTTGCCATGATTAGCTTCCATGCCATGTCTTCTTGGTGAATGTGTGCTTAGTTTATCATGAAATGCTCTGTAGTGAGTGCATCGAGCTCGTAAACATGCCTACTTGTTATCTGTTTTTGACATGTCCAGTTTTTTCTGCTAAGTCTGAAAACTGTACCGAAACTTGCTTAATTGACATGGGTGTTACCATATTTTCTGATCCTTTCTGGCTTATGGTCAGTAAGGGACTTTTGTTCTATGTTTTGAGTAGATTCATGCCATGCCTTGTTTTGCTATATTGTGTTCCTGTAGCATGTTGTTTGCTTGCTCTAAACTTGCCATGCCTTATAGTCTGTTAACCTGTTATCTTTTGCACTTTTGCCATGATTGTTTGAACCTGTTGTGTTGTGATTTATCCGTAGCTCAGTGTTCATCTTTTGTCAAGCATCTTGAGTAGATCACTGTCATATTCTTTGCTGGTACGATTGGGTGCATTAGCTTATTTTCTTGTTGCTTGTTAAGTTGCATCATGCTGTTAGTGGCAGAATCTTGTCATTCTTGTTTTGCTTGTCATTTGCAAACCGTGCATCCGATTCCGGTGATCTTTATATCGATTTCAACCGAAATCACCTCACCTTTGCAGCGGCATACTTGGTTTGCCAAGGTTATGCTTTGTTCATCTTTTTCCTTCCGGAGCACGCATATGCATTGCATACCACATCTCGCATATCATGCCATGTTTTGCATCATGTTGCTTGCGCATTGCATCGTGGTTGATAGTTGTTCCGTTGCTTGTGTTATTGCCTTGGTTAGATCCGGGAGACGAGTACGTGAACGAGGAACCTGTTGAGAACACTTACGAGGACCAAGCTTTCGACAACTCTGAGAACTTTGCAGGCAAGATGACCATACCCTCGAAATCACTTCTATCTTTGCTTGCTAGTTGCTCGCTCTTTTGCTATGCCTATGCTGCGATACCTACCACTTGCTTATCATGCCTCCCATATTGTTAAACCAAGCCTCTAACCCACCTTGTCCTAGCAAACCGTTGTTTGGCTATGTTACCGCTTTGCTCAGCCCCTCTTATAGCGTTGTTAGTTGCAGGGGAAGATGAAGTTTGTTCCTTGTTGGAACATGGAGATGTTGTTCCTTGTTGGAACATGTTTACTTGTTGGGATATCACAATATATCTTATTTAATTAACGCATCTATATACTTGGTAAAGGGTGGAAGGCTCGGCCTTATGCCTGGTGTTTTGTTCCACTCTTGCCGCCCTAGTTTCCGTCATACCGGTGTTATGTTCCCGGATTTTGCGACCCTAACGACGTCGGGTGATTTATGGGACCCCCTTGACAGTTCGCTTTGAATAAGACTCCTCCAGCAAGGCCCAACTTTGGTTTTACCATTTGCCTACCACCTATCCCTTTCCCTTGGGTCGGCCAGCCCGAGGGTCATCTTATTTTAGCCCCCCCGGGCCAATGCTTGTATAAGTGTTGGCCCGAAATGAGTAGACTGCGGGGCCACCTTGGGGAAACTTTAGGATTGGTTTTACTCGTAGGATGTCTCATCCGGTGTTGCCCTGAGAACGAGATATGTGCAGCTCCTATCAGGATGTCGGCGCATCGGGCGGCTTTGCTGGACTTGTTTTATTACTGTCGAAATGTCTTGTAGCCGGGATTCCGAGACTGATCGGGTCTTCCCAGGGAGAAGGAATATTCGTTGATCGCCAGAGCTTATCATGGGCTAAGTTGGGACACCCCTGCAGGGTTTGAACTTTCGAAAGCCGTACCCGCGGTTATGTGGCAGATGGGAATTTGTTAATGTCCAGTTGTAGAAAACCCGAAGTTAATCTTAATGTGTAACCGTGATGATCTCTTCTAGGCGGAGCCCAGGAAGTGAACACGGTGTTGGAGTTATGCTTGACGTAGGTTGTTCTAGGATCACTTCTTGACCATAGTTGTTCGACCGTGCTTTGCCCTCTCTTCTTGCTCTCATTTGCATATGTTAGCCACCATATATGCTAGTCGCTTGCTGCAGCTCCACCTTACTATCCTGTCCTACCTTTAAGCTTAAATAGTCTTGATCTCGCGGGTGTGAGATTGCTGAGTCCCCGTGACTCACAGTTACTTCCAAAACCAGTTTGCAGGTGCCGATGAAACCGTGCAGGTGACGCACCCGAGCTCAAGGAGGAGCTCGATGAAGATCTTGTTCATTGTGTTGTTTCGTTTCAGTTGATCAGTAGTGGAGCCCAGTCGGGACGATCGGGGATCTGTGTAGCATTTGGGGTAGTCTTCTTTTATTTTGGTTCCGTAGTCGGACCTTGATTGTATCTGTTTGATGTAATGCTCTACTCATGTATTGTGTGAAGTGGCGATTGTAAGCCAACTATGTATCTCTGTCCCTTATGTATTACATGGGTTGTGTGAAGATTACCTCACTTGCGACATTGCTTTCAATGCGGTTATGCCTCTAAGTCGTGCTTCGACACGTGGGAGATATAGCCGCATCGAGGGCGTTATAGAGGTGGTCGTCGTGGCCGCGACCCCGTCCTCGGCCGTCGTGGCCGCCAGCCAGCCGTCGACCGCCGGGGTCATCACCCGCTCCGCCACCTCTACCCGAAGTAGTTATTTTGTTCAGTTCATCTGACTATAGATGTGGTGGAACTGTACAACGTACTTAAAATTAGCTAGTATATATATAGTTGAACAGGATATTTCAGTACGTGGTTGGCAACAATTGGGGAAAAGTTTGGTCGGTTCAGCTGTCGAGTTGAACAGTTTGTATATATTAAGACGACTGCTTAATCTATGAATGAAATCTATGCTTAATTACTGAATTTTACTTGCAAAAATTAGATACTGCTAGTGATATTTAGCTTCATTTTTTGACAAAATCGGAGTGTTACAAGGATTGATAAATCTTACCAAATTGTTTGTACATGGTTGCACACGGGTCATCCAAAACAACCGTTTGCGTTGAAGGGATGCACAAATCCTGCGCTGCTCTCACTTTGCATACGGGTGTTCTATCTAAAACGTTTGCGATCAAGAGCTGCAGAAATCCTGCTCGGCACATTTTCTCTTGGCTTCCAAGGGAAGCTGTTGGTTTGCATATGGGTGTTCTAACTAAAATGTTTGCGATGAGTGTTTTATATTTAAAAAGCGAATTAAAATGCGGCTTGGATGCCATTAATGGAGAGGATGCGAGCAAGGCGGGCGGCCATGGAAGTCAAAGGGCTTGCTTCCCAGTGAGCCTGGCGCAGCGTACAGCTCGCATGCTTCTCGGTGAGCCTGCGCATTCGAGGATAGCTTGCACGCCTCTCGGTCACCCTGTGCACCGGACGCCGCTCGCGCGCCTCCATTCAGTCAAGGATAAGCAGCTATCCGCACAACACCCCCTACAACCATTAAAACCAAGACACGTGGCGTCACGAGAATGGTTAACAGAACACACACGGTTTTAATTCTACAAACGTTTGAGATGTGAAAGTGGCAGCTATTTTTTCAAAATGCCATTGTGGGCTGTCATTATTCGAGTACGCCTTCTCTCAAAATGGACACGAAAAATGCCACAGTATGTCGGGTGCCATTCCATGATAGCATGCCAAGTTTCAAGAATTTCCAACGAGCTTTGGATTTACTAGAATTTAAAAACCAGGCATCTCAATGTTTTGCTGGCAATCAACGGTGCCCTGGTGTTTGAAATGCATTCCCATTTCCTGCATGGGACCTAAGCATGCACCCTAGGACACAGATTCGATTTTTCATCCAATTTAAATGCACTAGAGCATGTGCATGTAGTTCAAATTTGAATTATGCACATAAATGCATTGAAAACTCTTTTAATGCATAAAAATGTCCAAACGAACCCCGAAAAATCACAAAAATTCAAACATGCATAAAAATGTCCAAACGAACCCCGAAAAATCACAAAAATTCAAACAAAACTCCAGTTGTTCTATGTTGACACGAGAAAAAATTTGAAAGCAATAAGACGCAATGGATATCGTTTCATCCCCAAAGGTGGGACGCTCCCTACCGAAAACCATCAAGCTTTTTGTGAGAAGCTCCGGTTTGGGAGAAGCATATACCCAAACCTGCCCCAAATGGGACAAAAAATTTACCACGGCATGTTGATGCTGCTCCATTATAGCATGCCAAGTTTCATGAATTTCAGACGAGTTTTGGATTTACTAGAATTTAAAAACCAGGCATCTCAATGTTTTGCCGGCAATCAACGGTGCCCTGGTGTTTGAAATTCATTCCAATTTCTTGCATGGGACCTAAGCATGCACCCAAGGACATAGATTTGATTTTTCAACCAATTTATATCCACTGGAGCATGTGCATGTATTTCAAATCTGAATTATTCACATAAATGCATTGAAAACTTAGTTAATGCATAAAAATGTCTAGACGAACCCCGAAAAGTCACAAAAATTCACACAACGCTGATAACCCACAAGTATAGGGGATCGCAATAGTTTTCGAGGGTAGAGTATTCCACCCCAATTTATTGATTCGACACAAGGGGAGCCAAAGAATATTCTCAAGTATTAGCAGTTGATTTGTCAATTCAACCACACCTGGATAACTTAGTATCTACAGCAAAGTAATATGGAAGTAACGGTAATGGTAGCAAAAGTAATATTTTTTGGTTTTGTAGTAATTGTAACAGTAGCAACGGAAAAGTAAATAAGCGAAGAACAATATGGGAAAAGCTCGTAGGCATTGGATGGTGATGGAGAATTATGCCGGATGCGGTTCATCATGTAACAATCATAACATAGGGTGACACAGAACTAGGTCCAATTCATCAATGTAATGTAGGCATGTATTCCGAATATAGTCATACGTGCTAATGGAAAAGAACTTGCATGACATCTTTTGTCCTACCCACCCGTGGCAGCGGGGTCCTAGCGGAAACTACGGGATATTAAGGCTTCCTTTTAATAGAGTACCGGAACAAAGCATTAACACATATACATGAACTCCTGAAACTGTGGTCATCACCGGGAGTGGTCCCGATTATTGTCACTTCGGGGTTGCTGGATCATAACACATAGTAGGTGACTATGGACTTGCAAGATAGGATCAAGAACTCACATATATTCATGAAAACATAATAGGTTTAGATCGGAAATCATGGCACTCGGGCCCTAATGACAAGCATTAAGCATAGCAAAGTCATAGCAACATCAATCTCAGAACATAGTGGATACTAGGGATCAAACCCTAACAAAACTAACTCGACTACATGATAGATCTCATCCAACCCATCACCGTCTAGCAAGCCTACGATGGAATTACTAACGCACGGCGGTGAGCATCATGAAATTGGTGATGGAGGATGGTTGATGATGACGACTGCGACGGATTCCCCTCTCCGGAGCCCCGAACGGACTCCAGATCAGCCCTACCGAGAGGTTTTAGGCCTTGGCGGCAGCTCCGTATCGTAAAACGCGATGAATCCTTCTCTTTGATTTTTTTTCTCCCCGAAAGTGAATATATGGAGTTGGAGTTGAGGTCGGTGGAGCGTCAGGGGGCCCACGAGGTAGGGGGGCGCGCCCCCACCCTCGTGGACAGGGTGTGGGCCCCCTGACGTGGATTTTTCTTCCAGTATTTTTTATATTTTTCAAAAAGATGTTCCGTGGAGTTTCAGGTCATTCTGAGAACTTTTGTTTCTGCACATAAATAACACCATGAAAAGTCTGCTAAAAACAACATCAGTCCGGGTTAGTTCCATTCAAATCATGCAAGTTAGACTCCAAAACAAGGGCAAAAGTGTTTGGAAAAGTAGATACGACGGAGACATATCAACTCCCCAAGCTTAAACCTTTGCTTGTCCTCAAGCAATTCAGTTGATAAAACTGAAAGTGATAAAGAAAAAATTTACAAACTATGTTTGCTCTTGTTGTTGTAAATATGTAAAGCCAGCATTCAAGTTTTCAGCAAAGATTATGACTAACCATATTCATAATAACATTTAGGTCTCATGTTTACTCATGTCAATAGCATAATCAACTAGCGAGCAATAATAATAAATCTCGGATGACAACACTTTCTCAAAATAATCATGATATGATATAACAATATGGTATGTTGCTAGCCCTTTCTGAGACCACAAAACATAAATGCAGAGCACCTTTAAAGATCAAGGACTGACTAGACATTGTAATTCATGGTAAAAGAGATCCAATAATAGTCATATCCAATATAAATTAATAGTAATGGATGCAAATGACAACTGTGCTCTCCAGCTAGTGCTTTTTAATAAGAGGGTGATGACTCAACATAAAAGTAAATAGATAGGCCCTTCGCAGAGGGAATCAAGGATTTGTAGAAGTGCCAGAGCTTGATTTTTAAAGCAGAGATAAATAATATTTTGAGCGGCATACTTTCATTGTCAACATAACAACCAAGAGATGGCGATATCTTCTGTGCTACACACATTATAGGCGGTTCCCAAACAGAATGGTAAAGTTTATACTCCCCCTCCACCAACAAGCATCAATACATGGCTTGCTCGAAACAACGAGTGCCTCGAACTAGCAACAGCCCTGGGGGAGTATTGTTTGCAATTAATTTGATTTAATTTGCATAAAGCATGGGACTGGGCATCCCGGTGACCAGCCATTTTCTCGTGAGTGAGGAGGGGAGTCCACTCCTCTTGAGAATAACCCGCCTAGCATGGAAGATACGGACAGCCCTAGTTGATACATGAGCTATTCGAGCATGCAAAACATAATTTCATTTGAAGGTTTGGAGTTTGGCACATACAAATTTACTTGGAATGGCAGGTAGATGCCGCATATAGGAAGGTATGGTGGACTCATATGGAATAACTTTGGGGTTTAAGGGATTGGATGAACAAGCAGTATTCCCTCTTAGTACAAGTGAAGGCTAGCAAAAGACTGGGAAGCGACCAACTAGAGAGCGACAAAAGTCAAGAACATGCATTAAAATTAATAGACATTGAGTACAAGCATGAGTAGGATATAATCCGCCATGAGCATAAATATCGTGAAGGTTGTGTTGATTTGTTTCAACTACATGTGTGAACATGTGCCAAGTCGAGTCACTTAAATCATTCGAAGGAGGATACCACCCCACTATAACACATCACAACCATTTTAATAGCATGTTGGCACGCAAGGTAAACCATTATAACTCATAGCAAATCAAGCATGGCATAAGTAACTATAATCTCTAATTGTCATTGCAAACATGTCTATTCATAATATGTAGAATCAGGAACGATGAACTAATCATATTTACAAAAACAAGAGAGGTCGAGTTCATACCAGCTTTTCTCATCTCAGTCAATGCATCATATATTGTCATAATTGCCTTGCACTTGCACGACCGAACGATGTGAATAATATTAAGAGTGCACGTGCATTGGACTAAGCTGGAATCTGCGAGCATTCAATAAACAGGAGAAGACAAGGCAATATGGGCTCTTGGTTAAATCAACAATAATGCATATAAGAGCCACTTCAACAGTTTAATCATGGTCTTCTCCTATCGACCCCCAAAGAAAAGAAAAGAAATAAAACTATTTACATGGGAAAGCTCCCAACAAGCAAAAGAAGAGCGGGAAATATTTATGGGTTTTCATTTTAATTATTACTACTACAGCAAGAAAGTAAACTAGCTAGAAGCTATTACAATTTTTTTTTTTGGTTTTTCTTAAGGTTTATTAAACACACAAGAAGAAAGCAAAAAATAAAATAAACTAGCATGGATAGTACAATGAAAGAGTATGAGCACCGACATCTAGCAATGAGTGTGTAAACATAAGTGTAATGTCGGTGAGAAATACGTACTCCCCCAAGCTTAGGCTTTTGGCCTAAGCTTGTTTATTGCCATGGATGGCCTGGCGGATATCCATAGTTGTAGCCAGGGTCGTACTGAGATGAAGAAGCCCCTGATTGCCACTGGTTGGCAATCGTATCCGGATCCCACTAGTAATTAGACTGTCGTGGAGGTTCAAATTGTGGTTCCGGCTCCATGGCTGGTTTAGGGTTCCGATAGGCGTGAATGGCCGCCAGCGGAACGAGATACGGACCTGCAGATAAATTAAACAAGGAAGGAGCAGGCAAGATAGTAGTCTCAGGGTGATGTTTATCAAAGAACAATTTGTATTTAAGCGCCCCTTCCCTATTCTTAACAATAAAGTCATGCGCTACCATTCTCTTGTAATCTAAATAAGCAGTAGGCAACAATTTTTCTTCTTTCTCATAGTGCCTAATAGGTATGTTATAGTGTGCAGCAAGGCGTGAACCGTAAATACCTCCAAAGATGGGACCATTTGTATGGTTCAAACTTAACCGTTTAGCAATAATACCACCCATACTAACAATGTTATCGGAGAATAAACCATGGAACAAAATGATAATATCAGGAACACTAAGGTTTCCACAGTTTCCGCGACCAATTAAGCAACGACTTGCAAATAATGCAAAGTAGCGTAAAACAGGAAAATGTATGCAAGTGATTCTTGCATCGGAAACTTTCCTAGTTTTCCCTACAGTAATAGTGTTGGGGATATTACTGCTGAGCGTAAACCGGCCTATACGGGCCGGGTTAACTTCATCTGTAGTTCAAGAATGGTAAAGCCCAGGAGGCTATGTAAAGGCCCGAGGCCGTAGTCGGTTTAACATCTGTAGCCGTAAACCGGCCTGTGTACAACTTGTATTGTAAGTTAGGGATAAGGAAGAGACCAACCCGGGTACGAGTATAAACCGGAGATTGGGACTCTATGAACCGACGGGCGTCACCCGTGTATATAAGGGGACGACCCGATATCGGTTCAAGGGGAGACAACCACAACTCGAGGCCTAGGCGAAGCTTATCTGCTCCCTGGCCATCGAGACTTCATCAATTCCACCACAAACTAGACGTAGGCTTTTACCTTCATCGAAGGGGCCGAACTAGTATAAACCCTCTGTGTCCCTGTGTCCGCTTTAACCCCTTCGAGTTAACCCGTTGCGATGGCTCCACGACTAAGTCCTTTGGCTAGGACATCTGCCGTGACAAACCCACGACAGTTGGCGCCCACTGTGGGGCTATCGCACGATGGTTTCAAGTTCTTCGAGGGCCGCTTTGAAGGACTCAAGGGATATGCCGTGGGCCGGATGACCAAGAGTCGCCGCGGCAAGATCTACATCGACGACGCAAGCTGGGGCCCTGAGGCCGGCTCAATTGAGTACGGGTACCGGGTCCCCTTTGGCGGAATACATATTTTCATCGGCAAGATTGGTGAACCGGGCCCTCAGCTGGACACCTGCACCGACCTCATCGAGACAGCTCAGCTTGGGCGACCTGCCCGGGTTAAGCCAGCCGTAAAGCGTGCCTTTGTGGGAGTCATCCACGGGCGAGACTATGAGGACGGATCAGAATCTGGTGGAGAAACCGTTGTTTATTCCGGTGATGAGTCGTCAAACGGGGAAACTGAGTCCCTGTATCAAGTACATGATGATCGGATTGGGGGCTGTTCCGATGGCAACAGTATTCCGGAACCCTCCGATCTGCCTAGTCGGGTCGGCATATTCATGGCTGGCACCCAGGCAGCGCCTCATTCATCGACGGCCGCAGCAATGGTTTCCGGTTCAACGGCTGCCGGAGCAGGAGGTTCTGTGCGCCCCCCGGTTCAAGTATTATCCGATCTGTTCGACGCACTAGCGGCGCTCTTGACAGAGGCTAATCCAGCGGATCGGGATGCTCATAACGCAGAGATTGCAAAGGTGAGATATCAGATTAGTCAGGCCAAGGCCGATCTGGCAGCCGAGGAGGTCAGGATGACTACGGAACGGGCCGCTTTGGACGCGCAAGCCTATAAGTTCATGCTGGATCAGAACGCTTCGAAGGAGGTCATGAGGAGGAAATATCGGTCCCGCCTGCCACCGGTTTTTGAAGGAAGGGATCTTTTCAAAACTCCTGGAGCAGGGACCTGTAATCAGCCAGTGGTAAACCGAGCAGAGGCGCCCGGGACAAGCGCGCCGGTTCAGCCCCGCGTAATAGATCTACCCCGTTATAACCCGGAGCCGCGGATTGTGACCACACCCCCGGATCATTACTCCAACCCGCTGGATAATCTTGTTGTTGCGGCAGCACGTTTAGAGGCTATTCCGGTCGAAGGAGATTCGTTACAGGCCGTAGAGACGCGTCGGGTCAAGGAGCTCCTCAGAACGGCGTTGGTCCAACAGGAGGCATATTCATACAGCCGCGAGCGGATTTATTCTACTCCACGTCCAATCCGGAGTTATAACAGGCACCTGGAAGAACAAGCGGAGTCCAGCAATGCACGGCATGGAGGGCCCCGCGGCGACAATCCGGCTCCTGATGCTCAGGAGTTGGTAGACCGGGCCCGGGCACGCAGAGAAGCCGCATTGGCAGCACATCAGACTACGCCGGTTCGTCCCACCACTTCGGTTGAACCAGGGCTTGCTTCTAGCGCTTTGGGGGTGCCTTGCCTTATACCGGCTTTGCGCAATGTGCGCCTGCCTAAGGATTTCAAGGGGCCGCGCAAGGTACCAAATTATACAGCAGATCAACCCCCGGAGGCGTGGGTGGAGAGTTATGAGATGGCCATGGAGATGCTTGACATAGATGAAGCTGCATGTGCAAAATATTTCTCTATGATGCTTGAAGGAACGGCCCGCACTTGGTTAAAAAGCCTGCCGCCCAATACCATCGGTTCATGGGCTCAATTGCGAGCACGGTTTATCAGTAATTTCAAAGATACGTGCAGGCAGCCCGTGTCGATAGTGGACTTAGCCGCCTGCGTCCAGGCGGAAGGAGAATCAGCCACTCATTGGGTACGCCGCGTTTCGCAGATCTTGCATTCATCAGACCGCATCAATGCTGACACTGCAGTTGTGACTTTGGAAAGCAATTGCCGGGTTGGGCCCTTGAGATTGAAATTAGGACGGATGAAGCGCCATTGCACTGGCATAGGGACGCTCATGGCCGCTTTGGTAAAGTATGCTGATTCTGATAGTACCAAGGATCCCGAGTCTGATGATGAAAAGGCAGGGAAGGGAAAGAAGAACGGCAATTTCAGAGGACAGCAGCATCACCCAGGGAGCGGCGTTGGAGGCAAGCGTAAAGCGGATGGTTCCATGGATTTTGTGGCTAACACCAATGTGCAGAATAGGGGCCGGCCGCGTAGGGGCAAGGGCCGCGGTGGCGGACCCAGCCCCAATCCAGAGCGCTTGAATAGTTTGTTGAATCAGCCCTGCCCAAAGCATGGAACGACGGAGGAACCAGCAAACCATCTATGGAAGGATTGTTACATCAAGCGAGAGTTCAAGAATTCCAACGCCTTCCGGTATGATCATAATCCCGGTGGCGGTTCAGGATCCGGGCCAAACCACGATGGAGGAAACTCCGGTTCAGGGTTTAATGGTAATCCGAGCGGGGCTGGTAATCCGGGCGGACATGGTAACCAACATAACCAGAATGATCAAGGGGGCTATAATCAACAGCAGTCGGGATACCAAAGCAATCCGAAGCAGTTAAACAATGGCCAGTACCATGTATTCACCACTAGCTTGGACAAGCGAGACCAGAAGGTCCGGAAGAAGGCAGTTAACTCTGTTGAACCGGCCGTGCCCCGATATCTACGATGGTCGGAGCAGCCGATCACCTGGAGTAGAGAGGATCACCCTCCTCGTGTGGATAATCCGGGTCAACTGGCTTTAGTGGTGGCGCCTCAGGTAGGAGGTTATAAGTTCACCAAGGTGCTCATGGATGGGGGCAGCAGTATCAACATCTTGTACTATGAGACCTTTCGACGTATGGGGCTCAAGGATAAAGATCTACGGCCTTCACACACGGTTTTCATGGCGTGGTGCCAGGCAAGTCTGCGTATCCCGTGGGCAAGATAGCATTGGAGGTGGCTTTTGGTGATGATCACGATTCCCGGTCAGAAACACTGACTTTTGAGGTGGTGAAGATCCAAAGCCCGTACCATGCCTTGTTTGGTCGGCCGGCTTATGCCAAATTCATGGCACGGCCCTGTTATGTATATCTGCAGCTCAAGATGCCAGGCCGCAAGGGAACCATCACGGTTCACGTGAGCCGCAGGATCGCTTTGGAGTGTGAAGAGGGAGATGCCGCCTATGCGGAATAGGTTTGTGCTGCGGAGGAACTCAAATATTACAAGGATAATGTTGATCCAACGGATATGACTCCTTTAAAGAAGCCTACCACAGAGCATGATCCGGTTTTAAAATTCACGTCAGCCACGGAGACCAAGCTTGTTGATTTCGTAGCTGGTGATTCGTCCAAGCAATTCAGCATCAGTACCAATTTGGATCCAAAATAGGAAAGCGCGCTCATCGAGTTCCTCTGTGAGAATCGGAACATCTTTGCATGGAAGCCCTTTGACATGCCAGGTGTACCGAGGCGACTCACTGAGCACACCCTTAATGTGGATCCTAAATACAAACCGGTGAAACAGTTCATCAGTCGGTTCAATGAGGAGAGAAGAAAGGCTATTGGAGAAGAGGTGGCCAGGCTCTTAGCGGCCGGCTTCATCGTTGAAGTTTTTCACCCTGAATGGCTTGCTAATCCGGTGCTGGTCCTTAAGAAAAACGGCACTTGGCGTATGAGTGTGGACTATACAGATCTTAATAAGGCCTGCCCTGCAGATCCCTTTGCCCTCCCCCGTATTGATCAAATCATTGATGCTACGGCGGGTTGCGAGCGTTTATGCTTTCTGGATGCATACTCTAGTTATCATCAGATTAAGATGGCGGTTAAGGACCAGGAGAAGACGGCGTTCATTACTCCCTTTGGAGCCTTCTGCTATGTATCTATGCCTTGTGGGCTCAAAAGTGCCCAGGCAACTTATCAACGGTGTGTGCAAAATTGTCTCCACAAGCAGATTGGCCGTAATGTGCACGCTTATGTGGACGACATTGTGGTCAAGTCAAGGAAGAAGGAAACATTGATCGATGATTTGAAGGAGACCTTTGATAACTTAAGGATATACAAGATGATGCTCAATCCAGCCAAGTGTGTCTTTGGTGTACCAGCTGGTAAGCTGTTGGGTTTCTTGGTGTCCAACAGGGGAATTGAGGCTAATCCGGACAAAATTACGGCTATCACCTCTCTAGCTAAACCGAAATGCATCAATGACGTCCAACGTCTGGCAGGCAGAATTGCTGCGTTAAGCCGGTTTATCAGCCGCCTCGGAGAGAAAGCAATTCCTCTGTATCAAATGTTGACGAAGACAGATCAGTTTGTCTGGAATTCTGCTGCTGATCAGGCATTCGAGGATTTAAAGCGACAGCTGGTCAATCCGCCCGTACTCGCTGCTCCCACTGATAAGGAACCATTGCTGTTGTATGTAGCTGCTAACGCTCGCGCGGTCAGTGTGGCTATTGTGGTAGAGCGGAAGGAGGCAGGCAAAGAATACCCGGTTCAGCATCCGGTTTATTACATCAGCGAGGTGCTGATTGAATCCAAACAACGATATCCTCATTGGCAAAAGCTAGTATATGGAGTTCTTATGGCAAGCCGGAAGCTGAAGCAGTATTTCCAAGGCCACCCTATCATGGTGGTCAGCTCTGCTCCTTTGGGTGATATCATCCAGAACCGAGAAGCGACTGGTCGGATTGCCAAGTGGGCTATACAGCTTGGACCGCACGGTTTAAAGTATGCGCCTCGCACTGCGACAAAGTCTCAGGCATTGGTGGATTTTATCAATGATTGGACGGAGTTGCAAGTCCCTGAAGAGAAGCCGGATCACACTTACTGGACCATTCATTTTGACGGATCACGTCAATTAGAAGGATCGGGGGCTGGAGTCATACTAACTTCCCCACGAGGTGATAATTTTTGTTATGTTCTCCCTTTAATGTTCCCTTGTACTAACAATGCAGCAGAATATGAGGCCTTCCTCCATGGTCTCCGGATAGCTAAGGAGATGAATTTAAGCCGGGTTAAGTGCTTTGGCGACTCTGATTTGGTGGCCCAGCAGGTGTCTGGTACATGGGATTCAAAAGATCCACTCATGGCTGCTTATCGTCGTGAGGTTGATGTGGTCGCAGGTCACTTCAAAGGTTATCAGGTGGACCATGTGGACCGACGAAAGAACGAGGCGGCGGATGCTTTAAGTCGACTGGGGTCACAGTGTAAACCGGTACCACCTAATGTGTTCCTTGATGTGCTTTATAACCCGTCGGTTCAACTGCCTGGCGAAGCAGATTTGGTGGTTCCTGACCCAGAGGCTCAATTGGTCGCGGCATTACATGCCATCCCGGATTGGACGCTCCCTTACCTGGCGTACATGAACCGAGGGGAGTTGCCAGAGGATGAGGTTCTATCCAGGCAGATAGTACAGCGGTCCAAGTCCATGGTAGTGGAAAACGGCGAACTACATCATCGCAGTGTGACAGGAGCCTTTCAATGGTGTGTATCTCCTGAGGAAGGCCGTGAAATTTTGCGTGAGATCCACGAAGGAGATTGTGGTCACCATGCCGGTTCAAAGTCTTTAGGGGCAAAAGCTTTTCGTCACGGTTTCTATTGGCTGACTGCTCATGCGGATGCGGAGGATCTGGTCAGGCGGTGTGATGGTTGTCAAAAATTCTCAAGACGCGCTCACGTCCCGGCTCAAGAATTAAGGATGATTCCAATTACTTGGCCGTTTGCAACCTGGGGGCTGGACATGGTTGGGCCTTTCAAACGGTCCAAGGACAAGAAGACCCACCTTCTGGTGGCGGTGGACAAATTTACAAAGTGGATAGAAGCAGAGCCCGTTAGCAAGTGTGATGCGGCCACCGCGGTTTGGTTCATCAAAAAAGTGATTTTCCGGTTTGGTTTTCCACACAGCATCATCACAAACAATGGTACCAATTTATCTAAAGGTGCCATGAAGGAGTTTTGCGAACGAGAGCACATCCGCCTTGATGTGTCTTCAGTGGCACACCCACAGTCCAATGGTCAAGCAGAAAGAGCTAATCAGGAGATCTTGAGAGGAATTAAGCCCAGGCTTATGGTTCCTTTGCAGCGGACGCCGGGTTGTTGGGTCGAAGAGTTACCCTCTGTGTTATGGAGCATCAACACCACGCCTAACAGGTCAACTGGATATACGCCGTTCTTCATGGTTTATGGGGCAGAGGCAGTTCTTCCTAGTGACATACGACACGATTCACCTCGTGTGGCGGCTTACGTTTAAGCAGACAACGAAAGTTCCAGACAGGACGCTTTGGACCGGCTAGATGAAGAACGAGACATAGCAGCTGCCCGTTCAGCGATCTACCAACAGGATCTTCGTCGCTATCACAGTCGTCGGATCAGGACCAGAACCTTTCAAGAGGGAGATTTGGTGCTTCGACTTATTCAAGATCAAACCGAGATGCATAAATTGTCTCCGCCTTGGGAAGGGCCTTTCGTGGTCAGCAAGAATCTACACAATGGTTCATACTACCTGGTAGATGTTCGAGAGCAAAAAGATTCACGCAAATCCGGACAAGAGACCGACAGACCGTGGAATATAGCTCATCTTCGGCCTTACTATACCTGAGCCATGGGCTCTGCTTATGTATATATCATGAATATGTATATATTATAATAAACCGGATCCTCAGCTAAAGCAGGGTATCTGTTCCTTTATATCATGTGTGGTTACACGGGGTTGTCTTTAAGCAACAACCGGTTTACCCCTTGCAAGTCTTAACGAGATCACTTGAGGCTTCCTGTTCAAACATAGGTCGTGTTCGAACCAAAGAGAACATGGCTATCCTTATGAGTCATTTGGGGGCTCGGTCATGTTTGAACCGATGCAATACCTCTTGGCCGGCGAAAGCCACCAGAGTCATTTGGGGGCTCGGTCATGTTTGAACCGATGCAATACCTCTTGGCCGGCGAAAGCCACCAGAGTCATTTGGGGGCTCGGTCGTGTCCGAACCGATGCAATACCTCTTGACCGGCGAAAGCCACTAGAATCATTTGGGGACACGGTCACGTCTGAACCGTTCACGCCTCTTGGTCGGCCTACGGGCCCTAGAGTCATTTGGGGGCTTGGTCGAACCCGAACCATAGCAATGCCACTTGGCCGGCATAATGCCACGCGTCATTTTGGGGTCCTGGCTGACTGGCACCATCGCTACACCTTAGGGGGGCTTGGTTGCGTCTGACAATGGTGATTCCGTCTGACCAAGCTCAATAGAGCTCTTCTGTTGCAAAAGGTTTTTGTCGCCGTATTTTGATCTCTTTCCTTTTTTGCAAAGAGTTGATAGTTTATTGCTTTTCTCTTAAACCAACAACATTCAGCACCGGTCCAACATAGCCAAGTTGGCAGGAACACGACCCTCTTTTGCAAAAATCTGAGATTGTTGGCTCGGTTTGAGTTTTTTCTGCTAAATATCCTCTTTCGAGCAACGAAAGGCTGCTGTTATTAAAAGACGGTTTACATTGTAAACCGGTGTTATATACACAAGGGTTCGATTCTCCCATGACGGTTTAAGAGTTATCAACTCCCGCTTCAATATTGGCTACGAACGCCTATTTCATGCCCATTATATGACAGGTATTTCGTATCACAAAAGTTTGATCATACTTGCACGTTTCCTTGCGTAACTATAATAATTCGCAAACTGGATGACGGTACAACCGCCCAGGTAGTTTAAAAATTTGTGATCGCAGGAGATATAAGTTGGCAATAATGATTTTCCAAAGGAGGATAACAGTGCTGATGCGCGAAGGCATCTCATGTAGCATAAGGTACGGTCTATCCTATTACAAGGCAACACGGTGCCCGAATAAGGTGATTGTTTCTTGACAAAGTATCAAAAGGAAACCTGTTAAAACTGCCCTCGGTTCACGCCTGCGTGCCGTTCCGGTTTGACGGTTCTGGATCATCCTGCTCCACTTCAGCGTCCTCCTCCCTACCCAGCGGCTGGAAGTCAACAGTGGTCCAATCGATCCCCATTAATGCTTGAAAAACGGCTTCCTCATGTATCAGTGACGACGGTTCAATATCAGGGGCATAAGTGTGCTTACGGATTGGAGGAATTAAGTTTTCCGCTTTAGGGATTGGCACAGCTACCCGCTTGTTCTGCTCGTCATACTGGGCTTGATAATGAGACAAGTTTGCTTCTTCTACCAATTGGCAGGCCAGAGGGCGCACTGCCCGGTTTATCTTTCTCAATTCTTCTCCATCGAATTCGGAGCCATCTTCCTTTAAGCTAGGATAGCCTTGAGCCGCTTCAACGGGATCAAAATCAGGCACCCATGCTTTGGCCCGGATTAAGGCATTAATGGCTCCGGTTCGAGCAGCAGATCTTTTTAGCTCTTCAATCCGAGCAGGGAGCATCGACAACCTCTTCAGTGTGTCCTGGATCAATGTGGGTGCCGGATTGTTGTGTGAAGCAGTGGTGATAATCCGCTGAGCGCCCGTATACAGCTGCTCGACTAAGGTATAGACCGCTTTCAGCTTCATACGCACGTCTGATCCCAAGTGATGGATGCGAGTGCCTGTAATACGATCAGCAGGTCGTAAACCGAGCTGTTTTGTAGAAGAATCAAGGGCATTGCACATGTTATAGGAGGCTTACCAAAGATGGCTGCAGCCATTGCGTGCACCTGTCGCTTCACACTGGTCAATTCATCCGTTACCGTTTTAAGGGCAGCTTCTGCGGTTTCAATCTTCTTGGTTAAAGCGGCTTTTTCTGTAGCCCAGTCCGCCCGCTCCTTGTTAAAACCTTCCTTCAATTGTTCCATGCTGCCCAAAGCGCTGGTTAATTCCTCCTTGGCTTTGGAAGATTCTGCTTGCTGGGACTTCACATTCTCTTGAAGATCAGCGATTTGGCTCTCTTTGACCTTCAGTTCAGCCTGCAGTCCGACAAGTTATACAGTTTAAACAAAGAAAGTACCAAGCACATAACAAGTTAGATACTTTGTACTTGGGGGCTAATGCTTATTTGATCTCAAGTTCTCAGGTCATTATCAAAGTCCCAAGCTCAATACAAATATTCAACTTGGCACTTGGGGGCTAATGGCTATTTGCTTTAATGATATTTCGGATGCTACGGTATGATGATTGCAAGTGTCGATTCAATTATGATAAAGTTAAACCGGCCCTTGGGGGCTACGGTGGTAAGAAGCAGGAGTGAGGGCATGGAAGTTACCTCGAATTTGTCTTTCATCATCTTCACAAGATTGGCTTCATAGTCGCGGCTAGTATATAGCCGGTTTAAATAGCCAGAATGAATGTCTTGAGCTCCAAGAGTGGAGTACGTGGCCAGATCAACATCCCATTTACCCTTACTTAAAGCAGAAATTTCTTCTTTAGCAGTGTGCTTGGCCAAAGCGATGGGATTTCCTGGTTCAGTACGACCTATGCCGGTAATCATGACTTCATCATCGTTGTGGTCATCGGTCTGGACTGGCACGGTCGGTTTCTCGACAGGCTTTGAGGAACTAATGGTTTTCTCAGCACGAATCGGGCTGGCTGGTTGATCCGTTGGGCTGGAGGGGTTAACAGAGGCTTCTTCAGGAACAATGACTTCATCTCGGACTAATGGGTCATCAATTACATCCTCAGGGGTGGTCGTTTCAACGTTCGGGGCAGTGTCCGGTTCAGGAGGAGTGTTTTCTTCTCCTGTTTTGTCTTGGCGAGCTTTTTTGCTCGGCCTTGGTTTAGCTCTGAAAGAAGCAGCAAAGTTGAAGACAACATATGGTGAAGATTACAACAATGGACAACTTGATGAGAAAAGTAAGCTTACCCAAGCACGGTTTTGAGCGGAGGTAGCTGAGTACCAGTTGACTCGCCAGAGGATGAGTGCGAGGTGACCTGATAATCGGAGTCAGACGGATTAAGCGGTTGACGAAAACAACCCGCTTTAGGACAAAATTTGACAAGCAAGTTAGAGACCTCTGAACGACGTCTCCGAACCGGACTGTTCGGTAAACCGGCGGAGGTAACTACCTGACCGCTATGTCGGGTTGTTCGGCGCACCTCGTGTTGACGGGTCTTCATAAGAAAGTTGGGATCCAAGTAAGCAAGAGGATGGGAAAATTTAACTTTACGGTTCACCTGACGGATTTTGTGAAAAGGCAGAAGGCTTGAATCAGAAGAAATGGTAATTACCTCTGCATCATCAGCATGGCTCGTTTCGGCATCATGCTGACAAATTGCATCGTCAATAAGCTGTACGAACAACAAACCGAGGGAGTCAAGATCAGCTTCAAAACCCGGATTACCCACCTCATCATCGGCAGGATCGGAAGAGGCCGTGGTTTTCCTCTTGTGAGCAGACTTTTTGACGACTCTCGTCTTAGGCCGGGTCGATTGCTCCGGTTTATCCGCCTTTCCTTGAGGGAGTTTTTTGCTCCAGAACGGGTCATCACCCTGCGTCAACAGACCTTAGAATCAGTCATACGCGCACAAAATAAGATCAGACTTAATGAGAAGAAATTTTTACTGTTGGTGGTTTGTTGATGGCGCAGAAGGGAAGAAGGCCAGTTCGTGCACAGACACGTTCCGGTTCATTTAAAATTTTCTTTACGGCTTCGGTGACCTCGTCATCCGTAAGCTGGATGTTTACATGACGTAACGGATCATCAACACTGCTTGTGTATTCACACATCAAACCGGAGCGTTGACTGAGTGGCAGTATACTCCAAACAATGAGCGAGGTCGACTCCTGTTAAACCGTTGGCCATGAAGGCTCTGAGCTTGGACAGTTGGGGAGCGTATTTACTCCTCTCTTTAGCAGTCAGCCTCTGAGGACGGTGGTGAGTGTTGCTGAGCCGTTCTGGACGAAAGCCGGGCAGGATATTCTCATTATCTGGAGAGGTGTCTTTACAATAAAACCAGGAGTTATTCCACTCTTGGGGGTGACTATGCAGTTTCGCATGAGGGTAAGTGACCTCTTTCCTTTTCTGGATTGACACGCCACCCAGTTCCATGTTGGAGCCATCAGTAAATTCTGTGCGGCGGTTTAGGTGAAAGCAATCTCGGAACAACTCAACTGTAGGTTCCTCTTGAAAAAACACCTCACAGAGCACTTGCAAGTGGCATATGTTAGTGACAGAGTTGGGGCCAATATCTTGTGGATGGAGTTGGAAATTAGCCAGAACGTCGCGATAAAATTTTGAACCGGGCGGGTTGAAACCGCGGGCTAAGTGATCTGCAAAAACAACGACTTCGCCGTCTTGGGGTGTAGGGGGGCACTCTTTGCCCGGCACCCTCCAATGAATGGTTTTTCTGCTGCTCAAAGCACCGGTCAGAACCAGATTATTCAGTTGAGTTTCCGTGACCCGGGAAGGAGCCCAGTTGCACTCATACACTTGCTTAGCCATGAGGAAGTCTACAAAATGAAAATGATTCTGGTTCAGGACTGTGTGGTGCACAGGTTTTTCATGTTGATACTGTCAATGTTAAACCGGAGGAAATCAATTACAAACCGACGTTGGTAAAGCGGTGCGGTCTATCAAGGGATTACTGGCGGTTCAACAAGGGGACTAATGGTATGTACCGATTTGGTGATATTCTACAACAAGGTTAAACCGCTGGACCTAAGACCGTGAAACAGTGGAAATTGCGGCAAAAGAGCAAGTGTACGGAAACAGGTTTCACATTATTTCAGTATGATATTGGATCTGGGGCGATCTCGAAAAGGGGTAAAATACTCACGATTTAAAGAAAATTGTGCAAGAACAACAAGGTCAAGCTATGGATCAGATCTACGGTCCAGGTATATTGCAATGAAAACAGATGCCGAAAACTACTAATGAACGGAGCAAAGGTCGTGGGGTCATATGAAGGTGCATCTCAGTTTAAGTGCGAAGAACGCGAAGAACGCGAAGAACGTGAAGAACATGAAGAACGTGAAGAACATAGTAAACCCTAGAGGCAGATCTGAGTTGAGAAGGTGGGGATCTCACCGGAGCTCGGAGGGCTGCGGAAGCACGCCACAGTTTCTCTGGTCCAGGCAGGTTGATGCAGCGGCCCGAGATGATGCGGAGGTCAGCGACAGCGGTGGAGCTACGAAGCGGACGGCGCGGAGAAGACGAAGAGGAAAAGGGTGAAGGGGAAAAAGAAATGACCCTTCGCCCCTATTTATAAGGCAAAACACATGTGTCAAGCGCGCGAATCCAGGAGCCACAGATTTCGGAAGCAGAGTTGTCGCCTCGGTTATTGCGAATTGGTTAAACAAAGAAGGCATCATAAAAGCTAGCTTCATGATGATGTCATGCCGGTTTACGGCCACCGACGAAGATGACGACGTAGCGGTTTAGCGACGAAGGGAAGGTGCCGAATATGAAGATTTATGCTAAGGGTTGACATGAACTCATTCAAGTCAACCTGGGGCCTAATGTTGGGGATATTACTGCTGAGCGTAAACCGGCCTATACGGGCCGGGTTAACTTCATCTGTAGTTCAAGAATGGTAAAGCCCAGGAGGCTATGTAAAGGCCCGAGGCCGTAGTCGGTTTAACATCTGTAGCCATAAACCGGCCTGTGTACAACTTGTATTGTAAGTTAGGGATAAGGAAGAGACCAACCCGGGTACGAGTATAAACCGGAGATTGGGACTCTGAACCGACGGGCGTCACCCGTGTATATAAGGGGACGACCCGATATTGGTTCAAGGGGAGACAACCACAACTCGAGGCCTAGGCGAAGCTTATCTGCTCCCTGGCCATCGAGACTTCATCAATTCCACCACAAACTAGACGTAGGCTTTTACCTTCATCGAAGGGGCCGAACTAGTATAAACCCTCTGTGTCCCTGTGTCCGCTTTAACCCCTTCGAGTTAACCCATTGCGATGGCTCCATGACTAAGTCCTTTGGCTAGGACATCTGCCGTGACAAACCCACGACAAATAGTGTCAATAAACCCATCCACATCTTCCCGACGTGGCTCCTCTAAACTACCCTCGAAAGGTATTTTGCAAACCTTGCAAAATTCATCTAATGGCATCTCTTACCCACATCATATAAATGAGACTCTACTGAAGGAGGTGATTACTCATGAAAATAGTAGAAGTTTTGCATAAAAGTATTGGTGAGTAAGAGATACTATTCGCGTTGGTCGCGGAGGATGTCGGTGAGGCCTGAATTCTCAGCCAATTCATAAAAATCATCATAAATCCCGGCTTCTCTCAAGAAATCATTGGAAGGCCGTTCACACGGCCGAACCTCCGCGGTGTGAGGCAGATTATATTTGGGCCTATGTGATTCTTCACTTTGCTTTTCCTTCGAGCTTCGGCTCGATGAGCCCCTCAATAATCTCTTCATTATTTTCTGAAATTTTTTGAATTTTTTAGTAACTTCAAATAAAAGTGAACCAAGCTCAACAAAATTGATAGGAACTACTCTTACAAGTGCCTAAAGCCCATATTATGCATTAGAACTACTTAGAACCATATAAATTTGACATGCAAGCTCAAGAACATGGTCACCTAGGCAGCACAAATTTGCAATGAATAAAGCACTAGAACAAAAACTAATTGGACCAATGGAGTAGTCACATACCAAGGAACAATCCCCCCAAGCAGTTTTGTGAGAGGTGCTTGGAGCAAGGAGATTGAAAATGGCAGCAAAGTGAGCTAGAACTCGTTCTTGAGCTGGATAGTGATTTTTTTAGGAGAAAGAAGAAGTGTGTGGGTGCAGGAATAAGTGGAGGGGGGCACCATGGGCCCACGAGACAGGGGGGCGCGCCCTCCACCCTCGTGGCCAGGTGCTTGCTCCCCTTGCTGCGTTTTCAGTGCCAGAAATTCTCAAATATTCTAGAAAAAAATCATATTTCAACTTCATGGCATTGGAGAACTTTTATTTTCAGGGTATTTTTATATTGCACGGATAAATCAGAAAACAGACAGGAAAATATTATTTTTACTTTATTTCAACTAAATAACAGAAAGTAAAGAGAGGGTACAAAAGGTTGTGCCTTCTAGTTTCATCCATCTCATGCTCATCAAAACGAATCCACTAACAAGGTTGTTCAAGTCTTGTTAACGAACTCATTCTGAATTGCATGGAACCGTAGAAATTTTGAATAACACTATGTTACCTCAACAGGGATATGCACATCCCCGATAATAATAATATCGTATTTCTTCTTGACAGTAGGAAGAGGAAATTCAAATCCAATAATAATTGATGGAATTTTTCCAATAGAATTGATACTATTAACTTGAGGTTGTTTCCTCGAAAAGTGTACCATATGCTCATTACCATTAACACGAAAAGTGACATTACCTTTGTTGCAATCAATAACGACCCCTGCAGTATTCAATAGAGGTCTTCCAGGAATAATAGACATACTATCGTCCTCGGTAATATCAAGAATGAGAAAGTCCGTTAAAATAGTAACGTTTGCAACCACAACAGGCACATCCTCACAAATACCGACAGATATAGCAGTTGATTTATCAGCCATTTACAAAGATATTTCAGTAGGTGTCAACTTATTCAAATCAATTCTACAATATATAGAGAGAGGCATAACACTAACACCGGCTCCAAGATCACATAAAGCAGTTTTAACATAATTTCTTTTAATGGAGCATGGTATAGTTGGTACTCCTGGATCTCCAAGTTTCTTTGGTATTCCACCCTTAAAAGTGTAATTAGCAAGCATGGTGGAGATTGCAGCTTCAAGTATCTTTCTTTTATTAGTATTAATTTTGAGCATATCAGTTAATCGCATACGCAAAAAGATAGGTCTAATCATTTCAGCAAAGCGCTCAAAATCCTCATCATCCTTTTTCTTGGATGGTTTGGGAGGAAAAGGCATGGGTTTTTGAACCCATACTTGTCTTTCTTTACCATGTTTCCTAGCACCAAAGTCTCTCTTATCATAACGTTGATTCTTTGATTGTGGGTTATCAAAATCAACAGCAGGTTCAATTTCTACATCATTATCATTACTAGGTTGAGCATCATCATGAACATCATCATTAACATTTTCATTAGGTTCATGTTCATTACCAGATTGTGTTTCACCATTAGAAATAGAACTATCATTTGGATTCTCAGGTGTTTCAGCAATAGGTTCACTAGAAGCATGCAAAGTCCTATCATTTTTATTTTCTTCTTTTTAGAAGAACTAGGTGCATCAATATTATTTCTCTGAGAATCTTGTTCAATTCTCTTAGGGTGGCCTTCAGGATACAAAGGTTCCTGAGTCATTCTACTAGTTCTAGTAGCCACTCTAACAACATAGTCAATTTTCTTACTATTCAATTCATTGAGCAAATCATTCTGAGCTTTAAGTACTTGTTCTACTTGAGTGGTAACCATAGAAGCATGTTTACTAATGAGTTTAAGTTCACTTTTAACATTAGCCATATAATCACCCAAGTGTTCAAGCATATTTGAATTGTATTTCAATTGTCTACCAAAATAAGCATTAAAATCTTCTTGCTTCACCATAAAATTATCAAACTCATCTAAGGATTGGCTAGCAAACTTAGTAAGAGGGATTTCAGCTTTAGCCTATATATAGAGAGAATTTACCTTTACTACCTGTGTCGGGTTATCAAGACCTTGAGTTTCTTCAATAGGTGATGGATTAATATCATATGTTTCTTCAACAGACAGTAAATTAAGACCATGTATTTCTTCAATAGGAGGTAAATTCTTAACATCTTCAGCTTTTATACGTTATTCTTTCATAGGTTTCTTTGCCTCATGCATATCTTCAGGACTGAGAAATAGAACACCTCTTTTCTTCTGAGCTGGTTTAGGAATAGGCTCAGGAGTTGGCTCGGGAAGTGGCCAATTATTTTCATTTGTCAACATATTATTCAATAGATTTTCAGCTTCATCCGGTGTTCTTTCCCTGAAAACAGAACCAGCACAACTATCCAGGTAATCTCTAGAAGCATCTGTCTGCGTTCTGGGAACGGGGGTCCCCAGACTTGCCTGCCTGTGGCCTGCGGCGTGGCTCGAAGGGGGCCCAGCACGGCACATCTTCATCAACACAGACCCAAGACCCTCGCGAGGGGCCGAGCCTCGCGGGGCGGACAACACGGAGCTTCCTTAGGCGCGGCCTCATCAGGCTGGCTCGCGAGGAGGCGGAGAGATCAAGGCGGGGTACCTCACGAGGTGCCCATGGCGCAAGCCATGACGACCAAAGGCGCCAGGAGGGCGCCAGCCCGCGTAGTGTCCTCCCTTTCCACTTTGGTGCTAAGGGAGCAAGCGCAGACGAGAGGATCAAGCAAAGGCACCCATTTCAGTGCAACGAGACCAAGACCAACTCCGCGACAAGGTAGAAGTCATTGTGGAGCCCAAGCCAGCGTCATCACCAGAGCCTTTGGCAGGCGAGGACCAACTTTTGTCAGGATAAGTGTACCAGATGTTCCCCTTCAAAATGGCCAATTGTTGGCGCCCTTCCCGCTCAATATTTGGGAAGCGGCCCAGGGCCTTTGCCTATAAATAAGGCTAGCCACCCAAGGGATCGGGGGGACGAATCGATTGGCAATCAGACTGAGAGAGAGAGAGAAGGGTGACTGAACCCCTCTAGCAGTTCATCGCCCCAGCCAAGAATAGACCCCGCGAGGCTGTTCTTCCTTGTATTGTTCATCATCAGCCCAAGAGGCAATCCACCACACCACCACACTAGAGTAGGGTATTACACCACATCGGTGGCCCGAACCAGTATAAACTCCGTGTCTCTTGTGTTGTGTTTTCGATAGCTTAGATCCTTGCGAGGTGGAGGGGTACAGGTAGGTAGGAAGCGTAATCTCCACGCGCACCCCAGAGTTCGAACCTCAAGGGTCTGCCGGAACCCGAAATCCGACATTTTGCGTGCCAGGTAGCGGTGCGCCGGAATCCGCCTTCTACCACTTCGTGCCCCGCCGCGTCGTCATCACCATGTCCGGCGACCAGGCGGGCAACCCAGACCCATGGGCGGCATGGCCCGCCCGCACAGAGCCGCTCGCCTCGGGCGACCTCGTGCCCCAGGAAGCTCGCGGTCCGCAGGGCGCTGCGGGCCGCGGGCGACGCGGACAGGCTTTGACGGCCCTCACACCGCGGCAGGCACGGTCGGCAGCAAGGGCCTCCAATCACGTCGCGACCACGGCGCCATACACCCGCCGGGAGCAGGCGAACTCGAGGGCCGCGCTCACGGTGGCCCGAGAGCTGCTACAGTGTAGGCTACTAGAAGGCTGAAGCTTAAATACCTCCAAAGATGGGACCCTTTGTATGGTTCAAACTTAACCGTTTAGCAATAATACCGCCCATACTAACAGTGTTATCGGAGAATAAACCATGGAACAAAATGATAATATCAGGAACACTAACGTTTCCATAGTTTACGCGACCAATTAAGCAACGACTTGCAAATAATGCAAAGTAGCGTAAAACAGGAAAATGTATGCAAGTGATTCTTGCATCGGAAACTTTCCTAGTTTTCCCTACAGTAATAGTGTCAATAAACCCATCCACATCTTCCTGACATGGCTCCTCTAAACTACCCTCGAAAGGTATTTTGCAAACCTTTCAAAATTCATCTAATGGCATCTTCTTAACCACATCATATAAATGAAACTCTACTGAAGGAGGTGATTACTCATGAAAATAGTAGAAGTTTTGCATAAAAGTATTGGTGAGTAAGAGATACTATTCGCGTTGGTCGCGGAGGATGTCGGCGAGGACTGAATCATCATAAATCCTGACTTCTCTCAAGAAATCATTGGAAGGCCGTTCACACGGCCGAACCTCCGCGGTGCGAGGCAGATTATATTTGGGCCTATGTGCTTCTTCACTTTGCTTTTCCTTCGAGCTTCGGCTCGATAAGCCCCTCAATAATCTCTTCATTATTTTCTGAAAAATTCTGAATTTTTTAGTAACTTCAAATAAAAGTGAACCAAGCTCAACAAAATTGATAGCAACTACTCTTACAAGTGCCTAAAGCCCATATCATGCATTAGAACTACTTAGAACCATATAAATTTGACATGCAAGCTCAAGAACATGGTCACCTAGGCAGCACAAATTTGCAATGAATAAAGCACTAGAACAAAAACTAATTGGACCAATGGAGGAGTCACATACCAAGGAACAATCCCCCCAAGCAGTTTTGTGAGAGGTGCTTTGAGCAAGGGGATCGAAAATGGCAACAAAGTGAGCTAGAACTCGTTCTTGAGCTAGATAGTGATTTTTTTAGGAGGAAGAAGAAGTGTGTGGGTGCAGGAATAAGTGGAGGGGGGCACCGTGGGCCCACGAGAAAGGGGGGCGCGCCCTCCACCCTCGTGGCCAGGTGCTTGCTCCCCTTGCTGTGTTTTCAGTGCCAGATATTCTCAAATATTCTAGAAAAAAATCATATTTCAATTTCATGGCATTTGGAGAACTTTTATTTTCGGGGTATTTTTATATTGCACGGATAAATCAGAAAACAGACAGGAAAATATTATTTTTACTTTATTTCAACTAAATAATAGAAAGTAAAGAGAGGGTACAGAAGGTTGTGCCTTCTAGTTTCATCCATCTCATGCTTATCAAAACGAATCCACTAACAAGGTTGATCAAGTCTTGTTAACGAACTCATTTTGAATTGCATGGAACCGGAGAAATTTCGAATAACACTATGTAAACTCAACGGGGATATGCACATCCCCAATAATAATAATATCGTATTTCTTCTTGACAGTAGGAAGAGGAAATTCAAATCCAATAATAATCGATGGAATTTTTCCAATAGAATTGATACTATTAACTTGAGGTTGTTTCCTCGAAAAGTGTACCGTATGCTCATTACCATTAACATGAAAAGTGACATTGCCTTTGTTGCAATCAATAACAACCCCTGCAGTATTCAATAGAGGTCTTCCAGGAATAATAGACATACTATCGTCCTCGGTAATATGAAGAATGAGAAAGTCCGTTAAAATAGTAACGTTTGCAACCACAACAGGCACATCCTCACAAATACCGACAGATATAGCAGTTGATTTATCAGCCATTTACAAAGATATTTCAATAGGTGTCAACTTATTCAAATCAAGTCTACGATATAAAGAGAGAGGCATAACACTAACACCGGCTCCAAGATCACATAAAGCAGTTTTAACATAATTTCTTTTAATGGAGCATGGTATAGTTGGTACTCCAGGATCTCCAAGTTTCTTTGGTATTCCACCCTTAAAAGTATAATTAGCAAGCATGATGGAGATTTTAGCTTCCGGTATCTTTCTTTTATTAGTAACAGTTTCTTTCATGTTCTTAGCAAAAGGATTCATTTTGAGCATATCAGTTAATCGCATACGCAAAAAGATAGGTCTAATCATTTCAGCAAAGCGCTCAAAATCCTCATCATCCTTTTTCTTGGATGGTTTGGGAGGAAAAGGCATTGGTTTTTGAACCCATACTTCTCTTTCTTTACCATGTTTCCTAGCACCAAAGTCTCTCTTATCATAATATTGATTCTTTGATTGTGGGTTATCAAGATCAACAGCAGGTTTAATTTCTACATCATTATCATTACTAGGTTGAGCATCATCATGAACATCATCATTAACATTTTCATTAGGTTCATGTTCATTACCAGATTGTGTTTCACCATCAGAAATTATCGGTGTACTAGAGTAGGGGTACCCTAGTATCCCAAACTTGTGCACGTGCAGTCGCAGCGTCCCGCGACAAGGCTTGCCGGGTGACCGCCAATATCCTCTATGGTTCCTTTGGAGACATTCTATAACAAAGTATTCAAGCCAAGGAGACAAGGCCCCGGCAAGAGGAGCTTGCCGGGGAGGCCACCCAAGGCATCTCAAGGAAGTTGCCGCGACGCGCCACGCGTCCCGGCAAGACCCGGCGAGCGACAAGCTCCCGGGCGCGACAAGACAACGGCCGCGGCAAGGCGTTTGCCGCGGCTAGCAACCACTCTGTACCCGCGCTCCAGCACACCCACCAACGTGTCGCTCTGGGACCCTTCCAGGCGTACGTGGCGGGAGGCTGTGCAGCCAGGGGTGCACTGTGGCAAGCGGCGCTGACAAGATCGCCATCGTGGCGAGCGGTGGCGTCCCTGATGGTCCCTTTTCTGCACTGTTTGGGCGACGTAGATAGGCATTTAATTCCCTTGTCCCCTGCCGTCTGGGTTAGGTAGTATACACTGTACAGGTAGCTGTACCAACCGCAGCACATTTCCATTTTTACCCTTATCTACGTTGCCACCTGTTGGAGACCCCTTGAGTATATAAAAGGAGTCCCATGCACAATGTAGAAGGGGAGGACAGTAGAACGCTCACGCTCGGTCTCGTTAGCTGCTGGTGCGTACTGTAGCACTCAGCGCTCCCGAGCAAGAACTCAATACAAACAACAAAGCAGCAGTAGGAGTATTATCTCTTCGGAGAGCTCCGAAGCTGGGTAAACTGCTCGTGTGCTCTGCCTCGATCAGCTCTTCGTGCGACCTCCGCCCCCCGCCGAACCGAAAGGGGCTCGGTCCCCATAGGTGCTCGTGAATCAGTTTCCCCAACATCTTTGGCGCGCCAGGTAGGGGGCGTCGAGGTTGTGTGAACCTGATCCGACGTTCACACGAGCTAGATCTTCATCATCTTCATTGACATGCCGCCGAAGAAGAAGGCTTCGAAGGCGGCTGCTCCTTCCGCAACAGACCCACCACCGCCGGAGCAAACGGCTGGTGGGGAAGACACCGGCGGAAGAACGGGCGTCGACGACGGAGCCCACAGTGCCGCCAGGTCCAAGAACAAGGCTGCGCTGCCCATCGGCGGTGTAGCCGGCTCCCACGACGACCGAGCGTCCATAGATGCACCGCGCCCATCTCAGGAGGCGCAGGACCGGCAGCGTCGTGGTACTCACGGTACCATACGCTCGTTGGACCCAGATCGAGCTGGCGGATCTCGGGATGCTCCAGGCCAGCATGCGCGTCAACGTGCTGGCGCGAGCGAGGCACGGTCGCCTGGACGGGATATTGCTCCTTCTAACACAGTTAGAAGTCCGAGCATATCCCGCTCCTCGCACCGTTCGCCACCGCTACCCGCCACTCCAGCAGAAGCTTTGGCGCGAGCTCAACTGCTCCTAGACTTCCCTCCGACGCCAGACAAGATCGACGACTGGAGGGCCACCATTCAGAGTCTCATCGGCTTCGCCAACGGCGACACTCCACGGGAGCCGACTACGTCGCAGCCGCGGCAAGTCAGCCAGGCGCGACCCGATGGCGACAAGACCGGTGGGGGTGCAACCACCATGCACTCTCCGCCCCGAAGGCCAAGATCGCCGACTCGCCGGGTCCACCGCGACAGCGACTCCACTGCTTCATCAGATCCACGAGCTCGTCACGATCAATGCCAAGTTCTTCACGAACGACAGCAAGAAGACGCTCATACTCGCATCGAGCGCCGAAGAGAAGCGCGGCGTCAGTCAGACCAGCGCGCTGGGCCCACTGTCGACATGCGTGCGCCAGGGGAACCAGGCTACCTGTCGTACGCGGTAGGTTGCCCTGCGTTTACCCGTGAGCTGCGGCAAGTCCAGTGGCCCAGCACGAAGAATTTCAAGCCAGACTTACCCAAGAAGTACGACGGCAAGTTGCATCCGTCAGAGTTCCTCAGCATCTACACCATCACGGTACAAGCTGCTGGGGGGTGCGACGACAAGATCCTTGCCAACTACTTCCCGCTGGTGCTCAAGCCCAACGTCAGGTCCTGGCTCATGCACTTGCCGGACAACTCCATATCTTCTTGGGCAGACCTATGCCATCAGTTTGTCGGCGCCTTTACAGGCGGCCACAAACCTCATGGCCAGGAGAGTGATCTTCATCTGCTTGCCTAGAAAGAAGGAGAGCCCCTGCGCAAGTACATCCAGAGATTCATCCATGTGCAACGCAACATCCCAGATGTTCACCCTGCCGCAGTCATCAGCGCGTTCCATCAGAACGTGCGTAACCGCAGGATGCGGGAGGAGATGGCAATGTGCAAGATCAGAGACATCAGTGAGCTGTATGCCCTGGCCGACAGGTGTGCACATGCTGAGGAAGGGAGGAAACTCCCCGGAGAGAATACAGGAACAGGAGGATCTGACAGCGATGATGCCGCCCCGGCAAAGAAAAGCCGGCGGCGGAACAACAGGAAGAGGAAAGGCAAAGATGTGCTAGTTATTGAGCAGTCCGGCAACGAAGGTGGCGCCAAGAAAGCCAAGGCTGGTAGCTCCGGCAAGGAGGTTTCCACATGCGCCAACTGCCAGGCTGTGGCGGCCGCCGACAAGCAGGACGGCACCAACAAACAGTACTGCAAGATTCACCGCACCAAGGGCCATGACCTCCAGAGCTGCAAGAAGGTCGAGCAGCTTGTCGAGCTGCAAAAGGCCGAATACGAGCGACGTGAGAAGGAGAAAGCCCAAGGAGGTGCTAGAGGATCCGGCGCGAAGCGCATCGGCCGGGGAGGACGCCGCGGCAAGGCCAAGCAGCGGCAAGGAGACAGACCTCCCCGCGGCCGCGACAAGCATGAAGATGACGACGATGAAGAAGACATGGATGATGATGAAACCAGTGAGCAGGAGCTCCAGAAAGCCACAGAGGTCTTGTGCGTTGACGGCGGTGCTTCTCTGCATACTTCACACCGCCAACTCAAGCAGTGGGTGCACGAAGTCAATGCGGCAGAACCACACGTTGAGTCACGCAAGCTTCTGAAATGGTCTAGCACGCCTATCATCTTTGATATTGAGGACCACCCTGATCGCACAACTACTGTCGGGTGCTTGCCGATGTTGGTTTCACCAACTATCCGCAACCTCAAGGTCACTAAGATGCTAGTTGACAGCGGGGCCGGCTTGAACCTGATCTCCTCCGCTGTGCTCAGGAAACTCCAGGTCCCTGACAGCGAGCTCGAAGAGACCGGCACATTCCAAGGAATCAACCTGAGAAGGAGCAAGCCGAAGGGGAAGATCACGTTGCCGGTGACATTTGGCAGCGAGTTGAACTTCAGAACTGAGAGGGTCACTTTTGACGTCGCCGATTTTCCATTGCCTTACAATGGGATTCTCGGCCGTCCAGCACTCGCCAAGTTCATGGCGGCCTCTCACTATGCGTATAACATGCTGAAGATGCCAGGCCCGATAAGTGTCATCTCTGTCCCTGGCGACAAGAAGGATGCTCTTATCTGCGCCGACAAAATCTACCGGGAAGCAGCAGCCGCAACAGATCACAAGCCACTTGCCGCCGAAGCTCCCGGGGGGAAGAAGAAGACCAAGTCCGGCAAGAGTTCTGATGCCCACTCCGGCAAGTGCACCTCTTCGGAGTGCTGCGCTACCGTCGAGGACGCACCATCGAGCTCCACCGGCAAGTGTAAGAAGACAATGGCAGCTCCGCCAGCGACCAAGAAGGTGTCCGCCAAGGAGGACGGCACTGGTGGTACTTTCACCATCAGTGCCACTCTCGACCCTAAATAGGAAAGCGCGCTCATTGCTTTCTTGCGGGCGAATGTCGATGTGTTTGCGTGGCAACCGTCTGACATCCCCGGTGTTCCCAGGAAAGTAATTGAGCACCACCTTGTCGTCTGTCCTCATGCGCGGCCTGTCAAGCAGAAAGTCAGAAAGCAAGCAATGGAGCGCCAAGAATTCATCGCAGAATAGATCAAGAAATTGGAAACAGCAGGCCTTGTCATAGGAGTGCTCCATCCTACGTGGGTTGGCCAATCCTGTAGTCGTGCGCAAGGCAAACGGGAAATGGAGGCTTTGTATCGACTTTACCGATGTCAATAAAGCTTGTCCCAAGGACCCGTTTCCCTTGTCGCGCATCGACCAGATTGTTGACTCCACGGCCGGATGTGACTTGCTTTCATTTCTTGACGCATACTCAGGATACCATCAGATCTTCATGGCAGAAGAGGATGAGGAGAAAACCGCATTCATCACTCCCTGTGGCACGTACTGTTTCATACAGATGCCTTTCAGTTTAAAGAATGCTGGTTCAACATTTGCAAGGGTAGTCCATACTGCTTTTGAACCGCAAATACACAGAAATGTGGAGGCCTACATGGATGATATAGTTGTCAAGAGCAGGGACAAAGCAACTCTGATTCAAGATTTAGAAGAGACTTTTGCAAATCTACGCAAGATCAGCCTCAAGCTCAACCCGAGAAGTGCGTGTTTGGAGTCCCTTCCGGCAAGCTTCTCGGGTTCTTCGTGTCTCAGCAGGGAATTGAAGCCAATCCCGACAAGATCAAGGCCATTGAGCAGATTGAAGCACTGAAGCGCGTCAAGGATGTACGGAGACTTGCCGGCTGCGTGGCGGCTCTCAGCAGGTTTATCTCTAAGTCTGCTGAGCGCGCCCTGCCGTTTTTCAAAATTTTGAAAAAGGCAGGTCCAATGAAATGGACTCCGGAAGCGGAGGTTGCGCTGCAGGACTTGAAGAGATACCTGTCCTCCACTCCAATAATTGTCGCACCTAAGCCACAAGAGAAGTTGCTTCTGTATCTGGCGGCAACCAATCAAGTGGTTAGTGTTGCGTGAGTAGCGGAGAGGGAGGCAGATGATGAGCCAGCAACCACGGCGAGCGCATCCAGCTACAAGCAGGGGGCTTCCCCGACAAGCTCTGGTCCCGGCAAAGATGGATCTGCGCAGGCGCCCGAGGAGATACAGAAGAAAATGGTGAAGCGCCCAGTCTACTTTGTCAGTTCCCTTCTGCAGGGGGCTAGGGTACTCTGGTGTGCAGAAATTGCTTTTCGGTCTTCTCATGGCCTCGAGAAAGCTGCGCCATTACTTCCAAGCACATGAGATAACAGTTGTCACTCGTTTTCCGCTGAAGAAGATACTGCAGAATCCAGAAGCAACAGGCAGGATTGTTGAGTGGGCACTGGAACTGTCAAGCTTTGGCCTCAAGTTTGAGAGCACTTCAACTATCCAAAGCAGAGCATTGGCAGAATTCATAGCAGAGTGGACGCCAACACCAGATGAAGAAATTCCAGAAACAAGCATCCCCGTCAAGGAAGCAAGCAAAGAGTGGCTGATGTACTTTGATGGTGCTTTCTCGCTGCAAGGCGCCGGTGCTGGCATACTGCTTGTCGCACCCACTGGAGAGCACCTTAAGTACGTAGTCCAGATGCACTTTCCCAAGGAGCAAGCAACAAACAATACTGCAGAGTATGAAGGATTGCTTGCCGGTCTCAGGATCGTGCCATACCTTGGGATCAAGAAGCTCATTATCAGGGGTGACTCACAACTTATCGTCCGCCAAGTGAATAAGAGTTATTAGAGTCCGTTGATGGAAGCTTACGTTGATGAAGTGAGGAAGCTAGAAGAGCACTTTGTCGGCCTACAGATGGAACATGTTCCAAGAGCTCAGAACGACATTGCCGATGGCCTGTCAAAGTGCGCAACACTTAAGTTACCTGTGGAACCAGGGATCTTTGTGCTCAAGCTGACTCAACCGTCTGTGACGCCATCAACTGGACAGAGCAAGAAGAGGAAGTTAATTTCTGGTGACTATTTTCCGGCAGAGCTTCCCGAAGCCGCCGCCAAGAAGGTCCCCAAGATCAACACCAAGAGTGCTGGGGAGCAGTCTGCTCCGGCAAACCCCAGGGTTTGTTCCGTTGAAGCAGACTCTCCCGACAAGTTTTGCTCCGGCAAGCTTGTCGGGGAACGTCAAGCTCTGGGTGAGCCGCAGTTTCTCGCCGTAGAAGCAGATGTTCCCACAGCAGCAGATGTGCCTTTAGTCCTTGCTGTCGAGCCACAAGCTCCAGCATGGGCACAACAGATCGTCCGTTTCCTTCAGACAGGAGAACTTCCCGAAGAGCAAGAAGAAGCGGAAAGAGTAGCCCGGCAGTCAAGTATGTACCAGTTTGTCGAGAACGCACTGTACATAAGAAGACTCAACGGGGTGAAATTGAAGTGTATTCACAGGGAAGACGGACAAAACCTGTTGGCACAGATACATGGAGGCATATGTGGTCACCACATTGGCGCAAGAGCGCTTGCCGGCAAAGCTTTCCGGCAAGGTTTCTTTTGGCCGACAGCCCTCCAGGATGCGACTGCACAAGTAACCAAGTGTGAAGCGTGCCAGTTTCATTCCAAGCAGATACACCAGCCAGCTCAAGCTCTCCAGACGATCCCTTTATCCTGGCCATTTTCGGTCTGGGGGCTCGACATCCTTGGCCCCTTCCCCCGAGCAGTCGGGGGCTTTGAGTACTTGTACGTCGCAATCGACAAGTTCACAAAGTGGCCGGAAGTGGAAGCAGTGAGGAAGGTGACAGCACAGTCAGCAGTCAAGTTCTTCAGGTCAATTGTTTGCCGCTTCGGGATCCCTAACAGGATCATCACCGACAACGATACGCAATTCACGAGCCGCACCTTCATGTAGTACGTCCAAGATCTTGGCGCCAAGGTCTGCTTCGCTTCTGTTGCTCATCCCAGGACCAACGGTCAAGCGGAGAGGGCAAATGCTGAAGTGCTGCATGGACTCAAGACCAGGACTTTCGACAGGCTGCACGGGTGCGGAAGAAACTGGATTGAGGAGCTGCCGGTGGTTCTTTGGTCGATCAGGACGACGCCAAATCGAGCCACTGGCCAGACACCTTTCGCTCTAGTCTATGGAGCAGAGGAAGTTCTCCCCACGGAACTCGTATACGGCTCGCCTCGAGTGCTCGCTTATGATGAGCTTGAGCAAGAGCAGATGCGACAAGATGATGCGCTGCTCCTTGAGGAAGACCGTCTTCAGGCTGCTGTACGAGCTGCTCGCTACCAGCAAGCTTTGCGCCGCTACCATAGCAGCAAAGTTAACGCCAGAAGTCTCGAGGAAGGCGACCTTGTTCTTCGGCGCGTTCAGTCCGCCTAGAATTCCAACAAGTTGACGCCGAAGTGGGAAGGCCCTTACCGGGTGAAACGAGTCACTAGGCCTGGCGCTGTCCGCCTTGAGACCGAAGATGGCATTCCGGTGAGCAACTCCTGGAACATTGAGCATCTTCGTAAGTTTTACCCGTAAGGCGCGGTTGCCTGACCCTGCTCCGGCAACCATCTTTTGTACAAGTTTTGCCGCTGTTGCATGTAATCCTTTGTACAAAGCCAGGCGCAGACCCTATGCATAAGTAAAGCTCATGTGCTCCACACATCTTGTCAATTTCATGCTTTTTATTTTTTGCATGAGTTATCTGACACTTTGTGCAGCGAACACCCCCAGTAAGCAATAACGAGCCATAAGGCTCCATATCATTATTTTCTGTACTTCCTTTTTTCTTAAGGAAATGAAGGTTCCTTCGCCCACAAGTTTGCCGGGGGGGAAGGGAAAGATAATGGTTTGGACTAGGCATCGTTCAAGAAAGTTTCGCCTTGCTGGGAAGCAAAAGACAGAAAAGCTAAGTTGCCAAAGTTTGAGCAATCAGATGTTTTTAAATTTTTAAGTTATCTTCCTTAAACCACCATGCTTTGTATGGAAAACCTGTGCGCGAAGGAACCGGCTCGTGGCTAGTTGCGCCCTTACTTTGTTTCGAGTTCGCTCAACAGTTTAAGTGTGCTGCGACTAGAGTCGCGCCCTTACTTTGTTTCGAGTTCGCTCAACAACTTAAGCGAGCTGCTACTAGTTACGACAGGGTTTCTTGTCGGCAAACCTTGTCGTAACTAGTCGCAGCTCGCTTAAGTTGTTGAGCGAACTCGAAACAAAGTAAGGGCGCAACTAGCCACGAGCCGGTTCCTTCGCGCACAGGTTTTCCATACAAAGCATGGTCGTTTAAGGAAGATAACTTAAAAATTTATAAACATCTGATTGCTCAAACTTTGGCAACTTAGCTTTTCTGTCTTTTGCTTCCCGGCAAGGCGAAACTTTCTTGAAAGACGCCTGGTCCAAACCATTATCTTCCAGTTCCCTAAAAGCGTAGGGCAAAAACATACAAAGGAAGGAGTCAAGTAAAGGAAATAACATTGTGATCACTGCCCAAAATAAGAGTTATATTACAACATAGCTTGTCACGGCTCTAATAGACTGTTTTCATAACACGATCAGCAGCGACAAGAAAAGAAGGAAACGGGCGGCCTAGTCCACGCGATCGCCCTCAACCCTCTTGATCCCGCTCACCTTGTCCACAATGGGTGCGACAAGGTCCTTGAGCGCCTCCAGATCAGCTTCCGCCGGCAGGGATCTGAGGACGTTGGTGAGGTTGAGGCCCGGGTTGCGGAAGGCTACCTTCACCAACACTTTTTGAAGAGCTCCCGCGCAGATCTTGCGCGACTCGTCGGCCAGCTGCTTCGGGATCTTCTCCCGGAGTCGCTGAAGGGCCGTCGCCACGCCTTTGAAGAACAGAGTGAGCTTGGCGCTGGATGGGAGGCTCTCATCAGAAGGATACCCGAGATCCTCCATCCCCAGCTGCGCTAGCTCCCTGTCAATATCTGCGGCAGCATTCACAAGACCTTCCGTCCACTGCTCCAGATTCTCCCTGAAGGTGTTCTGGGTGGCAGCAATGCTCTCCAGCAGCGCCTTGTCGGCCTTGATTTCCTTCCTCAGGGCCGCCTCCTGCTCCCTGGCGCCGTCCAGCCTCTTGGTCAAAGCGGTCAGCTTCAACTCAAGATCGGCGTTAGAGTCCTTGGTGGCGCCAAGCTTCTTGATCTTCTCGGCGAGACGACCCTGCAGCTCACCAAAGGTGTAGGCGTCCTTCTCGCGCTCATGCTTGCGCGGCAAGCTCTTCACTGCTCGCCCTGAGATCGGTTTCCAGCTGCGCCACCTTCATCTCCAACTCCTTCTTGGCGGCCTCGGCGGCTGCGGCAGCATCCTCCGCTTGCTTGATAGCTCCGCCAAGTGTTCGCTCGCGCGCGGCAAGCTCCTCCTCGTGGCTATCTAGGTTGACCTTCCGCTGCGCCAGTTCACCCTCCTGCGCCGACAGCTTCTCAGCGGCAAGCCGCTGCTGCTCCTCGACGTCAGCCTTCTCGAGGAGGAAGGCCTTCTGCGCCTCCTCGTGCTGCTCCCGCTCCTCCGCCAAGGACCGGAGAGCAGCCTGGTTGATGCCTCGGAGCTCTGCCGCGCGTTTCTCAATGTTGGCTCCCGCCTTCGCGGCAAGCGCTTTCGCGGGATTCCAGCTTGGCTTGCCGAGCGTGGTAGAGCGACAACAACTTCCGCAGCAGTTGCTCCTCCTCAGGCTCATCGCTGCTGCTGCTTGGCGCGTCGACCAACGTCAGCCCAGCAGAGGCGAGCACCTCCATGTCAAAGCTTTCTCCTTCGACCGGTGCCCTGGACGTTGATGCCCAGGGGAGGTTGATGAAGATGCCATCGCCGACCTTCAAGTAGACGCCAGGCTGGGGCTCTTCGGAGCCTGGCGCTGCGGCAGCGACGGAAGGGTCGGCGGTCGGCGTAGCGCCTGACGCTCATGCGGCCTCGGGGCCATCAGTGCGATCACCAGACCCCTCGTCAGCTGCTGCGGCGGCAGCCTTGGCGGCCTCTTCGCCGGCGGGATCATCAGTGCCGGCCGCTTCTTCGGTGGCGGCGGCATCATCAACAACAACCTCGATCTCCATCGGCTCCTCAGTAGATGGATCTGACGGCCGAAAAAGGAAGAAAAGTCAAGCAGATATCCAAAAATAAGATCAAACGAAGAAGAACCCAAGGGAAGTTTAGAAGCAAGAAGTACCTGTACCAGGCTCGGCATTTGGGATCTCCGCTGCCGGGGGGTCACTGGTACCGCCCCTTGCTGGAGACTTCTCCCTTGCCGGAGAGCTCTCCCTTATCGGAGGATTCTCCCTTGCCGGAGAACTCTCCCTTGGTGGCGTAGTCGAAGCAGATGGCATGTCAGGGGCGGCATCCGGACGCTCCTGGTGGGGCTGCTTTGCTCCTACACAAGCCAACAGTCAGATATCAGCAAACAAAGAGTATCCATGCGCGCCTAACAGCGGGAAGCAAACCATATACTTACGCTGGGGGCTGCGCTGGGGGCTGCTCTGAAGAACAGCTGCCGGGTACGGCAAGTTTGTCTCGGGCGCACCCCCTGCTGACACGGTGGGATCATCCTCGATGACAATCACCGGGACCTTGGCTCTCTTTGCCACTCTCTAGGCCAGAGTCCTAAAAAGGGATAAGTTCAGAGTAAAGCAAATGAGATACAACACAAGACAGCAAGTATTGAAGACATACAAGTACAACAAGAATCCTACTCCTCTTCTTCCTCGTCGGAGCTGAGCGTGGAGAAGTCAAAGCCTGGCCCACCTCCGGCGCGAGGAGGTGGAGGAGTAGGATCCCTTGGCCGCTTGGTGGGAGCTGGAGCGGCGGACCGGGAGGACCCCGCTCCAGTTGCCGCTGCAGCGTGAGGTGCTTCCGCGGCAACAGAACTTGCTGCGGTGGAGCGTGTCGTGCGGCGCGGCGGGGGTTGACTCGTCCGCCGCTGCGCTACGTCCCCGGCCTTGCGAAGACACCTTCTTGGTGGAGCCGGGGGCTCTGCTTGTGGAGCCCGGGGCTCTGCTTGCGGCAAGCTGCCCGAAGACGAAGAGGAAGAGGAGCCGATCTCCAACGAGCCGCTCGTATCCTCGGCGGGCCCGCTCGGCCCGACGTCATGCCCGGAGGACTTCTCCTCGCCGGCAAGATCCTCTCGCTCGGCAAGGCTTGCCGCCTCTGCTGCCTCTGCCTCCTCCACGGTGAACCCAAACTCGCCCACAGCTGCGGCTGCCGCCGCCTCTTCCAGCCTGGTGGCGATGCGCTTGATCTCCTCGTCGGTGGTGTCCCGGGTGAGGCCCCTCTGCTCATCGGCGTCGATCGGCACTTCTACCAAGCCATCGAAGAACGCCTGCACGACATCATCTTCAGGCTCTATCGAGGCTGGGTCAATTCCATGCGAGTCGCACAGCGGCATCATTGCATGGATGCGGTCAAGCAAGGTGATGTTGCACTGCGGAACGACGCCCCTCGGCAACCTGAACACTTCGGGATGCTGAGGGTCGTACTTGAATAGCTCCTGGAGCATCGCGTTGAGCTCCAGGACAGTGAAGTTGAAGTTGAGGCCCGGCCGCAGCCTCATGATATCCGCCGCGTTCTGGAACTCCCAGGCGGGTCTCCTCCTCTCCTGTAGAGGGGCGATGCGGTGGCGAAGGAAATCTGCGCCAACCGCTCCTATAGTAAGCCCGGCAAGCCTGAGGCATAGGATCCGGGCGACGACAATCTTCAGTCTGTCGTCTTTCGGGGCCAAGCTACTCCAATCACTGCCGCGCACTACTGGAGTTTGGCGCAGGGCGGTAAACCGCTGTGGGTTCTCCTCGACAATCAGGCACCAGTCCGCCCTCCACTCCTCCCACTTGCTGCGGAACTCTCCATCCAGATAAGCATCCTTCTTGCCGGCTTTTGAGATCCAGGCGATTCCGCCGGGTAATGGCTCTCCTTTCTCAACTCGAGGCGAAAAGAAGTGGTGGAAAAGGGCTACGTTTGGATGGATTCCGACAAAGTTTTCGCAGAGATGTGCAAAAACTGCCATGGTCAGGACAACATTGGGGGTGAAGTCAAGGACGCGGAGCCCGTAGGTGTTCATGACGTCATAGAAAAATTCAGAAAAGGGGGCAGAGCCCGAAGTAGAAGAACAAGGCGAAGAAAGGGTACGCAGTGGGAGCCTTTTCCCAAGCAGCGGCTGGGAGTACCTTCGTGCGCGGATGCGCTCGCGTCCCCGTCGACCAGAAGAGGTAGTAGTACTCCTTTAGCTCTTCCGCGGCAAGATTAGGAGGGAAGATTGCCCGCTCCTTTCGCAGCGCCACGAGCCGCTGCGCCTCGGCCGACTTCACCTTCTCGGCTTTCGGAGCCATGGCGGGAGTGGTGAGGGAGGACGACGGCGTTGGTGGTGCTGGTGGCGATGGGGGCAGGGCGCTGCTCTCCTTTGGTTTTGGGAAGAAGGGGAGTGGCGGAGATTCTCGGGGATGGAATAGCAACGGGCAGATGGGCGAAATGCCCCTGTTTCCCCTGCTTATAAGGAGAAAGGGAGCGGACGTTCCGCCTTTCCGAATAAAGAAACCACCCACAATCTCTCCCACGATGCCGCAATCGACGCGTGCCGTTCGGGGAGGGCGCGGTGGATACGGAGTAAGATACAGCGTGACCCAGGCCGCGCGTGCCCGTGCCCTGTTTTGGGCCTGGCCCAACGGCGCTCGGCACCGTGTATGGCCCAGTCCCGGGGGCTCCTGTCGGTGTACTAGAGTAGGGGTACCCTAGTATCCCGAACTTGTGCACGGGCAGTCGCAGCGTCCCGCGGCAAGGCTTGCCGGGTGACCGCCAATATCCTCTGTGGTTCCTTTGGAGCCATTCAAGAACAAAGTATTCAAGCCAAGGAGACAAGGCCTCGCAAGAGGAACTTGCCGGGAAGGCCACTCAAGGCACGAGACCCCGACAGGAGGAGCTTGCCGGGGAGGCCACCCAAGGCATCTCAAGGAACTTGCCGCGACGCGCCACGCGTCCCGGCAAGACCCGGCGAGCGACAAGCTCCCGGGCGCGACAAGACAACGGCCGCAGCAAGGCGTTTGCCGCGGCTAGCAACCACTCTGTACCCGCGCTCCAGCACACCCACCAACGTGTCGCTCTGGGACCCTTCCAGGCGTACGTGGCGGGAGGCTGTGCAGCCAGGGGTGCACTGTGGCAAGCGGCGCTGACAAGATCGCCATCGTGGCGAGCGGTGGCGTCCCTGACGGTCCCTTTTCTGCACTGTTTGGGCGACGTAGATAGGCATTTAATGCCCTTATGCCCTGCCGTCAGGGTTAGGTAGGATACACTGTACAGGTAGTTGTACCAACCGCAGCACCTTTCCATTTTTACCCTTATCTACGTTGCCACCTGTTGGAGACCCCTTGAGCATATAAAAGGAGGCCCATGCACAACGTAGAAGGGGGGAGGACAGTAGAACGCTCACGCTCGGTCTCGTTAGCTGCTGGTGCATACTGTAGCACTCAGCGCTCCCGAGCAAGAACTCAATACAAACCACAAAGCAGCAGTAGGAGTATTATCTCTCCGGAGAGCTCCGAAGCTGGGTAAACTGCTCGTGTGCTCCGCCACGATCTGCTTTTCGTGCGACCTCTGCCCCCCGCCGAACCGAAAGGGGCTCGGTCCCCATAGGTGCTCGTGGATCAGTTTCCCCGATAGAAATGGAACTATCATTTGGATTCTCAGGTGTTTCAACAATAGGTTCACTAGAAGCATGCAAAGTCCTATCATTTTTATTTTCTTCTTTTTAGAAGAACTAGGTGCATCAATATTATTTCTCTGAGAATCTTGTTCAATTCTCTTAGGGTGGCCTTCAGGATACAAAGGTTCCTGAGTCATTCTACTAGTTCTAGTAGCGACTCTAACAGCATAGTCAATTTTCTTACTATTCAATTCATTGAGCAAATCATTCTGAGCTTTAAGTACTTGTTCTACTTGAGTGATAACCATAGAAGCATGTTTACTAATGAGTTTAAGTTCACTTTTAACATTAGCCATATAATCACCCAAGTGTTCAAGCATATTTGAATTGTATTTCAATTGTCTACCAAAATAAGCATTAAAATCTTCTTGCTTCACCATAAAATTATCAAACTCATCTAAGCATTGGCTAGCAAACTTAGTAAGAGGGATTTCAGCTTTATCCTATATATAGAGAGAATTTACCTTTACTACCTGTGTCGGGTTATCAAGACCTTGAGTTTATTCAATAGGTGATGGATTAATATCATATGTTTCTTCAACAGGCGGTAAATTAAGACCATGTATTTCTTCAATAGGAGGTAAATTCTTAACATCTTCAGCTTTTATACGTTTTTCTTTCATAGGTTTCTTTGCCACTTGCATATCTTCAGGACTGGGAAATAGAACACCTCTTTTCTTCTGAGCTGGTTTAGGAATAGGCTCAGGAGTTGGCTCGGGAAGTGGCCAATTATTTTCATTTGTCAACATATTATTCAATAGATTTTCAGCTTCATCCGGTGTTCTTTCCCTGAAAACAGAATCAGCACAACTATCCAGGTAATCTCTAGAAGCATCTGTCGGCGTTCTGGGAACGGGGGTCCCCAAACTTGCCTGCCTGCGGCCTGCGGCGTGGCTCGAAGGGGGCCCAGCACGGCCCATCTTCATCAACACAGACCCAAGACCCTCGCGAGGGGCCGAGCCTCGCGGGGCGGACGACATGGAGCTTCCTCAGGTGTGGCCTCATCAGGCTGGCTCACGAGGAGGCGGAGAGATCAAGGCGGGGTACCTCACGAGGTGCCCATGACGCAAGCCATGACGACCAAAGGCGCCAGGCGGGCGCCAGCCCACGCAGTGTCCTCCCTTTCCTCTTTGGTGCTAAGGGAGCAAGCGCAGACGAGAGGATCAAGCAAAGGCACCCATTTCGGTGCAACGAGACCAAGACCAACTCCGCGACAAGGAAGAAGTCATTGTGGAGCCCAAGCCAGCGTCATCACCAGAGCCTTTGGCAGGCGAGGACCAACTTTAGTCAGGATAAGTGTACAAGATGTTCCCCTTCAAAATGGCCAATTGTTGGCGCCCTTCCTGCTCAATATTTGGGAAGAGGCCCACGGCCTTTGCCTATAAATAAGGCTAGCCACCCAAGGGATCGGGGGGACGAATCGATTGGCAATCAGACTGAGAGAGATAGAAGGGCGACTGAACCCCTCTAGCAGTTCATCGCCCCAGCCAAGAACAGACCCTTGTGAGGCTGTTCTTCCTTGTATTGTTCATCATCAGCCGAAGAGGCAATCCACCACACAACCACACTGGAGTAGGGTATTACACCACATCGGTGGCCCGAACCAGTACAAACTCTGTGTCTCTTGTGCTGTGTTTTCGATAGCTTAGATCCTTGCGAGGTGGAGGGGTACAGGTAGGTAGGAAGCGTAATCTCCGCTCGCACCCCAGAGTTCGAACCTCAAGGGTCTGCCGGAACCCGAAATCTGACATTTGGCGCGCCAGGTAGGGGTGCACCGGAATCTGCCTTCTACCACTTCGTGCCCCGCCGCGTCGTCATCAGCATGTCCGGCGACCAGATAGGCAACCCAGACCCATGGGCGGCATGGCCCGCCCGCACAAAGCCGCTCGCCTCGGGCGACCCCGTGCCCCAGGAAGCTCGCGGTCCGCAGGGCGCTGCAGGCCGCGGGCGACGCGGACAGGCTTCGACGGCCCTCACACCACGGCAGGCACGGTCTGCAGCAAGGGCCTCCAATCACGCCGCGACCACGGCGCCATACACCCGCCGGGAGCAGGCGAACTCGAGGGCCGCGCTCACGGTGGCCCAAGAGATACTACAGTGCAGGCTACTGGAAGGCGGCCGCGACGTGCTGCTGGAACAGGTCGCCAAGCTCCTGGGCTTTGCCCCCTCGGGGGCTCACCCCTTCTGCACCCAACTCCCGCCTCAAGACCAGGGTGGCCCACGCGGGGGCTCGGCGCACGCCCGCGGGCTCGAAGGCTACTCCAACACCAGCGAGGCTGTCGGCACCGGACCGGCGGCGGCGCTATCACCGCCCCCGGTCCGTGAAGAAGAAGGACTCGACGCGACCCACGGTCTCAGTGGACAGCCGCGCTACCACCCCGTAGTGAGCGCATCGAGCAGAGCTGCATGGCACGCGGAGCACTACGGCGTGGCCTTCGGGATGACGGCACCAGAAGAATACGTGCCCCACATGATGGACCAAAGGCACCCTCGCGAGGGTGAATAAGGCCCGCTCCTCAGCCCAGGCTGGGGGAGCGAGGCAACAGGAGCCCAGGGATGGCCCCACCAGCCACACTGGAAACAACGATTATCGGGTACCGCTACTTCCTCAGGAGCAGGCATACGCTAATCATGGATCGCAGGAGGTGCAGGTTGCCACAGCGGGCAGCTGCCCCGCTCCCACAGTCTCCTACCCCTCGGGAGGAGGGCGCAGGGGGCTGTAGGAGAGGGGCAGAGATCTGACATCACCACCGCGGCGTTCGGAGCAAGGCGTTCTCAGGAGGTAGGCCCTCTGTTGGGGAGGTGCCTCAGGGCCTGCCCCTGGCGGAGGACCCGTGGTCGTCGGGGGAACCGCTGGCGACCGCTCTACCCCATCGGCGGCGTCCTGGTTTCCGGTCGTCGTTGATGGCACTAGAGTGTGGCGCAAGGCGGGGACCTCGTCTGGCGATATGAAGCAAGGCCGATACCTGTGAAGAAGGCCCAGTGCCTGTGAAGCTCGCCGCCCCGTGACACTCTCACATAATAATGAGTGGGGCTGTACACGCCCCGGAGTCTCAGGGGTGCCGGCCTCAGGCCCTGGGCCTCCCTCCCACGCCTAGTGGAAGCACTTAGCTTCGCGCTAGTGAGAAGACGTCCAAGACTAGACTAGGTGTCGGACACGGACTTTTGTCTGCTTTCATTGCTTTTCCCCTTTGGTTGTAATTTTCCCCCGCTGGATTTAAGTTGGATTCGAATTTGAGATTTGCGCGTTTTCGGGGAAGGGGTGCTTAGTCTCGTTCGAGCCATTTCTCGCGTTCCGATTACCACTTTGCCTCGGCTGCCTCCTCTCGCGAGCCCCTCGCGAGCCAGGTCAGGCCTAGCTTGCGCGCAGCCCAGACTGCCGCCACCACGTCCTCTCGGGAGGATTTCCAATGCTTGTGAAGATTGTCCTTTTGGAAAAGGCCCGGAGCCTGTGAAGAAGGCGAATGCCTGTGAAGATTATCCTTTTGGAAAAGGCCCGGAGCCTGTGAAGAAGGCGAATGCCTTTGAAGATTGTCCTTTTGGAAAAGGCCCAGAGCCTGTGAAGAAGGCGAATGCCTGAGAAAATTATCCTTTTGGAAAAGGCCCGGAGCCTGTGAAGAAGGCGAACGCCTGCGAAGATTATCCTCTTGGAAAAGGCCCGGAGCCTGTGAAGAAGGCCAACGCCTATGAAGCTCGCTGCCCGCGACACTCCCGCATCCTACGAATTCGATCGGAGCACACTCAAGACGCCACGGCCACCAGCAGGCTACCTCAGGAGCCACATGGAACAAAGGTAAACTAGCCAACCACCAGGCGCAGACGCACGGGCAGCGTAGCATCAACTAAATACGATGAACACAAGTTTTACATGAGGGGCTCCCCCTCCCAAAATGCTCTCACAATCATCAGGCCAAAACCTGAGTTCTACTGACGCAGGGCAAGGAAACAGGGACAATGCATAAACAGTCGGATAAATCCCCCAATGCGTCCTCAGGAGCACCTCCCGAGCCGTAGCTGGTATCGCCAGACTCGCCATCGCTGTCTACGTCACCGCCAGCGGCGTCGGGGCCGTTCACCACACCGCCCTCGTCAGCAGCCACGATCACGTCGTCGTTGTCCGAAGCGAAGGTCCTGACGAGAGCATCCACATTCTCTTCCACCCAGTGCGCCAGGTCGTCTCGGACGGCCTGGGGGACTGGGGCGATGGCGGCATCGAAGTCAAAGTGGGGGTCCATGTTCCGGAGATGGCTGAAGACACGGGAAAAGGCGCGCCCGAGCAGGGCGCGGCTCCTCTCCTCCACCAACCTGTCGACCCTGGCCGACCGCACCTCCAGCTCTTCACGGCGGTGAAGAACTGAAGGTTGCCGGCATAGTTGATTGCGTGCGGCTCGCCGACAGCCGCCTCGCAGATGTTGCCCAAGGCTGTGTTGGCTCTCTCCCGGAGCGTGGAGAGCATGGGGGCATGCTCATGCTCCAGGACCTGCCGCTGGCGTATCTCGTCCGCGTTCTGGCGCGGCCTCAACCTCCTCCACCCGCTGGAGAAGACGGAGCGCCTCGGCCCGGGAGGTGGTTGACTCCCCTTGCGCCACCTCAAGCGTGGCCCGAAGAGCATCGGTCCGCCGCGTCGCTTCCTCCAGCTTGGTCCTCAGGGCTGCGGTCCAATCTTCAGCCTCGACCCGGATCAACCCCAACTTCCCCTCGAACTCGCGCTCGAGGTCTTGGCGCGCCATCGCCACCCGACGTCCAACCTCCTCCAGGACACGAGCTTCCCGTGCGGTGACATCGTCCTCCGCCTGCATCACCAGGCGCTCCCTTGTCTCCAGCCGCTCGTACTCGTGGGTGCGCTCGGCGCTTCCAGCGTCAGCGCCTCCTCACGCTTCTGGAGCCTTGCCGGGTCGCCGGAGGCCACCTTCATCGACGCAAGGGCTGCCTCGCGCAGCTCCACTTGCTCCTCCAGTGAGTGGCACCGGGCCAGGAGCTCCCGAGCCCGCTCCTCCGCAGCTCCTCTCTGTCGGTCAGCCTCCCGGGCCTCCTTAGCGGCCCGAGATTGGGCCTCATGAGAGGCCGCCAACGATGCTTTCGCCTTTTCGTCCTCAAGATCGCGCTGGCGGCACGCGAGGGCGATAGCGCCCTCCAGCTTCCGCCTCTCTGCGGCCAAGCGCAGACCCTCGGCTTCAAGGCGCGCGTCTTCATCAGCAAGCTCCTCACCAAGCAGGTCTACCGCATCGGCCGCCCTTCGAAGTAATCCTTGGCGAAGAGCGCGACGCTCCCGAGCACGCTCACGCACGTCCTCCACACCGTCACCTGACCCAAGCAGGAGCCGGGGGGCACGGATCGGCACTCCCCCTCCAGGCAGGGGGCTGGGGACTGGCACCCTCGCGACGGTCGGGCACACCACGCCGGAAGCCTGGCCTGGAGCCAGCCCGCCATCAGATGAAAAGCGCAGGGGGCGCCTCAGCCAATCGCAGTGCATGACCAGGCGAGAAGCCCACGGCATGCTGGCTATGCCCCGAGAAGGCCCGCGAAGGAAGACCGCGGGGTGCGTAGGGCCTCGATGCACCTCGGAATGGTTCGCCCCTCCAGTCGCCCTCACGACAAGGGCGGTGCTTCTCGGAGCACTCAGGGATGGAGGAGGGGGCAACGCCAAGGAGGACGGAACCTCAGCCATCTCCGCGAGCTCGGCTGGCAGGGGCCTGCGGAGCAAAGATCAGTAAAAGCGACAGAAGGATCGGGAGCTGGAAAGGGAGAAGGCTTACTCATCAGTGGCAAAGTACTTCCTACGCTTCAGTAGGCGACAGGGGTAATCGTCGCCCAGGGCCTCCCTCTTCTTCCGGAGGGCCTCGAAGTCCACGCGGAAGCAGCCCAAAAGCTGAGTGCAGGGATCAACCTGCGACGAGGGCGAATCCTCAAGGCGATCCGCGTCAGGGGCACCCGCCTGGTGCGCACTGACGATCGCCTCGCACAAAGGAGCAACCGGAACCTCAGGGGCCTCATCCGCAGACACTGAAGGCAGCTGCTCACCGCTCTCGGCCTCGGCGGCATGGGTCCCAGCAGCTGCTCCCTCGTGAGCATCATCCGGCGCTGTCACCCAGTCGGGAGGCCCCTCGGCCTCTGGCGCCTCATGCCTCCCTGCTCCGCCACTTGAGGAAGAGTCGCCTTGGCCGACTGCAAGGGCAGTCACCATCACTGGGTTCTCGCGAGGCCCCTGGAGGCCGGCAGGGCGCAATCCCCACTCATCGAAGATAGGCATCTGCTTCAGAAAATCATCCTTGTTCTGGCAGAGGTACAGCAGGGCCCCTCCCCGCTGGATGCTGCCTAGGTTGGGGTCACCAGTCAGGATCAAGAGCACTGTCCTCAGCACTTCAGGCGTCAGATCCTCTTCATAGAGCCTCATATGTTCACCTCGCCCATTGAAGGCCCACATTCGACGGGAGTGGCGTTGGAGAGGAGCGATGCGGCGTAACAGGAACTCCTTCACCACCTTGGGTGCAGTCACGCCGGTCGACTTCAAGAACGCGAGGCGGTGCCAGACGAAGGCAAGCCGGGGGCTCTCGAGTGTCTCCTGGCCCCAGCCTGAATTGGGGACAGCAGGCGAGGTTGGCTTCGACAGCAGGGGGCTGGGCACCCCAACGTCCACATATAGCCACCGCTCGCGGAACCCAGCCGAAGGCGAAGGGAGCCTAAAGTCTATCCCAGAGGCCACTGTCTCGGGCGCGGCGATGAAGCTCACGCATGCCGAGCATTGGGTAGGGTCGACGAGGCACAGAGAGAAGAAGTGGCGCAGCAAGGCAACCGACGGAGCGATGCCCATCATTGCTTCGCAAACAAAAGCGAAGACTGAGAGAAGGGCGATGGATTCAGGACCCAGATGCATCATGTGGATCTGGTAATGGGAAAGCACGGCCCTAAAGAAATCAGAGAAGGGGGGAACCAGACCCACCCACAGGGCATCAGCGAAATAATGGACCTCGGTGATTATCCTATCAGTGGGGAAGTGAGACGTGGGCCATGACGTCGTCCTCCCGCACTCGTTGAAGGTAGTGGCCAGAGCCGAGCTGACCTTGCCCAGGCCCTCTCGATTGAGTATGATCGACCGGCCGACGGCTGGGGCCAACAACGGCGGCGAGCGAGGCGGAAGCGTGGGTTGCTTCCCTCTTCCCTTTTTCATCGGAGCCATGGCGATGGGAAGGGGGAGAGATGGTTTGAGATTGGGCTGAGAACAGGAGCTAGAGTTCGAGTGGAGGAAGGACAGAGGGTGCACGAGCAAAAGGAAGGGAGCGGCTGTGTACAACTACGAGTCCGCCTAGCATGGCGCGGAATAAGGGGGCATGGGGGAACAATACCGCCCACGTCCAATCAAACCACCACGCGGCGCCCAAGGCCGCAGGCTGTTAGGGACCGCGACACTTTGCCCTTGTCCTTTCGCCTCCCTGCACGGCCAAGCCCGGGCGCGCCTTGGGCCCCGGGGCTACTGTCGGCGTTCTGGGAACGGGGGTCCCCAGACTTGCCTGCCTGCGGCCTGCGGCGTGGCTCGAAGGGGGCCCAGCATGGCCCATCTTCATCAACACATACCCAAGACCCTCGCGAGGGGCCGAGCCTCGCGGGGCGAACGACACGGGGCTTCCTCAAGCGCGGCCTCATCAGGCTGGCTCGCGAGGAGGCGGAGAGATCAAGGCGGGGTACCTCACGAGGTGCCCATGACGCAAGCCATGACGACCAAAGGCGCCAGGCTGGCGCCAGCCCATGCAGTGTCCTCCCTTTCCTCTTTGGTGCTAAGGGAGCAAGCGCAGACGAGAGGATCAAGCAAAGGCACCCATTTCGGTGCAACGAGACCAAGACCAACTCCGCGACAAGGAAGAAGTCATTATGGAGCCCAAGCCAGCGTCATCACCAGAGCCTTTGGCAGGCGAGGACCAACTTTAGTCAGGATAAGTGTACCAGATGTTCCCCTTCAAAATGGCCAATTGTTGGCGCCCTTCCCGCTCAATATTTGGGAAGAGGCCCAGGGCCTTTGCCTATAAATAAGGCTAGCCACCCAAGGGATCGGGGGGACGAATCGATTGGCAATCAGACTGAGAGAGAGAGAGAGAGAGAGAGAGAGAGAGAAAGAGAAGGGCGACTAAACCCCTCTAGCAGTTCATCGCCCCAGCCAAGAACAGACCCTCGCGAGGCTGTTCTTCTTTGTATTGTTCATCATCAGCCCAAGAGGCAATCCACCACACCACCACACTAGAGTAGGGTATTACACCACATCGGTGGCCCGAACCAGTATAAACTCTGTGTCTCTTGTGCTGTGTTTTCGATAGCTTAGATCCTTGCGAGGTGGAGGGGTACAGGCAGGTAGGAAGCGTAATCTCCGCGCGCACCCCAGAGTTCGAGCCTCAAGGGTCTGCCGGAACCAGAAATCCGACAGTATCAGTTAGTCCATTATAAATGATATCAAGTATTTCATTTTTCTTAAGAGGATGATCAGGCAAATCATTAAGTAACTTGAGAAGCCTCCCCCAAGTTTGTGGGAGACTCTCTTCTTCAATTTGCCCAAAAAAGTATATATATCCCTTAAAGCAGCGTGTTTCTTATGAGCAGCGAAATATATAGCAGAGAAGTAATAAATCATATCCTGGGGACTAGGCACACAACCAGGTTCAAGGGAATTAAACCATATCTTAGCATCACCCTTTAATGAGAACGGAAATATTTTAAGGATATAAAGGTAGCGAGATTTCTTATCATTAGTGAACAGGGTGGCTATATCATTTAATTTAGTAAGATGTGTGCCACAACAGTTTCAGATTCATAGCCATAAAAAGGATCAGATTCAACCAAAGTAATTGTATCAGGATCAACAGAGAATTCATAATCCTCATCAGTAACACAGATAGGTGAAGTAGCAAAAGCAGGGTCAAGTTTATTAGGAGATTGCTGCTTCCATTTAGCTAATAACCTCTTGAGCTCGTATCTATCATTGCAAGCTAAAATAGCTCTAACGGCTTCTTTTTCGAGAACATAGTCCTCAGGAATAAGAGGCGATTCATATTTATTAGGGGGAGAGTCTTCATCATCACTTTCTTCAATATTATCAATAATTTCATTCTCTCTAGCCCTAGCAAGTTGTTCATCATGAAATTCACCAAGTGGCATAGTAGTATCAAGCATAGAAGTAGTTTCATCATAAGTATCATGCATAGCAGAAGTGGCATCATCAATAACATGCAACATATCAGAACGAATAGCAGAAGCCGGTTTAGGTGTCGCAAGCTTACTCAAAACAGAAGGTAAATCAAGTGCAGAGCTAGATGGTAGTTCCTTACCTCCCCTCGTAGTTGAGGGATAAATTGATGTTTTCGTGTCTTTCAAGTTCTTCTTAGTGACCTGCAGATATAAATCCCAAGTGGCTCAAAGAATAGAGCTATGCTCCCTGGCAACGGCACTAGAAAATAGTCCTGATAACCCACAAGTATAGGGGATCGCAACAGTTTTCGAGGGTAGAGTATTCAACCCAAATATATTGATTCGACACAAGGGGAGCCAAAAAATATTCTCAAGTATTAGCAGTTGAGTTGTCAATTCAACCACACCTCGATAACTTAGTATCTACAACAAAGTAATATGGAAGTAACGATAACGGTAGCAAAAGTAATATTTTTGGGCATTGTAGTAATTGTAACAGTAGCAACGAAAAAGTAAATAAGCGAAGAACAATATTTGAAAAGCTCGTAGGCATTGGATCGGTGATGGAGAATTATGCCAGATGTGAATCATCATGTAACAATCATAACATAGGGTGACACGGAACTAGATCCAATTCATCAATGTAATGTAGGCATGTATTCCGAATATAGTCATACATGCTTATGGAAAAGAACTTGCATGACATCTTTTGTCCTACCCAATGAATCATCATCACGTGAAATGGAGTAGTTTTCCATGGTGCACATCACTATGTTGATCATATCTACTATATGATTCATGCTCGACCTTTCGGTCTCAGTGTTCCGTGGCCATATCTGCATATGCTAGGCTCGTCAAGTTTGACCTGAGTATTCTACGAGTGCAAAACTGGCTTGCACCCATTGTAGATGGACATAGAGCTTATCACACCCGATCATCACATGGTGTATGGGCACGACGAACTTTGGCAACGGTGCATACTCAGGGAGAACAATTTTATCTCGAAATTTAGTGAGAGATCATCTTATAAAGCTACCGTCGAACTAAGCAAAATAAGATGTATAAAAGATAAACATCACATGCAAAAATATGTGACATGATATGGCCATGATCATCTTGTGCCTTTGATCTCCATCTCCAAAGTACCGTCATGATCTCTATCATCACCCGCATGACACCGTGATCTCCATCATCTTGATCTATATCAATGTGTCGTCACGTGGTCGTCTCGCCAACTATTGCTCTTGCAACTATTGCTATCGCATAGCGATAATGTAAAGCAATTATTTGGCGCTTGCATCTTATGCAATAGAGAGACAACCATAAGGCTTTTGCCAGTTGCCGATAACTTCAACAAAACATGACCATCTCATACAACAACTTATATCTCATCACGTCTTGACCATATCACATCACAACATGCCCTGCAAAAACAAGTTAGACGTCCTCTACTTTGTTGTTGCAAGTTTTACATGGCTGCTATGGGCTGAGCAAAAACACTTCTTACCTACGCATCAAAACCACAACGATAGTTCGTCAAGTTAGTGCTGTTTTAACCTTGTCAAGGACCGGGCGTAGCCACACTCGGTTCAACTAAAGTTGGAGAAACTGACACCCGCTAGTCACCTATGTGCATAGCATGGCGGTAAAACCAGTCTTGCGTAAGCGTACACGTAATTTCGTTCCAGGCCACTTCATCCAAGAATACCGCCGAACCAAAGTATGACATGCTGGTAAGCAGTATGACTTGTATCGCCCACAACTCACTTGTGTTCTACTCATGCATATAACATCAACGCATAAAACCTGGCTCTGATGCCATTATTGTGGAACGTAGTAATTTCAAAAATTTCCTACGCACACACAAGATCATGGTGATGCATAGCAACGAGAGGGGAGAGTGTTGTCCACGTACCCTCGTAGACCGAAAGCGGAAGCCTTAGCACAACGCGGTTGATGTAGTCGTACGTCTTCACGATCCGATCAATCAAGTACCGAACGCACGGCACCTCCGAGTTCAGCACACGTTCAGCCTGATGACGTCCCTCGAACTCCGATCCAGCCGAGTGTTAAGGGGGAGTTTCGTCAGCACGAAGGCGTGGTGACGATGATGATGTTCTACCGATGCAGGGCTTCACCTAAGCATCGCTAAAGTATTATTGAGGTGGACTATGGTGGAGGGGGGCACCGCACACGTCTAAAAGATCAAACGATCAATTGTTGTGTGTATGGGGTGCCCCCTGCCCCCGTATAGAAAGGAGTGGAGGAGGGGGAGGGCCGGCCCTCTCTATGGCGCGCCCTAGGGGAGTCCTACTCCCACCGGGGGTAGGATCCCCTCTTTCCTAGTAGAATTAGGAGCCCTTCCAAGTAGTAGGAGTAGAAGGGAAAGAACGGGAAGGGAAAAAGAGAAGGAAGGAAGGGGGCGCCCCCCTCCCTAGTCCAATTCGAACCAGCCCGTGGGGAGGGGTGCAGCCACCCTTTGAGGCCTTTCTCTCCTTTCCCGTATGGCCCATTAAGGCCCAATACGAATTCCCGTAACTCCCTGGTACTCCCGAAAATACCCGAATCACTCGGAACCTTCGGTACATCTTGGTCGTCCAATATATCGTTATTTACGTCTCGGCCATTTCGAGACTCCTCGTCATGTCCCCGATCTCATCTGGGACTCCGAACTCCTTCGGTACATCAAAACATATAAACTCATAATATAACTGTCATCGAAACGTTAAGCGTGCGGACCCTACGGGTTCGAGAACTATGTAGACATGACCGAGACATGTCTCCGGTCAAAAACCAATAGCGGAACCTGGATGCTCATATTGGCTCCCACATATTGTACGAAGATCTTTATTGGTCAGACCGCATAACAACATACGTTGTTCCCTTTGTCATCAGTATGTTACTTGCCCGAGATTCGATCGTCGGTATCTCAATAGCTAGTTCAATCTCGTTACCGGCAAGTCTCTTTACTCGCTCTATAATACATCATCCCGCAACAAGGAGAATAGATCAGATGGCGCTCCCACCCACCCACCCTCTCCACCCACGGCCTAGGTTTTCCGGTGATCTACACTTCTAGCCTGTGAATTGTGGATCCTCTCCGCTCATCTTCTTCGGCGGGCTTTGATCTACACGGCTATACCCATCTCCTATGGGTTCCTCTGGTGGATCAACCTTGGGTTTGGATTTCTCACCGGGCTCCATCTTTGCGGATAAGGTTTTCATTTCTTGTGGGAGATCTGTCCATCCTTCGGACGACACGAGCCACTTCATTATGGTTGTGTCCTTTAGCCGACATGTCTTTCGTCTTAATGAGGATTCAGTGGCGGCTGCATTGGAATCAGCAATTGGTGGATCTGCCATTGATTTGTCGGTGCAACTCATCAAGGGCAAGGTATTTTCATTTATTGTCTCCTACAAGCAAGTTGGCCTTTGCATCCTCAAGTTGAGATGCATGCCCGCATTTCAAATGTTATTTTCATCTTTGGGGAAATGGTGGTCCAAATTGGAGACGTGGGTTCACTACTAGGGAAAACCCTAGTAGTAGCGCGGGTTTTAGACCTATCAGTAGCGCGGGGTCATGCGCTACTGATAAGGCGCTACAGCTAACGAATAGCAGTAGTGTGCCTCCACCCACGCTACTGCTAAATCGACTTAGTAGTAGCGAGTTCCAGGAGGAGCGCTGCTGGTAATTAGTAGTAGCGCTTCTCCCTGCCCGCGCTGCTACTATTATTTCGTATTTTATTTCTTTTTTATTTCATGTTGTATTCGTACACCTTTACACAAGTTTTCATACAACAGGAATTTAGAAATTGTTTTTACATCATAATGAGTTATTACATCACGGGGTGAAAGAACCGTGTGGACTAGTTTCAAGTGGATGGACATCCACTCGAAACTAATCTGCGGTTCTTTCACCCAATGATATAATAAATATCATCATCATCATATCATTAACAACTTATCATCATCATCATCATCATCATCATATCATTGGTAACTAGTCGTAATCACAAGTACTCCTCACATCTTCAACTCTAACACATTGTATCACATAATAAACATATTGTACCTCATAGGACCTACTACATTCTCTTAGGACCTACTATACTCTCTAAGGTAAAATAGCAAAAAACAAGATAGCCCCTGACTCTCCATTATGGAGAATGGAGATTATCCTATCTCCAATTCTTTCCTTTCGCTTAATGTTACTTCCAAGAACCTCCTTGCGAATGTCCAACCATTTTTTCCATTCTTTGATTAGCATGTGTTCACCGCTTTTAGAAATCCGATATGCACAGGTGAGCTCCTTAGAATGACCTGGCTGTAGGTTCATAACTGCAAGGCGACCATTCTGATACATCAGATGAGGCACACAATCCATCGGGATTTTCTGTTGAAAAACATAGTAATAACTTCGTAGTTAGCAATGATGTACTAGTTTTAGAAGTACGCAAAAGATGCACGGATGTCGTAATAGTAAAAAATCTTACCAGGGTATCTCCATTGAAGTTACCGCGGTTCAACACGTGCACTAGTGGCACGTATTCACCATAATTTGGAGGAGTTCGATAATAGGTATTGTAATTCTCAAAAAAAGTACAATAAGCAATCAGATGATTTTTCTCCTTATAAGTTAATTCGGAGCCATCAGTGTTGTGGGTTTTGTCTACCATCTTCTGCACATTCTTTGAAGATCCAAAATAAGCTGTCAATGGAAATAAGCTATCAACTATTTTGAAATAAACAATATAAATTAGTTAATAACTATGTTTGAGAAGCTTACATTGCGGTAGAATCGGAAGCGTATCAACAAGGACCCAAATGTCCATATTGTCTTGCTCGATGTCAGGATCACCAAGATCCATGGTGACAATCATACCCTCATAAAAACCATACATTTTGCAAAGTGCTTCCCAATTTTGGCAACCAAAATGGGTTACGCTCTGAGAATTGTACATATTTACTTCAAAATCGATATCATGATGGGTCCTTAGGTGTATTTTCTTTGTTTGAAAATTTTCATGGTCTTCAAAACCCATCCTCTCCAAGACATAACATCTTGCATGGCATGGGATAAGCTAGACGAATTGTAAAAGATGAAAATTAGACGTTGAAATAGTTGAAGTCATGCTTAATTATGAAAAAAACGCTTGTCGTTGTTGCGTACCGTTTCAACAGCGAAGGTCTCCTCGAGCTTAATGCTGAAGCGCCGATCTTCATCCAGCTCAACAAACCTGTCGCACATACCTCGATCATCGTGGCACCAGCTGCACTCCCCCGGGAGACTGTCGTCGTCCGAGTACGACATTTCCTACGATCATAATTCAAAGATTAAACTTGTACATATTCTAGCACAAGTCATGCCAGAATTCACGGAAAAATCGGGCATGACCTTTGCTAAAAAAGGACATGTCGAGCGCCTGAAATTTGCCGGAACGGAAATTAATCAACACTCCGGCAAAACATAGGCCACTCGGAGGTGTAACCAAAACATGAAATAATTGCTTAAACTAAAAAATAACAACAAATATGGCAACTAGTTATTAATTTACTTACTATACTAGTTCAACTAAAACTTAACTAGTTCAACTAAAACTAAACTAGTTCTATTAATTCAACTAGTTCTTACTAAATATAAACTTAGTATAAAAACAAAAAAACTTGTTCTTTCTAAAAATGAAGTAGTTCAACTAGTTATTAATTTACTAACCATACTAGTTCAACTAAAACTTAACTAGTTCAACTAAAACTTAACTAGTTCTATTAATTCAACTCGTTCTTACTAAATATAAACTTACTATAAATAGAGAGAAACTAGCACATCTACTACTACTAACTAACATCTAAGTACTACATCTACTACTAATTAACATCTACTGCTGCTAATTATACAACTAGTTTACCATCACTACAAGTAATTAATATCCACTACTTCTAAAAATCATTATCTATGAACCCTAAATTAACATCTACTACTACTAAAATCATTTACTAACTAAGCAAAGAGAGAGGGGTGGGGGAGGGGTGGGGGGCTTACAAAGGGAGAGACGGTGGCGGGGAGGTGCTTGGCGACGGAGGGGCAGCGAGGGCGGGCTCGGGATCGGGAGGCGGCGGTCTTGGGCGGCGGGCTCGGTCGAGGGCGGCGGCGGTGAGGTCGAGGGCGACAACAGTGTGGTCGAGAGCGTCGGCGGTGAGGTTGAGGGCGGGCGGCGGCGGCGGCGGTGAGGGAAGGTGCGCTCCGGCTCGGGCGGCGGCGACAGGAGTAGGGGAACAGGCCGGTGGGGGGAAAGGAGGACTTATCGAAATTTTGATCCGGGGGGTGGTTAACTCGAACTAGCAGTAGCGCTCGTTTAGCAAACGCGCTGTAGCTAACTTATCTATAGCGCGTTTTAGAGAAAACCGCTACTGCTAATGGAAGCAGTTATTTCTTTTGTTTAGTAAACACATCAAAAATATACATTGGTCATCATTGATCTTTTTGTGTATAATCTAAATAGTCAACATGAATCCTCACTGTACCTGTATAGGTACACGCGAGGATTCATATTGCAACCACAAATCATACACATATAGTTCAATGAAGACCAAGTGCTCGAGATAGGTTGAGAAGCAACATATTTAAGGTGGTAAAAACCTTGTTCGCTTAGCAGTATGGGACTAAACTTAATTAGTTGCGGTGATACTTAGTAGTAGCGAGTTTTGAGGAAAACCGCTGCTACTATGTTCTTTAGCAGTAGCGCGTCCACGGGAAGGGCGCTACTACTATATCTAGCATGGAGGCAACACCGTGGCAATTATAGTAGTAGCGCTCTTTTCACCTAGAGCGCTACTGCTACTCAGTCATTAGTAGCGCTCTTTTCTATAGCTCGCTGCTGCTAGTTAGCAGCAGCGCCTATTTCTAGACCGTGCTACTGGTAAGATTCTGTGTATAGGCTTTTCCCTAGTAGTGGTTAGTCATCTGGATAAAGGAATGCAACGCTGAGTGGATTCTGGTTAGTCCTTCTAAAAAGCATGCATCTTTGGGTTTGATTGCCATGCATAAACCCCCATCAAAGTCTTCTTTTAGATCGGGTTCTTCGGCAAGGAAGAAAATCTCCTTTGCCACGTTTCATCAGTACCCTAATTGTAAGGGCTATAGGTACGCAGCTGATCAGTTCCTTGTTGACGCAATTGCTGAGGCTGGTTATGAGGTCAACCCTACCGAGAAGGTGATCTTGCCATCACCGCCGGCGAGCAATCTTCAATGGACAGTGGCGACGCCACCCATCTCTTTCGGAACGATCAACGTCCCTGCCAAGAATACTGCCGTCATTTCTGGAATAGCACCAACTGGCTTCCACAATCTGCTGCATGACACGCAAAACGTACAAACACCTGCCATGCAGGATGTTGTGTCATCTGTTTGCGTTGCACCGAAACCTCAGGCCCATCATTGATCCCCGGCCCAACATGGTGATCTGCCTCCCTGCACGCCTTCTATGGCCCAAGTTGCGGCCAAACCATCATAGCCGCTTTTGGATAAGGTGACTTCTTCGCCTGGAAATTATTCTCAACTGATTATGGACTCTGCTCGGGATTCCTCTAGGGTTAATAATCTTATCGACAATATTGTGTTCAACTTTTGGAAGTGCCAGAACTGTTTATCCATGTTGCAGCACACCAATTCATGCACCAACCAGGTCAGATGCCGTCAATGCTTTCGATCAGGCCACAGAGCCAAGGGATGCTCCGACTCTGCGCCTTCTCCAACTTACAGGTGGGTCCCACGACCCAATTCGGTTTCTCCGGAACGGTCAGCGGAGATATACTCGCCCACCGCCTCGTTTTCCACCCTGGGGTCTGTGCCGAGTCTGATCTCGCCTGCCACCCCATCGCTCCCACCATTGCCTGGAGAGCCACCGCCCAGCATGCCTCCGCCACCTACCTCTACGCCGCCTCCCACCTCACTGCCAGCCCCATCGTTGTCGCCGCCCGGATTGCCACCATCCGCCAAGGCTCTCTCCTCGCCACCAGAGCTTGCTCAGGATTCAGCAATGGCCAACTTTGCGCTCGACCCCACGCCGTTCGTCCCGCATGGTTTTGAGATCTTCGACAGCGGCCCACGGCGACTCCCGCGCACTTTCTACTCTCTGGCTGTGGCTCCTGATCGACAGCATGAAGACTACGCCATTGCCATTGTGGAGCCAGCCCCTCTGCCGGAGGAAACCCTCATCTTGAGAAACATGGTCAGTAATTTTGTAGTTCACAATCTTGGGCGCGCTGTTCTTGATGCTCAGCCTTGGATTCAAGGAGTAGGACTCTTCCGTTTCAATAGCCCATTTGCTAGGCAAGCTCTTGCAGATCATCCTCCATTTGATCTTGGCAATGACAGATTTGTTCGATTTGTGCCGCAGGATGAGGGTATTCACTACAGAGCTATCCAAGGTTTTAGAAGGGGCTAGGTCATGATTGTTGGAATTCGTCTGGATTATAGGCGCACGCAGTTTATTTCAGATGCTATCAGTACTTTTGGTCGTTTCCATCACTAGCACCAGGATGATCCCCTGCTTGTTCTTACTCTGGCATATGTTTCTTTTCCTGCAACTACATTGGTGCCTCGGGATGTTGTGTATCGGGAGTTTGCTGACTTTGGTGGAGCCTGCATTTCTTGGTCTGCTCCGATATACATCTTTTCTACAGACTTTGATGATATGCTGCCACCAGATGAGGACCCTATGCCCTTTGATGGCAACCCGCATCCTCTCCCTAGATACCTTCAGTTTCATAGCCATAACTGGGTTATGCTTGAGTTTCCTGAAATTGGATGTGATGAGTTACCTCCACTAGAGCATGGCCATGAACCGCATCACCAGGATGCCCCACATGATGAGCCACACGATGTACAGCAGGAGATGGTGGATGAAAATCAAGTTGTTGTGGAGCAATCGCAGGAATCCATGGTCCTACAAGTTTCAAATGATTCAGTCAATAACATGCCAGTGGATGATTTTGTCATTGTTCAGCAACCTGGGGCTCCCTTGCAGCCTCCCCTGCATATTGGACAGGGGCTCACAGTTTTTGGGCCTGTCCTGCCTCCAGACATGTTGTGGCAGCGCTCATTTCAGAAGATGATGCCCTCGCTCTGCTTTTCTGAAATCTCAAAGCTCAGGTTCATGTCTGGATTTGGGTCTCTCCTGCTCTCTAGCAAGTCTTGGGATGTTTCCTTTAATGGATATGATCTAGGCTTTGTTCTGCCACCTGTGCCTGCTTCTTCAAGTGTCAGTACTCGCCTGCTTACTCCAGCAAAAAGGCTAGTTGCTCGGGCCCTCTGTTTTGATGATATTTCTGAACCTATAACTGAGGCTTTTGAGTTCACTGCTGCACCAAGGGTCACTCTGAAACGTGAACGCAAGAAAAAATCTGCAGCCTTGGTAGAGACTGAGGTCCGTCGCAATGCACGTCTTAGTGCCTTACGGGGTGGCTATCGTTTGCCAAGCAGTGGCAACAGTAAATCTACTGGTCTGAACAGGTCTCCGCACACCCTGAAGAAACGCAAGACAAAGTCAGCTAGGGCTGATGAGCATGCTTCTGTGCCTCCACCAACTGCCATTGTTGACCTTCAGCGCATTGGGGCTCAACTGCGCATTGCTCCAGAGAGGATCACTGTGGATAAGCTTGTTGCTAATCCGTCTCATTCTACCAGCAACAACAGTTTTGATGATTGAGTGCATATGTCTGCTTTCTGGTCCATGGCGTGCCACTTTCAATGTCATCTGTCTTTATTTATGTCTTTGTGTTTCGAACTCTGTCATTTTGCTTTGCTTAGCCGGTGTATGTGGATCATTGTGTGGTCTACTTTTGCTGCATCATCTTATGGTTTGTAATGAATCAGACATGGTTTAAAGAATGGAAGGTACTATGTTGGAATGTGTGTGGCCTTAATTCTGAAGCACGACAACTTGCTATCAAACAAAAAAATGATGAAAGTGGTTGTTCTATGGTTTGCCTAAAAGAAACTAAGTGCATGCACATTGATCATAGGTTCATTAGAAAGTTCTGTCCTCGACGCTTTGACAATTTTGCATATGTGCCTTCGGTCAGTGCATCAGCTGGTATGGTTGTTATTTGGAATTCTTCTTTTTCTGAGGGCAAATTAATTGAGGCCAAAACTTTTGGTATTATTGTGGAGTTTCTTTCCAAACATACATCTGAAGTTTGGAAACTAGTGACCGTGTATGGCCCTTGTCAGAGTCCTGCACATGATGAGTTTGTGCAGTGGTTATATAATCTGGACATTAATTGTGATGACAAATGGCTTCTTTTGGGAGATTTTAACTTTATGAGGTCACTTGAAAACCGTAACTTGCCAGGTGGTAATGTCAATGACATTTTTTTGTTCAATGAAGTCATAGGTCACTTGGGTCTTATTGAGCTGCCAATTAAGGGAAGGCAATTCACTTGGTCGAATATGCAGTCTCAGCCACTTCTTGAACAAATTGACTGGTTCTTCACCTCGGTTGCTTGGACCTCGGATCATCCAAACACTCTGGTCTTGCCTCTTGCGCGATCGACATCAGATCATGTCCCTTGTGTTGTCAGGATTGCCACGGCCATCCCCAAGGCTAGATTTTTTCTCTTTGAAAATTACTGGGTTGACTTACCTAACTTTCTTGAGTGTGTTACATAGGTTTGGGACAGCACGAAGCGTAAACCCACAACTGCTTTAACGTTATCTGCCAAGTTCAAAGCGCTCAGACATGCATTAAAACAATGGCATTTAAAGCTCTCCACAGTTAAGGCGCTAATTGCTGATTGTAACAAAGTTATTATGTACTTTGATGAGATGGAGGAGATCTGGCCATTAAGTTGGCCTGATTCAATTTTAGACGAATAGTTAAGTTGCATCTGCAAGATGTCTTACACTGGCAATATGTTTATTGGAAACAACGCTGCACGATCTGAAGCATTAAGGTTGGGGAGGAACATTCTAAATTTTTCACGCTATGGCCACCGAAAGATACCGAAGGAATACGATTTATTCAATCAAGAATTCGGCGGGTGAGGTGGTCTCTGAAATATTGGCGGGCATGTTTTGGTATGATTTCAATCAGCGCACGGGCCATGCAAAGGGAATACAAATGGGTTTTTACTTGCCCAATTTAATTCAGAGACGGATTCTGAGGTTGATGTTGTAATTAAGAACATGCCATGCGACCGTGCTCCGGACCCTGATGGCTTTACAGGTCTGTTCTTAATGAGGTGCTGGTCTATTCTCAAGGAGGATTTTATGCATCTTGTCAATGAATTTTATGAGGGGAGGTGTAATTTGGAATGTCTCAATAATTCCTTAATCACCTTGGTCCCCAAGACGCTAATTCCAGAAGTGGTTGGTGATTTCAGGCTGATATCCTTGACAAACACGTGTTTAAAGTTCCTCACTAAGCTGCTAGCCAATCGACTACAAAATGTGATTCTGAGATGTATACACCGCAACCAATATGGTTTTCTTCGTTGTCGATCTATCCAAGACTGTCTAGCCTGGTGTTTCGAATATATTCATCAATGCAAAGCATCTAAACGACCCATCATCCTCCTCAAGCTCGATTTCACTAAGGCCTTTGATACACTTGAGCATGAGGCCATTCTCAGAATCCTACAATGCAAGGGTTTTGATGCTCGTTGGACTAGCTGGATTATTAGCATTTTGTCCACGGGTTCTTCTTCTGTTCTCTTAAATGGTGTGCCAGGTAATCATTTTGTTTGCAGATCTGGTGTACGCCAAGTAGACCCGCTATCTCCGCTATTATTTGTCATTGCGGTGGATTTGCTTTAGTCCATAGTCAATGAGATGTGCTCAAGAGGCATTCTCACCTTACCAATCCCAACAAACTCCAATGATTACCCGATCGTGCAATATGCGGATGACACACTTATTGTTGATGACCAGCTGATAGGTTTTAAGGAGATGCTCACCACCTTTGCAGCATCAACTGGTTTACGTGTCAACTTCAGTAAGTCTTCTCTTATTCCAATCAATATGACTGATGAAGAGGGCGCTCGGGTAGACAACCTACTAGGTTGTGATGTAGGATCTATGCCTTTCACATATCTAGGGCTACCTATGGGTTCCAGACCCACGATCTATGATTTGCTGCCACTTGTGGATCGTATTGAGCGAAGGTTGTCTGCTTCCTCGTGTTTGCTAAATCAGCGCAGTCGACTGCAACTGCTTCAGTCTATACTTTGTTTAATGCCAATCTACTTCATGTGCACATTATCTCTCCCTAAGGGCATCTTGCAACAGATTGAGAGAATTATGCGTCAATGTCTGTGGAGAGGCAACACAGATAACCCTCGATAATCCTTAGCTGCTTGGGATTGGGTCTACAGACCTAAGAAGTGTGGTGGTTTGGGTGTGCTCAATTTGGGTCTTCAAATTGAAGCCTTGTTACTCAAGCATCTGTTCAATTTTTTTAACAGATTGGACGTGCCTTGGGTCACATTAATTTGGGACACTTACTATGCTGCTTCGCCGCCACAGGTCACACAGAGTTGTGGCTCTTTTTGGTGGAGGGATGTCATGAGATTGTACGCCAACTTCTGCAAGTTAGCCGTCCCACAAGTGCATGCTGGAACCACGGTGGTGTTTTTGCTTGATCGCTGGCAGCTGGTAAATAATGTGGTCCTTTTGTGCGAACAATTCCCTAGGCTCCATTCTTTTGTCATTAATGACACAATCACTGTCAGAGAGTTTTTGGAGCTTCCTGAGATCTCGGAGCACTTCCTTCAGCCTCTATCGCAAGAGGCATATACTTAATTAACTCAGCTTCTAGACTTGCTCACTTTAGTCAACTTGAATGAGGAGGGTAAGGACATATGGAAGTGGCCATCCAAATCTGGAGAGTTCAAATCAAAGATATATTATGAGTCTTGCTCCTCACACTTGGTGGTCGATCCCATCTTCAAATGGATTTGGAAGTGTGCTTGCACATTAAATTTTAAAGCGTTTGGATGGCTTATTTTAATGGACCATTTAAACACTAGGGATATGATGCAACGCAGGAACTGGATCATTCAGGATGATACATGTGTTCTTTGCCTCTCTGCTCTACATGAGGATCGCGCACATCTTTTCTTTGCTTGCAACTTCAGCCAGAGGGTCTGGAATTACCTTGGGATCTCTTGGAATGCCCAACACAACCAGAGTACATATGACATAGCTCTTGCTGGTAGGAGGGATTTTGGTTATCCTTTCTTCACTGAGGTGGCTTTTACTGCTACATGGAACATCTATATTCAAAGGTATGGGAAAATCTTTAGGAATGAGAGACCTACCTTCATTTCTTGGAGGAGGAACTTCATACATGATATTTCCTTATTAGCTCATAGAATCAAATGTAAATATAGGGATAGTCTAGTTTCCTGGATAGCCTCTCTCTCATAGATCTATTGTAAGTATTACTTTCTTTGCTTTTAGTTTCTTTATAATTATGTACACCTATTTTTTCTAATAAAACACTGTGAGGTTGTTGCCTTGCAGTACATAGTCAAAAAAACTAACTCATTAGTTGCAATGCTCGCAAGGCTTAAGTGATGTGCATTACCAAGAGGGCCAGAGATACCTCTCCGACAATCGGAGTGACAAATTCTAATCATGAAATACGCCAACCCAACAAGTACCTTTGGAGACACCTGTAGAGCACCTTTATAATAACCCAGTTACGTTGTGACGTTTGGTAGCACACAAAGTGTTCCTCCGGTAAATGGGAGTTGCATAATCTCATAGTCATAGGAACATGTATAAGTCATGAAGAAAGCAATAGCAACATACTAAACGATCAAGTGCTAAGCTAACGGAATGGGTCAAGTCAATCACATCATTCTCTTAATAATGTGATCCCGTTAATCAAATGACAACTCATGTCTATGGTTAGGAAACATAACCATCTTTGATCAATGAGCAAGTCAAGTAGAGGCATACTAGTGACACTCTGTTTGTCTATGTATTCACACATGTATTATGTTTTCGGTTTATACAATTCTAGCATGAATAATAAACATTTATCATGAAATAAGGAAATAAATAATAACTTTATTATTGCCTCTAGGGCATATTTCCTTCATAAGCATGCACCCAAGGACACATATTTGATTTTTCAACCAATTTATATGCACTCGAGCATGTGCATGTAGTTCAAATTTGAATTATGCACATAAATGCATTGAAAACTCAGGTAATGCATAAAAATGTCCAGACGAACCCCGAAAAGTCACAAAAATTCACACAACACTCCTCTTGTTCTATGTTGAGACGAGGAAAAATTTGAAAGCAATAATAGGCAATGGATATCGTTTCGTCCCCAAAGGTGGGACGTTCCCTACCAAAAACCTACATGCTTGTTGAGAGAAGCTTCGGTTTGTGAGAAGCATATACCCAAACCTGCCCCAAATGGGACAAAAAATTTACCATGGCGTGTTGATACCGCTCTATGATAGCATGCCAAGTTCCATGAATATCACACGAGTTTTGGATTTACCGGAAAATTAAAAACCAAGCATCTCAATGTTTTCCCGGCAATCAACGGTGCCCTGGTGTTTAAAATCCATTACCACTTCTTGCATGGGACGAAAGCATGCACCCAAGGACACATATTTGATTTTCAACCAATTTATATGCACTGGAGCATGTGCATGTAGTTGAAATTTGAATTATGCACATAAATGCATTGAAAACTGAGTTAATGCATAAAAATTTTCAGACGAACACCGAAAAGTCACAAAAATTCACACAACACTCCTGTTGTTCTACATTGACATGAGAAAATATTTGAAAGCAATAAGTGGCAATGGATATCGTTTCGTCCCCAAAGGTGGGACGTTCCCTACCGAAAACCATCATGCGTGTTGTGAGAAGCTCCGGTTTGTCAGAAGCATATACCCAAACCTGCCCCAAATGGGACAAAAAAATTACCATGGCATGTTGATGCCGCTCCATGATAGCATGCCAAGTTTCATAAATTTCAGACGAGTTTTTGAATTACTAGAAATTTAAAAACCAGGCATCTCAATGTTTTGCCGGCAATCAACGGTGCCCTGGTGTTTGAAATTCATTCCCATTTCTTGCATGGGACCTAAGCCTGCACCCAAGGACACATATTTGATTTTTAAACCAATTTATATGCACTGGAGCATGTGCATGTAGTTCAAATTTGAATTATGCACATAAAGGCGTTAAAAACTCAGTTAATGCATAAAAATGTCTAGACGAACACCCAAAAGTCACAGAAATTCACACGACACTCCTCTTGTTCTATGTTGACATGAGGAAAAATTTGGAAGCCATAAGAGGCAATGGATATCGTTTCATCCCCAAAGGTGGGACGTTCCCTACCGAAAACCATTATGCTTGTTGTGAGAAGCTCCGATTTGTCAGAAGCATATAGCCAAACCTGCCCCAAATGGGACAAAAAAATTACCACGACCTGTGGGTGTCGCCCCATGAGAGCATGCCAAGTTCCATGAATTTCAGACGAGTTTCGGATTTACTAGAATTTAAAAACCATGCATCTCAATGTTTTACCGACAATCAACGGTGCCCTGGTGTTTGAAATTCATTCCCATTTCTTGCATGGGACCTAAGCATGCACCCAAGGACACATATTTGATTTTTCAACCAATTTATATGCACTGGAGGATGTGCATGTAGTTCAAATTTGAATTATGCACATAAATGCATTGAAAACTAAGTTAATGCATAAAAATGTCCAAACGAGTCCCGAAAAATCACAAAAATTCACACAACACTCTTGTTGTTCTATATTGACACGAGAAAAAATTTGAAAGTAATAAGAGGCAATGGATATCATTTCGTCCCCAAAGGTGGGACGTTCCCTAACGAAAACCACCAGGCTTGTGGTGTGAAGCTCCGGTGTGTGAGAAGCATATAGCCAAACCTGGCCCAAATGGGACAAAAAATTTACCATGACATGTTGATGCCGCTCCATGATAGCATGCCAAGTTTCATGAATTTCAGACGAGTTTTGGATTTACTAGAAATTTAAAACCAGGCATCTCAATGTTTTGCTGGCAATCAGCGGTGCCCTGGTGTTTGAAATTCATTCCCATTTCTTGCATGGGACCTAAGCATGCACCCAAGGACACAGATTTGATTTTTCAACCAATTTATATGCACTAGAGCATGTGCATGTAGTTCAAATTTGAATTATTCACATAAATGCATTGAAAACTCGGTTAATGCATAAAAATGTCCAAACGAACCTCGAAAAATCACAAAAATTCACACAACATGTCAGGACCCCGATTCCAAGTCACATCGATCTAGACGGTAACACCTCATATCACTTTGTGGCCTCACGCACGGTACTCCCACGGGTGTCGCCTTACCATGGCCCGGGGCCGTTTGCGCCTTTTGGCTCACGTATATGATAGTGTCGCTAGCATCCATATGACAGAGAACCTGGGCCGACATGACTAGTCGTGAACCCAAAGTGGTACTAACTTACGGGGACAGGCATACATGAATCAACATCGAGCATGTCGGTCAGCAGCGTGCGAATCCGGGCTGTAGCACTGGGCTAATAGGACTCCGGTGAACCCGGCTGTAGCAGGCTAGGCAGGACTCCAGATGTCACCGTGTGACATTTCCACGAAGGGAAAGACACATGAACGAAGTGAATCACATGCCGGCCAGTCAAGTGTTCCCGAGCAGTAGTGCTGGGCTAGCAGGACTCCAGTGAACCAGACTGTAGCGGACTACTAAGGCTCATGGAAGCACAAGACTACATTTCTACATAAGAGAGGCTACCAAGGATAAACAACTAGGTTGTCGGATCCCACACATACAAAGCATTTCAATAATACACACAATATGCTCGATATGTGTAAATACAACATGGCATCACACCATAACTCTACGACTCAAGTATTTATTCATTACACTCCAAGGAGCGAGATATTACAAACATGGGTCTCATGACCCAACATTCAGAGCATACAAGTCAAAGCACATGTGGAAGCTTAACATGTCTGAGTACAGACATCTACAAATGAAAATGGCTGAGAAGCCTGACTATCTACCAGATCCTGCCGAGGGCACAAGATCGTAGCTGAGGTAACAAGCTAAACGTTGAAGTCCACGCGGACCTACTAGCGAGACTGAAGTCTCTCTGCAAAACATAAATTAAGCAAACGTGAGTACAAATGTACCCAGCAAGACTTACATCAGAACTAACTAAATATGCACCGAGCAGGGTTTAACTGCAGCAAGCCAGCTTTGACTCGGTGGCTATCCTAAACTATGACTGCAAGTAACTCTTTTGAGGTGGCGCACACGAGTCCACATATTCGCCATATCAATACACCACTATGGATCCGCTCCCGCCTCCCTACGAGAAGGCCATCCATAGCACTCACGCTTATCTTGCGAGTTTTAGAGTATCCACTTTCACTTGTCTATGAACTGTTACAGGCAACCCAGAAGTCCTTTGCCGCGGACACGGCTATTCGAATAGATCATTTATAACCCTGCAGGGGTGAACTTCTTCACACACGCTCTCGCCACTTACCACCATGTACACATCGTGTATATCGGCAACCTTCAAGCCAAAGCTTGGTGAGGGAGTCGGCCATGACCTGACTAACCACACAAGTCTCTAGTCCAGGTTTATCGCCTATTCGGGTTCCATCCGTGAGGGGATCCGGGCAGGGTTTCACTCACATCCCCAAACGATGTGTGCAGGGTTCCCGAGACACCAAATGGGCGCCCGGTACACCGTCCCACGGTGTATCTACCGCATCATAGCCCACCCCTAGGGTCATCACGATGCACGACCTCCAACACGTATCCTACAAACACCAGAAACTAGTTGCAACTCCTGGACAGAGAACAAAGGCGGTTAATAAGTCGAGAGAGTCAATTAAGGATCCCAATGTGTGGTAGTAGCTGTTCATGGATCACAAACACAAAACTCAGTTCCTGAGGACGTTTTGAACGAGACAACCCACCATGTACTCCTACATGGCCTCTGACCGCTACCTTTACCAAATCGTGTTCACACACTTAGCTCACACACAATAGGACATGTTCATCACCATTCCTATTCATCCTCGATGAATCCGTCCTGACTCAACTCTAAGCAGTAGTACGCATGACAAACAAGCATGAATGAGTAGGCACATCAGGGATCAAACAAATCCTACTCATGCTAGTGGGTTTCATCTATTTACTGTGGCAATGGCAAGTCATGTAGAGGAAAAGGGGTTCAACTACCGCAGCAGGTAACAGTTGATTCGTTGTTGTCCTAATGCAGTAAAAGAGAGCAGGAGCGAGTTAGTGGGATTGTATCGGAATGAACAAGGGGGTTTTGCTTGCCTGGCACTTCTGAAGATAGTATAGCTATTCATCGGTGTCATCGAACTCATCATCGGAACATGTCTATCAAGAGGGAACAAACACCGGCAAAAGAGATAAAGCACAATTAATGCAATGCAACAATATGATGCATGATATGACATGGCAAAATGAGCGTGTTGGGCTAATGCAACTACAACCAGATGGGTTTGAGCTAATTTGAACCAATGATTCAAAGATCAAACACATTTTTGATCTTAAATACTGCTGCCGGGTTTTTTTGGCTCCCCGAGCACCTATGGGGACGGAGCCCCTTCTCGGTTCGGCGGGGGGCGGAGGTCGCGCGAAGAGCGGATCAAGGCGAGGCACGCGGGGGGGGGGGGGGTACCCAGCTTTAGAGCTCTCCGGAGAGATAATACTCCTACTGCTGCTTTGTGGATTGTATTGAGTTCTTGCTCGGGAGCGCTGAGTGCTACAGTACACTCAAGAAGCTAACGAGACCGAGCGTTCTTCTGTTTTCCTCTCAGAGATCGCTCTCCGGGGTCCGATCCCTTCCTACGTTGTGCATGGGCCTCCTTTTATATGTTCAAGGGGTCTCCAACAGGTGGCAACATAGGTAAGGGCAAAAATGGAAATATGCTGTGGTAGGTACAACTACCTACACAGTGTATCATACCTAACCCTGACGGCAGGGGACAAAGGCATTAAATGCCTATCTACGTCGCCCAGACGGTGCAGAAAAGGGACCGTCAGGGGCGCCACCGCTTGCCACGATGGCGATCTTGTTAGCGCTGCATGCCACAGTGTACCCCTGGCTGAACAGCCTCCCGCCACGTACGCCAGGAAGGGTCTCGGAGCGACACGTAGGTGGGTGAGCTGGAGCGCGGGTACAGACTGGTTGCCCGTTGCGGCAAGTGCCTTGCCGCGGCCGTTGTCTTGACCCGTCCGGGAGCTTGTCGCTCGCCGAGTCCTGCCGGGACGCGCGGTGCGTTGCGGCGGGTTCTTTGAGATGCTCTGGTTGGCCTTCCCGGCAAGCTCCTCTTGCCGGTGTCTTGTGCCTCGAGCGGCCTTCCCGGCAAGCTCCTCTTGCCGGGGACTTGTCTCCTTGTCTTAAATACTTTGTTCTCGAATGGCTCCAAAGGAACCGTAGAGAGCCTTGGCGATCACCTAGCGGGCCTTGCCGCGGGGTGCTGCGACTGCCCGTGCACAAGTTCGGGATACTAGGGTACCCCTACTTTAGTACACCGACAGGAGCCCCCGGGCCTGGGCCACACACGGTGCCGAGCGCTGTTGGGCCAGGCCCAAAACAGGGCACTGGGACGCACGGCCTGGGTCACGTCGCACCTTGCTCCGCATCCACCACGCCCTCCCCAAACGGCACGCATCGATTGCGGCGTCGTGGGAGAGGTCGTGGGTGGTTTCTTTATTTAGAAAGGCGAAACGTCCGCCCCCTCCCTCCTTATAAGCAGGGGGAACAGGGGTAGTTCGCCATCTGCCCGTTGCTATTCCCTCCTCGAGAATCTCCACCACTCCCCTTCTTCCCACAGCCGAAGGAGAGCAGCCCCTGCCCCCAGCGCCACAAGCACCGCCAACGTCGTCGTCCTCACTCCCCCTTCCCGCCATGGCTCCGAAAGCCGAGAAGGCGAAGTCGGCCGAGGCGCAGCGGCTCGCGGCGCCGCGGAAGGAGAGGGCACTCTTCCCTCCGAGGCTTGAGGCAGCGGAGCTGAAGGAGGAGTTCTACCTCTTCTGGTCGACGGGGACGCGAGCGCATCCGCGCACGAAGGTATTCCCAACCACTGCTTGGGATAAGTATCCCACTGGGTATCCCTTCTTTGCCTTGTTCTTCTATTGCAGGCTCTTCCCGCCCTTTTCAGAATTCTTTTGCGATGTCATGAACACCTACGGGCTCCACCTCCTTGATTTCACCCCCAATGATGTCCTTACCATGGCAGTTTTCGTACATCTCTGCGAAAACTTTGTCGGGATCCATCCAAACGTAGCTCTTTTCCGCCATTTCTTTTCGCCTCGGGTTGACAAAGGAGAACCTTTATCTGGCGGAATCGCCTGGATCTCGAAAGCTGGCAAGAAGGATGCTTATCTGGAGGGAGAGCTCCGCAGCAAGTGGGAGGAGTGGAGGGCGGACTGGTGTCTGATCGTTGAGGAGAACCCGCAGCCGTTTACTGCTCTGCGCAAAACCCCAGTAGTGCGCGGCAGTGATTGGAGTAGCCTGGCCCTGGAAGATGCTAGACTAAGGATCGCCGTCACCCGGATCCTACGCCTCAGGCTTTCCGGGCTTACCGTAGGAGCGGTTGGCGCAGATTTCCTCCGCCGCCGCATCGCCCCCCTGCAGGAGAGGGGGAGACCCGCCTGGGAGTTTCAGAATGCGGCGGATATCATGAGGTTGCGGCCGGGCCTCAACTTCAACTTCACTGTCCTGGAGCTCAACGTGATGCTCCAGGAGCTGTTCAAGCACGACCCACAGCATCCCGAAGCGTTTTGGTTGCCGAGGGGCATCGTCCCGCTGTGCAACAACTCCGCGCTCGACCGTATCCGTGAGATAATGCCACTGTGCGACTCGCATGGAATTGATCCAGCCTGGATAGAGCCTGCAGATGATGTCGTGCGGGCGTTCTTCGACAACTTGATAGAAGTGCTGGTCGACGCCGACGAGAAGAAAGGCCTCACCCGGGACACCACCGACGATGAGCTCAAGCGCATCGCCACCAGGATGGAAGAGGCGGCGGCAGCTGCCGCTGCGGGCGATTTCGGGTTCACCGTGGAGGAGGCAGAGGCAGCAGAGGCGGCAAGCCTTGCCGACCGAGAGGAGCTTGCCGGCTAGAAGAGGTCCGCCGAGCACGACGTCGGGCCGAGCGGGCCCGAGGAGGACACGAGCGGCTCGCTGGAGATCGGCTCCTCTTCCTCTTCGTCTTCGGACAGCTTGCCGCAAGCAGAGCCCCTGACTCCACGAGCAGAGCCCCCGGCTCGACAAGCAGAGCCCCCGGCTCCATCAAGAAGGCGTCTTCGCAAGGCCGGGGACGTAGCATAGCGGCGGGCGAGTCAACCCCCGCCGCGCCGCACGACACGCTCCACCGCGGCAAGTTCTGTAGCCGCGGAAGCACCTCCCGCTGCAGCGGCAACCGGGGCGGGGTCCTCTCGTCCTGCCGCTCCAGCTCCCGCCAAGCGGCCAAGGGATCCTACTCCTCCGCCTCCTCGCACCAGAGGTGGGCTAGGCTTTGACTTCTCCGCGCTCAGCTCCGACGAGGAAGAAGATGAGTAAGATTCTTGTTGTACTTGCATGTCTTCAATACTTGCCGTCTTGTCTCGTATCTCATTTGCTTTACTCTGAACTTTATTCCTTTTTAGGACACTGGCCCAGAGAATGGCAAAGAGAGCCAAGGTCCCGGTGATTGTCATCGAGGATGATCCCACCGTGGCAGCAGGGGGTGCGCCTGAGACAAACTTGTCGGACCCGACAGCTGTTCCTCAGAGCAGCCCCCAGCGCAGCCCCCAGCGTAAGTATATGGTTTACTTCCAGCTGTTAGGCGCGCATGGATACAATTTGCTTACTGATATCTGACCGTTGGCTTGTGTAGGAGCAGAGCAGCTCCACCAGGAGCGCCCGGAGGCCACCCCTGACGTGCCACCTGCTTCGACTACGTCGCCGAGGGAGAGTTCTCCGGTAAGGGGGAATCCCCCGACAAGGGAGAGCTCCCCGGCAAGGGAGAAGTCTCCGACGAGGGAAAGCTCCCCGGCAAGGGAGAAGCCTCCGGCAAGGGACAGTACCGGCGATCCCCCGGCAGCGGGGATCCCAACTACCGAGCTTGGTACAGGTATTCCTTGCTTATAAACTTCCCTTGGGTTCTTCTTTTTGGGATATTTGCTTGACTTTTCTTCCTTTTCCGGTCGTCAGATCCATCCACTGTGGAGCCGATGGTGACCGAGGTTGTCATTGATGACGCCGCTGCCACCGAACAAACGGCCGGCGCTGAAGATCCCGCCGGTGAAGAGGCCGCCAAGGCTGCCGCCGCAGCAGCTGACGAGGGGTCCGACGATCGTACTGACGACCCTGGGGCCGCAGGAGCGACAGGCGCTACACCGACCGCCGATCCTCTCGCCGCTGCCGTAGCGCCAGGTTCCGAAGAACCCCAGCCAGGCGTCTACTTGAAGGCTGGCGCTGGCATCTTCATCAACCTCCCCTGGGCGTCAACGTCCAGGGCGCCGGTCGAAGGAGAAAGCTTTGACGTGGAGGTGCTTGCCTCCGCTGGGCTGACGTTGGTCGACGCACCAAGCAGCAGCAGCGACAAGCCCGAGGAGGAGCGACTGCTGCGGAAGCTAGTGTGGCTCTACCGCGCCCGCCAGGCCAAACTGGAGTCCCGCGAAGCACTTGTCGCGAAGGCGGGGGTGGACGTGGAGAAGCGCGCGGAGGAGCTCCGAGGCCTCAACCAGGCCGCTCTCCAGTCGGTGGCGGCGGAGCGGGTTCAGCTCGATGAGGCGCAGAAGGCTTTCATCCTTGAGAAGGCAGAGATTGCACAGCAACAGCGGCTTGCCGCCGAGGAGTTATCTGCGCGGGACGATGAGTTGGTGCAGCTGAAGGCCAGCCTGGACAGCCACAAAGAGGAGCTAGTTGTGCGCGAGCAAGCACTCAGCGGAGCCCTCAAGGAAGCAAAGGACGCTGCCGCAGCCACCGAGGCCGCCAAGAAGGAGCTGGAGGCGAAAGTGGCGTAGCTGGAGACTGAACTCAAGGCGAGCGGTGAAGCGCTTGCCGCGCTCAAGCATGAGCGCGAGAAGGACGCCTACACCTTTGGCGATCTGCAGGGTCGTCTCGCCGAGAAGGTCAAGGGGCTTGACGCCGCCAAGGACTCCAAGGTGGATCTTGAGCTGAAGCTGGCTGCTTTGACCAAGACGCTGGACGGCGCCAGGGAGCAGGAGGCGGCCTTGAAGAAGGAGATCAAGGCCGACAAGGAGCTGCTGGAGAGCATCGCCACCACCCAGAATGATTTCAGGGGAACTGTGGAGCGATGGACGGAGGGCCTTGTGAATGCTGCCGCAGACATCGACAAGGAGTTGGCGCTGCTGGGGGTGGAGGATCTCGGGTATTCCTCTGACGGGAGCCTCCCATCCAGCGCCAAGCTCACCTTGTTCTTCAGAGGTGTGGCGACGGCCCTCCAGCAACTCCGGGAGAGGATCCTAAAGCAGCTGGCCGACGAGTCGCGCGAGATCTGCGCGGGAGCTCTCAAAAAGGTGCTAATGAAGGTGGCCTTCCGCAACCCGGGCCTCCGCCTCACTAACATCCTCAGGTCCCTACCGTCGGAAGCTGATCTGGAGGAGCTCGAGACCCTCGTCGCACCCATTGTGGACAAGGTGAGCGGGATCAAGAGGGTTGAGGGCGACCGCGCGGACTAGGCCGCCTATTTTTTTCCTTCTTTTGTCGTCGCCGGTCATGTTATGAAAACAGTCTATTAGAGCCGCGACAAACTATATTGTAATATAACTCTGTTTCAGGTCATTATTGCAATGCTACTTCCTTTACTCGATTCCTTCCTTTGTATGTTTTTGCCCTACGCTTCTAGGGAACCTGCCGGCATAGGCACCTTTGCCGCGAGCGCTGAGTGCGGGACGTCAGCAGCCTACTGGCGGTGCCATTACCGGCAAGAAACCTTGTCGCGACTAGTCGCAGCTCGCTTAAGTTGCTGAGTGAACTCAAAACAAAGTAAGGGCGCGACTCTAGTCACAGCACACTTACACTGTTGAGCGAACTCGACACAAAGTAAGGGCGCAACTAGCCACGAGCTGGTTCCTCCGCGCACAGGTTTTCCATACAAAGCATGGTCGTTCAATGAAAGTAACTTAAAGTTAAGAATTCTGATTGCTCAAACTTTGGCACTTAGCTTTTGTGTCGTTTGCTCCCTGGCAAGGCGAAAATTTTCCTGAACGACGCCGGGTCCATACCATTATCTTCTCCTCCCCCCCCCGGTCAACTTGTGGGCGAAAGATCCTTCCTTTCCTAAACAATAGTATGGAGCCTTATTGCTCGTTATTGCTTACTGAGGGGGCTCGCTGCACAAAGTGTCAGATAATTCATGCAGAAAGGCATGAAATTGACAGGGTGTGCGGAGCATGTGAGTTTTATTTATGCACAGGGTCTACGCCTGGCTTTGTACAAAGGATTACATGCAACAGCGGCAAGACTTGTACAAAATGGTGGTTGCCGGACAGGGTCCGACAACCGCGCCTTATGGGTAAAACTTACGAAGATGCTCGATGTTCCAGGAGTTGCTCACCGGAAAGCCATCCTCGGTCTTAAGGCGGACAACGCCAGGCCTAGTGACTCGTTTCACCCGATAAGGGCCTTCCCACTTCGGCGTCAACTTGTTGGAATTCTTGGCGGAATGAACGCGCCGAAGAACAAGGTCGCCTTCCTCGAGACTTCTGGCTCTAATTTTGCGGCTATGGTAGCGGCGCAAAGCTTGCTGGTATCGAGCAGCTCGTACAGCAGCCTGAAGACGGTCCTCCTCAAGGAGCAGCGCGTCATCTTGTCGCAGCTGCTCTTGCTCAAGCTCATCATAAGCGAGCACTCGAGGTGACCCGTATACGAGTTCTGTGGGGATAACTGCCTCTGCTCCATAAACTAGAGCGAAAGGTGTCTGGCCAGTGGCTCGATTTGGCGTCGTCCTGATCGACCAAAGAACCACCGGCAGCTCCTCGATCCAGTTTCTTCCGCACTTGTGCAGCCTGTCAAAAGTCCGGGTCTTGAGCCCACGCAACACTTCAGCATTTGCCCTCTCTGCTTGACCATTACTCCTGGGGTGAGCAACAGAAGCGAAGCAGACCTTGGCGCCATGGTCTTGGACATACTGCATGAAGGTGCGACTCATAAATTGTGTACCGTTGTCGGTGATGATCCTGTTAGGGATTCCGAAGCGGCAAACAATCGACCTGAAGAACTTGACTGCTGACTGTGTTGTCACCTTCCTCACTGGTTCCACTTCCGGTCACTTTGTGAACTTGTCGATTGCAACGTACAAGTACTCAAATCCCCCGACTGCTCGGGGGAAGGGGCCGAGGAAGTCGAGCCCCCAGACCGAAAAGGGCCAGGATAAAGGGATCGTGTGGAGAGCTTGAGTTGGCTGGTGTATCTGCTTGGAATGGAACTGGCACGCTTCACACTTGGTTACTTGTGCAGTTGCATCCTGGAGGGTTGTCGGCCAAAAGAAGCCCTGCCGGAATGCTTTGCCGGCAAGCGCTCTTGCGCCAATGTGGTGACCACAAATGCCTCCATGTATCTCTGCCAACAGCTTCTGTCCATCTTCCCGGGGGATACACTTCAATTTCACTCCGTTGAGTCTTCTTCTGTACAGTGCGCTGTCAACGAACTGGTACATACTAGACTGCCGGGCTACTCTTTCCGCTTCTTCTGGCTCTTCGGGAAGTTCTCCTAACTGGAGGAAACGGACGATCTGCTGTGCCCATGCTGGAGCCTGTGGCTCGACAACAAGGACTAAAGGCATATCTGCTGCTGCGGGAGCATCCGCTTCTATGGCGAGAACCTGCGGTTCAGCCGGAGCTTGATGATCCCCCTGTTCCTACGTTCTCTCCGGGGAGTTTCCTCCCTTCCTCAGCACGTGCACATCTGTCGGCCAGGGCATACAGCTCACTGACGTCTCTGATCTTGCACATCGCCATCTCCTCCAGCATCCTGCGGTTACGCACGTTCTGGTGGAACGCACTGATGACCGCGGCAGGGTGGACGTCCGGGATGTTGCGTTGCACTTGGCTGAATCTCTGGATGTACTTGCGTAGAGGCTCCCCTTCCTTCTGGGCAAGCAGGTGAAGATCACTGTCCTGGCCATGAGGTTTGTGGCCGCCTGTAAAGGCACCGACAAACTGATGGCATAGGTCTGCCCAAGAAGATATGGAGTTTTCCGGCAAGTGCATGAGCTAGGACCTGACGTTGGGCTTGAGCACGAGAGGGAAGTAATTGGCGAGGATCTTGTCGTCTCGCCCCCCGGCAGCCTGCACCGCGATGGTGTAGATGCTGAGGAACTCCGACGGATGCAGCCTGCCATCGTACTTCACTGGTACGTCTGGCTTGAAATTCTTCGTGCTGGGCCACTGGACTTGCCGCAGCTCATGAGTAAACGCAGGGCAACCTACCGCGTACGACAGGTCGCCTGGTTCCCCTGGCGCTTGCACGTCGACAGCGGGGCCAGCGCGTTGGTCTGATTGACGTCGTGTTTCTCTTCGGCGCTCGATGCGGGTACGAGCGTCCTCTTGCTGCCGTTCGTGAAGAACGTGGTGCTGATCGCGCCGAGTTCGCGGATCTGAGGAAGCAGTGGAGTCGCTGTCGTGGCGGACCCGGCGAGTCGGCGATCTTGGCCTTTGGGGCGGAGAGTGCACGGTGGTTGCACCCCCACCGGTTTTGTCGCCATCGGCTCGCACTTGGCTGGCCTGCCGCGGCTGCGATGTGGTCGCCGGCCATGGAGTGTCGCCGTTGGTGAAGCCGATGAGCCTCTGAATGGTGGCCCTCCAGTCGTCGATCTTGTCTGGCGTTGGAGGGAAGTCTAGGAGTAGTTGAGCCCGGGCCAAAGCTTCTGCTGGAGTGGCGGGTAGCGGTGGTGAACGGTGCGAGGGGCGGGATATGCTCGGACTTCCAACGATGTTAGAAGGAGCAGTATTCCGTCCAGGCGACCGTGCCTCGCTCGCGCCAGCACATTGGCGTGCATGTTGGCCTTAAGCATCCTGGGATCCGCCAGCTCAATTTGGGTCCAGCGAGCGTATGGTACTGTGAGTACCATTGCGCTGCCGGTCCTGCGCCTCTTGAGATGGGCGCGGGGCGTCTACGGACGCCCGGTCGTCGTGGGAGCCGACTACGCCGCCGACGGGCAGCGCGGTCTTGTCCTTGGACTTGGTGGCACCATGGGCTCCCTCGTCGACGCCCGTTCTTACGCCGGCGTCCTCCCCACCGGCCGTTTGCTGCGGCGGCGGTGGATTCGACGCGGACGGCGCAGCCGCCTCCGAAGCCTTCCTCTTCGGCGGCATGTCGATGAAGATTTAGCTCGCGTAAACACCGGATCAGGTTCACACAACCTCGACGCCCCCTACCTGGCGCACCAAAGATGTCGGGGTTTTCTCGGTTCGACGGGGGGCGGAGGTCGCGCGAAGAGTGGATCGAGGCGAGGCACGCGGGGGGGGGGGGGTTACCCAGCTTCGGAGCTCTCCGGAGAGATAATACTCCTACTGCTGCTTTGTGGATTATATTGAGTTCTTGCTCGGGAGCGCTGAGTGCTACAGTACACTCAAGCAGCTAACGAGACCGAGCGTTCTTCTGTTTTCCTCTTAGAGATCGCTCTCCGGGGTCCGATCACTTCCTACGTTGTGCATGGGCCTCCTTTTATATGTTCAAGGGGTCTCCAACAGGTGGCAACGTAGGTAAGGGCAAAAATGGAAATATGTTGTTGTACGTACAGCTACCTACATAGTGTATCATACCTAACCCTGACGGCAGGGGACAAAGGCATTAAATGCCTATCTACGTCGCCCAGACGGTGCAGAAAAGGGACCGTCAGGGGCGCCACCGCTTGCCACGATGGCGATCTTGTCAGCGCTGCATGCCATAGTGTACCCCTGGCTGCACAGCCTCCCGCCACGTACGCCAGGAAGGGTCCCGGAGCGACACGTAGGTGGGTGAGCTGGAGCGCGGGTACAGAGTGGTTGCCCGCCGCGGCAAGTGCCTTGCCGCGGCCGTTGTCTTGCCGAGTCCGGGAGCTTGTCGCTCGCCGAGTCCTGCCAGGACGCGCGGCGCATCGCGGCGGGTTCTTTGAAATGCTCTGGTTGGCCTTCCCGGCAAGCTCCTCTTGCCGGGGTCTTGTGCCTCGAGCGGCCTTCCCGGCAAGCTCCTCTTGCGGGGGACTTGTCTCCTTGGCTTAAATACTTTGTTCTCGAATGGCTCCAAAGGAACCGTAGAGAGCCTTGGCGATCACCTGGCGGGCCTTGCCGCGGGGTGCTGCGACTGCCCGTGCACAAGTTCGGGATACTAGGGTACCCCTACTTTAACACCGACAACTGCTTTATCATGTTTTGCACTAAAGAGCAAGTTAACTTGTTTAAACATGCATGAAACCTATACACATGGATAGATTGGATTTTTTGATCATTTTTAATATATAACACTTTGGATTTGGAGTTACAGATTAATTTCTATGAATTTTTGAAGTTAGCGATATTTTCTGAAATTTCATGAATAAGAATAAATCCAGAAAATAACTAATTGCGTCAGCACTGCATCACTGTGACATCAGTGGTCCACATGCGTCGACCAGGTCAAACCTGACGAGTGGGACCCACTGGTCAGTGACCCTGTCAACTAACTAAGTTAGTTAGCCCTAACTAACTGGGCAGGGCCCACTAGTAAATGACTGTAGTAACTAACCTAACTAGTTAATTAGTGCTAACTAGAGTAATTAGTCGGGCGGGGCCTGCAAGTCAGTGAGAGAGAAGGGAAAGTCAAACCGGGCAGAGGGGTCAACCCATAGTGGTCAACGGGTCAGCGGACGCTGGCGTTTAGACGCCGGCGAGTCCAGACGTGGCGGTGCACTGCGGTATTCTCCTATAGAGCGCTATTTGGCGCGCGGAGCACAACTACGGGATGCGGACACTCGTCCGCATCCAACCGTGGTGGTGGCGCGGCCTGGTGTGGCCGGAGTGGCGCCGGCGACGAGCTCGGCCGCGGCCGAAGCTCGGGTGCAAGTGGGGATGGGGCTACGATGCGCAAATGAGCGCGGCGAGGTGCTTCAGAGGCTCTACGCGATGCGGGGAGCGCGTTGGGCACGTGCCCGGGACCAAATGGTCACCGGAGCATCACCGGCGACGAGCGCGGGCGGCAACGCGTTCGGACGTCCACGGAGCAGCGACTACGACGTACCAGGGAGGAAACAGAGAGCGGGGTTAGATGGAGAGGCTCACGGCGAGTGCGGTGGCGCCGGAGTTAGCTCGGGGGAGAGGCTGGCGCGGTCGGAACAGCGACGACAATCTCGGCAGCCGATGGCAAAGATGAAGATGACGGAGTCGCTTCGGGCGTCCCGCGGGCGCGTGATTGTCTTGGAGCTCCGCGGTGTTGAGGCGGAGCCTTTGGGCATGGCGGAAGGGTGAGGGGATGGCTCTGGGCACGGTGGCATCAAACGGCGGCGGCGGTCGCTCTCGGGCGAGCTCGGTGAAGGGGCTAGAGGGTGAGGGAGAGAGGCTGAGGGGGCTGCGGGGCGTCTCCAGACGCGTCGGGGGCGCCTCGGTGGCAAGTAGGAGGTGGAGCTCGGGCGCGCGTGCTGTCGACCCGCCTCTGCCTACTGGCAGAGGTTGAAGACAGCCGCTTCAGGCCAGTGTGCTGGGCCGCCAGCTGGAGTTGGGCCAGTTGAGCTGCCAGGTGAGCGCTAGGTAAGTCTCTCTCGCTCTCTCTCTCTCTCTCTTTTATTTTAGTTTCAGTTTTCTATTATTCTATAGTCTTTAGGGCTTTAATAAAATACTTAAACAGATCCAAAAATCATGAAACTTCTCAATGCCATTGTTTGGAATATAACCAACAACAAACATTTTAGTTTATGATTATTTGAGCATTTAAAATATTTAATAGCATTTATATGCCCAAATGCAAATACTATATGATTTAATTCAGAGCCCAAATATGTCATGGAAAAATGTGCAACACCTCTGGTTATTGCTTCTAGCATTTTCCAGAAATGATGAACATTTTTGAAAGCCATTTGGATTCACTGAGAATATTTTAGTTGAACCTAGAAATATATTCATCATTTTTTGGAAATGATGAACCAGAAATCATGAACTTTTCTTAGGGACATTTTGGGTTTATTGAAAAAGATTTTAATCAAGCCTAGAAGGATTGATTTAGTGCTAGGGTTTGAACAATCCCCGTTTCAAGTTTAAGAGAAAGTTAGACATGATGCAACAACCAAGCTAGTCCAAGTGCATAGCAAGGCTAGGGATGTTACAACTCACCCCCACTAAACAAGAATCTCGTCCCGAGATTCAAAACAAGAGGTAAGAGGAAAGGGGGTCATAAAACTATCACAATCTTCCTGATCCATTTGCCCCTCTCTAGAACATTGATTCGATCACCATCTTGATCTTGACATCTTTGCTTTCGAGATCTTCATCCAGCACGACCATAAAAATAAACTCTACAGGATTCGATCTTCTCGAAGATCGAGCAACTCATGATCAATTCATAGAATGAGACATAATAACATCTCTTGAGTTGAGACACATAACACACATCAGGGGTGATGGAAAAGTAGATGACGAAGGTTCAAGTTGGTAGGCAATGATTCCACGCTTGAGTAAGATGGTGCATAGTTTCAAGATAGTGATGAAATAATTACAATGATTCCATAATGGGGAACCTTAGAAGAGATGACTGATAGAATTATTCCCTTAAGTGGCAAAAGAATTACTTTTGATACAAGGATCATTGAAACTCCTCATACCAGCCTAAGGAAAATCACAATTGATCTTTTCAAAGAGTTCGAAGAAATGACATACTCGGGCTAGAATGGATGATGTGGACTACCTTGTTCAAGACAACGTGATGGATGATTTGCTTATCATCGAAAATGGATGGGACCCATGGTAGGACTACTTTTGAACATGATCCTGAATAGCATTTTCTGAGAGAGCAGCCAATGGGAAATTGGCACAACGGCTATGCAAGCTGGGCACAAAAAGCAAATGTTGGGAATGTTCCAACCATCATATCTGCCTGAGATTCAGATTTGGTTAGAAATAGGATACCTCACACTCACATGTATGAAAGGAAGAGTTGCCACACAAATCAACGAGATAACATTGCGAGACTCTCGAGAGATGAACTACGATAGCAACCTCCAAAACATGAGCGGGTTTTTCTACAACATGTGAACATGCTGTCCCAGACAAGCATGACCACATAGTAGTCTTATAATAAAAATACTATCGAGTTCTGGTTGGGAACCATCATCGAGGATAACGGAATCTTGTACAAATCTGTCTGGTACCTTCAGGACTAGCACTTAGAACATATTATCTTTGAACAAATCAACCAATGGCTTGGTGTCGGTGTACTAAAGTAGGGGTACCTTAGTACCCCGAACTTGTGCACGGGCATTCGTAGCACCCCGCGGCAAGGCTTGTCAGGCGATCGCCAAGACTCTCCATGGTCCCTTTTTGGGCCATCCAAGAACAAAGTATTTGAGCCAAGGCCCCGGCAGGAGGAGCCTGCCGGGAAGGCCACCCGAAGAGAGCAAGGCCCCGGCAAGAGGAGCTTGTCGGGACGACCGCTCGAAGCACAAGGCCCCGGCAAGAGGAGCTCGCCGGGAAGGCACGACATGAGACTTGCTGCGTCGCGCTCCGCGTCCCGGCAAGGACCGGTGAGAGACAAGCTCCCGGGCGCGACAAGGCATCAACCGCGGCAAGGCGCTTGCCGCGGCAAGTCACCACCCCGCGCCTGCGCTCCAGCTCACCCACCCACGCGTCGCTCTGGGGCCATTCCAGGCGTACGTGGTGAGAGGCTGCGCAGCCAGGAGCATGCGGTGGCAAGGCAACGTTGACAGAGTAGCCATCGTGGCAAACGGTGGCGCTCCTGACGGTCCTTTTCCTGCACCATTTGGGCGAGGCGGACGGGCATTTAATGCCCTTGTCCCCTGCCGTCAGAGTTAGGTATGTTAGCACTGTGCAAACAGTTGTACCCAACACAGCGTTTTCCAGTTTTGCCCCCGCCTACGTTGCCACCGGTGTGTAACCCCTTGCACATATAAAAGGAGGCCCCATGCGCAATGGAGGGGAGGACGGAAGGAGAAGGAGGCCACTCACGCTCGGTCTCGCCAGCAGCTCGCGTGTACTGTAGCACCACACGCTCCCGAGCAAGAACACAATACAAAACCACAAAGCAGCTGTAGGGTTTTACGCATCCTTGCGGCCCGAAGCTGGGTAAATCCTTTGTGTGCATCGCCTCGATCCTTTCTTCGCGCGACCTCCGCCCCCCGCCGAACCAAGGAAGCGGCTCGGTACCCATAGGTGTTCGTGGAGGCAGATTTCCCCCGACATCTTTGGCGCGCTAGGTAGGGGGCGTCGAGGTTGTGTGAACCTGATCCGGCGTCTGCACGGGCTAGATCTCCATCATCTTCGTCGACATGCCACCGAAGAAGAAGGATCCGGAGGTTGCCGGTCCGTCCGCGTCGAACCCACCGCCCTTGGAGCAAACGGGTGGTGGGGACGGCACCGGCGGCGGAACGGGCGTCGTCGAGCCAGCTCATGGCGCCACGGCGTCCGAACATGCACCGCGCCCCTCTCAGGAGGCACGGGACCAGCAGCGTCTTGGCACCCACGGCACCATACGCTCGCTGGACCCAAATCGAGCCGGCGGATCCCAGGGTGCTCAAGTCCAGCACTCACACCAATGTGCTGGCGCGAGCGTGGCGCGGCTGCCTGGTCCGGGTGTTGCTCCTTCTAACGTAGTTAGAAGTTCGAGCACATCCCGCTCCACGCGCCGTTCGCCACCGCTGCCCGCCACTCCAGCAGAAGCTCTGGCGCGAGCTCAACTGCTCCTAGACTACCCTCCAACGGCGGACAAGCTCGACGACTGGAGGGCCACGATACAGAGCCTCATCGGTTTCGCTAACGACGACACCCCGCGGCAGCATAGTGCGTCGCAGCCGCGGCAGGTCGGCCAGGCGAGAACCGATGGCGCCAAGACCGGTGGGGGCGCGACCATCGTGCACTCCCCGCCCCAAAGGCCAAGATCGCCGACTCGCCGGAACCATCACGACAACGTCTCCACCGCGTCGTCGAATCCGCGAACTCGTCGCGATCAACGCCAAGTTCTTCACGAGCGAGAGCAAGAGGACGCTCGTACCCGCATCGAGCGTCGGAGAGAAATGCGGCATCAATCAGACCAGCGCGCTGGGCCCTCTGTCGACATGCATGCACCGGGGGAACCAGGCGACCTGCCGTACACGGTGAGCTGCCATGCGCTCACCCGTGAGCTGCGGCAAGTCTAGTTGCCCAGCACGAAGAATTTCAAGCCAGACGTACCAGAGAAGTACGACGGAAAGTCGCATCCGTCGGAGTTCCTCAGCATCTACACCATCGCGGTGCAGGCTGCTGGAGGGCGAGACGACAAGATCCTTGCCAACTACTTCCCGCTGGTACTCAAATCCAACGTCAGATCCTGGCTCATGCACTTGCCGGACAACTCCATAACCTCCTGGACAGACTTGTGCCATCAGTTTGTTGGCGCCTTTACGGGCTGCCACAAACCCCATGGCCAAGCGAGCGACCTTCATCTGCTCGTCCAGAAGGAAGGAGAACCCTTGCGCAAGTTCATCCAGAGATTCAGCCGTGTACACTACAACATCCCAGATGTCCACCCCGCCGCGGTCATCAGCGCGTTCCATCAGAACGTGCGTAACCGCAGGATGCGGGAGGAGATGGCAATCTACAAGATCAAAGACGTCAGTGAGCTATATGCCCTGGCCGACAAGTGTGCCCGTGCTGAGGAAGGGAGGAAACTCCCCGGAGAGAACACTAGAGCAGGAGAATCTGACAGTGAGGATACCGCCCCGGCAAGGAAGAGCCGACGGCGGAGCAACAGGAAGAAGAAGAGCCAAGAAGTACTGGTTGTTGAGCAGTCCGGCGATGAAGGCACCGCCAAGAAGGCCCAGGCCGGTAGCTCCGGCAAGGAGGTTGCCGGATGCGCCAACTGCCAGGCTGTGGCGGTCGTCGACAAGCGGGATGGCACCAACAAACAGTACTGCAAGATCCACCGCACCAAGGGCCATGACCTCCAGAGCTGCAAGCAGGTCGAGCGGCTCGTCGAGCTACAAAAGGCCGAGTACGAGCGGCGCGACAAGGAGAGAGCCCGGGGAGGTGGCGGGGGATCAGGCACGAAGCGCCCCGGCCAGGGAGGACGCCGCGACAAGGACAAGCAGCAGCAAGCGGACAGACCTCCCCGCGGCCGCGACAAGAACGAAGACGACGACGAAGACGAAGACATGGATGACATTGAGACCAGTGAGCAGGAGTTTCAGAAAGCCACAGAGGTCTTGTGCGTAGACGGCGGTGCTTCCCTGCATACTTCTCACCGCCAGCTCAAGCAGTGGGCACGGGAAGTCAATGCAGCAGAACCACCCGTCGAGTCGCGCAAGCCCCTGAAATGGTCCAGCACGCCTATCATCTTCGATATTGAGGACCACCCTGATCGCACAACTACAATCGGGTGTTTGCCGATGTTGGTCTCACCAACAGTCCGCAACCTCAAGGTCACTAAGATGCTAGTTGACGGCGGGGCCGGCTTGAACCTGATCTCCTCCGCTGTGCTCCGGAAACTCCAAGTCCCCGACAGCGAGCTCGAAGAGACCGGCACGTTCCAAGGAATCAACCCGGGAAGGAGCAAGCCGAAGGGGAAGATAACGTTGCCAGCGACATTTGGCAGCGAGCTGAACTTCAGGACAGAGAGGATCACTTTTGACGTTGCCGATTTTCCATTGCCCTACAACGGAATTCTCGGTCGTCCAGCGCTCGCCAAGTTCATGGCGGCCTCTCACTACGCATACAACATGCTCAAGATGCCAGGTCCGATAAGTGTCAACTCTGTCCCCGGCGACAAGAAGGATGCCCTTATCTGTGCCGACAAGATCTACCGGGAGGCAGCAGCCGCAACGGATCACAAGCCACTTGCCGCTGAAGCTCCCGGAGGGAAGAAGAAGACCTAGTCTGGCGAGTGCTCTGGTGCGCACTCCGGCAAGCGCACCTCTACGAAGTGCTGCGCTACCGTCGAGGACGCGCCATCGAGCTCCGCCGGCAAGAAGAAGACCAAGTCCGGCGAGTGCTCTGGTGCCCACTCCGGCAAGCACACCTCTTCGGAGTGCTGCGCTACCGTCGAGGACGCGCCATCGAGCTCCACCGGCAAGAGTAAGAAGACAATGGCAGCTCCGCCAACGACCAAGAAGGTGTCCGCCAAGGAGGACGACACTGGTGGTACCTTCACCATCAGTGCCGCACTCGACCCCAAATAGGAAAGCGCGCTCGTTGCTTTCCTACGGGCGAATGTCGATGTGTTTGCCTGGCAACCATCTGACATTCCCGGCGTTCCCAGGAAAGTAATTGAGCACCACCTCGCCGTCTGTCCTCATGCGCGGCCCGTCAAGCAGAGAGTCAGGAAGCAAGCGGTGGAGCGCCAAGAGTTCATCGCAGAAGAGCTCAAGAAGTTGGAAGCGGCAGGCCTCGTCAGAGGTGTGCTCCATCCGACGTGGTTGGCCAATCCTGTTGTCGTGCGCAAAGCAAATGGGAAATGGAGGCTTTGCATCGACTTCACTGATGTTAACAAAGCTTGTCCCAAAGATCCATTTCCCTTGCCGCGCATTGACCAGATTGTTGACTCCACGGCCGGATGTGACCTGCTTTCATTTCTTGACGCCTACTCAGGATATCATCAGATCTTCATGGCTGAAGAAGATGAAGAGAAGACCGCGTTCATCACTCCATGTGGCACGTACTGCTTCGTGCGGATGCCTTTCGTACTGGTTCAACATTTGCAAGGGTTGTCCACACCGCTTTTGAGCCACAAATCCACAGAAATGTGGAGGCCTACATGGATGACATAGTGGTCAAGAGCAGAGACAGGGCAACCCTGATTCAAGACTTAGAAGAGACCTTTGCGAACCTGCGTAGGATCAGCCTCAAGCTCAACCCCGAGAAGTGCGTGTTCGGAGTCCCTTCCGGCAAGCTTCTCGGGTTCTTCATGTCTCAGCGAGGAATCGAAGCCAACCCAGACAAGATCAAGGCCATCGAGCAGATTGAAGCACCAACACATGTCAAGGACCTACGAAGGCTTGTCGGCTGCATCGCGGCTCTCAGCAGGTTTATTTCCAAGTCTGCAGAACGCGCCCTGCCGTTTTTCAAAATATTGAAAAAGGCGAGTCCAGTAAAATGGACTCCGGAAGCGGAAGCTGCACTGCAGGACTTGAAGAAATACATGTCCTCCGCTCCAATACTTGTCGCGCCTAAACCACAAGAGAAGTTGCTGCTATACCTGGCGGCAACCAATCAAGTGGTTAGTGCTGCGTTAGTAGCGGAGAGGGAGGCAGATGATGAGCCAGCAACCGCGGCAAGCACGTCCAACGACAAGCAGGGGGCTTCCCCGACAAGCTCTGGCCCCGACAAGGATGAATCTACGCAGGAGCAAGTGGAGGTGCAGAAGATGGAAATGGTGCAGTGCCCAGTTTACTTTGTCAGCTCCCTTTTGCAGGGGGCTAGGTCAAGGTACTCTGGTGTGTAGAAATTGCTTTTCGGCCTTCTCATGGCCTCGAGAAAGCTGCGCCATTACTTCCAAGAACATGAAATTACAGTTGTCACCCGCTTTCCGCTGAAGAGGGTACTGCAGAATCCAGAAGCAACAGGCATGATTGTCGAGTGGGCACTAGAACTGTCGAGCTTCGGTCTCTAGTTCGAGATCACCTCGACTATCCAAATCAGAGCATTGGCGGAGTTCATAGCAGAGTGGACACCGACACCAGACGAAGATATCCCAGAGACGAGCATCCCCGCCAAAGAAGCAAGCAAAGAGTGGCTGATGTACTTTGATGGTGCTTTCTCGCTGCATGGCGCCGGTGCTGGTGCGTTACTTATCGCTCCCACCGGAGAGCACCTCAAGTACGTAGTCCAGATGCACTTCCCCAAGGAGCAAGCAACCAAGAATACTGCAGAGTATGAAGGTCTGCTCGCCGGTCTCAGGATCGCGGCAGAACTTGGGATCAAGAAGCTCATTGTCAGGGGTGACTCGCAGCTTGTCGTCCGCCAAGTGAACAAAGATTACCAGAGTCCGTTGATGGAAGCGTACGTTGATGAAGTGAGGAAGCTAGAAGAGCACTTTGACGGCCTGCAAATGGAACACATTCCAAGAGCTGAGAACGACATCGCTGATGGCCTGTCAAAGTGCGCAGCATTTAAGTTACCTGTGGAACCAGGAACTTTTGTGCTCAAGCTGACTCAGCCATCCGTAACGCCATCAACCAGACAGAGCAAGAAGAGGAGGTTGGTCTCCGGCGACTATCTTCCGGCAGAGCTCCCCGGAGCCGCCGCCAAGAAGGTCCCCAAGATCGACGCCAACAGCGCTGAGGAGCCGTCTGCTCAGGAAAACCCCAGGGTTTGTTCCATAGAAGCAGGCGCTCCCGACAAGTTTTGCTCCGGCAAGCTTGCCGGGGAACGTCAAGCTCCGGCTGAGCCCCATATCCTCGCCGTAGAAGCGGACGTTCCCGCAGCAGCAGATGTGCCTTCAGTCCTTGTTGTCGAGCCACAGGCTCCAGCATGGGCGCAGCAGACTGTCCATTTCCTCCAAAACGGAGAACTTCCCGAAGAGCAAGAAGAAGCAGAAAGAGTAGCCCGGCGCTCGAGTATGTACCACTTCGTCGACAACACACTGTGTAGAAGAGGGCGCAACGGTGTGAAATTGAAGTGTATTTCTCGGGAAGACGGACAGAAGCTGTTGGCAGAGATACATGGAGGCATATGTGGTCACCACATTGGCGCAAGAGCACTTGCCGGCAAAGCGTTCCTGCAAGGTTTCTTCTGGCCGATAGCCCTCCAGGATGCAACTACACAAGTAACCAAGTGTAAAGCGTGCCAGTTCCATTCCAAGCAGATACACCAGTCAGCTCAAGCTCTCCAGACGATCCCTTTATCCTGGCCATTTTCGGTCTGGGAGCTCGACATCCTCGGCCCCTTCCCCCGAGCTGTCGGGGGCTTTGAGTACTTGTACGTCGCAATCGACAAGTTCACAAAGTGGCCGGAAGTGGAACCAGTGAGGAAGGTGACAGCACAGTCAGCCATCAAGTTCTTCAGGTCGATTGTTTGCCGCTTCGGGATCCCCAACAGGATCATCACCGACAACGGTACGCAATTCACGAGCCGCGCCTTCATGCAATACGTCCAAGATCTCGGCGCCAAGGTCTGCTTCGCTTCTGTTGCTCATCCTAGGAGCAACGGTCAAGATGAAAGGGCCAATGCCAAAGTACTGCGCGGGCTCAAGACCAGAACTTTCGACAGGCTGCACAGGTGTGGAAGAAACTGGATCGAGGAGCTGTCGGTGGCTCTTTGGTCGATCAGGACGACGCCGAATCGATACACTGTCCAGACACCATTTGCTCTAGTCTATGGAGCAGAAGCAGTTACCCCCACGGAACTCGTATACGGGTCACCTCGAGTGCTCGCTTATGATGAGCTTGAGCAAGAGCGGCTACGTGAAGATGACGCGCTGCTCCTTGAGGAAGATCGTCTTCAGGCTGCTGTGCAAGCCTCTCCCTACCAGCAAGCTTTGCGTCGCTACCATAGCCGCAAAGTTAAAGCCAGAAGCTTCGAGGAAGGCGACCTTGTTCTTCGGCGCGCTCCGTCCGCCAAGAACCATAACAAGTTGACGCCGAAGTGGGAAGGCCCTTACCAGGTGAGACGAGTCACGAGGCCCGGCGCTGTCCGCCTCGAGACTGAAGATGGCACTCCGGTGAGCAACTCCTGGAATATTGAGCATCTTCGTAAGTTTTACCCGCAACCAACCTTTTGTACAAGTCTTGCCGCAGTTGCATGTAATCCTTTGTACAAAGCCAGGCGCAGACCCTGAGCAGCAGTAAAGCGTTGGCGCCCTAAGTTTTAGCATGCATGCTGAGTCGAGTCTCGTCCTTGGTTAGGGTTGATAGTGCCTAACAGCTGCTAACCCCTAGCTTAGAGGTCGAGTCTGCGTCCTTTTTCCTGTTCCTTCGTTTCCTTTGGTTCGCAGGGTTTTGCATATCCTGGCCAGACCGCTTAAGGACGAAGAAGAGAAGAAGGCCGGGCTAGCATCTGGTCCCCGGCAAACCAGTGTTGCCGGGGGTTGCAAGTACGAAGATTCTCCCGCGGCAAGCCAAAGTTGCCGGGGGCTGCAATCCCAGATAATTTTTTGCATCCCTTGTCATGCATTCTCTTATGAACTGTGGAATACGAAAACCTTGTTTCCTCCTAAAAGCTACCGTGCTCCCTTAACGACAGGCCCCAGAGCACGTTCCTGGGGCCCGTTTTGGTAGTAGTCGCGGCGGCAAAGGGGCGGAACGAGGGGCCCGAACCCGCCTCATCCCTTCCTCCGCCAAAGGCGTGAGAGGGGCCGAGTGGCGGGGGAAGACGGCAGGGCCTGTTGCCGGGCAAAGAAGTGTCTATCTTAACGGTACAAAGGATTCGCTCCTTGGCGTGGGTTTTACCCACGGGACAAATGGCCCGGCAAACATCCCCTTTTCATTAAAAACATTCCGCTCAGGTACAGTTCAAAGAGAATGAAAAACATGAAAGATGGGATTACAAGCTTTAAACACAGCTAAGGCCCGAGGGCTTACAGATTGAAAAAAGATAAGATGCCCGTAATCCCTTTCTTGTCTCTCTCCTCAGGAGGTAGGACAAGGAGGCGAAAAGGGCAAAAGGGGCGCCTAGGTGAGCTACGGGTGGCAGAAGACACCAACAGAACGCCCGGAGGGCCGTCCGGGGGCTCCAGAGGCTGGATGGTGACGGCGGCGCCGGAAGTAGAGCTCGAAGATGAGGCAGAGGGACGTCAACACGCTGTCGAGGACATCTAGCCCTCGTACTCCGAGTTGACGGCCTTGCCGCCAGTCCTCCTCCTCTTCCGCAGCCTCGCCACTCCAGCCGCCCGGGAAGACGACCCCGGGAAGCTCAAGGAGCCGGCGACACGGATGATGGGGTCGCCGATGCCACGCGGAGCCGCGACGAGCGCCTAGTCGGACCCGTCATCCCGATGACCGCTGCCCTCGTCGTCGCTGTCGCTCCCCTCCTCGTCACTCTCGCTCGAGGAGGAGCCTTCGCTGTCGGAGGAGCTATCCACGCAGCACCGGGCCCGGGTCCCGAAGTCCCCGAAGGCCTTGACGGAGAGGAGATCGCCCTCCATCAACTTAAAATGGAGGGTGAACCCCTTCGTCAAGCTGTGGATACGGGCGAATGTCTTCCACCCTCGGCCAAGATACACCACGCCGGGGGCTGGGGACTCGACGTGGACCCGCGTGCCGCTGATCCCGCAGCCCTTCATGCGCAGCCTTAGCGTCTCGGGTTGCTCCATCTCCATCACGCTTGCGAAGGGAGCCGAGAGGCGGAGGCGGCGGCGAGACGCCCGACGCAGCCTGACGAAGAACTCGCAAGGATCGTCCCCGATGTGGACCGCCGTGGGAAGAAGAGCCGCTGGCGGGGGCGAGGCTGGCGCGTCGCCCCGCCCGCCTCTTCCCAGAACGCCTCGGCCTCGTCCGCGACCTCGTCCACGACCTCGCCCCCTCCCCCTTCCCCTTACGGTTGGCTCCGCCACCGCGGGTGCAGGGGGAGGAGGGGCGCGTTGCCTAGCGGCAACCCTCGCCGCCACCGATGAAGGACCAGGATTCCCTTTCTCCATGGCGAATGGAGGGAGGGGATCAGAAGCCGAAGGGAAGGAAAGATGAAGGAGTGCGGATTTCCGTCGCCCCCTCTTGCTCTTTATAAAGAAGCAGGGTGGGGGCTCGGCCGCCCCGCTCAACCAATCAGGGCGCAGGAGGGCCAGGCGGCTGGGGCCGACCTACTGCCCCAACCCGCGATGGCCCGGTTTCCTGCCTCCACCGTCCGCAACCCCGGGTGCATGGATGCCGCGTGGCTGGCGCGCAGGACCGAGGCGACGGATGAGGCGACCTCTCCCCACCCCGTGATCGTGGGGAGCGGGCGCCTCAGAAACCGTGCTTCCGCCCCGTCCAGCGAACGAGCCACGCCTCCACGCCTCCCTCAACTTATGGAGCTAGCGCGAACCGTCCCCCTTTATTGCGACGTGACGCACGTCACGCACGCCTCTCCCCACGATGCCGCGTTCGACGCGTGCCGTTCGGGGAGGGCGTGGTGGACACAGAAGCAGATGCTGCGTGACCCAGGCCGCGCGTGCCCGTGCACTATTTTGGGCCTGGCCCAACTGCGCTCGGCACCGTGTATGGCCCAGGCCTGGGGGCTCCTGTCGGTGTACTAAAGTTGGGGTACCTTAGTACCCCGAACTTGTGCACGGGCAGTCGTAGCACCCCGCGGCAAGGCTTGCCAGGCGATCGCCAAGACTCTCCATGGTCCCTTTTTGGGCCATCCAAGAACAAAGTATTTGAGCCAAGGCCCCGGCAGGAGGAGCCTGCCGGGAAGGCCACCCGAAGAGAGCAAGGCCCCGGCAAGAGGAGCTTTCCGGGATGACCGCTCGAAGCACAAGGCCCCGGCAAGAGGAGCTCGCCGGGAAGGCACGGCAAGAGACTTGCTGCGACGCGCTCCGCGTCCCGGCAAGGACCGGTGAGCGACAAGCTCCCGGGCGCGACAAGGCATCAACCGCAGCAAGGCGCTTGCCGCGGCAAGTCACCATCTCGCGCCTGCGCTCCAGCTCACCCACCCACGCGTCGCTCTTGGGCCATTCCAGGCGTACGTGTCGAGAGGCTGCGCAGCCAGGAGCATGCGGTGGCAAGGCAACGCTGACAGAGTAGCCATCGTGGCAAACGGTGGCGCTCCTGATGGTCCTTTTCCTGCACCGTCTGGGCGATGCGGACGGGCATTTAATGCCCTTGTCCCCTGCCGTCAGAGTTAGGTATGTTAGCACTGTGCAAACAGCTGTACCCAACACAGCGTTTTCCAGTTTTGCCCCTGCGTACGTTGCCACCTGTGGGTAACCCCTTGCACATATAAAAGGAGGCCCCATGCGCAACGGAGGGGAGGAGGGAAGGAGAAGGAGGCCACTCACGCTCGGTCTCGCCAGCAGCTCGCGTGTACTGTAGCACCACAAGCTCCCGAGCAAGGACACAATACAAAACCACAAAGCAGCAGTAGGGTTTTACGCATCCTTGCGGCCCAAAGCTGGGTAAATCCCTTGTGTGCATCGCCTCGATCCTTTCTTCGCGCGACCTCCGCCCCCCGCCGAACCAAGGAAGGGGCTCGGTCCCCATAGGTGTTCGTGGAGGCAGATTTCCCCCGACATCTTTGGCGCGCCAGGTAGGGGGCGTCGAGGTTGTGTGAACCTGATCCGGCGTCTGCACGGGCTAGATCTCCATCATCTTCGTCGACATGCCACAGAAGAAGAAGGCTCCGGAGGTTGTCGGTCCGTCCGTCCGGTCCCTATAGGTGTTCGTGGAGGCAGATTTCCCCCGACACTTGGTGTGCTAGGAATATGAATGGAGTGGAGGTAACTAATCTGCCAAATCATAGAATACTTCGCACGTATGCATGACTGATTTGGGATGATTCCAAGGGAAACAAATCAAGCCTTTCTCAAATTCATGGCGGCAACTTACACCTAATTCACGTGAACTTGGAGAAAGTCACTTCTTTCATCCAAGCATAAGCTTCATGAACGGAACACGATGGCATTGCTACAAAGTTCTCAACACTAGGTTGATGTTCAACATGGATCATGGGGGACACAAAATGCTATTGATGGGCTCAACTCATCGGAATTTCCATATCACTGAACTTCCACCATCATGTGAACACGGTGATAGCATTGGCCAGACCAAAAGGATGTAGTGGTGTATGCTCGAGGGATCAACCACGAGTAAGACAACATTACGAACATCGTTGGTTCTGATTTGACTTGGCAATAGCCCATACTCAAGTCAAAATTTTGACAAGACCATAGTTCCAACAACTGATCACGAGGACCAATCGATGAAGATATCATCTTTCTTCAACACACACCCACACACACACAAGGGTATCCCTTAGTGATGAACTAATTCGGACAAGCTTTCATCTTCCAACTCTCCAAGTTGTTGTTTAGCTTAACCAACTAGCTCAGGGGCAACCAACAGAGATTCTTGGAGAATGGGTGGTTTGGAGGAAGACCAACATGATCACGAACTCAACATAGCGGTCAGGTGACAACCTAGTAATACTTCCGAGATGATATTCGGAACATCACGAACCACCGGTATGTTACTAAGCTCGAGAATAATCTTGCTTTTCAAAGCAAGACGATGTGATCAAATAAGAAAGGGATTGAATAATCCTAACTCATTAATCAAAGAGTGCACTAGAAATAAGGACTAGGTAGCACAATCTATCTTAGAATGATGATTCAATAACCAACACGCTAAGAATGAGAATATTGTCCATTAACTACCAAGCAACAGAGTTGCTAGGAGCATTGATTTCACACATCATGACTCACTTGCCGGCATTTCGGTTACAATAACATGGGAACCGAGGAATGAAAAATTATGGCGAGAAGTATCACTGTGTCAAGAATTCATAAGAGGTGGTGCAATTCTCATGACAATCCTGACAGAAGGAGGCAACACTCCAAGGTAGAACAAAACAAAAGCTGGATTGGCATTTTGATCTGTGAAATACAACTGCTTTGACCCAATCCTAGAGATGGACGAGGTACTGGAGTTTGTTTCTCCTAGTCATTCCGGAATAGAATGGATTGACGGACCACAAGAATAATAAGCATCGATAACACAAATGTACAACTACTCCTGACTATCAATTGATAATCGAGGGTCAGAATACAACTAAGGAGGGACAACTCAAAGGAACATACGATTTTCTGAGTTGTGGGTGCGTAGACTAGCATGTCGAACAAGTTCAACATATTTCTTACGGATAACCCATGCGGAAAGGTGGAACTGGCAGATTCATAATTCCTGAATGGAGAACCCATTAAGAGCACTCTTATTGTGATCTTTTGGTTCAAAGGTGTCGGATTTCGGCTTCCGGTAGACCCTTAAGGTTCGAACTCTGGGGTGCGCGCGGAGATTATGCCCTCTACCCCTCCGTCTCGCAAAGATCTAACTACAGAAAGAACAACATAAGAGACACAGGGTTTATACTAGTTCGGGCCACCATTGTGGTGTAATACCCTACTCTAGTTTGTGGTGGGTGGATTGCCTCTTGGGCTGATGATGATGAACAATACAAAGAAGAACAGCCTCGCGAGGGCCTGTTCTTAGCTGGGACGATGAACTGCTAGGGGAGTTCAGCCGCCCTTCTCTGTGTGTGTGTGTGTCTGTCTGCTTGCCGATCAATTCGTCGATGCCTTATTCTGGGGGTGGCTAGTCCTATTTATAGGCAAAGGCCCTGGGCCTCTTCCGAAATATTGAGCGGGAAGGGCGCCAACAATTCGCCAATTTGAAGGGGAACATCTAGTACACTTATCCTGACAAAAGTTTGTCCTCGCCTGCCAAAGGCCCTGTGGTGACGCCGTTCTGGGCTCCACGATGACCTCCTTCCCACCGTTGGACTGGTCTTGGTCTCGTTGCACCGAAATGGGTGCCTTTGCTTGATCCTCTCGCCTGCACTTGCCCCTTTGCACCAAAGAGGAAAGGGAGACATTGCGCGGGCTGGCGCCCGCCTGGCACCCTTGGTCGTCATGGCTTGCGTCATGGGCACCTCGTGAGGTACCCCGCCTTGATCTCTCTGCCTCCTCGTCAGCCAGCCTGACGAGGCCGTGCCTGAGGAAGTGTCGTGTCGTCCGCCCCGCGAGGCTTGGCCCCTCGCGAGGGTCTCGGGTCTTGTGTTGTTGAAGATGGGTCGTGCTGGGCCCCTTTCAAGCCACGCCGCAGGCCGCATGCAGGCAAGTCTAGGGACCCCCGTTCCCAGAACGCCGACAAAAGGCTTTTGCCATATTGGTTCATGGTATTGGAAGAAGGATACACCACGGACCTCGAGGACTATCGCAAATGTTACTAATATCTTAAGGGAACTAGCAAATACTAACAACATGAAGTAGGGTGAACCTCGGGTTCAAGAACCCAGGAATAGAATACCTACTAACTAATAACATCACGGGATGCTTTCGAGAATGGTGGCCAGAATCATCACACTGGGGATACAAAGCATTGCTAGATTACTAGGTGACTCCCTAAAACACCTAGGGTCATAATAAAAGCTCCAACATATATACCGAGGCAATAGAGTACCTCAACGCACCGGTTAGTGTGCTTATTTTGACCAAAAAGGACAACGCAACGGAATGAAAGGATTTGCAAATGCATCAGACTATTTAGAAACCTGGGATGACTCGGACAACATAACGGCTATAAATGCTTAAAGGATTTGAGACATGCTACAAAAATGGTGGCATAACCACTAAGAAGCACAATATCAAGGTTCCGAGATCAACTGTCAACACATGGAAGTAGTAGAAACTGAACTGGGTCTTAAATCCATCAATCCCATAAGTCTCTAACATAGTAACTCGTCATCCTGATAGATAGATGAGAAGGCCTAGTTCTTAATCCCCGTAGAAAGGAAGAGGATGACTCAGATCAGAAGGGCATAAGGAATAAGGAGTAAAAAGAGCCTTACGTTCCCTTCCACAATCAATTCCCTTATATAACTAAAGCGTTTCTAGACTCAACTTCGACCAGTTTGGCTTCGTAATCCTACAGGCAGTCAGGCTCTGATACCAAAGCTGTCAGGACCCCGATTCCAAGTCACATCGATCTAGCCGGTAACACCTCATATCACTTTGCGGCCTCACGCATGGTATTCCCACGGGTGTCGCCTTACCATGGCCCGGGACCGTTTGCGCCTTTCGGCTCACGTATATGATAGTGTTGCTAGCATGCATAAGACAGAGAACCCGAGCCGACATGACTAGTCGTGAACCCAAAGTGGCACTAACTTACGGGGACATGCATACATGAATCAACATCGAGCATGTCGGTCAGCAGCGTGCGAATCCGGGCTGTAGCACTGAGCTAACAGGACTCCGGTGAACCAGGCTATAGCAGGCTAGGCAGGACTCCGGATGTCACCGCGTGACATTTCCCCGAAGGGACAGACACTGGAACAAAGTGAATCACATGCCGGCCATTCAAGTGTTCCAGAGCAGTAGTGCTGGGCTAGCAGGACTCCGGTGAAACACGCAGTAGCGGACTACTAAGGCTCATGGAAGGACAAGACTACATTTCCCCATAAGAGAGGCTACCAAGGATAAACAACTAGGTTGTCGGATCCCACACATACCAAGCATTTCAATCATACACACAATATGCTCGATATGTGTAAATACAACATGGCATCACACCATTACTCTACGACTCAAGTATTTATTCACTATACTCCGAGGAGCGAGACATTACAAACATGGGTCTCATGACCCAACATTCAGAGCATACAAGTCAAAGCACATGCGGAAGCTTAACATGTCTTAGTACAATAATCTACAAATGAAAAAGGCTGAGAAGCCTGACTATCTACCAGATCCTGCCGAGGGCACAAGATCGTAGCTGAGGTAACAAGCAAAACGTCGAAGTCCATGCGGAACTACTAGCGAGAAGTCTCTCTACCAAACATAAATTAAGCAAACATGAGTACAAATGTACCCAGCAAGACTGACATCAGAACTAACTACATATGCACCGATATCAACTAAGGGGATGGTGGAGTTTAACTGCAGCAAGCCAGCTTTGACTCGGTGGATATCCTAAACTACGACTGCAAGTAACTCTTTTGAGGTGGCGCACACGAGCCCACATATTCACCATATCAATACACCACTATGGATCCGCTCCCGTCTCCCTACGAGAAGGCCAACCATAGCACTCACACTTATCTTGCGAGTTTTAGAGTATCCACTTTAACTTGTCTATGAACCGTTATAGGCAACCCAGAAGTCCTTTAACGCGGACACGGCTATTCGAATAGATCAGTTATAACCCTACATGGGTGTACTTCTTCACACACGCTCTCGCCACTTACCACCATGTACACATCGTGTATCTCAGCAACCTTCAAGCGGAAGCCTGCCGAGGGAGTCGGCCACGACCTGACTAACTACACAAGTCTCGAGTCTAGGTTTATCGCCTATTCGGGTTCCATCCGCGAGGAGATCCGGCCGGGGTTTCGCTCACAGCCCCAAACGATGTGTGCAGGGTTCCCGAGACACCAAACGGGCGCCCGGAACACTGTGCCATGGTGTATCTACCGCATCATAGCCCACCCCTAGGGTCAGCGCTATGCACGGCCTCCAACACATATCCTACAAACACCAGAAACTAGTTGCAACTCCTCGAAAGAGAACAAGGGCGGTTAATAAGTCGAGAGAGTCAATTAAGGATCCCAATGTGTGGTAGTAGCTGTTAATGGATCACAAACGGAGAAATCAATTCCTGAGGACGGTTTCAACTAGACAACCCACCATGTACTCCAACATGGCCTCTCACCGCTACCTTTACCAAATCGTGTTCACACACAATAGGACATGTTCATCACCATTCCAGTTCATCCCCGATGAATCAGACCTGACTCAACTCTAAGCAGTAGCAGGAATGACAAACAAGCATGAATGAGTAGGCACATCAGGGCTCAAACAAATCCTACTCATGCTAGTGGGTTTCATCTATTTACTGTGGCAATGACAGGTCATGCAGAGGAAAAGGGGTTCAACTACCGCAGCAGGTAACAGATGATTCGTTGTTGTCCTAATGCAGTAAAAGAGAGCAGGAGCGAGTGAGTGGGATTGTATCAGAATGAACAAGGGGGTTTTGCTTGCGTGGCACTTCTGAAGATAGTATAGCTCTTCATCGGTGTCATAGAACTCATCGTCGAAACACGTCTATCGAGAGGGAACAAACACCGGCAAAAGAGAGAAAGCACAATTAATGCAATGCAAAAAGATGATGCATGATATGACATGGAAAAATGAGTGTGTTGGTCTAATGCAACTACAACCAGATGGGTTTGAGCTAATTTGAACCAAAGATTCAAAGTTCAAACACATTTGTGATCTTAAATAGTGCTTCATCATGTTTTTCACTAAACAGCAAGTTAGCTTGTTTAAACATGCATGAAATCTGTACAGATGGATAGATTGGATTTTTCTGATCATTTTTCATATATAACACTTTGCATTTGGAGTTACAGATTAATTTCTATGAATTTTTGAAGTTAGCAATATTTTCTTAAATTTGCTGAATAAGAATAAATCCAGAAAATAACTAACTGCGTCAGCACTGCGTCACTGTGACGTCAGTGGTCAACAGGCGTCGACCAGGTCAAACCTGACCAGTGGGACCCACTGGTCAGTGACCCAGTCAACTAACTAAGTTAGTTAGCCCTAACTAACTGGAGAGGGCCCACAAGTTAGTGACTATAGTAACTAACCTAACTAGTTAATTAGTGCTAACTAGAGTAATTAGTCGGGCAGGGCCCACAAGTCAGCGAGCGAGAGGGGAAAGTAAAACCGGGTAGTGGGGTCATCCCACGCTGGTCAACGGATCAGCGGTCGCCGGCGTTTAGCCGCTGGCGACTCCAGACACGGCGGTGCGCTGCGGGATTCGCCTACAGAGCATCGTTTGGCGCGCGGAGCACAGCTACACGATGCGGACGCTCGTCCGCACCCAACCGTGGTGGTGGCGTGGCCGGGAGTGGCTAGAGTGGCACCGGCGAGCTCGGCGGCGGCCGATGCTCGGGTGCAAGTGGGGATGGGGCTGCGATGCGCAAATGAGCGCAACGAGGTGTTACGGAGGCTCTACGCGATGCGGGGAGCGCGTTGGGCGCATGCTCAGGACCAAATGGTCACCGGAGCATCACTGGCGATGAGCACGGGTGGCGGTGCGTTAGTACGTCCACAGAGCAGCGACTATAGCGTACGAGGGAGGAAACAGAGAGCGGGGTTAGATGGAGAGGCTCACGGTGAGTGCGGTGCCGCCGAAGTTAGCTCAGGGGAGAGGCTGGTGCGGTCAGAACGGCGACGACAATCTCAGCGGCCGACAGCAAAGATGAAGATGATGGAGTCGCTTCGAGCGTCCCACAGTCGCATGATTTGTCTTGGAGCTCCGTGGCGTCGAGGCGGAGCCATTGGGCATGGTGGAAGGGTGAGGGGGTGGCTCTATGCATGGTGGCAACGAACGGCGGGGGCGGTCACTCTCGGGCGAGCTCGGGGAAGGGGCTAGAGGGCGAGGGAGAGAGTAGAGAGTGAGGGGAGAGGCAGAGGGGGCTGCGGGGCGTCTCCAGATGCGTCGGGGGTGCCTCGGTGGCAAGCAGGAGGTGGAGCTTGGGTGCGCGTGCTGTCGACATGCCTCTGCCTATTGGCAGAGGTTGACGACAGCCGCTTCAGGCCAGTGGGCTGGGCCGCCAGGTGGGCTACCAGGTGAGCGCCAGGAAAGTCTCTCTCTCTCTCTCTCTCTCTCTCTCTCTCTCTCTTTTATTTTAGTTTATGTTTTCTATTATTCTGTAGTCTTTAGGGCTTTACTAAAAATACTTAAACAGATCCAAAAATCATGAAACTGCTCAATGCCACTGTTTGGAATATAACCAACAGTAAACATTTTAGTTTATGATTATTTGAGCATTTAAAATATTTAATAGCATTTGTATGCCCAAATTCAAATACTATATGATTTAATTCAGAGCCCAAATATATCATGGAAAAATTTGCAGCACCTCTGGTTATTGCTTCTAGCATTTTCCAGAAATGATGAACATTTTTGAAAGCCATTTGGATTCACTGAGAATATTTTAGTTCAACCTAGAAATATATTCATCATTTTTGGGAGAGGTTTTCACCTTAACCAGAAATCATGAACTTTTCTTAGGGACATTTCGAGTTTATTGAAAAAGATTTGAATCAAGCCTAGATGGATTGATTTAGTGCTAGGGTTTGAACAATCCCCATTTCAAGTTTAAGAGAAATTTAGACATGACACAACAACCAACCTAGTCCAAGTGCATAGCAAGGCTAGGGATGTTACACAACACTCTTGTTGTTCTATGTTGACACGAGATTTTTTTTTGAAAGAAACAAGAGACAATGGATATCGTTTCGTCCCCAAAGGTGGGAGGTTCCCTACCGAAAACCACCATGCTTGTTGAGAGAAGCTTCGGTTTGTGAGAAGCATATACCCAAACCTTCCCCAAATGGGACAAAAAATTTACCACGGCATGTTGATGCCGCTCCATGATAGCATGACAAGTTTCATGAATTTCAAACGAGTTTTGGATTTGCTAGAAATTTAAAAGCCAAGCATCTCAATGTTTTGCCGGCAATCAACGGTGCCATGGTGTTTGAAATTCATTACCATTTCTTGTATGGGACCTAAACATGCACCCAAGGACACATATTTTATTTTTCAACCAATTTATATGCACTAGAGCATGTGCATGTAGTTCAAATTTGAATTATGCACATAAATGCACCAAAAACTCCGTTAATGCATAAAAATGTCCAGACGAACCCTGAAAAGTCACAAAAATTCACACAACGCTCCTGTTGTTCTATGTTGACACGAGAAAAAATTTGAAAGCAATAAGAGGCAATGGATATCATTTCATCCCCAAAGGTGGGACGTTCCCTACCGAAAACCATCATGGTTATTGTGAGAAGCTCCGGTTTTTGAGAAGCATATAGCCAAACCTGCCCCAAATGGGACAAAAGAATTACCACGGCATATTGATGCCGCTCCATGATAGCATGCCAAGTTTCATGAATTTCAGACGAGTTTTGGAATTATTAGAAATTTGAAAACCAGACATCTCAATGTTTTGCCGGCAATCAACGGTGCCCTCGTGTTTGAAATTCATTACCATTTCTTGCATGGGACCTAAGCATGCACCCAAGGAAACATATTTTATTTTTCAACCAATTTATATGCACTAGAGCATGTGCATGTAGTTCAAATTTGAATTACGCACATAAATGCATTGAAAACTCAGTTAATGCATACAATGTCCAGACGAACCCCAAAAAGTCACAAAAATTCACACAACACTCCATTTATACTAGGTGGACACGAGAAAAAAATTTGAAATCAATAAGAGGAAATGGATATCGTTTCGTCCCCAAAGGTGGGACGTTCCCTACTGAAAAACCACCATGATTGTGGTGAGAAGCTCCGGTTTGTGAGAAGGATATAGCCAAACCTACCCCACACGGGGCACCAAATTTTCCACGGCATGTTGATGCCGCTCCATGATAGCATGCCAAGTTTTATGACTTTCAAACTAGAAATTAAAAACCAGGCATCTCAATGTTTTGCCGGCATCAACAGTTCCCTGGTGTTTGAAATTCATTCCCATTTCTTGCTTGGGACCTAAGCATGCACCCAAGGACACATATTTGATTTTGCAACCAATTTACATGCACTGGAGCATGTGCATGTAGTTCAAATTAGAATTGTGCACATAAATGCATTAAAAACTCGATTAATGGATACAAATTTCCAAACGGACCCCGAAAAATCACCAAAATTCACACAACCCTCTTGTTGTTCTATGTTGACAAAAGAAAAAATTTGAAAGAAATAAGATGCAATGCATATTGTTTCGTCCCCAAAGGTGGGACGTTCCCTACCGAAACCATCATGCTTGTTGAGAGAAGCTTCGGTTTGTGAGAAGCATATACCCAAACCTGCCCCAAATGAGACAAAAAAATTACCACGGCATGTTGTTGCCGCTCCATGATAGATTGCCAAGTTTCATGAATTTCAGACGAGTTCTGGATTTACTAGAAATTAAAACCAGGCATCTCAATGTTTTTCCGGCAATCAACGGTGCCCTGGTGTTTGAAATTCATTCCCATTTCTTGCATGTGACCTAAGCATGCACCCACGGACACATATTTGATTTTTCAACCAATTTATATGCAATGGAGCATGTGCATGTAGTTCAAATTTGAATAATGCACGTAAATGCATTGAGAACTCAGCTAATGCATAAAAATGTCCAGACGAACCCTGAAAAGTCACAAAAATTCACACAACACTCCTGTTGTTCTATGTTGACACGCGAAAAATTTGAAAGCAATAAGAGGCAATGGATATCGTTTCGTCCCGAAAGGTGGGACGTTCCCTACCGAAAACCATCATGCTTGTTGTGAGAAGCTCCGGTTTGTGAGAAGCATATAGGCAAACCTGCCCCAAATGGAACAAAAATTTACCACGACATGTGGATGTCTCCCCATGATAGCATGCCGAGTTCCATGAATTTTAGACGAATTTTGGATTTACAAGAATTTATAAACCATGCATCTCAATGTTTTGCCGACAATCAATGGCGCCCTGGTGTTTGAAATTCATTCCCATTTCTAGCATGGGATCTAAGCATGCACCCAAGGACACATATTTGGTTTTTCAACCAATTTATATGCATTGGAACATGTGCATGTATTTCAAATTGGAATTATGCACATAAATGCATTGAAAACTCAGTTAATGCATAAAAATGTTCAAACGAGCCCCGAAAAATCACAAAAATTCACACAACACTCCAGTTGTACTATGTTGACATGGGTAAAATTTTGAAATCAATAAGAGGCAATGGATATCGTTTCGCCCCAAAGGTGGGACAATCCCTATCGAAAACCATCATGCTTGTTGAGAGAAGCTGTAGCTTGTGAGAAGCATATACCCAAACCTGCCCCGAATGGGACAAAAAATTTACCACGGCATGTTGATGCCGCTCCATGATAGAATGCCATGTTTCATGAATTTCAGACGTGTTCTGGATTTAATAGACATTAAAAACCAGGCATCTCAATGTTTTGCCGGCATGAATGGTGCCCTATGTTTGAAATTCATTCCCATTTCTTGCATGGGACCTAAGCATGCACCCAAGGACATAGATTTGATTTTTCAACCAATTTATATGCACTGGAGCATGTACATGTAGTTCAAATTTGAATTATGCACATAAATGCATTAAAAACTCGGTTAATGCATACAAATGTCCAAACTAACCCCAAAAATAACAAAAATTCACAAAACACTCCCGTTGTACTATGTTGACACGAGAAAAAAATTGAAAGAAATAAGAGGCAACGGATATCGTTTCGTAACCAAAGGTGGGACATTCCCTACCGAAAACCATCATGCTTGTTGAGAGAAGCTGCAGTTTGTGAGAAGCATATACCCAAACCTGCCCCGAATGGGACAAAAAATTTACCACGGCATGTTGATGCCGCTCCATGATAGAATGCCAAGTTTCATGAATTTCAAACGAGTTTTGGATTTTCTAGAAATTTAAAAGCCAAGCATCTCAATGTTTTGCCGGCAATCAACGGTGCCATGGTGTTTGAAATTCATTACCATTTCTTGTATGGGACCTAAACATGCACCCAAGGACACATATTTTATTTTTCAACCAATTTATATGCACTAGAGCATGTGCATGTAGTTCAAATTTGAATTATGCACATAAATGCACCAAAAACTCCGTTAATGCATAAAAATGTCCAGACGAACCCTGAAAAGTCACAAAAATTCACACAACGCTCCTGTTGTTCTATGTTGACACGAGAAAAAATTTGAAAGCAATAAGAGGCAATGGATATCATTTCGTCCCCAAAGGTGGGACGTTCCCTACCGAAAACCATCATGGTTATTGTGAGAAGCTCCGGTTTTTGAGAAGCATATAGCCAAACCTGCCCCAAATGGGACAAAAGAATTACCACGGCATATTGATGCCGCTCCATGATAGCATGCCAAGTTTCATGAATTTCAGACGAGTTTTGGAATTATTAGAAATTTGAAAACCAGACATCTCAATGTTTTGCCGGCAATCAACGGTGCCCTCGTGTTTGAAATTCATTACCATTTCTTGCATGGGACCTAAGCATGCACCCAAGGAAACATATTTTATTTTTCAACCAATTTATATGCACTAGAGCATGTGCATGTAGTTCAAATTTGAATTACGCACATAAATGCATTGAAAACTCAGTTAATGCATAAAATGTCCAGACGAACCCCAAAAAGTCACAAAAATTCACACAACACTCCATTTATACTAGGTGGACACGAGAAAAAAAATTGAAATCAATAAGAGGAAATGGATATCGTTTCGTCCCCAAAGGTGGGACGTTCCCTACTGAAAAACCACCATGATTGTGGTGAGAAGCTCCGGTTTGTGAGAAGGATATAGCCAAACCTACCCCACACGGGACACCAAATTTTCCACGGCATGTTGATGCCGCTCCATGATAGCATGCCAAGTTTTATGACTTTCAAACTAGAAATTAAAAACCAGGCATCTCAATGTTTTGCCGGCATCAACAGTTCCCTGGTGTTTGAAATTCATTCGCATTTCTTGCTTGGGACCTAAGCATGCACCCAAGGACACATATTTGATTTTGCAACCAATTTACATGCACTGGAGCATGTGCATGTAGTTCAAATTAGAATTGTGCACATAAATGCATTAAAAACTCGATTAATGGATAAAAATTTCCAAACGGACCCCGAAAAATCACCAAAATTCACACAACCCTCTTGTTGTTCTATGTTGACAAAAGAAAAAACTTGAAAGAAATAAGAGGCAATCCATATTGTTTCGTCCCCAAAGGTGGGACGTTCCCTACCGAAACCATCATGCTTGTTGAGAGAAGCTTCGGTTTGTGAGAAGCATATACCCAAACCTGCCCCAAATGAGACAAAAAAATTACCACGGCATGTTGTTGCCGCTCCATGATAGATTGCCAAGTTTCATGAATTTCAGACGAGTTCTGGATTTACTAGAAATTAAAACCAGGCATCTCAATGTTTTTCCGGCAATCAACGGTGCCCTGGTGTTTGAAATTCATTCCCATTTCTTGCATGTGACCTAAGCATGCACCCACGGACACATATTTGATTTTTCAACCAATTTATATGCAATGGAGCATGTGCATGTAGTTCAAATTTGAATAATGCACGTAAATGCATTGAGAACTCAGCTAATGCATAAAAATGTCCAGACGAACCCTGAAAAGTCACAAAAATTCACACAACACTCCTGTTGTTCTATGTTGACACGCGAAAAATTTGAAAGCAATAAGAGGCAATGGATATCGTTTCGTCCCGAAAGGTGGGACGTTCCCTACCGAAAACCATCATGCTTGTTGTGAGAAGCTCCGGTTTGTGAGAAGCATATAGGCAAACCTGCCCCAAATGGAACAAAAATTTACCACGACATGTGGATGTCTCCCCATGATAGCATGCCGAGTTCCATGAATTTTAGACGAGTTTTGGATTTACAAGAATTTATAAACCATGCATCTCAATGTTTTGCCGACAATCAATGGCGCCCTGGTGTTTGAAATTCATTCCCATTTCTTGCATGGGATCTAAGCATGCACCCAAGGACACATATTTGGTTTTTCAACCAATTTATATGCATTGGAACATGTGCATGTATTTCAAATTGGAATTATGCACATAAATGCATTGAAAACTCAGTTAATGCATAAAAATGTTCAAACGAGCCCCGAAAAATCACAAAAATTCACACAACACTCCAGTTGTACTATGTTGACATGGGTAAAATTTTGAAATCAATAAGAGGCAATGGATATCGTTTCGCCCCAAAGGTGGGACAATCCCTATCGAAAACCATCATGCTTGTTGAGAGAAGCTGTAGCTTGTGAGAAGCATATACCCAAACCTGCCCCGAATGGGACAAAAAATTTACCACGGCATGTTGATGCCGCTCCATGATAGAATGCCATGTTTCATGAATTTCAGACGTGTTCTGGATTTAATAGACATTAAAAACCAGGCATCTCAATGTTTTGCCGGCATGAATGGTGCCCTATGTTTGAAATTCATTCCCATTTCTTGCATGGGACCTAAGCATGCACCCAAGGACATAGATTTGATTTTTCAACCAATTTATATGCACTGGAGCATGTACATGTAGTTCAAATTTGAATTATGCACATAAATGCATTAAAAACTCGGTTAATGCATACAAATGTCCAAACTAACCCCAAAAATAACAAAAATTCACAAAACACTCCCGTTGTACTATGTTGACACGAGAAAAAAATTGAAAGAAATAAGAGGCAACGGATATCGTTTCTTAACCAAAGGTGGGACATTCCCTACCGAAAACCATCATGCTTGTTGAGAGAAGCTGCAGTTTGTGAGAAGCATATACCCAAACCTGCCCCGAATGGGACAAAAAAATTACCACGGCATGTTGATGCCGCTCCATGATAGAATGCCAAGTTTCATGAATTTCAAACGAGTTTTGGATTTGCTAGAAATTTAAAAGCCAAGCATCTCAATGTTTTGCCGGCAATCAACGGTGCCATGGTGTTTGAAATTCATTACCATTTCTTGTATGGGACCTAAACATGCACCCAAGGACACATATTTTATTTTTCAACCAATTTATATGCACTAGAGCATGTGCATGTAGTTCAAATTTGAATTATGCACATAAATGCACCAAAAACTCCGTTAATGCATAAAAATGTCCAGACGAACCCTGAAAAGTCACAAAAATTCACACAACGCTCCTGTTGTTCTATGTTGACACGAGAAAAAATTTGAAAGCAATAAGAGGCAATGGATATCATTTCGTCCCCAAAGGTGGGACGTTCCCTACCGAAAACCATCATGGTTATTGTGAGAAGCTCCGGTTTTTGAGAAGCATATAGCCAAACCTGCCCCAAATGGGACAAAAGAATTACCACGGCATATTGATGCCGCTCCATGATAGCATGCCAAGTTTCATGAATTTCAGACGAGTTTTGGAATTATTAGAAATTTGAAAACCAGACATCTCAATGTTTTGCCGGCAATCAACGGTGCCCTCGTGTTTGAAATTCATTACCATTTCTTGCATGGGACCTAAGCATGCACCCAAGGAAACATATTTTATTTTTCAACCAATTTATATGCACTAGAGCATGTGCATGTAGTTCAAATTTGAATTACGCACATAAATGCATTGAAAACTCAGTTAATGCATAAAATGTCCAGACGAACCCCAAAAAGTCACAAAAATTCACACAACACTCCATTTATACTAGGTGGACACGAGAAAAAAAATTGAAATCAATAAGAGGAAATGGATATCGTTTCGTCCCCAAAGGTGGGACGTTCCCTACTGAAAAACCACCATGATTGTGGTGAGAAGCTCCGGTTTGTGAGAAGGATATAGCCAAACCTACCCCACACGGGACACCAAATTTTCCACGGCATGTTGATGCCGCTCCATGATAGCATGCCAAGTTTTATGACTTTCAAACTAGAAATTAAAAACCAGGCATCTCAATGTTTTGCCGGCATCAACAGTTCCCTGGTGTTTGAAATTCATTCCCATTTCTTGCTTGGGACCTAAGCATGCACCCAAGGACACATATTTGATTTTGCAACCAATTTACATGCACTGGAGCATGTGCATGTAGTTCAAATTAGAATTGTGCACATAAATGCATTAAAAACTCGATTAATGGATAAAAATTTCCAAACGGACCCCGAAAAATCACCAAAATTCACACAACCCTCTTGTTGTTCTATGTTGACAAAAGAAAAAATTTGAAAGAAATAAGAGGCAATGCATATTGTTTCGTCCCCAAAGGTGGGACGTTCCCTACCGAAACCATCATGCTTGTTGAGAGAAGCTTCGGTTTGTGAGAAGCATATACCCAAACCTGCCCCAAATGAGACAAAAAAATTACCACGGCATGTTGTTGCCGCTCCATGATAGATTGCCAAGTTTCATGAATTTCAGACGAGTTCTGGATTTACTAGAAATTAAAACCAGGCATCTCAATGTTTTTCCGGCAATCAACGGTGCCCTGGTGTTTGAAATTCATTCCCATTTCTTGCATGTGACCTAAGCATGCACCCACGGACACATATTTGATTTTTCAACCAATTTATATGCAATGGAGCATGTGCATGTAGTTCAAATTTGAATAATGCACGTAAATGCATTGAGAACTCAGCTAATGCATAAAAATGTCCAGACGAACCCTGAAAAGTCACAAAAATTCACACAACACTCCTGTTGTTCTATGTTGACACGCGAAAAATTTGAAAGCAATAAGAGGCAATGGATATCGTTTCGTCCCGAAAGGTGGGACGTTCCCTACCGAAAACCATCATGCTTGTTGTGAGAAGCTCCGGTTTGTGAGAAGCATATAGGCAAACCTGCCCCAAATGGAACAAAAATTTACCACGACATGTGGATGTCTCCCCATGATAGCATGCCGAGTTCCATGAATTTTAGACGAATTTTGGATTTACAAGAATTTATAAACCATGCATCTCAATGTTTTGCCGACAATCAATGGCGCCCTGGTGTTTGAAATTCATTCCCATTTCTTGCATGGGATCTAAGCATGCACCCAAGGACACATATTTGATTTTTCAACCAATTTATATGCATTGGAACATGTGCATGTATTTCAAATTGGAATTATGCACATAAATGCATTGAAAACTCAGTTAATGCATAAAAATGTTCAAACGAGCCCCGAAAAATCACAAAAATTCACACAACACTCCAGTTGTACTATGTTGACATGGGTAAAATTTTGAAATCAATAAGAGGCAATGGATATCGTTTCGCCCCAAAGGTGGGACGTTCCCTACTGAAAACCACCATGATTGTGGTGAGAAGCTCCGGTTTGTGAGAAGCATATAGCCAAACCTGCCCCAAATGGGACACCAAACTTACCACGGCATGTTGATGCCGCTCCATGATAGCATGCCAAGTTTCATGAATATCAAACGATTTTTGTAATTACTAGAAATTAAAAACCAGGCATGTCAAAGTTTTGCCGGCATCAATGGTGCCTTGTGTTTGAAATTCATTCCCATTTGTTGCATGGGACCTAAGCATGCACCCAAGGACATAGATTTGATTTTTCAACCAATTTATATGCACTGGAGCATGTGCATGTAGTTCAAATTTGAATTATGCACATAAATGCATTAATAACTCGGTTAATGCATACAAATGTCCAAACTAACCCCAAAAATAACAAAAATTCACAAAACACTCCCGTTGTACTATGTTGACACGAGAAAAAAATTGAAAGAAATAAGAGGCAATGGATATTGTTTCGTCCCCAAAGGTGGGACATTCCCTATCGAAAACCATCATGCTTGTTGAGAGAAGCTGTAGCTTGTGAGAAGCATATACCCAAACCTGCCCCGAATGGGACAAAAAATTTACCACGGCATGTTGATGCCGCTCCATGATAGAATGCCACGTTTCATGAATTTCAGACGTGTTCTGGATTTAATAGACATTAAAAACCAGGCATCTCAATGTTTTGCCGGCATGAATGGTGCCCTATGTTTGAAATTCATTCCCATTTCTTGCATGGGACCTAAGCATGCACCCAAGGACATAGATTTGATTTTTCAACCAATTTATATGCACTGGAGCATGTACATGTAGTTCAAATTTGAATTATGCACATAAATGCATTAAAAACTCGGTTAATGCATACAAATGTCCAAACTAACCCCAAAAATAACAAAAATTCACAAAACACTCCCGTTGTACTATGTTGACACGAGAAAAAAATTGAAAGAAATAAGAGGCAACGGATATCGTTTCGTCCCCAAAGGTGGGACATTCCCTACCGAAAACCATCATGCTTGTTGAGAGAAGCTGCAGTTTGTGAGAAGCATATACCCAAACCTGCCCCGAATGGGACAAAAAATTTACCACGGCATGTTGATGCCGCTCCATGATAGAATGCCAAGTTTCATGAATTTCAGACGTGTTCTGGATTTATTAGAAATTAAAAACCAGGCATCTCAATGTTTTGCCGGCAATCAACGGTGCCCTGTTGTTTGAAATTCATTCCCATTTCTTGCATGTGACCTAAGGATGCACCCAAGGACACAGATTTGATTTGTCAACCAATTTATATGCACTAGAGCATGTGCATGTAGTTCAAATTTGAATTATGCACATAAATGCATTGAAAATTCAGTTAATGCATAAAAATGTCCAGAAGAACCCCGAAAAATCACAAAAATTCACACAACACTCTTGTTGTTCTATGTTGACATGAGAAAAAAATTTGAAAGCAATAAGAGGCAATGGATATAGTTTCCTCCCCAAAGGTGGGACGTTCCCTACCGAAACCATCATGCTTGTTGAGAGAAGCTTCGGTTTGTGAGAAGCATATACCCAAACCTGCCCCAAATGGGCTAAAAAATTTACCACGGCATGTTGATGCCGCTCCATGATAGATTGCCAAATTTCATTAATTTCAGACGAGTTCTGGATTTACTAGAAATTAAAACCAGGCATCTCAATGTTTTTCCGGCAATCAACGGTGCCCTGGTGTTTGAAATTCATTCCCATTTCTTGCATGTGACCTAAGCATGCACCCACGGACACAGATTTGATTTTTCAACCAATTTATATGCACTGGAGCACGTGCATGTAGTTCAAATTTGAATAATGCACATAAATGCATTGAAAACTCAGTTAATGCATAAAAATGTCCAGACGAACCCTGAAAAGTCACAAAAATTCACACAACACTCCTGTTGTTCTATGTTGACACGCGAAAAATTTGAAAGCAATAAGAGGCAATGGATATCGTTTCGTCCCGAAAGGTGGGACATTCCCTACCGAAAACCATCATGCTTGTTGTGAGAAGCTCCGGTTTGTGAGAAGCATATAGGCCAACCTGCCCCAAATGGGACACCAAATTTACCATGTCATGTTGATGCCGCTCCATGATAGCATGCCAAGTTTCATGAATATCAAACGATTTTTGTAATTACTAGAAATTAAAAACCAGGCATCTCAATGTTTTGCCGGCATCAATGGTGTCGTGTGTTTGAAATTCATTCCCATTTCTTGCATGGGACCTAAGCATGCACCCAAGGACATAGATTTCATTTTTCAACCAATTTATATGCACTGGAGCATGTGCATGTAGTTCAAATTTGAATTATGCACATAAATGCATTAAGAACTCGGTTAATGCATACAAATGTCCAAACTAACCCCAAAAATAAAAAAAATTCACAAAACACTCCCGTTGTCCTATGTTGACATGAGAAAAAAATTGAAAGAAATAAGAGGCAATGGATATCGTTTCGTCTCCAAAGGTGGGACATTCCCTACCGAAAACCATCATGCTTGTTGAGAGAAGCTGCAGTTTGTGAGAAGCATATACCCAAACCTGCCCCGAATGGGACAAAAAATATACCACGGCATGTTGATGCCGCTCCATGATAGAATGCCACGTTTCATGAATTTCAGACGTGTTCTGGATTTACTAGAAATTAAAAACCAGGCATCTCAATGTTTTGCCGGCATCAATGGTGCCCTGTGTTTGAAATTCATTCCCATTTCTTGCATGGGACCTAAGCATGCACCCAAGGACATATATTTGATTTTTCAACCAATTTATATGCACTGGAGCATGTGCATGTAGTTCAAATTTGAATTATGCACATAAATGCATTAAAAACTCGGTTAATGCATACAAATGTCCAAACTAACCCCAAAAATAACAAAAATTCACAAAACACTCCTGTTGTACTATGTTGACACGAGAAAAAAATTGAAAGAAATAAGAGGCAATGGATATTGTTTCGTCCCCAAAGGTGGGACATTCCCTACCGAAAACCATCATGCTTGTTGAGAGAAGCTGCAGTTTGTGAGAAGCATATACCCAAACCTGCCCCGAATGGGACAAAAAATTTACCACGGCATGTTGATGCCGCTCCATGATAGAATGCCAAGTTTCATGAATTTCAAACGAGTTTTGGATTTGCTAGAAATTTAAAAGCCAAGCATCTCAATGTTTTGCCGGCAATCAACGGTACCCTGGTGTTTGAAATTCATTCCCATTTCTTGCATGTGACCTAAGCATGCACCCAAGGACACAGATTTGATTTGTTAAGCAATTTATATGCACTAGAGCATGTGCATGTAGTTCAAATTTGAATTATGCACACAAATGCATTGAAAATTCAGTTAATGCATAAAAATGTCCAAACGAACCCCAAAAAATCACAAAAATTCACACAACACTCTTGTCGTTCTATGTTGACACGAGAAAAAATTTGAAAGAAATAAGAGGCAATGGATATCGTTTCGTCCCCAAAGGTGGGACGTTCCCTACCGAAAACCATCATGCTTGTTGAGAGAAGCTGCGGTTTGTGAGAAGCATATACCCAAACCTGCCCCGAATGGGACAAAAAATTTACCACGGCATGTTGATGCCGCTCCATGATAGAATGCCAAGTTTCATGAATTTCAGACGTGTTCTGGATTTACTAGAAATTAAAAACCAGGCATCTCAATGTTTTGCCGGCAATCAACGGTACCCTGGTGTTTGAAATTCATTCCCATTTCTTGCATGTGACCTAAGCATGCACCCAAGGACACAGATTTGATTTGTCAAGCAATTTATATGCACTAGAGCATGTGCATGTAGTTCAAATTTGAATTATGCACACAAATGCATTTAAAATTCAGTTAATGCATAAAAATGTCCAAACGAACCCTGAAAAATCACAAAAATTCACACAACACTCTTGTTGTTCTATGTTGACATGAGAAAAAATTTGAAAGCAATTAGAGGCAATGGATATCGTTTCGTCCCCAAAGGTGGGACGTTCCCTACCGAAAACCATGATGCTTGTTGTGAGAAGCTCCGGTTTGTGAGAAGCATATACCCAAACCTGCCACAAATGGCACAAAAAAATTACCACAACATGATGATGCCGCTCCATGATAGCATGCCAAGTTTCATGAATTTCAGACGAGCTTTGGATTTACTTGAATTTAAAAACTAGGCATCTCAATGTTTTGCCGGCAATCAACGGTGCCCTAGTGTTTGAAATTCATTCCCATTTCCTGCATGGGACCTAAGCTGCACCCAAGGACACATATTTGATTTTTTAAGCAATTTATATGCACTGGAGCATGTGCATGTAGTGGAAATTTGAATTATGCACATAAATGCATTGAAAACTCAGTTAATGCATAAAAATGTCCAAAACGAACCCTGAAAAATCACAAAAATTCACAAAACACTCATGTTGTTCTATGTTGCCACGAGAAAATTTTTGAAAGCAATAAGAGGCAATGGATATTGTTTCGTCCCCAAAGGTGGGACGTTCCCTACCGAAAACCATGATGCTTGTTGTGAGAAGCTCCGGTTTGTGAGAAGCATCTTGATGCCACTCCATGATAGCATGCTAAGTTTCATGAATTTCAAACGAGTTTTGGATTTACAAGAATTTTAAAACCAGGCATCACAATGTTTTGCCAGCAATCAACGGTGCCCTGGTGTTTGAAATTCATTCCCATTTCTTGCATGTGACCTAAGCCTTCACCCAAGGACACATATTTGATTTTTCAACCAATTTATATGCACTAGAGCATGTGCATGTAGTTTAATTTTTAATTGTGCACCTAAAATGGCTAGAAAACCAATTTAATGTATAAAATGTTCAAAGCAACCCTGAATAATTCCAATTCTTTTACGACACACATAAAGTGGCATGTTCACTCCAGATAAAAGGTCTAGCAATTCAAACACCGTCCATTGCCGCTGTGGCCCCATTACGTAATTCAAATCAAGTAGATCGCACACAGTTTATTATCAGCAACCGTGTGAGATGCAGCACAAAATATCCTTTAGCACCATCGTTGTATAGTACGCCTATGGCTTACGCGAGAAGGTGCATTGGCTATAGTCCACAGTCGGCGTCTCAAGCACACTAGCCCGCTCCCCAAATATCATTTCACTGTTCAATCATCGCCGGTGAAAGATGGGCACGTGAACCCGCATCGTGAGGGCAACTTCGGTGGCCCACTCCGGCGAGAGCGCAGCTGCAGCCTCCATGCGAGTGCTAACAAGGTGCAAAGGCAGCCCAGACGATTGTTGTTGCTTCTCAGGTGGCGGCAGCAACATCTGCCTCGGGGATAGCAACTGGCGAGAGCGGCACAGTAGTTGTCCGCTCCGCAGCAGCGGCCTAAGCCCAGGTGGAGGCCGCCCACGCCCAGCTCATTGCGGTCACCGCACAAATCGAATGAAGCTTCTCCGACAACGGTCGGAAACCCACGGCCGAAGAGCTGGCAATCGCTGAGAGCGTTCGAGCAGCTTTACATTCCTCTGCCGCATACCTTTTGACGACGGAGCCCGTCCAAGCCCAGATCGCATCCACCCACGCCCAGCTCGTGGCGGCCTTTTCCAAAGAGATGGCGGACGTGGATGGCGAGATGCTTGCCGAGTATGGTGCGATGCCATGGAGCCCCTTCCGCAGGAGACCGTCGGGTGCGAGCTGGACATGGAGGCGACGGCGGAGATCGATGGGCACCAGCCATAGTAGTACTCTTTGTTTTGTTTAATTAAGAGCTCCGATCTTTAATTTTTTAGAGTAATGTTTAGGTCAGCTAGCTCTGTTTAATAGCTGAACTTGCTTGATTAAGAAGTGTGGGTGTGCTACAGTCTTCTTTGTGTACCCAAATTATGCAATGATGTGGATGACCACTTTAACCATGGAAATTTGAACCAAAACTTTTGACGTTCAAACTCATCACACACGGTTTAAGCTATCTGAATCATTTGTGATGTCCACATATCGTACATAGTTCTGAATAAGGGATCGTGTCTGATGACACTTTGCACGCCAGTTTTTTGGCTGAAGCAATTCCAAATTTTCGGCCTCCGCGGAAATATCTACCTCCCCGCCACCTCCCCTTCACCAAAAGCCACATTTCCCCTTCTTTCCGCCTTCCTTTCCAAGTTGAAACCTTCACTCCTTGCTTGCAGCGCCGCCTCCTTGTCGGCGACCCTCCTACATGCTGCTCGGCATCGTCTATCCAGGCTGGTAATCCATGCCTGACCCCCATGCTCCTCCTCCTTCCACATCCCACATGCCCCGACCGCCGGCGCGAGTGCGACACCTTCCACCGAAATCACCGACCCCTCCACCAAATAAGCGACGGATGAGGTCGGATGGCTACCATTCGTGCCGACCCCCAGATCTTGGAGGAGCACCTTGCCATTTGCTAGCTACGCCGGTTAAGCATGCTCGGTTTACCCGTTGCGTGTGCTGCTCCTACCTTTCCATCACAAATTCTAGTGAATTGTGCTATCTAATTTTACCATGCAATCTGTTGCTCTAGTGTATATGTTCTATATGTCGTGCAGTGTGGTGCTCACTTATTAAATGTTTTGTTAATTAGTTGTCGTCTTCAGTTAACTGTTTGGTTCAATTCTACAAATGTGATGTTCAATTCTTCAGGCTGCAATTTTGTATTGTCTTCCATGTGAGAAATAAATCGAATTTATCTTTACAAAATACATGAGAAACGAATACAATTGCTATATTTCCAAGTTGTCAAGCATGCTTAGTTTCGTAATACATTGTGCAATGCGGTGCTTAGTTAACGTTTGGTTCATTTGTGTTGTGGTGTTTAGTTAACTGTTTGGTTAAATTCTGCAAAGCGATGGTCAATAGTTGTAGGTGCATTCTGTTATTGTATACCATGTGAGGAATTAATTGAATTTGGCTGTAGTAAATACATGAGAAACAAATACAATTGCTACAATTGGCTATAGTTAACTGTTTGGTTAACTTTCTGATCTTCTATTAGGAGTATGTTATATTGTGCAATGTGGTGCTCAGTTAATGTTTGGTTCATTTGTTGTGGTGTTTAGTTAACTGCTTGGTTCAATTCTGCAATGAGATGTCCAATTGTCGTGGGTAGAATTTTGTATTGTTGTGCATGTGAGGAATAAATCTAATTTGGCTACACTTAATACATGACAAACATATACAAGTGCTATATTTCCTAGTTCTTAATTATGCTTGGTTTGGATAAATGGGTTTCCCGTGTAACTTGAATTAATCTCATGAATCTGCAATGTGCTTATTTTTCATCAACATATTTTACCGATAGCTTGCGAAACTTTACTTAACCTGATGACTAACTACCTTATATGTGTTGCAGGGAAACAATGGGAAGCACTGATGTTTACAATCGAGGTTAGCACGTGCATGGTCCGTTCTCTAATAGCACATTATTGTGCAATTGCAGGAACCATTCTAATATTTTGGTTCTTAACAATTTGGTGTTGCACATGTAGGTCCTGCTCTCAGAGGTTTTGACCCACTTTTCGACCCTTTTGCGTATGGGGAAATGAGTTGTCCATGAATATCAATCAAATCAAGAAACTCAGAAAGATTGTTAGGATAAAGAAATTAGCGACAAGAAACAACAAGATATTTGTCTACACAATGAAGAAGACATCAGTTCAATACAAGACGGTACTAACTATTATACCTTGCCTTTTTTATTCCTTTGCCCCATTTCCAATATAGAGAAGATATTTATGCACATCCTTGTTTTCAGGCCTTTCCAAAGCATTTCACTGATGATTACCTCTCAAACCACCTCTAGGGTCAGGAGGCGAGGAAGGTTTTCATACAACACCCACGGTTCAATATTGAAGTGTTCCTGAAGAGGACGAAGGACGGACGGTCAATCATCTACAGGCACTGGCCTAAAGTTGCAAAGACCTTCAACATGATTGAAGGCTCTTTATTCGCCTTCCGCTTCAGCAGTTTTCCAGATGAGATGTATCTATCTATATACCGTCTATGATGCTAATTTTGAAAGGTTCTACATGTTGCAATTGGAACTTGCTGCTGGTGCAGTTGTGTAATGGGGTAGCTAAGTGGTGAAGCTATATCACGTTGCACTCTGATGTACTTCAATTATGAAATTATTCTTCATTAATATGGAAATTAAATATATTGTGTGCTTAATATGAAATGTCAATTAGATTAATAAATGGATTACGAATAATCGGATAATTAGCCTGCTAATTGGGTTTTGCTATTGCAAACGGTTTTTGAAAAAATACCATGGGCGATGACCTCAGGCAACGCACACAGTTTCTAGGAATAAACCCTCTTGGAACAATGAACAATCACACATGACTTTCTCTTGAAAACTGTTTGCGTTAGGCCACCTTGCGCAAACGTCTACCATATAAAAACTGTCTGTCATGGACAGCCTTTGCCACACAGTTTCTTCTACAGACCATGTGTGATACATTCAATAACGCAAACGATTTAATGGGAAAAATTGTGTGTGATGTTGATACGTCTCCAATGTATCTATAATTTTTGATTGCTCCATGCTATATTATCTACTGTTTTGGAATATATTAGGCTTTATTTTCCACTTTTATATTATTTTTGGGACTAACCTATTGACCGGAGGCCCAACCCAGAATTGTTGTTTTTTTGCCTATTTCAGTGTTTCGGAGAAACAGAATATCAAACGGAGTCCAAACGGAATAAAATCTTTGGGAACATGATTCTCTCACTGAACATGATCCAGAGGACTTGGACCCTACGCAAGGCATCGAAGAAGTGGTCACGACGGTGGGGGGCGCCCCCCTAGGGCGCACCCCCTACCTCGTGGGCTCCTCAAAGCTCCACAAACGTACTCCTTCCTCCTATATATACCTACGTACCCCCAAACGATCAGAACAGGAGCCAAAAACCTAATTCCACCACCGCAACCTTCTGTATCCACGAGATCCCATCTTGGGGCCTGTTCCGGAGCTCCGCCGGAGAGGGCCGTCGTCACGGAGGGCTTGTACATCATCATAGCCTCTCCGATGAAGTGTGAGTAGTTTATCTCAGACCTTCGGGTCCATAGTTAGTAGCTAGATGGCTTCTTCTTTCTTCTTGGATCTCAATAAAAAGTTCTCCCCCTCTCTTGTGGAGATATATTCGATGTAATCTTCTTTTTGCGGTGTGTTTGTTGAGGCCGATGAATTGTGGGTTTATGATCAAGTCTATCTTTGAATAATATTTGAATCTTCACTGAATTCTTTTATGTATGATTGGTTATCATTGCAAGTCTCTTCGAATTATCAGTTTGGTTTGGCCTACTAGACTGGTTTTTCTTGCCATGGGAGAAGTGCTTAGCTTTGGGTTCGATCTTGCGGTGTCCTTTCCCAGTGACAGAAGGGGCAGCAAGGCACGTATTGCATCGTTGCCATCGAGGATAACAAGATGGGGTATATTTCATATTGCATGAATTTACCTCTCTACATCATGTCATCTTGCTTAAAGCATTACTCTGTTTCTAACTTAATACTCTTGATGCATGCTGGATAGCGGTCGATGAGTGGAGTACTAGTAGTAGATGCAGGCAAGAGTCGATCTACTTCTCACGGACGTGATGACTATATACATGATCATACCCTAGATATTCTCATAACTATGCTCAATTCTATCAATTGCTCAACAGTAATTTGTTCACCCACCGTACAATACTTATGCTCTTGAGAGAAGCCACTAGTGAAACCTATGGCCCCCGGGTCTATTCTCATCATATCAATCTCCATCACTTTAATCTTGCTTTGATTTTTACTTTGCCTTGTACTTTTCACTTTGCATCTCTATACCAAAATTACCAAAAACATTATCTATCAGTTCTCACTCTCGTAAGTGACCGTGAAGGGATTGACAACCCCTAATCGCATTGGTTGCGAGTTGCTATCTTTTGTGCAGGTACGAGGGACTTGAGCATGGCCTCCTACTGGATTGATACCTTGGTTCTCAAAAATTGAGGGAAATACTTACGCTACTCTGCTGCGTCATCCTATCCTCTTCGGGGAAAACCAACGCAAGCTCAAGAGGTAGCAGATGTACCTGTGAACAGAAACGTTTTCCTAGGAGCGACTGTGTGGGATGTACATGCGAAAGGAGACGTTTAGCGGGGACTGACTGTGTGGGATTTACTTGCGACCGGAAACAATTTTGCCGTATAATTATATTTTTTAGCTCTATTGTACGTATTTCTGCATTTGAGTGCTCGCCTATCGTACACGACCTCATTTTGCTGAGCGTGTGTGCCAGGAGGCATATCCCCGATGGTTCCTGGGTCCTGTGGGAAGGACCCCCTATCGCCCACACTCACTTGGCGACGGTTCCAAATGTCGTCGCGGAAAGGGGTTAAAAACCATTTGTTTAGGAATGACGTGTACCAGTGGTGGCGGGCGTTGCTGGGCGTGTGGGCTGGAGGCACACGTCAAGGTCGTCCGCGAGCTTCTCGACAATGGTGAACTTGGAGAGCAATCCGAAGATGACCTCGTCGAACAAGGAGATGAAGCTGTCGTCCAAGCGGCCTCTCGCCCTAGCGGCCTCAAGCACGACCTGGAGAAATTCCTCGGTGCCGGGCCGCAGGCCAGTGTCGTGGACCATGTGGCACATCTGGCTGATGCTCGCGCTCATCGCCTCCATGGGTCTAGCTTCTAGTCAACTGATCTTGCGATTGGAGTGATCACTCTCGCCCTTGGTTAGGGTGCGTAGGTGCATAGGATTTTGTAGATTGGACATGCGGGGAGCCTTTATATGAGAAGTGCAGACTGCGTTGCATTCATATGTGTATTGGACATCTACTCATCGGCTCTCTACTGCACCTGCCTTTGGCTGTATGACAGGTGGGCCAGCCACCAGTTGGGCCCACCTGTCATACACCAAAGGCAGGTGCAGTAAGTCAATGAAGTTGCGTCCCTGTGGGACAGAGCTCCGGTTCCTTAACTGCACCTGCCTTTGGCTGTATGATAGGTGGGCCAGCCACCTATTGGGCCCACGTGTCATACACCCAAAGGCAGGTGCAGTAAGTCAATGAACCTACGTCCCCCTCCGTGCCGGTGCAGTATAGTCATCTAACCGGACCTCTAGTTGGGGCCAAACGAGAGAACATTGATGTTTACTGGTTTATTGGTCCCCTTTGCATTTTGCGCCAAGTTTTGACCTTTGATTTAACTAATAAAATGTTAATGCACGTAACCAAAAATGTTGTACTAGTCACCTTACGGAAACCAAATAATCCCAAAACACTTAGGCACGGTACATTAGCTCCCTCCTCGTTTCTTATTTTGTGACATATCAACCAATGAGAGATGTGGGACGTGCACGCTTTTAATGACTTGAGACTACCAAACATGACATGAAGTGGTTAGTTTATTAAATGTAATGCTATTAATTAGCAAAAAGACATTAAGTTCTCTCGCTTTCCCCTTCGTCTTGGTCACGGTGTACAACCTAAGAGCATGGTTAATAGTATAGCCAGCTGCTGGCTATATGATGTTTCCATGTCATATAGAGCCATCACTTGTAGCCACTCTTCCAATAAGGTTACCTAGAAGGCTGGCTATAAGACTACTACTTTTTCTCATCCTCTCTCTTTCTTTCTTCATATTTATTGTATCGGCCTAGGAATCCGCATATAGCTGGGATCTTGCATGAGAGCCCACTCCTCTTTTTCACTTGCTCTAAGATGACTTATACACCTAGATGGATGGAGTAGTCTCAAGTCATTGGATGCATACGCACCCCACGTCTCGTATTGGGTGATTTCTTTTTTCATGGCAAAAAACAGGGAACGAGGTGGTAGTTAATGCACTGCGCCTAAAAGTTTTGGGATTACTATTTGGTTTTTGTAACGTGACTAATGCACCAGTACGGAAGGAGTACAATAGTAGTCTTTGATTGCAAGTTTTTGTTGGTAGCTTACCAAGCTGAGCGCTCGATGAGTACAATATTCTGATTGATGAGACTTCAAATTTGAGCCATCTACCGGAACGAATAAAACAATAGACACAAAGGGAGTAGTACATTTTTTGTGACATGCATTACTAGATATTGCTAGTCAAATACTAAATCCAGATAGACGTGATAGTACTACTAAATCTAGACGGTGGTGCTAGTACTAGTAGTAGTACTACCAATGTAGTAGTACTGTACTAACCGTTGGTCAAATTATTGCGTGCTCCTCCTCACAATGAAGTAACAAGACCCTGAGCCGGAGATGACACCTGAGTGTAGGCGTCGTGTTCGGCATACCATAGTCAGCCTCACCGTCTGCAGTCACTATCATCATGGCTGTAGAGCTAGCCTGCTTACAAATAGTCATGTTCGACATAATTTCCCGTGCGTAGATCCCATGCATTGCACGGAACACCAAGATTGGGGGTGGACGGCGCCGGCAGCGGCCATCGCGCCAGATTTTTCCATGGCCTTCTAGATGTGGTGGGGAGGAGATAAGGCTAATTGTGAGAGACAAGGAGTTGTTTGTAAATAGGGAACAAGTGCGGGCATTGATGTCTACTACACAACCTTATTCTTGTAGACGTTGTTGGGCCTCCAAGTGCAGAGATTTGTAGGACAGTAGCAAATTTCCCTCAAGTGGATGACCTAAGGTTTATCAATCCGTGTGAGGCATAGGATGAAGATGGTCTCTCTCAAGCAACCAAATAACAAAGAGTCTCTTGTGTCCCCAACACACCCAATACAATGGTAAATTGTATACGTGCACTAGTTCGGCGAGGAGATGGTGATAGAAGTGCAATATGGATGGTAGATATAGGTTTTTGTAATCTGAAAATATAAAATAGCAAGGTAACTAATGATAAAGGTGAGCGAAAACAGTATTGCAATGCTAGGAAACAATGCCTAGTGTTCATACTTTCACTAGTGCAAGTTCTCTCAACAATGAGAACTTAATTAGATCATATAACTATCCCTCAACATGCAACAAAGAGTCACTCCAAAGTCACAAATAGCGGAGAACAAACGAAGAGATTATTGTAGGGTACGAAACCACCTCAAAGTTATTCTTTCTGATCGATCTATTCAAGAGTCCGTAGTAAAATAACACGAAGCTATTCTTTCCATTCGATATATCCTAGAGTTCGTACTAGAATAACACCTTAAGATACAAATCAACCAAAACCCTAATTTCACCTAGATACTCCAATGTCACCACAAGTATCTGCGGGTCTGATTATACGATATGCATCACACAATCTCAGATTCATCCATTCAACCAACACAAAGAACTTCAAAGAGTGCCCCAAAGTTTCTACCGGAGAGTCAAGACGAAAACGTGTGCCAACACCTATGCATATGTTCACAAGGTCACTGAACCCGCAAGTTGATCACCAAAACATACATCAAGTAGATCACATGAATATCCCATTGTCACCACAGATAAGCACATGCAAGACATACATCAAGTGTTCTCAAATCCAGAAAGACTCAATCCGACAAGATAACATCAAATGGAAAACTCAATCCATTACAAGAGAGTAGAGGGGGGAAACATCATAAGATCCAACTATAATAGCAAAGCTCGCGATACATCAAGATCATGTCGAATCAAGAACACAAGAGAGAGAGAGAGAGAGAGAGAGAGAGAGAGAGAGAGAGAGAGAGAGAGAGAGATCAAACACATAGCTACTGGCACATACCCTCAGCCCCGAGGGTAAACTACTCCTCCTCGTGCTGGAGAGCGTCGGGATGATGAAGATGGCCACCGATAAGGGATCCCCCCTCCGGCAGGGTGCCGGAACAGGGCCCCGATTGGTTTTTGGTGGCTACAGAGGCTTGTGGCGGCGGAACTCCTGATCTAGGTTATTGTCTGGAGGTTTCTGTATTTATTGGAATTTTTGGCATAGGTCTCAAGTCAGGGGGGTCTCCGAGTCGTCCACGAGATAGGGGCCCACACCCAGGGGGTAGGGCGCGCCCCCACCCTCGTGGACGGCCCGGGACTCTTCTGGCCCAACTCTTTTACTCCGAGGGCTTCTTTTGGTCCAAAAAAATCATCAAAAATTGGCACGTCAATTGGACTCCGTTTGGTATTCCTTTTCTGTAAAACTCAGAAACAAGGAAAAAACATAAATTGACACCGGGCTCTAGGTTAATAGGTTAGTCCCAAAAATCATATAAAATAGCATATAAATGCATATAAAACATCCTAGATGGATAATATAATAGCATGGAACAATAAAAAATTATAGATACGTTGGAGACGTATCAAGTGTCCCCAAGCTTAATTCCTGCTCGTCCTCGAGTAGGTAAATGATAAAAACAGAATTTTTGATGTGGAATGCTACCTAACATAATTTTCAATGTAATTTTCTTTATTGTGGCATGAATATTTAGATCTGAAAGATGCAAGACAAAAGTTTAATATTGACATAAAAACAATAATACTTCAAGCATACTAACCAATCAATTATGTCTTCTCAAAATAACATAGCCAAAGAAAGCTCATGCCTACAAAATCATATAGTTTGGCTATGCTTCATTTTCATCAAACAAAATGCTCTCATCATGCACAACCCCGATGATAAGCCAAGCAATTGTTTCATACTTTCGTATTTTCAAACTTTTTCAACTTTCACGCAATAGATGAGCGCGAGCCATGGACATAGCACTATGGGTGGAATAGAATATAATGATGGGGGTTGTGTGGAGAAGACAAAAAAGGAGAAAGTCTCACATCGACGCGGCTAATCAACGGGCTATGGAGATGCCTATCAATTGATGTCAATGCGAGGAGTAGGGATTGTCATGCAAAGGATGCACTAGAGCTATAAATATATGAAAGCTGAACAAAAGACACTAAATGGGTGTTCATCCAACTTGCTTTCTCACGAAGGCCTAGGGCATTTGAGGAAGCCCATTCTTGGAATATACAAGCCAAGTTCTACAATGAAAAATTACCACTAGTATATGAAAGTGACAGTATAAGAGACTCTGTATCATGAAGATCATGGTGCTTCTTTGAAGCACAAGTGTGGAAAAAGGATAGTGGCATTGTCCCTTTTATTTCTTTTCTCCCTTTTTTTGGGACTTCTTTTGCCTTTCTCTTTTTTTCTTTTCCCCTTTTTTGGGACAAGGCTCTATTTAATGATGATCATCACACTTCTATTTATTTACAACTCAATGATTACAACTCGATACTAGAACAAAATATGACTCAGTATGAGTGCCTCCGGCGGTGTACCGAGATGGGCAATGAATCAAGAGTGGCATGTATGAAATTGTGCATGGTGGCTTTGCCACAAATACGATGTCAACTGCATGATCATGCAAGGCAATATGACAATGATGAATCGTGTCATAATAAACGGAACGGTGGAAAGTTGCATGATAATATATCTCGGAATGGCTATGGAAATGCCATCATAGGTAGGTATGGTGGCTGTTTTGAGGAAGATATGAGCAGGCTTATATGTGATAGAGCGTATCATATCACAGGGTTTGGATGCACCGGCAAAGTTTGCACCAACTCTCAAGGTGAGAAAGGGCAATGCATGGTACCGAAGAGGCTAGCAATGATGGAAGGGTGAGAGTGCGTATAATCCATGGACTCAACATTAGTCATAAAGAACTCACATACTCATGGCAAAAATGTACAAGTCATCAAAACCAAGCACTACGCGCATGCTCCTAGGGGGATAGATTGGTAGGAAAAGAGCATCGCTCGTCCCCGACCGCCACTCATAAAGAAAGCAATCAAAGAACACTTCATGCTTCAAATTTGTTACACACCGGTTACCATACGTGCATGCTACGGGACTTGCAAACTCCAACACAAGTATTTCTCAAATTCACAAATACTCAACTAGCATGACTCTAATGTCACCATCTTCATATCTCAAAAACAATCACCAAGTATCAAACTTCTCATAGTATTCAATGCACTCTATATGAATGTTTTTATTGTACCCATCTTGAATGCCCATCATATTAGGACTAATTTCATAACCAAAGAAAATTACCATGCTGTTTAGGACTCTCAAAATAATATAAGTGAAGCATGAGAGTTCATCTATTTCTTCAAAATAAAACCACCGCCGTGCTCTAAAAGGATATAAGTCAAGCCCTAGAGCAAATGACAAACTACTCCGAAAGATATAAGTGAAGATCAAAGAGTATTCGAATAATTATGCAACTATGTGAAGACTCTCTAATATTTAAGAATTTCAGATCTTGGTATATTATTCAAACAGCAAGCAAAACAAAATAAAATAAAATGATGCTCCAAGCAAAATAGATATCATGTGGTGAATAAAAATATAGCTCCAAGTAAAGTTACCGATGAACGAAGACGAAAGAGGGGATGCCATGCGGGGCATCCCCAAGCTTAAGATCTTGGTTGTCCATGAATATTACATTGGGGTGCCTTGGTCATCCCCAAGATTAGGCTCTTTCCACTCCTTATTCCATAGTCCATCGAATCTTTACCCAAAACATGAAAACTTCACAACACAAAACTTAACAGAAAACTCGTAAACTCCGTTAGTATAAGAAAATAAATCACCACTTTTGGTACTGTTGTGAACTCATTCTAAATTCATATTGGTGTAATATATACTGTATTCCAACTTCTCTATGTTTCATACCCTCCGATACTACAAATAGATTCATCAAAATAAGCAAACAACACATAGAAAACATAATCTGTCAAAAACAGAACAGTTTGTAACAATCTGATTTGTTCGAATACTTCTGGGACTTCAAAACTTCTGAAAAACTTGGACAACCTGTATAATTTGTATGTTAATATACTGCAAAAATAATTGGTATTTTATCACGTTCTGGTGAATTTTATCAATTATTTTCATGGGCACAAATGTTTCTGTCTTTTTGAGCAAGATCAAACAACTATCACCCAAGAAGATCCTATTGGTTGTACTTGGCACAAACACTAACTAAAACATAAAAACACATCCAAACAGAGGCTAGATGAATTATTTATCATTAAACAGGAACAAAAAGTAAGGAACAAAAATAAAACTGGGTTGCCTCCCAACAAGCCCTATCGTTTAACGCCCCTAGCTAGGCATGATGATTTCAATGATGCTCACATAAAAGATAAGAATTGAAACATAAAGAGAGCACCTTGAAGAAAATGACTAGCACATTTAAGTCTAACCCAGTTCCTATGCATAGGGATTTTGTGAGCAAACAACTTATGGGAACATGAAACAACTAGCATAGGAAGGTAAAACAAGCAAATCTTCAAGATTTTCAACACATAGAGAGGAAACTTGATATTATTGCAATATGTAGAAGCATATGATCATCTCTCATAATAATTTTCAGTAGCATCATGAATTAATTCAACCATATAACCAGCACATAAAGCATTCTTTTCATGATCGACTTGCATACAAATGTTACTACTCTCCACATAAGCAAATGTATTATAATCAATAGTAGTGGGAGCAAACTCAAGAAAATAACTATCATGTGAAGCATAATCCAATTGAAAATTAAAATCATGATGACAAGTTTCATGGTTATCTTTATTATTTATAGCATACGTGTCATCACAATAATCATCATAAATAGGAGGCATGCTTTCATCATAATAAATTTGCTCATCAAAACTTGGGGGGCTAAACATATCATCTTCATCAAACATGACATCCCCAAGCTTGTACGTTTGCATACTATTAGCATCATGTCTATTCAAAGAATTAATACTAAAAACATTGCAATCATGCTCATCATTCACATATTTTATGCCAAGCATTCTATGTAATTCTTCTTCTAGTACTTCAGCACAATTTTCCTTCCCATCATTTTAACGAAAGACATTAAAAAGATGAAGCATATGAGGCACCCTTAATTACATATTTTTGTAGTTTTCTTTTATAGACTAAACTAGTGATACAACAACAAACTGAAAGATTCGATTGCAACATCTAAAGATATACCTTCAAGGACTCACCTCCCCGGCAACGGCGCCAGAAAATGTTTGATGTCCACTACACAACCTTCTTCTGGTAGACGTTGTTGGGCCTCCTAGTGGAGAGGTTTGTAGGACAGTAGCAAATTTCCCTCAAGTGGATGACCTAAGGTTTGTCAATCCATGGGAGGCGTAGGATGAAGATGGTCTCTCTCAAGCAACCCTGCAACCAAATAACAAAGAGTCTCTTGTGTCCCCAACACACCCAATACAATGGTAAATTGTATAGGTGCACTAGTTCGGCAAACAGATGGTGATACAAGTGCAATATGGATGGTAGATATAGGTTTTTCTATTCTGAAAATATAAAAACAGCAAGGTAACTAATGATAAAGGTGAGAGAAAACGGTATTGCAATGCAAGGAAACAAGGCCTAGGGTTCATACTTTCACTAGTGCAAGTTCTGTCAACAATGATAACATAATTAGATCATATAACTATCCCTCAACCTGCAACAAAGAGTGACTCCAAAGTCACTAATAGCGGAGAACAAACGAAGAGATTATTGTAGGGTACGAACCACCTCAAAGTTATTCTTTGTTATCAATCGATTCATGAGTCCGTAGTAAAATAACACGAAGCTATTCTTTCCGTTTGATCTATCCCAGAGTTCGTACTAGAATAACACCATCAGATACAAATCAACCAAAACCCTAATGTCACCTAGATACTCCAATATCACCACAAGTATCCGCGGGTATGATTATACGATATGCATCACACAATCTCAGATTCATCTATTCAACCAACACAAAGAACTTCAAAGAGTGCCCCAAAGTTTCTACCGGAGAGTCAAGACGAAAACGTGTGCCAACCCCTATGCAAAAGTTCACAAGGTCACTGAACCCGCAAGTTGACCACCAAAGCATACATCAAGTAGATCACGTGAATATCCCGTTGTCACCACAGATAAGCACATACAAGACATACATTAAGTGTTATCAAATCCCTACATACTCAATCCGACAAGATAACTTCAAATGGAAAACTCAATCCATTACAAGAGAGTAGAGGGGGAGAAACATCATAAGATCCAACTATAATAGCAAAGCTCGCGATACATCAAGATCGTGCCGAATCAAGAACACAAGAGAGAGAGAGAGAGAGAGAGAGAGAGAGATCAAACACATAGCTACTGGTACATACCCTCAGCCCCGAGGGTGAACTACTCCCCCCTCGTCATGGAGAGCGTCGGGATGATGAAGATGGCCACCGGTAAGGGATCCCCCCTCCGGCAGGGTGCCGGAACAGGGCCCCGATTGGTTTTTGGTGGCTACAGAGGCTTGCGGCGGTGGAACTCCCGATCTAGGTTATTTTCTGGAGGTTTCTGTATTTATAGGAATTTTTGGAGTAGGTCTCATGTCAGGGGGGTCTCCGAGTCGTCCACGAGATAGGGGCCCATGCCCAGGGGGTAGGGCGCGCCCCCACCCTCGTGGATGGCCCGGGACTCTTCTGGCCCAACTCTTTTACTCCGAGGGCTTCTGTTGGTCCAAAAAAATCATAAAAAATTGGCACGTCAATTGGACTCCATTTGGTATTCCTTTTCTGTAAAACTCAGATACAAGGAAAAAACTTAAACTGGCACCGGGCTCTAGGTTAATAGGTTAGTCCTGAAAATCATATAAAATAGCATATAAATGAATATAAAACATCCTAGATGGATAATATAATAGCATGGAACAATAAAAATTTATAGATACGTTGGATACGTATCAAGTATCCCCAAGCTTAATTCCTGCTCGTCCTCGAGTAGGTAAATGATAAAAACAGAATTTTTTATGTGGAATGCTACCTAACATAATTTTCAATGTAATTTTCTTTATTGTGGCATGAATATTTATATCTGAAAGATCCAAGACAAAAGTTTAATATTGACATAAAAACAATAATACTTCAAGCATACTAACCAATCAATTATGTCTTCTCAAAATAACATAGCCAAAGAAAGCTCATCCCTACAAAATCATATAGTTTGGCTATGCTTCATTTTCGTCAAACAAAATGCTCTCATCATGCACAACCCCGATGATAAGCCAAGCAATTGTTTCATACTTTAGTATTTTCAAACTTTTTCAACTTTCACGCAATAGATGAGCGCGAGCCATGGACATAGCACTATGGGTGGAAAAGAATATAATGATGGGGGTTGTGTGGAGAAGACAAAAAGGAGAAAGTCTCACATCGACGCGGCTAATCAACGGGCTATGGAGATGCCTATCAATTGATGTCAATGCGAGGAGTAGGGATTGTCATGCAAAGGATGCACTAGAGCTATAAATATATGAAAGCTCAACAAAAGACACTAAATGGGTGTTCATCCAACTTGCTTTCTCACGAAGGCCTAGGGCATTTTAGGAAGCCCATTCTTGGAATATACAAGCCAAGTTCTATAATGAAAAATTCCCACTAGTATATGAAAGTGACAGTATAAGAGACTCTCTATCATGAAGATCATGGTGCTACATTGAAGCACAAGTGTGGAAAAAGGATAGTAGCATTGTCCCTTTTATTTCTTTTATCCCTTTTTTTGGGACTTTTTTGGCCTTTCTCTTCTTTTCTTTTCCCCTTTTTTTGGGACAAGGCTCTATTTAATGATGATCATCACACTTCTATTTATTTACAACTCAATGATTATGCGATGCCCCCGATTCAATCGTACACTAATCATGCACGCAAATGTGTACGATCAAGATCAGGGACTCACGGGAAGATATCACAACACAACTGTACAAATAAAATAAGTCATACAAGCATCATAATACAAGCCAGGGGCCTCGAGGGCTCGAATACAAGTGCTCGATCATAGACGAGTCAGCGGAAGCAACAATATCTGAGTACAGACATAAGTTAAACAAGATTGCCTTAAGAAGGCTAGCACAAACTGGGATACAGATCGAATGAGGCGCATGCTTCCTGCCTGGGATCCTCCTAACTACTTCTGGTCGTCGTCAGCGGGCTGCACGTAGTAGTAGGCACCTCCAGAGTAGTAGGAGTCGTCGTCGACGGTGGCGTCTGGATCCTGGGCTCCATCGTCTGGTTGCGGCAACCGGGTAGTAGGGAAAGGGGGAAAAGGGGGAGAAAAGCAACCATGAGTACTCATCCAAAGTACTCGCAAGCAAGGAGCTACACTACATATGCATGGATATATGTGTAAAGGGCCATATCGGTGGACTGAACTACAGAATGCCAGAATAAGAGGGGGATATCTAATCCTGTCGAAGACTACGCTTCTGGCAGCCTCCATCTTGCAGCATATAGAAGAGAGTAGACTGAAGTCCTCCAAGTAGCATCGCATAGCATAATCCTACCCGGCGATCCCCTCCTCGATGCCCTGTTAGAGAGCGATCACCGGGTTGTATCTGGCACTTGGAAGGGTGTGTTTTATTAAGTATCCGGTTATAGTTGTCATAAGGTCAAGGTACAACTCCGGGTCGTCCTTTTACCGAGGGACACGGCTATTCGAATAGATAAACTTCCCTGCAGGGGTGCACCACATAGCCCAACACGCTTGATCCCATTTGGCCGGACACACTTTCCTGGGTCATGCCCGGCCTCGGAAGATCAACACGTCGCAGCCCCACCTAGGCACAACAGAGAGGTCAGCACGCCGGTCTAAACCTAAGCGCACAGGGGTCTGGGCCCATCGCCCTGAGCACACCTGCACGTTGAGTACGCGGCCGGAGAGCAGACCTAGCAACCTCCATTTCAAAGGAAGTCACGTTACGCGGTCCAACCCGGCGTGCGCCGCTCAGCCGCTGACGTCACGAAGTGCTTCGGCTCATACCACGACGTCGGGATACCCATAAATACTCCCGCGTAGGTGGTTAGTGCGTATAGACCAAATGGCCAGACTCAGATCAAATACCCAGATCTCGTTAAGCGTGTTAAGTATCCGCGAACGCCGACCAGGGCCAGGCCACCTCTCTCCTAGGTGGACTCAACCTGCCCTGTCGCTCCGCCTCAAAGTAACTGTCGGGGGCCGTCAGGAACCCAGGCCCACCTCTACCGGGATGGAGCCACCTGCCCCTTCAGCCCCCATCTCCGAACAATATCACAGGTTATGTAACAGTGTAAAGTATATAGTATATGTCCGCGATCACTTCCCGAAGTTATCACGGCCCAGTATTATAGCATGGTAGACAGACAAGAGTGTAGGGCCACTGATGGAACACTAGCATCCTATACTAAGCAGCAGGATTGCAGGTAAAGGTATCAACAGCAGTATCAAAGACAGGCTATGCATCAGGATAGGAATAACGAAAGCAGTAACATGCAACACTACTCTAATGCAAGCAGTATAGAGGAGAGTAGGCGATATCTGGTGATCAAGGGGGGGGCTTGCCTGGTTGCTCTGGCAAGAGAGAGGGATCGTCAACTCCGTAGTCGAACGGGGCAGCAGCAGCGTCGGTCTCGGTGTCTAGCGGAAGAAGAGGGGGAAGAAACAATGAATATTTAAGCAAGCAGACGCATAGTGATGCATGACATGACAAGTAACGGCGTTAGAGGTTCCCTAACGCGGTATGGGATGATACCGGTGAAGGGGAGAAACATCCGGGAAAGTTTTCCCGGGGTTTCGCGTTTTTGAGCAGAGGAGCCGGAGGGGCAAAAGTTGCGAGTTTGATATGTTAGGAATGTGTAGCGGACGAACGGACTGCATATCCGGGATCGCCTCGTCGTTATGAGCAACTTTCATGTTGAAAATATTTTAATCCGAGTTACGGATTAAAAGTTATGGTTTTCTGAAGATTTTATTAATTTCTGGTATTTAATTAATTATTTAAATTAATTCAAAAATGAATTAATGACATCAGCATGATGTCATGCTGACGTCAGTAGTCAACAGAGTTGACTGGGTCAAACTGACATGTGGGTCCAGTGGGACCCACCCTGTCATACACTGTTTAGGTTAGTTAGGGTTTAGTTAAACTAATTACTATTTAATTATACTAACAAGTTAATCAGATTAATTAAATAGGATTAATTAACTTAATTATTTCACTAATTAATTATAAATTTTATTAATTCATGTTTATTTTAAAACGTTCTCGGGCTGGGCCCCGCCTGTCATAGACTAATTAGGAGGGGTTTAACACCGATGGGGGTTAGTCCCTAAACTAATTGGGGCGGGCCCGCTAGCAGGGTCTCACCCGGCGGCCTCGGAGGGGCGTGGACGCACGCACGACCTCGGGCGTGGCCATGGCCGATTCATGGAATGGCCGGCCAGCCAGGGAGCAGCGGCGACTGGCGCTAGCAGACGCGGGTTAGGGAGGGTGGCGTGCGCGGGCACTGGTAGCGACGCGCATGGCCAAGGGCGGCAGGGCGAGCACGGGGGCAGTAGCGAGCGCGGCTGCAGCGGCTGTAGGTGCGGGTGGCGAGCGTGGGCCTGCGACGGGCGCAGACGGCATGGCCAGGCGCAGGAGGACGCGTGTGGGGGCGCCACCGAGGGGGGGCGTGAGCAGAGCGAGGCACGGCGCGGCTGGCGGCGTGGCTGGGCGCCGGCGGATGCAGGGCACGGCGCAGGGCGGCCAGGGTCGCAGGCGAGTGCGTTTCCCCACGGGCGCGGGACGGCGGGGATCGGGCGAGGCGCGTGCGCGCGGACGAGGCAAAAGGGGCACTAGCCGCGGGCGGAGCGCGGTGACCGCGGGGTGACGGAGAGAAGGTGGAGGCCATGGCCTCACCGGGGTCGTAGGGTCTCGGGAGCGTGCTCGGGGATGCTCAGGGTGGGGGATGGGGACGAGACGACGCAGGGGAGGAGGCGACCACAACAGGGGCGGCGTGGTTGGGGCGGAGGAGCTCCGGCGGTCGAGGCGGGACCGATGTGGCACCAGGCGGCGACGAGGTCCAAGCCCCCGATCCAGATCAGATCGGGAGGAGAAAGAGGGAGAGAGCGAGTGGGGGAGTTGGAGGAGGCGGCTAGGGTTTCTGGGGGGATAAGGGGAAATGGGGTGGGCCGGCCGGCTTGGCCTGGGGTTGGCCCAGTTGGGCCACGGCCCAGGGGGTCTTCTCCTTTTCTTTTTCGGTTTGTATTTTCCTTTTTTGTATTTTCTTTTATTATTTCTTTTATGTCTAAATTCATTAAAAATTACTTAGGCATTTCTTAAAAATATGTTTACTCCACCACAATTACCTTTGTAATATTCGACAACCACCGAACAGTTTTGTTTTAATTTTTGGAAACTTTTATTGTTATCAATAATTTGAATTTGAATTTCAAACGGTTTCTAATTTTTGCGAGGATAGCAACAGTAACCGAGGTGTCATGGCACAATTAGCGTGGGATTACTGTAGCATGATTGTTCGGGCGTTACAAATCTCCTCCACTACAAGAAATCTCGTCCCGAGATTTAGGAGGTAGAAGGAAACAGTGCGGGGTATTCATCACGAAGACGATCCTCGCGTTCCCAGGTGGCTTTGTCTTCGGAGTGATTCGACCACTGGACCTTGAGGAACTTTATCGCCTTCTGACGTGTGCGGCGTTCAGCTTGGTCGAGAATGCGGACCGGATGCTCTTTATAGGTGAGGTCCTGTTGCAATTCGAGCACTTCATGATCCACTGCTCGGATTGGGTCCTTGAAGCAGCGCCGGAGTTGTGACACGTGGAACACATCGTGAACCTGAGAAAGGTTTGACGGAAGCTCCAGCTGATATGCCACTTTTCCATGCCTCTCGAGAATAGTGAAAGGACCGATATAGCGGGGAGCTAGCTTTCCTTTGATCCCGAAGCAGTGTGCACCCTTCATTGGTGTAACTCGAAGATAGGCCTTTTCGCCTGGTTGATAGACCATGTCTTTATGATGGTGGTCATAATTACTCTTTTGGCGTGACTAAGCAGTCTTGAGATTCTCGCGAATAATGCGGACTTGTTCTTCGGCATGTTGGATAATATCCGGACCAAAGAGTGGACGCTCCCCAGTTTCTGACCAGTTCAGAGGAGTTCGGCACTTTCGCCCATATAACACTTCGAAGGGGGCCATCTTCAGACTAGCTTGATAGCTATTATTATAAGAGAACTCAGCATACGGGAGAGATTCCTCCCATTTCTTGCTGAAGGAAATAACACAAGCTCGAAGCATGTCTTCGAGAACTTGGTTGACATGTTCAACTTGCCCTTGTGACTGCGGATGAAACGCCGTACTGAAAGATAAGTGAGTCCCCATAGCTTCTTGGAAACTTGCCTAGAATCTTGAAGTGAATAAGCTGCCACGGTCCAAACTGATAACCAGGGGAATACCGTGAAGTGAAACAATTCTGGACATATAGAGAGTTGCAAGCTGACTAGTAGTGATAGTTTCCTTGACCGCCAGAAAATGTGCAACTTTAGAAGGCCGGTCAATGACGACAAGAATAGCATCATTACCTTTCTGCGATTTGGGAAAACCAGTGACGAAGTCCATTACAACATGGTCCCATTTCCATTCAGGAATAGAGATAGGTTGCAGAGTTCCAGCAGGCCTTTGATGTTCTGCTTTGATACGACGGCAAACGTCACACTCGGCAACATAGCGAGCAATGTCTTGCTTCATGTTAGACCACCAGAATCTTTGACGAATGTCCTGGTACATCTTTGTACTACAAGGATGGATACATAGAGGCGTATCATGAGCTTCTTTCATAACTTTCCGAGTCATATTTAGGTTTTCCTTCTTACACGGCACCACTAGGCGACCTCTGAAGTACAAGGCGCCATCACCAGCAATAGTGAAGTATGAGGGCTTTCCTTCCTTGAGGTCGCGCTTAATCTTGTGGACTTCAGAGTCGTATCCTTGTATTGTCTTGATGGAGCTCACGAGATCAGGTTCGACATCCAGGGTATAGAGGGAACCCTGGGGAATAACACAGAGGTTCATCTTCTGAAACTCCTCAGGAGGGGGAGCGAGTGCACCCGGGGGAACAATATGGAGGTTCAGCTTTCTGAATTCTTCAACAAGCGAGGGCTGAACTTTATGAACCTGGAGGTGGTTGTAGTAAGACTTGCGGCTCAAGGCATCTGCCATTACATTAGCCTTGCCTGGTGTATAGGAGATACCCAAGTCAAAGTCTGCTACAGTCTCCATCCATCTCTACTAACGGAGGTTCAGGTCTGGCTGGGTAAACAGATACTTCAGACTTTGATGGTCAGTGAAGATCTCGCAATGATTACCGAGAAGGTAATGCCGCCACTGCTTCAGTGCATGAATGACAGCAGCAAGCTCGAGGTCGTGGACTGGGTAGTTCTCTTCATGAGGGCGCAATTGACGAGAGGCATAGGCAATCACTCTGCGCTCTTGCATTAGGACACAGCCTAATCCTTGACAGGAAGCATCGCAGTAAATGACGAAGTCCTTCTTTGTATTAGGTGGAGCTAGCACTAGGGCAGAAGTCAACTTGTCCTTGAGTGCCTGGAAGCTTTCCTGACATTTGTCTGTCCACTGGAACTTGACGCCCTTATGCAACAAGTTAGTCAGAGGCCTGGCAATCTTGGAGAAGTCCTCGACGAATCGACGGCAATAGCTGGCGAGACTGAGAAAACTTCTGACTTGCTTGACATTCTTCGGAGGAGTCCAATCAAGAATAGCCTGAACTCGTTCAGGCTTAACGGCAATACCATCCTTAGAGATGACATGTCCAAGATAGGTTACTTCAGGAAGCCAGAATTCACATTTAGAGAACTTGGCATACAGCTGATGCTCTCGTAGCTTTTCCAGCACAAGTCGAAGATGTTCAGCATGTTCTTCTTCGTTCTTGGAAAATACCAGGATATCATCCAGATAAACCACGACGAACTTGTCGAGGTAATCCATGGATATATAGTTCATCAGGCGAGAGAAGGTGGCTGGGGCATTGGTTAAGCCGAATGACATGACCGTGTACTCGTATGAACCATATCGAGTCACAAAGGCGGTCTTTGGGATATCCTCTTCACGAACACGGATCTGGTGGTAACCCAACCTCAAGTCAAGTTTAGAGAACACGGATGATCCAGCCAGCTGATCATACAGATCATTGATCCGAGGAAGAGGATACTTGTTCTGAATGGTAGCTTGGTTAATAGGACGGTAGTCCTGGACCAGTCGGTTTGTCCCATCCTTCTTCTTGACAAAGAGAGAAGGTGCTCCCCAAGGAGAGCAACTTGGGCGAATGAAACCATTTTGAAGAGATTTGTCGATTTACTCCTTAAGCTCAAGGAGTTCATGCGGCGGCATCTTGTAGGGCCGCTTGGCAATAGGAGTGGTGCCTGGTTTCAAGTCGATGACGAATTCGACAGCCCTAGCAGGGGGAATCCCTGGAAGTTCTTCAGGAAAGACGTCGAGGAAGTCACGCATGACGGGAATGTTTTCAATGCCCTCGAGTGGTGCAGAGTTCAATGCATTCAATGCATAAAGCCTTGCCTCGGCATTTTGCACCAGGCGAGCATGGTATGTAACTATTTCATCTGAAGGATGTAGTAGATGGACGGTCTTAGTGGCGCAAACTATGGAAGCAGTATGCGCTTTCAACCAATCCATCCCCAGAATGAGGTCGATGTTAGACGTCTTCAGGATAATGGGCGAGGCATAGAATTCCAGCCCTTCGATTTCCACGGGGACGTCGAAGCCAACCATGGAGGTTTGACATTGTCCCACGGGGTTTTTTACCACTACCAAAGTGTTCATCTCCTCACACTTAACGTTGTGCTTGTATCCAAATTCTTCTGACATGAATGAATGCAATGCTCCTGTATCGAATAAAACAGATGCAGGTACTAAATTTACGAGGAGTGTACCCATCACAGTAGCAGGCTGGTCTTGAGCTTCGTTCAGATCAACGTGGTTGGCATGAACACGACCATAAGACTTGGAATTGTTGTTGCGGTTCTGGTTGTTTCCACGACCAGCTGCTGGAAGGGTCAGTTGATTCTGGTTCTGATTCTGATAGCAGTTCCTGGCAAGGTGACCTGGTTGACCACACTTGTAGCACATACCGTTGTTGGGGGTGGGGACAGGAGCTCCGGGTGGCGGTGCTGGAAGCCTTGGCTGCCTAGTTGGAGCATTAGGCAGACGAGGTGCAGCATAGGACTGCCTTGGAGCAGGTGCATTCGGCTGGTACATGCTGTTGGGAATCCATATCTTGCGCTTCTGCGAGGACGGGCCCGAAGATGAGCCCATGTCACGACTGCGCCTGTGAGAGCTCTGGTATTCCTGTAGACCAGTTTCGACGTTGATGGCTTTGTTCACCAAGGTGGCGAAGTCAGTAAAGTCATGCACTAAAAGTGCGAGCTTGATGTCAGCTTGAAGGTCGTCACAGAACTTCTCCTGTCTGCGTGCATCAGTTGCAATGTCTTCTTCAGCATAGCGAGACAAGTCTAGAAACTCTCGCTGATAAGCTTCAATAGTTTTGTTGCCTTGGATGAGGCTGCGGAACTCACGCTTCTTCCGGTCCATGACTCCCTGAGGAATGAAGCGGGCACGGAAAGCAGCTTGGAAGTCTGGCCAGGTGATGATTGTTCCAACTGGCAGAGTACGCCTGTGGCTGTCCCACCATTGAGCTGCGGGTCCCTTTAGGAAGAAGGAAGCAAACGTGACATAGCTGGCAGGGGCTACATCAGCAGACTCCATCTCATAGGTGATGTCACGGAGCCAGTCATCAGCGTCCAGAGGCTGAGTTGAACTGCGGTACACAGTTGGCTTCAGGCGCATGAAATCCTGCAGAGTTACTGTGTTTGGCTGCTGGTTCATATTGGGGCGAGGAAACTGAGCCATCATGTTCTCCATGAACTGGCGATTCATCTCAAGTTGTTGGATCATACCAGCCATGTACTCAGGCGGTGGTGGGAAGTTGCCACCCCGACCACGACCACCTGGTCTAACCATCCTGCTAATATATAACAGGGGTAGTTCAACATTTGAGAATATTTGCAAAGACAAGAATCATTCAAGACGAAACATGCATAATGAAAGCAGCACGATAGATACCACATAATAGTCGGCACATCTTACAAAAGAGATCATGCATAGGGTTCGGTACCCAGAGTTCAGTACATAGACTAATACATCATAGGCTGCACGCAGGCTCGCGGCGAATGCATCTAATACTGCTAAACAAGCCTACATCAGTCCCACGCGACACTGCGGAGGTAGGTGTAGCCTGAAAGCTGGTAGTGTGGCAACGGGTACACCACGTCGGCAACCTGGGGTCCGCGGGTGCTCTGGTGCTGAACTCGACGCTCAGGCGGCAGAAGAGGACCAAGAGCGGGAGAGTAGCCTCCCACCTCTGACCAACCGACACCCTGGGGCATCACGGTCCTGGCTGGGTAGATAGCAGAACGCAGCAGCTCCCCAGATCCGACAAAGGGGTGTAACATCGTCAAAGCACGGTAGAGGTGCTGACGAGTGGTGTACAACTCGTGGCGAAGAGCTCGGTTAGCTCGATCCAGCCCATCAGCATGCAGAACAAAGTTCTGATGGTGGAAGGGCGCGCGGGTGACAGTGGAGTAGGCAGCAGTGTAGTAACCCTCCGCACCAATATTAGATGCGATAGCAATGTGCCTGAAGGGGGAGGTGTCCAACTCCCGTTACTCCCTACGAAGGCGTGTCAGAGCAGCATAGGCAGCATCTTGAACTGCCATATCAATGGTCACTCCAACACCATAAGCGGTGTGCAGCACTGTAGTGGAGTCATACTCCCAAGAGTAGAGGTGGACAGTGGCACGGCACTGCTCCTGGTTAAAGTCCTAGTACTCCTCGGTGACGGTGTACTCGGGGTGCCAGCGATAACCCAGGTAGGTCATCACCTCAGCTAACACAGCCGGTGATCCCGAGGCACCAATGGCCGCCGTGTGGCGCACGACCTGCCTCGTGGGTTCCATCTGAAAACAAAGATGTTTCCAAGGAGTCAAATGACAGTGTGGAAATTGTGCAAAACACTATACTAAGGAATAACTATGGCTTTTATCCAACTTTGGGGTGAATGTCGTCACGGGATCCTAGTGTCAGAGTTAGTAAATTTGTTTAACCCGAGTAGAAGAGAGTTTAGAGTCCCAGAGTAAAGGTCGAGGAGTAAAAGATCCTAGTACCACCCGATGGCGATGTGGGCCCGTAAGGCACACAGCCAAGTTAGTAAAAGTTTTTCCAATGTCTAGACTCGACTTCGGCCAAGGAGTGTGGAAGGGGGATTCCTACAGACAGTCCGCTCTGATACCAACTTGTGACGCCTCCGATTCAATCGTACACTAATCATGCACGCAAATGTGTACGATTAAGATCAGGGACTCACGGGAAGATATCACAACACAACTCTACAAATAAAATAAGTCATACAAGCATCATAACACAAGCCAGGGGCCTCGAGGGCTCGAATACAAGTGCTCGATCATAGACGAGTCAGCCGAAGCAAGAATATCTCAGTACAGACATAAGTTAAACAAGATTGCCTTAAGAAGGCTAGCACAAACTGGGATACAGATCGAACAAGGCGCAGGCCTCCTGCTTGGGATCCTCCTAACTACTCCTGGTAGTCGTCAGCGGGCTGCACGTAGTAGTAGGCACCTCCAGAGTAGTAGGAGTCGTCGTCGACGGTGGCGTCTGGATCCTGGGCTCCATCGTCTGGTTGCGGCAACCGGGCAGTAGGGAAAGGGGGAAAAGGGGGAGAAAAGCAACCGTGAGTACTCATCGAAAGTACTCGCAAACAAGGAGCTACACTACATATGCATGGATATATGTGTAAAGGGCCATATCGGTAGACTGAACTACAGAATGCCAGAATAAGAGGGGGATATCTAATCCTGTCGAAGACTATGCTTCTGGCAGCCTCCATCTTGCAGAATATAGAAGAGAGTAGACTGAAGTCCTCCAAGTAGCATCGCATAGCATAATCCTACCCGGCGATCCCCTCCTCGATGCCCTGTTAGAGAGCGATCACCGGGTTGTATCTGGCACTTGGAAGGGTGTGTTTTATTAAGTATCCGGTTCTAGTTGTCATAAGGTCAAGGTACAACTCCGGGTCGTCCTTTTACGGAGGGACACGGCTATTCGAATAGATAAACTTCCCTGGAGGGGTGCACCACATAGCCCAACACGCTTGATCCCATTTGGCCGGACACACTTTCCTAGGTCATGCCCGGCCTCGGAAGATCAACACGTCGCAACCCCACCTAGGCACAACAGAGAGGTCAGCACACCGGTCTAAACCTAAGCGCGCAGGGGTCTGGGCCCATCGCCCTGAGCACACCTGCACGTTGCGTACGCGGCCGGAGAGCAGACCTAGCAACATCCATTTCAAAGGAAGTCACGTTATGCGGTCCAACCCGGCGCGCGCCGCTCAGTCGCTGACGTCACGAAGTGCTTCGGCTGATACCACGACGTCGGGATACCCATAACTACTCCCGCGTAGGTGGTTAGTGCGTATAGACCAAATGGCCAAACTCAGATCAAATACCCAGATCACGTTACGCGCGTTAAGTATCCGCGAACGCAGACCAGGGCCAGGCCACCTCTCTCCTAGGTGGACTCAACCTGCCCTGTCGCTCCGCCTCAAAGTAACAGTCGGGGGCCGTCGGGAACCCAGGCCCACCTCTACCGGGATGGAGCCACCTGCCCCTTCAGCCCCCATCTCCGAACAGTATCACAGGTAATGTAACAGTGTAAAGTATATAGTATATGTCCGCGATCACTTCCTGAAGTGATCACGGCCCAGTATTATAGCATGGCAGACGGACAAGAGTGCAGGGCCACTGATGGAACACTCGCATCCTATACTAAGCAGTAGGATTGCAGGAAAAGGTATCAACAGCAGTATCAAAGACAGGCTATGCATCAGGATAGGAATAACGAAAGTAGTAACATGCTACACTACTCTAATGCAAGCAGTATAGAGGAGAGTAGGCGATATCCGATGATCAAGGGGGGGCTTGCCTGGTTGCTCTGGCAAGAGAGAGGGATCGTCAACTCCGTAGTCGAACGGGGCAGCAGCATCGTCGGTCTCGGTGTCTAGCGGAAGAAGAGGGGGAAGAAACAATGAATATTTAAGCAAGCAGATGCATAGTGATGCATGACATGACAAGTAACGGTGTTAGAGGTGCCCTAACGCGGTATGGGATGATACCGGTGAAGGGGGGGAAACATCCGGGGAAGTTTTCCCGGGGTTTCGCGTTTTCGAGCAGAGGAGCTGGAGGGGGAAAAGTTGCGAGTTTGATATGTTAGGAATGTGTGGCGGACGAACGGGCTGCGTATCCGGGATCGCCTCGTCGTTATGAGCAACTTTCATGTTGAAAATATTTTAATCCGAGTTACGGATTAAAAGTTATGGTTTTCTAAAGATTTTATTAATTTCTGGTATTTAATTAATTATTTAAATTAATTCAAAAATGAATTAATGACATCAGCATGATGTCATGCTGACGTTAGCAGTCAACAGAGTTGACTGGGTCAAACTGACATGTGGGTCCAGTGGGACCCACCTGTCATACACTGTTTAGGTTAGTTAGGGTTTAGTTAAACTAATTACTATTTAATTAAACTAACAAGTTAATCAAATTAATTAAATAGCATTAATTAACTTAATTATTTCACTAATTAATTAATTAATTATAAATTTTATTAATTTGTTTTTATTTTAAAACATTCTCGGGCTGGGCCCCGCCTGCCATAGACTAATTAGGAGGGGTTTAACACCGATGGGGGGTTAGTCCCTAAACTAATTGGGGGCGGGCCAGCTAGCAGGGTCTCACCCGGCGGCCTCGGAGGGGCGTGGACGCATGCACGACCTCGGGCGTGGCCATGGCCGAGCCATGGAACGACCGGCCAGCCAGGGAGCAGCGGCGACTGGCGCTAGCAGATGCGGGTTAGGGAGGGTGGCGTGCACGGGCACTGGTAGCGACGCGGATGGCCAAGGGCGGCGGGGCGAGCACGGGGGCAGTAGCGAGCGCGGCTGCAACGGCTGTAGGTGCGGGCGGCGAGCGTGGGCCTGCGACGGGCGCAGACGGCATGGCCAGGCGCAGGAGGGCGCATGTGGGGGCGCCACCGAGGGGGGGCCGTGAGCGGAGCGAGGCACGGCGCGGCTGGCGGCGTGGCTGGGCGCCGACGGATGCAGGGCGCGGCGCAGGGCGGCCATGGTCGCGGGTGATTGTGTTTCCCCACGGGCGCGGGACGGCGGGGATCGGGTGAGGCGCGTGCGCGCGGACGAGGTAAAAGGGGCACTAGCCGCGGGCGGAGCGCGGTCACCGCAGGGTGAGGGAGAGAAGGTGGAGGCCATGGCCTCACCGGGGTCGTAGGGTCTCGGGAGCGTGCTCGGGGATGCTCGGGGTGCGGGATGGGGACGAGACGACGCAGGGGAGGAGGCAGCCGCCATAGGGGCGGCGTGGTTGGGGCGGAGGAGCTCAGGCGGTCGAGGCGGGACCGATGTGGCACCGGGCGACGACGAGGTCCAAGCCCCCGATCCAGATCGGATCGAGAGGGGAAAGAGGGAGAGAGAGAGTGGGGGAGTGGGAGGGGGCGGCTAGGGTTTCTGGGGGGCATAAGGGGAAATGGGATGGGCCGGCCGGCTGGGCCTGGGGTTGGTCCAGTTGGGCCACGGCCCAGGGGGTCTTCTCCTTTTCTTTTTCGGTTTGTATTTTCCTTTTTTGTATTTTCTTTTATTATTTCTTTTCTGTCTAAATTCATTAAAAATTACTTAGGCATTTCTTAAAAATATGTTTGCTCCACCACAATTACCTTTGTAATATTCAGCAACCACCGAACAATTTTGTTTTAATTTTTGGAAACTTTTATTGTTATCAATAATTTGAATTTGAATTTCAAACGGTTTCGAATTTTTGCGAGGATAGCAACAGTAACCGAGGTGTCATGGCACGATTAGCGTGGGATTACTGTAGCATGATTGTCGGGGCGTTACAGATTACAACTTGATACTAGAACAAAATATGACTCAGTATGAGTCCCTCCGGCGGTGTACCGAGATGGGCAATAAATCAAGAGTGACATGTATGAAATTGTGCATGGTGGCTTTGCCACAAATACGATGTCAACTGCATGATCATGCAAGGCAATATGACAATGATGAATCGTGTCATAATAAACGGAACGGTGGAAAGTTGCATGACAATATATCTCGGAATGGCTATGGAAATGCCATCATAGGTAGGTATGGTGGCTGTTTTGAGGAAGATATGAGGAGGCTTATATGTGATAGAGCGTATCATATCACAGGGTTTGGATGCACCAGAAGTTTGCACCAACTCTCAAGGTGAGAAAGGGCAATGCATGGTACCGAAGAGGCTAGCAATGATGGAAGGGTGAGAGTGCGTATAATCCATGGACTCAACATTAGTCATAAAGAACTCACATACTCATTGCAAAAATGTACAAGTCATCAAAACCAAGCACTACGCGCATGCTCCTAGGGGGATAGATTGGTAGGAAAAGAGCATCGCTCGTCCCCGACCGCCACTCATAAAGAAAGCAATCAAAGAACACTTCATGCTTCAAATTTGTTACACACCGGTTACCATACGTGCATGCTACGGGACTTGCAAACTCCAACACAAGTATTTCTCAAATTCACAAATACTCAACTAGCATGACTCTAATGTCACCATCTTCATATCTCAAAAACAATCACCAAGTATCAAACTTCTCATAGTATTCAATGCACTCTATATGAATGTTTTTATTGTACCCATCTTGAATGCCCATCATATTAGGACTAATTTCATAACCAAAGCAAATTACCATGCTGTTTAGGACTCTCAAAATAATATAAGTGAAGCATGAGAGTTCATCTATTGCTACAAAATAAAACTACCGCCGTGCTCTAAAAGGATATAAGTCAAGCCCTAGAGCAAATGACAAACTACTCCGAAAGATATAAGTGAAGATCAAAGAGTAGTCGAATAATTATGCAACTATGTGAAGACTCTCTAATATTTAAGAATTTCAGATCTTGGTATATTATTCAAACAACAAGCAAAACAAAATAAAATAAAATGATGCTCCAAGCAAAACACATATCATGTGGTGAATAAAAATATAGCTCCAAGTAAAGTTACAGATGAACGAAGATGAAAGAGGGGATGCCGTGCGGGGCATCCCCAAGCTTAATCTCTTGGTTGTCCATGAATATTACCTTGGGGTTCCTTGGTCATCCCCAAGATTAGGCTCTTTCCACTCCTTATTCCATAGTCCATCGAATCTTTACCCAAAACATGAAAACTTCACAACACAAAACTTACCAGAAAACTCGTAAACTCCGTTAGTATAAGAAAATAAATCACCACTTTTAGTACTGTTGTGAACTCACTCTAAATTCATATTGGTGTAATATATAATGTATTCCAAATTCTCTATGTTTCATACCCTCCGATACTACTCATAGATTCATCAAAATAAGCAAACAACACATAGAAAAAATCTGTCAAAAACAGAACAGTTTGTAGCAATCTGATTTGTTTGAATACTTCTGGAACTTCAAAACTTCTGAAAAACTTGGACAACCTGTATAATTTGTATGTTAATATACTGCAAAAATAATTGGTATTTTATCACGTTCTGGTGAATTTTATCAATTATTTTCGTGGGCAGAAAGTTTCTGTCTTTTTGAGCAAGATCAAACAACTATCACCCAAGAAGATCCTATTGGTTGTACTTGGCACAAACACTAACTAAAACATAAAAACACATCCAAACAGAGGCTAGATGAATTATTTATTATTAAACAGGAACAAAAAGTAAGGAACAAAAATAAAACTGGATTGCCTCCCAACAAGCCCTATCATTTAACGCCCCTAGCAAGGCATGATGATTTCAATGATGCTCACATAAAAGATAAGAATTGAAACATAAAGAGAGCACCTTGAAGAAAATGACTAGCACATTTAAGTCTAACCCACTTCCTATGCATAGGGATTTTGTGAGCAAACAACTTATGGGAACATGAAACAACTAGCATAGGAAGGTAAAACAAGCAAATATTCAAGATTTTCAACACATAGAGAGGAAACTTGATATTATTGCAATATGTAGAAGCATATGATCATCTCTCATAATAATTGTCAGTAGCATCATAAATTAATTCAACCATATAACCAGCACATAAAGCATTCTTTTCATGATCTACTTGCATAGAAATGTTACTACTCTCCACATAAGCAAATGTATTATCACTAATAGTAGTCGGAGCAAACTCAACAAAATAACTATCATGTGAAGCATAATCCAATTGAAAATTAAAATCATGATGACAAGTTTCATGGTTATCTTTATTATTTATAGCATACGTGTCATCACAACAATCATCATAAACAGGAGGCATGCTTTCATCATAATAAATTTTCTCATCAAAACTTGGGGGGCTAAACATATCATCTTCATCAACATGACATCCCCAAGCTTGTGCCTTTGCATACTATTAGCATCATGTGTATTCAAAGAATTAATACTAAAAACATTGCAATCATGCTCACCATTCACATATTTTATTCCAAGCATTCTATGTAATTCTTCTTCTAGTACTTCAGCACAATTTTCCTTCCCATCATTTTAACGAAAGACATTAAAAAGATGAAGCATATGAGGCACCCTTAATTCCATATTTTTGTAGTTTTCTTTTATAGACTAAACTAGTGATAAAACAACAAACTAAAAGATTCGATTGCAACATCTAAAGATATACCTTCAAGGACTCACCTCCCCGGCAACGGCGCCAGAAAATGCTTGATGTCCACTACACAACCTTCTTCTTGTAGACGTTGTTGGGCCTCCAAGTGGAGAGGTTTGTAGGACAGTAGCAAATTTCCCTCAAGTGGATTACCTAAGGTTTGTCAATCCATGGGAGGCGTAGGATGAAGATGGTCTCTCTCAAGCAACCCCGCAACCAAATAACAAAGAGTCTCTTGTGTCCCCAACACACCCAATACAATGGTAAATTGTATAGGTGCACTAGTTCGGCAAACAGATGGTGATACAAGTGCAATATGGATGGTAGACATAGGTTTTTCTAATCTTAAAATATAAAAACAATAAGGTAACTAATGATAAGGGTGAGCGAAAACGGTATTGCAATGCCAGGAAACAAGGCCTATGGTTCATACTTTCACTAGTGCAAGTTCTGTCAACAATGATAACATAATTAGATCATATAACTATCCCTCAACCTGCAACAAAGAGTCACTCCAAAGTCACTAATAGCGGAGAACAAACGAAGAGATTATTGTAGGGTACGAAACCACGTCAAAGTTATTCTTTCTTATCAATCGATTCATGAGTCCATAGTAAAATAACACGAAGCTATTCTTTACGTTTGATCTATCCTAGAGTTCGTACTAGAATAACACCTTAAGATACATATCAACCAAAACCCTAATGTCACCTAGATACTCCAATGTCACCACAAGTATCCGCGAGTATGATTATACGATATGCATCACACAATCTCAGATTCATCTACTCAACCAACACAAAGAACTTCAAAGAGTGCCCCAAAGTTTCTACCGGAGAGTCAAGACAAAAACGTGTGCCAACCCCTATGCATAAGTTCACAAGGTCACTGAACCGGCAAGTTGATCACCAAAACATAGATCAAGTAGATCCCGTATATATCCCATTGTCACCACATATAAGCACATGCAAGACATACATCAAGTGTTCTCAAATCCTTAAAGACTCAATCCAACAAGATAACTTCAAAGGGAAAACTCAATCCATTACAAGAGAGTAGAGGGGGAGAAACATCATAAGATCCAACTATAATAGCAAAGCTCGCGATACATCAAGATCATGCCGAATCAAGAACACTAGAGAGAGAGATCAAACACATAGTTACTGGTACATACCCTCAGCCGCGAGGGTGAACTACTCCCTCCTTGTCATGGAGAGCGCCGGGATGATGAAGATGGCCACTGGTGAGGGATCCCCCTCTAGCAGGGTGTTGGAACACGGTCTCGATTGGTTTTTGGTGACTATAGAGGCTCGCGGCAGTGGAACTCCCGATCTAGGTTATTTTCTGGAGGTTTCTGTATTTATAGGAATTTTTGGCATAGGTCTCATGTCAGGGGTGCTCTGAGTCGTCCACGAGATAGGGGCCCATGCCCAGGGGGTAGGACGCGCCCTCAACCCTCGTGGACGGCCCGGGACTCTTCTGGTCCAACTGTTTTACTCCGGGTGCTTCTTTTGGTCCAAAAAAATCATCAAAAATTGGCATGTCAAATGGACTCCGTTTGGTATTCCTTTTCTGTAAAACTCAAAAACAAGGAAAAAACAGAAACTGGCACTGGGCTCTATGTTAATAGGTTAGTCCCAAAAATCATATAAAACAGCATATAAATGCATATAAAAAATCCTAGATGGATAATATAATAGCATGGAACAATAAAAATTTATAGATACGTTGGAGACGTATGGGGCATCTTTTTGCGAAACTGCAGAAGTTTGGTTTGTATGCGTCAGATCTAGATCCAACGACTATTGGTGAAAGATGGTAGACACAACATCATCACCAACTCAGGACCTCTTTGATTCGCAGGATTTTGAAAACACAGGAATAGGACACGGCAATGTTACAAGTTTCAAACTGATATTACAAATGTTAGGAGGAATGTTGCACCTACGAAGAGGGAATTACTAATAAGTTTACGAAAGAACTTTCGTTCCTTTAGGTGGATGCAGCATTATCGTACAAACTAAAATCCACCTCCCTGACCAGTCACTAATGGGCAAATAAATTTTCGAGTCTCTGGCCACTTGATGTTTCAAAAACAAATTCAGCTTCTGCGGAGACTTTGTCATTTAGGCTTAGATGCTTGCGGTGATCAGAACGCCATTCATTGTTGCGCTAGAGAACGCCGAACCTCATTACCTTGAGCACACTTGCCTCCAGAACAAAGAACCTGGCCAATTTAATCTCAGAAGTCCTGCCTCGGTAGTCGACCAAATCAATTTCTGTAAGATGCAGATCAAGGCATTCGATGAGATTGTTATAGTGCATCACATTTTTCACGTTCGGGTCTTTCCTTATCAGCAAAAGAAGATAACATATTAGATAAGGTGCCTATATAAGATTGATGTGTCATCAAGAGGTACCAATATCATTCTCTCATACGATAGGGTTGGCTGGCTAGTTCTATTTTTTCACTCTCTCTCTCTCTCTCTCTCTCTCTCTCTATCTCTCTCTCTCTCTCTTTCTCTTTCCTCTCATTTACCTCGGAGCACGTGAAGAGCTTTGGCATTTGTTGCCTTCCACTATGTGGTCGATGCCATATTTCTCAAAACTATGCCACATAATACGCATCGACGTCAAATAAAAAGATTTTGGCACCGCTCTCGCGATGTGAGAGACTTGGCAGCGTTGTGCACACAGACCCACATGTATAATCAAATCAATCAAACCAACTACACCAACCTCTCACTCTCCCAAACAAGTTCTTTTCTATTGCCTCAGTCCTCTCCCTCTCCCACACAAGTGTTTTTTCATGGCGTGAGTTAATTTGGCACCAGAGCAAAGTAGGTGATCCAGATTGGGGCACCAGGTGAGATATGGAGGAGCATCGATGCCAAATGAATCACAAGTGATTTTGGCACGTGGCTTGGCCTACATAGTGGAGGGCTGTTATAGCCCACTTTTGTACTACCTCGTATTTAGTGTAAAATTTTGATCATAGATTTACCTAAGAAAATGCCAATGCATGTCACCAAAAATTATACCATTTGAAATTATGTTCAAATACGAATCCAACGATATAATTTTTAGTTACATGCATTAACATTTTGTCAGTCAAATCCATGGTCAAATTTTGATACTACAAAATATGAAGAGTAAACCAGGACGGAGGTAGTACTTTCTCTTAGGGTAACCATAGAGTTACCAGTCTAAGTTACTTTCCACTAGGCTACTATAGTAGTACAACAAAAAAATGATGCAGGCGATCACGTGAGAAAAAATACTAAAAATATTTCTTTCAGTGCAGCGCGTAAATGCAGTTTTGAACACTACAATTATCATCGTAATTTGGGAAAATTACGAAAAAATTGAGCTACGTTGTGATTACCATTTACTAATAGGAAAGAAGTTTCACCTCGATGAGTAGCTTCTCCCTGCATGGAAAGCATGTGAGGAATCCAACAACTTGATCCAGATTGGGGCCGATAGATTTTATTGCCAAGATCTTCACTGTGCGCATAGATTGGGTCAAGCTTGTGGGAATCATTTTCTGGATGGCGGTTGTAAATACATCAAGAAGAAATTTAAAAATGTGAATTTCAAGAAGACGGAGAAGAAGATGAGTGATGTACCTGAACGGTTATGGATCCAATAAAGAGTTCAGAGAATTTGGCAGATGAGTACACCAACACTATCAATTTCGGCGCGTCAATGACCCTGATTTTTGTTTGATCTTCTAGATCAGATACAAACAATCTCTCAAGGAAAGGCGCATTCTCAATGACCATAACGTGGAATAGCTAGAGTGATATCTTCCCAATTGATGTCTTGTTACGGGGCCAGCAAGACACATAAATCCATTGGAGATTCGTCGAGGTGATGTGGAGGCTAATGAACCCATGGAACTGCTCAAGACAAAGGTACTCAAGCGTAGTACAACTATGGAGCAGGTGCTCTGTAGCATTCTTTGAGATGCCAACTTCAAAGAGGTCGAGATGCTTGAGTTGAGGAGAAGAAGGGCAGGCGCGTCATTAATCTAGGGAAGATTGCAGGAGCTGAAGCTAGCGCGGCACAGCGTTGGCGTTAGGCAGAGCACGGACGACGGTAGAGAGCGACATCTTCCAGCTTCAAAGCTGAGCTTCTCGAGCTGATCTAGGGCGGGGGATAAGAAACACTCGTCAAACTTGGTGTCGGTGTCAAAACCGGCCGATCTCGGGTAGGGGGTCCCGAACTGTGCGTCTATGGATCGAAGGTAACAAGAGACAAGGGGAGACAATGTTTACCAAGGGTCGGGCCCTCTTAATGGAGGTAATACCCTACTTCCTGCTTGATTGACTTCGATGAGTATAGGGGTTACAAGAGTCGATCTACCTCAAGATGGTAATTGCTAAACCCTAGCTGGCTAGCCTATGTAAAATCTGATAGCCTCTATGGACTAAACCCTCTAGTTTATATAGACACCGGAGGGGCCTAGGGTTGTACAGAGTCAGTTTACAGTGAAAGGAAACTACACATCCGGACGTCAAGCTTGCCATCCACGCAAAGGAGAGTCCCATCCGGACACGGGGGAAGGCCTTCTATCTTGTATCTTCATGGCCCATCAGTCCGGCCCATGCTACACAGCCCGGACACCCGAGGACCCCATAATCCAGGACTCCCTCATTAGCCCTCGAACATGCCTTCAATGATGACGTTCATGTCTTCGGCTTTGTAAGGCGGGTTCTTCATTATAATCCAGACCAATGACAATCCGACGATTCCTCCCCTGTCAAAGCTTCGATTTTTGCGCGTCGGGCGAATATGAACGGTCTATGCTTTTTTTATAAATAAGCCCCTCATTATGCTTGGATGGCACCTATAAAAGGGGATGTAGATCTCCAAATGTCATCTGACACCACGCAAAAGGAAAACCACCACGTTTGGCCACGAGCAAAGCCTTCCATCATGGACAGTGCCCAGGCTCCTCTTCGCGCCCCCATGGCCCTCAAGAGCCGATTCGCGACGCAGGGTTACCTCCCCCTCATGGATCTAGTCTCGGTTCGAGCGGGCTTGTATTCAATCAGTAATGAGGCGATGGCTGAGAACTTCCCCAACCCCAATAAGGAGGAGAGGGTGTCCTTCATCCCATTTTTGTTGCGGGGCCTGGGATTTCCAATCCATCCCTTCCTCCGGGAGTTATTGTAGCGCCCACGATGCGGCTATATCTCCCATGTGTCGAGGCACGACTTAGAGTCATAACCGCATTGTGGTTTTGTCGCAAGAAGCGTTATCATCACACAATCCCATGTAATCAACAAGAACGGGATAAATAGAGGGTTGGTTTACAATCGCCACGTCACACAATGAACATATAATTCATACATCATTCAGAGTACACACATAGTCCGACTACAGACAAATCCAAATGAAAAGAAGATAACCCCAAATGCTATATCCCTGATCGTGCAAACTGGGCACCACTACTAATCATCAGGAAAAGACACGTAGTAACAGCCAAGGTCCTCCTCGAACTCCCACTTGAGCTCGGTAGCATCACCTGCACTGGTATCATCGGCACCTGCAATTGTTTTGGTAGTATGTGTGAGTCACGAGGACTCAGCAATCTCAAAACCCGCCGGATCAAGACTATTTAAGATTATGGGTAGGATGTGGTAATGAGGTGGAGTTGCAGCAAGCACTAAGATAATATTGTAGCTAACATACGAATACAAGAGTAAGATGAGAAGATACGCAACGGTCGTGAAGCTAGAAGTGATCAAGAAGTGATCGTGAACTACTTACTCCAAACATAACCCAAACCGTGTTCACTTCCCGGACACCACCGAAAAGAGACCTTCACGGTTACACACGCGGTTGATGCATTTTAATTAAGTCAAGTGTCAAGTTCTCTACAACCAGATATTAACAAATTCCCATCTGCCACATAACTGGGGCACGGCTCTCGAAAGTTTATAACCTACAAGGGTGTCCCAACTTAGCCCATCACAAGCACTCACAATCAACGAACGATATTCCTTCTCCCGGAACAACCCAACCAGACTCGGAATACCGCTTACAAGACATTTCGACAATGGTAAAACAAGACTAGCAAGACCACCCGATGTGCCGACAAATCCTGATAGGAGGCGCACGTATCTCATTCTCAGGGCACACCGGATGGGCCAGACATCGGGTTAGCTGAGACCCTCGTTGCCCAGGGGGCGCCGGACATCGCCCAGGGTAGACCAGCACTCAGAGGAACACTGGCCCGGGGGGGTTAAATAAAGATGACCCTCGGGTTTGCAACTCCCTAGGGAAAAATTTAGGTTGTTAGGCAAATGTTAAAACCAAGGTTTGGCCTTGCTGGAGGAGTTTTATTCAAAGCGAATTGTCAAGGGGGTCCCATAACCCCAACCGCGTAAGGAATGCAAAATCAAGGAGCATAACACCGGTATGACGGAAACTAGGGTGGCAAGAGTGGAACAAAACACCGAGCAAAAGGCCAAGCCTTCCACCATTTGCCAAGTATGTAGATGCATTAATTAAAATAAGAGATATTGTGATATCCCAACATGTTCATGTTCCAACATGGAGCAATCTTCAACTTCACCTGCAACTAACAACACTATAAGAGGGGATGAGCAAAAGTGGTAACATAGCAAAACAATGGTTTGCTAGAAAGGTGGGTTAGTGGTTTGACATGGCAATATGGGAGGCATGATAAACAAGTGGTAGGTAGCGCGACATAGCGATAGAATGAACATAGAAGTGATATCGAGGTTAATGGTCATCTTGCCTGCAATCCCGCTAGGAAGAAGACCAAGTCGAAGAAGTAGATGAAGCAACGTAGTCGAACGTATCCTCACAATCGCAACGTAACCGGAACTATCAAGGATAATCGCAACTGGAAAGAAGCAAACATCATGGTAAACAATCATCACATAAACATGACATGATGCACAATCAAGTATGATGCATGTCCGGTTTAAAGAGGCATGGCATGGCAAAGTGCACAAACAAGACTACAAGTTAAGTGGAGCTGAATATGTAGTGAGTTGCATATTGACGAAACCCCACAACAATTATTTGGTTCTCTCCTGTTTAATCTACTCAACAATATTAAATGTTGTTAAACATGGCAATAGGTGAAGCATAATAAAACTACCTATCTAGGCAAGTTTAAATGAGGCCGGAACAATAAACAACAATTCTGGAAAATCTCCATATGCATACTTTAAATTTGGTACTGTTCTGCCCTATACACAATTTTAGAGTTGTTAAACAGTAAAATAAAGTGCAATAAGTTAATCTATGCATTTTCTACATTTACATATAAAGTTTATTTAATTCGGAGCTACGAGTAATTAGTTATGAAATAAATCATTTTAACATGGCATTTATGCAAATTTATACAAACAACTAGTTTAAACATTTTCAACATGGATGAGAGTTGGAATATCTGAAACTAGATGAAATTCTAAGCACTTTTCATATTGAAGTTTTTAACATATGGTGCATGGTTATTTAGTTATTAAAGGCATGAACAGCAAGGGTTTTTCTGCAGAACTATCAACTCCGGATAGTGCTAAATTCGCAGAACTGGGAAAAACAGGATACGGGCTGCATTTGAGGAGGAAGCCCAATAGGGAAAAGGCCAAGGGGCTGCTCACCGAAGGTGTCGGGCCTGGTCGGTGAGGTGGAGACTCGGCCTCGGTCAATGGGTGAAGCGGAGGCGGCCCGGATGCGTGGAGGCGTGGTCAATAGGTCGAGCGGGGTCGAGGCGCTTGTTTAGCAGTGCTCGTCGTGAACGAAGAAGATGTGCGGTGGTGCGGCTGGATGCAGAGGACGCAGGGGCGGCCTGGCGCGGTTGGAACTTGGCGCTGGCGAGAGACTTGAGGTCCAGAAGCAATGGCATCAGCAGGAGCTCCTGGTCGGAGAGGTGGCCGGCACGCAAGGGGTCCTAGTACGGTTACTTGCCGGATGGCGACGGCACGATGAGGCTCTTGACGGTGATGAGGTGTTGCGCTAGGGGAGGGGCGCGTGGCCTCGAGCGCATGGCTGTCAAAGCACAGGAGCGGGACAAAGCTGTAGCTGTCCGAGGTGAAGCAGGGGTGTGGTTGACGACCTCCTGCAGAGGTGAGGGAGATCTGAGAGACGGGAGGGAGCTCATGGGAAGGAGAAACGAAGGCAGCGGGACGACGGGGCACTGGCCTGGCTGGCTTGGTCCGACGACGATGGTCACCAGCGACGAGGTAAGGAGGAGAACGGGGAGGCTGGGATCTAACCCCTCTCGATCTGGATCGAGGATGCAGCGGGAGGCGTGGCTGCGGCTTGCGGTGGAGATCGAGCAGAGGAGGCATGGCCACAGGCTCGAAGAGGGAGGACAGTGCAGGTGCTATGGTTGGTGGATCGCGAGGTATGCACTGGTTTGGTGGCGGCGGAAATCAAGGCAGATGGTCGGAGGCTGCTGGTTGGATCGGGCAGGAGGGGAGAACGAGGAGGTGGCGGTAGATGGGACAGATGGAATGGAAGGGACAACTCCTCGGACTAGGGTTGGATTGGTATATATAGTAGGTGGTAGGTAGGAGGGGCATGTGGATCATCGGATCGTGATCGGACAGTCGAGAAAGAATAGACTAGTGGAGTTTAATAAATAAACCAAGGATATTTAGGGGATGTTTGAGGATGATCCGAACCCAACGGTGATGACTGAGCGGGACTGGTTCGGGACAGCTTTCGGATGTGCGCGAGGGATTTGACAAAAGGCCTTGGAGGCAAGGGGGTTTGTGGGGCTCAGAGAAGAGAGAAGAGAGCGGTCCTGTTGACATGAGAGGAGGTCAACAGAGATAAGGAAGAATCAGCAACTACGAGCGGATGCGAATTTTATGAAAACGTGTAGATGCAATGCGTATGATGCCATGACGAAAGCAACAACAACAAAATAAAACACACGGCGGCAATGAAGAACATGGAAAACTTCTGGAGCGTCGGTGTTGGGCCATCACCTCCTCCACTTACAAGAGATCTCGACCCGAGATCTAAGGATGGCACCGGGGAGAAACGGAAGAGGAAGAGGAGAGGTAAACTAAGTTGCTTCTTTTACAAACGAGTGAAACAAATGAACCTTGAGAGGTTAACCAATTTTGGGAAACGAATACAATGGAGACGAACGAAGTTGAAAACACTCTGTTAGGAGAGAGGAACAAGGAACATTGCAAAAACCTTGGGGTTGCGAAGACATGAGTCAATACTTCAATGGACAAGATATAATTAGAAACCACTCTGATAGAAACGAGATAACCAAGGAATAAGTAAGAAATTATTTGGACAACACTCCGGTTGACAAGAGGAGCAAAACTTGATAAGATGACAAGAACTTCAAGAGATGACACAACACTCCGGCTAAAACAAGATACACGCAGAGTATGAGCGAAAGAATTTGGGCATCACTCCGGTTGAAAATGGAGAGAAATAGCATGAATTTGACAAGATGGAAAGAACTTGAATAGAATAATGCTCAAGTTAAATGGATAAGCAAGGAAAAGAACATGATCTTGACAAAACAAGACAAAGTGTCAAAGAGAGCAACATCACCATGCCTTCAGAAGAAATGAAACAATGAAATGAAAATAACGGAGAAAAGAAGAACAACTTCCACCAGAAATGAATTTGGAAAGCATCCTCGCAAGAAGGTTAGAATGGAGTTGTTGGAAAAACAACAACAAAGAGAATAAGCTTGTTGTGGGCTTATGGAGCATATCTCCAAATTGAGGTGAAATTCTGCCACTACCAAATGATTGATTTGTTGAGAGGAATGAAGAGATGAAAAACTCCTTTCGCCGAGAGGATAGGAGAAAACATGGATCATAGATAAGCACCACATATAGCAAAATTCCCAATGCAAGGCTTTAGTTGAAATCTATACCAAGATAACATCAACGAAGAAATTGATTGGTTGAAAAGATCTCTTGAACGAAGAGAAAATGATGGATTTAAATATCTCATTCTTAACAACTTGTGAACCTTGAAACACGAAGGGAAATTGTCAAGAATGACATAACACCACCTCAAAAGATAAGGTAGAAAGAATTTAACTTCGGAATGCAAGATGAAGAATGCTTGAACTCCTCAAAACAAAACATGTGTTGATCACCATGTTTAATTTTGAGTATAGCTTGGCGGATCATAACTTCGAGAGAAAATTTGAAGAACAATTGAAGAATGAAAAGAATCCTTGACGAACCACCATGTAGAGCCTCCATGAAGAACTCCGTTAACAAAAGAATGATGAAATGAAAGGAAAGTCGAGAAGAACAAGATGAGGCCTTGCAATGATTTAGATGGGGCTTCAGGACGATATAACCGAGAAAACTTGGAACTATGGAAAAGAAAAGATGAAGCATCTCGAACTGAGAAATGTGACATGATGAACAACTCTGGAAAGAAGAAACAAGATCACTTGGATGAAACAATATTAAGAATTACGTTATGTGTATCCTTCACCAATTTAAATTGATGACGAGCAACGGATTTGGCATACTACTTATTCTCGTAGAAAGGATTAAGAGAGATATAGCGTAAACTTGAGAAAGTACTTTTATGATCCATCGGTAGGGTTTAACCAACGAATAAATTAATATGAGAACATAGGAAGAGGAATCTTGAACAAACCACTGTAAGAATTGAAAATGGAAGTAGCAAAGGCACAATTCATCGTGAAGAATTTGGAAAACGAATGAAGATACTTGAGGGGATTTAGATACCTGAGAACGAAGAGATCAAGAACTGATTAGAGGATATTTGAATGATGCACCGGCCAGTAGAATTGGGGAATGAGAGCTGAATGTTGAGAACGAATAAATCTGAGCTGATGACCTCCGGAGAATCAAACTGAAAAGACTCCTGAATTGCTCCGGCTGGGTGAAAAAATTATCATAATCGAAAAACAATTATGAGGATGGCGTGAAGCTAGAACCATGAATCTTCAAGAGAACGGGCCAAGATTTAAGAGAAGCTCTTCTTCGGTCTACAAAAGTTAAGAATGATGATGATAACCACCATTAAAGTTGATGAGACACTCTGAAAGAATGAAAAACAAAGAGGTTGAGCCAACAATGAAAAATAATTTGAAGTCGATCCTGGAAAACATTTGACTGATGAAATTCATTCTTACATCAAACTTTGAATATAATTTGGGAGTAACTCCGGGAAAATTAGATGAGTTGGGTAAGATCCTGGGAAAAGACCTGTGGGTTAGGGCCCACTCAAAAGGAAACACCGTTGAATGATCTTAAAAGAGAGATTGCACCTGTTGATTAAATGGCTTGAATGATATAACAACCTCAAAAATAACTTGAACATGTTGAGAATAGAAACACGAATCTTTTGAGATATCTTCAATACTCCAGAACAAATGAATGGCGAGAAGTGGATGATTAAGAGGTGCACCTGCATGAGAAAACATTCGAAACAAGGAAAATGATATGATCGACAAAGCTTGAATTGAAACCACCAGAGAAGAAAAGAGAATGAAGAATAATAAACTTGAAGCTCTGTTAGTATCTTCCTGAGAATCACCGGATAAGAATATTGATGAAAAAGAATGGAGAAACTTCCCATCAATGAAATGATACTTGAATAAGAAATCCGAGTCCTTGAAGAAAAAGGTGGGAGGGCGGGAAAAACAACAGGAACTTGGGACAGATGGAACAAACACCGGTGAGAAAACTGAGAGTTTATCTTGCAAATGGGAAAAATGATAGGATCATCTTGAAGAGAAGCGCGCTGGTTGAAAACAATTAACATGACAACCTCGATGATCGAAAGGATTATCACTCCCATAGAAATATGAGAACACCCCTTATAAGAGGTATGGAATCCACATTTGACATTGAAGCAACTCGAATACCACAATAAAAAAACAAAGGATTTGGCTAGCAGAATAAGCCGGAACAAATACGTATGATAGAGATTTACCCAATCCCATATCATGCATCTGTCGGAAAGATATTCTAGGAGCTACTTGAATCCCACCTATAAACTCTTGAAACTTTCTGGTTATGGAATCTGGTGTTGGGGATACAGGGGAAGAACAATATCTCGCCCAACTAACAATCCCTACATCCAGCTTTATCCATTCGTCAACACATAACCAAGAAAACTCCGGAAATCGAAAAGCATCCGTTATACGAGCTATGGCAATACTCCCTAACTCCCACCCCGGTACTGGGTGGCGTCGAGATTATCTCACCACTAGCTGCATAAAAGAGATTCTCGATGTCGGCGAAACTCAGGTATTCCAGAACTACAACAATAAAATTGTGACAACAACACCTCGCAGCTCAACTCCCCGGGACACTGCCACAACCCGTAAATGTCAGGAGGCACCAAGAACAATGTTCTCGTCACAAGAATATCGGAACGATCCCAAGATACCCGCGTGATCCTAATTTTTTTAGTGAAATTTGAGGAGAGGAAAGACAAAACATCTACGACAGGAGACCTCACCAGAGCGACGAAGGGCACTGCGGAGTAAAAAGAATCCTACTCTCCAATATATATAATCCTAAGGCTCAAAACATTTTTGTTTTAGACTCAACAACATTAGTGATTCGATCAAGTAGGGGGCTCCGAAGTAGGGGATGGCTCTGATTACCAACTTGTAACGCCCACGGTGCGGCTATATCTCCCACGTGTCGAGGCACGACTTAGAGTCATAACCGCATTGTGGTTTTGTCGCAAGAAGGGTCATCTTCACACAATCCCATGTAATGAACAAAAAAGGGATAAATAGAGGGTTGGCTTACAATCGCCATGTCACACAGTGAACATATATTTCTTCTATCATTCAATGTACACACATAGTCCGACTACGGACAAATCCAAATGAAAAGAAGATAACACCAAATGCTAGATCCCTTATCGTGCCAACTGGGAACCAGGACTGATCATCAAGAAAAGACACGTAGTAAAGGCCAAGGTCGTCATCGAACTCCCACCTGAGTTCGGGGTAGCACCACCTGCACTGGTATCATCGGCACCTACAACTGTTTTGGTAGTATTTGTGAGTCACGAGGCCTCAACAATTACAAAACCCGCAGGATCAAAACTATTTAAGCTTATGGGTAGGATGTGGTAATAAGGTGGATTTGTAGCAAGCACTAAGCAAAAATGGTAGCTAACATACGAATACAAGAGTAAGATGAGAAGCTACGCAATGGTTGTGAAGCTAGAAGTGATCCTGAACTACTTACGACCAAACATAACCCAAACCATGTTCACTTCCAAGACTCAGCCGAAAAGAGACCATCACAGTTACACACGATGTTCATGCATTTTAATTAAGTCAAGTGTCAAGTTCTCTACAACCGGATATAAACAAATTCCCATCTGCCACATGACTGGGGCACGGCCCTCGAAAGTTTATAACCTACAAGGGTGTCCCAACTTAGCCCATCACAAGCACTCACAATCAACAAAGGATATTCCTTCTCCCGGAACAACCCGACTAGACTCGGAATACCGCTTACAAGACATTTCGACAATGGTAAAACAAGACCAGCAAAACCGCCTGATGTGCTGACAAATACTGATAGGAGTCGCATGTATCTCTTTCTCAAGGAACACCAGATATGCCAAACGTCGGGTTGGCTGAGACCCTGGTTGCCCAGGGGCGGTCGGACATCGCCCAGGGTGGACCAGCAGTCATAGGAACACTGGCCCAGGGGGGTTAAATAAAGATGACCCTCGGGTCTGCAACTCCCAAGGGAAAATTTTAGATTGTTAGGAAAATGTTAAAACCAAGGTTGGGCCTTGCTAGAGGAGTTTTATTCAAAGCGAACAGTCAAGGGGTCCCATAACCCCAACTGCGTAAGGAACACAAAACCAAGGAATATAACACCGTTATGACGGAAACTAGGGCGGTAAGATTGGAACAAAACACCGAGCAAAAGGTCAAGCCTTCCACCCTTTGCCAAGTATATAGATGCATTAATTAAAATAAGAGATATTATGATATTCCAACATGTTCATGTTCCAACATGGAGCAATCTTCAACTTCACCTGCAACTAACAATGCTATAAGAGGGGCTGAGCAAAAGTGGTAGCATAGCCAAACAACGATTTGCTAGAAGGTGGGTTAGAGGCTTGACATGACAATATGGGAGGCATGATAAAAAAGTGGTAGGTAGCACGACATAGCGATATAACGAACAACTAGCAAGCAAAGATAGAAGTGATATCGAGGGTAATGGTCATCTTCCTGCAATCCCGCTAGGAAGAAGACCAAGTCCAATAAGTAGATGAAGCAACATAGTCAAACGGATCCTCGCAATCGCAACATAACTAGAACTATCAAGGAGAAGCGCAACCAGAAAGAAGCAAACATCATGGTAAACAACCATCACATAAACATGGCATGATGCACAATCAAGTATGATGCATGTCCGGTTTAAAGAGGATGGCATGGCAAAGTGCACAAACAACACTACAAGTTAAGTGCAGCTGAATATGTAACGAGTTGCTTATTGACGAAACCCCACAACAATTATTTGGTTCTCTCCCGTTTAATCTACTCAACAATATTAAATGTTGTTAAACATAGCAATAGGTGAATCATAATAAAACTACCTATCTAGGCAAGTTTAAATGAGGCCGGAACAACAAACAAAAATTCCAGAAAATCCCCATATGCATATTTTAAATTTGGTACTTTTCTGCCCTATACACAATTTTACATTTGTTAAACAGTAAAATAAAGTGCAACAAGTTAATCTATGCATTTTCTACCCCATTTACATATAAAGTTTATTAAATTCGGATCTACGGTTAATTAGTTATGAAATAAATCATTTTAACATGGCATTTACGCAAATTTAAAAAAACAGCAAGTTTAAACATTTTAAACATGGATGAGAGTTGGAAAATCTGAAACTAGATGAAAATCTAGGCACTTTTCATATTGAAGTTTTAACATATGGTGCATGGTTATTGAGTTATTAAATGCATGAACAACAAGGGTTTTTCTACAAAACTGTCAACTCTGGATAATACTAAATTCCCAGAACTGGGAAAAACAGGATACGGGCAGCATCTGAGTAGGAAGCCCAATAGGGAAAAGGCCGAGGGGCTGCTCACCAAAGGTCTCGGGCCAGATCGGTTAGGTGGGAACTGGGCCTTGGTCAACGAGCAAAGGGGAGGCGGCCCAGGCGCATGGAGGCACGGTCAACAGGTCGAGCGGGGTCGAGGCGCTTGTCCTCTGCTCGACAGGGGGCAGATCAGCGGTGCTACACTTGGCAGATCGAGCAGAGGGAGTTAGCGCGGGCGAGCAGGACAGCAGCAGTGCTCGCCGTGAATGAAGAAGAAGGACGGTGGCGCAGCTGGAAGCAGAGGACGTAGGGGTGGCCTGGCGCGGCTGGAACTGGGCGCGGGTGAGAGACTTGAGGTCCAGGAGCCATGGCATCCGCGGGAGCTCCTGGTCAGAGATGTGGCCGGCAGGCGATGGGTCCTAGTCCGGTTACTTGCCGGAAGGCGACGGCGCGAGAAGGCTCTTGACGGCGATGAGGTGTTGCGTGAGGGGAGGGGCACGTGGCCTCGGGCGCCTGGCTGTCGATGCAAAAGAGTTGGACGAAGCTGCAGTTGTTCGAGGCGCAGCAGGGGCGCGGTTGACAAGCGCCTGCAGAGGTGAGGGAGATCTGAGAGACGGGAGGGAGCTCGTGGGAAGGAGAAAGGAAGGCAGCGGGACGACGGGGCACTGGCCTGGCCGGCTTGGTCCGACGACGACGCTCACCAGCGACGAGGTAAGGAGGAGGACGGGGAGGCTGGGGATCGAACGACTCTCGATCTGGATTGAGGAGGGAGCAGGAGATGAGGCTGCGGCTTGCGGTGGAGATCAAGCAAAGGAGGCATGGCCTCGGGCTCGAAGAGGGAGGGTGGATCGGGAGGGATGCACTGGTTGGGTGGCGGCGGAAATCAAGGCAGACGGTCGGAGGCTGCTGGTTGGATCATGCAGGAGAGGAAAGCGAGGAGGTGGCGGAGGATGGGATGGCTCCTCGGAGTAGGGTTGGATTGGTATATATAGTAGGTGGTAGGTAGGAAGGGTATTTGGATAATCGGATCGTGATCGGACAGTCGAGAAAGAATAGACTAGAGTTTAATAAATAAACCGAGGATATTTAGGGGATGTTTGAGGATGATCTGACCCAATGGTGATGACTGAGTGGGACAGGTTCGGGACAGCTTTGGGACGTGTGCGAGGGATTTGACAAAAGGCCGTGGAGGCAAGTGGGTTTGTGGGGCTCAGAGAAGAGAGAATAGAGCGGTCCGGTTGACCTCAGAGGAGGATAACAGAGACAAGGAAGAAGCGGCAACTATGAGCGAATTCAAGTTTTATGAAAACATGCAGATGCAATGCGTATTATGCCATGACGAAAGCAACAACAACAAAATAAAACACACGACAGCAACAAAGAACATGGAAAACTTCCTGAGCGTCGGTCTTGGGGCGTCACAGTTATTGGAATTTTACGGCAACCAACTACACAACCTCACCCAAGGTTCAATTCTACACATTGCAGGTTTTGTTGCCCTCTGCGAGCTATTGTTAGGCATCGAGGCCCATTTTGAATTACGGAGGAAATTCTTTTGCCTCCTTCCCTGGCACCGAGGAGGTTTCATATTTGAAGTAGGTGGTGCCAAAGTATGGCGTATAGCCGGATCCGAATACCTTGTAGGAACACCTAAAGAGGTATACACGCAGTGGTCCTCAGAATGGTTTTATATGGGCGACATCCTGTTGCCGGACCTAGCCCGGCAGGGTCTCCCTGAATTCTCCAATGCTCCTTTAAGGAAGCGCCTCAACTGGCTTCCCCGCAGTCCCAAGGAAGAGGACAGTGCGGAGATAAACAGGTTGGTTAGCAAGGTTAGGTTGCTAGACCATACCGAGCTCTCTATAGTTGAAGTCATGGTCATTGCAATAAAGAGGTGTGTCCATCCTCTTCCATCCAGAGTAACTCCCTTATGGTGCTAGAACAGAGAAGATGACACATCCCGCTACAGACGGAAGGTTCCGGATACCCCAGCCGAACTGGCCTCAATTTTGGCTGATCTGTATAAGGGCAAAAAAGAAGATTTTCTATAGTTAAACTATCGGGAGGCTTATTCTATGTACACCCCTATTGAATGGGTAAGATCTCGATCGTCTATGCTTATTTCATTGCACTGCAGACACCAATCGAATTTACTTTTTGTTGCCACACCAACAGTCATGGAGGAGGATGACCGAGGACGTCCACTGTCCTGCTCCCCAACCGGAGGATCATAATCGTGATAAAGATCCTGGCCTTTGCAAGGATCCCGACATATATATACATATGGAATTCAACGATGGGGTATTCTATCAAGCGAGCCTCGACGGTTCGAAAGTGGCTATCACTGCCGACTACCCTCGCCTTTACCCATTCTGCATCATGAGTACCCGAAGGCTTCCTAAAAGGAGATCCTCATCGCATCCTTACCCGTTGTACTGATCCGGATTTTAACAGGATCTATGCTCTAGGGACCGTATCTCCTCAAGGGCGGCCCCTACACAAGGTCGTCGTTCAAAACGAAAAGGAACCGGGAGTACTACTGGGACCTCACAGTCTTCCAAGAGGTATGTGAGTTTTAGTATATGCCTAGGCATGAATCTGGGTTGTTAAGAGTCTCCTGTTTTATCCTTGACATCAGGAGGAGTATGCGGCAGACAGTTGGGAAACACCCTATTAGCCAAATTTCCACTAATCCGATGCCGGACTCGTCAACTAGGACGCGAGCCGACTCAATGCCCGTTCCGCCTCCTCAGGAGGATTCAGATGACATATCTATCACGAATTTCGAAGTGGAAAGCGTGATGAATCACCGTCGATTAAAGGAGGCTCTACGTGCTCTAGCTTTTTCCGAACAAGAGTTTGCCGCAGTTAGTTCGGTGGATGCATATATCTAAGCCGCTCGAGACGGACTTGCCGGAGTCATTCGGCTGTTCTCGAAGGATATACAGGTAAAATTTAACGCAATTTTGTATGGTCATATGCCAGTAGCCCCCGAGACTTGAAATGGCGAAGCAAACCGATTTAAGATCGATAATTTTTGCAGGTTCTGAAAGAAAAGAACACTATGCTAGCCCAGGAGCTGAACACAAACTAGACGCAACTATATGCGGTCACCATCGAACTAGCGGAATTGAAATAGACTGCGATGGGCACATCTAGGGAGAAAAAACTTGAGGATGAATAGGACAAACAGTACAAAGAGATAGAGAGCTTGAAGGCTCAGCTATCGGCCATTCAAAAGTAAAATGAAAAACTGAAGGGCGGCATGTTCGGTATATCTTCCACTCTTATTTAGAACCACCATAGGTGCTCGTGTTTAGTCCATACTGCAGAATATCATGACTTCGTTGCTGCAGGTCTGTTAACTGGTCGGCTGGAAGAGGAAGTATCCGGATTTCAAGGCGACGTGCTAAAGGAGTTGTCCATCGTGTGTACTCGGCCAGGAAAGCCATGAGGAGTATGATGAAGGCGTTATGGCCATCTTATACCCCTCCAGAAAGTATGGAGGGCCTGGCAAACCTGTTCAAAGGTGCCCAGCGCTGGTTCGAGCCATGGAAGACATCTGCCTACCGCGAATGCGCACCAGAAGCCTGGGCCATGGTGAAGACACGTTTCACTAAACTGGACCCGAATCATATGGCCCGACTAGGACCACAGGGTCCAGATGGGAAGGAAATCCCTTTAAATTTGGTCTATGATCAAGTAATGATCACTGCAAGATATTCGCAGGGAGACTGTAGATTAGACAGCCTTATAGACGCAATAGAGAAGGAATAGGTTTTTGACTTAATGCATCAATGTACATTCATGATCAACCTTTGGTTTGATCTGAACATGTGAAATGATATTATCATCGCAGGCTTTCCCCTTTAACCCAAGGACCATAATGCTGGACTATTTCCGGATACTTAAGACAAAAGGAAGTATTTATCCGGAAACCAGGCAACCCAGTCATTGTGCTCAAACAGACAAAAAATTCGAGTTCGGAATGTGTGTTATAGTACGTATGTAAGAAACATCTTCGAGGAAAATAGTTCCGCTAAGGGTTCCTTTCCTTGGGTCGACATATTATGATTACAAATGCTGGGTGTGTGAGGGCGTCCTGGATTAGGGGGTCCCCAGGCGTCCGGGGTGTGTGACGTGGGCCGGACTGGTGCGCCGTGAATATACAAGATAGAAGGCTTCCCCCGTGTCTGGATGGGACTCTCCTTTGCGTGGATGGCAAGCTTGGCGTTCGGATATGAAGATTCCTTTCTTTGTAAACCAACTCTATATAACCCTAGGCCCCTCAAGTGTCTATATAAACCGGAGGGTTTAGTCCTTAGAGGCAATCACGATCATACTTGCTAGACATCTAGGGTTTAGCCATTACGATCTCGAGGTAGATCAACTCGTGTAACCCCTATACTCATCCAACTCAATCAAGTAGGAAGTGAGGTATTACCTCCATCAAGAGGGCCCGAACCTGGCTAAACATCGTGTCCCATGCCCCCTGTTACCTTCAATCCTCAGACGCACAGTTCGGGACCCCCTACCCGAGATCGGCCGGTTTTGACACCGACATTGGTGCTTTCATTGAGAGTTCCTCTGTGCTGTCAACAGAAGGTTTGATGGCTCGTTTGATCATCTACAATGATGCTATTTCGGAGGAGACTTTCCTCCCTGGCCAAATATTCGTATTCGGCGGCTTCGCACTGGGTGCCAACTCAATTGGCCACCTTGAGCAGATCGACAACTATGCCCCTGGTCATCAGATCAGTTTCGGGAACCTAAATTATGTCGCCGATATCCGAGGGGACTTGATCTTCGAAGGATTTGCGGTCCGGACCGCTGATCTGGCCTTATATCCAGATCGGACCACTGGGTCCGAAGACGAGAATTTACAGCCCGCCGGACTCCTTGCAAATTTTGAACTCTCTACAGGAGATCGGGAGGGGGCGGCGTCATCAGCAAACCTAAAGACGAACCAAACTCCCATTGTCGCTAAAGCGTCGGACTCTCCCTCAGGCTCTAAGTCTGAACTCTCGAGGTCCGTGATAAGCGGGCGCGGCTAGGAGGCCCTCACAGTGGTCTTCCCAGCGGACTCTGGCTTCTCTGTCCAAACCTCACTCCTAAATGAGGCTATGGACTTAATGCGATCCCTCGCCATTACAGAGGATTCGCTTCCAAATTATGCCCAGCCCAAATTAGGGGCTGAGAGCGGGGAATTTTACATCCCACCCACCCCCAACTTCATAGCCACTGTCAAAGATCTAACCGACATGCTGGACTATGCCTCCGAAGACATCGAGAGTATGGACGACGATGCCGGAGACGATCAAGACCAAAACCCTCCGTTTACCGGACGTTGGATGACCACCACCATGGCACCGATGGCAAGAAGGATCCGGTTGAGGACAAGCCTGCCGAAGCACCTCCAAAGCGTCGACGTCAGGGGCGACGCTCAAAATCGCATCACGAAAAAGACAACAATAGCGGCACCGAAGGCAATAACACTCCGGAGAACACCGAAGACCCCGAAGCCCATGTCGAGCCAACTGTTGGGGAACGTAGTAATTTCAAAAAATTTCCAACGCACACACAAGATCATGGTGATGCATAGCAACGAGAGGGGAGAGTGTTGTCCACGTACCCTCGTAGACCGAAAGAGGAAGCATTAGGACAATGCGGTTGATGTAGTCGTACGTCTTCACGATCCGACCGATCAAGTACCGAACGCACGGCACTGCCAAGTTCAGCACACGTTCAGCCCAATGACGTCCCTCAAACTCCGATCCAGCCGAGTGTTGAGGGAGAGTTTTGTCAGCACGACGGCGTGGTGACGATGTTGATGTTCTACCAAAGCAGTGCTTCGCCTAAGCACCACTACAGTATTATCGAGGTAAATGTTTATTATTCATGCTAGAATTGTATTAACCGGAAACTTGATACATGTGTGAATACATAGACAAACAGAGTGTCACTAGTATGCCTCTACTAGACTAGCTCGTTGTTCAAAGATGGATAAGTTTCCTAGCTATAGACATGAGTTGTCATTTGATTAATGGGATCACATCATAAGCAGAATGATGTGATTGACATGACCCATTCCGTTAGCTTAGCACACGATCGTTCAGTATGTTGCTATTGCTTTCTTCATGACTTATACATGTTCCTATGGCTATGAGATTATGCAACTCCCGTTTACTGGAGGAATACTTTGCGTGCTACCAAACGTCACAACATAACTGGGTGATTATAAAGGTGCTCTACAGGTGTCTCCGAAGGTACTTGTTGGGTTGGCGATTTCGAGATTAGGATTTGTCACTCCGATTGTTGGAGAGGTATCTCTCGGCCCTCTCGGTAATGCACATCACTTAAGCCTTGCAAGCATTACAACTAATGAGTTAGTTGCGGGATGATGTATTACGGAACGAGTAAAGAGACTTGCCGGTAACAAGATTGAACAAGGCATTGAGATATCGGCGATCGAATCTCGGGCAAGTAACATACCGATGACAAAGGGAACAACGTATGTTGTTATGCGATCAGACCGATAAAGATCTTCATAGAATATGTGGGAGCAAATATGAGCATCGAGGTTCCGCTATTGGTTATTGACCGGAGACGTATCTCGGTCATGTCTACATAGTTCTCGAACCCGTAGGGTCCACACGCTTAACGTTACGATGACAATTATATTATGAGTTTATGTGTTTTGATGTACCGAAGAAGTTCGGAGTACCGGATAAGATCGGGGACATGACGAGGAGTCACAAAATGGTCGAGACGTAAAGATCGATATATTGGACGACTATATTCGGACATTGGAAAGGTTCGGAGTGATTCGGGTATTTTCGGGAGTACGGGGGAGTTTCGAGAATTCGTATTGGGCCTTAATGGGCGATACGGGAAAGGAAAGAAAGGCCTCAAAGGGTGGCCGCACCCCTCCCCATGGGCTGGTCCGGATTGGACTAGGGAGGGGGGGGCGCCCCTTCCTTCCTTCTCCTTTTCCCTTCCCTTTCCTTCCCTCCTACTCCTACTACTTGGAAGGGCTCCTAGTTCTACTAGGAAAGGGGGAATCCTACTCCCGGTGGGATTAGGACTCCCCTAGGGCGCGCCATAGAGAGGGCCGGCCCTCCCCCTCCTCCAATCCTTTATATATGGGGGCAGGGGGCACCCCATAGACAACAACTGATTGTTTGATCTTTTAGCCGTGTATGGTGCCCCCTCCACCATAGTCCACCTGGATAATAATCGTCACCGCGCTGTCATTCTGACGAAACTCTCCCTCGACACTCGGCTGGATCGGAGTTCGAGGGACGTCATCGGGCTGAATGTGTGCTGAACTCGGAGGTGCCGTGCGTTCGGTAATTGATCGGTCGGATCGTGAAGACGTACGACTACATCAACCGCGTTGTGCTAATGCTTCCGCTTTCGGTCTACGAGGGTACGTGGACAGCACTCTCCCCTCTCGTTGCTATGCATCACTATGATCTTGCGTGTGCGTAGGATTTTTTTTGAAATTACTACGTTCCCCAAGAGTGGTATTAGAGCCAGGTTTTATGCGTTGATGTTATATGCACAAGTAGAACACAAGTGAGTTGTGGGCGATATAAGTCATACTTCTTACTAGCATGTCATACTTTGGTTCGGCGGTATTGTTGGATGAAGCGGCCCGGACCGACATTACGCGTACGCTTACGCGAGACTGGTTTTACCGACGTGCTTTGCACACAGGTGGTTGGCGTGTGTTAGTTTCTCCAACGTTAGTTGAACCGAGTGTGGCTACGCCCGGTCCTTGCGAAGGTTAAAACAGCACCAACTTGACAAACTATCGTTGTGCTTTTGATTCGTAGGTAAGAACGGTTCTTGCTAAGCCCGTAGCAGCCACGTAAAACTTGCAACAACAAAGTAGAGGACGTCTAACTTATTTTTACAGGGCATGTTGTGATGTGATATGGTCAAGACATGATGCTAAATTTTATTGTATGAGATGACCATGTTTTGTAACCGATTTATCGGCAACTGGCAGGAGCCATATGGTTGTCGCTTTATTGTATGCAATGCAATCGCCCTGTAATGCTTTACTTTATCACTAAGCGGTAGCGATAGTCGTAGAAGCATAAGATTGGCAAGACGACAACAATGCTACGATGGAGATCAAGGTGTCGCGCCGGTGACGATGGTAATCATGACAGTGCTTCAGAGATGGAGATCACACGCACAAGATGATGATGGCCATATCATATCACTTATATTGATTGCATGTGATGTTTATCTTTTATGCATCTTATCTTGCTTTGATTGACGGTAGCATTATAAGATGATCTCTCACTAAATTTCAAGATAAAAGTGTTCTCCCTGAGTATGCACCATTGCCAAAGTTTGTCATGCCTAGACACCACGTGATGATCGGGTCTGATAAGATCTACGTCCACCTACAACGGGTGCAAGCCAGTTTTGCACACGCATAATACTAAGGTTAAACTTGACGAGCCTAGCATATGCAGATATGGCCTCGGAAAACTGAGACCGAAAGGTCGAGCATGAATCATATAGTAGATATGATCAGCATAGTGATGTTCACCATTGAAAACTACTCCATTTCACGTGATGATCGGTTATGGTTTAGTTGATTTGGATCATGTGATCACTTAGAGGATTAGAGGGATGTCTTTCTAAGTGGGAGTTCTTAAGTAAGATGATTAATTGAACTTAAATTTATCATGAACTTAGTCCTGGTAGTATTAGCATATCTATGTTGTAGATCAATAGCTCGCGTTTAGCTCCCCTGTTTTATTTTCGATATGTTCCTAGAGAAAACTGAGTTGAAAGATGTTAGTAGCAATGATGTGGATTGGATCCGTGATCTGAGGACTATCCTCATTGCTGCACAGAAGAATTATGTCCTTGATGCACCGCTGGGTGACAGACCTATTGCAGGAGCAGATGCAGACGTTATGAACGTTTGGCTAGCTCAATATGATGACTACTTGATAGTTCAGTGCACCATGCTTAACGACTTAGAATCGGGACTTCAGACATTTTGAACGTCATGGACCATATGAGATGTTCCAGGAGTTGAAGTTAATATTTCAAGCAAATACCCGAGTTGAGAGATATGAAGTCTCTGACAAGTTCTATAGCTAAAAGATGGAGGAGAATAGCTCAAGCAGTGAGCATGTGCTCACATTGTCTGGGTACTACAATCGCTAGAATCAAGTGGGAGTTAATCTTCCGGATAAAATAGCGATTGACAGAATTCTCTAGTCACCATCACCAAGTTAGTAGAACCTCGTGATGTACTATAATATGCAAGGGATAACATAAACAATTCCGAAGCTCTTCGTGATGTTGAAATCGACGAAGGTAGAAATAAAGAAAAACATCAAGTGTTGATGGTTGACGAGACCACTAGTTTCACGAAAAGGGCAAAGGGAAGAAGGGGAACTTCAATAAGAATGGCAAGCAAGTTGCTGATCAAGTGAAGAAGACGAAGTCTGGTTCTAAGCCTGAGACTAAGTGTTTCTACTGCAAAGGGACTGATCACTGGAAGTGGAACTGCCCCAAGTATTTGGCGGATAAGAAGGATGGCAAAGTGAACAAAAGGTATATTGGATATACATGTTATTGATGTGTATTTTACTAGTGTTTATAGCAACCCCTCGGCATTTGATACTGGTTCAGTTGCTAAGAGTAGTAACTCGAAACGGGAGTTGCAGAATAAACAGAAACTAGTAAAAGGCGAGGTGACAATGTGTGTTGGAAGTAGTTCCAAGATTGATATGATCATCATCGCACACTCCCTATACTCTCGGGATTAGTGTTGAAACTAAATAAGTGTTATTTGGTGTTTGCGTTGAGCATGAATATGATTTGATCATGTTTGTTGCAATACGATATTCATTTAAATTAGAGAATAATTATTATTCTATTTACATGAATAAAACCTTCTATGGTCATACACCCAATAAAATGGTTTGTTGGATCTCGATCGTAGTGATACACATATTCATAATATTGAAGCAAAAAGATGCAAAGTTAATAATGATAGTGCAACTTATTTGTGGCACTGCCGTTTAGGTCATATTGGTGTAAAGCGCATGAAGAAACTCCATGCTGATGGGCTTTTAGAATCACTTGATTATGACACTTGATGCTTGCGAACCATGCCTTATGGGAAAGATGACTGAAACGCCATTCTCCGGAACAATGGAGCAAGCAACAGATTTGTTGGAAATCGTACATACTGATGTATGTGGTCCGATGAATATTGAGGCTCGCAACGGGTATCGTTATTTTCTGACCTTCACAGATGATTTGAGCAGATATGGGTATATTTACTTAATGAAACATAAGTCTAAAACATTTGAAAAGTTCAAAGATTTTCAGAGTGAAGTGGAAAATCATCGTGACAAGAAAATAAGGTTTCTACGATCTGATCGCGGAGACAAATATTTGAGTTACGAGTTTGGTCCTCAATTAAAACAATGTGGAATAGTTTCACAAACTCATGCCACCTAGAACACCACAACATAATGGTGTGTCTGAACGTCATAACCGTACTTTATTGGATATAGTGCAAACTATGATGTATCTTACCGATATACCACTATCGTTTTAAGGTTATGAATTGGAGTCAGCTGCATTCATGTTAAATAGGGCACCATCTAAATCCGTTGAGACAACACCGTATGAACTATGGTTTGGCAAGAAACCCAAATTGTTGTTTCTTAAAGTTTGGGGCGGTGATGCTTATGTGGAAAAGTTTCATACTGATAAGCTCGAACCCAAATCGGAGAAGTGAATCTTCATAGGATACCCAAACGAAATTCTTGGGTACACCTTCTATCACAGATCCAAAGGCAAGACATTCGTTGCTGAGAATGGATACTTTCTAGAGAAGGAGTTTCTCTCGAAAGAAGTGAGTGGGAGGAAAGTAGAACTTGATAAGGTAATTGTACCTTCTCCCTTATTGGAAAGTAATTCATAGAAATCTGTTCCTGTGACTACTACACCAATTAGTGAGGAAGCTAATGATGATGATCAGGTAACTTCATATCAAGTTACTACCGAATCTCATAGGTAAACCAGAGTGAGATCCGCACCAGAGCGGTATGGTAATCATCTTCTCGAAGTCATGTTACTAGACCATGACGAACTTGCGAACTATGAGGAAGCGATGATGAGCCCAGATTCCGCGAAATGGTTTGAGGCCCTAAAATCTGAGATACGATCCATGTATGAGAACAAAGTATGGACTTTGATTGACTTGCCCGATGATCGGCGAGCCATTGAGATTAAATGGATCTTCAAGAGGAAGACGGGCGCTGATTGTAGTGTTACTATCTACAAAGCTAGAACTGTCGCAAAAGGTTTCGACAAGTTCAAGGAGTTCACTACGATGAGACCTTCTCACTCGTAGTGATGCTTAAGTCTGTCTGGGTCATGTTAGCAAACTGCCACATTTTATGAAATCTGGCAAATGGATGTAAAGACTACATTCCTGAGTGGATTTCTGGAAGAAGAGTTGTATATGATACAACCTGAAGGTTTTATCGATCCAAAGGGTGCTAACAAAATATGCAAGCTCCAGCGATCCATCTGTGGACTGGTGCAAGCATCTCGGAGTTGGAATATGCGCTTCGATGAGATGATCAAAGTATATAGTTTTATACAGACTTGCGATGAAGCCTGTATTTACAAGAAAGTGAGTGGGAGCGCTACAACATTTCTGATAAGTATATGTGGATGACATATTGTTGATCGGAAATAATGTAGATTTTTTTGGAAAGCATAAAGGAGTATTTAAAAGGAGTTTTCAAAGAAAGACCTCGGTGAAGCTGCTTACATATTGAGCATCAAGATCTATAGAGATAGATCAAGACGCTTGATAAGTTTTTTCAATGAGTACATAACTTGACAGTATTTTGAAGTAGTTCAAAATGGAGTCAAAGAAAGAGTTCTTGCCTGTGTTACAAGGTGTGAAATTGAGTAAGACTCAAAGCCCGACCACGGCAGAAGATAGAAAGAGAATGAAAGTCATTCCCTATGCCTCAGCCATAGGTTCTATAAAGTATGCCATGCTGTGTACCATATCTATTGTATACCCTACACTGATTTTGGCAAGGGAGTATAGTAGTGATCCAGGAGTAGATCACTGGACAGCGGTCAAAATTATCCTTAGTGGAACAAGGATATGTTTCTCGATTATGGAGGTGACAAAAGGTTCGTCGTAAAGGGTTACGTCGATGCATGTTTTTGACACTAATCCAGATGGCTCTAAGTCTGAATCTGTATACATATTGAAAGTGGGAGCTATTAAGCTAGAAGTAGCTCCGTGCAGAGCATTGTAGACATAGAATTTGCGAAATACCTACGGATCTGTATGTGACAAACCCATTGACTAAAATTATCTCACAAGCAAAACATGATCACACCTTAGTACTCTTTGGGTGTTAATCACATAAGTGATGTGAAATAGATTACTGACTCTAGTAAACCCTTTGGGTGTAGGTCACATGAAGATGTGAACTATGGGTGTTAATCACATGGTGATGTGAACTATTAGTGTTGAATCACATGGTGATGGATTATTGACTCTAGTGCAAGTTTCACACTGAAGGAAATATGCCCTAGAGGCAATAATAAAGTTATTATTTATTTCCTTATATCATGATAAATGTTTATTATTCATGCTAGAATTATATTAACCGGAAACTTGATACATGTGTGAATACATAGACAAACAGAGTATCACTAGTATGCCGCTACTAGACTAGCTCGTTGATCAAAGATGGTTAAGTTTCCTAGCCATAGACATGAGTTGTCATTTGATTAACGGAATCACATCATTACGAGAATGATGTGATTGACATGACCCATTCCGTTAGCTTAGCACACGATCGTTTAGTATGTTGATATTGCGTTCTTCATGACTTATACATGTTCCTATGACTATGAGATTATGCAACTCCCGTTTACCGGAGGAATAGTTTGTGTGCTACCAAACGTCACAACATAACAGGGTGATTATAAAGGTGCTCTACAGGTGTCTCCGAAGGTACTTGTTGGGTTGGCATATTTCGATATTAGGATTTGTCACTCCGATTGTCGGAGAGGTATATCTGGGCCCTCTCGGTAATGCACGTCACTTAAGCCTTGCAAGCATTGCAACTAATGAGTTAGTTGTGGGATGATGTATTACGGAACCAGTAAAGAGACTTGCCGGTAACGAGATTGAACTAGGTATTGAGATACCGACGATCAAATCTCGGGCAAGTAACATACCGATGACAAAGGCAACAACGTATGTTGTTATGCGGTCTGACAGATAAAGATCTTCGTAGAATATGTAGGAGCCAATAAGAGCATCCAGGTTCCGCTATTGGTTATTGACCGGAGACGTGTCTCGGTCATGTCTATATAGTTCTCGAACCCGTAGGGTCCGCACGCTTAACGTTACGATGACGGTTATATTATGAGTTTATGTGTTTTGATGTACTAAAGGAGTTTGGAGTACCGGATCAGATCGGGGACATGACGAGGAGTCTCGAAATTGTCGAGACATAAAGATCGATATATTGGATGACTATATTCGGACATCGGAAAGGTTCCGAGTGATTCGGGTATTTTCGGGTGTACCGAGGAGTTACCGGAATTCGTATTGGGCCTTAATGGGCCATACGGGAAAGGAGAGAAAGGCCTCAAAGGGTGGCCGCACCCCTCCCCATGGGCTGGTCCGAATTGTACTACGGAGGGGGGCGCCCCCTTCCTTCCTTCTCCTTTTCCCTTCCTTTCCTTCCCTCCTACTCCTACTACTTGGAAGGGCTCCTAGTTCTACTAGGAAAGGGGGAATCCTACTCCCGGTGGGAGTAGGACTCCCCTAGGGTGTGCCATAGAGAGGGCCGGCCCTCCCCCTCCTCCACTCCTTTATATACGGGGGCAGGGGCACCCCATAGGCAACAATTGATCGTTTGATCTTTTAGCCGTGTGCGATGCCCCCTCCACCATAGTCCACCTCGATAATACTGTAGCAGTGCTTAGGCGAAGCCCTGCATCGGTAGAACATCATAATCGTCACCACGCCATCGTGCTGACGAAACTCTCCCTCGACACTCGGCTGGATCAGAGTTTGAGGGACGTCATCGGGCTGAACGTGTGCTGAACTCGGAGGTGCCGTGCGTTCGGTACTTGATCGGTCGGACTGTGAAGACGTACGACTACATCAAACGCGTTGTGCTAACGCTTCCGCTTTCGGTCTACGAGGGTACATGGACAACATTCTCCCCTCTCGTTGCTAAGCATCACTATGATCTTGCGTGTGCGTAGGAATTCTTTTGAAATTACTACGTTCCCCAACAAGCGGGTGGGAAAAAAAAGGACAACTTTGGACAGGAAAGAACATCGATTGAAAAGAACTGAGGATTGATCTCCCAAAGACAAAGAGGGTCGAAACAGCTTGAGAGAAATGCGCCGGACAAAAGAGGATGGACAACGAACGAAAACTAACCGCGTGATCCTAAAGAATAAAATTTGAGGGGAAGAGGAGTAAGTCAAAACACCTATGTCAAGATTCCTTACCAGAGCGACGAAGGGGCATAGGAGTAAAAGGAAATTCTACTCTTCGATATAACTAGACTCCAAAAAAATCTTCTAGACTCAACAACGGCCAAACTACACGATCAATCAAGGGGGCTCCTAAGGTCGGTCGAGGCTCTGATACCAACTTGTCACACCCAAGATATGACCCTATCCTAAAGGAACTCGAAGGTCCCACCAAGGATAGAAGCGCATCTTGAAGTCGCTTTTGCAAGGTGGATATCATTACACCAACAATACATAATAGATGGGGATACATACAAAAGGCACAAACACCCCAAGAATACATCAAATACAAGACCAATGTCCGACTACAAATGAAACATAAACATGCACTCAAACAATATCCACCCTGCTAGCCCAGGCCGCCGACTAGGAAACTTACCCAAGATCGACGAAGAAGAAGAAGAACTCCAACACAAGTAAACATCGCTCTCATGTCATGATCATCGCATAACCTTTACCTGCAACTGTTGGTGTAGTAATCTGTGAGCCATGAGGACTCAGCAATCCCATTACCATGGGTATCAAGACTAGCAAAGCTTAAAGGGGTGAGGAACGGGTAAAGTGGTGAGGTTGCAACAACGACTAAGCATGTATGGTGGCTAACTTACGCAAATAAGAGCGAGAAGAGAAGCAAAGCAAGCTGTCGTCAACTAGTAATGATCAAGAAGTGATCCTGAACTCCTACTTACGTCAAACATAACCCAAAAACCGTGTTCTCCTCTCGAACAACCCCGAAAAGAGGCAATCACGGTTACGCACGCGATTGGTGTATTTTAGAAGAGTTTACTACAACCGGATATTAACAAATTCCCATCTGCCACATAACCGCGGGCACAGCTTTCGAAAGTTCAAACCCTGCAGGGGTGTCCCAACTTAGCCCATGATAAGCTCTCGCGATCAACGAAGGATATTCCTTCTCCCGGGAAGACCCGATCAGTCTCGGAATCCCGGTTACAAGACATTTTGACAATGGTAAAACAAGACCAGCAAGACCTCCCTGCGTGCAGACACCATGATAGTAGCCGCGCGTATCTCATCTCAGGCCATGACCGGATGAGCAGTCCGTACAACTAAAACCAGGCCTCGAGTTTCCCCGAGGAGGCGCTGCAAGGGGCTCTAGTTTGGACCAATACTTAGACAGGCATTGGCCCGGGGGGCTAAAATAAAGATGACCCTCGGGTTAGCTAGTCCCAGGGGAAAGGTATGGGTGGTAGGAAAATGGTAAAACCAATGTTGGGCCTTGCTGGAGGAGTTTAATTCAAGGCGAACTGTCAAGAGGGTCCCATAAATCACCCAACCGCGTTAGGGACGCAAAATCCAGGAACATAATACCGATATGACAGAAACTAGGGCGGCAAGAGTGGAACAGGAAACCAGACATAAGGCCGAACCTTCCACCCTTTACCAAGTATATAGATGCATTAATAATATAAGAGATATTGTGATATCCCAACATAAACATAATCCAACATGGAGCAATCTTCATCTTCACCTGCAACTAGCAACGCTATAATTGGGGCTGAGCAAAAGCGGTAACATAGCCAAACAATGGGTTGCTAGGAATGATGACAAAGGTTAGAGGTTCATGGCAATTTGGGAGGCTTGATAAGCAAGCGGTGGGTAACGCGGCATAGCGATAGAACGAAGCAACTAGCATAGCAATGATAGTAATGAGATCCAAGGTGACGGTTATCTGGCCTGAAATACCGCAAGGAAGATGAACGAGTCTATGAAGAAGATGAAGCCACGAAGACGAACCAAGCGTCGACGAACGAATCCTCACGATCGCAACGAAACGGGTACTATCGAGAAGAAGCACACAACATGGTAAACACACCACACATGAACAAGACATGATGCTCAACTAAGTATGATGCATGACAAGGCTACATGAAGCTACTCATGGCAAGAGATGATGCATACAAGAACAACATATGAAGCAAGTTTAAATGAGGCCGGGAACAACATATAACAATTTCGGTAAGTCCTCATATGCAAATTTCGAAATTAGTCCAGATCTGAATAAACCTTATGTTCAAGTTGTTAAAGAGCAATTTAAGATGCACCAATATGATCTACACGAAATTCTAGTCAAGTTACATATAAAGTTCATTTAATTCAGAGCTACGGGCTAGAAGATATGAGCAAAACAAGTTAAACATGGCATTGATGCAAAATGCATCCAAACATCAACCACACACCTCAAAACATGGATGCAACAAGTTAACATGAAGCTACATGCAAACTAAGCAAGTTTCATATAGAGCACACTCAAAACGGAGCAACGGTTCAACACACACATGAAACAAGTATAAAAGGCATGCTGTCCAAAACAGCAACTAGGCAACTTGCAAGCATCAAAACAATATGCTACAACACCTTAACATGAAAAAAAAGGCACGGACATGATGTACTGGTAAAGCACGACAAAACAAGAAGACTGATCTATCTCCAGACACTATTAGAACATGCTCAAAAGGACATGGAAATATTGCAAATAATAACAGGTTCACAAACATGGCAGAATTAACATCAGGTTGCAATGCGTATAGCTATCAAACATCACGCTACCGGAATTTATCATGGCACCTAAAGTCAGGGAATGAATCTAATAATTTCATATAATGAAAGTCCCTTACTGATCATGAGCGAAAAAGACACATAAGATATGATGGCACCCATGTAAACATAGAAAGTGGTATTATCAGATTCAGACTTGGCAGAAAAACAGAGCATGGCATAAACAGCATCATGAAGGCAAATTTGCGAGCTAGATTCACTCATCACAAGACATTGCATGACAATACAAGCATATCTACAACAATATGACATGTTCAGGAAGCTAAAATGGCAAGTTCAAGTTCATAGCATGCTTGGATCGCTAACAACAACCTTGGCAAAATGGATTAACATGTAAACAATCTGCCAGGAACATTTTATAGCAAAAGTAGAGCAAGATTAAGACATTCTAGAAAACTCCATAAATGCAAACAGAGGCATGGATGGATAAAGAATAACATGTGTAACAAGGCATACTTACTGAACATACTCAAAATAGGCATGGCTCTCACTGTAGCAACATGAATACATGGCATGCAAATAACAGCAGGGAAATGACAGTAAAAATCCTAAGTCTCTGGAATCAGCAACATCACGGAGGCTACTTTGCAACCTTGTAACAATCAACACATGGCATATCATGGAAGGTGGATTGCACCACAGCAAAGATGTCATGTTTTAGCTCATAACACATGTAGACTTCATGCTCATAACAAAATCACACAAAAAGATGATGAAATGACAAATGAGCATGTTCTGATAACAGACAGCAGACAACATTATATAGCACACTTGCAACGATGTTTAGGGCATCAAGATGAACTCAAACCAACATGGCACAATGGAACAAAATGTAGAGCACAACCAGGTGAACATTTAGATATACCATGCACGCAAAGCGGAGAAGTATGATAGGAGATATGATGCTATGAACAGGGGACCAGAATGCAAATAAACAGGGACTTGGGATATTTCGCGGTCAACCTTAGGGTTTGCACGCATTCCGATGCATGTCGGGATCTCGTCGGAGCTGCGTCGCCGGAGACGAGGGAGGCAGCGGCCGGACTTAGGGAGGTGGCCGGGGAGGTCGAGGGCGCCGGATCCGGCCGGTCCTTCGCCGGATTTGGCCGAAGACGGGGCCGACGGCGAGGCACGAGGCGGCGGAGGAGGAGGCGCGGGCGGCGGCCGGCTTGCGCGGCGGAGGCGGCCGGCATCGGTGCGCAGGCGGAGGAAGACAGCGGCGCGGGAACCGGCGACGGAGTGGGCGGCTCTTGGCGACCGGCGGCGGGGTCGGGCGCGGGGGCGCAGGCGGCGCGGGAGCGGGAGGAGGGGCAGCGGCGCTCGGGCGGCCGCGTGGGCCTGGTCTGGCCGCGCCTAGGCCTGGCAGGCCGCGCCTGGGCCCGGCGGGCCACGGCGGTGGAGGGCGCGGGGCCGGGACGCGTGGCGCTCGCGGGTTCGCGGAGGTCGCGGTCAGGCGGCGGCGGAGCGAATGGGGCGGCGACACTTGGCGGCGGAGGGATTGGCCGGCATGGAAAACAAGGCAGAGGTGGGGAGGTGGCGGTGGCTGAGGGTTATGGGAGGCTAGAGGTCGGGTTATACTAGGGTTTTGCCCAGATTAGGAATGGAGGACATCTATATATAGAAAGAGGGGCTAGGAGAGGGGGTTTGAGGCCGTTTCGGAGCCGTTCGATCCCCACCGGATGGTCCGGAGCGGGGGGGGGGGGGGTAGGCCTAGGTGGGCTGGGCTGAGAGGAGAGAAGAGAAGGCAACCCAGCAACGGTTTTCGGAGACCGAAAACGCCCGACGATTAAACCGGCATAGGTGCCGCTACGAATGACTGTTGGCACTCTGTCTACACTATAATACGACCGCACGCCAAGTTTCAACCCATTCCGAGAATATTTTTATGCCACTCGCGAAACGAGCTAAAAGGGGGCGCGGGAGGATATAGGAGTGTCGGATTGCAAAACGGACAATGGGGAAAATGCTCGGATGCATGAGACGAACACGTATGCAATGCAATGCACATGATGACTTGACAAAATGCAACACGCAAACAAATGACATGGCAACGACAGCGAATAACTGGCGGAGACCTGGCGCATCAAATCCGGGGCGTTACAAGAATACTCGATCGGCCTTGCCAGATTAATGGCACCCCCGATAAGCCTGCCAATCACACCGACAGAAATTGTTGGGTATGCAAACATGCCGGCAAGCTCAACACTGAGCACAAGGGGAAAGGGACGCCCAGTGAGGACGACGATTAAGAGCCTCGCCCATAAAACACAGGGGGATAGAAGAAATTTCCACCCGAGGTCAAAACGGTGAACATGATCTAAGTTAATCACATCCCTAAATAGGAGGGCAAGCGCGCATTAAGAGACATCTACGCCATAGAGCCAGTCGCCCCAAAGTTTAACCCATGGTCAACTTGTCAAATCACTTTCGATCGCAGAGACCATCCGACCTGTAGCCGTCATGGAGGTTCGGCCGCATTGGTTCTCGATTCAATTATCAATGGATTCCACCTCACGCGAGTCCTTATGGACGGTGGTGGCAGTCTCAATCTGCTTTATCAGTACACCATCCATAAAATGGGCATTGATCCATCAAGAATCAAGCACACGAAAACCACCTTTAAAGGGGTAATAATCAGCGTAGAGGCCTGTTGCACAGGATTCATAACGCTGGAAGTCGTCTTCGGCTCACCGGATAACTTCCGGAGCGAAGACCTGATCTTCGACATTGTCCCGTTCCGAAATGGCTATCACGCACTACTCGGACAAACCGCTTTCGCCCGTTTCAATGCAGTCCCACACTATGCTTATCTCAACCTTAAGATTGCTGGACCACATGGTGTTATAACAGTCAAAGGAAACATGGAGCGCTCCCACCATACAAAGGAGCATACCGTGACCCTCGCGGCCGAGGCGCATGGTGGCCTCGCTAAGCCAAAAACCACACTGGCAGTCAAGCCCTTGGACACTTTTAAACGAGTCTGGTCTACCCTGCAGAATGACAGTCCGACTCATATAGAGCTAGATTAGCAATTCGGCCTCCGCCAATGCCCCAGCCTGATAGCGGCATACGTACCGCGTGTACATAACTACGCGTTAAAAATAGCATGGGCAAGGACGGAGGCATGCTAAACATAGGGTCCAAGATACAGCATGACCCTATCCGAACCTACATATTGCTCCACCTTTTTCTTCTTGTTTTTATTTTTTTCAGGTTCTTTACAACCCACATCAATTTCTGGAGCTAACAAGGGCCCCCTTCTAGACCCCTTATACACACTCGATTGTCGATCCTCTAAAAGGATCCTATACCAAGGTGAAAACGGCGCAGACGTGCGACAGAATGTCCAAAGGATCTTTTAGATCATCTTTTCAAATTTAGGACCTGTATACAGCTTTCCCTTGTTCCCGTCATGTAAAATAGCCGTGACGCTTATTGCCTATTCTGTAACAATACGTTTTGACGTACCAATCAAATTATAATGGAAACAGTTTCGCCGAGACTTGTTTGGTATTGGCCTTTTTTTCTGTTCTCCCACTTTACACACCTTGGTACGACTTAAATCGCTAGGGGTTCTATTCAAGCCATATACATATCTTCAACAATAGAAAGTCCTAACACTCTTAGATTATACTTTGGCATCCCGAATACTGCATTATATGCATGGGCTCCAAATCATGTCTTTGGTTAATAGTTGGGTTGCCCGGCTCCTGTGCTTGCCACGTTACGTTCCATTTTGGGCTAAGGTAGTAAAGGGAGAACTACTGCGATTGTGTTTCCGGCTAGCCCGGTCAAGCACCTCAGTAGAGAAAGCCGAAAACTGACTGTCGTGATGCGGCGAGAGATGGTCAGCAATTTGGTGACTTGTTAAATCTCTAGCGATTTCTTCCATATTACACGAAGGTCTGGCTTTGTTCAGTCACACGTCTAAAGGCATCTAAGTTCGATAGCTGCATACGCACCCGTGGCTATCTTACAACCCCATTGTCTAACTCCTCTGGCTAAGTGAGAGTGGTAAAGCCACATAGTCCTATTGCCTCGCTCGCCACACTAACACCTCCTTTATGGACCAAGACGTTGGGTCAAGAGTGATTGTGTGCTATCCTGGACACCCCCGTGCTATTTACGTGGGGGTTGAAGCCGACGACTGGCAAACTCTCGAAGATACAAAAGGCCGCACAGGAGGAGAAGTAATTCAAGATAACATGCCCAAATATATTACAGAAGCCTTGGTTTATGATAAAATGCTTGGGTGGCTCGGATACATTTACTCAAACATAATATCCTTCGAGCATTGACCCTCTATAAAACGGGCACCCTCAAGGACATCGTCGAAGTATCGCTCCGGCGTACGGTGATCTTGTCTCCGGGCGGACCTTCAACGGCCATGTTGGCGGCCTTTATCTTTGCCCAGTGCGTCTTGACATGGGCAAAGGCCATCCGCGCGCCCTCAATGCATGCCGAGCGCTTTACTACCTCTATTCGGGGCAAGTTGTCACAGAGTCGCTTGACCATGCCAAAGTAGCTGCTTAGAATGGGTCCGGCTGGCCACAGCTGGACTATGATGTCCTTCATGGCCAAACCGGACATCCTGTGCAGCCCCGCCAGCTGCATCATCTGATTGTTGAGTAGGACGGGTCGCTCCGGCGCCAAATACTACGACCATAAGAGCTTCTCCGTCGCGTTCCCGTCTTGGGCCCGGAAATATTGGGCGGCATCAGCAGCACTCCTCGAGAGATCCGCGAAAGCGCCTGGAGCACTGCACAGTCTAATTAGCAAATCATATCTTCGACCACCGAATATACTCTATAAAAGAAAAGGCTTACCAGCTGCTATCTGTCCAGCTAGCTTGATCTCCTTGCGAGCAGCCTGGGACTCGGACCGCGCCTCCTTCGCAGCTTGAAGAGCCTTGGTGAGTTCGGCCGCTTGGGCCTTGTTACTTTCGTCCAAGGACTCCAACTTGGTGGCGGCATCCTAGAGCGCTTGCTCTACTTTGGTTACCCTCGCCTCATACTTAAGGCGGGCAGCCTTTTCGGCCTCCACATCCACAGCCGCCTTCTTTGCGGCCTCTTTGCTTACCCCCGCCTCCTCCTTGGCTTCGGCAACTCTTGAGGGCATCGACCTCGGTCGCGTTGCCTACAATCATTAACAGTTGCGCATGACCCTAAAACTATGAGTTCGCATTATAATTCAGGCTTGTAAGGGGTCTTTTAAAAGCATACCTTGCGCCTCATCGAACCACTTGTTAATACGGTCGATATCATCATCAGCCAGCTTCAGCTTCCGCTGGAGTTCAGAAACTTCCACGTTCTTGGTCGAAGCTCCTAGTAGCGAAGCCTGTTAACCAAAATAGACGAGTATGTTACCTCTGGAATATTTGACGCTCTGTCTGGCCCTTTCTTCAAAAAGACGAATGGATTCTTAGGGGCTACTATCTATACTCAGGTGTATGATTATACAGGCAAAAGAGACCACAAATATTACATCACATACCTCAAGGCCTATTAGCAGGATAGTGAACGCTTCATTCAGTCCGCTTTTGGCGAGCGGACTGAACCTTTCCAACCACCGTACCCATCAGGGCACGGTGTTCATCCACGATGGAAGCACGGTGAAGTGCTTCCCTAAATGTATCCGACACCTCCAGATTGATGGAGGTCGTCGGTGGAGTCGGCACTCCCCCCTCTTTCGAAAGGGGCTGCTCGCTCGGGTCCGGAGCCGTGTGGGACTCAGGAGCAGTATTTGGCTGGGGGCCGGACTGGTCAAGGCCCCTGGCATCATTCTCCATGGGGATTACGCCCCCGTGTTTCCGGCTGGCGAGGCATTGCCCTCTAGCACCGTTTCAGCGGCCCTCCGCACATCTCCCTGGCCCGGAGAGGTCCTCTGGGATAACACCTCGGTTTCATCTGTGGCATGTGGCAGGGAGGCTCGTGGAGGTGACTTGCTCTCCATCATCTCTCGCGCCAAAGAATTCCCTGAAGACAATGATTGTTGGAGGAGATCACGGGCCGGACTGGAAAACATAGATGATATATCACCCTACATTTTATAAAAAGCCGGATATATGCATTATCTTTGAATACTTATGATTCGGCGAGGGGCTTCGGCCTGGGGTCCCATTTAGGGACGGCTTCGACGTCCGATCCCGAATCGTCCGAAAGGGAGAATTTCCCCTTCTTGGACGCCTCCGCCTCTAGGTCTACGAAAACTCCCATTTTCTTCTTTCCTCCCTTAAGGGGAGAATTGCTCTCCTCCTCTTCCTCTTCCTCTTTGTCTCCCTCGCGGGAGGAGGGAGCTTTGGTATCCTCGAACGTTATGTCTGAAGACCTTTATGGCGAAGGCCACTTTTGGCCTCCTTGCCCTTCTTCTTGGCCTTCTTCTCCGACACCTGATACGGCGCCGGAACTAGCATCTTCGTCAGAAAAGGAATAGTTGGGTCTTCGGGCAATGGAGCCGGACACCGGATCTGCTCTGCCTTCTTGGTCCAGCCTTGAAGAATAAGGGGAAGGCTTAGTATGCTCCTTGGATCTACAAGCTGAGGATATGTTTGGAAATATGAAAAACATACTGGAGTAGCCGGATGAGCGCGGTTGAGGCCGAGGTCTTCGGTCTTTTTCGGCCACGACTTCTGGGCCTTGAAAAGCAGCTTCCGTATATCTTCGTGCGTTGTCCCGAAGAATCGCTGCAAGGTCCGGGGACTGGCCAGATCAAACTCCCACATATGGAGAGTCCTGCGCTGGCAGGGGAGAATCCGGCGAAAAAGCATCACCTGGATCACATTGGCAAGGTTGGTGTTCTTCTCTATCATGCTTTGGACCCACTTCTGCAGTGTCATCACGTCATTGGACGACGCCCAGTCTGGACCCTTTTTGATCCATGATGTAAGCCGCATTGGAGGACCGGATTTGAATTCAGGAGTGGCGGCCCATGTGCTATCATGGGGTTCCATGATGTAGAACCACTCCTGTTGCCATCCCATCACGATTTCTACGAAGGTCCCCTTGGGCCAGGTGACATTAGGGAGCTTGCTCACCACGGCGCCGCCACACTCCGTGTGTTGACCCTCGACCACTTTTGGCTTCACATTGAAGACCTTGAGCCACAGGCTGAAGTGGGGGGATGCCGAGGAACGCCTCGCACACGATGATGAACGCCAAGATGTTGAGGAATGAATTCGGGGCTAGATCGTGGAAATTTAGCCCGTAGTAGAACATGAGCCCGCGGACGAAAGGGTGGAGTGGAAACCCTTGCCGATGAAGAAAGTGGGGGATGAATACTACCCTATCATTGGGCTCGTGGTGGGAATGATCTTCTTCTTGGCAAGGTGCCGATTGGCAATTTCTTTGCCTAAGTACCCCGCTTCCTGGAGTTCCTTTATGTTCCCCTCCGTGAAGGAGGAGGCCATCCACTTGCCCTGCGCTCCAGATCCGGACATGGCTGGAGTGTCAGCTGGGGGCGGAAGGGGTTGAAGCTGCGGAGCTTGAGCTCGAGGACAGATGGGATGAGTAGGAAGAAGGCGTGAGGTAAAAAGGTGGATCCTTATCTTCCTATAAAGGCAGCGAATGTTGAGCGTCCCCTCACGAGCCTTAAAACTCGCCTATTCCCTAGGGGTCATGCAAACGACACGGTTGGATTTGCCAAACCTGTATTGATGAGAATCCCGCAATAAGGGGACACGATCTCTGCTTTGACGAGACGTGTCAATGAAGACCGCGTCTCGAAACGCGGAGCTGGAGACTAAAAAATGGTTCGAAATAATAATAATAAGGCTGGGACACAACACCTTGCCGAAAAAGCATCAGAAGACATGACCTTTTTTTGTTTAAGTATTTTACCCTTGTGGTTCAGGGTCGTAACAATTGCACAGAGCCGGATAAAGTTCTTTTGATCAACAACTTTGGAGTATTCGGAGGAGGAATCCTCCTTGCAATGTCGAAGACAATCTGCCCGTCGGACACATCGTCATTTAAGCCTGGTTTAGGGGCTACTGAGGGAGTCCTAGATTAGGTGGTCCCCGAGCGTCCGGGATGTCTGACGTGGGCCGGACTGGTGGGCTGTGAATATATAAGATGGAAAGCTTCCGGCCGTGTGCGGATAGGACTCTCCTTTGCGTGGATGGCAAGCTTGGCGTTCAGATTCCTTTCTTTGTAAACCGACTCTCTATAACCCTAGGCCCCTACGGTGTCTATATAAACTAGAGGGTTTAATCCGTAGAGGCAATCACGATCATACAGGCTAGACATCTAGGGTTTAGCCGTTACAATCTTGAGGTAGATCAACGCTTGTAACCCCTATACTCATCAAAGTCAATCAAGAAGGAAGTAGGGTATTGCCTACATCAAGAGGCCCCGAACCTAGGTAAACATCGTGTCCCCTGCCTCCTGTTACCTTCGATCTTAAGAAGCACCGTTCGGGACCCCCTACCCAAGATCGGTCGATTTTGACATTGACAGTGTGTGGTCCGTAATACGGACAAACTGTCACGCAGTGCTTGAAATAGTTGCAATACGGCAACACTCTGTCGTTTTAGTGCCGACCAATTAATCCCTTAAGAACGCTATCTTTCGGCTTCACCCATCTGAGGTACATGTCCGGATAACCCGGTTGTAACAATCAAAGAGGTGCTCCCTTTATGTCCTAGCCAAACAATCGGGAACGTAGGGCATAAGCACAGGAGCAAGGCAATCCTGCTTGGCAAAAACTTAAGTCATAGAGGTGCATATAATGGCAAAAAGGATGTATATCCGCAAACGAAACATATATTGTGAGCTCTAGGCTTGGTATAATAACGAGCTTCGGCTTACAGAAGCCCCCAGTCATGGTGGGGTGTGTACATTTAAGGACGTGTACCCCTCAAGTGTTCGGCTTATCCGAACACAACATGAAAAACGTATAAAGACTAAAAAAGGATTTTTTTGGAAATGAGACAAAATAACGAATAAGAAGCATGGCCGGACTTATGTGTAGAATCTTCGGAGCCGGGCAGCGTTCCAAGGGTTTGGCTCTAAGCGATTATCCGACGCATTGCGAAGGCGGTAGGCTCCGCAAGGGATCGCTCTAGTCTAGGTTTGATGCCGCTCATTATCAGGCCATTAGCCCGTTCGACCTGACCGTTTGTTTGAGAGTGATAGACAAAGGCGTAATCGAGCTTGATGCCCATGTTAGCACACCAATTTTTCACCTCATCGGCTGTGAAGTTAGAGCCATTGTCAGTAATAATGTTGCGCGGGACACCATAACGGTGTACGACACCGGATATAAAATCTATCACCGGTCCGGGTTTAGCCGTTTTTACTGGTTTGGCCTCTATCCACTTAGTAAATTTATCGAGCATAACTATTAAATATTTATTTTTATGGCTTCCCCCTTTATGGGGTCCGATCATGTCTAGCCCCCAGACAGTGAAATCCCAGGTAATGGGGATTGTTCATAGGTCGGTGGGTGGCATATGGCTTTGATTGGCAAAGAGCTGGCATCCGACATAGCGTTGTACAAGGGCATGTGCATCTGCTCGCGCCATGGGCCAGAAGAAACTTGTACGGAAGGCCTTGCTGACGAGGGCCCGAGCTGCGGCGTGATGGCCGCCGAGGACAGCATGTACTTCAGCCAAGAGCTGCGGCCCCTCCTCTTCGGAGATACATCTCTAAAGAACTCAAGTAGTGCTTTTCTTGTAGAGTTCTCCTTCGTGAACTTTGTAGGCTTTGGAACATCAAACTATGTGACGGGCCTCGTTCTGGTCATCAAGGAGCTCCTGCCTATTAAGGTAGGCTAAGAAGGGTTCGGTCCATGGAGCGATTACTGCCATGATTACATTGGCAGAAGGCGTTGGTTTGGTGCCCGAGCCCTCGATGATATCCGAAACATGTTCGGTATCCAGGGGTGTGATCGGCGCCGGACTGGTATTTCCACTCTCGTCTTGCCATACCACGGATGGCTTGAAAAGCCTTTCCACAAAGGTGTTAGACGTGATGGGGTGGCATTTAGCGCCCATTCGAGCAAGGATGTCCGCTGCTTGATTACTGTCTCGAGCCACATGATGAAACTCGAGCCCCTCAAGCTATGCTGATATTTTGAGTACGGTGTTGCGGTAGGCCGCCATGTTTGGATCTTTTGCACCGAATTCTCCATTTATTTGAGATATCATGAGGTTCGAATCCCCACGCACCTCGAGGCATTGTATACCCATGGAAGCGGCCGTCCGAAGACCATGCAGTAGTCCCTCATATTCGGCCGCATTGTTGGAGTCCGTATACATGATTTGAAATACATAATGGACTGTGTCCCCTGTAGGGGATGTTAGGATGACACCAGCCCCCAATACGGCTAACATTTTAGAGCCGTCAAAGTACATCACCCAGTTGGAGTATGTGCTATACTCTTTAGGGAGTTCGTCTTCCGTCCATTGGGTGACAAAGTCAGCTAACACCTGAGATTTAATAGCTCGGCATGGCTTGTATGTTATTTCAAATGGTAAGAGCTCAATAGCCCATTTGGCAATACAAACGGTGGCTTCTCGATTGCTTATGATGTCATTGAGTGGTAATTCGGAAACCACCATGATCGAGCATTCTTGAAAATAGTTTCGCAACTTTCAAGCTGCCATGAAGACTGCATATGATATCTTTTGATAGTGCGGGTATCAGGATTAGCATGGTGTAAGGACTGCCGATACATAGTATACTAGTTTTTGGAGTGCGAATTTGTGTCCCTCTTCCTCTCGTTCGACGATGAGCACAGTGCTCACCACCTGGTGAGTTATAGATATGTAGAGCAACATAGTTTCGCCGACGTTTGGTGCGGGAAGGATTGGGTTGTTTCCTAAGAAAGTTTTTATTTCTTCCAATCCGGCTGTTGCTGCATCCGTCCAATCGAAGTGGCCGGTACGCCGGAGCAGGCGATAAAGCGGCAGTGCCTTTTCTATCAATCTGGAGATAAAGCGGCTCAAGGCTGCTACGCACCCGGCTAGTTTTTGGACCTGTTTGAGGTCTGTTGGCTTTGCCAATTGTGATAGGGATCGGATTTTCGCTGGATTTGCATCGATTCCTCTATTGGAAACAATGAACCCGAGCAGATTTCCGGCCGGAACACCGAAAACAAAATTTTCTGGATTGAGCCGTATATCATCTGTTCAGAGGTGGTCAAATGTAAGGCGCAAGTCGTCCACCAATGGTTCTGTCGGCGTACTGGGAACGGGGGTCCCCAGACTTGCCTGCCTGCGGCCTGCAGCGTGGCTCAAAGGGGGTCCCAGCACGGCCCATCTTCATCAACACAAACCCAATACCCTCGCGAGGGGCCAAGCCTCGCGGGGCGGACGACCCGGAGATTCCTCAGGCACGGCCTCATCAGGCTGGCTCGCGAGGAGGCGGAGAGATCAAGGCAGGGTACCTCACGAGGGGCCCGTGACGTAAGCCATGACGACCAAGGGCGCCAGGCGGGCGTCGGCCAGAGCAGTGTCCTCCTTTCCTCTTTGGTGCAAAGGGAGCAAGCGCAGGCGGGAGCATCAAGCAAAGGCACCCGTTTCCGTGCAACGAGACCAAGACCAGCCCAACGGCAGTGAAGAAGTCGTTGTGGAGCCCAAGCCGGCGTCACCACCAGAGCCTTTGGCAGGCGAAGACCAACTTTAGTCAGGATAAGTGTACCAGATGTTCCCCTTCAAAAATGGCCAATTGTTGGCGCCCTTCCCGCTCAATATTTGGGAAGAGTCCCAGGGCCTTTGCCTATAAATAGGACTAGCCACCCCCAGGGTAGGACAGAGAGAGGGAGAATAGGACAAAGAATTAGAATTGAATTGGAATTAGAGTGAGAGCCAGAGAGAGAAAAGTGACTGAACTCCTCCTAGTTGTTCATCGCCCCACAAAAGAACAGACCCTCGCGAGGCTGTCCTTCCTTGTATTGCTCATCATCATCAACCCAAGAGACAATCCACCACACCACAAACTGGAGTAGGGTATTACACCACATCGGTGGCCCGAACCAGTATAAACCCTGTGTCTCTTGTGCTGTTCTTTTCATAGCTTAGATCTTAGCGTGGCGGCGGGGTACTGGTAGGTAGAAGGCAAAATCTCCGCGCGCACCCCAGTGTTTGAACCTCAAGGGTCTGCCGGAACCCGAAATCCGACAGATTCGACATGTTTAGTTTTGATGACTACATCATCTACATATGCCTCCATCGTCTTGCCAATTTGTTTTTCCATGCATGTTTGAATCATGCGTTGGTAAGTGGCGCCGGCGTTTCTGAGTCCGAAAAGCGTAGTGTTGAAGTAGAAAGGTCCATACAGACTATTGAGAATGCCGTTGCGTCCTGATCGGATTCCTTCATCTCAATTTGATGATATCCGGAGTATGTGTTGAGGAAGCACAGTGAATCGTGTCCTGCAGTCGCGTCAATAATTTGGTCAATGCGGGGCAGCGGGAAGGGGTCCTCAGGGCAGGCCTTGTTGAGGTCTTTGACATCGACACAAAGGCGCCAGGATTTGTCCTTCTTTGGGACCATGACCAGGTTTGCTAGCTAGTCCGGGTGTTTTATCTCTCTGATGAACCTAGCTTCAAGTAGTTTGGCTAGATCCTCCCCCATAGCTTGTCGCTTGGGTTCGGATAATCACCGTAGCATTTTCTTGACTAATTTGAACCCCTTTATTATATTGAGGCTATGCTCGGCCAGTCTGCGTGGGATTGCTGGCATATCCGTAGGATGCCAGGCAAAGATGTCCCAATTCTCAGGCAGGAACACTCTTAGAGCAGCGTCGATCGTTGGATCCAGTTGTGCTCCAATGGCTGCTGATTTATTAGGATCCATTGGGTGTACTTGAAATCTGACTATTTCGTCTGCTAGCTTCAAGGAAGTGGATTTGGGCCTGTTGTCGAGGATAACATCGTCCTTGTCCACTTTAGAGCGCAAAGTGGTTAGTTCCTCGGCTGTGTGGACCTGGGATAGCGCCTCGAGGGCCAGGGATGCAGTTTTGTTTTCGGTGCGGAGTGCTATATTCAGATCACTAGTGATAGTGATAACTCCGTTGGGCCCTGGCATTTTGATCTTCATGTACCCATAATGGGGTATGGCTTGAAAGCGTGTGAATGTGTCTCGCCCTAACAGGGCGTGATCTCCGCTATTGAATGGTGCCATGTGGAAGAGCAACTCTTGGTCCTGTAGTTCTCCGGCGTACCAAATACGATGTCGAGTGTGATCTTCCCCGAGCTTCATGCTTCTCGACAAGGGATGATTCCTCAGAAAGTGGTGCCGCTTTGTTTAATGCGGCTTTTGTCCATCTGCATTTTATGGAGTGTATCTTCTTAGATGAGGTTTAGTCTGTTGCCGCAATCCATGAGCACTTTGGTGAGCCAAAATCCATCCACTATTGGATTTAAGACCAAGGCAGCTGGTGCTCGGACTGATCTGGCCCTTGGCTCATCATCGGTGGTGAAAGTTATCGCCATGTCGTTCTAAGGATTTATCCTGGCTACCTGGTTGACTTTAGCAAGGTCACGTAGTGTCCTTTTGCGCTGGTTATTTCAAGAAAAGGTCTCGAAGACCGTAAAAACATTGAGATCGGCATCCTCCGAAGAGTGCCTCTCTGGAGTGATTTTTGTGAGTATGTCCTTGCCGCTCTTAGGCACCTGCCGGAGTACCCAACATGCCTGAAGGCTGTGTGTTGTTCTGTATTCGGCGTCGTATGTATCTGACAGGGTTTGTCGAGCAGATCGTAAAGGAATGTTCTGTGTCCCGTGAAGGTCTTGGTCTATTTGTCCAAGAGAGGATGATCGGGTGCCCCGTAAGGGTGTATCCTTTTCATCCGTCCGTTGGGCTGCTTAAAGGCAGGAGGTTCCCACTTGGCTATCTGGGCTTTCCAGGCGCTTTTCATTGTGCAGTACTTCTGTATGATATGTGCCAAATGTTCAAAGTGCAATATGCGGCGGTGGTTGAGGGCGTTGAGGATTCCCTCATCCGTACAGTTGCGACAAAATATAGAAACCACGTTTGCGTCACAACAATCTTTAATCTTGTCTTTAACAAGGAGGAATCGAGCCCATAAGTGATGGACTGTTTCCTCAAGTTGCTGCCGCACATACATTAGGTCGCATACGTCTGGAGGGCCTGAATTGCTTGGGGAATATTGATTGTGGTGAGTTGGCGGGTTAAAATCCAAACCCTAACCAACTATTGCATCCGGAGTTTGAGGAATTGGGGAGGTCACCGACCCAGGGTCCGGAGTGTCCTGGCGGCTTTTGGGCTAAACACCCAGTTCTATGTTTGGAGGACATGAGGTATCTTCCCGAAGATGGGTATCCGGCTTGCAGGGCTCGGAAATCCGAACATAGCTTGTTTTTACCTTAGGGGGAGAAGTGTTCTTGCCTTGTTCCTCCATGAACACTACGAGATGGGTGACCGGCGGGGACTTGATTTCCCTCTGATCGGGTTTAAGCCCAATTCGACCATAGTCTGTTGCAACTCCTAGGGCGGGAATGCGATCTAGTAGCTCGTTCAGGGACAGGACATCTACTGGATCCATCTTTTCGGGGTGTTCAAGGCCGATGCAAAGATGATGTTTGGCGATTTCGAGGGCTAGCTTCACTTAACAGCCGCGTGTGCGCCCTTGGTGAAACCACCAAGCTGGAGGACCTGCCCTAGAGCTAGGGCCCTTCGAGAGGTAATGTTGTCATTAATGACAAGGCGAGCCATCGAACCCGCCGTCGACGACACATCAGAACTCTCAATGAAAGCACCAATGTCGGTGTCAAAACCAGCCGAACTCGGGTAGGGGGTCGCGAACCGTGCGTGTGAGGATCGAAGGTAACAGGAGACAAGGGAACATGAGGTTTACCCAGGTTCAGGCCCTCTTAATGGAGGTAATACCCTACTTCCTGCTTGATTGACTTTGATGAGTATAGGGGTTACAAGAGTTGATCTACCTCGAGATCGTAATGACTAAACCCTAACTGGCTAGCGTATGTAAATTCAATTAGCACCTACGGACTAAACGCTCTGATTTATATAGACTCCGGAGGCGCCTAGGATTGTACAGAGTCGGTTTACAGAGAAAGGAAACTATACATCTGGATATCAAGCTTGCCATCCACGCAAAGGAGAGTACCATCTAGACACGGGGGAAGGCCTTCTATCTTGTATCTTCATGACCCATCAGTCCGGCCCATGCTACACAACCCGGACACCTGAGGACCCCATAATCAAGGATTCCCTCACTTTGCTTGGACCTTGCAGTTGGTACTGAACATGCGGATGTCAAGGTGTGTGGCTGGCGCAGGGTGTGATGAAAGGATCTTGGAGACTGCGGCCATGCGTTTGCAATCCCCGTCGCAGAGGCAGTTGTCGACGGTGAGGTTGAGGGGGGCACGGCGGAGGGGGCGCCACCGCCGAGAGAGTAGGGCAGTCCACATGGCAGATTTGGTGGGGAGGAGGCCGATGATGACGAGCAACATGTTGTCGGGGAGGCTGTTGATGAAGTCCAGGCTCGCCGAATGCGGTTTTGGCTCGAGCCGCCTCCGCTTGTTGGCTACCTCACCGTCCATCACAGCCGGCAGCGACGCCGGTGTACACGTGTGCTCGTGTGTGTTGTGTGCTGGACTGCTGGGTGTGCGCGAGTGCGTCCTTCCATGCATGCCGCCGTGCAGTGGTGAATTGTGCGCGAGTGCGTCCTTCACACGGAAGAAGTGTGCCTTCAATTTACTAGCGTGCGGGGTGCTACCCGAGTGGTTTCAACTTTGTTTACTTCACCGCGTGTCAGATGGGCCTCTAGTTTACTTATTTTCATCCACTGCCACGTGGGCCAGCACACGAAGATAGAGAACACGAGCTGACAAGGCAGCATGTGGACTGGTTGACTGGTTAACAAAACAATATACGGAGCTATACACTGACACAGTGACCGTATAATCCGTCGGTATAGAGAGTTCGAGTGAGAGGGGAGGCCCATGAGAGATAGCAGAGAGAGAGAAAGAGTTACTCCCTCCGTTCGATAATGTAGTGCCAACATTTTTTTAAAGTCAAACTTTTGAAAATTTGACCAAGTTTATAAAGAAATTACTTATATCTACAATATGAAAGATAAATGATAGTATGAAGTAAGTACATGTTGTGATGATTCTAATGATCGTTTCAGATGTAAATGTTTTTCTGCACATATACCTGGTAAAACTTTTCTGAGGTTTGACTTTTCAAAACATCCATATGCTTATGGAAGTGAGAGAGTACCTAACAAGAGAGAGTGTGTGTGAAACAGAAAGAGTGACTGAAAAGAGTGTGTGTTCGTGTGTGAAAGAGACATGGAAAACACAAGATAAAAGTAGAGAAAAAGCGTGTGTGTCTTTTGCAAACATATCACACATGCATCTTCAACAGCAGAAGCAAGGTGAGGAGATAGTGTGTTGTTGCTTGCAACCGAGAGAGAAAGACCCCTAACACATGGCCAAGAGGGGACTGACAAACAAGGGAGCGAGGTCGAGAGAAACGTACGGAGAAAATGTAGACATGGGGAGGAGGGAGTGTATGTTTGTCATAGAGAGATCCCCTAGAGATCGTGATGGGACTACATGGGTGGGAGATCGAGTGAAAAGGTGTGTGCGTGATAGAGGATACCCCGAGAGATATCAAGATAGATGTATGGACGGAAGGAGACAATACGTGTGTTCCTGATGGCTAGTGAGAGATAATCATACTTAGGGGGGAGTGTGTGCGCCTATGATGGAGTGAGGGATTATGGTACTTAGGGGGTGCGTGTCACATAGAGAGAGAACAAGGGAGGAGAGTGTTAGATGGGTCTATGTAGCAAAAGCGAGACATGTGTATGTGTGAACCAGGGAGATATAAAGTTTGAGAGAGATAGAGGATCCACGATAAGGCTGAATGGTGCGTCAGATAGCTGAGAGGGGGAAAGAGATATTCCATCCGCTCGATAATGCAGTGCATATAAATATTTTAGAAGTCAAACTTTGGAAACTTTGACCAGGTTTACACAAATGTTATTTATATCTACAATACCAAAGATACATCATACGAAACTACATCTCATGATGAATCTAATGGTATATGTTTCCCGTTCTAGATGTAATTTTTTTTCTCCACGTACATGGTCAAACTTTATGATGTTTGACTTTTCAAAATCTATATCCTATGGACCGAAGAGAGTGCCTAAGTCGAGAGAGATCAAGTGCGTGTGAAGGAGAATGAGTGAGTGTGAAAAACAATATGTGTGTGAAAGATAAAGGTACAACAAACGATAAATTAGAGAGAGAGTGTGTTTGTTCATTTCATGCAAACATATCGCGCATGCATCTGCGAGATAGAAAAGCAAGGTGAGAACATACACGAAGATAGCTAGTGCGTGATTGTTTGCAACAAAGAGAGACACGCCTGTAGCACATGTCCAATAGAGGTCTGGCCAACAAGGAACAAAGGACGAGACGGACGCATGGAGAACATGGACGCATGGGGAGGGAGAGAGGGTGTGTTTGTGATAGAGAGACCCCCTCGAGATCGTGAGGTGACTATATGGGTGGGAGATCAAGGGACGAGGTTCATGCGCGATAGAAAGATGCCCCAAGAGAAATCCAAATAGACAATGCACATGTTTGTGATGGAGACTAAGAATTAGCTGGTCATATACATATAGTGGGGACTGCGTGTGCCTACAATTGAGTGAGAGACCATCATACTTGGCTAGGCATGAGATAGTGTGTGTGTGTGTGTGTGCGTGTGAGATGGAGAGAGAACGAGGGAGGGTGATAGAGTTTTAGATGGGTCTATCGAGTGCGAGTGATATATATATATATATATATCACTCATATATATATATATATGTGCATGTGTATGTGCGACCCAGGGAGGTAGAAAGTTTGAGAGAGAGACAGAAGAGCTCCGAGATGACAGAGTGGTGCGTGAGAGAGTTACGGGCAATGAGCCAAGGAATTTGTGTGCGTACGATGAGTGTGTCGGATTCAGGGTTCCACAGACCCTTGAGAGGTTCGAACTCTGGGTGCGTGCGAAGAACTCTCCCTACCTAGTCTGCCCGCTCAACGATTCCACGGCCTAGCGCGACGAACCCAAGGGATAGGAAACACAAAGGTTTATCCTGGTTCAGGTCACCTTGCGGTGTAATACCCTACTCCAGCTTTGTGGTGGATTGCCTCGAGGGCCTGAGGATGAACTAGTACAGTGGTAGAACAGCCTCGGGAGGTGAGGTGTTCTTAAGCTCGATGAGCTTGTGAGATGGTCAGGGTGGAATCAATCCGTCCCCTCTATGGTGGCGGCTAAGTTATATTATAATGGCCATGGTCCACTTCCCAAATGTAGGCGGGAAGGGATCCCACAACGGCCAAATTTGAAGGGGGATAACTAGTAAAAGCTATCTGACAAACGTAGTCTTCGCCTGCAAAAGGCTCTGGTGGTGACGCTGCGGTGGGCTCCGCGATGACCTCCGTCCTGTCATCCTGGCGGTCTTGGTCTTGTTGCACCGATATGGAAACCTTTGCTTGATTCCTCGGGACCCCGCGCCTGCGCTTGTCTCCTTAGTACCAAAGAGGAAACTGGTACACTGCGCCCGCTAGTGCCCGCCTGGTCTTGGTCATCATGGCTCATGTCATATAAACCTCGCGAGGTGCACCTTGCATAGATATCTCCACTCCTCGGGAGCCAGCCTAGTGAGGCCGCCCCCAGGGACGTCTTTGTGTCGTCCAGCTCGCGAGGCTTGGGCCCTCGCAAGGGTCCTGAGTTATTGTTACTGAAGCTGAGCCATACCTGGCCGTTGACGGAGCCACGTCGTGGGCCGCAGGCTTGAAAGTCTGGGTACCCCCACTGTCTGGCACTGACATAGCCCCCGGGCCCAAGGCGTGCTCGAACTTGGCTTCCAGGCGAAGTCATGTGTGGAGCGTAGCGGGCCCCAACCGCCTGCGGCCTCGGTTTACGCGTGGTGATTGATGGGACATGGGCACCTCCACTCCCCAGGCAGCCTCGGCAATCGTTCGACTTGATGAGACTCTGCAGCATGCAGAGAAAAGCCATCATAACTTGCGATGGTGGAGGCCGGCGGTTGGCCTCCTCTCGGCTATGGGGTGGAGCCCGCTTTGCTCATCTGCTTCTCGTTGCCTGCTCTCTCTTCTTCCTTGTTGCTTCGTTGTCTTGCTGTCGTTCCCATGGCGCCGATTAGGAGGTTTTCCACAGCAGAGAAAGGAAAAACTCCCCACGAGGAGGCCGCTCCCGCCAAAGAAAAGGCTGATCCACCCCCGTGGCGCCGGCGATAGGCCGGAGGTGACATGGCCTTGGTACGAGCGACCTCCGCCTGGCTTCCCGCTTCCTTTGTACACCCAGGCGCAAGGCTATAGCGGAGGCGGCAGCGCCCCCGCGCCACGCCAACGATAATCGTGGTGGTCAGGCTGAGGTGGCACGGTCCGTAGGCCCGCGAGCCCACAATGAGGGCTCCTCACGGGAGTTTGTGTTGTGGGCGGCAGTGCCACCGCGCACGTGGATTCCTCTCCCACGGTTCTTCGCCGAGGAGATGCCACCGAGAGGGCCACTCGAACTGTGGTTGCAGCACGCTGAGTGCTGCAGTCTGGCCACGGGGGCGGAGGTCGAGGTCGTCCCCCCGGGCAAGATCTTCATGACCAGAGGATGGGGCGAGCTCGCTCGCGCTTGCCGTGTGGAGGGGCCCCTTGCCATCCATTTCGAGCGCGATGGCGCCTCCACGTTGTTCTTCAAGGTATTCGACGAGGAAGGCCATCGCCTGGAGTGCTGCCTCGGAGGAAGCCACCAGCATGGCGCGGCAGCAGGCGCTGAGCCTGCTCCCGGTCCTGCCGATAGCTCCTCCAGCAGAAGCGACGACTCCTGGGACTCCAGCGACTGTCCCGAGCCAAGCGAGTCCCCAGAGTCGAGCGATGACAGCTATGTGCCTTCGAGAGCAGGCTCTGACCGTGCCCGGAGCACGGCAGCAGCATCCGCTCGGCGTCGTCGATGACTTGGATGAGGATGGCGACGGCCTCTCGTGGCCCACTGTTGATTATGGCATCGATGTCGATGCCCATAGTTAGGGATCCTTGAAGTTTTTCTTCTTTTGTTGCCTGCGAGGAATAGAGACAAACCCCATGGGGGTGTCTAAAGAACCTGTAATGCTTTTGCTCCAATGTTTATCATTCCTATTATAAAGTTGCGGCTGCGTATCTTGCTTCGGCATTGTTCCCCCTTTTCGTCCTTGTGGTAGCTTAGCGTTCTAGGCCCGCAGGTCCTAGTCCCCAGGCAAGCTTCGGCCGTCGCTGGTATGCCATGTCGCGATGCCGTGGTCAAGGCCACGTGGTGAGGGGCCCAAGGTCCGGTAAGAGCTCCTGAGGCGCGATGCTCAAGAGGTCCGCTTTGTCATGCAAGCAACTTCCTCAAGGCCGAAAAGGAAGGCGGATGTGATCAACGTCGAAGTCAATGAGCTCGGTGCGGTAGTTGTCGGGTTGACCGAAGGTGACAGGGAGGCAGATCTGCCCTATCGTGGTGGTGGAGCCGTCAGTCACTCCTGAGAAAGGCTTTGTGGGCTGCACCTGATCATATGGCACTTGGAGGCGGTCGAACGTCTCGATGGAAAGAACATTGAGCCTAGCACCACCATCGATGAGGGTCTTGGTGAGAACTACATTGTTGATGATGGGCGAGCAAAGCATCGAGAGGGCACCGGTAGTTGCCGCCCACTTGAGCTGGTCGGACGAGCTGAAGGTGAAGGTGCACTAAGACCACCTAAGAGGACGTGTGGCCTTGAGCCTGGGGAGGGCCGCTTTCACCTCACGAGCGAACTGCTTGAAGATGCGTTGAGAGGCTGGGGCCTGAGCGCCGCCCAAGATGCAGGCGATTGCGCGAGGCTCCTCGAAGCCTCCAGCTCCCTCGTCCTGGTGGTGGTCGTCATTCCTTCTATACGGTGGTTGCAGCGGAGGGAGGCCGGCGTTGCCCTGAGGATGGTCCTCACGAGGCTGATCCCTCCAAGCGCCCTCGCGAGGCAGGACCTACCAACGGTCCTCACGAGGCTGATATCGCCACTCCTGGCGGGGGTCGTGGTCGTCCCAACGTCCTCCACTTCGTCCTCCTCCGCTACCATAGCCTTGGCCGTTGCGCTTCATCCTGATGGCCCTGAGCTCTTGACAATCATTTTTCTTGTGGCTGTGTACGTTGTGGAAGACGCATAACGGACATCTGCCCTTGGATGAATCTGGGTGGTCGCAGCCGCGCTTCATCTCCGATTCGGCCTCGAGCACGGTCGCCACCTTGCGCTTCAATTCCTTGGTCTTGGCCTTCTTGTCTTCTGGGTCGGCAACTGGGAGCTTGAGGAGGGAGAGACGTCATTCCTCAGCTCTAGCGCACTTGGTCGCCATGTTGAATATCTCTAGAGCCGTGCACATGTCCTCATGGATGGCGAGCTCCTCCTTCATCTTGACATCACGGACGCCATCGGAGAACGCCGAGATGATGGCCTTGTCCGAAACCTTGGTGGTCTTGAGGTGTATGTTGTTGAACCGCTGGATGTACTTCTACAGGGTTTCCCCTAGCTGCTGCTTGATGCGTTGCAGGTCACCCTCAGTAGGCGGGCCGTCGCGAGTGCCCTGGAAGTTGGAGACAAAACTCTCGCGCATCTTGCCCCAAGAGAAGATCGATCCTGGTGGCAGGTTCAGGAGCCATCAGTATGCGCCATCCTTGAGAACCATGGGGAACCAGTTCTCCATGACATTCTCGTCGCAGCTGAATGCCTCGATGCTCAGCTCATAGAGTTGCAGGAACTCGGCAGGGTCAGGGGTGCCGTCATGGCGCGGAGGCAGGTTGGGCTTGAACTTCCCTAGCCAGACGAAGCTGCACAATTCGGGAGTGAAGGCTCGGCGGCCCGCCGTGGTCTCGGGAGCCCATCGCGGAGTTGGAGCCTGGCCTTGGCGCACACGCGCCGCCACCGTAGGCGGCGTGCAGTCTTGATGCCGTGGTGTAGGGAGCACTGGAGCACCTTCTTGCGGACGCTGGACCTCCTGACACCTTTCTTATTCGTGCGTGGTTGCCCTGCGTGGTGTGTCACGCCGTGTGGCCGCGCACCTCGGTCCGAGGACTAAGTCTTGATGGGGAGGTGGCGGAGGTGCTCCATGGGGTACGCCACCCGCGGCAAGAGGCGGGCGAGGTAGCGAGAGGGACGGTGTAGGAGAGCCCCTAGCGGCGCTGACAAGCTCGGTGATGCAGTCGAGCTAGTCTACGTAGAGGTCGTCCACAGGGGGTAGCACAAGAGCTCGCGCACCATGAGAAGCGCAGCCTGCGCGTCCGTCGGCCCACGACGAGCGTGAGACAATGAGCCGGCCAGAGTCAGCGACGGAGTGGCGGTGTGCCCGTCACGCCGCATGGAGGGGTGTTCCGATGAAGCTTGCTACTCGTGGCCGCCGGGCCAATGGCGGTGTTGGCGGCAGGTGATGAAGAACGACAGGGAGCCCCGCCGACAAGCGACCCGAGCGGCGAGGGCGGCCTGACGCTTTGCACGGGCTCGACGGGAGTCAGGCATGGAAGCAGTGGAGCGGTGGTGAGTCGACCGACGGAAGAGAGGCTTCGCCGCGCCCCTACCTGGAGCCAAGTGTCGGATTCAAGGTTCTGCAGACACTTGAGGATCGAACTCTAGGGTGCATGCGAAGAACTCTCCCTACCCAGTCTGCCGCTCAACAATTCCATAGCCTAGCTCGACGAACCGAAGGGATAGGAGATACAACATTTTATCCTAGTTCGGGTCACCTTGCGGTGTAATACCCTACTCCAGCTTTGTGGCGGATTGCCTCGAGGGGCTGAGGATGAACTAGTACAGTGGTAGAAAAACCTCGGGAGGTGAGGTGTTCTTGAGCTCGATGAGCTGGTGAGATATTCAGGGTGGAATCGAGCCGTCCCCTCTATGGTGGTGGCTATGTACTATTTATAATGGCCCTGGTCCTCTTCCCAAATGTAGGCGGGAAGGGATCCCACAACGGCCAAATCTGAAGGGAGACAACTAGTACAAGCTATCCTGGCAAAAGTACTCTTCGCCTGCAAAAGGCTCTGGTGGTGACGCTGCGATGGGCTCCGCGATGACCTCCGTCCTGTCATCCTGGCGGTCTTGGTCTTGTTGCACCAATATGGAAACCTTTGCTTGATTCCTCGGGACCCCGCGCCTGTGCTTGTCTCCTTAGCACCAAAGAAGAAACTGGTACACTGCGCCCGCTAGTGCCCACCTGGTCTTGGTCATCATGGCTCACGTCATATAAACCTCGCGAGGTGCACCTTGCATAGATATCTCCACTCCTCGGGAGCCAGCCTAGTGAGGCCGCCTCCAGGGAGGTCTTTGTGTTGTCCGGCTCGCGAGGCTTGGGCCCTCGCAAGGGTCTTGAGTTGTTGTTACTGAAGCTGAGCCGTACCTGGCCGTTGACGGAGCCACGCCGTGGGCCGCAGGCAGGAAAGTCTAGGTACCCCCGTTCCCAGGACACCGACAGAGTGCAGCCAAGATATTTAGCTTGGACTAGAGAATCATACATAGTGTGAGAGAGAGACATGTAGATGGAGCATATATGCATGCGAACTAGAAAGACCCCCCCCCCACACACACACACATAAAGAGAGAGAGAGAGACGGAGAGAGAGGGAGAGGGACCAACAAGGTTTGTGTGTTGGATGCGTGCGACCGAATTGAATATTGTCGGCGAGAGAGAGAGTAGGAGTCCGGGAGAGGGGGAGGTCGCATTTTATGCATCAAAGACTGATATAAACCTTGTTTCGATTTAAACTTGCATTCAAATATTTAAATTGGAGAACATGTTGTCTGCAATCCACACATGAACGGAGATATGCTTATATCAAACAAGCTCATTAATTTGACTTTCAACATGTTCATGGGGTACTATAATAATGTACAACATGCTACTCGATTGAGGTGTTCAATTTCCGATTTAGTTCACTATTTTGACCTGGTGAACGAGCTATTTCATTGAATCAAGATATTTCTTTTTGGGTTTGATTCCCGTTTTTGTGTGGGTCAACTATTTGTCATATAGTAAGTCATTTGCAACGACCATGTAAAAACACATTACTCCCGAGCATCATCTCTCCATCTAAAAACAGAAGTGGCAAGCTAATATTTCAAAATTTGAACGAACTGTTAAACACCCTCTACTCGGTGGAATTCGCCCGAGAAAATAAATGGGAGACTCGATATTACCGGCCTATGTGGGATACACATCAATTGGCCCGTTGTACATCGAGGGTAGGTTCCTAACTTCATCCAAGCACGCCTTCCCCTCGGTAGAAATGACATGTGCTGAATAATTCGTAAACCATGGTCGGCAAAACACCCTCTCCTTGCCCGAAATCGTCGCCGCGACTATTTCAAAACACACCCTCCTCGCCCGAAATAGCTCATGCCCACTATTCAAAATTCCTCGCCTGAAATCACTCGCGCCCACTCTATTTCAAAACACGCCCTCCTCGCCCGAAATTGCTCGCGCCCACTATTTGGGAGACACAAAGTTACTCTACTATCCCTGACCCTCAGTACACAAACCCAAGCCGAGAAGCCTAAAGGCAGGGGTAGAACTGTAACACCCCCACATTTCAGAAAAATGCGTCTATAAGACATGGTTCCCCGTCCCAGTTCCCCATTCATACCTCATGGGCGCCAAATCACCTTCTCCCTGGAAGCTCCCTTCTCACAAGCCGCGAAACCTCAGCCCCTCCTCCATGGCGCCCCCACTGCACAAAATTCATAGCCGCACTCCTCCCTAACGCCGAAGACACTGTCCATTTGCCATCGTGCACTGGGCCATGTGCCTCTCACTCAGTGATGCCAGAGCTGCCTCGACGACGGCCGCGTGAACCGTATCGGAGCCGATTCACCCCCGCTATTGTTCACGGCACCGGAGTGGCTCCAACTTCGGACCTTTCCAGAGCCCGGACGCTCCTTCCCCGTAGCCGTTGACTCTCGCGACATCTTTACTTCGCTGCCGCCGATAGCCACCGCAACCGCGCTGGCCTCACTGATTTAGGCGTCAGTTGTCTAAAGTTTTATTCAGGGCCAATCGATTCCCTATGGGAAGCAGAATCACTCGAGGCGGCGGATCTCCTAGGGTGCTGGTTTGCTGGTGTCTAACATAATGGTGCGGGGGCGCAAGTTCGCCACGGAAGCAGCGCTTAGATGGCTATCTTAGAGTTGCGTGGGTTGAAGGTACTGTCGCCACCGGATCTGGATGATGGCCAGTCTTTGTGGATTGGCTTGGGCGCGGCGCAACCATGGCAGTGCGGTGGGGCTGGGAGAGGGGTTTTGGTCGAGGCCACAGATGTCAGAGGCAGGTTGCTCTGCCGGTGGTCGCTGGCTCTTCGGGGAAGATTCCGAACAGTGTCATCCGGGAGGCACAAGATTACCATCAAGCCATCCGGCATAGATCAGACGGTACCAAAATAAAATAAAATCATGTAACCTCAATTTAGTCTTCAGTCAACAGACGTGTGACCAATCTCGTACCTAGCTGTTGATCTCTTAGGGTATTTCATCAGATAAGAGAGATGTGTCATTCTTAACATTTTGCGTTTTCTGCCTCTTTAGCCACACCGTCTTCCGACTCACCGCAGCTGCTATAACAAGGGAAGCATACACCAGAAGGGAGCTATAGTCCCCATTCAATTGTTCCCTGAATCGAATGCGCCTGCCCAACATGGACAGCCACAACAACTGTAGGGCCATCGACAAGTTAGCACAAGATGCTCACTCCTATGGATGGCGGCCAGATAGGTTGTACCCTCATCTTAGTTGTGTGCAACATTTATGGCTTTGTTATTCATTTAAGCATGGAAAATAGATTATCACATTTCACTGTATATTGGTGCTGATCTCTTACAGGTCTTGTTTAGGAGTTAACGATGTCCCATAGTTCACCTAAGAGACTTATTCTTTAGGTAAAGCTGTTGCAGAGTTATCATCCATCAGCCAATGCTATCCCACAGGTGGTTATTATAGTATTATACCACTTCTAGTATTACCTATGTTGTTCTTTAATACTTTTGTGTGCCATCTAGTTAATCTCGTGTAAAATGATACATATTTTGTAGCTTTCATCGGTGTTCTCCCTTTAGTTTTTGAGACATGTTGCTGCTAGTTAACCCCAGTCCTACTATTTATGTCGTCTCCTACAGGCACTCATTACATATATCTAACTACTAGTTGTCTTCCACGCATGTCAGACATAATTGCACACACTGATTTATCCACGAGAACCTCACGGAGCAATGTACCGGCCAGCACACTTGACGTCAATGATACCCAATATGATGGAACATGTAAAGGCAGTTCTTCACAAGACTTGTACAAAGAAGATGGATCCTATTCACCCCACAAGGTCCTTGCTCTAACTTGGCCCGTGATATGGGTACAACATGCATATAATGTCCTGGAGTGCATCTACTCTATTGCAATGCCTTGTGCTTAGCCTGCTACTCATGCATGTAAATATGGCATGCCTTCCTGTTTTTCAGTACCTATTCCATTCAAGATAACATGTTTTCAAATTCAAGTACCGTCGTGGGTTTGTCACAGCAGATGTCCTCATGAAAGTACTTAGTCGTGGAGCCATCGCAACGGGTTAGCTTAAAGGGGTTAAAGAGGACAAGGCACGCAAGAGAGGTTTATACTAGTTCGGCCCCTTACGATGAACGTAAAAGCCTACGTCTAGTTGTGATGGAATTGATGGGGTTTCGATGACCAGGGAGCGAATACGCTTTGCCTGGGTCTCGAGTTGTTGTCTGTTGTCCTGAACCGCCGCCAGGTCGTCCCCTTATTTATATGGGTTGGCGCCCGTCGGTTTACACAGTCCCGAGGCTGGCTGATAAACATGTCCGGCTCGGTCTCCGCTCTTTCTACCTTACAATGCAAGTTACATATTAATGTCGGTTTATAGCTACATGCCTTCAACCGGTTCTAGGCCCTGGGCCTTTACACATCGTCGTCGTCTGTCTTCATGGGCTTCGAGTATAATGAACTACTGATGAAGTTAACCCGGCCTCTCCGGGCCGGTTTACGCCAGGTAGTAATATCCCCAACATTAGGCCCCAGACGGATTTGAACCTGGTTCATATCAGTCATCAGGAAAACTTCGTCTTCAACATCTTCACAAAATTTTGTAAACCGCCGTGACGTCACCTTCCCGGGCCGTGGTAAACCGTCCTGACGTCATCTGTTATTAAAAACTGTGTATGACACATCTTCACTAATGGGTCTTCGATAGTCAAGGCGACAGCTCCGCTTTACTTCCAAATTTCTGGCTCCTCGATTTTCGTGCCTGACACTTATCCCTTGCCTTTATAAATAGGGTCGAGGGGTCATTTTCACCTTTTCCCCCTCGTGCCTCTTCGCGTTATCGTCTTCCTTGCGCCGCTCAGCCTTTGGAGCTCCGCCGCCACCGTCGATCGTCACCTCTGCTTCAACTCTGGCCTCTGCATCACCCTGAACGGACCAAAGAACTGCGGCGCTTCCCCGCTTCTTCATCAGCACTGGTAAGCTCTCTACTCTTCCGCCATAGATCTGTTCTAGGGTTTCGACATTCTTCGGTGTTCGTCGGAGTTCATTGCTTGTATGATAGCCTTTTGATCCAAACTTTGATGTTCATCATGTTCAATGATAGCCGTAGCCTTTTCTTTTCCATCTAACGCACCTCGTTAAAATAGAAGATCCCATCTGAACCTCCATCCATTGCTTCGGTACTTCTTCTTAGGTCTGAGTATATTTTCTTTTTCTGTCATGCGGCAGATCCAAAACTATAACATCAACATGTGAAATCTGTTTTCCTTCACTTATACATCTGTAGACTTGTATCCTTAGCATCAGACTAGGCGGTTTAACCTTTCGAAAAAATGATGACCCGGTATATACCATTAGTCCCCTTGTTGAACCGCCAATGTACTTCAATTTATAGCCTTCATTTCGTAAATTCCGGTTTATGATCAATCAACTCCGGTTTAACAACAAGCTTACATCCTTGTACCGCCGCATAATTGTCCACTATAAATCTTGAACCGTTAATTATCATGTTGTAGATCATTCATTGCCATGGCTAAGCAAGTATATGAATGCATTTGGGTCCCTTGTCGAGTGACTGAAGAACAGTTAGACAACCTTGTCAAAATGGGCGCTTTAAGCAGCAAAGATATCATTCACTTGAGGGTCCCTGACCCGGAATGTCCTCCTGCCCCCAAAGACGGAGAGGTTATTGTATTTTCTGATCACTTAGGCCGGGGCTTCAACCCTCCCGGTTCAAAGTTTTTCCGGGATGTACTGTCCAGCTTTCAACTGCGCCCACAAGATATCGGTCCTAACTCGGTGACCAACATCTGCCACTTCCATGTTTTTTGTGAGGCTTAACTTCAAGAGGAACCCATAGTAATTGTTCAGGAATTCTTTCACCTAAACCGTCGCATAGAGTTCAAAGACGGACCCAACACATAACTGGGTGGAATGGTGGTTCAGAAAAGAAAAGAAGTCACCTTTCCTCATCCCACTCTCCACAGTCACCCCACAGAGTGGAACCAGACCTAGTTTTATTGGAAGGACACGTCTCCAGCTGACGAAAATCCCTTGCCGGGTTACCATCCAGAACGTCTGAGTAACACACATCCTCTTCCTCAAAGGCTGACCGCCAAAGAAAGGGCTAGATATGCTCCTCAACTTGTCGGTGTTCTGGGAACGGGGGTCCCCGGACTTGCCTGCCTTCGGCCTGCGGCGTGGCTCAAATGGGGGCCCAGCACGACCCTTCTTCATCAACACTAGACTCAACACCCTCGCGAGGGGCCAAGCCTCGCGGGGCGGATGACACGGTGCTTCCTCAGGCGCGGCCTCCTCGGGCTGGCTCACGAGGAGGCGGAGAGATCAAGGCAGGGTACCTCGCGAGGTGCCGATGCCGCAAACCATGACGACCAAGGGTGCCAGGCGGGCGCCAGCCCGCGCAGTGTCCTCCCTTTCCTCTTTGGTGCAAAGGGGGCAAGCGCAGGCGAGTGGATCAAGCAAAGGCATCCATTTCGGTGCAACAAGACCAAGACCAGTCCAACGGTGGGAAGGAGGTCATCGTGGAGCCCAGGACGACGTCACCACAGGGCCTTTGGCAGGCGAGGACCAACTTTAGTCAGGATAAGTGTACCAGATGTTCCCCTTCGAATTTGGCCAATTGTGGCGCCCTTCCCGCTCAATATTTGGGAAGAGGCCCAGGGCCTTTGCCTATAAATAGGACTAGCCACCCCAGGGTAGAGGCAGAGTAAGAATTGGATAGCACAGGTACAGACACACTGAGAGAGAGAGAGAGAAGGGCGGCTGAACTCCCCTAGCAGTTCATCGTTCCAGCAAGAACACGCCCTCACGAGGCTGTTCTCCTTTGTACTGTTCATCATCATCAGCCCAAGAGGCAATCCACCCACCACACCGTAGTAGGGTATTACACCACATTGATGGCCCGAACCAGTATAAACTTTGTGTCTCTTGTGCTGTTCATTCTATAGTTTAGATCCTTGCGAGACGGAGAGGTAGAGGGCATCATCTCCGAGCGCACCCCAGAGTTCGAACCTTAAGGGTCTGCCGGAACCGTGATCCGACATTTGGCGCGCCAGGTAGGGGTGCGCCGGAATCTGTCTTCCACCGCTCCACTCTCCTTCGACTGTCGCATCCATGTCTGACGCTCGTCGGGCCCGCGCCAAGCGCCGGGCCGCCATCGCTTCCCGCGTCGCCCAGAAAGCTCCCGTCTGCGGGTGTCCTCGTCGTTCCCCATCGCCCGCCGTCAACGCCGCAACCGGCCCGGCGGGGAATGAACAGCAAGCATCGTCTCAGCACCCGTCTGAGCGGCGAGATGGCCGCACCGCTACTCCGTCGATCACGCCAGCTGGCTCCTCGTCCCACGCGCTCCGCGCGCCCTTGGAGGCTCGAGCTGTGCTCATTGCGGCAAACGAGCTCATGCGCTACCGTCCCGTCGACGACGTCTAGGAAGACTGGCTCGACCGCGTCGCCGAGCTCGTCCGCGCCCCAGGGGGCTCTCCTGCACCATCCGCTCTGCTGCGCCGCACCCCGCCCCGCGCGGGCAATGAAGCTCCAGGGGCGTACCAACCGCCTCCTCTCCAAGAAGACGCCATGGCTCCAAGGCGCATGGCCCCTGGGCGGAACCCGCTCCGTCAGGCGCCAGCCCAGCAAGAACGGAGCTGCCAAGAAGTCCCTCGACCGCAAGAGGCTGCCTGAGCGCTTCCTGCTTCGGCTCGCTGCAACCCTGCTCCAGCTCCGGCACGTCAAGACCCCGCACTGCTCCCAGCTGCAGCGCAAGGGGACCCGCAAGGCCAAGCTCTCCCTCAACCGAAGCCTCCCGTGGCCACCGCAGGCTGCCGCGCCTACACCACCGAGCTGCTTAGCGTCGCGTGGCCCGGCAAGTTCAAGCCAGACCTGCCTCCTCTCTACGACGGCATGACTGATCCCGCAGAGTTCCTCCAGCTCTATGAGCTGGGCATCGAGGCTGCCAGCGGGGATGAAAAGGTCATGGCGAACTGGTTCCCCTTGGCGCTGAAGGAAGGAGCTCACACCTGGCTCCTGAATCTGGCTCCAGGCAAGATCTCCTCCTGGGACCAGATGCGCACCCGCTTCATCGCCAACTTCCAAGGTACTCGCGACCGGCCGCCCGCCATGAGCGACATGCGCCGCATGAAGCAGCAACCTGGGGAGACACTGCAAAAGTACATCCAACGCTTCAACAGTGCGCGCCTCAAGATCCCCAAGGTGTCCGAGGAAGCCATCATCTCGGCCTTCTCCGATGGCGTGCGCGACGTCAAGATGAAGGAGGAGCTAGCGATGCATGAAGACCTCTGCACCTCCCTGAGCTGTTCAACTTGGCGACCAAGTGCGCTAGAGCTGAGGAGGGGCGTCTCTCCCTCCTCGAGCTGCCTGCCGCAGACCCAGAAGAGAAGAAGCCCAAGGCCAAGGACGTGAAGCGCAAGGGGGCTGCCGTACTCGTAGCAGAACCGGACACCAAGCGGGGCAAGGATCTGCCCGAATCCTCCAGGGACAGCCGGTATTGTGTGTACCACGACCTCCACACCCACAACACCAACGAATGTCAAGAACTCCGCGCCGTGCGAGAAGGAAGGATCGGCCGTCGCCCTGACCGCGCTGACCGGGGCTACGGCCGAGGAGGAGGAAGAAACCCAGGACGCTGGGAAGACCGCGGCCCGCACCAAGGGTGGCGTGATCAACCTCGCGAGGACCGCTGGCAAGACCTGCCTCGCGAGGGGGACTGGAGGGATCAGCCTCGCGAGGATCGCCCTCATGGCAACGCAGGCCTCCCTCCGATGCCGCCTTAGCCAAGGAGGAATGAAGACCGCCATCAAGACGAGGGGGCTGGGGGCTTCCAAGAGCCACGCGCAATCGCCTGCATCCTGGGCGGAGCTCAAGCCCCAGCCTCTCAACGCATCTTCAAGCAGTTTGCCCGAGAAGTGAATGCAGTCCTCCCCAAGCTCGAAGCAACGCGCCCCCTCAAGTGGTCGGCGTGCACCATCAAGTTCAGCTCAGCAGATCAGCTTAAGTGCGCGGCCACAGCCGGGGTCCTCCCGATGCTTTGCTTCCCAGTCATCAGCAACGTACTGGTCACCAGGACCCTCATCGATGGTGGAGCAGGCCTCAACGTCCTGTCCGTGGAAACATTCAACAACCTCCAAGTGCCCTATGACCAGCTTCAGCCAACCAAGCCTTTCTCCGGAGTCACCGACGGTTCCACAATCCCGATCGAGCAGGTCCGCCTCCCTGTCACCTTTGGGGCCCGCAGCAACTACCGCACCGAGCTCATCGACTTTGACGTCGCCCACATCCGCCTGCCGTACAACGCCATCCTCGGGTACCCAGCGCTGGCCAAGTTCGTGGCCGTAACTCACCACAGCTACAATGTCCTCAAGATGCCAGGGAGTGGCGGCGTCATCACGGTGCCATGTGAAGAGAAGGATGCAGTGTGTTCCCTGGAGCGAGCCTTGCAGGCCGCGTCGCTAGAAGACCCAGATCGCGGAAGCAGGAGGCTTCCCGAGATCACCCCCAAGAAGAAGAAGACGTCGTCAGGCTCTGCCCCTCAGGAGGCAGGCCCCTCAGGGCCCGTGCCTGCCCAGGGGGACCCTCCTTCCATCGCATAGGAAAGTGCGCCCGGCGCCCTCCTCAGGCAGGGCTCGGGGGCTCTCACCTTGAGGGCCACCGACCTAGCCAGGGTCACGAGGGAGGCGCTTGGGCACCATGTGGAGGCGTGTTTCAAACCACGTTTCCCTCGAGAAGGAGCGAGGCAAGGAGGGTCAGACCAGCAGGAGTTCGTTAACAAGGTCACTCAAGAGCTACAGGAGTCAAGGATCATGAGAGGTTGCCGTCGTCCACCAGCTGTAGCTCCACATCCAGGCGAGGATGGTGGGTTGCGTGTCTGCATCGACGTACCAGGGCTCAATCAAGTCGCCACGATGGAGCGTCTCTGGCCCTCACAAGTGGGACATTGTGGAGGTCCACCCCACAGCTATGTTCGCATGCCTTACGGCTTGCCGAGCGTTGCTGCTGCGTACCAGCGCCTCATGAGGGGCATCATGGAGACTCAGGAAGACGGGCGTTTCGCAGTCCTGGCGGAGATGGAGATGATTCGCGAGGAGCCACCAGCGCCTCCGGAGCCTCCCGAGGCCCCAGGGCTTAGGGGCTCATGAGGATCGGCTTCCGAAGCCCACCGAGTCTGCCGCACCAACGCCACTTCGCCGTCGACATCTTCAGGTGACATCTTTCAAGCTTCATTCCCAGCTGGGAGCGCCCTCCCAGGGTTGCATTACTCCCAAGCCGCGTGGGTCCGTCCCTGCGGCATGTATCCCTTTTTATTTTTCGGTCGTTAGTTTGCCTTGTTGGGGGCGCCCCTCGGGGTGCATCATCCCCAAGCCGCTCTGGCTAGGCCCAGCGGCATGTATCTCCCTCGCGTTTATTTCCAACTATGCATTCGCCTATCATGCTTGATCACCTGATGTCTGTCCACTACACCTCTTCTTCTCCATGTCGACCACTTGCACGTTAAAGGGGGGGTGCATGACCATCGCGACTCAGGGCTCTTACCGGCTCTCCAGCCCTCACCCTCTGGCCTTGTCCACGGCATCGCGACCTGGCATACCAGCGACGGCTGAGACAAGCTCGAGGGCCGGGACCCGAGGACGTAGAGTGCCGGCATCTAACCGAATTTTGCAGGAACACATCTCAAGATACGGCCCAGTGCCAGGCACAACCCGCCTAGAGGTAGGGCCTTGTGAGTCCCGCGCTGGCTCACGGGTGCCCAGATACACCTCACCTAGCCCTACCGTGCAGGCCACCTGTCAAGGCGGGGCTGTACACGCCCCGGGGGCTCCTCCCGGAGGGGAGCCCCTTCCCACGTACCAGTGGAAGCACCATGCTCCGCGCTGGCTGACGACACTGCCGAGGAGCGGCTATGCCCGTACACATACGGAAGCGCTATGCTCCGCGCTGGTGATAAACAACTGAGGGTGGCCTCCGGGCCGCATTAACCTCAGGAAGCCCAGAGCTCAGTGGCTGGCCTCATCGCAACGCCTCCCCTCTGGAGCGCCGTGCGAGGGGGCTAGGCACGGGGGCTACGACTGGGTCACACCCAGACGTACGCCGCTCAGCCAGGCCCTTCGGGCCTGGTTCGTCGCGCGCCTCTCCCCGAGCGGAGCCAAGGTATGAAGGTCGTTTGAGCGTCAAGGGGGACCCCTGAGCATCGCGACTCAGGGGCCTAACTGGTCCCATAGCCCCTCACTCCTTAGTTCCGAAAGGCTATGCTTGGTGAGGTACGCACGGGGCCGGGCTCTGCAGACGTAGAACGGTGGTCTCACTCGCCTTTCACCTCACCACCCGCTATTTGCGCGTTAAGGGGGACCCCTGAGCATCGCGACTCAGGGGCCTAACTGGCTCCGTAGCCCCTCACTCCTTAGTTCCGAAAGGCTATGCTGGGTGAGGTACGCGCGAAGTCGGGCTCTGCAGACGTAGAACGGAAGATACACCTACATCACACTTCGCTACTTGTTGTTCGTGGGCCAAGGGGGAATCCTGAGCATCGCGACTCAGGAGCCTAACTTGTCACGTAGCCCCTCACTCCTTTGGTCCCATCCTGGTTTCCGGTCGGGGCTAATGCTGGGTGAGGTACGCGCGCGGCCGGGCTCTGCTGGCGTAGAACACATGCAAGTAGGGAAGAAATGCATAAAACTCAAAGAAAGTAAAAGCAAAATATTACAGTCCATACTGTCATGTCAGTACCAAACGCAAGTTTAAATGCCTCCTCGAGGCGTGATGCATGTGCAGCAAGTAAAAGAAGAACAGGAGTGGCAGCGGAGTCACTTGTCGGCGGTGGGGCAGCGCGGAGTGGCCTCGCTTCATGGAGCAGTAGGGCCGGCGGCGCCTTCCTTTGGCCTGGTGCTGAAGGCCCGGAACTTCCCCAGCAGTGCCTCCGCACGCCCCTTCACGGCTTGGACAGCGGCGGCAGCACCCTCGCCGCTCACCGGCTCCAGCAGGCTGTCGAGGTCGGCGCCGGGATCGCGAAGATAGATGTGGGCGAAGACCCGCGTCAGTGCAGCAGAAGACAGGACGCGCGCCTCGGCCTCAGCCGTGGGGCCGAGGCCAAGGGCAACATCTCCAAGGGCCTTAACCAGGAAGGGAAGCAGCTTGGCGGGGCCATCTTCGTCACCAGCCAGCGGGCTCTCCAGGCCGCTCTCGTAGAGCGTCTTCAGCGAAGCACGGGCATCTTTCTCCATGTCTGCGAAGGCCACGCGATCCTCGGCAAGAACACGAGCCTTGTGGTCCAGCTCGGCCTTCGTCACCTCCAGCTCTTTCTTCAGCGCGTCTAGGCGGGCTCGGCGCTTCTTGAGCTTGGCCTCCTGATCCTCGATGGCCGCCTCGCGAGCCTTCGCGCCTTCTTCCTGCTCCTGGCGAAGGCGGACCTCCCTCGCGAGCTGGTCCCGCAGGCCCTGCAGCTCGTCCTCCAGCTCCTTGCAGCGGCCACGGACTCCAACCACCTCTCCCAGGGCCGCGTCTGGGGCGGCCTTCGCCTTGAGGGTGGCCTCTCTCTCTCCGTCACAGGCCGTTGAGGCCTGAACCAGCACCGCTCGAATCGAGGCGTCAGAGCGAATCCACCCCGAGGCCAGTTCCAGGCGCCCGGCCACCAGGCGAGGGTCAGCGCCAAGAAGATCCTGCCGCAGCCGGTCCAGTTCAGCAGCGGCACGCTCCAGGATGGAAGAAGAAGGCGGAGAAACATCGGCGCGCCCCAAGACAACAGGAGGAGTCGGGGAAGCAGCGGTCGGTGGAACGGGAGGAGAAGGTAGCGGCGGCGAGACCATAGTGTCCTGAGGTGGAGTATGCTGCGCCTCGGCGGTCGTGGCAGCGGCAGCAGGCAGGAGCACCTCGGGGGTCACTTGGGCCATGGGGGCTGGGCTCTCCCCAGCCAGCTCAGCCAAGCCTCGCAAGGATGAGCGGGCAGGAGAAGCCCGTGCCTCACGATCGCCCCCACCCGCAGGCGGAGGCGTTGCCGCGGATGGGGCCTCGGGAGCCCCCTTAGACTTCTTCGCCGCGGGCGCCAGCCTATTCAAGGAGAAGGAAACATCAAGCCCCAGCGGCGGAACAAGAAACAAAGGCGAAGGATCAAGCACTTACGGGTCGTCGCTGGAGAACTCGAGCAGCCTCCGGCCATACTTGAAGCCAGAAAGCCGGGTGGAGGGATCAGCCTCAGGCGCAGAAGGCGAGTCTGCAGATCGCCCCGGAGCCGGCGCGGACCCGCGGGGGATCAGTCCGGTTCTGCCCTTCTTCGGGATCAGGGGCGAGCTCCCGCTACCTAGCACATCGTCGACCTCATCATCATCGCTTGACGAAAGGCGGAGAGTACGGGACTTGCGCCGGGGGAGGGGAGCCCTTGACTCTCCGTCAGTTGCCTCGGAGTCAGCGCCCTCCTCCCTCTCCTCTTCGCCCTCCTCTCCGCTAGGGTCGCCGGAGGACACGTCCACCAGTCCCTCAGGAGCCACCACAGGCACGGGCCCGTCCCCGTTGAAGACGGGCATCGACTCCACCACCTGCTTCCAGTCGTCGCGAAGGAACAAGGGCGCAGGCGCGCCCTCCAGCCGTGCCACCTCGCCGCCGACCAGGGATTGGAGCGCCGCGGTCACATCCTCGTCGCCCAAGGCCGCGGGGCTCGGGTGAGGCCTCCACATCGGAGGTGAGTACCGCCGACGCGGGGCCAACTGGTGCTCCAGGAACTCCCTCAGCAGCGACGCGCCGGTCAGCCTCGCCGCCGCCGTGCCGGCCGGCTTCAGGTCCGCATCCATCTTCTCCAGAACCGGCTTCACACGGGGGTCCGTAAGCTCCTCCCGGGACCAGTCGCCGGAACTCACGGGCTGCTCCGTGGGTAGGATCAGCCGAGGGTGGATGCGCCTGGCATCCACCAAGACCCACTTGCTCCTGAAGCCCTCAATCCTCTTCCCGGTATTTGAGATGGCAATGGCGCCGCCACACGAGACGAAGCTCGCGCATGCGGAAGGGAAACCACGGGTGACCCGGAGGTAGAAGTAGTGGCGCAGCAAGGCCACTGAGGGTTGCACCCCCACATGAGCCTCGCAGTAGTAGGCGAAGATCGCCATGAGAAGGATGGAGTTGGGGTGGAGATGCAGAGCTTGCAAGTCATAGTGGCGGAGGACAGAGAGGAAGAACTCGGAGAAAGGAGGCACTAGGCCCGCAGTAATGGAGCTTACAAAGAGAGGGTAGAAGGTGCTTCCTCGGCCCTCAGGGGTGGCGGAGCCGACCTTGAACACCCGTGCTCCGTCGACGCCCCACGCCGCCACCATCCGGCGCAGCCGGGCGAGGCTCGCCACCGACACATTCGGCGAGTCCAGGGCCGGCGAGAACCAAGCTTCAGCAGGAGGCTGACGCGGCGCCATGTCTTCCAAGGTCACAGGGGAGCAGATCTGGGAGTTTGGAGGAAGGAAGGAGAGGCGCAAGAAAGGGGATCTGAGCAGCGACAGGAGAAAGAGAAGAGAAAAGCCTGGGCAGACACTGCGCCTTTAACCTGTGCGGTTGCGGGGACACCCACGCCCAATCAACCGCCATGCAGCGCCCAAGGCCGCAGGCTATTAGGGCCCGCGGCGCTTCGCCCTTGCCCTTTCGCCTCTCGGCACGGCCAAGTCCGAGCGCGCCTTGGGCCCGGGGGCTACTGTCGGTGTTCTGGGAACGGGGGTCCCAAGACTTGCCTGCCTGCGGCCTGCGGTGTGGCTGAAATGGGGGCCCAGCACGGCCCATCTTCATCAACACAAGACTCAAGACCCTCGCGAGGGGCCAAGCCTCGCGGGGCGGATGACACGGTGCTTCCTCAGGCGCGGCCTCCTCAGGCTGGCTCACGAGGAGGCGGAGAGATCATGGTAGGGTACCTCGCGAGGTGCCCATGACGCAAGCCATGACGACCAAGGATGCCAGGCGGGCGCCAGCCCGTGCAGTATCCTCCCTTTCCTCTTTGGTGCAAAGGGGGCAAGCGCAGGCGAGAGGATCAATCAAAGGCATCCATTTCGGTGCAACAAGACCAAGAACAGTCCAACGGTGGGAAGGAGGTCATCGTGGAGCCCAGGACGGTGTCACCACAGGGCCTTTGGCAGGCGAGGACCAAGTTTAGTCAGGATAAGTGTACCAGATGTTCCCCTTCGAATTTGGCCAATTGTTGGCGCCCTTCCTGCTCAATATTTCGGAAGAGGCACAGGGCCTTTGCCTATAAATAGGACTAGCCACCCCAGGGTAGAGGCAGAGTAAGAATTGGATAGAACAGGTACAGACACACTGAGAGAGAGAGAGAGAAGGGAGGCTGAACTCCCCTAGCAGTTCATCGTCCCAGCAAGAACACGCCCTCGCGAGGCTGTTCTCCTTTGTACTGTTCATCATCATCAGCCCAAGAGGCAATCCACCCACCACACTAGAGTAGGGTATTACACCACATCGGTGGCTCGAACCAGTATAAACTATGTGTCTCTTGTGCTGTTCATTCTGTAGTTTAGATCCTTGCGAGACGGAGAGGTAGAGGGCATCATCTCCGCGCGCACCCCAGAGTTCGAACCTTAAGGGTCTGTCAGAACCCGTGATCTGACACAACTATCAAAGCTCAGGGCCTTTCTAGCCAATGGTTTGACAGGAGTTGATCTTGCACACTGTTGGATAAGCTGGATAGTTTTACCTTTAAGCCAGCGCCCCGGTTTGATGTGTGAATATACAAGGGACTTGAAGGACGCTCAGCGGCATATTGACTTTCAGCTTACAGATGACGAAGTGTCTAAGGTTGTGAAAAATATGTTGAATGAACCGGAGGATGTCTGTGCTCAAACCGGATTACTCCCTTTCTGTGCCACCAACAAACTGCCAGCTGTAAGAACCATATAAACTGTTTATCTGAAATTGCTTCTGTCCCAATATTCTCTGAAAGTGTGACTATTTTTCTTGACAGGGTGATGACCCATTCTGGAACATGAAATTCCCGCAAGACAAACCGGTGAAGCAACCCGTCAAAAGACCAAGGCTGTGAAAAAACCTTCCAACAGGAAGAGGACCACTGCATCCTCCGATCCACCAGCTAACGATGATGTGGGTAACCCGGATTTAGAAGTAAAACTTGACTCACTTGGTTCATTTTTCATACGCCTTATTGATGATGATTATTGTCAGGACGACGCTGAAACCAGTCACGCTGATGCTGTAGAGGTAATCGTTCTTTCCTCCGATTCAAACCCTTTGCCATCACTAAAAACCGTCAAGCAACTCAGAAAGTTAAATTTTCGCATCCTCTTGCTTATTTGGACCCAAACATTCTTGTGAAGACAGAACAACACGAGGCTCGCCGCACAACCTGGCATAGCGGCCAGGTAGTTAGCTCCTCCGGTTTACCGAACAGTCCCGTTCGAAAACGCCGATCAGAGGTCTCTTATTCCCTTGACACTCCACGCCCCAAAGCTGGTTGTTTTCGTCAACCTCTTAACCCATCTGATTCAAATTATCAGGGCACTTCTCATTCATCCTCTGGCGATTTGTCAGCCACCAAACTCCCACCCCTCAAAACGGTGCTTGGGTGAGTTATATACTTATTTTTGCCCTTAACATGCATTTTATACATTATACTGACCTCCAGCCTTCTTACTTTTTCCAGTGCTAAGCCCAGACCAAGCAAGAAAGCTCGGTTGAACACACCGGCTGATGAGAACATGGTTGTTAATCCAGAAAAGACTCCAGGTCCTGAAGAGGCCAACATTGATGATATGTTGAACGATCCTTCGCCTCAAGATCATGACTTCATTGCTGAGCAGGCAGAAGTTGATGCCACCAGCCATGCCCACCAGCCAACAAGCCCAATCCGGACTGACAAGGCGGTCAGTCCAGCAAAAATACTGACAAACCGGCAACTCCAGTATGAGCTGCTGAGGAGAAGGATGATGACATTCTGATTACTGGCATTGGCCATACAGATCCAAGAAATCTTGTCTCTTTGTCCAGGCATACCGCCAAAGAAGAATTCTCTTCAATTGGCAAAGGAAAATGGAATGCCGATCTGTGCACTTACGCCCATCGGAATGCTCAGGACCTTCATTCCGGCTATCTGAACCGTCTGTATACCAGTCATGACTATGAAGCTAGCTTGGTGACTATGGTGAAGGAACGATATGAGGTAATTTCATAAGTATTGCCCCCTTATTTTTTAATGGCAGCTTATCAACTCCAGTAGCCCCCAAGTGACGGTTTAAGATATCAGTCTAAACCAGGACTTACTAAAAAACTTTATACTATGCAACAATGCATCTGAACTTCACTGAAGTAGCCCCCAAATACCGGTTTAACTTTTATGAAGATGAACCGGGACTTTGTAAAAGATAACTCCTCTATCAGTAGTCTTTGAGCAAATATCCATTAGCCCCCAAGTACCAAGTTGAATACTTGTATTATGCTTGGGACTTGTAGAAAATTTATGATGAAGAGCAAATATGCATTAGCCCCCAAGTACCAAGGGCATAACTTGTTGTGTGCTTGGTACTTCTAGTATATACTGTCACCTTATCATATGACTGTCTCTTTTCAGGCCGAGCTGAGCAAGAAAACTAGCCAAACCGTTGATCTGCAGGAGAATCTAAAACTGCAACAAGCTGAAAACTCCAAGGCGAAGGAAGAATTAACCAGCGCCCTAAGCGCTATTGGAAAACTTAAAGAGGGCTTCAACAAAGAGTGGGCGGATTGGGAGACTGAGAAATCCGCTTAGGTGCAAAGGGCTGAAAAAGCAGAAGCCGCTCTTAAACCGGTGGTTGATGAATTGACCAGCGTAAAGCGGCAGGTTCATGCCATGATTGTAGATGTGTTTGGTAAGCATCCTTGTCTCCTGATTTGACCATATCCTTTCATGTAGTTGCCGGTTTACTAATCCTTGCAATGATACAGGAACTCGTCTTGGTCACTTGGGATCTGATGTTCCGAAGAAGTTAAAGGCTGCCTATACTCTGATAGGGCAGTTGTATACCGGCGCACAACGGATCATCTACACTGCTTCCCACAACAATCCGCCTCCCACTTTGATCAAAGATACCATTGAAAGTTTATCTATGCTTCCTGCCCGGGTTGACAAACTGAAAATGTCCAGTTGAACGGGTGCTTTGGCTACCCTAATCCGGATAAAAGCATGGGTGCCTAACTTTGATCCAGTTGAAGCGGCCCAAGGCTATCCCAGCTTGAAGGAAGACGGAATAGAATTTAATGAAGAAGATCTCCGAATCATAAACCAGGAAGTATGCCCACTGGCTTGTCAACTGGTTGAAGAAGCGGATCTTTCCCACTATGAAGCAAATTACGATGATAAGAACAAACGGGTTGCTGCACCGATTCCTGAAGCTCAAAATCTTATCCCGCCAATCCGTAAGCACACTTACGCCCCTTATATTGAACCATCCATGCTGATAAGTGATGAAGCTGTATTCCAAGCCCTAACTGGGATCGACTGGGCAACTGTTGATTTCCAGCCGCTGGGTAGAGCAGAGGAAGCTGAACCGGCACGAGATGATCCACAACCGTCAGGCCAAGCTGGTGACCGACCATAAACTGGAAGCCGTTTTAATCTTCCACATGCTGCGACATGTATCTAAAAAAACAATGATCCTTTTGGGCACTGAAAAGCCTTGTAATAGGCTTAGCTAAAATACTTGTGCTGATATGCCTTCACGCATATTTATCTGCAATTGATGCTTCGCTTGAACCGACATGTTTATGATATTCATAATCCATAGCCATTTATTTAAGTTGTTTCTGTAGATAAAAAGCTCAAAGCGCCCCGACGGTTTACCGCCGGGCGGGTCATGATACTCCTACATATATATACGACCAAGGTGTATAACCAAGGCGATAAAAGATAACAAAACACAGACGTATATGTAATACCTGTGACTTTGAGGCATAAGGTTGGCTAACCAACGTTGTAGTGAGGGGCATGACCCAACTCTTGGAGAAGCAACTCCTGTGGACATAAGGCCGGTTTATATTATAAACCGTTCCGGGTTATGATAAATGTTGGTTCACTCCATACTTGGATTTTGATTAAAAACCAGACCGGGCTGATAACCTCCGGATGATGATTTGATCGTGTACCGTCAACTTGTAATTGACAGTCGAGCCGGGTTGTTAACGCTAGTTTAAAAAGCAACCAAAAGATTTATATAAAAGAGAGAACAAAACTCAAACAAAGGCAAATAAAACCGTTGTAGGCAAGGATTTGAGCCAATCAAGAAGTGTGACTACGGTTCGGATACGACCGAGCCACCAAATGACGCTGTGGCATTACGCCGATCAAGAGGTGTAGCTATGGTTTGGGTTCGACCAAGCCCCCAGGTGATGTTGTGGCATTGCGCCGATCAAGAGGTGTAGCTATGGTTCGGATATGACCAAGCCCCCAAGTGATGCTGTGGCATTGTGCCGGTCAAGACGTGTACCTATGGTTCGGATATGACCAAGCCCCAAGTGATGCTGTGGTATTGCGCCGATCAAAAGGTGTAGCTATGGTTCGGACACGACCAAGCCCCCAAGTGATATAACATAAAGCTTTGATAAGCTAAATCAAGGGGTAAACCGGACGCCGCTTTAAAAACAGAAGCTCCGTGTAACCACACATGATGTAAGAAAACAACAGATACCCCGCTTTAGCTGAGGTTCCGATTTATATATTGATCATAATATATACATTGTCATAATGTGTACATAAGTAGAGCCTATAGCTCAAGTATAGTAGGGCCAAAGATGAGAAATATTCCACAGCCGATTGGTCTTCTCCTCTTATTTATGTTAGTCTTTGCGCTCTCGAACATCGATTAGGTAGTACGACCCGTTGTGTAGATTCTTGCTGACCACAAAAGGTCCTTCCAAAGGGGGAGATAATTTGTGCATATCCGTCTGATCCTGGATGAGCCGAAGCACCAAATCTCCTTCTTGAAAGGTTCTGGTTCTAACCCGGCGGCTATGATAGTGACGCAGATCTTGCTGATAAATTGCCGAACGGGCGGCCGCTATGTCACGCTCCTCATCTAACAGGTCGAGAGCTTCTTGCCGTGCCTTCTTATTGTCAGCTTCAACATATGCCACTACGCGAGGTGAGTCATGACGGATGTCACTAGGAAGAACTGCCTCCGCTCCATAAACCATGAAGAACGGTGTGTATCCCGTCGACATGTTGGGCGTGGTGTTGATGCTCCATAACACCAAAGGTAGCTCCTCAACCCAACAACTCGGCGTCCTCCGCAGAGGAACCATAAGTCGCGGTTTGATGCCTCTCAAGATCTCTTAATTAGCCCTCTCTGCTTGACTATTAGACTGGGGGTGATCCACTGATGATACATCAAGCCGGATGTGCTCACGTTGACAGAACTCCTTCATGGCACCCTTTGATAGATTGGTACCATTATCGGTGATGATGCTATGTGGAAAGCCAAACCGGAAGACCACCTTTTTGATGAATTGAACCGTCGTGGCTGCGTCACACTTGCTAACGGGCTCTGCCTCTACCCACTTTGTGAATTTGTCAACCGCCACCAAAAGGTGGGTCTTCGTGTCCTTGGACCTCTTGAAAGGCCCAACCATATCCAGCCCCCAGGTTGCAAACGGCCAAGTGATTGGAATCATCCTCAATTCTTGAGCCGGTACATGAGCGCGCCTTGAAAATTTCTGACAGCCATCACATCGTCTGACCAAGTCCTCCACATCAGCATGAGCTTTCAACCAATAGAAACCGTGACGAAACGCCTTGGCCACCAAAGATTTTGAACCAGCATGGTGACCATAGTCTCCTTCGTGGATTTCACGCAAAATTCACAGCCTTCTTCAGGAGACACACAATGTTGAAACGCCCCTGTCACACTGCAATGATGCAATTCTTCGTTGATAATGGTCATGTTTTTGGACCGCCAGATTATCTGCCTGGCCAGAGTATCATCCTCTGGAAACTCGCCCCAGTTCATATACGCCAGATAAGGAACCATCCAATTCAGGATAACATGAAGAGTCGCCACCAACTGAGCTTCCGGATCAGGAACAGCCAGATCCTCTTTAGCAGGGAGCTTGACGGACGGATTATGTAGAACATCCAAAAAGACATTAGGTGGAACCGGTTTACGTTGAGAACCCAGGCGACTTACAACATCTGCCGCTTCGTTCTTCCGCCGGTCCACATGATCCACCTGATAACCTTTAAAGTGACCTGCAACAATATCCACCTCACAACGATATGCTGCCATGAGTGGATCCTTGGAATCCCAAGTGCCAAACACCTATTGAGCTACCAGGTCCGAGTCAACGAAGACTATGGAGTAAAGCCTCGTACTCAGCTGCATTGTTAGTGCTAGGGAACATGGAGAACATAACAAAACGTATCACTTCGTGGGGAAGTTAATACGACTCCAGCCCCCGAGCCCTCCAATTGGCTGGACCCATCAAAATGAATAGTCCAATAAGTGTGATCCGACTTCTCTTCAGGCGCTTGTAGTTCTGTCCAATCGTTGATGTAATCCACAAGTGCTTGAGATTTGATCGCCGTTTGGGGTATATACTTCAACCCATGAGGTCCAAGCTTGAAAGCCCACTTAGCAATCCAGCCAGTTGCTTCCTTGTTCTGGATTATATCTCCTAAAGGAGCAGAGCTGACCACCGTGATGGGATGTCCTTGGAAATACTGTTTGAGCTTCCGGCTTGCCATGAAAACTCCATACACCAACTTCTACCAGTGCTGGTACCTTTGCTTGGACTCAATAAGTACCTCACTGATATAATAAACCGGATACTAAACCGGATATTCCTTTCCTACCTCCTTGCGCTCATGCTAACGGCCCGAGCGTTAGCTGCCACATATAGTAACAATGGCTCCTTGTCAACCGGAGCAGCAAGAACCGGTGGGTTAGCTAGCTGCCGCTTTAAATCCTCAAACGCTTCATCCGCGGCAGAGCTCCAGACGAAGTTGTCCATTTTCTTTAGCATCTGATATAGAGGAATGGCCTTCTCTTCAAAGCGACTGATAAACCGGCTCAACGCGGCAATCCAGCCTGCCAAGCGTTGAACGTCATTGATACACTTCGATTTGTCAACTTTGCAAATTCATAGGAAATTCATTTGAACTCCAAATCCAGTGAAACCAACTCCTAGATGCTTCTAAAATTATGATTTGTTAAATGGGTGCCTTTTATCATTTTAAAAAAATATATTTCTGTACACTTCTTGCAAATCCATAAATCCATTCATTCTATCATATTGAAATGTTCAGAAATAACCACTGATCCAATTCCAATGAAACCACTCTGGTTATTTTTCATATAACCAGGGGAGCCCTAGAAATGTCAACTTCATATTTTTAGAGCACTTATATTTTCTGCCTTGTTGTGTTTCTTATTCTAATTACCTTCAACATAGTAGACGAAGTAGAGGGAGTACCTGAAGAAGGACCAAAACACTTGAAGACTCTGATGAACCAGGCAAGCAGCCCTTTGACCATGTCTATGAAACCTTTTTTATGCATGTCATATATCACCATATTGTTGTTGCAACGGAATCATGATGAGGTGGTAACCACCTTGATGGGTTGCCTCTGTAACTTCCTTGTTGATACTTGCATTATGCATGACCCTACCTTCCTATGAGGGTTATGCCGGTGGGAGTAGATAGGATGCTAAAGTAGTTGCTACGCAAAAAGGGACGGGATTATGTATGGTGATGGAGACAAAGTATTTCCAAAAGACTTTTTGAAAACCCCGTCGGGTGCCACTTATGCCCGAGGGAGATAATGAGATGGGTAACCACTTGATGACAAAGTGGTGTACCGAGGCAAGTGTGTGTGTTGCTTTCAAAACGGATTGGTTTAAGTTGCGACCGTTATTCCAAGCTTACATGCGCAACCACTCTACCCTTATATGGGAAAGGGCATTATTGATTACCTATGCCGATACTAGCTTGGAGCCCACATTACTAGTGACGGGAGAGTTGTTGCTGCACTGTCTCAGGACGGGGTCGTGCCAGGTAGGGCGTTCATGACTATTTTTACAGGGGACCGGACACACCTTTGGTACCCCGTGCTTGTGGTATGTGATGAATATGGGAGCATGGCTCCAAAATCTTAAGATGAGAAATGTTGGGCACGTGGGTTGCTACCAATCGAGTGGACACTATGTTAGTGTCGTCTAGGGAAACATAATGATCGGGTGCTTACCCCGGGTACTAGAGGTACCGCGGGTCGTGGATGACACAGAAGTTCCCCGGATCTTGTGGGTAAAGTGTGCAACCTCTACAGAGTGTAAAACTATTCGAATAGCCATATCCACGGTCAAGGACAGTTGGTTAATCTCTCTTGGGCTGCGTCCACATGTTTACAAACCAGTGTGTGTGTTTGGATAAGTGGGGAGAACTACTTGGGTCAAGTCAAAGGACTTGACATGATTGAGTTGGGTTGATGCCCGCTCTTTTTATGATGACATCTGTAACTTGTCCTCATGGTTACTTGAATTATCCTGATGCATGTCATACAAGTTGTTGAACATGTCATTGCACTCAAAACTAGCTTTCTGCAAAAAATTACTTATATCATGCATTGTTGTATCTTGAACCAAAACATGGGTTGCTTGCGAATACATTCAAAGTACTAATTGGCTTGGCACTTGTTATTTTATTGGCCAGGCATGAAAGAACATGATATGATGAAGAATACTTCGGTGACGACCATGCGAGCTAGGACGCTTCCCAGTCAGAATGCCTGTAGGGTTAAGGCAGATGGCATGGGTCCAAGTTATTGACGAAGACTTCTGCTGCAATGTTATACTCAAAACTTTACCATAATGGTCATAATTCATGTAAGTCGATATGTACGGATGTAAGACTCTTCTTATTCAGCTTCTGTGTATTCAGTGAGCATTGATCTCTGGGATCACTGTACACGTGCATTCAGTGATCACGACATATGAGTCAGGGTCCCCATAGAGGAATTACTGTTGTTCCTAATGATAAAAATGAACTCATCCCACAAAGAATTGTTAGAGGCTATAGAATGGTAATTGATTTTAGAAATTTAAACAAAGCAACTAGAAAAGTTCATTACCCTTTGCCTTTTATTGATCAAATACTAGAAAGATTGTCAAAGCACACACATTTTTGCTTTCTTGGTGGATATTCTGGTTTTTCACAAATACTTGTTTCTCAACCTGATCAAGAAAAGACCACTTTCACTAGTCCCTTTGGAACTTATGCTTATAGACGTATGACTTTTGGTTTGTGCAATGCACCTACTACCTTTCAAATATGTATGACTGCTATATTCTCTGAATTTTGTGAAAATATTGTTGTGGTCTCCATGGATGACTTTTCTCTTTATGGGAAGTCTTTCGATGATTGTTTAAACAACCTTGATCGAGTTTTGCAGACATGTCAGCAAACGAATCTTGTATTGAATTGGGAGAAGTGCCAATTTATGGTTAATGAAGATATTGTTTTGGGCCATAAAATTTCTGAAAGAGGTATTGAGGTGGACAAATCTAAGGTTGATGCAATTGAGAAAATGCCATGTTCAAAAGATATCAATGGTATTCGTAGTTTCTTAGGTCATGCCGGTTTCTATAGGAGATTTATCAAATACTTTTCTAAAATTTCTAGGCCTCTTACATATCTTTTGCAAAAGGATGTTCCTTTTGTTTTTCATGATGTTTGTTTAGAAGCCTTCGAAACACTTAAGAAAGCCTTAATTTCTGTACCTATTGTTCAACCACCTGACTGGAACTTGCCTTTTGAAAGTGTGTGTGATGCTAGCGATTATGATGTTGGTGCTATTCTAGGACAAAGAGTTGATAAGAAACTAAATGTTATTCATTATGCTAGTAAAACTCTAGATAGTGCACAATGAAATTATGCTACTACTGAAAAATATTTTCTAGGAGTGGTGTTTGCTTGTGACAAATTTAGATTTTACATTGTTGACTCTAAAGTTATCATTCACACCGACCATGCTGCTATTAAATATCTTATGAAAATAAAGATGTTAAACCTAGAATTATTCAATGGGTTCTCTTATTAGAAGAATTTGATTTACATATAATTGATAGAAAAGGAGCAGAGAAAACCGTAGTTGATAACTTGTCTAGGCTTGGAAATGTCCTTGATGACCCACTACGTATTGATGATAGCTTTCCGGATGAACATTTTGCTGCAATAAATGTTTCTCATAACACTCCTTCGTATGCTGATTATGCTAATTACATTGTTGCTAAATATTTACCACCTAGCTTTACATACCAACAAAAGAAAAAAATCTTCTATGATTTAAGACGTTACTTCTTGGATGACCCACATCTTTATAAAGGAGCAGACGGTATTATTAGACGTTGTGTACCTGAGCATGAACATGGACAAATCCTATGGAAATGTCACTCCGAAGCATATGGAGGACATCATGCGGGAGACAGAACTGCTCACAAGGTCTTGCAATCTAGGTTTTATTGGCCTACTCTCTTCAAGGATGCTCGTAACTTTGTCTCATCTTGTGCTAAATTTCAAAGAATAGGTAATATCGGTAAGCATCGAGAAATGCCTATGAATTATTCACTTGTTGTTGAGCCATTTGGTGTTTGGGGTTTTGATTACATGGGACCTTTCCCTTCCTCTAATTGGTATACACATATTTTGGTTGTTGTTGATTATGTTACTAAGTGGTTAGAAGCTATTCCAACTAGTAGTGTTGATAACAACACCTCTATTATAATGCTTAAGGAAGTAATTTTCCCATGGTTTGGAGTCCCTAGATATTTAATGACTGATGGTGGTTCACACTTTATTCAAGCTGCTTTCCGTAAAATGCTTGCCAAGTATGATGTTAACCATAGAATTGCATCACCCTATCATCCTCAGTCTAGTGGTCAGGTTGAACTTAGCAATAGAGAAATAAAACTAATTTTGCAAAAGACTGTCAATAGGTCCCGGAAGAATTGGTCTAAGAAATTAGATAATGCACTTTTGGCTTATAGAACAACATATAAAAATCCTATGGGTATGTCTCCTTATAAAATGGTTTACAGGAAAGAATGTCATTTGCCTCTTGAGTTAGAACATAAAGCATATTGGGGAATTAAAGAACTCAACTATGATTTCAAACTTGCCAGTGAAAAGAGGTTATTTGATATTAGCTCACTAGATGAATGGAGAACCCAAGCTTATGAAAATGCCAAGTTATTTAAAGAAAAGGTTAAAAGATGGCATGATAAAAGAATCCAAAAGCGTGAGTTCAAGGTTGGAGAATATGTTCTTTTGTACAACTCTCGTTTCAGATTCCTTGCAGGAAAAGTCCTCTCTAAATGGGACGGACCATATGTTATCGAGGAGGTTTATCGGTGTGGAGTTGTCTAATAAATAATGCCGAAGGTACTAACCAAAAGGTTGTTAATGGGAAACAAATAAAACATTATATCTCAGGTACGCCCATTAATGTTGAAAGTAATGTTATCCACACTATGACACCGGAAGAACACATAAAAGAGTCCTTCCAGAACACTCCAGAATCGTGAAAAAGAGGAGGTACGTGATACAGTAAGTAAACGGACTCCGAAAACTCAGCAAAAACCATTTTTGTCAGTTTTGGAATATTTAGAAAATTAGGAAAATAAGAAACTACAAGGAAAGTTACCCTGGTGGACACAAGACACCAGTGCACCCAGGTGGGTTGTGCCCACCTCGGGTACCTTCCGGACTCCGTTTTTACCATTTCTTGTTTCTCCAGATAAAAAAATCTTTATATAGCCCCCCCCCCGAACCTATTGACCACTGTATCATGGATAAATCTTCTGTTTTCTTTTCCTTTCTATTTTCTAACAGATCCAACCAACCATGGCCACTTTACGCTCCTCCAAGGACAAGTTCTTCGAGAACGTCATCAACCCGTATTGAGGTAGGAGATGCAGCACCCTCAGGCTATCCAGATGCATGAGGGGGTGCTCCACATCCGCGATGTGCAAGGTCCCAAGGGGACGGGAACCGTGGAGGCCTGACTTGAAGCTATGGAGCAGGAGGTCTTCCGGTGCAAGGGGATGGTGGAATGTGGACTTAATGCCAAACACCTGATGATCGCGGATTACAACCGTGATTTCAAGTTCGATGGCAAGTCCATGAAGGACATTGTATTCACCTTCAATGAGCAAATCAACTTCCTCGAAAGCCAGATCTACGATCTCTGAAACCAAGTCTTTAAGTATGAGGCGAGTTTTAAAGGTATGAGTTTGGCTGCCAGTTGCAGCACCCGTGAGACTCACTCATCCTCTTATAATGGTGAGCCCCTGCCATGGAAACCCGAGGACAAGATCGCCTCTACTTCATCATCACCTCCTTCTTCATCACCAAAGGAAAACTGAGTATCGGGTATGCAGTACTAGGAAAAGGCCTACTAATGGCGCATCAGTTTTGCCTACTAATGGCGCACTACTGGTGCGCCATTAGTACCACGCCACTAGAATTTTTTACTAATGGCGCACCACTTGTGCGCCATTAGTATACCAGATACTAATGGCGCACCTGTAGTGCGTCATTAGTATGCCTAGAGGTGCGCCATTACTATCTGACTTAGTAATGGCGCACCACATAGAAGTGCGCCATTAGTAATAAAAAAATTTATTTTTTTAATTTTTTTAAAAAATTTAATTTTTTAATTTTTTCTTAATCTCGGGTAACTATGGCTTAATCTCAGGTCAATATGCTTAATCTCAGGTCAAACTTCCCGAAAGGTCACCCATCCTCATACTACTCTAGCCCAAGCACGCTTAACTTTAGAATTCTATCGAACCCCAACACCAGCTCACTTCACAGACACTTGTCAATATGCTTAATCTCAGGTCAAACTTCCCGAAAGGTCACCCATCCTCATACTACTCTAGCCCAAGCACGCTTAACTTCAGAGTTCTATCGAACCCCAACACCAGCTCACTTCACAGACACTTGTTGATATATCTAGCATATCAATCCTATTAAACCATCTTGATGTTTAGGACTTTGTTCATATTCATGAGTGCGATGAAATTTTGAAAAAATATTTCAAACTTTCCAAAAAAAATCGAAACTAATTTTTTTCTGTTACTAGTGGCGCACCTAGCATACGGTGCACCACTAGTAAGTTTGAAATATTTTGAATTTTTTTGCCTCCAGATCTTAAAAGCCCTGTAACTTTTTTTCTTTTAGGTTTTTGAGGATTTTGAAAATGTTTAACTTTATTTTTTTAGGTTTAAAAGCCCCGTAATTCGGATGTAACTTTTTGAGTAGATGATTTTTCATATAGAAAACTTTTTATTCCGAGTTCGTATGCAAAAGTTATGCCCATTTTACAAATTCCAGAGAGATTTTGCAAATAAAGTCGAAATTCATATTTGTAAATTCTCCCAACAACTAGACCACATATCACATGGGAAACTTATTTTCTTTTATTTTTTTGACATTTTCATCGATTTCTTTTTTTAAACTAAAAAGGCGGTCCACGGGGGGGGGGGTGCATTCGGTGGAAGTTTTGGGCCATTACTAGTTAAACTAGTAATAGAGCACCACACCCACGCGCCATTACTAGTTTTGAAAAAAAACAAATTGAATTTTTTTTGAAAAAATTTAGTAATGGCGTATGAGTGGACAGTGCGCCATTACTAGTTAAAACTACTAATGGCGCACTGTCCACTGGTGCGCCATTACTAACAATTTTTTTATTTTTTTTCAAAACTACTAATGGCGCACGGTGGGTGTGGTGCGCCATTACTATGTCAACTAGTAATGGCGCACTATCCCACGGTGCGCCATTGGTAACAAAAGTTTTTTATCGTTTTTTTCAAAACTACTTATGGCGCACCACACACCAGGTGCGCCATTAGTAATATATTACTAATGGCGCACATGTATGTGGTGTGCCATTACTATATAGCAATGTCGCACCACATACATGGTGCGCCATTAGTGTCCATATCATATATAGCCCTTTTCCTAGTAGTGATGGGCACTCCCCTTGGCTTCCGCCAAGCTTGTAGGAGGTTCCCCGGTATCGTATCACCCCACTATCTTTTAGTTCGATCTTTTGCTATTGATGAATAAAAGTTTAGTTCGATCCTTTCTTTTTTGAGAGCTTGCTTAGTAATCTATCCTTGTAATATTGTGCGAGATATATAATAAAGTTTAGTTTGAGTTTTTCCTTTCTTTACTTTCATGTTTCAATAAAAACAAAGGAAATAAATGAAAAGATCATACGCTGATCCTATGTTAGGTGATAACACCACATAAGGAAAAGTATAAGTAGAATTTTTTATTAGTGATTGACAAACATAGCATTGGTCAGTGAGGCAACTCATGAAAGAATTAATAAGGGAAGAGAAGATTCACATATAAAAACACTATCATGGAAATCTTTTGTGATTGTGAGCCCCCATCAAAACATGTGATGCCAAAATTGTCAATGTTGGACAAGGAAGACACCTTAATGATTTATGTTTGTTCGTATTCACATAGAAGTTATATTGTCATCGATCCTTCAACATGTGGTGCTTGCCCCCTATCTTTGCTAGCCAAAATTCCGATCTATGTAGAGATACTACTTATGCATCCAGAAACCCTTAAACCCAAATCTTATTTTCAAGAGTCGACCATACCTACCTAGGGATTGAGCAAGATCCCTCAAGTAAGTTGTCATCAGTGCAAAAAGGCAATAAGAATTGGTTCTAAATGTGTGAGATCATTTCGTGTAAGAGAAAATTGAGCATTGCACGAACTTGTGATGGAGAAGAATAAAAGTGACAGACTGCATAATAAAGGTCGCTATCACAAGGGGCAATGCAACGTGACATTCTTTTGCTCTAAGGGCTTGAGCATACAAACAAATAAGTGCATGGCAACCTCTGCTTCCCTCTTCGAAGGGCCTATCTTTTAATTTTATGCAAAGAGTCAATGTTTTCTTTCTATTCCTTTTTATTTTCTCCTTTGGCAAGCAACATGTGGTGAGGAAGGATCTAGGCAAATATGTCTAGTTGAATATGGGTGGCATGAGTTATTATTGTTGACATCACCCTTGAGGTGAATACGTAGTGAGGTGAAACTATAAGCCCCTATCTTTCTAAGTGTCCGGTTGAAACGTTTTGGTCATGTGTATGCGGCGAGTGTTAGCAATCATAGAAGACTATATGATGGTTGAGTATGTGGACTTGCCTAAAGGCTCCGATACGTGACCCTTCCTGGAAAGATCATGAATTGTAGTTCCAAAGTTGATTGAGAACATAGTTTGTTGGTTTCTAATAGACTTTATGCTTTATACTTTGATTGTGTGATGAGCTGTTACTTATTCATGAGAAGATTATGAAAAATCTCTATGATAAAAGTATTATCTTTACTTCTGTTGCTGTTATAATAATCTACATGATGCTTCTATATCCGTATTTTGTTTTTATCGACACCACTCTCTCAAAGCATGTGGACATGTTTTTCGTTTTCGGTTTTCGCTTGAGGACAAGCGAGGTTTAAGCTTGGGGGAGTTGATACGTCCATTTTGCATCATGTTTTCCTACTATTATTTATGATGTTTTTATCCATAATAATGCTTTTTTGAGTAATTCTAATGCCTTATCTCTCATCATATGCAAGGTACACACAAAGAGGGAGAATTCCAGCACCTGGAAATCTGGACCTGGAAAAGCTACATCAGGCTACCTATTCTGCACAACTCCAAACAAGCTGAAACTCCACGGAGAATTTTTATGGAATATATGATGAATATTGGAGCAAATAAGTACCAGAGGGGACCACCAAGTGGGCACAACCCACCTGGGTGCACCAGGGAGCCTAGGCGCGCCCAGGTGGGTTGTGCTCACCCAGGCCCACCTCCGGTGCCCATCTTCTGGTATATAGGTCATTTTGACCTAGAAAAAAAGAGTAGAAGACTATCGGGATGGAGCGCCGTCGTCTCGAGGCGGAAATTGGGCAAGAGCACTTTTGCCCTATGGGGGAGCCATTCCACCAGGGGAACTTCCCTCCCGGAGGGGGAAATCATCGTCATCATCATCACCAACAACACTCCCATCTTGGGGAGGGCAATCTCCATCAACATCTTCAACAACACCATCTCATCTCAAACCCTAGTTCATCTATTATATTCAATCTTGTTACCGGAACTATAGATTGGTGCTTCTGGGTGACTAGTAGTGTTGATTACATCTTGTAGTTGATTACTATATGGTTTATTTGGTGGAAGATTATATGTTCAGATCCAATATGCTATTTTACACCCCTATGATCTTGAGCATGATTATCATTTGTGAGTAGTTACTTTTGTTCTTGAGGTCACGGGAGAAATCATGTTGCAAGTAATCATGTGAACTTCATATGTGTTGTATATTTTGATAGTATGTATGTTGTGATTCCCATAGTGGTATCATGTGAACGTCGACTACATGACACATCACCATATTTGGGCCTAAGGGAATGCATTCTGGAGTAGCAATTAGATGATGGGTTGTGAGAGTGACAGAAGCTCAGACCCCCAGTTTATGCGATATTCCGTAAGGGACCGATTGGATCCAAGAGTTTAACGCTATGGTTAGAAATCTTTTGTGATTGTGAGCCCCCATCAAAATTTGTGGTGCCAAAATTGTTAACGTTGTACAAGGAAGACAACTCAATGATTTATGTTTGTTCATATTCACATAGAAGTTATGTTGTCATAGATCCTTCAACATGTGGTGCTTGCCCCTTATCTTTGCTAGCCAAAAATTCCGCACGAAGTAGAGATACTACTTGTGCATCCAAACAACCTTAAACCCAGATCTTATTCTGAAGAGTCCACCATACCTACCTATGGATTTAGTAGGATCCTTCAAGTAAGTTGTCATCGGTGAAGTAAGGCAATAAAAATTACTTCTAAAAGTGTAAGATCATTTAGGGTAAGAGAAAATTGAGCATTGTACGAACTTGTGATGGTAAAGAAATAAAAGTGACAGGCTTCATAATAAAGGTTGCCATCACAAGCGGCAACATAATGTGACATTCACTTGCATTAATGGGTTAGTCATACAAACAAATAAGCGCATGGCAACCTCTCATTCCCTCTGTGAAGGGCCTATCTTTTACTTTTATGTATATATTTTGATGCAAGAGTCAAAGTTCTTCTTTCCTTTCGTTTCATTTTTTCCTTTGGCAGGCATCATGTGGAGTGGAAAGATCTAGGCACATATGTCTAGTTGAATATGGGTAGCATGAGTTATTATTGTTGACATCACCCTTGAGGTGAATACGTTGGGTGTCGGTGTACTAAAGTTTGGTCCTTTAGCACCCCAGACTTGTGAACAGGCAGTCACAACCCCACGCGTGGGAAAGCGTCAAGAGGGCGAGCGGGGACAGAAACAAGACAAAGAAAAAAAGCCAAGTTAGAGAACCGAGGACAAGCTGGACCCCGGCAAGATCCTTGCTGGGGCGGCTTGCGAGGCCCCGGCAAGGTCCTTGCCAGCACGACTTATAGAGCACCAACTAGAGCACCATCCTTGTGGTTGGGAGCTCTGACACCATCGACAATGTTAAGACCAGAATCCAAGGGCACACACGTAGTGGGGTGCGGATCTTTTTGGAGGCCAGAAGATGAGATGCCAGCAAGATCCCTGCCGAAGATGCCCACGAGGCCCCGTCATGATCCTTGTCGAGGACGCCCACGAGGCCCCGGCAAGATCCATGCCGGGGACATCGGCAAGGTCGTGGCCAGGCTCGGCCGCCCAGTCACCACTCCAGTGCGAGGGCTGGCCTGTCAGCCTGGCAGGCGCCTGCGTGGTGGCATGCAGATCTTCGTGAAGACCCTGCCACCTCTCAAGTGCAGCAGCTGGGCATCCAACTTGGCACTGCATGCCTCATCAACATGGACGCGTGTAGAGACGGGTGATAATCCCCAAGTGCAGGGAATCATCGTAGCAATTCCCAATGGTGGAAGTAATAAGTATGGGGTGTCAAACCCACAAAGAGCTAAAGGTAAGATCAATATTCTCTCAAGTCCTATCTGCCACTGATACGACTCTACGTACACCGAACGTTTCCTTCCAACTAGAAACGAGAAATAAAACTACACCGTGGGTATGAAGAGGATAACTATGCATGGTATCGGAGAGCTAAAATATAAAAATAGGTGTTGTTATCATCAAGTTATAATATATTACCAAATATTATAAATAGCGAGTGTGGAATAATGATGGATCGGTGTGCGGAATTGTCCTAGCACTACAGAAAAAAGACACATCCGTGACATTTTGGGTCGAACGAAAAAAAAATCTGTCATACTTATGACACTTCTATGACGATAATTGTGACAAAACCCGGTATCATCATAGATGTGGTGGGCTCCTACTTCTATGACGAAAAATCATGACAGAAAATGGGCTTTTCGTCCTGGGCGGGCCGGAGACGCAGCTGCATGACATTCTTTGGGCCATCGATGATGGAAAAAACCATGGTAGGAGCGAGGGCGCGGAAAATATCAGGGAGTTCCCAGTTACGGTGGGTGCTCAGGCGCCGAGCGATGAGCGTTTCTCTCGTACACGTACGCGCGTGGGTGCGAGGCATTGGGCTCTAACTGAACCCAAGTGTCGGTGTACTAAAATAGGGGTACCTTAGTACCCCGAACTTGTGCACAGGCAGTCGTAGCACCCCGCGGCAAGGCTTGCTAGGCAACCGCCAAGACTCTCCATGGTCCCTTTCTGGGCCACCCAAGAACAAAGTATTTGAGCCAAGGCCCCGGCAGGAGGAGCCTGCCGGGAAGGCCACCCGAAGAGAGCAAGGCCCCGACAAGAGGAGCTTGCCGGGACGACCGCTCGAAGCACAAGGCCCTGGCAAGAGGAGCTTGCCGGGAAGGCCGACCGAGGCACGACAAGATACTTGCTGCGACGCGCTCCGCGTCCCGGCAAGGACCGGTGAGCGACAAGATCCCGGGCACGACAAGACATCAGCCGCGGCAAGGCGCTTGCCATGGCAAGTCACCACCCCGCGCCTGCGCTCCAGCTCATCCACCCACGCGTCGCTCTGGGGCCATTCCAGGCGTATGTGGCGAGAGGCTGCGCAGCCAGGGGCATGCGGTGGCGAAGCGACGCTGACAGAGTAGCCATCGTGGCAAACGGTGGCGCTCCTGACGGTTCCCTTTCCTGTACCGACTGGGCGATGCGGACGGGCATTTAATGCCCTTGTCCCCTGCCGTCAGAGTTAGGTATGAAGGCACTGTGCAAACAGCTGTACCCAACACAGCGTTTTCCAGTTTTGCCCCCGCCTACGTTGCCACCTGTGGGTAACCCCTTGCACATATAAAAGGAGGCCCCATGCGCAACGAGGAAGGGAGGAGGCCACTCACGCTCGGTCTCGCCAGCAGCTCGCGTGTACTGTAGCACCAAACGCTCCCGAGTAAGAACACAATACCAAACCACAAAGCAGCAGTAGGGTTTTACGCATCCTTGCGGCCCAAAGCTGGGTAAATCCCTTGTGTGCATCGCCTCGATCCGCTCTTCGCGCGACCTCCGCCCCCCGCCGAACCAAGAAAGGGGCTCGGTCCCCATAGGTGTTCGTGGAGGCACATTTCCCCCGACACCAAGCGATTGCACTGCAGGCTACGCGTTACACGGAACCTGAGCGATCAATCAATCCCTTGTTATTAACTGAACCCGAGTGATTCCTTCGTTACTGCTGCTAACTGAAGCCGATCAAAGCTGCCTCTGGATGAACAGTGAGCGTTGTTGTGGGGTTTGGATGAACAGTTCCCGGTGGGGTTTGATGAACAGGAACCCGTGGTAGTAGAGGTTGTTGCCGTTGGATGAACAGTGCCCCAATCGATTGAGCCGGTGGATGAATAGGAACCCGTGGAGGGCTGGATGAACAGGACCCCCGTGGAGGGCTGGTTGAACAGTAGCCAGTGGAGGGCTGGTTGAGCAGTAGCCGGTGGAGGGCTGGATGAGCAGTAACCCGTGGAGGGGTGGTTGAACAGGACCCCCGTGGAGAGTCTGGTTGAACAATAGCCGGGGGAGGAGCGCGCGTTGGAGGCTAGATGAACAGGAGCCCATGGATGAACAGTCGCAGGTGGAGGCTAGACGAGGTCGACGGTGGATGGACAGTAGCCTGTGGAGGCTGGAGGAGGTCGACGGTGCATGAACACTAGCCCGTGGAGTCCCGTTTTGCGGTACGCCACACCCATCCCAATAAACATGACCCCCGTTTCGACCGTAGCACTCCAACACAAGTCCGTTTCCTCCGTTTTGCTGTACACCACACCCCTCCCGGTCAACAGGACCCTGTTTCGACCGTAGGGGGTCCAACAGAAGTCCGTTTCCTCCGTTTTGTGGTACGCCAGACCCCTCCCGATGAACAGGATCCTGTTTCGACCGTGGCCGGTCAAACACAAGGTTGTTTCCTTCGTTCTGCGGTACACTAGTCCTCGTTTGCATCAGTTGTTCCGTCCAAGCAGGTTGGCTCCCGATGAACAACACGCGTTCCGTTGCCTCCCGATGAACACGACGCATTTCGTTGCCTCCTGATGAACACGACGACGACGCAGTTTCTTCATTCCGACCCAACCACAACCATGTACACGAGCCCTGGCCGTACGTATGCGTGAGTAGGCGTTCGAGACCCCGCCCGTATGTACGTACGTGGCCGTATTTACTTTCTTGGACCCTGGCCATTGTACGTACATGTGCGCGTCTACTATGACATGTGCCCTTCCTTGCACGGCCATGGTTCATCGCTGCAGCCTGCAGACAGACCGATCGTATGTATGTACACCTTCGCCACTAGAATGACAACGCTACGTATGCTTCGACCAGGTGGGTCCCGACTTTTAGGCACTTCCTTGCGTGCGAAGATGTAGCTGGTGTGTCCTAGCAGTTAGGGGTCGAATCATTTTTTTTGGCCGTAATATGGACGCACTTCCTTGCGTGCAAAGATGTAGCTGGTGGGTCCCAGCAGTCAAGGGAAGAAAACATTATTTTTCAGGGTAAAAATGTTGCAGTTGCATGCATGCGTCCATGGGCGTGGTGCGTCCCCACTGTCAGCCTCTCACGTACAGTCATCTTCCGATGACTGTCCGTTGTTGACCATGTTGACCACACTTTGCCGAGCGCACCAAGGCCGGTGGACGACGGCGAGGCCCCATACTGGAACAACCCGGAGATGGGAATAGGCGACAGTGGAGTCGCAGATGGAGAGGAGTGGGAAACTTGACTGGTTCGGGTGCGCGGCAGCACTACCGCGGTGCCGCCCACGGGAGACAGCAGCAAGAACCGAGGTTGAAGAAGGAGCATGACTGTTGGATTAACATCCAATGGTCTAGCGGCTAGAATCATTTGTTCATTAAGTTCACAAAGACCTGCGTACAAATCCGCTTAGTAGGCCCACAAGTCAGCCACCAAATCTGACGGGTCCCAGCTGTCAATGGGAGGAAAAAAAATTTCGAATAAAAAGGAGTCACTTCATTCCATGCGAAGATACAGCCGGTGGGTCCCAGCTGTGAGGGGGAGGAAACATTTTTTTTCAGCTTAATAAGGAGGAAATTTCCTTGCGTGCGACCATGGACATTGTGGGTTCCAGCTGTCAGGATCTCCATGTACAGTCCTCTTCCGATGCCTCTCGTTTGTTGACCACGCTGCACCGAGCGCAGCGAGGCAGTGGACGACGGCGAGGCCCAGGACGGGAACGACCCGAAGATGGGAAGATGTGGCATTGGAGTCGCAGATTGAGATGAGGAGAAGGGTTATAACTAGTTCTAGTGCGGCGTGGGGCTGCAGTCGGTGGAGAATAACAGGAGGTGTGGAGTGGTGGAGGGATAGCCTGCCCGGCGGTGGGGTAGCGCTTCACAGCGATGCGTGCTAAGCAGAACCGCTAGCCGTCGAAGGACGGACCAGGCGGTCCCGGTGACGCTGGAGGAAGAAGACGAGGGATTGAAGATGCATGTCGGCCGCTGGATATAAATCCAATGGCTGTGTGTCATAATCATTTGTTGACCAAGTTGACAACGCCCTGCGTAGGCTTCGACCTATAAGCCCACATGTCAGCCTGCAAAAATGTGGCATATATTTAACCCATGTTTTGTCCATTTGCTGGGCTGGGTGAACAAATAATTTTGCGTCAATGCGGCCTATTTATATTTTCTAAGAAATTCCAGGCCATTTGCACTTTCTTGAAATAAGCGAATTAGCTAGGCTCGTTCTATATATAATGTTAGGTTATAAGGAGCAATTAATATAAAAAATAAACCAGATTGACACATTTTTTATATATAAAATTAACAAATTTGCGAGTAATTGCTCAGAATAAAAATGAGGGCGTTGTTATTACATTGGTCGTTAAAATCTTCGCAAGCTTTTGTATGCAATCACCAGGATTTTCCTTGCATGTGAGTCAAAAACAACCAGGATTTTTCTTCCCAACTTTTGTTAAACATTTACTTATATAAGTTAATAACACGTGGGATGTTTTTATAGTGTATATATAAGTCTCTATAAAATATACGATAATAGTAATAATATAAATATATATAATGTGGTTAGAAGGGAAAACATAAATTGGAGACAACATTATTATTCTTATATATAGATAAATAGAACAGAGATCTGCGTTTTACTAAGAAAAATACATTGGGCTGCCGATCTTTAAGAGAAAGCCCATAGGCCGGTATGGACCTCAAAAAATAACTTGAAACCACTGTGTCCGTATGTTGTGGGCTACGCATGTTAGAAAACAAAACCTAGGCCTAGCTGATACTTGTTCGCCCTCTGGAAAAAAATGATACTAGCTAGATCCCCGAGCGAACTGGATTAAAGAGGGGGCCGGCGGCGCGACTGAAGAAGCACATCCGGAGCGATTTTTTTTCTTCAGTGGATGGCTCTCAATGGTATTTTTACTTGCCTTTGCACCATACAACTTGTATTTTTAGCGTCCCAGTCCGTGGTGGACCAACAGCCCACTTGCTGGGCGGGCCAACCTAAAGAAACCAGCACTCGATTTTTCAACAAGCCCCCAAAACAATGGAGTACTATGTTTGTTTTGAGGCCGAAAACATTATGGCAGGGGTTGAGCGGGGGAGGGGGAAGACAGAGCAAAAAGATTAAAAAGAGATGATGCACCGTTGCTACACTAACAAAGCAGGTACAATTCTTATTGGGAAGAAGGTGTGCCGTTGACACCCACACGTCACAAATCCCATAGTAGGCATACTAACAAGTTCACACACAAGCACAACAGAAAAGGTAAAGATTCGTATCAAACTCAGGTTCACAGGACACATTCATATTCATAGCCAACATTCACAATCAATAACTCAAAAGATTCATATATACACAAGTTTAGCATGTGTATGCATCCAAATGATTGATAGATCACACAACAATATTGATAGATAATTCACAAAAAGATTCAGATATACAAAGGTTCAGTATGTTTATGCATCCAAATGATTGAGATCACAACAAATATCATCCATGGACGAACTTTAATTACCTAGGGTACAGACTGGTAATGGTGTTCAGTCAGAGGTACTTCTTGCTAAAATTAATGCTTGTACGAGTAAACTTTCGAGTACATAAGAGGCAACACAGACAATCTGAACTTTGCTCATAGGTTTATCCTCAAATAGTGGCCTCGTGCCGAGGGAGGTTTTAGAAACTTGGCCACTACTTTCATCCAACTAGTTTATTGGCTCATCTTGGTCCTGTAGCTCGCCGAAATTCTACATTGCAGACAAGAAAGGATGCAGTTGAGAAAATGAACCACCCAATTTTTTTGTAGTTCAACTGAAATGAATCATCCCTGGCGTGCAGACTGATTAAGTGCCAGATGAATATACGCATCAACCAACTTGTCTGGAATCTTACTCCATGCCATATAGTTCGCTACCATATGTGCGATAACCAAAAGGCACAAGTTGGGACCAAAGACTGGACTACGTTTTTCTGGGCTATGCGCCAAGCAATATTTTTGGCATTCACTCTCCTAATACTTGGAGTTTGACAACTGGTTGACGACAGTTGATACTCGAAATAATATAGGAACTTCTTCTTGTCAACATCGATGCTTGTCTAAGTGAACTTTGGAGTACATAGCAGCATCATAAGTACCTATCCATCTGATCTTTTTATGTCGTTCTACTGAAATCACCCAATGTAATGATCTTCCTGCGAGTTCAGGCTCCAAGTTACTCCTTTATGAAATTGGCAAACAGTAGCACAATACCAAATTACCAATACATATGACAAGCACAATAACAGGATAAAGACCAGTACCAACCTGTGTGAGGTAGCATATCAATTACTATTCCCTTTGACTGGAAGCCGGGATAAGCCAAGCGACTGAGAGCAAAGGAAGAATGCAAGACAATATTAGCGACTGACAGGAAAGGAAGGAAGCTGTCGAGGCAATGAAGGAACTAAAATTTTTGTGCAGTTCCACCAAAATCGAGCATCCCTGTTGGCACATATATTGAGAGAGTGAGATTACTATAATAGTGGGACTAGTTGATGAAACATACACTAACAAATAGAAGCACCCACATTATATTAATGGGTAAAGTTAGCAACATAGTAGTCTTGCTCAAAGAGAGGTATTTGTTTATTTAATCAATGCCAATTAGCTCAACACTCAAAGAATTGCCATGTATCATAGGTTGCAAAACTTTAACATGCAAAGATAAGGAGTTTCTCATGATAGAAGCACGATACAAACAGAGATGACAACAAACTAATATGGATGAAGGCCATAGGCCGGTACCAACCTGAGCAAAAAAGCTTATTCATGTAGTCCCAGAAGAGATGATAAAGCACTCACTGGAATCACTCAATAGTATTTTATTTTGTGCACTTCAAATGTATGGTTGAAATCACTCTTGTTTACCAGTGCTGAGGTTATATCGAAAGATTATCAAGAACTTCCAGCAGAGTTAAAGCACTGGCTGGGATACAGTTCATTGTATTGTCTTGTGTAGTTCCACTAAAATATATGATTGGCACAACATGATCCCTATTTGGACAAGTAGGAACAAGGTGAAACCTTCATTATCATAGTGAGAAAGGATAGAAAGACATTAGCATATTACTCTAAGAGTAGCATCAAATTCATCATGGACAATACGCAGAAGTGGAAGGGCTCCATGGTTGATCGTCTCACATGTAAGGTAGACATTGTCGGAGCCCTTGAATGGCCTCTACTGAGGCCTCGGCTTCAGCAATATCACCTTGTCACTGCTTATTCTTCTTCTTATTCCTCTTCATGCTCTGTTTCTCTTTCTCCTCACCAGTTGGTGAAACCAAGTACATGATTGGCATTCTATTTCAGAATTGGTTTTGTTAGTGAGGGAGTACAAGTGTACTAGTAAACAATAGCATTATTTTCTCATGGCAGTCGCAAAATAGAGATGAACACATGCATTAAATATCAGTCTTACCTAAAGGAAGGTTCTGGTGCCAATATGGATGATGTGGATTGGAACACAGATCTCCCTTTGTGCAGTTCCAACGAAATGAACCAACTGTTCCATTCTGACATTGCAGTTAAACAACACAAAAGTCACTTCTTTTAAGAAGTGTTTTGTGCAGTGCACCAAAAGGTGACAACTGCAACCAGGTGAAATGGATATCCCTGTTTGCACGAATAACTACGGAGCAAACAGTGAGAGTCTCAAATAATTACAGGCAAAAACATTTGGCTAAACTTGTCATGGCTTATAGCAGTGGCATGGCTTCATTTTACCAGGGGCGTTAGAATAATAACAACTAAATATTCGGTATAAGGGCATGGGACAGTGGGTGCACGAGTAGTCCAGCACCATGTACCTAAACCGGGGCATAAAGTGGTGATTCAGAGTTTGTTGCCCCAAGAGACAAACATCCTAGAAACATATCTGGCTTGGTCCCATTTTTGTTCACTCTAGCCACCTACTCCTATGATTTTTTTTGGAAATGGAGGCGTGCCACAGGCCTCTGCATCATAATGATGCATGCAGCCATCTTATGTGTGGATAGAAAATCTAGTCCTGGTCATACCACTGTGTACATCATTTCCCCTATATTTCCCTTTTTGACCAAGAGACCGGTTGGATGACCAGTCTGTACTACTTTCACCCCCTATCCTTCCTGTTTGTACCAAGTCTGATGCACATACTAAATTCCCCCACCCCCACTTTATTTCTTTTTTGAACCAAGTACAAGATTCGACTCCATGAAGTAGCTTTACCTCTAAAAATAGAAGAAAAAAATAGGTGACGTTGGACCATCTGGTCGAGAGGGGCTCATAAGCAGAAAATGATGCACATGCAGCGATGTAGCGAGCTGGGGAAGTAGAGCTATGGTGGTTTCGAAGGAAGATATACCTGAAGGTCATCGGGATGTGGATAGGTGGGCGGCGGGATGCCGGATCCGCCCACACTAGGGCAACGACGAAGGGATCGGAGGACCTCCCGCGCCTGCGCTCGGTCAGAGATAACGGTGCGGCTGGTAGTGGGTCTCCTCCCTCACTGTCGACGACTGCCTAAATGTTGCCCCTCCTCCCCTTCACCGACAGAGGGGGATACATCCGGATCTATAACCAGTGGTGAGGGTAGAAAGACAGAGTTTTTTGAAGGGATAAAGACAGTGTTACCACCGCTATCTTGTTTAGATCTCGAGAGGATGAGTGTGTGAATAGAGCAACCCTAGCAAGGAAGCATGGAGGCTTCGGCCTATATATGTAGTGGCGTAGTTTTCCTTTTTCACTCCATCATAACAATCGTTTAAAATTGTGTACGTGCCAGGTCACCATTTTTTAGTTGTTGATTGTTTTTTGAGATAGCTACCCACTTATTCCAAGTGGTGTTACGGTGTGCCAGGTCGCGCTTTGTATTGTTCAAGTCTGGTACAAGACCCTCCATTAAATGAACAACCACCCCCTTGTAAAAATTGTGAACAAGCCCACGGCTAAAGTTATCGGAAATGTGGGCTGCCCCAACATGCATTATTATTTATATTTTCTACTCCCTCCGTTCCTAAATATAAGTCTTTCTAGACATTTCAAATGGACTACAACATACAGATGTAGGTAGACATATTTTAAAGTATGGATTCGTTCATTTTGCTCCTTATGTAGTCTCTTGTTAGAATCTCTAAAAAGACTTATATTTGGGAACGAATGGAGTATGTGGGAGTATCCTCAAAACAAAATGTGAGAGTACAATATTTATTGGGCCCCTTTGTAATTGGTGCTAAATTTTGACCAAATATATAACTGACAAAATGTTAGTGCATGTTAACAAAAAATATATAGTTTGATTCATATTTGAACATAATTTTCAATGATGTAGGGGTTGTTTGGTTTCCAGCCACATATTTCCGCACTTTGCCACACCTTACCTTAGGCAAATTTGACCAAGTTAGGTGGGTGTTTGGTTCTAGCCACACCTAAGACAAGAATTTTTTTATTAGCAGTGAACCCCACATGTCATAGACACAAAAAGTGTGGCAAGATACCCTTAGGAAAGCCAAAGTGGGTCTAACAATTTGAGCAACTCAAGTTAGTCAAGTGTGGCAAAAATAATGTGGAAACATAAGACAAACATAGTCACAATTCAAACAGTCCCGTAATTTTTTGTGACATGCATGAACATTTGGTTAGTTAAATTAATAGTCAAAATTTGGCAAGGTGCATCAAATCAACACATGCAAATACCAAAAGCAAAGTCAGGGCATGCATGCATGCATTGTACTCCCTCTGTTTCCAAATATAAGTCTTTTTAGAGATTGCAACAAGTGACTATTGAAAGTGCAACTATCCCTGGGTGGTTTTGGTAATTCCTATCAACATATAGCTCATTGATCTAACATTATTCCAAGATTAATATTTCAGGAAAAGCTCAATGAATGGCATGACATGGATAAGGAAAGTGGATCCCTCAAAATTCTAAGGACAAAATTTTTGGCTCAAGATCGAAGCTCAAGACTCCACATTTCATATTTTAGTGATCCAAGATCACATTGAGTCCATAGGAATAGCCAATACTATCAAGGAGGGATGAGGTGTTGCTTAATGAGTTTCTTGCTCTTCAGTGCTTAGTGCTATGTTCTGAAACCCTCAACTGCCTTCCCACATCCACATATGACCTAAACCAAATGTCAATCTCGACCCCACCGATTCTTTCTATCCGGCGCCACCGAGTTTCATATGTCATAGCCACTGCCACAAACCCTAGGCAAATCGGTCTCACCGATAGGGATCTCGGTCTCACCGAGATGGGATTGTAATCTCTCTGTTTCCCTTCGTAACATTTCGGTCTGGCCGAGATGAGCGATCGGTCCCATCGAGATTGCAATGTAAACTCTCTGCCTCCCTTTTGTAACATTTCGGTCTTGCCGTGGTGAGCGAATCGGTCCCACCGAGTTTACCTGACCAACTCTCTGGTTAGCTTATTACCAAAATCGGTCCCACCGAGTTAGTGTAATCGGTCACACCGAGATTACGTTATGCCCTAACCTTAACCAAGGTTGTCAGAATCACGATCCTGTTATATGATTCTACGACTTTATGATCCAAACTAACCCCTATGATTCTAGGATTTTAGTTCATAGAATCTACGTTTCTACGATCCTGATAGTGAAGATTCTACGATTTGCGATCCTACCATCGGAGGTCCGATCCCATTCAAAATCGCAATTCTGACAACCTTGCCCTAACCACATCGATCCTACCGAGTTGCATCTTAGTCCCACCAAAAATCCTAACAGTCACTAGGTTTGCTGAATCTGTCCGACCGAGTTTAACCATTCGGTCCCACCGAGTTTGGCAAATTGTGTGTAACGGTTAGATTTTGTGTGGAGGCTATATATACCTCTCCACCCACTCTTCATTCGTGGAGAGAGCCATCAGAACATACCTACACTTCCAATACACATTTTCTGAGAGAGAACCACCTACACTTGTGTTGAGGTCAAGATATTCCAGTCCTACCATATGAATCTTGATCTCTAGCCTTCCCCAAGTTGCTTTCCACTCAAATCTTCTTTCCACCAAATTCAAATCCTGTGAGAGAGTTGAGTGTTGGGGAGACTATCATTTGAAGCACAAGATCAAGGAGTTCATTATCAACACACCATTTGTTACTTCTTGGAGAGCGGTGTCTCCTAGATTGGCTAGGTGTCACTTGGGAGCCTCCGACAAGATTGTGTAGTTGAACCAAGAAGTTTGTAACGGCAAGGAGATCGCCTACTTCGTGAAGACCTACCGCCAGTGAGGCAAGTCCTTCGTGGGCGACGGCTGTGATGGAATAGACAAGGTTGCTTCTTCGTGTACCCTTCGTGGGTGGAGCCCTCCGTGGACTCGCGCAACTGTTACCCTCCGTGGGTTGAAGTCTCCATCAACGTGGATGTACGATAGCACCACCTATCGGAACCACGACAAAAACATCCGTGTCTCCAATTGTGTTTGAATGCTCCAAAACCTTCCCTTTACATTCTTGCAAGTTGCATGCTTTACATTCCGCTGCTCATATGCTCTTTTGCATGCTTGCTTGAATTGTGTGGAGATTGCTTGACTTGTGCTAAGATAGCTAAAATCTGCCAAGAACTAAAATTGGGAAAAGGCTAGATTTTTATTTGGGCAAGTAGTCTAATCACCCCCCTCTAGACATACTTTCGATCCTACAAGTGGTATCAGAGCTTTGGTCTACATTTGCTTTGATTTCCGTAGCTTTTGGTGGTCATAGCCTTGGTTTCACAACCTAGGAGAGTATGGCGTCTAGCGAGGGAAATTAACCGTAGAGGTCCTTACTTTGATGGTACTAATTTTGCTAGTTGGAAGCATAAGATGAACATGCATATTCTTGGACATAACCCCGTCGTTTGGGCTATTGTGTGTATTGGCTTGCAAGGTGAATTCTTTGATGGGAAAGAACCGAACCGTGAAGCTACTGCGGAAGAGTTGAAGATGCTGCAATACAACGCTCAAGCTTGTGATATCCTCTTCAACAGATTATGCCCCAAAAATTCAACAAAATAAGCCGTCTTGAGAATGCAAAGGAAATTTGGGATACTTTGATTGATATGCACGAAGGTACCAACTCCGTCAAGGAATCCAAATTGGATGTGCTTCAAAGTCAACTTGACAAGTTCAAAATGAAGGATGGTGAAGGTGTCGCTGAAATGTACTCTAGGCTTGCTCTTATCACAAATGAGATTGCCGGCTTAGGAAGTGAAGAGATGACCGATAGATTCATCATCAAGAAGATCCTAAGAGCCTTGGATGGAAAATATTATACCATGTGCACATTGATCCAAATGATGCCCAATTACAAAGATCTCAAGCCAACGGAAGTCATCGAAAGAATTGTTGCTCATGAGATGTCACTCAAGGATAAAGAGGAACTTCACAACAAATCAAGTGGTGCTTACAAAGCCTCATGTGAAGCTCCCACATCATCAAGTGAGAAACAAACCTTCAATGAAGAATTGAGCTTTATGGTGAAGAACTTCAACAAGTTCTACAAGAGTAGAAGCAAAGAGAGAAGCTCCAAGTCAAGGTCCTACAATGAAAAAAGATCTTCTAGTCGAGAGCGAAACTGCTACAATTGTGGAAGGCCCAGACACTATTCCAATGAGTGTACGACCTCCTACAAGAGAAGAGAAGATTCTCCCAAAAGAAGAAGTAGAAGAGAAGAATCACCATCTAGTGAAAGAAGGAGTAGAGATGATCGTTATGAACGAAGATCCTCACGGAGAAGCAAGGATTCGGAAAGAAAGGAAAAGTCATCAAGGAGCTACACAAAACGAAGACATCAAGCTCATGTTGGTGAATGGGTATCCGGCTCCGACTCCGACAACCACTCCGAGAGAAGCTATCACTCTGACTCCGAATATACTCAAGATGAAGGTGTTGCCGGTCTAGCACTTGTGACAACCAACTCCTACGACATATTTGACTCACAAAATGAAGGAGTTGGAACATGCTTCATGGCTAAAGGCCCAAAGGTATCACACCCCGAGTATGTGATGAAGATGACTTGTTAGATGATGATGATCTACTTGTTGACAACTCTAGTGATGAATACTATGATGAAATGTCAATTAATCAATATAAACTAATGACAATGATAAGGAGAAGATTGATTCTCTAACTAAAGAACTAAACACTCTTAAGTTAGCTCATGAAACTATCTTAGGAGATCATCGCGAACTTTTAAAGACTGATGACAAATTACGCTTTGAAAAGCTCAACCTTGAGCAAGAGCATGAGTTCTTAAAGGCAATCAATGATGATCTTCGTAAGAAAAGTTCTTCCTACATTGCCAAGCGTTTACTATTATCCACTTACATGCCTCAAGTCAAGTCTAGTAACAAGAACAAGACAGATTCTTCCTCTACTAGTAACAATAATCATACTAAATCCAATGCTTCTAGTAGTTCTCTTGATTCCACTAATGATTCTCTTAGCCAAGTTACACTTGAGCAAGAAAATAGCTTATTGAAGGGAATTATAGAGAAAGGTGTGTACAAGAGCCTTGCCGGAAGTAAGCAATTCGAGGAAATTGTACGCAAGCAAGGAAGGCACCGGAAGAATCAAGGTGTTGGTTTTGAACGAAAGTTCAATGCCAATGGAGTTGAGTGGGAAGAAGATCAATACCCCAAGACGAAGTTTGTTCCTCAACAAGAGAAGTATGATCCTACTTCTTTCAAAGGGACACAAGCTCAAGATGATCTTCCACCACAAGACCACAAGTAAAAAGGCAAGGATAAGCACCAAGAGGAAATTGATGCATTTGAAGAAGCTCCTAAGGCCTTGGTCAAGTGGGTTCCCAAGACTACATCAAGTTCCACTTCATCAAGTACAACTACAACTCCGAGGATTCCCATCAAGATGGTGTGGATCCCGAAGAAGAAGAACTAGAGAGTTCTTGAGGGTGACTCCGCCAACATACTTCACTCTTATCATCTTGGCAAGAACAAGTGCAATCAACTTCCACATCTTGCACTAGTTCAAGGAGTCACAAACCCTCTTGTTGGTAAGACAAGGGACAAGGTAACCTAAAAGCTTTCATAGACATCATCTTGTGTGTGCATCACTCTATGTCTATGGATATCCTTGTTTGTTCCTTGTGGGACTAACCCGTGTAGGTACTGAAAGTGCAACCCACTCCAATGGATAGCTCCAAATGATCTACATCAACATTGAGCATCCACATCTTCAACATCTACATGAAGTCATCATCGACAAAACCCAAGGTTAGTTCATCCCTCTTAGGGGGGATCTCACATCTAGGGGGAGCTTTACTCTAAGAATTGAGCTAAAGCAACTCTAATGGTGTGAACACAACAATGCTTTATGTAAAAGTGGTAACCCCACTTGTGCTTAAACGATGAGTATGACCAATGATCAAATGTTCTTATTTGACTCCTAAGTCAATATACTCATATATAGATGACCTAGTCATCGCAAATTGCTTGATAGATGCTAGAATTGGTTGTGCATGCTTTGCCACATATTTCAGTTGCCATTTGTTGTGTGAGCATGTTGATTGCATATTTTACTCATTCGGGGACATCCACTTGTTGTTTTGATTGATTGGTTTTTTTCTTTTGCCAAGTGGATGGACAAGAATGCCTAAGAACCCTCTCTAGCTATCTATGCTTTTCTCGTCTCAAACTCTATTCATGCTACATCACAAAATTTGATCAAGTCAGATTCGAACCACTCTTTGTGAGGAGCACTCGGAGTCCCCGATTCGTCATAGACTTAAACTTCCAAAACTTCTTTGTGTGTTTCGGTTTGACCGATTCCTCCATTTCGGTCATACAGAGATCACTAAGTCGATCTAGGTTTTCAATCTCGGTGCAACCGATTTGAACTTTTCGATCACACCGAGTTGTTGTAACTGTCAACAGTTATGCATCTCGGTGCCACCGAGTTGTTCCACTCGATCACACCGACAGGGTCGGGCTATATATACTCACGGGCAAAATTTTGGAAATTTTTCCGAAACCCCTTCGCCCGCGCATAGCTCGCTCTGCCTCCTGGGTCTCCGGATCGTCCTCCTCATCGCCAGCCGCCTCTTGTCGCTGGTCTCCGCCGCCGTCAACGAAATTCTTCCCCGCGACTGCCGCCGTAGCGAGTTCATCGCCGAACTAGGGTATGGACTCGATCACAGTGCTATCCCCGTCCGATTCCTAGCACATTGTGTTCATTATGATTCTTACCACGTTTGAAATGATTCTATCCAGTCAAAACACTCCGTAGATTAGAGTTGAATCGAAAATTTAGGGTTAGGTGTCCGCGGAAACCATCTCGGATCCACCGGGTTTCAGAACTCGGTTCCACCGATTCGGCCAAGGCCATTACACATGTGGTTCTCGGTATGACCGAGAATTGCAAATCGGTGTGACCGAGTTCAGGACTTTGTGAAACACTAGCAGTCTCGGTGCCACCAAACTGTGACTCGGTCTGACCAAGTTCACTAGTTTTGGTTCCAACAGCTGCTTCGGTATCACCGAGTTTGCAAATCGGTTGATCCGAAATGCTTTGTGTGGAAAACTAAAACTAAGTTTTTGACTCATTCTTTTGCAAAAATATCTGTATTTTGGGATGCTCATCCACTCTATCTCATCTAGAATCTATTCACAGGGTCTGAAGTTAGTGTTTGCAACATGTCTGACCAGAGTGACAGCCAGAACAAGTCTGAGGAGCAGGTGCACATGAGTGAGGGCACTAGTCCCTCTAGCAGCTCAGATGAGGGAAGCAGAAGCACCCCAAGCAATTTGCCCAAGGCTGCCACTAGAGCAAGCAAGAAAAGAACTTCAGAATCTGAGGATAAAGATTATGTGGCAGAGGAAGAGGAAGCCACATCAAAGAAGAAGGTGCTCAATAAGGAATATGGCTCAGCTGCAGCCATTAAACCAGGTCTGAAGACCAAAAGGACAGCAGGAAGACAGCCAATGTCCAAAGCTAGGGCATCCTCTCAGAAACCCTCCAAGTCAACTATAGGAGATGAGGCTGCAAAAGAGAAAAAGGAAAGAAAGAGGGGCAGATGGTGCAAGAAAGTTGATCCAATGGCAGAATTTGAGAAGCACTCTTTTGAGGAAGAAGAAGAAAAAGAAGAGGTTGCTGCACCAGCACCTAAGGCCCAGAAAGTTATGGGTGATGCTATCAGGATAGGGGCTGCTTCATCGAAGCCCAAAGAAGCACCCAAAGCTGCCTCCAAGCCCAAGACTGCACCAAAGAGGAATACTAGGAACATATCTGCTGCTGAGAAGAACAAGGCCCTAGTGCCTGAAGTTGCTGCTAATGAAGATGATGAAGGACAAGTCCTGAGGAAGCTCAAACCCAAGATTCTAGACCATAATGATGCTCATCCTATGGCTGAGAACATGAAGCTCAGAAGAGACTCAGGACTGAGGAAATGGAGATAGACAGATCCATATGCTACTAGGATAAGGACTGCTGTTGATTACATGTTCCACACAAAGGAACAACAAGATTTCTATGAGACAATGCCACTGGACAACAAACCCAGAGTGTGTGATATGAGGTGGTCGACTGGACCAACATGCATGAGAATGAAGAACACTATCATGGAGTGTATGACAGCTTCAGTGCTTGTGGAGTTGCAGACTTTGTTGGGCAAAAGCTCACAAAGTGGAATGAGGAGCTCATAATGCAATTCTGCTCCACAACACACTTCTATCCAGATGGTAGGATAGTATGGATGTCTGAAGGTACAAGGTACCAATCAACTATTGAGGAATGAGCCAATCTGATCAATGCCCCAAAGGAAAGTGAAGATGACTTGGATGTTTATGCCAAGAAGAAGATGGATCACAATTCTATGTCACAGATGTACAAGGAGATCCTAGACAAAGCTCTTGAGACTTTCAAGTTTGGGTCAGTCCATTTTCTTCCGTCAGGACTGCCAACGATCAACTAGATCCTAAGGCACACTCTTTTGCCCAAGTCAGGTGACCACAACATGATCATAGGGCATGCAATTAATTTGCTACACATATTTGATGTGCCACGGAAATTCAAGGTCATGAGCCTCATGGTTGAGACTATCAAGAGGACAGCAGCTGACCAGAAAAGAAGTTGTGGATATGCCCCATAAATTCAGGAGTTGATTAACTCAAAGATGGGCACAGGTACATACTTATTGGATAAGGAACACTTGCCTATCTACCCAGACTTCGAGGACAACCAAGTTGTGATGAATGAAGATGAACCCTCCTCAGTGCAAGAACAAGCAAAGATGGAGAAGGCAAAGATGGAGAAGGCTGCCAAGATGCCAACTCAAGAAGAGGCATCTGTGTACTTTTTGAAAAGCAAGCAGGACCAGCTCGGTTATTTGATAGCATCAACTCTCAGGATTGAGAAGGGGTTGGCCACCCTAACTCGAAACCAGGAGAGTCTGGAAAGAATCATGGAACAAAAATTCTATGATTTAGATGTCAAAGTAACTGAGATTCAGTCAGTTGTGGAGCAGCTACAGGATGACATGCAGGAGAGGAAGGGAAAGACAACCACTGATGCATTTGCCAGAGTGCCTCGAGCTCAGAGATCAACTGCAGTGCCAGTATCAGACACTAGAGCCACTTCATCTGCACCAGCTACAGCTCCAGCGCAACCAGCTACAGCACCAACTCTTTCAGCTCCATCTACATCAACTGAAGCCTTCGTCCTTGGCGTTATCCGGACTCCACCACCTGAAGATCAAGCCTGAGAGTCATTTTAGTGCTATGCATTTTCAATGAACTTTCTGGTAACTTGTTGCCAAAGGGGGAGAAAAATGTATAGATCATAGGCTTCGAGAGAGAGCATTGCTTTTTATTCTCTCTTGCTTTGGTGGTTGAACTTTATTTGCTTGATTGAGATATTTTATGCTTGTTTGTGATACTTGTATGATCATGTGTGTTTGATCATATGCTACATTAATGCTTGTTGGATGATACTATCATTTTATCCCTACTTGATCATTCACTTTGCTTGGTGATGAGTGCATGTATAATTCTTATCATTTTGAGCGCTCCACCAAGATGTATGTGACATGGAAGAGTAACCCATGATCCTAACTCATTGTGCATTTGCAGTCCAAAGCAAATCTTAAACTATGCACAAATTTAGGGGGAGCTCTTTCTTATCACATACTTCTCAAAGCGACGATGTTTTTCTCTTATTATCATTTGTTGAAGCATTGATCTATATGTTGTCATCAATTACCAAAAAGGGGGACATTGAAAGTGCAACTATCCCTGGGTGGTTTTGGTAATTCATAACAACATATAGCTCATTGAGCTAACATTATTCCAAAATTAATATTTCAGGAAAAGCTCAATTAATGGCATGGCATGGATAAGGAAAGTGGATCCCTCAAAATTCTCAGGATAAAAAGCTTGGCTCAATCTTGAAGCTCAAGACTCTACATTCCATATTTTAGTGATCCAAGATCACATTGAGTCCATAGGAAAAGCCAATACTATCAAGGAGGGATGAGGTGTTGCTTAATGAGTTTCTTGCTCTTCAGTGCTTAGTGATATGCTCCAAAACCCTCAACTACCTTCCCACATCCACATAGGACCTAAACCAAAAGTCAAACTCGGCCCCACCTATTCTTTATATCCGGTGCCACCGAGTTTCATATGTCATAGCCACTTCCACAAACCCTAGGCAAATCGGTCTCACCGAGATGGGATTGTAATCTCTCTGTTTCCCTTCGTAACGTTTCGGTCTTGCCGAGATGATCAATCGGTCCCACCGAGATTGCAATGCAAACTCTCTGTTTCCCTTTTGTAACGTTTCGGTCTTGCCGAGATGAGCGAATCGGTCCCACCGAGTTTACCTGACCAACTCTCTGGCTAGCTTATTACCAAAATCGGTCCCACCGAGTTTGTGTAATCGGTCACACCGAGATTACGTTATGCCCTAACCCTAACCATATCTGTCCTACCGAGTTGCATCTCCGTCCCACCGAAAATCCTAACGGTCACTAGGTTTGCTGAATCGGTCCGACCGAGTTTAACCATTCGGTCCCACCGAGTTTGGCAAATTGTGTGTAACGGTTAGATTTTGTGTGGAGGCTATATATACCCCTCCACCCACTCTTCATTCATGGAGAGAGCCATCAGAACATACCTACACTTCCAATACACATTTTCTGAGAGAGAACCACCTACACTTGTGTTGAGGTCAAGATATTCCATTCCTACCATATGAATCTTGATCTCTAGCCTTCCCCAAGTTGCTTTCCACTAAACTCTTCTTTCCACCAAATCCAAATCCTCTGAGAGAGAGTTGAGTGTTGGGGAGACTATCATTTGAAGCACAAGAGCAAGGAGTTCATTATCAGCACACCATTTGTTACTTCTTGGAGAGTGGTGTCTCCTAGATTGGCTAGGTGTCACTTGGGAGCCTCCGACAAGATTGTGGAGTTGAACCAAGGAGTTTGTAAGGGCAATGAGATAGCCTACTTCGTGAAGATCTACCGATAGTGAGGCAAGTCCTTCGTGGACGACGGTCGTGATGGAATAGACAAGGTTGCTTCTACGTTGACCCTTCGTGGGTGGAGCCCTCCATGGACTCGCGCAACCATTACCCTTCGTGGGTTGAAGTCTCCATCAACGTGGATGTACGATAGCACCACCTATCGGAACCACGACAAAAACATCCGTGTCTCCAATTGCGTTTGAATCCTACAAACCCTTCCCTTTACATTCTTGCAAGTTGCATGCTTTACATTCCGGTGCTCATATACTCTTTTGAATGCTTGCTTGAATTGTGTGGAGATTGCTTGACTTGTGCTAAGATAGCTAAAATCTGCCAAGAACTAAAATTGGGAAAAGGCTAGATTTTTATTTGGTCAAGTAGTCTAATCACCCCCTCTAGACATACTTTCGATCCACAACTACATACGAAGCAAAATGAGTGAATCTACACTCTAAAATATGTCTACATACATCTGTATGTTGTAGTCCATTGGAAATGTCTAAAAAGATTTATTATATTTTGGAACAGAGGGAGTAACTAATGCATCAGTAAATGCAAATTATTGAAATATATCGAGTGCAGTGCCTTGATGTGTCGTGTCAACTCATGCAAGACCGAGAAGTTTGATTACTACAACGCCCTCTCGCCTAAACCGCTCCTACCTTTGGCTGCATGATAGGTGGGCCACCGACCTGTTGGGCCCACCTGTGATAGACCCAAAGGCAGGAGCAGTAAGTCAATGAAGCCGCGTCCCTCCCTCGCCCATGAGCGTGGTGGCTGGCAGGACTAGGATAAGCTTTCGTTTTCTACACGCTCTCCCTTCCGCACGCGGTGGACATGCAACAATTGAATTGGTGTCAGATGGCCAGAAGCATACTGTAGTACTCCTCCACTGCAGTAGTACTCCATCATTGTTTGACTTCCTGAAGAGGCAAAGAGCCAGGCACAGTCCCAACGCTCGTCTGACAGTTTCATGTGTAGAGTAGTCTAGGATAGCGTGTACCGTGCCTGTAAGCTTAAAATGGTTGGGGTCGGCTCCATGCTTTTTTGATTAAAATAATCTTGTGGCCCTACCTGTCATCCTGGTGATTGTAGTTTGCACGCTCATCTGGTCAAGACAGGAATATATATTTTAATTTGTGGTGGGGTAAGTGTTAGTGGTTGCAGCAAATGGAGTATTGTACACTATGGGTCTTTCAGCCAAGTTTAGAGGCAACCATGTGGGGCAAGTGCTATCATGTGTCGCGTCAACTCGTACAACAAGGAGAAGCTTGATTTTACTACTACACGCCTTCTCACTCGCCCATGCGCACGGTGGCTATCCCTCCCGCACACGGTGGACAGATATGCAGCAGTGGATTCGATACTACTGTAGAATCAGTAGTAGTAACATCATTGTTCATCTTCTCGAAGAGGCGAAGAGCTAAGCACAACCCGAACGTGGCAGTTGCGAACGCTGCGTGGCAGTCTTTGTGTAGGGGGCGGGCGTGGTGTGGAGCCTTGGAGCACGCATATAGCCAGGCTCTTGCATGAGACAAAATTGCTATTTGAGCCCACTATAGTAGTACTACTACTTGCTAGTATAGCCCTGTAAACCGAACAGGAGTATTTGCCTTTCTAGAGATTTCACCGCGTGTAGTACTGGCTCAAATATCAAATCTCATCAACCAAGGCATTTCGTGATTGGAGGAATGTATCTCGTACTTTGCAAAACTACCCTAATTAAACTCATCCATTAATTATGTAGTTCTCTCATTTTCCTCTCCGCCTTGGTCGCGGTTCACAATATTGAGCACTCCTATATGACTAGCCGCTCTATCTACATACAGGACATCAAAGCATCCGGGCCCACATGCCATCCATCAAATCACAGCAAGATGCTATAGTCGAGACTCACCAGTCACACTGGTGTGGTCGTCATGACCTGTCATTTCAGAAAGCCCACCTTTACCAGCAATGGTAAAGTGGCCTCGAAGTGGCCTTGAAGTTGGACTAGACGAGGCAACCATCATTTCACTGGAACGCTCGTTGAAGCCCTTTCTCCCCTTTCTTGAAAAAACATCACTCGTGGCTACTCACTTCTGCCATTTTTCCTGTACCGACGAACGAAAGGTGGGCAAAGCAGTGATGCTACTAAATTTTCATTCCAAGAATCTTCTTTTTGCGAAGCACCGACCGATTCTCACAGCCTATTATTTTCCCATTTTCATTGCGATTGTGGTTTCCTTTCGATTGCTTTCTGTTTGTCAGTTCATTGATGGATCCTGGAGCACTAGCCAAAGAGTTGCCGACAGACAACCCACTGGAGACAGCGATCTCCAGGAAGCGAGCACCAACCAACGAGTTGACCATGTTGGTGTGCCAACCCATGGAGACGAAGAACTCCAAGAAACAAGCAATGGCCAAAGAGTTGACGACGTTGGCGGACGAACTCCTCAAAGGAAGTTGGAAGAATAGCAAGGGCCCCACCGTGCCTACCCCAGAAACTCTAATGGCCACCTATGCGAGGCTCAAGGACGAGTTTGAGGAGATAGTCACCGTTGAGAAGCAGTATTCCCCTGGCAATGTGATGGCCCCCATCCAGGACGAGGAGATGGCCCCAGAGGGATGGGATCCCCCGGTGAGCTACACAGGGTAAAAAATAATGGCTTACCATAGTTGTGGTTTTTCATTATTTGCAATGTGCTTGCTAATTTATTAGGGTTGTGCAGGTGCCGGTGGATGTCCTTGATGATTCCGATGTCGCGTCCCGTCCTGTGGACGACGCCCCAGAGATCGTTTTCGATGTTGCGGTCTGTCCTATTGACATCTCCCCGGAGATCGACTCCGATGCTGCTGTCCATCCTGTGGCCAGCGCCCCAGAGATCGATTCTGATGTCACGGTCAATCCTCTGGACATTGCCCCAGAGATTGATTCCCATGCCACTGTCCGTGCTCTGGTCATTGCCCGAGAGATTGATGACAAGAAATAGTTGGTCGCGCTAATCCTTCTGGGTAGTTTCCATTACCCTATGTTTAATTACTAGAACGATGCATGTAATCAAACCATCTTAGGGCTAGTGCACTGTCTTGTGTGGGCGGTACTTGCTACTTTTATTTAATAGTGAATCATGTGAACCCTCTTCGAGTTATGGAAACAGATGTATCCTCACCAGCTTTTGATGTAATATATCGCATGCTTAGATGTAAGTTCGAACTATTTACCATATTAGCAGGGCTTGTTTGATGATTCTTGGTGTTAGTAGGCTTGCTACTGTGCCATCTATAGTACTTGCAAAACACTCACCAAAGAGAAACATTGGGGCTGATGAGCTCGTGGTTCGCTTATACTGATCCGTCGTCGATCGTCCAATAGCCCAAGCTCCTAAAACTTTAGGCTTAGCGATCGATCAGACAATAGTCGACACGGATACATTCAGGCCTCATTTGGTTCATAGGGTAGGAAAATCTTAGCAAAAGTACAGAGACGTACAACACAAAATCATAGCAGCATAGGGAAGTACTCCCTCCGTTCCAAAATAGATGACTCAACTTTGTACTACTAACTTTGAAAAGGAGGGAGTACAAATCCTAGACAGGCTAGTTTGGCCTTGTGGGTTTCAGTGATATGACATGGTACAGTGCCGTCCAGTCTTTGTGTGTGGTAGCAGTATTGCGGGTACAGTAAGTTTTCTTGAAGAAGCGGAATTGAACGAAGTCATGATGGTTCATTCATCCGACCAACTTACAGCGGGAAAGGTTGGGCCTGTGCTATGACCGGTTAGACCAGGATAATTTTGTGCATGGCAGGTGGACCAGGATGGTCGAGGTCCCACATGTCGGCGAATGGAAAGTATTTTTTTTCGATATACAGGACGAGCAACGAGTATTCATTGTTTATTTTTGAAGAAAGCTATTGTCTCCACTGTTACAACGGCGGAGTGTGAAACATGGCAGGCCAGTGAACTTGGCATGTGCACCACTCCCTCCTTCCTCATGTAATATTACCATAGTGTTGACTATAAGGTTGGCTATAAAGGTTACAACTTTTTCTCACTTTCTCTCTATCTATTTCCTCTCAAATGTTTTTTACCTTTCCTTTTTTAGACACAATTGTTTTTTTATGCCTCTTTTTTAGAATTAGTTTTTTATACCTAGGAGCATGTGTAGAGACGGGCTCGTGCAGAGCCCACTCCTTGACTTTGTCAATGCCTCTCTCTCTTCCACATAAGCGGGATTATAGGCCAGTATTTTACTAGTACTACTTGCTATGAATGCGGGCAGCTGGAGTCTGAGGGGGGAGGGCTTGGAAGCGGTCCGGACTCCCGCATGGCCCACCTCACATTATCATAATATATTTCTTGGAGTTCGTGCGAGGCGGGCGATCTCTTCTCCCTCCCCCGTCTCTCTTCTCAGCCGACGCCCGCCGAGTGATTAGATTTCGGCTATCGACGGTTTATTCAATTGCAGTCCCACATGTCAGTGAAATTGCAAGACAACACGTGTCCCTTCTCGTGAGCGGCGTGCGAGCCAGACTGTCGGGGGTGCGACGCGTACGAGTCGTAAGTGTGCCGCCTTTTCTTTTGAACTTGCATAGCGAAACATTTTCGTGCGATCGATCGATAGAAATCCATAACAAAATGACGAGGGCGATGCTTTCCCGCATGTTAGGCGGGCTAGTTTGAGTGATATGACTTGCTACAGTGCTGTCCACTTGCTCCATATTTATGTAAGCAAGAGTTTACACTCTTTCGTGGGAGGAGTGCGAAACATGGCGGATCTGATTTTGATCGAGGGATAATTGTTCCCTGCCAAATAATGGAGCACTGTTAATCTCCAGCACTGGCCCACAAATTTACACCGGCATCTGTCTGAGGACATGATGGATGCCATCCAATGCTTCCCACATACCTTTCGACAACTATATGAACTAACCAGACAAAATTCATGCAAACAAAGCAAATTTTAAAGTAACCGGATGAAATTCATTACATTTCAAAAACTTTTCCTATAAACTAGACGAAATTCATTACATATTTCGCATAAATTGTACTAAAAACTACTTTAAACCTAATCTAAATGACCGCTGGCGCCCGACCACCATGTCCGGCCATGAACCCAAGAAAGCCGGCCATTTCCTTTGCCTCCTCCTCATCCGCCTCGATAACCTCCTCTTTCGGAGCACAAGGTTCTAAAGATTTCCGCCTCCACATCGCCGTCAAGCGGCTAATCGGTCGTCGATGTTTATCCCACCAAGCTTGGCGTCGACTGAGTGGAGGAGCGGTGGCCTTCCTGGGACCAAAACGGCGGCGACCTACCATCTACAACTCTTCCTCGCTGCCGGCTACGCCCGCGCATGCGCGTTGGCTTCATGGTAGTGGCGGCGGAGGTAGGCCGGGGGGGGGAGCCAGCGATCTCCTTCGTCTGCTCTTGCGACAGTACGTCCAAGAGAGCTGTCGGCGTTCTGGGAACGGGGGTCCCCAGACTTTCCTGCCTGCGGCCTGCGGCGTGGCTCAAATGGGGGCCCAGCATGGACTATCTTCATCAGCAGAAGGCTCAAGACCCTCGCGAGGGGCCAAGCCTCGCGAGGCGGACGACATGGCGCTTCCTCAAGCACGGCCTCCTTAGGCTGGCTCACGAGGAGGCGGAGAGATCAAGGCGGGTACCTCACGAGGTGCCCATGACGCAAGCCATGACGACCAAGGGTGCCAGGCAGGCGCCTGCCCGCGCAGCGTCTCCCTTTCCTCTTTGGTGCAAAGGGGGCAAGCGTAGGCGAGAGGATCAAGCGAAGGCACCCGTTTTGGTTTAACGAGACCAAGACCAGTCCAACGAAGGGAAGGAGGTCACCATGGAGCCCAGGACGGCGTCACCGCAGGGCCTTTGGCAGGCGAAGACCAACTTTAGTCAGGATAAGTGTACCAGATGTTCACCTATAAATAGGACTAGCCACCCCCAGGGTAGAGGCATATTGGATGAGCTAGGATCGAATCCAGCATCTAGAGAGAGAAAGAAGGGCAATCGAACTCCCCCTAGCAGTTCATCCCCTAGCCAAGAACAGGCCCTCGCGAGGCCGTTCCCCCTTGTACTGTTCTTCCTCATCAGCCCAAGAGGCAATCCACACACCACAAACTAGAGTAGGGTATTACACCACAATGGTGACCCGAACTAGTATAAACCTTGTGTCTCTTGTGTTGTTCTTGCAGTAGTTAGATCCTTACAAGACTGAGAGGTAGAGGGCACGATCTCCCCGCGCACCCCAGAGTTCGAACCTCAAGGGTCTGCCGGAACACGTGATCCGACATTTGGCGTGCCAGGTAGGGGTGCGCCGGAATCTGCCTTCCACCGCTCCGTTCTCCCCCGGCTGCCACATCCATGTACGGCGCGCGACGAGCTCGCGCCACACCAGCGGCCCTCGCTGGTGGACGTCCTCGTCGTTCCCCGTCGCCCGCAGTCAACACCGCCACCGGCCCGACGGAAGGCGAGCAGCAAGCACCACCCCGACGCCTGTCTATGTGACCGGGCTGCCGCACCACAACGTCGACGCTCCGGGTCATCGCGGCCCTCCTGGGCAGCTCGCAGGCGCCACCAACGAGCCGCCACGTCAAGCCGTTTGCCCGCCAGATCGGCGTCGTTTCCGCACGGCAGGGGGCTCCCACGGACCAGGCGGTGCGCGAGGTTGGCCTGACCTTCAGCTCGGAGGACCACCCCGCTAACTTGGCCGGCTCGGGCGCGCTCCCCCTGCTGTGCACCCCCACCATCTGCCAGGTGGCCGTCACCAGAACCCTCATCGATGGCGGCGCGGGCCTCAGCATGCTTTCGGTTGAGACCTTCAACCTCCTCCGCATACCCCGGGAGCGGCTGCAACCCAGCCGATCCTTCTTAGGCGTCGGGGGCGGGTCGTCCGACTCCTTGGGACATATCCGGCTCCCGGTGACCTTCGGCACCTACGACAACTTCCGCACGGAGATGGTCGACTTCGACATCGCCCCCATCGGCCTCCCTTACAACGCTATCCTCGGCTACCCGGCACTGGCTCAGTTCATGGCCGCCACGCACCCGGCGTACAACCTCATGAAGATGCCCGGGAGCAACGGTACCCTCACCGTGCACGGAGACACCGGGGACGCCAGCGAGTACTCAAGCTCGCCTTCAAGACGGCGGCATCGGCACAACCCGCCGACGCGGGGACCCCTGAGCCCAAGGGGGCTGCGCCTACCAAGAAGAAGCAGTTGTTCACCCAGGACAAGGCGGAAACCAAGCAGATACTCGTCGACGAGGACGGGTCCTCCAGCGCCACTTTCACCATTGGCGCCAACCTGGGGCCTGAGCAGGAGGAGGCCCTGGTCAAGTTCCTGCGTGCAAACAAGAAAGTGTTTGCTTGGGACCCCGATCAGTTGGCAGGGATCCCCAGGAACGTCATCGAGCACCACCTCAACGTGTGCCCAAATGTGCGCCCCGTGAAGCAGAAAGCCAGGCGACAGTCCGCAGAGAAGCAGGCCTTCATTGTCCAAGAGACGCGCAAGTTAGAGGCCGCTGGAGTCATTCGCGAGGTCTGGTACCCAGATTGGTTGGCCAACCCTGTCGTTGTGCCCAAGAAAGGGGGGAAGGAACGCATGTGTGTTGACTTCACCAACCTCAACAAGGCATGCCCGCAAGATCCGTTCCCGCTCCCTCGCATCAACTAGATCGTCGATTCCACCGCCGAGTGCGACCTGCTTTGCTTTTTGGATGCCTTCTCCGGATATCACCAGATCAAGATGGCGATAGAAGATGTTGAGAAGACCGCCTTCTTAACCCCGTGCGGGGTATACTGCTATACATGCATGCCATTTGGACTACACAACGCAGGGGCAACCTTTCAGCGGCTGATGCACATCACCTTGGGCCCGTAGCTCAGGAAGAATGTCGAAGCATACGTCGATGACAATGTGGTGAAATCTCGAGAGGCCAGGACCCTGATACAAGACCTGGAGGAGACCTTCGCGAGCCTCGGCGCAGTAAACCTGCGGCTCAACCCGGAGAAATGTGTGTTTGGCGTTCCCTCGGGCAAGCTTTTGGGATTCCTCGTATCTCACCATGGCATCGAGGCCAACCCCGAGAAGGTGAAGGCGGTCGAGGACATGAGTCCGCCAAAGACCCTCAGAGAAATGCAGAAGCTCACAGGGCGTGTGACCGCACTATGGCACTTCATCTCCAAGCTGGGGGAACGAGCGCTGCCTTTCTTTCAGCTGATGAAGAAAAAGGGACCCTTTGAATGGACTGAAGAGGCAGATAGGGCGTTGCAAGATCTCAAGAGGTACCTAACCAGTCCCCCAGTCATGGTGGCTCCGCGCCCTCAAGAGCCTCTGCTGCTTTACCCTGCCGCCACCCCCTACTCTGCCAGCGCAGCACTGGTGGCGGTTAGGGAGGAGCGCCAGTCCAAGACCATCACGGCGGCCCAAGGTCGGACAAGACGGGAACAGGGAAAGCTCGAGGAAGCCGAAACTACAGATGAAGAGAGTCAGCTGCTGAGGGACGCACCAGAGACAGGAGAGGCAGCATGCCCGGATGGTCCACCTCCCGAGGCCACAACATCTCGTGAGGGGCCATCACCTCCCGAGGGCTCCGCGACCCGAGATGCTCTCAGCCTTGTTGAGCACCCGGTCTACTTCGTTAGCACAGTGCTACGGGACGCGAGGGCATAGTACCCGATGCCCCAAAAGCTCCTCCTCGCGCTGCTGGTGGCCTCACGCAAGTTGCGTCACTACTTCCAAGCTCACCCGATCAAGGTCGTCTCATCGTACCCCCTAGAGAGGGTGCTCAGGAGCCCTAACTCAGCCGGAAGGGTCACTGAGTGGAACATAGAATTGCAAGCATTTCAGCTCGAGTTTAGCACAACTAGGGTCATCAAAGGAGCCGCATTGGCGGATTTCGTGGCGGAATGGACAGAGGCGCCGGGCCTTAAGGATGACGAGGATCGCTCCCTCTCCCCAGGGAGCGAGGCGCCAGAAGGCTGGGTCATGTACTTCGACGGGGCATTCTCCAGGCATGGCGCGGGGGCTGGTGCCGTACTGATATCACCCACTCGGGATAAGCTTTGCTATGCAGTACAACTCTGTTTCCAGCAAGGAGAAAAGGTCTCCAACAACATAGCAGAATACGAGGGACTGATAGCCGGGTTAAAGGCCGCAGCGGCCCTGGGAGTGAAGCGCCTCACCGTCAAAGGCGACTTGCAGCTCCTAGTCAACTTCAACAATAAGGTGTACGAGCCGAAGGACGAGCATATGGAGGCTTACCTAGAGGAGGTCCGCAGGATGGAAACGCAGTTCTGGGGGCTGGAGCTGAAGCACGTGCCCCATGGCACCAACCAGGAAGCCGACGACATAGCCGGACGGGCGTCCAGGCGGCTGCCGCAGAACCCCGGCGTCTTCGAGGAGCGGCTCTTCAAACCTTCAGCGCAGCCAACGCTATCAAGCACGGCTCAGCCTCGAGAGGAGCTCCCTCAGCCGCCAGCCTCGGGAGCCCCAGCCTGCGGACCGCCCTCAGGAGCACGTTTGCTCTTGACGATGGAACCTCAGGAGGAATGCTGGATCACAGAGCTCCGGAATTACCTAACACATGGGGCCCTGCCAGAGAAGGAGGAGGAAGCAGAACGTGTGGCGTGGCAGGCCACGGCATGCTGCATCAGAGACGGAGAACTCTACCGGAAGTGACCCAACGACGTATCTCTGCGCTGCATCTCCAGGGAGCAAGGAAGGGAACTACTGGGGGACATACACGGCGGGGACTGCGGACACCACTCATCATCACGAACCCTCGTCGACAAAGAATTCCGTAGTGGGTTCTATTGGCCCACCGCGCTCAACGACGCGATCGAATTGGTAAAGGCTTGTGAGGCCTGCCAGTTCCATTCCAAGCAGATCCATCAACCAGCGGGGAGCCTGCAGACTATACCCCTCTCGTGGCCATTCGCAGTTTGGGGGTTGGATATTCTGGGCCCGTTCCCTCGGGCGCCAGGGGGCTACCGTTACCTCTACGTCGCCATTGACAAGTTCACCAATTGGGCAGAGGTGGAGGCTGTCCGTACCATCCCCGCAGGCTCCGCGGTCAAGTTCATCAGGGGTATCGTGAGCCGGTTCGGGGTGCCGAACCGCATCATCACACACAACGGTTCGCAGTTCACCAGTAATCTCTTCAAAACATACTATGCTAACCTTGGAACGCAGATATGCTACGCTTCGGTGGCACACCCGCGAAGCAATGGGCAAGCCGAACGAGCCAACGCGGAGGTCCTGAGAGGCCTCAAGACCAGGACGTTCAAGAAGAAGCTAGAGGCCTGCGGCAGGGGTTGGTACGATGAGCTCCAATCCGTGCTGTGGTCCATCCGCACAACCGTGACCAAACCAACCGGGGAAACTCCGTTCTTCGTGGTCTACGGAGCTGAAGCAGTCCTTCCTCACGAGGTCAGGTGTCGCTCCGTGCGGGTCCTGGCGTTCGACGAGGCGCAGCAGGACGCCATGCGGGGGATGGACCTCGTGCTGGGGGAGGAACTCCGCCGGGAAGCCGCGCTGCGAGCGGCAAAGTACCAACAGGCGCTACGACGATATCACTGCCGCAACATCCGCCCCAGGACCCTCAAGGTAGGAGACCTCGTACGCAGGCGGGTCCTCTCCAGGGAAGGGCTGCCCAAGCTCTCTCCCATGTGGGAGGGCCCGTTGAAGGTTGTTCATGTTTCCCGGCCTGGCTCCGTGCGCTTGGAGACTCAAGAGGGGGAGCCGATCCAGAACGCGTGGAACATCCAGCACCTCCGGAGGTTCTACCCCTAAAAGGCCCTGAGCCTGTAAAGAAGGTGAACGCCTATGAAGATCATCTCTTTTCGGAAAAGGCCCTGAGCCTGTGAAGAAGGCGAATGCCTGTGAAGATCGTCTCTTTTTGGAAAATGCCCTGAGCCTGTGAAGAAGGCGAACGCCTGTGAAGATCATCTCTTTTTGGAAAAGGCCCTGAGCCTGTGAAGAAGGCGAACGCCTGTGAAGATCTTCTCTTTTTGGAAAAGGCCCAGAGCCTGTGAAGAAGGCGAATGCCTGTCAAGCTCATTACCTCTAAGGAGAAAGGCCCGGAGCCTGTGAAGAAGGCCAATGCCTGTGAAGCTCATTACCTCTAAGGAGAAAGGCCCAGAGCCTGTGAAGATGGCCAATGCCTGTGAAGCTCATTACCTCTAAGGAGAAAGGCCCAGAGCCTGTGAAGAAGGCCAATGCCTGTGAAGCTCGCCGCCCCGTGACACTCTCACGTAATAATGAGTGGGGTTGTACACGCCCCGGAGTCTCAGGAGCGCCGGCCTCAGGCCCTGGGGCTCCGCGCTGGTGAGAAGACGTCGAAGACTAGAATAGGTGCCGGACGCGGCTTTTTCATTTGCTTTCCGCATTTGACGTGTTTTACTTGCATTTGAAGTCTTATCGAAGCTATCTCCGTTGTTGATTTGTGGTTTGTCGATTTTCGCTCCTCGTTTTGATTTTCTCTCATGAAGGCCTCGCGAGGGATGGGGCTCAAACGCCCTCGCGAGCGTTTTTGCTCTAGCCGTTTAAAGGTTTCACGGCCCGGGCTCTCTACAGGAGCACCCCTCTGGTCCGTGCCCCTCGGGCACCGCGACATGCACACAGGGCCTGGGTCGGTCGCCCCCTGGCTGGGTCCGTAAACTACCTACGTGAGGGCAAATAGTTGAGAAACGCTGCAACAAAATTGAGGTAAGGGCTACAACGGCAATAATTCTCAACACGCCCCCACGGGGCTCCACGCAGCTGTCTTATCTTACACAAGAAGCAAAAGGAAAAGGAAAGGGCGAGCCCGGCGCGGCCCGCCCCACATCGGCCTACTGAGGCGACACCGGATGCCCCCGGAGCTCAGGAGGACTCCCTCTCACGCTTCACCGGAGCACGACGACGGGCGGATGAGCAGCCACCCCCCAAGCAGGTGCGGAGGCGAGGGGGCTGGCTGCGGCCACCGCTGGAGGAGCCGCCTGAAGGGGAGTAGGCGAAGCTTGGGGAGCCTCGGGCGCCGCCAGCAGAGTGGGCGTTGTCTCCTCCATCGTCGTCCTGAGGGAAGCATCCTGCGCGGCGACCATCTTCCCCAAACACCCTCACGTAGGGGTGCTGTCGCCGTCGAACTTGAAGTGCAGGGTGCACCGCTCGCCCAGGCCGCGCGCGCGGGCAAACGTTTGCCAGCCGCGGGTCAGGGCCCCATTCCCAGAAGGGGAGACCTCGAACGAAACCCAAGAGGCCCTACTGCAGCATCCGTCAGCCTGGAGCCAGAAGCCGCACCGGGCGCCGGCCGGCAGCTCGCTGATGAAGAAGCGAGGGAGCTGGAGCCAGGTGCTGGTCGGGTCTGCCGACCACACGACGAACTCCGGCAGCACCTCCGCCGAGCGAAAGCGTGGCCTGGGAGGCCGCGCAACCACATCCTGCCTCCCCATGGCAGCCGAGCGCTCACCACCATGCGGAGAATCACCCCTGTGCCCACGGGGAGCCACAGCGGGGACCGCGGGATGCTTGCGGGGACGACCCCGGTCGCGCTTGGCCGGAGGGGAGTCGGGCCCTGCCCGACTATCCTTCCCCTTCTCCCAGCTAAGAACCTCTTCGGAGCCATGCGAGCGGCGGCGGCGAAGGAGAGGAGGAAGAAGAGAAGCGGGAAGGGATGGACTGGCTGAGCTTGTGCGGCCTCGCACTTATAGCCGGAAGAAGCCAACCATCAAGCACCACGATCGCAGGTAATAATGACCCGTATCTATGCATGCAGAGGCCCCATGACCTTTCGCCTCTCGGCACGGCCAAGTCCATGCGCGCCTTGGGCCCGGGGGCTACTCTCGGCGTTCTGGGAACGGGGGTCCCCAGAGTTGCCTGCCTGCGGCCTGCGGCATGGCTCAAATGGGGGCCCAGCGTGGACCATCTTCATCAGCACAAGGCTCAAGACCCTCGCGAGGGGCCAAGCCTCGCGAGGCGGACGACATGGCGCTTCCTCAAGCACGGCCTCCTTAGGCTGGCTCGCGAGGAGGCGGAGAGATCAAGGCGGGTACCTCACGAGGTGCCCATGACGCAAGCCATGACGACCAAGGGTGCCAGGCGGGCGCCTGCCCGCGCAGCGTCTCTCTTTCCTCTTTGGAGCAAAGGGGGCAAGCGCAGGCGAGAGGATCAAGCAAAGGCACCCGTTTCAGTGCAACGAGACCAAGACCAGTCCAACGAAGGGAAGGAGGTCACCATGGAGCCCAGGACGGCGTCACCGCAGGGCCTTTGGCAGGCGAAGACCAACTTTAGTCAGGATAAGTGTACCAGATGTTCCCCTTCAAATTGGCCAATTGTTGGCGCCCTTCCCGCTCAATATTTGGGAAGAGGCCCAGGGCCTTTGCCTATAAATAGGACTAACCACCCCTAGGGTAGAGGCAGATTGGATGAGCTAGGATCGAATCCAGCATCTAGAGAGAGAAAGAAGGGCGATCGAACTCCCCCCTAGCAGTTCATCCCCTAGCCAAGAACAGGCCCTCGCGAGGCCGTTCCCCCTTGTACTGTTCTTCCTCATCAGCCCAAGAGGCAATCCACACACCACAAACTAGAGCAGGGTATTACACCACAATGGTGGCCCAAACTAGTATAAACCTTGTGTCTCTTGTGTTGTTCTTGCAGTAGTTAGATCCTTACGAGACTGAGAGGTAGAGGGCACGATCTCCGCGCGCACCCCAGAGTTCGAACCTCAAGGGTCTGCCGGAACCCGTGATCCGACAAGAGCTTTGGAGCGCTAGGAGGCCATGGTTGGAGTGGTGCCGACAGAAGGAAGGGACCGGAGGAGAATGAGCAGGAGAATGGCAATGAGCCGCGATAGACGGATGGACGGCTGGCGCCGGAGTAGGTTCATCAGGCGTGAATGCAGACGCTGCTTCAGTGACTTCACTGCAGGTGTGTTGGGTCACTGACATGTGGGCCCAACGGGCATCTGGCCCGCATGTCAGTGACACACCAAATGCACTTGCAGTTAAGTCCGGTGAATGCGGCATTGACATTCTGGAGAGACGGTTACCGTTTCAGGTGGAAAGCATGCGCTAGCGATGGAAGGGGTTTCGGTAGGCCAGGGCGGTCAGACGCTGGCGTGGTGGTAAAATTTTAACTCATGGATGACGACCTTTGAAGTGTATGTGGCACGTATTGACAACCAGGCGTCCATGCAACCAGTCTTGTCACCAGCTAGCCTTCGACGACCACCATTATACACCACATAACCATGCATAACTTACGAATAATGGACGAATCGATCAGACACACGTCATGTGCAGTGGCACTATGATCGGTCGCTCATGATAGTACATACTCCGTACCATAGTACCCTCTCTAGCTAGGTTGTTTTATCTATTGTCATTGTGATGGACAATATACATGAGCAAGGCGCCGAGTCCCGAGTATGACTGTTGGTGTTGAGCCTAGTTAATAACTGCTCGGCATTCGCAAAAGCCTCCATCAAGCGTCTAAACAGTTATGTCAGGCACCGCCGGGGCGCGTACGTGACGGGCTCACCGTTTTCGTTGCGCCATGAGCAGGACTTTCATTGAGAGGGCGACGTGCATGCATTAGCATGGTTTGACAGTGTGAGCGTGAGTGTCTGCACGCGTAGATGCTAGTTGCCTCTATGGACGGTGTGCGCTAATTTGTGCATCACATATAATATAATGATCAAAGTGAGCTATCAACAGAAGTTCGATGACCGCCAATGCATTTTACTCGTTAATAAATGACCAGGATTGAAGGGGAATCTGTCGGATTTCGGGTTCCAGCAGACCCTTGAGGTTCGAACACAGAGGTGCGCGCGGAGATTTCGCCTTCTACCTACCTGCACCCCACCGCCTTGGTAAGATCTAAGCTATGAAACAACAACACAAGAGACACAGGGTTTATACTAGTTCGGGCCACCATTGTGGTGTAATACCCTACTCTAGTTTGTGGTGTGGTGGATTGCCTCTTGGGCTGATGATGATGAGCATTACAAGGAAGAACAACCTCGCGAGTTTCTGTTCTTGGCTGGGGCGATGAACTGCTAGCAGGAGTTCAGTCACCCTTCTCTCTCTCTGTGTGTGTGATGCTACTCGATCCGATCCTTGCTTGTTTCTGGATTGGCCGATCGCCTCTACCCTGGGGTGGCTAGTCCTATTTATAGGCAAAGGCCCTGGGCCTCTTCCCAAATATTGAGCGGCAAGGGCGCCAACAATTGGCCATTTTGAAGGGGAACATCTGGTACACTTATCCTGACTAAAGGTGGTCCTCACCTGCCAAAGGCTCTGGTGGTGATGCTGGCTTGGGCTCCACAATGACTTCCTCCCAACCGTTGGGCTTGTCTTGGTCTCGTTGCACTGAAAAGGGTGCCTTTGCTTGATGCTCTCGCCTGCGCTTGCTCCCTTTGCACCAAAGACGAAAGGAGGACACTGCGCGGGCTGGCGCCCGCCTGGCGCCCTTGGTCATCGTGGCTTGCGTCACGGGCACCTCGTGAGGTACCCCGCCTTGATTTCTCCGCCTCCTCGCGAGCCAGCCTGAGGAAGCTCCGTGTTGTCCGCCCCGCGAGGCTTGGCCCCTCACGAGGGTCTTGTGTCTATGTTGATGAAGATGGGCCATGCTGGGGCCCCCTTTGTGCCACGCCGCAGGCCGCAGGCAGGCAAGTCTGGGGACCCCCGTTCCCAGAATGCCGACAGTAGCCCCTGGGCCCAAGAGGTTCCCGGACTTGGCCGTGCAGGGAGGCGAAAGGGCAAGGGCGAAGCGCCGCTGGCCCTAACAGCATGCGGCCTTGGGCACCGCGTGGCGGTTGATTGGAAGTGAGCGCCTCAACAACCGCGCGAGTTGATAAACGAGCGGCATCTGCCTAGGCTTTGCTTTTTTGCGTTCTCCGGTTGCTACTCAGATCCCCTTTCTTGCGCCTCTCCTTCCTTCCTCCAAACTTTCCAGATCTACTTCGACCGTGTGACCTAGGAAGCCATGGCGCCTCGTCAGTCCCCGACCGAAGCTTGGTACTCGTCTGCCCTAGACTCGCCGAACGTGTCGGAGGTGAGCCTCGCCTGGTTGCGCCGGATGGCGGCAGCGCAGGGCATCGACGGGGCGAAGGTGTTCAAGGCCGGCTCCGCCACCCCTGAGGGCCAAGGGAGCACCTTCTATCCGCTCTTTGTAAGCGCCATTGCTGCTGGCCTGGTGCCTCCCTTCTCCGAGTTCTTCTTCTCTGTCCTCCGCCATTATAAGCTACAGGCTCTCCATCTCCACCCCAACTCCGTCCTTCTCCTGGGCATCTTCGCCTATTACTGCGAGGCTCACGTAGGGGTGCAGCCCTCGGTGGCCTTGCTGCGCCACTACTTCTACCTCCGGACCTCCCGCGGTCCTGCTACCGATTGCGCGAGCTTCGTCCCGTACGGTGGCGCCATTGCCATTTCAAACCCCGGGAAAAGGATTGAGGGCTTCAGGAGAAAGTGGGTCTTGGCAGATGCTGGGCGCATCGACCCTCGGCTGATCTTGCCCACGGAGCAACCCACAAGCTCCAGCGATTGGGGTTGAGCGGAGCTCGCGGACCCCCGCTCGAAGCTGGTGTTGGAGAAAATGGACGCGGATCTGAGGCCGGCCAACATGGCGGCGGCAAAGCTGAATGGCGCGTCGCTGCTGAGGGAATTCTTGGAGCACCAACTGGCTCCGCTTCGGCAGTACTCACTTCCGATGTGGAGTCCTCATCCGAGCCCTGCGGCCTTGGCCGACGAAGATCTGGCTACGGTCCTCCAATCTCTGGTCGGGGGCGATGTGGCGAGGTTGGAGGGCTCTCCTACGCCCTTGTTCCTCCGCGACGACTGGGAGCAGGTAGTGGAGTCCATGCCCGTCTTCAACGGGGAGGGGCCCGTGCCCACTGAAGCTCCCGAGGAACCGGTGGACGTGTCCTCCGACGACTCCAGCCAAGAGGAGGAAGGAGGGGAGCGGGAAAAAGGGCCTGACTCTGAGGCGACTGACGGAGAGTCGAGGGATCCCCTCCCCCGGCGCAGGCCCCGCGTTGTCCGCCTCTCTCCGAGTGATGACGACGAGGATGATGACGAGAAGGGCGGCGGGAGCTTGCCCCCGATCTCGAAGAAGGACAGGACCGGACTGATCTCCCGTGGGTCTGCGCCGGCCCTGAGGCGGACCGCAGACGCGCCTTCCGCTCCCGAGCTTCCCGAGGCTGACACTTCCAGCCGGCTTTCGGGCTTCAAATTTGGCCGGAGGCTGCTTGAGCTCACTGGCGACGACACGTAAGCGCTTGATTCTTGTCTTTATTTCTTATTCTGCTGCCGAGGCTTGACGTCCGTATCTCTTGGATAGGCTGGCGCCCGCAGCAAAAAAGCCGAAGGGAGCTCCTGAGGTTCCATCCGGGGCAGCGCCTCTGCTCGTGAAGGAAATTGACCGCGACGCACGGGCCTCTCCTATCCGGTCGTCCTCACGAGGCCTAGCTGAGCCGGCTGGGGCGAGCTCAGCCCCCATGGCCCAAGCGACTCCCGAGGTGCCTTTGCCTGCTGCCGCCACCACAGCCGTGGGGGCGCAGCAGCTCCGCCTCAGGATGCTGTGGTCGTGCTGCCGCCTTCTCCTCCTACTCCACCGACTGCTGTCTCTCCGACTCCTCCTGCCATTCTAGATCATGCTGCAGCTGAGCTGGACCGGCTATGGTAGGATCTTCTTGGCGCCGACCCTCGCTTGGTGGCCGGGCGCTTGGAGCTGGCTTCAGGATGGATTCGCTTAGACGCTTCGATTCGGGCAGCGCAGGTCCAGGCCTCGACGGCTTGCGATGAGGAGAGGCAGGCCGTCCTTGAGGCAAAGGCTGCTCGTGACGCAGCCCTGGGGGAGGTGGTCGACGTCCGTGGTCGCTGCAAGGTGCTGGAGGACGAGCTGCAAGGCCTGCGGGACCAGCTCGCGAAAGAGGCCCGCCTTCGCCAAGAGCAAGAAGAAGGCGTGAAGGCTCGCGAGGCGGCCGTCAAGGACCGGGAGGTCAAGCTTAGGAAGCGCCGTAACCGCCTAGGCGCGCTGGAGCAGGAGTTGGGGGCGAGGAAGGTCGAGCTAGACAACAAGGCCCAGGTTCTTGCCGAGGACCGTGTGGCCTTCGCGGAGATGGAGGCGAAGGCTCGCTCCTCGCTAAGGACGCTTTACGATAGCGGCCTGGAGAGCCCGCTGGCTAGCGCCGAGGACGGCCCCGCCAAGCTGCTTCCCTTCCTGGTTCGCGCTCTTGAAGATGTTGCCCTTGGCCTTGGCCCCACGGCCAAGGCCGAGGCGCGTGTCCTGTCTTCGGCAGCACTGACGCGGGTCCTCACCCACATCTACCTTCGCGATCCCAGTGTCGACCTCGACAGCGTACAGGAGCCAGCAAGCGGCGAGCGTGCCGCTGTCGCTGCCGAGGCCGTGAAGGGTCGCGCGGAGGCTCTGCTGGGGAAGTTCCGGGCCTTCAACACCAAGCCGAAGCGAGGCACTGCCGACCCTGCTGCTCCATGAGGCGAACCCACTCCGCGCTGCTCCACCGCCGTCAAGTGATTTTGTTGTGGCTCTTGTCCTGCCTTCAATTCTTGCACGTGTATCATGACTCGGGGAGGCATTTAAATTTGCGTTTGGCATTGAGATAACAGTGTGGACTGTAATATTTGCTTTTGAATTCCTTGAAATTTATGCTTTTCCTTCCTACTTGCTTATGTTCTATGCCGGCAGAGCCCGGCCCCGCGCATACCTCAGCCGCCGTTAGCCCCGACCGGAAACCAGGACGGGACCAAGGAGTGAAGGGCTACGTGACAAGTTAGGCTCTTGAGTCGCGATGCTCAGGAGTCCCCCTTGGCGCACAAACAGCAAGTAGGGAGGTGAGATGTGGGTGGATCTACCATTCTACGTCTGCAGAACCCGGCCCTGCGCATACCTCAACCGTCGTTAGCCTTTCGGAACTAAGGAGTGAGGGGCTACGTGACCAGTTAGGCTCCTGAGTCACGATGCTCAGGAGTCCCCCTTTGACGCTCAAAGGGCCTTCGTACCTTGGCTCCGCTCGGGGAGAGACGCACGACGAACCAGGCCCGGGGCGGCCTGGCTGGGTGGCGTGCGTCTGGGCATGACCCAGGCGCAGCCCCCGTGCCCAGCCCGCTCGCGCGGCACTCCCGAGGGGAGGCGTTACGATGAGGCTAGACACTGAGCTCTGGGCTCCCTGAGGTTGATGCGGCCCGGGGGCCAGCCTCAGTTGTTTATCACCAGCGCGGAGCATAGCGCTTCCGTATGTGTATGGGCATAGCCGCTCCTTGGCAGTGTCGTCAGCCAGCACGGAGCATGGTGCTTCCACAGGTACGTGGGAGGGGGCTCCCCTCCGGGAGGAGCCCCCGGGGCGTGTACAGCCCCGCCCTGACACATGGCTGGCACGGTAGGGTCTGGCGAGGTGTATCTGGGCACCCGTGAGCCAGCGCGGGACTCACGGGGCCCTACCTCTAGGCGGGTTGCGCCTGGCACTGGGCCTTATCTTGTGATGTGTTCATGAAAATTTGGTTAGATGCCGGCACTCTACGTCCTCGGGTCCCGGCCCTCGAGCTGGTCTCAGCCGTCGCTGGAATGCCAGGTCGCGATGCCGTGGACAAGGCCAGAGGGTGAGGCTGGAGAGCTAGTAAGAGCCCTGAGTCGCGATGCTCAGGTAGCCCCCCCTTTAACGTGCAAGTGGTCGGCATGGAGAAGAAGAGGTGCCGTGGACCGGCATCAAATACAAGCATGGTGGGTTGAATGCATAGCCGGAAATAAACGCAAAATGGATACATGCCACTGGGTCTGGCCCGAGCGACTTGGGGATGATGCAGCCCGAGGGGCGCCCCCAACGAAGTAAGCTAACAACATGAAATAAAAGGGATACATGCTGCAGGGACGGACCCACGCGGCCTGGGAATGATGCAGCCCTGGGGGCGCTCCCAGCTGGAAATGAAACTTGAAAGATGACACGTGATGATGTTGAGGACGAATGAGTGTTGGTGTAGCAGACTCGGTGGGCTGCGGAAGCCGATCCTCACAAGCCCCCAGGCCCAGGGGCCTCAGGAGGCTCCGGAGGCGCTGGTGGCTCCTCGCGGACCATCTCCATCTCCGCCAAGTGTCACACCCTGCATTTTGTAACATATCATTTGCATTAATAAAGCATGAAAATTTGGACCAACAAAAACTTTTGCATTATTTGGCTTTTATTTTGAAGTTGGTTTTCTCTGAGTGGTTTTTCAAGTGCTCTTATTAGTCAACTACTCCACCTTCTATACTTCATCTCCTTGTCCCAAACTTCTGCCCAATGATCATGCCATGTGTATAGAGCAATATAGTATTTTCTTACAAAAATAATTTGGCCAAAAAGTATTTTTAAGAATTAGTTTTCCAAAACCCCCTGGATTGAGGATTTCACTGCAAATACTTAATTAAGGGTAGTAAAAATATTTCCAAAGATATATTTGACACCTATTGGATATAGGATACCCAGAAACCACAAAAATATAATTTTGAAATTTATTTTCCTATTTTATTTAAAGGGTTTTTCTTAAGGCCAGAAATGGTCTTAAATAGGTTAAAATTATTTAAAAGCTTTAAAAATATTTGAGAAAAATTAGGGAGACTCAATGGACATATATTTTCCATGTATATGAGTTTCAACACATGGTTATGATCAAAATATTGGACAAAACCTCCCAAAACCATTTTCTGCCCATTTCAAGGATTTGAAATATTTCTATAGGAAATATTTTCACAAAAATCCAAGAAAAATCCAGCAAGTCACAAATGCATATTGTGATCACCTTGCAAAGCCCCATGTCAACTAGAATCATTTTGGTTCACCAAAATGCCCCAAAACCCTCTCTGACCAGAATCAAATTTGATCAAGTTTGTACTACCAACTTTCTCTCCTTAACCCCAACTTTTGTGAGCATGTTCACATGACCAACTGAGGCCACTACACCAAGTGGTGCATCAAGGAGAAGTGATTTGCTCAACTAGATCTACACAAGTCGATTTCTGCTCATTTCTAGGGTTTACAAAAGTTGCATTGGCAACTTTGCCCAATTAAGCTCCAAATTGGTGGAAGGCCCTAATTATATGTGTCATTTCACCCTTTGGAGTATTATGGCAATTGGAGATCATTTTCTTGCCCAAACCAACATCAAACACCTTTTGTCATTTTGCAAAAACCACTGTTTGGACCCCTTCCACTATTCTTGGTGAGCTCCACTTTTTACCACACCTCCCCTAGACCCCTTTCACCTCCAGTAACAATGGCAAGTCCCCAGCTCAATAATTGAGGGGTGAAACCCCCCTCTTTCTCTCTCTGGACACCCACTTTCCCCCTCTTCCTCACCTCCCTCCTCACTCCAGTGGCCATCCAGGGTATCCAATGCCCCTCTCCTCTTCTTTACTCCCCCTAGACCTGCTAGACACTGGTGGGCACACCCCTGCCCTTTAAACAATGCCATGGCAGCCAAAGGCGCGCTCTGGAGCAAGCTACAGTGCGCTCCCGCACTGTAGCTGCCCTCTTCCCGACGCCCCCGACCACCTCGAGCCTCCCCCGCACGCCTGCTGTTGTGCCTCGACGTCCGAGACACGCTACGCGGTTGGCCCCCTCCTCTCTCCTCCTCCCCGCGCCTCCGCGCTAACGGACACCGGCCGCCCGAGCGCGCCAATGGCGCGGCTCACACGCATGCTGCCCTGTCGCTTCCCCGCTCCCTCTCTTCTTTCCCCTGGACGTAGTCAACCCCCACCAGCACCCTAGACACGGCGCAGCACCCTCCCGAGGCCCGTAGCAACGAGCACGAACCCGCCGACGCACGAGCCCACGGTGGACCGCCGTTCGCCTATATAAAGGCCTCCGGAGCCCTTCCACCCTCACCACTCGCTCTCTCCACCGCCAAAACCCCCCCCTGCACCCCCAGTTCGCCTCCAGAGCCGCCCGAGCTCGAGATCGAGCTCGAGCTCCGGCGCGTCGACTCGCCAGAATTCGCGAGGTAGAAGCCTCCCCCGCTCCTCCTTTGCCTCGATCTAGAACCCCTGCACCCCATTGATCATTTCCCCCTTGCTTCCCCTCTCTGTAGCTGCCAGAATCGACCGGAGCAACCACCACCCGAAGCTCCTCCGCCGCGAGACCTCGTCGCCGGCGAACCAGGCAGCTCCGGTGACGCCCGCCACCTCCACCCGAACGGCGACACGAGACTGAGTCCAGCCGTGCCCTCACCTGACCTCGCCATGCCCTGCGCCGTCGCCGGTGAGCTCGCCGACCCCTCTGGCCTAGGGTTGATGACGACGGTCGTGGGCCCCGTTTGTCAGCCCCTCGCCCTGACGCCTGGGCCCCGCTCGTCAGGTTTAAACCTGGCGCGCGCGCGTGCACGGGTCCGCTGGGCCGCCTCTCTGGTGGGCCTGCTGCGCTGCGGCTGTTCTGGCCCAGCAGGCACGATGCCCTTTTTCTTTTTCTTTTCTGTCTCTTTTTCCAAATATTCCATAGTACAAAATAATAGTCCAAATAGATTAATTCCAATTTCTAAATTCCTAGAATATTGCAACCTATTTAATGGTGCAACTTCCATTCAAATCCAACCAACTTTTCTTAACTATAAATATTTAAATGTGATTTTAAGCATTTAAATATGCCTTTGAAAATCCATTTCTCGTGTTCCACAACTCCAAATCCAAAACTAGGAATTTTCCCCTTCTTAGATTTCCACCTAGTATTTTACAAAAATGAGTTGACATTTTTCTGAGCACTTTGATTTTTCTGTTTTATTATTGCCTTATTTTTCTCGTTATTATTTTGCGGCGATAGATTGCGTTGCTGACGAAGGAGTTGGACCAGAAGACTTTGAAGATCCAGAAGACTTTGCTGAGCCAGGAAAGCAGCCCTTTGACCATGTCTATGAAACCTTTTTATGCATGTCATATAGCACTTTGTTGATGTTGCATTGGAATCATGATGAGGTGGTAGCCACTTTGGTGGGTCACCTCCGTTACTTCCTCGTTGATACTTGCATTGTGCATGACCCTACCTCCTTATGAGGGTTATGCCGGTGGGAGTAGATAGGAAGCTAAAGTAGTGCTACGCAAAAAGGGACGGGAATATGCATGGTGATGGAGGCAAAGTGCTTTCAAAAGACTTTTCGAAAACCCCATCGGGTGCCACTTATGCCCGAGGGAGATGATGAGTTGGGTAACCACTTGATGACGAAGTGGTGTACCGAGACAAGTGTGTGTTGTTTTCCAAAATGGAGTGGTTTAAGTTGCGACCGTTATTCCAACCTTACATGCGCAACCACTCTACCCTTATGTGGGAAAGGGCATTATTGATTACCTAGGTCGATACTAGCTTGGAGCCCGCATTACTAGTGACGGGGGAGAGTTGGTGCTCTCTCTCGGGACGGGGTCGTGCCAGGTAGGGCGACCATGACTGTCTTTACAGGGCACCAGATACACCGTTGTGTTCCCTCTCGGATGTTACAATCTCGAGCGAGTCTCGTATGATGTACATCGTGAGGATACGGAGCAACGAGTGGACTCCTTGTTAGTATCGTCTAGGGAATGATAGTGATCGGGTTCAAACCCCGGGTGCTTGAGGTACCGCGGGTCGTGGATGACACGGAAGCTCCCCGGATCTTGTGGGTAAAGTGTGCAACCTCTGTAGAGTGTAAAACTATTCGAATAGCCGTGTCCACGATCAAGGACAGTTGGGTAACCGCTCTTGGGCTACGTCCACTTGTTTACAAACCAGTGTGTGTGGGAAGACCTACTTGGGTCAAGTCAAGGACTTGACATGATTGAGTTGGGTTGGTGCCCACTCTATTTATGTTGATATCTGTAACCTGTGCTCATGGTTACTTGAATTCTCATGATGCATGCCTTACAAGTTGTTGAACATGTCATTGCACTCAAAACTAGCTTTCCGCAAAATTTTACCTATATCATGCATAGTTGTATCTTGAACCAAAACATGGGTTGCTTGTGAGTACATTCAAAGTACTCATTGGCTTGCCACTGGTTATTTAATTGACCAGGCATGGAAGAACAGGAGTTCGAGGAAGAATCCTTTGGAGACGAACTTGCGAACTAGGACGCTTGCCAGTCAGAATGCCTGTAGGGTTAAGGCAGATGGCATGGGTTCTACTTATCAATGAAGATTTCTGCTGCTTGTGTTTCATTTGATGTTAAGCCCTTAGGGCTTATCTATGTAAGACTTGACCATAATGGTCATAAATTGTGTAAGACGGTATGTATGGATGTAAGACTCTTGTTATTCAGCTTCTGTGTGTTCAGTGAGCATTGATCTCTGGGATCACTGTACACGTGCATTCGGTGATCACAACTTATGAGTCGGGGTCCCCACAGAGCTGGTATCAGAGCGGGTTTTGGCTGTAGGAAGTCTTAGTTAGCATGGACGTTAGTTAGCTTGAGACCATCTGAACCTCTCTCCTTTTCTAAGCTTACTGACCCAAGATATATTTCCCTTATTGACCTCTCCCATTCAACCTTTGTAGATGGCTGCCGTACCTGAAGACTTCCTGACCACCGGATTTCCCGTGCTTCTCGAGGATAGCCTCAAGAAGTGCCAGTTCCACCGAACCCCCATTTTCACCTACCATGAGCACTGGATCAATGACACTGAGACAGAGTATCACGTGGAAGTGATCGTGAAGGCCAATGACTCTCCAACAAGCTAGTTCTTTGAGGGACCCCAGATGGCAACAATAGTTCTTGCCGTCGAGACGGCAACCCTCAAAGCACTCACCCGCCTTCGAGACCTTCTTCCCGAGATGGCAACCCGCTTCTTGCCTTATCGGAAGGAAGGTGAGGATGAGAGCAGTGCACCAGCTCCACCACTAGAGGAAGGACTTCCACTCCGATTCCAGACCTACTTCAGCCTTTGTGCCGATAGTTTGGCACAACACTTGGCCTCGGAATCGATGGAACTCCGAAAGGAACTCCATGAGACCAAGGCACTTCTTCGCCAAGCACAAGAGAAGACAGATAGGATCAAGAAGGAAGGTGCTCCCCCTGTTCAGCCCGCAATCGCATACCAAGGCGGAAGACCCCCAAAGGATGGCGAAACACCATGGCAGCACCGCATGAGCGCAAAGGAATACCGCAAGCTATTCGCACCTCCGGCAAAGCAACGCCGTGTTGAGCTCCTCCACTCCCCCACCCCTTCAAGTGAAGAGGAAAGTCAGGCCACCGATTTTAAGGAGGAAGACCCAGAAGAGCCAGACTACGCGACCGAGCATTCCGCCACTTAGGAATCATTCGCAACCCGGATGTGCCCGTGAGTAACCCCTATGGTAGGATAGGTCATGTACCCCTATGCGAAGTCGAGTCCTTGTATTGGTTCTTATGAAACCATGTAGTGTTGCGTTTGCTTTTGGTGTGTTTGATGGATGTCGTGCTTTCCTACGGGAATTTGTAAGCGACTACATCACCCATTTGGATTTTAATGAATGTGTTTGGCCTTTTTGGCTCTTGCATGAAAACAATTAGTGTCATACCAACCCCCTTACTAGGCATCCCATCTATATTGCTTTCCCCATCTTTCCCAATCATGAGACCTTGATCGCTCCAACAGGATGCCTGTTGTAACCCGTACTGGTACTTCTACCCAGCAGCAAGGAGCCGGAGAAGGAGCCAGTCAGGACCAAACCCAAGGACAAGCTCCGCCACCACCACCACCTCCAATCATGGATGTGGCTCAGCTTCTCCAAGCCTTCCGAGAGGAACGCCAAGCCAACACTGCAGCCCTCCAGATGATTGCTTAAGCTGTCAACCGCCAGCCGGCGGGAAACGGCAATGGACGTTCCACATTGGTGGAGTTCAAGAAGCATGCGCCACCAACCTTCATCGAGACTGCTGAACCCCTGGATGCAGATGACTGGGTCCGCACCATTGAGGATCTGCTGGAACTAGTCGGATGCACTGAGGACCGTGAGAAGGTGGCATATGCTGCTCACTGCCTCGAGGGAACTGCCAGAGCTTGGTGGGATGGATTCAAGGCTATGCATGCTGAGCGAAACATCACTTGGAATGACTTCAAGGCAGAATTCCGCAAGGCCCACATTCCTTCCGGAATCATGGCCATCAAGAAGCGTGAGTTCCGAGCCCTGAAGCAAGGTAGTAGCACTGTCAAGGAGTACATGCAGAAGTTCAGTGTTCTCTCAAGGTATGCCCCTGAAGATGTCAGCACTGATGCTGCCAAAAAGGAGCGCTTCATGGAAGGCCTTAACCAGACTCTGCAGTACTCTCTTGTTGTGTGTGACTGCCCGACCTTTCCTGATCTGCTGAACAAGGCACTCATGCTTGAAGACAAGCGACGTGCTTTGGATGATACCCGTCAGCGCAAGATGATCAGCAAGGGTAGCTCCAGCAGCCAGAAGCCTCGCCCGTGGCAGTCTGCCCCGGTCAGGCCAACCTATCAGCAGCCAAGAGCTCCTGCACCCCGCACCAACTATCCACCTCAGCAGTCTACCAACCCCAGGCCAGCTTACAACAACCCCAATAACAATGCCGGCAGGAACAGCAACCCCAATCAAGTCACTTGCTTTGGATGTGGTCAGCTAGGGCACTACTCCAAGAATTGCCCCAACAAGAAGCCCGACACCCCGCGCCCCAATGCGCAGAACCCAGGACAAGGCCGTGGAATGCCGCTAAGGAACCAAGCTCCCCGCAACCCGCCCAACAATGGCAAGGGTCGTGTGAATCATGTCACTGCAGAAGAAGCCCAGGAAGACCTGGACATCGTGCTGGGTACGTTCCTCGTCAACTCAACACCTGCAACTGTCTTGTTTGATTCTGGAGCCACGCATTCATTTGTCACCCAAAAGTTTGCATTAAGAAGTGGCATGACCCCTACACCCCTGAATAACCCTATGGTGGTACAAACCCCCGGAGCAGAGATGAGAGCCAAGATAGGATGTAAGGGAGTCGGGATTGTCATTAATGGGGTAGACTTCCAAGCAGCCCTTATCATCTTAAGATCACAAGGCTTGGATGTGATCATAGGAATGAATTGGCTCATCAAGCATCAAGGCTTGTTAGATTGTGCCAACCGGACCGTCACTGTAACCAATGACCAAGGAGTCGAAGTCAAGTTTGCTCCCAACCCCACCTCTGCTCGAGTCAACCAAGTCAACTGTCTGACTGAAGTTGGATTGGAGCAAGTGTCGGTAGTATGCGAATACCCCGATGTCTTTCCCGATGAGCTACCGGGAATGCCTCCTGACCGAGACATCGAGTTCATCATCGAGCTCATGCCCGGAGCAGGACCCATCTATAAGAAGCCTTATAGAATGGGATCGGAAGAGTTGGCAGAGTTGAAGAAGCAACTGGAAGAGCAGTTGAGGAAAGGATTCATCCGCCCTAGTGCCTCCCCTTGGGGATCGCCAGTTCTATTTGTGGCAAAGAAGGACGGTACTATCCGCTTATGCATTGACTACCGCTCCCTCAATGAAGTTACAATCAAGAACAAGTATCCACTTCCCAAAATTGAAGATCTGTTTGATCAACTCAATGGGGCCAAGGTGTTCTCCAAGATCGACCTCAGATCTGGGTACTACCAGCTGAAAATCAGACCCCAAGATATTCCGAAGACGGCATTTGTAACCAGATATGGCCTGTATGAGTGCACGGTCATGTCCTTTGGATTGACCAATGCCCCAGCTTACTTCATGTATCTCATGAATAAGGTCTTCATGGAGTATTAGGACAAGTTTGTCGTTGTCTTCATTGATGACATTCTTGTCTTCTCAAAGACGGAAGAAGAGCACGAGCAACACTTGAGGATAGTCCTAGACAAGCTTCGAGAGCACCAACTGTATGCCAAGTTCAGCAAGTGTGAATTTTGGCTGCATGAGGTTGGATTCTTGGGTCATGTTTTGACTGAAGAAGGATTGTCGGTCGATCCCGCTAAGATTGAAGCTGTGACTGAATGGCAATCTCCAAGCAATGTGAAAGAAGTCAGAAGCTTCCTCGGACTCGCGGGATATTACCGCAAGTTCGTTGAAGGGTTCTCAAGCATTGCTCGACCCATGACTCATCTCTTGAAGAAGGACAAGAAGTTTGAATGGATGCCGAAGTGTGAAGAGAGCTTCTAGGAGCTGAAGAAGAGATTGACCACCGCCCCAGTTTTGGCCACACCAGATATACACAAGGAGTTTGTGATGCAAGAGGGCAGAGTCGTAGCTTACCTTTCAAGGCAACTACGGCCTCATGAAGAGAACTATGCTACTCATGACCTCGAGTTGGCAGCTGTAGTTCATGCCCTGAAGACATGGCGACATTACCTCCTAGGGAAGCGGTGTGAGATATACACAGATCACAAAAGTCTGAATTATATTTTAACTCAGAAGGAATTGAACATGAGGCAAAGAAGATGGCTAGAATTGATCAAGGATTACGATCTCAGTGTTCAATACCACCCTGGAAAGGCTAATGTGGTAGCAGATGCATTAAGCAGAAAGGCTTGTTCCTTGAATGCTATGCTTAAGGGCAGGCTACCCGCCTTGTATGAAGAACTTGGAAGCTTCAGGTTGGAACTGGTTGCACCAGGATTCTTAGCCAACCTTGAAGTCAAGCCTACCCTGATGGATAATATTAAGGAAGCTCAAAAGGGACATGAGAGTATTGAAGGCATTAAGAAGAAGATCAGGGCAGGCAAGGCCTCAGGATTCTCAGAGGATGAGCAAGGAATTGTGTGGTTTGGGAATCGCATTTGCGTACCCAACAAGTTTGAGCTCAAGAATTTGATCTTGCAAGAAGCTCATGACACCCCGTATTCCACCCACCCCGGAGGAACCAAGATGTATCAAGACCTAAAGGAAAGATTCTGGTGGCATGGCATGAAGAGAGAGATAGCCACTTTCGTCGCTAAGTGTGACATATGCCAAAGGGTCAAAGCTGAACATCAGCGGCCCGCTGGATTGTTACAGCCTCTCAAGGTGCCCGAATGGAAATGGGATAAAGTCGGGATGGACTTCATCACTGGATTACCCAGGTCAAATAAGGGACATGACTCCATCTGGGTCATAGTCGACCATTTGACCAAAGTAGCCCATTTCATTCCCGCCAAAATGACTTACAAGGGAAACCAGCTAGCCAGCCTCTACATCAACAGAATCGTAAGCCTTCATGGTGTTCCCAGGGAGATTGTGTCAGATCGAGGAACCCAGTTTACTTCAAGGTTCTGGAAGAAGTTCCAAGAGGCCATGGGGACCAAGTTGTCCTTCAGCACTGCTTTCCACCCACAGACCGGAGGTCAGACAGAGCGAGCGAATCAGATACTCGAAGACATGCTCCGAGCCTGTGTCTTAGCATATGGAGCTAGGTGGGAAGATTGCCTCCCTTTCGCCGAATTCTCCTACAACAACAGTTATCAGTCTAGCCTCCAGATGGCACCATTTGAGGTGTTGTACGGACGCAAGTGTCGCACACCCCTCAATTGGTCAGAGACCGGAGAAGGGCTAGTCTTTGGGCCCGATATCCTCCGTGAAGCAGAAGAGCAAGTCCGGCTTGTCAGAGAGCGTTTGAAGACCGCCAAGTCAAGGCAGAAGAGTTATGCTGACTCAAGTCATAGAGACATGAGCTTCCGAGTTGGAGACCATGTCTATCTCCGGGTCACACCTCTCAAAGGGACACAGCGCTTCCATGTCAAAGGAAAGCTCGCACCAAGATACATCGGCCCCTTCAAGATCACTGACCGGCGAGGAGAAGTAGCTTACCAGTTGGAACTGCCACCTGAACTATCTGATGTGCACAACGTATTCCACATGTCACAACTCTGGAAGTGTCTCCAAGCTCCAGACAAGCCTGATCTTTACAAGGACGTCAATCATCAAGCCATTGACCTCCAGCCTGATTTGACTTACCGTGAGAGGCCCATCTGCATTTTGGATGAGGCTGAGCGATGCACTCGAAGCCACACGATCAAGTACTTCAAGGTCTAGTGGAGCAACCACACTGAAGCAGAAGCAACCTGGGAACGTGAAGACTACCTCAGATCCGAGTTTCCATATCTCTTTAAGGCCTAGTTTAGGAATCTCGGGGACGAGATTCTTGTAAGGGGGTAGGTCTGTCACACCCTGCATTTTGTAACATATCATTTGCATTAATAAAGCATGAAAATTTGGACCAACAAAAACTTTTGCATTATTTGGCTTTTATTTTGAAGTTGGTTTTCTCTGAGTGGTTTTTCAAGTGCTCTTATTAGTCAACTACTCCACCTTCTATACTTCATCTCCTTTTCCCAAACTTCTGCCCAATGATCATGCCATGTGTATAGAGCAATATAGTATTTTCTTACAAAAATAATTTGGCCAAAAAGTATTTTTAAGAATTAGTTTTCCAAAAACCCCTGGATTGAGGATTTCACTGCAAATACTTAATTAAGGGCAGTAAAAATATTTCCAAAGATATATTTGACACCTATTAGATATAGGATACCCAGAAACCACAAAAATATAATTTTGAAAGTTATTTTCCTATTTTATTTAAATGGTTTTTCTTAAGGCCAGAAATGGTCTTAAATAGGTTAAAATTATTTAAAATCTTTAAAAATATTTGAGAAAACTTAGGGAGACTCAATGGACATATATTTTCCATATATATGAGTTTCAACACATGGTTATGATCAAAATATTGGACAAAACCTCCCAAAACCATTTTCTGCCCATTTCAAGGATTTGAAATATTTCTACAAGAAATATTTTCACGAAAATCCAAGAAAAATCCAGCAAGTCACAAATGCATATTGTCATCACCTTGCAAAGCCCCATGTCAACTAGAATCATTTTGGTTCACCAGAATGCCCCCAAACCGTCTCTGACAAGAATCAAATTTGATCAAGTTTGTACTACCAACTTTCTCTCCTTAACCCCAACTTTTGTGAGCATGTTCACATGACCAAATGAGGCCACTACACCAAGTGGTGCATCAAGGAGAAGTGATTTGCTCAACTAGATCTACACAAGTCCATTTCTGCTCATTTCTAGGGTTTACAAAAGTTGCATTGGCAACTTTGCCCAATTAAGCTCCAAATTGGTGGAAGGCCCTAATTATATGTGTCATTTCACCCTGTGGAGTATTATGGCAATTGGAGATCATTTTCTTGCCCAAACCAACATCAAACACCTTTTCATTTTGCAAAAACCACTGTTTGGACCCCTTCCACTATTCTTGGTGAGCTCCACTTTTTACCACAGCTCCCCCTAGACCCCTTTCACCTCCAGTAACAATGGCAAGTCCCCAGCTCAATAATTGAGGGGTGAAACCCCCCTCTTTCTCTCTCTGGACAACCACTTTCCCCCCCTTACTCACCTCCCTCCTCACTCCAGTGGCCATCCAGGGCATCCAATGCCCCTCTCCTCTTCTTTACTCCCCCCTAGACCTGCTAGACACTGGTGGGCACACCCCTGCCCTTTAAACAATGCCATGGCAGCCAAAGGCGCGCTCTGGAGCATGCTACAGTGCGCTCCCGCACTGTAGCTGCCCTCTGCCCGACGCCCCCGACCACCTCGAGCCTCCCCCGCGCGCCTGCTGTTGTGCCTCGACGTCCGCGACACGCTACGCGGTCGGCCCCCTCCTCTCTCCTCCTCCCCGCGCCTCCGCGCTAACGGACACAGTCCGCCCGAGCGCGCCAATGGCGCGGCTCACACGCGCGCTGCCCTGTCGCTTCCCCGCTCCCTCTCTTCTTTCCCCTGGACGTAGTCAACCCCCACCAGCACCCTAGACACGGCGCAGCACCCTCCCGAGGCCCGTAGCAACGAGCACGAACCCGCCGGCGCACGAGCCCACGGTGGACCGTCGTTCGCCTATATAAAGGCCTCCCCGAGCCCTTCCACCCTCACCACTCGCTCTCTGCACCGCCAAAACCTCCCCCTGCACCCCCAGTTCGCCTCCAGAGCCGCCCGAGCTCGAGATTGAGCTCGAGCTCCGCTGCGTTGGCTCGCCGGAATTCGCGAGGTAGAAGCCTCCCCCGCTCCTCCTTTGCCTCGATCTGGAACCCCTGCACCCCACTGATCATTTCCCCCTTGCTTCCCCTCTCTGTAGCTGCCAGAATCGACTGGAGCGACCACCACCCGAAGCTCCTCCGCTGCGAGACTTCGTCGCCGGCGAACCAGGCAGCTCCGGTGACGCCCGCCACCTCCACCCGAACGGCGACACGACACTGAGTCCAGCCGTGCCCTCACCTCACCTCGTCGTGCCCTGCGTCGTCGCCGGTGAGCTCGCTGACCCCTCTGGCCTAGGGTTGACGACGACGGCCGTGGGCCCCGTCTGTCAGCCCCTCGTCCTGACGCCTGGGCCCCGCTCGTCAGGTTTAAACCTGGCGCGCGTGCGTGCACGGGTGCGCTAGGCCGCCTCTCTGTTGGGCCTGCTGCGCTACGGCTGTTCTGGCCCAGCAGGCACAGTGCCCTTTTTCTTTTTCTTTTCTGTCTCTTTTTCCAAATATTCCACAGGACAAAATAATAGTCCAAATAAATTAATTCCAATTTCTAAATTCCTAGAATATTGCAACCTATTTAATGGTGCAACTTCCATTCAAATCCAACCAACTTTTCTTTACTATAAATATTTAAATGTGATTTTAAGCATTTAAATATGCCTTTGAAAATCCATTTCTCCTGTTCCACAACTCCAAATCCAAAACTAGGAATTTTCCCCTTCTTAGATTTCCACCTAGTATTTTACAAAAATGAGTTGACATTTTTCTGAGCACTTTGATTTTTCTGTTTTATTATTGCCTTATTTTTCTCGTTATTATTTTGCGGCGATAGATTGCGTTGCTGACGAAGGAGTTGGACCAGAAGACTTTGGAGACCTAGAAGACTTTGCTGAGCCAGGCAAGTAGCCCTTTGACCATATGCATGGTGATGGAGGCAAAGTGCTTTCAAAAGACTTTTCGAAAACCCCATCGGGTGCCACTTATGCCCGAGGGAGATGATGAGTTGGGTAACCACTTGATGACGAAGTGGTGTACCGAGACAAGTGTGTGTTGTTTTCCAAAACGGATTGGTTTAAGTTGCGACCGTTATTCCAACATTACATGCGCAACCACTCTACCCTTATGTGGGAAAGGGCATTATTGATTACCTAGGTCGATACTAGCTTGGAGCCCGCATTACTAGTGACGGGGGAGAGTTGGTGCTCTCTCTCGGGACGGGGTCGTGCCAGGTAGGGCAACCATGACTGTCTTTACAGGGCACCGGATACACCGTTGTGTCCCCTCTCGGATGTTACAATCTCGAGCGAGTCTCGTATGATGTACATCGTGAGGATATGGAGCAACGAGTGGACTCCTTGTTAGTATCGCCTAGGGAAAGATAGTGATCGGGTGCTTACCCCGGGTGCTTGAGGTACCGCGGGTCGTGGATGACACGGAAGCTCCCCGGATCTTGTGGGTAAAGTGTGCAACCTCTGCAGAGTGTAAAACTATTCGAATAGCCATGTCCACGGTCAAGGACAGTTGGGTAACCGCTCTTTGGCTGCGTCCACTTGTTTACAAACCAGTGTGTGTGGGAAGAACTACTTGGGTCAAGTCAAGGACTTGACATGATTAAGTCGGGTTGGTGCCCACTCTATTTATGTTGATATCTGTAACCTGTCCTCATGGTTACTTGAATTCTCCTGATGCATGCCTTACAAGTTATTGAACATGTCATTGCACTCAAAACTAGCTTTCCGCAAAAATTTACCTATATCATGCATAGTTGTATCTTGAACCAAAACATGGGTTGCTTGCGAGTACATTCAAAGTACTCATTGGCCTGCCACTGGTTATTTAATTGACCAGGCATGGAAGAACAGGAGTTTGAGGAAGAATCCTTTGGAGACGAACTTGCGAACTAGGACGCTTCCCAGTCAGAATGCCTGTAGGGTTAAGGCAGATGGCATGGGTTCTACTTATCAATGAAGATTTCCACTGCTTGTGTTTCATTTGATGTTCAGCCCTTAGGGCTTATCTATGTAAGACTTGACCATAATGGTCATAAATTGTGTAAGACGGTATGTATGGATGTAAGACTCTTGTTATTCAGCTTCTGTGTGTTCAGTGAGCATTGATCTCTGGGATCACTGTAAACGTGCATTCGGTGATCACGACTTATGAGTCGGGGTCCCCACACCAAGGCTGCGGAACGCCTGGCCTCTTGAGCCTCCGTGATGCCCCTCATGAGGCGCTGGTACGTGGAAGCCGCGTTCGGCAAGCCATAAGGCATGCGAATGTAGCTGTGGGGTGGACCTTCGCAGCGCCCCACTCGCGAGGGCCAGAGGCGCTCCAGAGAGGCGACTCGATTGAGCCCTGGTATGTTGATGCAGACGCGCAGCCCACATCCTCGCCTGGATGGGGAGCCACAGCTGGTAGGCGGCGGCCGCCTCTCACAACTCTTGACTCCTGTAGCTCCTGAATGGCCTTGCTGACGAACTCCTGAGGGTCTGGCCCTCCTTGCCTTACTCCTTCTTGAGGGAAACGTGCTTCGAAACATGCCTCCATGTGGTGCCCAAGCGCCTCCCTCGTGACCTTAGCCAGGTCGGTGGCCCTCCAGGGGAGAGCCCCCGAGCCCGGCCTGAGGAGGGAGACGGGCGCGCTTTCCTATGCGATGGAAGGAGGTTCCCCCTGGGCAGGCGCGGGCCCTGAGGGGCCTGCCTCCTGAGGGGCCAGGCCGGACGATTTCTTCATCTTGGGGGTGGTCTCGGGAAGCCTCCTACTTCCGCGATCCGGGTCTTCCAGTGATGCGGCCTGAAAGGCTCGTTCCAGGGAACACACCGCATCCTTCTCTTCACAGGGCACCGTGATGACTCCGCCACTTCCTGGCATCTTGAGGACGTTGTAGCCGTGGTGAGTTACGGCCATGAACTTGGCCAGCGCTGGGTACCCAAGGATGGCGTTGTACGGCAGGCGAATGTGAGCGACGTCGAAGTCGATGAGCTCGGTGCGGTAGTTGTAGCATGCCCCGAAGGTGACAGGGAGGCGGACCTGCCCAATCGGGACCGTGGAACCGTCGGTGACTCCGGAGAAAGGCTTGGTTGGCTGAAGATGGTTGTAGGGCACTTGGAGATTGTTGAATGTTTCCACGGACAGGACGTTGAGCCCTGCCCCACCATCGATGAGGGTCCTGGTGACCAGCATGTTGCTGATGATTGGGGAAGAAAGCATCGGGAGGACTCCAGCTATGGCCGCAGGCTTGAGCTGATCCGCTGAGCTGAACATGATGGCGCACGCCGAACACCTGAGAGGGTGCGTGTCTTCGAGCTTGGGATGGACTACATTTACTTCGCGGGCGAACTGCTTGAAGATGCGCTGAGAGGCTGGGGCTTGAGCCCCGCCCCGGATGCAGGCGATCGCGCGCGGCTCCTGGAAGTCCCAAGCCCCCTCATCCTGATGGTGGTCCTCGTTTCTCCTTGGCTCCGGCGGTAGCGGAGGGAGGCCTGCGTTGCCTTGCGGGCGATCCTCGCGAGGTTGATCCCTCCAGTCTCCCTCGTGAGACGGGTCTTGCCAGCGGTCCTCATGAGGTCGGTCGCACCACCCTTGGCGCGGGTCGCGGTCTTCCCAGCGTCCTGCGTTCCTTCCTCCTCCTCGACCGTAGCCCCGGTCACCGCGGTCGGGACAACGGCCGATCCTTCCTTCTCGCACGGCTCGGAGCTCTTGACATTTGTTGGTGTTGTGGGTGTGGAGGTCGTGGTACACACTGTACCGACTGCCCTTGGAAGACTCGGGCTGATCTCTGCCCCGCTTGGTGTCTGGTTCTGCCGCGAGCACGGCGGCCCCCTTGCACTTCACATCCTTGGCCTTGGGCTTCTTCTCTTCTGGGTCTGCGGCAGGCAGCTCGAGGAGGGAGCGATGCCCTTCCTCAGCCCTGGCGCACTTGGTCGCCAAGTTGAACAGCTCCAAGGAAGTGCACAGGTCCTCATGCATCGCCAGCTCCTCCTTCATCTTGACGTCGCGCACGCCGTCAGAGAAGGCTGAGATGATGGCCTCCTTGTCGGGGGATATCGGCCTCCACGAGCACCTATGGGGACGGAGCCCCTTGTCGGTTCGGCGGGGGGCGGAGGTTGCACAAAGAGCAGATCGAGGCGACACACACACACAACGATTTTACCCAGCTTCGGGCCGCACGGATGCGTAAAACCCTACTGCTGCATGTTTGGTTGATTGGAGTTCTTGCTCTGGAGCGCAAGAAGCTACAGTAAGTTGGAGATGGGCGTAGACGGGGGTCTACTGAGCGTCCTCCTGGTTTTCTGTTCCTCTCCTAGGGTTCTCCCCCTCTCTCTACGTGCGCCCGGGCCTCCTTTTATATGCTAAGGGGTTTCCCACAGGTAGCGACGCAGGTGAGGGTAAAAATGGCAAGGGACTGTGCGAATAGTGGCCGCACAGTGCTATCGCACCTAACTCTGACGGAGGGGGACAAAGGCATTAAATGCCCGTCTGGATCGCCTGAACAGTTCCGAGCCGGACCGTTAGGGACGCCTTCGCTTGCCACGGGGGCGACTCCGCCAACGTCGCATGCCATGCGCGCGCCCCAGGCTGCGCGGCGCCCCGCCGCGTGTCTCTGGGGAAGCTCCAGAGTGACGCGTGGGCAGGTGAGCTGGAGCGCATGCCTGAGGTGGTGGTTTGCCGCGGCAAGTGGCTTGGCGCGACGGTTGTCTTGCCGCACCTGAGAGCTTGCCGCTCGTCAGGCCTTGCCGAGGCGCGCGGAGCGCCGCGGCGGGCTTCTCTTGGGGTGCCTTGGCTTTGCCGTCCCGGCGAGCTCCTCCCGCCGGGGCCTTGGTGCTTCGGCTTAGTCGTCCCGGCAAGCTCCTCTTGCCGGGGCCTTGTCGCCTTGGCCCGGCAAGCTCCTCTTGCCGGACCTCGCCTTCTTGGCCCGGCAAGCTCCTCTTGCCGGGGCTTGGTCTTCTAGGCTCGATCACTCGGCCTTCGTCCGGCCCAGAAAGGGCCGTGGAGACTCTTGTCGCTCCCCTGGCGAGCCTTGCCGCGGGACGCTACTACTGCCCGTGCACAAGTTCGGGGTACTAAGGTACCCCTACTTTAGTACACCGACAGGAGCCCCCGGGTCTGGGCCATACACAGTGCCGAGCGTTGTTGGGCCAGGCCCTAACAGTGCACGGGCACGCGTGGCCTGGGTTGCGCTACTCCTTAACTCCGTGCTCGTCGCGCCCTCCTCAAGTGGCGCGCGCTTATCGCGACGCCGTGGGGGGCGAGGCGTGCGAGGCATGCGTGACGTGGGTGGCGTGCGTGGGGCTTGAGGCCCGCAGGCATGCGTCACGTCGGGCAAGACTCCTTTATTTGGAAAGGCGAAGCGCCTGCCCCCATTTTCAAATGGGGGAGGAGGCGTGGAGGCGCGGCTTGGTGAACGAACGGGGTCGAGGCGCGGCTTTTGGGGCGCCCGTCCCCACGATCACGGGGTGGGGAGAGGTCGCCTCATCTGTCGCCTCGGCCCTGCTCGCCTGCCACGCGTCCTCCATGCACTTGGGGTTGCGGTGGTGGAGGCGGAAAACCGGGCCGACGCGGGTTGATGTAGAGGGTCGTCCCCGTCGCCTGCCCTTCCTCTGCTTTGATTGGTTGGGCGGGGCGGCCGATCCCCCACTCCGCCCCTTTATAAGGAGCGGAAGGGGGCAATGAGGGTCCGCACTCCTCCCTTCTTTCTTCTCTTAGATCCCTGGTCCCCTCTCCCCAACTGTCATGGAGAAAGGGAACCCTGTTCCTTCTTCGGTGGCGGCAAGGGTTGCCGCCAGGCAGCGAGCCCCTCCTCCCCTTGCCGCAAGGGTGGCGGTAAGGGGAAGGGGGAGGGGGCAAGGTCGTGGACGAGGCCGTGGATGGGGCCGAGGCGCTCGAGGCGGGCAGGACGGCGCGCCGGCCTCGCCTCCGCCGGCGGCTCCGTTTCCCCCGGCGGTTCATCTCGGGGACGACCCCTGCGAGTTCATCATCAGGCTGCGCCGGGCGCCTCGCCGTCGCCTCCGCCTCCCGGCTCCCTTCGCGGACGTCTTGGAGGCGGAACAACACGAGACGCTGAGACTGCGCATGAGGGGCTGCGGGATCAGCGGTACGCGAGTCCGCGTCGAATCCCGAGCCCCCGGCGTGGTGTGCCTTGGCCGAGGGTGGAAGACGTTCGCCCGGATCCACAGCTTGACGGAGGGGTTCACCCTCCATTTTAAGCTGATGGGGGGTGATCTCCTCTCCGTCAAGGCCTTCGGGGACCTCGGCACCCGGGCCCGGTGCTGCGTGGATAGCTCCTCCGACAGCGAAGGCTCCTCCTCGAGCGAGAGTGGCGAGGTGGGGAGCGACAGCGACGACGAGGGGAGCGGCCGCCGGGATGACGGGTCCGACTAGGTGCCGGTCGCAGCTCCGCGTGGCACCGGCGGCCCCCATCGTCCGCGTCGCTGGCGCCGTGAACTCCCCGGGGTCGTCTCCTTGGGCGTCTAGCGTAGGGAGGCTGCGGAAGGGGAAGAGGGCGGGCGGCAAGGCCGCTGCCTCGTCTTCCAGCTTCGCCCCAGACGCCGTCACCACCCACGCGTGCGGCGACGACCACCGGGGTCTTCTCTCCGGCCTGGCAAGCTCCTCTTGCCGGGGGGGCTTCGTCTTCTCGGGCGGTCGGAGTGGCGAGGCTGCGGAAGAGGCTGGCGGCAAGGCCGTCAACTCGGAGTACGAGGGCTAGATGCCCTCGACAGCGTGTTGACGTCCCGCGGCCTCCCTCTCGAGCTCCGCTTCCGGCGTCGCCGTCTCCATCCGGCCTCCAGAGCGCCGGGGCGGAGCCCCGAATGCTCTCTCGGCGTCTTCTGCCACCCGTAGCTCGTCTAGGCGCCCCTTTTGCCCTTCTCGCCTCCTTGCTGTACCTCTTGAGGAGAGAGACAAGAAAGGGTTTACGGGCACCTTATCTCTTTTTATCTTGTAAGCCCTCGGGCCTTAGTTGTGTTTAAATCTTGTAATCCCATCTTTCATGTTTTTCATTCTCTCTGAACTGTACCTGAGTGGAACGTTTTTAATGAAAAGGAGTGTTTGCCGGACCATTTGTCTCGCGGGTACATCCCGCGGCAAGGAGCGAACCCTTTGCATCGTTAAGATAGACACTTCCCCGCCCGGCAATGGACCCTGCCGTCTCCCCGCGCCTCTTGGCCCCCCTCACGCTCTTGGCGGAGGCACGGAGAAGGCGGGTTCCGGCCCCTCGCTTCCTCCTCATGCCGCCGCGGCTACTATCAGAAGCGGGCCCCGGGAACGCGCTCCGGGGTTTGTCGCTTAAGAGAGCACGACAGCTTTTAGGGGGAAGCAAGGTTTTCGCATTCCGTAGCTCATGAGAGAATGCATGATAAGGGATGTAAAGACTTATCTGAGGTTGCAGCCCCCGGCAACCCTGGCTTGCCGGGGTGCGGGTGCTGGCTCGCCCTTCTCCCCTTCTTCGTCCTTGAGCGGCTCGGCAAGGGTATGCAACTCCCGCGAGCCAAAGGGAAAGGACAGGAAAAAGACACGGACTCGACCTCTAAGTTAGGTGTTAGCGACTGTTAGGCACTATCAACCCTAACCAAGGACGAGACTTGACTCAGCATGCATGCTAAAACATGGGGGGCCCCCAGCGCGTCATTGCTGCCAGGGTCTGCGCCTGGCTTTGTACAAAGGATTACATGCGTCTGCGGCAAGACTTTTGTACAAAGAGTTGGTTGCCGGACGGGGTCCGACAACCGCGCCTTACGGGTAAAACTTGCGAAGATGCTCAATGTTCCAGGAATTGCTCACTGGAGTACCATCTTCGGTCTCGAGGCAGACGGCGCCGGGCCTCGTGACTCGTTTCACCCGGTAAGGGCCTTCCCACTTCGGCGTCAACTTGTTGTGTATCTTGGCCGACTGAACGCGCCGAAGAACAAGGTCACCTTCCTCGAGGCTCCTGGCTTTAACTTTGCGGCTATGATAGCGACGCAGAGCTTGCTGGTAGCGAGCGGATCGCACAGCAGCCTGGAGACGATCCTCCTCGAGGAGCAGTGCGTCATCTTCACGCGACCGCTCTTGCTCAAGCTTATCATAAGCGAGCACTCGAGGTGACCCGTATACGAGTTCCATGGGGGTAACTGCTTCTGGTCCATAGACTAGAGCAAATGGTGTCTGGTCGGTGGCTCGATTTGGCGTCGTTCTGACCGACCAAAGAACCGCCAGCAGCTCCTCGATCCAGTTCCGTCCGCGCCTGAGCAGCTTGTCAAAACTTCTGGTCTTGAGCCCGCGCAGTACCTCGGCGTTGGCCCTTTCCGCTTGACCGTTGTTCCGGGGATGAGCAACAGAAGCGAAGCAGACTTTGGTGCCGAGGTCTTGGGTGTACTGCATGAAAGCGTGGCTTGTGAACTGCGTACCTTTGTCGGTGATGATCCTGCTGGGGATCCCGAAGCGGCAAACAATCGACCTGAAGAATTTGATCACGGACTGGGCGGTCACCTTTCTCACCGTTTCCACTTCTGGCCACTTTGTGAACTTGTCGATGGCAACGAACAAGTACTCAAAGCCCCCGACGGATCGGGGGAAGGGGCCGAGGATATCGAGCCCCCAGACCGAGAAGGGCCAGGATAAAGGGATCGTCTGGAGAGCTTGAGCTGGCTGGTGTATCTTCTTGGAATGGAACTGGCACGCTTCACACTTGTTTACTTGTGCAGTTGCATCCTGGAGGGTTGTGGGCCAGAAGAAACCTTGCCGGAACGCTTTGCCGTCAAGTGCTCTGGCGCCAATGTGGTGTCCACATATGCCTCCGCTGTATCTCCGCCAACAGCTTCTGTCCGTCTTCCCGGTGAATGCACTTCAATTTCACCCCATTGCGTCCTCTTCTGTACAGTGCCCTGTCAACGAACTGGTACATACTGGACTGCCGGGCTACTCTTTCCGCTTCTTCTTGTTCTTCGGGAAGTTCTCTTGTCTGGAGGAAACGGACGATCTGCTGTGCCCACGTCGGAGCCTGCGGCTCGACGACGAGGACCAAAGGCATGTCGGCGGCTGCGGGAACATCAGCTTCTAAGGCGAGGATTTGGGGCTTAGCCGGAGCTTGACGTTCCCCGGCAAGCTTGCCGGGGCATGACTTGCCGGGAGCGCCTGCTTCGTCGGGACAAACCCTGGGGCTTGCCGTTGCGGGCAGCTCCTCAGCACTCTTGGCGTCGATCTTGGGGACTCTCTTGGCGGCGGCTTCGGGAAGCTCTGCCGGGAGATAGTCACCGGAGACCGATTTTCTCTTCTTGCTTGGCCTAGTCGATGGTGTCACGGATGGCTAAGTCAGCTTGAGCACAAAAGTCCCTGGTTCCACAGGTAGCTTTAGTGCGGCGCATTTTGACAGGCCGTCGGCAATGTCTTTCTCTGCTCTTGGAACGTATTCCATTTGCAGGCCGTCAAAGCGCTCTTCCAGCTTCCTCACTTCATCAACGTAAGCCTCCATCAACGGGCACTGGTAATCCTTGTTCACTTGGCGGACGACGAGCTGCGAGTCACCCCTGACAATGAGCTTATTGATCCCAAGTTCCGCCGCGATCCTGAGACCGGCGAGCAAACCTTCATACTCTGCCGTATTGTTGGTTGCTTGCTCCTTGGGAAAGTGCATCTGGACGATGTACTTGAGGTGCTCTCCGGTGGGCGCGATGAGCAGCGCGCCGGCACCGGCGCCTTCCAGCGAAAAGGCACCATCAAAGTACATCAGCCACTCTTTGGTTGCTTCCTTGCCGGGGATGCTCGTCTCTGGAATTTCTTCGTCCGGTGTCGGCGTCCACTCTGCTATGAACTCTGCCAATGCTCTGCTCTGGATGGTCGATGTGCTCTCGAACTTGAGGCCAAAGCTTGACAATTCTAGTGCCCACTCGACAATCCTGCCTGTTGCTTCGGGATTCTGCAGTATCCTCTTAAGCGGAAAGCGAGTGACCACTGTGATCTCGTGTGCTTGGAAGTAATGGCGCAGCTTCCTCGAGGCCATTAGGAGGCCGAAGAGCAATTTCTGCACACCAGAGTACCTCGACCTAGCCCCCTGCAGGAGGGAACTGACGAAGTAAACTGGGCGTTGCACCATCCTCTTCCTCTGCACTTCCCCTTGCGCTTGCGCGGATCCGCCTTTGCCGGGGCCAGAGCTTGTCGGGGAAGCCCCCTGCTTGCCGTCGGACGCGCTTGCCGTGGTTGCTGGCTCGTCATCAGCTTCCCTCTCCGCAACTAACGCAGCACTAGCCACTTGATTGGTTGCCGCTAGGTAGAGCAGCAACTTCTCTTGCGGTCTAGGCGCGACAAGTATAGGAGCGGAGGACAGGTATTTCTTCAAGTCTTGCAGCGCAGCCTCCGCTTCCGGAGTCCATTTTACTGGACCTGCCTTTTTCAAGATTTTGAAAAACGGCAGGGCGCGTTCCGCAGACCTGGAAATAAACCTGCTGAGAGCCGCCACGCAGCCGGCAAGTCTTCGCACGTCCTTGACACGCGTTGGTGCTTCAATCTGCTCGATGGCCTTGATCTTGTCGGGGTTGGCTTCGATCCCACGCTGAGACACGAAGAACCCGAGCAGCTTGCCGGAGGGAACTCCGAACACGCACTTCTTGGGGTTGAGCTTGAGGCTGATCTTGTGCAAGTTCGCAAAGGTCTCTTCCAAGTCTTGAACCAAGGTTGCCTTGTCTCTGCTCTTGACCACAATGTCGTCCATGTAGGCCTCCACATTTCTGTGGATCTGTGGCTCGAAAGCAGTGTGGACAACCCTCGCAAACGTCGAGCCTGCGTTCTTCAGTCCGAAAGGCATCCGCACAAAAAAGTACATGCCGCATGGAGTGATGAACGCAGTCTTCTCTTCGTCTTCTTCAGCCATGAAGACCTGGCGGTACCCGGAGTAGGCGTCAAGGAATGAAAGCAGGTCGCATCCGGCTGTGGAGTCAACAATCTGGTCGATGCGCGGCAAGGGGAATGGATCTTTAGGGCAAGCTCTGTTGACATCGGTGAAATCGATGCAAAGCCTCCACTTCCCGTTTGCTTTGCGCACGACAACAGGATTGGCCAACCAGGTCGGATGGAGCACGCCTCTGACGAGGCCTGCCGCTTCCAACTTCCTGATCTCCTCCGCGATAAACTCTTGGTGCTCCACCGCTTGTTTCCTGACCTTTTGCTTGACGGGCCGCGCATGAGGACAGACGGCAAGGTGGTGCTCAATCACTTCCCTGGGAACGCCGGGGATGTCAGATGGTTGCCAGGCAAACACATCGACATTCGCCCGCAGGAAAGCGACGAGCGCGCCTTCCTATTTGGGGTCGAGAGTGGCACTAATGGTGAAGGTACCACCAGTGCCGTCCTCCTTGGCGGGCACCTTCTTGGTCACGGGTGGAGCAGCCGTCGTCTCCTTGTGCTTACCGGCGGGGCTCGATGGCGCGTCCTCAACGGCAGCGCAGCACTCCGGAGAGGCGCGCTTGCTGGAGTGGGCACCAGAGCATTCGCCGGGCTTGGCCTTCTTGCCGGCGGGGCTCGATGGCACGTCCTCGACGGCAGCGCAGCACTCCGAAGAGGCGCGCTTGCCGGAGTGGGCGCCAGAGCACTTGCCGGACTTGGTCTTCACACCGGCGGGGCTTGATGGCACGTCCTCGACGGCAGCGCAGCACTCCGAAGAGGCGCGCTTACTGGAGTGGGCGCCAAAGCACTTGCCGGGCTTGGTCTTCACGCCGGCGGGGCTCGATGGCACGTCCTCGACGGCAGCGCAGCACTCCGAAGAGGCGCGCTTGCCGGAGTGGGCGCCAGAGCACTTGCCGGGCTTGGTCTTCATGCCGGTGGGGCTCGATGGCACGTCCTCGACGGCAGCGCAGCACTCCGAAGAGGCGCGCTTGCCAGAGTGGGCGCCAGAGCACTTGCTGGGCTTCTTCTTTCCCCCGGAAGCTCCAGCAGCAGGTGGGCCGCGGGCCGTTGCTGCTGTTGCGTCCCGGTATATTTGGTCGGCGCAGATAAGGGCATCCTTCTTGTCGCCGGGGACAGAAATGACGCTTATCGGGCCAGGCATCTTGAGCATGTTATACGCGTAGTGAGAGGCCGCCATGAACTTGGCGAGCGCTGGTCGGCCGAGGATCCCGCTGTAAGGCAACGGAAAGTCGGCGACATCAAAGGTGACCTTCTCAGTCCTGAAATTCAGCTCGCTACCAAATGTTACCGGCAGCGTGATCTTTCCCTTCGGCTTGCTCCTTCCGGGGTTGATTCCCTGGAATGTGCCGGTTTCTTCGAGCTCGCTGTCGGGAACTTGGAGTCTCCGGAGAACAGCGGAGGAGATCAGATTCAAGCCGGCCCCGCCGTCAACTAGCATCTTAGTGACCTTGAGGTTGCGGATTGTTGGGGAAACCAACATCGGCAAGCACCCGACCGCGGTTGTGCGATCAGGGTGGTCCTCAATATCGAAGATGATAGGCGTGCTGGACCATCTCAGGGGTCTGGGTGACTCGACGGGTGGCTCCGCTGCATTGACCTCCCGCACCCACCGTTTAAGCTGGTGGTGGGAAGCGTGCAGGGAGGCACCGCCGTCCACACACAAGACCTCAGTGGCTTTCTGAAACTCCTGCTCGCTGGTCTCGGGATCTTCCATATCTTCGTTGTCGTCATCGTCTTCGCTCTTATCGCGTCCCCGGGGAGGTCTGTCTGCTTGCCGCTGCTTGTCCTTGCCGCGGCGCTCCCCCGGGCCGGGACACTTCGTGCCGGATCCCCCGCCGCCTGCTTGGGCTCTATCCTTGTCGCGTCGTGCGTACTCGGCCTTCTGCAGGTCGACGAGTCGCTCGACTTTCTTGCAACTCTGGAGGTCGTGGCCCCTGGTACGGTGGATCTTGCAGTACTTCTTGTCGGTACCGTCCCGCTTATCGGCAGCAGCCACTGCCCGACAGTTGGCGCACCCAACAACCTCCTTGCCGGGGCCTCCCGCCTGGGCTTTCTTGGCGGAGCCTTCGCTGCCGGACTTCTCGACAACCAGTACCTCTGGATTTTTCTTCTTTTTGCCGTTCCGCCGCCGACCTCTCCTTGCCGGGGCGGTACCTTCGCTGTCGGATTCTCCTTCTCCAACACTTTCTCCGGGGAGCTTACTCCCCTCCTCAGCGCGTGCACACTTGTCGGCCAGGGCGTAAAGCTCACTGACCTCCTTGATTTTGCACATTGCCATCTCCTCCCTCATCCTGCGGTTGCGCACGTTCTGATGGAACGCGCTAATCACCGCGGCGGGGTGGACGTCTGGGATGTTGTAGTGCACACGGCTGAACCTCTAGATGAACTTGCGCAAAGGCTCCCCCTCCTTCTGAACAAGCAGATGAAGATCGCTTGCCTGGCCATGGGGTTTGTGGCCGCCCGTGAAGGCGCCAACGAACTGATGGCATAGATCTGGCCAGGAGGAGATGGAGCCGTCCGGCAAGTGCATGAGCCAGGATCTGACGTTGGGCTTGAGTACCAGCGGGAAGTAGTTGGCAAGGATCTTATCGTCCCGTCACCCGGCAGCCTGCACCGCAATGGTGTAGATGCTGAGGAACTCAGACGGATGCGACTTGCCGTCGTACTTCTCGGGCACGTCGGGCTTGAAATTCTTTGTGCTGGGCCACTGGACTTGCCGCAGCTCGCGGGTGAACGCTGGGCAGCCTACCGAATACGGCAGTTCGCCTGGTTCCCCCGGTGCATGCATGTTTCCAGAGGGCTCAACGCACTGGTCTGATTGACGCCGCGCCTCTCTTCTGCACTCGATGCGGGTTCGAGCGTCTTCTTCCCTTCATTCGTGAAGGACTTGGCGTTGGTCGCGGCGAGTTCGCGGGTTCGACGACGCGGTGGAGTCGTTGTCGAGGTGAGCCCGGCGAGTCGGCGACCGCGGCTTCTGGGGCGGGGAGTGCACGGTGGTCACACCCCCGCCATTCTTGGCGCCATCGGTTCTCGCCTGGGTGACTGGCCGCGGCTGCGACGCGCTGTGCTGCCGCGGAGTGTCGCCGTTGGCGAAACCGATGAGGCTCTGAATGGTTGCCCTCCAGTCGTCGAGCTTGTCCGCCGTTAGAGGGTAGTCTAGGAGCAGCTGAGCTCGCGCGAGAGCATCCGCTGGGGTGGCGGGCAGAGGCGGCGAACAGCGCGAGGAGCGCGATGTGCTCGAACTCCTAACCATGTTAGAAAGAGCAGCTCCCGGTCCAGGCAGCCGTGCGACGCTCGTTCCGGCACGCTGGATCGCATGCTGGTCCTGAGCGCCTTGGGACCCACCAGCACGGTCTGGGTCCAGCGAGCGTATGGTACCATGGGTACCATGACACTGCTGGTTTCGCGCCTCCTGAGAGGGGCGTGGGGCGAGCTCGGACGTCGCGGGATCAAGAACTGGTTCGACGGCGCCCGTTCCTCCGCCGGCGTCCTCCCCACCACCCGTCCGCTCCATGGGCGGTGGGTTCGACGCTGACGGACCGGTCACCTCCGGAGCTTTCTTCTTCGGCGCCATGCCGGCGCAAACAGTGAGAGTCTGGCGCGCGCGGACGCCGGATCTGGTTCACACAACCTCGATGCACCCCCTACCTGGCGCACCAAAGATGTCGGGGGATATCGGCCTCCACGAGCACCTATGGGGACGGAGCCCCTTGTCGGTTCGGCGGGGGGCGGAGGTTGCACAAAGAGCAGATCGAGGCGACACACACACACAACGATTTTACCCAGCTTCGGGCCGCACGGATGCGTAAAACCCTACTGCTGCATGTCTGGTTGATTGGAGTTCTTGCTCTGGAGCGCAAGAAGCTACAGTAAGTTGGAGATGGGCGTAGACGGGGGTCTGCTGAGCGTCCTCCTCGTTTTCTGTTCCTCTCCTAGGGTTCTCCCCCTCTCTCTACGTGCGCCCGGGCCTCCTTTTATATGCTAAGGGGTTTCCCACAGGTAGCGACGCAGGTGAGGGTAAAAATGGCAAGGGACTGTGCGAATAGTGGCCGCACAGTGCTATCGCACCTAACTCTGACGGCGGGGGACAAAGGCATTAAATGCCCGTCTGGATCGCCTGAACAGTGCCGAGGCGGACCGTTAGGGACGCCTCCGCTTGCCACGGGGGCGACTCCGCCAACGTCGCAAGCCATGCGCGCGCCCCAGGCTGCGCGGCGCCCCGCTGCGTGTCTCTGGGGAAGCTCCAGAGTGACGCGTGGGCAGGTGAGCTGGAGCGCATGCCTGAGGTGGTGGTTTGCCGCGGCAAGTGGCTTGCCGCGATGGTTGTCTTGCCGCACCTGAGAGCTTGCCGCTCGTCAGGCCTTGCCGAGGCGCGCGGAGCGCCGAGGCGGGCTTCTCTTGGGGTGCCTTGGCTTGGCCGTCCCGGCGAGCTCCTCCCGCCGGGGCCTTGGTGCTTCGGCTTAGTCGTCCCGGCAAGCTCCTCTTGCCGGGGCCTTGTCGCCTTGGCCCGGCAAGCTCCTCTTTCCGGACCTCGCCTTCTTGGCCCGGCAAGCTCCTCTTGCCGGGGCTTGGTCTTCTAGGCTCGATCACTCGGCCTTCGTCCGGCCCAGAAAGGGCCGTGGAGACTCTTGTCGCTCCCCTGGCGAGCCTTGCCGCGGGACGCTACAACTGCCCGTGCACAAGTTCGGGGTACTAAGGTACCCATACTTTAGTACACCGACACTCCTCGGTCACCTTGGGAATCTTGAGGCGTGCGTTGTTGAAGCGCTGGATGTACTTCTGCAGGGTCTCTCCGGGTTGTTGCTTGGTGCGGCGCATGTCGCTCACGACGGGTGGCCGGTCGCGAGTACCTTGGAAGTTGGCGATGAAGCGGGTGCGCATCTCGTCCCAGGAGGAGATCGTGCCTGGAGCCAGGTTCAGGAGCCAGGTGCGGGCCCCGTCCTTGAGCGCCATGGGAAACCAGTTCGCCATGACCTTCTCATCTCCGTTGGCAGCTTTGATGCCCAGCTCATAGAGCTGGAGGAACGAGGAGGCAGGTCTGGCTTTAACTTGCCGGGCCACGTGACGCTGCGTAGCTCGGTGGTGAAGGCACAGCAGCCTGCTGTGGCCACGGGAGGCCTTGGGTGACGGAGAGCTTGGTCCTGCAGGTCCCCATGCACTGCAGCTGGGAGCAGCGTGGGGTCTTGACGTGTGGAAGCAGGAGCATGGTCGCGACGTGCTGGAGTAGGGAGCGCCCGAGCAGCTTCTTGCGGGCGAGGGACTTCTTGGCAGCTCTGCTCTTGCCGCGCTGGTACCTGACGGAGCGGGTTCCGCCCAGGGGCCACGCACCTTGGAGCCAGGGCGCCTTCTTGAGGAGGAGGCGGCTGGGGCGCCCCCGGAGCTTCGTCGCCCACACAGGGCGGGGTGCAGTGCAGCAGAAAGGACGGCGCAGGAGAGCCCCCTGCGGCGCGGGTGAGCTCGGCGACGCGGTCGAGCCATTCTTCGTAGACGTCGTCGACGAGACGGTAGCGCAGGAGCTCGTTTTCCGCGATGAGCGCAGCTCGAGCCTCCATGGGTGCGCGGAGCGCGCGGGACGAAGAACCAGCTGGGGTGAGCGAGGGAGTAGCGGTGCGGCCGTCTTGCCGCATGGACGGATGCTGAGACGATGATTGCTGCTCGTTTCCCGCCGGGCCGGTGGCGGCGTTGACGGCAGGTGATTGGGAACGGCGAGAATGCCCGCCGACAGGAGCCGTCTGGGCGACGCGGGAAGCGAGAGCGGCTCGGCGCTCGGCGCGGGCCCGACGAGCGTCAGACATGGACGCGATGGTCGGAGGAGAACGGGGCGGTGGAAGATGAATTCCGGCGCACCCCTACCTGGCACGCCAAATGTCGGATTTCGGGTTCCGGCAGACCCTTGAGGTTCGAACACTGGGGTGCGCATGGAGATTTCGCCTTCTACCTACCTGCACCCCACCGCCTCGCTAAGATCAAAGCTATGGAAAGAACAGCACAAGAGACACATGGTTTATACTAGTTCAGGCCACCATTGTGGTGTAATACCCTACTCTAGTTTATGGTGTGGTGGATTGCCTCTTGGGCTGATGATGATGAGCAATAGAAGGAAGAACAGCCTCGCGAGGGTCTGTTCTTGGCTGGGGCGATGAACTGCTAGGAGGAGTTCAGTCACCCTTCTCTCTGTGTGTGTGTGTGTGATGCTACTCGATCCGATCCCTGCTTGTTTCTAGATTGGCCGATCGCCTCTACCCTGGGGGTGGCTAGTCCTATTTATAGGCAAAGGCCCTGGGCCTCTTCCCAAATATTGAGCGGGAAGGGCGCCAACAATTGGCCATTTTGAAGGGGAACATCTGGTACACTTATCCTAACTAAAGTTGGTCCTCGCCTGCCAAAGGCTCTGGTGGTGACGCTGGCTTGGGCTCCACAATGACTTCCTCCCTGCCGTTGGGCTGGTTCTGGTCTCGTTGCACCGAAACGGGTGCCTTTGCTTGATGCTCAAGCCTGCGCTTGCTCCCTTTGCACCAAAGAGGAAAGCAGGACACTGCGCGGGCTGGCGCCCGCCTGGCGCCCTTGGTCGTCATGGCTTGCGTCACGGGCACCTCGTGAGATACCCCACCTTGATCTCTCCGCCTCCTCGCGAGCCAGCCTCATGAGGTCACGCCTGAGGAAGCTCCGTGTCGTCCGCCCAGCGAGGCTTGGCCCCTCGCGAGGGTCTTGGGTCTGTGTTGATGAAGATGGGCCGTGCTGGGCCCCCTTTGAGCCATGCCGCAGGCCGCAGGCAGGCATGTCTGGGGACCCCCGTTCCCACAACGCCGACAGAATCCAAATTTCCTTCGTCTTCTGTCCTTGAGCTCTTGACAAACCAATGCACTATACGCTTGTCCGGCCTCTCCACCCCAGAGCTCTCACCAAGCGTCGTTCATGCAACCACGCGGCACACTAACCGGTAAGGAAGCGATGGAATCCCGCCGCGCCATGTTCCTCGCCGCCCACGACCACACACAAAATGTTAGGGAAGCGATGGCATCCCTCGTGCCAAGTTCATCGCCGCTCGCGACCTCACACATACATGGGCGGAATTTGAAGCTGCCAAGGCCGAATGGGCAGTAGAGCAAGAGGCGGCCAAAGACGCACAGAGGGAGCGGAGAAGTCAGAAAGCACTCAAGAAAAGAGAGGCCCGCCGCCGCAAGAAAGAAGAGGATGCATGCGCTGCTGTGGAGAGGTCGGTGGAGATCCAAGCACGGTGGGGTGTCGCCAACAAAGCTGGGTAGGAGAACGACGGCGTCTGGCCGGCATGTGAGAAGTAGTAGTACTAGCAGTAGTTAGTGTGTGTGTTTGTGCATGAGTACGAGCATGTACCGATACTACTATTTACTACTGTAGTTTCTAGAGCAAATTACCAGTACATTAGCCTAGACTCAATGGAAAATCACTATACTATTTATCAAATGGCATCTCTTTTTCTATAGGAATTGAGATGCATGTCATCTCACTTCCTATGATTTTCATATTCCTATAAAATTCCTATGGCCTCTGCTGGAGTAACTACTATAGCTAGCAGTACTGCTGGTATAGTAGTTTTCTTAAAGAAGCGGAATTCAACGAAGTCATGACGGTTCCTTCGTCCGAGCAACTTCACAGTGAGAAAGGTTGGGCCTGTGATTTGACGGCTCATTAGTCATTATTACTATGGCGCGATGATCGGGGTGACTCTCCCTTGGAGTTCTGCGTGCATGGCAAGTGGACCAGGATGGTCGATGTCCCACATGTTGGTGAACGGAATAATTCTTTCCAATATCGAGGAGCAAGGAAACCGCGTGGTATAGTATTACTGCTGATTTTTTTCGATGAATGCTAGCGTTTCAACTCTTACGACGAAGGAGTGCCAAACACGACACGTGCTGGATGTCCCACACATCAGCGAAAGGAGTGGGACATGAACATCATGGTAGAGCGTCTCCACTTCTTCCAGTTCTGGGTCGGAGACCACACGTAGTGGTACTAGTGGTATGAACGATACAAAGTGCAACTCGAAGAGAAAGACACGTCTAGTTGGAAGGCCTTGGGGCATACATGTAAACAAATATAAATCCTAATATGTGCCTCCAATTAATATAGTAGTAGTAGAGTACTTAGGCACGTACTCCATGACATCACCGTGCATTGCACGGACAACATTTAGTGGTACGTATTAGACAAATGCCTATATGCCACGCATGTTCATACTATTTGTGCCTTTCTACTTCACTTATTGCGCTACATTACTCAGGTTCGTACGTCCACTCCTGGGTACATGTCCGTCTCGTAGTTCCAGTCCCATGTGTTCTTGATAGATGGAATGATCCATATCATCGCAGTTAGTGTGGCTCCCCATGATGGAGACTCATCCAAACTATGGCCAGCCTCGACGCGGAGCAGTCACATGCACCGGGAAGCGGCGCTCTCTCGGCCGTCGCGCTGCTTCAAAGCCGGCGCCAGTGAGAGGTCGCCTCCGCTTTGGTCGGGCATTAATGCGACACTGACACTCCAGGGCGACGCTAACCGTTTCACGCGGGAAGCGCGTGCTGGCAAGGGAGTATTGGTTTTGAAACGTTTTAGGTGTACTACTCGTAGTTTGCAAAACTACTCAACTATTGCACTCAGTTTCCTACGGAAATGTGGTAAAAAACGTTACTCCACAGCCCGCTTCCCTTCTCCTTCCTCTTCAACCGCTCGCGCATGTCCGCGGTAAGCGACCGGCCAACCCTTATATAGGAGTGCTAGCACAAAAAGATGCATGCATGACCACTAAAATTTCCAGATTAAAGCGCCGCTCCAGCGGGAGTATGGCGTATGTCGTTACCCTTGGTCGGGCCATGTCTACCGGGCGACGGTGACCAGATAAGAGGCGATGGGAGGGGAATGAATGCAACTACTGTTTGGGTTCGCTGTCTGGCTTAAATAAATGTGCACCATCACGTGTACCCCCGGGTGCACAGATTGTAACATACGTGTCTGCTTAAGTGGGCGTCACGTTACTGGTGTGTGTGTGTGAATTCTGAGAGACAAAGTGCAAGTGTGCGACTCTACTCTTCGTACATGTACTCAACCTTTTGCATCGGGATATAAGTATAATGGTATTACACTTTAGCTAGTGATTTACGTGGCCATGTTAACGTGGTTGTGTAAAAAAATGTCACTTCCTGCTCGTGATTTGCATTATATAATTACAAGCAAGATCCTCGTGCATTGCATGGAACATGAATATGCATTTTTACAAAACAACTGTTGTGATTGACCCATGCAGGAGTAATCCCATGTGTAAAAACTAATGATACCTCAAGAATTTTATCGGAAAACTGGTATCTCAACAATTTCATCGAAAAAATGAAAGATGAGAGATAAGGAGAGGAGGAGTGGAGCGTGGTGGTGACTGGTGGTCGGACTGGGCGAAGAAATGGGGATGGATGGCGCCGGCAAGCGGCAGCGGCCACCATGCAAGATTGTTCCAATGACTTCCTTTTTTAATTGCTCAGCAATGAGGTTGTGGGAGATAAGGATGTGGAGAGAGGTGCGGGTATCTTTTGTAAAATTATCATAGTTTGCTTTCTATCCGTTAGATATAGATCGGACGGTCTATATTACAAGATGGCAGGCACACCATCATCACCAACTCGGTTTTTTTATAAGAGTAGAGATGATAAGTTTGCTAACTACTAAAGTAAAGTGGAATTTGTCCATGTTATACATGTAAATTAAGGTGATTGTTTATCATACGGGTATGGTTGGACGAAGGGTGGTAGGAACAAATGCTCCGCCTAGAGCATGTGTGTGTGAGATGGAGTCTTAGTGCATGCGTGTGTGTCTGGGGTGGGTGTGTGTGTGTGTGTTTGTGATGGAGTCTTAGTGTGTGGGGGGGATGGGGGGTCGCCGCGTGCGTTTGTGTGGGGAGAAGGTGGGGGCATGCGCGCGCGCACGCGCCCGCGTGTGTGTGTGACGCGGGGTCCTTGGTGGCGGATGTAATTTAAGTGTGTGTGGTGTCATCACAGAGAGGTGATGTGTATGGCAGAGGCCACCAACGATGGGGTGCGAGAGAGAAAAGGCCCGTAGAGAGGGAAGACAAGGTGTGTGCACGTGAGAGGAGCCGACATCGAGAGAACATGTTTGTTCGAGAAACGCCGAGGAAGACTACTATATATCGATGGTGCATGTAGGCAGGAACTAAACAAAGGAATGGTCTTACTAGTTTCGTGGATATAGGGGAAGAGTGAGAGGGGGTAGCTAGAAGGACATTGTTAAGTGTGAGTGTGTGTTTTACCCCTCCAGACAGAAGTTATGTGCACACAATGTCGGATTTCGGGTTTCGGCAGACCCTTGAGATTCGAACACTGGGGTGCGCGCGGAGATTACGCCTTCTTAATACCTGCACCCCTCTGCCTCGCTAAGATCTAAGCCATGGAAACACAGCACAAGAGACACAGGGTTTAAACTGGTTCGGGCCACCGTTGTGGTGTAATACCCTACTCCAGTGTGGTGTGGTGGACTGCCTCTTGGGCTGATGATGATGAACAATACAAGGAAGAATAGCCTCACGAGGGTCTGTTCTTGGCCGGGGCGATGAACTGCTAGGAGGAGTTCAGTCACCCTTCTCTCTCTCTCTCTCTCTCTCTCTCTCTCTCTCTCTCTCTCTGATCTGATTGCTGATCGATCTCTCTTCAGTTCCGTTGCTACCTGCTATCTTGTCTCTGATCCCCCCTCTCCATGGGGGTGGCTAGTCCTATTTATAGGCAAAGGCCCTGGGCCTCTTCCCAAATATTGAGTGGGAAGGGCGACAACAATTGGCCATTTTGAAGGGGAACGTATGGTACACTTAGCCTGACTAAAGTTGGTCCTCGCCTGCCAAAGGCTCTGGTGGTGACGCTGGCTTGGGCTCCGCAATGACTTCTTCCTTGTCGCGGGGCTGGTCTTGGTATCGTTGCACCGAAATGGGTGCCTTTGCTTGATACTCCTGCCTGCACTTGCTCCCTTTGCACCAAAGAGGAAAGGGAGGACACTGCGCGGGCTGGCGCCCGCCTGGCGCCCTTGATCGTCATGGCTTGCATCACGGGCACCTCGTGAGGTACCCCGCCTTGATCTCTCCGCCTCCTCGCGAGCCAGCCCGATGAGGCCGTGCCTGAGGAAGCTCCGTATCGTCCGCCCCGCGAGGCTTGGCCCCTCGCGAGGGTCTTGGGTCTGTGTTGATGAATATGGGCCGTGCTGGGCCCCCTTTTGAGCAACGCCGCAGGCCGCGGGCAGGCAAGTCTGGGGACCCCCGGTCCCAGAACGCCGACAGTAGCCCCCGGGCCCAAGGCGCGCCGGACTTGGCCGTGCAGCAAGGCGAAAGGGCAAGCACGAAGCGCCGCGGGCCCTAACAGCCTGAGGCCTTGGGCGCCGCGTGGCGGTTGATTGGACGTGGGCGCCTCAGTAACCGCGCGGGTTGATAAGGGAGCGGCATCAGCCCGGGCTTTGCTCTTTTTGCTTTCTCCGATTGTTGCTCAGATCCCCTTTCTTGCGCCTCTCCTTCCTTCCTTCAAAACTTCAAATCTACCTCATCCGCGCGTCCTAGGAAGCCATGGCGCCTCGTTAGTCCCCGGCCGGAGCTTGGTACTCGCCTGCCCTGCAACCGCCGAGTGTGTCGGAGGCGAGCTTCGCCCGGCTGCGCCGGATGGCGGCAGCGCAGGGCATCGACGGAGCGAGGAAGTTCAAGGCCGGCTCCGCCACCCCTGAGGGCAAGAAGAGCAGCTTCTACCCGTTCTTTGCCAGCGCCATTGCTGCCGGCTTGGTGCCTCCCTTCTCCGAGTTCTTCTTCGCTGTCCTCCGCCATTACAGGTTACAAGCTCTGCATCTCCACCCCAACTCCGTCCTTCTCCTGGCAGTCTTCTCCTACTACTGCGAGGCTCACATAGGGGTGCAGCCCTCAGTGGCTCTGCTGCGCCACTACTTCTACCTCCGGACCTCCCGCGGTCCTGGTTCCGCGTGCGCGAGCTTCTTCGCGTACGGTGGTGCCATCGCCATTTCGAGCCCCGGGAAGAGGATCGAGGGCTTCAGTAGCAAGTGGGTCTTGGTAGATGCTGGGCGCATCCACCCTCGGCTGATCTTGCTCACGGAGCAACCTGCGAGCTCCAGCGATTGGGGTCGAGCGGGGCTCACGGATCCCCGCGTGAAGTTGGTGTTCGAGAAGATGGACGCGGATCTGAAGCCGGCCAACATGGCGACGGCGAAACTGACTGGCGCGTCGCTGCTGAGGGAGTTCCGGGAGCACCAGCTGGCTCCGCTTCGGCGGTACTCGCCTCCGATGTGGGGGCCTCATCCGAGCCCCGCGGCCTTGTCCGACGTAGATCTGGCCGCGGTCCTCCAATCTCTGGTCGGGGGCGATGTGGTGAGGTTGGAGGGCGCTCCTACGCCCTTGCTCCTACGCCGTGCCTGAGGAAGCTCTGTGTCATCCGCCACGCGAGGCTCGGCCCCTCGCGAGGGTCTTGGGTCTGTGTTGATGAAGATGGGCCGTGCTGGGCCCCCTTTTGAGCCACACCGCAGGCTGCAGGCAGGCAAGTCTGGGGACCCCCGTTCCCAGAACGCCGACACACAAGAAGAGAATGATTCGATGTGGCGTTAGGGTTGAGGGTAATTAACTACGTCTAGAGACATAGAGACCTTGAACATGCATGTGTGAGAGGTATACATGTATATGTGGATGTGTGTGTGTGTGCGCGCGCGTATGATCGAGATAAAAGAAAGAAGACATAAGTCATAAGATCAACGACATGGGAGAGACGAATCGGTATGACAATATGCATGCATGTGAGAGTGCAGGGAAGAAGGCCCGACAATTGAGCATGTGTTTTTGTCTTTAAGAGATAGTGGTGTGGGCTGGAGCAGGCATCTATGGCGAGCAGAGGGAGTGAGACACAACAATTGTGCAGAAGAGATCAACCTATAAATGCATGTATGGAGAAGCATATATACTGTGGGTGACAGGAAGCAAGAGTGCGTGCGAGAAAGAAATGTTGACAGAGAAGCTACAGATAGATACAGAGATGGAAATGCTAGCTAGAGGGACATCGGCTAGTTTGAGTGTTGGAGATGACCGTCGGGTGGTTCAGAGGATGAAGTTATATGTGTGTGAGAGAAAGATAAAAAGAGGGCACTTGAATGCATGTAGAGAGAAACATACATAGTGTGTGTGATAGGAAGCAAGAGTGAGGGCGAGAAAGAAGGTTGATGGAGAAGCAGATAAATAGAAAGATAAAGATGCTAGCTAGTGTACGTTAGAGATTGGAGTCGAGTGGATCAGAAGGCTGAGTTATGTGTGTGGGTGCGAGAGAGATGAAGAAAGGGTGCATGTGACTCACATACAAACAAATATTAGAGAGAAATGAGATCCCGAGAGTCGGAGTTTTGTGTCTGCGAGAGAGAAAGATATTTCACAACGAGAGTGATAGCTAGAGAGACATATGAGGGAACGCCAGATATCTCTAGGGAGAGAGAGTGTGTGTGAGCAACATACAAGAGAATGGTGGAGATATATGAGACCCTAGGAGACAGAGTTTGTGTTTGTGTGTGAGAAATAGATATTTAATAGGAAGAGTGTAGCTTATCATACCTAAGGAGAAAAAGACATCTCTGTGTGAGAGGGTGTGTGCGAGTGGCACACAGGGGAATAGTAGAGAGAAATGAGACCCCGGGAGACGAAGTTTGTGTTTGTGTGAGAGAAAGAGATTTCACATTGAGAATCATAGTTAGGCACACATAGGAGGGAGCGAGATATACTTAGAGAGAGATAGAGTGATGGAGGTCGAGGGAGAGAGTACCGTCAGTGTGTTATGAAGAAAAAAGATCATTGTCGACATACAGGTAGCACGAGAGACACCCGGGAGACGATGAACGTGTATAGGTCTATAGGGATACTCCTATATAAGCATGAGTGATAGCTATATGTGACGAATATCTAGATTAAAGGGGATTCAAATATTTAAGCTGGAGATCACGGCATCGATAATATCATAACGCAAATTTGTGTATGAAACATGCATATTCATTTGAATTTGGGGACACGTGTAATGTTATATAGTTTGTCAATATAAGTGATCCATATATTATTTAATTAGAGACAATGCATGGTTTATATGCAATTAATGTCTAAACGGGATTACACTATATGTTGCGTGTGTGAAGCACATTATACATGTTTGAGAACTAAAAAAATAAAAACCCACATGAAACACACATTAATTGGAGACAATTAGCGAGGAATGCATACATTGGATTTCAACATAAAGTGGTTTCAAATATTTGAAAATCCAAATTACGATGGATACAGCCTTATGAATCTGACATCATGCCATTTGTAAACCATATGTACGTATAAAGGGTGTTGTGCTTTTGAAAGTATATATATAAAAAATGATGTACATAGAATTTTATTCCAATCGAAAATGGATCCTGCCCAAACAAAAATAGAATACAAACTGGATTCGAATTGAGTTGGGACGGTAAACGTGCACTCTTGCTCTACAAAAATTTGAACGAAGCAGGGAAAGTCGCAGTAACCGCCTGAAAGCAAAATCTATGAGATGGAAAATTACTGCCTATCCCTGCCATGCAAAGCCTATCGGCCCGATTTCTATAGGTTTCGATAGAGGTAGATTTGTAATTTCACTCAAACGTGACATAACCGCCTCTCACCCGGATATATACACGGTGGGCGCCAAAACACAGTGTCTCCTCGGCCGAAATCGACTCCCTCCCTGATTCATACACAGTGGGCGCCAAAAACAAACTCTCGTCGGCAAATATTCAGTGTATGCGAGATTACCGTCCTATCCCCAACCGACTAATATTGCTGTGATGTTGGAACTTTTATACAGGGGCTAAGTTTGTAAATTTCCTTGCATTTGAGACAAGCGCGCCCTGAAGAAATGGTTCCACCCTTCCTCTCTCCCTCCATTTCCCCATTCGTACTCCGTGGGCACAAAAACACCTCTCCACCCCATCCACCGCCGTCCTCCTCCACCATGCCGGAGCTGATACCCCGACACCGTCAGCCATTGCAAGAGATCGATCTATCTCATCCACAACTTCGGACCGGGATCCTTGCATCCCGTCCTCTCGCTTCATTCCCGCCGTCGTCCACCTTGTCGGCGCCGCTCCCACGACTGTCTCGTTCACCGCGCCCCGCCGTCACCGTCTACCCTCCTAGATCTGCTTCCACGCCGCCGACAGCCATCGCTACCGCAGCACCATCAAATTCTCAGCAGATGCATACACGGCGCCGCACTAGAGGTGGTACTCTTTCGTATCTGCTCAACTTATTTATCACAGCAAGAAAATAGGTTGCCACTACTTTACTATGATTTCTTGTCCATCACTTACTTGTTAGTTGAAAGCAAACATTGGTTGCAAAGTTGCGTTTGTCCGGTTTGCACCTTCAGATCCGCCATGGCACGCTCAACACTATACTCGCAATGCTTATGGTTTTCCCCTTTTATATTCCATGCTAGTTAAATGGCAGTAGACTAAATTTCAAAATTGGGTCAGTCGATTTTTGAGAGTTCGCCGGTGCGAAGGAAGGGGCTCGTGTGGGGACGGTGGTTTGTGGGGGATGTTGGTGGGGCCTCGCCGAATGAAGAAAACTCGATGCGGGTGGGGGCGGGACTTGGTGGTGGTGGCGGAGGAACACAAGCGGTGGGGGCCGGTGGTTCGGCTGGCGGCCTGTGCGGTGTGCTGTATGGGAAGCACAGTATGTTCCTTGTCAGGAAGGGCAGCAGGGACATCTATAGTCGACACCTCTATTGGGCTAGTTCTGCTAAATGATTTCGCACTTCGAGTTGGTCTGCCATAATACCTCGGAAATGGTGATAGCCGTGCGGTCTTTGGTAGACTAAACTGATAGTAATAGTTGTGCGCCTTCAGATTAGAGCTAGCCTGTAGGTGATTGATAGGCTGCATATTAGTAGTGGCAAAACCCTATGTTTTCCAGCCAGTTCCGCTTTCCTGATTTATTTATGGTGGTTATGGTGTACCCCTATTATCTACACTACGATCTGCCAACTGGCTTTGCGCTCTCGTTATCATGGTTTGGCAATAAACTTTGTATACGGTATATTATGAACCTATCATCTGCCAACTATCCTTACATGTGGCCCCCCCAATAGGGAGCCTATTTTTTGTGTAGTCATGCCAGATTATATTAATCTACTCACCATATTACAACACACATGGGCTCTCTCATCAGAATCCAGAGATAGCACACAAGGGTTTAAATGGAGCTCTATTATATTACAATATCCTCTGCATTACAAAGATAATCTCACTACTATTTGTGTTTTCATGCTTTACAGATATTGTACATAATCACAATGAATATAGGAATGCGCACATCAGAAGAATATTGCGGAACAGTTCAATGGATAACAAACTTGGCATCAAGTGATTGAGGTCCATTGTGGATGCAATGAAACCCACATGCTCCCGACCTATAGATTCGTATTCAGAATATGGTCCTAATGACTATTTTGAGCTCAAGGATTCAAAGGCAGATGGCCTATCCTATTCACCCAATAAGGTGCCTGTTCTAATTTGGCAAGGTTTTATTGGTTGCACATATCTTGTATAAGGTGTCTTGCATTTATTTTGCTTTGTTGCACCACCATCTGCTTAATTTACTCATGGTATACGTGAAGATGACATGCCCATCCATTGTCAACACCTATTCCATTTGTCATCATACCATGTTTTTCCATTCAAATGTTGTTCTTGTGTTTCAGACATCCAAAAGGAAGAGGGTGATTGCAGAACCTGAAGTAGTACAAGAAAAGTCCTTGAAAAAGGTGGTGCTACCGGAGAAATCACATAGCACCTGACGTATATTGGCGATAGAACCAGCGCCGCAAAACCTAGGATATCGCAACTATACTAGTCGCTGCTTTGCTCTTGTGAGTACCTATTGTCCTATCACAGTCCTTACATTCATACCTGGTGGATTATGTGATATCATTGTGCATTATAGGTTGCTTATCCACTGTTTGCTCCAAATTATCAGATCTATATTAATACTTAAATTAATGTAGAATAAACCCAATGCCTATGAAGAAATTTAGTTCTGCATTGTTCTTGTAAGTATCTGTTTTCCTTATATTTGTCAGCAAGTTCTTCATGTATACTTTGAAGTTTATTTTCCCTTGTCCTCCATTTTTCTACACATCAGATCTACATTTACTCTTGCCAAAATATTGAATAAAACCAATGTTACTGAAGAAGTTTAGCTCCACGTTGCTCTTGTCATTGCCTTCTGCCTGTATGTTGTATTTGCATTTGTACTCTGTATCTTAAGTTAAATAATCGCCATTTGTTCCTATATTTTCACATGTACATTTACTCTTAACAAATGTATAATAAAGGAAATACTCTTGAAGAAGAGTCTGAGGTAAAGTTCTTGAATTGCCCCCCCCCATCAATATGGACAAGGCCTTTATAGAGCCTGTCTTCACTACTAATGTAAGTTTGTCCTCCTTGAGCCTTCAAACTTTGTTGTTTATATTTCGATAGTTATGAGTGCAAATGCTATTTATTTTTGTCATCTGCATTAAATTGCTTGTTCAAAGTTTATAAACTAGAAGTACATCAACATAAGTTTGTTGTTCTCAATTTCAGTCTTTAGTTGTACAATCTATTTCCTTATTTGTACCATGTAAATTAAACTAAACATAGCAAGTTATCTTCTTTAGCACTATGTGTATGCTTGTGTTCTTGATCTGTAATCCAGTGGTGTGGTGAGACTACCAACAACAGCACAATGTCATATCCTGCTATGTCTCAACTATGAACAATGCCATATTATATTAATGTTATTTAAATCGTGTCTCTTTATTTACCAATCTGAAATGGTATAAATTGACAGTACACTCACCATTTATGCTTATATGTTGTTTAGAACTACATCTATGCTTGCGTTCTTGATCTGTAATCAAGTGGTCTGGTGAAGCTGGCCGCTCCTGCACAATGCCATTTCCTGCCGTCTTAACTATGAACAATGCCTATCACATTAATGATATTTTAAACTGTGTCTCTTTATTTCTAACAAAGAAATGAGATGAATTGATAGTGCTAATGCTTATACATGCAAAACCTGTCATCTACCTACTTGTTTCTCTTTTAGGGTGACAACACTGCTACTAGGAAGAACTGCCACAATGATAGTGAGACGAACCTATTGTTTGTCCCTCTAACACATTTTCAAGAGGAGAAGGCAACACATATTGAGGGTAGGGATACAACCACGAAGTCACATCTTGATGTAGTGTCAAACTTACTCAGTGACACAAGTTCGATGAAGTCACCGCCTGATTCTGTTTGACTTCTTCAGTCTGAAATTCAAGCAGAAATATAGGCTTCCGCTCAAATACGACTGGAACTCCAATATCTATGCAAGATTAACCGTAAGTACATGACGTTTATTGATGCTATGCAGCTTAAGTTGGTGGATATGAGCGCCAAAGAAGCACAGTCTCATCAGGTTGCTAAGCTGCTTGCACTGCAGCTGCTGGGCCGGGCTAACCTTTCTTGAACTGTGTTGAAGTGTTGTCGGTTGTGTCTATTATTTTGTCCGCCTGTTAACTTCCACTAGTGGCGACCTGCCCAGTTTATGTAATCTTCTGTCTGGTTGCCCTTTATTATCACTGGAGGCAAACTTTGATGCCGAGGGGATGTAATATACTGTAATTTCTTTGTTGTATAGTCTAGGTTTATTCTTGGTCGGTGTGCTGTAATATAGGCCGGAAGGTTCAATGGATCTCAGTGTTCTCGGTCTTCAGGGTGGCCCGTCACTCATATGCGCCAAAACGTGGGCCTATAATCAGCTTGGGCCATTAGCAGGTCTAAACCTTATGGTTATTTCCCGCCTTTAACAGGCCGAGTAAAGTTCTGTTCAGCTGGGCCAAAGAATACAATGGGCTTTTAACAGGCTAAAACCTAGATTGGGCGAGCGTTGAGCCTAAAAATTCATGGACAAATAGAGGCTAAGACTGCCTAAGGCCCATGTTTGCCCCAAATAGGATGAGCAGTTAATAGACCAAAATATATCTCGGGCCCGTTTGGCCCATTAAAATTATGGGCTTTAAGCAGGCCGATATCCACGCGGGCCATAGGCCCAAAAGTGTCGCGGACCATTATCAGATGGGCTGTAAGCAGGCTGGATTCAACACAGACTATAATTAGGCCAAACTGTTACACGGGCCATTAACAGACCGATAGGCCAGTTGGGCTGAAATTTATCCATGAAGACTACAGGCCATTGAGAGGCCTAAAGTTACTTCGGACAAGATATAGCCCATTTTCTACATGGGTCGTTAAATGGCCTAAAGTTAAACCGGGCCGACAACGTCCCAGATACTCCACGGGCCGCTAAGAGGCCGAAACTATTATCGGGCCGAACTAGTAAACGGGCATTTAACAGACTGAAATACAAACCTGTCTTAGAATGGTCCCAAAGGTACAGTGCTCTGTTAACGGGCCTGATCCGATATGGGCCGTAATTTGGCCCAAAACTCGGCAGGCTATGAATGGGCCTGATCTAATATGGGCCTCAATTTGACCCAAAACATGGCAGGCTGTTAACGGGCCAGCCCACTAGTGTCTGAAAAAACATGGTGGGCCTTTAGCTGTGCCGCCCTTTTCACCAGAATGGGCCTCTATTGGGCCGGCAACATGTCGACGAATCATAGGCGCCTCCTGTCCAATGAGTGTTTGACATCTGTCCCAACAAGTAGGTGACACATGGTTCCGTCGGACAATGAGAATTTTACACATGGAAAATCCCCATTGGTCCGGGCTGTTAATGAGTTATCGCATCCAAAACCGGACCCGATAGCTTAACAGTGAGCCGTTACGGTTGATGACTGTCGGCGTTCTGGGAACGGGGGTCCCCAGACTTGCCTGCCTGCGGCCTGCGGCGTGGCTCGAGAGGGGCTCCAGCGTGGCCCATCTTCATCAACACAAGACCCAAGTCCCTCGCGAGGGGCCAAGCCTCGCGGGGCGGACGAGACGACGCTTCCTCAGGCGCGGCCTCTTCAGGCTGGCTCACGAGGAGGCGGAGAGATCAAGGCGGGGTACCTCACGAGGTGCCCATGATGCAAGCCATGACGACCAAGGGCGCCAGGCGGGCGCCAGCCTGCGCAGTGTCCTCCCTTTCCTCTTTGGTGCAAAGGGGGCAAGCGCAGGCGAGAGGATCAAGCAAAGGCATCCATTTCGGTGCAACGAGACCAAGACCATTCCAACGGTGGGAAAGAGGTCATCGTGGAGCCCAGAACGGCGTCACCACAGGGCCTTTGGCAGGCGAGGACCAACTTTAGTCAGGATAAGTGTACCAGATGTTCCCCTTCAAATTGGCCAATTGTTGACGCCCTTCCCGCTCAATATTTGGGAAGAGGCCCAGGGCCTTTGCCTATAAATAGGACTAGCCACCCCCAGGGTAGAGGCATCGAGCAATCTAGGGAGATCACCGAGAAACCAGTTAGAAAGACTCAGGCAGCAGAGAGAGAGAGAAGGGCGGCTGAACTCCCCTAGCAGTTCATCGTCCCAGCTAAGAACAGGCCCTCACGAGGCTGTTCTTCCTTGTATTGTTCATCCACATTAGCCCAAGAGGAAATCCACCCACCACACTGGAGTAGGGTATTACACCACATCGGTGGCCTAAACCAGTATAAACCCTGTGTCTTTTGTGTTGTTCTTTCAGTAGTTAGATCTTTGCGAAACGGAGAGGTAGAGGGCATAATCTCCGCGCGCACCCTAGAGTTCGAACCTTAAGGGTCTGCTGGAATCCGAAATCCGACATTTGGCGCGCCACGTAGGGGTCCACCGGAATTTGCCTTCCACCGCTTCGTTCTCCTCCGGCCATCGCGTCCATGTCTGACGCTCGTCGGGCCAGCGCCGAGCGCCGGGCCGCCATCGCTTCCCGCGTCGCCCAGACAGCTCCTGTCGGTGGGCGTCCTCGTCGTTCCCCGTCGCCCGCCGTCAACGCCGCCACCGGCCCAACGAGGAACGAGCAGCAAGCGTCATCTCAGCACCCGTCTGTGCGGCAAGACGGCGGCACCGCTACTCCATCGCTCACGCCAGCTGGCTCTTCATCCCGCGCGCTCCGCACACCCTTGGAGGCTCGAGCTGCGCTCATCGCGGCAAACGAGCTCATGCGTTACCGTCCCGTCGGCGACATCTACGAAGAGTGGCTCGACCGCGTCACCGAGCTCGTCCGCACTGCAGGGGGCTCTCCTGCGCCGTCCGCTCCGCTGCGCCGCACCCCGCCCCGCGCGGGCAATGAAGCTCCGGGGCCGTACTAGCCGCCTCCTCTCCAAGAAGACGCCATGGCTCCAAGGCGCGTGGCCCCTGGGCGGAACCCGCTCCGTCAGGCGCCAACCCAGCAAGAATGGAGCTGCCAAGAAGTCCCTCGACCACAAGAGGCTGCCCGGGCGCTTCCTGCTCCGACTCGTCGTGACCCTGCTCCAGCTCTGGCACGTCAAGACCCCACGCTGCTCCCAGCTGCAGCGCATGGGGACCCGCAAGACCAAGCTCTCCCTCGACCAAAGCCTTTCGTGGCCACTGCTGGCTGCCGCGCCTACACCACCGAGCTGCGCAGCGTCGCGTGGCCCGGCAAGTTCAAGCCAGATCTGCCTCCTTGCTACGACGGCACGAGCAACCCTGCAGAGTTCCTCCAGCTTTATGAGCTGGGCATCGAAGCTGCCAGCGGGGATGAGAAGGTCATGGCGAACTGGTTCCCCATGGCGCTCAAGGAAGGAGCTCGCACCTGGCTCCTGAACATGGCCCTAGGCACGATCTCTTCCTGGGACCAGATGCGCACCTGCTTCATCGCCAACTTCCAAGGTACTCGCGACCGGCCGCCCACCGTGAGTGACAAGTGCCGCATCAAGCAACAACCTGGAGAGACCCTGCAAAAGTACATCCAGCGCTTCAACAGTGCGTGCCTCAAGATCCCTAAGGTGTCCGAGGAAGCCATCATCTCGGCCTTCTCCGATGGTGTGCGCAACATCAAGATGAAGCAGGAACTGGCGATGCATGAAGACCTGTGCACCTCCCTGGAACTGTTCAACTTGGCGACCAAGTACACCAGGGCTGAGGAGGGGCGTCTCTCCGTCCTCGAGCTGCCTGCCGCAGACCCAGAAGAGAAGAAGCCCAAGGCCAAGGACGAGAAGCGCAAGGGGGCTGCCGTGCTCGCGGCGGAACCGGACACCAAGCGGGGCAAGGATCTGCCCGAATCCTCCAGGGGCAGCCGGTACTGTGTGTACCACGACCTCCACACCCACAACACCAATGAATGCCAAGAGCTCCGTGCCGTGCGAGAAGGAAGGATCGGCCGTCGTCCCGACTGCGCTGACCGGGGCTACGGCGGAGGAGGAGGAAGAAACACAGGACGCTGGGAAGACCGAGGCCCGCGCCAAGGGTGGAGTGATCAACCTCGCGAGGACCGCTGGCGAGACCTGCCTCGCGAGGGGGATTGGCAGGATCACCCTCGTGAGGATCGCCTGCAGGGTAACGCATGCCTCCCTCCACTGCCGCCTCAGCCAAGGAGGAATGAGGACCGCCACCAAGACGAGGGATGCTGGGGGCTTCCAGGAGCTCAAGCCCCAGCCTCCCAACACATCTTCAAGCAGTTTGCCCGCGAAGTGAATGCAGTCCTCCCCAGGCTCGAAGCAACGCGCCCTCTCAGGTGGTCGGCCTGCACCATCACGTTCAGCTCAAGTGCGCGGCCACAGGCGGGGTCCTCCCGATGCTTTGCTCCCCAGTCATCAGCAACGTACTGGTCACCAGGACCCTCATCGATGGTGGAGCAGGGCTCAACGTCCTGTCTGTGGAAACATTCAACAATCTCCAAGTGCCCTATGACCAGCTTCAGCCAACCAAGCCTTTCTCCGCAGTCACCGACGGTTCCACGATCCCGATCGGGCAAGTCCGCCTCCCTGTCACTTTCGGGGCCCGCAGCAACTACCGCACCGAGCTCATCGACTTCGACGTCGCTCACATCCGCCAGCCATACAACGCCATCCTCGGGTACCCAGCGCTGGCCAAATTCATGGCCGTAACTCATCATGGCTACGACGTCCTCAAGATGCCAGGAAGTGGTGGAGTCATCACGGTGCCGTGTGAAGAGAAGGATGCAGTGGGTTCCCTGGAGCGAGCCTTTCAGCCCGCGTCACTAGAAGACCTAGATCGCGGAAACAGGAGGCTTCCTGAGACCACCCCCAAGAAGAAGAAGGCGTCATCCGGACCGGGCCCTCAGGAGTTGGGCCCCCCAGGGCCAACGTCTGCCCAAGGGGACCCTCCTTCCATCGCATAGGAAAGCGCGCCCGACGCCCTCCTCAGGCAGGGCTCGAGGGCTCTCACCTGGAGGGCCACCGACCCGGCCAAGGTCACGAGGGAGGCGCTTGGGCACCACGTCGAGGCGTGCTTCGAAGCACGTTTCCCACAAGAGGGAGCGAGGCAAGGAAGGTCAGATCAGCAGGAGTTCGTCAACAAGGCCGTTCAAGAACTACAGGAGTCAAGAATCACGAGAGGTTGCTGCCGTCTATCGACTGTGGCTCCCCATCCAGGCGAGGATGGTGGGCTGCGCGTCTGCATCGACGTACCAGGGCTCAATCAGGTCACCACGATGGAGCGCCTCTGGCCCTCGCAAGTGGGGCGTTGTGGAGGTCCAGCCCACAACTATATTCGCATGCCTTACGGCTTGCCGAGCATGGCTGTTGTGTACCAGCGCCTCGTGAGGGGCATCATGGAGACTCAGGAAGACAGGCGTTCCGCAGTCCTGGCGGAGATGGTGATGATTCGCGAGGAGCCACCAGCGCCTCCGGAGCCTCCTGAGGCCCCTGGGCCTGGCGGCTCGTGAGGATCGGCTTCCGCAGCCCACCGAGTCTGCTGCACCAACACCACTTCGTCCTCGACAACTTTAGGTGACATCTTTCAAGCTTCATTTCAGGCTGGGAACGCCCTCCCAGGGCTGCTTCATTCCCAGGCCGCGTGGGTCCGTCCCTGTGGCATGTATCCCTTTTTATTTTTCGATCATTCGCTTTCTTTGTTGGGGGCGCCCCTCGGGCTGCATCATCCCCAGGCCGCTCGGGCCAGGCCCAGTGGCGTGTACCTTCCTTGCGTTTATTTCCAACTATGCATTCGCCTATCATGCTTGATTACTTGATGCCTGTCCACGGCACCTCTTCTTTTCCATGTCGACCACTTGCACATTAAAGGGGGAGTACCTGAGCATCGTGACTCAGGGCTCTTAGTGGCTCTCCATCCCTCACCCTCTGGCCTTGTCCACGGCATCGCGACCTGGCATACCAGCGACGGCTGAGACAAGCTCGAGGGCCGGGACCCGAGGACGTAGAGTGCCGGCATCTAACCAAACTTGCAGGAACACATCACAAGATATGGCCCAGTGCCAGGCGCAACCCGCCTAGAGGTAGGGCCCCGTGAGTCCCACGCTGGCTCACGGGTGCCCAGATAAACCTCACCTAGCCCTACCGTGCCGGCCACGTGTCAGGGCGGGGCTGTACACGCCCCGGGGGCTCCTCCTGGAGGGGAGCCCCCTCCCACGTACCAGTGGAAGCACCATGCTCCGCGCTGGCTGACGACACTGCCGAGGAGCGGCTATGCCCGTACACATACGGAAGCGCTATGCTTCGCGCTGGTGATAAACAACTGAGGGTGGCCTCCGGGCGGCATCAACCTCAGGGAGCCCAGAGCTCAACGTCTAGCCTCATCGTAACGCCTCCCCTCGGGAGCGCCGCGCGAGGGGGCTAGGCACGGGGGGTACGCCTGGGTCACGCCCGGACGTACGCCACCCAACCGGGCCCCTCGGGCCTGGTTCTTCGCGCGTCTCTCCCCGAGCGGAGCCAAGGTATGAAGGCCGTTTGAGCATCAAGGGGTACCCCTGAGCATCGCGACTTAGGGGCCTAACTGGTCCCGTAGCCCCTCACTCCTTAGTTTCGAAACGCTATGCTGGGTGAGGTACGCGCGGGGCCGGGCTCTGAAGACGTAGAACGGTAGATCCACCCACATCTTACCTCCCTACTTGCTGTTCGCGCGCCAAGGGGGACTCCTGAGCATCGCGACTCAGGAGCCTAACTGGCTCCGTAGCCCCTCACTCCTTAGTTCCGAAAGGCTATGCTGGGTGAGGTACGCGCGGAGTCGGGCTCTGCAGACGTAGAACAGAAGATACACCTACATCACACTTCCCTACTTGTTGTTCGTGCGCCAAGGGGGACTCCTGAGCATCGCGACTTAGGAGCCTAACTTGTCACATAGCCCCTCACTCCTTTGGTCCCGTCCTGGTTTCCGGTCGGGGCTAATGCTGGGTGAGGTACGCGCGGGGCCGGGCTCTGCCGGTGTAGAACACAAGCAAGTAGGGAGGAAAAGCATAAAACTCAAGGAATTTAAAAGCAAATATTACAGTCCATACTGTCATCTCAATACCAAACGCAAGTTTAAATGCCTCCCCGAGGCGTGATGCATGTGCAGGAATTAAAAGCAGAATAGGAGCGGTAGCGGAGTCACTTGTCGGCGGTGGAGCAGCGCGGAGTGGCTTCGCCTCATGGAGTAGCAGGGCCAGCAGCGCCTTGCTTCGGCTTGGTGCTGAAGGCCCGGAACTTCCCCAGCAGTGCCTCTGCGCGCCCCTTTACGGCTTTGACAGCGGCAGCGGCACCCTCGCCAATCACCGGCTCCAACAGACTATCGAGGTCGGGGCTGGGATCGCGAAGGTAGATGTGGGCGAAGACCCGCGTCAGCGCAGCAGAAGACAAGACAGGCGCCTCGGCCTCAGCCGTGGGGCCAAGGCCAAGGGCGACATCCCCAAGGGCACGAACCAGGAAGGGAAGCAGCTTGGCGGGGCCATCCTCGGCACCGGCTAGCCGGCTCTCCAGGCCGCTCTCGTAAAGCGTCTTCAGCGATGCGCGGGCCTCCTTCTCCATGTCCGCGAAGGCCATAGGATCCTCGGCAAGGACCCGGGCCTTGCCGTCCAGCTCGGCCTTCGTCACCTCCAGCTCCTTCTTCAGCGCGCCTAGACGGTCGCGGCGCTTCTTGAGCTTGGCCTCCCGGCCCTCGATGGCCGCCTCGCGAGCCTTCATGCTTTGCTTCCAGTGGGGCGAGAAGGTCTCAAACAACATCGCGAAATACGAGGGATTAATCGCTGGCCTCAAGGCCGCCGCGGCCTTGGGGGTGAAGCGTCTCACCATCAAGGGCGACTCACAGCTCCTCATCAACTTCTCCAACATGGTGTAACAGCCAAGGGACGAGCACATGGGGCCATACCTCGCAGAGGTGCGTTAGATGGAGAAGCAATTATTGGGCCTGGAGCTACAACACGTGCCTCGCGACACGAACAAGGAAGACGACAACATCGCCAGAAGGGCATCCAAGCGCCTGCCCCAGGATCCAGGCGTCTTCGAAGAGAAACTTTTCAAGCCTTCAGCAGCACCCCCATCTACGGGGTTGGCATCACCTTGGGAGGAGCTCTCGGAGCCACCAGCCACGGGAGCCCCTGCCTGTGGACTTGCCACAGGAGAACGCCTGCACCTGGTGCTCGAACCTCGGGAGTGGTGCTGGACCAAGGAGTTCAAGGCGTACCTGATGTGAGAAACGCTGCCGGAGAAAGAGGAGGATGCGGAGCGCGTGGTCCAATAGGCTACGACATACTACATACATGATGGTGAGTTATACAGAATGCGACCAAATGATGTTTCCTTGCGATGCATCTCCAGGGTGCAGGGGAACGAGTTGCTAGATTTCATACATGGAGGAGGCTGTGGGCATCACTCCTCGTCGCTGAACCTGGTCGGGAAGGCGTTTCGTAGCGGGTTCTGATGGCCCACGGCACTCAACGAAGTAGCCAAGCTCGTGAAGTCCTGCGAAGCCTGCCAATTCCATACCAAGAAAATCCACCAGCCGGCCCAGGGCCTCCAGACTGTCCCACTTTCCTGGCCGTTCGCGGTCGGCTGGATATTCTGGGTTCGTTCCCTCGAGCGCCCAGGGGCTATCGCTACCTCTACATCGCCATCGACAAGTTCACCAAATGGGCAGAGGTGAAAGCCGTCTGCACCATCGCAGCCGGATTGGCAGTTAAGTTCATCAAGGGCCTCATGAGCCGGTTCGGGGTTCCTAACCGCATCATCACTGACAACGGCTCGCAGTTCACTAGCAATCTCTTCAGGACCTATTGTGCTAACCTTGGAACGCAGATTTGGTACGCTTCGGTGGCGCACCCCAGGAGCAACCGCCAAGCCGAACGCGCCAACGCCGAGGTCTTAAGAGGCCTCAAGACCAGGACATTCAAGAAGAAGCTCGAAGCCTGTGACAAAGGCTGGAACGACGAGCTCCAGTCCGTGTTCTGGTCCATCCGCACCACCACCACCAAGCAAACAGGCGAGACCCCGTTAATCCTCGTTTACGGAGCAGAAGCGGTTCTCCCTCATGAGGTCAGGCATCGCGCCGCGCAGGTCCTGGCATTCGATGAGACGTAGCAAGATGCCATCTGGGGGATGGACCTTGTGCTGGGGAAGGAACGCCGCCGTGAAGGCTCACTTCGAGCGGCAAGATACCAGCAAGCGCTGCGACGGCACCACTGTCGTAGCGTCCGCTCCAGGATGCTCGAGGTGGGTGATCTCGTCCTGAGGCGGGTGCTCTCCAGGGAATGGCTGCATAAGCTCTCACCCATGTGGGAGGGCCTGTTTAGGATCACCCGTGTCTCCAGTCCTGGCGCCACGCGCCTGGAGGCGCAGGACGGGATCCCCATCCAGAACGCCTGGAACATCCAGCCCCTCCGGAAGTTCTACCCATGAAGCAAGGCGCAGTGCCTGTGAAGGTCTCCGCTCATGACACTCTCACGTAATAATGAGTGGGGCTGTACACGCCCCGGAGTCTCCGGAGTGCCGCCCTCGGGCCTCGGGGGCTGCCTCCCACGTCCTAGTGGCAGCACTTAGCTCCATGCTGCCGAGAACACTAGACTAGGTGCCGGATGCGGCTGTTCATTTGCTTTCTGTAGTTGGCTCACCCCCTTTTTCTTTCAATGAAATTCGAAGTTCTGTTGTTCCTCGATGGCTTGGGTGAACCCCCTCTTCTCTCTAATTCTTACCTCAATTCTTCGCTTTGCGCGTGCGAGGGCGGCAGTTGCCCGACACTCTCCCTCGAGCGCCTCCCGAGGGGGCTAGACAGGCACGCGTGCGTGCGCACTCCCCTGGTCTCCGCGAGGTGCTCTCATTTGAGCTCGTGATTGGCGCATCCCTTTTCTAGTCCGTGCCCCACGGGTACCATGACGTGGTGCGTTTGGCCATGACCAGCCCATGCCTGAGGCCTCACGCGAGAGGGGTTAAGGATTTCTTAACGAATTTTGCAGCTTCGTGATATCGCCTAAATCGGCAGCAGGGAAACCCCACCAGGCGCCCGGAGGCGCGCGCCCTCACGAGGTCAAAGCTACCTCGGATGCATTAAGCTAAGTTACCCCTCTACACCCGTATAAGGCACGGATCTCACGACACAACCCAGAGACAATAAACACACCACAAAAGCAACATAAGCACCAGAGTTCATTACACGCCCCCGCAGGGCCCCATACTTGTTTCTAACGATGCAGGAGGAAAGGGAAGGAAAGGACAAGCAAAAGCGGCTCCGACGACGCGGCTGCTCACGAGGATCAGCCCCTCGGACTTAGACGGAGACCTCCTAGCACTTCACTGGAGCGCGGCGACAGGACGACCCGCCACCATCCTCGAAGCGAGTCCTACGACGTGGCGGCAGGTCATAGCTGCGGCTGCTGGAGCTTCCGCCAAAGGAGGAGCTGTCGTTACCCGATAAGCCGTGGCCATCGTCAAGGGCGAGTTCACCCTCATCCTCGTCACGGCCGTCGCCAAGGCCGAGCAGTCCATTGCCATCGTTATCTTCACGGCAGCATCCGGCACGGCGACCGTCTTCCCCGAACACCCACACGAAGAGGGTTGCTGTGTCGTCGTACTTGAAGTGGTGGGTGCACCGTCTACTCAGGTCGCACGCGCGGGCGAACGTCTGCCAGCCACGGGCCAGGGCTATGTTGTCCGCGACGGAGACCACCACACCGACCCACGATACCTTGCTGCAGCAGCCGTTGGCCTGCAGCCAGAGGCCGCCAGGACCGGGGGTCGGCAGCTCACCAGCAAAGGAGCGTGGAAGCTGAAGCCAGGTGCCGGCCGGGTTCTCCGACCACACGGCGAAATCCGACAGCACCTCCGCTGAGTGGAAGCACGACCGGGGAGGCCGAGCGACCATGGCGCGCCTCCCTTCATTGAAGGTGCTCCCACGACCTAGGCGGCTCCCACCTCACGAAGATATGTCGCCGTGGCCGCCAAGGACAGCACAACACCCCGAGAAAGTTCACCCACGCCCACGAGGGACCACCGCAGGGGTTCGGCATCCTTGCGGGGGCAATCACTCCCCCTATTAGGTGGTGGCGAGCCAGGCCCCTCCTGGCGAGCCTTCCCGTTGTCGGCGGCCGAGAACCTCTTCACTGGCGCCATGAGTGTCGCAAGGAGGAAGAACAAGAAGCGGGCGGAATGGAGGAAGAAATGAGTGACGGGGGCTCTACCCCTCTCCTCATTTATAGTCCAAGGGAGGCCAACCGACGACCTCCGTGATCGCAGGTAATGATGGTTTTCCGCATGCAGCAGGGACATGTCAAGTCGTGCAGTTGACGAGGCAGCGTGGGGAAACGGAGATGCCCACGTCGTGTCAATCACCACACGACAATGAAGGCAGTAGGATATTGGGGCATGCGGCTCTCCGCTTTGACCCTTGGCTTCCCCTTGAAGACAAGTCCGAGCGCGCCTTGGGCCCGGGGGCTACTGTCGGCATCCTGGGAATGGGGGTACTCAGACTTGCCTGCCTGCGGACTAGGGCGTGGCTCATCCAGCGTCTTGATATGGCCCATATTCACCAACAACTACTCAAGACCCTCGCGAGGGGCCAAGCCTTTGGAGGCGGACGACGCAAGAGCTCCTCAGGGGCGGCCTCCCTAGGCTGGCTCCCAAGGAGCGGAAATATCTATGCAAGGGGTGCCTCGCGAGGTTTGCGTGACGTGAGCCATGACGACCAAGGCCAGGTGGGCGCCAGCGGGCGCAGAGTACTCATTGCCTCTTTAGTGCTAAAGGGGCAAGCACAGGCGAGGAGTCCCGAGGCATCAGGCAAAGGTTTCCATATTGGTGTAACGAGACCAAGACCAGTCGGACGGCACAACGGAGGTCACCGCGGAGCCCACGACGGTGTCACCACTAGAGCCTTTGGCCGGCGAAGACCACCTTTTGTCAGGATAACTTGTACTAGTTGTCCCCCTTCGAATTGGCCGTTCTGAGAACCCTTCTCGCCTAATATTTGGGAAGAGGATCCGGGCCTCTATAAATAGGACTAGCCACCACTGTAGGAGGCAACTCATCTTGGACTAGATCCATTCCACCAAGGCCAACACACAAGCTCATCAAGCTCCAGAACACCTCTCCTCAGTAGGCTGTTCTTCCCTCGTACTGTTCATCATGAGCCTTCGAGACAATCCACCACACCACACCGGAGTGGCCTATTACACCACAACGGTGGCTCGAACCAGTATAAACCCTCGTGTCTCTTGTACTTTGGGTTCTTCGAGTTAAGCCTTGAGATCGTCGCGAGAGTGAGCTAGCGAGAGAGATCTTCATGCGCACCCCAGTGTTCGAACCTCAAGCGTTTGCCGGAACCCATAATCCAACAACAGCCCCAAAATTGGGTTATCAATTTTTGTGCTGTTATTCCTTCATGCCAATCATTTTTCAATTTTTTCTCCTGAGTTTGCTGCATGGCTCTGAGAAATATACCCATTTCCAACCTTTCAAAATCTTGCTCATGTCTTTGTCAGTGGGCAAGACCTCATTTGCAGCATCTCAAACCCTCTCAAACCCTAATTCCAAAATTTTGGAATTTGAACGTGGCCTTTTGTGATTACAAAGGAGCCATCATTTTTCATGATCTGATGATCATCCCATCTGTTCCCAGAGACCCTCCTATCGTCCTAACCCTTGGATGTGCAAAAGTATTGCCAAGTCCCATGCAAAAAATTTGAATTGTGATTTATTCCTTTTCTTGTCTTTCTGAGGAATAAAATCCAAAGGCATAGCTAGTCATCTCCTAAATTCATGAAAATTTGTGGAGATGATATTTGTGCCTAATCTTAGCTTTGGAAAAAATATTGGCCACATTTAAATAATCGAAATTGCCTTTTCCTATTTTAAGCCAATATTGCATTTCTGCCATTTTTCATAGGAGCTACCATTTTTATAGCTAGAAAAATTCCCACATAACTTGTGGAGCTTGTACTTGCTATATCTTCACCATTTCCATCAAAACCCATGTTTCAAAGATCATAATTTGAGCACATGATCCAATGCAAGTTTCTGTCCTATCTGAAATTTTTGCAAAGGAAGTGCTTTAATCCTTAATCCATGTGAGCTGAAATTTTGCAGGGAGATTAACATTAATAAATCACCTCTGGATACCAAAAATCAGCTCAATCCATCTATCCAATGCTGCTTGGCAATTTTTCAAAGTTTCTGTTTAGATTGCTTGTCTGTGAAGGAAGTACCCTCATGGATGTTCAAAATGAGCTGAAACTTTGCCAGCAGCTTCTAGTGATCATATCACCACCCTCCTTAAAAATTCAGCTCATTCCATTGAACTATGTGAGCACAGGAGCAATTCTTTGTTTCTGTCAAAATTTTCAGTTTGTGAAGCAAGTGTATTTTATCTTGCTCCATTGTGGCTGAAAATATTTCCACGCCTTCTCCTATCCATATGATCCACATCCAAGACTTCGGCTCATTTAAGCTAGCCATTTACCCTAAGGGTTTTTCTCAAATTTCTGGACAGAGGAGATGCTTGTGAAACAAGTACCATTTTGGAAACTCATTTGGTATGATATTTTTACAGCATAATTGTATGCCCAAATAATCAAGCTTTGCCAAGTTTTAGCTCAATCCTTCACTCCTAGTGAGTGTTACTTCCTGATTTAGCTTCTGGGCCAGATTTGGTTGTTGCACTACAACTATGTTAAATATTTGTCCTAATGGCCTCATAATACCCAGGACCGTAGTCCTTGCTACCCTAAGCCTCCCAGACATCAAGCTTACCTTTAAACATCTCTGGATTAATCGCAAGAGTGTGGCCAAGTTTGCAATAGCAAACTTGTGAAGCTTGGTTCTCTTTTATCCATGTGCCTTTGCTTGTCTGATTGCCATGGTTTTAATGCACCTTGGAAAAACTCAACTGATGACATCGTTTGGCATGAAGTAGGCGACTAGAGCATGCATTGTCCATGGTGACCACAGGCAATGCTGGCCAAAACAGTGGTCTAGCCACTGTTGGCGACGCCAGAGCCGCTCCGGCCGGTTCTGGCTCGTCCCCGCGTGCCCAACAGCTCAGCATCATCATCGCCATTCCCCTAGACCCCTCTCCACCTCTGTCTTCTTCTCCAACGCGTCGTTCCAATAGCCGCACAGTGCGCGCCTGTGAGCTAGTCGCCTTCCTTGCTCCTGTCCTCTTCTCCCTCCCATCTGCGAGCGTTGCCCAACTCCGTGAGCTCCTGCGCGTCGTCTGCATCCCCTTCGTCGCCTTCCTGCCCCTCCCCGTGACCCTTGGCCACGCATGTTCATCTCTGGAGCCCGGACACGTAGCCGCGTGCGTGCCACCTCTCCCCCCACTTCTCAAGCTCTCTCCGTAGCTATAAGTAGCCCCGAGCTCCCATGCAGTCCTCAAAAGCCCCTCCAAACGACTAGCTCGAGCTCGAGGAGCTATCCATGCCCTCACCATCGGCATGGCCGCTGCCTCGATTCTTCCTCGATTCCGGCGATGTCGGGCCCCCCTCGCCGTTTCTCCACCACCAATGCATCACCTGAGGTCTGGCGAGCCTCTTCGTGGCCTCAGCCCCTCCAATCCATCACTTTAGCTCCACTCTCGCCGGAAGCCGAAGCCCCTCTCCGCCGCGGGCCGTGTTGCTCTCTCTCCAGTGCTCGTCGCCGGCAATGAAGGTTACCACGGGATGCGCCTCTTGTTCCTGAGCTTGGGGGTAGGTCACCCGTCGTTTGCGGTGGCCGGAGTCGCCGGCAATCGCCATCGAGGCGAGCCCCTCCCTCGGCTCAGTGCGTGCCCGAGCGGGAGGTTGAAGACGTTAGGGACAGGTGGGCCCCAACCCCCATGTGACCCCACCTGGCATTGACCGAAGGGCCTAGCCAAGCGCCACGTCGGATAAGTGGCGACGCCCCACTGCAAAGTCATTTCCCCGCACTGAAGACGTAACCCCATGAATATGTTTTCCCAGGTTAGAAAGCGCATTCGTTTATTTCTCTAGATAAAAATACGTTTTCACTTCTCTAATGGGTATTCTCAGAAAGGCGCTTTCTATTTTGTAGCTCAGCCGGCGAATCCTTTATATTGTGAACGTTCACCCGTTAGAAGCAAAAATGGACAATGTCTGTTTATATTTCTGTTTAACGAACGAACGCTCACAACTTTTAAACCACAACTCCGATTTAGGTGATTACAACGCTCACGTTCTCTGTTCATCGAGCTCTTTTCGATGGGACCATTTTCTTTATGTTTGCACATTCTGAAAATGCCCATTTTGCCCTTGCTCTAATTCAGCCCCTCTAAGAGAGAACCGTTTTCCGGCAATTTTTTCTTGGAATTGATCGTATCCCTCCCTGGAGTATTCCTCGAACCCTAGGCAAGCCAACCTCTTACCATGATCGCCGAACATGCATGTTGACTTTTCTTGCACCTCGTGTGTGTGTTTAGTGGCAGTAGTTTCTTGTTTGTTTCGTCTGCTGTTATTTCAGTCGTGCTATATGTTTTTTGTTATCTAGCTTGCATGCTTGTGCTTTCTTGTAGTAAGTTGACATGCTAGCTAGATGTTGTTACTGATAATATCATGCCTCTGTCTATGTTAGTAGTATTGATGTTATGATGATTCTGTTGCACTCGTGGAATTACTAGTAATTGGTATTGCCATGTTTCACATGTAATCACTGTTCACTTGAAAAGCTTGATGTTGTTACTGCATCTGTATGTTGCATGTTAGTTGTTGCATTCATGTTAGAAATATTTGCATGATGTTTGAAGATGGAGAAGTTAATAATATGACTTGATAACAAACCTCCACCATCATCACTGGGATGTCATAGTGCCACCAAATCAAGGTTTTTCAAGTGTAGCCACATTTGCCTTAGTATGAGAAGGCCCTAACGGGTCTGTTGTCATGCCTCTCGCCGGTGCCTCCAACGAGGGAAGGACTTGGACATGGGCACAAGTTCTTAGTAGGTCACTGAGGGAGTCCTGGATTAGGGGGTGTCCGGATAGCCGGACTATACCTTCAGCCGGACTCCTGGACTATGAAGATACAAGATTGAAGACTTCGTCCCGTGTCCGGAAGGGACTTTCCTTGGCGTGGAAGGCAAGCTTGGCGATGCAGATATTTAGATCTCCTACCATTGTAACCGACTTTGTGTAACCCTAACCCTCTCTGATTTCTATATGAACCGGAGGGCTTTAGTCCGTAGGACAACATACAACAATCATACCATAGGCTAGCTTCTAGGCTTTAGCCTCCTTGATCTCGTGGTAGATCTACTCTTGTACTACCCATATCATCAATATTAATCAAGCAGGACGTAGGGTTTTACCTCCATCGAGAGGGCCCAAACCTGGGTAAACTTCGTGTCCCTTGTCTCCTGTTACCATCCGCCTAGACGCAGAGTTCGGGACCCCCTACCCGAGATCCGCCGGTTTTGACACCGACATTGGTGCTTTCATTGAGAGTTCCTCTGTGTCGTCGCTTTTAGGCACGATGGCTCCTCCGATCATCAATAATGATGTAGTCCAGGGTGAGACTTTTCTCCCCGGATAGATCTTCGTCTTCGGCGGCTTCGCACTGCGGGCCAATTCGCTTGGCCATCTGGAGCACATCGAAAGCTACGCCCCTGGCCATCAGGTCAGATTCAGAAGCTTAAACTACATGGCTGATGTCCGCGGGGACTTGATCTTCAACGGATTCGAGCAACAGCCAAGCGCGCCTCACTGTCGCGATGGGCATGATCTAGCTCTGCCGCCGAACAGTGCCCTGGAGGCCGCGCACGCATCGGTTCCGACCCTGGATTCGGAACCAACTGCGCTGATCGAGGACGAGTGGTTGGATGCCACCTCGGGGGCTGCGATCCCAACGGTGATCGAGCCGAACACCAGCCCCGCACTTCACAAGGCCCGTGACTCCGTGGGGCCGGACTCCTCTCCGGACTCCAAGTCCCCCGCGCCCCTGCCGATCGAATCCGATTGGGCGCCGATCATGGAGTTTACCGCCGCTTTCTTGAGCTGCCTGGACTTCTCAAATTTCCATTTTTCTTCTTGGATGAAGGCAGTCAGCATATGACTTTGGCCAGGAGTCAGTTTGAAATCAGACATAGGAGTATTTGGATCATTGTGCCAGACATCAATGTAATCGAGGATCAACTTGGGATCCAGAAGAAGGGGTACATTTGTGCCTTTGGCTCTAGCAGCCTTGAGTTGCCTGTCTTGGATGTTTTCGGCAAGTTCCTCATCATCAGCTTTGTCTTCATCAGACGACACTTGGAAGGTGACCTACTTCTTGTGAGGACTTGGGCGAGAGCCTCGTCCAGCAGTGGCCTTTGTCTTCAGCAGAGACGGTCCAGTTGAAGAATTTGGTGCGGCTGAGGAACTAGCAGAAGCTCCTGAGGCAATAGAGATGCCCGTTGTCCTTTGACACATCGCGAGATGCACAGGTGCAGAAGATTTGGACGGAGCAGCCGAGGATTTTGGCAGAGGAGCTGAGGACTTTGGAGGAGCTGGAGCAGCTTGAGGAGTTGGCCGTGAGGGCTTTGAATAATCTGGCCATGAGGGCATTGCTGAGGAACTGGGACGTGAGGGCATTGAGGGTGAAGCACTTGGCTTATGAGCAAGCTTCTTTGCCATGCCCTTCTTTGGCTTGCTTGCAGAGGCCTCAACAGTGGCAGCAGCAGCAGAGTCTTCATTGAATTTCCTCACTGCTTCTATTACCTGTTTGGCTAACTTGGCCTGGCGCTTGGCCCATTCGTCAGGATAGTCCTCACCGCGCTTGAGGCTGGTGGCATCTGCCACTTGGCCAGGTGCCAATGGAGGTCTTGGTCATGGAGGATTTAAAGAGGATTTCTTCATGTACTTGGGAGTAAGATACCTGTACTCCCTCCACTCCCTTGCCCATCTCCTCTCTATTCTTTGAATGCGCACCATGCGCTGATTTTTGTCCTCCTTGCCAAACTTGGCCTCATCAGGAGTGCAATAATCCATGTATATGCCATCAGGGATCTCAAAGGCAGTATTGACCTCAGGCCTCTTTCCTCCTTTCTGTGGATTCTTTCCATTAGCCATTTTCTTCAGCTGAGGAATATGAACAACTGAATTTTCTGAAGAGGTGTCCAACTTTTCTTCGAGGAACGATGCAAATGAGTTAAGTTGATGAGAACCTAGTGATTCAGCAGTGGACATGTGTACCTATGAATAGAGTATAGTTGCGAGGAATTTGGAGAGGTCATATGCATTCTCATAAGGTTTTGTAAAATGAACAAGTTTGAGGAATTTGACTAGATGAGTCTTGAAGAATTTCACTAAGCGTTCTTTGTCGTAGGTTCTAGAGTTGTACAGATCAAAACTCCACACAATTGAGGAATCATGAAGAAAAATATTGCTTAGAGAAATGAATCAAGATTAGATGACATGTGAGGTGTTTTAGTGTGTGAGGATTTGAAGAAAAACACCTTTGAAGATTTTGTAGAAAACATTTGAATCAACGAGGGTAGTAAAAGTAACTTTTAATTACCCTGGACCAAGAACACGATGAACTTGGAAGTGTAGATGTGAAGTTCGTCAGTTCAGATCTTCCACGCCCTAACTCGGCTGAGGAAGACAGCTACGGCGGCGACGGAGTGAACAAATCCACAGCCGGCGCGAGTACGACGGCGACGAGGTCGAGGAAGTGAAGCTCTTCCTCACCGGCGATGATAAAGTAGCGGTGGCGCTAGGGTTTGTGTTGGCGTTCTGGGAACGGGGGTCCCCAGACTTGCCTGCCTGCGGCGTGGCTCAAAGGGGGCCCAGCACGGCCCATCTTCATCAACACAAGACCCAAGACCCTCGCGAGGGGCCGAGCGTCGCGGGGCGGGCGACACGGTGCTTCCTCAGGCACCGCCTCATCAGGCTGGCTCATGAGGAGGCGGAGAGATCATGGCTGGGTACCTCACGAGGTGCCCATGAAGCAAGCCATGACGACCAAGGGCGCCAGGCGGGCGCCAGCCCGCACAGTGTCCTCCCTTTCCTCTTTGGTGCAAAGGGGGCAAGCGTAGGCGAGAGGATCAAGCAAAGGCATCCATTTCGGTGCAACAAGACCAAGACCAGTCCAACGGTGGGAAGGAGGTCATCGTGGAGCCCAGGACGGCGTCACCACAGGGCCTTTGGCAGGCGAGGACCAACTTTAGTCAGGATAAGTGTACTGGATGTTCCCCTTCAAATTGGCCAATTGTTGGCGCCCTCCCCGCTCAATGTTTGGGAAGAGGCCCAGGGCCCTTGCCTATAAATAGGACTAGCCACCCCTAGGGCATCGGGCATCGGCATCGGGTACCCAAAGTAGAAGGGAGGAGAGATCGAGAGTCCGAGTAAGCGGAGACGATCAGAGAGAGTGAGAGAGAGAGAAGGGCGGCTGAACTCCCCCAGCAGTTCATCGTCCCAGCTAGAACACGCCCTCGCGAGGCTGTTCTCCCTCGTACTGTTCATCATCATCAGCCCAAGAGGCAATCCACCCACCACACTGGAGTAGGGTATTACACCACATCGGTGGCCCAAACCAGTATAAACCCTGTGTCTTTTGTGTTGTTCTTTCAGTAGCTAGATCTTTGCGAGACGGAGAGGTAGAGGGCAGAATCTCCGCGCGCACCCCAGAGTTCGAACCTTAAGGGTCTACCGGAACCCGAAATCCGACATTTGGCGCGCCAGGTAGGAGTGCGCCGGGATTTGTCTTCCACCGCTTCGTTCTCCTCCAACCGTCGCGTCCATGTCTGATGCTCGTCGGGCCCGCGCCGAGCGCCGGGCCGCCATCGCCTCCCGCGTCGACCAGACGGCTCCCGTTGGTGGGCGTCCTCGTCATTCCCCGTCACCCGCCGTTAACGCCGCCATCGGCCCGGCGGGGAATGAGCAGCAAGCGTCGTCTCAGCACCCGTCCGTTCGGCGAGACGGCCGCACCGCAACTCCGTCGCTCCCGCCAGCTGGCTCTTCGTCCCACGCGCTCCGCGCGCCTTTGGAGGCTCGAGCTGCACTCACGCGGCAAACGAGCTCATGCGCTACCGTCCCATCGACGACGTCTATGAAGAGTGGCTCGACCGCGTCGCCGAGCTCGTCCGCGCCGCAGGGGGCTCTCCTGCACCGTCCGCTCTGCTGCGCCGCACCCCGCCCCGCGCAGGCCAAGAAGCTCCGGGGGCGTACCAGCCACCTCCACTCCAAGAAGACGCCATGGCTCCAAGGCGCATGGCCCGTGGGCGGAACCCAATCCGTCAGGCGCCAGCCCAGCAAGAACGGAGCTGCCAAGAAGTGCCTCGACCGCAAGAGGCTGCCCGAGCGCTTCCTGCTCCGGCTCACCGCGACCCTGCTCCAGCTCCGGCACGTCAAGACCCCGCGCTGCTTCCAGCTGCAGCGCATGGGGACCCTCAAGGCCAAGCTCTCCCTCGACCGAAGCCTCCCGTGGCCACTGCAGGCTGCGGCGACTACACCACCGAGCTGCGCAGCGTTGCGTGGCCCGACAAGTTCAAGCCAGACCTGCCTCCTCACTACGACGGCACGACTGACCCCGCCGAGTTCCTCCAGCTTTACGAGCTAGGGATCGAAGCTGCCAGCGGGGACATAAAGGTCATGGCGAACTAGTTCCCCATGATGCTCAAGGAAGGAGCTCGTACCTGGCTCCTGAACCTGGCCCCAGGCATGATCTCTTCCTGGGACCAGATGCGCACCCACTTCATCGCCAACTTCCAAGGTAATCGCGACCGGCCGCCCGCCGTGAGCGACATGCGCCGCATCAAGCAACAACCCGGAGAAACCCTGCAAAAGTACATCCAACGCTTCAACAGCGTGCGTCTCAAGATCCCCAAGGTGTCCGAAGAAGCCATCATCTCAGCCTTCTCCAACGGTGTGCGTGACGTCAAGATGAAGGAGGAGCTGGCAATGCATGAAGACCTGTGCACCTCCCTGGAGCTGTTCAACTTGGCGACCAAGTGCGCCAGGGCTGAGGAGGGGCGTCTCTCCCTCCTTGAGCTGCCAGCCGCGGACCCAGAAGAGAAGAAACCCAAGGACAAGGACGTGAAGCGCAAGGGGGCTGCTGTGCTCACGGCAGAGCCTGATACCAAGCGGGGCAAGGATCTGCCCGAATCCTCCAGGGGCAGCCGATACTGCGTGTACCACGACCTCCACACCCACAACACCAATGAATGCCAAGAGCTCCGCGCCGTGCGAGAAGGAAGGATCGGCCGACGCCCCGACCGCGCTGACCGGGGCTACGGCCGAGGAGGAGGAAGAAACCCATGACGCTGGGAAGACCGCGGCCCGCGCCAAGGGTGGCGTGATCAACCTCGCGAGGACCGTTGGCGAGACTTGCCTCGCGAGGGGGATTGGCGGGATCAGCCGCGTGAGGATCGCCTGCAGGGCAACGCAGGCCTCCCCCCACTGCCGCCTCAGCCAAGGAGAAACGAGGACCGCCACCAAGATGAGGGAGCTGGGGGCTTCCAGGAGCCGCGCGCAATCGCCTGCATCCTAGGCGGAGCTCAAGCCCCAGCCTCCCAATGCATCTTCAAGCAGTTTGCCCGCGAAGTGAATGCAGTCCTCCCCAGGCTCGAAGCAACGCGCCCTCTCCGGTGGTCGGCGTGCACCATCAAGTTCAGCTCACCGGATCAGCTCAAGTGCGTGGCCACAGCCGGGGTCCTCCCGATGCTCTGCTTCCCAGTCATCAGCAACATACTGGTCACCAGGACCCTCATCGACGGTGGAGCAGGGCTCAACGTCCTATCCGTGGAAACATTCAACAATCTCCAAGTGCCCTATGACCAGCTTCAGCCAACCAAGCCGTTCTCCGGAGTCACCGACGGTTCCACGATCCCGATCGGGCAAGTCCGCCTCCCTGTCACCTTCGGGGCCCGCAGCAACTACCGCACCGAGCTCATCGACTTCGACGTCGCTCACATCCGCCTGCCGTACAACGCCATCCTCGGGTATCCAGCGCTGGCCAAGTTCATGGCCGTAACTCATCATGGCTACAACGTCCTCAAGATGCCAGGAAGTGGCGGAGTCATCATGGTGCCGTGTGAAGAGAGGGATGCAGTGTGTTCCCTGGAGCGAGCCTTTCAGGCCGCGTCACTAGAAGACCCAGATCGCGGAGCCAGGAGGCTTCCCGAAACCACCCCCAAGAAGAAGAAGGTGTCATCCGGACCGGCCCCTCAGGAGGCAGGCCCCTCAGGGCCCGCGTCTGCCTAGGGGGACCCTCCTTCCATCGCATAGGAAAGCGTGCCCGGCGCCCTCCTCAGGCAGGGCTCGGGGGCTCTCACCTGGAGGGTCACCGACCTGACCAGGGTCACGAGGGAGGCGCTTGGGCACCACGTGGAGGCGTGCTTCGAAGCATGTTTCCCTCAAGAAGGAGCGAGGCAAGGAGAGTCAGACCAGCAGGAGTTCGTTAACCAGGCCGTTCAAGAACTACAGGAGTCAAGAATGATGAGAGGTTGCCGCCGCCTACCGGCTGTGGCTCCCCATCCAGGCGAGGATGGTGGGCTGCGTGTCTGCATCGACGTACCAGGGCTCAATCAAGTCGCCACGATGGAGCGCCTCTGGCCCTCACAAGTGGGGCGTTGTGGAGGTCCACCCCACAGCTATGTTCGTATGCCTTACGGCTTGCCGAGCGTGGCTGCTGTGTACCACCGCCTCATGAGGGGTATCATGGAGACTCAGGAAGACAGGCGTTTCGTAGTCCTGGCGGAGATGGAGCTGATTCACCAGGAGCCACCAGCGCCTCCGTAACCTCCTTAGGCCCCTGGGCCTGGGGGCTCATGAGGATCGGCTCCCGCAGCCCACCGAGTCTGCTACACCAACACCACTTTGTCCGCGACAACTCCAGGTGACATCCTTCAAGCTTCATTTCTGGCTGGGAACACCCTCCCAGGGCTGCTTCATTCCCAGGCCGCGTGGGTCCGTCCCTGCGGCATGTATCCCTTTTTAGTTCTCGATCAATAGCTTGCTTTGTTGGGGGCGCCCCTCGGGCTGCGTCATCCCCAGGCCGCTCGGGCCAGGCCCAGTGGCGCGTATCTTGCTTGCGTTTATTTCCAACTATGCATTCGCCTATCATGCTTGATTACTTGATGCCTGTTCAGGACACCTCTTCTTCTCAATGTCGACCACTTGCACGTTAAAGGGGGGTACCTGAGCATCGCGACTCAGGGCTCTTACTGGCTCTCCAGCCCTCACCCTCTGGCCTTGTCCACGGCATCGCGACCTGGCATACCAGCGACGGCTGAGACAAGCTCGAGGGTCGGGACCCGAGGACGTAGAGTGCCGGCATCTAACCAAATCTGCAGGAACACATCTCAAGATACGGCCCAGTGCCAGGCGCAACCCGCCTAGGGGTAGGGCTCCGTGAGTCCCGTGCTGGTTCACGGGCGCCCAAGTACACCTCACCTGCGCCAACTAGAGCAACTAACGACCGACTTGTCGGCGTTCTGGGAATGGGGGTCCCCAGACTTGCCTGCCTACGGCCTGCGGCGTGGCTCGAATGGGGGCCCAGCGCGGCCCATCTTCATCAACACAAGACTCAAGACCCTCGCGAGCGGCCAAGCCTCGCGGGGCGGAGGACACCGCGCTTCCTCAGGCGCGACCTCCTCAGGCTGGCTCACGAGGAGGCGGGGAGATCTAGGCAGGGTACCTCGCGAGGTGCCCATGACGCAAGCCATGACGACCAAGGATGCCAGGCGGGCGCCAGACCACGCAGTGTCCTCCCTTTCCTCTTTGGTGTAAAGGGGGCAAGTGCAGGCGAGAGGATCAAGCAAAGGCATCCATTTCGGTGCAACGAGACCAAGACCAGTCCAACGGTGGAAATGAGCTCATCGTGGAGCCCAGAGCGGCGTCACCACAGGGCCTTTGGCAGGCGAGGACCAACTTTGGTCAGGATAAGTGTACCAGATGTTCCCCTTCAAATTGGCCAATTGTTGGTGCCCTTCCCGCTCGATATTTGGGAAGAGGCCAAGGGCCTTTTCCTATAAATAGGACTAGCCACCCCCAGGGAATAGGGAGAGCAATCATAGAGCAAGTAGAGAGAAAGAGAGAGAGAAGGGCGGCTGAACTTCCCCAGCATTTCATCGTCCTAGCCAAGAACAGGCCCTCGCGAGGCTGTTCTCCTTTGTACTGATCATCATCAACATCAGCCCAAGAGGCAATCCATCCATCCACAAAACTAGAGTAGGGTATTACACCACAACGGTGGCCCGAACTAGTATAAACTCTGTGTTCTTTGTGTTGTTCTTTCTGTAGTTTAGATCCTTGCGAGACGGAGAGGTAGTAGGCAGAATCTCCGCGCGCACCCCAGAGTTCAAACCTTAAGGGTCTGCCGGAACCCCCGATCCGACATTTGGCGTGCCAGGTAGGGGTGCGCCGGAATCTTTCTTCCACTGCTCCGTCCTTCTCCGGCCGCCGCACCCATGTACGGCGCCGGTCGGGCCCGCGTCGCCCCAGCAGCCCTCGCCGGTGGGCGTCCTCGTCGTCCCTCATCGCCCGCCATTGACACCGCCGCCAGCTCGGCGGGAAACAAGCAGCAAGCACCACCCCAGCATCCGCCTGTGCGACGGGGCGACTACGCCACAACATCGACACCTCCGGTCGTTGCGGCCCTCCTGAGCGGCTCGCAAGCGCCGCCCACGAGTCGCCATGTCAAGCCGTTTGCCCGCCAGGTCAGCACCGCTTCCACACGGCAGGGGGCTTCCTCGGACCGGGCAGCGCGCGAGGACGATCTGACCTTCAGCTCGGAGGACCACCCCACCAACTTGGCAGGCTCGGGCGTGCTCCCCCTGTTGTGCACCCCCACCATCTGCCAGGTGGTCGTCACCAGAACCCTCGTCGACGGCGGCGCGGGCCTCAGTGTGCTTTCGGTTGAGACCTTCAATCTCCTCTGCATACCCTGGGAGCGGTTGCGGCCCAGTCGATATTTCTCGGGCGTCGGGGACGGATCGTCCGACTCCCTGGGACAGATCTGGCTCCCGGTAACCTTCGGCACCTGCGACAACTTCTGCACGGAGATGGTCGACTTCGACATCGCCCCCATCGGCCTCCCTTACAACGCCATCCTCGGTTACCCGGTGCCGGCTCAGTTCATGGCCGCCACGCACCCGGCGTACAACCTCATGAAGATGCCCAGGAGAAGCGGTACCCTCACCGTGCACGGAGACACCAGGGACGCCTTGCGAGTACACGAGCTCGCCTTCAAGGCGGCGGCGTCGGCGCAGCCTGTCGACGCGGAGGCCCCTGAGCCCAAGGGGGCTGCGCCCGCCAAGAAAAAGCAGTTGTTCACCCAGGACAAGGCAGAAACCAAGCAGATACCCGTGGACGAGGACGGGTCTTCCGGTGCCACTTTCACCATAGGCGCCAACCTTGAGCCTGAGCAGGAGGAGGCCTTGGTCAGGTTCCTGCGCGCGAATAAGAAGGTGTTCGCTTGGGAGCCCGATCAGTTGGCAGGGATTCCCAGGAGTGTCATCGAGCATCACCTCAACGTGTGCCCGAATGCGCGCCCCGTGAAGCAGAAGGCCAGGCGGCAGTCCGCAGAGAAGCAGGCCTTCATTGTCCAAGAGACGTGCAAGCTAGAAGCCGTTGGGGTCATTCGCGAGGTCCGATACCTGGATTGGTTGGCCAACCCCGTCGTTGTGCCTAAGAAGGGGGGGAAGGAACGCATGTGTGTCAACTTCACCAATCTCAACATGGCATCCGTTTCCGCTCCCCCGCATCGACCAGATCGTCGATTCCACCGCAGAGTGCGACCTGCTATGCTTCCTGGACGCCTTCTCCAGATAACACTAGATCAGAATGGCGGTGGGAGACGTTGAAAAGACCGCCTTCCTGACCCCATGCGGGGTATACTGCTACCTTTAAGCGGTTGATGCACATCACCTTGGGCCAGCAACTCGGAAAGAATGTCGAAGCCTACGTTGATGACATTGTGGTAAAATCTCGGGAGGCCAAGACCCTGATACAAGACCTGGAGGAGACCTTCGCGAGCCTCGACGTAAGCCTGTGACTCAACCCGGAGAAATGTTTGTTTGGCGTCCCCCCGGGCAAGCTCTTGGGCTTCCTTGTGTCCCATCGTGGCATCGAGGCCAACCGAGAGAAGGTCAAGGCGGTCGAGGACATGAGTCCGCCAAAGACCCTCAGAGAGATGCAGAAGCTCACTGGGCGCGTGACCGCGCTAGGGCGCTTTATCTCCAAATTAGGGGAGCGAGCGTTTCCTTTCTTTCGGCTGATGAAGAAAAAGGGGCCCTTTGAATGGACTTAAGAGGCAGATAAGGCGTTTCAAGATCTCAAGAGGTACCTGACCAGTCCCCTAGTCATGGTGGCTCCACGCCCTCAAGAGCCCCTGCTGCTCTACCTCGCCGCCACTCCCTACTCCGCCAGCGCAGCCCTGGTGGCGGTTCGGGAGGAGCGCCAAACCAAGACCGCAGCGGCAACCCGAGGCAAGGCAAGACGGGAGCATGGAAAGCCTGCAGAAGCCACAGCCGCAGTTGAGGAGGGTCGGCTGCCGAAGAGCACACCAGAGGCAGGAGAAGCCACACGCTCAGATGGTCCGCCTCCCGAGGCCGCGTCATCTTGTGAGGCGTCCCTAACTCCCGAGGGCGCCGCAACCCCAGATGCTCTCAGCCTGGTTGACCATCCAGTTTACTTTGTTAGCACGATGCTGCGGGACGCGAGGGCACGGTACGCAATGCCTCAGAAGCTCCTCCTCACGCTACTGGTGGCCTCGCGCAAGCTGCGTCACTACTTCCAGGCCCATCCCATTAAGATCGTCTCATCGTACCCCTGGAGAGAGTGCTCAGGAGCCCTAACTCAGCAGGAAGGGTCGCCGAGTGGAACATAGAACTGCAAGCGTTTCAACTCGAGTTCAGCAAAACTAGGGTCATCAAAGGAGCAGCGTTAGCGGATTTCGTGGCTGAATGGACGGAGGCACCAGGCCTCAAGGACAACGAGGATCGGTCCCTCTCTCCAGGGAGTGAGGTGCCTGAAGGCTGGGTCATGTATTTTGATGGGGCGTTCTCCAGGCATGGCGCGGGGGCTGGCGCGGTGCTGATATCACCCACTCAGGATAAGCTCTACTATGTCGTACAGCTCTGTTTCCAGCAAGGTGAAAAGGTCTCCAACAACATAGCAGAGTATGAGGGTCTGATAGCTGGATTAAAAGCCGCAATAGCTTTGGGGGTGAAACGCCTCACCGTCAAGGGCGACTTGCAGCTCCTTGTCAACTTCTCCAACAAGGTATACGAGCCGAAGGACGAGCATATGGAAGCCTATCTAGCGGAAGTCCGCAGGATGGAAAAACAGTTCTGGGGGTTGGAACTGAAGCACGTACCCCGGGGCACCAATCAGGAAGCCGACGACATAGCCGGGCGGGCATCCAGGCGATTGCCACAGGAACCAGGCATCTTCGAAGAGCGGCTCTTTAAACCCTCAGCACAGCCGACGTTATCAAACGTAGCTCAGCCTCGAGAGGAGCTCCCTCGGCCGCCAGCCTCAGGAGCCCCGATTTGTTGACCGACCTCAGGAGTGCGTCTACTCCTGACGATGGAACCTCGGGAGGAGTGCTGGATCACAGAACTCCGGAGTTATTTAACACAAGGGACCCTACCGGAGAAGGAAGAGGAAGCGGAGCGTGTGGTGCGGTAGGCCACGACATACTGCCTCAGAGATGGGGAGCTCTACCGGAAGCGACCAAATGATGTGTCTCTGTGCTGCATCTCCCGGGAGCAAGGAAAGGAACTACTGGAGGACATACACGGTGGAGACTGCGGGCATCACTCATCATCACGAACCCTCGTCGGCAAGGCATTCCGTAGCGGGTTCTATTGGCCCACCGCGCTCAATGACGCAGTCGAGTTAGTAAAGGATTGTGAGGCCTGCCAGTTTCATTCCAAGCTGATCCATCAACCGGCGGGGAGCCTGCAGACTATACCCCTCTCATGGCCATTCGCAGTATGGGGGTTGGATATTCTGGGTCCGTTCCCTCGGGCGCCAGAGGGCTACCGCTACATCTACGTCGCCGTTGATAAGTTCACCAAGTGGGCAGAAGTGGAGGCCGTCTGTACCATCCCCGCTGGCTCCGCGGTCAAGTTCATCAGGGGTATCGTGAGCCGGTTCGGGGTGCCGAACCGCATCATCACAGACAACGGTTCGCAGTTTACCAGTAATCTCTTCAAAACATACTGTGCTAACCTTGGGACGCAGATATGCTATGTTTTGGTGGCGCACCCACGGAGCAATGGGCAGGCCGAACGGGCCAACGCGGAGGTCCTAAGAGGCCTCAAGACCAGGACGTTCAAGAAGAAGCTGGAGGCTTGCGGCAAAGGTTGGTACGACGAGCTGCAGTCCGTGTTGTGGTCCATCCGCACGACCGCGACCAAACCAGCTGGGGATACCCTGTTCTTCCTGGTCTATGGAGCTGAAGCGGTCCTCCCTCATGAGGTCAGGCGTCGCGCCGCACGGGTCCTAGCGTTCGACGAAGCGCAGCAGGATGCCATGCGGGGGATGGACCTCGTACTGGGGGAGGAACGCCGCCGGGAAGCCGCGTTGCAAGCGGCGAGGTACCAACAGGCGCTGCGACGATATCATTGCCGCAACATCTGCCCCAGGACCCTCGAGGTAGGAGACCTCGTGCTCAGACGGGTTCTCTCCAGGGAGGGGCTGCATAAGCTCTCCCCCATGTGGGAGGGCCAGTTCAAGGTTGTTCATGTTTCCAGGCTAGGCTCGGTGCGCTTGCAGACCCAAGAGGGGGAGCCGATACAGAACGCGTGGAACATCCAGCACCTCCGGAGGTTCTACCCCTAGAAGGACCAGAGCCTGTGAAGAAGGCGAACGCCTGTGAAGACCTTCCCTTTTTTGGAAAAGGCCCAGAGCCTGTGAAGAAGGCGAACGCCTGTGAAGACCTTCCCTTTTTTGGAAAAGGCCCAGAGCATGTGAAGAAGGCGAACACCTGTGAAGACCTTCCCTTTTTTGGAAAAGGCCCAGTGCCTGTGAAGACCTTTCCTTTTTGGAAAAGGCCCAAAGCCTGTGAAGAAGGCGAACGCCTGTGAAGACCTTCCCTTTTTTTGGAAAAGGCCCAGAGCCTGTGAAGAAGGCGAACGCCTGTGAAGACCTTCCGTTTTTTGGAAAAGGCCCAGAGCCTGTGAAGAAGGCAAGTGCCTGTGAAGCTGATCACCTCTATGGAGAAAGGCCTGGAGCCTGTGAAGAAGGCCAATGCATTTGAAGCTTGCCACCCCGTGACACTCTCACATAATAATGAGTGGGGCTGTACACGCCCCGGAGTCTCTGGAGAGCCGGCCTCAGGCCCTGGGGCTCCCTCCCACGCCTAGTGGCAGCACTTAGCTCCACGCTGGTGAGAAGACATCGAAGACTAGATTAGGTGCCGGACGCGGCTTTTTATTTGCTTTCCGCAGTTGACGTGTTTATTTGCATCTGAAATCTTATCAAAACTATCGCCGTTGTCAATTTGTGGTTCGTTGATTTTCGCTCCCCGTTTTGATTTCTCTCACGAAAGGCCTCGCGAGGGATGGAACTCGAATGCCCTCATGAGCGTTTCCGCCCTATCCGCTTAAAGGTTTCACGGCCCGGGCCCACTTCAGGAGCACCCCTCCAGTTCGTGCCCCTCGGGCACCGCAACACGCGCACAGGGCCTGGGTCGGTCGCCCCCCCCCCCCCCGACTGGGGCCGAAAACTACCTACGCGAGGGCAAAAACTCGAGAGGCGCAACAACAAAGTCAAGTTAATAGCTACAACGGCAGTGATTCTCAAACACGCCCCCGCGGGGCTCCATGCAGCTGTTTTGTCTTACATAGGAAGCAAAAGGAAAAGGAAAAGGTGAGCCCGGCATGTCCCGCCTCACGTCGGCCTGCAGAGGCGACGCAGGATGCCTCCGGGGCTGAGGCGGACTCCCTCTCGCGCTTCACCAGGGCACGACGACGGACAGATGAACAGCCACCCCCAGGCAGGCGCGACGACGAGGGGGCTGGCTGCGGCCACCGCTGGAGGAGCCGCCTGAAGAAGAGTTGGTGGAGCCTGGGGAGCGCCGGGCGCCGCCATCGGAGCGGGCGCTGTCTCCTCCATCGTCGTCGGAGCGAGGCCCCTGGCCACGGTCGTCGCCCTCGGGGCCGCATCCTGCGCGGCGACCATCTTCCCCAAACACCCTCACATAGAGGGTGCCGTCGCCGTCGAACTTGAAGTGCAAGGTGCACCGCTGGCCCAGGCCGCGCACACGGGCAAACGTCTGCCAGCCGCGGGTCAGGGCCCCATTCCCGGAAGGGGAGACCTCAAACAAAACCCAGGAGGCCCTGCTGCAGCAACCGTCAGCCTGAAGCCAGAAGCCGCACCGGGCGCTGGCCGGCAGCTCGCCGATGAAGAAGCGAGGGGGCTGGAGCCAGGTGTTGGTCGGGTCTGCCGACCACACGACGAACTCCGGCAGCACCTCCGCCGAGCGAAAGCGAGGCCTGGGGGGCCGCACAGTAACAGCCTGCCTCCCCATGGCAGCCGAGCGTTCACCACCACATGGAGAAGCATCCCTGTGGCTACGGGGAGCCGCAGCGGGGACCGCGGGATGCTTGCGGGGATGACCCCGGCCGCGCTTGGCCGGGGGGGGAGTCGGGCCCCGCCCGACTAGCCTTCCCCTTCTCCGCGGCTGAGAACCTCTTTGGAGCCATGCAAGCGGCGGGCGGCAAGAAAGAGGAAGAAGAAGAGAAGCAGGAAGGGGCGGACTGGCGGAGCTTACGCGGCCCCGTACTTATAGCCAAAGAAGGCCAACCATCGAGCACCACGATCGTAGGTAATAATGACCCGTATCTACGCATGCAGGGACTAGTCAAGTCACGTAGTTGCCAGAACATCGTGGGGAAGCGGAGACGCCCACGTCCAGTCAAACCGCCACGCGGCGCCTAAGGCCGCAGGCTATCAGGGCCCGCGGCGCTTTGCCCTTGCCCTTTCGCCTCTCGGCACGGCCAAGTCCGGGCGCGCCTTGGGCCCGGGGGCTACTGTCGGCGTTCTGGGAACGGGGGTCCCAGACTTGCCTGCCTGCGGCCTGCGGCGTGGCTCGAATGGGGGCCCAGCACGGCCCATCTTCATCAACACAAGACTCAAGACCCTCGCGAGGGGCCAAGCCTCGCGGGGCGGAGGACACTGCGCTTCCTCAGGCGCGGCCTCCTCAGGCTGGCTCACGAGGAGGCGGAGAGATCAAGGCAGGATACCTCGCGAGGTGCCCATGACGCAAGCCATGACGACCAAGGATGCCAGGCGGGCGCCAGACCACGCAGTGTCCTCCCTTTCCTCTTTGGTGCAAAGGGGGCAAGTGCAGGCGAGAGGATCAAGCAAAGGCATCCATTTCGGTGCAACGAGACCAAGACCAGTCCAACGGTGGGAATGAGTTCATCGTGGAGCCCAGAGCGGCGTCACCACAGGGCCTTTGGCAGGCGAGGACCAACTTTGGTCAGGATAAGTGTACCAGATGTTCCCCTTCAAATTGGCCAATTGTTGGCACCCTTCCCACGCGATATTTGGGAAGAGGCCCAGGGCCATTGCCTATAAATAGGACTAGCCACCCCCAGGGAAAAGGGAGAGCAATCATAGAGCAAGTAGAGAGAAAGAGAGAGAGAAGGGCGGCTGAACTTCTCGAGTAGTTCATCGTCCTAGCCAAGAACAGGCCCTCGCGAGGCTGTTCTCCTTTGTACTGATCATCATCATCATCAGCCCAAGAGGCAATCCATCCACCCACAAAACTAGATTAGGGTATTACACCACAATGGTGGCCCGAACTAGTATAAACTCTATGTTCTTTGTGTTGTTCTTTCTGTAGTTTAGATCCTTGCGAGACGGAGAGGTAGTAGGCAGAATCTCCACGCGCACCCCAGAGTTCAAACTTTAAGGGTCTACCGGAACCCCCGATCCGACACGACTGATAGCCATCGTGGCAACCTTTTTCTCCTTCTGTGGTGAGCTTGCAGGATCCCCTGAGGGAATTGCGCAAGACGAGGCCATCCCGGAGCTCTCTTCATCCTCGTCCGCGCGAACCGCTTGCACGTTAAAGTGGGGGCACCTGAGCATCGCGACTCAGGGCTCCTACCGGCACTCCAGCCCTCACCCTCTGGCCTTGTCCACGGCATCGTGACCTGGCATACCAGCGACGGCTGAGACCAGCTCAAGGGCTGGGACCCGAGGACGTAGAGCAGAAAGGGGAGCAAAGGCGAGGGGGAAGGGGCACGCGGGGACCTCGTCAAGCAACTCCGCTCCTGCTACCGTGCAGACCCGGCGATACACCAAGAGCAACCCCTGATTAACAAGATAAGTCACCGCCCGAAAACACCGGCTACCGTAGGATCACCCCCACACCTAACGCAATTCCGTACTAGCGACGTCACCCCCCTTTCTCACTGCGCGACGGCTGCTTGGGCGCCAAAGGGGACCTCCTGAGCATCGCGACTCAGGGGCTCTTACCGGACCCCGGGTCGCTCACCTCCTGGCCTTGACCACGGCATCGCGACCTGGCATACCAGCGACGGCTGACGCTGCCTTGGGACTGGGACCTGTCGACGCAGAGCACCAAGCCCTCGCGAGGTTCGAAAGGGAGGACTAAGCTATGACGGAATCAACGACTCGCACAGTTCCATAGCAAAAGTCACATATTAACAGGAAGGATCACAGACACCTTACAAGCCCCCATTGGGCATAGTATGATTCCTTGCAGGAAACGGATCCTAAGGGATGCTATCTACACGCGCCCCTGCAAACGATGCCATCATCAACAGTGGGCCGTCAGGCACCAGCGCCAACCCCATCCAGATCAGAGTCAGTGGCGACCGAGCGAGCCCACCCTGCTCCGGGAGCGGCGCTGGCTCGCGGGCTCGTAGCTGTCGTCGCTCGTCTCCGGGGTCGCGAAGATCACGCTGGGATCGCTGGATCCTCCGGCGCTTCCGTCGCTTGTGGAGCTGTCCAGGTAGCGGTCGGCGGGTCCAGCCCTCACCGCGGGCAGGGTCCTGGCCACCTCTCCTGGGGCAGCACTCCAGTCGGCGCCCGTTCGCGTCGAAGACCTTGAAGAACATGACCGAAGCACCATTGTACTCCAGGTGGATCGTGAGGGCGCCACTTGCTCTGCAACCCCAAGCGATCTCGCCCCAGCCGCGAGTCATGAGGATCTCGCCCGAGGCAAGGATCACGACCTCTGCCTCGGTCACGGGGGCGCTGCAGTCGGCGTGCTGCAGCCATAACTCCAGGAGTCTTCCCTGTGGGAAGACGGAGGCGAAGAAGGGAGGGAAGCGAATCCAAGTTCGCGGAGGCATGGCGGCGTGGAGCACAAGCTTGCGGGAGGAGCCCTCGGCGTGGACTCCAGGAGGAACGACCCACACCTTCGTGACCCGGCGGCGCCGGCGACGGCGCCGGCCGCGGGGATCGACATTGCCCCCTCCGAGGACCTCGACGTAGGCAAACAAGGGAAGCGGAAACCCTGGCGGAGGCCGCTCGTACCAAGGCCTCGACACCATCGGACGGTCTCCTTCGTCTCGGCTGCGAAGGGCAGGTCGCTTCTTCGGCGGGAGCGGGTCTGGTCCCTCTTGAAGGGCCTTTCCCTTCTCCGCTGCAGAAAGCCTGCGGATCGGAGCCATCACGGCAAGGCGGAGCAAGAATCAAGGCAAAGGAGAAAGCAAGGAGGGATGGACTGGAAGGGCACGCGCGGTGCCGTACTTATAGCCGGCGAAGGCTAACCATCGGCCTCCACGATGATAGGTAATCATGACACGATTTGCATGCAGGGACTTGTCCAATCTGCGCGACCATCGATGCATCATGGGGAAGCGGAGGCGCTCACGTCCAATCAACCGCCACGCGGCGCCCAAGGCCGCAGGCTGTTAGGGCCCGCGGCGCTTCGCCCTTGCCCCTTCGCCTCTCAGCACGGCCAAGTCCGGGCGCGCCTTGGCCCCGGGGGCTACTGTCGGCGTTCTGGGAATGGGGGTCCCCAGACTTGCCTGCCTGCGGCCTGCGGCGTGGCTCAAAGGGGCCCCAGCACGGCCCATCTTCATAAACACAAGACCCAAGACCCTCGCGAGGGGCCGAGCCTCGCGGGGCGGGCGACACGGTGCTTCCTCAGGCACGGCCTCATCAGGCTGGCTCATGAGGAGGCGGAGAGATCAAGGCAGGGTACCTCACGAGGTGCCCATGACGCAAGCCATGACGACCAAGGGCGCCAGGCGGGCGCCAGCCCGCGCAGTGTTCTCCCTTTCCTCTTCGGTGCAAAGGGGGCAAGCGCAGGCGAGAGGATCAAGCAAAGGCATCCATTTCGGCGCAACAAGACCAAGACCAGTCCAACGGTGGGAAGGAGGTCATCGTGGAGCCCAGGACATCGTCATCACAGGGCCTTTGGCAGGCAAGGACCAACTTTAGTCAGGATAAGTGTACTAGATGTTCTCCTTCAAATTAGCCAATTGTTGGTGCCCTTCCCGCTCAATATTTGGGAAGAGGCCCAGGGCCCTAGCCTATAAATAGGACTAGCCACCCCCAGGGCATCGGGCATCGGCATCGGGTACCCAAAGTAGAAGGGAGGAGAGATCGAGAGTCCGAGTAAGCGGAGACGATCAGAGAGAGTGAGAGAGAGAGAAGGCGGCTGAACTCCCCCAGCAGTTCATCGTCCCAACTAGAACACGCCCTCACGAGGTTGCTCTCCCTTGTACTGTTCATCATCATTAGCCCAAGAGGCAATCCACCCACCACAATAGAGTAGGGTATTACACCACATCGGTGGCCCGGACCAGTATAAACCCTATGTCTTTTGTGTTATTCTTTCAGTAGCTATATCTTTGCGAGACGGAGAGGTAGAGGGCAGAATCTCCGCGTGCACCCCAGAGTTCGAACCTTAAGGGTCTGCCGGAACCCGAAATCCGACAGTTTGAGAAGCTCGAGCTGGAGTGAGGTCGAGCGGAGTAAAAGAGAAGTGAGGAAGGGGAGGGGTATATATAGCCACGTTTAAAAAACAGTTCGTCCGAAGAAATTGGACGAACGTGCCCCTGACCCTTCTCATTCGATTGACATGTGTCACCCACATACTGAGAAGTGGAGATCGTGTGAGATCGTGGGTGAATAAGTAAGTATTACCATGGGATGTGGAACGGTTTGAGCGACAAAGCCAAAAATTTAGATAAGATAAGTTTTAACGTTGCGTTCGCAAAATCTTCAGCTGACAAGGACACAATGAAGATTTTGAACGAGTTTCAAATAGAACGCACAAGAAGAATTTGTGAATAGAATGGGTTGAGTTTGGCATAGAGGGGGATGGTTCCGATCACATTCACTTAGCAGAAAAAACAACTTGAAGAATTAGCAATAAGTGAATGCTGTAGAGGACATAAAATTATATATATATATATATATAGATAATGAATAAAAACGACGGAAAAGGTGAAGACAATGCAAAGTTGAAGAAAATGAACAACTGAGGAATTTCAAAACTGAGGAAAAACTTAAATTTAAAATTTTCAACTTTTGCTGGTGGCGTGACCCACCGTATAAGAATGATTATTTTAGACACCGCGTCCAATTGTCGTAGGGCTCTGAGAATCAAATTCTTTGTTAATTTCTCCACACTTAGAGTGTTAGTCTTCATTGATTGAAGAAAAACGTTTCTTCATGTGGTGTACATCTAAGTCATCAATTTTGCATAAGTGTTAGGATGAGCGTCCTTTTGAAAGAACATTAGAAAATTCTAAGATATTTATCTCACACCGCAACTTGATAAATCTCTTCTCATCCAAGGGCTTTGTGAAGATATCTGCTAGCTGTTCTTCAGTCTTCACATGCTTAATAGAAATGTCGCCCTTCAACACATGATCACGAAGAAAATGATGATGAATCTAAATGTGCTTTGTCTTCGAGTGATGAACTGGGTTGTGAGAAATCTTGATGGCACTCTCATTGTCACAGTATAGAGGCACATTATTCATGTTGATGTCGTACTCCTGGAGAGTTTGGTTCATCCATAGTAATTGAGCACAACAAGAACGAGTAGCAATATACTTAGCTTCAGTAGTAGACAGTGACACGGAGTTCTGTCTCTTCGAGGACCAACAGACCAAAGATCGTCCGAGGAAATGGCATGTGCCCTATGTTGACTTGTGGTCCACACGATCACCAGCATAGTCAGAGTCTGAATATCCAGTGAGATCAAAAGCAGAGCCCTTGCGGTACCATAATCCAAGTGTTGGTGTGTGAGCTAGATATCGAAGAATATGCTTCATAGCCTTATGATGTGATTCCTTCGGTGTAGCTTGAAATCGGGGACACATGCAAACACTAAGCATAATATCTGGCCTAGATGCACATAAGTACAATTGAGAACCAATCAGGGAGCGGTATACCTTTTGATCGAAGTCAATTCCATTTTCATCAGAGCATAGATGGCCATTAGTGGGCATTGGAATTTTGACCCCTTTGCAATCTTGCATGCCGAATTTCCTCAATACGTCCTTGAGGTATTTCTCCTGAGATATGAATATGCCATTGTGTTGTTGACGAATTTGAAGACCTAAGAAGAATTTAAATTCTCCCATCATAGACATTTGATATTCTTCACTCATCATATAAGCAAATTCATCACTATAACGTTGGTCAGTATAGCCAAACATAATATCATCAACATAAATTTGGCACACACACAATTCACCATCATAAGATTTAGTGAAAAGAGTAGGATCAAGTGAACCGAGTTTGAAGCCTTTCTTCATGAGGAATTCCTTCAAAGTATCATACCACGCCTGAGGGGCCTGCTTGAGGCCATAGAGGGCCTTATTGAGTCTGAAGACTTTGTCAGGATGCTTTGGATCTTCAAAACCTGGTGGTTGAGCAACATATACTTCTTCTTCAAGCTTACCATTGAGGAATGCACTTTTCATATCCATTTGATATATAGTGATATCATGATGGTTAGCATAAGAAAGTAATATGCGAATAGCCTCAAGTTTAGCAACAGGTGCAAAAGTTTCATCGAAATCAATTCCTTCAACCTGTGTGTAGCCTTGAGCTACAAGCCGTGCCTTATTCCTCACCACAAGGCCATTTTCATCTTGCGTTTTGCGGTAGATCCACTTTGTGCCAATGATATTGTGTTTGCGAGGATCTACACATTTGACCAGTTCCCAGACGTTGTTGATCTCGAACTGATGTAATTCTTCTTGCATAGCTTGAATCCACTCAGGCTCCAGAAATGCTTCATCTACCTTAGTGGGTTCTGTGATAGAGACAAAAGCAAAGTGCCCACAAAATTTAGACAAATGTGAAGCTCTTGATCTTGTGAGAGGACCTGGTGCTTCAATGTCATCGATGATTTTCTCAATCTGCACTTCGTTTGCAACGCGAGGATGAGCTGATTGTCATCGAGGAATTTGATCAGCATTTTCTTCAGCACCATTTTCTTCAGCATTTTCTTCAGGTGCATTACCTGGACGTTCTTCACGTTCGGGAATGAATTCTTCAACAGATTCTTCGATAGGAATGACATCCTCAGTAGCCTTGAACTTGATAGTTTCCTCAGGTGATGGTTCATCTATCACAGAAGGTAGGTGCTCTCTTTGCGAGCCATTAGTTTCATCGAACCACACATCTACAGTTTCAACATCTTTGTGAAGAACGTTGTTGAAGACTCTGTAGGTGTGCGAGTCCTTTTTGTGACCAAGCACGAAACCTTCATGAGCTTTCAGTGCAAATTTTGAGTTGTGATGAGGATCTCTAATCCAACATTTAGCAGCAAAGACTTTGAAATAACTCACATTGGGTTTCTTGTTAGTGAGGAGTTCATAAGCAGTTTTCTTGAAGAATTTGTGAAGATATGCCCCGTTGATGATGTGGCACGCAGTATCAATTGCATCAATCCAGAAACGCCGAGACGTCTTGTATTCATCAAGCATCGTGCGAGCTATCTCAACAAGAGTCCTGTTCTTGCGCTCCACGATGCCATTTTGCTGTGGAGTATAAGGAGCAGATAAGTCATGAGTAATATCGAGTTCATCAAGATAGTCATCAAGACCAGAATTCTTGAACTCAATTCCATTGTCACTTCTGATGTGCTTGATCTTCACACCAAAGTTGGTTGAAGCCCTCGAAGAAAATCATTTGAGGACTTCCTGCACTTCATGTTTGTAAGTGACAATATATACACATGTGTAATGAGAGTAATCATCAACAATAACAAATCCATATTGAGATGCATCATTTGAAACTGCAAAATAGTGATTAGGACCAAAAAGATCCATGTGAAGCAATTCAAATGGTCAAGTAGTAGTCATGATAGTCTTTGCTGGATGCTTGGCATCAGTCATTTTCTAGCTTCACAGGCTCCGCACAAGTGATCCTTGAGGAATTTGACATTCTCAATGCCAATGACATGCTTCTTCTTCGCAAGCGTGTGCAAATTCCTCATGCCTACATGACCAAGTCGTCGATGCCATAGCCAACCTTCTGAATCTTTTGCAAGTAGGCATACGGCTGGTTGAGGTCCTGTAGAGAAATCAACAATATACAAGTCTCCTCTCCTAAAGCCTTCGAAGACTTTGGAATTGTCAGCTTCCATGATCACAACACAACGATACTTGCCAAAGATAACAACCATATCAAGATCACATAGCAGTGAGACAGACATGAGGTTGTATCCTAAGGACTCGACAAGCATGACTTTGTACATGTGTCGATCCTTTGTTATCGCAACCTTACCTAGACCCAATACCTTGCTTTTTCCTTTGTCTCTAAAGATGATATGCTTCAGATGCGTTGGAGATAAGGGAGCATCCATCAGTAGATTCTTGTCACTAGTCATGTGATTTGTACATCCACTATCAAGGACCCACTCAGTGGCTTTGGGTTGATCATCCTGCAGATGAATTAGTGCAGCTTACGAACTCATATACTTCATCAGTGATGAATATGACATCACAATTCATCAGATCAATTTCATCAAGTAATAGAATAGGTAAAACAATATGAGGATGTCAGAAATGAAAGCTTATTTCTTCAATGATTAGCCTATGCCCTTTCAGGCATTCTCGGGTCTCCAGCAAATTCTTCAGACGTTTATGCATGTCTGGAGACCTGACCCTGCAGAAGAAATTAGTTCTTTTTCTTCACAACCCACATCTGAAGGGATGGCAAAGTGTTCATCACTCTGCGAGCTCCATACGAGAAAGGTGGCATAGAAGCCACTCCATTTCATTTCACATGAGAGGAGGTAGGATAAGCACATGAATAAGTAGAGAAATTCTTCGAAGACTTGTGAACATAATGGTTAGAAGAATAATGCTCATATTCATAGCCCTTAGATCTTCCCTACGAAACAAAGGTGTTAGCATGATGATGTTCATATGAGGACTTTCATCCTTTTGAGTAATTTGATCATCGTGAGGAATTTGGTCCGTATGAGGACTTGGATGCATATGAAGAATTTGGTTCATATGAAGAATTTGATCTAGGGTTCCTATTCTTCACTGGTGGTGTCATGATGACATTCACGTGAAGATTTTCAAGGAATCTTTTGGGAACCCAGATTTTCTTCATAGGGGAGTCGTTCCTGCAGTTAGTGCCAACATATCTAGCAAATACTTCACCATTCTGATTTTTGAACAGTTTATAGTTGGAGTCAAATGACTCATCAGTAGAATGAGGAGAATCACATGTAAAGCCAGATAAATTGGATGGATCAACTGGAGGTCCCTTTGCAGCAACCCATGAGGTTTTGGGGTACTGCTCAGGCTTCCAATATGTACCATTAGTATTGAGTTTCGTCACAAATGCAATACCCTCTTTCCTAGGGTTCCTGTTGAGGATCTGCTTTTTAAGCACATCACAAATAGTCGGATGCCCTTTTAGGCATTTGTACATGCCTGTCATGTACAATTCCTTTAGCCCTGCATCATCAGTGATACTAGCAATGTCCTTAGATGAGGAATTAGTGATAGCAGAGACATGTGAAAAATTTGTAGCATTAGAAGCATTTGAATATTCATGTGAAGAATTAGCAGATTCACGTTCAATGCACTTCAAACATGGAAGAACAAATTTTTCCTGAGCAGCGCTAATTTGTTGAGCAAGTAATGAATCGTGATCCTTCTGAAGATCTTCATAGCTCACGCTTAGCTTTTGAAGATCTTGCTTTGTTTGAAGAAATTCATAAGAAAGCTTCTCATGATCACATAAGAGAGTGGTATGATGACTTTGAAGGTTGTCAAACCTAGACTAAAGTCTCTAAAGATTATTAGTCAAGGTATTAGTGCGATCCATTTCTTCACCCAACATATCATCACTTTTGTCTGGCATGTTTTGAACCTTTTCATAAGCCTTTTGTTGTTTCACAGCAATCTTAGAAAGTTTAGAGTAGATGGGCTTGAGGTTTTCATCAGATTCATTCACACTGGATTCAGAGGAGGTATATTTTAGTACCTTGGCACCCTTTGCCATGAACCCATAGGTGGGAGCGTAGTCATCATTGCCTTCATCAGCCTTGTTGGTGAAGTCATTTTCTTCAGAGTTGAAGATAGACTTGTTGACGAATGCAGTAGTGAGGGTTAGGCTCGCCACACCGGAATCAGACTCCTCAGATGCCTCCTCTTCCTCATGTTCCTTGTATACAGCGTCAGAGTCCATTTCCTTGCTAATGAATGCCCGAGCCTTCTTGGAGCTGCTCTTCTTGTGAGATGAAGACTTTGAGGATTTTGATGATGAAGACTTTGAAGATTTCTTCTTTTTCTTCGCATCATCAGAACTGTAATCCTTGTATTTCTTCTTCTTAGATTATTTTCCCACTGAGGACAATCTTGAATGTAGTGACCAGGTTTCTTGCATTTGTGGCATAGCGTTTTCTTGTAGTCACTGGATGAGGAATCATTGCTCCTTGAGTGTTTTCCAAAGCAACCACGTCTTGAGAACTTCTGGAATTTCTTTACGAGCAGTGCTAGTTCATGGCTCAGTTCTTCAGGATCACCAAGGCTGCTGCTAGAATCTTCATCTTCGGGCTCAGAAACTGCCTTGGCCATCAGTGCATGTGATCTGCCATAGCTCGAAGCATAGAGATCTCTCTTCTCAGCAAGTTGGAACTCATGAGTGTTTAGCCTCTTGAGGATATCAGCGGGATCAACTGACTTGTAATCTCCAAGTTCTCGTATCATTAGTGCCAGAGTATCAAATGAGGAATCAAGCGATCTCAGCAATTTCTTCACCACCTCATGGTCAGTGATGTCAGTGGCACCAAGTGCTTGAAGCTCATTTGAGATGTCAGTGAGGCGATCGAAGTTTTGTTGAACATTTTCATTGTCAAGTCGTTTGAAGCGATTGAAGAGATTGCGAAGAACATCAACTCGAGAGTCATGCTGTGTTGAGACTCCTTCATTGACTTTGGACAGCCTATCCCAGATAAGCTTATAGCAGTTTCCAAAGCACTCACTCTTCCATACTATCCTTTGCTCAGATAGCCACATATGATATTCTTCGCTTGAGAATCGAGTTGCTTGAATCTCTTCACATCAGTAGCATTGAGAGAAGGTGTGACTGAGGGAACACCATTTTCCACAACATACCAGAGATCGTTATCAATTGCCTCAAGATGCATTCGCATCTTATTCTTCCAGTAAGGGTAGTCCGTCCCATCGAAGGTAGGACACCCAGCAGAGACCTTGATCATACCTGCAGTCGACATAACTAAAACTCCAGGCGGTTAAACCAAAATCACACACAACAAGAGAGTACCTTGCTCTGATACCAATTAAAAGTGATTTATATCGACTAGAGGGGGGTGAATAGGCGATTTTTATGAATTCTTCACTGAGAAATTTTCGAGAGAGGAAATTCCTTAGTGAAGAACTACTTGCAGCGGAATAAGTACTCAAAAGTAAACATAATAGAACACAAGCATGGTCATCATGATGAAATGAAGACGAGCGCGGAGTACAGAAAGCGTAAACACGGGATAACACAGGATAAAAACAAACAGACTGAAGAAATTGAACTGAGGAGATTGAGAAAGTCTTCAGTCAAAGTCTTCAAACACAGATATGAACAAGTGCACAACACAGTTATGAGGAAATGAAAGTGTTGAGGAAATAGAACCAGCAAGCTTGGTGAAGGCAATGGTTTGGTAGACCAGTTCCAACTACTGTCTCAGTTGTACGTCTGGTTGGAGCGGCTAGGTATTTAAACCTGAGACACATAGTCCCGGACACACAGTCCTCACCATATTCTCCTTGAGCTAAAGTCACACAGACATCGCCCAATCACTCGTGGTAAGTCTATAGGTGACTTCCAAACCTTCACAGACTCGGTCACTCAGCGATCCACAATTCCTCTTGAATGCTCTAGACAATGACGCCTAACCGTCTGCAAGAAGCACAGTCTTCAAAGGTAACAAGCGTCAGATCCACTCGGGATCAATATCTTCAGTGATGCTCAATCACTTTGGGTTCGTAGGTGTTTGGGTTTGGGTTTTCCTCACTTGATGATTTTCGCTCAAAGTCGTCGGAGGATGGGATGCTTTCAAATGACAAGTGTCAGTTTCTCTCGGAGCAGCCAACTAGCTAGTGGTTGTAGGGGCAGCTATTTATAGCCTAGGGAGAAGCCCAGCATGATAAGACATAAATGCCCTTCAATGATATGACCGTTAGCTGAGTAGATATTTTGGGATAGCTGCCACAAGGCACAACAACGGTCGGAAATTTGAGTATCAAATTCCTGAGGGCTATCATGTTCCTCACTGTGTATGCAATCCACACTGGCGAATTCCTAACTCCTCAGTCAGAACAAATTCCACAGAGACCAGAAGAACTTCGTCTCTGTCACTAAAGAATATAACTGAACTGTATGATATTTCCAATGGCTTCACTCGAAGGGATTTGTAGGTGTAGGATTTTGAGTTGAGCATCAAATGGAAATCTTTCCTTAGTATTTCCTCGACCCCCTTTAACAGTACGGTGTTTCCTCTGACTCAAGAAAGAGAAAATGAAACAACGAAAACAAAAGTCTTCATGCTTCATGTCCCTAGAATGAATGCCAAGTCTTGAAGGTCACACGAATTTCTTCACTTTCAAAGGCTTCAGAAAGTCTTGAGAAATCCAAAGTCGTCCATTAAAGAACTTCATTTTTAGGGGGCGACTATCTCTGTAAATATCAAACTCCTCATAGACTTATAGACATGTGTATACTCATAAACACATTAGTCCCTTAACCTATAAGTCTTCAATACACCAAAATCACTAAGGGGCACTAGATGCACTTAAAACTTCTCCTCGATCTCTAGGTTGGAATACGGGGGCGTTCTGGTTTCTCTGAGCCAGGGTGCCACAATACGACTAGAAACCCAACCTCTAGTTGGGCCAGGATGCAGGCCCGCTAGACCAGTAGGCCCAACAGGGCATCGCAGCAGAGGTAGGCCCAGAAGGCCTACTTTAGAGAGGAACTCTTGAAAGCAGTGGCGGCGGGGCTTTTAAACAGGTGTTGCCGCTCTTCGCTTGGCGAGGTGGCACTAAACTTCCGCACCACACCTGCGCCAGCGCACCCCCTTTAGTACCGGGTCGTGTCACCAACCGGTACTAAAAAGGGGATCTTTAGTACCGGCTGGAGCCACCACCCGGTACTAAAGGGGTGCGCCTTCTCACCGCATGGCCTAGCCAAAACAGGCCTTTAGTACCGGCTGGTGGATCCAACCGGTACTAAAGGTGCCTCCTATATAAGAAACACTTCAAAAATTTCAGTTTCTCATCTCCCACCTCTCTCTGCTTCGACATCATGCCGCCGCCCCGTCCCGCGCCATCACCACCCCCATCACGCTGTCCCTATCGACTCCGCGCCGGCCCCGTCCTCGTCGCGTCATCCCTGTCGACTCTGTGCCGCCCCCGTCACCGGCCCGTCCCCGTCGCCGCACCGGCCCGTCGCCGTCCCCTCGCCTCACCGTTGTCGTCCCGTGTCGTCGACGCCCCCATAACGCCGTCCCGGTCGACTCCGCGCCACCACCGTCCTCGTTGCGTCATCCCCGTCGACTCCGTGCCGCCCTTGTCGTCGGCCCGTTCCCGTCCCCTCGCCTTAACGTCGTCGTCGCCGTCGCCGTCGCCGTCGCCTGGACCTCGCAGTCGCCGTTGCCTCGACCTCGCCCGCACTGTGAGCCCCTCCCCCTCTCCTCCCTCCAATCGAAGCCGCCGCGCCGCTGGCGCAATAGGTGCACGCGCACACACACACAATTTGTTCATCTTTTGCATTAGATGTTGTAGATGCTTTAGCTATAGATCTTTTCCTGTTTTGAGTTTTTAGTTTTTTTTCTGTTTTTTCTGTTTTTTATACAAAGGTATTAGATGAATTAATTCATTAGATTAGATTAATGTCAAATGGTATATAGAAATGTTACTTATACTGTCAAAGGTTTTTTTTGTTTTTTCTGTTTTTAATACAAAGATTTTCGGTCAAATAGTATAATGTCAAAGGTTTTAGATATATTAAGCTTATAGAAATGTTAGTTATATGGAAATGTTAGAAATGTTAGTTATATATACGTTAGAAATTTTAGAAATGTTAGTTTCAGCTAGATGAATTAGATTAATTCCAAATTGTTAGACGATGATCGATGTTTTTTTCGTTTCTTATAATTGTACTTATAGGAATTTAGAATGTGCACATAAGAAATCACAATCCAATCATTTAAAAATGTTACTTTTGTGGCATATAGTATTTGTTCTCGACGATGCCTGGCCCGCATCCTCACCGTCGTCCCGTTCGCGACGATGTCCTGCTTAAGAGGACCCATGTACGGGACTGGGCTCCGTCGGGCTGGCATTGGGAGGTGCTACCTACAGGGGCTCGCCGCTTGGTGAGGAACCCGGCCCGGGTCCCGTCGTCGACCCTGAGCTCCTTTGGTTGCGCTCGCGTGGGCCACATTCGGTGCGTAGGGAGCCGGCCCCGCCGGAGGTCGTGCGTCGCCGTGTCAGGGTGGAGGATGAGCATGTTCATCGCTACATGGCTGCTATGGACGTCAGGTTCTGCAATACCTGTCACGTTCTTTGGGCAGATGACCGGAGCTATGATCCTGTGATGGTTCCTTCTCTTTGGGTGTCCACCGCCCGCGCCTCAGGAACCGCAAGTGGCCTAGATTATTCTGTGGTATTCGATCTTTATTAGCTAGCTAGCTAGTGATGTATTCGATATGTAATATTCGAGACGATATATTCGAGATTATATATATTATTCGAGACAATGTATTCAAGATTATATATATTACTCGAGATGACGCATATTATGTACTATGATTCAGTTTTCCTTTGATTGCATGCATGCATTGTAATTTGAATACTAAATTGTTTATTTCTTCTGAATTAGTTAAATAAAAGCTATGGCAGACAATACCGGCAGAGAGGGAGAAGAGGCCCTGTTCGAGATCATACGCTCCCCTCGCAGGCCACATGATCAGAATGAAGAAGATGACGGATCCTAATATCTGAACAATACCGGGGAGGGTGATCATATGATATTCGATCGCGATGACCGAATTGATGAAGTCATGAACTATGATTATGATGACTCCGAAAATGTTGGTCTTAAAATAACATAGACCGGCGAGGTATATTTATATAAGCAGACATCTGGTGATCATCACATGTTTTTAATGATTTGAAGATATATTAATGAATCGACCTTTCTTCTTTTAGCCCTCAAAATCGAGCAAATCTTCTACATGCAGCAGTATAGTGCGAGGCCCAGGCAAAAAGTTGAAGGAGGGTGTAAAGTACAACATCGATGCCATCAGAACTGATGGTGAACCACTAGCGCCTAAGAACATCGGGAACAAGTTTGTTCATCAGTGGGGATTTCTTGTGAAGGACCAACTCCCGATCTGCCTTCAAGAATAGAAACAACCAGCAAAGAAATGTCCAGATCTTACTTTTGTCGATGACAGAACAAAATCTCTGCTTTGGGAAAAACTCATCGAACATTTCACCCTACTAGATCATTTCACAAATGCAGATGTGCAGAAAGTCAAGGACGCTGCTCTTAGGAAGATGGCAATTGCATTCAACACCCACAAGAAAACTATATGGGCCAACTACGTCAAAGGAGGAAAGAAGACTCCAGAATTCAAGGGAACACTGGAGAAGCAAAGAGAACACTGGCCCGCTTTTGTGAAATTCAGGGAATCAGAATTATCTAAGGAACGGTCAAGAAAAAACAAGGCCAATGCCGCAAAAAGGAGCAGTTCCATAGGCTGGGGCCAGGTGGCTACGCGGTGGCAATGCCTAAGTGGGTTTAGTCTGAGCAAGAGATGCTGGATGCAGAGGTCACTCCAGTTACTAAGAGCTGGCCCCCAAGTGCAGAACTTGGTTCTATGCACATGTGTAATGCCCTCGATGCGGCTATATCTCCTACGTGTCGAAGCACGACTTAGAGGCATAACCGCATTGAAAGCAATGTCGCAAGTGAGGTAATCTTCACACAACCCATGTAATACATAAGGGAAAGAGATACATAGTTGGCTTACAATCACCACTTCACACAATACATGAGTAAAGCATTACATCATACAGATACAATCAAGGTCTGACTACTGAACCAAAATAAAACAAGACTACCCCAAATGCTACACAGATCCTCGATCGTCCCAACTGGGCTGCACTACTGATCAACTGAAATGAAACAACACAATGAACAAGATCTTCATCGAGCTCCTCCTTGAGCTCGGGTGCGTCACCTGCACGGTTTCATCGGCACCTGCAAACTGGTTTTGGATGTATCTGTGAGTCACGGGGACTCAGCAATCTCACACCCGCGAGATCAAGACTATTTAAGCTTATAGGTAGGACAGGGTAGTGAGGTGGAGCTGCAGCAAGCGACTAGCATATCTGGTGTCTAATATACGCAAATGAGAGCGGGAAGAGAAGGCAAAAGCACGGTCGAACAACTATGATCAAGAAGTGATCCTGAAACTACTTACGTCAAACATAACTCCAACACCGTGTTCACTTCCCGGACTCCGCCGAGAAGAGACCATCATGGTTACATACGCGGTTGATGTATTTTAATTAAGATCAACTTCGGGTTTTCTACAACCGGACATTAACAAATTCCCATCTGCCACATAACCGCGGGCACGGCTTTCGAAAGTTCAAAACCTGCAGGGGTGTCCCAAGTTAGCCCATGATAAGCTCTCCCGATCAACGAAGGTATTCCTTCTCCCCGGGAAGACCCGGTCAATCTCGGAATCCCGGCTACAAGACATTTCGACAGTAATAAAACAAGACTAGCAAAGCCGCCCGATGCGCCGACATCCTGATAGGAGCTGCACATATCTCGTTCTCAGGGCAACACCGGATGAGCAGTCCGTACAACTAAAACCAGACCACAAGTTTCCCCGAGGTGGCGCTGCAAGGGGCTCTAGTTCGAACCAACACTTAGACAAGCATTGGCCCGGGGAGGCTTAAATAAAGATGACCCTGGGGCTGGCCGACCCAAGGGAAAGGGATAGGTGGTAGGCAAATGGTAAAACCAATGTTGGGCCTTGCTGGAGGAGTCTTATTCAAAGCGAACTGTCAAGGGGGTCCCATAAATCACCCGACCGCGTTAGGGATGCAAAATCCGGGAATATAACACCGGTATGACGGAAACTAGGGCGGCAAGAGTGGAACAAAACACCAGGCATAAGGCCGAGCCTTCCACCCTTTATCAGGTATATAGATGCATTAATTAAATAAGATATATTGTGATATCCCAACAAGTAAACATGTTCCAATCAAGGAACAACATCTCCATGTTCCAACAAGGAACAAACTTCATCTTCACCTGCAACTAACAACGCTATAAGAGGGGTTGAGCAAAGCGGTAACATAGCCAAACAACGATTTGCTAGGACAAGGTGGGTTAGAGGCTTGGTTTAACAATATGGGAGGCATGATAAGCAATTGGTCGGTATCGCAGCATAGGCATAGCAAAAGAGCGAGCATCTAGCGAGCAAAGATAGAAGTGATTTCGAGGGTATGGTCATCTTGCCTGCAAGGTTCTCAGAGTAGTCGAAGGCTTGATCCTCGTAAGTGTTCTCAATAGGTTCCTCGTTCACGTACTCGTCTCTCGGCTCTACCCAGAACAAGAACACAAGCAAAGGAACAACTAACAACCACGATGCAATGCGCAATCAACATGGTGCAAAACATGGCATGATATGCGAGATGTGGTATGCAATGAATATGCGTGCTCCGGAAGGAAAAAGATGAACAAGGCATAATATTGGAAAACCAAGTATGCCACTGGAAAGGTGAGGTGATTTCGGTTGAAATCGATATAAAGATCACTGGAATCGGATGCACGGTTTGCAAATGACAAGCAAAACAAGAATGACATATTTCTGCGTTTAACAGCATGATGCCACTTAGCATGCAACAAGAAATTAAACTACTACACCCAAACGTACCAGCAAAGCATATGACAGTGATCTACTCAAGACGCTTGACAAAGGATGAACACTGATCCATGGCTAAATCACACACAACAGGTTCAAACGAGCATGGCAAAAGTGCAAAACATATCAGCTTCACAGACTTGGTGAAAATACTATCATGCCAGAAATTAACATCAAGATGACATGTTTAGAGCAAGGAAACAACCTACTACAGGAACAAGACATAGCAAAATATGACACGGCATGAATCTACTCAAAGCATTGAACAAAAGTCCCTTACTGACCATGAGCCAAAAAGGACCAGAAAATATAATAGCACCCATGTCAATTAAGCAAGTTTCATTACAGTTTTCAGACTTAGCAGAAAAACTGGACATGTCAAAAACAGATAACAAGTAGACATGTTTACGAGCTCGATGCACTCACTAGAGAGCATTTCGTGATAAACTAAGCATACAACCATCAAGAAGATGTGGCATAGAAGCTAATCATGGCAAGAAAAACATCATAGCATGCAAGGATCAACTACAAAAAGCTTGGCAAAATCGAATAACATGTAAACAATCTGCGAGTAACATTTTATAGCAAAAGTAGAGCTCGATTGACTCAAGCTAAGGCACTCTATAATTATACACAAAGGCATGGATGGATATAACAAATCCATATGTTGAAAACATCCTTACTGATCATGGTCAAAAGAGGCATAGATCTCTCTGAAACAACATGAACACATGGCATAAAAATAACAGCAGGGAATGACTTAGTGAAAGTACCAAGTCCCTGAAATCAGCAACAATATGATGCCAAGTTTGCATGCTTGTTATAGTCACCACATAGATCACAAAAATACATGGCATACACCCCTGTAAAGATGGCATGGCATATTACAAAACACATGTAGGACTCCAGTTCATAATATGCACACATCAATCATGGCAAAAATGACAAAAGTGCATGTTCTGATAAGAATCTGAAACTAACATCACATAGCCCTATTCTAACAGCATTTCGGGCATCAAGATGAACTCAAATGAAAATCATACAATGCGTTGAAATGATGTACTCATCGAGGCGAACAGTTTGACATATTTGACGCACGAAACAGAGTAGTATGCTAGGAGATATGATGCAATGAACATGACATAAAAATATGGCAGAAAAGACTTAGAGAAATATACCCTCGTGAAACGGATCTAGGGTTGACTTGCACGTTTCCTGAGGCGGCGACGCGAGCTCGCCGGAGTTGGAGGTTGGGCCGGCCGGAGCGGGGAGGAGATGGCCGGAGAGGAGGGGATCCGGCGGGGTGGAGCTCGATGTCGTCGGATCCGGTCCGGCCCGACCGGATCCGCGGCGAAGCGGTGCGGGCGCGCGGAGGTGCGGCGCGGGGCGGTCGCCGGCGAGCCGGCGCGGCGCGACAGCGCCGGAGGCGGCGGAGCTGCGGGTGCGGGGCCGGACGGGCGGCGTGAGGCAGAGAGGAGGCGAGGCGCGCGGGCGGCGAGGCGGAGCTCCCGTGGGCGGCGGCGCGCGGGACGACGCAGGCGAGCGGCGGAGCGTCGCCGGGCGGTGGCGCGCGGGCGGCGCAGGCGGCGATGGGCGGCGGCGGGCGGGTCGGGCCCGGCGCGGGCGCGGGTGGGCCGGCCGTGGGTCTCGCGGGCCGCGGCGGCGGAGGAGAGAGGAGGCGCGGGGGAGGCTGACGTGGCGAGACCGGATTGGTCCGGCGCGGCGGGGCGGACATGTCCGGCGGCGGAGTGGGAAGTTGCTAGGGTTTGGAATGCGAGATTAGAACGGGGTGCACATATTTATAGCTAGGAGGAGCTAGGAAGCTCCAAATGGAATGCGGTTTGTGGCCACGCGATCGTGATCAAACGACCGAGAGGAAGGAGGGGATTAGAATGGGTTTTGGGCCACTTTGAAGGGGTTGTTGGGCTGCAAACAAAAGAGGGCTTTATGATAACCCGGTTAACCGCTGGAGTATCAAACGACCTCCGATTGACCCGAAACTTGACAGGCGGTCTACCGGTGCTATACCAAGGCCGCTTCACAAACCTCGGTCCATTCCGAGAAATTTTAGTACCCGTTCACGGAAAAAGGTAAAAGGGGACGCCGGGGAACATAGGAGTGTCGGATTGCAAAATGGACAACGAGGAAAATGCTCGGATTCATGAAACGAACACGTATGCGAATGCGATGCACATGATGACATGACATGAAATGCATGACAAGGACAAAATGCACAAGAAGGAAAACCCAACCACGGAGGGAATATCATATCGCATTGCCAAAAAAGGCAAGAGTTGATGTTACGAATATGGAAAGTTGTATCCGGGCGTTACATAGGCTGGGGCCAAGGAATTATCTAAGAATTCAAGAAATTCAAGAAAAAACAAGGAATCAGAATTATCTAAGGAACGGTCAAGAAAAAACAAGGCCAATGCCGCAAAAAGGAGCAGTTCCATAGGCTGGGGCCAGGTGGCTACGCGGTGGCAATGCCTAAGTGGGTTTAGTCTGAGCAAGAGATGCTGGATGCAGAGGTCACTCAAGTTACTAAGAGCTGGCCCCCAAGTGCAGAACTTGGTTCTATGCACATGGGGGGCGTTGGACCCGAAGACATGCCAGGTTTCGAAGAAGGCATGTCTTAAAGGAGCCGAAGATAAGTTACTTGATGCAATAGAAGATGCTCGAAAGGGGGTGTTCACACCCAACAGAGAGAACGACGAGCTTACGCGCGCCCTGGGAAATCCTGAACACCCGGGAAGAACACGAGGCAAGAGCGTTGTTCCGTGGTATGAGGCATTTTCAGACTGGAACACCGACTACAGAAGCCATGCAAGAAGGAAGATGGAGGTGGAGAAGAAGAGGAAGCTGGAGGAGGAGTAGAGGAAGCAGGAAGGAGAACGCCTTCAAGGCCTAGAATCAGCGCACATGGACTTGGCACTCAAATTGCAGCGGTACCAGCAGAAGATCGACTCACTTAGCCAGGAAAGGGGGTCTCAGCAGCGGCAACAGCTAGCGAATGATCCAACATTGGATAACACCGTCCCATCCATGCTGAGAAGCAGCGTGGGTTCCGCCTCGGGTGACGCACTTCTGGATAGATACCCTATGGATGACATCATGGAGAACTCTAACTGTGAGCTACACTTCAAAATGAAGAACATATCCATGAAGGTGGCGGACGCCGTTGATTATACAAATCACCCCGAAGCAACCTTCCATTGCAACCTGATTCTAGGCGGCTATGCTCGTGTCATGGTTTATGACGTGGTGGACCAATATTCGGGGCTAGAGCTTGACATTCCTGGACGTGACGAGGAGCACACACTGGGAGAGACCATACATCTTGTCATCCGACTCCTCCTCGAAGTCTGCCATCGCATCAGCAGCCCGCTCCTCCAAGTCCACCAACGCGTCATGCCACTCCTCCTCCTCCAAGTCCGGCACAACATCATGCCACTCCTCCTGCTTCAAGTACGGCACAATGTCAGGGCACTCCTCCTGCTTCAAGTCCGACAACACTTCAGGCCACTCCTCCCGCTCCAGCTCAGCCATGTCAGCCGTCTCTGCCACCTCGGCAATCGCAGAAGAGAGCCGCCGCATCTATGGTGCGTAGCGGTACAAGTCGAGGTAGTACAGGAGGTACAGGCGGAGGCAAGCGATTTCAATATGGTCCAATCCTCGCGCCTCTTCCGCAGAGGCCGTATGACATGACCATGGAGCAAAACGCAGCCATAGTGAAGGCCCAAGTGGACGCCCATTTTGGACCGAACCATTACAGCCACCAAGGGAGAAAGTGCCTGAGGATAAGATTGACCACTTTATTTGTATGGCTAGAGCACCAGCTCCCAAGCCTGTTGACTCGGACTATGAGCGCCAAATCAAGAAGGCACATTGTCAGGGCCCCGATACTAAGTCACACCGATCTAGCATGTAACACATCATATCACTTTGCGGGCTCACGCACGGTATTCCCATGGGTGCCACCTTACCTGGCACGGGACCGTTTGCGCCTTTTGGCTGACATATATGATAGTGTCGCTAGCATCCATATGACAAAGAACCCGAGCCGACATGACTAGTCGTAAACCCATAGTGGCACTAACTTACAGGGACAGGCATACATGACCCAGCAACGAACGTGTCGGTCATCGGCGAGTGAATCCAGGCTGTAGCAGCTGGGCTATCAGGACTCCGGAGAATTTGTGCTGTAGCAGGCTAACAGGACTTCAGTAGACATCGCGTGACATTTTCCCGAAGGGACAGACACTAGAACGAAGAGGGACACATGTTGTCCAGCCTAATTGTTCCATAGCAGTAGCAAGCTACCATGGATCCGTGGAAGCACTAGGACACATTTCCCTGTAAGAGAGGCTACCAAGGATAAACAACTAGTCAGATCCCACACATACCAAGCATTTCAAATTATACACACAATATGCTCGATATGTGCAAATACAACATGGCATCACAACAAAACTCTACATCTCAAAGTATTTATTCATTAGGCTCCGAAGAGCCAGATATTACAAACATGGGTCTGATGACCCAGCATTCAAGTCATACAAGCAACAAGCACATGCGGAAGCTTAACTTGTCTGAGTACAGACAACTACAAATGAAAAGGCTGAGAAGCCTGACTATCTACAAGACCCTGTCGGATTTCGGGTTCCGGCAGACCCTTGAGGTTCGTAAACTAGGGTGCGCGCGGAGATCTCTCCCCTACCGATCTATGTCAGATCTTCTCCTACGAACTGAGATGAAAATGATGAACAACACAATGGACACGAGATTTATACTGGTTCGGGCCACCTTTGTTGTAACGCCCTCGATGCAGCTATATCTCCCACGTGTCGAAGCACGACTTAGAGGCATAACGGCATTTAAAGCAATGTCGCAAGTGAGGTAATCTTCACACAACCCATGTAATACATATGGGAAAGAGATACATAGTTGGCTTACAATCGCCACTTCACACAATACATGAATAAAGCATTACAACATACAGATACAATCAAGGTCCGACTACGGAACCAAAATAAAAGAAGACTACCCCAAATGCTACACAGATCCCTGATCATCCCAACTGGGCTCCACTACTGATCAACTGAAACGAAACAACACAATGAACAAGATCTTCATCGACCTCCTCATTGAGCTCGGGTGCGTCAGTTGCACGGTTTCATCGGCACCTGCAAACTGGTTTTGGAAGTATCTGTGAGTCACGGGGACTCAGCAATCTCACACCCGCGAGATCAAGACTATTTAAGCTTAAAGGTAGGGTAAAAGGTATGAGGTGGAGCTGCAGCAAGTGACTAGCATATATGGTGGCTAACATACGCAAAAGAGAGCGAGAAGAGAAGGCAAAAGCACGGTCGATGAACTATGATCAAGAAGTGATCCTAGAACAACCTACGTCAAGCATAACTCCAACACCGTGTTCACTTCCCGGACTCCGCCCAGAAGAGACCATCACGGTTACACACGCGGTTGGTGTATTTTTAATTAAGATCAACTTCGGATTTTCTACAACCGGACATTAACAAATTCCCATCTGCCTCATAACCGCGGGCACGGCTTTCGAAAGATAATACCCTGCAGGGGTGTCCCAACTTAGCCCATTATAAGCTCTCACGGTCAACGAAGGATATTCCTTCTACCGGGAAGACCCGATCAGTCTCGGAATCCCGGACTACAAGACGTTTCGACAGTAATAAAACAAGACCAGCAAAGCCGCTCGATGTGCCGACAAATCCCGATAGGAGCTGCACATATCTCGTTCTCAGGGCACACCGGATGAGCAAGACGTCGGGTTGGCATAGACCCTGGTTGCCCAAGGGGCGCCGGACATCGCTCGGTTTGGACCAGCAATCGAAGGAGAACTGGCCCGGGGGTTTAAAATAAAGATGACCCGTGAGTTTGCAGAACCCAAGGGAAAAAGGTTTAGGTGGCAAATGGTAAAACCAAGGTTGGGCCTTGCTGGAGGAGTCTTATTCAAAGCGAACTGTCAAGGGGGTCCCATAAATCACCCAACCGCGTTAGGGACGCAAAATCCGGGAACATAATACCGATATGACGGAAACTAGGGTGGCAAGAGTGGAACAAAACACCAGGCATAAGGTCGAGTCTTCCACCCTTTACCAAGTATATAGATGCATTAATAATATAAAAGGTATTGTGATATCCCGACAAGTAAACATGTTCCAATCAAGGAACAACATCTCCATGTTCCAACAAGGAACAAACTTCATCTTCACCTGGAACTAACAATGCTATAAGAGGGGCTGAGCAAAGCGGTAACATAGACAAACAATGGTTTGCTAGGGAGGATGGTTAGAGGCTTGACATGGCAATATGGGAGGCATGATAAGCAAGTGGTAGGCATCGCAGCATAGGCATAGCAAAAGAGCGAGCAACTAGCAAGCAAAGATAGAAGTGATTTCGAGGGTATGGTCATCTTGCATGAGATCCCGCAAGGAAGAAGAACGAGTCCATGAAGAAGACAAACGGACGTAGTCGAACGAATCCTCACAACTCCGGAACGAAACCGAAGCTAACGAGAGAAGCAACCCGGAAAGAAACAAACAACATAGTAAAACAACCATCACATAAACATGGCATGATGCACAATCAAGTATGATGCATGTCCGGTTTAAGAGCATGACAAAGCATGGCAAAGTGCAACAAACAATACTACAAATTAAGTGGAGCTCAATATGCAACGAGTTGCATATTGGCAAAACACCACATTTAATTATTTTGTTCTCTCTCGTATATATATCCAACAATATTAAATGTTGTTAAACATGGCAAGAGGTGAAGCATAAGTAAACTAACTATTTAGGCAAGTTTAAATGAGGCCGGAACAACAAACAACAATTACGGAAAATCCTCATGTGCATACTTTAGATTTGGTATTGATCTGTCCTAAATCATATTTTAATGTTGTAAAACAGGAAAATAAAGTGCATGATGTTAAACTATGCATTTTTCTACCCCATTTACATATAAAGTTTAATAAATTTGGAGCTACGGTTATTTAGTTATGAAATAAATCATTTTAGCATGGCATTTATGCAAATTAATCAAACAGCAAGTTTAAACATTTTAACATGGGATGAAAGCGGCATATTATGAAACTAGAATAAATTCAAAGAATTTAACATGTTTAAAACATTTTAATCCGATGCACCATTTGTGAGTTATTAAATGCATGATCTAGACAAAAAAAGGAACTGGGCTGCATCTCGGGCGGACTGGGCTTCTCACCAGAGGGCTAGGTCGGGCCGGTGGTGGAGGGAGGTCGAAGCAGGCCTGATTGGGCACTGGGCCTGGGGTGGCTGTGACCCAGGCGGATCGGTCAACTGGAGAGGGGTCGGGCGAGCTGCTCTGCTCGTTTCTGAAGAACAGAAACAGCAGCACACCCATGGTGGTGCAGGGGACGACGCCAGGGGGTTCCGGTGACGGGGTCGGCGGGAACCGGCCGGAACGGGCGGAACGGAGCGCGGGGAGGCTGAGTTTGGCACGGATCCATGGCGACGAGGAGGGGCGCGGGCAACAAGCCGGGGACTTGGCGAGCGAAGCGCTCGTCCTCGATGCAGAGGAAGCAGGGGTGCGGCAGGTCCGGCAGGGACGGGGACGACGTGCAAGAAGGCGAGGGGCGGTGAGGTCGACCAGATCCAGCGCTCGATCGTCGGACTTGGCTTGGCGGCGCTCAGGACGAAACGGAGGCCGGCGGCAGCTGTCTTGCTGGGCTCCTAGTGGCCGAACGGCTGTGGAGCATCGTGGCAGCCATGGTGGTCTCCTGATACAGAGAAAAAGAGAGACGGGGTGAGGGGGAGAACCAGAGCCAGGAGCGGCGGTGAGAGGAAATAGAGATGGATAGGCAGGGGCTCGGCCTGGTGCTCGGCTGCTCGCTGGAGATCGAAGCAACGGGGACGAGGTGCTCGTGATCTTCTCGGGATCGAGCAGAGAAGTGACCTCGGCATCTGCGGGCACAGGGACGAGGAGCCGGGCACACGCGGGACGAAGAGGACGGGAACGATGTCGAGCGCGGGAGGCCGGCACTGGGTTCACCGGCGGCGACGGCGCCACGGAGGGAGGAGCAAACAGGAGGAGCTCCCTCTCGATCCTAGATCGAGTGAGCAGGGAGGCTCTCGGGCACGGGCATGCTGGAGCGAGGGGTGCAGGGTTGCGGTTGCTGGTTGGATCATGGGGGTTCGCCGAGTTTAGGCATGTGGCTGCGCTTGCGGGTGGAGGCGGAAATCAAGTAGCTGGTCGGAGCGATCTGGTTGGGTCGATGGGATTCTGAAGTTGGTGGCGGCTGGATTGGGAGGGAATGAGGAGATCCCGAGGAAGAAAGGTAGGTGGGTGGCGGCGGCTCGGGAATGGGTGGATGGATGGGACAGGATCCCTAGTTTCTAGGGTTACAGTAGACTGATTATATAGGTAGGAGACTGGGTAGGGGCCAAACCGGTCCGTCTGATTTTAATCGGGCGGCTGAAAAAGAATAGCTTAGGGAGTCCGAATAACAAAACGGGGATATTTTGTAGACGTTAGGGGATGATCCGGACACAACGGTAGCGACAGTACATTTCAGGTCCGGGACAATTTTCGGACGCGCGCGCGAGGGGTCGATGCACTGTGCAATGAGGGTTAGGCGGACACGGTCAAGAGGGAAGCAAAAACCCGATTGGTCTGCAACGGTCAACGACTAACAATTGCAAGTTTTGAAAAAATGACAGCAACAAAGTGCCGATGCAATGCGGATGATGCGGTGATGAATGCAACAAACGAACGGAACACATGACAACAACGAAAAACCTGGAAGCCGTCTGGAGCATCGGTCTCGGGGCGTTACAACACTCCACCACTACAAGAGGATCTCGTCCCGAGATCTAGGATGGCACCGGAGAGAAACGGAAGGGGAAGCGGTAAAATAGAGTTGCTTCTTCGACAAACGAGTGAAGCCAATGAACCTTGAGGTTAAACAAATTGAAAGAAGAATACACTGGAGATGAACGATATTGAAAACGCTCCGTTAGAAAAGAGGAACAAGGAACATCACGAGACCCTTGTAGGTTTAGTGATAAGATAGATATTGAAACCACTCCGGTTAAAACTAGATAGAGAAGGAACAAGAATGACATAATTTGGGCAACACTCCGACTTAAAATGGAAGGAATTGAACATGAACTTGACAAGATGAGAGGATACTTGAAGAGATCAACAACACACTGCCTCCGGAACTATTGAAAGAATGGCACAAAGGGTAAGAAAGATTTCAGACAGCACTCCGGTTGAGAAGAGATGCAAGACTTGATAAGAAGAGAGGGCTCGAATGAAAACACGACACTCCGGTTAAATGGATAAGCAAGGAAAAGAACACGATCTCCAAAATGAGATGATGGGTCGAAGAAAACATCACAATGCCTTTGGGACAAATGAAAGAATGGAATCAAGAGAACAGAGAAGAGAACAACAACTTCTATCACAATTGAATTTGAAAGAGCCTCCTTAAACAGAAGGATTGTACGGAGTTGTTTGAAAAACAACAACGGTAAGAATAAGCTTGTAGCGGGCTTATGAAAACATCTCAAAATTATGAGGTGAGCTTCTGCCACCAACGGAAACAAATGATTGGATTGATATCAACAAGGAGACGAGAAATTTATCTCACCGGGAGGACAAATGAAGAACTTGGGTCATTTATAAGCACCATAAATAGCAACAATCCTTAGGGAAAGCTTTAGGTGAAAAATAACCCAAGATAACTCCAATGAAGAGATTGATGGATTTAAATACCTCATTCTTGACAACATGTGAATCATGAAGCACGAGGAGAAATCGCCAAGGATGACATAACACCATCTCAAAAGACAAGGTAGAACGAATTGCACTTTGGAATGCAGGTAGAAGAATATTTGAGCTCTTCAAAACAAAACATGTCTTGACACCATGTTTATTTTAGAGTATGGCTTGACGGATCTTAACTCCGAGAGAAATCTTGATGAACAATTGAAGAAAGAAAAGAATACTTGGCGAACCACCATGTAGAGCCTCCATGAAGAACTCCGGTAATAAAAGGATGATCAAATGAAATGAAGGATGAAAAGAATAAGGTTGAAGCCTTGCAGTGATAAGATGAAGCTTTGAAATGATAAAACCGAGAAAACTTGGAACTCCGGAAAGAAAGATGAACAAATGAAATCAAGAATTTTTGATAAACCTCCGGAATAAGGAATTTAATTTACTCGATGAAACAAGAATAAGAATTACATTATGCTCATCCTTCACCAATTAAATTGATGACAAGCAATGGATTTGGCATACTACTTATTCTCGTAGAAAGGATTAAAATAGATATGGCGCAAACTTGAGAAAGTCTTGATGGAACCACCGGTGGAATTGGAAAGGACGAATGAATTGATATGACAACCAAGGAAGAGAACTCTTGAATGAACCACCGTAAGAATTAAAAACGAATGAGGTAAAGGGACGAATCACCGGTAAGAATTAGAGAACGAATGAAGATACTTGAGGGAATTTAGATACATGAGAACGAAGAGATCATGAACTGATTAGAGGGTATTTGAATGATGCACCGGTAAGATTTGAAGAACGAGAGCTGAATGTTGAGAACGAATAAATCTGAGATGATGGGCTCCAGAGAATCAAACTAAAAAGACTCCTGAAATGCTCCGGATGGGTGAAAAGAATTCTCATAGTCAAAACAATTTTGAGAGGATGGCAACAAGTTAGAACCCTGAATCTTCAAGAGAATGGACAAGATTTAAGGGAAACTCTTCTTCAGTCTTCAAATGTTGAGAATGACGATGAGAAACACCACCATAAATTGTTGAGGCAATCCGGAATGAAAATTGGAAAGGTTGAACCAACGATGGAAAGAATTTGTAAGATCTTGGAGAAAGACATGACTGATGAAAATTCATTCTTACACCAAACTTCAAAAAGAATTTGGGAATAGCTCTAGGAAAAATTTGAAGAGTCATGTAAGATCCTGGGAAAAGACATGTGGGTTAGGGCCCACTCAAAAGAAACACCGTTGAAAGAATTGCTTGAAAAGAGAGATTACATCAGTTGAATTAAATGGCTTGACTGAGATAAGAACCTCAAAATACCTTGAACGGATTGAGAATGGAAACGAATCTTCTGAGATATCATCATCACTCCGGAACAAATGAATAACAAGTGAAAGATTATAAGATGCACCGGCATGGAAAAACATTTGAAACAAGGAAAGATACGATCGACAAAGCTTGAATTGAATCCATCGGAGAAGAAATAGAACGAAGAATGATAAACTTGAAGCTTCTTTAGTATCTTCATGAGAATCACCAGGTAAGAACATAGAAAGAAAAGAATGAAGAGACTTCGCATCAACAAAAAAGGATACTTGATTAAAAAAATCTGAGTCCTTGAAGAAAAAAGGTGGGAGGGCGGGAAAACAAAGACAATTTAGGACGGATGAAACGAACAACATTGGGAAAAACCGAGAGGTGATCTTGCGGATGTTGAAATGATCGAATCCACTTGAAGAGAAGCACACCGGTTGGAAAGAATTGAAAAGACAACCTAAGTGATCAAGAAGGATTAGTATTCACATAGAAATATGAGAACACCATTTAGGAAAGGTATGGATTCAACATTTGACTTCGAAGCAACTCGAATACCACAAATAAAACAAAAAAAAGGATTTGCTTAGGAAATAAGCCGGAAACAAACATATGATAGATCCCATATCGTATCATGTGTTTGTTGGAAAGATATTCTAGGAGCTACTTGAATTCCCACTTATAAACTCCCGAAACTTTCTGGTTATGCAATCAGGTGTTGGGGATACAAGGGGCACAAAATATGTCACCCAAACTAAGAATACCTAGATCCAGCTGTATCCATCCTTCAACACATAACCAAGAAACCTTCGGAAATCGTTTACCTCAACCTTCGAAAAGCATCCGTTATACGAGTTATGGCAATACTCCCGCACTCGCCTCAGTACTGGGCTATCAGGGTTATCTCACCAACAACTGTACAAAAGAGATATTCGATGTCGGCGTACTAAACTCAGGTTTTCCAGAACTGCAACGATAAAATTATGACGACAACACCTCAGAGCTCAACTCCCCGGGACACTTCCACTAAACCCCTGCTGACAGGAGGCACCAAGACAATGTTGTCATCACAAAACCATCGGAACGATTCTAAGATACCCGCGTGATCCTAAAATTTGTTTTAGAGAAATTTGAGAAGAGAAGAGAAAACTCTACGTCAGGATGCCTTACCAGAGCGATGAGGAGACTGGGAAGTAAAAAGAATTCCTAAACTCTCCGATATATAATTCCTAAATGACTCAAAACATTTTTCTAGACACAACTCGGCCGCTAAAAACGATCAATCAGTGGTGGCTCCTAAGGTCGGGGATGGCTCTGATTACCAACTTTTAACGCCCTCGATGCAGCTATATCTCCCACGTGTCGAAGCACGACTTAGAGGCATAACTGCATTGAAAGCAATGTCGCAAGTGAGGTTATCTTCACACAAACCATGTAATACATATGGGAAAGAGATACATAGTTGGCTTACAATCGCCACTTCACACAATACATGAATAAAGCATTACATCATACAAATACAATCAAGGTCCGACTACGGAACCAAAATAAAAGAAGACTACCCCAAATACTACACAGATCCCCGATCGTCCCAACTGGGCTCCACTACTGATCAACTAAAACGAAACAACACAATGAACAAGATCTTCATCGAGCTCCTCCTTGAGCTCGGGTGCGTCACCTGCACGGTTTCATCGGCACCTGCAAACTGGTTTTGGAAGTATCTATGAGTCATGGGGACTCAGCAATCTCACACCCGCGTGATCAAGACTATTTAAGCTTAAAGGTAGGGTAAAAGGTATGAGGTGGAGCTGCAGCAAGCAACTAGGATATATGGTGGCTAACATACGCAAAAGAGAGCGAGAAGAGAAGGCAAAAGCACGGTCGATGAACTATGATCAAGAAGTGATCCTAGAACAACCTACGTCAAGCATAACTCCAACACCGTGTTCACTTCCCGGACTCCGCCGAGAAGAGACCATCACGGTTACACACGCGGTTGGTGTATTTTTAATTATGATCAACTTCGGATTTTCTACAACCGGACATTAACAAATTCCCATCTGCCTCATAACCGCGGGCACGGCTTTTGAAAGATAATACCCTGCAAGGGTGTCCCAACTTAGCCCATTATAAGCTCTCACGGTCAACGAAGGATATTCCTTCTTCCGGGAAGACCCGATCAGTCTCGGAATCCCGGACTACAAGACATTTCGACAGTAATAAAACAAGACCAGCAAAGCCGCCCGATGTGCCGACAAAACCCGATAGGAGCTGAACATATCTCATTCTCAGGGCACACCGGATGAGCAAGACGTCGGGTTGGCATAGACCCTGGTTGCCCAAGGGGCGCCGGACATCGCTCGGTTTGGACCAGCAATCGAAGGAGAACTGGCCTGGGGGTTTAAAATAAAGATGACCCTTGAGTCTACAGAACCCAAGGGAAAAAGGCTTAGGTGGCAAATGGTAAAACCAAGGTTGGGCCTTGTTGTAGGAGTCTTATTCAAAGCGAACTGTCCAGGGGGTCCCATAAATCACCCAACCGCGTTAGGGACGCAAAATCCGGGAACATAATACAGATATGACGGAAACTAGGGCGGCAAGAGTGGAACAAAACACCAGTCATAAGGTCGAGTCTTCCACCCTTTACCAAGTATATAGATGCATTAATAATATAAAAGGTATTGTGATATCCCAACAAGTAAACATGTTCCAATCAAGGAACAACATCTCCATGTTCCAACAAGGAACAAACTTCATCTTCACCTGCAACTAACAACGCTATAAGAGGGGCTGAGCAAAGCGGTAACATAGCCAAACAACGGTTTGCTAGGGAGGATGGTTAGAGGCTTGACATGGCAATATGGGAGGCACGATAAGCAAGTGGTAGGCATCACAGCATAGGCATAGCAAAAGAGCGAGCAACTAGCAAGCAAAGATAGAAGTGATTTCGAGGGTATGGTCATCTTGCCTGAGATCCCGCAAAGAAGAAGAACGAGTCCATTAAGAAGACAAACGGACGTAGTCGAACGAATCCTCACTACTCTGGAACGAAACCGAAGCTAACGAGAGAAGCAACCCGGATAGAAACAAACAACATAGTAAAACAACCATCACATAAACATGGCATGATGCACAATCAAGTATGATGCATGTCCGGTTTAAGAGCATGACAAAGCAGGGCAATGTGCAACAAACAATACTACAAATTAAGTGGATCTCAATATGCAACGAGTTGCATATTGGCAAAACACCACATTTAATTATTTAGTTCTCTCTCGTATATATATCCAACAATATTAAATGTTGTTAAACATGGCAAGAGGTGAAGCATAAGTAAACAAACTATTTAGGCAAGTTTAAATGAGGCCGGAACAACAAACAACAATTACGGAAAATCCTCACGTGCATATTTTAGATTTGGTATTGATCTGTCCTAAAGCATATTTTAATGTTGTAAAACAGGAAAATAAAGTGCATCATGTTCAACTATGCATTTTTCTACCCCATTTACATATAAAGTTTAATAAATTTGGAGCTACGGTTATTTAGTTATGAAATAAATCATTTTAGCATGGCATTTATGCAAATTAATCAAACAGCAACTTTAAACATTTTAACATGGGATGAAAGTGGCATATTATGAAACAAGACAAAATTCTAAGCATTTAACATGTTTAAAACATTTTAATCCGATGCACCATTTGTGAGTTATTAAATGCATGATCTAGAGGGCTTTTCTGGATAAAAATCGCAGACGTTAAAAAAAAAGGAACTGGGCTGCATCTCGGGCGGACTGGGCTTCTCACCAGAGGGCCAGGTCGGGCCGGTGGTGGAGGGAGGTCGAAGCAGGCCGGATTGGGCGCTGGGCCTGGGGTGGCTGTGACCCAGCCGGCTCGGTCAACTGGAGAGGGGTCAGGCGAGCTGCTCTGCTCGTTTCTGAAGAACAGAAACAACAGCACACCCATGGTGGTGCAGGGGACGACGGCAGGGGGTTCCGGCGACGGGGTCGGCGGGAACCGGCCGGACCGGGCGGAACGGAGCGTGGGGAGGCGGAGTTTGGCGCGGATCCATGGCGACGAGGAGGGGCGCGGTCAACAAGCCGGGGACTTGGCGAGCGAAGCGCTCATCCTCGATGCAGAGGAAGCAGGGGCGCGGCAGGTCGGGCAGGGACGGGGACGGCGTGCAAGAAGGCGAGGGGCGGCGAGGTGGACTTGGCTTGGCGGCGCTTAGGACGAATCGGAGGCCGGCAGCGGCTGTCTTGCTGGGCTCCTAGTGGTCGAACGGCTGTGGAGCATCGTGGCAACCATGGTGGTCTCCTGATACAGAGAAAAAGAGAGACGGGGTGAGGGGGAGAACCAGATCCAAGAGAAGCGGTGAGAGGAAACAGAGATGGAGAGGCAGGGGCTCGGCCTGGTGCTCGGCTGCTCGCTGGAGATCGAAGCAACGGGGACGAGGTGCTCGTGATCTTCTCGGGATCGAGAAGAGAAGTGGCCTCGGCGCCTGCGGGCACAGGGACGAGGAGGCGGGCACACGCGGGACGAAGAGGACGGGAACGATGTCGAGCGCGGGAGGCCGGCGCTGGGTTCACTGGCGGCGACGGCGCCACGGAGGGAGGAGCAAACAGGAGGAGCTCCCTCTCGATCCCAGATCAAGCGAGCAGGGAGACTCTCAGGCATGGGCACGCTGGAGCGAGGGGTGCATGTTTGCGGTTGTTCGTTGGATCGTGGGGGTTCGCCGAGTTTAGGCATGTGGCTGCGCTTGCGGGTGGAGGCGGAAATCAAGCAGCTGGTCGGAACGATCTGGTTGGGTGGATGGGATTCTAAGGTTGGTGGCGGCTGGATCGGGAGGGAATGAGGAGATCCCGAGGAAGAAAGGTAGGTGGGTGGCGGCGGCTCGGGAATGGGTGGATGGATGGGACAGGATCCCTAGTTTCTAGGGTTAGAGTAGACTGATTATATAGGTAGGAGACTGGGTAGGGGCTAAACCGGTCCGTCTGATTTTAATCGGGCGGCTGAAAAAGAATAGCTTAGGGAGTCCAAATAACAAAACGGAGATATTTTGTAGGCGTTAGGGGATGATCCGGACACAACGGTAGCGACAGTCCGGTTCAGGTCCGGGACAATTTTTGGACGCGCGCGCGAGGGGTCGATGCACTGTGCAAAGAGGGTTAGGCGGACACGGTCAAGAGGGAAGCGAAAACCCGATTGGTCTGCAACGGTCAACGACTAACGAATGCAAGTTTTCAAAAAATGACAGCAACGAAGTGCTGATGCAATGCGGATGATGCGGTGATGAATGCAACAAACGAACGGAACACATGACAACAACGAAAAACCAAGAAGCCGTCTGGAGCATCGATCTCGGGGCGTTACAGTTGTGGTGTAATACACAACTCCAGTGTGTGGTGTGGTGGATTGCCTCTGGGGCTGATGATGAACAGTACAAAGGAAGAATAGCCTCGCGAGAGGTGTTCTTGGGCTGGTGCGATGAATTGCTTGGGTCGGTTCAGTCGCCTCTCTCTCTCTCTCTCTCTCTCTCTCTCTCTCTCTCTCTCTCTCTCTCTCGCTGCTTGGGCTCTATCAGATTTCTCTATGCCTATGGCCGGATGGCTAGCTAGATCGATCCTATTCTCTACTCTGCGGTGGCTAGCTCTATTTATAGAGGCCCTGGGCCTCTCCCCGAAATAATTGAGCGGGAAGGGCGCCAACAATTGGCCATTTTGAAGGGGAACATCTAGTCAAGTTATCCTGACGAAAGGTGGTGTTCGGCTGCCAAAAGCTCCGGTGGTGACGCCGTCTTGGGCTCCACGGTGACCTCCATCCGGCCGTCCGGCTGGTCTTGGTCTCGTTGCACAGGAATTGTAACCTTTGCCTGATACATTGGCCTGTGCTTGCGCCCTTTGCACCAAATGGGAAACAGGGACTCTGCACAGGCCAGCGCCCACCTGGCGCCCGCCTGGCCTTGATCGTCATGGCTTGCATCACTGGATCCTCGCGAGGTACCCTTGCATTGATCTCTCCGCCTCCTCGCAAGCCCTGCCTAATGAGGACATACTTGAGGAAGCTCTCTGTCGTCCGCCCCGCGAGGCTTGGCCCCTCGCGAGGGACTTGAGCTTGTGTTGATGGAGATGGGCCTCGCTGGGCCCCCACTTGAGCCACGCCGTAGGCTGCAGGCAGGCAAGTCTGGGGACCCCCGTTCCCAGAACAACGACAGTAGCCCCCGGGCCCAAGGCGCGCGCGGGCTTGGCATAGCAAAGAAGCGAAGGGGCAAGCGCGAAGCGTCGCGGGCCCTAATAGCCTGTGGCCTTGGGCGCTGCGTGGCGGTTGATTGGACGTGGGCGTCTGCGCTTCCCCACGATGCCTTGGCAAGTGCGCGACTTGACTAGTCCCTGCATGCAGAGATATGGGTCATGATTACCTGCGATCGTGGTGCTCGGCGGTTGGACTTCTCCGGCTATAAGTACGGGGCCGCATGAGCTCCGCCAATTCGTCCCTTCCTGCTTCTTCCTCCTTCTCCTTGCTTTCTCTTGCGCCGATGGCACCGATCCGTCGATTCTCTGCGGAGTAGAAGGGAAAGACCCCCCGAGAGGGTCCTGACCCCCTCCCACTGAAGAAGCGGCCAGTCCTCTGCCGCCGGGATGAAGGTGCCTGGCAGGAAATGTCAAGGCCCCAACAGCGCCGCCGCCGGCACCGTCGTGTCACGAAGGTCCGTGTCGTCCCTCCTGGAATCCACGCGGAGTGCTCCTCTCGCGAGCTAGTACTCCACGCTGCCATGCCTCCAATATCGCGGATCCGCCTTCCTCCCTCCTTCACCTTCGAGATGCGGCGCAGGTCTCTGGAGCTCTGGCTGCAGCACGCTGACTGCAGCACTCCTGAGACCGGAGCGGAGGTCGCGATCACCGCTCCGGGCGAGGTCTTCATGACCCGGGGCTGGGGTGAGATCGCTCGGGTCTGCCGATCGGTTGGCGCCCTCGTGATTCATCTTGAATACGATGGCGCCTCCCTGATGTTCTTCAAGGTCTTCGCTGCTGAAGGACGCCGGCTGGAATGCTGCCCCGAGGGAAGCAGCGAACAGGTGAGGGCCAGGCCCGCTGGTTGGTCCTCCAGCAACTCCTCAGGCAGCAGCGGAGAGACTGAGGGCTTCAGCGGCTCCCCTGAACTCCTCGCGGCCCCGGAGACGAGCGACGACAGCTACGAGCCTCCGAGCTCGCGCCGTGGTTGAAGTGGGGCAGTAGCATCAGGCCGCCAACGCCGCTGATCTGGATGGGGTTGGCTCCAGTGCCGGGCGGCCCACTGTTGATGATGGCGTCGCCAGCGGAGATGCTAGTAGTTAGCGTTCATTAGAGACAGCTCCTTTTGTTCCCTGCGAGGAATTAGAGTAACACCCCACGGGGATATGTAAGGCGTCTACCGTGCTTTTTGCAAATATTATATCCTTAATATGAATCGGCGTGAGGTGTCTGTCCTGTCCCGGCCGGGCCGGGCTCCCCCTTTCTGTCCTCACGAGGATTCGGTGCTCTACGCTGACAGGCCCCAGTCCCCAGGCAAGCTTCAGACGTCGCTGGTATGCCAGGTCGCGATGCCGTGGTCAAGGCCAGGAGGTGAGCGGCCCGAGGTCCGGTAAGAGCCCCCGAGTCGTGATACTTGGGAGGTCCCCCTTAGCACTCAAGCAATCCTTGCTGGGCGAGAAAGGAAGGTAGCGTCGCCATGACAGAATTACACTAGGCGAGGTTTCAGCGTTGTGTTGGTCTAGCTCTTGTGAGGGCGTGGCTTATCTTGTGCGCCTGACGCAGTCCCTCGGAGAAATGCTAGGCCCGCGAGTCAGTGAGCGAGGCACTGCCGGGATGGGCCCTCGCGAGCTCCTTCCCCTCCCCCGCACTTTCCTTGACGCTCTACGTCCTCAGGTCCCAGCCCTCGAGCGAGCTCAGTCGCCGCTGGTATGACAGGTCGCGATGCCGTGGGTCAAGGCCAGGAGGTGAGGGCTGGAGAGCCAGTAGGAGCCCATGCGTCGCGATGCCCAGGTACCCCCCCCCTTTTAACGTGCAAGCAGTCCATGCTGGAGAGGAGAAGAGTGCTCGCGACGCCCCAATATTGCTCCTGGAGTAGGTCCTGCACACCAACAATGAGGAGAAACAAGGCCTGCCGTTGCGGCTGCCAGCCAACCCTTGGTCACCCTGAGGGAGTCATTGGGGCACTTGAGGGCCTCGTGAGGTGGCGCCTTGCGGGGTTGGCGCGGCTAGAGCTCGACCACTCAGATTTATCGACGTTGCAGGGACGGACCCGTGCCCAAGCGCCGTGCCAGAGCGGGAGGCTCCATAGGTGGGTGTCCACCGAGCAGGTGATTAGGTCGGATATGTTAGGCATAAAGGAAGGGATTCAATTTAGGCGAACGTAGGTGAAAGAAACCGCCGCCGGGCCAGGCCCGAGTGGCGTGGGGGTGATGCAGCCCGAGGGGCGCCCCCAACAAGGTAAGTAAAAAACATAAGCAAAATGGATACATGCCGCGGGGACGGACCCACGCGGCCTAGGAATGGCGCGGCCCTGCGGGCGCTCCTAGCTGAAAGTAAAACTCGGAGAGATGTCACCTGATGCCGTTAAAGATGAAGTGATGCTGAGGAAGCGAGCGATGCATGGTGGAGATGTCGGCCCTCACGAGCCCCCAGGCCCTGGGGCCTCGGGAGGCTCCGCGGGCCCAAGCGGGTCTTTGGGAGCCATCTCCATCTCTGCCAGGACCGTGTGGTGCCTGGCCTCCTGAGCCTCCAGAATGCTCCTCAGCAGGTGTTGGGGAGCGACGGCCGCGTTCGGCAGGCCGAAGTCCATACGAACGTAGCTGTGATGTAGCCCCTTACAACGCCCCACGCGCGAAGGCCAGAGGCGCTCCTGAGACGCGGCTCGGTTGAGCCCTGGGACGTTGATGCAGACGCACAACCCACCATCCTCGCCTGGATGTTGGGCTACGGTAGGTAGGCGGCGGCTGCCGCGCATGACTCTTGACTCTTGCAGCTCTTGAGTGTTTCTTGCGACGAACTCCTGAGGGTTTGGTCTCCCTTGCCTTGTACCTTCCTAAAGGAAAAACGCCTGAAAGCGCCCCTCCAAGTGATGCCCCAGCGCCTCCCTCGCGACCCTAGCAAGGTCGGTGGCTCTCCAGGGAGGAGCCCCCGAGTCTCGCCTGAGGAGGGTGATGGGCGCACTTTCCTATGCGTGAGAGGGTGGCGCTCCCTGATCGAGCGCGGAGCTTGACGCAACACCTCCGGAGGCGCCATGCCCCTTGTGGCTTGAGCCTGGGGAGGTCTTCTTCTTCTTGAGGGTCGCTTCGAGAGGTCTCCCACCCCTGTGGTCTGGGTCTTCGATTGCCGCTGCTTGGTACGCACGCTCGAGTGAACACACTGCATCTCTTTCTTCACAGGGCACGGTGATGACTCCACCACTTCCAGGCATCTTGAGGACATTGTAACCATGGTGAGTCACTGCCATGAACTTGGCTAGGGCCAGGTACCCAAGGATGGCGTTGTACGGTAGGCGGATGTGCGCGACGTTGAAGTCGATGAGCTCGGTGCGGTAGTTGTTGCGCTGCCTGAAGGAGACTGGAAGGCGCACCTGCCCAATCGGAACAGTAGAACCATCGATGACTCCCGAGAAAGGCTTGGTTGGCTGAAGCTGATCGTATGGCACTTGGAGATTGCTGAACATCTCGACGGACAGGACGTTGAGTCCAGCACCGCCATCGATGAGGGTCCTGGTGACCTGCACATTGCTGATGATTGGGGAGCAAAGCATCGGGAGGGCTCCAGCCGTTGCCGCGCACTTGAGCTGATCCGTTGAGCTGAACGTGATAGTGCACGTAGACCACCTGAGAGGGCGCGTGGCCTCGAGCTTGGGAAGAACTGCGTCCACCTCGCGAGCAAACTGCTTGAAGATGCACTGTGAGGCCGGAGCCTAAGCGCCACCCAAGATGCAGGCAATTGTGCGCGGCTCCTGGAAGCCCCCAATTCCATTGTCTTGATGCTGGTCTTCATTCCTTCTTGGTGGTGGCGACAGAGGTGGGAGGCCTGCATTGTCATGCGGGCGATCCTCGCGAGGCTGGTCCCTCCAGCCCCCCTCGCGAGGCTGGTCCTGCCAGCGGTCCTCGCGAGGGCGGTCACGCCATCCCTGGCGTGGGCCACGGTTTTCCGATCGTCCTCCACCTCTTCCTCCTCCTCGGCCGTAGCCCCTGTCGTTGCGCTCGGGGCGTCGGACGATTCGCCCGTCTCACACGGCTCTGAGCTCCTGACATTCATTGGTGTTGTGGGTGTGGAGGTCATGGTACACACAGTAGCGTCCACCCTTGGATGACTCAGGCTGATCCCTTCCTCGCTTGGTGTCCGGCTCTGCTGCTAGCACGGCAGCCCCCTTGCGCTTCACGTCTTTGGCCTTGAGCTTCTTTTCTTCTGGGTCGGCTGCCGGGAGCTCGAGCAGGGAAAGGCGCCCTTCCTCAGCCCTGGCGCACTTGGTAGCCAAGTTGAACAGCTCCAGGGATGTGCACAGGTCTTCATGGATGGCTAGCTCCTCCTACATCTTGATGTCACGCACGCCATCGGAGAAAGGTGAGATGATGGCTTCCTCAGTCACCTTGGGGATCTTGAGGCAAGTATAGTTGAAGCGTTGGATGTACTTCTGCAGGGTTTCCCCTGGCTGTTGCTTGATGCGGCGCAGGTCGCTCATGGCCGGGGGCCGGTCGCGAGTGCCTTGGAAGTTGGCGATGAAGCGGGTGCGTATCTCGCTCCAGGAGGAGATGGTGCCGGGGGCCAGGTTCAGGAGCCAGGTGCGGACTCCGTCCTTGAGCGCCATGGGGAACCAATTCGCCATGACCTTTTCGTCCCCGCTGGTGGCCACGATGCCCAACTCGTAGAGCTGCAGGAACTCCCCGGGGTCCGCTGTGCCATTGTAGCGAGGAGGGAGGTCATGCTTGAACTTGCCTGGCCACGTGACGCCGCGCAGCTCGGGGGTGAAGGCGAGGCAGCCCGCTGTGGCCACCGGCGCCCTTGGCTGGTGCTGATCTTGCTGTTGCAGGTCACCACGTGCTGCCGCTGGGAGCAGCGCGGGGTCTTGTTGTGGAAGCGCTGGGACGCGATCTTGGCGTGTCGGCGCCGGGAGCACATGAGCACCATCTCGGGGACGCAGTATCTCTTGGCAGATCCTTTCTTGCTGCGCAGGTGTTGGACGTAGTGGGTCTCGCCCTGGGGCTGCACGCCTTGCAGCCAAGGCGCCTTCTTGGGGAGGAGGTGGTGGAGGCACCTCCTGATCATCGCCTCCTGTGCGGAACAGAGGGCATGGTAGCGAGGGGGGCCGCAAGGGGGAGCCCCCTGCGGCGCTGACGAGCTCGGTGATGCGGGCGAGCGAGTCCTCGTAGAGGTCGTCGACGGTGCGGTAACGGAGAAGCTCTTTCGCCAAGAGCAGCGAGGCGAGCGCATCCAAGGGGGCGCGCCGGACGTGGGACGACGAGCCAGCCGGGGTCAGCGACGGGGTGGCGGTGCGGCCATCCCGCCGCACCGAAGGATGCTGGGACGAAGCCTGCTGCTCGTTCCCCGCCGGGCCGGTGGCGGCATTGGCAGCGGGCAACGGGGAACGACGAGGGGGACCGCCGACGGGCGCCGTCTGGGCGACGCGGGTGGCGAGAGCAGCTCGGCGCTCAGCGCGAGCCCGACGAGCATCAGCCATGGACGCGACGGAAGACCTCACGCAAACGGCGGAAAAAAGGATTCCGGCGCATCCCCTACCTGACGCGCCAAATGTCGGATTTCGGGTTCCGGCAGACCCTTGAGGTTCGAACACTGGGGTGCGCGTGGTGATCTCTCCCCTACCGATCTACGTCAGATCTTCTCGTGCGAACTGAGATGAAAACGATGAACAACACAATGGACACGAGATTTATACTGGTTCGAGCCACCGTTGTGGTGTAATACCCTACTCCAGTGTGTGGTATGGTGGATTGCCTCTGGGGCTGATGATGAATAGTACAAAGGAAGAACAGCCTCGCGAGAGGTGTTCTTGGGCTGGTGCGATGAGCTACTTGGGTCAGTTCAGTCGTCTGTCTCTCTATCTCTCTGCTTGGGCTCTATCAAATTTCTCTATGCCTATGGACGGATGGCTAGCTGGATCGATCCTCTTCTCTACTCTGTGGTGGATAGCTCTATTTATAGAGGCCCTGGGCCTCTCCCCGTAATAATTGAGCGGGAAGGGTGCCAACAATTGGCCATTTTGAAGGGGAACATCTAGTACAAGTTATCCTGACCAAAGGTGGTCTTCGGCTGCCAAAAGCTCCGGTGGTGACGCCGTCTTGGGCTCCACGGTGACCTCCGTCTGGCCGTCCGGCTGGTCTTGGTCTCGTTGCACAGGAATGGTAACCTTTTCCTGATACCTTGGCCTGTGCTTGCCCCCTTTGCACCAAAGGGGAAGCAAGGACTCTGCACACCGGCGCCCGCCTGGCGCCCTCCTGGCCTTGATCGTCATGGCTTGCGTCACTGGATCCTCGCGAGGTACCCTTGCATTGATCTCTCCGCCTCCTCGCGAGCCCAGCCTGATAAGGACATACTTGAGGAAGCTCTCTGCCGTCCGCCCCGCGAGGCTTGGCCTCTCGCGAGGGTCTTGAGCTTGTGTTGATGGAGATGGGCCTCGCTGGGCCCCCACTTGAGCCACGCCGCAGGCCGTAGGCAGGCAAGTCTGGGGACCCCCGTTCCCAGAACGCCGATAGACCCTGCCGAGGGCACAAGATCGTAGCTGAGGTAACAAGCTAAACATCGAAGTCCTTGCGAAACTACTAGCGAGACTGAAATCTCTCTGCAAAAACATAAATTAAGCAAACTTGAGTACAAATGTACCCAGAAAGACTTACATCAGAACTAGCTACATATGCATCACTATCAACAAAGGGGGTGGTGGAGTTTAACTGCAGCAAGCCAGCTATGACTCGGTGGCTATCCTCAAGTATGACTGCAAGTAACTCTTTTGGGGTGGCGCACTCGAGTACACATATTCACCAATCAATACACCAGTATGGAACCGCTCCTGTCTCCCTACGAGAACGCCATCCATAGCACTCACGCTTATCTTGCGCATTTTAGAGTATCCACTTTCACTTGTCTATGAACTGTATAGGCAACACAGAGGTCCTTTACCGCGGACGAGGCTATTCGAATAGATAATTTATAACCCTCCAGGGGTGTACCTATTCACACACGCTCTCTCCACTTACCGCCATGTACACGTCATGTATCTCGGCAACCTTCAAGCGGAAGCCTGGCGAGGGTGTCGGCCACGACCTGACTAACCATGCAAGTCTCTAGTCTAGGTTTATCGCCTATTCGGGTTCCATCCGCAAGAAGATCCGGCTGGGGTGTCGCTCACGGCCCCAAACGATGTGAGCAGGGTTCCCAAGCCCACCAAATGGGCGACACTTGGTACACTGTGCCACTGCACCTAGTCTGTCCCAAGCTCACCTATACCGGGTGCCACTTGGTAGACTACTAGAACTACCTACAAACACCAGAAACTAGATGCAACTCCTGGACAAGGTTCAGGTTGATAAATAAGCCGAGAGGGGTCTAGTTACCAGAACCCAATGTGTGGTAGTAGTTGTTCATGGATCACAAACACAGAGCTCAGTTCTTGAAGACAGTTTCAATGAGACAACCCACCATGTACTCCTACATGGCCTCTCACCGCTACCTTTACCAAATCGTGTTCACACACTTAGCTCTCAATAGTAGGACATGTTAACAACTTTCCAATTAATCCCTGATGAATCAGACCTGACAAAACTCTAAGCAATAGCAGGCGTGACAAACAAGCATGAATGAGTAGGCACATCAAGGCTCAAACAACTCGTACTCATGCTAGTGGTTTTCATCTATTTACTGTGGAAATGTTAGGTCATGCAGAGGAAAGGGGTTCAACTAACGCAACATGTAACCATTGAATCGTTGTTGTCCTAATGAAGTAAAATAGCAGGATCAAGAGAGTGGGATTGTATCAGAATGAACAAGGGGGTTCTGCTTGCCTGGCACTTCTGAAAATGGTATAGCTCTTCATCGGTGTCATCGAACTCATCATCGGAACAACGTCTACTAGGAGGGGACAAACACCAGCAAACAAGAAAGAACACAATCAATGCAATGCAACAATATGATGCGTGAATGTGACATGGAAATATGTTGTTGATTGAGCTAATGCAACTAGCAACAAGTTAAATGAAGTTGGTTTGAACCCAAGGTTCAAATTCAAACTCCATATGTTAATATTCAAAAGCCATTCAATTGATTTTTCCTAAACAGTAGCCAAAAGTTGTCCTAACATGTATGAAAATTGTACAGATGGATAGACTAGATTTTTCTGATCATTTTTCATATATAATTTATTTCATTCTGAGTTATAGATTAATTTTTATCATTTTTAGAAGTTTTGGATATTTTTTGAAATAAATGAATCATTTCTGATTTGTTTAAAATCCTAGAAAATATTTACTACGTCAGCTCTGCGTCACCGTGACGTTAGCAAGTCAACTTGTGGTCTAGGTCAAACCTAACACTAGGACCCGCGTGTGTGACTCAGAATGTTAGACAGAGCAATTAGTGTTAAATTTAACCCTAACACGAAATTAACCATTTGTCGGGCCCATGTGTCGTCGACTCACGGGAGTGATTAGAGATGGCTTTGACCTGTTTTGACCGGCAGTTAGCCGCCGGCGACAACAGGCGCGGTGGAGGGCGTAAAAAACGCTCCTCCAGCGACCACATCAACGACAGAGGGTATCTGCGCGAAGACCAGACCCGCGCGCGTTGACTGGTGCAAACGGGGTTGCCGGAGGTTCACTGGAGCGACAGCGGCGAGCACAACGGTGGCGGCCGGAGCTCGGACCTCGGTGAAACGGCGTTGTAGCACACGTCAGGAGCAAAGGGAGAGTGTTATAGGCTCGTGATGGCGTGCTGAGCACGTTGTTGTGCTCGGTTGCAGGTATATCTAGCTCTGGCCACGACAACGATGAGGCATGGCGACGGGGAGCATCGGCGTCCGTGCAACTATGGCCTAGAGGACGCGGCGAGCAACGGGGTTAGGGGGAGGAGGAATGGAAGCTCATAGCAATCACAATGGGAAGCTCAGTGGGCGCGAGGGAGGTCCGGATCGAGCAGGGTGGCGGTGGCGATCTCGGCGACCCGAGGAGGAAGAAGAGGTCAGGGGTGGCGCTTCAGGGCATCCAGTGTCTTGAAAGACGACGAAGAGGTCGATGGCGTCGAGTGGGAGCTTCGGGACACGGTAGCGAGGCCTGAGGTGCACAATGGCTACTGGTGCGGTGGTGCTGCGCTCTCCGGTGCACTCGGGGAAGATAGGGAGATGGAGCCATAGGAGGGGGAGCAGCACAGGGAGAGTGGGAGGCGGTCGAGGGGGTCGCGTGGCATGCGTGGAGGCATCCAGACCATCGGGGGCGCACGCCTCGCCTCGCGTCCTTCTGGTGCGAGGTAGGCGATGACTGGCAGGTAAGTGGACCTGAGGTCCTTTCCCTCTCTCTCTCTCTAATTCTTTTCTTTTTTCTATTTTATTTTTGTCTCTTTTGATTCAGTAAAAGTACTAAACCATTTTTATAAATCCTGGAATAAATTGTGGGCACATATTGGAATATTCCCAACAGCCATCAACTGCTTTCAGGATTAGTTGGGCATTTAAAATATTTATAGCAGTTAAATTGATGAACTTTTGGCAGGGGTTCTAGAGCAATTCTAAAATGATGAACTTTTCCATAGGCATTTTGGGTTCATTGAAAATGATTCTTATTTGAACCTAGTTAGATTCATTTGTGGTAGGGTTTGGATTAATCCCCATTTCAAGTTTAAATGCAATTTAAACATGATGCAACACATGACTAGCTAGCCCAGAGCATACCAGAACTAGGGATTTGACAACTCACCCCCACTAAACAAGAATCTCGTCCTGATATTCATGACGTGAGGTAAGAAGATAGAGGGGACACAAAGCTAGCACAATCTTCACGATCCAGGTTGCACTTCATAAGAACGTTGATTCGATCATCATCTTTGTCTCGACGTCTTGCTCTGAGAACCTCATCCAACATGACAATGACAGAAAGAAACTCTACTGGAGTCGATCTTCTCAAAGATCGAGCAATTCAAGATCGACTCATCGAGTGAGACATTGTAACATCTCTTGAGCTGAGACAGAAAACACACATCAAGAGCAATGGCAAGAGGTATATGACAGCGGTTCTATTGGGTAGGAAAAAATTCCATGCTTAAAATGATGGTTCATCGTTTAGAGATAGCGTGGAAATAACTGCCATGATTCTATAACGGGGCACCTTAGGGGAGGTGATTCATAGAATTATTCCCTTAAGTGGCAAAAAGAATTACTTTTGATATAGAGATCATTCAGACTCTTTATAACAGCCTAAGTTAATCACAATCGATCATTTGAAGGAGTTCGAAAGAATGACATACTCAGACTAGAATGGATGACGTGGACTACCTTGTTGAAGACAACGCAATGGATGATTTTTGCTTATCTTCAGATATGGATGGGACCCGTGGTAGGACCACTTTTGAAGATGATCCTGAATAGCAATTACTAAGAAGGATGGCCCATGGAATTTGGCACAATGGTGGTGCAAGCTGGGAATAAAATGCAAATGTTGGGAATATTCCAACCATCATATCTTCCTGAGATTCAGATCTGATTGGTGATAGGATACTTCAGACTCAGCATGTCTGAAAAAGAAGGTTTGCAAAGGAAATCGACAAGACGATGTTGTGAGATTCTCGAGAAATGAACTACAATAGAAAGCTCCAAAACATGAGCTGGTTCTACTACATACATGTGAACATGTTGTCCAAGACAAGCATGACCACATAGTATTCTTATAATCAAGCACTACCAAGTCCAGGTGGGGAACCATCATCTATGGTAGCGAAGTCTTGTGCATGTACCTTTGGGTCCTTAAGGGTTAGCACTTAAGAACTTCTTTCTCTTGAACAAATCAATCAGTGACTTGGTGTGCTAGGGAATATATGGAGTGGAGGTAATTAATCTACCGAACCATAGAATACATTCAGACATGCATAAATGACTTGGGACAATTCCAGAGGAAACAAAACAAACCTTTCTCAAATTGATGGTGGCAACTTACATCAAATGCACATGAACTGGAAAGTCACTTCTTACACCAAACATATACTTCAAGCACGAAACATGAAGATAATGCTTATAAAAGTTTCCAACACTAAATTAAATGTCATCCCTGGATCTCAGATGGTCAAGTCTCTGTGCTTAAGTGTCATCCCTAGATCGGTATGCTGACACACACAGTACTCGAGGATTTATAACAGAGGTAAATCACATGTATAATGTAACGTAAATACTATTACCTCAATCCAAATAGCGGAAGTAACAAGGTTGTGGATTCCCATCAACACCAACGGCAAAGTTGAGTGTAGAAATCGTAACCCTAACGTATCACTTACTCATCGTAAGAAGTCCTGCAACATGAGACGTTGCAGCCACAAAGGGTCAGTACATTGAATGTACTGGCAAATTCACACCATAGAGAATGATGAACAATGGCTATCACTACATGCATATATGGCTGGTGGAAAAGCTCTATGGTTATAATGTTTTTGCAAAAAGCCAATTTTCCCCTACTGTAAAGTAATAAATTTTATTTAAATATCATGGTGGTTGTTAAACATTGAGAATGGTTGACAGCATTCTCAATCCCAATTAAGCATCATCATTAAAACCCAACAAAGTTAATTAAAGTAACGTGATGAGATCAACATGATAATCCAAGAACTAGATACTCAAGATTGTCCATAACCAGGGACACGGCTAACCATGATTAGTTTGTACACTCTGCAGAGGTTTGTGCACTTTTCCCCACAACACTCGATCTCCTCCGTTGGATTTCTCGCACTACATCGTGTTTGAGAAACGGATGACCGAGACATAGCCTTTCAGAAGCGTTAGCACCTTATGATGGGTAGACCGTACCACCTACATCCCCTACATCTGCTAGTCTACCACTGTAAGAGTTCACACGACTTAATCAACTATGCTAGAGCCCATGATAGCTTGTGGCTGCACACGGAAGTTTCTAGTATGAATAATCTCATGATCCCTTTGAGCCTGGGTGGCGGTCCATAAAAAAAACAGGAAATCCTGGAATACCCAGGTGCCTAGACAGGCAATCGCTGGAGTACCCAGGTGCCTCAATCCACCCAGATGTGTGTTAAAGTTGCCACCTTAAGTAAACCATTAATTAACAATCTCACATCTGTCATGAATACTCTCAAACCCAATCCACGTCTACGAGCATAGCATAACAATATAAGCAACGTAATAGTAACTCCCAAGGTTTGATAATAACAGGTGAATAGGTACTACCTCAACTACTTCCCATCCCACAATTTAATTCAAATCCTAACCATGCAATTGTTTGAGGATGAAACTAATGCATAAAAACTAGGTATGAAAGGGATATGATCAAAGGGTGAACTTGCCTGCAATGTTGATGAAGATGATTCGCACTCATAACTCTTGATAGTTCTACTCGTCACACTACGGTCAATCTATCGTAAGCAAGCAATAGTAACCACACATAAGCACTCACTCAAAAGATCCGAAAGATCGAAGAAGACGATTCGGAAAACATCAAAACCAAGCAAATAACTCTTGCAACACAAAACAATTTCTAACAGTACCAAAATTATATGAATTTGGCCTTATCAGAAAGTTTTGGTCAAGAGCTTCGATATGCAAAAATAATCAACTCAAACGGAGCTACGAAACTCAAGTTACGATCAAATGAAGTTTGAATTCAAATCTGGTTTAATTCAAAGTTTAAACATTTCAAAAACATGTTTGAGTTTGATTACTAGATAGATGGGATCATAACGAAGAAGTGGGCATTGGTTTCGTCAAATTTGAATGAACGAGTAAAAAGTTATGCTATTTGAAAAATCAGGGTCAAGCTGTTTTATGGAAGAAAAATAGCTACGGTTAAGGTCTAACGTATAAATACGTAGACTAATTGATAATCTAATTATTCTATCGTACTAGTCTAGAAAATAATAATATATGGAGATAAAAATAAAAAAATAAAAAATACCTCTATAAGGCAGAGAAAAGACGACTTTGGAGAGAAGAGACAATTTCCAGAAGTCGCGCCGGAGAGGAGAAATATATTTTTCTTAAATGAATCTAGTCAAACCAAAATATTGATTTGACCCGAATCAGATGATTTTTGGAGGCTCTATGTTTATATATTTATTGGTGGAAAAGAGGCTTAGAGGTCAAAGGCTAAGCAATGTAGGACTAAACATAGACGAAAATATACGAACAGAGATGCGCGGTGCGCCATGGGCCAAAAGGCGCACACTGTAATTTTTTTTTGAGCAATAGAAAAGCAAAAGAAAAACTATGGAAAAAATACGGGGAAGGAATATGGTCGGCTGGGCCTGGCCCATATAGGATAAAGAAAAAGAAAAGATGGGGCGCCCTCTGGTACTATGATGCGCACGTGGGCGATAGTTAGTTTCAGGTGCGCGCGCAGTTTTTGTTATTTGTTTTTTTAACAGAAAGTGATAAACTAAAAAAATAAAATAAAACTAAAACTTAATATAGACATATTATATATCAAAATTTTCAAAAAAGATTTTCTAGAAGGTGATCATTTTCCTAGCATTAAATAAAATTTACACAAATTCAAATAATTCAAAGAGTGCTACTAGTCTAATAAAATCCAATAAAAATCATTATAAAAATACCAAAATTATATCAAATTTATTTCTCTCTAATTTTCTGATGTAGGGAATCATGTTACCCTATTTTCCGTATATTTTATTTTTGGAAAAAAATAATTTAAAAAAACCCAAATAATTCCAAATTGAAAATAATTTCAAAATGATTTTAAATTTTGATCCTTTGAAACTCCCAACTCATATTTCATATAATTTGAAGAAGTCATTTTATCTTCTCTCATGAAAATCATTGAGCTCATGAAGTTTATGAATTGAAATATTTCTAAATGAAATTCAAATATTTTCAAATACCCTTTCATTTAATTAAATGGAAGAAGTCATATCATCTTCGCTCAAGGGTTTTGTATTTGAAAAGAATTTGAATTCATGGTGATCAGATTGCAAAAATGAAAGTTTGGGAAAGTCCCTTTTATTCCCTCTCATTTAACTTTCAAAGATTTTAGAATTTCACTCAATCAATCACCCAACAATCAAACAATCAACCAAATGTATCTATTTATTATAACATTCCAAAATTTAGAATTTTGGGATGTTACAAACCTACCACCCTTAAAATGAATCTCGTCCTCGAGATTCGGAGAGCCTAGAAAGAAATAGGTTAGGTTTGGGGTCATCTCAAAATCCATCGATCATCACAGGGGGTCTGGGGTGCTACCACCTTTAGAAACATTGTTACGGTTCCATCAAAACTCATATACTTCATCCATATTGTTAACAGTGTCGGTCTTCTTAGATCTTCAAGATAATTCCTCCTCTGGCTCTTCCTGTAGTGGCATAACCTTTACCACAATTTTACTGTACTTTCATCTTGGTAAGGTTATTCTGAGATTGGGTCTTCTTAGCTGACGGGTCTGGCGTCAGCACTAAACAACTATCGATATCTCATGGTGGTCAAAAATTTATGGTTTCTCCTGCAGGAAATGGGTCTGGTTGATCCTCACCGTATAACCTATGGTTGGCAAAAGCTGCCTTGTACAAGGGAAAATTGCTATACCATTCTAAGGTTCAAACAAGGTTTAGATCGTCATCACTCTACTATAGGTAAGTCACTCAGATTTACCATCCCATATAGCAAGGCGAATAATAAGAGTAAGTCGGTATGGTGATCAATCCATCCCGCACCCAAATCATTACCTTGTATACGGTTTAGCGAATCTCGCATTCTAACACTCGGTCATCCTCACAAGCATTGCAGAATTTCTCTTATCAACGAACCAGGTTCGGATAAATCCATTGATTCTGCAAGCCAAACAAACATCTATCGTTTCTTCACAACTCTCAGGTTTGCGGTAATCCTATAAGATCGTCTATCGATAAAATCGTAACTTCTTCCAGGGTTTTTCCTTCAGCAAGAGTGTGCTTGCTTCTTGGCAGGTCCTAGGGCCTGTGGGTTATGGCCCATCTCATACTTGTAAACCTTGAACTCATCCTCGGGGCACCTGATCATTATTCCAACATCCAACTTCCTAGCATACTTAAAATCCATCCAATTGTGTTGTCTCCCTTCCTTCTATTAGTGCCAAACTGAGATGGGATTACTCAGACTCATCATGGAGTTTCCATTGATCCATATTTCTAACATCATACCTCCTTTATATCCAATAGGACTTCATCCCTTCATATTCTTGGGATATCCCACATATCGAGATAAAACTCGTACTTATTTTGTCCGAAGTCCACTTTGTGGAATATCATCATTGTTTCTGGGGGTTTAGTGTCCTTCCAGGGTACTACCACCCTTGAAATGCTCAAATTCTTCCATAGACCATATTTCTCATATCCTCGAAAATGGTCAAAATCTTACTTCGTAGAGTAACAACTCATAAAATCCAAATAAATACCAACGATGCTAACTTTATTGATTCTCAAATGGATACAATCTCTTGCATTTCCATTACATGCCTCAACTCAACACCTTAATATGAAAGAATTGTTTCCACTACTACCACTATATTACTTTCATTGCAAACTCAACTATTTAGCACTAGCCTCCTTCTCTTTGGGACAATCCCTGGCAAAGTGCCTTGCTCCATTACAACTAAAACATATTACTTCTGACAAGTCTCGAGGTTTCCTTTTTAGGCAACTATTGAGGTAGTGCCCTGACTCCTTGCACCTGTAATAGGTGATATGACTCAGGTCCCTCCTGGGCTCCAATCGGTTTCTCTTCCTGGACTTCTCCATTCCAATCAGGGCTTCTATTTCCTATGGGCCATATTCTACTTCCTCTGTCGGGAATTCTACTAGATCCCCATTCAAACAATTTTGGGAGATGTGTCCTTCCTCTCCACATGATTAGCAAGACTTAGTGCGGGGTTTACTCGGGTCTTCTTTAGGTGTGTCCTCCATCTCTTACTTCATCACAGCATCTTCTAAAAATTCCATGAGGGCTCCTTTCATTACTTCTTTCTTCTGCTGGATGGTTCGTTGTACCATGGGGTAAATGTGACACTGAGCAGGATAGTGGGTAGTCCCTTCACACAAGAAACAAGTAATCTGCCTAGTTGGGCATTCTTCAACTGGGTGACTTCCTTCACAATTAGGGCATTCATCCTTGTGTTCTTTATGGGTGTGTCCTATTTCTCCACAAATCTTGCATGCACAAGGTTTCCTCATATCCTTTCCATAAGGCTTCAACTTCTGGGACACAAACCGAGACTTTGGCAAAGTCAACTTAAATTCTTTCCAAGTGGTTACTCCTTGCCATCCATTCATGGTTTGGTACATCCTCCACCAAGTAGCAGCACCTCTTTCAAAGCATTGAAGAGCATGGTGGGCCATATCCTTTCCAGTTATAGGGTTATTCTTCATGTGATCCTCCATGTTCTGAATCCATCGGTCCGTCTCCAATTGACTCATCGGTCCAGATAATATGAGCTCATCTCCATTCATCCTCTATTGGGTCCAGGGGTTTTGGGGTGAGATAAGAGAGATAGAGAAGGATACACACAATACAAACAATAGTTTTAAAAAGACAGATTTTATTTTGGCTGTCGGAAAAACAACAAACAAATGGCAGCTCACAATCGTCACATCTAACATAGATATATAATAGGGGTTTGGTCTTCAAAGGTCAATAAATCTTCAAAGTCGCCAAACTCTTCAAGTGTTGCTTATGTCTCCGATGGCTTCTTCCGATCGTGCTTATCCTTCTCAAGTTCTTTTGCCAGATCATCTCTGTTGACGCGAAGTTTCTCCTGACGTCCTTTAATATCCTGGAGTTGCGTTCCAAACTTTTGGGTTTCAACCTCCTTGACATGAATCATGTCCTTCTATCCTTCAGCTCCTGACTAATCTCCGGTATCTCAAGGTTTTGCTCCTCCAGCTTGGCTACTTGCAGCTTCTGGGTCCTGAGTTCTTCATGAACTGCTTCTTTGTCAAATACGGCTTCCTTCAGATTCACCCTAAACTTCTTGATGTACTACCCCAGATCCTAGTGATACACCTGCTAAGGTTAAAACGTCATCTTTTGTTGACAGGTGCTCCATCAGCCTTCTACCATCCAATCCTTCCTAAGAAATGCTTGCTTAACTCAGCACGGTGACAATAGCATAAGCGGGCAATGACATCACGAACAACCGGGCTTCCGATCTTGTCATTTCCATGAGCTATCATTGCATAGTTGATATCTCCTGCCTTAGGGTTTCTTGACAAATCTTTGAGTTCTAATGCTCCATGTTTCGGTCTTTCTCCAACACACCTTAATCTCGGGTATTGACAGCTTCCATTGTCTGTCAAGTTCCATAAGGGTAGCCTTACTAGGTCATACTAAATCTGAAAATTCTTCATAGCCTCCAAATACTCCTAGTCTTCAGAGTCTTCAGCCGTTGTAGTTTCCATCATTATAATGCTCGAAAAAATCCTCTTCATTCTAAAGTGGTCTTAGTTGTCCGCTATCTTGTACTTCTTGAAGTGGTCTCATCCGTCGAATCTTCGTGTGGTTAAAAGGGAAAAGGGGTATGGTCTCACTAAAAGGGAATAATTGAATAAGCTCAGAAGAGAAGAGAGGTAAAAGATACTTTTGAAAACAAAGTTTTAGAGAAAATCCTTCCTATGGGCTTGCCAGTTTCTAGGGTCATGTCCTACAGTCAACATGTGATCTGATACCATCTTGTAGCGACCCGACCTCAGACGGTCAAGTCTCTGTGCTTAAGTGTCATCCCTGGATCGGTATGCTGACACACACAGTACTCAAGGATTTATAACAGATGTAAATCACATGTATAAAGTAACGTAAATACTATTACCTAAATCCAAATAGCGGAAGTAATAAGGTTGTGGATTCCCATCAACACCAACGGCAAAGTTGAGTGTAGAAATCGTAACCCTAACGTATCACTTACTCGTCGTAAGAAGTCCTGCAACATGAGACGTTGCAGCCACAAAGGGTCAGTATATTGAATGTACTGGCAAATTCACACATAGAGAATGATGAACAATGGCTATCACTACATGCATATATGGCTGGTGGAAAAGCTCTATGGTTATAATGTTTTTTGCGAAAAGCCAATTTTTCCCTACTGTAAAGGAAAAATTTTTATTTAACTATCATGGTGGTTGTTAAACATTGAGAATGGTTGACAGCATTCTCAATCCCAATTAAGCATCATCATTTAAACCCAACAAAGTTAATTAAAGTAACATGATGAGATCAACATGATAATCCAAGAACTAGATACTCAAGATTGTCCATAACCGGGGACACGGCTAACCATGATTAGTTTGTACACTCTTGTGCACTTTTCCCCACAAGACTCGATCTCCTCTGTTGGATTTCTCGCACTACATAGTGTTTGAGAAACGGATGAACGAGACATAGCCTTTCAAAAACGTTAGCACCTTACGATGGGTAGACCGTACCACCTACATCCCCTACATCTGCTACTCTACCACTGTAAGAGTTCACACGACTTAATAAACTATTCTAGAGCCCATAATAGCTTGTGGCTGCACACGGAAGTTTCTAGTATGAATAATCTCATGATCCCTTTGAGCCTGGGTGGCGGTCCATAAAGAAAATAGGCAATCCTGGAATACCCAAGTGCCTAGACATGCAATCGCTGGAGTACCCAGGTGCCTCAATCCACCCAGATGTGTGTTAAAGTTGCCACCTTAAGTAAACCATTAATTAACAATCTCAGATCTATCATGAATACTCTCAAACCCAATCCACTTCTACGAGCATAGCATAGAAATATAAGCAACGTAATAGTAACTCGCAAGGTTTGATAATAATAGGTGAATAGGTACTACCTCAACTACTTCCCATCCCACAATTTAATTCAGATCCTAACCATGCAATTGTTTGAGGATGAAACTAATGCAGAAAAACTGGGTATGAAAGGGATATGATCAAAGTGTGAACTTGCCTGCAATGTTGATGAAGATGATTCGCACTCATAACTCTTGATAGTTCTACTCGTCACACTCCGGTCAATCTATCGTAAGCAAGCAATAGTAACCACACATAAGCACTCACTCAAAAGATCCGAAAGATCGAAGAAGACGATTCGGAAAACATCAAAACCAAGCAAATAACTCTTGCAACATAAAACAATTTCTAAAAGTACCAAAATTATATGAATTTGGCCTTATCAGAAAGTTTTGGTCAAGAGCTTCGATATGCAAAAATAATCAACTCAAACGGAGCTATGAAACTCAAGTTACGATCAAACGAAGTTTGAATTCAAATCTGGTTTAATTTAAATTTTAAACTTTTCAAAAACATGTTTGAGTTGGATTACTGGATAGATGGGATCATAACGAAGAAGTGGGCGTTGGTTTCGTCAAATTTAGATGAACGAGTAAAAAGTTATGCTATTTGAAAAATCAGGGTCAAGCTGTTTTACGGAAGAAAAATAGCTACGGTTAAGGTCTAACGTATAAATACGTAGACTAATTGATAATCCAATTATTCTATCGTACTAGTCTAGAAAATAATAAAGTGCGGAGATAAAAAATACCTTTATAAGGCAGAGAAAAGACGACTTTGGAGAGAAGAGACAATTTCCAGAAGTCGCGCCAGAGAGGAGAAATATATTTTTCTTAAATGAATCTAGTCAAACCAAAATATTGATTTGACTCGAATCAGATGATTTTTGGAGGCTCTATGTGTCCATATTTATTGGTGGAAAAGAGGCTTAGAAGTCAAATGCTAAGCAATGTGAGACTAAACGTAGACGAAAATATACGAAACAGAGATGCACGGTGCGCCATGGGCCAAAAGGCCTTTAGGCGGTTCGGCTGGCCGTACACACTGTAATTTTTTTTTGAGCAATAGAAAAGCAAAAGAAAAAATATGGAAAAAATATTGGGAAGGAGTATGGCCGGCTGGGCCTGGACCATATAGGATAAAGAAAAAGAAAAGATGGGGCGCCCTCTGGTACTATGATGTGCACGTGGGCGATAGTTAGTTTGAGGTGCGCGCGTAGTTTTTGTTATTTGTTTTTTTAACAGAAAGCGATAAACTGAAAAACTAAAATAAAACTAAAACTTAATATAGACATATTATATATCAAAATTTTCAGAAAAAGATTTTCTAGAAGGTGATCATTTTCCTAGCATTCAAGAAAATTTACACAAATTCAGATAATTCAAAGAGTGCTACTGGTCTAATAAAATCCAATAAAAATCATTATAAAAATACCAAAATTAATTCAAATTTATTTCTCTCCAATTTTATGATGTAGGGAATCATGTTACCCTATTTTCCGTATATTTTATTTTTGGAGAAAAATAATTTGAAAAAAACCCAAATAATTCCAAATTGAAAATAATTTCAACATGATTTTAAATTTTGATCCTTCGAAACTCCCAACTCATATTTCATATAATTTGAAGAAGTCATTTTATCTTCTCTCATGAAAATCGTTGAGCTGCATGAAGTTTATGAATTGAAATATTTCCAAATGAAATTCAGATATTTTCAAATACCCTTTCATTTAATTAAATGGAAGAATTCATATCATCTTCGCTCAATGGTTTTGTATTTGAAAAGAATTTGAATTCGTGGTGATCGGAATGCAAAAATGAAAGTTTGGGAAAGTCCTTTTATTCCCTCTCATTTAACTTTCAAAGATTTTGAATTTCACTCAATCAATCACCCAACAATCAAACAATCAACCAAATCTATCTATTTATTATAACATTCCAAAATTTAGAATTTTGGGATGTTACATGGACAAGATGAAAATGTTGTCAATGGGCTCAACAACAATCCATCCAGGCAACCATATGGATGGAATTCCATAATTAAGTGAACATGGCGATAGCATTGGTCAGACCAAAAGATTTAATGATGTATGCTCAAGGGATCAACCACGAGTAAGACAACACTACGAACATCGTTGGTTCTGATTTGGTTTGACAATAGCCCATATGGAAATCAACGATTTGGGTAAGACAATAGGTCCAACAATTGATAACGAGGACCAATCAATGAAGATACCATATTTCTTCAACACACACACACAAACACAAAGATATCCCTTAGAGATGAACTAAGTTAGGCTAGAGTTTATCTTCCAACTCTCCAAGTTGTTGTTTAGCTTAACCAACTAGCTCAGGGGTATCCAACACAGATTCTTGGAGAAAGGGTGGTTTACAAGAAACCAACTTGATCACGAGCTCAACATAATACTCAGGAGACAACCTTGTGATACTTCCGAGAGGATATTCAGAAAATCACGAACCACCGATATGTTGTTAAGCTCGGGAGCATTCTTGCTTTCGAGGCAAGATGATGTGATCAAATAAGAAAGGGATTGACACAATCCTAACTCTTTGATTGAAGAGTGCACTAGTTAATATGGACTAGGTGGCACGATCAATCTTTAGATGATGATCCAATAACCAATACGCTAAGAATGAAATTATTGTCCATTAGCTACCAAGAAACAAAGTTGCTAGGAGTATTGATTTCACGCATCACAGTTCACTTGTCGGCATTCCGGTTACAATAGCACGGAACCGAGGAACGAAACAATGATGGCGAGAACTATCACTGCGTCAAGAATTCATATGAGATGGTGCAATTCTCATGACAATCCTGACATAAAGGGGGGTAGTACTCCAGGGTAGAACAGAGCAAAAGCTTGATTGGCATTTGATCTGCAGAGCACAACTACTTTGACCCAATTCTGGATATGGATGAGGTACTGGAGTTTGTTCCTCCTAGTCATTCCAGAATAGAATGGCTTGACGGACAACAAGAATAATAGGCATCGACGAACACGACCGCACACATACCCTTGACTATCAATTGATAGATGAAGGTCGGAATATAACTGAAGGGGGACAACTCAGAGAACATATGATTATCTGAGTTGTGGATGCATAGATTAGTATGTCGAACAAGTTCAACATATTTCTTCTGGAAAAGCCATGCAGAAAGGTAGAACTGGAAGAGTCACAACATAGAATCGAGAACTCATCAAGAGCACTCTAGTTGTGATCTTTCGGTTCAATGAGGAACTTCTGTCATGAATAGTTGATGGTATTTGGAAGAAGGAAATAGCACGGACCTCGAGGACTATCGCAAAGGTTACTAATATCCTGAATAAACGAGCAAACACTACCAAAACGTGGTAAGTAGAGTGAATCTTGGGCTCAAGAACCCACAAATAGAATGCCTACTAAGTAAATGGCATCACGGGATGCTTTCGTGAATAATGGCCAGAATCATCACACTGGGAACACAAAGCATGGCTAGATTACTAGGTGATCCTCTAAGACACGTAGGGTCAAAATAATAGCTCCAACATATATGTCGAGGCAACAGAGTACCTCAAATCACCCATTAGTGTGGTTAAACTGGCCCAAAGACACTTCTTGAACGGAAAGAAGAGATTTGCAAATGCATCAGACAAGTTAGAAACCTTGGATGACTCAGACATTATAATGGCTGTAAATGCTAAAAAATATTTGAGACATCCTGCAAAATGGTGGCATAACCACTCAACATCACAATATCAAGGTTCCGAGACCAATTGTTAACACACAGAAGTACTAGAAACCGAACTGAGACTTGAATCCATCAATCCTATAAGTATCTATCATAGTAACTGGTCATCCTGATAGATAGATGAGAAGGCCTAGTTCTTAATCCCCGTAGATAAGAAGAGGTTGAATCACATCAGAAGGGCATAAGGTAAAGGAGTAACAAGGGCCTTACGTTCCCTTCCACAATGAATTCCCTTATATAACTAAAGCATTTCTAGACTCAACTTCGACCAGATTGGCTTGGTAATCCTACAGGCAGTCAGGCTCTGATACCAAAGTTGTCAGGACCCGATCCTAAGTCACGCCGATCTAGCATGTAACACATCATATCACTTTGCGGCCTCATGCACGGTATTCCCATGGGTGCTACTTTTACTGGCCCGGGACCATTTGCGCCTTTTGGCTCAAGTATATGATAGTGTCGCTAGCATCCATATGTCAAAGAACCCGGGCCGACATGACTAGTTGGAAACACAAACTAGCACTAACTTACAGGGACATGCATACATGACCCAACAACGAATGTGTCGGTCATAAGCGAGTGAATCCGGGCTGTAGTAGCTGCGCTAACAGGAATCAGGAGAATCTAGGCTGTAGCAGGCTAATAGGACTCCGGTAGACACCGCATGACATTTCCCCGAAGGGACAGACACAGGAACGAAGAAGGACACATGCCGGCCAGCCTAAGTGTCGCGGAGCAGTAGCAAGCTACCATGGCTTAGTGGAAGCACTAGGAAAAATTTCCCTGTAAGATAGGCTACCAAGGATAAACAACTAGGTTGTCGGCTCCCACACATACCAAGCATTTCAAATCATACACACAATATGCTCGATATGTGCAAGTACAACATGGCATCACAACAAAACTCTACAACTCAAAGTATTTATTCATTAGGCTCCGAAGAGCCAGATATTACAAACATGGGTATGATGACCCAGCATTCAATTCATATAAGCAAGAAGCACATGCGGAAGCTTAACTTGTTTGAGTACAGACAACTAAAAATGAAAAGGCAGAGAAGCCTGACTATCTACAAGACCATGCCGAGGGCACAAGATCGTAGCCGAGGTAACAAGCTAAACGTCAAAGTCCATGTAGAACTACTAGCGAGACTGAAGTCTCTCTGCAAAAACATAAATTAAGAAAACGTGAGTACAAATGTACCCAGCAAGACTTACATCACAACTAGCTACATATGCATCAGTATCATCAAAGGGGGTGGTGGAGTTTGACTGCTGTAGGCCAGCTTTGACTCGGTGGCTATCCTGAACTACGACTGCAAGTAACTCTTTTGGGGTGGCGCACTCGAGTCCACATATTCACCAATTAATACACCACTATGGACCGCTCCCGTCTCCCTACGAGAACGCCATCCGGAGCACTCACGCTTATCTTGCGCATTTTAGAGTATCCACTTTCACTTGTCTATGAACTATATAGGCAACCCAGAGGTCCTTTACCGCGGACGCAACTATTCAAATAGATCATTTATAACCCTGTAGGGGTGTACTTCTCCACACACGCTCTAGCCACTTACTGCCATGTACACGTCATGTATGTCGGCAACGTTCAAGCGGAAGCCTGGCGAGGGTGTCAGCCACGACCTGACTAACCACACAAGTATCTAGTCCAATTTTATCGCCTATTCGGGTTCCATCCGCAAGGAGATCCGGCCGGGGTGCCGCTCACAGCCCCAAATCATGTGAGGAGGGTTCCCAAGCCCACCAAGTGGGCGATGCTTGGTACACCGTGCCACTGCACCTAGTCTGTCCCAAGCCCACATATACCGGGTGCCACTTGGTAGACTACTAGAACTACCTACAAACACCAGAAACTAGTTGCAACTCCTGGATAGAGATCAGGTTGATTAATAAGTTGAGAGGGGTCGAGTTACGGGAACCCAATGTGTGGTAGTAGTTGTTCATGGATCACAAACACAGAACTCGGTTCCCGAGGACGGTGTCAACGAGACAACCCACCATGTACTCCCACATGGCCTCTCACCCCTACCTTTACCAAATCGTGTTCACACACTTAGCTCTCAATAGTAGGACATGTTCACAACTTTCCAATTCATCCCCGATGAATCAGACCTGACACAACTCTAAGAAATAGCAGGCATGACAAACAAGCATGAATGAGTACGCACATCAGGGCTCAAGCAACTCCTACTCATGATAGTGGGTTTCATCTATTTTACTATGGCAATGACAGGTCATGTAGAGGAAAGGGGATCAACTACTGCAGCATATAACAGTTGAATGTTGTTGTCCTAATGCAGTAAAAGAGAGCAGGAGCGAGAGAGTAGGATTGTATGAGAATGAACAAGGGGGTTCTGCTTGCCTGGCACTTCTGAAAATGGTATAGCTCTTCATTAGTGTCATCGAACTCATCGTCGGAACAACGTCTACTGACAGGGGACAAACACCGGTATACAAGAAACAACACAATCAATGCAATGCAACAATATGATGCGTGAATGTGACATGGAAATATGTTCTTGATTGAGCTAATTGTCACACCTTGCATTTTGTAACATGTCATTTGCATTAATAAACCATGAAAATTTGGTCCAACAAAAACTTTTGCATTATTTGGCTTTTATTTTGAAGTTGGTTTTCTCTTGTGGTTTTTCAAGTGCTCTTTGAAGTCAGCTACTCCACCTTCTATGCTTCATCTCCTTGTCCCAAACTTCTGCCCACTGATCATGCCATGTTTATAGAGCAATATAGTATTTTCTTACAAACATAATTTGGCCAAAAAGTATTTTCAAAAATTAGTTTTCCAAAAACCCCTGTATTGAGGTTTGCACTGCAAATACTTAATTAAGGGCAGTAAAAATAGTTCCAAAGATATATTTGTCACCTATTAGATATAGGATACCCAGAAACCACAAAAATATAATTTTGAAAGTTATTTTCCTATTTTATTTAAAGGATTTCTCTTAAGGCCACAAATGGTCTTAAATAGGTTAAAATTATTTAAAAGCTTTAAAAATATTTGAGAAAAATTAGGGAGACTCAATGGACATATATTTTCCATATATATGAGTTTCAACATATGGTTATGATCAAAATATTGGACAAAACCACCCAAAACTATTTCTGCCCATTTCAAGGATTTGAAATATTTCTACAGGAAATATTTTCAGAAAAATACAAGGAAAATCCAGCAAGTCACAAATGCATATTGTAATCACCTTGCAAAGCCTCATGCCAATTAAAGTCATTTTGGGTCACCAAAATGCCCCAAACCCCTCTCTGACCAGAACCATATTTGAACAAGTTTGTACTACCAACTTTCTCTCCTTGACCCCAACTTTTGTGAGCATGTTCACATGACCAAATGAGGCCACTACACCAAGTGGTGCATCAAGGAGAAGTGATTTGCTCAACTAGATCTACACAAGTCCATTTCTGCTAATTTCTAGGGTTTACAAAAGTTGCATTGGCAACTTTGCCCAAATAAAATCCAAATTGGTGGAAGGCCCTAAATATATGTGTCATTTCACCCTGTGGAATCGCATGGCAAATCGCAGCCATCTACTTGCCCAAACCAGCATCAAACACCTTCTACCACTTCACAAAAATCCCATTTTTGGCCTCTTCCACTAATCTCCGTAGGCTCAACTTTTTACCACAACACCTCCTAGTTCCCCTCTAGCACCTGTGTGCTTTGCTGCCCGAGGAAACAATGATGAAGGGGGGAGAACCCCATTTTTCTTCTCTGGACAGCAGATTTCCCTCTCTCTCTCAGCCTCCTTCTCTCCCCTCAGCTTTCCAGAGCATCCAAGGCTCGTTCCAGCTTTTGCCCATGCCCCCTGCAGCCTCCAGACACAAGTGGATGCGCGCGGACGCGGGAAAGCCGCGGATGCCGGCCAAAGTCGCGCTCTGGAGCGCCTGGCAGGGCACCCGACCGTTGACGCCGCGTCTCCCGGCCACCTCGAGCCTCCCCCGCGCGCCAGTCGATGCCCCTCGACGTCCGCTCCACGCCAGCAGGCCGCCCAATTGCTCCCGTGCTCCCCCTCTCTCTCCTGCAGCTCGCGCCAGAGCGCCACCCCACTCGGCCAATGCTTGCGCCACTCCTATGGCCCGCCAGCAGCTCGCCCCGCTCCTCCTCTCTCTCCCTGGCACCCTACACCACTCCCACGAACACCCCCGAGCCCCCCATTCCCTTTCTAACGGCCACCCGAGCCGATCCCGCGGGAACCCGTAGGCCGTGCCCACGGTGGACCTCGGACAGCCCATAAAAGGCGACCCCAAGCCTCTCTCTCGCTCCCTGTCGCTCCCCCCACACTCTTAATCCACCTCCCACACCACCCATTGGTCTCCAGAGCCACTCGAGCTCGAGATCGAGTTTGAGCCCCGCCGCCTGGGCTCGTCGGCGTTCGCACGGTACAGGCCTCCTCCGCCCCCGTTTTCTCTCGATCCGGAACCACACGGCCACGCTGACCCTTTCCCCTCTCTTCCCCACTCTTTTTGCAGTCGGGAACGGCTGGAGCCATCGACGCCCGAGGCACCTCCGCTGTGTGACCTCGCCACCGGCGAACCAGGCTGCTCCGGCGACCGTCTCCACCACCACCCGAACGGCGACATCCTCCCAAGTCCAACGGTACCAACAATGCATCTCCCCGTGCCCTATATCGCCGCCGGCGAGCTCGCCGTTGCCTCTTGACGGAGGTAGACGACGACGGCAGTGGGCCGTGCCCGTCAGCGTCACGCCCTGACGGGTGGGATCCACCCGTCAGGTTTAAACGCACGCGCGCGCGTGCACCGGTTCGCCCGTCAGCAGAAGGCGTACCCCGCCTTTACGCCTTCGACGTGGCGGCCTCGCGCGGGCCTATTTCTCCTCTGGGCCACTGCCCCTGGCCTATCTGGCCCAATGGCACAGCGCCACTTTTCCTTTTTCTTTTTCTGACAGTATTCCAAAAATTCCACAGGATTAAATAATAATCCAAGTGCAACAATTCCAATTCCTAAATTCCCAGAATATTGCAACCTATTTAATGGTGCAACTTTCATTCAAATCCAGCAACCTTTTCTTCACTATAAATATTTAAATGTGATTTTGAGCATTTAAATATGCCTTTGTAAATCCATTTCTCCTATTCTGCTACACCAAATCCAAAACTAGGAATTTTCCCCTTCTTAGTTTCCAACCTAGTATTTTTCAAAAATGAGTTGACATTTTTCTGAGCACTTTGGTTTTCCTGTTTTATTATTGCCTTATTTTCTCGTTATTATTTTGCGACGATAGATTGCGTTGCTGACGAAGGAGTTGGACCAGAAGACTTTGAAGACCCAGAAGACTTTGTTGAGCCAGGCAAGCAGCCCTTTGACCATGTCTATGAAACCTTTTTTTATGCATGTCATATAGCACTTTATTAGTGTTGTTTTGAAATCATGATGAGATGGTAACCACTTTGGTGGGTTGCCTCCGTTACTTCCTCATTGCTACTTGCATTGTGCATTACCCTACCTCCTTATGAGGGTTATGCCGCTGGGAGTAGATAGGATGCTAAAGTAGTTGCTACGCAAAAAGGGACGGGAACATGCATGGTGATGGAGACAAAGTATTTTCAAAGGACTTTTCGAAAACCCCGTCGGGTGCCACTTAAGCCTGAGGGAGATGATGAGTTGGGTAGCCACTTGATGACGAAGTGGTGTACCGAGGCAAGTGTGTGTGTTGTTTTCAAAAATGGATTGGTTTAAGTTGCGACCTTTATTCCAACCTTACATGCACAACCACTCTACCCTTATATGGGAAAGGGCATTATTGATTACCTAGGCCGATACTAGCTTGGAGCCCACATTACTAGTGACGGGAGAGTTGTTGGTGCGCTCTCTCGGGACAGGGTCGTGCCAGGTAGGGCGGCCATGACTATTTTCACAGGGCACCGGATACACCGTTGTGTCCCCTCTCGGGTGTTACGATCTTGAGCGAGTCTCGTATGATGTACATCGTGACGATACAGAACAAGGAGTGGACTCCTTGTTAGTGTCGTCTAGGGAAAGATAGTGATCGGGTGCTTACCCTGGGTACTTGAGGTACCGCAGGTCGTGGATGACACGGAAGTTCCCCGGATCTTGTGGGTAAAGTGTGCAACCTCTGCAGAGTGTAAAACTATTCGAATAGCCGTGTCCACGGGCAAGGATAGTTGGGTAACCTCTCTTGGGCTACGTCCACATGTTTACAAACTAGTGTGTGTGTTCGGGATAAATGGGGAGAACTACTTGGGTCAAGTCAAGGACTTGACATGATTGAGTTGGGTTGGTGCCCACTCTATTTATGTTGATATGTATAGCCTGTCCTCATGGTTACTTGAATTCTCCTGATGCATGTCTTGCAAGTTGTTGAACATGCCATTGCACTCAAAACTAGCTTTCCGCAAAAATTTACATATATCATGCATTGTTGTACCTTGAACCAAAACATGGGTTGCTTGCGAGTACATTCAAAGTACTCATTGGCTTGCCATTGGTTATTTAATTGGCCAGTCATGGAAGAACAAGAGTTCGAAGAAGAATTCTTTGGAGACGAACATGCGAACTAGGAAGTTTCCCGTCAGAATGCCTGTAGGGTTAAGGCAGATGGCATGGGTTCTACTTATCGACGAAGATTTCCGCTGCTTGTGTTTCATTTGATGTTCAGCCCTTAAGGCTTTATCTATGTAAGACTTGACCATAATGGTCATAATTTGTGTAAGACGGTATGTATGGATGTAAGACTTTTGTTATTCAGCTTCTGTGTGTTCAGTGAGCATTTTTCTCTGGGATCACTGTACACGTGCATTCGGTGATCACGACTTATGAGTCGGGGTCCCCACACAGCTGGTATCAGAGCCATCCTGATAGTAGGAAGCCTTAGTTAGCATGGACGTTAGTTAGAATGAGACTATCTACAAAAATTACCTATATACCCACGTTTTCTAAAAAAAATGTCCCAAACATAGGTCAAATTTCCTCTATTGACCCTTTCCCTTCCACTTTTGTAGATGGCCGTTGTACCCGGGGACTTCCTGACCACTGGGTTTCCCGTGCTTCTCAAGGACAGCCTCAAGAAGTGTCAGTTCACTCGAGCCCCCACCTTCTCCTACCACGAGCACTGGATCAGCAGCACTGAGAAGGAGTATCACGTGGAGGTAGTCGTGAGGGCGAACGACTCCCCGACGAGTTGGTTCTTTGAGGGACCCCAGATGGCGACCCTGCTCCTCGCCATTGAGACTGCTGCACTCAAGGCGCTGACTCGCCTTCGGGATCTTCTGCCAGAGATGGCAAGTGAGCCAGCCACTCGCTACCTGCCTTATCGTAAGGAGGGTGATGCGAGAGCAGCGCACCAGCTCCACCCATGGACGAGGGACTTCCCCTCCGTTTCCAGACCTACTTCAGCTTGTGTGCTGACAGCCTGGCACATCACTTGGCCTTGGAGTCGATGGAGCTTCGGAGGGAACTCCATGAGACCAAGGAACTCCTCCGCCTAGCTCAGACAAAGGCGGACGGGATCAAGAAGGATGGTGCACCCCCTGGGCAGCCCGTTGTTGCCTATCGAGGTGGGCGACCCCCACAGGTTACGCATGCCAAGGGATCATCTCGGCCACACCGTATGACGGCGAAGGAATACCGCAACCTCTTCACGGCGCCACCGGCGAAGCAGCGCCGTGTTCGGCTTCTCCATTCCCCCATTCCCTCAAGTGACGAAGATACTGAGACAGATGAGGATGAGGAGGAAGACCCAGAGGAGCCGGACTACGCGACCGAGCATTCCACCACTTAGACTCCGTTCAGGACTAAGATAGGCCAGTTCGTAACCCTTAAGGTAGGATAGGTCGTGTACCCCTTATGCGAAGTTGAGTCCATGTAATGGTTCAAATGAAACCATGCTGTGTTGTGCTTGCTTTCAACTTGCTTTGAGGAAGTCGTACTTTTCCTTCGGGAACTTGTAAATGACTGCATCCCCCATTTGGTTTTAATGCATGAGTTTGGCCCTTCTGGCCCTTGTTTAACTTAAGATTGTGTCACTCCCACCCCCCTTATTAGGCATCCCATCTATGTTTCTATCCCTCATGAGCCCTTGACCGCTCCAACAGGATGCCTGTTGTAACACGTACTGGTACCTCTACCCAGCAGCAAGAAGACGGAGGTTTTGCTGAAGCAGGAGCCAACCAGGACCAAGCCCGAGGACAAGCTCCACCATCGCCACCGGCTCCGAACATGGACATGGCTCAGCTCCTCCAAGCCTTCCGAGAGGAACGCCAAGCCAACACAGCAGCCCTCCAGATGATTGCTCAGGCTGTCAACCGCCAGCGGGCGGGGAACGGAAATGGACGTTCCACGTTGGCGGAGTTCAAGAAGCATGCACCACCCACCTTCATCGAGACTGCTGAACCCCTGGATGCAGACGACTGGGTCCGCACCATTGAGGACCTATGGGAACTAGTCGGCTGCACTGAAGACCGTGAGAGGGTAGCTTATGCTGCCCACTGTCTCGGGGGTACTGCCAGAGCTTGGTGGGATGGATTTAAGGTCATGCATGCTGGGCAAGACATCACTTGGAATGACTTCAAGGAAGAATTACGCAAGGCCCACATTCCTTCCGGAATCATGGCCATCAAGAAGCGTGAGTTCCGAGCCCTAAAGCAAGGAGGCAACACTGTCAAGGAGTACATGCAGAAGTTTAGTGTTCTCTCAAGGTATGCCCCTGAGGATGTTAGCACTAATGCTGCCAAAAGAGAGCGCTTCATGGAAGGCCTTCACCAAACCCTGCAGTACTCGCTTGTTGTGTGTGACTGCCCAACCTTTCCTGATCTGGTGAACAAGGCACTCATGCTTGAAGACAAGCGACGTGCTTTGGATGATACCCGTAAGCGCAAGATGATCAGCAAGGGTAGCTCCAGCAACCTGAAGCCTTGCCAATGGCAGCCAGCCCCAGTTAGGCCAACCTATCAGCAGCCAAGAGTTCCCGCACCACGCACCAACTATCAGCCTCAGCAGTATGCAAACCCCAGGCCAGCTTACAACAACCCCAATAACAACGTCGGCAAGAGCAGCAACCCCAACCAAGTCACTTGCTTTGGGTGTGGTCAGCCAGGACACTACTCCAAGTATTTCCCCAACAAGAAGCCCGACGCCCCGTGCCCCAATGCGCAGAACCAAGGACAAGGCCGTGGAATGCCACTAAGGAACCAAGCTCCCCGCAACCCTCCCAACAACGGCGAGGGTCGTGTGAATCATGTCACTGCAGAAGAAGCCCAGGAAGATCCGGACGTCGTGCTGGGTACGTTCCTTGTCAACTCAACACCTACAACTATCTTGTTTGATTCCGGAGCCACGCATTCATTTGTCACCCAAAGGTTTGCATTAAAATGTGGCATGACCCCTACACCCCTGAATAACCCTATGGTGGTACAAACCCCCGGAGCAGAGATGAGAGCCAAGATAGGATGTAAGGGAGTCGGGATTGTCATTAATGGGGTAGACTTCCAAGCAATGGATGTGATCTTAGGAATGTATTGGCTCATCAAGCACCAAGGCTTGTTAGATTGTGCCAACCGATCAATCACTGTGACTAATGACCAAGGAGTCGAAGTAAAGTTTGCTCCCAACCTCTCCTCTGCTCAAGGCACCCAAGTCAACTGTCTGACTGAAGTTGGATTGGAGCAAGTGCCGGTAGTATGCGAATACCCCGATGTATTTCATGATGAGCTACCGGGAATGCCTCCTGACCAAGACATCGAGTTCATCATCGAGCTCATGCCCGGAGTAGGACCCATCTATAAGAAGCCTTATAGAATGGGAACGAAAGAGTTAGGAGAGTTGAAGAAGCAACTGGAAGAGCAGTTGAGGAAGGGATTTATCCGCCCTAGTGCCTCCCCTTTGGGATCGCCTGTTCTATTTGTGGCAAAGAAGGACGGTACCATCCGCTTATGCATTGACTACCGCTCCCTCAATGAAGTTACAATCAAGAACAAGTACCCACTCCCCAAGATTGAAGATCTGTTTGATCAACTCAATGGGGCCAAGGTGTTCTCCAAGATTGACCTTATATCTGGGTACTACCAGCTCAAAAACAGACCCCAAGACATTCCGAAGACGGCATTTGTAACCAGATATGGCCTGTATGAGTGTACAGTCATGTCCTTTGGATTGAACAATGCCCCAGCTTACTTCATGTACCTCATGAATAAGGTCTTCATGGAATATTTGGACAAGTTTGTCGTTGTCTTCATTGATGACATTCTTGTCTTTTCAAAGACGGAAGAAGAGCACGAACAACACTTGAGGATGGTCCTAGACAAGCTTCGAGAGCACCAACTGTATGCCAAGTTCAGCAAGTGTGAATTTTGGCTGCATGAGGTTGGATTCTTGGGTCATGTTTTGACTAAAGAAGGATTGTCAGTCGATCCCGCTAAGATTGAAGCCGTGACTGAATGGCAATCCCCAAGCAATGTGAAGGAAGTCAGAAGCTTCCTCGAACTCGCGGGGTATTACCGCAAGTTCGTTGAAGGATTCTCAAGCATTGCCCGACCCATGACTCAGCTCTTGAAGAAGGCCAAGAAGTTTGAATGGATGCCTAAGTGTGAAGAGAGCTTCCAGGAGCTGAAGAAGAGATTGACCACTGCCCCAGTTCTGGCCACACCAGATATACACAAGGAGTTTGTGATATACTGTGATGCATCAAGAACCGGACTGGGAGGTGTTCTGATGCAAGAGGGAAGAGTCGTAGCTTACCTTTCAAGGCAACTACGGCCTCATGAAGAGAACTATGCTACTCATGACCTTGAGTTAGCCGCTGTATTTCATGCCCTGAAGACATGGCGACATTATCTCCTAGGGAAGCGGTGTGAGATATACACGGATCACAAAAGTCTGAAGTATATTTTCACTCAGAAGGAATTGAACATGAGGCAAAGAAGATGGCTAGAATTGATCAAGGATTACGATCTCAGTGTTCAATACCACCCTGGAAAGGCTAATGTGGTAGCAGATGCATTAAGCAGAAAGGCTTGTTCCTTGAATACTATGTTTAAGGAAAAGCTACCCGCCTTGTATGAAGAACTTGAAAGCTTCGGGTTGAAACTGGTTGCACCAGGATTCTTAGCCAACCTTGAAGTCAAGCCTACCCTGATGGATGATATTAAGGAAGCTCAGAAGGGACACGAAAGTATTGAAGGCATCAAGAGGAAGATCAAGGCAGGCAAGGCCCCAGGATTCTCAAAGGATGAGCAAGGAATTGTGTGGTTTGGGAACCGCATTTGCGTACCCAACAAGATTGAGCTCAAGAATTTGATCTTGCAAGAAGCTCATGACACCCTATATTCCATCCACCCCGGAGGAACCAAGATGTATCCGAACCTAAAGGAAAGATTCGGGTGGCATGGCATGAAGAGAGAAATAGCCACTTTCGTCGCTAAGTGTGACATATGCCAAAGGGTCAAAGTTGAACATCAGCGACCCGCTGGATTGTTACAGCCTCTCAAGGTGCCCGAATGGAAATGGGATAAAGTCGGAATGGACTTCATCACTGGATTACCCAGGTCGAATAAGGGACATGACTCCATCTGGGTCATAGTCGACCATTTGACCAAAGTAGCCCAATTCATTCCCGTCAAAACGACTTACAAGGGAAACCAGCTAGCCAGCCTCTACATCAACAGAATCGTAAGCCTTCATGGTGTCCCCAAAGAGATTGTGTCAGATTGAGGAACCCAGTTTACCTCAAGGTTCTGGAAGAAGTTCCAAGAGGCCATGGGGACCAAGTTGTCCTTCAGCACTGCTTTCCACCCACAGACCAGAGGTCAGACAGAACGAGTGAATCAGATACTCGAGGACATGCTCCGAGCCTGTGTCTTAGCATATGGAGCCAGGTGGGAAGATTGCCTCTCTTTTGCCGAGTTCTCCTACAACAATAGTTATCAGTCCAGCCTCCAGATGGCACCATTCGAGGTGTTGTACGGACGCAAGTGTCGCACACCCCTCAATTGGTCAGAGACCGGAGAAGGGCTAGTCTTTGGGCCCGATATCCTCCATGAAGCAGAAGAGTAAGTCCAGCTTGTCCGAGAGCGTTTGAAGACTGCTAAGTCAAGGCAGAAGAGCTACGCTGACTCACGTCATAGACACATGAACTTCCGAGTTGGAGACCATGTCTATCTCCGGGTCACACCTCTCAAGGGAACCCAGCGCTTCCATGTCAAAGGAAAGCTCGCCCCAAGATACATCGGCCCCTTCAAGATCACTGACCGACGAGGAGAAGTGGCTTACCAGTTGGAACTGCCACCTGAACTATCCGATGTGCACAACGTATTCCACGTGTCACAACTCCGGAAGTGTCTCCAAGTCCCAGACTAGCCTGATCTTTACAAGGACGTCAATCATCAAGCCATTGACCTTCATCCTGATTTGGCTTACCGTGAGAGGCCCATCTGCATTTTGGATGAGGCTGAGTGATGCACTCGAAGCCGCATGATCAAGTACTTCAAGGTCCGGTGGAGCAACCACTCTGAAGCAGAAGCAACCTGGGAACGTGAAGACTACCTTAGATCCGAGTTTCCATATCTTTTTAAAGCCTAGTTTAGGAATCTCGGGGACGAGATTCTTGTAAGGGGGTAGGTCTGTCACACCCGGCATTTTTTAACATGTCATTTGCATTAATAAAGCATGAAAATTTGGACCAACCAAAACTTTTGCATTATTTGGCTTTTATTTTGAAGTTGGTTTTCTCTGTGTGGTTTTTCAAGTGCTCTTTAAAGTCAGCTACTCCACCTTCTATGCTTCATCTCCTTGTCCCAAACTTTTGCCCTATGATCATGCCATGTGTATAGAGCAATATAGTATTTTCTTGCAAAAATAATTTGGCCAAAAAGTATTTTCAAAAATTAGTTTTCCAAAAACCCCTGGATTGAGGTTTGCACTGCAAATACTTAATTAGGGGCAGTAAAAATATTTCCAAAGATATATTTGACACCTATTAGATATAGGATACCCAGAAACCACAAAAATATAATTTTGAAAGTTATTTTCCTATTTTATTTAAAGGATTTTTCTTAAGGCCAGAAATGGTCTTAAATAGGTTAAAATTATTTAAAAGCTTTCAAAATATTTGAGAAAAATTAGGGAGGCTCAATGGACATATATTTTCCATATATATGAGTTTCAACATATGGTTATGATCAAAATATTGGACAAAACCTCCCAAAACTATTTCTGCCCATTTCAAGGATTTGAAATATTTCTACAGGAAATATTTTCATAAAAATCTAAGGAAAATCCAGCAAGTCACAAATGCATATTGTTATCACCTTGCAAAGCCTCATGCCAATTAAAGTCATTTTGGGTCACCAAAATGCCCCAAAACCCTCGCTGACCAGAACCATATTTGAACAAGTTTGTACTACCAACTTTCTCTCCTTGACCCCAACTTTTGTGAGATGTTCACATGACCAAATGAGGCCACTACACCAAGTGGTGCATCAAGGAGAAGTGATTTTCTCAACTAGATCTACACAAGTCCATTTGTGCTAATTTCTAGGGTTTACAAAAGTTGCATTGGCAACTTTGCCAAAATAAACTCCAAATGGGTGGACGGCCCTAAATATATGTGTCATTTCACCCTGTTGAGTCTCATGGCAAATGGCAGCCATCTACTTGCCCAAACCAGCATCAAACACCTTCTGCCACTTCACAAAAATCCCATTTTTGCCTCTTCCACTAATCTCTGTAGGCTCAACTTTTTACCACAGCACCTCCTAGTTCCCCTCTAGCACCTGTGTGCTTTGCTGCCCGAGGAAACAATGATGAGAACACCATTTTTCTTCTCTGGACAGCAGATTTCCCTTTATCTCTCAGCCTCCTTCTCTGCCCTCAGCTTTCCAGAGCATCCAAGGCTCGTTCCAGCTTTTGCCCATGCCCCCTGCAGCCTCCAGACACAAGTGGACGCGCGCGGACGCGGGAAAGCCGCGGATGTCGGCAAAAGTCGCGCTCTGGAGCGCCTGGCAGGGCACCCGACCGTTGACGCCGCGTCTCCCGACCACCTCGAGCCTCCCCCGCGCGCCAGTCGATGCCCCTCGACGTCCGCTCCACGCCAGCAGGCCGCCCACTTGCTCCCGTGCCCCCTTGTCTCTCCTGCAGCTCGCGCCAGAGCGCCGCCCCGCTCGGCCAATGCTTGCGCCACTCCTATGGCCCGCCAACAGCTCGCCTCGCTCCTCCTCTCTCTCCCTGGCACCCTACACCACTCCCACGAACACCCCCGAGCCCCCCATTCCGTCTCTAACGGCCACCAGAGCCGATCCCGCGGGAACCCGTAGGCCATGCCCATGGTGGACCTCGGCCAGCCCATAAAAGGCGACCCCCAGCCTCTCTCTCGCTCCCTGTCGCTCCCCCACACTCTTAATCCACCTCCCACACCACCCATTGGTCTCCAGAGCCGCTCGAGCTCGAGATCGAGTTTGAGCCCCGCCGCCTCGGCTCGTCGGCGTTCACGCGGTACAGGCCTCCTCCGCCCTCGTTTTCTCTCGATCTGGAACCGCACGGCCACGCTGACCCTTTCCCCTCTCTTCCCAACTCTTTTTGCAGTCGGGAACGGCCGGAGCCTTCGACGCCCGAGGCACCTCCGCCGCGTGACCTCGTCGCCGGCGAACCAGGCTGCTCCGGCGACCGTCTCAACCACTACCCGAACGGCGACATCCTCCCGAGTCCAACGGTACCAACCATGCATCTCCCCGTGCCCTATATCACCGCCGGCGATCTCGCCGTTGCATCTGGACGGAGGTAGACAACGACGGCCGTGGGCCCTGCCCGTCAGCCTCATGCCCTGACGGGTGGGATCCACCCGTCAGGTTTAAACGCACGCGCGCGCACCGGTTCGCCCGTCGGCAGAAGGTGTACCCCGCCTTTACGCCTTCGACGTGCCGTCCTCGCGCGGGCCGATTTCCCCTCTAGGCCGCTGCCCGTGGCCTCTCTGGCCCAGTGGCACAGCGCCACTTTTCCTTTTTCTTTTTCTAACACTATTACAATAATTCCACAAGATTAAATAATAATTCAAATGCAACAATTCCAATTCCTAAATTCCTAGAATATTGCAACCTATTTAATGGTGCAACTTTCATTCAAATCCAGCAACCTTTTCTTCACTATAAATATTTAAATGTGATTTTAAGCATTTAAATATGCCTTTGTAAATCCATTTCTCCTATTCTGCTACACCAAATCCAAAACTAGGAATTTTCCCCTTCTTAGTTTCCAACCTTGTATTTTTCAAAAATGAGTTGACATTTTTCTGAGCACTTTGGTTTTCCTGTTTTGTTATTGCCTTATTTTCTCGTTATTATTTTGCGACGATAGATTGCGTTGCTGATGAAGGAGTTGGACCAGAAGACTTTGAAGACCCAGAAGACTTTGCTGAGCCAGGCAAGCAGCCCTTTGACCATGTCTATGAAACCTTTTTTTATGCATGTCATATAGCACTTTATTAGTGTTGTTTTGAAATCATGATGAGATGGTAACCACTTTGGTGGGTTGCCTCCGTTACTTCCTCATTGATACTTGCATTGTGCATGACCCTACCTCCTTATGAGGGTTATGCCGGTGGGAGTAGATAGGATGCTAAAGTAGTTGCTACGCAAAAAGGGACGGGAACATGCATGGTGATGGAGACAAAGTATTTTCAAAGGACTTTTCGAAAACCCCGTCGGGTGCCACTTATGCCTGAGGGAGATGATGAGTTGGGTAGCCACTTGATGACGAAGTGGTGTACCGAGGCAAGTGTGTGTGTTGTTTTCAAAAACGGATTGGTTTAAGTTGCGACCGTTATTCCAACCTTACATGCACAACCACTCTACCCTTATATGGGAAAGGGCATTATTGATTACCAAGGCCGATACTAGCTGGGAGCCCACATTACTAGTGACGGGAGAGTTGTTGGTGCGCTCTCTCGGGACGGGGTCGTGCCAGGTAGGGCGGCCATGAGTGTTTTCACAGGGCACCAGATACACCGTTGTGTCCCCTCTCGGGTGTTACGATCTCGAGCTAGTCTCATATGATGTACATCATGAGGATACGGAACAACGAGTGGAGTCCTTGTTAGTGTCGTCTAGGGAAAGATAGTGATCGGGTGCTTACCCCGGGTACTTGAGGTACCGCGGGTCGTGGATGACACGGAAGTTCCCCGGATCTTGTGGGTAAAGTGTGCAACCTCTGCAGAGTGTAAAACTATTCGAATAGCCGTGTCCACGGTCAAGGACAGTAGGGTAACCGCTCTTGGGCTACGTCCACATGTTTACAAACCAGTGTGTGTGTTTGGGATAAATGGGGAAAACTACTTGGGTCAAGTCAAGGACTTGACATGATTGAGTTGGGTTGGTGCCCACTCTATTTATGTTGATATGTATAGCCTGTCCTCATGGTTACTTGAATTCTCCTGATGCATGTCTTACAAGTTGTTGAACATGTCATTGCACTCAAAACTAGCTTTCCGCAAAAAATTACCTATATCATGCATTATTGTAGCTTGAACAAAAACATGGGTTGCTTGCGAGTACATTCAAAGTACTCATTGGCTTGCCACTGGTTATTTAATTGGCCAGGCATGGAAGAACAGGAGTTCGAAGAAGAATTCTTTGGAGACGAACATGCGAACTAGGACGTTTCCCAGTCAGAATGCCTATAGGGTTAAGGCAGATGGCATGGGTTCTACTTATCGACGAAGATTTCCGCTGCTTGTGTTTCATTTGATGTTCAACCCTTAAGGCTTTATCTATGTAAGACTTGACCATAATGGTCTTATTTGTGTAAGATGGTATGTATGGATGTAAGACTCTTGTTATTCGGCTTCTGTGTGTTCAGTGAGCATTGATCTCTGGGATCACTGTGCACGTGCATTCGGTGATCACGACTTATGAGTCGGGGTCCCCACACTAATGCAACTAGCAACAAGTTAAATGAAATTGGTTTGAACCCTAGGTTCATATTCAAACTCCATATGTTAATATTCAAAAGCCATTCTTTTGATTTGTCCTGAATAGTAGCCGACAGTTGTCCTAACATGTATGAAAATGGTACAAAAGGATAGATTGGATTTTTCTGATCATTTTTCATATGTAATTTATTTCACTCTGAGTTATAGATTAATTTCTATGGTTTTTAGAAATTTTGGATATTTTTTTTACATAAACAAATCATCTTTGATTTACTTAAAATCCCAGAAAATATTACTGCGTCAGCTCTGCATCACCGTGACGTCAGCTGGTCAACTGGCGGTCCAGGTCAAACCTAACACTGGGACCCGCGTGTCAGTGACTCAGAATGTTAAACAGAGCAATTAGTGTTAAATTTAACCCGAACATGAAATTAACCATTGGTCGGGCCCACGTGGCATTGACTTACGGGAGTCATTAGTGAAGGCTTTGACCGGTTTTGACCAGCGGTTAGCCGCCGGTGACAATAGGCGCGGCGGAGGGTGTGGGAAACGCTCCTCCGGCGACCACATCGACGACAGAGGGCATTTTCTTGAAGACCAGACCCGCGCTCGTCGACTGGTGCAAACGGGGTAGCCGGAGGTTCATCGGAGCGACGGAGGCTAGCTCAACGGTGGCGGCCAGTGCTCGGACCTCGGTGAAACGGCATTGCAGCGCACGGCAGGAGCAAAGGTAGAGTGTTATAGGATCTTGACGGCGCACTGAGCTCATTGTTGTGCTCGGTTGCGGCCATATCTAGCTCTGTCCATGGCAGCGATGAGGCATGGCGACGGGGAGCACTGGCGTCCGTGAAACTACGGCCTAGAGGACGCAGCAAGCAACGGGTTTAGGGGAGGAGGAATAGAAGATCACAACGATCATGATGGGAAGGTCAGTGGGCGCGGGGGAGGTCCGGAGCGAGCAGGGCGGCGTTGGCGATCTCGGCGACCCGAGGAGGAAGAAGAGGTCAGGGGCAGCACTTCGGGGCATCCGGTGTCTTGCAAGACGATGGAGAGGTCGATGGCGTCGAGTGGGAGCTTTGGGACACGGCAGTGAGGCCCGGGGTGCGCGGTGGCTACTGGTATGGCGTCGCTGCGGTCTCTAGTGCGCTCGGGGAAGACAAGGAGAGGGAGCCACAGGAGGGGGAGGAGCACAAGGAGAGTGGGAGGCGGCCGAGGGGGTCACGTGGCATGTGTGGAGGCATCCAGACCATCGAGGACGCATGAAGGCAGGGTGGAGGTAGCCGGGCACGTCGCGGCCACACGCCTCGCGTCCTTCTGGCGCGAGGTAGGCCATGACTGGCAGGGGGCCAGGTTGGCTGGGCTTGCAGGTAAGTGGACCTGGGGTCCTTTCCCTCTCTCTTTATAATTCTTTTATGTTTTCTATTTTATTTTTGTCTGTTTTGATTTAGCAAAAGTACTAAACCATTTTCATAAATCCTGGAAGAAATTGTGGGTACATATTGGAATATTCTCAATAGCCCACAACTGCTTTCAGGATTAATTGGGCATTTAAAATATTTATAGCAGTTAAATTTCCAAATTCAAATACTCTATGGATTAATTCTAAAATCCAAAGTGGCCTAGAAAAATGTGAACCATTTTTGGCAGGGGTTCTAGACCAATTCAAAAATGATGATCTTTTCCAAAGGCATTTTGGGTTCATTGAAAATGATTTTTATTTGAACCTAGTTGGATTCATTTGTGTTAGGGTTTTGATCAATCCCCATTTCAAGTTTAAATGCAATTTAAACATGATGCAACACATGACTAGCTAGCCCAGAGCATACCAGAACTAGGGATGTGACACACATCGAGCACGACAAAAGAAGGAGTCGAGCTCGAGCTTGAGCCAAGCAGCTGGCAAAAAATGCGGGAAAACCATTCCCTAGCTGGAAGAACAGGTGGCGCAATCAATCCCCCAGCTTGTGTTACCAACACACGAGAGTACCGGCGCCGGTCAACTGATAATAACCGACGAGCACAGAAGCCATGCTAAAATGCTTGGTATCACTATTGGACAACCTCCTCAAGATTGAGCCCATGTCTCCGCTTATAGAGGAGGACATAAAACAAAAATATGTCCGCGGCGAACCTTTGGTCGAGCCTGAGGAGGTCAAGAACCTCCCAACGAGAATGTATGAATTGCATGATTGGTACATGAAAATTACCGATGGTTCCAATCAAGAGTCCCTCATGGTGAACGTCAAGTAAGAGCATTACTTGCATGCGCTAGCTTTGTCCATTGAGTATGCAGAACTATTTCAGCTATTCAATCAAAGAGCACTCGCAAATGTCTCGGCAGTTGCTATTGTTTGTAAGTGATTTCTTTCTGTAATTTGAGTCTCAAGCTAGCTGTAGTGCTCATTGATCGATCATTACCTGTAATTATCCTCACTATATTATTTTCTGTGGTATTATGCAGGATGAAGATGTATGAAATGAAAAAAGCTGGACGCTATGGCATTGGGTTCATTGATCCAAATACCATTAATGAAGACACATGGAAATTGGACTGGTATAAAGGAGATGTAGAGAGAAAAAATGCTAGAGTTCTTGAAGCGCCTCAATAGCAATGAACATATACTACTTCCCTAAAACTTCCTGTGAGTCACACTGTCTTGTACTAGGAATTCTATTTTTGCTTACTAGCTAGCTAGAGTTTAATAATTAAGTGTATAGGGTTTAGGGTATAGTTGATGAGTGTTATGCACATGCCCGCTTAATTAAGACATGCAAATGTGTGCGCATGCAGTTACCACTGGATCTTGTTAATCATTAAAGTTGAAGAAGGAACAGTTGAAGTACTGGACTCACTACTTAAAAAACAAAGTGACTACTCAATCTTGAAGGGGATTGTCGACAGGTAGTTTCAATCATTATTAACTATATGTCGGCCTCTTTAGTTCGTCATTTCCTGATATCAAATATTTAGTAACTCCTTTATTCATTTTCTTTGCCGGCGGGCAGGGCTTGGGAAAAGTTCATCAACGTGACTCCAGGCCAATGCCAAAAAAAGTTGTCTTGGTTTCGACCCAAGGTAAGTAATTAAGTAGTACTAGCTAGCTACCATCTCTTTAATTCTTGTTTCAATGCCATTATAATTATCATGCTGGATTAATTATTGTCCGATTAAATTCTATTCTCGTAAAGGCCCTGAAGCAGGCGCCAGGGACTGAAGTGTGTGCATACTAAGTTTGCGAGAACATTCCCATGATGGTGTTCGAAAGGAGCAGATCTGATAAACAACTATGGGTACGTTTGCCAGAAAACTATGCACAATTTTTACATCATTATCGATATCTAATCACACAACTAATACATGCATATTAATATCCTTCTGAAAAGTTCAATGAGACGCGGGATCAGTTCCTACCAACGAAGCGCATATGAGCACTTCAAGAGGAAATAACGGGATTTTTGCTCGACTAGGTCATAGATCCCAAAGGAGAATGCCATTACCCGCTACCGCCCCCATGAACCACTCCCAATTGTCATCGTGCTCCGAAGGCACCAAGGAAAATGCCACTGGCTCCGAAGCCAACATGTAGGAGAAATTGTATATACGTAATTGTATATATATACATGTGTGTATGTGTGAATGGTGGTTGTGAGACATTATATATATATATATATATATATATATATATATATATATATATATATATATGGTCGGTTCTACGAGAAATTCTATTTATATATATGCATAACGTGTACAATATGTAGTATCGTAAAATACATGCAAATGAAAAAGAATTAAATGGAAAACACAAAATTAAAGGAAAAATAAATCGTTAAACCAAAACCCCCCAAACATTTTAGTACCGGTTGGTGTTACCAACAGGTACTAAAGGGCTCCCCGCCCTCGGTGCTGGCTCGTGCCATGTGGTGGCCCTTTAGCGGTGGTTTGTGCAGAACCGGTACTAAAGGGGGGGCCTTCAGTCCTCACCCTTTAGTGTCGGTTACAAAACCGGCACTGAAGGGCCTTACGAACCGGTGCTATAGCCCGGTTCTGCACTAGTGCGACCTAGCAGTAGGGGTATTCATTATTCGTGTGCGTAATTCCTGGTGGATCCGAGCTGTCAGCGGGGGGAATATTGTTGTCAGGAGGAGGCCCTTCTGGTGGGTCCCAGCTGTCAGGAGGAGGAATGATTATTTTGCCTGTAATAAGGAGGTACTTCCTACATGCAAAAAAGGAGGCACTTCCTTGTGTGGTGCCGTGGACCCAGCTGTCAGCCTCTTGGTACGTCCATTTTGCATCATGTTTTACTACTTTTATTTATAATGTTTTTATGCATAATAATGATTTTTGGAGTAATTATAATGCCTTTCCTCTCATAATATTCAAGGTACACACAAAGAGGGAGAATTCTGGCAGCTGCAAGTCTGGACCTGGAAAAGCTACGCCAGGCTACCTATTCTGCACAACTCCGAACAAGCTGAAACTTCACGAAGAACTTTTATGGAATATTTGAAGAATATTGGAGCAAATAACTACCGGAGGGGCCCCACCAGATGGGCACAACCCACCTAGGCGCGCTAGGCGGCCCAGGCGTGGCCTGATGGGTTTTGCTCACCCCGGGCCCACCTCCGCTGCCCATCTTCTGGTATATAAGTCATTTTGACCTAGAAAAATAAGGAGAGGACTATCGGGACAGAGCACCGCCGTCTCGAGGCGGAACTTGGGCAGGAGCACTTTTCCCCAACGGTGAAGCAATTCTGCAGGGGAACTCCCCCCCCCTCCCGAAGGTGGAAATCATCGTCATCATCATCACCAACAACTCTCCCATCTTGGGGAGGGCAATCTCCATCAACATCTTCAACAACACCATCTGCCATTACAAAAAAGACACATCGTGACATTTTGGGCCAAACGAATTTTTTTCTGTCATACTTATGACACTTCTATGACGATAATTGTCGGAGTAAAGGGCCACAGGTAGCCTAACCCGAGTCCCTGAACCTTTCAAGACATCGGAGCCGGCTGTGCCCCACAGGACATCAAGATGAAGCGCCACCTTCTGATGGCCAGCTGGCCCAAGCGGCCGGCTGCCAGAAGGCGGCTAAGCTCCAGATGGCGGCACCAATACGGGCCGAATCCTTGCAGGCGGCCTCCAGAGAAGCAGACTCCTAGCAGACGGCCCACGGCGCCCTCAGAGTCTGCGCCCCCATTAAGGAGACAAGACATGGTGAGGCTATAGTGTAGCCAATCACCCCCGTATCCAGGGCTGGGCGTGGCCACAGTGCTCCGTACGAGCAGAGATCTCCGCCCGGCGCGGCACTATTTCCACTCCACCCCTGACGTCACTACTGGCAGGCGGAGCCCTATTCCCAAGATGACCTAACGGTACGGCCTGCAGGCGGCGGACCCTACCAGGTAGCGAGAGCCCGGAGGACGGCGGAGGCCTGACCAGTCGGACCCGAGGGAGGCCAGCCTCCAGCATGTGGTCCTTCCCTCCCACGGGGTCTGTGCACCATTAACCAGAGGAGAGAGGAAGTGGCTACAGTGATCTCCCACAAGTCGGTGGGACTGTAGCCACGCTTCCCTGACCAAGTACACGTCATTAGCATCACGGCTACAGTAACCAGCAGCCGGCAAGACCCGCAAGTGGCAAGAGCGGCGTGTCAGCTCCGTACCAGAAAAGTCGGAGGGGCCCACGAGGCGGCGGGCCCCAGCAGCAGGCGGAGAAGCCGGCGACCAGAGACACTGATAGCCGGGTCCTACACCCGACTAGATTACTATTGTACCCCTGGGGGTAGGCCTATATAAACCCCCCAAGGCACCCATGCAAAGGGTTCCCAACCTGTTTGAACTAGACTCATACATAGAGGAAGGAGAGAGCGTGCCTGCGTTCTTCTACCTCTAGCATATAGCTCGAGGAGCACCATTGTATCCACTAGTGCCTTAGTGATCATGCGGAGACCCTGCAGAGCAAGACTAGGGGTGTTATCTCCTAGGAGAGCCCCGAACCTGGGTAAAGTACGCCTGCGTTCGTGTCTACGCCTCATCCCGCTTCCGGGCACCAGCGACATTCTACTCGCTCCCATCATGATAAGCCATCCATTGGCATAAGTCGCACCCCACCCCCGACAATAATTGTGACAAAACCGGGTATCATCATAGATGTGGTGGGCTCCTAGTTCTATGACAAAAAATCATGACGAAAAATGGGCTTTTCATCCTAGGCGGGCCAGAGACGCAGATGCATGACATTGTTTGGCCGTCCATCACGAAGAAAACGGTGGTAGAAGCGAGGGCGAGGAAAATATAGGGGGTGTTCCCGGTTACGGTGGGTGGTTGGGGGCCGAGCGATGCGTGTTTCTCTCGTACGTACGTGTGTGTGTGTGTGAGGCGTTGCGCTCTAACTGAACCCGAGCGAGGCGTTGTGCTCTAATTGAACCCGAGCTATTGCACTGGAGGCTACGCATTACTGAACCCAAGCGATCGATCGATGGCTGTTAACTGAACCCGATGGAGCGATTCCTTCGCTACTGCTGCTAACTGAAGCCGATCGATGCTGCCACTGGATGAACAGTGAGCGTGTTGGGGAACGTAGCAGAATTTTTATTATTTTCCTACGTGTCACCAAGATCAATCTATGGAGTCTTCTAGCATCGAGAGGGGAGAAGAGTGCATCTACATACCCTTGCAGATCGCGAGCGGAAGCGTTCAAGAGAACGGGGTTGATGGAGTCGTACTCGTCGTGATCCGAATCACCGATGATCCTAGCACCGAACGGACGGCACCTCCGCGTTCAACACACGTACGGAGCCAGGACGTCTCCCGCACCTTGATCCAGCAAGGAGGAGGGAAAGGTTGAGGAAGAAAGCTCCAACAGCAGCACGACGGCGTGGTGGTGGTGGAGTAGCAGTACTTCGGCAGGGCTTCGCCAAGCTCTTAACGGAGGAGGAGATGTGTTGGGGAGGGGTGGGGCTGCGCCTTGGGAAGGGGTGCGGCTCCCATGTGCCTCCCCACTATATATAGGGGTGGAGGGCGCTGGTTTCTTGCCCTCCAAGTCCATTGGGGCGTTTGCAAAGGTGGGGGAAAGAAATCTCATCATTTCCTTTCCCCACCAATTGTTATCCCCCTTTTTTAGGTATCTTGATCTTATCCCTTTGGGATATGATCTTATTCCTTCTAAGGGGGGATCTTGGTGCGCCTTGACCAGGGGTGTGGGGCCTTGCCCCCACTACCCACGTTCATGTGGGTCCCCACATGCAGGTGGGCCCCACTATGGAACCTTCTAGAATCTTCCCGGTACAATACCGAAAAATCCCAAACATTTTCCGGTGGCCAAAATAGGACTTCCCATATATAAATCTTTACCTTCCGGACCATTCCAGAACTCCTCGTGACGTCTGGGATCTCATCCGGGACTCCGAACAACATTCGGTAATCACATACAAGTCTTCCTAATAACCCTAGCGTCATCGAACCTTAAGTGTGTAGACCCTACGGGTTCGTGAGACATGCAGACATGACCGAGACAACTCTCCGGCCAATAACCAACAGCGGGGTCTGGATACCCATGTTGGCTCCCACATGTTCCATGATGATCTCATCGGATGAATCACGATGTCGAGGATTCAAGCAATCCCCTATATAATTCCCTTTGTCAATCGGTACGTTACTTGCCCGAGATTTGATCGTCGGTATCCCAATACCTCGTTCAATCTCGTTACCGGTAGGTCACTTTAATCGTACCGTAATGGATGATCCCGTGATCAACCACTTGGTCACATTGAGCTCATTATGATGATGCATTACCGAGTGGGCCCAAAGATACCTCTCCGTCATACGGAGTGACAAATCCCAGTCTCGATTTGTGCCAAACCAACAGACACTTTCGGAGATACCCATAGTGCACCTTTATAGCCACCCAGTTACGGTGTGACGTTTGGCACACCCAAAGCACTCCTACGGTATCCTGGAGTTGCACAATCTCATGGTCTAAGGAAATGATACTTGACATTATAAAAGCTCTAGCAGACGAACTACACGATCTTGTGCTATGCTTGGGATTGGGTCTTGTCCATCACATCATTCTCCTAATGATGTGATCCCGTTCTCAATGACATCCAATGTCCATAGTCAGGAAACCTTGACCATCCGTTGATCAATGAGCTAGTCAACTAGAGGCTCACTAGGGACATGTTGTGGTCTATGTATTCACACATGTATTACGATTTTCGGATAACACAATTATAGCATGAATAATAGACAATTATCATGAACAAGGAAATATAATAATAACCATTTATTATTGCCTCTAGGGCATATTTCCAACAGTCTCCCACTTGCACTAGAGTCAATAATCTAGTTAGATTGTGATGAATCGAACACCCATAGAGTTCTGGTGTTGATCATGTTTTGTTCGCGGAAGAGGTTTAGTCAACGGATCTGCGACATTCAGATCCGTATGCACTTTGCAAATATCTATGTCTCCATCTTGAACATTTTCACGAAGGGAGTTGAAGCGACGCTTGATGTGCCTTGTCTTCTTGTGAAACCTGGGCTCCTTGGCAAGGGCAATAGCTCCAGTGTTGTCACAGAAGAGAGTGACCGGCCCCGACGCATTGGGTATGACTCCTAGGTCGGTGATGAACTCCTTCATCCAGATTGCTTCATGCGCTGCCTCCAAGGCTGCCATGTACTCCGCTTCACATGTAGATCCCGCCACGACGCTTTGCTTGCAACTGCACTAACTTACTGCCCCACCATTCCAAATATACACGTATCCGGTTTGTGACTTAGAGTCATCCAGATCTGTGTCAAAGCTAGCATCGATGTAACCCTTTACGACGAGCTCTTCGTCACCTCCATAAACGAGAAACATATCCTTAGTTCTTTTCAGGTACTTCAGGATGTTCTTGACCGTTGTCCAGTGTTCCATGCCGGGATTACTTTGGTACCTTCCTACCAAACTTACGGCAAGGTTTACATCAGGTGTGGTACACAGCATGGCATACATAATAGACCCTATGGCCGAGGCATAGGGGATGACACTCATCTTTTCTCTATCTTCTGCCGTGGCCGGGCATTGAGCCGAGCTCAATTTCACACCTTGCAACACAGGCAAGAACCCCTTCTTTTAATGATCCATATTGAACTTCTTCAATATCTTATCAAGGTATGTGCTTTGTGAAAGACCTATGAGGCGTCTCGATCTATCTCTATAGATCTTGATGCCTAATATGTAAGCAGCTTCTCCAAGGTCCTTGATTGAAAAACGCTTATTCAAATAGGCCATAATATTGTCCAAAAGTTCTATATCATTTCCCATCAAAAGTATGTCATCCACATATAATATGAGAAATGCTACAGAGCTCCCACTCACTTTCTTGTAAACGTAGGCTTCTCCATAAGTCTGCATAAACCCAAACGCTTTGATCATTTCATTAAAGCGAATGTTCCAACTCCGAGATGCTTGCACCAGCCCATAGATGGAGCGCTGGAGCTTGCATACCTTGTTAGCATTCTTAGGATCGACAAAACCTTTTGGCTGTATCATATACAATTCTTCCTTCAGAAAGTCGTTAAGGAATGCCGTTTTGACGTCCATTTGCCATATCTCATAATCATAGTATGCGGCAATTGCTAACATGATTTGGACGGACTTCAGCTTCACTACGGGTGAGAAGGTCTCATCGACCCTTGAACTTGTCGATAACCCTTAGCGACAAGTCGAGCCTTATAGATGGTAACATTACCATCCACGTCTGTCTTCTTCTTAAAGATCCATTTATTCTCTATCGCTCGCCGATCATCGGGCAAGTCTGTCAAAGTCCATACTTTGTTTTCATACATGGATCCTGTCTCGGATTGCATGGCTTCAAGCCATTTGTTGGAATCTGGGCCTACCATCGCTTCTTCATAGTTCGAAGGTTCACTGTTGTCTAACAACATGATTTCCAGGACAGGGTTGCCGTACCACTCTGGTGCGGAACGTGTCCTTGTGGACCTACGAAGTTCAGTAGGAGCTTGATCCGAAGTGCCTTGATCATCATCATTAACTTCCTCTCCAGTCAGTGTAGGCACCACAGGAACATCTTCCTGAGCTGCGCCACTTTCGGTTTCAAGAGGCGGTACTTCATCAAGCTCTACTTTCCTCCCACTTACTTCTTTCGAGAGAAACTCTTTCTCCAGAAAGGACCCGTTCTTGGCAACAAAGATCTTGCCTTCGGATCTGAGGTAGAAGGTATACCCAATGGTTTCCTTAGGGTATCCTATGAAGACGCATTTTTCCGACGGGTTCGAGCTTTTCTGGTTGAAGTTTCTTGACATAAGCATCGCATCCCCAAACTTTTAGAAACGACAGCTTAGGTTTGTTCCCAAACCATAATTCATATGGTGTCGTCTCAACGGATTTAGACGGTGCCCTATTTAAAGTGAATGTAGCTGTCTCCAGAGCGTATACCCAAAATGATAGCGGTAAATCAGTGAGTGACATCATAGATCGCACCATATCCAATAGAGTGCGATTACGACATTCGGACACTCCGCTACGCTGAGGTGTTCCAGGCGGCGTGAGTTGTGAAACGATTCCACATTTCCTTAAGTGCGTACCAAATTTGTGACTTAAATATTCTCCCCCATGATATGATCGTAAGAATTTGATTTTTCTGTCACGTTGATTCTCAACCTCACTCTGAAATTCCTTGAACTTTTCAAAGGTCTCAGACTTGTGTTTCATTAAGTAGACATACCCATATCTACTTAAGTCATCAGTGAGAGTGAGAACATAACGATAGCCACCGCGAGCATCAACGCTCATTGGACCGCACACATCAGTATGTATAATTTCCAATAAGTTGGTTGCTCGCTCCATTGTTCTGGAGAACGGAGTCTTGGTCATTTTACCCATGAGGCATGGTTCGCACGTGTCAAATGATTCGAAATCAGGAGACTCCAAAAGTCTATCTGTATGGAGCTTCTTCATGCATTTGACACCGATGTGACCAAGGCGACAGTGCCACAGATATGTGGGACTAGCATTATCAATCTTACATATTTTGGTATTCACACTATGAATATGTGTAACATCAGGTTCGAGATTCATTAAGAATAAACCATTGACCAGCGGGGCATGACCATAAAACATATCTCTCATATAAATAGAACAACCATTATTCTCGGATTTAAATGAGTAGCCATCTCGCATCAAACGAGATCCAGATACAATGTTCATGCTTAAAGCTGGCACTAAATAACAATTATTGAGGTTTAAAACTAATCCCATAGGTAAATGTAGAGGTAGCGTGCCAATGGCGATCACATCTACCTTGGAACCATTCCCGACGCGCATCGTCACCTCGTCCTTCGCCAGTCTCCGCTTATTCTGTAGCTCCTGCTTTGAGTTACAAATATGAGCAACCGCACCGGTATCAAATACCCAGGAGCTACTACGAGTACTGGTAAGGTACACATCAATTACATGTATATCATATATACCTTTAGTGTTGCCAGCCTTCTTGTCTGCTAAGTATTTGGGGCAGTTCCGCTTCCAGTGTCCCTTTCGCTTGCAATAAAAGCATTCAGTCTCAGGTTTGGGTCCATTCTTTGGCTTCTTTCCGGCAACTGGTTTACCGGGCGCGGCAACTCCCTTGTCGTCCTTCTTCAGGTTCTTCTTACCCTTGCCTTTCTTGAAACTAGTGGTTTTATTGACCATCAACATTGATGTTCCTTTTTGATTTCCACCTCCGCTGATTTCAGCATTGAATATACCTCAGGAATGGTCTTTTCCATCCCCTGCATATTGTAGTTCATCACAAAGCTCTTGTAGCTAGGTGGGAGCAACTGAAGGATTCTGTCAATGACCGCCTCGTCCGGGAGGTTAATGTCCAGCTAGGACAAGCGGTTGTGCAACCCAGACATTTTGAGTATGTGCTCACTGACAGAACTATTTTCCTCCATCTTACAACCATAGAACTTGTCGGAGACTTCATATCTCTCGACCCGAGCATGAGCTTGGAAAACCATTTTCAGCTCTTCGAACATCTCATATGCTCCGTGTTTCTCAAAATGCTTTTGGAGCCCCGGTTCTAAGCTGTAAAGCATGCCGCACTGAACGAGGGAGTAATCATCAGCATGCTGCTGCCAAGCATTCATAACGTCTTGGTTCTCTCGGATGGGTGCTTCACCTAGCGGTGCTTCTAGGACATATTGTTTCCTGGCAGCTATGAGGATGATCCTCAGGTTCTGGACCCAGTCCGTATAGTTGCTGCCATAATCTTTCAGCTTGGTTTTCTCTACGAACGCGTTGAAGTTGAGGTTGACATTAGCGTGGGCCATTTGATCTACAAGACATATTGCAAAGTTTTAGACTAAGTTCATGTTAATAAAGTTCATCTAATCAAATTATTTAATGAACTCTCACTCAGATTAGACATCCCTCTAGTCATCTAAGTGATACATGATCTGAGTCAACTAGGCCATGCCCGATCATCACGTGAGACGGACTAGTCATCATCGGTGAACATCTCCATGTTGATCGTATCTTCCATACGACTCATGTTCGACCTTTCGGTCTCTTGTGTTCCGAGGCCATGTCTGTACATGCTAGGCTTGTCAAGTCAACCTAAGTGTATTGCGTGTGTAAATCTGGATTACACCCATTGTATGCGAACGTTAGAACCTATCACACCCGATCATCACGTGGTGGTTCGGAACAACGAACCTTCACAATGGTGCACAGTTAGGGGGAACACTTTCTTGAAATTGTTATGAGGGATCATTTTATTTACTACCGTCCTTCTAAGCAAAGATGCAAAAACATGATAAACATCACATGCAATCAAATAGTGACATGATATGGCCAATATCATATTGCTCCTATGATCTCCATCTTCGGGGCGCCATGATCATCCTTGTCACCGGCATGACACCATGATCTCCATCATCGTGTCTTCATGAAGTTGTCATGTCAACTATTACTTCTACTACTATGGCTAACGGTTTAGCAATAAAGTAAAGTAATTACATAACGTTTATGTTGACACGCAGGTCATAAATAAATTAAGACAACTCCTATGGCTCCTGTCGGTTGTCATACTCATCGACATGCAAGTCGTGACTCCTATTACAAGAACATGATCAATCTCATACATCACATATATCATTCATCATTCATCACAACCTTCTTTTGGCCATATCACATCACAAGGCATATGCCGCAAAAACAAGTTAGACATCCTCTAATTGTTGTTGCATGTTTTACGTGGCTGCAATAGGGTTCTAGCAAGAACGTTTCTTACCTACGTCAAAACCACAACGTGATACGCCAATTTCTATTTACCCTTCATAAGGACCCTTTTCATCGAATCCGATCCGACTAAAGTGGGAGAGACAGATACCCGCTAGCCACCTTATTCAACTAGTGCATGTCAGTTGGTGGAACCTGTCTCACATAAGCGTACGTGTAAGGTCGGTCCGGGCCGCTTCATCCCACGATGCTGCCGAATCAAGATAAGACTATTAACGACAAGCAAATTGACAAAATCGACGCCCACAACAACTTAGGTTCTACTCGTGCATAGAAACTACGCATAGACCTAGCTCATGATGCCACTGCTGGGGAACGTAGAAGAATTTTTATTATTTTCCTACGTGTCACCAAGATCAATCTATGGAGTCTTCTAGCAACGAGAGGGAGAGGAGTGCATCTACATACCCTTGTAGATCGCGAGCGGAAGCGTTCAGGAGAACGGGGTTGATGGAGTCGTACTCGTCGTGATCCAAATCACCGATGATCCTAGCGCCGAACGGACGGCACCTCCGCGGTCAACACACGTACGGAGCGAGGACGTCTCCCGCGCCTTGATCCAGCAAGGAGGAGGGAGAGGTTGAGGAAGAAAGCTCCAACAGCAGCACGACGGCGGTGGTCGTGGAGCAGTAGTACTCCGGCAGGGCTTCGCCAAGCTCTTAACGGAGGAGGAGAGGTGTTGGGGAGGGGAGGGGCTATGTCTTGGGAAGGGGTGCGGCTCCCATGTGCCTCCCCACTATATATAGGGGTGGAGGGGTCTGGTTTCTTGCCCTCCAAGTCCATTGGGGCGTTGGCAAAGGTGGGGGAAAGAAATCCCATCATTTCCTTTCCCCACCGATTGTTATCCCCCTTTTTTAGGGATCTTGATCTTATCCCTTTGGAATATGATCTTATTCCTTCTAAGGGGGGATCTTGGTGCGCCTTGACCAGGGGTGTGGGGCCTTGCCCCCAGTACCCATGTTCATGTGGGTCCTCACATGCAAGTGGGCCCCACTACGGAACCTTCTAGAATCTTCCCGGTACAATACCAAAAAATCCCGAACATTTTCCGTTGGCCAAAATAGGACATCCCATATATAAATCTTTACCTACGGACCATTCCGGAACTCCTCGTGATGTCTGGGATCTCATCTGGGACTCCGAACAACATTCAGTAATCACATACAAGTCTTCCTAATAACCCTAGCGTCATCGAACCTTAAGTGTGTAGACCACACGGGTTCGGGAAACATGCAGACATGACCGAGACAACTCTCCGGCCAATAACCAACAGCGGGATCTGGATACCCATGTTGGCTCCCACATGTTCCATGATGATCTCATCGGATGAATCACGATGTTGAGGATTCAAGCAATCCCGTATATAATTCCCTTTGTCAATCGGTACGTTACTTGCCCGAGATTCGATCGTCGGTATCCCAATACCTCGTTCAATCTTGTTACCGGCAAGTCACTTTACTCGTACCGTAATGCATGATCCCATAATCAACCACTTGGTCAAATTGAGCTCATTATGATGATGCATTACCGAGTGAGCCCAGAGATACCTCTCCTTCATACGGAGTGACAAATCCCAGTCTCGATTCATGCCAAACCAACAGACACTTTCGGAGATACCCGTAGTGCACCTTTATAGCCACCCAGTTACGTTGTGACGTTTGGCACACCCAAAGCACTCCTACGGTATCCGGGAGTTGCACAATCTCATGGTCTAAGGAAATGATACTTGACATTAGAAAAGCTCTAGCGGACGAACTACACGATCTTGTGCTATGCTTAGGATTGTGTCTTGTCCATCACATCATACTCCTAATATTGTGATCCCGTTATCAATGACATCCAATGTCCATAGTCAGGAAACCATGGCCATCCGTTGATCAACGAGCTAGTCAACTAGAGGCTCACTAGGGACATGTTGTGGTCTATGTATTCACACATGTATTACGATTTCCCGATAACACAATTATAGCATGAATAATAGACAATTATCATGAACATGGAAATATAATAATAACCATTTTATTATTGCCTCTAGGGCATATTTCCAACAGAGCGTTGTTTAGGGATTTTGATGAACAGTTCTCGGTGGGGGTTGGATGAACATGAAACCGTGGTAGTAGAGGCCATTGCAGCTGGATGAACAGTGCCCCGATCGATCGAGCCAGTGGATGAACAGGACCTCGTGGAGGGCTGGATGAACAGTACTCCGTGGAGGGCTGGTTGAACAGTAGCCGGTGGAGGGCTGGTTGAATAGTAGCCGGTGGAGGGCTGGATGAACAGCAGCCCTTGGAGGGGTGGTTGAACAGGACCCCCGTGGAGACGGCTGGTTTAACAGTAGCCCGTAGAGAAGCGCGCAGTGGACGCTGGATGAACAGGAGCCTGTGGATGAACAGTCGCAGGTGGAGGCTGTAAGAGGTCGACGGTGGATGAACAGTAGCCCGTGGAGGCTGGAGGAGGTCGATGGTGGAGATGAACAGTATCCCGTGGAGTCGCATTTTGCGGTACGCCACACCCCTCCCAATGAACAGGACCCCCGTTTTGACCGTAGCGGTCCAACACAAGTCTGTTTCCTCCATTTTGCGGTACGCCACACCCCTCCCGATCAACAGGACTCCGTTTCGACCGTAGGAGGTCCGTTTCCTCTGTTTTGCAGTACACCATACCCCTCCCAATGAAGATCCCGTTTCCATTGTGGCTGGCCGAACACAAGGCCGTTTCCTCCATTCTGCGGTACGCCAGGCCTCGTTTCCATCGCCTGTTCCATCCAAGCCGGTTGGCTCCCGATGAATAGCACGCGTTCTGTTGCCTCTCGATGAACACGATGATGATGTAGTTTCTCCGTTCCGACCCAGCCACAGCCATCTACACGAGACCTAGCCATTCGTCTGCATGAGTAGGCATTCGAGACCCCGCCTGTATGTATGTACATGGCCCTATTTACTTTCTTACACCCTGGCCGATGTACGTACATGTACATGCTACGTGCGCGCCTCTACATCGACCAGTATGTACGTACACGTTCACGACCAGAATGGCAACGCTACGTACGCTTCGACCAGGTGGGTCCCGACTGTCAGGCACTTCCTTACGTGCAAAGATGTAGCTGGTGGGTCCTAGCAGTCAGGCGGCGAATTGTTTTTTTTTGCCCGCAATATGGACGCACTTCCTTGCGTTCAAAGATGTAGCTGGTGGGTCCCAGCTGTCAGGGGGCGAATCATTTTTTTGCCCATAATATGGACGCACTTCCTTGCGTGTGAAGATGTAGTTGGTTGGTCCCATGAGTTAGGGGGAAACATTTCGTGAAATACGGTGGCCCGTCCGGTGGGTCCCTGCTGTCAGGTGGAGGAATAATTATTTTCCGCGTAATAAGGAGGCACTTCCTTGCTGCGGCCATGGACCAAGCTGTCAGCCTCTCCACGTACAATACTCTTCCGATGGAAGTCGTTCCTTGAACACGTTGACCACACCGCGCCGAGAGCACCAGAGCGGTGGACGACGGCGAGGCCTAGGAATGGGACAACACGGAGCCTGGGAAGACACGACAGTGGATGCCTACGCGGAGAGGAGTATGAGGGTTCACTGGTTCGGCTGCGATGTGAGGCTGTCGTCGCCGCAGGGCCTGGCCAGCGGTGGGAGTAGTAGGGGGCGGTGAGGCTTCCGAGGCAGCACAGCCGGCCACGGGAGGTAGGAGCAGGCGGTCTCACCGGCGCTGGTTTTGGTCGGCTGGTGCAAGAAGAGCAGCGATTGAAGAAGCAGCTGGACCGTTCGATTCAAATCCAATGGTCACTGCTGCTAGAGTCGTTTGTTGACTAACTTCACAAGCCCTGCGTACGCGTCAACTTAGTAGGCCCACAGATCAGCCTCCCAATCGGTGCGCCCCAGATTTTAGTGGGAGGAATCACTTTTTTCGCGTAATAAGGCGGTAGTTGATTGCGTGCGGCCAGGCCAGCGGAGGGAGTAGGGTGGGCTAGTGAAGCCTGCGTGGCATCACAACGGGCCACAAGAGGTGAGAGCAGGCAGTCCCGCCGGTGCTAGTTTAGGCGGCTGGAGCAGGAAGATCCGAGATTGAAGAACCACGTCAGCCGTTGGATGGACATCCAACAGTAACTGCTGCTAGAATCGTGTGTTGACTGAGAAAGCCTTGCGTAAACAAGTCAGCCTCGAAATCTGTGGCATGTACAGCCCATTTGCTATTATTTTTATAATTTTTACTCATTTTCTAATTCATATGGAATTTATTGCAGCCCATTTTCCATTTTTAGAATTGCTGCCCGTTTTCTGGTCAGTACCAGGGTTAAAAAATTGAACTAAATATGTGCAAAATTTTGAAAATTCGTAAATTTTTGCTGGGGAACAAAATGTTCTTAATCCAAAACTTAGTAGCCATACCAAATTTAAAAATAAATTAGTACTATGTCATGTTAAATCCAATGAAATACAAAATATCAGTGAAGAACAAAAAACAAAAAAAGAAACTAATTTCCCATTTGCTAGATTTTTTTTGGAATTTTGAACCCATTTGATATTACTTTTAATAGACATTGACCATACTCCTTGGCCAGGCCGGAATGCATCCCTCCTCGTCTTGAAAGATTTGCAGCCCAGTAAGTTGGAGAAAACAAATAGGCCTAGCTTGGGTATTCTTCAAAAAGAAATACTGGGCTACCTATTTTCCCGATGTAAAAACTGTTGGGCTGGTCATGTTGTTAGATGGGCCACAGAGACCGCACAACCTAGTTTATAGCCTGCTCCTCCGAATTACTACTCAAAAAAAGTTGTGCAATTCTGTCGTTAATTGACTATACGTTGAAAATGATGTGGGTCCCAGATATCAGAAGGGTGGATTAGACTAAAAAAATGAGGGGTGCATCTGAGTAGTAAAAGAGGCGCTTTCTTGTGTTCGGGAGTGGATCTGGTTAGTCCGTACTGTCATAATCAAAACTACAGTCCTCTTCCGATTCACTATGTTGACAGGGCCGTACGGCGGCGCCGCGGCGAGCGCACCAAGGCGGAGGATAAAGTGTTGTCAGCAATGTGCTGGGCTGAGTTGGACATTCTTATTGAAAAATAAAAATGGACCGGAACTATTTACGACGTTGACTATGATTTGCATGGGTCCGCTGGTTGCAGGAAGAAAATCGTGGGAGAAAGAAGACTGGTCGCTATCTTTGCCTAAGAATAATATCTACTGAATGTAACGACACTATCATAGGAAATAATATCCTCCTGTTAAATCGTGAATTTAAAGAACTGGTGCATGAGCATTTAGCTTTATTTATTTATTTACTTATTTATGTTTAGGGGAACATGAGCATGTATCTGGGACGGATTCATGTGAGAGCTTCCCTTCCAGTAATTATGGGCTCCTATATTGGGCCTTCATCAGTGGGCTGCATGTTATCAACAAGTGGAAAATGTGTTCCGTACCAAAAATAGTATGCGCTACGTACGGTACGGGGCACTAAAGGATCGGACCGTGCAACGACTTCCAAAAGATTGTTTTTGTCATTCTAACAACAAATTTATTCAACCAACAGATGAAATATACTACTGATTGTACATTGAAAACAACATCAGCAACCAAAGCTGGGGGTGCAACAGAAGCAGTAAGCAGGCCAGAAGAGTAAAGACACAACTCTCTCTTCCAAACCAAACATCAACCATCTTTACAAAAGGGCTACCAAAAAAGAACAAGTGTATGCATCAAACTAAATGAAGATCCTACTACACCAAGTCTACGCATCTAACTAACTAGCTCAGTTAGACGTTACTATTTATTAAGACATGGAAATTGGCTAACGGCTTGAACCAGATGGGTGCCTGACGGGGGAAACTCACGCCAGCAGGTCGAAGTCTGATACTTGCGACCCTCTCTCCTACTTTGGGTTGTAGAGCGTGGCGGCACATATCAGGGTATGGTGCATGCAGAGACACGTGGTACGCTGTGTACACACAGTTTTGCCTAATGACCAAAACCGCGCTGCCATTATGATCCTCGCCATCGGTTATCTCCTGGTTAATTGGATAATTCAGTCCGAGAAACAGAGAGTGTGCACCAAGGCTACTTACCTGCCTCCAGTCAAAATTTCCTGAAGGCCCAAAGAAGCTAGGATCCTTGGCAAAGCCTCCCACAAGGCGACATCCATTTCTTTCCAAAGCTCTTCAAGGCTGGTGGGGGGGCTCGGCAGACGGCGCGGTGTTCTCCTTGTAGCGAGGAGCCGATGCGTCCTCCGACACATGTGCTAGCAAGATTGGGATCACCGACGTGTCCACCTCGACCCGTCACGGCGAGGAGCGGAACACCGACGCATCCTCCTTGACTAGTGGTGGCGAGGAATGGAACAGGGACGCATGACCGTCACCGCGGTGCAGCGAGGGACGCCTAGGGCTTGGGAGGGGCGATGCCATGTTGGTCGACGTGAGAGGAAGGGGGAGGAGATAGCGTTGACCGTGAGCGCTCTTCCGAATGCCATGGGAGGCGCATTATTTATAGCGAGCAATGGCACACCTACGTAAGATATGCACTAAGCTGCACTGACTTAACTGCAGGTCTTGTTGCATCACTGACATGTGGGCCAGACCCCTGTTGGGACCCATATGTCAGTGACCCAATGCACCTGTAGTTAAGTAACTGAAGCAGCGTCTCGTAAGATATGTTGCGTGATTAACATAACAGCTACGTGGGCATATTTATTGGAGTAAATTACGGGGGAGGGACGGGGTGGAAATAATGCTGGTCACAATGGATTGGACGAGCGTGGGGGGAGGAGAGTCATGCATGCAGATTTTTTCCACACGGGGTGGAGTGGTGGTACCGCCGGAGGGATAAGGAGAGTCAAGCAGGCATATTGTTTCCACACATGGAGAGGAAAAGATTTGGAGACGAACGGGCTTCCTGCAGGTATGGGGAACGGTGCATAATAAGTCATCTTGCATGCGTGGCTAGGTATAGTCTCAAGTCATTAAAAACATACACGCCCCACACATGTTCATATTTCAAGGTGCACTAAATTATTACATGCGATGATTAAGGCTGGCTGAAAGTGCGTTATATCGACTAGAGGGGGGTGAATAGGCGGTTTTTATGAAATTCTTCACTGAGGAATTTGCTAGTGAGGAAATTCCTTAGCGAAGAACTACTAGCAGCGGAATAAGTACTTAGATGAAAACATAATAGAATTCAAGCTTGGTCATCATGATGAAATGAAGACAAACACAGAGTACAGAAAGCGTAAACACAGGATAACAAAAGATGAAGACAAACAGACTGAAGAAATTGAACTGAGGAAATAGAGAAAGCCTTCAGTCAAAGTCTTCAAACACAGATATGATAAAAAAACAGCACACTACTGAGGAAATGAAAGAGTTGAGGAAATAGAACCAGTAGCTTGGTGAAGACAATGATTTGGTAGACCAGTTCCAACTGCTGTCTTAGTTGTACATCTGGTTGGAGCGGCTGAGTATTTAAACTCGAGGACACCCAGTCCCGGACACACAGTCCTCACCGTATTCTCCTTGAGCTAAGAACACACAGTCCTCGCCCAATCACTTGTGGTAAGTCTTCAAGTGACTTCCAAACCTTCACAGACTTGGTCACTCGGCGATCCACAATTACTCTTGGATGCTCTAGACCCTGACGCCTAATCGTCTGGAAGAAGCACAGTCTTCAAAGGTAACAAGCGTCGGATCCACGCAGGATCAATCTCTTCAGTGATGCTCAATCACTTTGGGTTTGTAGGTGTTTTGGGTTTGGGGTTTGGATTTTCCTCACTTGATGATTTTCGCTCAAACTCCTCGGAGGATGGTTTGCTCTCAAATGACAAGTGTCAAGTTCTCGCGGAGCAGCCAACCAGCTAGTGGTTGTAGGGGGCGGCTATTTATAGCCTAGGGAGCAGCCCGACATGATAAGACATAAATGCCCTTTAATGATATGACCGTTAGGTGGACAAGATATTTTCGGACAGCTGGCGCGCAGCACAGCAACGGTCGGAAATTTGAGGTACAAATTCCTAAGGGCTCTCATGTTCCTCACTGTGTAGGTAATTCGCACTGGCAAATTCCTAACTCCTCAGTCAGAGAAAAGTCCTCAGTGACCAGAAGAATTGCGTCTCTGTCACTGAAGAAATTGACTGAACTGTATGAGATTTCCAATGGCTTCACTCGAAGGGATTGGTACGTGTAGGATTTGAGTTGAGCATCACATGGAAATTTTCTCCTTAGTATTTCCTCGACCCCCTTTAACAGTACGGTGTTTCCTATGACTCAAGAAAGAGGAAATGAAACTATGAAAACAAAAGTCTTCACGCTTCATGTTCCTCGAATGAATACCAAGTCTTCAAGGTCACACCAATTTCTTCACTTTCAAAGTCTTCAGAAAGTCTTCAGTATATCAAAGTCTTCAGTCAAGAACTTCATTTTTAGGGGTCGACTTTCTCTGTAAATATCAAACTCCTCATATACTTATAGATATATGTACACTCATAAACGCATTAGATACTTAACCTATAAGTCTTCAATACACCAAAATCACTAAGGGGCACTAGATGCACTTACAATCTCCCCCTTTTTGGTGATTGATGACAACATAGGTTAAGTTTCCAACGGGGATAAATATATGAAGTGTAAATACTGATATTGAGGAATTTGATTGCAAGATATAGAAGAACTCCCCCTGAAGATGTGCATAGTGAGGAATTTGCTTCTGTAGCAATGCACATTTGAAGAGTTGAATCATGGAGATCTCCCCCTATATCTTGTAATTCATACACACATTTGATGTATAATATGAAGAATTTGAAATGCATGATGAAATATGGTGCCTGATGTAACTCAGCATGCGTGCAATAATATTAACGAGGAATAAGCATGCAGAATAGCGCATCAAGGTATCAAAGCAAAGTGCAACAAAAGTATCAGCGCACCATCGGACTTAAGATTACAACTCGATCCAATAAAAGTTTCGGAAGAACGAGAGTTGTAACTTAAAAAAAATGAATAAACCCTTATTATAGACCCGCTTGAAGACTAACTTAGATTTCTCCCCCTTTGTCATCAAATGACCAAAAGGATCGAAACTGAGGACTAACGCCCCTGAAGATTTTCAAGTTGATGAAGGAGCGCCAGCGTTGTTCGGGTCGGTCGTTGAAGTAGGGCCTGCTGCAGTGTCGTCCAAGTCTTCATTTTCATCAGTAGCACGCGATGAAGAATATGAGCTGGCCACCAAAGAAGGAACCTTGACCTTCTTGTATTTCTTCGGAGGAGGTGCAAACCAGTCAAAATCTTCTTTCAGACCCATTTTCTCCAAGTCTTCAGCACTGTACACTTGAGATAGAACAGCCCAGGTGCGGTTGAGGGTTTCATGAAGGTAGTAGTGGTTTTTCTTCACTGCATTGTGTGTGGAAGTCATGTTGTGAAGAATTGAACCAAACTGATGCTTGACCCATTTGTGATTGCGATCAACCTTTTGATGAAGACTGAGGAGTAACTCACGATCAGTCATCACCCTGGGTGTTGTGGCTTGAGGATTTGGCTTGGCAATGTTAGCAGCAGAGTCATGTGTGGCAGAGTCATCATTGGTGGAGTAAGATGCATCTTTGCGAAATTGGCCATCCAATGGACGAATGCCTTCATCTATCACAGCAGTGGCCTTGCCTTTTTCTTCATCTGAGGAAAATGTCCGTTTGAGGACTTCAATGGGAGGCAAGTAGCTGCAGTGGTTGAGCGTTTCAGCTTTGTAGTTGAGTGAAGACCTTATCCTGATGAATTTCATTATCCAAGGTGCATAAGGCTTCAGCTCAAATGGTGACATAGCAATGTTGGCCAGAGTCCTCATGAAGAAATCATGGAAGTTGACGGGAACGCCATGGATGATGTTGAAAAGCAGATTCTTCATGATGCCAACGACATCTTCATCAGACGAGTCGTGGCCTTTGATGGGACTCATTGTCTTCGTCAGAATGCGATAGACAGTCCTTGGCACATACAGCAATTCCTTGACGAGGAATTTGGTTCTAGGAGCTTGCCCTGGCTTCAAAGGCTTCATCAGCACTTGCATATAATGATTTGAAAGCTCAGGTTCGTTGTACACACAGCAAGCATCTTCAGTGGGTGGACTAAGAGGAAGGACCCGAAGCAATTCAGATGCAGGGGCCTTATGGTGGGTGTTGTCAGTCATCCAGTCCAAAACCCATGAATTGATATCTTCAGAGTTGCCGGTGATGTGCAATGTTGCATAGAATTGAAGAATAAGCTCTTCATTCCAGTCGCATATATCTGTGCAGAAGTTGAGCAGCCCAGCATCATGAAGAACACTAAGCACTGGCGTGAAGCACGGCAAAGACTCCATATCCACGTGAGGAATATGAGCATGATCGAAGACTTTGTCTTTGTTGTAAAGCACTGAGGAATAGAAATTTGCTTGGCTGGAAGTCCAGAAACGCCTCTTCCGTATGCAAGCAGAGTCATATGGATTGTATTCAATGAAGAACACGTGCTCGCCATAGAAGTCTTGAGCCTTGAATTTCTGTTTTCGTGAGAATGGATCCTTTGGCCTTGGCAGAGGAGTGTCAGTGAGTTGCATCACGACCTCAGGAATCACGATCTCAGGTTCTTCAGGCTGAGGAATTTCAGGATTTTCCTCAGGTGCAGTCACCTTGTCTGTATCAGCAGCAGTTTCTTCAGCGCTAGTGGCTGCAATTTCTTCATTCACAGATGCAGTGGGATGAATTTCTTCAGAGCCCAATTGTACTGTTGGTGAAGGGGAGTGAGGAATTTGCTGCAGGGGAGTGAAGAGTGGGGAATTGGGATGTTGACTTTCCCAAAAGTCATCATTCATCACTGGAGTGGTGCTTCCAATATCCACATCTTCATCAAGTTCTTCAACACCAGCCTCTTCTGCATCAAACTGAGGCATTGGTGATGAGACCATTGGGGTTGAAGGGATTGCATCCGCTTCAATTTCTTCATCAATCTGCTCTGACGAAGCAGCAGATTGAGTTTCTTCATCTGATCCACTAGGGATCTCATAATCTTCATCAAACGGAACAAGGTCCTTTGATGGCACGGAGGAGATAGGAACGACATCAATGGGATTTGCAAATGAGCTTGTCATTGGCTTCATCTTCTTGGGAGCTGAAGATTCTGAAGCATTTGATGCCTTCCTTTTCTTCACAGCAGCTCGTTCTGGACCCTTTGTTTTCTTCACATTTAATGCAGATGGATGAATTGGAGTTGGCATAGGCGCAGGTGGAGCTGAGGAATCTAGTTGATTTTCTTCAGGCGCAACTGATGCAGTTCCCCTGGTTTCTTCAATTTCTTTAGGAGCACCACTAGTGGATGCCCTAGCAATTTCATCAACGGCTGGAGCAGAGTCATCAGCCTTGGAACTAGCATTTTCTTTAGCAGCCTGAACTTCATCAGCGGTGCTGGCATGTTCTTCAGTTTGCTGAACAGATGTTTCAGCTTGAGGAATTTGTGGCTTTGAGGCTGCACCCTTGGTGAAGGTATCAGTCAGCCTCACAAATCTGACCTTGGCTCCTTTCCAATCAGCATAGTAGGAGTCAAATTTGTCGCTGAGGGCTTTGATCTCAGCCTGCATCTTGACAAGTTCCTCAGGCTTCATTGAGAGAACATTTTTCTTCAGTAGCTTCTCCTTGCGGTACTGTGATTTCTTGATCTCTCTGGCCTTATCATATTTCCACTTCTCCTCTTGGATGAAGTGAGTCAGCATGTGACTTTGACCAGGTGTCAGCTTGAAATCAGGCATAGGTGTGTGAGGATCCTTATGCCAGAGATCAATATAATCTAGGATCGCCTTTGGATCCAATAGAAGGGGCACATGTGTGCCTTTGGCTTTAGCAGCCCGTTCTTGTCGGTCCATGATGATTTCAGTAAGTTCTTCTTCATCAACTTCATTATCACCAGATGGCACAGTGAAGACTACCTGCTTCTTCTAAGGACTTGTGCGAGTGACGCGTCCAACAGTAACCTTTTTCTTCAGCAGTGATGGTCTTGCTGAGGAATTTGGTGCAGCTGAAGAACTAGCTGAGACACCAGAGGCAATAGAGATGCCAGTCGTCCTTTGGCACGAGGCCAGATGCACAGGTGCTGAGGACTTTGTCGGGGCAGCTGAGGACTTTGGTGGAGCAGGAGCAGCATGAGGAATTTGCTTTGAAGATTTTGAAGATTCTGGCCGTGAGGGCGCAGCTGAGGAACTTGGCCGTGAGGGCATTGATGTTGAAGCACTTGGCTTGTGAACTGGCTTCTTGAGCATCGCTTTCTTCGGCTTGACAGAGGCCTCAGTGGCAGCAGCAGCAGCAGAGTCTTCATTGAATTTCCTCACTGCTTCTCTGGCTTGCCTTGCCAGTTTAGCTTGGCGCTTGGCCCATTCTTTAGGAAATTCCTCACCGCGCTTGATGCTGGTGGGATCAGCCACTTGGCCAGGTGCCAATGGAGGTCTTTGGCATGGAGGGTTTACAGCGAATTTCTTCATGTATTTTGGAGTAACATATCTGTACTCCCTCCATTCACGTGCCCATCTCCTTTCAATCCTCTGGATTCGCACCTTGCGCTGATTTTTATCTTCTTTGCCAAACTTAGCTTCATCAGGCATGCAGTACTCATCATAGATATCCTCAGGTATTTCAAAAGCTGTCATCACCTCAGGCTTCTTAACTCCTTTCTGTGGCCTTTTACCTTCAGCCATTTTCTTCAGATGAGGAATTTGAACAATTGAACTCTCTGAAGAAGTATGCAACTTTTCTTCGAGGAACGCTGCAAATGGGTTAAGTTGATGAGAACCTAATGATTCAGCAGCAGACATGTGTACCTATGAACAGAGTATAGTTGCGAGGAATTTGAAGAGGTCATATGCGTTCTCAGAGGTTTTTGCATAAAGAACAAGGTTGAGGAATTTGACCAGATTCGTCTTGAGGAATTTCACTAAGCGCTTTATATATGCTTAGGGAAATGAATCAAGAACAGATAGCATGTGAGGTGTTTTGTGTGTGAGGATTTGAAGAATAAAACACCTTTGAAGATTTTGTAGAAAAATTTCGAATCAACGAGGGCAGTAAAATTAGCTTTTAATTACCCTGAACGAAGAACACGACGAACTGGGAGTTGGAACAGTGAAGTTTGTTGATGCAGATCTTCCACGCCCTAACTTGGCGGAGGAAGACGTCTACGGCGGTGGCGGAGGTGAAGATTTCCGCGGTCGGCGCGAGTACGACGGCGATGAGGTCGAGGCAGTGAAGCTTTTCCTCACCGGCGACGATGGAGTAGCGACGACGCTAGGGTTTGGAGAGCTCGAGCGAGGGAGTGAGATCGAGCGGGGTAAAAGAAGTGAGGATGGCGAAGGGGGGTATTTATAGCCGCAGTGAAAAACTATTTGTCCGAAGATTTGGGACGAACGTGCTCCTGGCCGTTCTCCTTCTTGCGACATGTGTCACCCACATACTGTGTGGTTGAGATCGTGTAAGATCGTGGGTGGATAAAATAATCCATCATGGGATGCGGAATGGTTTGAGCGGCAAATCTGAAAGTTTGGATAAGATTAGTTTTAGCTTTCCGTTCGCAATTTCTTCAGCTGACAAGGAAACAGTGAAGAATTTGAACGAGTTTCAAATAGAACGCACATGAAGAATTTGTTAATAGATTGGATTGAGTATAGCATAGAGGGGAAGGGTCCGATCACATTCACTTAGCAGAAAAGTTCCAACTTGAAGAAATAGCTATAAGTGAATGCTGTAGAGGACATAAAACCATATATATATATATATATATAGCCAATGAAGAAAAACGACGACACAAGTGAAGACTTTGTAAAGTTTGAAGAATTTAAAAAAAACTGAAGAATTTCAAAAGTTGAGGAAAAACTCAAATTGAAGATTTTCAACTTTTGTGGTGGCATGACCCACCGTGTAAGAATGATGATTTCAGACACCGCGTACAATTGTCGTAGGGTTCTGAGAATCAAATTCTGCATTAATTTCTTCACACTTAGAGTGTTATTCTTCATTGATTGAAGAAAAACGTTTCTTCATGTGTTGCACATCTAAGTCATCAATTTTGCATAAGTGTTAGGATGAGTGCCTTTTCAAAGTACATTCGAAGATTCTAAGATATTTAGCTCACACCGCAACTTGCAAAATCTCTTCTCATCCAAGGGCTTAGTGAAGATATCGGCTAGTTGTTCTTCAGTCTTCACATGCTCAATAGAAATGTCGCCCTTCAACACATGATCACGAAGAAAATGGTGACGAATTTGAATGTGCTTTGTCTTCGAGTGCTGAACTGGGTTGTGAGCAATCTTGATGGCACTCTCATTGTCACAGAGGAGAGGCACATTCTTCATGTTGATGCCATAGTCCTTGAGCGTTTGCTTCATCCATAGTAGTTGAGCACAGCAAGAACCAGCAGCAATGTACTCAGCTTCAGCAGTAGATAGTGAAACGCAGTTCTGTTTCTTCGAGGACCAACAGACCAAGGATCGTCCGAGGAAATGACAAGTACCGGAAGTTGACTTGCGATCCACACGGTCACCAGCATAGTCAGAATCTGAATATCCAATGAGATCAAAATCCGAGCCCTTGGGATACCATAATCCTAGTGTTGGTGTGTGAGCTAGATATCGAAGAATGTGCTTCACAGCCTTATGGTGTGATTCCTTCGGTGCAGCTTGAAATTGTGCACACAGTAAACACTAAGCATTATATCTGGCCTAGATGCACATAAGTACAATAAAGAACCAATCATGGAGCGGTATACCTTATGGTCGAAGTCGGTACCATTTTCATCAGTGCATAGTTGACCATTTGTGGGCATAGGAATTTTGATTCCTTTGCAATCTTGCATGCCGAATTTCTTCAGGACATCCTTGAGGTATTTCTCCTGAGATATGAATATGCCATTGCGCTGTTGACGAATTTGAAGACCTAAGAAGAATTTCAACTCTCCCATCATAGACATTTGATATTCTTCTCTCATCATATAGGCAAATTCATCACTATAACGTTGGTCAGTACATCCAAAGATAATATCATCAACATATATTTGGCACACAAACAGTTCACCATCATAAGATTTAGTAAAGAGAGTAGGATCGAGTGGACAGGGTGTGAAGCCTTTCTTCATGAAGAATTTCTTCAGTGTATCATACCACGCCCATGGGGCCTGCTTGAGGCCATAGAGGGCCTTGTTAAGTCTGAAGACTTTGTCAGGATGCTTTGGATCTTCAAAACCTGGTGGTTGAGCAACATATACTTCTTCCTCAAGCTTACCATTGAGGAATGCACTTTTCACATCCATTTGTTGTAAGATGATTTCATGATGGTTAGCATAAGCAAGCAATATGCGAATAGCCTCAAGTCTAGCAACAGGTGCAAAAGTTTCATCGAAATCAATTCCTTCAACCTGTGTGTAGCCTTGAGCTACTAGTCGTGCCTTATTCCTCACCACAACACCATTTTCATCTTGCTTGTTGCGGTAGATCCACTTTGTGCCAATGATGTTATGCTTGCGAGGATCGGGACGATCGACTAGTTCCCATACGTTGTTGAGATTGAACTGATGTAATTCTTCTTGCATGGCCTGAATCCACTCAGGCTCCAGAAATGCTTCATCTACCTTAGTGGGCTCCGTGATAGAGACAAAAGCAAAGTGCCCACAAAAGTTAGATAGATGTGAAGCTTTTGAGCGTGTGAGAGGACCTGGTGCTCTAATGTCATCGATGATCTTCTCCACTTGCACTTCTTTTGCAACGCGAGGGTGAGCTGGTTGTCGTTGAGGAATTTGATCAGCATTTTCTTCACCATCAATTTCCTCAGCATTTTCTTTAGGTGCATCAGCTCGACGTTCTTCATGTTCTGGAATGAATTCTTTAGCAGATTCTTCAGTAGGAATGACATCTTCAGTAGCCTTGTGCTTGATTGAATCCTCAGGTGCAGGTTCATCTAACACAGAAGGTAGGTTCTCTCTTTGCGAGCCATTAGTTTCATCGAACCGCACATCTACAGTTTCGACAATCTTGTGAAGAACATTGTTGAAGACTCTATAGGTGTGCGAGTCCTTTCCGTAACCAAGCATAAAACCTTCATGTGCTTTCGGTGCAAATTTAGAGTTGTGATGAGGATCTCTAATCCACCATTTAGCACCGAAGACTTTGAAATAACTTACATTAGGTTTCTTGTCAGTGAGGAGTTCATATGCAGTCTTCTTGAAGAATTTGTGAAGATATACTCTGTTGATGATATGGCACGCAGTATCAATTGCATCAACCCAGAAACGACGAGGGGTTTTGTACTCATCGAGCATAGTGCGAGCCATCTCAGCAAGAGTCCTGTTCTTGCGCTCCACGACGCCATTCTGTTGAGGAGTATAAGGAGCAGATAACTCATGAGGAATACCAAGTTCATCAAGGTAGTCATCGAGACCCGAATTCTTGAACTCAGTGCCGTTGTCACTTCTGATGTGCTTAATCTTCACACCAAAGTTGGTTGAAGCCCTCGAGGAAAATCGTTTGAGGACTTCCTAGACTTCAGTTTTGTAAGAGACAAGGTGTACCCATGTGTAACGAGAGTAATCATCAACAATAACAAAGCCATATTGAGATGCTTCATTCGAAACAGAGGAATAATGGTTAGGACCGAAGAGATCCATGTGAAGCAATTCAAATGGACGAGTAGAGGTCATGATAGTCTTCGCTGGATGCTTGGCCTTTGTCATCTTTCCAGCTTCACAGGCACCGCACAAGTGATCCTGGAGGAATTTGACATTCTCAATGCCAATGACATGTTTCTTCTTCGCAAGCATGTTCAAATTCCTCATGCCTGCATGACCAAGTCGTCGATGCCATAGCCATCCTTCTGAAGCTTTTGCAAGTAGGCACACAGCTGGTTGTGAATCTGCAGAGAAATCAACAATATACAAGTCTCCTCTCCTAAAGCCTTCGAAGACTTTGGAATTGTCAGCTTCCATAATCACAACACAACGATACTTGCCAAAGACAACAACCATATCAAGATCACAAAGCATTGAGACAGACATAAGATTATATCCTAAGGACTCAACAAGCATGACTTTGTCCATGTGTCATTCCTTTGTGATAGCAACCTTACCAAGACCCAATACCTGACTTTTGCTTTTATCAGCGAAGATGATATGCTTCATGTGTGACGCTGATAAGGGAGCATCCATTAACAGATTCTTGTCACCAGTCATGTGATTTGTACATCCACTATCAAGTACCCATTCAGTGGCTTTGGGTTGATCATCCTGCAGATGAATTAGTGCAACTTACGACCTCATATACTTCAGCAGTGAAGAATATGATATCACAATTCATCAGATCAATTTCATCAAGTAGTAGACAGATAAAACAGAGGGAGGATGTGTGAAATGAAAGTTCATTTCATCATGGTTAGCCTGCGTCCTTTCAGGCACTTTTTGTCAGGTCCCCAGCAAATTCTTCAGACGTTATTTCACGTCTGGAGACCTGACCCTGCAGAAGGGATTAGTTCCTTTTCTTCACCACCCACATCTGAAGGGGTGGCAAAGAGTTCATCACTCTGCGAGCTCCATATGAGAATGGTGGCAAAGCAGCCAAACCATTTCGTTTCACATAAGAGGGGTTAGGGTAAGCATATGCATAAGCAGAGAAATTCTTCGAGGACTTATGAACATAATAATTTGAAGAATAATGCTCATATTCATAGTCCTTGGCTCTTCCCTGTGAAACAAAGTTGTTAGCACGATGATGTTCATATGAGGACTTTGATCCATGTGAGGAATTTGATCCCCTTGAGGAATTTGGTCCGTATGAGGACTTGGATCCATATGAAGAATAATGCTCATATGAAGAATTTGGTCCATATGAAGAATTTGATCTGAGGTTCCTTTTCCTCACAGGTGGTGTCATGAGGACATTCACCTGAAGACTTTCAAGGTGCCTTTTGGGAACCCAGATTTTCTTCACAAGAGAACCGTTCCTGCAGTTAGTGCCAACATATCTAGCAAATACTTCACCATTCTGATTTTTGAACAGTTTATAGTTGGAGTCAAAAGACTCATCAGAAGAATGAGAAGATTCACATGTATAGCCAGATAAATTAGATGGATCAACTGGAGGTCCCTTTGCAGCAACCCATGAGGTTTTGGGGTACTGCTCAGGCTTCCAATATGTACCATCAGCATTGAGTTTCCTCTCAAAGGCAATACCCTCTTTCCTAGGGTTCCTGTTGAGGATCTGCTATTTAAGCACATCACAAAGAGTCTGATGCCCCTTGAGGCTTTTGTACATGCCTGTTATGTACAATTCCTTCAGTCCTGCATCGTCAGTAATACTAGCAATGTCCTCAGATGAGGAATTAGTGATAGCAGAGGCAGGTGAAGAATTTGTAACATTTGAAGCATTTGAGCATTCATGTGAGGAATTAGCAGATTCTCGTTCAATGCATTTTAAACATGGAGGAATAAACTCTTCCTGAGCAGCGCTGATTTGTTGAGCAAGTAAGGAATCGCGCTCCTTCTGAAGATCTTCATAACTCTCTCTTAGCTTCTCAAGATCTTGCTTCTTTTGAAGATATTCATAAGAAAGCTTCTCATGGTCAGATAAGAGAGTGTTATGATGATTTTGAAGGTTGTCAAACCTGGTCTGAAGTCTCTGAAGATTTTCAGTTAAGGCCTTAGTGCGATCCAATTCTTCACCCAACATATCATCACTTTTGTCTAGCATGTTTTGAACCTTTTCAAAAGCCTTTTGTTGTTGCACCGCAATCTTAGCAAGTTTAGAGTAGCTAGGTTTAAGTTTTTCATCAGATTCGTCATCGCTAGATTCAGAGGAGGCGTATTTGAGTACCTTGGCACCCTTTGCCATGAAGCAATAGGTGGGAGCGTAGTCATCACTCCTTTCATCAGCCTTGTTGGTGAGTTCACTTTCTTCAGTGTTGAAGATGGATTTGCTGACGAATGCAGTAGTGAGGGCTAGGCTTGCCACACCAGACTCAGAATCTTCATATTGTTCCTCTTCCTCATTTTCTTCAGATTCAGCCTCAGAGTCCATTTCCTTGCCAATGAATGCCCGAGCCTTCTTGGAGCTGCTCTTCTTGTGAGACGAAGACTTTGAGGATTTTCATGATGAAGATTTTGAGGACTTCTTCTTTTTCTTCGCATCATCAGAACTGTAATCCTTGTATTTCTTCTTCTTTGATTCCTTTTCTCACTGAGGACAGTCTTGGATGTAATGTCCTAGTTTCTTGCACTTGTGACAAAGCATCTTCTTATAGTCACTGGATGAGGAATCATTGCTCCTTGAGGGTTTTCCAAAGCGACCACGTCTTGAGAACTTCAGGAATTTCTTCACAAGCAGTGCTAGATCACGACTCATTTCTTCAGGATCACCAAGGCTGCTACCAGAGTCTTCATCTTCGGACTCAGATACTACCTTGGCCTTCAGTGCACGTGATCTGCTATAGCTTGTACCGTAGAGATCTCTCTTCTCAGCAAGCTGGAACTCATGAGTGTTTAGCCTCTTGAGAATATCAGCGGGGTCAAGTGACTTGTAATCACCACGCTCTTGTATCATCAGTGCCATAGTGTCAAATGAGGAATCAAGCGATCTCAGTATTTTCTTCACCACCTCATGGTCGGTGATGTCAGTGGCACCAAGTGCTTGAAGCTCATTTGAGATGTCAGTGAGGAGATCGAAGGTTTGCTTCACATTTTCATTGTCGAGTCTTTTGAAGCGATTGAAGAGATTACGAAGAACATCAACTCTTGAGTCACGCTGAGTTGAAACTCCTTCATTGACCTTGGATAGCCTATCCCAGATAAGCTTTGCAGTTTTCAAAGCACTCACTCTACCATACTGACCCTTACTCAGATGGCCACATATGATATTCTTCGCTTGGGAGTCGAGTTGCTTGAATCTCTTCACATCGGTAGCGTTCAGTGAGGGAGTGACGGAGGGAACACCATTTTCCACAACGTACCAGAGATCGTTATCAATTGCCTCAAGATGCATTCGCATCTTATTCTTCCAGTAGGGGTAGTCCGTCCCATCGAAGGTAGGACACCCAGCAGAGAACTTGATCATACCTGCGGTCGACATAACTAAAACTCCAGGCGGTTAAACCAAAATCACACAGAACAAGGGAGTACCTTGCTCTGATACCAATTGAAAGTGCGTTATATCGACTAGAGGGGGATGAATAGGCGATTTTTATGAAATTCTTCACTGAGGAATTTGCTAGTGAGGAAATTCCTTAGCGAAGAACTACTAGCAGCGGAATAAGTACTTAGATGAAAACATAATAGAATTCAAGCTTAGTCATCATGATGAAATGAAGACAAACACAGAGTACAGAAAGCGTAAACACATGATAACACAAGATGAAGACAAACAGACTGAAGAAATTGAACTGAGGAAATTAAGAAAGTCTTCAGTCAAAGTCTTCAAACACAGATATGATAAACAAACAACACACTACTGAGGAAATGAAAGAGTTGAGGAAATAGAACCAGTAGCTTGGTGAAGACAATGATTTGGTAGACCAGTTCCAACTGTTGTCTCAGTTGTACATCTGGTTGGAGCGGCTGAGTATTTAAACTCGAGGACACCCAGTCCCGGACACACAGTCCTCACCGTATTCTCCTTGAGCTAAGAACACACAGTCCTCGCCCAATCACTCGTGGTAAGTCTTCAAGTGACTTCCAAACCTTCACAGACTTGGTCACTCGGCGATCCACAATTCCTCTTGGATGCTCTAGATCTTGACGCCTAACCGTCTGGAAGAAGCACAGTCTTCAAAGGTAACAAGCCTCGGATCCACACAGGATCAATCTCTTCAGTGATGCTCAATCACTTTGGGTTTGTAGGTGTTTTGGGTTTGGGGTTTGGATTTTCCTCACTTGATGATTTTCGCTCAAAGTCCTCGGAGGGTGTGTTGCTCTCAAATGACAAGTGTCAAGTTCTCGCGGAGCAGCCAACCAGCTAGAGGTTGTAGGGGGCGGCTATTTATAGCCTAGGGAGCAGCCCGACATGATAAGACATAAATGCCCTTCAATGATATGACCGTTAGGTGGACAAGATATTTTCGGACAGCTGGCGCGCAGCACAGCAACGGTCGGAAATTTGAGGTACAAATTCCTCAGGGCTCTCATGTTCCTCACTGTGTAGGTAATTCGCACTGGCGAATTCCTAACTCCTCAGTCAGAGCAAAGTCCTCAATGACCAGAAGAACTGCGTCTCTGTCACTGAAGAAATTGACTGAACTGTATGAGATTTCCAATGGCTTCACTCGAAGGGATTGGTAGGTGTAGGATTTGAGTTGAGCTTCACATGGAAATTTTCTCCTTAGTATTTCCTCGACCCCCTTTAACAATACGGTGTTTCCTATGACTCAAGAAAGAGAAAATGAAACTACAAAAACAAAAGTCTTCACGCTTCATGTTCCTCGAATGAATACCAAGTCTTCAAGGTCACACCAATTTCTTCACTTTCAAAGTCTTTAGAAAGTCTTCAGTATATCAAAGTCTTCAGTCGAAGAACTTCATTTTTAGGGGTCGACTTTCTCTATAAATATCAAACTCCTCATAGACTTATAGATCTGTGTACACTCATAAACGCATTAGATACTTAACCTATAAGTCTTCAATACACCAAAATCACTAAGGGGCACTAGATGCACTTACACTGGCCATAATGGTGGTATCTTAGCTGGTATCATGCGCACAGGAATAACAAACATGCTGATGTGGCGAAGAATTAAACAAGAGAGGGGGGTTACAGTAACTAGTGTTCATGCATGCATGTAATGCGATAATGCATTGGTAAACACATTTTTCTGTGAAGAACGACAACATTAGTTGAGTACTTTTGCTTACTACAAAAACTATTCCACCTCCTCTATGTTGGTAAGAGTAGGTGAAAATTTTGAATCGAGCCCTTTAAAGTAGAAGGGAGGTAGTAGTACTCTAATAGCTAACCTTGTTGTGATGAGTAGATAGGACATGGCACGCACCTAGACAGAGGAACTATTCTGCATTGTGCATTTAGGTTTTGTCTGATGTCAATGTACCTCTACTTTGACCAAACTTATAGAAAAATGTATCAACATTCACAATGTCAAATCAATATTTTTATACTCATTATGAAACGTAGTTCTTATCCTCATTATAATCAGTATTGTAGATATCGATATTTTTAATATAAATTTGGTCAAACACTTTGCAAATAGTTGATGAAGTAAACAGGACTAGAGGGAGTATGATGCATGCGGACTAGGCAAAAAATATTGCTCATTTATAGCCGGTCGAAGTCTCAAAGGCCGCGACCGGGCGAGGGAGGCGAAGGTCGTGGGAGGCGTGATGGTTGACAGAATTAAGTGAAGTTACATCCACGCGCTGGCATGGCATGCGAACAGGCAGAAGCTATACCGTCAGGCCTACGATATGGGTCTAGTAGACATGACATCTAGTGGCTCCCGCATAGTACTCGAGAACTCTTTGAGGGCTTGCAGCCGTTTATCCACCGGGGAAGGCAACAACACCACGCAGTTCACATGCCCTACTCGTCCCCGTCTTCTACTACTATCTTATAATAGTTCGCTCCCAGTCGTCTCGTCCTTCCACATTACACCAGTTCAACTTCTCCTAACACTCCTCCAAAATCCAAGGACTCCCATATCTCCATGGTTACTGCTGAGTACCAGGTTAGATCCATCACCGGCGATGAGTCCATCGTCATCTACACACATGGATCCGCGACGGTGAAAGCATGCCTTGCTCGCTACCTACGCATGTTCAACAGTTCAAAGGATGAGTGGGTCGCTGGGCTAGATGTTGAGTACACCACAGTCCTGGAAAGAGAGAAGATTCTAAAGGAGGCACAGAAGAAGAAGCCCGTCGTGATCCAGGTTTGCGTACATAACGTGTGCTTGGTCTACCACATATGCCATGCCGACGTTGAGTGCCAGGATTTTAAGAACTTCCTCAAGGCTGAAAGAGTGAAATTTGTTATTCTAGACTTTAGGAACAACAGGGACATCCTGAGTCGGATAGGCCTCGTTGTAGGCCAGCCCTTCGATCTCCAGAAGGCAAGACAGGTGTCCTCCTCTAAGCCTTCAATACTGACCCTGGCAGCATCCATGATTGATCCTTCGTACGCTAAACTGAAGAAACCTCCCCACGAGTTTCATCATGCATGGGAGTCAAAGACATTAGATGAAGATCACATCCTGTACGCAGCAATGGATGCCTACCTTTGTTTAAATATCTACAAGGGTTGGATGAAGAAGCAGAGCCCAGTGTCCGGTTCAAGCAAAGAAGCGTCGGCAAAGAGGAAGAGGAAGAGGGACGAGGACGAAGTCGAGGACGTGGACTCGGACTCCAAGGTGGCAGTGTCGTCGCTCATGCTGGTTCTACTGCAGTGTCAAGCGGACTAGTTGCTTAGTTTTATTTCAGGGGTGTGTTGTGCTGAGCCCCCAACAGAACTATGTTTATGTTCTTTCTCGTTATTTGAACTTTATGTTCTTTCTCATTATTTGAACTCTTTAGTATGGACTGTAGTACTAGAACTATGTCTTACTAATGTTCTTCTTGCTGTTGGTAGTACTGCTCGTATCTTCGTGTTCCTACTGTACTTAATATGTTCGTACTAGTATTATAATTTGGGTCAGTCGATTTATGAAAGAAGTTCGATGGAGCGAAGGAAGAAGACGACAGAGAAGCGACCCTAGTATCTATATTAGGGTGGCAGGATGCCCATGATCTATCTTACGAGTGTTGGGTGTGGAATGCAGTTCACCGGAAAAAATGGATCATGCCCAGGGTTAAACGGATGGCGGGGGTGGGGGGAGCAAGGCGGTGGCAGGCGGTTCAGGGGAGGGCGGAGCGACGCCGGCAAGCGGTTAGGCGTGTGGCGGGCTGACAATATGAAAAGTGCATCAGTTTCGGAGGTTGAACAAGCCTTTCTAGACATCCATGTTGCATCCAATGGCTCACAAGAGTCGACTGACCCAAATTGCTCCTTCAGATTGCAGTATCCACGTGGCATTCAAGGTCTCGAAGGTAGATTCCGCTTCCGCACCCGGTTTGCGGGCTCAGCACGGGCGCGACCGGCTTCCGCCGCGACAGCCACCATGCGCGCCTCCTCCGCGCGGGCAGAGACGACAATGACATGCTAGTTCCTCCTCGCCGGAATGCTCGAGCATGCGCTCGTCGTCCTCTTCGCATGCTACGTGCATAGACGCGGCTCCACCAGCTGCTCGCGTTCTTGGCATCACGGCGGCATTGCGAGGAGGGACTGCAGACGACGTGAGCGGGAGAGCCTTTGGCTTCATGGCACAGGGATGTCGGCGACACGGCGGTGATGGGCGAGAAATTGTTGGCCGGAGCAGGAGGACGCCGGCATGCGCAACGGTGATGGCGGCATATTGATGAGTGCGCATATGGGAGCTTAATTTAGTTTTATATAGGGTTGGTCAAACTTAAAAGAAAATCGTACTAGTACACGTAAACATTAGACTGAGGCAGCGCTTATATTAGTTACCACAGCCACGATACGGAATCCTGTGCAAGCGCGTGAACCGTGGCCGCGCGGTCGACAGAACGGTGCGTCACCATGTCACGCTCGAAGGACATCCACCAAATCTTTTTGTGTGTGTGAAAACAATCATCGAATATTACTCAACTTTTTTTCCTAGAAAAGTTCTTGACGCTACAAGTTTGGCTCCAGTTCGTATATTTGAATTTAGCTCCAGTTCGTATTTATTTGGATTTGGAGGTTTTAGGTGCGTCCAAGTTTTTTTAATACTGATTTTGTGTGTGTGACTGAGAGAGGACGTGTGTATGTGTCCATATGTGTGTTGTGGCGGAAGGGCAATGTGGAGACGGTGTGCGTGTGATAGAGACATAGAGAGGTGTGAATGTGCGAACGATAATGCATGAGTGAGACATAGACAAACGTCGATACATTGTGTATACATGAGAGAACAGTCTTCTATATTACTTGTGTGTGTGTGTGTGAGTGAGAGAGAGAGGGGGGAGCATCCGTAACACAACAACAACCTCTCTCGATTCGTCCGTCCCTCGCACGATCACATGTAACACATGCATCAACGCACACATTTTGACACCCTCACCCGACCCTGCCCACCTCAAGGCCCGCACATCGTTCTCTATCTCGCACGCACAATCTCTTTGAGAAAACCCTATTTAGCATGTAGCTTTCCGTCGCATACACACACATATCTCTCCATAGGTTTGATTTATCTCAATATCTGACACACACAAACACACACACACACACACACAACGCACACACACACTCCCTCCCGCGAGCACACAATTCATCCCCATCCAAGGTTATATGGCGACCAATCTCGCTTATGCTTGTCTGCACCCCAGCATGCGCAACACCTCAATCTTCAAAGAGGGCATCGAGGAGATCGAAGACGGCGACCACACTACACTAGAGAATGCGGGGTCATTTGGAAGCAGGATTATGTGACGACGACTGATTTACTCCTCCTCCCCTCTCTCTCTCCCGCACAAAATTACCAATCCCTCTCTCCCCCGCACAAAATGATCAATCCCTCAACCCATGAGATCCTTCCCCTCTCGTCCATGTTTTACCAACTCTCTCATCAAACCTGTTGTCTCTTCTCCTTCCACGTGTATAGAATACCGATGCACACGCATCTCACGTATATTACATATCTCCATCTTTCTCACAGACCTAACTTCTTCCTCTCTCTTTCTCTCTCTATCTCTCTATGTCTCGTTAGGTTTGTCTGCTACTCTCTCGTCCACATACATACAACCTTTCCCACCCTATGTGCTCCATCTTCGCAAGCTCTCTCTACACGTTTCATTCCCACATTGGGATGTGTTCAAAATGTTGCTTTTATAATGGATGATGTAGAGTTATGGTTGGTTTTGTTGCATCCTACAAAGTAATAACTATAAAATGCATTTCAATTATCATTTGACTGGGATTGTGTGAGTTTGAGCATATTGTGAAGTACTATAGACCCCGTATACATCTTGGAATTCAACAATGATTGCAAATATTGAATTGTATAGACCATTACATTCGAAGTTAGTAGCCTAATACATTTATTTCACAATTACAACAAATGATTAATTCAGTACAAACTAAGAAAACAAATGTGTACTCCCTCCGTTTTTATTTAAGTCCGCGTATTAGCATTGGTCAAAGTCAAGTTTTGTAAACTCTCAGAAAGTTTATAACAACAAATATTAACATATACAATACAGTAACTTATAAATACCATTAGATTCATTATTGAATGTACTTTCACATCATACATATTTGTTATCGTAAATGTTTATATTTTTCTATAAACATGGTCAAACATTAGGAAGTTTGACTTTGGTCAAACCTAATATGCAAAGTTAATAAAACGGAGGGAGTACTAGTAGTTACTAGTACAACTCGCTAGATGCTTAGCACAATCACCCAGCACGCCACATGGGGAGTTTAGTGTCACAAAATTTTGAGGTCGGCAGGAAAATCTCCCGCGACCCTGATTCGAGCAGTGCGAAGTTACCATCATAGCCTTCAGAACAGGCCTATGGATGACGCTCGGTAAGGGGCTGTTTTTGTAACTTCAGGTTCACCCTACCCAGCCAACTCCACCCAAGCACCCAGAGTAGTACACCTGAATACTCCCCATTTTCTATACCCACCGCAAAATAGACTTCTCCACGGCACCGCAACGTTCGCGCTCCTCCCCTTCTACATCGACGCACTCGTCCACCACAACGCATCTGCCTAAAGCGTCGACCTCGTATGCCGCACTAGAGCCGTTTCATCGTCATCGTCATACACGGAGCCTCTTCCCCGGCACCGTCTTCCACGGTCTCGGATCTGCTTCCCAGAAGCCGATGCCAAGTGCAGAAGCACCACCATCGTGGAAAATGAACTGACTCCGTGATGCACAGAGGCCGCCGCGACCATCGTTCTACTCCTCGATTCGTAATGTGTGTATGGAATCACTTAGCACTACAGTGCAGTTCCAATTTTGTTCATACCTACCCTTCAAATTTCCTGGTTGCTATTGTTCCCATAAAAGTAATTGGTTATAGCCTCCATTGTCCAACAGAATTTCAGCTTGTAATTGTGCGTCGCTCTTGTATCGCGTTATGCTTGGGTAGGTTCTTAATCTGCAACCAATAGTGTGGCAAATGATGAAAAGTTTTCTAGAACTAGCAAGATGCCCGTGCGTTGCACGCATCAAGATGCATTTGTATGAGTAGTTTATCTTGTGGGAGAAATGGATGAACGAGGGAAGGCCTTATCCGCAAATCTGGAGAGGGGTGTGGGTATCTTTCTACAAAATTGCCATAGTTTCCTTCCTATCCGTCAGATATAAATCGGACAGCCCATATTGCAGGATGGCAGGCACACCATCATCACCAACTCTGTTTTTTAGAAGAAAGAAAAAAGAGTAGAGAGTACAGTAGTAGAGATAAATATTAAATATAAAATAAATATAACAATAGACAAGAGATTAGAGATAGGAGGGACGTTGGGAAAGGTTCGCGCACGCGGGAAAAAATGGCTGGGCGCGCGCTAGTTTTGGCGCGCTTTATAAAATCCAAGGCCCTCCCACCGCTCTGTGCCTTGCCACCGCTCTCTCCCAGCTCTGTGCCTTGCCACCGCTCTCTCCCCGCTCTTTCTCGCCTCACCGCTGCCATGTCACCGGGAAACATTGGGATACCGCGGCGTCCGCGCGCGCCCCTCTGGCGGCTTCTCCACCGAGATCCGGTTCCGCAGGATGCACCTCGGCCTCGCAATTTCGACACCGCCAACGAGGCCGCCCGCACGTACGACGCGGCGGCATGGCGCCTCCGGTGGCCTCATTGAATATTGAACTTCCCCAACGTGCTGATGCGGGAGCGGGTGCAGGAGCTCGCGCCTCTACCGCAGCTTATCACCGACGAGGATCCTCGCGATAACTGGAGGCAGGAGCACCGTCTCGGCATCGCTGAGATGGACCGGGAAGCGATGGCGCTGTGGCGCCAACGCTTCCTGCAGGACATCATCAACGAGCACGAGTTCTACGCGCAAAGGAGGGCGGAGAGGGAGAAGAGGAGGGCAGAGCGAGCCGCCTATTGCAAGGACAAGCGTACGCGAAAAGGGGACGCTCAATTCAACATGAGGCTAGGAGCAGCGTCGCCCTTGGAATCCGACGACGATCGGTATCTTCATGCCTACATTGAAACGTCGGAGGAGGACATCACTGAGGAGGAGACGGATGAGGAGGAGTAGTTGAACTATCTATTTTTTAATCTATCTATGATATATCTATGCTGAGAACTATCCTCTACTCTCTAGTCTCTACTCTCTATCTCCACTTCTCGATCTCAGCACCGTAAACGCTTTTTAAAGCGCCGCGCTTTGCGCTTCTGTTGGAGATGCTCCAACATGGCAGACAAGTGCTTTAATGTTGCCCACAAGATGCGTGAGTATTACTAGTAGTATATTTTTCTTGCCATGTTGAGATTTTAAAACCGCGAGTGCGAATATCGGTGTACAAAAGAAAGGGCGCGCTTTTGTACCCCTTTACCTGTGCAGGGACAGTCGGAGCCGCGTCTGCGGCCACACCAAGCAGAGCAGGGGAGGTGAACCGAGGTAAAACCGAAGCCTAAGACAGCCAGAGCAACACCAAGACCAAGACTACAAAGAAGCAGAGGGGCGGAGAAGTATCCCCCGGCAAGACCCTTGTCGGGGATGGCCTCAGCAGCCCGGACAAGACCCTTGCCAGGGCAGCACGCCCAAACGCCAATAGAGCGAGCCACTCTTGAGTCCACATCCCCAACACCATCAACCACGTTGGGCCAGGGCTCAGTAGGCACCTCTGTGGTGGCATGCAGATATTTGTGAAGATAAGGAATACTCAAGATCAGATGAGGATTAGAAGACGACGACCCTCGGCAAGATCCTTGCCGAGGAAGGCCACTAGATCCTCGGCAAGGTCCTTGCCGGGGACGACAACGCGCCACGGCAAGACCCTTGCCTGGCCACTCGGCAAGGCCATCACCAAGGACGCCAACAGGGCCACCGCCAGGCCCACGCCACCCCGGCTGCCTACCTGCCTACATGGCATCGCATGCCTCACTGGCCAGGGCGCGTGTCAAAGCGAGGAGGAGCGGCAACGGATGGGACGGGCCTCGCCCCTGTCTGTGATAAAGTTAGGGGACACCTAAGCTACGCATTAAATGCGTCTTGTCTTGTAATACAAGCGATAAGCTCATAGCACTCCGTGCCTTTCCACCTCCTGTGTGCCACTATGGCAGCCCCTTTCGACTATAAAAGGAGGCCCATAGCATACTGGAGAAGGATTCGGCTCTTTCGAACCACACACTCACCACAGCTAGTTCGAGAGCTCAAGAACTCTCTGAAATACACCCACCAAAGCAGGACTAGGGTTTTACGCATCCTCGTGGCCCGAACGTGGGTAAACGATCCTCGTGCTGGTTACTAATCCTGCTCTTCTCGCAACCCCGCGCCCCGGCAACCGTAGTAGGGGTTCTTGTGATCCCATAGGTGTCGTTCCACACCGACATCTTTGGCGCGCCAGGTAGGGGGCGCAATTGTGAGAATGTGGTATAGTAGCTAGCCTAGGAGTTCTTCGTCGCCATGGCTCCAAAGAAGAAGCCGGCCACGGTGATCGGCTCGTTGGGAGCCGAATGGCCTGTGCCGGTGCGGGCGAGCAGTGGGCCGGTCGCGGACAGGACCCGAGCCGCGGTCCGCAAACACCAGCATCGCCCTGGGAGTCAAAGCCTGGTGAGCGGTGTCGTTCGCATGCCAGACGACCGGCCACACGTCGCTAGATCCAAAGACGGAGTTGGGTCCCCCGCAGGCGGCGTGGGGCCCTCCAGGAGTGCCGTCGTGCCACCCCCGGGCGGCACGGCGACCTCCAAGACGCCCACGCCGGCGGCCACTGCGCGCTCTTCCCATGGTGTGCGCGACGAGCAGCGTCACCACGCCGGTGACCCTGGGCACCGCCGTGGGAAGAGCCATGTGCGTCGTCCGCGGGAAGGAGGAGTTCAACGTGCCTGCCGAAGTGCTCATGAAAATGGCACGCAGCTGCTGGGTCGTAACGGAGCTCCTTCTAACGTGGTTAGAAGTCGAAGCGCGTTGCGATCCACGCAGCTATCACCATCGCCCACGCCAGCGGAAGCTTTGGCATGCGCGCAGCTACTCCTCGACTTCCCTCCTGCTGGAGAGAAGCTCGACGAGTGGAGGGCCACCATCCGGAGCCTCGTCGCCGTCGCCAAAAAAGATGATCCGCGAAAGGCGGGGCCCTCGGGGCGGCGCTCCACCGAGCCACAACATGCTGGCGCTGGGAGGACCGGGGGAGCTGCGGCCACGGTGCACTCTCCTCTTCCTCGCCAGCCGCCGCGGGCATCTGCCCGTCGTGACGACGCTTGTGATAACATCTCTATAGCATCGTCCGACCCACGGACCCACCGCAACCAGCGCCAAGTTCTTCGAGAACGAGCTCACGAAGATGCTCGGACCACTATTGAGCGCCGGTGTGATACACGCCACCAGTCGGACAAGCGGGCGGGGCCCCCTATGGACCACCCAGCATCGGGGGGCTCCGGCGGCCTACCTTACGAGGTGGGCTGCCCAGCCTTTACCCGTGAGCTGCGGTAGTTCCAGTGGCCGTCCCATCACACGTTCAAGCCCGACGTCAGCGAGAAGTACACTGGCAAGACCCATCCGTCCGAGTCCCTCAGCATCTACACCATCGCGATGCAGCCGGCCGGAGCTCGCGACGACAAGGTGCTTGCCAATTATTTCCCGCTGGCACTGAAGCCCAATGTTATGTAATGGTTGATGCACTTGCCGACGGATTCAATTTCTTCTTGGTTGCATATGTGCCATGAGTTCGTTGGCACCTTCACAAGAGGCCACCGAGCTCATGGCTAGGCCAGCGATCTTCATATCATCCCCATGAAGGAAGGGGAAGCAGTGTGCAAGTACATCTGGAGGTTCAGCCGGGTGCAGTACAACATCCCTGGCGTTCATCCCGCCGCTGTGATCAGCGCGTTCCACCAGAACGTGCGCAATCGCAAGATGCGCGAAGAGCTGTCGATGAGCAAGGTCAAGGATGTGGCCGAGCTCTACGTTCTGGCCGATAAATGTGCCCGGGCTAAAGAAGGAAGGAAGTACCCCGGCGAAGAGGCTAGTGCGGAAACCGACTCTACCAATGAAGACGCCGCCACCCCGACGAAGAAGGGCCGGCATCGCAACAGGAAACGCCAGGGCAAGGCCGTACTTGCCGTCGAGGGGTCTAAGGACACCGACGCTACCAAGAATGTCAAGGCAGATGGCCCCGGCAAGGAGATTGCCGGGTGCGACGACTACCGGGCCTTAGCAGCCACCGACAAGCCAGGGGGCTCTGGCAAGCAGTACTGCAAGATCCACCGCACCAAGGGCCATGACATCCAGAATTGCCAACAAGTCGAGCTGCTTGCTAAAAAGCAAAAGGCCGAGTAAGGAAGGACAAGGAGAAAGGTCAGGACGGTGTTGAGGGATCCGGCAAGAAGCGTGGCGGCCAAGGAAGCCGCCTGTGGGGACCCTGACTCATCAGTCGTGATCACCGAATGCACGTGTACAGTGATCCCAGAGATCAATGCTCACTGAACACACAGAAGCTGAATAACAAGAGTCTTACATCCATACATACCGTCTTACACAAATTATGACCATTACGGTCAAGTCTTACATAGATAAAGCCTTAAGGGCTGAACATCAAATGAAACACAAGCAGCGGAAATCTTCGTTGATAAGTAGAACCCATGCCATCTGCCTTAACCCTACAGGCATTCTGACTGGGAAGCGTCCTAGTTTGCAAGTTCGTCTCCAAAGGATTCTTCCTCGAACTCCTGTTCTTCCATGCCTGGTCAATTAAATAACCAGTGGCAAGCCAATGAGTACTTTGAATGTACTCGCAAGCAACCCATGTTTTGGTTCAAGATACAACTATGCATGATATAGGTAAATTTTTGCGGAAAGCTTGAGTGCAATGACATGTTCAACAACTTGTAAGGCATGCATCAGGAGAATTCAAGTAACCATGAGGACAGGTTACAGATATCATCATAGTTAGAGTGGGCACCAACCCAACTCAATCATGTCAAGTCCTTGACTTGACCCAAGTAATTCTTCCCACACACACTGGTTTGTAAACAAGTGGATGTAGTTTAAGCAGCACCGCCCAACTGTCATTGACCGTGGACACGGCTATTCGAATAGTTTTACACTCTGCAAAGGTTGCACACTTTACCCACAAGATCCGGGGAACTTCCGTGTCATCCACGACCCGCGGTACCTCAAGTACCCGGGGTAAGCACCCGATCACTATCTTTCCCTAGACGACACTAACAAGGAGTCCACTCGTTGTTCCGTATCCTCTCGATGTACATCATACGAGACTCGCTCGAGATCGTAACATCCGGGAGGGGACACAACGGTGTATCCGGTGCCCTGTAAAGACAGTCATGGTCGCCCTACCTGGCACGAACCCGTCCCGAGAGAGAGCACCAACTCTCCCCCATCACTAGTAATGCGGGCTCCAAGCTAGTATCGACCTAGGTAATCAATAATGCCCTTTTCCCACATAAGGGTAGAGTGGTTGCGCATGTAAGGTTGGGACAGTCGACAAATCTTAAATCTAATCCTTTTTTGAAAACAACACACACACTTGCCTCGGTACACCACTTCGTCATAAAGTGGCTACCCATCTCATCATCTCCCTCAGGCATAAGTGGCACCCGATGGGGTTTTCGAAAAGTCCTTTGAAAATACTTTGTCTCCATCACCATGCATATCCCCGTCCCTTTTTGCGTAGCACTACTTTAGCATCCTATCTACTCCCACCGGCATAACCCTCATAAGGAGGTAGGGTCATGCACAATGCAAGTATCAATGAGGAAGTAACAGAGGCAACCCATCAAAGTGGTTTCCACCACATCATGGTTCCAAAGCAACGCTACTAAAGTGCTATATGACATGCATAAAAAGGTTTCATAGACATCGTCAAAGGGCTGCTTGCCTGGCTCAGCAAAGTCCTCTGGGTCTTCAAAGTCTTCTGGTCCAACTCCTTCGTCAGCAACGCAATCTATCGTCGCACAATAATAACGAGAAAATAAGGCAATAATAAAACAGAAAAACCAAAGTGCTCAGAAAAATGTCAACTCATTTTTGTAAAATACTAGGTTGAAAATAAGAAGGGGAAAATTCTTAGTTTTGGATTTGGAGTTGAAGAATAGGAGGGATGGATTTTTAGAGGGGAATTTAAATGCTCAAATTTGAATTTAAATTTGAACAGTGCAGAAAAGTTTGATGGGTATTTATGAAAGTTACACCATTAAATAGGTGGGTTTTTTAGAAAAATATGGTAGTTGGAATTATTGTATTTGGATTAATATTTAATCCTGTGGAATTTTTGCAAGTTTCCACAAAAAAGAAAAAGGAGAAGCGGCACTGTGCAACTGGGCCAGAACAGCCGCAGGTCAACAGGCCCCGCCAGCGGGCCGGCCCGGCCGAGCCAGCGCACAGCGCGCGCGCGCCCGTCCACCCATTTTCAAACCTGACGGGCGGGGCCCGCAGGTCGGACGGGAGCGCGGGAATGAGGGAGAGGATGACAGGCGCGGCCCGCCTGTCATCACTAACCCGTGGACAGGGGGGTCGCGGTGCTCACCGGCGACGATGCGGGCCACGGCGAGCTCCGGCGAGTGCGGGAATGGCTTCAGGGGACTGCCTCACGTCGGGGGGTGGTGGACTTGGCCGGCGGGGGTGCCTGGTTCGCCGGCGACGAGGTCCGCGGCGGAGGAGCTTCGGGAGTTGACGGCTTCGGCCGTTTCCGGCTGCAGAAGAAGCGGGAAAGGAGGGGGAAATGATCAGTGGGAGGAGGCGGTTCCAGATCGGGGCAGAGGAGGAGCGGGGGTGGCCTGTACCTCGCGAACTCCGGCGGGCCGACGCGGCGGAGCTCGAGCTCGATCTCGAGCTCGGGCGGTTCTGGGAAGGAGCTGGGGGTGCAGGGGAAGGTTTTGGCGATGCAGGGAGCGAGTGGTGAGGGTGGAAGGGCTTGGGGAGGCCTTATATAGCCGCACGGTGGTCCACCGTGGACCTGTGCGCTGGTGAGCTCGTTGCCGTCGCCACGGGTCACGGGGGCCTGGTTGGTTGTGTTTGGGGTGTTCGTGGGGCTCGACTACGCCCAGGGGGAGAAGAGAGGGGGCGGGGACAGGTCAGAGATGCCGCGCGTGCGAGCGTGCTCATTGGAGCTCTCGGGCGGCCATGGCGCGCGTGCGAGCAGGGGCAGGAGAGAGGGAAGGAGGAGGGGGCCGACCAGCTACCGTGTCCCGGACGCCGAGGCGTCTCGTCGGGCGTGCTGGGGAGGCCCGAGGTGGCCGGAAGCGGCTGGAAGGGGGCGGCTACAGTGCGGGGGCGCACTGTAGTGTGCTCCAGAGCGTGCAAATGGCCGGCATGCCATTTTTTATGCCCTGTGGCGCGGCCAACCGTGTCCAGTAGCTCAAGGGAGGAGTAAAGAAAGGGGAGGGGGCATTGGATGCCATGGATGGCCACTGGGGTGAGGAGAGAGCAAGAAGAAGTGTGCAAATGGGCTGACCAGAGAGAGGAAGTGGGGTTTTACCCCTCCAATAAGTGGGCTATGGACTTGCCATTGTTACCAGAGGTGAAAGGGGACTAGAAGGGGTTGTGGTAAAAATTGGAGCTCACCAAGAATAGTGGAAGGGGTCAAAACAGTGGTTTTTGCAAAATGGCAGAAGGTGTTTGATGTTGGTTTGGGCAAGAAAATGATCTCCAATTGCCATAATACTCCACAGGGTGAAATGACACATATAATTAGGGCCTTCCACCAATTTGGAGCTTAATTGGGCAAAGTTCCCAATGCAACTTTTGTAAACCCTAGAAATGAGCAGAAATGGACTTGTGTAGATCTAGTTGAGCAAACACTTCTCGTTGATGCACCACTTGGTGTAGTGGCCTCATTTGGTCATGTGAACATGCTCACAAAAGTTGGGGTTAAGGAGAGAAAGTTGGTAGTACAAACTTGATCAAATTTGATTCTGGTCACAGAGGGTTTTGGGGCATTTTGGTGAACCAAAATGACTCTAGTTGACATGGGGCTTTGCAAGATGATCACAATATGCATTTGTGACTTGCTGGATGTTCCTTGGATTTTTATGAAAATATTTCCTGTAGAAATATTTCAAATCCTTGAAATGGGCAGAAATGGTTTTGGAAGGTTTTGTCCAATACTTTGATCACAACCATGTGTTGAAACTCATATATATGGAAAATATATGTCCATTGAGTCTCCCTAATTTTTCTCAAATATATATGGTTTTCTAGTCTGGACGGTTAAACATAACTCTACGGGGTTTCACTTGGTCGAGGGGGCTGCAACAAAAAGTCTTCAGTGCTAGTTGGCTGCCGAGGTGGAATTATTGGTGCATCTTGTCTTGCTAACCTTCATTTGATGAGAGAGATGAGAGGGGGAAGTAGCATAGAGGAGGGGAATGCCTAAAGGGGGTTCTATATTGCAGGTGCAACAAACAAGTGCCAAAAAGAGCCAAACATGAACAACAAAATAAGGCAGGTGATATAGTCGCGTACTTGTTGCCTAGGGCAAAAGGGTGACTGACATCAAAACACAAACAAATAAAAGCAAGAAACACACAATCATGGTTCTATTCAAACCATCATACAAACTCAACTGTGCATAGGGGGTACACGACTCATCCTACCCTAGGGGTTCTCGGATCCAATAATCGTGCCTTGAGCCTCGTGCAGTCTTCTGAGTTTTCCTCAGGTGTTGCTACGTCTCTTGTAGTTGTTTGATGAAATAATCTGGGTTGGCCTGAAGAATCTTCAACACTTCTCGCCTAATGAGATGATGGGTTGAAGGTGGCTCCTCATAGCTGGCATTGACTTGGTCTTCTCTTGTCCTCTTAATCATGATGATCGATTCTGCCCTTTTAGGGTGTCGGCGATTCCAGGTGGCCATCCTTTTGTGCAATGACATTAACAAGGCATAATAGAGGTCCAATCCGTCGAACACATTGTTGACAATATCGTCATCGAGAGCGGGGGATAAAGAGAACCGTTTTCCTGCTCACTATAGTGAGGCGGACCAAATGGCTAGGTTCTCATCCACTGGTGGTCGCCGATACAACAACGGTAGTGACAGGGTTTCCCTATTAGCGATGTATATCATGATCTTGCATATCCTATGCCCTGATCGTCGTAGGCTAAGTTTGCATTACCTTGGGGCAGTGTCAAGAGTGTCACCATATCCTGGGCCTTCTGATCCTCATCCCTCGAGGATGTATTTTCTGTTGGTATCGTCTTGTTGTGATGTCATCAATCTTGTGTTCAGGAGATGAGGGTGAATGTCTGACAAGGCATCTTCCTTCTAGATTATCCACGAGGATTACAAGGAATCCAGTGGTCAGGGGTGTAAGGGTTCTAGCGACCAAATGTTTTGAAGGGGAAGAGATCAATAAGGAAGGTATACCTTAGTTTTCGAAAAAATAAGAAGGGAAGAGAAGTATAGATAGTTTTGAGAACTAGTAGTAGTTTGGGAAATAGTTTTACCCTAACTAACGACCATGCTAACTAAGGCTTCCTACAGTCAGGATGGCTCTGATACCAGCTCTGTGGGGACCCCGACTCATAAGTCGTGATCACCGAATGCACGTGTACAGTGATCCCAGAGATCAATGCTCACTAAACACACAGAAGCTGAATAACAAGAGTCTTACATCCATACATACTGTCTTACACAAATTATGACCATTATGGTCAAGTCTTACATAGATAAAGCCTTAAGGGCTGAACATCAAATGAAACACAAGCAGCGGAAATCTTCGTTTATAAGTAGAACCCATGCCATCTGCCTTAACCCTACAGGCATTCTGACTGGGAAGCGTCCTAGTTCGCAAGTTCGTCTCCAAAGGATTCTTCCTCGAACTCATGTTCTTCCATGCCTGGTCAATTAAATAACCAATGGCAAGCCAATGAGTACTTTGAATGTACTCGCAAGCAACCCATGTTTTGGTTCAAGATCCAACTATGCATGATATAGGTAATTTTTTGCGGAAAGCTAGTTTTGAGTGCAATGACATGTTCAACAACTTGTAAGGCATGCATCAGGAGAATTCAAGTAACCATGAGGACAGGTTACATATATCATCATAGTTAGAGTGGGCACCAACCCAACTCAATCATCTCAAGTCCTTGACTTGACCCAAGTAATTCTTCCCACACACACTGGTTTGTAAACAAGTGGACGTAGTTTAAGCAGCACCACCCAACTGTCCTTGACCGTGGACACGGCTATTCGAATAGTTTTACACTCTGCAGAGGTTGCACACTTTACCCACAAGATCCGGGGAACTTCCGTGTCATCCACGACCCGCGGTACCTCAAGTACCTGGGGTAAGCACCCGATCACTATCTTTCCCTAGACGACACTAACAAGGAGTCCACTCGTTGTTCCGTATCCTCTCGATGTACATCATACAAGACTCGCTCGAGATCGTCACATCCGAGAGGGGACACAACGGTGTATCTGGTGCCCTGTAAAGACAGTCATGGTCACCCTACCTGGCACGACCCCGTCCTGAGAGAGAGCACCAACTCTCCCCCGTCACTAGTAATGCGGGCTCCAAGCTAGTATCGACCTAGGTAATCAATAATGCCCTTTTCCCACATAGGGGTAGAGTGGTTGCGCATGTAAGGTTGGGACAGTCGACAAATCTTAAGTCTAATCCGTTTTCGAAAACAACACACACACTTGCCTCGGTACACCACTCCGTCATCAAGTGGCTACCCATCTCATCATCTCCCTCACGCATAGGTGGCACCCAATGGGGTTTTCGAAAAGTCCTTTGAAAATACTTTGTCTCCATCACCATGCATATTCCCGTCCCTTTTTGCGTAGCACTACTTTAGCATCCTATCTACTCCCACCGGCATAACCCTCATAAGGAGGTAGGGTCATGCACAATGCAAGTATCAATGAGGAAGTAACAGAGGCAACCCATCAAAGTGGTTTCCACCACATCATGATTCCGAAGCAACGCTACTAAAGTGCTAGATGACATGCATAAAAAGGTTTCATAGACATGGTCAAAGGGCTGCTTGCCTGGCTCAGCAAAGTCTTCTGGGTCTTCAAAGTCTTCTGGTCCAACTCCTTCGTCAGCAACGCAATCTATCGTCGCAAAATAATAACGAGAAAATAAGGCAATAATAAAACAGAAAAACAAAAGTGCTCAGAAAAATGTCAACTCATTTTTGTAAAATACTATGTTGAAAAATAAGAAGGTGAAAATTCTTAGTTTTGGATTTGGAGTTGTAGAATAGGAGGGATGGATTTTTAGAGGGGAATTTAAATGCTCAAATTTGAATTTAAATTTGAACAGTGCAGAAAAGTTTGATGGGTATTTATGAAAGTTACACCATTAAATAGGTGGGATTTTTAGAAAAATACGGGAGTTGGAATTATTGCATTTGGATTAATATTTAATCCTGTGGAATTTTTGCAAGTTTCCAGAAAAAAGAAAAAGGAGAAGCGGCACTGTGCAACTGGGCCAGAACAGCCGCAGGGCAACAGGCCCAGCCAGCGGGCCGGCCCAGCCGAGCCAGCGCACAGCGCGCGCGCACCCGTCCACTCATTTTGAAACCTGACGGGCGGGGCCCGGAGGTCGTTCGGGGCGCGGGAATGAGGGAGAGGATGACAGGCGGGGCCCGCCTGTCATCACGAACCCGTGGACAGGGGGGTCGCGGTGCTCACCCGCATCAATGCGGGCCACGGCGAGCTCCGGCGAATGCGGGAATGGCTTCAGGGGACTGCCGCACGTCGGGGGGTGGTGGACTTGGCTGGCGGGGGTGCCTGGTTCGCCGGCGACGAGGTCCGCGGCGGAGGAACTTCGAGAGTCGACGCCTCTGGCCGTTTCTGGCTGCAAAAGAAGGGGGAAATGAGGTTGGGAGGAGGCGGTTCCAGATCGGGGCAGAGGAGGAGCGGGGGTGGCCTGTACCTCGCGAACTCCGGCGAGCCGACGCGGTGGAGCTCGAGCTCGATCTCGAGCTCGGGCGGTTCTGGGAAGGAGCTGGGGGTGCAGGGGAAGGTTTTGGCGACGCAGAGAGCGAGTGGTGAGGGTGGAAGGGCTCGGGGAGGCCTTATATAGCCGCACGGTGGTCCACCGTGGACCTATGGGTCAGCGAGCTCGTTGCCGTCGCCACGGGTCACGGGGGCCTGGTTGGTTCTGTCTGGGGTGTTCGTGGGGCTCGACTACGCCCAGGGGGAAAAGAGATGGGGCGGGGACAGGTTAGAGACGTCGCGCGTGCGAGCGTGCTCATTGGAGCTCTCGGGCGGCCATGGCGCGCGTGCGAGCAGGGGCAGGAGAGAGGGAAGGAGGAGGGGGCCGACCAGCTACCGTGTCCCAGACGCCGAGGCGTCTCGTCGGGCGTGCTGGGGAGGCCCGAGGTGGCCAAAGCGGCTGGAAGGGGCGGCTACAGTGCGGGGGCGCACTGTAGCGCGCTCCAGAGCGTGCAAATGGCCGGCATGCCATTTTTTTATGCTTCATGGCGCGTCCAACCGTGTCAATTAGCTCAAGGGAGGAGTAAAGAAAGGGGAGGGGGCATTGGATGCCATGGATGGCCACTTGGGTGAGGAAAGAGGAAGAAGAAGTGTGCAAATCGGCTGACCAGAGAGAGGAAGTGGGGTTTTACCCCTCCAATAAGTGGGCTATGGACTTGCCATTGTTACCAGTGGTGAAAGGGGACTAGAAGGGGTTGTGGTAAAAATTGGAGCTCACCAAGAATAGTGGAAGGGGTCAAAACAGTGGTTTTTGCAAAATGGCAGAAGGCGTTTGATGTTGGTTTGTGCAAGAATATGATCTCCAATTGCCATAATACTCCACAGGGTGAAATGACACATATAATTAGGGCCTTCCACCAATTTGGAGCTTAATTGGGCAAAGTTGCCAATGCAACTTTTGTAAACCCTAGAAATGAGCAGAAATGGACTTGTGTAGATCTAGTTGAGCAATTCACTTCTCCTTGATGCACCACTTGGTTTAGTGGCCTCATTTGGTCATGTGAACATGCTCACAAAATTTGGGGTTAAGGAGAGAAAGTTGGTAGTACAAACTTGATCAAATTTGATTCTGGTAAGAGAGGGTTTGGGGGCATTTTGGTGAACCAAAATGACTCTAGTTGACATGGGGCTTTGCAAGGTGATCACAATATGCAATTGTGACTTGCTGGATTTTCCTTGGATTTTTATGAAAATATTTCCTGTAGAAATATTTCAAATCCTTGATATGGGCAGAAATGGTTTTGGAGGGTTTTGTCCAATGTTTTGATCACAACCATGTGTTAAAACTCATATATATGGAAAATATATGTCCATTGAGTCTCCCTATTTTTTCTCAAATATTTTTAAAGATTTTAAATAATTTTAACCTATTTAAGACCATTTCTGGCCTTAAGAAAAACGCTTTAAATAAAATAGGAAAATAACTTTCAAAATTATATTTTTGTGGTTTCTGGGTATCCTATATCTAATAGGTGTCAAATATATCTTTGGAAATATTTTTACTGCCCTTGATTAAGTATTTGCAGTGAAATCCTCAATCCAGGGTTTTTTTTTGGAAAACTAATTCTTAAAAATACTTTTTGGCCAAATTATTTTTGTAAGAAAATACTATATTGCTCTGTACACATGGCATGATCATTGGGTAGAAAGTTTGGGACAAGGAGATGAAGTATAGAAGGTGGAGTAGTTGACTATTAAGAGCACTTGAAAAACCACTCAGAGAAAACCAACTTCAAAATGAAAGCCAAATAATGCAAAAGTTTTTGTTGGTCCAAATTTTCATGCTTTATTAATGCAAATGATATGTTACAAAATGCAGGGTGTGACACCGCCCCGGCAAGGACAACCAGCATGAGAGGCCCACCCCGGGCCGTGACAAGAAACAAGAAGACGATGATCACGACGAGGACGACGAGTCCGGTGAGCAAGAGTTCCAGAAGGCTATGGAGGCCATGTGCGTCGATGGTGGTGCCTCGCTGCATACTTCTCACCGCCAGCTCAAGCAGTGGGCGCGTGAGATTACAGTAGCGGAGCCGTTGTTCGGCGCTCCGAAGCCGCTGAAGTGGTCCAGCACACCCCTCACCTTTAACCCCGAGGACCACCCTGACCGCACGACCGTGGTCGGGTGTTTGCCATTGTTGGTCTCACCAACGCTATGCAGCCTCAAGGTGAACAAGATGTTGGTTGACGGCAGGGCCGGCCTGAACTTGATCTCGCCCGTCGTGGTCAAAAGGCTGCAAATTCCTGACGAAGACCTCGAGGAAACGGGCATGTTTCAAGGGGTCCATCCGGGGCAGCCGAAGGTGAAGGTCACACTGCCCATGACGTTTGGAGGAGAGTTGAACTACAGGACAGAGAGGATCATCTTCGACGTGGCCGAGATCCCCTTGCCCTACAAAGGGATCCTCGGCCGCCCGGCACTAGCCAAGTTCATGGCGGCATCACACTACGCTTACAACATGCTAAAGATGCCCGGGCCGTTGACCATCATCTCCGTCCCCTCCGACAAGAAGGACGCGCTGATTTGCACCGACCAACTCTACCGGGAAGCTATTGATGCAGCTACGGTCAAGGCGCCTGCTCCTGCCGTTGAAGGCCCGGGAGGGAAGAAGAAGCCTGACAAGACCTCTCATACCCACTCCGGCAAAGCACGCCTCCTGGGATTGTTGTGCTACCGTCGAGGACGTGCTAGAGAGCTCTACCGGCAAGAGCAAGAAATCCAGAGCTGAGCCGCCGCAGACCAAGAAGGTTCCCGTCAGGGAGGATGGCACGGGAGGGGCCTTCACCATAGGCTCCACCCTCGATAGCAAATAGGAAGGCGCGCTCGTCACCTTCCTGCGGGCGAATGTCGACGTGTTTGCGTGGGAAGCATCCGACATCCCCAGTGTTTCCAGGGAGGTGATTGAGCACCACCTAGCTGTCTGTCCTCATGCGCGGCCCGTCAAGCCGAAGGTCAGAAAGGAGGCTCTGGAGAGGCAGGAGTTCATCATAGAGGAGATCAGGAAGTTGGAAGCGGCAGGTTTGGTGAAAGGACCCACCCGACGTGGTTGGCCAATCCGGTAGTGGTGCGCAAGGCAAATGGGAAGTGGAGGCTGTGTATTGACTACACAGATATCAATAAGGCTTGTCCTAAGGACCCCTTCCCGTTGCCGCGCATCGACCAGATTGTCGACTCCAGGGACCAATCTGTAAAATAAACTCTACATACAAGCCCCTGGGCTGAAAAAGAGAAAACGTATTTCAGATAATACGCTTGCAGAACTGGGAAACGTACTTACAGCCGAAGAAGAAAGGAAATACGCTTTCGTAAACAGGAAACAAATTCTGTCCAAAGAAGAGCAGAACTACGTTTGTGCAAACCGAAAGCGCACTTCACTGAAATACGTTTCCAGTTAGTGACGTGACAGAGGCCGTGTCAACGGCTGAGGCGCTAACGTGCGGGACCCGCGGGCAGGTGGGGGCCACCAGCTGGGTCGCCGCCTTCGACCTCCAGCCTGCGCGTGGCCGAGGAAGGGGCGGACCCCGACAATGATTGCCGGTGATGTAGGCCATCTCCCGGGATGTTCTGCACACCGACGAGATCAACGCGTCAAGCCGCATTCCTCGATCCCCTTGGCGACCAGCGAGGTGGGCTGAGGCGACAACAGCTTCGACACCGGCGGACGGAGTCTCCTAGCGCCGGCTAACTCGTGGCAGACAGCCACCGAAGGAGAAGGGGGGCTCCGGGGAGGCTTCTAGGTGGTGGATGAGGTGCCTGGAGGTGGAGGAGGAGGGGATGGAGCCCTGGGTCGCCGGAATCATAGGAAGCGATGACGGCGGCGTTGCGGTGATGGGCGGCAAGGAGAGGGGCTCGAGCTCAAGGGAGAGGCTCGGGAGGTTTCTGGGAAAAGGAGGAGGATCTTGGGATGCTTCAAGTGGCTCGGGGCTGGCCATTTTATAGGCGGCGCGAGATGCCCGAGCCGGTCACCGCCGCACGAGCTCGGCCAAGGCTCTGGCGATGTGCAGCGATCACGGGGAGGCGCGGGATCGCGACGAAGGGGGAGCGGACGAGCTACAGAAGCGCACAAGGCAGGAGGGGCCGAGGGGCGCAAAGGAGAAGCGGCCAAACGCAAATAATGCCTTGTCGGCTACAGCTCGTTTGTGGGCGCGTGGCGACGAGCACTGACGGAGAAGCAGACAGAGGGGGAGATGGCTCCAGGAGGACGGCGACGACGCGGGGAACACGCTACATAGGCCCGTGCTCGCTGAGACGCCGATTAGAGGAGGGGCCCGAGCAAGTAGACGTTTTGGACGCGGCCGATGCACGCCAAAGCGGTGGTCACCGCGCAGACTAGCATCAAGTGAGCCAAATAGCTGGCAATTGTTGTCTAGGGGTAAGTCCTTCCTGGGGCGGTTGCAACTGCGGTGGTAGTTTGGTTAAAAGTGACATGGTTAAATGGCAGTTAACACCTGAAGTTTACTGCAGTAAACTTGATCGTGTACTGCTGCTCAACAGGGAGGTGATTGGTGACAATGGAGTTGTCTGCGAGGTTGAGCTAAAGAAGGACTTACATCCTGGTAACTATGGAGGGGTTTAGATCTAGATTTAACAGAGTTGCTTTGCAACCGCCAAAGATGGCCCAGAATCAAGATTTGGATGATGCACTCACATGGACTTGTGGAATGGGATGCAACTTTGCAAATCTTCATGATATGGACATATAAAGATGCTGTAAAAAGCTCATTCCAAATGGACAATCCAAAATGGTACTTGCTTCACAAACATCATTTCTGTCTAGAAACTTGCAAAAATGCTAGAGGAATAATGGCTTGATGAACCATGCCCAAAATGGATGGAGGTAGGTTATATGGATAATAGAAGGCCTAGAAAAATTGGCAGCCATAATGGAGGAAGATAAAATATACTTGCTTCACATACTGATTTTTTTACAGAATCAAGGAATTGAAGGTGAGCTCACATGGAGGCATGACAGGAGCTCAACTTTGGTGGAGGGCTATGATATGATGATATGAGGGACCATGCAAAATGGCAACTCATTTGGATATGCCTAGCTTGTACTTCCTTCACAACCACTTCCCTCGGACAGTAACTTTGGAAAATCATAATTAAATAATTAGTAAGCAAATGAGGTTGCACTTTGGCATGTGGCAAGGATATGGATAGGAAAAGGTTTCCAAGGAGTTTGAGGTCAACTGGAAAAAGAAAAATAGCGCTTGCTTCACATTCTGCCATTCAGGATAGAATAGGAAATGCATTAATTGATCATGATGGGGAACATGGCAAATTGAATATTTTTCCATATTTGATGAAGATATGACCCAAACAATTTATGAGAATTATTTGGGAATTATAGGAGTGATAGAAATAAAGGTTGCTTCACAAACTAGGGCAATTTGAGTTATTCCTTTAATAGAAAAGGAATATTCCCAAGGAAAAGAATATTGCGATTTGGGATAGGATGAAAATGACAGGGTCTAGGGAAGGATTTGGGAATGACAAGCCACTCTGGAAGCAAAGAAGAGGGCATCTTCTTTGGTTTCCAGACCACAAAGCCACGAAAAAAAAGAAAACTCAAGCAAAAATCTCAGAAAAATAAAAGAAAAAAGAAAGGGCCAAAAATCTGGTTGTCACAAACCTTACCCCCTTAAAGAGATCGCCTCCTCGAGATTTGGTTGCTCAGGGAATCAAGTATGAATATACTGACTTAAGGAAACAGTTTCCAACTTGGCTATCATTTTTCTTATATTTATTCCCACTATTTTTTTATCTGACTGGCCCTGGGGTGTTTTGCTTCACTTTATCCATATTCTGACAGATCTTACCTTGCTTGTTCAGGCTTATACAGGCTCCAATTTCTTTTTAGATCTGCTGACTGTGATTGATCCTCACGACTGAAATATATGTCGGTCTCATAAATCCAAGAGTGATTTCCGCTGGTTGTGTCATCGAGCACTGACAATCTTTCATGAAGTGGTGATTAGATTTTTCTAGTGCACACCCAAGCTCTAACTCCTTGTATTGGGTTTCTCCACTAAATGCAGGTCCTTCGGGTTCCAAAACGTGAGTTGGGTCATAACCGCTTTCCTAACAGATTCTGGCTTATCGCGGAAGTTTCTGAATCATCTTAACTGGTTCCACTGTCTTCAGTATCGGATCTGTACCAAATATTTGATTGTCGCCTGTCGTGGCTAGCATAAGAGTTTGACCTGTATGATAATATCTGCAGACTTGACTGATGGTGGTTCTGCACCACGCGGGTCTTGCAACAATTTTCATACCTGCATCACTGGTCTTGCTCCTTCATTATTATTTTGTTGGCCTGGATTCTTGGCTGAAAGAGTTGGGTCATATTGCTTTTTCGTATCACCATAGGTACTGTCGGTGCAATTTTTCGACAATAGCAGCTGAGGGAGTCCTGGATTAGGGGGTGTTCGGGTAGCCGGACTATACCTTCGCCGGACTCCTGGACTATGAAGATACAAGATTGAAGACTTCGTCCCGTGTCCGGATGGGACTTTCCTTGGCGTGGAAGGCAAGCTAGGCGATGCGGATACTCAAGATCTCCTACCATTGTAACCGACTCTGTGTAACCCTAACCCTATCCGGTGTCTATATAAACAGGAGGGTTGTAGTCCGTAGGACAGAACAATCATCATACACAATCATACCATAGCCTAGCTTCTAGGGTTTAGCCTCCTTGATCTCGTGGTAGATCTACTCTTGTACTACCCATATCATCAATATTAATCAAGCAGGAGTAGGGTTTTACCTCCATCGAGAGGGCCCGAACCTGGGTAAAAACATCGTGTCCCTTGTCTCCTGTTACCATCTGGCCTTGATGCACAGTTCGGGCCCCCCTACCCGAGATCCGCCGGTTTTGACACCGACATTGGTGCTTTCATTGAGAGTTCCTCTGTGTGGTCGCCTTTAGGCCCGATGGCTCCTCTGATCATCAATAACGACGAGGTCCAGGATGAGACTTTTCTCCCTGGACAGATCTTCGTCCCCAGCGGCTTCGCTCTGCGGGCCAATTCGCTTGGTCATCTGGAGGAGATCGAAAGCTACGCCCCTGGCCATCAAGTCAGGTTTGGAAGCTTAAACTACACGGCTGATATCCGCGGAGACCTGATCTTCGACGGGTTCGAGCAACAGCCAAGCATGCCGCACTACCTCGAGGGGCATGATCTAGCTCTGCCTCCGAACAGTGTCCTGGAGGCCGCACTTGCACCGGTTCCGACCTTAGACTCGGAGCCTATTACACCTATCGAGGATGAGCGGTTTCACGTCACCTCGGGGGCTGCAATCTCAAAGGCAATTGAGCCGAACGCCAGCCCCGCACTCCGCACGGCCTGTGACTCCGTGGGTCCGGACTCCGGACCCCCCGTGCCCCTGCTAATCGAATCCGATTGGGCACCCATAATGGAGTTCACCGCCGCGGACATCTTTCAGCACTCGCCTCTTGGCGACATCTTGAACTCTCTCAAGTCTCTCTCTATATCAGGAGAGCCCTGGCCGAATTACGGTGAGAGAGGAGGGGATACGGACAATGAGGAAATTCGAAGCCCACCCACCACCCACTTTATAGCCACCGTTGACAGCCTAAACGACGTGCTCAACTTCGACTCCGCAGACATCGACAACATGGATGACGATGCAGGAGATACCGATGAACCAACGCTCATAGGGCACTCGAAATCCACCGCATGTCATGATGTGTGCATGGTAGATACCCCTGAGGGAAACGGCAACGAGGACAAAGGGGATGGAACGGGAGATAGACCCCCCGAAAAGCAATCAAAGCGTCGGCATAAACGCCGACCCAAGCCCCGCCTCGATAAAAACCCGGCCATAGAGCAGGACAAGCCGGCAGGCGACAAGCAAGCCTTAGAGCAACCGTCCGAACAGGGCAACACGGATAGAGAAACCAAAACTCCCTCCCCCGGCGAAAACGGCATTCCAGACAACCTTACGCCGGATAGATCCATGGAGCAGAAAAGTCTCCACAAGAGGCTCGTTGCAACTACACGAAGCCTGAAAAAGCAGAAGCGGAAGCTAAAGACAGCAGAAGATGCACTCCGTATTAAATGGAACAAAGTAATCGACACCGCAGACAGATACGGCGATGGTCGCCGCACTAAAAGCTATCCAAAGAGGAAGCTCCTGCCCGAATTCGACGAAGAGGCCCTAGAGCCCTCGCACTCAAAAAATAAAAAAGTCATATGGTCGGATAGACGACCCAATAAGCCGGCAAGTAGCATCGCACTCAAATTGGTATGCGACCCACCTAAGGAGTCACATCATGGCCCAGCCAGGTCGATTTACGGGCCAAGAAAGCAAGCTCTTGCAAGCAATGCAAAAAAGCCATCATCAGAATCCGACACACCCAAATACAGGGGCGCCGCACACCCCCTATACTTCACCGATGAGGTTCTGGACTATGAATTTCCAGAGGGATTCAAACCCGTTAACATAGAGGCGTATGATGGAACGACAGACCCCGGAGTCTGGATCGAGGATTATATCCTCTAGATACATATGGCTAGAGGAGATGATCTTCACGCCATTAAATATTTACCCCTTAAGCTTAAAGGGCCAGCCCGGCACTGGCTTAAAAGCCTTCCCGAAAACACAATTTGAAGTTGGGAAGAGCTCGAGGATGCTTTACGAGCAAATTTTCAAGGGACCTATGTCCGCCCTCCGGATGCAGACGATCTCAGTCACATAACTCAACAGCCCGGAGAATCAGCTCGGCAGTTATGGAATAGATTCCTTACTAAAAAGAATCAGATAGTAGATTGTCCGGACGCCGAAGCCTTAGCAGCTTCCAGGCATAATGTCCAAGACGAATGGCTCGCCCGACACCTCTGCCAGGAAAAGCCAAGAACAATGGCCGCACTCACAAGCCTGATGACCCGCTTTTGCGTAGGAGAGGACAACTGGTTGGCAAGATGCAACCCCAGCGACCCAAGTACATCCGAAATCAGGGATGGAAACAGAAAACCGCGATGCAACAAGGATCGTCGCCGAACTAAAGAAAAAAGTCCAAAGAGCATGGCAGTTAATGCCGGATTCAATGGCTCGCGACAAAATCAGACAAAGCCACCCCTCCAGGATAATAGGGATGATTCGTCCAACTTAAACAAAATCCTGGACATGATATGTCAGATACACAGTACTCCTGGGAAGCCAGCTAACCATACTCACAGAGATTTTTGGGTTTTTAAACAATCCGGAAGACTCAATGCCGAACACAAGGGGCTCGACACACCAAGCGAAGACGAGGATGAACCCCAGAAGCAGAGCACCAGGAAACAAAAGAAATTCCCACAAGAAGTAAAAACAGTGAACTTACTTCACGTAACAAAACGTACGGCACCCATAAAGGTACGCACAATATGACCTATCCCCAATGGGTCCCGCCACTGGTTATTAAAACCAATCACTTTCGATCAACTAGACTATTCTAGAAATATCAAAAATGTAGGCTGGACTGCCCTGATACTCGACCCAATAGATGGCGGATTCCAGTTTACAAATGTCCTTATGGACGGCGGTAGTGGACTAAACCTGATATATCAGGATACAATTGTAACGCCCTCGATGCGGCTATATCTCCCACGTGTCGAAGCACGACTTAGAGGCATAACCGCATTGAAAGCAATGTCGCAAGTGAGGTAATCTTCACACAACCCATGTAATACATAAGGGAAACATATACATAGTTGGCTTACAATCGCCACTTCACACAATACATGAATAAAACATTACATCATACAGATACAAACAGGGCCCGACTACGGAGCCAAAATAAAAGAAGAAACCCCAAAAGCGACAAAGGTCCACGATCGACCCCAACTGGGCTCCACTACTGATCGACTAGAACGGAACAACATAAAGGACAAGATCTTCATCGAACTCCTCCTTGAGCTCGGGTGCGTCACCTACACGGTTTCATCGGCACCTGCAAACTGGTTTTGGAAGTATCTGTGAGTCACGGGGACTCAGCAATCTCACACCCGCGAGATCAAGACTATTTAGGCTTATAGGTAGGGTAAAAGGTATGAGGTGGAGCTGCAGCAAGCGACTAGCATATATGGTGGCTAACATACGCAAAAGAGAGCGAGAAGAGAAGGCAAAAGCACGGTCGAACAACTATGATCAAGAAGTGATCCTGAAACTACTTACGTCAAGCATAACTCCAACAACCGTGTTCACTTCCCGGACCCCGCCGAGAAGAGACCATCACGGTTACACACGCGGTTGGTGTGTTTTAATTAAGATCAACTTCGGGTTTTCTACAACCAGACATTAACAAATTCCCATCTGCCACATAACTGCGGGCACGGCTTTCGAAAGTTCAAAACCTGCAGGGGTGTCCCAACTTAGCCCATGATAAGCTCTCGCGATCAATGAAGGATATTCCTTCTCCCCGGGAAGACCCGATCAGTCTCGGAATCCCGGCTACAAGACATTTCGAAAGTAATAAAACAAGTCCAGCAAAGCCACCCGATGCGCCGACATCCTGATAGGAGCTGCACATATCTCATTCTCAGGGCAACACCGGATAAGTCAAGCTACGAGTAAAACCAGGCCTCGAGATTCCCCGTGGTGGCCCCGCAGGTTGCTCAGTTCGGACCAACACTTAGACAAGCATTGGCCCGGGGGGGCTGAATAAAGATGACCCTCGGGTTGATCAGACCCAAGGGAAAGGGGTAGGTGGTAGGCAAATGGTAAAACCAAGGTTGGGCCTTGCTGGAAAAGTCTTATTCAAAGCGAACTGTCAAGGGGGTCCCATAAATCACCCGACCGCGTTAGGGACGCAAAATCCGGGAACATAACACCGATATGACGGAAACTAGGGCGGCAAGAGTGGAACAAAACACCAGGCATAAGGCCGAGCCTTCCACCCTTTACCAAGTATATAGATGCATTAATTAAATAAGATATATTGTGATATCCCAACAAGTAAACATGTTCCAACAAGGAACAACATCTCCATGTTCCAACAAGGAAACAAACTTCATCTTCACGTGCAACTAACAACGCTATAAGAGGGGCTGAGCAAAGCGGTAACATAGCCAAACAACGGTTTGCTAGGACAAGGTGGGTTAGAGGCTTGTTTAACAATATGGGAGGCATGATAAGCAAGTGGTAGGTATCGCAACATAGGCATAGCAAAAGAGCGAGCTGTTGGGAAACGTAGTAATTTCAAAAAATTTCCTACGCACACGCAAGATCATGGTGATGCATAGCAACAAGAGGGGAGAGTGTTGTCTACGTACCCTCATAGACCGAAGCGGAAGCGTTGACACAACGTAGAGGAAGTAGTCGTACGTTCTCCTCGCGATCAACCGATCACAGCACCGTTACTCCGGCACCTCCGAGTTCTTGGCACACGTTCAGCTCGATGACGATCCCCGGGCTCCGATCCAGCAAAGCGTCAGGGAAGAGTTCTGTCAGCACAACGGCGTGGTGACGATCTTGATGTGTTACCGGCGCAGGGCTTCGCCTAAGCACTGCAACGATATGACCGAGGTGGAATTTGGTGGAAGGGGGCACCGCACACGGCTAAGGAACGATCCGTAGATCAACTTGTGTGTCTATGGGGTGCCCCCTGCCCCTGTATATAAAGGAGCCAAGGGGGAGGGGCTGGCCGGCCAAGCCTGGCGCGCCAGGAGAGTCCTACTCCCTCTGGGAGTAGGATTCCCCCACCCCCCCCAATCCTAGTTGGATTAGGATTCTCCAAGGGGGAGAGAGAGAGAGGGGGCCGGCCACCTCTCCTAGTCCTAATAGGACTAGGGGAAGGGGGGAGGCGCGCAGCCCATGAGGGCAGCCCTCTCTCCTCTCCACCAAGGCCCATGTTGGCCCATCATGCTCCCGGGGGGTTCCGGTAACCCTCCCGGTATTCCGGTAAAATCCTGATTTCACATGGAACTCATCCGATGTCCAAACATAGGCTTCCAATATATCATTCTTTACGTCTCGACCATTTCGAGACTCCTCGTCACGTCCGTGATCACATCCGGGACTCCGAACTCCTTCGGTACATCAAAATGCATAAACTCATAATAACTGTCATCGTAACGTTAAGCGTGCGGACCCTACGGTTCGAGAACAATGTAGACATGACCGAGACACGTCTCCGGTCAATAACCAATAGCGGGACCTGGATGCCCATATTGGCTCCTACATATTCTACGAAGATCTTTATCGGTCAGACCGCATAACAACATACGTTTGTTCCCTTTGTCATCGGTATGTTACTTGCCCGAGATTCGATCGTCGGTATCCAATACTGTCGTGGATTTGTCACGGCAGATGTCCTAGCGAAAGGACTTAGTCGTGGAGCCATCGCAACGGGTTAACTTGAAGGGGTTAAAAGCGGACGCCAGGACACGGTGTTTATACTAGTTCGGCCCCTTCGATGAAGGTAAAAGCCTACGTCTAGTTGTGATGGGATTGATGTGTTTCGAGGGCTAGGGACCGATAAGCTTCGCCTAAACCTCGAGTTGTTGCTCTCTGTCCTTAAACCGCCATCGGGTCGTCCCCTTATATACACGGGTGACGCCCGTCGGTCTACAAAGTCCCAACCTCCGGTTCATAAACGTGCCCGGGTTGGTCTCTCTATTCCTAACTTACAATGCAAGTTTACCTCAGGCCGGTTTACGGCCGTAAACCTCTAAACCGATTATAGGCCTTGGGCCCTTCTATTTCTCCTTGGGCTTTAACATCTTGGGTCCATTGACGGAGCTAACCCGGGCCCTGTAGGCCGGTTTACCCCACATAGCAATATCCCCAACATTAGGCCCCAGATTGATTTGAACAGGTTCATGTCAATCCTTAATAAGAATTTCTGTCTTCAAATGTCTTCCAGTAACTGTTAAACCGCCATTTCTTCGTCTCCTCTTGCTGCGGTAAACCGATATGACGTCAGCGCAAAGTTACCGCCTCTTTTTGCTAATCCGCAATAATCAGGGCGATGGCTGGGCTCCCGAAATCAACGGCCCCTGGATTCGCGCGCCTAGCACGCGCGCCGCGCCTTATAAATAGGACTTTGAAGGCCATCTTCCTTTCCTCCCTTTCGTCCCCTTCTTCGTCTTCCTCGCGACCCAGACCTCGGAGCTCCGCCGCCGCCGTCAGCTACTGCATCAACTCCGGCCGCTGCATCAACCTGACCGGACCAGAGTACCGCGGCGACCCTCCACATCCGTTTGGATCCCGGTAAGGCTCCTGTTCTTCTTGCTTTAGATCTGTTCTAGGGTTCGTCATCCTGCCACTGTTCCTTGTTCATCTCCATAGCAGATTTTGCGAACAGATTATGATACTTATATTGTGATTTGTAGTCACTCTCAATATTCGCCATAAATCTGCACTCATCTCCTTAGATCCCACTCATTTCCCTGCTTGTCGAACTTATGCTGTTCTGCTATGAGCCAAACCTCATATTTTTACTTCTTTTTTGCCCTAGCTGTAGATCCATTGTTTTGAAAGAATCCGTACGGGATCTGTTTCTGCTTTCATATTCACAACTGTTAGATCTGGTCGGTTTAACTTTTAGCAGAGCGAACAACCCAAACCATATATCCATTAGTCCCCTCAATGAACCGCCAGATGATATCATTGTAGATAACTTCATTCTATATAAGATCATCTTCGGTTTACAATCACACCTGTTCTCAAACCGGAATACCTTTGTCTTGTAGATTTCCTTATGGCAAAACAGGTGTACGAATGCAACTGGGTTCCCTCTCGCATCACCGAGACCCAATTAAACAACTTAGTTCTGATTGGCGCCTTGAGTAGCAAAAATGCCATCCATTGGAGGGTTCCAGGGGATGAATATCCTCCTACCCCACAGGAAGGAGAAGTGGTGGTGTTTGCGGATCACCTGGCCCGGGGTTTTAATCCACCCGGTTCAAAATTTTATTGGGACGTCCTGGCTAATTTTAAGTTGCGCCCACAAGATGTTGGTCCAAACTCAGTCACGAATATCTGCCATTTTCAAGTGCTTTGTGAGGTGTACTTCTAGGAGGAACCTACTGTAGAGCTGTTCCGAGACTGTTTTCATTTGAACCGACGTACTGAATTCACCGACGGCCCTAATATGGAACTGGATGGTATGGCGATTCAAAAGAGGAAAGAAGTGACTTATCCTCACGCCAAGTTGCATAGCCATCCGCAAGAATGGAATCACACTTGGTTCTATTGCAAGGATACTTCCCCTGCTGAAGAAAATCCTCTGCCTGGCTTCCGTCCAGAGAGACTTAGCAATACACACCCCTTCCCCCCAAGGCTAACCGCCAAAGAGAGGAGTAAGTATGCCCCTCAGCTGTCCAAGCTCAGAGCCTTCATGGCTAACGGTTTAACGGGGGTAGATCTTGCCCGTTGCTGGATTTCATGGAGCATCCTGCCCCTTAGCATCCGCTCCGGTTTAATGTGCCAATACACGGGCCGGGTTGATGATCCTTTGAGGCACTGCAACATTCAGCTGACGGAAGACGAAGTTACTGAAGCTGTGAAAAAGATGCTGAATGAACCGGAATATGTTTGCGCCCGAACCGGCCTGCTTCCCTTTTGTGCTACAAACAAACCACCTGCTGTAAGCATCTCACCGCTGAGACAGGGAGATGATCCGTTTTGGAGCAAGAAGTTTCAAGAGCCGACAGAAAAGGTAACCCGACCCAAAACAAGGGTGAAGAAGCCCGCTCAGAGGAAAAGGAACACCGCTTCCTCTACCCCGGATTTAGAGGAGGATGATGTGGGTAATCCGGACCTTGAGGTAGACCTCGATTCAGTTAGCTTACTTTTTATACGTCTTATTGATGATGGTATTTGTCAGGACGACGCTGAAGCGAGTAATGCTGACGGCCCAGAGGTAACTATTCTTTCTTCTGATGCAGTTCCTTTGCCTTTGAAAAAACCTCGCCAAGCAAACCGGAAAATTTAATTTTCTCATCCTCTTGCTTACTTGGATCCCAAATTTCTTGTGAAGACCCAGCAACATGAAGCTCGATGCACCACCCGGCATAGCGGCCAGGTAGTTACCTCCGCCGGTTTACCGAACAGCCCGGTTCGGAAACGCCGCTCAGAGGTCTCCGATTTATGCGCTAGCTTTCCTCCTAAAGCAGGTTTAATTCGTCAGCCTCTTAATCCATCTGACTCCGATTATCAGGTCACTTCCCATTCATCTTCTGGTGAATCTTCAGCCACTCAACTGCCACCGCTAAAGACAGTTATTGGGTAAGTTGGACCGATCACAACATATTTCTATATGGGTTTCTTAATCCATCTTACACCGTCCTTTCAATCTTTGGGTCTTTCCCAGGGCTAAACCTAGACCGAGCAAGAAGGCTCGTCTGGATAATCCGGCCGAAGGAACTGCCGCTCCTGAACCGGAGAGAACTCCTGGTGCTGATGCTCTAGTTCATGAGGACATTCAGAATTATCTACCTCCACAAGATGACGCCTATGCTGAAGAAAGGCCTACCAATCCTGCCAGCCGTACTGATCAGCTTGCCAGTCCTGTTCGGGTTGAGGAATCCATCCCCCCTTCTGGAACTGTTGATAAACCGACAGTGCCAATGCAGAGCAGCGACTCCAAAGATGATGATGTTGTGATTACCGGCATTGGTCGCTCTGAACCGGGGAACTCTGCTACTTTAGCCAAGCATACTGCCAAGGAAGAAATCTCGGCCATAAAGGGCAAATGGGACGTTGATTCCTCAACGTACGCCGCTTTAAGCGCCCAAGATCTTTATTCTGGGTACCTGAACCGACTGTACACCAGTCGCGATTATGAAGCTGGTATGATCAGGATGATGAAAGAAAAACTTGAGGTAACTCTCTTGTGCTTCATTCTGTTGCAACCTAGCTTCTCAATTTTTTCCAATCCGAGATGGTAATCCGAATCATGCTGCCTTGACAACTAAGGCCCGGTTTAAAAACCCAGGGCTTCAACATAGGCCATTAACCAGAAAACATCATCAAATAACCATTAGCCCCCAAGTACCAAGTTTAAATACTTGTATTAATCCTGGGACTTTTGTAATGGAAAACATGCGTTAAGATCAAGTATGCATTAGCCGCCAAGTATCGAGCACATAACTTGCTTGTGTGGTTGATACTTCCAAACCGTGCAATATTTTCTGAACACTGCTGACGACCTGCTGCAGGGGGATCTGAACACCAAAGAGAAACAAGTCTCGGACCTTCAGGAAGTCCTAAAAACCCAGCAGGCTGAAACTGCAAAAGCGAAGGAAGAATTGACCAATGCCTTAACCGTTATGGAACAGCTGAAAGAAAGCCGCAAAAAGGAACAAGCTGATTGGGCTACTGAAAAGGCTCTTTTGATGAAAAGGGCTGAAAATGCCGAAGCTGCTCTCAAACCGGTGGTTGATGAATTATCCACCGTAAAGCGAAAAATACACTCCATGACCTCTGCCGTCTTTGGTAAATTTCTTTCAATGCCCTTCTTCCAATTTGCACCTTGTCTGCTATATCCTATGTCCGGTTTGTAATCCATCTTGAAACACTGCAGGCACACGTATTGGACACTTGGGTTCTGATGTGCGGATGAAACTCAAAGCTGCCTATACTTTGATTGAACAGTTGTACACCGGAGCACAGAGAGCTATCACCACTGCATCGCATAACAACCCTGCACCGTCTCTGATTCAAGACACGTTAAAAATGTTATCCATGCTTCCAGCCCGGATTGAAGAGTTAAAAAGATCAGCTGCTCGAACCGGAGCCATCACTGCCTTGATTCGGGCCAAAGCATGGGTACCAGATTTTGATCCTGTCGAAGCGGCCCAATGATACCCCAGCTTGAAAGAAGACGGTTCAGATTTCGGCGAAAATGACTTGAGGGCGATAAACCGGGCGGTGCGCCCCTAGCTTGTCAATTGGCTGAAGAAGCAGATCTGACACATTATCAGGCCCAATATGATAAACAGAACAAGCGAGTAGCTGCCCCGGTCCCTGAAGCGGAAAACCTTATTCCTCCAATCCGTAAGCATACCTACGCCCCTGACATTGAACCGTCTTTGCTGATTCATGAAGAAGCTGTCTTTCAAGCGCTAATGGGAATCGACTGGACCACTGCTGATTTCCAGCCAATGGGTAGCCAAGAGAAAGCTGAAGCGGCGCAAGATGATCCACAGCCTTCGAACCGAGGCGGCGAACAGGCGTAATCAATGCTCCGGTTCACCTTAATTGGTGACGTTTAATCCGTCAAAAAACAATATATTCAGGCACTACGCTACCTTGTAATAAGATAGTTAATACCTCTGCCTTTGAATGCGCCTTTGTGCACGGGTACTGATGCCCTTGCCATGACTTTTTCCAACTTGTGTTTCTTGTCTTTACTGGGTACAAAGGACGGTCTTTCGACCATACGAACCGTGTTGTGCCTTTGCCAAACCGGGCAACTTGCCTTCGGGTTAAAAAATGGACCAGGCTGTGTCAGCTGAATCGGTTTAAAAGTACTTGTCGTTCCAAAGAACAAAAAACACCGCAAGAAGGAAGATAACAAACAACCAAATACGAGAGAAGAACGCAATAATAAAACGCATGCAAAGGGTGGTTGCTATGAACCGTTCAGAAGGCGTTACCATCGTCAAGACAAAAAACCAAGCCCCAAGGGGTGTAACTACGGTTTATGTCGACTAGGTTCCTAACTGAATCATGGCAAATATGTCGGTCAAATGGCATTGCATTGGTTCGGATTCGACCAAGCCCCCAAGTGACTCAGTGGCCTAGGGCCGATCAAGTGGCATTGCATTGGTTCGGACATGACCAAGCCCCCAAATGACTTATTGGCTGTTTAAAAGCCGATCAGAAGGCATTACCATCATCAAGACATGACCGAGCTCCCATAAGGTGTAACTACGGTTCAAGTCGATTAGGTCCCCAACTGACTTAGTGGCAAATGTGCCAGCCAGAAGGCATTACCGTCGTCAAGACATGACCAAGCTCCCCGGAGGTGTAGCTACGGTTCAGGTCGACTAGGTCCCCAACTGACTTTGTTGATCTTCTGTGAAGCGACCTCAAGGGGTAAACCGGAGGTTGCACTAAAGCGAATTAACTCCATGTAACCACGCATGATGTGAAGAACAGCAGAGACCCCGCTTGACTCGAGGCTCCGGTTTATTATACTGATCATAATATATACATGGTCATGATATGTACATAAACAGAGCCCAAGGCTCATGTATAATAAGGTCGAAGATGAGCTATGTTCCACGGCCTGTTGGTCTCCTCGTCTGATGTGCGTGAATCTTTCCGCTCTCGAATATCAATCAGGTAGTATGACCCGTTATTCAGATTCTTGCTGACCACAAAAGGTCCTTCCCAAGGCGGGGATAATTTATGTTGATCAGACTGATCCTGGATGAGCCGAAGCACCAAATCCCCCTCCTGAAAGGTTCTGGTCTTAACCCGACGGCTGTGGTAACGGCGAAGATCTTGCTGGTAAATCGCTGAACGGGCAGCTGCTAATTCCCGTTCCTCATCCAACAAGTCAAGAGCGTCCTGCCGTGCCTGCTCGTTGCCCGCTTCAACATAAGCTGCCACACGAGGTGAATCATGTCGTATATCACTGGGGAGAACCGCCTCTGCTCCATAGACCATAAAAAACGGCGTAAACCCCGTGGATCTGTTAGGCGTGGTGTTGATACTCCATAATATAGACGGTAGCTCCTCAACCCAACAACCCGGCGTCCTTTGCAAAGGGACCAGAAGCCGGGGTTTGATACCTCTCAAGATCTCTTGATTCGCTCGTTCTGCTTGACCATTAGACTGTGGTTGAGCTACTGAAGAAACGTCAAGCCGTATATGCTCACGTGCGCAGAACTCTTTCATGGCACCTTTGGATAGATTGGTACCATTATCTGTGATGATGCTGTGTGGAAAGCCAAACCGGAAGATCACCTTCTTTATAAACCGCACCGCCGTGGCCACATCACATTTACTGACAGGTTCGGCCTCCACCCACTTTGTAAATTTGTCAACCGCCAGCAATAGGTGGGTCTTCTTATCTTTGGAACGTTTAAAAGGTCCAACCATATCGAGCCCCCAAGTCGCAAACGGCCAAGTAATTGGAATCATCCTCAATTCTTTGGCCGGTATGTGCGCTCGTCTGGAAAATTTCTGGCAACCATCACATAACCTGACCAGGTCTTCTGCATCCGCATGAGCAGTTAACCAGTAGAAACCATGGCGGAACGCTTTAGCCACCAATGATTTTGAACCGGCGTGGTGGCCGCAATCCCCTTCATGTATTTCACGTAATATCTCGCACCCCTCTTCAGGGGATACGCACTGTTGCAGCGCTCCTGACACGCTGCGATGATGTAGCTCCCCCTTGAGAATGGTCATAGACTTGGACCGCCGTACTATCTGCCGAGCCAAGGTTTCATCTTCTGGCAACTCACCCTGGTTCATATATGCCAGATAAGGAAGCGTCCAATCCGGGGTGACGTGAAGAGCCGCCACTAATTGAGCCTCCGGATCAGGAATAGCCAACTCCAGCTCACCGGGTAGCTGTACCGATGGGTGATACAATATATCCAAGAAAACATTGGGTGGGACCGGTTTACGCTGAGAGCCCAAGCGGCTTAAAGCGTCCGCTGCCTCATTCTTTCTGCGGTCCACATGGTCCACTTGATAGCCTTTGAAATACCCAGCCACCATATCTACTTCACGACGGTATGCAGCCATGAGCGGGTCCTTAGAATCCCAGGTGCCGGATACCTGCTGAGTCACTAGATCCGAATCACCAAAGCACCTAACTCGGCTCAGATTCATCTCTTTAGCCATCCGAAGACCATGAAGCAAAGCTTCATACTCAGCCGCATTATTTGTACAGGGGAACATTAAACGGAGGACATAACAAAACTTATCTCCTCGTGGGGAAGTTAAAACGACTCCAGCCCCCGAGCCTTCCAATTGTCTGGACCCGTCAAAATGAATAGTCCAATATGTGTTATGTGGCTTCTCCTCACGTGCTTGTAACTCTGTCCAATCGTTTATGAAGTCGACAAGTGCTGGTGACTTTATGGCCGTCCGGGGTACGTATCTTAAACCGTGCGGCCCAAGCTCGATAGCCCACTTGGCAATCCGACCGGTCGCCTCCCGGTTCTGTATGATGTCACCCAAAGGAGCAGAACTGACCACCGTGATGGGGTGTCCTTGAAAATATTGCCTCAGCTTCCGGCTTGCCATAAAAACACCATATACCAGCTTCTGCCAATGCGGATACCTTTGTTTGGACTCGATAAGCACTTCACTGATATAGTAAACCGGTCGCTGAACCGGATGTTCCTTCCCAGCCTCCTTTCGTTCTACCACCGTTGCCACACTGACCGCTCTGGCATTCGCAGCAACATATAACAGGAGTGGCTCTTTATCTACAGGGGCTGCCAACACTGGCGGATTGGCTAGCTGTCGCTTCAAGTCCTCAAACGCTTTATCAGCCTCCGGACTCCAGACAAATTGATCTGTCTTCTTGAGCATTTGATACAAGGGGATCGCCTTTTCACCGAGGCGGCTGATAAACCGGCTTAACGCTGCAATCCGTCCGGCCATGCGCTGAACATCATTGACGCATTTCGGTTTGGCCAGGGAGGTGATGGCTGTGATCTTTTCCGGATTGGCCTCAATTCCTCTATGGGACACTAAGAATCCCAACAACTTGCCTGCAGGTACACCAAAAACACATTTAGCTGGGTTGAGCATCATTTGGTACACTCTCAAGTTATCGAAGGTTTCCTTCAAATCATCAACCAGGGTCTCCTTCTTTCGTGACTTGACCACAATATCATCCACATAAGCATGTACATTACGACCAATCTGCTCGTGGAGGCAATTTTGCCCACACCGTTGATAAGTAGCCTGCGCACTCTTAAGCCCGAAGGGCATAGAAACATAGCAGAAGGCTCCAAAGGGAGTAATGAACGCCGTCTTCTCCTGGTCCTTAACTGCCATCTTGATCTGATGATAACCCGAATAGGCATCCAAAAAACTCAAACGCTCGCAACCTGCCGTAGCATCAATGATTTGATCAATACGGGGGAGAGCAAAAGGATCCGCTGGACAGGCTTTATTCAAGTCTGTGTAATCCACACACATGCGCCAGGTGCCATTTTTCTTAAGAACCAGCACCGGATTAGCAAGCCACTCGGGATGAAAAACCTCAATAATAAAACCAGCTGCCAGGAGCCTGGCCACTTCCTCACCAATCGCTTTACGTCTTTCTTCGTTAAACCGGCGTAAGAACTGTTTTACCGGTTTATACTTAGGATCCACATTAAGGGTGTGCTCAGCGAGTCGCCTCGGTACACCAGGCATGTCAGACGGCTTCCATGCAAAGATGTTCCGATTCTCACGGATGAACTCGATGAGCGCGCTTTCCTATTTCGGATCCAGGTTTGCACTGATGCTGAACTGCTTGGACGAATCGCCAGGTACGAAGTCAACAAGCTTAGTTTCGGCAGCCGATTTGAACTTCAAGGCCGGATCGTGGACCGTAGTTGGCTTCTTCAACGAAGTCATGTCCTCCGGATCAACACTGTCTTTGTACTGCTTTAGCTCCTCCGTAGCACAAACCGATTCTGCATAAGTCGCATCTCCTTCCTCGCATTCCAAAGCGATTCGACGGCTCCCATGAACCGTTATAGTGCCATTGTAACCCGGCATCTTGAGTTGCAGATATACATAGCAGGGCCGTGCCATAAATTTTGCATAGGCTGGCCGTCCGAACAAAGCGTGGTATGGACTTTGGATTTTAACCACTTCGAACATCAGCGTCTCTGATCTGGAATCATGACTATCGCCGAAGACCACTTCAAGGGCTATCTTACCAACCGGGTACGCAGACTTGCCAGGCACCACCCCGTGGAACACTGTATTGGTCGGTTTGAGATCCTTATCTACCAGTCCCATGCGACGGAAGGTCTCATAATACAAGATGTTAATGCTGCTCCCTCCGTCCATGAGCACCTTGGTGAGCTTATAACCTCCCACCTGAGGCGCCACCACCAATGCTAACTGACCCGGATTATAAACCCTGGGAGGATGATCTTCTCGGCCCCATATGATAGGTTGTTCCGACCAGCGCAGATAGTGAGGCGTGGCCGGTTCAACAGCACTAACTGCCCGCCTCTGAAGCTTTCTATCCCGTTTATCCAAGCTTGTAGTAAAGACATGATACTGTCCACCACTCAACTGTTTCGGGTTGCTCTGATAACCTGATTGCTGCTGTCCGTAACCACTTTGATTACCTTGATTATTTTGGCTGTCCTGTCCGCCCGGATTACCATGGAACCCTGGACCGGAATTTCCGCCGCCGTATCCTGATCCGGAACCTGAACCGCCGCCAGAGCTGTGATCATATTGGAAAGTGTTTGAGCTTTTGAATTCCTTCATGATGTAACAATCCTTCCAAAGATGGGTTGCTGGCTCCTCTTTTGTTCCGTGCTTCGGACAGGGCTGGTTTAAGAAAAAGTTCAAACGCTCCGGATTAGGACCGGGATTTCCGCGAAAACTTGGCTGCTTCCCCTTACGCCGCTGGCCCTTATTCTGTGCACTTGTGTTGGCCACAAAATCCATGCTCCCATCCGGTTTACGCTTACCTCCGCCTCCATTACCTGTCGGTCGATGCTGCTGGCCTTTGGTGTTGCTATTCTTCTTTCCCTTCCCTGCTTTGTCGTCACCAGAGTTAGGATCCTTGGTACTGTCAGAATCCGCATATTTCACTAAAGCGGTCATGAGCGTCCCTATATCCGTGCAATCACACTTCATCCGACCTAACTTTAGCTTCAAAGGGCCAAACCGACAGTTGCTTTCCAATAGCACCACGGCGGTGTCTGCGTTGATGCGATCTGACGAGTGCAAAACTTCTAATACCCGGCGTACCCAATGGGTAGTTGATTCCCCTTCTTGCTGAACGCAAGCTGCTAGGTCAACTATCGACATTGGCTGTTTGCACGTGTCCTTGAAATTCTTGATAAACCGGGCGCGCAACTGGGCCCACGAATTAATGGAATTAGGCGGTAGGCTCTTTAGCCAAGTCCGGGCCGTTCCTTCTAACATCATAGTAAAATACTTGGCACACGCCGTGTCATCCACATCCAGCATCTCCATAGCCATCTCATAGCTCTCCACCCATGTCTCCGGAGGCTGATCTGCCGTGTAGTTTGGTACCTTGCGGGGGCCTTTGAAGTCTTTGGGCAGGCGTACGTTGCGCAAAGCGGGAACAAGGCACGGTACTCCCAAAGAACTAGAAACCACCCCCGGTTCAACCGTAGCAGCAGGGAAGATAGGTGTAAGCTGACGAGCCTGATGCTGCGCTGCTAATCCGGCCTCTCGCGCACGGGCGCGATCCACCTTCTCTTGAGCATTGTCGACGCCCGCCGGATTGTTCCCGCGGAGCGCTTCACGCCTGGCATTACTTGAAACAGCCGGCTCCTCCATGCGCCTACTATAGCTCCCGCTGGGGCGAGGGGTGGAATGAATCCGATCACGGCTTTGCGAATATGCTTCTTGTTGGGCCAGCGCGGTCCTAAGGAGCTCCTTGACCCGGCGTGTCTCTACATCCTGCGGTGAATCGCCTTCGATTGGAATGGCTTCCAACCGAGCTGCCGCCGCGACGAGGTTATCCATCGGGTTGGAATAATGGCCCGACGGTATTGGCACGGCCTGTGGTGTACCAGTGTTGTGACGAGGCAGGTTTATTATCCGGTGCTGAACCGGGGCGCCAACTGTCACCTCCGCACGGTTTACCCCCGGGGTGTTGAAGAGATTTCTGGCATCGAGGGCTGCGGGCAATCGAGATCGGAATTTCCTCTTCAGGACTTCCTGAGACGCATTCTGGTCCATCATGAGCCTGTAAGCCTGTGCATCTAAAGCGGCGCGCTCCGCCGTCATCCTGGCCTCTTCTGCTGCCAGCTCCGCTTTAGCTTGAGTGATCTGTTCTCTCACTTTGGCAATCTCGGCATTGTGAACCTCCTGATCCACCGGGTTGGCTTCCGCCATGAGCGCTACCAGTGCGTCAAACAGGTCTGAGAATACTTGGGCTGGTGAATCCGCAGGGCCTCCTGCCCGCGCAGCTGTTGCCGCTGCCGATCCGGAGATCACTGCTGCCGCAGTTGATGAATGTGGCGCCGCCTGTGTTCCAGCCATGAAGATCCCAACTCGATAGGGCAGATCAGAGGGGTCCGGAATACTGTCGCCATCGGAGCTGCCCCTAATCCGATCGTCTTGTAGCTGGTATAGAGACTCGGTTTCCCCGGTTGACGTTTCGTCGCTGGAGTAGATGGCGGTTTCGCCACTGGATTCGGATCCTTCCTCGTAGCATCCTCCGTGGATGACTCCCACGAAGGCGCGCTTCCCGGTCGGTTTAGCCACAGTCGATCTCGTGCACTGAGCCGTTTCGACGAGGTCGGTGCAGACGCCCAGCTCCGGTTCACCGATCTTGCCGATGAAAACATGGATGCCGCCAAAGGGGACCCGGTACCCGTACTCGATCGAGCCGGCGTCGGGGCCCCAGCCTGTGCTGTCGATGTAGAGTTTTCCGCGACGACTTTTGGTCATCCGGCCCACAGCGTAACCCTCGAGTCCTTCAAAGCGGCCCTCCAAGAACTTCAAACCATCTCGCGATAGCCCCACGGTGGGCGCCAACTGTCGTGGATTTGTCACGGCAGATGTCCTAGCGAAAGGACTTAGTCGTGGAGCCATCGCAACGGGTTAACTTGAAGGGGTTAAAAGCGGACGCCAGGACACGGTGTTTATACTAGTTCGGCCCCTTCGATGAAGGTAAAAGCCTACGTCTAGTTGTGATGGGATTGATGTGTTTCGAGGGCTAGGGAGCGATATGCTTCGCCTAAACCTCGAGTTGTTGCTCTCTGTCCTTAAACCGCCGTCGGGTCGTCCCCTTATATACACGGGTGACGCCCGTCGGTCTACAAAGTCCCAACCTCCGGTTCATAAACGTGCCCGGGTTGGTCTCTCTATTCCTAACTTACAATGCAAGTTTACCTCAGGCCGGTTTACGGCCGTAAACCTCTAAACCGATTATAGGCCTTGGGCCCTTCTATTTCTCCTTGGGCTTTAACATCTTGGGTCCATTGACGGAGCTAACCTGGGCCCTGTAGGCCGGTTTACCCCAAATAGCAATATCCCCAACAAATACCTAGTTCAATCTCATTACCGGCAAGTCTCTTTACTCGTTCCGTAATACATCATCTCGCAACTAACTCATTGGTTGCAATGCTTGCAAGGCTTTATGTGATGTGCATTACCGAGAAGGCCCTGAGATACCTCTCCGATATTCGGAGTGACAAATCCTAATCTCGAAATACGCCAACCCAACAAATACTTTCGGAGACACCTGTAGAGCACCTTTATAATCACTCAGTTACGTTGTGACGTTTGGTAGCACACAAAGTGTTCCTACGGTAAATGGGAGTTGCATAATCTCATAGTTAAAGGAACATGTATAAGTCATGGATAAAAGCAATAGCAACATACTAAATGATCGGGTGCTATGCTAATGGAATGGGTCATGTCAATCAGATCATTTAACTAATGATGTGATCTTGTTAATCAAATAACAACTCTTTGTTCATGGTTAGGAAACATAACCATCTTTGATTAATGAGCTAGTCAAGTAGAGGCATACTAGTGACACTCTGTTTGTCTATGTATTCACACATGTATTATGTTTCCGGTTAATACAATTCTAGCATGAATAATAAACATTTATCATGATATAAGGAATTAAATAATAACTTTATTATTGCCTCTAGGGCATATTTCCTTCAGTCTCCCACTTGCACTAGAGTCAATAATCTAGATCACATCACCATGTGATTAACATCAATAGTTCACATCATCATGTGATTAACACCCATAGTTCACATCGCTATGTGACCGACACCCAAAGGGTTTACTAGATTCAGTAATCTAGTTTACATCGCTATGTAATTAACACCCAAAGAGTACTAAGGTGTGATCATGTTTTGCTTGTGAGAGAATCTTAGTCAACGGGTCTGCTACATTCAGATCCGCATGTACTTTGCAAATTTCTATGTCAACAATGCTCTGCATGGAGCTACTCTAGCTAATTGCTCCCACTTTCAATATGTATCCAGATTGAGACTTAGAGTCATCTGGATCAGTGTCAAAACTTGCATCGACGTAACTCTTTACGACGAACCTTTTTGTCACCTCCATAATCGAGAAACATATCCTTATTCCACTAAGGATAATTTTGACCGCCGTCCAGTGATCTACTCGTAGATCACTATTGTACTCCCGTGCCAATCTCAGGGTAGGGTATACAATAGGTCTGGTACACAGCATGGCATACTTTATAGAACCTATGGCCAAGCATAGGGAATGACTTTCATTCTCTTTCTGTCTTCTGCCGTGGTCGGGCTTTGAGTCTTACTCAATTTCACACCTTGTAACACAGGCAAGAACTCTTTCTTTGACTGTTCCATTTTGAACTACTTCAAAATCTTGTCAAGGTATGTACTCATTGAAAAAACTTATCAAGCGTCTCGATCTATCTCTATAGATCTTGATGCTCGATATGTAAGCAGCTTCACCGAGGTCCTTCTTCGAAAAACTCCTTTCAAATACTCCTTTATGCTTCACAGAATAATTCTACATTATTTCCGATCAATAATATGTCATTTACATATACTTATCAGAAATGCTGTAGTGCTCCCACTCACTTTCTTGTAAATACAGGCTTCACCTCAAGTCTGTATAAAACTATATGCTTTGATCAACTTATCAAAGCGTGTATTCCAACTCCGAGATGCTTGCACCAGTCCATAGATGGATCGCTGGAGCTTGCATATTTTGTTAACACCTTCAGGATCGACAAAACCTTCTAGTTGCATCGTATACAACTCTTCTTTAATAAATCCATTAAGGAATGTAGTTTTGTTTATCCATTTGCCGGATTTCATAAAATGCGGCAATTGCTAACATGATTCGGACAGACTTAAGCATAGATACGAGTGAGAAACTCTCATCGTAGTCAACACCTTGAACTTGTCGAAAACCTTTTGCGACAATTCTAGCTTTGTAGATAGTAACACTACTATCAGTGCCCGTCTTCCTCTTCAAGATCCATTTATTTTCTTTGGCTTGCCGATCATCGGGCAAATCCATCAAAGTCCATACTTTGTTCTCATACATGGATCATATCTCAGATTTCATGGCCTCTAACCATTTCGCGGAATCTGGGCTCATCATCGCTTCCTCATAGTTCGCAAGTTCGTCATGGTCTAGTAACATGACTTCCAGAACAGGATTACCGTACCACTCTGGTGCGGATCTCACTCTAGTTTACTTACGAGATTCGGTAGTAACTTGATCTTGAAGTTACATGATCATCAGCATTAGCTTCCTTACTAATTGGTGTAGTAGTCACAAGAACAGATTTCTGTGATGAACTACTTTCCAATAAGGGAGAAGGTACAATTACCTTATCAAGTTTTCTACTTTCCTCCCACTCACTTCTTTCGAGAGAATCTCCTTCTCTAGAAAGGATCCATTCTCAGCAACGAATATCTTGCCTTTGGATCTGTGATAGAAGGTGTACCCAACAGTCTCCTTTGGGTACCTATGAAGACACATTTCTCCGATTTGGGTTTGAGCTTATCAGGATGAAACTTTTTCACATAAGCATCGTAACCCCAAACTTTAAGAAACGACAACTTTGGTTTCTTGCCAAACCACAGTTTATTTTGTGTCGTCTCAACGGACTTTAGATGGTGCCCCTTTTAACGTGAATGCAGCTGTCTCTAATGCATGATCCCAAAATGATATTGGTAAATCGGTAAGAAACATCATAGATTGTACTATATCCAATAAAGTACGGTTGTGACGTTCGGACACACCATTATGATGTGGTGTTCCAGGTGGCATGAATTTGTGAAACTATTCCACATTGTTTTAATTGAAGACCAAACTCGTAACTCAAATATTTGTCTCCGCGATCAGATCGTAGAAACCTTATTTTCTTGTCACGATGATTTTCACTTCACTCTAAAATTCTTCAAACTTTTCAAACGTTTCAGACTTATGTTTCATCAAGTAGATATACCCATATCTGCTCAAATCATCTGTGAAGGTTAGAAAATAATGATACTTGTCGCGAGCCTTAATATTCATCGGACCATATACATCAGTATGTATGATTTCCAACAAATCTGTTGCTTGCTCCATTGTTCCGGAGAACGGCGTTTTAGTCATCTTGCCCAAGAGGCATGGTTCGCAAGCATCAAGTGATTCATAATCAAGTGATTCCAAAATCCCATCAGCATGGAGTTTCTTCATGCGCTTTACACCAATATGACCTAAACGGCAGTGCCACAAATAGGTTGCACTATCATTATTAACTTCGCATCTTTTGGTTTCAATATTATGAATATGTGTATCACTACGATCGAGATCCAATGAACTATTTTCATTGGTGTGTATGACCATAGAAGGTTTTATTCATGTAAATAGAACAACAATTGTTCTCTAACTTAAATGAATAACTGTATTGCAATTAACATGATCAAATCATATTCATGCTCAACGCAAACACCAAATAACACTTATTTAGTTTCAACACTAATCCCGAAAGTATAGGGAGTGTGTGATGATGATCATATCAATCTTGGAACCACTTCCAACACACATCGTCACCTTGCCCTTTAACTAGTCTTTGTTCATTCTGCAACTCCCGTTTCGAGTTACTAATCTTAGCAACTTGAACTAGTACCAAATACTGAGGGGTTGCTATGAACACTAGTAAAGTACACATCAATAACATGTATATGAAATATACTTATGTTCACTTTGCCATCCTTCTTATCCGCCAATCACTTGGGGTAGTTCCGCTTCCAGTGACCAGTCCCTTTGCAGTAGAAGCACTTAGTCTCAGGCTTAGGACCAGACTTGGGCTTTTTCACTTGAGCAGCAACTTGCTTGCCGTTCTTCTTGAAGTTCCCGTTCTTTCCTTTTGCCCTTTTCTTGAAACTAGTGATCTTGTCAACCATCAACACTTGATGTTTTTCTTTGATTTCTACCTTCGCCGATTTTAGCATCACGAAGAGCTTGGGAATAACTTTCGTCATCCCTTGCATATTATAGTTCATCACGAAGTTCTACTAACTTGGTGATGGTGACTAGAGAATTCTGTCAATCACTATCTTTATCTGGAAGATTAACTCCCACTTGATTCAAGCGATTGTAGTACTCAGACAATTTGAGCACATGCTCACTAGTTGAGCGATTCTCCTCCATCTTTTAGCTATAGAACTTGTTGGAGACTTCATATCTCTCAACTCGGGTATTTGCTTGAAATATTAACTTCAACTCCTGGAACATCTCATATGGTCCATGACGTTCAAAACGTCTTTGAAGTCCCGATTCTAAGCCGTTAAGCATGGTGCACTAAACTATTAAGTAGTCATCATATTGAGCTAGCAAAACGTTCATAATGTCTGCATCTGCTCCTGCAATAGGTCCGTCACCTAGCGGTGCATCAAGGACGTAATTCTTCTGTGCAGCAATGAGGATAAACCTCAGATCACGGATCCAATCCGCATCATTGCTACTAACATTTTTCAACACAATTTTCTCTAGGAACATATAAAAATAAACACAGGGAAGCAATAACGCGAGCTATTGATCTACATCATAGATATGGTAATACTACTAGGACTAAGTTCATGATAAATTAAAGTTCAATTAATCATATTACTTAAGAACTCCCACTTAGATAGATATCAACTAAACCAAATCAACTAAACCATGTCCGATCATCACGTGAGATGGAGTAGTTTCAATGGTGAACATCACTATGTTGATCATATCTACTATATGATTCACGCTCGACCTTTCGGTCTCCGTGTTCCGAGGTCATATCTTATATGCATAGCTCGTCAAGTATAACCCGAGTATTCCGCGTGTGCAACTGTTTTGCACCCGTTGTATTTGAACGTAGAGCCTATCACACCCGATCATCACGTGGTGTCTCAGCACGAAGAACTTTCGCAACGGTGCATACTCAGGGAGAACACTTCTTGATAATTAGTGAGGGATCATCTTATAATGCTACCGTCAATCAAAGCAAGATAAGATGCATAAAAGATAAACATCACATGCAATCAATATAAGTGATATGATATGGCCATCATCATCTTGTGCTTGTGATCTCCATCTCCGAAGCACCGTCATGATCACCATCGTCACCGGCGCGACACCTTGATCTCCATCGTAGCATCGTTGTCGTCTCGCCAATCTTATGCTTCCACGACTATCACTACCGCTTAGTAATAAAGTAAAGCATTACATCGCGATTGCATTGCATACAATAAAGCGACAACCATATGGCTCCTGCCAGTTGCCGATAACTCGGTTACAAAACATGATCATCTCATACAATAAAATTTAGCATCATGTCTTGACCATATCACATCACAACATGCCCTGCAAAAACAAGTTAGACGTCCTCTACTTTGTTGTTGCAAGTTTTACGTGGCTGCTACGGGCTTTAAGCAAGAACTCATCTTACCTACGCATCAAAAACCACAACGATAGTTTGTCAAATAGACTCCGTTTTAACCTTCTCAAGGACCGGGCGTAGCCACACTCCGTTCCACTAAAGTTGGACAGACAGTCTTCCGCAAGCCATCTATGTGCAAAGCACGTCGAGGGAACCGGTCTCGCGTAAGCGTACGCGTAAGGTTGGTCCGAATCGTCTCGTCCAACAATACCGCTGAACCAAAGTATGACATGCTGGTAGGCAGTATGACTTGTATCGTCCACAACTCACTTGTGTTCTACTCGTGCAAATAACATCAAACCATAAAAACCTAGGCTCGGAAGCCACTGTTGGGAAACGTAGTAATTTCAAAAAAATTCCTACGCACACGCAAGATCATGGTGATGCATAGCAACAAGAGGGGAGAGTGTTGTCTACGTACCCTCGTAGACCGAAGCGGAAGCGTTGACACAACATAGAGGAAGTAGTCGTACGTTCTCCTCGCGATCAACCGATCACAGCACCGTTACTCCGGCACCTCCGAGTTCTTGGCACACGTTCAGCTCGATGACGATCCCCGGGCTCCGATCCAGCAAAGCGTCGGGGAAGAGTTCCGTCAGCACAACGGCGTGGTGACGATCTTGATGTGTTACCGGCGCAGGGCTTCGCCTAAGCACTGCAACGATATGACCGAGGTGGAATTTGGTGGAAGGGGGCACCGCACACGGCTAAGGAACGATCCATAGATCAACTTGTGTGTCTATGGGGTGCCCCCTGCCCCTGTATATAAAGGAGCCAAGGGGGAGGGGCTGGCCGGCCAAGCCTGGCGCGCCAGGAGAGTCCTACTCCCTCTGGGAGTAGGATTCCCCCCCCCCCCAATCCTAGTTGGATTAGGATTCTCCAAGGGGGAGAGAGAGAGAGGGGGCCGGCCACCTCTCCTAGTCCTAATAGGACTAGGGGAAGGGGGGAGGCGCGCAGCCCATGAGGGCAGCCCTCTCTCCTCTCCACCAAGGCCCATGTTGGCCCATCATGCTCCCGGGGGGTTCCGGTAACCCTCCCGGTATTCCGGTAAAATCCTGATTTCACCTGGAACTCATCCGATGTCCAAACATAGGCTTCCAATATATCATTCTTTACGTCTCGACCATTTCGAGACTCCTCGTCACGTCCGTGATCACATCCGGGACTCCGAACTCCTTCGGTACATCAAAATGCATAAACTCATAATAACTGTCATCGTAACGTTAAGCGTGCGGACCCTACGGTTCGAGAACAATGTAGACATGACCGAGACACGTCTCCGGTCAATAACCAATAGCGGGACTTGGATGCCCATATTGGCTCCTACATATTCTACGAAGATCTTTATCGGTCAGACCGCATAACAACATACGTTTGTTCCCTTTGTCATCGGTATGTTACTTGCCCGAGATTCGATCGTCGGTATCCAATACCTAGTTCAATCTCGTTACCGGCAAGTCTCTTTACTCGTTCCGTAATACATCATCTCGCAACTAACTCATTGGTTGCAATGCTTGCAAGGCTTTATGTGATGTGCATTACCGAGAAGGCCCTGAGATACCTCTCCGATATTCGGAGTGACAAATCCTAATCTCGAAATACGCCAACCCAACAAATACTTTCGGAGACACCTGTAGAGCACCTTTATAATCACTCAGTTACGTGGTGACGTTTGGTAGCACACAAAGTGTTCCTACGGTAAATGGGAGTTGCATAATCTCATAGTTAAAGGAACATGTATAAGTCATGGATAAAAGCAATAGCAACATACTAAACGATCGGGTGCTATGCTAATGGAATGGGTCATGTCAATCAGATCATTCAACTAATGATGTGATCTCGTTAATAAAATAACAACTCTTTGTTCATGGTTAGGAAACATAACCATCTTTGATTAATGAGCTAGTCAAGTAGAGGCATACTAGTGACACTCTTTTGTCTATGTATTCACACATGTATTATGTTTCCGGTTAATACAATTCTAGCATGAATAATAAACATTTATCATGATATAAGGAATTAAATAATAACTTTATTATTGCCTCTAGGGCATATTTCCTTCACGAGCAACTAGAAAGCAAAGATAGAAGTGATTTCGAGGGTATGGTCATCTTGCCTGAGATCCCGCAAGGAAGAAGAACGAGTCCATGAAGAAGACAAACAGACGTAGATGAACGGATCCTCACAATCGCAACATTATCAGAACTAACCCGAAGAAGCAACACCGGAAAGAAGCAAACAACAAAGTAAACAACCACCACATAAACATGGCATGATATGCGAGATGTGGTATGCAATGCATATGCATGCTCGGAAGGGAAAAGATGAACTAGGCATAATCTTGGCAACCCAAGTATGCCACTGGAAAGGTGAGATGATTTCGGTTGAAATCGATATAAAGATCACCGGAATCGGATGCACGGTTTGCAAATGACAAGCAAAACAATAATGACAAGAATCTGCCATTAACAGCATGATGCTACTTAGCAAGCAACAAGAAATTAAGCTACTGCACCCAAACATGTCAACAAAACATGTGACAGTAATCTACTCAAGATGCTTGACAAAAGGTGAACACTGAGCTATGGCTAAATCACATCACAACAGGTTCAAACAAGCATGGCAAAAGTGCAAAAGATAACAGGTTCACAGACTTAGTGAAAATACTATCATGCCAGAAATTAACATCAGGGTGACATGTTTAGAGCAATGAAACAACATGCTACAATATCAGAACATATCAAATCAAGGCATAGCATGAATCTACTAAAAGCACTTAACAAAAGTCCCTTACTGACCATAAGCCAAAAAGGATCATAAGATATAATAACACCCATGTCAATTAAGCAAGTTTCGCTACAGGTTTCAGACTTCGCAGAAAACTGGACATGTCAAAAACAGATAACAAGTAGGCATGTTCGTGAGCTCGATGCACTCACTACAGAGCATTGAATGACAAACTAAGCATACATACCTCAAGAAGACATGGCATAGAAGCTATACATGGCAATAACAACATCATAGCATGCAAGGATCAACTGCAACAAGCTTGGCAAAATCGAATAACATGTAAACAATCTGCCAGTAACATTTTATAGCAAAAGTAGAGCTCGATTGACTCAAGCTATGGCACTCCATAATTACAAAAAAAGCCACGGATGTATATAGCAAATCCATATGCTCAAAACACCCTTACTGATCATGCCCAAAAGAGGCATAGATCTCTCTGAAACAACATGAACACATGGCATAAAAATAACAGCAGGCAGGGACTTGGTGAAAATACTGTCTCTGAAATCAGCAACATCAAGTACCCTAGTTTGCATGCTTGTGCTAGTCACCACATAGATCACAAAAATACATGGCGTAATTATCTGGAAAGATGTCATAGCATATTACAAAACACATGTAGGACTCAACTTCATAGGATGCACACATCAATCATGGAAAAAATGACAAAAGTGCATTATCAGATAAGAATCAGAAACTAACATCACATAGCCCTATTCTAACAGCATTTCGGGCACCAAGTTGAGCTCAAATGAAAATGATACAATGGAAAGAAATTCTTTACTCTTCGAGACGAACAATTTGACATATTGTACGCCCAAAACGGAGCTATATGCAGAGAGTTATGGCATGATGAACATGTGACAAAAATATTGACAGAAAAGGACTTAGACGAATTTCGGGACAACGGAGAAAAGTCAACCTTCGCCGGAGTAGTCGCCGGAGAGGAGGGAAATGGCCGGTGACGGCGGATCAGGGCCGGATCTCGCCGGATCCGGCCAGATCCCGGCACGGGAGGGGCGGAGGCGGCGGCCAGCGGAGTGGCGCGGCGCTCGGGCGGCGGCGGGCGACCTCCGGGGCGGCGGGGACGGCGGGGATCTGCGGCGGTGGAGCGGGGCGCGGGATGGCGGCGAGCTCGGGCGGCGGAGGGAGCCGGCGGAGGCAGGCGCGAGGAGGCGGGCGAGCAAGGCGGCGCGCGGGAGGCGGCGGCGGGCGGCGCGCCGGCGATGGCGGCGGAGCGAAGCGGCGCGGGGCGCGGTGCGGGGCGCGCCCGCGGGCAGCGGGGCGGCGGCGCAGGCGCGGGGCGCGGTGCGGGGCGCGCCCGCGGGCAGCTGGGCGGCGGCGCAGGCGCGGGGCGCGCGCGCGGGCCCGGGCGGGCCGGCCTCGGGCCCCGCGGGCCGCGGTGGCGGAGGAGAGAGGAGGGGGGCCGGCGGGCTGAGGTGGCAGCGTCTGATTGGGCGCGGGCGCGGCGGCGGCTGACATGGCGCTCGCGGATTGGATGGAGTGAGGTGGAGGGCGAGGCGGACATGTCAGGCTGTGGGTTGGACACGTCCGGCGGCGCGAGGATGAAGAAGACTAGGGTTGCACCGCGAATTTCGGGAGGGGAGGTGTTTATATAGGTAGAGGGGGCTAGGAAGCTTCAAATGGAGTGCGGTTTTCGGCCACGCGATCGTGATCGAACGACCGAGATGATGGGAGTGACTTAGGTGGGTTTTGGGCCAAAAAGAAGGGGTGTTGGGATGCACCAAAAGAGGCCTTTGCGGATACCCGGTTAACCGTTGGAGTACCAAACGAACTCCGATTGACCCGAAACTTGACAGGCGGTCTACCGGTGCTATACCAAGGCCACATGTCAAGCCTCGGTCCATTCCAAGAAAGTTTAATACCCGCTCACGGAAAAAGGCAAAAGGGGACGCCGGGGAACATAGGAGCGCCGGATTGCAAAACGGACAACGGGGAAAATGCTCGGATGCATAAGACGAACACGTATGCGAATGCGATGCACATGATGACATGATATGAAATGCAGATGATGACATGACAAAGTGCAACACGCGAGCACATGACATGGCAACGACGGCGAATAACTGACGGACAACTGGCGCATCAGATCCGGGGCGTTACAACACTCCACCACTACGAGAGGATCTCGTCCCGAGATCTAGAATGGCACCGGAGGGGAAAACGGAAGAGAAAGAGAAGAGGTAAAGCTAAGTTGCTTCTTTGACAAAAGAGTGAAACCAAAGAACCTTGAGAGGTTGAAAAGTTGAAAGAAAGAACACAACGGAGTTGAACGAACTTGAAAACGCTCCATTAGATAAGAGGAACATGGGATACGACGAGAACCAAGAGGTTAAGTGACAAGGTAGATATTGAAACCACTCCGGTTAAAACAAGATAGAGAAGGAATAAGAATGACATGATATGGCCAGCATTCAGGTAGAAAAGAAAAGAAAACTTGATGAGATGAACAGTTATTGAAGAGATGATACAACACTCCGGTTAAAAGGATAAGCAAGAAAAGTAGATGATCTTGACAAAACAAGAAGATGGTTCGAAGAGAGCAATATCACAATGCCTTCGGGACAAACGAAAGAGTGGAATCAAGAGAACAGAGAAGAGAACAACAACTGCTATCACAATTGTATTTGAAAGAGCCTCCTTAAAATAAGGATTGAACAGAGTTGTTGGAGAACCAACAACAAAACGAATAAGCTTGTAGTGGGCTTATGGAAACATCTCAAAATGATGAGGTGACAACCGGACACTAACGATAAATTAATTGGATTGATACAAACAAGGAGACAAGAAAGCTATCTCGCCGGGAGGACAAATGAAGAACTTGGGTCATTTATAAGCACCATAAAAAACAACAATCCTTAGGGAAAGCTTTAGGTGAAATATAACCCAAGATAACTCCAACGAAGTGATTGGTGGATTTAAAATATATCATTCTTGACAAGATGTGAATCAAGAGACATGAACTCAAATTATCAAGAATGACATAATACCACCTCGAATGATACGGTCGAAAGAATTGCACTTTAAAATGCAAGATAAAGAATACTCGAGCTCCTCTGAAAAGAATCTCGATTAGCACTTCGAGAAGGAATTAAATCCTTTGTGAACCATCATGTATCCTCCATAAAGAACTCCGGTAATAAAAGGATGATCAGATGAAATGAAGGATGAAAAGAATAAGGTTGAAGCCTTGCAATGATTAGATGGATCTTCGTGGTGATAGAATTGCGAGAGCTTGGAACTCCGAGGAAAATAAAAGATGAAACAATTGAAATCAAGAATTTGAAGAACCTCCGGAATAGGGAATAGAATTTACTCGATGAAACAAGAATAAAAATTACATTATGCTTATCCTTCACCAATTAAATTGATGACAAGCAATGGATTTGGCATACTACTTAATCCCGTAGAAAATATTAAGAGAGATATAGCGTAAACTTGGGAAAGGTCTTGAACGAACCACCGGTAGGATTGGAAATAAAGAATGAATCTATAAGGTAACAAGGAAAGAAGGATCTTGAACGAACCACCGGTAGGATTAAAACAACGAATAGATTGAATGATAACAAAGAAAGAGAACTCTTGAACGAAACACCGTAAGACTTGAAAATGAACAAAGGAAAAGATAAAGAAACACCGGGAAGAGTTAGCAAATGAACGAAGATACTTGAGAGAATTTAGATATAAATGAACGCAGAGATCCCGAGCTGATTAGAGAATACTTGAATGATGCACCGGTATGATTTGGAGAATGATAGACGAAGCTGAGAATGAATAATTCTGAGATGATGGGCTCCGGAGAATCAAACTGAAAAGACTCCTGAAATGCTCCGGATGGGTGAAAATAATTCTCACAATCGAAACAACTATGAGAGGATGGCAACAAGCTAGAACAATGAATCTTGAAGAGAATGGAGCAAGATTTAAGAGAAACTCTTCTTCGGTCTTCAAATGTTGAGAATGACGACGAGAAACACCAAGAATTTAGTTGAGACACTCCGGAATGAAAATTGGAAAAGTTGAACCAACGATGAAAGAATTGAAAGATCTTGGAGAAAGACATTTGACTGATGATAATTCATTCTTACGTCAAACTTTGCAATGAATTTGGGAATAGCTCCAAGAAAATTAAAAGAGTCAGGTCAGATCCTGGGAAAAGACCTGTGGGTTAGGGCCCACTCAAAAGAAACACCGTTGAACGATTGCTTGGAAGGGAGAACACACCGGTTGATTTAATGACTTGAATGAGATAGCATCCTCAAACGAAATTGAGTGAATTGAGAATGGAAACTTGAATCTTCTGAGATATCTTCATCACTCCGGAACAAATGGAAAGCGAGAGGTGAATGATTAAGAAGTGCACCGGTACGAGAAAACATTAGAAACGAGGAAAAGATATGATCGATAAAGCTTGAATTGGAACCACCGGAGAAGAAAGAATGACGAATGACGGAGTTGAAACTCTTGACCATCTTCATGATAAACACCGGGTAAGAAAAATGAAGGAAAGAATGGAGAGGCTTCACAAGAATAAAATGGATACTTGATTAAGAAATTTGCGTCCTTGAAGAAATAAGGGTGGGAGGGTGGGAAAATCAAAGACAATTTGAAACGGATGAAGCAAACACCATTGAGAAGAACTGATACTTGATCTTGCGAATGATGAAGTGATCGGATCCACTTCAAGAGAAGCACACCGGTTGAAAAAGAATTAACATGACAACCTCGATGATAAAGAAGGATTAGTATTCACATAGCAATATGAGAAAACCATTTAGGGAAGGTATGGATCAACATTTGACATCGAAGCAACTCGAATACCACAAATAAAACAAAAACAAAGGATTGGCTTGCAGAATAAGCCGGAAACAAACATATGATAGATCCCATATCGTATCATGTGTCTGTTGGAAAGATATCCTAAGAGATACTTGAATTCCCACTTATAAACTCCCGAAACTTTCTGGTTATGCAATCAGGTGTTGGGGATACAGGGGACACAAAATATATCACCCAAACTAACAATACCTAGATCCAGCTGTATCCATCCTTCAACACATAACCAAGAAACCTTCGGAAATCGTCTACCTCAACCTTCGAAAAGCATCCGTTATACGAGTCATGGCAATACTCCCGCACTCGCCTCAGTACTGGGCTATCAGGGTTATCTCACCAACAACTGTACAAAAGAGATTTTCGATGTCGGCGTACTAAACTCAGGTATTCCAGAACTGTAACGATAAAATTATGACGACAACACCTCGGAGCTCAACTCCCCGGGACACCTCCAATAAAACCCCTGCTGACGGGAGGCAACCAAGACAATGTTGTCATCATAAAACCATCGGAATGATTCTAAGATACCCGCGTGATCCTAAAAATTTTTAGTGAAATTTGAGAAGAGAAGAGTTAAAACTCTACGTCAGGATGCCTTACAAGAGCGATGAGGAGACTGGGAAGTAAAAATAATTCCTAAACTCTCCGATATATAATTCCTAAATGACTCAAAACGTTTTTCTAGACACAACTCGGCCACTAAAAACGATCAATCAGAGGGGCTCCTAAGGTCGGGGATGGCTCTGATACCAACTTGTAACGCCCTCGATGCGGCTATATCTCCCACGTGTCGAAGCATGACTTAGAGGCATAACCGCATTGAAAGCAATGTCGCAAGTGAGGTAATCTTCACACAACCCATGTAATACATAAGGGAAAGAGATACATAGTTGGCTTACAATCGCCACTTCACACAATACATGAATAAAACATTACATCATACAGATATAAACAGGGCCCGACTACGGAGCCAAAATAAACGAAGAAACCCCAAAAGCGACAAAGGTCCACGATCGACCCCAACTGGGCTCCACTACTGATCGACTAGAACGGAACAACATAAAGGACAAGATCTTCATCGAACTCCTCCTTGAGCTCGGGTGCGTCACCTACACGGTTTCATCGGCACCTACAAACTGGTTTTGGAAGTATCTGTGAGTCACGGGGACTCAGCAATCTCACACCCGTGAGATCAAGACTATTTAAGCTTATAGGTAGGGTAAAAGGTATGAGGTGGAGCTGCAGCAAGCGACTAGCATATATGGTGGCTAACATACGCAAAAGAGAGCGAGAAGAGAAGGCAAAAGCATGGTCGAACAACTATGATCAAGAAGTGATCCTGAAACTACTTACGTCGAGCATAACTCCAACAACCGTGTTCACTTCCCGGACCCCGGCGAGAAGAGACCATCACGGTTACACACGCGGTTGGTGTGTTTTAATTAAGATCAACTTCGGGTTTTCTACAACCGGACATTAACAAATTCCCATCTGCCACATAACCGCGGGCACGGCTTTCGAAAGTTCAAACCCTGCAGGGGTGTCCCAACTTAGCCCATGATAAGCTCTCGCGATCAACGAAGGATATTCCTTCTCCCCGGGAAGACCCGATCAGTCTCGGAATCCCGGCTACAAGACATTTCGACAGTAATAAAACAAGTCCAGCAAAGCCACCCGATGCGCCGACATCCTGATAGGAGCTGCACATATCTCGTTCTCAGGGCAACACCGGATAAGTCAAGCTACGAGTAAAACCAGGCCTCGAGGTTCCCTGTGGTGGCCCTGCAGGTTGCTCGGTTCGGACCAACACTTAGACAAGCATTGGCCCGGGGGAAAGGGGTAGGTGGTAGGCAAATGGTAAAACCAAGGTTGGGCCTTGTTGGAAAAGTATTATTCAAAGCGAACTGTCAAGGGGGTCCCATAAATCACCCGACCGCGTTAGGGACGCAAAATCCGGGAACATAACAACGATATGACGGAAACTAGGGCGACAAGAGTGGAACAAAACACCAGGCATAAGGCCGAGCCTTCCACCCTTTACCAAGTATATAGATGCATTAATTAAATAAGATATATTGTGATATCCCAACAAGTAAACATGTTCCAACAAGGAACAACATCTCCATGTTCCAACAAGGAAACAAACTTCATCTTCACCTGCAACTAACAACGCTATAAGAGGGGCTGAGCAAAGCGGTAACATAGCCAAACAACGGTTTGCTAGGACAAGGTGGGTTAGAGGCTTGGTTTAACAATATGGGAGGCATGATAATCAAGTGGTAGGTATCGCAGCATAGGCATAGCAAAAGAGCGAGCAACTAGCAAGCAAAGATAGAAGTGATTTCGAGGGTATGGTCATCTTGCCTGAGATCCCGCAAGGAAGAAGAACGAGTCCATGAAGAAGACAAACAGACGTAGACGAACGGATCCTCACAATCGCAACGTTATCGGAACTAACCCGAAGAAGCAACACCTGAAAGAAGCAAACAACAAAGTAAACAACCACCACATAAACATGGCATGATATGCGAGATGTGGTATGCAATGCATATGCATGCTCGGAAGGGAAAAGATGAACTAGGCATAATCTTGGCAACCCAAGTATGCCACTGGAAAGGTGAGATGATTTCGGTTGAAATCGATATAAAGATCACCGGAATCGGATGCACGGTTTGCAAATGACAAGCAAAACAATAATGACAAGAATCTGCCATTAACAGCATGATGCTACTTAGCAAGCAACAAGCAATTAAGCTACTGCATCTAAACATGTCAACAAAACATATGACAGTAATCTACTCAAGATGCTTGACAAAAGGTGAACACTGAGCTACGGCTAAATCACAACACAACAGGTTCAAACAAGCATGGCAAAAGGGCAAAAGATAACAGGTTCACAGACTTAGTGAAAATACTATCATGCCAGAAATTAACATCAGGGTGACATGTTTAGAGCAATGAAACAACATGCTACAGGATTAGAACATAGCAAAGCAAGGCATGCATGAATCTACTCAAAGCACTTAACAAAAGTCCCTTACTGACCATAAGCCAAAAAGGATCATAAGATATAATAACGCCCATGTCAATTAAGCAAGTTTCGCTACAGGTTTCGGACTTAGCAGAAAACTGGACATGTCAAAAAAATATAACAAGTAGGCATGTTCGTGAGCTCGATGCACTCACTACAGAGCATTGCATGACAAACTAAGCATACATACCTCAAGAAGACATGGCATAGAAGCTATACATGGCAAGAACAACATCATAGCATGCAAGGATCAACTACAACAAGCTTGGCAAAATCGAATAACATGTAAGCAATCTGCCAGTAACATTTTATAGCAAAAGTAGAGCTCGATTGACTCAAGCTATGGCCCTCCATAATTACAAACAAAGGCAAGGATGGATAGAGCAAATCCATATGTTCAAAACACCCTTACTAATCATGCTCAAAAGAGGCATAGATCTCTCTGAAACAACATGAACACATGGCATAAAAATAACAGCAGGCAGGGACTTGGTGAAAATACCCTAGTTTGCATGCTTGTGCTAGTCACCACATAGATCACAAAAATACATGGCATAATTCTCTCGAAATATGTCATGGCATACTACAAAACACATGTAGGACTCAACTTCATAGGATGCACAGATCAATCATGGCAAAAATGACAAAAGTGCATGATCAGATAAGAATCAGAAACTAACATCACATAGCCCTCTTCTAACAGCATTTCGGGCACCAAGATGAGCTCAAATGAAAATGATGCAATGGAACGAAATGATTTACTCTTCAGGACGAACAATTTGACATATTGTACGCCCAAAACGGAGCTACATGCAGAGAGTTATGGCATGATGAACATGTGACAAAAATATTGACAGAAAATGACTTAGACGAATTTCGGGACAACGGAGAAAAGTCAACCTTCGCCGGAGTAGTCGCCGGAGAGGAGGGAGATGGCTGGTGACGGCGGATCCGGGCCGGATCTCGCCGGATCCGGCCGGATCCCGGCGCGGGAGGGGCGGAGGCGGCGGCCAGCGGAGTGGCGCGGCGCTCGGGCGGCGGCGGGCGACCTCCGGGGCGGCGGGGACGGCGGGGATCCGCGGGGCGCGGGATGGAGGCGAGCTCGGGCGGCGGAGGGAGCCGGCGGAGGCGGGCGTGAGGAGGCGGGCGAGCAAGGCGGCGCGCGGGAGGCAGCGGCGGGCGGCGCGCCGG